>OY728141.1:1302966896-1307766896 GCA_963277665.1 Viscum album
TTGAATAAGTCCCCATTTATTTATATTAAAATCATTAAAAAAACATTGATTTCTTTCTTCCCCTTGCATTCATTAGCTCTATGGCCCTTATCCCTACACTTATAACAAACTCACTTGCCCTTAAAGAATTTCTGAGGATGATTCCTTCCACAATTTTTACATAATGGGAATTTCTTTTTCCCCTATTCTTATGTGATGCTTTACCTCTTTCATGGTTATCATCCAAAAACTTTTTCTATTGATTTCCCTTTAGCATATAGGATCTATAAAATTCCTTGTCTATTTTGATGGAACATATTACTATTTCATCATGTGATGAAAATGTTTGAGAAGACAATTCCCTTCGGAGTCTTGGCTTAATACCTTCAAAGAAATTATTAATCTTTATTTCCTAATCACGCATGTAATATGAAGAATACCTGGCTAGTCTTGTGAAGGTATCCTCATACTATGTAACACTATTTTATTTCTTTTACTTTAAGCTAAGAAATTTTCTCTTCATTTCAAAATGTTTCTCATGAGAGAAATATTTATTAAAGAATTTTTATTTAAAAGTTCTCTATTATATGTATTTTATTTCATCTTCCTCCATGGTACTATGGATCAATGACCACCATTAATCAAAATTTTCCTTGAAAAAATAAACCACTAGCACTACTTTTTCCCTTTCATCACATCACAATGCCAGAAATATCTTTTCAATGGACCTGATCCATTGCTCAGATATCACTGAATTAGTAGTTCCACTAAAATATGGGGGGATTATTTCACATGAAATGATTAAACATAGGTGTATCATGTCATAAATCATCATGTTTCTCCATTTGAGTAAGGTTATTTTTCATAACCTGAGTAGGTTGTCCTAATATAATCATGATCTGATCTGATCCAACACCAACTAAATTGGCTTGCTCAGTGGGGAAATCCCTACATTTTCCATGGGTATTGATTCCATTCCTTCCATTAGGTACCATCACTAAATAATGGAACACGATGAGTTAGCTCATAATCATCATGAGTATTGAGCCACAAAATAAAAAAGTCTCTAATAACAAATGTTTTAAAATACTATAAAGAATTATTATAATTCTCATGTTAGCTATGTTTATTTAACATCTTATTCCCAGGGATTCTACTAAACTTCCCCTGATACCAACTATAACAACCCCAACTCCAAAAGCCTAGAATCAGTGGTTATTTTATTACAATGGAATAAATACAAGGGATCATATCACTAAGGATCAATCAGTTTAGTATTCTTTAAGAACTAGATGCCTACATGGTTTCCTTATTTAATTTTTAATTAAAAATAAAACATAACAAAGGAAAATAAACTCCATCCTTGACACTTATTCAAAGATTTAATCTTCATAACCTATAGGGAAGAAAATAAAGGGTATATTAAAATGCTTAGTAAGGGTTAAATATAGTGGAATTTGTCATGAATAAATAAGCATAAACAACATGGAAAGTTAAATAACTGAACACACATGTCATTTAAATAATAATGAAGAATGAAATATATCCATAGATAATATCATAGTGAAAATATCATGGATAATAATAAATAAAAACTTAATAAAGGTAATGCTAAATTATTGGACATTATTTATCTAGCACATGATATCACTTCCATTAAGACCTTTCACAAGATGGTTAAAATATTACAGGTAGAAACCTATTTACTTTGGCCAATTGTTTTGTATCATAAGACATGTCGATGCATCGAGGGGCTATATAATGTTAGGACCCACCCATCACTGTAAGTCTAAATAATTCTTCATATATTGAATAATTGATTTAATTCATGGACAATATGTCTTATCATTTAATATTCATATTTATTATATGATTATTTATTTGTCAATATTTTCTTAGTTAATCAAATTACATTCAAAGTAAAGACCATATGTAAAAATGGTATATGGTTTAGGAAGTAATCATATTCAGGATATAAATAATATGGATATTTAAGAGAAATATTATGTCAAATGAAAAATGATCTCAAAGGGGTAGTGGATACACCACATAAAAAAATAATGTGCACAATACCAAGTAAGTCTCAATAAAGTAGAAATTGAGATGAAGTCCCTGAAAAGGATTATATCATTAATAAAAATGAATTTAATATGTGTATCCACTATAAATCCACATAAAATAAGTGGAAATACAACATAATACAATCAAAATTCAATTCACACATAACCTTAGCATTTCATGATCAATTAAATAGAAGTTTAATCCAATAAATGAAAGTTGAGTTAAGAAATCTCTTACCTTGCACTTTCCTTTAGTTGAACGTGCTTTAAAATCTTGTATATTGATTTAAATCATATTGTTAATTTATACCTGAACAATATTCATATTTATTATATCATATATGATCCTTTTATATCATCTTATCACCCGTTGGTTAATAATATTTCGTCATTACCCTTGTTTCAAGTGTTAACTACTTCATTTTTCTATGCATGTTTTATCATGTAATTCATGTTTCTTGTGAATAAGATATAGTTAAATAATATCCAAAATTATATTAAGGTCATAGATATCATATTTATTCATTATATATATTTTTATAATCATTATTTAATGGTGAACATGAAAAATGAATCGCATCGTGGAGACGGCAGGTCGTACGTACACACAAGCGACGATGTCATTATCTTAATGGTGAAAGGATAAGAAATTGGATAGTATATTAATTTTTAAATAATTAATATCATGTCATAATTATCATATATATTCATTATTTTCATCATTATACCCATAAAAGTAAAGTGTTGGTGAAAAACAAACTACAGCACGACGTGGAGACGGTAAGTCGTACGTACGCACACGCGATGCTTTCATTTTTTGTAGGATTGATAAAAATTTTAATATGGTTTTAACATAATCATAGTAACATCTAAGAATATATATGATATTGGATTTATTAATTTATAATGGAAAAACTCATTAATAGTAAATAGAAGAAGAAATAAACTCTAAATATTCGGTAAAGACGATTACCTCTTCTTCAGCATACTTCCTTTATAATTTCTATTAAGGGACCTAGGGTAGGTATTTTTTTAAAGGAATATAACCTCTATAACTTAACTAAGTATGTTTAGAAGATAAATAGTCAGGTTTTGGTCTATCTATAAGGCTCAAGGTGATCTGGATAAGTGAGGGAGGAGGTACCCTTTTATAATTGATGTGAGGGGCACTTTTGGAAACTCTCTAAATATTAAATTAATATAAATTATTTTTCAGTTTAAATTGGATAAAAATGAGGTTTTTCAAATATAATATGATTATGGTTCTAAATACTCTCATACAATAATTTTTAGACAAGTTTAGTTCACATTATTTCCCTTATATTTTGGTTTTAACCCTTATTTACACTACAAAAAAAATGGCTTATACCAACATAAATTTATTGACAGATAATACATCTATTGGTAAAAATGATCATTTCTAAAATATATTATTCTTTATTGGTATTAATTTTTTATACCAACACTTACTTTTACCAATATATATATCTATTGGTATTGGTTGTTCAATACCAACATATCATTTACCAATAGTTGAATTTATTGCTTTAGCATACTAATACCAACATTGTTTTTACTAACACATGAATCTTTTATGAATAATTAATATTACCAACAAATCTATTTTTGATAATAAAAAATGTTACAATAAACCATACAATAACAAATAAAATATTTTATTAATAAAAAATTAAAAAAAAAATTGTGTGTTTATATATTTTTTTTTATGACCAAAGTAAATTTTTTTCCGAGGGTTTTATTAAAAACATATCATAATTTATTTTAGTTTTCTACTTTCTTAAAATATTATTTGTTTTTATATTTTTCAATATTGTTATTCAATTTTCTCTAAATATTACTTTTTTAATATTTTTTAATATTATTTATTTAATAAACATTAATATACATTTTAAAAAACACAACCCTAATACCCCAATCATTGTGTCTTCCCTGCCCCGCCGCCCTGCCACCCCACATTGCCTCCCGTCACCCCACCTTTCCTCCCACCACCCCGCCTCACCTCTTGTCACCCTCACATCCCCCAATCCTCATGTATTCCCTATGCCTTAGTTCTCCCCACTTATTTATCACTCACCACCTCTGCACCGGTGATCTCTTCCTACACTCAAAACCCAAGTTCATCGTTGTTCTCCCTAGTAAAGGACCTCCCTCCCATGGATTTCCACTTCTTTCTTGGTTCTCTCTTCACTCGTGTTCGGTGACGCGTTCTTCTTCTTGAATGTGATATTGTGTAAGGTCGGTCTTGTATGGTGATTTTGGTCTGGTTTAGGTTTCATTTAGTGTTTTATTTTTAGGGTTTCTTCCCCATCATCTCAGATTGACCCTCAGCTGGAGTTGATCTTCCGTTTCTATGTTCCCATTTAGGGTATGTCGATTTACACTTCAACAAACTTTGATCACCCTATCATTAAGGGTGGCTTCACCTGTCATCTCCAGCGGTCCAACTAGGTCTTGAAGATGGACCTCTGAGCCTAGGGCAGTGTTAGTCTATCCATCTTGATCCAACGGGCATGGGATGCTTCTTCATGGTCATTCTACCTGGCAGAGAAGGGTGGTCAGGTCAATTTTATTCTTCTGTTTTGCACTATGTATTTGGCGGGTGGATGTGATGGAGCTATTGTTTGTTTGAGGTTCTTTTTTTGTCTCAAATGGCTGTTGAATGAGCTAATTTGGATAGGTCATTTCCCTCTATTGGGTTCTTTTTTTACGGTTCACAATTTTTTTAACTAAGAAATAATTCACTAAAAAATGAAGATAGAAGTGATTTTGGGCTGGATTTGTCTTCTTTGGGAGTTTAGTTCATGGTGAGGAACATGTGTTCATCATGATATTGATGTAAAATAAGGTTGATCTCCTCTAGTTGTCATAGAAAATGGGAATCTTAATAGCGATTCAGATTTTTATGTTGCTTACTTTTTGTTTCATTCCGATTTCGTTTTTGGTTGTCAAGGTTTTATTCTTGTTCATTTCTTTATTTTTTGTTCAGTTATGATTTCTCATGCTTGTTAATTATGGTAATTTTTGGTGGGGCATTGGGGTTGATGACATCTTATTCTCTATAGATGTTTGATTAGAATATTATGATGGGAACACCTTTTTTATCTAGTTAATTTTTATTTTTTAGTTATTTTTTTATTGAATATTTTTATCTAATTTGTGAGTGTTCTTTTAGGAATTAAGGGTTTTATGCACAGTGCATTAGAGGTGGTCATTGAAGCGGTGTAGTTGCTGGAGGAGAGTTATTTTGATGTCCTTTTGATGAAAATAATGCAAGGATGATAGAGGATGTCCTATATGATGTTCATCGTGGTGTTTTTTTATGATTCTATCATAGTGTTATGGTTTTACATAATTTGAAACATTAAGGATCCTATTCACTACACTCCCCCGATACGCACTGCATTATTCAAGTCTGGAATGTAATTTTCATTTTCCATCTTTTTTAACAGCTTTTTCTTTACAAGAATCCCATGACTTTTGCTCCTTTAGGTTATAAGAATCCCATATCTTGTGTTATTTCATGTCAACACCGACACCCGCACTGACAAACGTACGCACGTCTTTTCCAATCCATGCATTTCACTTTTTACATGCTTTACTTGTAGGTAATTCATAGTCCTAATCACATTCACACTAATTTTTTGTGCTAGGGTTCTGGGTAATGCCTCAAAAGAAATAACAGCAACTTTGTAAAGCCACTTCTCAATGCCTTCAATAGACAATATCTTCTACTTCAAAGTGGAATACATGGTAATCTCAATAGCACTACCACCAGGTATTAACTTTGGATTATTGATAATGTTTCATCCTAGGGTATAAAAACATGATAATTCCTTTACAATTTATTTATAATATCTTTTATAACACCCATTGGAATAACGGTGCAAGCTTTTGGCACCGAACGCTCCATGATGAAAAAAAACCGGTCACTAATCCAATTGACCTAAAAAATATCTACTTTTATTCCCACATAGGATTCTTTATGTTTATGGGGTCTATTTAAAAAAACATTTCCACAAGCCTGCACTACCTTATTATCTTCTTTTCCCAATCATATGACGGCACTAACTTGAGATTTTCTTAAGTAATGGCATGCCAAATCACTCAACCCTCTCTCGTCTATATCCAAATATGGTTTCAACTTTTAGATCTATATGTCAAGATTATCAATGTACTTTTCATTTTTCATACTCCCCAAGCATCTTCTCTCACTAACTCTACATTTTTTTTCTCCAAATTCTTATACTTGAGAGGAAAGTCAAGAAGAAAGATGCAGGGGTTCACAACCCTTTTCCCTTTTTTTTGGAGGTAACAAAGTCATTTCTCATTTTTTTGGGGGTAACAAAGTCTTTTTTGAACATTACACATTTAAGAACCTTTGAATACTCTAATTGGAAGCCATATTTTTTTAACCTTTATATACATAATTTCAAGCTTTTGAAAATATTTATGAAGGTCTATGCCAACTGTTGTCATAGCATCGAGTGAAAAATTTGATTTGAGATCCCTGAATTGGCTAGTAAATTTTTGTACCAATGCAACTCTTCACCAGTTCAAGAATTACAACATGATCATTCACATTGACATGCATCGTAAAAATTGATTGTTTTATTAAACGTCTTTTCAATGTGACCGGTGATGATCATAATACAGAAATGATGTTGTTTTTTACTTGTGTATTTACTTGCATATTACTCTACCTCTTATGGATGAAAAGAATAAAGTTGTCAGAGATGTTGAAATGGACATGTGGTATTCTGTTGATGCCTTGATAATGTGTATCATGAAGATCTGAAAGGTGTTACTTCATCCGTAGTTGGTCATGGAATCTGTAGAGTAGTCAAGATCACATGTTTAAGGTAATATATTGATGCCTCCTTACTATTTTAGTGTTCTGACTAACATCTTAATTCCCCTCACCTCTTTATAATTCTTTGGTTTGAATTATGGAATATTTTTTAGTGTTATCACTAACAATATATTAACGCCTTTCTTATTTATGAAATCTATGCCTCATCTGTGTGTGCATTCTAAGTAGAAGCCAGGTGTGTTTCTTAGTGTGTGTGAAATCTATAATCCATGTACTGTTTGTAAAATCTGGAATTTTCATTTCAGGGAGAGCATGAGCATCGAAGGTCAGGCCTATATAGTTTGTCCTGTGATGAAACATTACCAGCTTCGGAAGAGGAGGTATGAGGCCACATAGAAGAGGTTATATGTCATGCCCATAAGAAGATATTTGGTGAACATGTACCTGTACAATTTATTAGATGGATGAATCCATATTGACATACATTTTTCAACTAGCAGGTAAATGGAAAAGCTGTCTAATAAAAAAAGGTCCATTCACCACTCTTTCTCCTAATTAATCAATTACCCTGCTATAGAGAACCATTGGAAAGCTGAAATGTGCACTAGTTAAATCTGATGATATTAATTAGAAAGTATACTGGAATTATTGGGCAGAGGGTATATTATTAGACATGTGCATATTTTTAATTGGCATAAATACAATGTGAATTTATGTCTATGTAATATATCCCCTCACCTATTTTTCATCTAGGTTTCTTAGTGTTCCACATTGCAATCACAGTCTGGAATCCACCTAGATTTCACCCATGGTTTTTTTGTGAAATCTGGAATCCGGAATCTATTTTAGAGTTCTCATTTCATTCTATTTGGAATCTGGTATCTATTTTAGTGTTCTCACCATCATTGCTGATAGGGCATGTGAACAATACACTGATGTATAGTAGAGTGGGTATTCATATTCAAGTTCCAGTTGAAGGGATCATCTAGGTTTGTGTACCAATGAGTGTTGTGACCCATCATTTTAAGTATTATTGTCTTTTCCTTGATTATCATGTTCTTTTTTGGTATTCTAGTGGCAAGGTGTATAGGTACTTATCATTTTATTTGTGGACAGGTAGCCCATGTAGCCTGTAGAATCTGACCAGTAATCTGCTTCCTCAACCCATGATTTTTTAGTTTTTTTTAATATCCTAAATTGCTTTATGGATTTGGATTTGGATCATGGTTTGATATTATGATGTGTTTTTTCTACCATTAATTTATTCACAGTTTTGATGTAGTCACATTTTTGTGCACATTACTTTAAAAATCATTAACTAGTTTATTTTTATCTTTGATCAATTTAGTTGATGGAATTAACATGGAAATTAGAAGATAAAACAGTAGGATAGAATAAAGCTGAGTAAGTAAAATAGCCTTGATAAAAATAGGATTCATGAAAACAAAGTATAATTAGAGGAAGAAGGTCCCCCTTGGGGGTATAAAAGAGGATGTTTATTATATTCAGAATAGATGGTGTTAGGACTGCTGCCTAACAATGGACATACAACAAAAATAGAGGAAGGAAAAAAGAACAAACAAGCTATAAACACTAATTTCATATCTCAAAATTAGAGTATTACACTAGGTAGGAGTAAACAGCAAGGAGTAAGACATAGCGGAAAATGCATCACACATACATTGCATTCTGGTAAGCCCGCAACCTGAAACCGGCAACATTGTTGGTAAGTGGATGATCTGGTTTCTCTTCTACTATAAGTCTTATGTTAAGGACTAAGATAAGTTATTATTTCTAGAGTGCAATGTAGTCTGAAAACTCTGTGTAAGGTGATCCCAAGTTGGAGGCTTGGGTAACAATGCATCTTGGTCTTACCTTGTTGTATCCAGCCATTCCTTAAAGAAGAAATCTACTGCTTATCACTGGTTTTACAACGCTGGATTATGCTTATAAATCCTACAGGACTAAACCTATTACTGTGATGACTAGGGGGGAAGTTGGAGCTCCCAGCCTCCATATCGGATCTTCTGATAGCACTACAAGACCCTTCAACGTAGATTTAGAACTAGATGCAATCAGCATGGAAGTTTGGACATCTAACATCATTTCTTCCAAAGAGGATTTAATAATGCCTAACTCGGTTTCCTTGTTGATAAGTGGATGATTTTCATACATTTCCATTGCCACAATATCACTCCAACTTGGAAGTTATTTTAGTCCCAAAATAGAGAAAAATGGCAGGCTTGAAGGTGTAAGCTTTTCTGGACAGCCTTCAACCTACACTCTTACCTCAACATTAGCAGTAATGGGTGTGTAATGTAGCTCTATCCAAAGTGGTGGTTCACGAACCTCTATCTTCTTTAACACTGAAACTTTCCATTTTTGTCTCCAATAAATGAGCCATAACACGGTCATATTTCTATGATGTAGTTCCAATCACCCTGATACTACTAGCATGCAGTGCTAACTGAGGACCCTACAAAGGCCTAACCCATGGTTGTGGTCATGGCCTCTGTGCATCGTTTTTTGTTGTATTTTATGTTACTCTACTTGTTTTAATGAATTCTTTGTTAAATAAAAAGTTGTCTTTGAATGATTATTTCCTTGTTTTGAAGGTACTACCTTTTATGAAAATCAAAAATAAGTTCAACACAATTGGAGGAAGTTCAACACAGATTTTTATTCCTTTGTTGTGTAGGTACTACCTTTCTCCCTTTGGGGTATAAGATATTTATATCACTAGTTTGTGTACCTCCCTCAACTCCATATGAGGTTTTTCCTCATCTGTTTTCTCATCTGGTTGCTCATCTGTTTGTGTATAGACTGGAGTTGGCATGAATGGGGATGCGGCTGGAGTTGGTATAGACTAGAGCGGGCATGGATGGGGCACGGATAGGTTGGAGCTAACATAGACTGGAGCTAGAGCTGGATAACCTAGCATAGACTCGAGATGGCGTGGATGAGGCTCGAGCTGGCATGGATGGGATGGGGAAAGAGTTGACATGGATGGGATAGTGCTGGAGTCGCTGGTAATGATGGGCTGGAGCTACTAGGGTGGTTGATCCTGTTTGGGGGGGATCCAACGTGGTGGCTAGAATTGTGGAACAGAATTGTGTGGGGGGTGGTGGTGGGTAGGGTTGTCCAGGATTTTTTCTGGTGGGGATCCAACAGTTTCTATTTGTAATTAATTTCATTATTAATATAATTAATTCTTGCCTAATTTTGAACATGTTAAAATAGTTTTCGATTTAATAATTAAAACATATGTATTTCATATGATAAATTAATAAATAAAATATTAAATTTTATTTATAATAAAAATTTATAATTTTTATTTAAATTTATTTTATAAAAAAATATTATAAATTGGTAATATTATTAATAATGGATAAATTTTTTATCAAAATCTATTGCTAAACACTTTTACCAACATATATATTATATGTTGGTATTATTATAATTGCAACAGAACAATTTTATTTGTTGCAAAAATATTTAGCGACAGAGTTTTTACTAACAGTTTAGTGACAGGGACATATATGTTGGTAAAATTTTTTACCAACAGATATTTCACTGTTGGAAAAAGTGAAATATTTTGTAGTGTTAATCTTTGTAACTCTTACCATGAAAACATGGATTGTTTACTCTTTGAGGGTCAATATTGTTACTATAAAATGAAAAAAGACCCATAAATGGATAATTTAGGAAATTTTAAACCTTATACCAATAATTTGGATCAATTTATTATTTTTAATAATTTTATATCATTAAATAAAATGTTATTTATTTTAAAAAAAATCATTAATGTCAATTTTGACGCTATTCATTACATTGAATTTTAAAAATATCAATACAAAAAGTTATATTCGAACCAACTCTTTTAATACATCCTTAACATGTCAAGGTAGTCTAGAAAATTCATTTATGACATTAATTATCTAAAATTATGTTTATTTTAATATTTTAAATATCATTTATTTGATATTTCCATTAATAAAATAATTATTGCACCATGGTTGTTCAAGCATCTAAGGTAATTATTTATTCACTAAAAATTTAAAAAAATACTATGATGAATATAATTCCTTTATATTTAAAAATAATATTTATATTTGAAGATACCTTCTGAATAACACCGTATTAAAAAATTTATAGTTATTAAAAATATGAACGTGACATCATTGACTTTTCTTTAAATAAAATATTACAAATATCATATCCACATCCAAAAGGCCATAAATTATTATATAACCTAAAATTAATTGATCATAGATCAAATTTTATCATAAAATAATATTTGGGAAACTGTTATGGTCATTTTATAATCCTTATCATTTTATTTTTAACTTGAATTACTCAATTTACCCATTACTGTGGTAATAAATATTACCAATATTACTATTCATATTGGCAAAAAAATAAAAGGGCATTATCTACTAAAGTTAAACCTTATAAATAAAAATATGGAATCTATTTTTAAAAAAATTCAAAACACATAAGTCATAGAATTTAATTTAAAATAAAATCGGTAAAATGCAACGAAGAAACAATTTTTCGAAAAAATGCCCAATTAAATATAAAAATATTTTTATACCAAATTTAACCATAAAATTTATTCCAATGAACATAATTGAATTATTAATAATATAATATAACTATTTTTAATTTTAAACCGACATATAATATAACTTTTAAATGGTTGATATAAAAATATAGTTTTCAATAAAAATTGATATTTTTCACTATTCACTGGAAAATAAATATTTTCTGAAAAAATACCAAAAAATCAACCTAATATAATTTTGAAATTATGATTTAAAAAATGAAGTTTATTTTTTCAAATATAATTTATAAAAGTGTAAATATTTAGTTTCAAAACAAGTGCATCATTAAAAGGCGAAAAAACTACATTTGAAAAAATATAGTTTTTATACATAATATTGGATTTGTTCTTATCTTATACCTATCAAATATATTGGATGAATATCCAAAAATTTGATTGAATATATACTATATAAATTTAATTAAGATAATTTACTGATAGTAATTAATTACTACATTAACAATGAGTTGGATAATTATATATTTCATAATATATCTAATCATATTCACACCCGCCAATTTAACAGCTAGTTTATAATGTTCGTGATAAATAATAAAATTTAATAGTATATCGTGATTTGTTTACACTACTGGAAACTTGGGTTTTACCAACGGTTCAGAACCCTTGGTAAAGGCTGCTGAACCGTTGGTATAATTTATACCAACGGTTCAGAAAACCGTAGGCAAGTAAGCCATTGGGAAAAGCTTTTCCCAACGGTTTACATAGAACCATTGGAGTAGGGGTAGGAAAGTTAACCTTTCCCAACGGTTCTCATAAAACCATTGGGAAAGGTTTTACCAACGATTGTGCTAAACTGTTGGTAAAACCAAAAGAGGAGGGATTTCCTAACGGTTCTACAACCGTTGGGAAATATTTTTAACAAAGGTTCAAAGAGAACCATTGGTAAAAAGCTTCCTACAAGACCTATGCCAGCGGTTTCAAACCGTTGGCATACCCTATGCTGTGAAAATTGCACAGCATCCCTGAAATTTGCACAGCAGGCAGAGGTGGAGGTGTCCTGCAATAATTTGATGCATAATTTGATGCACATCAAGAATTAAATCATAATTCATTTTAATTCATACACATTTAACATATGATTCATAATTTGATGACAAACACATACATAATTCATAACGTAATTATAAACATACATACAAAAAAAAATATAAACATACATAATTCATTTAGAATATAAACATACGTAATTATAAACATACATATAAAAAAGTGATCCACTTTGAGTGGTTCACTCTTACACGTCACAATAGACCCATTGATCGTTGTCCTAAAGTTTCAACGGAATCTGAATGCATTTGGTCAGTTTTCCGTATGCTATTTGTTATTTTCACTTAAAATATTGTTCATTTTAAACAAAAGAGATACACTTTGAGTGGTGATGACCACACCTTGCCTTGCATTGAGGCTGGGTTGACTCATACACTCCACATATTACCCATTGATCATTGTGCTAAAGTGTCAACACAATCAAAATCCGTTTGGTCGGTTTTCCATATGTACTTAAAATTATGTCCATTTTAAACAAAATACAGACACTAAGAGTGATCCCTGCCACACCACACCTCAGATTGAGGAGGTTTTGACTCGTAAACATCAAAATAGACCCATGTATCGTTGTCCTAAAGTTTCAATGGAATCTGAATGCGTTTGGTCGGTTTTCCGTATGTCATTTGTTATTTTCACTTAAAATGGTTTCCAATTCAAATAAAAGTGATCCACTTAGAGTGGTGGGGGCCACACCACGACTCGGATTGAGGAGGGGTTGACTCTCACTCGTACACGTCACAATAGAAACATAGATCGTTGTCCTAAAGTGTCAACATAGTCTGAATGCATTTGTTTGGTTTCCCGTATGTTAGTTGGAGTTTTCACTTAAAAATAAGTCCATTTTGAACAAAAGATAGGCAGTTTGAGTGGTCCTGGCCACACCATGCCTCAGATTGAGGCAGAGTAGACTCTTATACATCACATTTGACCCATGGATTGTTTTCATTAAGTTTCAACAGAATCCGAATGTGTTTGGTCGGTTTTCCGTGTGTCAGTTGTTGATTTCACTTAAAATTAAGTCCATTTTTAACAAAACCGAGGCACTTTGAGTGGTGTCATCCACACCAAGACTCGGATTGAGATGGAGTTGACTCTTACATTTCAAATTTGACCCATAGATCATTTCTTTAAGTTTAAACAGAATCCAAATGCGTTTGGTCGGTTTGTCATATGTCAGTTGTTGATTTCACTTAAAATTAAGTCCATTTTTAACAAAACAGAGGCACTTTGAGTGGTTTCGGCCACACTGGGTCTCGGATTGAGACAGAGTTGACTCGTACACATCACATATGAGTCATGGATCGTTTTGAAAAAGTATCAACACAATCAGAATCCGTTTGATCGGTTTGGCGTATGTACATAAAATATTGTCCATTTTAAACAAATGAGGGAAAGTTTGGGTGGTGCCGGCCACACCGCACCTCAGATTGAGACAGGGTTGACTCATACACATCAAATATGACCCATGGATCGTTTTAATAAAGTTTTAACACAATATGAATGCATTTTTTTAGTTTCCTGTATTTCATTTGGTGTTTTCACTTAAAAATAAGTCCATTTTGAACAAAAGTGAGGCAGTTTGAGTGGTCTCAGCCACACCGTGCCTCAGATTGAGGCGGAGTTGACTCATACACATCACATTTGACCCATGGATCATTTTCCTTAAGTTTCAATAGAATACAAATGTGTTTGGTCGGTTTGTCGTATGTCAGTTGTTGATTTCACTTAAAATTAAGTCCATTTTTAACAAAATAGAGGCACTTTGAGTGGTGTCGGCCACACCGGGCCTCAGATTGAGGCGGGGTTGACTCTTACACATCAAATATGAGTCATGGATCGTTTTAAAAAAAGTATCAATACAATCAGAAACCTTTTGATCGGTTTGGCGTATGTACGTAAAATATTGTCCATTTTAAACAAAAGAGGGACACTTTGGGTGGTGTCGGACACACCGCACCTCGTATTGAGGTGGGGTTGACTCTTACATGTCACATTTGATACATGGATCGTTTTACTAAAGTTTCAACACAATACGAAGGCGTTTGGTCAGTTTCTCATATGTTAGTTGTTGATTTCACTTAAAAATAAGTCAATTTTGAACAAAAGAGAGGCAGTTTGAGTGGTCCCAACCACACCGTGCCTCGGATTGAGGTGGAGTTGACTCTTACACATCAAATTTGACCCATGTATTGTTTTCCTTAAGTTTCAATATAATCTGAATGCATTTAGTCAGTTTTACATATGTCAGTTGTTGATTTCACTTAAAATTAAGTCCATTTTTAACAAAAAAGAGGCACTTTGAGTGGTGTCGGCCACACCGGGCCTCGGATTGAGATGGAGTTGACTCGTACACATCAAATATAAGTCATGGATCATTGTGAAAAAATATCAACACAATCATAATCCATTTGATTGGTTTGGCGTATGTACGTAAAATATTGTCCATTTTAAACAAATGACGGACAGTTTGGGTGGTGTCGGCCACACCGTGCCTCAGATTGAGGCGGGGTTGACTCGTACATGTCACATATGATCCATGGATCGTTTTCCTAAAGTGTAAACATAGTCCAAATGCGTTTGGTCAGTTTCCCGTATGTCAGTTGGTGTTTTCACTTAAAAATAAGTCCATTTTGAACAAAAGAGAGGCAGTTTGAGTGGTCTTGGCCACACCGCGCCTCATATTGAGGCAGAGTAGACTCTTACATGTCAAATTTTACCCATGTATCATTGTACTTAAGTTTCAACATAATCCAAATGTGTTTGGTCGGTTTGTCGTATGTCAGTTGTTGATTTAACTTAAAATTAAGTTCATTTTTAACAAAACAGAGGCACTTTGAGTGGTGTCGGCCACAACGGGCCACAGATTGAGGCGGGGTTGACTCGTACACGTCAAATTTGACCCATGGATCGTTTTCCTTAAGTTGAAATAGAATATGAATGTGTTTGGTTGGTTTTCCGTATGCCAGTTGTTGATTTCACTTAAAATTAAGTCCATTTTTAACAAAACAGAGGCACTTTGAGTGGTGTCGGCCACACTGGGTCTCAGATTGAGATGGAGTTGACTCTTACACGTCACATATTAGTCATGGATCGTTGTGAAAAAGTATCAACACAATCAGAATCTGTTTGATCGGTTTGGCGTATGTACGTAAAATATTGTCTATTTTAAACAAATGAGGGACAGTTTGGGTGGTTCCAGCCACACCGCACCTTGTATTGAAGAGAGGTTGACTTTTACACATCACATATTACCCATGTATTGTTTTCCTAAAGTTTCAACACAATCCGAATGCGTTTGGTCAGTTTCTCGTATGTCAGTTGGTGTTTTCACTTAAAAATAATTCCATTTTGAACAAAAGTGAGGCAGTTTGAGTGGTATCGGCCACACCGCACCTCAGATTGAGGCAGAGTTGACTTTTACATGTCACATTTAACCCATGTATCGTTTTCCTTAAGTTTCAACAGAATCTGAATGCGTTTGGTTAGTTTGTTGTATGTCAGTTGTTGATTTCACATAAAATTAAGTCCATTTTTAACAAAACAAAGGCACTTTGAGTGGTGTCGGACACACCGGGCCTCATATTGAGGCGGGGTTAACTCATACACATCACATATGAGTCATGGATCGTTGTGAAAAAGTATCAACACAATCAGAAACCTTTTGATCGGTTTGGCATATGTACGTAAAATATTGTCCATTTTAAATAAAAGAGGGACAGTTTGGGTGGGTCCGGCCACACTGCGCCTTGTATTGAGGCAGGGTTGACTCTTACATGTCATATATAACATATGGATCATTTTACTAAAGTTTCAACATAATATGAAGGTTTTTGTTCGGTTTCCCGTATGTCAGTTGGTGTTTTCAATTAAAAATAAGTCCATTTTGAACAAAAGAGAGGCAGTTTGAGTGGTCCCGGACACACCGCACCTCGTATTGAGGCAGAGTTGACTTTTACACGTCACATTTTACCCATGGATCGTTTTCCTTAAGTTTCAAGAGAATCTGAATGCGTTTGGTCGGTTTGTCGTATATTAGTTGTTGATTTCACTTAAAATTAAGTCCATTTTTAACAAAAAAGAGGCACTTTGAGTGGTGTCGGCCACACCGGGCCCTCATATTGAGGCGGGGTTGACTCCTACACATCACATATGAGTCATGGATCATTGTGAAAAAATATCAACACAATCAGAAACCTTTTGATTGGTTTGGCGTATGTACGTAAAATATTGTCCATTTTAAACAAAAGAGGGACAGTTTGGGTGGTACCGGCCACACCACGCCTCGGATTGAGGAGGGGTTGACTCTTACACGTCACATATTACACTTTTATCATTTTCATAAAGTTTCAACACAATCCGAAGGCATTTGGTCAGTTTCTCGTATGTCAGTTGGTGTTTTCACTTAAAATAAGTCCATTTTGAACAAAAGAGAGGAAGTTTGAGTGGTCCCGGACACACCGCACCTCGGATTGAGGCAGCGTTGACTCGTACACGTCAAATTTGACCCATGGATCATTGTCCTTAATTTGAAACAGAATATGAATTTGTTTGGTCGGTTTTCCGTATGCCAGTTGTTGATTTCACTTAAAATTAAGTCCATTTTTAACAAAAAAGAGGCACTTTTAGTGGTGTCGGCCATAACGGGCCTTGGATTGAGACGGAGTTGACTTGTATACATCACATATGAGTCATGGATCATTGTGAAAAAGTATCAACACAATAAGAAACTGTTTGATCGGTTTGGTGTATGTACGTAAAAATATTGTCCATTTTAAAACAAAAGAGGGACAATTTGGGTGGTGTCGGCCACACCGCACCTCAGATTGAGGCGGGGTTGACTCGTACACCTCAAATATGACCCATGGATCGTTTTCCTAAAGTTTCAATAGATTCAGAATGCATTTGGTCAGTTTTCCGTATGCCAGTTGGTGTTTTCACTTAAAATTAAAGTCATTTTGAACAAAAGAGAGACAGTTTGAATGGTACCGTCCACACCCGTGCCTCAGATTGAGGTGGGGGTGTTAGGGGGGATGTCTGGGGGGTGTCCGGGGGGGCTGTACGGGGGGTGTTCAGGGGGATGTCTGGGGTCTGGGGAGGAGGGTGAGGGGGCTATCTGGGGGTGTTCAAGGGGATGTCTAGGGGGGGTGTCCGGGGGGTGTTTGGGGGGCTGTCCGGGGTCCGGGGAGGAGGGTGAGGGGGCTGTCTGGGGGGAGGTCTAGGTGGGGTTGTCCGGGGTCTGAGGAAAAGGGTGAGGGGGTTGTCCGGGGGTGTTCGAGGGGCTGTCCGGGGGTGTTCGGGGGGATGTCCGGGGGTCCGGGGAGGAGGGTGAGGGGGCTGTTCGGGGGGGGTCCGGGGGGGCTGTCTGGGGGGTTGCCCGGGGTCCGGGGAGGAGGGTGAGGGGGCTGTAGGGGGGGGGGTTCAAGGGGGGCTGTCTGGGGGGCTGTCCAAGGACCAAGGAGGCGGGTGGGGGGGGTTGTCCGGGGTCCGGGGAGGAGGGTGAGGGGGGCTGTCTGGGGGGTGTTCGAGGGGCTGTCCAGGGGGTTGTCTGGGGGGTGTTCGGGGGGCTGTCCGGGGTCCGGGGAGGAGGGTGAGGGGGATGTCCAGGGGGCGATCCAGGGGGGGCTATCTGGGGACCAATGAGGAGGGTGGGGGGGATGTCCGGGGGGCTGTTCGGGGGCTGTCCAGGGTCCAGGGGGGGAGGGTGGGGGGCTGTCTGGGGGGGGCTGTTCGAGGGGCTGTCTGGGGGACATACCCGCATCATATCATAAAAAATAACACCAAGGATCAGACAAAATAGAAGCAGACATGCAGAATAATGACAAGTGCACATACAAATCAGAAGCAGCTAAAAAATTATTGCATACATGCCATGTTTATTTCCTAAAACAATGTAAAACAAGAAAAATGATGAAACTCTAGAACATGGGTTGCCTCCCAGGAAGCACTAAGTTTTACGTCTTTAGCCAGACACATGGAAATTGGTCAATCGTCTTAGTCCATTAGCTCAGAATTCCTCTTCCTCTTACAAGAACTGGTGGACGTGTCATCAAGCTCATGAGGATGCTTACTGGGATCGATCACTTCAAGAGCGTAGCGGCCGTGAATATGATGCGGAAGTAAGAGAATTTGGTGCTCGAAATCAGCCAGATGTTGAGTCACCCGTTGTACGAGGTCAGATGGAGACGGGACATGCACATCGATGATCATGGAAGAGGCAGACGAGCTAGACATTATTGGTTAAGATACATCCACAAATGGATTCATTTTTTATGTATTAGAACCTTTATAAATGTTTTTTCATTTTTACCAACAATTAATGTGTGAAAATTGTGAAAAATAAATTATTGGAAATTTAAAAATGGATTTACTCTTGGACATGATGCATAATATCTCAAATATTCTCATTGGATCCCAATTTTCAATTTTACTCCATTATCAAAAGTCTTATATCAATTTATTTTTATTTGGATCCCTAAGGTGTACTTCTCTATAATGAATCGATTGTCTTAGATTATATTTGAAAAAGAAATTTCCTCACGATAATGTTTTAATTTCATTAAGGAATTTTTTATTTAAAACATTCTTCCTAGGGAGATCAATATCCACCACATTACACTTACCTCAGACATCCCCCCACTCACCTCGGACACCCCCCCCCCCACTCACCCCGGACAACCCCCCACCCCTCGGACAGCCCCACACTCACCCCGGACAGCCCCCCAACCCTCGGACAGCCCCCCCACCCCTCGAACAGCCCCACACTCACCCCGGACAGCCCCCCAACCCTCGGACAGCCCCCCCACCCCTCGAACACCAGCCCACTCACCCCAGACAGCCCCCACCCCTCGGATGGCCCCCCACTCACCCCAGACATCCCCCCACCCCTCAGACAGTCCCCCACTCACCGTGGACATCCCCCCACCACTCAGACAACCCCCCACTCACCCCGGACAGCCCCAACCACCCCTCAGACAGCCCCCCCACTCACCCCATACAACCCCCCACCCCTCAGACACCCCCCCCCCCCCACCCACCCCGGACAGCCCCTGCCACCCCTCGGACAGCCCTCCACTCACCCCGGACAGCCCCCCACCCCTTGGACAACCCCCACTCACCCCGGATAGCCCCCACCCCTCGGAACCCCCCCCCCCCCCACACACACACACCCAAATCAAACAAAAAAGAAAAATTCATACACATAAGAAAGAACTTTAATTAATGAAAACATAAAGGAAAACATTAATGAAAACATTAATTGAAATAAAACATTAATGCAACCATTAATGAAAACCCTAAAAACGATTAATCAAAACATTAATTGGATATTTTTTACATTGATGTAGTGATTTGAGTACACAATTCATCAAGGGATTATAATGAATCATAAAATTTTCCAAAATCCCTAGAAATAGGGCAAAACTACATGATAAATGGATAAATAGTGAAATAAATGGATAAATGTTGAGAATAAAAGGATATATTTAACTAATATGAGAAGAATTTGAAATAATCTAACCTGAATGGGGGAGTTGGAGATGTAAGATTTACCTGGCCGGCTGTTTCTGATGAGGGGGATCTGATTCTGGGCAGTCTGGGAGGTTCTGGGGGAGTCGGGGAGAGTTTAGGGGAATTTGGGGGTGAATTTTTCCAACGGTTTTTAAAAACTGTTGGGAAATCCATTATTTTCCCAACGGTTTCATCAAACTGTTGGGGAAAGAATGGAAATACTATGCTTTCCCAACGGTTTCTTCAAAACGTTGGGGAAAGCCTTCCCAACTTTCATTTTCCCAACGGTTTCTTCAAACCGTTGGGAAATATTCCCTAATCACACCTTTACCAACGATTCTTTTGAATCGTTGGTATAAAAGCATTAGGAAAGATACATTTTCCAGTAGTGTTAAACTCGGTGTTTCGTTCAAAATAATATATTAAATAAATTTAATTTATTTAAGAAGTGACATACCATAAAATATTGAGATGTTATATTTGATCACTCTAGGGGCTTAAGGATGTGTTATTGGAAGTTTGAAGAGGTATTTGGGAAGAGGTTTGAGAAAAAACCAAACTCATATGTGTCTTAAGAAAGGTTATATTAAGCTCATTATTATAGGAAAAAACTAAAGGTGTTTTCAAAAAATAACTAGTCTTTACACGACAGGAAATTGGGTCTATCCCAACGCATTTATACCCAGAGTTTAGAGAAACTATGGGTATAGATGTTTTTCTCAAATCTATACCCACAGATTTCAAAAAAAACATTAGTAAAGCTCCATTAAATAACCAATTGTGCTCATAATTAACCTCCCCTCCTCATTTTCGAAGCCCTATTCCCCTCCCCTCGTACGAGATCGACGTCCCCCCTCCTCTCCTATAGTGACTTTTCTCCCCATCAGCATGTGATATTCATCCATTTCTGGAATTTTTTGTTGAGATCTGTAAGATTTTCTTCCCTCCGGTTCTTTATTCTCCCCTCACTCAACCGACATCTATTTCTATTCTCTATATTTTTGCCCTAATTCAAGGATTTTTTGTTTTTGGTATTCTTCAATATCAGATTAGTGAGGTCTAAATATGTCTTATCTTCTATTGGGTGTTATTTTCATTTGTTTTTATGCATGTGATTCCACAATATGTTGATGATTATGTTATAAATGTATTTAATATTTTTCATTACCTTTATTTCTTTTTTTGTTACTGATAAATAAATTTTGGATTTTGTTGATGATTTCACAAGAGTCAGAACTATGTTTGTCACTTGATTCCTACTTTAATTAATTTAATCCTTTGATTACATTGTGATACAAAGGCATATTAGTAATTCTTGGTATTATTTGATGTTTACTATTCATTCTATGTTCTAATTCATATAAAAATTGAATGTCATTAACCAAAAACACTTCAGTAGATTTATTATAAAAATGTGTGTGCCTTGTGATAATTAAAACATGTCATTTAAAAGGATGAGAATTTTAGTTTTTTGAAGAATGACCCAAATATATCCCCTATTTTATGAAAATAAGGATTGATATATTGATCCATTAAAATGAGAATTGTAATAAAAATATAGTGTTGTTTGACCATAAATACTCATAAATATACAAGACAGAGATAAATTAGTATCCCAAGGATGACCTAAAAATATCTCCATTTTTATGATAATGTAATGGTATAATAAATGTTTCTATATAAAAAAATTCATTGATAATTTATTGTATATTTTATGTATCATTTTAAACCATGAAGATAAATAATATTGATGTACATTTAACTTTGATTTAAGAATTCATTAGATATTATATGTGAACGATGGGGGTTAGATTTATATAACCCCTTGATCAACTTTTAGGTCCCATATGATAATTAAAACAGGGTAAATGGTGTGTCCTTGCACTATAGGTTTGTTTTCAAAGAACTGGGCCTCAATTATATATTTATGATATAAGAAATTTTACATTTCCATAATTATGTTATGTTTCTTGTTAAATTTTTATGTAACTATTTTCATCATCTATTCTTGAACTTTATTTATACCAAAATCATGTATTTATTTTTGTATGTTATGTGATTTTTTATCCCATACTAAGAATCCATGCCCACCCTTTTCTTATATTTTCCCATTTCCAAAGTAAATTGTCTTAGCTACTATGTAGCATTTAATATAGGGATATCATGAAGACGTAATGTCATTTATTTAGGTTTTCATATGTATTGTGAACTCTATAATTATTGAAATGTTTAGTTATATAGTCTATCCTACGAAATATACTAATTAATGAACATAATGTATACCTCTATGTTATACATTTCCTTGTGTTTGAATAATAGAAGTAATATTAACCTTAAATAAAATCCTTTCATGACTAAATGTTATCCTCAATTATGTTTTCAAATGAGAAGACCTCTATGTATATGAAATAAACATTTTTATGTTAATATTCATTAGTTGTTATTTATTCCAACACATGCACCTTGTTTAGAATTCTATGAGTATGTCTTGGTTTTTGCTTATGATATGCCTTGTTCTTTATTTGGATGGATAGTAGTATTCTATAATGGTCACTTGCATCATGCATTATATTTAATTTAGTTTCCTATTAGTGTTCTTTAATTTCCTCTACACTATACTTATAATTTGTATTTGAATTTAGAAATCATTATAATTATGGTTTAAATTGTTGATTGGAACATAACATTTTTTTTCTTGTAATATAATGGATAGAAGATGGATGTATCATACTGATCAAATTTTAACCGAGTTCTTCCAAAAGAATTTGGATTTTTTTTAGATTTTTCATTTAATAATGTTTCAGATATAGGTTGTATACAATTTCCATGTTATAATTGTATTGGAAGACCATGGTTAAGCCGAGAAGAAGATATATAACATGTAAAAAAATCTGGATTTAAAATAAACTATTATATTTGGTATCACAATAGAGAGATGAGATGATATTCTACTATTCATGAATAAAGAGAAAGAAGTGATATAACAAATTTTATATTTGATCAGTTTCCATTTGTGCATCATCATGAGAGAGATAGTATGCTAGTGAAATAAGTAAATGATATCAATACACATGAGGAAAATATCGAAGATGATGATTTTGAAAGATTGAAAAAATTAATGGATGATTCCAGGACTCTTGTATATCAGGAATATACTAAAATGAAAAAGTTGGGATTTTTAATGTGGTTATATCATAGAAAAAACGTGTATGTAATTTCTAATACTATCATTGATTATATTCTTACCTTTTTTAAGGACTTTCTTCCTAACAGTACACATATTCCCTCAAATCATTATAAGGTATGGAAGTTAATTAAGAAGCTCAGATTTTCTAGTAATATAATTCATGATTATACGAAAGATTACAGTTTATTTTGGTAGGAAACAACTGACCTTAATGACTATAAAGACTATGGTACATCTCAATGGAAGGAAAATCTAAATGGAATTCCATCTCATGTGCCATATAAATTCATGTGGAACTTTCTATTGATTCTTATGCTTAAAAATCTATTCATGTCTTCAGAAATCTTAGTCAATATGTGATGGAATGATACTGAGAGAATAAAAGGTAATAACAAGTTTTGTCATCATGTAAATGGATTAGAATGGCATGAATTTGATGTAAAACGTCCTAATTTTGTAGCTGAGGCACGTAATGTCAGTTTGTGTCTATCTTATGATGGTTTTAATCCATTTGGTTAGATGTTTGCTGCTCACAACACATGACCATTTTTTATTCACATTTATAATCCTCCTCTGTGGATATGTATGAAAAAACATTTCACTTTATTGAGTATATTAATATATGGACCTTATGATCCTATCAATGATATAGACATCTAATTTCAACCTTTAATAAGATGGTTGAACCAGCTTTGGGATATGGGTGTGTACACATTCGATGCTAATTCAAAAAATATATTTCATATACGTGTTTCTCTTCTATGAACTATAAATGATTTCCCTACTTATATAATGATGTTTGGTTGGAGTATGAAGGGAAAACTATCATGTTCTATTTTTATGAAGAATACACTATTGAGAAGGCTT
The DNA here is from genome assembly GCA_963277665.1 of Viscum album. Lineage (NCBI taxonomy): Eukaryota > Viridiplantae > Streptophyta > Magnoliopsida > Santalales > Viscaceae > Viscum > Viscum album. Next base: position 1,302,990,998 of record OY728141.1, read on the forward strand.
AAATATCATCATAGTTTCAGTTTCATGGGGCATTAATTATTCTTTCCAATGGATCATAAATACAGGAAGAATTGTCAGAGGTTTGATAATACTGTTGACATTGAATAACTACCTAAATGTATGTTAGGAACTAATGTGCTTAATGAATTTAAAGATTTTATTTTTTCATTAGGTAAAGGTCAAATTAAATATAAAAATATGAATAATGTTGACACTAAATCCACTTATAATTGGAAAAGGAGAAGTATATTTTTTGAGTTTCCATATTGATTTACCAATTTGTTACGTCATTGTTTAGATGTAATGCACATTGAGAAAAATATGTGTGAAATGTTTCTTTAAATTCTTCTAAATATCAAGTAGAATACCAAAGATGAATTTTTATCTCTCTGGAACATATTGGATTGGGGTATTCAACCATAACCACATCCTGTGTGTATTGGTGAAAACAAATGGAAAGTTCCTTGTGCTTTTTATGTGATGACACCTTTAGAGAAAAATCAATTTCTGAAAGAATTAGAGATTATTGAGGTTCCTAATTGATATTATAGTAACATATATAAACAAGTAAACAAAATATATTTGAAACTAAAATCCCTAAAAACTCATGATTATCACATCCTTCTTCATGAATTGATTCCAATAGTAATCTGGCATGTGCTATCAAATAATATAAGGGTGGTAGTAATTTTCTTGTGCCATTTTTTTAGATACCTTTGTACTAAAAGGTTATACAAGTCTTTATTTATAAAAATAAATTAATATGCACCATTAATTTTGTGTGAGTTGGAAAAAAAATCCTCCATCATTTTTCACCTGCATGCTGCATATAACAGTTCATCTTCCAACTAAAATGCTTCTTGGGGGACCCATTTCTTTTTGGTAGATGTATCCTATTGAAAGAAATATGTGCTAAATGAAATCTTATATCCAAAATAAGAATCATCTTGAAGTTTCCATTGTGAGAGGTTATTTGGCTCAAGAATATATAGATTTTTGTTCAATGTATTTTTCTAATGTGAGCACAATACATAACCAAACAATGAGAAATGAAGACGAGAAGTATGGGAAAATTGAGCCCTAATTTCCATATCTTCCCCAAATAGAAGTATTTCCTGGTTCATATACATTGGCTACATTGAGCCTTGAAGAGCGGTATATGGCCCATTGCACAGTCTTGTTTAACTGTGGTTTTTTTGATGACTATATCAAGTAAGTAATCTGAATATTTATATGTTATCTAATACTATGTCATTTCACATATACCTTAAACTGTTATTATCATTTTATGTTGGGAACATAAACAAATTATAAGTAGAGTTCATCAATATTTTCCTTTGAGAAAGAGAGAGGCTTTGCATAGCCATGAGTTTCCTGCTTGGTTAAAATCAATGGTAAAACCAGTACTTTAATTAACTTAAAATATAGATATTCATTTAATTTTATTATTCATATATATTTCAGGTATTGAGTTTACCTGCTGAATCTGTTTATCAAGAATTAAGAGGGTTAGATTTTGGTCCCAATTCTTTGGTTCATGAATACAAATATTTAATAATCAATGGGTATAAATTTGTTACAACTAATCGCATGGTGAAAATGAGAACACAACATGATGACATTATGTTAACTGCTATAATGGATTGTTATGCCAGTGCATCAGATAGTTGGCCCCGATAGAAAAATGTGTCTTATTATGGTCTTATTGTAAAAATATTATTATTGGATTATTAATCTCAAGGTCGATTCACTATGATGAAATGTAAATGGTTTGATTCAATGACACAACATGGTACATTTATTGACGATTTTGTATTTAGATTTATTGACATGAGTCGATACCTAGTTACCGATGAACCATACATTTCATCATAAATAGGAAAATAAGTGTTTTATTTGAAATATTATCTGAGACTTGATTATAGTGTCATTAATAAAGTAATCTCAAGACATATTTTTCATGATTTTGGGGATTAAATCGAAACCATTGATACCACCATTGGTGTTGACCAAAATTTTTCATTTGATGACTCAAATTGTCCCATTATGAGAGTTGATGTTGAACCTGAAGTAGTGGTGGGTAATATATAGAAGTAACCATATATGTTCACAGTTTATTCAGTTTACCTTTACATGGGTTTCTTAGGTTGGTATTACTATAATTACTTTTATTTAGTTTTAGTTTGTAATGATATGTTTGTTTTAGTATTGTTTGGTTTCATTGCATTTAATTAGATTTATTTGAATTCAGAAAACTGAGTTTAAAATGGGTTTTTAAAATAACTTGGTTTTAAATTATTATTACTAAAACATGTTATGAAGTTGTTTATGAATTATTTAACTTATAAGTTATATGCATGATTTTTAAAAACTGTTTCTAAAAAATGTACATTTACACTACTGGGAATCCATGTTTTTTCAACGGTTTAAAACTGTTGGTAAAGGCCCTAAAACCGTTGGGAAAACTTATCCCAACGGTTTTAGAAACCGTTGGGCTGTGAGGCGTTGGGAAAGCCTTATACCAACGGTTCACCCTGAACCGTTGGGAAAGGCTGTTTAGATTTCTTTTATACCAATGGTTCAGCTGAACCATTGGAAAAATCAGCGCACAGGGGTATGCCAACGGTTTTAAAACCATTGGCATAGGATATACCCCAACGGTTTTGAACCGTTGGGAAAAGCAGCAGGGTATACCCCAACGGTTTTGAACCGTTGGGAAAGGTAGCAGTAGGGGTATAACCCAACGGTTTTGAACTGTTGGGAAATGCTGCAGCAGCACAAAGGTATAACCCAATGGTTTTGAAACCGTTGTGTTAGACCCCCCATTAATTTAAGATGAAACAGCCTGCAATACTGCAGGCTGCAATGAAAACTCTGTCAAAAACGTGTCATCTCACAAAAATACACTGCAATCACAAAAAAAACACCACTGCAACCTACAAACACATAAAACACACCACTACACACATAAAAAACTCAAAAAACACACCACTGCACAGAAAACGCATAGAAAACACACCACTGCACATATAGAAAACTCACAAAAACACTGCAACCTGCAACCTGCAAACACACCACTGCACACATAGAAAACACAGAAAACACAACACTACACACACAGAAAACACACCACTGCACACACACAAAACACACCACTGCACACACCACTCTGTCATAGGAACAATGCAACCTGCAAACACAGAAAACACACCACTAAACACATAGAAAACTCACAAAAACTCACTTCAATCACCTGCAATCACACAAAAAAACACACAAAAAACACATAGAAATAATCATCTCATTTTTTGAAGGCTTACTCACATCCCTTCCCCTTGTATGGTTCACATATTGATGTGGTAGAGAGACCAAGAACCAACAAAATGTTGTCTTGTTCATCAAATAGGGAGGGGGATATTGGAAATTCAAGTTTATAACTCATATGTGAAGAATCCCCTACCTCAATCTTGATCTATCGAATAAGGGTTATTTGTTTTGATTACTCCAGGATAAATTTGATATTTTTTAGATGAATTTAATCATTCAATATAATAACCTAGAAGGATATTTACACTATGACCATTATAACCCTTTTGTTCCTAGAGTATAATGATGGGGGAATCATATACTATGGGGCAATGACTTCTATAATGTCAAGAGATTTAGTTATATTGTTGAATTTATCAAGGTATTGGTTTGTGTTTAAGAGAGGGATATTGGTCAGGCTTTTGTGACACATAGATTCTATGGGGATAGATATTTACTTGATTCATGAGAGATATCACATGCCTAATTTTCAAGGGGATCTGCTATGATGACATCCAACATGGTGTTTGTAAGTGGTTATGAATTATTTACATCATCTGTTGGGCTCACTTTGGAAATTTTCTATCATATTCTAAGAGGATAAGATTACAAGGTAATATTCTATCCCCAATCTATAATGAAAACATTCAGATAATCCTTTATGAAAATTTAGTAGATTACTACATGAATTTTAGTATATACCTTCCATAGATGATTTTTGTATCCATTGAAATTTGAATGATGATCCATAGGGAGAATCATAAAAATTAACCATTTATCACATGGGATCATGGTCCTCATGGTGGTACACTAGCTGGTGAGCTATGATATGGACCAAATGTCCTTGTTATTTCATACACATGTTGTGTGACAAATTATAACAAGTATAGTGAAATATCTTAATGAATGACAACACCTTGAGTGATTAGGTGTTGTAAGGACCCTTACTTGAGTGATAATGATGCTATCATATTATAAAATTATATCTAACACTAACATGATTGATAAGGTAGGGGGAATAGGTCCCGAGTAACTAGAACCTTGTACCTATCTGGTGAGCTATGATATGGACCAAATGCCCTTGTTGTTATTTCATACACATCTTGGGTGATAAATTCTAACAAGTATAGTGATATATAATAAGGAATGACAACACCTTGAGTGATAAGGTGCTAGAAGGACCCTTACTTGAGTGATAATGAAGTTATCATATTATAACATGATATCTAACCCTACCATGATTGATAAGGTAGTGGTCAATATAATGGCCTCACCTTGAGTGATATGGTTCTAGATGAACCCAACCATGAGTGATAATGGAGCGTTTGGAATATGATATTAGACCTACCATGGTTAATATGGTATTATTTCAGAAAATGAATTTACATTGATCATAATGTATTAACATGGATGTTTGTTAAGTGAGAAGGTTGGTATGTGATATATAGTTGTATGAGACACTACCTTTAGTAGTATGGAAGATGTTGGGAGTTGAGTGATGAGCTATATTGAGTGAGAAGTATTAGTCTAGGGCTTTGATAAGGGTAAAAGTAGTAGATACATATAAATATGTTGGGCCAGAAAAGACATGTGTGAAGATAATTTACTATTTTGAAAGCGGTAAATTAATACTTGTGTAGAGGTAATAAAGAGGTAATAAAGAGGTACATGAGGGCAAATATTGATCCTTGCCATTTTTTACTTAGCAGTAATGAGACATGTGGAACTTTTTTAAGGACATGAATTGATTAGTTGAATGAATGTATATATATGATTTCGTATTACAAATGGTGTGAAAATTATTAAGGCATCTTCCATACATATCTTGACTTTACTTTCATGTTTAAAATTAATCCAATGGTGTTCATGGATCTCATGAATGAGATCTTCCATACATATCTCAACTCATTCATTGTGGTGCTTATTGATGAAATCCTTATATACTCACTGACCATTGATATACACATTGGACACCTATAGATTTTTTTGTACACTTTGACCACATTATATGTTTTATAAGATCTCAAAGTGTCACTTATGCTTCCATAAAGTATGTTTTATTAGGCACGTAATCTATAATGTGGGAATTTATGTGGACCCAAAGAATGTATAGGTTGTGGTTTCATGAGAAGGAATACGAAACATGTTTGAGATTGTGGGTTTCATTTGTTTGTTCGGGTTTTACATGTGGTTCATTTAAAACTTTTCCCCTTTAGAAGTTCCTATGACTAGGATTACTAAGAATGTAGTTATGTTTGAGTGGTCAAAAAAGTTTAAAGTGGCCTTCCTAAAAAGTCAATGAAGTTTTGATCCTACTGAATTACTATAAATTATGATTCAGAAATGAGGTCTCCAAATTGATCCCCGAGCATGAATTGGACTTATGGACATTTCTTGCATTGGACACAGAGTTGTATTATCTATGTGGAAGGTTCTATATTGTCCTCATCATATCACATATGAGAATGTGTCAACATTGGAATGATATTAAATCAAAAATCATAATCAATGTAATATTTTCAAATATTGCTAACATTTATCATTAAATAAAGGTACAAGGGTCTGATGTTTCTCAACATAATGACGTATTAATCTTGATCTATGGTGGTTATAACATTATTACATTCCATAGTAATTGTACCTGGTTGGATTATGCATGGGGATTTTCCTTCTCCTACTAGACTCACTAAATGGGTCTTCCACGGTTTCTACAACATTGATAGTGTAAGTAGGGACATGGCTAGAATTATAGATTCTTCCACAAATGTGCCTTATCTGATATACTTGGGTCCTATGAAATCATTCTGCAGATCCCTAATTGGGTTCAAGGAACTCAAGTTCATCTCCATACTCATCCACCTGCCCAACCCCCCCCCCACTACCCCACCTGCACAGCCCCCCCTTCCCAGCCCCCTCCCCCTGCCTAGCCTAACCCCATGCACATCCCACCCCCTCCCCCACCTGCACAACCACCACCCCGCACCAGCACAACCCCCCTGCCCAGCCCCCCCCCCCCCATCTGCCCAGCCCCCCCACACCTGCACAACCCCCCCCCCCCCACTACCCCACTGGCACAGCCCCCCCTGCCTAGCCTAACCCCCTGCACATCCCACCCCCTCCCCCACTTGCACAACCCCCACCCCCACCTACACAACCCCCCTGCCCAGCCCCCTCCCCCATCTGCCCAGCACCCCCACCTACACAGCCACCCCCCACACCTGCACAACCCCCCCTCCCCCCTGCCCAGCCCACCCCATCCCCACCAAACCCCCTACACATCCCCCCCTCCTCCCCACCTCACCCCCGTCAAACACCCCTGCCTCCCCCACAAATTCCCATAGGGTAGTTTATTTTAAGTTTTAATAGTATTTTTTGGGTTTTTGGTGACCCATTCAAGATTCAATCGATGGATACTTTGGACAAATTAGGTGTTTTGGGATATTTTGGGGGGTTTAGTTTGGGATAACTCATGTACATGATGTGTAGTTTTGAGAACACACATCATGTGTTCTTCGTACTTGGGAAAGATAGGTTTTGGGAACTAAAAGATTAATACAAGGGGGTGGGTTACACTTCATGTAGTGGTGACTCAGGGCGTGCTAGTGGCAGATGACCATGTAGGGTATAAAGCTATATATAGTGAGAGGTACATGTATAGGAATTTTGCATGGGTAGACCTTGTGTGGGGGGGATATATGGATAGGTACATACATGGGAACCATATATGGGGTAAAGATTGTGTATGGGGTGATACATTCCACGTAGTAGGGAATTTTTCATGCTAAGTGGGGCCTTGTATGTGAATGTACCCAGGTGGGGGTAAACATCATATACCGGAACACATGATGTGTACTTTGGAAAAGTACACACTGAGCAGTCTATGTCACATGGAACGAGAGGACATTTTGGGTTAAATATCATGTACCTAAAGTACAGGTTGGGTACTTTTTTCTCCTTGTTGTGTTTACCCTATTTTAACCCTGGAGTCAGAATTCGACTTATGAGTATTCAGTTTTGATCAGTTTTTCATATAAATTTCCATGATGGAATACTTTATGTGTTTGAATGTGGTATTTATGGTGTTTTGGACTAAAAGAATTCTTTATCAGGATTTCTTCAAGGATTGGATTCAGAATCCTCCAGCAGGTTGGGTTGTGAGATGAGAATCATGTGTGAGGGTTATGAGATCATTAGTTGGAATGGATTGTGAAATCTAAGCTAGTTTTGTTCAATGTTCTTTCATATAGATCCTGAAAATTATAATCAAGTAGTATATATAAAGAGATCTTGTTTTATCCTGACATGTTGGTACCTATTTCTCAAGGTTAGAACAGTTAAGGATTACCGCCTTTTTTTAGGATTGGAACTATTGGAACCATTGGGATGGGATGATGATGTGGGATAGAAGTTATGGTCGGATTTCCTTAAGATATTTATATGCGTCAAAGGGACTCTTGAAGATGCCATAATGGGCTTGTTACTGATTGAGTGACCAGTGTTTTCTATACCTGTTAATTAATAATTCCCATGTGGAGTGGTCAATCTTGTACTATAGAGACCTTGTAAGGTAAAACTTTTATGATTTTCATGAGGACCATTGATAATTAATTGGTTATTCATTTCTTTTATATACCCCATTGGGTGTGTTGTTGATAGATGATCAGTAGGAGACGTTGTTCATCGATGATCAGGTTTTTCTAGTCATTAATGTATTGGTGCTGCCATCAACATGGATGTTCTTTCACCCCTATATCTTATCTTTTCTCACCCCCAGCACATCCCCCCCCCCCTCTCCCCCACCTGCATAGCCACCTCCAACCCCTTGTCCACCCCCCCTCCTCCTCACCTCACCCCTTCCCATCCCCCCCCCTCCAGCACATCCCCCCCTCCTCCCCACCTCATTTTGACCTCTTCAATATCAATCAAAATGATTCTATATGGGTAAATTACAACAAAAATGAAACCTAAAATGATATATTGCTTTTGTTCATAAGGGGATCATAATAGACAGTACATTGTAGTGAAATGGAACCAAAAAATCAAAAATAAATGAAGGCATACATACTGATTTAAAGTGAATGAACAAAAATTACTTGAATCAAAGATAAGATGACTGGTTGGAAAGTATAGTTAGAACCCTCGAGAGTAGGTAGGGAAGCAGGGTTCCAAACACAACCTAAAATCATAAGGGGATCATAATACGTACCCATTTAATGCGGAAGAATTGAGCGTTGGAAAACCATACCTGTCGCGCTGGGAAGTAGGGTTCGCGTCGAGAGTCGGTTGGGAAGTAGGATTCGTGTCGAGCTATTGGGAAAAATCTTCCATATGGGTGCGTCGAGCTATGGTTTAGGGTAAAACGAGAAGGGTTATGGGTTTGCATAGAGATTTTATAAAAAAAAGCGTGAGCGCTGATGAGCGGGGAGCGGCGATCGGCGAGCGGTGAGGGGTGGTTGGGATGGGAGCGGCGGCGAGGGGTGGTCGGTATGGGAGCAGCAGCGAGGACGGGAGGAGTATGGGATTGGCATTGAGGGTTTGGAGAAGTGCAGATTAGGGATAGGAGAAGTATCCCGATAGGACTGTGAACCGCCACAGGGTGTCGTCCTGGAGCAGGGCCAAATCACGGCATGACCGCAGCGTGACAGCGGCGTGACCGCGGCGTGATCGCGGCGTGACCGCGGCGTGACCGCGGCGTGACCGCGGCGTGACCGCGGCGTGACCGCAGCATGTTGGCCTGGTCCAACAACATCTGTGGGGTAGCATCTTCCGTCCAGGAGCGAAGAGAGCGGGAGGAAGCGGGGCAACATTCCGGTCGTCGCCTCCCTCCCCATTTACTATGGATGGGTAATGTATCTAAAACTCTATCAAGGTATCATACATCGAATCCCGACAGGATTGCGAACTGCCGCAAGGTGTCGTCCTGGAGCAGGGCCAAATCATGGCATTACCACGGCGTGACCGCGGCGTGACCGCGGCGTGACCGCGGCGTGTTGGCCTGGTCCAGCGACATCTGCGGGGTAGCATCTTCCAGCCAGGAGCAAAGAGAGTGGGAGGAAGCGGGGCAACATTCCGGTCATCGCCTCCCTCCCCATTTACTATGGATGGGTAATGTATCTAAAACTCTATCAAGGTATCATACATCGAATCCCGATAGGATTGTGAACCGCCGCAAGGTGTCGTCCTGGAGTAGGGCCAAATCATAACATTACCACGGCGTGACCGTGGCGTGACCGCGGTGTGACCGCGGCATGTTGGCCCGGTCCAGCGACATCTGCGGGGTAGCATCTTCCGGCCAGGAGCGAAGAGAGCGGGAGGAAGCAGGGCAACATTCCGGTCGTCACCTCCCTCCCCATTTACTATGGATGGGTAATGTATCTAAAACTCTATCAAGGTATCATACATCGAATCCCGACAGGATTGCGAACCGCTTCAAGGTGTCGTCCTGAAGCAAGGCCAAATCATGGAATTAACACGGTGTGACCGCAGCTTGACCGCTGCGTGACCGCGGCGTGTTGGCCCGGTCTAGCGTCTAAAGGGAAACGAAATGACGGAAAAGAATAATATAGCCTAAACTATCACTGTGAGTTTTCGCAGACAGCGCACCTCCGTTAGAGGGGTTTTATTATAAAAACATGACTTTATTTATCAAATGAAACAATTATATTAAAGAAAACTTATTCAAGATATGCAATTCAATATAATTAAGCAGAATTAAGAAAGAAGCTAAATTCAATTTAAAGCATTTTTAAATTAAAGAGGCTACGAGAGGGACTCTACCTCAAGGTGGAACCAAGCCGTCCACTTCGGCTCTTGGAGCTTTCTAACTAAAAGTTGTTTCTCCTCCACTGGGTATATGCACCTTCACACACATGCAAGGACACCTAGCCCCTATACACACACTTTCATGGCCATTAGCATGTGCAAGGGGATCCTTGCACATATGCTTATATGCATATATCAGTCTCCACTCACCTGTGTATGAATTTATATATATATACATGGGAACACCTAGCCCCATACGTGCATAATCACTACCATGGGTGACTATACACGTAACGGGGGAACCCACATACATATACTTACTTACATATTCACACGCAAACGAGTCGCCCATGACTTGGCAAATCGAAACCAACGATCAGGGATCAACGCACTACCCAAAGGATATTAAGAACCTTAAAACACATGAAGGACGCTACATAACCAGTGAAAAACCAACCAATGGCATTAAAGCCTTACCTAGATTGGCAGCAGAGAACCAAATCCACCCGAACCAACACGAAACGATCCAACACCCTACCGAAAACATAATATGGAGTAAAAAACACTAAATCCCCAAATACATGAGGTGCGAGATAAGTAGTAACCATATAATCTTACCTCGGATCAAATTCGGTGGACTGAATCAATCTGAACTCCTTCTGTCCCCCTTCGCAGAATATAAGTACCCTCTGTCCATAGAAAGTAGTCAAAGATCTAAGTGACCAATGCGATAAAGAAAATAAAATAAAAACTAAACTAAAACATACCTGTCTCCTATGACTATACTTGTCACCACCCAACATATAAGTACTATAGTGCCCCATGGGTAAAATCATGTTCCTTCAAGCAAAGGGGAAACAGATCAATGTTTCAAAATGATACTATCAAATAGTACATTCCTATTAATTAACAATTACTCTTCCTATTAATGGTATATAATAAATTTGGTCCAAGTTTCAACTTAGTTTGGTTTTGTTCGATACAAGGGGTGAGGTCTTATTATTCTTGGTTTTTATGTTTACACTTGAGATATTTATTTAAAAATGATGCATGTATTTGGCATTATTATTTATGGTTTTAGTTCTTAGCCTGTTGCCATAGGGCCTGTCCACATGAATAATTGTTAGAATGTAGGGTTCAGTTGACATTTATGTGATTTAATGTGATTAATGTCACTAACGATGAGGATTTAGATCAAGTAAAATATTCCTAAGAGGATTGGTCCTTGTAGTGATAGGTGTTGTAATTTTACATCTAGCGTTTGATGAGGAAATACTTATGAGGATGGATTGGAATCTTGGTAGGTTCTTAGAGTGGGATGGTCCCTTTGAGTATATAAAATGTATTATGAAAGGTTTTACTCCATTTAATGATTCAAGAGTTCAACTAAAGAGATGAAGGATGAGATGCTAGTGTGAGTATTGGGTATTGTTGGACAGATTGGCGTTATAATGCCAAGAGGCTTGGTGTGATTTAGCTTAGTATGGAACCTGGTTAGTGGGGCTGGGTTATAATACATGATTTTGATGAGGTTCTTGATCGGATTATTGAGAATATAATGTAGATGGGTTCGACATGGTGTGCTTTTGTAACTAGGACAATCATAAGGTGAATAGTCCTCTTTGTCTAGTTGGATGATGAGATGTGCATCGAGGCATGGGATAATCCTCGAGAGATGAGTCTAGACTATGTGACTGAGAGGATAGACTAGGATAGGTTTGATAGGATTGGATGAGTGGCCAACCCATGTGAGGATGATACGATGTATGGAGACACTTGGAGACACTTGGGGTTATTTATGCTATCTCATGGAGAAACTTGGGGTTATTTCATAACTCCAACATACTCCAAAAATGTTCCCACATGATGTTTTATAAAAACGATTCCATCTCATAAAAGGATCCTCTATCTTCCAATGTTTCCTCACACTCACACCTCATGGTATTACAGTATATAAGTGATCTACGTCAAAATATATTCTTAGGATAGATATCATATCCATCACCAAACCACAGATAATCCTTTGAGGGATTAATCAGTCTGGAAAATTGTGATTTTTGACCTTCCTAGTAAACAACCCATAACAATTTTCCTTTCTTTTCTTTTTTTTTATTTTGAAAAGGAAGAGATTGCGAAAAAAACACAAAAAATGGTAAATGGATTGCAACCGCATAATCAGGTGAGCATGTCGTACATCTCTGGACGTGGAATCATCTCATGATCTTTGAATGTCCCACCCACACTTGTTCAAAGATATCCATACGCATTGTACAATAAGTAGGTTATGAATGGAAATAGGATTGAAATTGCTTTATTCTAATAGGCCATTAATGGAAACTAAGTGATGAATGATGGATAGATGTCAGGTGGGTCTTAGGGAAACATTGTCTATGAAAGAGTCCTAAATCATTTTAGTTTTATACTTGTTCAGTCATCACTAAGATAAGATCTCAGTGTAAGTTCTAGTCAGTTTACATGCCCCTAGAATCTATCAAGAAATATGCCCAGATAAGAGTATGAAATTGAAGGATTAGAGTCCTCTTGGGTAGTGAGAATAAAAAAAAATGGCAATCACAAAGGGCATAAATCCTAAGTAATATGTCAATTAGTCATTATTTCAAAGATTTTGAATTTGAATTAATTCCCTAAACTTAGCAACCATTCTAAAAAAATCTAAGTAGGAGTCAAACATGTTCCTTGGCACTTTTACACATCACTTTTTTTAATAACAAGGGCATAATGATTCTCAAGTTTAAATCATTCTTATTATTTTGAAAAATGTCTCATAGACAAGTGAGAATAATAAAAAATCCAAGTGCATCACATGTGAAACTGTGAGAAACTCCCCCCACACTTAAAATGAGTTAGTGTCCCTACTGTCAATGAAATACAAGTGAGAGTGGTATGGCAGCGATTTTTAATGTTTTGGGGAATGGATATCGAAAAAAATGAAAATAAAAGGTAATTGAGAGCTCCCTGGGAAAATCAGTATGCCATGGGGGTGTTTTCTACTATAATCATATGTACCTGAAAAAGTGTTAGAGAATGAAATCCATTACAAGATAACAAATATTAGTTCACCGAGATAAATAGTTGGAAGAGTATATCAATGGGAAAATACCGATCAAGAACCCTGGTGGGAGGAGAGGGAGCTGAGAGGGGGGACGTCTCACGGGGTGTTCGACCATGGGGGGTCTCGTGTGCAACTAGAGAGGGAATCGGGGGACGTCGGAGGAGGAGATTGAAGGGAGGGGGATATCGCCAGGAGTGGGAGACGAGAGGGGAGGGGGAATGTCACCGGGAGCCGAGAGGGGAGGGGGAAATCATCATCGGAGAGGGAACCGAGAGGGGAAGGGGAATGCCGCCAGAGGAGAGGGAGGGGACCGGGATGCAGAGGTGGAGGCCGGGAGGAGATAGAGATCGTGGAGGGGGGAGGGGGGAGGGAGGCAGAGGTCGGGGACGGTCCAGGATGAGGAGCCCTAATTTGGGTGTTAAAAAATTTTCTTTCCCAACAGTTTAACAAAACTGTTGGAAAAAACCAGCCTAAAACACCTTATCCCAACGGTTTTGTTAAACCGTTGGCAAAACCCAACCTAAAATACCTTATCCCAACGGTTTTGTTAAACCGTTGGCAAAACCCAGCCTAAAAACACTTATCCCAACGGTTTTTTTAAACCGTTGGGAAATAAGTGTTGGTATAGGTCCCAATTCCAGTAGTGTTAATTCTTATAAAAATTATAAAAAATACTACAGAAGTTTGAAGGAAGTGATTATTTGATGTTGATCAATAGATGTGTGAGAATGGGTTTCTTCCTCTACTTATTTTAGAGAGTATAATAATTGTAATATTTTTATTTTTCATTACATATAATATCATTTTCATATTCTTTATCAAAAAAATTTAGGAACATTCAGTTACACCAAAGTTGAATCCTCATCGTCCTACTGGAATGGGTCCGAGTGGGGATGCTCCTGGACCTAGACGAAGTGCCCAGAATACCCATTCCCACCCTAACCCACCAATAGACACCCCATCTACCACACCTTTCCATGAGTCTCTTCTTATCATACCATGTCTACATCGCCTCTAGGGATGTTATAACCTTTACCATATCATATCCTTTGATGTATCCCCAACCCTAATACCCATATTCTACCATGTCTACACTATCTCCATTTCCTATTATCCATCTAGGATCTGATGATTTTTTTCCTTCAACTTCCACTCCAGTGCATGTAGATCACCAGAGCATATATTGGAACAGACACATCCTTCAAAGGCTACTGATTCAGGACATGCCACAGATCCATCAGATCCTAATGAGAAACTTGTGTTAGATTTTTTATTATAAGTGTGTCAAATTACATCACATCATTTTTTTCCTATTATATCATGAATTAATTATTCTTGTTTTTTCCTTTTATTTTATTCAGTGGGATCTTTTAGTAGGTGACGTCGGCACACCCATATGTAGGAATCCTGGAATTAGGAAACACAAATAATGGTGGATTACAATGAATAAAATCAGGTGATAGGTAAAAATGTCAGGCAGTGTAGAAGTTCCATGGGGAATTTAGCCAAATACAATGATATCATTCCAGTGGAACTATTCTCATGGATACATATTTGGAATGACATCAAGGAAAAATCATGGGCAGAGATATGGGTAAGAAAATTTGTTAAATTTATATTTATATTATTGTTGTATTTATATGAATTAACATGTTCGTTGCAACGTTGGTTTAACTTTCCTAGTGGCGAAGATGCTAAGGTTGCAAGGTTGATGGATCTTGGGGAGTACTGGAGAACATATAAGCATAAGTTATATGTTGGTTGGAGGATAAAATCCAATTTTTATTTAGAATGTGTATCGATATTCCTCGACTATCCAACAACATAGTATCGAAAAATGATCGCATATTAGAATATTGATGAGTTTAAGGTATTCTTAATCTTTAATGATTTTCATAGAAAATTTAATTATTATTAATTGTATTAGATTTTTGTTTTTAGGATCCATTGGTAAGAAACAAAAATAACAAATATTCAAAGATGTATTTGCACATTATGGGGCACACTACAATGCCCGAGCATGAGAAGTGTCTGGTACTTTAATATAAATAAAAATAATATCTAAATTTATATTGTTACTTAGTTAGATTTTCATGCTGAAATTTAAGTTTTATTATCATTAATCCCTTTAATATAAGGTTTAAAATACCCCTTTCAAATGGCCTAATGGCCAATTGGCCAAATTTCCTAATGTCCAATTGAGAAAATGGATTAATGGTCTAATGACTAATTGTCCTAATAGTCTAATGGCCTAATGTCCAATTGATCAATTGACCAATTATCCTAATGGCCAATTATCCTAAATAGCCTAGTGGCCAATTGGACAATTGTCCTAATGGCCTAATGGCCTAATGGTCAATTGGTCAATTGGCCTAATGGATTAATGTCCTAATGGCCAATTAACCCAATGGCCTAATGTACAATTAGCCTAAATTGCCTAATGGACAATTTTCCAATTAGCCTAATGGCCTAATGGAAAATTGCTCAATTGGCCTAATGGCCAATTGGCCTAATGTACTAATGGTCTAATGGATAATTCGACAAATTTCCTAATGACCAATTGAGAAAATGGCCTAATAGCCTAATGGAAAATTGGCTTAATAGCCTAATGTCCTAATAGTCAATTGGAAAATTGGGTTAATGGACTAATGGCCTAATGGTCAATTGACCCAATGACCTAATAGACTAACGACCTAATGGAATAATGACTAAATGGCTAATTCACTTAATGAATTAATGTCCAATTGGTCTAATGACCTAATGGCCTCACAACCAAATGGTCTAAATGTCCTAATGGACTAATGGACATTTGGCCTAATGTATTGATGGCCAATTGGCTAATTCACCTATTGGCCTAATGGCCAATTGGCTTAACGGCCTAATGCCCAATTGGCCTAACATCCTAATGACCAATTGGTCTAATGGCCTAACGGCCAATTGGTCTAAATGGATTAATGTCCAATTTGTTGGACTCATGACACTCCCGAAAATGGACCAGATACCCCGCAACCCACTAACTAGTGGGCTGCACTCCAATGGTCCACTAACTAATCTGAGTATCTTGGATTTCTCCCCTAGACAGCTAGGGATTTATTTCGCCTCCCTAGAGAATCAAACTTGGGGATGACTATCATTTAACCAACTGGGAAGATTCTCTGGTAACACTACACCATATGGCATAGCGGTACTCATGACACTCCCTAGTGGTTGTTAAGCCTAAGGTCCCAGGTTCGAATCGTGAGGGAGGTGAGATTAAAAACCCCGTAGGGATGGGGACAATATCTGATGTGTGGCCTAGTTCAGTGGCCTATATGAGCCTAGTACCTGAGTTAGGGGCTGGGGCATATCCAGACTATGGCCCAGTTAGTGGAACTAATCCTATAAAAAAGGCACCTTTTTTTTGGACCCATAACTCTCCCAACAACAGACCATATACCCTATAACCCACAACTCGTGGGCTACACTCCACTGGGACACTAATTGGGCCGAGTATCCTAGATATCTCTCCTAATAAGTTGGGGATTTATTTTGCCTCCTCATAGAATTGAACTCAGGGCTGACTGGAATTTAACCAACCAGGACCAACCGGGGAGCTTCTCTGGTACCAGTCAACCCCAGATCTGATTCTCTGGGGAGGTGAAATAAATCCCCAACTAGCTAGGGGAGATATCCAGGATACTCAGCCCAGTTAGTGGTCCAGTCACTACTAAAAATATAGCATTTATCAGTGCTATAAAAGATCATTAATAACGCTAAAAAAAGCTTTGTTAATCATGGCGAAGATAAAGGGGGGTCACTTTTATTAACGCTCAGAAAAGAATTGATAAAGTATCATTTTATCAGCGCTAAAAAAAGCACTGATAAAAGTTAAAAAAAAAAGAAAAAAAATATTTTGGATGGGTTTTAATAGCGCTTAAAGCCCCCCCTTCAACAGCGCCCCACCCCCACTGCAGCCCACACACCCCAGCCACCGCACCAGCCTTTAACAACGCCCCAACCCCTTTAACAGTGCTAGGCATTATTCCCCACCTGCGCACACAACCTGCCTCTCATAGGATTCGAACTCGGGACCTGTTGCCTACACGCCTAAGTCTTTACCACTCCACCATATTGTTTTTCTCTTCATTAATTAATATATCTTTATATATATTTAGATATATTTAGTTATATTTACTCGTATATTAATATATATATATACATATATATTAACATATATTTAGATATATTTAGTTATATTAATATATATATATATATATATTAACATATATTCAGTTCTATTTAGTTGTATTAATATATACATATTTAGTTATATTAATATATGTGTGTGTGTGTGTGTGTGTGTGTGTATTAATATATATATATATAGTTATATTTATATATTAATATATTTATTCGTATATTAATATATATTTATAAGATCAGTTTTGAATGCATTTATAAAATATTATTTTTATGTATGTTTATAAATAAATAAATACATATATACAACACACACACACACACACACACACGTGGACATATGTGCACATGAAAAGATCGCCACAGGCTACACGAATCAACAACGCCCAACACACAAAACAAAATTCAGCATTTAAAACATGAAATTGACAATTAAATCATTTCAACACATTAAATCATTAAATTAATGTAAAATTCATGCACATAATTTCAATTAACATTTTTTACGGCTGAAGCATCAAAAATTTTAAGCAAATGAAATTTTAAATACAAATTCCCTCCAAAAAATGATGTATGTATTT
Source organism: Viscum album (assembly GCA_963277665.1). Classification (NCBI taxonomy): domain Eukaryota; kingdom Viridiplantae; phylum Streptophyta; class Magnoliopsida; order Santalales; family Viscaceae; genus Viscum; species Viscum album. The sequence goes on from OY728141.1 coordinate 1,303,008,899, forward strand.
AAAATTTTCAAATAAGACCTGAAATTATTATTTTAAATCAATAAAAAAATTAAATTTAAAAATATATATATGATTTCCAATATCTTTTAAAAAATCTCACACCACATCAGTGAATTTATAATCATTTATTTTAATTACAAGAAATTTCAGAAATGATATAAGAAATATGAGTTTAATTAACTAGTAAATTACCTTCAAATGTTTTTTTAAAGATAAATAGACGTTGAAAAATTGAAATCAAGATAGAAATAAATTTTAAAAATTAAAATGTAAAAAACGGAAAAAGAAAAACCCGATTCAAGATTTTTATTTTATAAATGATTCAAAATTGAAATCCAATCATGATGGAAACCTTGTCCTGTAATGGGGCAATGTGTGACTAACATAAGAAGGTAATGTCATCGTCTACATTGTCTTCTAATCGGCTAATGAGATTCTCTCAGATCTTTGGTGTGAGGGGATGGAATATAGATCTCAAATTACAAACCTACAAATAAACATACAACGCACATAGGCATGAAGTCGGAGATACTCGAATTCGAGACCTCGCAGACACCCCACAGGACCACTATCATTGGGCCAGACTCTATTATAAATGATTTAATTACAAATAAAGATTACAATGAGTTGGATACCCACAAAATTTGTGATGTACAGACCTTAACCCGTTTATTTTTTACAAAACTCTAACTTTAACCTCTATCCGTTTACTTTTTAAATTCACAAACTTAACTCTACCCTATTATTTTTAACTACTTATTTATCTAACATAACTCTTTTAATTTCCCAATTAGAATTTAAAATATTTAAATTTTATTTATAAATATAGAATACCCATTTCAAAAAAGTAAGTAAATATTTTTTATAATATTGTCTTCATTTAAAAATATGTTGTTAATGGACTAATAATAATTAATTTAAGCGAATTCAAATTTAAAATTTATTTGTAAATACAATATGTATCAAATTCAAAATAAATTAATGTGTTTTTTTAAAAAAATTAATGACATTTTAAAAAAATATGGATTAATTAAAAATAATTGGCACAATCGATTTCGAGTTTATGGTACCCTAAATGTACTACCCTAACTTTACTTGTGTTATTATTTTTTATGATTTTTTTAAATATACACTTTTATCAGTGCAAGGAAAAAATGTCGATAAAGCTCCTCCTTTATCAGTGCTACTAAAAAAAGCGTTGATAAAGGGTGGCACTGCAGAAACCCAATTTTGTGGTAGTGAGTGGAGTTCATCCCACGAGTTAGTGGGTTGTGGGGTATCTGGTTCCTTATCGAGAGCGTCATGGATCCAACAAAATTGGACTAATGGCCAATTGGTCAATTGGCTAATTCACCTAATGGCATAATGGACTAACGACCAATTGGCATAAGGGCCTAAGGGTCTAATGGCCAATTGGCCTAATTGGCCTAATTGACCTAAATGGCCTAAATGACCTAATTGTTCTAAATATCTTAAATGATATCATTTTCCTAAATAGACTAAATGAAATAATTGTTCTAAATGGCATAATTAACCTATATGGCCTAATTGGCCTAAATGGTCTAATTGGCCTAAATCGCCTAAATCACTTAATTGGCCTAATTGACCTAATTGGCCTAAATAGCATAATTAACCTAAATGGAATAATTGGATTATATAACCTAAATGACCTAATTAGCCTAAATTCCCTAATTGGTCCAAATGGCTTAAATGACCTAATTGGCATAAATGGCCTAATCGGCCTAATCGGCCTAAATCGTCTAATTGGACTAATTGGAATAAATGGACTAATTGTGATAATTGGCCTAATTGTCCTAATTGGCCAAAATGTCCAAAATGGTCTAAATTGCCTAATTGGCCTAAATGGCCTAATTGACTAAATGGCCAAATGGCCAATTGATCAATGGGCTAATTTACTAAACAACCTAACCTAAAAATTAACCTAATGACCAAATGATCAAAATTTTCAAGTGACCAAATAACCAAATAACATAACAAAAATATAATTGGACCAAAATGAAAATGCAAGAGGAATCCATATCATACCCATTTTTAACATGTTAATTAGTATGTATTGTTTATGTTATACCACTAGTATTAAATTTATAATTAAATTTATATTTAGATGCTTCTTCATTTTATGGATATCTTCAATAGCTAAAATTTTAATCCATTTTAGGTTTATCACTTTCATATTATTAAATAATTTAGTATTATACTAATCAACATCATTTTCAGTAAGCAGTATTGGGCATCTAAGGTCGTGTGCCTTAAGCAAAATTATTTTGCTTGAGTAGGAAGAAAAAGGATGGAAGTGAAGTAAATGAAAAAGCACAAGAAAAAATTGTAGTTTTTTAATCTATATTTCAAATATTTATACATAATTCATAATTAAATATCTTGTATATATTTTTAACAGACTTCCCTAGAGTCCCTCAATGATAAATAAGATGAAAACTTTGGGCCAAATGATCATTTGAGTGAGGTATTAGGTGAGGATCACCAGGGGAGAGTCTGATGTCAACCTGAGAAAAACATCATCCCCACTAGGTATTGGTCCTCATCGGTCTCCTCTCAAACCTCTCAGACCACTGAGTTGTAAAGCTCTCATGAAGAAGTAGTTGAGGCCAAAAAAATATCCTTACATGAGTGCGAAAGAAGTTAATCGATCACCAAACACTTCCTGAAAACGATGTCAGTTATAATCCAATCGCTTCTATTAGAAGATGTTATTACTGTTGATTCATATATGGTGTCAATGCGCTCTTTAAATGATGTTGTGATTGATTTCAATGAGGGGCTTAGTGGTGGTTGATATGATAGTGGTGGTGACATCAGTGGCGGTGATGATGATGATAATGATGCTCCAGATGATGTTGTTGGTGATGAGGATGTTGTCGATGGTGATGAGGATGAGGATGTTGGCGACGAGGGAGATATTGATCCCCTCCATTTTTTACTTAACAGTAAAGAGACATGTGGATGTTTTTTAATGACTTGAATTGATTGGTTGTATGGATGTATATGTATGTTATAGTATTGTAAATGGTTTGGAAATTATTTCAAGTAGTTGGTTGTATGCTAAATATACAATATATGTATTGTATTGAATGTGTATTGTGGTTTGTATTTTATTTATAGGTTCAAGATGGGCTGGAAGGGTAGTTGTAGCTGCCAAATGGGGACATCTTCCTATACCAACGGTTCACTGAACCGTGGGGATATATTTTCTGTTGGGAAAAGCTATACCTACGGTTTGGTGAACTGTGGGTATAAATGTATACCCATGATTTTTTTTAAACCATGGGTATGATAAAATCTATAAGTTTATACCCATAGTTTATATAGAAACCATGGGTATATCTCTATACCAATGCCTCCCAAATCCATGGTTCCTAAAACCGTGGGTATAGCCTATAACCACAGTTTTGGGGGTTATACCTATAGTTCTAAACCATGGGTATAGGGTGATTTTTCAGTAGTGTTAAGGGTAAAAAATGTAATTTAAAAAATTTCAAGTGGTGAATGCATAAACCATGGATGATAGTCTCGAAAATTTCCCATCCACTTGACTAAATATATGATTTTTATGATTTTTTAATGATTTAAAAATAATTTTTAAACATTAAAAATCATTTAAATCCATTTTCATGACTATTTCCATATTTTGAATTTAAAGGCATCAAGATAACAATTGAATTAGAATATAAACACTTTAAACATCACTAATACTTTATAAATATCCATGAAATTTTTGGAATACCATAATTAACCAAAACGTATTACTTTTAATATTTTTAAAACCATTTACTTGATTTTTATACTGATTACACAAGTGATGCATAAGTGTTCAAGGTAATTATACTATCACTAAAAATTAAAATAAATTACGACCAAGAATATAGTTTATTCATATTCAATATAATCATTTTGAATTGATCATAACTTATTTTTATCACTATGACAACATATTAGATATATTAAAAGAAAGACAATGACATTTTGTAATTATTCTTTACTTAAAATAATATAAAGGTCCTAATCAAAGGAAAATGACACTAAATTGTCATATTTTCAAATATAGGATGATGGTTGTCAAAATAAACCCATCCAATGACATTAAGTCAAGATGCTGGTGTTATCTTGAGTCGCAACCCAACCCATCGGGGGCCACCTGGTCAGCGGTAAGCTAAGTGTGGCACCCTAATCCCACCTTCAATAGGTCAAGGGTTGATGACCAACATCGAGTAGACATATCACACACATAAGAGGCCTTAGACTAAGTTACATGTATACACACACACGTCTCCAAATAATTATAAAATGTTGAAAGGTAAAACACAATTGATGCCATATTCCATGCATAACATCTATCCCACGTCAGAGTATAACAAAAGTACTAGAAATCATAAAGGGCCGAATAAAATCCCACCAAAATTGATAAATGGGTCCAACCTGCTAAGTAGGAGAGGACTACTATCAAATGAAACACCTAGTATGAACCACGATTTATCTAAATCAACTATGCTCTGCCTCCTCTTGGTCCTCCTAAGACTCTTTCAAAAGGCATGTCATTTGCATAAGACGTGACATGTGTAGGAAAAGCCCATACAAGAGTGAGTATAACAATACTCAATAGGACACTCCAAAATCACCAAACATAAAGCTTAAATAGAGTAGTCATCTCATCATCACAAAGATATATCAACCAGAATATGAGACATGACAATAACAACATATAACCCAGATATAAACATGATAGGCTCCAAGTCTCAAATAGGTCCCAACCATGCTTCCAGCCACATGATTCTACTCAAGGCCTCAAGGTAATGCTTGTCTGGGAGAACTCACTCCATAAGTCATTCTATCACTGATGGAGCTCATCAAAAATCACCAAATAAGTACTCAATGGAACTCTAAAGATCTTGATACATAGATAGGGGATCTCCCTTAGGGACTCTTGGGTATACTGGACCCTACCTAAAATAACCCCTTAAGCATGGGATCGTATAACCATGTAAATTGGTCATTATGATTCCTCAAACCCCACCTAGGGAAGTAAAATAAATGATAAAGGATCAAACCTCGGGTTACATGGAGGGATTCCTAAACTCTATCCAAGACTAATCCTATAGAGGGGATCACAATCCTATGCTCAGGATGTAATTCCACATTATACCCTTGTGGGGATGGACCAAGGGAACACACCCAACTAATATTTTTTGCACTAAAGAGACAGAGGGCCTCAACCTACCCTAGAAAAATTATATGGTATGTACTGTGAGTACACAATATGTCTTGTTCACCTTGGGTCTATCTGTGTCTCATCGTCTCACACAACATGTATTACTCTATATACACAGCATGTCCTTTTAGGACACATGATGTATAGAGGTCGTACTGACACCCAACGTGTTCTACCTACCTAAATCTATGTACCCCAAATCGTGCTTGTGTACTTTGGGTCGTGCTCGCGTACCTAGTCATGTCCGAGTACAAGTCCATGCGCGTGTACTCTGGTCGTGCCCATGTATCTAACCATGTCTGTGCTCGTGTACCCTTAGGATACACATTGAGATACTATCCATGGTTCATATGACATGTGGCAGTTCCACGTGATGCATAATGTTTTATTTCTACTAAAATACTATCCATCATAGCCAAGGTCCCACGCGACATGTGCTCTTCAGACTACATGCCGTGTAGTCGGGATTTTTTCAGAAATTCAGAAACTTCATGCATCATACGCTCATGCCGCCATCACTGCCAAATTTGCTGTGAAACACACTATAGAGGTTATATCTAATGCTAACTAGGCCTTATCATCATTGGTGATCAGATTTCAGCCATCCAAATTGTTCGAGAATCGATCACCATAATGTCATGCCACCACCACAATGCCCAACCATGTATGGAGAACACCACTTTGATCCCAATTTATTCCTGATCCTTCATTGTTGTCACCGCACCTCAATCACATCATCAATATCAAACCCAAACCTATAAAATTGATCTGTTTCACTAAAAAATGATTGTGCAACGATTGATTACTATTTATTTTTTAAACCATCAGACAAACAATTTATCAGCGATGAACGTGTGAAGAATGAGAAAGAGAAATACAAAAATCATAACAAGAGCAACAAACCTCAGCCATTATTTAGGCTAACCTCAATATGTTTTTGTTATTATTATGAATGAATAGCAACAAATAAATGATGAATAATCAAATATCATCAAACCCCAAATCTTGGGATGATAAACCTGCTCCCGCAAATCATGATCGACCGGTAAATCAATTTGTTAGTGGAATTGATTCGCGTTCATCATAGATAAAAAAATGGGGAATAAAACAATTAAAAACAAACTCCCTACCTTGGTTTTATATCAATCATTGAAAAAGATCATTTGACATTGTCGTTCGAGAGATCCATGAGCTCCTTTAGCACAATGATTTTCAATCCATAATTCGTCATTGATTACCCATGAATCCTCCTCCAATGATCTTGTCTCAAACCTTAGGTTTATGCAAATAACCCTAGGGATTTTCCATAACCATTTTTATATGAAGGATGGTTATGTTAGGCTTCTAATAACAAATAAATTAATTAAATAATTTATTTAATTTATTTAATTTATTATTCTACCCACGACGGTGCTCAATTCAAACACCCAACACTCATAAGGATTATGTCACGCCTAGGGTAAAACTTCTGTTCTAGAATTAATGAAAATCCTAGATTTCTAATCTAAGACTCTGTTCGAGTTTTATTCAATTATTTAATAAAAATTGCATGCACATGATGTAATATATTTAATATTTTTATTATACCAAAATCTAGCCTCTCTGGGCCCCAGAATCCTGCACCAACTCAATGCCTAGCTCCACAAATATTATTTAAAATATTTTAAATTCTTACAAGGGAAAAAATTTATTTTTTACATCTTTAAGCCTTATTTGTACATTTTATCTTTTTTAACCTATTGTACCTTTAATCAAGGTGATAACCTTTTGCCTAGGTAACTTATTTTTATGACCTAAAATAAAAGGATACTTTTTACAAAATTTAGAAGTGTTGTTTCCAAATATGGAATCCATTTTATTAGATTCGATTTTTATAGGTGGCAAAAATTAATTTTTAAATAATTAAGCAAAACTCACAGAAAAAAACTTCTAGAAAAATACCCATTTTAAGTATAAAAATGATTTTACACTAAAATTAGGGATATTATTAATTATAATGAATTTAATTAGATTATAATTAAATAAATTAAATTTATATTATATTTTTTTCATACCAAAACCTAATGACACATTCAAACCACACTATTAAATACAAAAATGCAAAAATAGTTTTTTTATTAGAGTAAAATATAACTTAAGTTCCAAAAATTAATGCATGAGTTTTTAAATTAAAAATAATGTTTTAAAATGCTCTATTTTACTACTTAAACACATATTTGCTAAATAATTTTTTTTATAAATTCTTTAGTCAGTCTTACATCATGATAATGTTATAGAAGTTATAGTATTAGTAAAAATTGTATTTTCACTATTCTCCCAAAAATCAACCATTTCATAAAAATATAAAAAAATAACCTTAAAATAATTTTCATATGATAATATCAAAAATGAAGTTCATTTCATCAAATTAAAATTCTAAAATTATAAATTTAACTTTTAAATAAAATCATATAATTTATGAATAACGATTTGGTTAGAATAAAACTATTTCTTTTTCAGTTGAAAAAATTATTAAAATTACTATAGTGAATATAACTCCATAAAATCTAATAATTAATATTAATAAAACATGAAATTGTATTATTATTAACATTACATGGGTTGTCGCGGTCCAAGTCTAATATTTCTAACTTCATTTCCAAAGCTGGGAAACCATTGATCAATTTTCTTCCATTATGGACAATCAGCTAGATGGAATAATTTTTCATCAGATATTTGCTCGTCTGCATGTCATATTAACCTTTTTACAACATTCGAATTTGTAAATAAACTTTTAAAATGATGAATTATAAGAAGATATCAAATTTACTTAGTAGGATTCTTGGTAATTACTAAGTCAACCTGTGATTTTTCTTTTAACTTATGCTTTGATTACCCGTATTTAGAAACCTTTGATAACCCATATTTAGGAAGCTTTGACAAACCTTCATATTCCTTCCTATATAGCACACAATCATTCAGGAAAGTTTGTATCTTCTTTTACCCAAACCCATCAAGAATAATATTTTCTTCACATTATAATGTGAACCTGAAAGATCGTTGTCTTCAAGAAATATGTCTTTTAACAACTGTAACAAATTTGTAAAACTCTTATTACTTCATCTATTTCTGACCTTCAAGTTAATCATTCTTAACATCATTGATAAAATCATAAATTCCATACAACTTGGATATAATGGTTTTTCAAAATCACCATATAGGTTCCTGATCATCAGTTCTTTCTCAATTTCCCCTAATTCAATATCACGAATCATTTCTTCAATTTTATTACACTTATCATATTGAAAATATTTATCATCAATAATAAATTTTGGATTCTTCCTAATTCCACCATGCCAAATCTAAGGATTATAACTCAGATTAAAACCATAAATAATTAAATGATCTTTGCTTTATATGCTTTACAACATTTTCATATTTAAATATTTCAAGAATGAATAGAAAAACAAGTCATTGTTTGGACCATTTTGTTTGGAAAATTCCTAAAAAACACCAACCCCTTCCTCATATTCATCACTTGTTTTCCTTGTATTAATCCAACTATGACTCATTATCACCTATTATAAGTTTCAAATACTAAATATAAGTTAATGTATATTGAATTTGAATTTCAAATTTACTTGTATAAATAATAATAATAAAAACAAAGAAACATAATATATTTCAAATATAAAAGAAACACAACATATTTCTCAAAGAAAAGTATCACTTTGTACATATTTAATTATCACCCTTTCAAAAAAATTCAAAAAAAAGGAGAATGGTATAGAAGTATAAACCTTAACATTGATTTTAAAAGGTTGGACACTAATAAGACACAATTATTTAGTATTTTTATTATGAAATTTGGTAATTATATATCTATTTTTCATAATATATAAGTAAATATCATAATATAAATGGTCATATGATTTCTGAATGTTAAGATTTTTTTTGTGAGGAAAATCAAATACATAAGGAGAACGTTCTAGTTTATGGGAGACTCTTAGAGTAGCCTTTTTTGTTGTCATAAACCTTCAATTTAGATCATGTTAAAAATATATGATACACTCAAATATCCCTTCAACAAACAGATTAATTCTCAAATGAATAGGTGCAAGCATAACTAAAAAAGGACCACATTGGTTTAAAAACATAGTTAGACGCACAATAACCATTAAAGGAAAAGAAACATCTAAGAAATCTCATCATGTTATAATTAAAGGAAAATAAACATCTATTGAATTATATTTCAATTATAATTCAAGGAAAAAACACATTCTTTCTTAGAAATCTCGTCGTATTTAAAGTAGTATTCCGCTCACATGGGATTATGTTAGTAGTATAGTGAATTAAATTAACATAACTTAAAACAAAATTTAGAATATGTTATTTAAGAAGAGATAATATGACAATGAAAGTGTCATAATTTATATTTTAAAATTGCTAATGCATGCAACATTTAAGGTTAGTGGAAAAAACTCACTGAAACTCATCACTCCAAATTCTAAAATTCATATTAATTTCAAAATATTGATTTTATGTATGAATTATAGAAAATTATAACTGAATTCACATAGAGATACTAAATAACACTACAAAATATTTCACTTTTTCCAACAGGGTCATATATGTTGGTAAAAGTACATTTTATGTTGGTAAAATGTTTTACCAACATATATGTTCCTATCACTAAACTGTCAGTAAAAACTCTGTCGCTAAATGTTTTTACAATAGATAAAATCATTCTGTTACAATAATAATATTACCAACAGATAATATATATGTTGGTTAAAATGTTTAGCAACAGGTTCTAATAGCATATTTTTTTTGGTAATAATATTACCAACATATAATATCTGTTTATAAATTACATTTGAATAAAAATTACAATTTTTTATTTCCAGTAAAAATTCAAATTATATTTATTAGTCTATCATATATAACACATCTGTTTTAATTATTAAAGAGAAATATTTTCACACAAGTTCAAAATTAGACAAAAAATAATTATATTAATAATGAAATTTAATACAAAATGAATCAATAAAAAATCCATACCCCAACAAGATCCCTCACACACCCCACCAATCCACCCCCCCCCCCCCAAAAAACACCCCATCCTTTCCACACCAGAATGAGTGAGCACCAAAAATTCATCCATGCCCTAAGATCAGCGAGCTAGCTCCACCTCAAATCAGTGCAAAAAATCTGGCATCACTATCATGGAATCATGCAAAACTTCATCATCTCTTTAATTAATTGTAGTAGACCACCCTTCTATGTTGGAAGTATCACCTATACCAAAAACCTCCACTTTAGGATTTTACCATCACGAGCAATGTTCTGATCACACAAAACACATGATATAAAAATATCATTCAATGAACACAATAAGATTATGTAACAAGTGGAAAAAATAACCATAAGATGATCTAAATATAGACCACATAAACCATAAGATTAACTTAACTTCCAAAATTCATTTAAATTGACCCTTTAGACTAATTAAAAAGAAAGTTTTCAGAGTACTCTCAAAGGGATTACATCAGCAAAAAAGTAGCTCACACATTCACAGTTAATGTCAAAAATGGGGGAAGGAAGGGTATCCAAAATGAAACAAAATTTTCCCTAGAGAAACAAGCCACAATCGAGTAGAGGAGGTGGGTGTTAACTACATTTAGAAAACTTGGAAAAAAAATGATGTGATGGCCTCAACAACAACATCTATAGAATCTACAACATCATCTTGAGTTGATCCCTGCAACTGCAAATTATTATTGAAAACTTTGAAGGAGTGATCACCTCCCTCAATAACATGCACATCACTTGGGGATTTCATCCTCTTGCGCACTACTTCCATCTTATCAAGTGGACACATTCCATTATTGCTTCCCTATACAACCAAAAGATTATTCATCCACCACAATAAGAATATAACCCAGGGAAAGCCCTAGAAATATCGTTTCCCAAGACAAAACATGAAAATGTTTCACTTTCATGTTCATAAAAACAACACACAATAAAATTCTTACAATTTAATCCTTAAAGCATATCTCACAGGATATAGAGAGAACTAGAAAGTTAATATAAATACTAATTGTAAAAAAACAACAACAATTATGATCAATTGCATGATAAAGTGAGATATAAACACGAGATTGGGTTTGAATTTTACCTCAGTGATGCATCACAGGAGCAGGGAGGTGGGAAATGGTGATGAGGTAGAAGCTTACTTGCAAGAGTTTTCTTGTATTACATTGATGCAGCAGGTATTATTCAAATTTAGCATGTGTTTTCAGATTTGTGGGTTTTTACATCAAAAGCCTTGTAGATAATATCTTCATGATGAAAAACATAATTCCAACAATTAAGAGTGTGGAACAACCATAGTCTGGATGAATCCACCATTAAAGGAAAAAATATTCAGCTATGAAAGGTCTAGAAACAAAATAGATATAAAAAGGCTAATAGAACCCTAACAGTAGAGGTGGAGAATAAAAAATGAATAGGAAGAGGGAAATAGAACATAGATAAATCTACATACTATTCTTCTTTCTATTTGTTGGGAGTAGGGTGGATAAGAGGCATACATAGCCTTATATCTCAAAAAATTGCTCAAAAAGGTTGTCCTAAAATAGAATCATATGACTGTAGATCAATTAATTGAGAAGAAAAAATAATAAACATTCATCTCTTAAAAAAACTGAAAATTCAAAGGTAAACATTGGAAAAGAGAAGAAACATTATAGATTATGTACTTATAACCCATGTCACATATGAACTTTAAACAAATATGTGATCATTGTTTTATGTCTAAAAAAATAACTTACTCTTAAATCACAAAAAAATAACACTCAAATAAGTAGCAGAAAAACACTTTCAACAAGAAAACTAAAAAACATAGGCATATGCAGTTATGTTATTAGAATTGCTAAAAGCGCTTTTCAAAATGAAGTTTGAATTTGGAAAAAATGTAGAATACCAATGTTGAGAAAATAAAAACATTATATTTTAGAGTTTTAATTGGATGGGAAACAGATATACTTTTATTAATGTGATAGTAGTTATCAATGGCTCTACTGTACCTTCCTCCAAAAGTATGTATGAAATGGAAGCCTTTTAATAATTAATTTTAAAACTATATATAAGCATTTTGAAAAAATATGTGACAACCATTTTGATTCTGAAATAACACATGCACTTAAATTTTAGAAGAAAATCACTTGAATATGAAACCTGTAAAGAACATTTTCAATGACCGATAAGAAATCATCAGCACTTTTCACTAATGAAAAATAGTCTTAAAAAAATAGGATGCATGTTGGGCATAGAGAAAAAATAAAATAAACACTTGATAACATATTAGACAAAAATAAAGGTATCAACAATAACAAGATTTATGAATCATAACATCAATAGGAATTGGAATGATTCCAAATGAAATAATTAGACCGCACGTGTTCTTTTGGAAATTATGTTCACCAAATTCCATATATGAATAGTTAACATAATGATAAAATACCCAACACATTGATATTGGAAGATGTAAAGTCATGAAAAACTGTGAAAATGATAAAGGTTTGGAAAACAAAAATAAAAATTACCTTAATAGAATGTGAAAATGATACATGTTTGGAAAATAAAAAAGAATGCTTCTTTTCATGTATTATGAAAAATGAGACATACATCACATTATTAATTTCTAATATAATCTAATATTTTTTTTATACAACAATATTTTAAAAATGAACACAACATTAATCTTATCTCTTACATGAATCAAGAAGAAGCATCAATAGCACTAGAGAGCTATAGGATAATACAAAGAGCAACAACCACGCCTAAGAGACTTGGAACCAAACATAAAAGGGGTGAATCATTATAGAAATTATTATCTTGGTTTGATCATTATAACTTATATATTTAAATTTATAGAGATGATAAGTGTAAAATCACTCTGTATTGGAGTTGTGATGAAAATAAATTGATGATGTAGTTGATAAAATATTCATTTTTTAATTAAATTCATTAATTTATGACTTATACATCCATAATAAAGATCAAGTGATTTAGGTTGGATTGATAGTGCATAACTATCATTTACTTCATATCATGATCAATTGAATTTGGGGTCCAAAACATGTTTTGGAATCTCTTCAATCATTAATAATTTAATTTATTTCCAATTTGAAGATTAAATTTAGTATTAGAGGATTAGTGTTCAATGAAGGGATAATAATTGGTTTTAAGTTTTTTTAGATTACTTATTGAAAAGTATTTTACTCCCTTTATTTTAAGTAGTTTTCTTATAGAATTTAAGAGTCCATTTGACAACACTACTTGTTTTTTCAAACCGATTTTCATAAGAGATAAGATTTAGAATGTCTAATAAACCCCTACAACACTTATCACTTATCACAAGTGTTTACACATAAACATTTATAGATTTCTTATTGAAAAAATGATTCCAACCACTTGAGTGGAATTATTTTGGTATTTAAGTATAGTAATTTTGCAAAAACATGACACACAATAATTTTTTTTATTTATGATGTTTTGTATAAGTAATAACAAAACACACGGTACATGTTTTATGAAACTGTTTATCATAAATGATAAATAGTATAAGTAATTTCAAACAGACCCTATATGCAAGTGTTTTTTCAAAAATATAACAAATACGACATATTTTTCAAACTAAGTATAACAAGTGATGAGTGCAATGAGCAGTTTTAAATTAATTCTACCAAAAAGATGCAAATTCTCATTGTTGACACCCATATCAACAAGATTACAAGTATTATATCGCTAACATGCATTAATTGTCAATTGTTTCAATTAAGTTAGGGTATTCATTGGTTTTCAAATATAATGATTGCTCCGTTATCATTATTCTTGCTAATTGTGAGTGACCAGAAATCATAAATCTATGATTCAATACTATTAATGTAATCATATCTATAAAGGAAAGAACACACAGTACCTACCTATCTTCATATGGTGGTTATCAACCTGTCTTGGAAACCAGATGCATGAAAAAGTTTCAAATTTGGAAACTAGAGAAACAATCTCACTAAGAAGAAAATTTTATGGTCATCGTTATTAATCAAGAAGGGAAATAGGTAGAAAAAGTTTCATTAATATTGTACAAAAATTTGCAGGCTCTATAGTTATGAAAAAGTTTCATTAATACTGTACAGATATTTTAATGAGCCATTTATTTGTCAAGAAGGGAAATAGGTAGCAAACCAGGATGAAAATTCACATGGAAATTCAAATTTAGATATGAGTTCTGGACAATTTAAATATAGAGACTTCAATAGAGATTCACATGTTCAGTACTTGAAGAGGGGTTGAACAAATAACCAGTCAGATTAATAGAGAAAACTCACATCTAAACCAGAAGATCCCAGTATAGTCAGCTTTTTCAACCTGACAAGTTTGATTATCATATTCAGATAAGTAACCACCACTGAGAAAATAGAGAGTGAATCTAGAAAAAAGAGAGCCTTGATCACATGAGAATTGGAAAAAATAACCAGCCAAACCCCTATTTCACTCTAGAGAGCGTCCGAGATCGTTGAAGCTCCTTGACATCATTGGGTCTAGGGTTATATTCCAATGCCACTTTGGGATGAAATGACATTGCCCTGGACTAGAGGAACCACCAAGGTTGACACTTGAAAAGACCCGAAACTGAGGAATTTGCTGAGAAAATACCACTAAACTAGGAACAAAACAATAAAATCGAACATAGTTGAAGCAAAAGATGATGACGAACTCTGTTGAGTAGGGAGCAGATGAAACAAGACCAAAGGGGAAGGTGATTCCCATGGAAAAATCAGATCAAATATATACTGAAATGAAAAACTAGTATGCATTCATTTGTCTAAGATTAAATAGAGTGAAACATGCCACCAAATACCCTAGCATAGAGAAGGGAGAGCTCAAGAGTGAGACTCATGGTAAAATCAAGAATTGATGAATAATCGGGGCTCACGAATCGCAGCTAAAACGCCTTAGACAACCACAACTAAAATAGACCACAATCGGGGATTACAAACCGTAACCATCATGAATCAACAAATAAAATGCCCAAAATCATGTTAGGATTTGGACGGTTCATGTGCACACACAATGAAAAGAGAAGAATAATAGAGCGGAGGAGAAAGAATGCTCACCGGAGGATACCGCGTGTAAAATCGGAAGGAGAAACGACAAACTTCCATGGCCAGAGGAGGGAGGTGCGCCGCTAGGGTCCCACCTGGGGCGTGCGACACAACCAGTTAGGGAGGGAGATATGTGAAAGGAAGGGAAATGTAAAAAATTAAAAATAAAATAATAATAATAATAAAAACATAATTTTTTTACAATAAAATGAAATTAATTGGGTTCGGTGTGACAATGGAAGACACGATAACAGTGATCTGATCACTACAGCTCGAGACTTTTAATTTAAGGAAGAGGGGTTCATATTATTGGTATAATTTAGAAAAATATCATCATGTATAATAGATTTATATATAATTTATATATAATGAAAAAAGTTTTAAATTTATATATATTGTGAATAAAAAATTATATTATATACATGTAATGAAATTATACATACCTGACTTTATTTTTTTAGTTTTTACTACATTCAATCTTATTCAAGTTTCCAAAAATTATAATCATTTATCATTAATTTTATATCATATATATATATATATATTATAAAAAAACATATAATGTGTCAATGAAAACATATACTTATTTGATTTTATTAAAATATTTATAATTTATAACATTTATCGAATATAATATATATATATATATATATATTCTTTTTTTATAAAATATTTTATGTTATTGGATAATTTATTGCAACATATTTTTATAATGGTAAAAAAAATGGTAATAATAATCAATAGCAATAGATTCATTTGTTGGAAAAAAAATATTAGTATTTATATGATAAAGCAATAGATTCAACTATTGGTAAAAGATTTGTTGGTGTTAAATAATAAATACCAACAGATATGACTTTTGGTAAAAACAAATGTTGGTACTTGAATTTTACACCAATAAAATTTAATATCTATTGGAATTGATCATTTTTACCAACAAATATATCATCTGTCAAAAAAAATTGTTGGTATAAGCCATTTTTTTACAGTGTAATGGCCTCCAGAAACAAACAGTAAGAAAAAGGAGTATAGAAAATGGTTTTCATAAGTTAATAAACATGTCAATTCATTTTAGAATTAGAAATAAGTAGAAGAAGCTAATAAAAGGATAAAAGATAGCTTAACTGCCACAAAAAAATTGAAATAGAGAGATAACCAGATATCACATAATACAAAAATTATAGAGGCAATGACGGGTGGTGGCAATGACTGAGAAACATGACAATGAAGTTTAAGGTGGCGATGAAGTGAGAGGGCAGTGACAGTGACGATAACATGAGAAGATGACAAAGGTGATGGTGATAATGAGGTGGAAGGAGGGATTGAAGGTTGGAGGTTTCGAAGAGAGAAATTAGGGTTCATATAGAGAGAGGTTGGATAAAATTAAACATGTTTTCAATATGTTATTTTTAAGGTTTTTTATGTCATTTATCATATAACCGATGTAGAAATTTGACGTTGATGATGATTTTTCATGTTGGTTGTATTATAACTGACTTTAAAAAATCATCTTTCTACATTGGTTATATTATAAATGATGTGGAAAATAAAAAACCACAATTTTTCACATCAGTTATATTATAATCGATGTTAAAAATGGTTCATATCACTGGTTATTAATAATCGATGTTATAAACCCCTCATTTTAAATGCTTTGTGTACTAGTTAAAACAAGCTAAAAAATACCCTCCATGGGCCCTAGAAACCAAAACCCCCCATGATTAAAACCACCTTGGGCCCTAAATCTACCTTAACATTCCCTATGGTTTGTGACAGGAAAGAGAAGAAAGAGAAAAAGAGATGGGGAAGAGAGAGGGGAAAACAAGAAGAAAGGAGGGCTTAACTTAGAGAAATCACTTGAGGGTGGAGATGAAGGAGCTTGAAATATCAAGGGAAGGGAGGAGGAGCCCCCTCTTGGGTGTACTTATCTCAGTTGAATGAGAGGAGGAGGAAAAGAAGGCCTTAGACTTTTAAAATTCAAAGGGGGTGGAACTGAAAAATCGATTTTTACTAGAACTGGGCAGGTCGAATGGTTTGGCCACACAGTTTATTGAATTGTGCACTAACTATGTAGAATAACATTGTCCCCTTACAAAAACTCTTCACATTCTTGTCACATGACTTACCAAACTGTGCACATGTTGTGTACCTGACAACTCCCATGTAAAAGTACCTCACACAGTTTCTCGCGGGACTCACGCGATTCTCCCCAAACCATGTGCTAATGGTGTGAGCTAATCGTGAGCATTCAAAATTGAACTGAAAACTCACCTACATAAGGGTAGTTGCGTAGTATGAACTAAACCATGCACATTGAACCATGTGTCGTAGAAGACCTGTGTAAAGGTCAATCACCTGATTCTCACTAATTGTGGGTAAATCATGCAACAAACAAAAAACTCTTGAAAATTAAAATGTAAATCCCAGAAACTTCCAAAATTTAAAATCACCTATAATAATATAAAATAATATAAAATAAACCATGTAATAATATGGTGGGTGTTACACTCGGGATATTGTAATACTTTATAATAATAATTCATGATTTATTTATGAGTTGTAGGAATTAACCACACGTCATTCTAATACAAGGTGTGGTCATTATGAATAAAAGTGTGTTTTCAATTTAAAAGTTTCATTTTAGTTCAAAACATGTGCCACGTACTCAAAATCAAGCCAACGCTCTCATGTTGTCTTGATACTTTAAAACAACGAATGATTCATTTATGACCTATGGAAATTAATTGCACGTGATTTTGACACGTGGTGTGACCAACATGATTGAAAGAGCATGTTTTTAATTTAGACTTGATATTTTAGTTCAAAACATGTGTCACAAGCTCAAAATCGAGCGAACACTCTCAAATTGTTGTGGTGCATTGAAAAAACGATTGAGGATTTATTTGTGACTTTTATGAACAAATCACGCGTCATTATGACGTGCATTGTGGCCGGAATGGCCTAAAATATATTTTTTCATTTTAAGCATTGAAGAAGTTCAAAATGTGTGTTGCATGATCAAAACCAGGAAAATGAGTTCATATTATCATGAAAACTATGAAAACAATTGTTGATTCATCTGTGATGTGTAAGAATTAACCACACAACATTTAGACATGTGATGAAGTTTGTGTGATCAAAAGCACATGTTTTAAATTTAAAAGCGACATTATAGTTTAAAACACATGTCACACACTCAAAAACCTGACAAACACACTCAGACTTCCATGATACTTAGAACAGTGATTAATGATTCATTTGTGACTTCAGAGAACTGGTCACACATTGTTCCAACATGTGATGTGACCAGTATGACTCAAAGTGCATATTTTCAAATTAAAAGTGACGTTTTAGTTCAAAATGTGCGTCATATACTCAAAACCAAGCAAACAAGCTTGGATTATCATGATAGTTTAAGACAATGATCAGTGATTCATTTATGACCTATAAGAATTAAGTGGGCATTATTTTGACACATGGTGCGGTCAATATTGTTCAAAGTGCACGTTTTTAATTTAAAAGTGATGTTTTAGTTGAAAACATGCATCACGTAATCAAAATCGAGCAAACACGCTCAAATTGTCGTGATGCTTTATGGCAATGATTGATTTTTCATTTATGACTTTCACAAACAAACCATAAGTCATTCCAACATGCATCGTAGTTAGAATGACATAAAGTGCGTTTTTTTCATTTTAAGCATCAAAGAAGCCCAAAACACGTACCACACGCCCAAAACCGGACAAATGCGCTCAGATTATCGTGGAACTCTACAGAAATGACGGACAATCCATTTTTGACATGCAGAAGTCAACTGCATGTCATTCCAACTGAAATTTATCATGTGTTATGTAATATTGCAGATATATTCTCTTTCTATTTCTCTGCGTGCTATAATTAAAATAAGCATTGTTTTTATTACGTGTACATGGTTCTTTTGAATGAGATACTTTGAGGAGATACCTATGAGACAATTTCTTTTTGTACTGGTTGAAATTGTTTTTGTTAGTAAGAGAATTGTACATTAGTGTGATTGTACTTTATTGAAATGCTTTAACGTTAAACTATTTGTATTGAAATTGTGAAATGTAAGTATATTGTATATTATTTGGAAGTATTGAATTGATGCATCATAGTTTGTGTCTTTTGTTTGGTATTAATTACCGCAATGTGATGTTTATGTAGTAACACACTTCAACAGTTGACGCAAACTATTATCAACGATAAAATTAGTGTTAATAAAAATATATCTTTCTTGGCATTGATATTTTCACTCATAAATGTGAACTTTATTAATTTTTTTAGCACTGATAAAGATTGATGACCTTTATTAACAATGACATTATTAACATTTCAAAAGCATTGATAAAACCTTATTTTCCGAATAAAAAACCTTCTTGTACCAATGATACAAAAATATACAAAAAACAAAAAACAAAAACAAAAACTAAGCACTTTTAATATTAAAACGTTAAGTAAAATAAAATAATGGAATGGAGCAATTAAGCATGGGAATTAAAATTTTAACTTTCCACGATATTTGAGGTCGATATTAGAATGCATTTCAAACAACTATATTTTCAATAAACATTTCATAATGAATAAAATGGACTATCAAAAAACTGCATAAGAGAGCATAGTTCTCATTCATGAACAAAATTAGATGAAATGGCGCGCACCATTAAAAACAAACAGGACTTAATTGATTGTATATTAAATTAGAAGGATTTGATGGTATGAATTTGATAATTATCTACGATCTATTATACATTATTATTATTTTATTGTTATGAAACGACGCCGGTTTAAAGGGCACCCGCAGCATTGAATTCATCGGCTACCTGCCATTCAACGACACTCACTGAAGAATGCGGATCTTGAAGCGTAGGTCTGGCGTGAGCTTCGACCGCTGCCACCGCCATCCTCAGCCGCTCGAGCCATCATCGGGAGCTTACGGGGTTCATCCCAGCAGGCACACCGATTATCGTGATGTTCGGAGACTGCTTTGGGCGCCAGAGCTCCTCTGGCGTGGCTGACCGGGACCCCGTTTTGCTGGTGTCTGGAATCGGCGGATCCATTCTTCATTCGAAGAGGAAGAAGTTCTGGATCGAGACCAGGGTTTGGGTGCGGATACTGCTGGCGGATACGGAGTTCAAGAAGAGGGTGTGGTCTCTTTACAATCCTAAAACAGGCACTTTTTTTCTCCCTCTATATTTTTCTGCCTCCCTTCCCCGTGATTTGGTTTTCCTTAGTAATAAAAAAATTGGCGAATGGGTATGCTGTTTTATGTTATCATAATCAGTAGTTCTAAAATGGTCCCCGCTATCCAGGCGGAGAAAAACAGAAAAGAGTCAGTTGACTAGAGAACCACCATAGCCTGTGACTGTCCGTAGACTTTGAATTTTTAGCAATAGAAAACCATAATGTTTTTGGAACTCAGGGAATATTGCACTGAAAATAACGGGGCTCTGTACTAAAATGAAAATTATGGGTTTTATCCACATTTTAGGAATCAAAACCCTCTCCCGTGCCTTACTGGCACAATTCCAAAATCCAAGGATTATCTGTCTATGTGGTGGATTGCGGGGCACTGGATCTGGAATTGTATTGTAGGGCACTGGAGAGGATTTTTGGCCGCAATTTAGGGTGGTTCTAGTGTCTAGTGCTTTTTTTAGATTTCTATATCTAAATTCTGTTAATTTCAGGCCTGAGAATTAATAAAAACAACCTTTTATCAATTTCTAGAGCACTAGGTAGGGATGAAAGCGACTCGGGTACCCGGATACTAACCTGAGCCCGGTTTGTTGGTTCGAGTAAGATGACAAGGGGGGTGAATTGTCTTTTAAAAATCAAAATAAACACAACGATAAAATTATGCGATAAATAAATTTAAAGAGTAAGCGCAGCGGAAAATAAATGACAAGGTTAGATAATAAAGAAGTTAGGCCAAAACTCAAATTGAGTGGCTACGTCTCTTCCCCTCAAAGGCTTGAGGGTTCCATTATCCCTTGGCTTTAACGGTAGCCAAAAGCCTGAAAGAACCTTGCTTTTTAATTGGATGTAGCAAGAAACCCAATACAAAGGATGACACGCGCTTTTTAATGGTTATAGCAAGAAACCAAAAAAACACTCACTTTAGTGGCTGTGAACTGATAGGTTCGACTAGGTTTTTAACCGAAATGTTCGACAGAATTTCTAGACAACGGATGACAATCCAACTTTATTCAACAGTAAAGAAGCAAATCAAGGAAATCACCAGGAGTAACTGTGGTTAGCCATAGAAGACTCCTCAGGATCCCTTCGTAGTACACTAGAGCTTCCCTGTCCGCTCCTTTCCCAAGCTGTGAGCCGTGGAAGACTCCTCAGGATCCCTTCGTAGTACACTGGAGCTTCCCTGCCCGCTCCTTTCCCAAGCTGTGAGCCGACTCAAAAAAAAGAAACAATCCGTCACACCCCCCACGTACCCGCAACTGCCCCTCCCTTTTTAAAAACACAAACTAAACATTATTTTGTACATTGACCGTTTTACCCTTATTTCTCCTAGTGTAAACAACCCACTCCCCTGGCTGATCTCGTACCCTATCACTCCCCCCATCTTGAAAAACAGGCTTGTCCCCAAGACTGAAATCTGGAAATTGATTTTGAAGAACAAATTCATCCTCCCATGTAGCTTCATCCAACGGTTTGCCATGCCAATGTATCAAATACTGAGGCAGAGCGACGCCATTCTGCTGCAGCAAACATCGAGAAAGAACACTCTCTGGTGCTGGTAATCAGAAAAATCCCCAGCCAAGTCAACTGGTAAAACAGGCTGAGCAGAATGGTTTCCCAGTGCCTGTTTCAACTGAGAAACATGAAAAATAGGATGAATTCGAGAGTGAGGAGGCAAATCCAATTGGTAGGCAACGGGTCCAATCCGCTTGACCACAGGAAAAGGGCCAAAAAAACGCGGAGAAAGTTTAGGATTGATCCGGTGAGCGACAAAAGTCTGCTTATGGGGCCGCAATTTCAGGAAAACAAGATCTCCTGGCTGAAATTCCACTGCCCGCCGATGGCGATCTGCTTGACGCTTCATAGCACACTGAGAACGAGCTAGATGATGACGAAGCTGTCGTAGGGCCTCATCACGGTCACTCAAAGCCGACACCACAACCTCCACCCGAACTTCAGAAGGTAAATAAGAAAGTATAGTTGGGGGAGAACGACCATAAACAATTTGAAAGGGAGTTGTTTTAATAGATTCATGCCATGTTGTATTATAACACAATTCAGCCCACGGAAGCCAAAAAGACCAGCCAATAGGCTGCTCCCCCGCAAAACATCTCAAGTACGTCTCCAAGCAACGGTTAACAACCTCGGTCTGCCCATCCGTTTGCGGATGATAGGCAAAGCTAAAATTAAACTTGGTTCCACTAAATTGAAAGAGCTCCTTCCAAAAAAGGCTGAGAAACACCGGATCACGATCACTAACAATAGAAGCTGGAATACCATGAAGACGAACCACCTCTTGAAAAAAAACTTCAACAACCTTCTTAGTTGAATAAGGATGCTTAAGAATAGCAAAGTGAGCATACTTGGATAGCCGATCAACAACAACAAAGATAACATCGTAACCCCGAGACTTCGGTAAACCAGAAATAAAATCCATAGAAATATCTGACCAAATAACTGAAGGAATCTCCAAAGGCTGTAAAAGACCAGCAGGAGAAAGAGTGGAATACTTTGAACGTTGACAAACAACACACTGCTGTACAAATTCCAGCACCTGCCGTTTCATCCCAATCCAATATAAATTTGCTGCTAAGCGACGATAAGTACGGTAAAAACCAGTATGACCACCCTGAGGAGACGTGTGATACTCCTCAAGCAGTTTGGGAATTAAAGGAGAGGCTGCCGACAACACCAAACGACCGTGATACAACAAAATTCCACGAGAAAGAGAATAACCAGAATGCGTTGGTCGACCAGTGGACAAATGCTGGACAACATTATGTAAAAAAGGATCAGAATGAATTTCAGAAGAAAGACCATGCATATCATCCCAAACAGGATAAGACTGGAGTTGATGAAGGGAAAAATAATCCTCACGGCGTGACAAAGAATCAGCAGCAGTATTCTCACGCCCAGGCTTAAATTTAACGTCAAAACGATACCCCAACAGCTTTGCAATCCAGTTCTGCTGGTCAGAAGAAACAACACGCTGTTGTAAAAGATATTTCAAACTTCTGTGGTCTGAAAAAACGATGAATGGTCTCCCCAACAAATAGGGCCTCCAATGTTGGATAGCCATTACCAAAGCCATAACCTCCTTTTCATAGGTCGATTTCATTAAAGTCTTTGGTGCCGATGCCTTGCTAAAATAAGCTATGGGACGTCGGGATTGCATTAAAACCGCATCAACTCCTCGACCCGAAGCATCACATTCAATTTCAAACTTCTTAGAAAAATCAGGTAAGGCTAATACCGGTGCCTCCGTAACAAGCTTCTTCAAGCAGTCAAAAGCATGCTGACATTCTGCTGTCCAAGAAAACCCCCCTTTACGCATCAAAGCAGTAAGGGGTTGAGCAATTAAACCACAACCTCGAACAAACTTGCGGTAATAACCCGTGAGGCCTAAAAAACCACGAACCCCCTTCACAGTTAGAGGACATGGCCAATTCAAAACTGCTTGAACCTTAGTAGGATCAACCGAAACCCCTACATGAGAAATTATATGTCCGAGATACTCAACCTCTTGCTGACCGAAAATACACTTTTTATGATTGGCAAAAAAAATATTATCAGAAAGTAACCGCAAAACAGCCTTTAAATGTTCAAGATGAGACGCCCAATCATGACTATAAACCAAAATATCATCAAAGAATATCAAAACAAACTTGCGAAGTAAAGGGCGAAATAAATCATTCATGGCGGCCTGAAAAGTAGGAGCATTGGTAAGCCCAAAAGGCATAACCAAATACTCATAATGACCACTATGAGTACGAAAGGCTGTTTTCTCAACATCAAGTGATGCCATCCGAATTTGAATGATAACCAGATTTTAAGTCCAACTTAGAAAAAAAAAACAGCACCACCAACCTCATCAAGCAATTCCTCAACAACAGGAATTGGAAACTTATCTGGTACTGTAACTCGATTAAGAGACCGACAGTCCACACACATACGCCAACTACCATCTTTTTTCTCAACTAAAAGTACTGGGCTCGAATAAGCACTAAAACTGGGGCGAATGACTTTAGACTGAAGCAGTTCACCCACTCGTCGCCCAATTTCATTCTTTCGAAAAAAAGGATACCTATAAGGGCGTACAAAAACAGGACCTTGGCCTGGCTGCAAACGAACATGATGAGAATGTTGCCGGACAGGAGGTAAAGCCGCTGGAAGAACAAAAACATGCTGCCAAACATCCAACAATTCCTGCAAACAAGACTGCTGTTGAAAAGATAAAGACACAGCAGTTTCACTGCGTTTACCACCCAATAACAGCTGAAAAGAACGTGAAACAGGGGGTTGTTTCATCCATCCCACTAAAGGAGAAAATATTTGTTCTTTTGGAGAGATTCCTTGAAGAAAAAACTCCCTGTCATCCAACCAAAACCGCATAGTCAGCGCAGACCAATTTATCAGAACATCTTCTAAAGTGCACAACCAAGATACTCCCAGAATGAGATCCAGGCCACCCAATTCCAAAATACAAGCATCTATAAAGCAGGAATAAGTACTCAAGTGATCTGAAAATGGCGACAAATTCCCTGAGAACAAACAGTATGACCATCACCAAGTTCAACCTGAGTTGCAACCGACTGATGCACTGGCAACCCAATCGAATTAACCAACGCAGGGGAAATGAAGTTATGAGTAGCCCCACTGTCAATTAGAAAAAATACTGCTAAGTCGCCGATAAAACCCTCCATTTTCAGCACCGAATTATCATGACACAAACGATGAGGAACAGGCTGAAAAAAATCCAAACTCTGCAATTCAAGGGCAGAACACTCAGCAAAATCAGATTCAAGAGGAGCCGAAGAGGGTAATGCCTCACTTAAAATCGGATTATCGGTGAAAGAGGTGCCATCATCATCCTCACCCAAAAGCAAAATTCTATGCTTAGGATCAGAACATTTATGCGAAGGATTATAAGGTAAACCACACCGAAAACACAGACCTTTCTTACGGCGCTCCTCCCACTCTTGGGTTGTAAGATGTCGAACACCACGACCACCCAACCCTGTTGACAAAGGTACAACAGAACGAACATTGGTGTCTGGAGTATCAGCACGTCGAACCGGACGATTATTTATACTCAAAGAAGGTTGAGACAACGAGCAAGATAAAGATTGAGAAAACTCTCTATCCCTCAACCCAGTAGAAACTCGAGAAGTACCATTTCGATAAGAAACGCCCACACCACGTGTAACTGCCAACTCAACATGTCTAGCCAAACGAATTGCCTCTAAGCGGGTAAGCGGATTATGTATCCGTACCCAATTGCGGATATCGTCACGCAAACCATGCAAAAAATAACCGACATACTGTTTTTCCGGTTGACAAGGAACCATAGAAGCCAAATACTCAAAATGCTCAATATAGTCGGACACCGAACCATGCTGTTGAAGAGCAACTAACTCTTCATAAGGATTCAAAACATCAAAGCCACCAAAACGTTCTAATAATTCCAGTTTAAAATCATGCCAAGAAATAGTTGGACGTACCTCGACTAAAATCGTGAACCAATGGATTGCTATTCCCTCCATACTAAGTTGAACGAGAGACATTTTCACAGAATCCTAAATTCGACAGAGGCGGAAATAGTGATCAGCTCGAATTATCCAGCCTTGAGGATCAGCGCCATCAAACGGTGGTAATTCAATTCGACGAACAACAGAAGGTGAAGCCTCAATACGTGGCGATATTCGTGTATCTCCATGTGCGACGCTACCCCCAGAACCGTCATCCGAAGCGTCCGGAGCATCCAAAATATGTAACAACTGGTGCCGTGGCTCCTGTTCCATGCATCGCAGCACACCAGACACATCCCCGAAACTCCTTGGATTCTTTCGTTAGTTTCTGTTGACTAACAGAAAGAGTGTTAAGCTCCTGAAGTAACTCAGCTAGTTGGTCTTCAGTATGACCGACGCGCTGCTCAACACCGTCAACACGATCTTGATGCCGAGTAGCCATGCGAGAAAGAAGATGGAAGTAGCAGAAAACGGCAGGCCGGACCAAATGATAGGTTCGACTAGGTTTTTAACCGAAATGTTCGACAAAATTTCTAGACAAGGGATGACAATCCAATTTTATTCAACAGTAACGAAGCAAATCAAGGAAGGAAATCACCAGGAGTAGCTGTGGTTAGCCATGGAAGACTCCTCAGGATCCCTTCGTAGTACACTGGAGCTTCCCCGCTCGCTCCTTTCCCAAGCTATGAGCCGACTCAAAAAAAAGAAACAATCCGTCACACCCCCCAAGTACAACTGCCCCTCCCTTTTTAAAAAACACAAACTAAGCATTATTTTGTACATTGACAAGGAAGGAAATCACCAGGAGTAACTGTGGTTAGCCATGGAAGACTCCTGAGGATCCCTTCGTAGTACACTGTAGCTTCCCCGCCCGCTCCTTTCCCATGCTGTGAGCCGACTCAAAAAAAAAAAAGAAACAATCCGTCACACCCCCCACGTACCCGCAACTGCCCCTCCCTTTTTAAAAACACAAACTAAGCATTATTTTGCACATTGACCGTTTTACCCTTATTGACCGTTGTACATTGACCGCTTTTTAATGGTTATAGCAAGAAACCAAAAAAACACTCACTTTAGTGGCTGTGAACACCCAAGAAGAAGAAAAGGTTTGTTTAGCACAAACCCTTTGCAACACACTCTCAATTCTCTCAACAAGAATGAAATGACAAAATGAGAGAGATTGACAAAGGAATGAGAGAGCAAAAGATTACAAGGAAGCACAAATATAGCTCAAGTGAAGACACAATAGCAACCAGTGGTGTCCGTGCCTTCTTGGGGGTGTATTTATAGCCTCTGGAGGTCCCTTGATGGTCTTGGGGGTGTTGGGAGTCTAAAAGAGCCGTTGGGAGGTGAAGTCAGTCGGAGGGGACATCCCATAAAGGCTAGTCTGACTTTTTGGAAAAAGTCTACCGATGACAGGTGGGCTTTTCTTGTAACATCATGAGATTTTATGATATATTTCTCTTTAAATAAATTTGATTTACATGCAATATCGAGTTTAAACGAACCACGATATATTATTAAAATATTATCATTTAATGTGACAGTTATCACTTAGTCGTTGGATTGACAAGTATTAATAAGATTAACCACATTTTGAAAAATATGTATACAATTTTCATTTAATGCAAATGTATTGATTAATTCTTATGAAATAAATACTTAATTTTCAGTAAAGTCATTTTATACTTCAAAAATGGGTTTTATTGCATTTTGTGCGCTATATTATAATTCATTTCTGTCACTTTTAGAAATTGAATTTTATAAAAAAGATATCATTTTTAAAATCCGCATGTAGGGTAAATTTTTGAGATTTTTCTAAAAAGATTTTTTTTTCAGTGTTTAGTGAAAATGTTGGGAATGTTTGTCAGTCGGTGGCAGGTGGGGTTGTCCAGGTGTGTGGGTCTTTGCTGGAGCAGGGCTCTCCAGGTGTGGGGCTGTCCAGAGCAGGGCGTGGGTGTAATAACTACTAGGTCTTTTTTTGTATTTTCCCTTTTATTAGTTAGTTGTGTTGTCAGCTGTTGACAACTATAGTTAGTTGAGTGTTTGTTGTGTTGCCAACTGTTGACAGCTGGAGTTGGTTGGGTGTTTGATTGGCTGTCCTGGTGGAGTATTATAAAGGGGGAACCAGCTGGAAGGGAGAGGATAGGAATTCATTTGGGAATTTCCAGCAGCAGCTGTGGGAGCTAGGACGTTGGAATGTCCGGCTGGTTCCTGCAGTAGTGGTCTTCTCCAGGTTCTTCTACCTTTTATTTCCTTTTCCTCTTTCTCCTCCTGTATGCTACTATAATTCCAGTTGCTTCTATCAATCCAGTGTTATTTCGATTTTGTTCTACTTTCTCTCTCTCACTCAACCTCACCGTCTTAACATTTTGGCAACTCCGCTGGGGAGAGTGCCGTGCGAGTGAGACGAACAATTGCAGGGGAACTATTCGTTGGAGAGGAAAAATCAGAGGTAGAGACGTCTTGCAGTCGGAGCAGCGAGTTGCATACGAAGTAAACGAACGTTTTCGAATTGTTTAGAAGCGGACAACATAGAGTTCAATTTTCCTTTTCGCACGAGCAGGAAGAGAAAAAAAAACAAGAAACAGACTCTGATGCAGTGGGGCAGAGAGGCGCACTACTGCATCGCGCCTCCGTCTGCGACGTGCTGTGCCAGTTTCTAACCGCCACTGGTTCGCATTTGAGGCGAGGCGAGAATCGTTCGCAGTAGTGGGACGCGTACACTGGGGAGACGTTGGCAATTGTGCAGCGCGATCGCAAGAGGGAGTGGAACACGCCTTGAGGAGAGGCGAACCTTTGTTGCGTCGTTCAGAGCTAGACATAAGCGGTGTATAGAAGTGTCGCGATTATTGGAGGAAAATACGATGCGGTTTTGTTGCGGTAGGAGTTACGGAGCAGAGAGAAAACTAAAAAAAAACGCAGTTGCTGAGTCACTTGTACAGTTGGACTGAAAAAAAAACTGTTGTTGTGTAGAAATATTCACACAACTGGAGTTTGGCCATCCAAAATGTTTTCAGGAGAGAATTTATGGGGTTGGATCATGGAAATAGAGGATTTTTTCCTGAGTGCACGTATAGTAGAGGATATGAAAATATGTGGGGTGCAGATGAGTATGGAGTACACTATTCTAACCTGGTTCTTCACTTGGCAGAATGCAAATCCAGGTTCGTCCTGGGAGGAACTAAAGCCAGCACTAATGGCACAATTCGGGACTAACAAAGAGTGGGAAGAATTTCTTCGACAGCAGTGGGATAAGCAGCAGTCCACGCAGTCACAGGAAGACATTATGGAGGAGGACGTGCCAGCTGTTCAGAGCTTAGGACAAGAGAAAATTGATCTAATTTAGATTCACCTAAGAATGGATTGGTTGGGTTTTGGTACAGATGATAAAGAGGAAGTCGAACACTTGCAAAGGAAGAACTGGCAGCAAGATTGGGGGAATTCCAGACTCGCCAGGAAGGGGACGATAAGCAGCGACTGGTTCCAACTGAACTAGTGTGGCAGAGAACAGTGAACAACACTTTATCTACTGCCCTCTGCGACAAGGTAACTTGCATCAATTTTCCTAACTCGAACAGTGAAGATCGCAGTGAGGCGAGTGCAGTGAGTAGCTTCTACAGAGCGTGTAGAGGAATTTTGACTGAAAAGTCAAGCAGAGCTGCTGAACATGCAGTGGGACCGAGCTGGGAGGAAGTGCCACAGAGGGATGGACAAAATTTTCAGAAGACTGAAAAAAATGCTCTGGAATTTGGTGGACGAGATGGGATAGTGGCACCGACACTAGCTGCATGGTGCATGGCCGAATTGCCAGAAAGAAACTCTACTTTTGAGTCCGATACTAAATTTGTAGAACCTGTTGGGATAGTAGTGGAGCAAGACAGGTTTATTAGTGAAGAGCATGAGAAGCAAATTAGTTTTCAGATTGAGCAGCCGAAGGCTGTTGTGACCGTGGAGAAAGGTTGTAGCAAGGGGGGCGATGCAGCCAGAATACCAGCTACTCTTCCCCGTACCAGCCTGAAGGGAAACAATCTAGATGTTGAGACCTGCAGATACAGATTTGTCTCAGCAGGTTTTGGAGACGAAGAACAATGCTTAAAAGACGATTTCACTGTTTGGCGTGATTTTGTTTGGCATGAGTTGGTTGAGCTTCTCTGCAATGATGTTGCTGCTATTCCCATTCTACGGATTTCCCAGCTGGCTAAGGTTTTGAAAGGACGGGGAACAACTTGTTCATTGGTTTTTAATTCCGGCTTTACTCCTCATGCAGTGTGTCCATTGGAGATTGTTACATTGAAGTTTAAAACTTCAAAAGGCTATGGTGGCACACCCAGTGGACTGAATGACAACTTATCTGAAGAAGATTGTACGTAGGAAGATGCATAATTTGAGGATCTGGAGTTGAAAATCTGGGTAATAACCGAGCCTCCGCAAACTAATCATCAGGCCTACATTAACTACCATTTATGTGCTTTTGAAAGGTGGAACAATCTACCATGGTATTCAGAGGTTATACCCTCAGTCTCTTATGATTCCCTTGTTTTGTGTTGGGTCTTTGAAAAGGCTATAGTTAAGAGGCTTATGTCAAATGTGCCTTTTGGCGCGCTGCAATCAGGAGAACTGGACTCAACACTTGATGCTGCTATTGTTTTTCAGTATTTGGTTGAATTTGAAGCTGGTTGTCAATGGGGCTCACATTATCACACATTCTGTCTTGATATGAAGGATTTTCCAGATTTGAAATTTGTTAGAAAAGTAGCAGATTATTTGAGAACTCGACACTATGAATTTCAAATCACTATGCAAGAAAGAATTGTTGTACTGGAGGTGGACAGATTGAGAAGACACAGACTGCTACTGCACTTTTGCTGCCATGTTTAAGTCTACAGCACCTAGCAAGAAGCAAAGTGTAATTAAATTTGTTGTTCAAAAGCCGAAACGCCTTGGTGAAGTGTGGGATACTGGTGACCGTATGGGGGATATAGAGGTTCAAGAATCACCACATCGGAAGGAGCTTCGTCACGACAAAGAGCTGAGCCAAGTTATGGAGGTCCACTTTGGGGACAAGGTGGATTTTCAGTGCGGGGAAATGTTGGGAATGTGGCTGTCCAAGGGCTGTCAGCTGGTGGCAGGTGGGGTTGTCCAGGTGTGTGGGTCTTTGCTGGAGCATGGCTGTCCAGGTGTGGGGCTGTCCAGAGCAAGGCATGGGTGTAAATAACTACTAGGTGTATTTTTGTATTTTCCCTTTTATTAGTTTGTTGTGTTGCCAGCTGTTGACAGCTGTAGTTAGTTGGGTGTTTGTTGTGTTGCCAGCTGTTGACAGCTGGAGTTGGTTGGGTGTTTGATTGGCTGGTCTGGTGGAGTATTATAAAGGGGGGAACCAGCTGGAAGGGAGAGGATAGGAATTCATTTGGAAATTTCCAGCAGCAACCGTGGGAGCTGGGACGTTGGAACGTCCGGCTGGTTCCTGGAGTAGTGGTCTTCTCCAGGTTCTTCTACCTTTTATTTCCTTTTCCTCTTTCTCCTCTTGTATGCTACTGGAATTTCAGGTGCTTCTATCAATCCAGTGTTATTTCGGTTTTATTCTACTTTCTCTCTCTCACTCAACCTCATGGTCCTAACAAAAAAATTCCGATTTTTGTAACACTGTCATTTCTTTTTATTAAAACTAATTTAGTTCCATTATGTTTTGAATTTGATGTTCAAGTAACATAAGTCTCCTTTAATTAGATATAATATAATTAATTACATAGGAATCAATTTTATACCTGATTTTTGTGTAAGTTCATTTTTAGGCTTAAAAACTTATTTTTTCTAAAAACCGTTTTTTGTTGCGTTTTACATATTTATATTAAAATTGATTTTTGCAACTTTCAGAAATTCAATCTTGAAAAATGGATTTCATATTTGTCCAAATTTGGTAAACAAGTTACTTTTATTTTTAGTCATTATGATAGGGATAAAAACAAGTTATGTTTGGTACTAAATGGTTTATTTGAAAGATGAATGAATTGTTTTTATTATAGTAATTTATTTTTAATTTTTCGTGATAAAATATTTACTTTAAATGCAACATATTATTGTTTTTATCATACTAATATAATTTGGGTGAATTATTGAGTTCCACGGATTTTGTAGATAAATACGAGTCACTTTTTATAGTAATATTAATAACCCTTAAGGAGTAAAAAACTTTGATATCGCGATAATCGTCAAAAGAGTTTATGGGGGTTAAAACTAAGAGATAAGGGTTAAAACATCACCTAAAAGAGCGCCTCCTTTTTTCCCTTATTCACAAAGTTTGAGCACTCTAGCTCGGCCAAACCCAACCCCAACACCATCTTAGCTTCTTTCCCCACTTCCTAGAGTTTCTGGTATTGTCCAAAATGTCATCCTTTCAAGGTTAGGGTGTAAGCCAAAGAGGGTTTCTCACCGAAGAGTTATAACTCTTAACCAAGTACTTTTAATTTTATTTTTTCTTCTACTTCCTCAAACTCTTTTGCTCCCATCCTAAAATAATGACTCAAGTATCATCAATATACTGCGATGTTATTATGATTATGAGTCAACCATTTTTCACTTCTTTTTTATCTTATGAAAAGCAAAAACATTGATTGTGCGTATGTACGACTTACTATCTCCACATAGCGGTGTAATTCGTTTTGCATCATCATTTTATCTGGATGGTTATAAAGATGAAACAAATGAATATATATGATATTTATGACATAAATCATGGTCTTGAAAATAAAAGATATCATTTACCTTTTTACCCTTTCATTCGTTAAAAAAATGATAATGTCGCTTTTACGTACGTGTGGACTACCACCTCTACAAAGCGATGTGATCCATTTTTCATGTCCACCGTTCATGGATTATTCTAAATATGTATATAATGAATATATATGATATTTATATCATGACTAACGTTCTGAAGATAATGAAACCATGAGAAAGATAACTGCCAAATCGAAACTTACATGAAAAACGAAACAGTTAACACTCGAAAACAACAATTTTAATAAAGAACTATTAATAAACAGGTGTTAGAATGTTATAAGTGGATCATATATGATATTATAAGTATGTATATGTTTTTAGTATATAAGTATAATAAATCTAAAGTTATTATACAGGAGGTTAAAAGCACTTATGGGGCATGTCGAACTTGAGGTAAAAGGTTTCCTAACTCAATTTTTATTCATTGGGTTATACCACTACATTGATTATGTTTTGCCAAGATTATGTGTGAAATGACCTTTGATTGATTTATGTTGTATTTTCACTTGTTTTGTGTGGATTTACATTCGTTACATATAATCACTTCATTGACTAATTCTCACATCAAAAGTTACGATCTTTGTAAGAAATTTCTTTTACAATCTCATTTTATTTTAGGATTTTATATGTTCAGTTTTCCTTTGAGAAAATTATATGATTCTAATATCTTATACTCGATCTATTTTCTTCTCATTTGGTTACGTTTTTGGGTTTACATGTTTATTTTTTATTTCTTCTCTTGTTGGATCATGAATTAACAAGTTACTTGTAAAAGACCATCTTTTAAAAATATTGCCGACCGTTTTTATTCCATGTCCAACTTTTCTTCAAGAATGTTTTTACTATTCTTCAAAGATTTATTAAAGTCATTTCTACTCAGTGTTGTCAAAAGCGCGTGATGCAATAAGGCGTAAAGGCTGCATGGGGATGCGGCGTGAGGCGTGGCGCAAGGCGCAACTAAGGCACATGTGCACATAATTAAATATATTTAAGGCTCCTTTTCTTTAAAATCCCAAAACCCATTCATCTTGTGAACATTATCTATGCCATGAATGACCAAATATCAGATCTCTATCGAATCTTCCCAGAAACCATTCATGCCATGAATAGGAATTCATGTTGTGAACCGCCTCCAGCAACCAGTTTCCAGCTCCAGTTCGACTTCCTCCAAACACTTCCCGCAATACAACCCTAACATTCCATACTTAAAACGACGACATAAAACAGGGAAATACCTCAAACCGAGGGAGTTTCAATGGTTGTAAATGCGTAAGTGGCGTGTTTATTGGCTTTGTTTTATAAAGCATGTGAAGCCTATTTTATATCTTGTGCTCAAACTAGCATTTTATAAACGGCATTTCTAAGATGATTTCCATAGTCTTGGCGGGTGACAACCTATTGGGATGTTTAGCTAATGCCTATATAGATATTCTCGGCGGGTGACGACCTATTAGCTCAAGGTCTTCGGGCCACATGAAATGCAGATGCAACCTGACAGATTTCAAAAGAACAAGGCTCCAGAAGAGGATTCAGAGCAGGTGCATTCACCACAGCGGAGCTAATCGGAATTGGAAGAATGAGAGGATATGACATTGCCATCGGTACTGGGCCTGTGCATCTCTGCACATGATAGTTAGCTGACCAGCCTTGCGAAAGTGGAGAGCTGACATCAAGATATATGCTGGGGAGGGGTAGTTCCATGTAGTCTGTTTGAGATGAATTCCTCTAAGGCCTTGGGGTCATGTAATGTGTCACTAAGCCTACGAGTCATGTAAGAGTTCCCCTTCAACCCTTAAAATGAGGATTATAAAAAATAAATAAAAAAATGAAGGCCTTTGGGCCATTCAGGCTATTATGCATGTTTGGTTGGTTTTTGTTTCCACTGCTTGTTCATCTTATATTGATATATGAGGGTGAAATCGTTCCCAAAGAGCATTCTTGATACCCATACACTAGTTGCTAGTCCGTAGGGATTGGGAACGCCCTTTTGGGCCTAATGGCGGGTCAGGCCGGGTGTTGGTTCAGATGGCAGCCTGGGCCTAGTCGGTTTTTGCTTGCATTTATAGATTTGAGAATTCATATTTGTTGTCAATGCTACAAAAGCCCATGAGGTCACACTTTGTGGTTGACTGAATATAGAGCGAGTTTTACTCAGCGAGTCACTTTAAAAATGTTTAGAGATTATCCAAAAGGAGTTTTGGATGAGTATTCGCAAGGTGTTTCATATGTTGTGATACACGATGAAATTGATGATAGCTTTCCAAAAGTGTTTTGGAAGATATTCAAAATGAGTTTTGGATTTGGTTTCACAAGTTATTGCATGTGATACAATACAAGGTGAAATGACAAAAACTATGAGGTTTTCATACATGTAGAAGATTGAAGGAGATATGCTCTAAAGCCTGCTGTAGGATTTCTAGCAAAATGAATTCGTTCCCCTCCTACAGTCATCCCCATTTATTAATAACCCAGCTGTCCAGCCAACTAACAACTCACTAACAACTAATAACCCCCTCTAACAACTAACAGCCCCAACAAACTACTAATAAAGGAAATGAAAAACCTGCCCCTGACAATTACACACAGACAGCCCCACACAACCCCCACATACCTAACATATATTGTATCTCTTTTCCCTCTAGAGTAAATTTTATCTTTCCTAGTCATGTATCTTTCTATTTTTATTTATAAATATATCAACCCTTCCTCACTTATGGGGTATGGATTTTGGTATGCCTTTTCTACAATCTTAATTGGTATAAAGGACTTATACAAATTTAAAGATAGATTCACTGATTTACTCTCTTCCCCTAGTCTCCTCAGATTATATATAATAATGCGAACTTTTGAAAACATAAAAAAAATCCAAAACCTCTCTACCACCTCCACCGCACAAATGTTTATTTTTACCCGTAGTTTCTTAAACTAAATTGAGTGTTTTGTGGAGGGGGAAAGTTGCATAGTTGGTTTAGTGTTGAAACTGTGTGTTTTTCTAAAAAAAAATCATAAAATTATTTTGTCTTGTGATGAATGGTCAAGATGTAGGAGTGAACATTAATGATTAGTGATGGGGATTGTTAAACCCCGTTTTAGTATAAAGGGTATTTCCGAGTCCCACAGCGGAATACTCCACCGTGTAATCTATTTTACCCATCTATAAAAAAATGTCCCCGCCTCACCTTGTAGTAAGGGGAGTTCGCCTTCTACATGGTATTAGAGGGAACTTCCTAATAATTCCCTCCCTTTCCTCCCTCGGCATTTTTCGGCCCCGTTTCCCTGCAGCTCTCTCGGTGCTGCTCCTCCCCTTCCTTGGTCGTCGCTCCCGCTGCGCACAGCCCGCCTCCTGGCGCCGTCCGACCTCACCCTCCCTGCGGTTTTCTGGCTACGCCAGGCCCCGACTCCCTCCAGGCGGAATCCTTCGCTTCGCCTCCTCCCGTGGTGTCCCGATGGCCCGCCCTCCATCTGTGACTCCCGGCCCCGCCTCCTGTCACGGTTCCCGGCCCGCTTCTCGCCGCAGCTCCCAACCCTCGCCTCTGTCGCGGCTTCCAGACCCTGCCTCCTATGGCGCTTCTCGGCTCGCCTCCCGCGACGATCTCTTGGCCCCGCCCTTCGCGCGACTTCCCTGCTTTGCGTCCGGCCTTGCCCTCTATGCGGATTCCCGACGACGTCCGACCCCACCCTACCTTCTGCCTCCTGATTGACGTAGCCTCCCGATCGGCGCAATCGATCTTGACCCTCTGCATCCCGCGGCACGTCCCGACTTGCTTCCGAAGCAGACGACACGCACTGCCCTCCAGGCGGAAACCTTCCGCCTGATCGACGCGATCGCCTTGCCTGCCTCCTTGTGTGACCTCCCTCGTGCCATCCCGGCCCGCCTCCGACGCCGCCGAGCGGCTCACCTCCGCCGCGCACGCCAGCTGGCCGTTAGCCGCACCGCTCTTCCACGCCGGCTCTCCCCCGTTGACAACTCGTTCGCCTGCCACCTGTTCCGCGGCAGCCTTGCTAGCCGGCGCGCACTCATTCAGTCACTCTGCTTGGATCAACGCGCTCATACAGACCACCGCTGGCGAGCCCTTCTTGGCCGAACCCCTCCCGTGCGGCATCTCCCTCTGGCGCTTTCCTTGCCCCGCCCTCCAGGCGGAAACCTCCCGCCCGACCGACACGATCGCCTGGCCTGCCTCCTCGCGTGACCTCCCTCGCGCTATCCCGGCCCGCCTTCGACGCCGCCGAGCGGCTCACCTCCGCCGCGCACGCCAACCGACCATTATCCGCACCGCTCTTCCACGCCGGCTCTCCCCCAGTGACCACTGGTTCGCCTGTCACCTGTTCTGCGACATCCTTGCTAGCCGACACACACCCATCCAGTCACTCCGCTTGGATCAACGCGTTTTGACAGACCACCGCCGGCAAGCCCTTCTTGGCTGAACCCCTCCCGTGCGGCATCTCCCTTTGGCGCTTTCCTTGCCCCGCCCTCCAACGGCTTCCCGAACACCCCACCATCCTTCGGTGCTTCCTAACCCACCGACACTTTGGTTCGTCTGCCCACGGACCTCCGACACCACCTCCAGTCGCCGACTTTCCTGCAAGGCCGCCCCCTCGCCTCCATTGTCGACCTTCCCACACGACATCCCCATGCTTCATTCGTGCGTCTGTGCGCCCGCCTGAGCAGTTGTTCCATGCTCCGTCATCGGCTCTACCGCAAGGTGGTCCCCCTTCTTCCAGTACCCGTTACAGAACGATGCTCTCGAAGGAGGAAATTGCCTTGATACAATCTTATCGGGCTGCTGTGCCACCGTCCTCTTCTCCAGCCCCCATTAACTTTACTGCCTGTGTATCTCATCGATTGACAACTTGGATGCTTTGCGTCGGAACATCTCATAGGGGACTCCGATTTGTTCACTATCTATTATCCCCGTACACTGATGCCTCTAAAATTACTGTTGCTAATGGATCAACAATCCCCATTATCGGATTTGGCACATGCCCTTTGACCCTGTCTATTCAACTGGCTTCGGTCGCTCATGTTCTTCAAAGTCCATTTAATCTTATCTCCGTCAGCAAACTCAGCAGAGACTTAAATTGTGTTGCTATTTTTACATCTTCTGGTGGTGTTTTTCAGGAGCGGACGACGAATCGGGAACTTGGTTGAGGTCATTTTCGGAATGGGGTTTACATGTTCGATACCCCACCATCTTTTGATTGCTCATCCACCTCAACCTGTGCCCTCAACTTACATTCTCGCCTTGGTCATCCACCGACTTCCATCCTACATAAGCCTTGCTCCCAATTCAGTCCCCACATTTCCTTCCATTGTGAATCCTGCAAGTTTGCTAAACATCATTGGGTGACGTATGTTCCTCGACTAGAACCACGTGCAGCGAATCCTTTCGACCTTGTTCATTTTGATGTATGGGGTCCTTCCAGGGTTCCTAGCCAGTCCGAGTACAGTTATTATATATCCTTTATTATTGACTACTCGCGCATGACATGACTTTACCTTCTTCGTGATCGGTCTGAACTATTTTCTACTTTTTAGACCTTTTATAATGAAATTCATACTTAATTCTCTACCTCTCGTAAATGTCTCTGCTCCGACAATGGATGAGAATATTTATCCACTTCTTTTAGCAGTTTCTCAAGGATAAAAACATCATTCATCAGACATCCTGTTCTGATACACTCCAGCAGAATGAAGTGGCCGAGCGGGAATATCGCCATATTTTGGGGACTGCTCGTACCCTCCTATTCCATATGAAGGTGCCTCTCCTTTTTTGGTCTGATGCCATCCTGACTGCTACCTACCTCCAAAACTGACTCCCTTCATCTATCCTTTAGGGGGAGACTCCTTTTCGGACTCTATTCTCCTCTCTTCATCCTCACTCCCTTTCACTCCGTGTGTTTGAGTGTTTGTGTTATGTTCGGGATACTTGTCCCAACCTCTCTAAACTTTCTCCCAAATCCCCTTGTTGCATTTTTCTTGGATATTCCCACACTCAGCGCGGATACCGGTGCTTCTCTCCCGACTTACGGTGATATATCATCTCTGCTGATGTGTTGTTTCTTGAGAGCTCTCCTTTAACTCTTCCCTCTCCCCATCTAGACACCACCATCGATGATTGTCTTCCTCTCATCATCCACCCACCTCTGGTGCCTCACTCTGTTGGTCACCGGTTTGACACTGTCTACTCCTGCCGCCCATTGACTGTATCCCATGTCCAGGCCGAGGACACCATTGTCCCAGATTCGTTCGATGTTTCTGCCCCGACACCAGTCGACTTGCCCATTGCACTCCGAAAAGGTACTCGTTCTTGCCAGAATACTCCTCTCTACACATCTTTATACAGAGGTCTTTCTGACAAGATTAAGAGGCTTTTGATAAAATCAGTGTTCTGAATTGTAGAATGATAAAATAGGAGAAATCTGAACCCCCAAGGGCTCCTTTATAGAGCACACCTTGGGGGTCTTTTATAACAAATAATTAAGACCACACCAGACCTTAAGTCCGATGTGGTAGAATGATAAAATAGGAGAAACCCGAACCCCCAAGGTGTACTCTTTAAAGGAGCCTTTGAGGTTCTTTTATAACAAATAATTAAGACCACACCAAACCTCAAGTCCGATGTGGGATGCAGACTCCAACACTCCCCCTCAAGCTAGGTGTACCTAGCTTGAACACATAAAGAAAAAACAAACCAAACAACTGACTGCAAACACTCCCCCTCAAGCTGGACATACCCAGTTTGACGACAAAACAAGGCAAAACAGAATAAAAGATAAAGCTGCAAGGCTGCTGCCTCCCCCTCACGATCGCAACTCCCCCTCGGGAGAGGTTTCGTTTGCTGGGATCGACACAGGAGGGCCGTTGTGCGGGAGGCCGTCTCGCGTCGCGACGGAGGGGCGAGGGCCGCCTGATGGAGAGGGACGACGCCGGAGGGAGCAGCGCCGGAGGAAGGAGGCGGGCTGGGAGCCGCTGAGGTAGAAGTCGGAGCGAATGATTCCGCTTGAAGGGTGGTGGACCAGAACGCGCTGCGGGAG
Organism: Viscum album; assembly: GCA_963277665.1. NCBI lineage: Eukaryota > Viridiplantae > Streptophyta > Magnoliopsida > Santalales > Viscaceae > Viscum > Viscum album. The sequence continues at coordinate 1,303,048,849 of OY728141.1, forward strand.
GGCTGTACTGGGAGGGATCTGCCACCTGGGAAAAAAAAAGAGCCCAAAGGGGCGGCGGAATAAAGTAAACCTAGCCCTACATGAGGGGGGGCCGCCGCCCCTCACGGGGAGAAACTCTAGTGGCCGACGGAAAAAAAAAGAAATAAAACGGGAGGAGAGTTCGGGATTAATTTCCCTCTGATACCATGTAGAGAGATAAAAATAGGTGAAACCCGAACCTCTAAGGTGTACTCTCTAAAGGAGCCATTGAGGTTCTTTTATAACAAATAATTAAGACCACATCAGACCTCAAGTCCGATGTGGGATGGAGACTCCAACATGAATTATTGTTTTGATCCCATTTCACTGACTTTGCTATTTGCTTCTGGTTTAGCACCCACTAATTTTGCCTGCATTTGTTGAGAAGTTATTTTGTTAAAGGAACTTTAAAAGCTAACATAAATGAGATGAAAGGAAAAGCAAAAGCAATACTAAGAATTGAAAAATGCATCTCTTTTTGTTTTTTAATTTTTTAATTTTTGGAATCAGCCTAGAGGAAATTAATATGCTTGAAGAGATCATAAATTTAACTTTATAGGCATGTTGCACAATGACAAAATTACCTTAAAATAAAATATAAAAAATGATTTCTGTTGCCATTTTTAAATCAGATACTTTGTTATTACATATTTTTTTAGTTTTTTTACTTTCTTTTATATTTAGAAAATGGAAAATATTGTTTTATTATCCTGTCCTGTAGCATTACCAAACATTTTTATATGCTTGGCTTGGAATTTAGTTTTGATTTTGGATGAGATTCCTCAGGTTATACGGAACCAATGGCTGCTGACACTGAAATTATCGTCCCAGATGATGATTTTGGACTCTATGCCATCGATATCTTAGATCCATCATTTGTAAGTTGACAATGCCATGCTCCTGTAACTTATGTAGTGCTTGACTGTGTATCAATAGAGTTTATTAGGCCTCATTGCGGTTCTTGTTACATTAATAATAAGTGACTGATTATATTCTTTGATGCTTCAGTTGACGAAATGCTTGCATTTGAAGGATGTGTATCATTTTCATGAGATGATTGATATGCTTGTTGGTTGTGGGTATAAGAAAGGAACCACGCTATTTGGATATGGTTATGATTTCCGGCAAAGCAACAGGTTTGCACTTTTATCGTTTATTACTTATTTATTATATGACATTAAGTGAAAAATAACCGCTTCACTTGAATTTATGAAATTAGTTAAAAGTGGTTGGACTCATTGAACTTATCGTAAATTATAATATATTATAAAAAATACCGTTTGTTCAACATTTACACTATATTCCCTCACATAGTTAACAAAGGCCATTTGTGGGAAAATAAAATTATACTTGCTACTTTTTCTTGTATTTTGGACCATGAAAACGCTGTACATTTTCACCTTTATTGTGGATGAGTAGTAGTATTAGGTCTATCCAATTCGCTTTTCCCTCTAGTTTGAATTTTGTATTTCCTATCTATCTTGGAGTCTTGTATTTTAGATATTTAGGATATGGATTTGACCAGGTATTTCCTATTCCCCTTTTCATCCGGTTTGAATTTTTTATCTCCTATCCGGTTTGAATTTTGTATCTCTTAGACCTAAAAAGACCCTTAAAGAAATCATTGAAGATGATCTTGTTCTAAATGGTTTCAATGAAAAACTAATTTGCGACATTTGATCCATGTAGCTGACCTCATTTAATAGGGTTTAAGGCTTTGTTGGTGTGTAGAGTCTTGTAATTTCATATTAGTCTCTAAAAATGAAGTTTTCTGTTCTCATTCAAGAGGAATGGTTTCTGGGCTTATTCTTTCTACAAGGATTGATGTGTATCCATTCTGGAGTTGGCAGAATTGACAAGCTAATGGATGGTCTGAAAGCGAAGTTGAAAACAGCATTCGAAGCTTCCGGGGGCAGAAAAGTGGATATCATTTCACACTCAATGGGTGGGTTGCTGGTGTTAAGTTTCCTGTCTCTCCACTCTGCTGTAAGTACATGGTTTCTCAGTGAGTTATGAATTATTTGAAAATGTGATGCAGATAGGGGTGCTTAACGGGCTGGACTGGGGCAGAGTGAGCCAAGCTTGCATGAACTGGGCCTAAAAATGCTTGGTTTGTTTAGCCCTGCATATTTAATGCAGGTTCAAAAAAACGAGTTAGGTCCGATCCGCATTTTAATTGGATCGGTCTACATGCCAGCTTACATTTCTAATCAAGATTAAAAATATTTTTTAAATAGAACAGTTTTTATTAAAGAAAATTAAATATTAAAAATGTAATAGTTATCACAAAAATTTTAATTTATATATATATTCATCACATAATTTAAATATATATATTTCTGTCATAAAAAATGTTACATAAAATTGAAATAATGCTGGCTGCATATGTTGAGGCCGGTTTGTTTAAGCCCGTGGGTTTTTGTTTACCATTTTGTTTCCATTTAGAACTCGGATATTTTTTTTGTTGGTCCAGTTCGTTCCACGAATGTGGACTGGCCCACATGGCCCGTGGGCCTGAGGCCTGTTAAGCGTTTCTAGATGCAGAGTTCTGGATATCTAGCTCATCTACAGCAGCAAGATTGATTTTTATCATTCATTGGCAGGCATTTTGTCAGTATGTAAGCAAGTGGATTTCCATAGCTTGTCCTTTTCAAGGTTAAGCCTTTTATCTATTTTGTGTCTGATGCTCATCATTGTCTTGAAATTCAGATAGTACTATTCTTTACCGTGACATCTTTGTGTTTATGTGTAAAAAATATAAGTGGGGAGAGATGAAGAAAGTATTTTGGTCAGTCATCATCAGTAGGGCTTCACAGGCACTTCAATGTAGTAGAAATACCCAATATTATACCCGATCAGTCTTATCATATGCAGATTTTTTTTTGATGATGTAATTCAAACAACTTTTGTGTTGAGCTAAGTTGCATTAAAAGAAATATTCTGCTTAGAAATCGGCTCCAACCATATGCATGTCTGTAGTGATATGTATTATGTGTTTTGCCTTGATAGTTCCATACAAACATGCATTGTGTCGCCAAATGTGGATCCTTCTATTGATTTTTTTTTTTGAGGATGCAAACGTTTTATGCAACTAAATGTTCTTAGGATCAAATTTGTACATTTATTTTTAAATGCTTGCTCAACTTTTGATTTCTTGATTTGCTTAACAGGAGCACCAGGGTGTATAAACGATTCCCTCTTGACTGGATTGCAGTTTGTTGATGGCTTTGAAAACTACTTTTTTGTTTCGAGGTGGACAATGCATCAACTGGTACTTATTTTCAAATGGTTTGGTGCTGACTTATTTAAGCTATTTTGGCACAATAACATCACTAAATGTTGTTTTTAACAGAGTTATCAATTTATATTCATTGTATGGTGTCTCCATCCTAGTCGAGATGTCATTTTTGTGCCATTTTCTTTAAGATCATCTGTGTTTGTTTCATGTAGTTGGTTGAGTGCCCTTCAATCTATGAAATGTTGCCAAATCCAGAATTCGAGTGGACGAAGCAGCCTGAAATTTTTGTTTGGCGGAAGCAATCCAAGGGAGATGATGAAGCTTCTGTGGCCAGTTTGGAATCATATGGTCCTCTTGAAAGTGCTACATTGTTTAAAGAAGCACTGAAGCATAATGAGGTACTTTATTAAAGCAGTCAATCCAGTTGGTAGGTAAATTAGATTTTTTTGCAGCAAATGCAACTCTTATGTGGGTGGTACACATGTGCTGGTGCAAGAATGCCTTGGGTGTAGACTAAGGAATAAGGAAGGAGTGCTCTCTATTATAGTTGTTGCTCACTTGGAATAAACTCCTCTGTGTTCCCTAAAGGTCCCCAACAAACACTGAGAATTAGTTTTATTGCCAATTACCCAGATGCAAGAGGCTCAATGCCTACACGATGTGTAAATGAATAGAAAATAGAATGTTACAGGAGGTACTCCACTGAAGCTCGTGATCCTCTGATCATCATCTAATGTTTTTACTTGAGGGAAGATGGTTGTCCTTCGTGTTCGTCACTTATCTTCAACTCTCTCCCTCTCTCTCTCAAACATCTCGGATGTGCCTTAAAACTCAATGACTTGTTCTTGCCTTGCCCTGGAGATGGAGAAGGGGAAAATGTTTTCACCAATAATAATGATAACAATAATAATGAAAACAACAAAAAAGTCTCTTTCTTCATTCCCTTTTTTATCGTTTTTGTGGTAGCTACCAAGTTACTAGATCTAACTGTTTTTGTGGAATGCAGCTCAACTTTCAGGGGAAAACAGTTGCGCTGCCCTTCAACTTTTCCGTTCTCTCATGGGCGGCTAAAACTCGTCAAATTCTCAATAAAGCTAAATTACCAGATGGTGTTTGCTTCTACAACATTTTTGGAACATCTTTTGACACACCTTTTGATGTTTGGTATGTTTTTCATCTGATTTAATTTATTGAAACCGTATTAGACTGGGATTCATGAATTCTTTGCGAAGGATATGTTTTAGGCGGTTGGCTCCTTATTATGAATTAAAATCGGCATTCTCATGTTATTTTATTCTTTGTCAAAAAAAAAAAAAAACAAAAAACAAAAAACAAAATCATCTCAAGATCAATAGACAAAATGAGGTAACCTAATTTGATACTTCAAAATATCACAACACACTCACCTCTTCTTCATTGAGAAGCAAAATCTGATTTCTGCAGTTGTAAATAATGAGATTGCCAAACATCATATTGATATTATTGGCAAGGTTTCACACACACACACACTGATGCAAGCCTCCCATGCACCCTAAACATGTGGCCTCTTAATTTTTTATTTTTTGTTCTGCAGTTATGGTATGGAATCTTGTCCGATTGCAGATCTGTCTGAAATCTGTCATACAGTGGTAAACGATCTGATCTGCATCAATGCTCTTAAATTGCTCTTCCTTTAAATTTCAGAAACATCTGTTTGGGAGAACCGTGTAAAATATGTAATCTGAACAGCTGAATCTGAATTTGTAATCTGTATATTGTATGTTGCAGCCGCAGTATAGTTACGTAGATGGCGATGAAACTGTTCCTGCTGAATCTGCGAAGGTGCGTATCATTACGCCTCTGCTGTATCTATGCATTGTTCATATTGACAATACGGACAACCTCGCGTGTGAATTAAGATATGGAGTCGCAGATTCATCGCCACAACCGAAACAGGCTCTTGAGGAATCTGTACTGGATTTTACCTTTTATGACGATTCGATGTTCACAGGCTGATGGATTGGCTGCGACGGAGAGAGTCGGCGTTGCTGCGAGCCACCGGGGATTGTTGCGCAGCGAACAAGTGTTTCGGCATATCCAGAGATGGCTGGGAGTCGGGCCGATCAACCATAATTCCAAGGCTTCGAGAGTGATGGATGTTTGGGCTGAGTGAGAAGATTTATTTTTTATACCTGTACAATTGTACTGTGATTAGGTATTTGCATGTAAAATAAGCCGCCAAACCCTAGACGCCGTCTCATTCCAATTTGTAATTCCATAGAATTAATTCACAATCTTTTTATATTATATCACAACTGATTATTTTCTATGATTATTTTATATTATATTATAGCTAATTATTATTTTAAATAATTATTTATAAAAAAATATTATTATTGGGCGGTTTGGGATATGCTTTGTGTTAGTGGGTTTGGTTTCAGGAATTTGGAGATGTCAAATTCCCTCTTTTCAAGGGTTTTTTGAGTTAAATATTTTCATTCCATTGATTTTTTTTCATTCTTGCTTGGAGCCTAGGCCAAACTAATTGTGGAGGAGTATTTGGGGGAGCCAAGTCCCTACTTAAGAAAGGCCTTTATTGGAGGATTGTAAATGGTCATGATGTAGGGATCCATGACTAGTGGATAGCTGATTTGAGAGTTTCCTCCCTTGACTCGCGGATAATTGGTTGTTGAAATGATATTTGGTCAAGGTGCCATTTAAAGTGAGTTTTTTTTGTGGTAGGTCTGTTTTGATATTCTTCCAACATAGGTGTTTCTTGCTTCTTGTTATCTCTTTGTGGATGATACTTGTCCCACATGTCTGTGATATGAAATCATCGATGCATGCTATTCTGGTTTGCTAAAAAGCGGAAGGGGTTTGGAAGGAGTAGAGGGCAAATTTTCATGACTTGATCATTTTCTTGATTTTACTCATAATTTGCATTATTGACTTTCCTCTTTTGATCCACGAATGATGAGATTGATTTGTACAATTGCATGGTTGGTGTGGACAAGACAGAATGAATGAGTTTTTCAAGAGAAGTCTCCTGAGATTACATTTGGTATGAGAGGGCCTGAGTGGATGAATCCTTAGACTTCAAGTGGTGTTGTTTCCTTCGATGAACGTATTTATCAGAGAATCTCTATTTGGGCTCCTCCCCCAAAAGGTTTTCTCAAGGTTAATATAGATGCTGCTGTTGCTTTAGGATCCAAGGTGAGTATTATAATCATTGTTCATCAAAATAATAGGCAGATTGTGGCAACTCAATGTTTGTATGTTCAGGCTTTTTGGGATCCCTCTATTGCAGAAGCGTCGACTATTCTCCATGGTCTTCTCTTAGCTCGTTCCAACAGGTGGGGTAAAGTGATTGTGGAATCCAATTGTCTTTTTTGTGATTAACATTGTTTCTAAACATGGAGAGGATTTGCAGCCTTATGGACTATTCTTAGGTAGATCTAGTCGTTATTGGATGATTTCTCCTCATGTCCTCTTTCATTAAGCGAGGAGGAAATGAAACAACCCATTGTTTGGCTAGCTTTGGGAAAGAGTCAGGTGACCATTTTTGGTCTGATCATTTTCCTGATTGGCTTTGTAACCCTGCTTCGATGAATTCTTAATATATTTCTCTCTCTTTCCTTAAAAAATGAAGGCATATGATAGGATGAAATATAATTTTATGCATTTTGTTATGAGAAATGGTAGTTTTGGTGATGTTTGGGTTGCTAATATCATGAGATGTATTTCATTTGTGTTGTACAAGATTAATATTAATGGTGGGTTTTCCTGAACTACTATCGTGACAAGAAGGTCCCATTTCACCTTATTTATTCATTATTATAGCCAATGCATTTTCAAAGTCTATCTCTTAATAAGATGTCCACTATAAGATTCATGGTGTTAAGGCGAGCAAGATTGACCCATAAATCACCCATTTGTTTTATTGCAGCTGATAGTCCTTTATTCTTAAGATCGACATGTGAAGAAGCCAAACAATTGTTAGTTTAATTGATACTTATGAGAATACATCTACAAAAAAGGTAAACTTTCAGAATTCCAAGGTGTCGTTTAGTGAAGGGGTTTGAAAAGAGGAGAGATGAGCTTAGCGATTTAATTAGAGTGATACAAGTTTGCATTAATAATAATTTTTTGGGGCTTTCTACTTTATTGGTAGATAAAAAAAGTCATTTTTTTTACTTCAGTTGTTGATATGGGTGGATGAAGAAGAATATTTCCGAAGGCTGGGGAGGACATTCTATTAAAGTCAGTGTCTAAATCCATCCTTATGTAATTTCATTATTTAAATTCTCAAAGTCTCTTTTTGATCAAATTCACTCATTATTTTCTAATTTTTAGTAGGGACAATCATAAGGGAAGAATACAAAACATTGGATCTTATAGGATAAGTTATGACATCCAAAAGAAATTGGTGGGATTCAAACATATGAGAAAGTTTAATATTTTTCTCCTTGCTAAGTAGCGTTGAAGATTATTTTCAAGTCAAAAGTCTGTGTACACAAATGATGTTGGTGAAATATTACCAGCATTATAATTTTTTTCATGTTCATCTTGGACTAAGACCTACCTTTTTATGGAAAAAATATTTGGGGGGGGGGTCTAAAGCTCTGTTAATGGAAAACATTTTCAAGAGGATTTTAGATGGAACTAAGGTGAAAGTATGGAAATATCGTTTGTTGTGGTAGGCTTTAGTTAAATTTATGTCTTCTCCTATACCCTAGGGTACGAGTGAGGTGATGGTTAGAGATATTCTTAATGATGATATGTCGGGTTGGTGTATGGAGAACGTTAATCCTTTGGGTTATCAAGTTTTTTGTAACTATTCTAGTTACGGATGTTATTCAATTCATTTAGGATATTTGTTAGCAATGGATAGAAATCTTATGGTGCATGATCAAGTTTGAAAGTCTATTTGGAAAGCTGATCACCTTCCTAAAGTTCACCACTTTTGGTGGAAAATGTGTAAAGATCTTCTTCATATGCTAGATTTTCTTTTTAAGTGACATGTTATGATCGGAAAGTTAGGACTACTTTGTTAGGAATTTCTATAAATAGCTATGCATTCTTTATTCTCGTGTATCAAAATGAAATCACTTTTGGATAAATGGCCCAAACAACAAAACCTGGTGTCATATCAAGTTTGTAGTGCAACTCAAACTTTTCTTAAGTGGATTTTTTCTCATGGTGTTGATATCATTCAAGAGGCATGTGCCATTACTTGGTTTATGTGGATGATGTAGAATGAATTTTATTTTAACAAAAGATTACTCATGGATGAGGTTTAGATACATTGAACCTTGAATCATTTATATGTTTGGAATAATATAAGGAAGAACACCATATATGTTAAACACCATGCATGTAGTCAGCAAGGGAGTTTATCTGTTGTTGATTTTTTTAAACTCAATATTTTCATGGTTGTGATTGAAAATATAAGGGCAGGAGTTGGAGTGGTTTACAAGAAATCCTTTGGTCACGTAGTGGCTTCAATGCATAAATATTTTATTGCCAAACAAAATCCTTTTCTTAGTGAAGCTTGTGATATTAATTCAACTTTGAAATTTTTTATTTCATTATAATTGATAAATATCATCATTGAATCAGATTGCTAATCATTGATTATTATGCTCAAATATGGTATTTTTATTCTCAATATGGTTGGTCTATTATTGGACGTGATTTATAATTTTTTGAGTGATGCTTGTTTTATTTTGTTAGAAGTGTTAAAAATATGTGCTAAAGACAAACCATGATGTGGTGGTATAAACCACATCATGGTTTGCGTTGGTGTAAACCACAACATAGTCAAGGTCACTACATCATGGTTTTATGCATGACAATCCATGCATCATGTGACTTAGACACCTTCTCCTATAATAATATATCATGTTTAGTTGGATCATCATGTGATGATGATTAGAGGATCCAAATGATTGTTTAAATGTTAAACAATCAATAGGCGGATTGAATCATAAGTTAGAAGGAGTTGTAACATTTGAAACATATCTAAAATGTTTCATAAATAAGATTAATGTTTGAGAAACATTTTATATCCTTGGAGTCCTATATAAATAGGCTCAATCCTTTTATGAGGTGTGACATTAAAATACAAGATTCATGCTTTGAAAATACCATGTACCAAATCTCACTGAAGCTCTCATTTTTCTATAAAACTTTAACTAAATATTTTAGTAGATCATGTCATGAAGGATGTCCATCCCAAGCATTGGGAGATTAATTACAACCCATGGATAACCTAGGAGTAAGGAATCTGTTGGTTTATTCTCAGTGATCCCTATCAAGCTTGTTTAGAAGAGCTTAGAAAAATCAACTCATCAGAGAAAATGAACATTATTCATTTATTTTATTCATTTCAAATGATTGGATGGATCTTAGTAAAAATAGATTTTGGTTGATTATTTTCATTATGTTTGGATAAGGGTTTCCCTGTTCAAAACCCTCTAGTGGTATCAGTACTCCTTCCATATCATTTGTATTGAAGTTTTATATAAACAAGGAAACAAAAGAAATAAGTTTTTCTATAACCACAACATGTTTTATGAAAAAAGATTGTGGTTCATGAAGATTTCCAAATACATGATGAGATTTTAATGAAAAATGGGAATGGTTTTATAAATGTTATAAAACAACATTTTTGGTTTAAGAAAAATGGGCATGGAAAGTGTTTTGGAAAATAGAGCATTGTAAAATAATAATTGTACGCTGTAGTTTTATTGAAAAATGTTCATGGTTAGTATCTTCCATAAGAAAAACATGGAATAATTTAATAAAACCTCATTATGGTTTCAAAAATATTATTTTTGATGGTTCTTCTATAAATGGATTGACCTAAAGAAAATATATGTGTTTTACTTGGCATGTTTTGTCATGCAGGAAAAACCACATTGCGCTTTCCATAAAAAATACCAGTGGTTTAAATATTTTAAAGAAAAATTGTTTTTATTAAAATTATTAAAAAACCTCACTGACATGGGACCTCCATGTGACGTCCCGAACCCAGGTGCCACTGAAAGGTTCCTCGAGCTTGGTTTTACATATGGCCTCAAACGTATCCCCCCAAATACCAGAGGATACCAAATAGTAGCGAGGGCCTAAGACGTGTTAGTGAGGAGACTATGTCCTCATTACCAGAGTGTAGCACAACATATAAAAGTAATAACATGTAAAATAGCAGAAGCATTATAAGTAAAAAAATTAAAGAACAAAAGTAGACAGGAATAACAACATCAGAAGAAACTGATAATAATCAATTATAAGTGGAAGCTGAATCATATACAAAATATGATGATACATGTCATGTCTCTATAAAATTGGAAAACATGGAAAAAGGTAGCAGGAAATACATGCTATACAAAAGAAGCAAAAAGAAACCAAAAACTATCCAGTATGACAAACTCCAGCTCAGTCATATATTACAAAGCTCCATCCTAAAGAAAGAAAGAAGTATCAAGTGTTCAAAGTGGAACACTTCCTCTTATCAATACCTGCATACATGTAATCTTCTAAGGTACTTATGGAGGCCCAGATAGGGTGTGAGATAAATCTCAGAAGGCCACCACCAACGATGTCTATAACATCCAATCCATGAAATATAAACTGAAACAGTGTGAAAATATGCATATATAAAAGTAAATCAATACATTAATGTAAATACCCAAGTACCTGCTTCAACCTCACCTGGTGTTTGAACATGTAATAATTCCATTTATTAATTATGTTCCAGTTTATATAAGTCACATGAGATATAATCGACACTAATATCCTGACATAATAATAAAAAATAAGGATCCTAGATATAACAAGGCATCCTATTTATATTAATAATGAAGAGAATTCAAGGTAATAACCAAGGCATCCTTGACCTCAGGGGTCGAACCAACTCAGTATAAGCTGTATTCAGGATAAAGGGGTAAGAGTGTAATCCAAGGGGAAACACCCAAGACATTCCACAATAATGCAATTCTAAGCAAGTCCAAGGAATTCATCCAAGGTAAAATGGGATAAGTAATGACTAGGTCTAATGGTGTATCCAAGGAGCCACATGTCCATAGATGTCATTATGGATCCAAGGAGTGTATTCAAGAAATCCTATAATAATAATATAGGGATCCTACGGTTTCATACCAGGCATCCACAAGTAGAGAAAGATTGAGTTCCAAGGTGGGTATCAACCTTGGCAACCTACATCCCTGAATCAGAATGATGTCCACGAGTTCTCAAGGAATTACCTTGAGAATAAAAGGTGAGATTGTGTCTAACCACTCCTATAAAAATGTCAAGGTCTTTATACAATGAGCACCTTATAATTGATTCATTATATAAAATTAGTCCATGTAACAATCATTCCATTTAATAAGTCATTTTATCCATTCCCATGCCTTTCATACAAGTGACAAGGATAAAGGGACATGCAACCACCCATTGGTTTATATAAATTATAAACAAATTATTAGGTTCACTCCAATACCTTACATCATACACAACAAGGGGTGCTATGAACACACAACCAAAACATTCATTTACATTTAAATAGGCCAGGTGACATTTATAAATATACTTTCCAATTATAATTGAGATTTATGAATTAATTGAATTAATTAACATCAAAGGGTCAAGTGATAATCATACAAGTTATATCCATTTATATTCATTCATTTAATTGAAACACTTACCTTTATCAAGGTCAAGTCAAGGTACACCCGAATAGTAGAACAAATAAGCTTAACAAGGTACTAAAGCATAATTATAGAAAAACCCTACTTGGGGTGGTCAACGTTGAGGACCTAATCTCCAATGAGTGATAAGATATATGGAAAGGGTCTTATAATTTGATTCTAATGTCTGTAATCAAGTCATATGAATTAAATATGCCACACCCGATGAAATCAGCACGCAGACATGAAAAATTATAAAACGAAGAAACTTACGGGATGAGTTACATACCAAACACCTTAGGCTTGTATGAATCTCCTCATCCTATATCAGCCTTTATTTTGGACTATATTAGAAGATATCTAAATAATGGATCAATTCTCGGAACATAGGGCATATGAGCTTGCACCTTAATAACTTTATCGAGGAGAAGTGATATGAAGAAAGACTAAAAAGGAATCAAGATCTTATCGAGAGGAATCCAATGAGATAAACAATGCTTTGATTGAACTCTGAATGGACAAATGAGATCAAATCCTACCAAAGAGGAGTTTGAGAGATCCAAAATGGGAGAGGAGCCTTTGTTGTCTACTAGAGAGAAAATGGGGGAAAGGAAGTTTTAAGACATTTCATTAAGGGTAAAATAGTCATTTTACCCAAAATTCATGGGTCACACAGTTGGCCAAACCATGTTCCAAATGTGCATATCCCACTACTTAAGGAGGTCACCTACATGGTTAGGCTTCATGGTTAGAGAAACTATGCGCCAACCATGCAAAACACCTCTTCTAAAAATTATAGACATTTCACACAAGTGTGTGGTACCTGGTAAATGATTAGGGAAACTCATGCACACTGCTTCACCCCACTATCCTACCCTACATGGTTAGGAGTGACCATGCAGCCTGCCCTACACGGTTTCTACTAACTATGTGGCCAGCCTGTTTCTCCCAAAAAGTTGGGTTCTGGGCTCCAAACAAGCCTCAAACTCCCCCAAGACACCCGTGAACTCATTAGGAATCCGTATTAGGTCCAAAATAAGGAATTAGAAAAAATTTAAAATTATCCATACCTGAGATAAAAACCAACTTCTTACAATTTCCCCCCCTTAAATGAACTCATCCCCGAGTTCACCTTCTAGGGGCGGTGAAACACTGCCTGAGAACAACTATGGACACTGGGAACATATGTCAGCCTGTGATGTTATTAATTTATTCATAACTTTTTATTTACTACCTTTACTTATTTTCTATGAAAAGTTCATAATTGGTGTGAAATATTCATGTTTTAATATTAAATATAATTTTTGAGCATTACTTGAATTAATCCAGATTCGAGTCATTTTAATGTTTTAATAATAACTATCATCATAATGATCCAAATTATGTGATTATTATTTTATATAGTTCCTTATTCAATTGAAAACATATCATTAGAAGTAACATTTGTCCAATTCAACTATTTGAATGGACATATGGTTCACATAAGAAGGCCCAAAGAATCCGTGAAAAAACTGGACCATCCATGATGCTTGAATTTCTAGGATCAATACAGAAACCCAAATTTGATTATACTCCAACATATGTTCGTGATTACCCAAAGGAACCATGTATAAAAATTTCAATTCCCAACTCTAATAAAAATTGGCCCAAATGATGCTTTGAAGTCCAACCCACCATTCTGTCTGGGAATTAAACCCATCACACATTTATTGAATTTTATCCTAATATAGAAATATATTCGAGTTGAAATTTTTCAGTGTGAAATATAAGATATAGTAGGACTAATTTTTATAATAAATTGTTTGGATTTTAGGGTATCTTTCTATTCAAAAACCCATTCACATTTCAACCTTTTAAAAAGTCTGGATTGAAATGGACAGATTAAAATTGTTTAATAAAATTGCCATAACTTTGGATCCTTAAGTCCAATGGCCTACAAATTTTAGGGTATACTTTCAACATTAATATCTAAAACTTTTAATAAGACAATTTATCTATATTCAACTGTCTAGAGTATCAAATTGGTGAGCCTAGTGGAGGGAAATATTTGGATAGCAAATAGTCTATCTCCTTGGGCTATAAATACATTCCCCTCTTCTCCTTGCAAGGGGTTAGAATTTCAGAGAAAAGGATGAGGTTTGGAATGACCGTAGCCTTTACAAGGGAATGGGAAGACTTTAATTGATCTTGTTTTGATAATAGATACCTCTCCTCCACTTTTCATTTCATGTCCATTTATGTTTGTTTTCAATTGTAAGCGTGTAAGTTTGTTTTCGTTTCAATAAAATTTTAATGCATGTTTATTCTTCTTCATCTATTATTTTTATCCACCTTATATTTCATAATGTTTATGGTGTTAAAATAGTTTAAATCAAGTATAAAAACCCTTCCCTTTTCTCACTTCCTCATTCAATTAAGAATCAATATTTAATTCTCTTCACCGTTTGTATGTGTGTTCAACACACTACTCTTATCTTGTCCTTTTATTTTTCTTATCCTTTTAACTCATCACCCTAAAAAACTTAAACCAGATTAATACCATATAAATGGTTGATTAAATATACTATTTGGGTGAGTCATAAATTTGGGATATTAAGTGATTGAGGGCTTTTTCTCGTTGAGTATTCTTTAGGTTAACACTGTGTATGTTGAACTTAAACTATCATGGATTAATGACATGTTCTGTTTAACATGTGTATTACATGTATTATTAGAACCAAAAATACATTACCATAAACAAGTAATGATTATTATTAGACCCCTAGTTAATTTATGGCTTGAATTAAATCCTTAACACTTGAGAATTCTGATCAAAGTCATCTTGTGAAGTGGGTGTTAATTTCATGCAATATAAAGCAAAGATCAATGATATCATAAGCTTAAATCCACAATAATAAAATCACCTCAATCTATATAAAATTGTTAAATAAATCTACATGAATAAATCATTTCATTTTAGCTCTGCAAACAAACCCCCACTCAAAATAAAAATTAATAAAAAATAATTGACTATTAAAAAGTATCAACACTGAGAATTCAACCTGAGTGCCGCTATACACATTATCAGAGCACCAGAACCTTGAACGGTCGATATGAGATAATTGGTTGTGATTCAAATTGTGCTATTTATGAGGATGGTTCATTAAGTAGTTGTTAGTTTTTGATTTTTTTAAAACAAAACAAAACAAAATTAAAAGAAATAAACAAATAAAAATTTTGAAACAAAAAACACAAAGAAAAACCCACCTTCCTCACCCTTCAAAACTTATATGAATACCCCATAGCCTCCTAAAAAAACCCTCAGATATTTTTGACCCTAAAATTGATAGAAATCTTCGCCAACTTAGGAGGAACATTAGGGACAATCAAATCACTCAAGATCCAGTCATTTTCCAACCAATTGAACTAGATATGGCCAATCCTAGGGAACGAACCCTTAAAGAACTCTCTACTCCTGATATGAATTACCAACTACTTGGTATTAAATATCCAAACATTGTGGCGGATTTCAAACTCAAATCAGGTTTGATTCATCTTCTACCTCATTTCCATAGGCTAGCTGGTGAGGATCCTCATCTTCACCTCAAAGAGTTCCAAGTGGTGTGCTCTACCATGAAACCTCATGGGGTTTCTGAAGAAAAAATCAAACTTAGAGAATTCCATTTATCCCTAGATGACTCTACAAGTCATGGATCTACTACCTACCTCTTGGTTCCATAACCACATGGAATGACATGAAGAGACTCTTTTTAGAAAAATTCTTTCCTACTTCTTGTACCACTTCTATCCGAAAAGAAATAAGTGGTATCCGATGATTCCCTAATGAATCATTCTATGAGTATTGGGAGAGGTTCAAAAAACTTGTGAAAACCTATCCACACCACCAAATACCTGACCAACTATTGATCAAATACTTCTATGAGGGGTTACTGGCTATGAAACGAACTCTCATTGATGCTGCAAGTGGTGGTGCTCTTATTGATAATACTCCTGCAGCTGCATGAGATCTTATAAGAAATATGGCTGAAAACATGAAAAAATTCCATACCCGAGCACATTCTCAAGTAAACAAAGTCCAAGATAATCAATCCATAGAGACCAATAAGATGAAAAACTGGATGAGTGGACTTACATGTCTTGTGAACCAACTAGTTGTGGCCTTCAAAGCCCCAAACCCATCTTCTCCACAATCTATGTTCCCTGGAACTATAAAAAACTATGGAATCTGTAGCTTAACAGCTCATATGATTCTTTTAGTCCAATAGATCTCAATGCAGCTTATACTTAGAGGGACACCAACCATCAACAATCAGGTCAGTTCATTAGAAACTTCAACCAACCCCACTCTGAGACCTTCTCTTCTACCTTTAACCTAGGCTTGAGGTATGGTAATCCCATTTCTCATCCACCTCAATTCCCTCCTCAAAACCCAAACTAATTCCAATATAGTCAAGGTGTTGTTAACTTCCAACAACCTTATCATTTTGTCCCTCAACCTCAAAGGATCAATCCTCCTCTTTCCCCTCATAGATTCCACTATCCTAATGAGCCTTCCCAATTCCCAACCCAATACAAGAAATTTCCCAAGAACCAAAATCAAGGTAATACCAATATAGGACATGCCTCCTCTTCTAAGAAACCATGGGAAATCACTGTAGAATATCTTTCCTCCTTCACCCATTCTAGCCTTAAAAACATTGAAACCCAAATTGGTTAACTTACATCCCACCTTAGCCAACAACAACCATACAATTCTTCAAAACTCCCAGCTCAACCATTGCCCACCCCCAAGGGTAATGTAAGCAAAATTTCACTTATATTGGGAAAACAATTCCCAAGACTCGTGATGGATCCTAAAATGAACCTTTGACTATTGATCTTGAAAACAAAAAGAACAAAAATATAGAAAATGAACCTGAAGCCACTACCTCACCTCCTTCCATTCTTATAAAGAACCCAATTCCTTTTCCTCAAGTTTTCTCTAAGACAACGAAGTACTTTGAACCCGATCCTGAAATTCTCGACATGTTTAGATGTGTTGAATTCAATATTACCCTATTAGATTCCATAAAACAAATTCCTAAGTATGAAAAGTTTCTTAAGGAGTAATTCACCCATAAGAGACAACTTAGGACCATTGAGAATGTTTCAACCCAGTAGTCCATACCCATAAAGTGTAAAGAGCTTGGGACATTTACTATTCCATAAAAAATAGGGAGTTACAACTTTGATGATGCACTCATATACATAGGATCCTTAATAAATGTAATTCCCAAATCCATAGTCTCTAACCTTGGGCAAGGTCCATCATAACCAATGAGTGTTGTCATCCAGTTATCCAATTGAAGCACAACCAGCCCTAAGTGAATAATTGAGGATGTACTTGTCTGAGTTAATGATATTATATTCCCAACTAATTTCTATGTCCTTGACATGGAAGGTGAGATGACCTCTTCTCGATCTCCCCTAATTCTAGAAAGACCATTTCTCCTGAAATATAGAACTAAGATTGATGTACATACGAGAATCTTATCCATGGAATTTGGTGACCAACTGGTCAAGTTCAATATTTTTCAATCCATGCGATACCCATCAGATAATAAATTTGTATTATCTATCCATGATTCTGAAAGTCTCTATGCGATTGTGAATTCTTCATCCTCATTAACCAAATCATAAATTGAGAAGTTTATGTTGATATTACAAATGTAAACTCCATCAATCTAAATGATCTTGAAAAGTCTTTGGAATCCCATTTCACCTTTTATCCCCACTACTCCAGCATGAATGATAATGAAGAAAATGAACTAGCATGATCATTTTTTGATTCAAATCAGATTATCCAACATTCATCATTTCCTATCCATGATTATGAAAATTCTATTATATGTGAGGTGAACCCCTATCTAATGTGCTTATCTTGCCCCAATAAAAGTGAAGTTTTTGAGATTTGTTCCCTAATTAATAAAGTGATCACTAGTGAGGTTTAAATTGACCATTATTTAGAAAACAATATTGATATAAAGGATATTGAAAAATTTATTTAGTCTTATGAATCCAACGATCCTAATTACTGTACATCGGTAAGTGATGACATAAATGAGTTAAAAATAATTGGGATCTCATAATCTGGTTTCGTGTTATCCAAACCTTACATAAATGCACCATCATAATTGAAACATCTTCTTGAATTTCCAATAATTGAAAACCAGCACTTTGTGGATAACGTCATTCCTCAAATTGAATACCAAAGAGAGGATAATCATATTCTTCTTCTACCCCCATTGAATTGCAAGTTCAATGACAAGGAAGGGAAGAATATATCCAATGAACAATTAGGCCTCCAAAAGGAGAAGTTCTTCTAGAAGCACTCTGGGGTTGAGAAAATACTGTGGCCACCAATGGACTATGGGTAGTCCACTACAACTTTCTAGTCGTAGAAAAAATAAATTCAGCACTACTTGGGAGGTAATGGACATTTTCCAAAACATCACAAGAGAGGACACATAATCTAGGAACGACATAGACTTCCACCAGATCCCCAACTTCTACAGTTGACCCACCACTGGATGGAGATAGCGACCCACCAAATCCAAACTAGGGGAAACCTCTTTCCCTTTAAATCCTCCCCTCATCCTCCCACCTCTCTCTATTCTTCTTATACTCTCATTATAATTTTTTTACCACTTTCCTTATAAAACTTTTTATTTACTCTTTCTATTTTGTGTGGGTGTGTCTATAAAAAAATGAAAAAGACTAAAAAAAACTAAAAAAAACTAAAAAAAATATACAAAAAAGAGTCATAATTACTCACCATCAACTTTTGAAATTTTTTCTAACCATTTTGGGGAGTCAAAATACATGTTTTCATTTAAAAAATTTTGTATTTTCATCATAAATTTGTATAAAGAATCTTGTGTCAAAACCAAAAAATTTTGAATGCTAAATTTTTTATTTGGAAAATGATTCTTCCCCAACCGTGAACATCAATATTAACTTTAATTCCAAGGTAACCTATGACCATATTTTCAAAATATGTGTTTTCACCCTTGATTTCAAGTCTTGAGTTTGTGTGCCTTCAAGTTGAATTTTCTACTTTGATGTGCTTTAATATGATAGAGGCATTTTATGAACCACATGAGAATCACAATAGCCAAATAGCCTCCCATTACCCTTAAATTAATCCTCCTTTTAAAATCCCCTTTGATCCTATAAAAAACTTTTCTTTGATAACCACATTACGATCCCAATACCTTGTCCCAACCAACATCTACATGGAATTACATTGCATAATTTATTGAAATTTAAGTGTGGGGAGGAATGGATTTTATTTTGGGTGTCATTTCCTTGATTTTCAATGTGTTGTCATATTCTTGAGGGAAAGCATCCATTTTAGTGTGGGGGAGAGGTTTTAATTTATTAAATTTGGGGAATGTACTTTCATTTTTGTAATTTTGTAAATGTTATTGACAAGTGTTAAAAAAAGGGTTGTGTCTTGGGCAGGTCAAAAAGCACTCTTCCTTAACCTTTGATATTATTATAACTATTACAATTAGTGCTATGAGGAGATCAAACATGGGTTGGGAGATGATTGTAAGATCTTTTTCAAGTTCAAATTTTGAAAAAATTCAAAAAATAAAAAAAATAAAAAAATAAAAAAAGAACACTTATGTCATTGGGAGAAGTTTTATGTTTTTTTTTCAATATTTCACCTTCTTATCCCATTTAATTTTTCTTCCTATTTTGTGTGTTTCTTCACAAAATCATGCCCTTTTAAATACGTGTTTCCATAACCTTCCATTTCTTATTTCAAATTGTGCATTGCTATTTCCATGTCAGTGTTTTACCCCTCTTTTCCTCTCTTTTGGACATTAAATTCCTACCAACCAATAGCCACATAAAACCCCTAAAAAATACATCTTGTTTCTTGTTCACTTTAGGATAGTAAATAGAAGATGAGAGATCTTTAAAACTCCAATATTTTTATTTTTGGTTGGTGCAAGAGTGAACCTCTAGAAATAAATTTTTATCATCTTGAGAGGAGTAAGTTTTGAGTGCCTACCTTTTCCATTTATAATTTGAGCATGAAAAATGAATTGTTTTTGGAATATTGTTTCTATAAAAATTTGTGGTGGAATTCAATATATATGAGTGAAATGGTCTAAACCTCCCTTGATTGGGGAAAACAAAATTTTAGTATTTGTTGGCGAGTGAGAATGATTTAGCTATATTTTTATATTTGTTGTAAATGAGTACATGCACAAGACTAAGTGTGGGAGAGTTGATGTTATTAATTTATTAATAACTTTTTATTTACTCCCTTTACTAATTTTCTATGAAAAGTGCATAATTGGTGTGAAATATTCATGTTTTAATATTAAATATAATTTTTGAGCATTATTTGAATTAATTCAAATTCAAGTCATTTTAATTTTTTAATAATAAATATAATCATATTAATACAAATTATGTGATTCTTATTTTTTAGGGTTCCTTATTCAATTTCCAACATATCATTAGAAGGAAAATTTGGTCAATTTGGCCATTTGAATGGACATATGGTTCACAAAGAAGGCCAAAAAATCTGTGAAAAAATAGGGCCATCCATGATGCTTGAATTTCTGGTCTCAATCCATAAAACCAAATTTTATGAGACTTAAAAATATTTTCATAATTATCCAAAGGAACCATGGATACAAATTTCAAGTCCCAACTCTAATAAAAAAGGTCCC
Source organism: Viscum album (assembly GCA_963277665.1). Taxonomy (NCBI): domain Eukaryota; kingdom Viridiplantae; phylum Streptophyta; class Magnoliopsida; order Santalales; family Viscaceae; genus Viscum; species Viscum album. The sequence continues at coordinate 1,303,069,506 of OY728141.1, forward strand.
AAATGATGCTTTGAAGTCTATCCCACCATTTTATCATGGAATTAAAACCATCATACATTTATTGAATTTTCTATTGATATAAACATCCATTAGAGTTGATATTTTTTAGTGTGAAAGCTAAGATATATTCGTCAGAATTTGTAGAATAAATGGTTCATATTTGAGGGCATCTTCCTATTCAAAAACCCATTCAAATTTTGGCCTTCAAAAAAGTCTGGATTAAAATGGACATATTAAAATTGTTTAATAAAAATGACATAAAATTGGATCCTTAATTTAAATGGCCTATAAATTTTGAGGGTAGACTATAAACATTAATATATATAACTTTTATGAATACAATTTATCCAGATTCAACTTTCTGGAGTATCAAATTGGTGAGCCAAGTGGAGGGGAATATTTGGAAAGAAAACAGTCCATATCCTTGGGCTATAAATACATTCCACTCTTATCCTTGCAAGGGGTTACAATTTCAGAGAAAAGTAGAAGGTTTGGAATGACCATGGACTTTCTAATGGAATGGGAGTACTTTCCTTGATCTTTTTTTGACAAGAGATACCTCTCCTCCACTTTTCATTTCATTTTCCTTTACGTTTGTTTTCAATTGTAAGCGTGTAAGTTTGTTTTCATTTCAATAGAATTTTAATGCACGTTTATTATTTTTAATATCTTATATTTCATAATGTTCATGGTCTTAAAATAGTTTAAATCAAGTATAAAACCCCTTCCCTTTTCTCACTTACTCATTCAATCAAAAGTCTATATTTAATTCTCTTCACCATTTGTGTGTGTGTTCGGAACACTACTCTTATCTTGTCCCTTTATTTTTATTGTATTTTTAAACCATCACCCTAAAAAAATTAAACCAGATTAATACCATATAAATTTATGAGTAAATATACTATTGGGGTGAGTCATAAATTGTGGATATTAAGTTATTGATGGCTTTTTCTTGTTGAGTATTCTTTAGGTTAACATTGTGTATGTTGAACTTAAAATGTCCTGAATTAATAATATGTTTTTTTAACATGTGAATTACATGGATTATTGGAACAAAAAATACACTACCATAAATAATTACTAATTATGATTATACCCCTAGTTAATTTATGTCTTGGATTAAAGCCTTAACACTCGAGAATTCTGTTCAAAGTCATTTTGTGAAGTGGGTGTTAATTTAATGCAATATAAAGAAAATCTCAATGATATCATAAGATTAAATCCAAAACAATGAACTCACCCCAATATTTATAAAATTTTAAATCAATCTACATCAATAAATAATTTTTATTTTAGCTCTTCAAACAACACCTCACTCAAAATACAAATTAATAAAAAATAATCGACTATTAAAAGGTATCATCACCGAGGATTAGACCCGAGTGCTGCTATACACATTAGCAGAGCACCAGACCTTTGAATGGTCAATAGGCGACAATAATCCACACTTTAGACTCCCTCTCCCAAGTCTCATCCTATACATGGCCGTGATTCCTTAACACCCGTACTAAAGGGACATACCGGTCATGGAGATCCTTCATGCTTCGGTCGATGATGCATACATAATACTCCTCAAATGAATCATCTACATCTAGCTCAACTTCCTTAGGATAAAATGTATGAGGCGGGTTATCATGGTACCAAAGAAGTTGTGAAATGTGGAAGACATCATGCATGACACAATACCTCTAAGGTAGTAACAATCGATAGAATACTGGCCCGACTCTCCCTAGAATATCAAAAGACCCTATATAACAAGGTGAAAGCCTCCCTTGACTCCATATCCATCTATGACCAAGATTGGGAGATACCTGTAGGAAAACATGATCCCCATACTCAAACACTATAGGTTGTTGATGGTGATCGACATACAATTTCTGTATAGACTGAACAATAGACATACACTTCCCGATTAGCTGAACTTATTCCACTGTCTCCTTTATGAGACGAGAACCTAGTAGCACCACCTCACCTACCTCTATCCATCATAGGGGTGAACAAAACGACCTACCATACAAGGCCTCAAAAGGATCCATCTGTATTTTCACCCAAAATATATTATTGTAGGAAAACTCAATGAGAGGGATATGATTCTCTCAAGAACCACCAAAATCAAGGATGCATGCTCAGAGCATGTCCTCTAAAACCAGTATCATCTGTTCTGATTGACCATTAGTCTGAGGGTGAAAGGTTTCACTCAGAATCACCTATATACCCATATCCTTCTACAACCCCTTCTTGAACCATGATTTTAAATGAGACTCCCTATCTGAAATGATAGTATGAGGGACCCTGTGTAGTCATATGATCTCATAGAAATACAATATTCTTAGCCCATAAAATGAGAAAGTCTCTCCCCTGAATGGCCCGAAGGCCTTATTTTTTTATTTTATTATGGATAATCCCCCTTTTAAGGGTTGAAGGGGAACCTGTACATGACCTGTAGGCCCAAGGCATAAGGCTCGACTGACTCGCATTACATGACCCGAAGGCCCAGAGGCATACCATGCCCAATACATGACCCGTAGTCCCAGCCCACTTGAACTGCCCCTCCCCAGCTTCTATGTCATTTGATCACCTAGCTCCCCACCTTTCATTGCTGATAGGATAGCATTGCCCTGTACAAAGCTACACGGTGCCTAGTCCCAATGGTGGATACCATACCCTCTCATTCTTCTAATTCGGTTAGCTCTGCATCTAGTGGCTGCTACTCTTATTGTTCTGATCCTCTTCTGGGGACCATTCTATTTGAACTGGGCTACTCCATGGTCTTTGTGTCCCGAAGGCCCTATGACCCAAAGGCCTTTGATGACCCGAAGGCCCTTGAGACCCGTAGGTCCAAACTGGTGGCCCGAAGGCCCAAATCGGGTGAATAGTTCCGGCTGCTACAATACCAAATAGTAACTACTACATTAACTACTACATTAACTGCTATAGTAACTACTACAATAATTTCTACAGTACAAGAAATTCACCTCCACCCAGTTTTGAACTTGGGGCTCTTAGATGCCAAGCAGGATCCCTCACCACTCGGGTACGATCTCATTGGCATGAGAAAGTCTCTCAGATAGTAAGGAAGTGGTATAATTTCTTCAGCCGGTCAATGAAAACCCATACAACATCACCACCTCTAAGATACCTTAATAATACAACTACAAAGTCCATGACATCATCTTTCCATTTCCATTCTAGGATTGGAAGAACTGTAACAAGACAACAGGTTTCTAGTGATCCACCTTCATCTGCTGACCGGTGGAACACCTAGTAATAAAGTCTACTATCTAACATTTCATCTCATGCCACCAATACTGATGTTTCATATTTCAATACATATTTTAGATGCCCGAATAAAATTACCACTGAGAAGCATGGGACCCCCACATAGTTCCTCTCTCATATATATAGGAACCCAGACACATCCATGTATATGTAGGATGCCGTCTCTATCCACAAACCAATCCGAAGGCAGGTAATCTTATAAATACTCTCATGGAGAACTAAACCTTCAAGATTTGAAAATTCTCTACTCTTCAAATTCACTAGGAGGGTAGAGGTAACTGTCAAGGATGAGAGATAATACTTCTCATGACTGTCATGAAACTTTAGATTAATTTTCAGAAAAGATGGCCATCAATTTCCATTCATCATTGGATTCCCGTATGGTTTGTACCTGAGTTTTCCAACTCAACACATCAGCTATTGAATGACCTTTTCCAAGCATATAAGAAACTAAAAATAAAAGTACTAAATATATAATACCCATCTATACTATCTGAGATTCAATTAATACTGTGTAAAGATATATTTGAGGCTCTTGTGGTCCATATACACCACAAATCACTCACCCACTAGATAGTGTCTCCAGCAATGTAAGACATGGACAACTGCTGCTAGCTTGAGGTCATGCGTCAGGAAATTTATCTCATGAGGCCTCAGATGCCAATATTTGTATATAATGAATCTGTCCTCCTACATCAGCACTAATCCTAGGACAATTCTTGATGCATCACAAAACACTATATAGCCTCTTCCAAGCTCTATCAAAATTAGAATAGGTGCCGAGACAAGACTTCCTTTCAGATCCTAAAAATATTTCTCACACTCTTCTAACCATAAGAACTTAACACCCTTATTTATAAGACCAATAATATGTGCGGAAAGGTATAAAAAGTCTTATATGAAACACCTATAATATCAATTCATCCTCAATAAACTCTGTATATCAAACATGTTCTTAGGATTCTCCTAGGAAACCACAAAACTCACCTAATCTTGGTCAAAAGAGACTCCTCATTCTGAGATAATATGACCCAAGAATTTAATTTTTCTGATCTAGAAATAGCACTTAGCAAGCTTGGCATAAAGTTGGTTCCCTCTTAGTATATTCAAAATGATATCAAGATGTCAAGCATGGCCGCTACGAGTATAAGAATACACCAAGATGTGGTTCACAAAGACTATGAAAAAAGAATCTAGATAGGGGTGGACCACCCTATTCATCAAATCCATGAAAATATTGGGCGTATTCGTGAGACCAAAAGGCATAATAAGATACTCATATCGATCATACATGCTATGGAAAGCTATAAGAGGTATGTTTGATGGATTGAATCACACATGATGATATCCCAATCTCAGGTCGATCTTTGAAAACACCCTTTCTCCTTGGAGATGGTAAAATAGATCATCCATTCGAGGTAGTGGATACTGGTTCTTAACTATAAGCTGGTTCAACTATCTGTAATCCATGATTCTTGGAGAAAATCATGGGTGAAACCCAAGAGGAAGTACTAGTCCATATAAAACCTTTGTCCTCTATATCCTCCAACTATTACCTGATCTCCTGGATATTAGTAGGTGCCATCATGTACATAGGAATGAAAACTTGATATGATTCTAGAATAAGATCAATCGTAAAATCTTCCTCTATCTCAGGAGGTAATCTAGACAAATCAACAAGAAAAACAACCATAAAATGATATACTTCCAGAGGGAATTTAGCCTGATTTAAACCCTGATCCTCCATGAAGAGATTAAGAATCTGGGTGATCACTCCACCTAGCCTATGATGTTATGTTCCATATCTACAGGCCTAAACATCCCACTCACACTTATGTAGATAAATGCTACCCTATGGTGATGTAAATGATACCCTGTGATAATAATAGTCCACAAAGGTGTGATATGAAACCAACCAATCTATCATGAGAATAACATAAAAGCCTATCATCTTGAGAATAAGGAGGTCCCACAAGAAAGGGTAACTTCCTAACTCAAGGGGATAGTCCCTACATTAGTGTATGCCCTCTGACCATACTCCCAATAGTGTATCCAGGGTCATGACACCACAATAATACTGTATTTCCATCCTGATAATTTCCATGATAGATAAAGAGATAAAAGAGTGTGAATCACCTATATAAAATAAAGTAGATACTATAGTGGAGGCTAATAGAATAGAACCTCATACTATAGATGGTCCTAAACTATGATTTTTAAGTATTGGCTAGAGAGCATGTAACTGACCTGATCCATGGCCCGATGCTACAACTGGGATACCCTGAGTATGAATGCTCTGCTGGTGCTAATGATCTGAAGTCTAACTACCATGAACAAAACATCATCCTCATATATCCCTACTAGTGATACTCAAACTCCATAGATAACATGGAATAAAAGAAACTTCCCCTGAAGGGGGAGATGGTGTGGATCCTATTCCACTAGAAGCATATGGAAAGGTTCGACAGAATCTCTGAAGATACACGATATGAACACAAGCACAACACTCCATCGGGTCTCTATCGTAATGAGGCTTTAGATTCACATTCCATCCACATTTATGGAATGAAATGGAGATTCTAGTGTGGTTACTATGACCATCACTACTTTGATGTGAAACCTCAAAGGAACGTTTCTTGCTACCAGAAGAACTACTGGACTACCTCGACATTGATCCTCTATGCCCGGTACTACCACCTTCCTTCAACCCAAAATCAGTGATAAGAGCCTGATTGATTATCTTAGAGAATGTAGGTAGGAAAAAAGACATTCACCTGAGTATGAATGACATACTGAATCCCATCCTTAAATCTTCTAGCACACAAAAGCTCATCATCGACTAGAAGCAGTGAAAAGTGCCATAACTCAGTAAAACATGTTGAATAATCCATAACCGACATATCATACTACCCCAGATGCATAAACTATCTAGATTGGTCATATCTCAATGTATGAGGAAAGAAGTGATCATAGAAAGCATTTTTAAAGTCATCCCAAATTATGCCTTGATGATGACCGACCTAGGTAATCACATCCCACCAGTTCTTGGAGGAATCAAACAACATGTAAGTAGAAATATTAATCCTCTACTCTGGAGGCATCTCCAGATGCTCAAATATAGAAAAAATGGCCTCCATCCAAGACTCAAAAACCTATGGACCACCATCCATTGAGAATATGGGATGATGCTACTGCTGGAACTCATAAGACAGATCAACCATTGTAGGTACAAGTCATGGAGCACCCTGCATGTAATGGATTAGACATAGGAAACTCTCTTGAAGCTAAGAATCAGTGCCTAGACCAGGTATAAAATGTAGCACCTCAAGTGACACTCCTGGTGGTAAGACTGGAGGATCAAGGCCCACCATGTCTGGAGCATGGTCATTTCCACCCTCTTGGCATACAATATGAAGACGTTATGGTGACATTGGTCTACAAATTCCAATCACATGCCTCAGAAAAATATTTGAAGTATAGAAATAATATAAGTTGAATTAATGGAAAGGGATCAATACCCATGTAATACTACCCCAACTACCCTCTTAGAAGGCCAAGTATCAATAAGTGTTCAAGTTTAAATTATAGAGTTTCAATAGATGAAAGGTTAATAGAACCTTTCCAATTCATTTATTGGAAACCATTTATTTTTAAGTCAAATTACACATTTTTATGTTTCATTTTCTTATAAACTTATATCAAAGTTTGATTAAAATAAATTGTTATTACCCTTGAATCAAGGCCCATACACCTTATTACTAAGATAAACACCCATTTAATTTCTAATTATCCCTATCTATTTTTAGTCTCAGAATGTAACATGTTAGATACAATGGATTGACTTAGTAAACTACCCATTCTAACCCAAGAGGTCTCATAAAACTCATGAATTGAAACCAGAAATAACTCAATCACATCCAAAGAGAAACATAGGAATATATAATTACTATATCATTACTAAAAAATCACAAGAAAAACAGGAAAATGAAATAAATGAAATGCACCTATATGGCATGGAATATTAATTCTAGGTGCCTATGATGATGCATGTAACAATTCTCCTTGACCTCATGTCATTGAGCCAAGGATAAAATGAAAACCTTAATCACATTAATAATAATAACCATCACATATAATGTGAATCACCCAATAGTGAAATGATATCAAATATAATAGGAAAAATCAGAATAAAAATCATTATTCAGGAAACTCAGCATTTACCCCAAACATGGGTCATCTATTTACAAGCATGGATTATAAACAAGTTCCAAGAGTTCATAATCTCATGTCTATAGTATCCAAATAGTAAAATAAGAAATTAAATCCTATGATACCACTTTGTGATGTCCTGAACCCAGGTGCCACTCAAAGGCACCCTAATCCTGGTTGGCCACATGGCCTCAAGCGCACCCCCCAAATAATAGAGGCTGCTGAATAGCAATGAGGGACTAGGGTGTGTCTGTGGGGAGACTATGAACTCATTACTAGAGTGTAGAAAAGTAGATAAAAGTAATAATAGATAAAATATAGGAAGAATTATAATTAAATAAATGACACAACAAAAGTATACAAGAATAATAACAATAGAAGAAACTGATAATAATCAACTATAACTAGAAGATAAATCATATAAAAAAGATGATGATACATGTCATGTCTCTATAAAAAGAGAAAAAATGGACATAAGGCATCATGAAATACATTCTCTAAAAAATAATCAAAAGAAACCAAAAACTATCCAACATCCTGAGCTCTAGTTCGGTCATCTGCTACCAAACTCAGTCCTAAATAAAGAAAGCAATATCAAGTGTCCAAAGCAGAATGATTCCCCTTTTCAACACCTACATACTTGTAATATTCTTAGGTAACAATGGCAGCCCATATAAGGTGTGAGATAAATCTCAGTAGTCCACCACCAACAATGTCTATAACACTCAGTCTATGAAATATAAACTGAAACAGTGTGAAAAAATGAATATATAAAAGTAAAGAAATGTAGTAATGTAAATATCTAAGTACCTGATTCAGACTCTACTGGTGTATAAACATGTAACCATTCCATTTATTAATTATGTTCTAGTTTATATAAGTCACATGAGGTATAACCAGCACTGAAATCCAGACATAATAATACAAATAAGGATCCAAGATATAACAAGGAAACTTGTTTATATTAATAATAAAGAGGATCCAAGGTAATAACCAAGGCATCCTTGAACTCATAGATCAATATAACCCCATAATAATTTGTATTCTATATAAAGGGTTAAGAGTGTAATACAAGGGGTAACACCCAAGGCATTCCACAATAATATAATTCTAACTGAGTCCAAGGAATTCATCCAAGGTGAAATGAGATAAGTAATGACTAGACCTAAGGGTGTATCCAAGGTTATACATGTCTATAAATGTCATGTTGGATCCATGGAGTGTATCCAAGTCATCCTATAATAATAATAGAGGGATCCTATGGTGTCATACCTAGCATCCATAAGTAGAAAAATATCTGGTTCCAAGGTGGGTATCAACCTTGGAAACCGACATCCCTGAATTGGAATGGAATCCACGAGTGCTCAAGGAATTACCTTGGGAATCCAAGGAGATATTGAGTCTGAATAATTCTATAAATATGTCAAGGTTTTTATCCAATAGGCACCTTATAATTGATTCATTATATAAAATTAGTCTGTGTAAAAATCATTCCATTTAATAAGTCATTTGGTCCATTCCTTTTCCTTTCATACAAGTGGAAAGGCTAAAAGGACATGTAACCACCCATTAGTTTATATAAATTATAAAAAAATCATTATGTTCACTCAGCTACCTTCCATCATACAAGGAAAGGGGTGCTATAGAAATGCAACCAAATTATTCATTTACATTTAAATAGGCCAAGTGACATTTATAAATTACTTACTAATTACAATTGAGATTCATGAATTAATTGAAGCAATTAACTTAGAAGGGTCAAGTGATAATAATATAAGCACCATCCATTTATATTAATTAATTTAATTTAAACACTTACCTTTATCAAGGATGTTTCCGACGCTTTCGCCGGGGCGCGCGCGCATCCGTCCGTCAGGGGGGGGGGGGACGCGCGGCTTTGTTGCCCCGCATTCCCGCTTTCCAAAGGCGGGCGGCATTCGCTCCTTATTCAGGTACGTCTGCTCCTTGATTGAAACGGGATGATGGGATGTCGGTTCTTCCTTCCATGGATTCCTCCTCAGAATTCGTCACCTAGTCCGGGTCTCCCTCATAGATTTAATACGTAGTTCGTGAAACTCTTCCCAGTGCCATGTTTCCATGGGCGCCGGTTAATTACGCTGCTCCTGTCGGGACATTCCAAAGGGTCCAGTCAGGGCAACAACCTTCGGTCAGGGGAGTAGTCACGTTGAGGCATCAGTAGCGTGTCTGGATGCTGGGGGACCTGGCATGTCTGTCTGTTATCCTTGATGACAAGGCTTCTCGAGGGCGTGGAGGCCCGAGGAATCCCACATCGAGCGCGGGGAATTACATGTCATAGACACGTATCTGAGGTTTTCCTCAGCTTCCCGTGTTCAACACAGGGTATGCCGCGAGTTTAACATCCAGCGGAGACGGATGAGAGTGAAATGGGACCATCGCAGGGGGCGACAGTGAAGTTGGGCTTGAGCCTTGAAGAGGCTTCCTACGTATCCCTGTGGCAGGGAATCAAAGTCCGCGTAGTTCAGGATGGTGCCGGTAAACCGACGTGAAGCTGGACCTTGGTCCGACGGGCATCGTCAGCGTACCGACGTGAATGATGGACCTTGGTCCGAGGGGAGTTGGGCTTGAACCTCTGGGAGGATTCCTACGTACCATGCCTTGACATGGATCAAAGTCCTCGTAGTTCAAATGGTTTTCACCGGTAAACCGACGTGAAAGCAGACCTTGGTCCATTGTTGGTGGGCTTGAACCTCGTGGAGGTGTCCTATGTACCATGCCTTGACATGGATCAAAGACCTCGTAGTTCAGGTGGGTTTCAGGGTCGGTGCTCACTCTAAGCCCACGTGAGTCATGCTCGGTGTGAGAAACAAGAGGTTGCATGAACCTGACGATCACGTCGCGAAGGATGCGTCCGTGAGAAGCGAAGAGGGGCTTACGCATTGGGCGGCCCATGGTGTTGGGACTTACTCCAGGATGGAGGCCCATGGCGCGACAAAGCGCGGGAAAGATGGACCTTGGTCCAACAACGGGAGGTGCCTCGTTCCCTATCACGTCCTCCACTGACCTTGGTAGTGGGGAAGTACCGAGATGCACGGGTGCAATCATCCGTACCAAAGGGTAAGGGTTTACGCTCTGAGGCGACCCTTCCCCTGCGAACATACACCACTCCGACAAGGAGGATCTCATTCCATGTGCGGAAGAGTTCCATTCCCGTGGAGACGAGTGGTGTAAAAAATGTTCGAGTTGGGGGGACCCTTCGTGAGGGAGACGAGGTTGGGCCACAGTTTAACGTCATGTGTTGAGGACGTGGTGCTTGCCAGTTTAACGTCCTGCAGCTCGGACGAGGTGGGTTCACTCCACACCCCTAGGGCTTACATAACCGGTACCCTCTGGTCCTTGGGGAAGGGAAGGTGTCGGTAAGGCCATGGTAAAGGGGGGTCGTGGGAGGAACCATCTAGGGGTCCACGTTAGCGTGGCTATGAGAAGAAGCAATAGCCGTTAGCGTGCCTATGCGAAGAAGCATTAGGCGAAGCAACGCTACGGGAGGTGTTGTCCATGGGACTTTGAAATCACATCGTGCAAACCTGGAGGGTCGCACGGAAAGAGGAATCGCTAAGCAGAGGAGTGTGCTTTGCGAAGTGGGGTGCCTTGGCCTTAGCATGGGGCATAGGTGGGAGTGGGAGGTGCTTCGCGAAGTGGAACAGTGTTCGCGGAGCACTGCCTCGCGAAGAAGGAGTGGTTCGCGAAGCAGGGTCCGGCCAAGCAATGTGCTTCGTGATGCATAGTTATCCTGCCTTGGCATAGGGATTACTAGCATGGGTTGGGTGTTTCGCGAAGCACAAGTGCTCCGCGGCTGCTCGGGTTCCCTTGGGAATCCCCTTCCTTTGCGAACGCCCTTGAGCTTCGCGAAGGGCATCCCTCTCGGAAGAGGGGCTCAAAACGAAACAAATCAGAGTCGTCTCGCGAAGTAGAAATACCTCGCGGAGCTCATGATTCCCGGGGCAAAGCGTGCTTCGCGATTCGGGAGAGGAGAAGCCGAAGGGTCGGATTGTCCGTCCTGGGGACTCAGGGGGAGTCAAGTATTTATAGGGAAGGGGCGCCGCGAAGCAGGGCTCGCGCGCCGCCTTCGGGGCTTCGTGGCGGCTCGCGAACGTCAAACGGGTTCGCGGAGGATTACCGCCTCCGGAGCTTCGCGGCGGCTCGCGAACGTCAAACCGGTTCGCGGAGGATTACCGCCTCCGGAGCTTCACGGCGGCTCGCGAACGTCAAACCGGTTCGTGGAGGATTACCGCCTCCGGAGCTTCGCGGGGCCGCCAAGGTTGGGACGCTTCGCGGCGGGGCTCCGCGGCCGGGCTTCGCGGTTGTGCTTCGCGAGGCAGCGCACCAGCTGTCTTTTTCGTTCCTTCCTTTCGAGCCATATTTTTGGCGCCAACAAATGCCCCCCCTCAGACTTGGAGCCGCGGAGGGCGAAGGGTCGAAGTCTGAGGGACAATCGCCAAAACTGTCGGTGATTCGCGATGTGTCATCGCAAAGGGGGACCCGCGCTGCTCGCCTGGGCCGCGGATCCGGACGCGCCGCGATGCTTCGCGCGGGTGAGGCGCGCCGCGATGCTCCGGGGTCGTCGCCTATAAATAGGGGGTCCGCGTTCTTTTGTCTTTACGCGCCTTCCTTGTCCTTTTGTGCTCTCGATTTCATGACGCTCCGCGTACTCCGCGACAGCACTCCGCGAATCGAGCTTCGCGGTGAACCGCGAGTCTCCGACTCCGCGTCCGCGCTAAGCAAACCTCTGTCTGCCTTGGCCGGACTTCGCGGCTTGTTCTCGCGACCGATCTTTGCGATCCGACTTCGCGGTCGAGCTTCGCGGCCGAGCTTCGCGATCCGTCTGAAAGAATTCTTTTCTGAGGGCCAAAATTAAAATGGCCCATCAAGAAGCTGCCTTGGGGGTCCTTGCAGACGCTGCTCGTCGAGATGAGATGGCCAACCGTCCGGGTTTGGGGGAGATGATTCGGAGCCACTCGGACCACACTTCCTTGACAGACCTGCTGTCGGAAGGTCAGAAGGATTACCCGTAGTGCAAGAAACTGCCGTTGTACGGCTTCGGGCTGAGGGATGACGTCTTCATCCCTGAGGCAAGAAGGGATGAACCAACTTGCTGGTTCAGGAGCACACCATGCCAACACCAATGGTTCAGGGCGGCCGATGGTCATGCACGGGAGGATTTCACACCCGTTACCACTGATTGCCTCTACAATCATGTGAATGACATTGACGGGAGGCCACTACAACCGGAGACGTCCCCTCCTCTCTACCGTACTATGCTGAAGGCGGCTCTGCAGGATCCGAAGAAGGGATGGTCCGATGAGTGGGACCTGCGCCAGGGCGGCAATTTTACCGACGACTGGGCCTGGGCCTACTGGGTAGGCGCCTCGTGCGAGGAGTTCGAGGCCGAGCTGAGGAGAGTGGGATTGTATGAGGCAGCATGGGCCTCCCAGTTCCACATTTACCAGCCAAAGCAGCTGATGCCGGAACTGCTGAGTAGATGGTCGTCCAGGACCAACACTTTTCACCTGCATCACGGGGAGGTGGGCATCAGCCTGTGGGATGTCCACCAGATTTCCGGGGTTCCGATCTTGGGGGCCATGTATGACGAGTTCCTCCCCGTTGCCAGCGTGTGGGGAGATGCTGAGCAAATGCCACAGCTGGCGTCAGCGCTGATGGCGCTTGTCCCTGGAGAGGACAAGGAGGCAGTGAGGGACGTCCACTTCAAGAGGTGGTTCAAATGTTTCCTGAACTTTCCAGAGAATTGAGAGTTCCCTCCAAGGCCTCGAACTTGTCCGAGGGCAGCCCAGCGGGGCAAGGGGCACTCGTATTGACGGGTTTTGGAGGACAGCCAATGGAAGACTTGGGGTTTCAGCGTCAGCACCGAACAACAGCCAATAGTCAGCCTGGCGGCGTTCATCGCGACTCTCATCTATGGGTGGATCCTACCGGTGAGAGATACAAGCATGGGGGTATGGCCCAGCTCGTTCATCATGGCATCGATGTTGTCCATGGGGCAGCGGATCAACCTGGGGATCCCGATGCTCGCCAAACTATACAGAATGCTGCGGCGCATTAGCGAGGGCAAGAAGCCGCCAAGAATATGCGGGCCCTTCCACCTCCTGTATGGGTGGATCGCGGCGCATATCAGGGGGATTTACGAGTATCCAAACCCCATCTCGCCGCCGGGGTCAGACTTTCGCCCTTCCATTCTGAACGTAGTTGGGAGCTTCCCATTCAAACTGGCCGTTCAGATGGTGCTGAATAGGGTGTGGAGGGCGGACGAGTTCAACTTTCATCCCTTTCCACTGCCGACGGGGAGGCTTACTGATGATGGAAGGGGAATGGAAGAGCATCGGGCTTACCTCCTGGCCTTCTGAGGTGGAGTTTTGGTGGCTCGGATAGATCGTGAGCCGATTTGTGAACCGTACACCCCGCACCGTTTTGCGAGGTAGTTTCGGTGCCTCCAGCGGCTGACCCCGCAGGTATACTGGGAGGTGCATCACGAGGAGCACCCGTGTGTGATGAGGCAGCTGTGGCTCATGTTCACACGTGAGGATGGAAAGATGCATATCACATTGCCTCCATCCACCGCCGCCTTCGGCTTAGTGAAGGAGTACGCCATCAGATGGGAGGCCGCTTATCCCGGGGAGATGCTGAAGCAGCCAACGATCCGGGTTGGTGACGGTGGGCCTCCTTTATCTCGAGGTCGGGGTCGGAGGGCAGCTAGGGCCGCCCGCGGCAGCGGGGCTGCCATGGCAGAGAGACCCCCACCGGCCGAGGGTATGGCAGCAGCGGCGAATCCGGTGGTTCCAGGAGAGCAGGGTCATCCGGAGGGGCGGCCACCGAGGGGATTCCGTCGGATATCCGCTCAGGCTCCGGGGAAGCGGCTGCGTCACATTGACATGGCAGAAGATGCTGCCTTTCCGGAAGCTTGGGACATTTGGGATGTCAACCGGCAATTCCTCAGCCCACCTGAGATGTGGGCCCACCTGAATCGCCTTGGGATGGAACTGCCGGGCATAGGCCCAGTCCGGGCTGGATTCATGGTGTCTCCGGCGGAGGCGGAGCAATACTTGAACGAGCTGGAGGATTACATCCACTCCAGTGGTGTCCCTCGCCCAATGACAGACCGGGTGAGGGTACTGTTGAATCAGACGGTCCCTCCACAGCTATCGGCTGCCGATCTGAGGGAGCGCTTCCCCTTGCCGGAGGAATCAGGGGACTCTTCTCGGGAGGATGAGGCTGGAGGAGGGAGCCCGCTGGAGGAGGGAGAGGTCGGAGACCGAAGCTCAGAATCCGACGACTTCGCGGAGGCTCTCGAGGTAGCATTCCGAAATTCTCTTCTTACGATCTGTTCTTGAATCCCTATGGACTTCTCACCAATGTTTGAGTCATGCAGGAGGAACTTGTTCGTAGGCCTCGTTCTCGCTCCTTGGCGGGTGACGATGCGGGACCTTCAGAACCCGCGCCTATGGCTGCGTCCAGTTCTGCGTCTGGTGGGACCAGGGGGTCTGAGGTGGCTCCTCTGAAATCTCCAGACCTTCCAACAGTATACGGGGGGCCTCGTCTCGGAGTCCTGTCAGTACCGGCCTAGGAGCAGCGCTCGGAAGTCGATCTTCGTAAGTCTCCTCCACCGGTCTCCTCGGTGCCACACGTGGGCCATGCCGACTAACGTTTATGTCTCTTTCTGTCATACAGTTCTCCGACTGGCGTGGGCTGCTGCAGCGAGGCTGGTTGGGATGTCTGGCGGCGTCCCTCCCAGGGGCATGCCGGTGATGGTGACGATAGTCCCTTCACCTCCTCAAGCTGCGGCGCACACCATCACTGGCGGGACCACCAGCAGGGTCATACCCGAAGTCATCAAGGTGGACTCCGAGGAAGAGGATCAACCGGTCAGTCCCAGTCCTGTCGTGCCTGCGCCGGCGTCAGGTGTCGCACCAGACTCAACACCAGATGCAGATCCCGCTGAGGAATTCCTGCAGGCATATCCTGTGTACGAGCCTGCCGACCGCGCGGATTGGGACGAAACGGCCTCTAATGAGGAAGACAACAGCATAGTCCGCTGCCGGTCATGAAAGCTGATCACGCGCTTTATCAGGGACACTCCCCAAGCGCAATGGCTGGCCGAAATGGATAGGCTCCACTCGTGGTTGCGCGAACTGTGTGCCGGGGGAGTGGATGCCCAACGCCCTCACGCGCTCATCCGAGACCTCATGGCTGAGAAGATCCGGGAGCATGATCGTGGGATGAGCGTGGGATGGCAGCGGAGGAAGGCGACCAGCATTAGGAAGCTCCAGGAGGCTGAAGGCTAGGTCCAACAGATACAGATCCGGGCCAACGAGCTTTCAGCCACTCTTGATGCACAGTCTGAGCTGGTCTTACGATTGAAGGCCCAGCTGGCAGAGGCTGAGGAGCATATGGAGCAGACCTCTGGAAGGATGGCTGTCTTCCAGGCCGAGGTAGAAAGGGCCAGGGCCAGGGTTGACGGATTACGCCCCGCCGCTGCTGAAGAGGAGCGGGAGTTGAATCAGCGGCAATAGGCTCTGGACGCCGCAAGTCAACGGGTGGCGGAGCTGCAACGCTCTTTTGACGGAGTCAACCCGTCCATGGGGGAAGTCAACCCCCGAGTATTGTAGCGAACCCGAAAGAAACTTTTATTAACACTTTTGTGCTCCAACTCTTTCTTTCTCCTTTGTTTTGAGTTCCGTAGCACGCACGATTTCCACTGTTGAATTGCCTTGTTGCATCCCTACAATGTTTGCGGGACATTTGACGACAATTCCCTCAAACCAGTCCAGATTCCCGAAAGATGGGGAAGGCTTGATCGGAGGAGGAACTTCCAGGATAGCCGAATTACCGTTTCTCCAACGTGATCTTATGCACGAACGGGGCAACACCAGGGGCGCTGAAATTGGTTCAAATAGATGAAAATGGGAAGTGTGAATCACGATGCCCAAATTCGGAACACTGTGGGGATGGCGTGACAATAAAGGACAACCGCTAACCGTGGTGGAAAAACGGTATCCTGACTGCGTTAGCCTGAAATGGGGACAACAAATGAGCATCGACCGCTGACCATATTCGCAACACGGGATTTTATCAATTCGTTGTCGATCAATCTTTCAAGACGTTGGCCCATGACAGTTGGTGGACCATAGGTCAGACATCCATACTGTTAGGGGGTCCTTCCAGACATGACCAGTCTTTCGGAACGTTGGCCCAGGATGGTAGGTGAGCCGATGCGGCACAAGACCAGGCCGTTAGGGGGTTCCTTCAGACATGAAAGAGGACGAGGGTCCGAATAAGGGACACGCAAAGCGTGGAACATGGAGTGGTGGTTTTTTCAAACAGAATCCAACACTTCGGTAGTTGCACCACCGTGGTGGGAGTACGCCAGATGGGCGCCTCGGTCTGATCATGGATCATTCCTTTTTGGGACAGGGCCTCTCTGGCGAGGGGATCTATCGCTTCCCAATGGGATCTTGGGGCATCCTGAACTTGTTCAGGGTAAAATTGTAGCTACATAGTTCCCCCCGAGGGGTCAGGCCAGGGGGGCTGGAAATGGGGAGGAACAGGATTTTGTGATTCCTGGGGCTGAACCCTAGGCGAAATGCCTGGGCGTCTCTACGTATCCCACGTGATGATGGGAATAAAGCCGCACGTAGTTCTGGAAGCGTAGTTTAACGTCGTACTGGACGAGGAGCAGCCTAACCGTGTTGGTACACATCCAGCCAAAACTACTAAGCCCACATGATTCGTGCTCGGTGTGGGAAACAAGCAGTAGTGGTGGGAATTTCCCGACGCAGAGAGGGGCAGGTTGGGGAAAAGGGATGCTCGGTGACTGCCGGCCCAATGACACTAACACGATCATTCAGCGCACCTAGATGCGCGAAGAGAAAGAGCTGAGTATGGTGGAGTTCCACTTGAACATGAGGGAGTGGAAATGTGTGAATCATGACGCTCGAGATTCGGATCACGATAGTGGCGGCGTGGCGATGGAGGACTACTACTGACCATATTCGCAACACAGCATCCTATCACGTTATCCTGAAATGGGGACAAACAAATGAGGGTCGACCGTTGACCATGTTCGAAACACGGGACCGTGTCACAAATGTTGTCAAATATCCGTAGGGACGTTGGCCCGAAACGATTGAAGGGACCTTAGGTCCAGCATTCATGGAGAGCCCTTAAGCTTAGTATCCACGTCGTCCGAGGGTCCTTTTGGGATGTGGAAGAGGATGAGGATCCAAATAGCGAGCTCACGAAGCTTGGTCATGAGATGAGGGGAATGTCCCTGTGAAAATCCCATGCTTCGGGCTTTTTGTCAAAACACATATGAATACGTCAACGAAACATATTAGAGAGAGGGAGCGGATTCATTTCCCTTGGGGAGATCTTAGTTTATGGTCATAGAACTCGGACCATGGATGGGAAAAAGGGATCAGGGGATGCATTACATCACAAACTGACGTAAATGAGGACATAGTCCTGCTTACCATGCATTCTCTGGGGAAATGCTCGAGTCGAGGGACCGAACACCAGGGTTAGGCTGGGCCCGCGGTAAAGTACTCGGGCGCTCCTACGTATCTCATAAGGATGAGAATCAAGCCATACGTAGTTCTGGAAGGCGGCACGGTAAGGTACCAGTGCCAGGGGAGAAGGGAAGTGTGGGCATAGCCCTTGCACTAAAGAAGCGGAATTTGATGTATCTTGTTTGTTCTTTGAGGTGAATGGTTTTTTTTGTGAAGCGACAGGCCTAGAACTGTAGGTCGTGATGTCGCCACAAGAATCAAGCCATGATGGGCGTTGACAAATGGCATGGCGCGTGGCCAGTACCCAACGTGATGTCCTCTACAGCGAGGTCACCACAATGCGGTGCCGTTTTTCATCGTGCGGCCAGGACGATAATGTCACAGTTTAGGGTCGTATGATAGGACCAAGCATGAATTTTATCGTCATGCAGCGCAGACGTAGCAGGGACGATGCTAGGCGGGAAATGTGCGTAGTGTTATAAAACACAATTGACGGAGACATGATCCCACATCAGATTGTACGCCATTTGGAGGGGGGAACCTTAGGCCGAAGGGCCTATACAGAGGTGAAACAGGGAGAGAGACTGGCTTCCTGAATGGGTTGTACCCGGAGACAGGGCGTCTGGGCGGTCCTACGTATCCCATGAGGATGGGAATAAAGTTGAACGTAGTCCCGAATGGATCTTAGTTTATGGTCTTAGAGCTCGGACCATGGGATCCCCAAGGGGCGCCAGATTGCAGCTTTGTCCCCCTAACATGCAAAGGTGCACTGAGGGATAGCGCCAAAAGTGTCGAGATTCCACCTGGACATGATGGGGTGGAAAATGATGTGAATCATGCAACCAACATTCAAGGACTGAAGGGGCTGGCATGACGACATAGGATTACTGCTGACCATGTTCGAAACACAGCATCCTGTCGCGTTAGCCTGAAATGAGGACTAACAAAACGAGCATCGACCGCTGACCATATTCGCAACGCGGGATTTTATCGATTTGTTGTCTGAAACCCTGGAGGGCGTTGGCCCGTGTCGTTAGGAGAGCCCTTGGGCGTAGTATCCAGGCCGTTCTTGGGGGTCCCTCCGGGTGTGAAAGATGATGGAAGTCTGAATAGAGGGGAACACGAAGCTTGACAAGTGGAAGGAACTTGATCAAGTTGAATCTGACACTCTTGGTGCTAGACTAGAGTGCTCTTAATACATGGGTGAACCACTGCAGGGAGCCAAGGGACTCAACCTTGAGAGTGATCGAGAGATGGCAGATTCCCAGGGGAAGGGGGCATGGTGCCCAAAACCTTGTATCATACCTACACACCCCCCCGCTGGAGAGGGATGGACCAAGTGGCCTAGGTGACCGGGAAATCAGGAGATCTCCAAGAGGTGGGGCTGGACCCGAATCTTAGACATTCAGGTGGTCCTACGTATCCCATTAGGATGGGAATCAAGCCATATGTAGTTCTGAAGGGTGCCTTTTAACGTCATGCAGGACAGGAAATCAGGAGGACTGAACCTCAGAATGGGGCGTGCGTGGTGCAGCTATTGCAAACCCGAGGTGAATGAGGACGTAGTCCCACACTGCGCCACGCAGTCCTGTGATCAGGGTCCTGAAGGCAGGATTAGAGAGGTAAATTCGCTGAACTCAAGCTGGGTTCGAAGACAAGGGGTCTTGAACGTAGTTCCAGATGAGAATCTTAGTTTATGGTCTTAGAGCTCGGACCATGGGTGGTGACAACTCCCGAGTAAGCACAGATGTTAACCCAATCCCTAAGCCCACGTGAGATAAACTCGATGTGGGAAACAAGGGGGGTATCCCCATTGCAATACTTGGGGCATCCATCAAAGGGGAGTCAGCAGAGAGTTTCGAAGGACACCTTTGATGTAGCTTGTTCCTCGAACGCGCAGACGTGCACGGGGGAAAAGTACCAAGAGTCCCGAGACTCTACTTGGACATGATGAAGTGATGAAGGGTGTGAATTGTGTACCCGACATTTGAGCTTAATGGGTTGGCGTGACGACAGAGGAAAACTGTTATCCATGACGGAAACACAGCGTCTGTATCGCGTTAGCCTGAGGTGGGAAAAACAAACGAGCATCGACCGCTGACCATGTTCGCAACGCGGGATTTTATCGATTTGTTGTCCGAAACCCTCGGGGGCGTTGGCCCGTATCGGTAGGAGAGCCCTTGGGCATTGTATCCAGGCCGTTCTTGGGAATCCCTCCGGGCGTGAAAGATGATGAAAGCCCTGATGCGGGGATATGCAAAGCCTGGAAAGCGGGTGCGGACATGTCCGAGTAAAGCTTGGCATTCCAGGTAATAAACCAGAGTACTCTTAAGCACATTGGTGAACCACCGAAAAAGAGGGATCGACGAAACAACTCAGTAGGGGATGGGAGCATGGCGTGGTCATCACGAGACCGTCGTGAATGAGGACATAATCCCACACCGCACCATATGATCCCCTCATGGAGGAAGGATGGGCCAAGGGGCCAAGATGGGATGGGGATTCCCGAGAGATGGGGCTGGACCCGAAGCTTAGACATTCAGGTGATCCTACGTATCCCATTAGGATGGGAATCAAGCCACACGTAGTTCTTGAAATGCAGTTTAACGTTATACTGGATGAGGAGGGGAGTAATATACCCCTAAACAAGGGAGGTGTATGGAATGGTAAAGAAGCCGTCGTGAATGAGGACGTAGTCCTACGTCACACCATACGATCCTATAAGAGAGGTCCCGGGCCGCAGCCTGGAAAGGCCAAGGGGCCTGGGGCTGAGCCTCGGTCAGGAAGACCTGACTAGATTGCAGTTTAACGTCTTACATGAGGGCGGGGGGCCAGGGGCCCAAGGAGGCCAAGGGGCCTGAGGCTGGGCCTCGTAAGGGGAGTTGCACGGCACGACACATGATCCCAACGTGAATGAGGACGTAGTCCCACACCACACCGTACACTCTGGGTAATAAGGGACTTAGGTTGTGACTTGGAAAGGCCAAGGGGCCTAAGGTCAAGCATCAGTCAGGAAGGTATGACTGGTTCGTAGTTTAACGTCTTACATGAGGACGGGGGTCGAGGACCCGAGGAGGCCAAGGGGCCTGAGGCTGAGCCTCATAAAGGGAGGGCGTACGGCATGGTACATGATCCTGACGTGAATGAGGACGTAGTCCCACACCACACCGTACACTCCTATGGGGGATCCTGGGTCGTGGCCCGGATCGCTAGCACCACCTGGGGGAAGTTTGTCACCTTGGGATGGGGCAGAGGGGATCACTGTTCTTGATGCCTGGGGCATCTCGGGGTGGACCCGAAGATCCAGGACACTGTTGACCATGTTCGAAACACAGCGTTCCTATGGTGACCCGCATGGGGGCAACAAATGAGCGTCGACCGCTGACCAAATTCGCAACGCGGGACTTGTATCGACTTGTTGCTTAAGAAAACCCTCGGGGCGTTGGCCCGTATCGGTAGGAGAGCCCTTGGGCATTGTATCCAGGCCGTTATCGGGGGTCCCTCCGGGTGTGAAAAGGTGACAGAATCCCAGCCAAGGAGTGGGTGAAGCTTAGTTGCGTCCATCCACAAAAGGGGCAAACACCTCCAGGGGGAAATGTGCAGCCGGGTCGAGGCTTGCTCGACGTGGGTCGGGGCAAAAGTGTGCACCCTGCCATGTCTTGACCCGAGGGGAAGATTTTGGCTTTTGGGCTGGGCCAACGGACGAAATGTCCGGGCGTTCCTACGTATCTCATAAGGATGAGAATCAAGCCATACGTAGTTCTTGAAGGCCATGCAGTTTAGCGTCATGCGGTGAGGGCGTGGGAGGGTAGAAGAACGGGAGTGGGCGCATGGTGCGACCTTTAAAATCTTTGCGCGAGTGGGATTGCATGAGCGGGGCCAAGAAAGCCTACCCCCTGCTACACAAAGATCCTCCAAGGAGACTATCCCCAGGGGGAATAGCGGAAGAGAAAAGCTTGGAGCTGGGCTCAAGACGAGGCGTCCGAGCGTTCCTACGTATCCCATGAAGATGGGAATCAAGCCATACGTAGTTCTTGAAATGCAGTTTAACGTCATGCGGGACGATGAGAAGCACCTCCTTTGGGGATATGTACGGTACGACAAGTAATCCGACGTGAACGGGGACATAGTCCCACACCATGCCGTACAATCCCACAAGAGGGTAAGTCGGGGTAAGACCAAGGGGGGGCCCGAGGCCAAGCCGCGATGGAGACGGGGCCAGGGGCCCAAGGAGGCCAAAAGGCCTGAGGCCGGGCCTCGGTCAGGAAGACCTGACTGGCTTGCAGTTTAACGTCTTGCAGTGAGGACGGAGAGGCAGTTTAAGGTCATGCGGGACCAAGTCGCAGTTTAGAGTCATGCAGGACCCTCTCGCAGTTTAGGGTCGTGCATGACCACTGCAGTTTAATGTCGTGCGGGACCCTCTCGCAGTTTAGGGTCGTGCAGGACCACTTTTCACCCTAGGAAAAGTATCGCTTGAGGAATTTGGCATTGGTGGGAGGGGTTACACGCTCTCCATCCATGGTCACCAAGGAGTATGCTCCGTTGGGGTAAACCTTATGGATGATGTAAGGCCCTTCCCATTTGGGTTCTAACTTTGGTGGTTTCCTACCGGGGATCATTGGCGCTCGAAGGGCCAGTACCAGGTCACCCTGTAGAAAAGAGCGGATACGAACCTTCTTGTCAAAAGCTCTCGCTATCTTGTCCTGATGCCTTTCCAGATTGTGCAGGGCACGGAGCCGGTTCTCATCCAGTGCCTCTAATTCAGCTAGACGGATCTCGGCTACCTCATCTGGTGTCTGGTGATCATAAACTGCAGTGCGTAGCGATGGCAGCTGGATCTCAATGGGTAGGACGACCTCAGCTCCATACACCAGGGAATATGGGGTCACCTGGGTAGAGTTGCGAGTCGTCATCCGGTAAGCCCAAAGGGCGTTGGGGAGCTTGTCCGGCCAACTCTTCTTGTTCTGACCAACCATCTTCTGCAGAATGTTATAGAGGGTCTTGTTGAATGCCTCGATCTGCCCATTCGCCTGCGCGTGGTAGCGGGAGGTATGGTTCGACCAGATGTCGTACTTAGCGTACAATTTCTTCAATTCAGCTGCTCGGAAGTTGGTGCCGTTATCGGTGAGGACAGCGTGAGGGACTCCAAACCGGTGGATAATGTTGGAGCTCACAAAGTCAACGATGGAACGGGTCTTGACCTCTTTGAGCGGAACTGCTTCTTCCCACTTGGAGAAGAAATCTGTAGCAGTCAGGATGAACCTACACTGGCGGGCTGTTGCCGGCGGATACGGTCCCACTACATCGAGCCCCCATACCACAAATGGCCAAGAGTACTTGGTGGGGTGGAGGGGTTCTGGCGGCCGATGCAAGAAGTTGGCGTGTACTTGGCACGCGTGGCATCTCTTGGCGTATCCAATACAATCATGGATCATGGAGGGCCAGAAGTATCCTAACCTCCGGATTTGCTGGGACAGCTTCGTCCCAGCTTGATGGGCGCCACAGGAACCGGCATGAACCTCTTGCATAACTTGAGGTATCTCTACTCCTCGGATGCAACGGAGGAGGACACCATCGAAGCTCCTCTTATAGAGGATCTGCTCAAGACTGGGGCCGCTCTGGAGGGTGAATTGCAACGCGTGACGTCGTATTCGCTCGTGTTCAGCCCGGTCGTCTGGGAGCCGACCATTTTGGAGATACTCGACAAAAGGTGCTCTCCAGTCGGGGGTGGTTTCAACCACTGCGTCTGACGAACCCGGGACTCCCGATGTGGAGGGTCCGGTGGTGAGATGACTTACCCGCAGGCTATCACGGTCCTCTTGGGTGACAGGAGCAATGACTCTCCGGTGGGCCACGTGTATGACCAAATCATCTTGCTCGGGTTCTGCGAGCGACGCGGCTAAGCCAGCCAGGGCGTCCGCTTGTCCGTTCTGCGATCTTGGGACATGGGTAACCTCTGGCCGAGGAGAGAACTGGGCCATTAGGAGGAGGGTGTACTCCAGTAACGGTGCAAGCTCTGGCTTCCTGACGACGTAGTCTCCATTAACCTGTTTGATCACCAGCTCAGAATCTCCCTTCACATGTAGATGGGGAACATGGATCCCAAGGGCCAACTCGAGGCCGGTGATGAGAGCCTGGTACTCTGCCTCGTTGTTCGTACAACCTTCTGACAGCAGGAACGAGTACGGTAGGACGGCTTGCGCCGGGGTAATGAAAACAATGCCCAGACCCACTCTGTTGAGCTTGGGGTCGTTGAGCCTTCTACCGGTGGGGCTCCGGGAGGCACCGTCGAAATGAATTTTCCAATATGGGGCAGCATGGTCGACTGAGAGGATCGTCTCGTCGGGAAAATCCAGGTCCAGGGATTGATCCGCGGAGGTTGGATGGGCAGCTAAAAAGTCTGCCAACGCTTGTCCCTTAACGGCCTTCTGAGGCACGAACCTGATATCAAATTGCTGGAGAATCACCGCCCACCGTGCAAGTCGGCCAGTCAGCATGGGGCGGTTCAGGATGTACTTCAGCGGATCTACCCGAGAGATCAATTGTACCTCGTGGTGTTGCAGGTAGTGCCGCAACTTCTGCACAGCGAAGATGAGCTCCAGGCAGCTCTTTTCGATGGGGGAGTATCTGACCTCCGTATCGAGAATCATGCGGTTGAGATAGTAGAGACTATTCTCAGTGCCCTCTTTATTCTTCTGGGCGAGCAGCGCACCGAGGGATCTCTCCAGGGCGGTCACATAAAGGACCAGCGGATTTCCAGAGACGGGTGGCATCAAGACCGGAGGTTGGAGCAGATACTGCTTGATTTCCTCGAAGGCGGCCCGACACTCCTCATCCCATTCGTAGGCAGCGTCTTTCTTCATGAGCCGGGAAAAGGGCTTACACTTGCCGGCCAGATTCGCAATGAATCGGCGTATATAGGCTAAGTGGCCTTGCAGGCCTCGTAGCTCTCGAATGTTGCTCGGGGGAGGCATTTGGCTGATGGCCTTGATCTTCTCCGGGTCGATCTCGATACCTCGGTATCTGACAACGAAGCCCAGAAACTTCCCGGAGGTGACTCCGAAGGCACACTTCAGCGGGTTCATCTTCAGGTGACGGGAACGGAGGAAAACGAACACTTTCTCAAGGTCTTTGAGATGGTCCTGGCGCTGGCGCGATTTGACTACAAGGTCATCCACGTAGCATTCCACCAATGTCCCGAGGATCGGTTTGAATATGCGATGCATGGCCCTCTGATAAGTGGCACCTGCATTTTTCAAACCGAATGACATTACCCGGTAGCAAAAGGTACCCTGGGGAGCCCTGAAGGCAGTGGACTCCTCGTCTTCGGGGGCCATCCAGATCTGGTTATACCTGGAATACCCGTCCATGAAAGAGAGGGCTTGGAACCCAGCCATGGCGTCAATCAACAGCTCCGTCACTGAGAGTGGGAAGTCATCCTTTGGGCAGTGGCGATTGAGATCGCGGAAGTCGATGCAGACTCTGATCTGCCCATTCTTCTTCCTGACCGGACAATGTTGGTGAGCCATTTGGGGTACTGGACCTCCTTAATGAAGTTGGCTTTGATAAGCTTGTCAACTTCGGCCTCGACCATAGCACCATGAGAAGGGTGCATTTTCCTGGGAGGCTGCTTGAACCCACGATGTTTTGCTGGGAGGCCCAGACGGTGGACGACCACTTGGGGATCTAGCCCTGGCATCTCATCGTAACTCCAGGCAAACACATCGCGGTGCTGTTTGAGGAAGTCTACATACTGCTGCCGCTCCTCGAGGGACATGGCCGCACTGATCAATGTGGGTCTTGGATCTGCCTCGCTACCAAGGTTCACCTGTACCAGTTCATCAACCGTGGTAGAGACGCCTTCTTCAAAGGCTGGGGGAGCATTCTCCAAGTCTTCCTCCCCGGCCATGGAGGGACTTCTTGTGACGGAAGATGCTTCTGGGCTCTCAAAACCCGAGGGGCAGCTGGTGCCGGCTTGGGCAGCAGCGGTCATCATATCAGGAGACTCACTTGTCGTTGAGACCATAGCAATGAATGCATTTGATCCGATCCCATCTGGCCTTTGGCCTAAGGGGCCGCGCTTGATGATATCAAAGCAGTGGTGACGTGTCGGCCTGAGTCGGTTAATTCCAGCCCGGCGAAAGAGACACGTATGACGCACCGCCGTTGCCATCAGCTTGACGTCCCGGTACCGTACAGGGGTAGGAGGTTCCGGGATGACCCGAGCCTAGTTGATGTAGGAGTACGAGGTGATTTTCGGTCGTCTCTTGGTCATGGGAACATGCCTTCCTTGCGTACCCGAAACAACAAAACATTGTCCCATGTCGGGGGTCGTGGCCTCCAACCGGTGGATCGGGAGGATGTAGGCGTCGTCCATGCTTGCCCAGGGATCACTTGTGATCGGGGCGGGCTCATCCTCGCTTACCAGGATTTGCTTGTCCTTACTTTTGTAATAACCCGCATCCAGATAGTGGGCCTCACAAGAAGCGAAAGGGGACGCGTCTCCTTGGAGCACGCCTACTCGACCGTTGAGCGAGTACTTAAGGCACTGGTGATACGACGAGGGAACCGCTGCATGCAGATGGAGCCATGGCCTGCCCATCAATGCGTTGTAGGCGGTGTCCTGAGAAACAACCATAAACTCGGTGCTGGCAATTAAGCCACCGAACTGGGTCTTCAGACGGATCTTGCCGACCGGGGTTTGCTCTGTCCTGTCGTACCCCTGGATCCTGAGGTCAGAGGGAGTCAAATCACCTTCGGACAGACCCAGCTTTCGCAACGTCCGGGTCGGAATTAGATTGATTCCAGAACCCGTGTCAACGAGGCATCGGCGGACTTCAACACCGTTGAAGTGGCCAGTGATATACAGTGGGCGAATGTTCCCCTGTATAGGAGGGTCTTCATCTTCACCAGAGAACGAGATAACCGCCTGACATTCGGCGTCTTCAATCGTCTCGGTATGGAAGGCTTCCGCAGCTGCCACTTCTGTCTCGAACTGGAGGGGGCTCCTTAGGGCCTCGGCAAGTGCCTCACGCATTTCAGATGACAGGAGAAGGGCCTCGAGGATGGAAAGCCTCGCCGGGATTCCGGCCAGATGCTTCAGAACATCGTACTTTCATGCCAAACGCGAACCTCTGCTTACAGGAGGTCGTTCGGCATTTTGATGCACAACGGGTCCGGCTGGCTGAACTGGCGAGTAACTAGTACTGGGTACATCTTGCTGCCTACCAGTAGAAGCCTGAAGAGTAGTCGCCGGGCTAGGATTGGACAGCAGAGGCTGGCCTGTTGCCGGGCAAGACTGGCTGTGATATGAACGAGGCGGCTCTCCCTGATCCAGCAACACGAACGGCGGTGGAGGTAGAGCCGAGGGTGCTGGATGGGTCTGCGCGTGCTGAGATCTGCGCTGAGCCTGCTGCCTGGTCTCGGTAGCGTGCACGGCTTGGCCGCAAATGCCGGCTGACGTACCTCGATGACCGGCGCGGTTGCGATTCCGCCGACGTTGACGTCGGCTGGAAACGTTGGGGAGGTCTGCCTGGGGTTCCCCCTCGTCGGGGGTCATATAGGGCTTTACCAGCTCCACGGTGTTAACCGAAGCGTACCCTTGACTGTCGCTCGAAGAGTCATCCACCGCTGGGCGGATTCTGGGAGGAATACCCATTTCGGGAGGCATAAAGTCACCGAGAGTGCGGGATGACGACGACACTGGCGGTGCACGTTGCTTTTTCTTACGTCGCCGCTGCTTGCCCTTTTGGGCAGAGGTCGACTGTGAAGACGATGCTGAGGCACCAGCTACTTCTTCTGAAGGTTCCGACTGCTTCAGGCGTGCCCGGATGATACCCTGGGCACGAACGATGATTTTTCGAGCCATCCAGTTGTCGTATTTCTGGGACCCGCGACTAGGGACCTGCTACCACTCACCTTCGCCATCGCTGCCGATTTCTGATCCCGCAAAGACGCCTGCCACTTGCGCTGGCGCTGGGCCCAACTTAACTATGTTGTTATTGACCTGGTCCTGAAGCCAGTCTTTAAACACATAGCATCGCTTGAGGGTGTGCCCCGGGATTTGATGATAAGGGCAGTAGTTGGGGTGATCGGTGAGATGAGCCTCTGCCGGCCTCCTGCACTCAGGCAGACACACGATCCCTTGCTCTAGAGCACTTCGGAAGTAGCCAGGGACCTGATTTTCGTTGAACGAATAGGTATGGTACTTTCTTTCCAGGTAAGGAGCCCTGGGGGCCTGGTCCTGTCGAGGGACCAGAGGGGATTGCCGAGGAGGCGGCGCCTGGTTGTCTCGCCTAGGTGGCGGTGGTGCATCGCGCGGGGGAACCTGTCGGTTCTGAGGCGGTCGCTGCTGGGCAGGAGCCTGCGCTTGAGGTGGAGGACCTCTGCGGGGTTGCGGGGGTGGTGCCGCCGGTAGCAATTCCAGCTTCCTCGGGGCTTCTATTTGAGCCACCGCGGTGGGTTCAGCCCTGGCGGCCCTCCTGGCTGGGATCATAGGGGGCAGCAAACGTGCCTGACTAGCCTGTTGCAGGGCCTCCTCAAGGCGCTGGGCCTTATCCAAGAAGTCTCTGAACCCTCCAGGGTAGTTCTGGGTAATCAAGGAGGGTACCAGCTCTGTCTTGACGTTCCCCACACACATCGTCAGTAATTGCTCCTGAGTCAGTGGCATATCGAGGGAATACGTAAGTCCTTTCCATCGGGCGATGAAGTCTGCAACCCGCTCATCAGGCCTCTGTTTGCACTTGAAGAGGTCTGCAATGCTGGTCTTTCGTGTGGTGGAGCTGAACTGGTATAGGAACTTCCAGCGAATATCCTCCCAACCGGTCACTGATCCGATAGGGAGATGGCTGTACCAGACGAATGCCGGACCTTCCAATGTCTGTACAAAACATCGGAGCTTAGCGGCTTCTTGCTGAGCCGGGGTCCCCAGCATGGGGCCACACCTGGAAGAGAAATGAGCCAAGTGCTGGGGTGGGTCCCCTATCCCGTTAAATGGCAAGAAAGTGGGGTTCCCAAAACCCGGAGGTGCGGGCATATCATCCACCCACGCGGGATAAGGCTTGCCATCCGGTGGGACCGCCACCTGCCGTGTTTCCAACGCCTCGAGGTGGGCTGTGAGTGCCGCAATAAGGTCCTCCGGGTGGGGGTCCCTGTCTTGACGGGGATCCCTAACCACAAGCGCATTGCCAGGTTCTTCAACACAGTAGACGACTTTGGCCGCTCGCGGGTCAACTGGCTGGACGACCTGCTGGGCGACTGGGGGAACCCGGGTTGGATTCTTCAGATTGCCCCGTCACTCAGGGGGGTTTGGTGAGACGTATCGCGCCCTCTTGCCGTATGTTCCGGCTTCCACCCTGTCCGCGACAGTAGCATGATCAGGGTTGCCCGGAGGCATCTCACCGGGGGGAAATTGTTCCTGCCCCTACTGCCCCGGCCTGGGATTACCATAGTCGGGTCGCCGCTCTGCGGCGCGCTCAGCCAATAGTTCGTCAACCAGCCTCTTCTGCTCAGCAAGCTGCTGGCGCAACGTGGCCTTCTCAGGATCCTTGTCTGTTTTCTGCACAGAGGCGGACGGGTCAGAGTGCTTGACTATTCCGACATGCTCCTTACCCTTGCCAGTGCTTCGACCGAGTGCCAATGACTCGGTGGGTACGGGGAGGCCTAGCAGGTTCCTCTGCTAACGGGTGACTCTCCCTGATGGGTCGAGTAGTGGCAGTACGCCCTCGGATGGTAATTCCCCATCAAGGAACTCAAGCTCATCTTCCTTATCCACAACGTCGACCATGTGGACTGTGACCCCTCTTGAGGGCATATCCTCGATGTTGCATAGAGAATCAGGCTGTCGTCGGATAGGGTCGAAGAGGAGAGCGGCATAACGTCCCCAGCCACGGACTTGCACATGGGGGGGTGGCTTCCCTGACGATCTTGCGGAGTGCCTTGAAACTCTGAACGCATTTTCGTTGGAGGGCACTCTGGCGACCGGGAGACTCGGGGTGCTGGGCCACAAGGAGCGCCGCTGCGTCAATCAGGCGGCACTGTTTTCCAATCTCCTCGAAGTGCTCTTGACTCCGGGGGTACACTACCCGTTCCCAGCGGAGGCGGAAGTGCGTCGCCCACAGGGTTCGACAAAAGCACCCCACTTCTTCAGGGGTAAGCGACTCAGGTACGCGGAAATTCAGTGCCGCCGTGGGCCAGAACTTCTCTGGGAAGTAGTCCGCTGCAAGAATACTCCAGAAGCTCCTGGGTTCGTCCTCGGGGTTCGTCCCTACATTTCCCCACTCATCAACCGGGGGCGGCTGAGGGACCGGTAGCGGTACCGAGGCGGACCTCTGGGATAGAAAACTCGGCGGTGGAGAATACGGTGCGCGAGCAGACTGGCCACCGAATTCTGGGCCTTCCTCTGAAGAGCGAGGTGACCTGACCACAATGTCACGATAGGACGGGCTAACAGCCACTGCTTCGGGTACGGGAATTTCCATTACCGGTGTCCGGTCATGTCGTGGCTCTACCACCGTTGACCCCCAAAACAGCTCCTCGTGATCCCGAGTAGAGGTAGAGGGTGCTTCGGGTGACGATGGCGGTGACTGCGCGGTCGAAACCTGCGAAGTTCTCAGAATCTCTTCCTCCTGAATGTACCTGCGAAGAGAGACGGGAATCCGGTGGACCTCAAATTCTGGGAGAACGAGGCTGACGCGTCTGGTTCCTGCCCCAGTCCTTGATACAGAGGAGCTGGGAGAAGGTTCCATCGCTGAATCGCATTACGCTTCCGAATCGGAGAAGCGGGCAGGTTTGATTTCCCCCTGGGCCTTCCCAGGATTCTTCTTGTGGTGGTGACGACCCGCTCTTCTGCCCCTGGGTGGCTCTTCGGGACAAGGTTGACCCCTATTAGGCAGCCTTGGGGCGGCGCTGGCGTCGTGGCGGAGAGGGCCCCCACTTGAGACAGCCGGGGTGCGAGGGGCACTAGGGAAAATGTCGAAGGGTACATGGGGAGGACCTCCATGAACAGTACCCGTGTGGGCGGGGCCTCTGTTGGAACTGGCAGGAGCATGGGGAAGACCTCCATGGTCGATGCGAGTGGAGCGAGGCTGACCTTCACTCCTTGAGTTGCTGGGGCGAGGAGGACCTTCGCCAGTCGCGGAGAGGACATAGGGGGGACCCCCACGTTGAAGAAGGACCGGATGGACGGTGCCTTCAGAAGGATGGACTCCATACCCTGTACAGCGGGCGCGGGAAATGTTTCCGCGCTGAGCATCACTGCCACGGGGCAGGTCTTCCTGTAGGATGGGGGCAGCACGAGGCATGCCTCCATGGCGAACCTCGGAGCGGGGAAGGCCCACGCTCTGTGGAGTAGTGGTATGGGGAGGACCTCCGTACGGGGTGGCATCACCGCGGGTTAGCTCGCGGCGATCACTACTTGGGCCTGCAACCCGGAGAGTCAACCCAGCCTGCCCGCGGGGCGGTTGGGGTCTCGATCCTGGTTGGGCGAAGGGGTGCCCCTGCTCAATGTAAGCGGGGGCTTCATAATGTACGTCGGCGGTGGCTCGGGCCACTATAGCTGTCGACGTGGACGCGGCTAGGCGAGCGTCCTCAGCCCGGGCCCAGCGCTGACGTCGGGTCAGGCGGGCCGGTGCAGGTGGTGCAGGGACATAGTCTGCCTGCTCTTCCTGCGGGGCCGGACGGCGGTGCTGACGTGGCCGGACGGGAGCTCTCGCCTGGGGGCCCTGGGTCGGGGCCCTGAGCGGGCTGAGCCGGACCGCGCCTGCCTCTTCAGCGTAAGGCGAAGAGTCGTCAAGGCGTTCCGGGGATAGGCTCTCGAAACGGTTGAATGTCGAGGTGGGGAGCAGGGGCTCCCTACGCGGCCTGTTAGGGCGGCGTTGACGGCGGGGCCTGGAGGCCTCCAGGTCCAAGCGGGCCATATCCCTAGTCGGGATGACCCCTTCCTCCTCGTACCTGCGCATGAGGCTGTTGATCACCCTTCGTTGGATGACCTCTGATGGGGAAAGGGGATGTGGACGTCCCGTATTCCGTGATGTGGTAGCTGTCGTGGCGGTGGTGGCTCCATGTGGAGTGGCCGTCGTGGTGTTGCCCCTGCCCCTGCGCGGGCGAGGAGCGGATGGTGACCGCATCTCTGAAGTAGCAACCTGGTTCCTGGCAAGCGAAGGGATCAATTCATCAGTACTGAGAGGAAAAGGATTGACGGCCAGTGCCCCAGCGTTCTTCCATCCCCCATGTCTGTGAGAAGGATCCATGCCAACACGCTGCAGAGCGGAGTGCCCCACGTTCTACTACCCCAACCGCCGGGGAGTTTCACGACAGGCCCGCCATTTGCTTGGCGGGACCAGGCAACGGATATCTGAATCCAGTGACACGTCAATCTACTGGTGTCTTGAACGCTACTAATCTCCATGCTGAGGAGAAGAACTTCACGTCGGGTTCACCATTTCTGTTTCCGACGCTTTTGCCGGGGCGCGCGCGCATCCGTCCGTCCGTCAGGGGGGGGGGGGACGCGCGGCTTTGTTGCCCCGAATTCCCGCTTTCCAAAGGCGGGCGGCATTCGCTCCTTATTCAGGTACGTCTGCTCCTTGATCGAAACGAGATGATGGGATGTCGGTTCATCCTTCCGTGGATTCCTCCTCAGAATTCGTCACCTAGTCCGGGTCTCCCTCATAGATTTAATACATAGTTCGTGAAACTCTTCCCAGTGCCATGTTTCCATGGGCACTGGTTAATTACGATGCTCCTGTCGGGACATTCCAAAGGGTCCAGTCAGGGCAACAACCTTCGGTCAGGGGAGTAGTCACGTTGAGGCATTAGTAGCGTGTCTGGATGCTGGGGGACCTGGCATGTCTGTCTGTTATCCTTGATGACAAGGCTTCTCGAGGGCGTGGAGGCCCGAGGCATCCCACATCGAGCGCGGGGAATTACATGTCATAGACACGTATCTGAGGTTTTCCTCAGCTTCCCGTGTTCAACACAGGGTATGCCGCGAGTTTAACATCCAGCGGAGACAAATGAGAGTGAAATGGGACCATCGCAGGGGGCGACAGTGAAGTTGGGCTTGAGCCTTGAAGAGGCTTCCTACGTATCCCTGTGGCAGGGAATCAAAGTCCGCGTAGTTCAGGATGGTGCCGGTAAACCGACGTGAAGCTGGACCTTGGTCCGACGGGCATCGTCAGCGTACCGACGTGAATGATGGACCTTGGTCCGAGGGGAGTTGGGCTTGAACCTCTGGGAGGATTCCTATGTACCATGCCTTGACATGGATCAAAGTCCTCGTAGTTCAAATGGTTTTCGCCGGTAAACCGACGTGAAAGCAGACCTTGGTCCACTATTGGTGGGCTTGAACCTCGTGGAGGCGTCCTACGTACCATGCCTTGACATGGATCAAAGACCTCGTAGTTCAGGTGGTGGGTCGCAATGGCTTACCACTGGACCGGAGTGCAGTTTAACGTCGTGCGGGACGGGGGTGAAACCCGACGTAAAAGACGGGCAGGCTTGAACCTCATGGAGGCTTCCTACGTACCATGCCTTGACATGGATCAAAGACCTCGTAGTTAAAAAGGGGTTTCGCCGGTAAAACGACGTGAAAGCAGACCTTGGTCCACTATTGGTGGGCTTGAACCTCGTAGAGGCTTCCTACGTACCATGCCTTGACATGGATCAAAGACCTCGTAGTTCAGGTGGTCACAACGGCTTACCGCTGGACTGGAATGGGACCCGACGTGAATAAGCGACGGGTGGGCTTGAACCTCGTGGAGGCTTCCTACGTACCATGCCTTGACATGGATCAAAGACCTCGTAGTTCAGGTGGGTTTCAGGGTCGGTGCTCACTCTAAGCCCACGTGAGTCATGCTCGGTGTGAGAAACAAGAGGTTGCATGAACCTGACGATCACGTCGCGAAGGATGCGTCCGTGAGAAGCGAAGAGGGGCTTACGCATTGGGCGGCCCATGGTGTTGGGACTTACTCCAGGATGGAGGCCCATGGCGCGACAAAGCGCGGGAAATATGGACCTTGGTCCGACAACGGGAGGTGCCTCGTTCCCTATCACGTCCTCCACTGACCTTGGTAGTGGGGAAGTACCGAGATGCACGGGTGCAATCATCCGTACCAAAGGGTAAGGGTTTACGCTCTGAGGCGACCCTTCCCCTGCGAACATACACCACTTCGACAAGGAGGATCTCATTCCATGTGCGGAAGAGTTCCATTCCCGTGGAGACGAGTGGTGTAAAAAATGTTCGAGTTGGGGGGACCCTTCGTGAGGGAGACGAGGTTGGGCCACAGTTTAACGTCATGTGTTGAGGACGTGGTGATTGGCAGTTTAACGTCCTGCAGCTCGGACGAGGTGGGTTCACTCCACACCCCTAGGGCTTACATAACCGGTACCCTCTGGTCCTTGGGGAAGGGAAGGTGTCGGTAAGGCCATGGTAAAGGGGGGTCGTGGGAGGAACCATCGAGGGGTCCACGTTAGCGTGGCTATGCGAAGAAGCAATAGCCGTTAGCGTGCCTATGCGAAGAAGCATTAGGCGAAGCAACGCTACAGGAGGTGTTGTCCATGGGACTTTGAAATCACATCGTGCAAACCTGGAGGGTCGCACGGAAAGAGGAATCACTAAGCAGAGGAGTGTGCTTTGCGAAGTGGGGTGCCTTGGCCTTAGCATGGGGCATAGGTGGGAGTGGGAGGTGCTTCGCGAAGTGGAACAGTGTTCGCGGAGCACTGCCTCGCGAAGAAGGAGTGGTTCGCGAAGCAGGGTCCTGCCAAGCAATGTGCTTCGCGATGCATAGTTATCCTGCCTTGGCATAGGGATTACTAGCATGGGTTGGGTGTTTTGCGAAGCACAAGTGCTCCGCGGCTGCCCGGGTTCCCTTGGGAATCCCCTTCCTTTGTGAACGCCCTTGAGCTTCACGAAGGGAATCCCTCTCGGAAGAGGGGATCAAAACGAAACAAATCAGAGTCGTCTCGCGAAGTAGAAATACCTCGCGGAGCTCATGATTCCCGGGGCAAAGCGTGCTTCGCGATTCGGGAGAGGAGAAGCCGAAGGGTCGGATTGTCCGTCCTGGGGACTCAGGGGGAGTCGAGTATTTATAGGGAAGGGGCGCCGCGAAGCAGGGCTCGCGCGCCGCCTTCGGGGCTTCGCGGCGGCTCGCGAACGTCAAACGGGTTCGCGGAGGATTACCGCCTCCGGAGCTTCGCGGCGGCTCGCGAACGTCAAACCGGTTCGCGGAGGATTACCGCCTCCGGAGCTTCGCGGCGGCTCGCGAACGTCAAACCGGTTCGCGGAGGATTACCGCCTCCGGAGCTTCGCAGGGCCGCCAAGGTTGGGACGCTTCGCGGCGGGGCTCCGCGGCCGGGCTTCGCGGTTGTGCTTCACGAGGCAGCGCACCGGCTGTCTTTTTCGTTCCTTCCTTTCGGGCCATATTTTTGGCGCCAACAAAGGTCAAGTCAATGCACACCTGAATAGTGGTGCATATAACCTTAACAAGCTACTAAAGCATAATTATGGAAACACCCTACTTGGTGAGGTGAACATTAAGGACATAACCTCCAACGATGGATAACATATATGGAAAGGGTATTAGAATATGATTATAAAAACTATAATAAATTAATATGAATTAAATAGGCCTTGCCTAATGAAATTGATTCATGCACATGACAGATTATAAAATGACGAAACTTAAGGGATGAGTTATAGAACACCTAACTTAGGCTCATATGACTCTCCTCATCCAGTATCAACCTTTAGTTTTTATTGGATTATAAGAGATCTAAATAATAGATCAATGAACTAAAAATAGGGCATATGATCCTGCACCTTAATAAATTTATTGAGGGGAAGAGAAATGAAGAATGACAAAAAAGGAATTGAGATCTTACTAAGAGGAATCCATGTGCTTTGATCGGACTCCAGATGGACAAACAAAATCAAATACCACCAAAGAGGAGTTTGAGAGATCCAAAATAGGAGAGGAACCTTTACTGTCTGCTAGAGAGAAAAAAGGAGGAAGTGTTAAAAAATTTCATTAAGGGTAAAATAGTTATTTTACCTAAAGTTATTGAGTCACACAGTTTGGCAGCATGGTAGGAAAAATAATGCACTGACCATGCACCTACCACTATTTAAGGAGGGAACCCACACCATTAGGCTGTACAGTTAGAGAAACCATGCGCCAACTGTGAAAAACAAATATACTAAAAACTAAAAACATTTTGCATGGGCGTGTGGTCCTTAGAACATAGTTAGGGTAACCTGTGAACCTCGATTAACCCTTCTCTGCATCCCCACATGGTTAGGAGAGACCATGTAGCTTTCCAATCACAGTTTCTATTAACTGTGTAGCTAGCTTGTTTCTCCCCAAAAGCTGGGTTTCAGGCTCTGAACAAGCCCTGAGCACCCTCGAGACACTTGTGAACTTATTAGGCATCCGTATTAGGTCCAAAATAAAGGGATTATAACAAATTTAAAATTATCTATACTTGAGATAAAAACCAAATTCTTACACTCTAGTCCTACACCAAATCTTAGTGAGGGTTTAAATCATACAAAAAACACTTTTTTGGATGTGATCTAGGTTTAAAATAAATTTAAATTATTTAATTCCTAAAGTGTTTATAAATTAAAAAATAAGGAAAATATAAATTAATTTTTATTTATTTGTGAAATTTTCATAAATAAGAATATGAAATGTTTATATTAAAAAGCCTTATTTTGAAATTTACTTAAACTATTCCAAAAGGTGTTTTGGTGAATTTATTAAGGTTTAAATAAAATGACATATATGATATTTTTTTATGTAAAACATTTAAATTAAATGATAAATGTTTATATGAATATAAAGGTTCTCATAAATATCATATATTTTGAATATGAAGGAGTTCATATTATTTTCCATGTAAAATGAGAACATGAAAGAGTTTATATTTAAATAAATATGAAATGTTCTTGTTTTTTTATTTGTGGAATGTTTATAAAACATGTTTAGATTATAAAGTGTTTATAATTGTTTATTTTTTCAATGTTCCTAAATTTTTATCTAATTTAAAATTTTTATAAAATCTTCATTTATTTAGTTAATTACCTACTTTATTATTCATGAATACAAAGTGTTTATACTGTGAATGTATGCATTATTTAGTTTAAAATGTTAAAAAATTTACCATAAATTTCATACCATGCATATAAGTAGTTATATGCTAGGTGTGACATAATATTTAGCTTTATTCAACTATTAATATGATTTTTATGGGTTACGAGATTGCGAGTAATGGATGGATATGATTTATACATATTATCTGTTAGTTTTATTGGAATTGAGGTCTCCCTTGAGTATTTATCTATGAATAATGGGACTTTGGGATGTACTTCTCACTTTTCTAAGAGCCTAGGCTCCGCTCTAAAAAAGTGGGGATTGGTTATCTGACACATCATACTTTCTCTTATATGGATTTTAGTTTTGTATGATTCTAAACCTTTACATGAAAGGGTTTCATATAACTTATGCATGGAATGAATTTTGATATGTGTAAATATAATTGGATTTTATTTTTGGGTAAGTAACACAAATCATGAGTTGAATAAAGTGTTATACATTAATATTCTTTGAACATATTAATTTGATTTAAATTATATGATTCAAAACTAAATTTTTATAAGCATGGATACATAAAGGGAATATATAAGATAATATGGCGAGATTTTAAAACCCCTCAAAAATAATAAGTATTAGATTCAATATAAAACAAATAATTTTCAAGACCCTGATCATCTAAATGGGAAGGTTATGCTAAATCTAGGTACCCATGGATTGCCTCATATAAGGCCAGTAGGTTTTGGGTGAACCTAATAGGATAAGGTTCCCATATTTGGCATGAGATTTAGGTTACACTTAATTAAGAAACTCTAATGATTAATACACCAGAATCATAGAGTTGAGATAAATCCATATGATAGATTAGAAAAGGCATTATTTACTCAATTTTCCAAGAATCATATGTGGTATGATTGTCTAATAGATATAGTCACTGATTATGTTATAATATTTTATAGAATAAATCATAATTAAATATGGATCTTGGTGCACTAATGGATATGATGTAATTAAAAGGGATCATCATTTTAGCGAGATCACATTTAATAACACCATTATTAAATAAATATAAAACATGATACCCATCTGATAAAAAATTATGTTGTAGATAAAAATGAAAACATCATCAACTTTGTCTTTAAGATCAATTTTATAGAAGGATAAATTAAATGGAAGAAAATTCCTAGACAGGTAAAGAAACTTGATAATAGTTTTCAAGTAATAATAAAAATTTTATGTGTTGGAAAGATACCTTCACAAGTAGTATATTGTTGAATCTACTAAATAAGTAAATATAAATGCTCAACAAAATCATAAAAAATATTATATTGATGGTTTTAAAGGCATTGTTTAGATACTGGATGACCAAAGGAACTTTAGTCACCTCTCATGTGCTTGATATGATTATGTACAACAATTAATTAGAGAGAAAGAGGTATCCATTAAGGCTATATTTGGTTATGGACTTCATTCTATAATCATTGACATAAAGGATCCAATAATTAATTTTAATATATGATATGAATGAGTTAAAAGTTTACCCAATCTTATCAACATGTTGAGGATATTTTAGTAGGAAATGTGTAACAGAACAAACCTGGTTAACTCATAATGTCACCTGACTTGGAATTCTACAAGGCTCAAAGAATATTCCCAATTAGAATAGTCTAGCGACAAGAACCTGAGTATCCTATAAAGAGAAGATGAGAATAACTTCAACCTCAACTGACATATGATAAGGTAGAAACAATCAAAGTATCACATCATATATCCAAAAATATATCATTTATCAATACACCCAAAACAAAAATGTAACATTCAAAAACTGTATAACAAGGTCTCAATGAAAAAACTAAAAGGTAAATAACATGGAACCCAAAGTAACCCATGGGTCCATCTTTATGTGACCATATGTCATCACGATCCCAAACCACTGGAATACAACATGATCCAAGAGATCCATCCTCTACTTTATGCTATTCCATTTACCTATATCTTGAAAAATAGAGTCTATAAAATCCGAAATAAAAAATAGGGTGTGAGAAGTAAATCTTAGTAGGATACTTCCAAATAATATATACAATGTCTATCCACATGCACCCATTAGTTATTCTATAAAAAAAATTTCAAAAAAAATTCATAAGAAATCATTTTCCATATAAAATAATACTTTAGTTTTATTCTCAAAAACATTCCATATTCTAATAAACAATAAATATGAAATAAAATATATCTATGAGGAATAAGAAGATGATTAAACCAGATTTTCAAGCTTTAATATCCATATCAAGTGGGTAAATATGCATATCAAATAAACATGCGCATAATGTATCCACAAAGAACCAAAAGGTAAATCCAAGGCATGAGGGTGTACACAACTAAGACACACAAAGAAACACTAGCCAACATAAGTGAATCCTAATGTCTAGGAACCTTGGTCCCCTGGTAAGGATACCCACTAGTAACCATGGCATCATGGGAACCTACTCTAGTGATATCTTACTCCACTAAGGTTTCACATATTCTTAGTTTTTCCCCACACCCCAAGGTATTCCAATGTACTATATATCATTATTACATTTAATAAAACCAAGACCACATTTTATAAGAACATTTTCTATAGTGATGGAACACCGCTTCCATGCTTGAAAAACCATTTCCAATTTAAAACCATATTTGAGTCCTTTTATTAAACATATAATGTGCATAAAATATAGTTTTCAAAGAAATGAAATTTTGAAAACACTTTCCATTTCCACCAAATATCAAGGCCAAATAAAACATTAAACTTCATAAATCAAAACCAAAGGATAACATAAAAACAAAAGGATCTCTAAGGGATAAATTATAGGATAGAGATACCAACCTCAATAAAAATTAAAACCTCACTACCTTTAAGAGTGGTTATGGGAGAGGAAGAGATTTGGTCCTCATGAGACTAGATATACAAAGATAAATCCCAAGAAGAAAGGATACACCCTAATATGCTGCTTGATAAAAGATAATTACTAAAAAACACTTCATAGAACGCACTTAATCTAAAAATAAAGCCAAAGGGAGGAGAATAATTAGTTTAATAGAGTAAAAACGAGTTAAAATTTACATTAAAACCTCCCATTAAGGTTGCACATGGCTGGAGTAGTTGGGCCCAAAATATTAGGAAGCTGTTCAGGCATTTCAAATTCTGAAACCACCATCAACACACCCTGGTGTTTCCCACTATGACATGGTGGATTCACCAAAGAGACAGAAAGACCACAAGAATTGTCCACAATATAGTATAGAAAACTAATCTATTTTGGACTCACCACGACCTCCACCATGAAATGATGAGGTATCTTTGTTCATGGTCTCTATTATTAATGCACACTATAGAAGAAAATGGACCAGGGACTTGACCTTGTGGCTGATGCCCCACATCCCAACCCCCTGTGCCACCCCAAACACCTGTGGGGGGATTACCTTTGGTCATAGTCGATAAGAGTAATCCTAAAACATTTTACCAAGACCATTCCAAGTTATTGGTCATTTTGGACCTACCTGTTTCACACATGTGACTCACAATTACACCATAACCTCCACCACTGTCATGGTCCTACCCGTTTTTACAAAAAAAATTCAAAAACCATTTTAAAGCCACCATGAAACTCCAAAACTTCAAAAAACTAAAAGAAAATGAAAAAAGAGTCTCTTCACCAGATTCTATATACTGGGATGTGACAATTCCCACCACTATAAAAGCTTTCTATCCCCATAAAGGCTCGGGATCATGAACCCGAAAAGAGATAAGGCCATTTCTGCATCACTAAGGCCTTACGATCCAATGTATCATGGATGTACCTACCACACTACCATATCACTCAAACTAATGGGATCATATTTCCATACAACACCTTATTATATCGGCCCACTATTTGAATAGGTCTTTCAGTCAATGAGGTGTTAGGTTCAATTTCAATATCTTCCCACTCAACTAAGTGGGATGGATCCAATTTATAATTCTTCAATTGGGAAACATGGTTCACACCATGGATAAAAGTAAAATGATCAGATAATTCTAACCAATAATCCACATTACCAAGTCACTCCACAATCTCAAACATGCCGATATAATGAGATGCTAACTTACCCTACCACCCCAATTATCTATGTCCCAAATGAGATGAAACACTGAGGTAAACCCGATCACCTATCTCAAATTCAATTAGATGATGATGCTGATAGACATAAGATTTTTGGTGACTCTGAGCTATCAATAACCTCCTCCCGATTAATTGCACGATATCTATAATCTCTTTAATGGTACTCATTCTAACCAAGGATTTTTCTCCAATCACTCCTCAATAAAGAGGTGATCTATAAGGACTCCCATACAATGCCACAAATGGTGACATCCTGATCAAAGACTGATAACTATTGTTATAGGAAAACTCCACCAAGGTTAGATGTTTCTCCCATGATCCACTGAAGTCAAGAACACACTTCTAAAGCATGTCTTCAAAAATTTGGATGGATCACTTATCCTAGACATCCATATGGGATGATATTTTATGCTCAACTTTAACTGAGAAACCATCACTACCTACGATCCACTCCAAAATTAGGATGTGAAGTGCAGGTCCCTGTTTGAAATGATAGTCAATGGAACACCATAGAGTATAAAAGTATCCTATACATACAAGTGACCAAATTCCTCTAGATTTTTAAACTTTTTGATAGGTAGGAAATGAAATGAT
This sequence comes from Viscum album, assembly GCA_963277665.1. NCBI lineage: Eukaryota > Viridiplantae > Streptophyta > Magnoliopsida > Santalales > Viscaceae > Viscum > Viscum album. The sequence goes on from OY728141.1 coordinate 1,303,111,374, forward strand.
TTCAGGAATAGATCAATAATAAACCACATCACTTCCATACTAATAGAAGTTTGAGGTAGTCCAATCATGAAGCCTATAATTATGTTATCCCATTTTCATACTAGTATGGGTAAATGGTGCTACAAACTAGTATGATTCTGAAATTATCCTTTAATACTCTAACATTTAAGGCATAGAGACACAAAATCCAAAATCTACCATCCCATTCCCAACCACCAATAATGGCATATCAAATCACAATACATCTTAGTAGCTACAGGGTGCACAAAACAATTGGAATAGTGTTTATTATGCATCAATTTCTGTTTTAGGTCTATCAGAATGACTATCCTTCCTATGAAGCATCAAACCCCATTGTGAGACTAATACCACTCACCAGTGGTCTCCCCACCTTAAATATTACCACTAAAGTGCTGAAAATATTCATTATTAGCCTTCCCAAGTCGAATCTGATCATCCATAGATGATCTATAATGAGTACAATCTAGGAATACCTATATATCAGCTATACCTTCATATAATTTCATCTTTGTAATCAAGCTCATCAATCACCATTCTTACACTAATTCTTTTACTTCATAGGTTAGTAATTTTTTTCTCAAAGTTTCCATGACCACGTTTCCTTTTTCAAGGGTGTATGAAATATCAAATAAAAGTTCTAAAAGTACTCCACCCAATATCTTTTTCTCAAGTTGGAATCCATCTGAGTGAATAAATACTTTAGCATCTTATGGTTTGATTACACTATAAACTGCTCTCCTAAGGGGTAGTGGCACCAAGTATTAAGAGCATGTATCGCTATCTCTAACTCAAGATCATGAATGAGATATTTCTTCTCATGAGGGTGAAATTTAAGAGACCCATAAGCTACTACCTATATTCCCCAAATTATCACACAACCCATATTCATACCTAAGGCATCACAATAAACATTATATCCCAAATTTAGATTAGGAAAGATAAATTCTGGAGTTGAATTCAATATCACCTTCAACTCCTCAAATGATCTATGACACTGAATACTCAAAAAAAACTTCACACCCTTACCAATTGACTATGAAATATGAGATGAAATTTCGGAGAAGTCCTAAATGAAGAATTTGTAATAACCAAATAATCCCAAGAAAATTCAGATCTCAAACAAATTTTTGGGACGCTCTTAAGACATAATCACCTTAATCCTCTCAAGATCCATTGAGAAACCCTTCTTAGAAATCACATGGACCATAAATTTCACCTCTTGAATCTAGAACTGAAATTTGGATAGCTTCCCATATATATGAAATTCTTTCAATATTCCAAGGATGATATTCAAATGCTTAGCATGATACTACTTCGATTTTTAATAAATAAGGATACCATCCATGTAAACAACCATGGAAGAATCCAAGAATCGATGAAATATTTGATTCTTTAAATATATAAACAACACATTAGCATTAGTAAGGCCAAATTAAATGACTTGATACTCATAATTCCCATACATTCTCCCAAACATCGTGTTAAGAATATATTCCTCTCAGACCTTCAGCTGATAGAATCCCTATCTGATATCAATTTTTGAAAACCACTTGGATCCCTTGAGCTGATTAAAAAGTTATAAATTATAAGCAGGGGATATTTATTCTTAACTATCACCTAGTTGAGTTTTTGGTAATCAATACAAAGTTACAGACTCCATTATTCATTTTTTTAAAGAGTATTGGCGATTCCCAAGGTGAAATTATATGACGAATAAATTCCTTAGCCATAAGATCCTCAAGCTAAACCTTTAATTCTTTTAATTTAGTGGGTTACATTTAGTATGAAGGTAAGGAAATGGGCCCCATCCCTAGAAGCAAGTATATAGTAAAATTGACTTCCCTATGAGGAATTAAACCATAAAAATCATCTAAAAAAACTTTGGGATACTTACTCACCACCATGGGAAGAGGGAAAATAATACATGTATAAAAAACATAAAGAAAAATCTCTAAAAATTTACATGATATCACCTTAGCACTAGGGGAAATATGGCATGATCTCCCTAATCTAGGATCCAACTCACCCTGAAATATAAGAGTGACTCCATCAAAAGAAAGAAACTATATTCTAAATAATAAAAATTGATCTATGATTAATAGCTAATTATACAATCCATGCTAATGATGATATAAAAGATTTCAAGTTCAATAAATAGTAAATCCCATATAGTTTCATGGTTGGTAATCACTACCTAACACTTAGGACATCTAACACACTGATCTAAATTCATTCCCAAAGGAGTGGAAAGAGTCATAAAGAAAGGTATAAGCTCTTAATATAATCCAAACACATAAATAATATTGGATGAGATAAATGAATGAGTTTCACTTGTATTAAATAAATCCATAACCATAGAAGATGCAACAAACAACATACCTCTCATGGTAGCTATTCCTACCTCTAACCCCTCTAGTGTATACTACGCTGCATAGAGACATCCAACCTCATCCTTCCCTTTATTCATAGCCGAAGAATCACCCTTGGAATGAGTTTGAGATCCCACCCTTTTTTCCACATCTAATTTAAACCAAGATCCCTTGGTGAAGGTGGGACCAAATCTACTTCCATGGGATTATCTCTAATAGAAACATTGAAGATGAGTATATTTCCCACATTCATGACACACCTTGGGTGTCACCTTACAATCTGGTTTTAGGTATCCCTTTCTTTCACACTGATAACATACCACCTTTCCCTTCCCTAACATCAATTGCAAACTCTTTACACCACTTTAGTGTTGGTCACCCTGCTTCCATTTCTAGATAGAAAATGAACTTTGGCCACCTCCTTCTTTCATCTATGCTCCAGAGATACCTTTATTACTATACATATATTCCATAACCATAGATTCATTGTCTAAAATCTCCACGAAGGTGGGTAGGCACAAAAGAATCAGAATATACAAAATATCTAACCTCAAACCTATCTATAACCTCTATGCCTTAAGATAGTCATTGGAAACAACCTCTGGAGATAGGTGAACCAACTAGAGAGAACAAGTAACATACTCTATGATAGAATTATATCCCTGATCTATAGTAATAAATCCCAATCCTTTAATACCCTCAATGTCTAAGGATAGAACCATTGAATAAAGGCTTTCTTGAAGGTAGTTCGAGTAAGATCTTCCTGGAACTTCTCTTGTAAAATAGATTCCCATCACTTCCTTACCACCCCCTAAAGAATATAAGCGGTGAAACCAAAATTGGAGTCTTCTATATCTTTTAGGAATTGTAAAATTCTCTCAATCCTCTCAATCCAATATTCCGATTAATGGGTTCCCTTATCACTATGAAATATTAGTGGATGTTGCTTAGAGAATTCTGTAGCATGGTCCACCTTATGTTCCAGTTCAACATCAATGACTTGGAACATAGACCAGATCATTCAAAATATAGTTTCCACCAACACAAATTCAACTAGAGGATTTATAGTGACCCAGTATTAACATACATTAAAATTACATCACTTTTAAAGAAAAATTAAAAGAACAACACAAACATATGCCCAAAGACCGTATTATTTTAGTGCCTTTGGAAACATGGAAACATGAACACTGGTATATAAGTGAGTTATATTATCTCCCACTAGGTTCTTCTTGATTAGAAACATTATTAGACACATCATAATTAATAAATATCTTTATAACATGGGAAAGTAAACATAAATAGGGGTGAGATCAGATGCTCAGTAAGGGTAAAAAAGGGAGGCATTTAAGAATAAACATGAGCATAGAAGTATGATAACATGATCAAAACATTTGAAGATCATAACCTGCATATCAAAGATAATAAACATGAATCATGTCATAAATATTGATAGTTCATAAGACATGAATCATAAGGAAATAAACATACCCCATAAAAGAATAAAATAGGAATAAAACATGGAATTGTGGAAAACACATAAGTATATAATATGATTTCCATAGTATCCAATGAATCAATATCAAGGAAATATTATTAGTATGGATTCACTCTCCATACCATCTTGGTAGTCATGGTTCACTCCCATGGCTATCTTAGTAGCATGGGTTCACTCCTCATACCATCTTGGTAGTCATGGTTCACTTCCATGGCCATATTAGTAGTCAAGGTTCACTCTCAAGACCATATTAGTCTATCTCATGATATATAAATCATTACCATATTTATTAGAGAGAGATATATGCCTCACCCATCTCATAATGAAATAATACATACATATTCCACAAGATCATTAAAAATCATATCATAACCCGTGAAATGAAATTGGTATAATAAACATGTAATCATATAATAAAATGTGAAAAATATATAGGTTCCATAATAATTTCATCAAAATCATAACCCGTGAAAAGAAGTGGGTTTCAAAATCATATAGCCCATTAAAGAGAAACAAGTTTCATAAACATCATGCCATAAAAACATAATATATTAAGAGAAATAATATTAATGGAAACATTGAATAATTTCCCTAGTAAGGCATGAGTAACACAAAAAGATGTTATATTAGATGATAAATAATTTTTAATTATATTTTAAAAACATTTCTTGAGGAAAATATCCCTTTTTCATTGAAAAATGATTTTTAAAACAGAAAACATTTTTGAAAACCTTTTTCTTTGAAAATAGATTTGAAAACTTATAAATGAAGAATTAAAAATCATAAAACGTTTTTAAAATCCTTTCCCTTGAAAACAGGCTTCAAATATCTTTTGAAAACATTTTTTGAAAACATGATTTTTGAATACAATAGATTTCCAACTGAAGAGAGTGATGGTAAGATTTTACTTAAAAATATTATCTTAAGTACCAAAGAGTAGAAAAATGGTACTAATACATGAGAATATATTGAATAACTATATTATAAGATAATTCATGAGTTTTCTTGATATATGTGTCATGATATTTCATTAATTTAATCATAATCATAAACAATCTCAAAAAGTGATGAGATTGTTTCAATAAACTCTCATTACTTGGTAACTTGGGATCATATTCTCCATGTAAGAAAATGAAATTAAAAAAAGATTAAAATATCATAAAAATAATTATATTCATTATATAACATTTAAAATGGAATTATATATACCTCGAAAAAGAATTTAGGTTCATAAAAAAACATTAGTCTCAAAGAAGACAAATTGAGACAAAACTATTTTACTGATTTGGTAACTTTTGAAACTTAAACCCCATGAAAGAAATATCATAAAATGGGTATTTTAATAACCATAAATTTAATTATAATATAAATATAATACATTAATGGTTAGTACATACACCACACAAAATAAATTAGTGGTGATAGAGGCATGTATATCACATAAGTAAAAGTGAGATAAAATTCCCTTACCTCGTGTCTTGACTCTCGCCGTACTCATTCAAACCTCATGTATAATAAATATAAGTTTATTATAAATATATCACATAACCATATTATTATATCTAATACTTCATATGGTTTTATTATGACTTTATATTACCCACTTGTTAACAATTTTATGTTAAGGTTTACTTCGGGTAATATGTGCTTTGTTTTTCGCATGAGTCTTAATTTGTTATATATTTGGTCATTATACTTACATCATGATTTATAGAATGTAAAAAATGATTTAAATATAATTTATATTAAGTATATATTTATTATAATAATCTATAGAATATATAATTATGAAATGTAATACACCATTCATGGAAACGGTAGACCGTACGTATGCATGGACGCTATTTCCATTTTATTATTGTATTAGAAGAAATAGAGTAAATGAAATATAAGTATATATATGTATATAAATAATTATTCTAGTAGAATTATTATATAATATTTATCATATAATTTCACTAAACAAATCCTTAATACATTCCATGTAGCGTGTGAATGAATCACATCGCTTTAAGGGGGTGGTAGTCCACACTTCCTCAAACGAAATTATCGTATTAACACAAAATAGAAAGTATAAAGAAATGTGTTTTAAAAGAATTAAAAAATCTTAAAGACATAATAAATATAATATATACCATATGAAATATATTTTCCATCATAATTTCCACCATGAGAGGTGGTAAAGGAAAAATGAACAATTATCATTTAGTGAGGCGGTAGTTCGTCGTACACGTAAACAGTATGTTCGTTACCCATTAGATGGAAGTGTGTGTAAGTATAGGTAAAAATATTAGAATAAAAACATCCTAATATACTAAAGATACTGGTGTTTTTATACAAATGTGTAATAATAATACTTTAGGTAGTGGAGAAAGAAAATAAATGAAAGGAGTTTGAGGGAGGTTGTTACCTCTTAATCGGGTAACTCATTTTTTTGCATCAAAGGGATTCATTGGAAGGATTTATTGAAAAAGGGAGGATTAAAGGAGGAATTTAGGTATTTTGGTTATCTATTTGGAAATATTTTCTCCTAACTTAAGTGGATTTAGAGGTGTGAGGAAGTGGGAGGAGAGGATACCTTTTATAATAGAGGAGTGACACTCATGCAATATTTTGGAAAAGGGAAACCCCACCCATGTTTTTTATTGAAAGTGGATAAAATAATGGTAAAAAGTAAATACAAGAGAATATATGGTCTAAATATGGATATAAAATGGATTTTTGACAAGTGTATAGGTCATTTTAGGCCTTAAGGTTATGGCATAGTCCCTTATTAATCTTAATTTAACCTTAATCGTTGTAATTAATTTTAATTTATTTCACTAATATTTTTGGTCAAAACCTAAATTGAAAATATTATAAATTATAAATTATTATGATTCCAAATATTTAATCCATTTTTATAAATTCCAATAACAGAAGTGGCAAAAATTAATTTAAATTTAATCATGCAGTTGGGTCGACAATGTGGGTTTTTAAAGTAAAAACGTTCAAAAGTTTGCAAAGTTTTTATACCCAATTTCAAAGTGAAATTGATATAAATGACCTAAATTATATTAAATTATAAAAATATTATCTAATTAAACTTTTAAACCAATTTAAAATATAATATAATCTTATAAATAAATTATATGAAAAAGAAGTTTTGAACTAAAATTCTGTATTGTTAACTATTCATTAAAAAAATAAAACCTTACAGAAAAATACCAAAAAATTATCCTAAACTATTTTTTATGTTTATATTTCAAATATTAAGTCTATTTTTACATATTAAGTCTACAAAAGTTCAAAAATTTGGATTTAAAATGGGTTCTCTATTAAAAGGTGGTAAAACTACATTTATAAAAATATATGTTTTTAAGCATACAATTGGGTTTGTTCTTATGTTATATATATAAAATATATTAAATGAATATAAAAAATATTTTATTGAATATATAATTTATTAAATTAATATCACTCACTAATTTTATTTAATTTAATTTATGATGGTAAAATAGCTTTGTGACCATAAAAATAATAATAGTTCCATTTATATTAAATCAGTTTTCATATTCATTTATAATTAATTGGTAACCTATGAATTCATATTATATTTATGAAAAACATATATTTTCATAAATCATTTAATAATATTCATAACCACTAATTTAAAATCTAGGTTATATCTTATTATATTAAATAATCATATTTTAATAATATATTATTGTTCAGTAAACATCGGTCTTGCATGTTACAAAATCCACTAAGGAAGTCATTGTTGTGTGTAACGCAAGTTAACCTCTATGTTTTGTGTAGATCAAGCTAAATTTTATGTTGTGTGTTGTGCATTATTAACTTGGTGTTGCATATAATGCAATCCAAACATTGTTCTTTGATATAAAATAAACTATCTTCAATGTTGTGTAAAATAAAAATTATCAAAGAGGTTAAATTAATTCGAAAAAAATAATTCAAAAAATCTCAGGGTGTTACATTCAACCCCCCTTAAAATGAATTTATCCCTTTAAATTAATCTAGGTTATCAAAGGTTTAATACTTGAAAGATTCATTCATAGAAACCCAAATTGAAAAAATGGATACTAAAACTTCCCTTAAAATGGGAAAGTTGGAACCACAACATTTACCCAAAGTAACATATAACTAGGTTTCCACATACGAGAACATAGGTTGGTAGTGAATATTAGAAATGGAGGAAATTCTTAAATATTCCTATAGAGTGATTTATGTCATTAATCACAAACAAGTGAATGATCAAAGAAAAGTTTAGGGCCTCAAAGTCATAAATCTATGATGATTTAAAAGGCCATCGATTCAACAAAATTAAGGTATTATGACAACACATTTTCTTTCGATCATTATCCTAACATTGAGTAGTTAATTTATTGACCAAGAATATAAGGAAATATACTTACTTGATATATTTATATAAACAAAATTTTATTCTTTGGTTGTGCTTTTATTAATTTATAATTCATCCATTACTTCAATAAATGGATGTTCAGAAATTAACTTCAATGCCTGAAGTACAAAAATAAAATTTTAGTAGATCTTAAGGCCCATAAAATAATAAAAAGTATAACTATTTGTCTCATAAAAATAAATATGACCTAATATATAAACATAAAAAGTAACACTTATAATTCATTATTAATATTTATTCATCAAAAATAATTATACATTAACTAGGACATCGTGTAGGCCAGTGGTAGACGTGAACCCCTTATTGGCATTCGGTCATGGGTTCAAGACCCACAACCTTGCTGGACTTCATCGGTTGTCACCTGACATAAATGGTGTAATTTTATAAAACCACGCTAATATAATTTAAAAAATAAATAGTATGGACATCCTTGAAATAAGGTCAATCACTAAATAGCCTTTTAACTAAGGTTTTCAATACAAACTTAGTTCATAAATACTTCATCCAAAGTTTAAATTAAACTTTTCATGAATGGTTAACCTTATAACCATTATGAAAGATGAAAATCCAAAAATTTAGAAATAATGATACTAAATAAGCTTAACATTGATTCCCCATATATCACAAAGTATCTCTTGGTTGTCACATTCCAAACATGTGAATACCCTCATCGTATATACTGTTGAAACATGATAATAACCTAAATTACCATACATACCTTTGGAAAACATGCATTCTTACTTATTCTAAATGTTACTGGATATATTTCTTGAATCAAAGAAGTTTTAAACTTCATCCATGATGATATAGACCACTTTTTAAAATAATAAATAATTAGATCTAGGGTAATCAATGCTATCCAATTTAATTTATCCAAACCAATCATCTCTTTATCCAAGAGAAACACAATTTTCTCAATATCTTAATAACATTAAGGGCTACCTTACCTTAATCAAAATTTCACTTTTCTAAGTTTTAATCACCATTAAACATATCATTTTCAATCCTTAATGAAAAATTATACTGAAAATACTTATATATTTCATGATTCATATAACATAATCTTTGAATTCAAAAACATAAGTACTTCATTCATCCAACTTTATTCTTAAAACATTACTCAGGCTTCACCAACTTATTCCTTAATACCAATTTACTAGAATATTAAATATTAATCATGTATTAAGGTTACTCAATATAAATCTAATAATGATTCTTATGATTAATGTAAAAAATACTGGAAGAACATCACATACCTTTCACATGTCATTTACAGTCTCTTTATCTTCAGTAGTATGACCAATAGTCATACCAAATTTCTGATTCTATTTATGTGAGTTCTAATTGGGAAATATATTTTCATAATTCCCATACATTCCAAATATGAAAAATTAAATTTCAACAATGTTCCTTCTAGTTCTCTCCATTAACTAAAACCATAAAGCACGGGGTGAGAAACACATATCATAGAAGAAAAACACATAATCATGAAAAATTACTTATTGGATTTCTAAATCATGACACCTACCTTTTAATCGATGACACATTATATTTTTACTAGGTTATTCATAGTAATATTATATTCAAATCCTTCATTATGGTTTGTGAAGAATTTGTGAATTTTCAAAGCACATCCCCTGAGATTTTCAAACCATGTGTGAAGAAAGGCCCATTATTGTGTACCGGATTACATAGAGTCAGAACCATAATATATTTTTAGAGTTATTACTCCTAAGTACATCTATACTAGATCCACATACACTTTTAGTATCCAAACATGGATGTATATCTAGGAAACCACTTACTCTATCCTTTACCAAAATTCCATGACATTTTTCTAAGTGTTAACTCATCCTTATAATTATCCTTAGAGAAATCCCTAGACATATCCTTAAAAATATACTTAGGTATCTCAATAAAGTTTTCTCATACTACCTTCCAAATTTTAACTAAACCTTTACTCTGATAACAACTATAGCTACCCAGTCTTAACATACGCTAACATTACATCAATTTTTTGTAAAACTTAAAAACATAACACAAATAAACACCCAAATACCATATTAGTTTAGTGGATTTGGAAACATGGAAACATGAAAAATGGTACATAAGTGAGATAAATTATCACCCACTAGGTTCTTATTGACTAGAACCCTTCTTAGACACATTATACTTACTACATATCTTCATAACCCATGGAAGGAAACATAAAAAAGGGGTGAGCTCAGATGCTCAGTAAGGGTAAAAAAGGGATACATGTAAGCTAAACATGAACATATGAGTATGAGAATGTGATAATTTTTTTAAGATCATACCCTTAATATCAAAGATCATAAACATGAATCATGGCATAATTATTGATAGTTCATAAGTCATGAATCATAAGGAAATAAAAAACACATTCCATGAAATCATAACATAGGAATAAAACACAAAACTGTGGAAACACATAAATATATAATATAATTTCCGTAGTAGCTAATGAATCACTTCCAAGACCATATTAGTAGTATGGGTTCAATCCCCAGACCATCTTGGTAGTTGTGGTTCACTCACATGTCCATCTTAGTAGCACGAGTTTACTCCTCATACCATCTTGGTAATCATGGTTCACTCCCATAGATATATTAATAGTCAAAGTTCACTCCTAAGACCATCTTAGTCTATCTCATGAGATATAAATCATTGCACAATTCATTGGAGGTAGATATATGTCCCACCCATCTCATAATAAAATCCTACATACATGTGCCACAAGATTATTAAAAATAATATCATAACCCATGAAATGAAATAGGTATCATAAACATGTAATAATATCATAAACCATGGAAAAGATATAGGTTTCATAATCATTTAATCAAAATAATAACCCGTGAAAATAATAGAGTTTCAAAATCATATAACCCTTGAAATAGAAATGGGTTTCATAAACATCATGCCATCAAAACATAATCCATTTAGAGAAAAAATATGAATGGAAAAATTTAATAATTTCCCCAAGAAGTCATGAGAAAAACCAAAATATGTTATCTTAGATGGTAAATAATTTTAAATACATTTTAAAAACATTTATTTAGGAAAATATAATTTTTGCAGTGAAAAACACTTTTTAAGACATAAAACATTTTTTAAAATATTTTTATTTGAAAATAGCTTTGAAAAATTATAAATAAATAATTGAAAACCATAAAAAGTTTTTAATTCATTTTTTACTTTAAAATGGGCTTCAAATATTTTTTGAATTTTTTAAAAACATTTTTTTAAAACATGGTGTTTGAATACAATAGATTTCTGATTGAAGAGAGAGACAATCAGATTTTACTTAAAAACATTATCTTAAGTAAAAAAGTGTGGAAAAATGGTACTAATACATGATAATATCTTGAATAACCATATTAGAAGAAAATTCATGAGTGTTATTGAGATATTTATCATGATATTTCATTAATTGAATCATAATTATACACAATCTCGAAAAGCGATGAGATTATTTCAATAAACTCTTATCACTTGGTAACTTGGGATCATACTCTCCATGTAAGAAAAGGAAATTAAATGAAGCTTAAAATATCATGAAATTTTTTATATTCATGATATAAAATGTAAAATGGATGTATATACACCTCGAAAAAGAATTTAGGTGCATAATAAAACAAGAGTCTCAAAGAAGTAAAATTGTGAAAAAACTATTTTACTAATTTGGTAACTTTTGAAACTTAAACCCCATGAAAGAAATATCATAAAATTGGTATGTGAATGAACATAAATTTAATTATAAGATACATATAATACATTCATTTTAAGTATATACACCACACAAAATAAGTGAGTGGTGATTAAGGCATGTATCTCACAGAAATAAAAGTGATATGAAATTCCCTTACCTTGTGTATTGACTCTCATCGCACTCATTAAAACCTCCTGTATAATAAATATAAGTTTATTATAAATATATCAAAAAATAATATTCTTATATATAATACCTTATATGATTTTTATGACTTTTTATTACCTGTTTTTTAATAATTATATGTTAAGATTTTACTTTGGGTAATAATCTCTTTGTTTTTTGCATGAGTCTTAATTTGTTATATCTTTGGTCTTTATACTTATATCATGATTTAAATAATATAAAACATGATTTAAATATAATTTATATTAATTATATTTTTATTATAATAATCTATATAATATAGAAGTATGAAATGGAATACACCGTTCATGGAGATGGTAGGCCGTACGTACGTATGACCGCTATTTCTGTTTTATTATCGTATTGGAAGAAAGAGAGTAAATGAAATATAAGTATATATATATATGTAAATAAATAATGATTATATTAGTATTATTATATCATATATATCATATAAGTTTACTAAACAAATCCTTAACACATTCTATATAGTGTGTGAACAAATAACATCGCTTTGAGGGGGTGGTAGTCCACACTTCCTCAAACGAAATTATCATACTGATACAAAATGAAAAGTATAAATATATTTGTTGTAAAATAATTAAATAAGATTAAATATATAATAAATAAAATATATAAAATATATAAATATAGTTTCCATCATAATTTCTACCATGAGAGGCAGTAAAGAAAAAATGAACAATCATCATTTAGTGAGGTAGTAGTTTTCCGTACATATAAACAATATGTTCGTTACCAATTAGATGGAAGTGTGTGTAAGTGTAGGTAAAAAACTTAAAATAACAACATAATAGTATATTTAGGATAATTTTTTTGTTATAAAAGTGTGTAATAAGAATATTTTTGAGAGTAGAGAAAGAAAATAAAAGAAAGGAGTTTGAGGGAGGGTGTTACCTCTTAATCGGGTAACACCTTTTGGTTTTCACCAAAGGGATTCCTTGGAAGGATTTATTCCAAAAGGTAGGATTAAATGAAAAATATAGTGATTTTGGGGATATAGTTGGGAATATTTTTTCTGAACTTAAGTGGATTTATATGTGCAAGGAAGTGGAAGGAGATGAGGCATTTTATAACATAGGAGTGACACTCTTGTAATATTTTGGAAAAAGGAAACCCCACCCACGTTTTTTTTATTTCAAGTGGATTAAATAATGGTAAAAAGTATATAAAAAATAGTATAAGGTATAAATATGTCCATAAAATAGATTTTGGAAAGGTTTATAGGTCGTTTTAGGCCTTAAGGTTATGGTTTAGTCCCTTAATAAGCTTAATTCAACCTTAATTGTTGTAATTAATTTGAATTACTTTCACTAATATTTTTTTTTCAAAAACTAATTTGAAATTATTAAAAATTATAAATTACGACGATTCAAAATATTAAATCAATTTTTCCAAATTAAAATCATATAAGTGGTGGAAATTAATTAAAATTTAATCCCATAGTTGGGTCAACAATACCAGTTTTAAAGTAAAAACATTCAAAAGTTTGCTATGTTTTGTTACCTAATTTCAAAGTGAAATTAATATAAATGAACTAAATTATATTATTTATAAAAATATTATCTAATTAAAATTTTAAACTAATTTAAAATACAATTTAACCTTATAAATAAATTAGATGAAAAAGTAGTTTTGAACTAAAATTCAACATTTTTAACTATTTCTTAAAAAATGAAACCTTATAGAAAAATACCAAATAATTATCCTAACATAATTTTTATGTTTAAATTTCAAATATGAATTTTATTTTTACATATTAAGTCTATAAAAGTTCCAAAATTGGTATTTAAAAAGTGTTCTCCATCAAAAGGTGGTAAAAATAAATTTATAAAAATATATGTTTTAAGCATAAAATTGGGTTTGTTCTTATCTTATGTCTATAAAATATTTTGAATGAATATAAAAAATATTTTATTGAATATATAAAATATATATATCATTAATATAACTCATGAACTGTATTTAATTTAATTTATTAGGGTAAAACGACTTTGTGACCATAATAATAATAATATTTCCTTTTATATTAAATTGGTTTTCATATTCATTTATAATTAATTGGTAACGTATGAATTCATATTATATTTTTTTAAACCATATATTTTCATAAATTAGTTAATAATATTCATATCCTCTAATTTAATGTCTAGTTTATATCTTATTATATTAAATAATCATATTTTAATAATATATTATTTTTCGGTAAACCTCGGTCTTGCATGTTACACAAGCCATCAAGGAAATTCATTGTTTCATGTAACATAATATAACCTTAGTGTTCCGTGTAGAGAAATATAAATTTTATGTTGTGTTTTGTGCATGATTGACTTGTTTTTGTGTATAACACAATACAAACATAGTGATTTAATATAAAATAAACCATCTTCAGTGTTGCGTAGAATGAAAAATACCAAAGAGGTTAAATTCATTAAAAAAAATTAATTCACAAAAATCTTAGGGTGTTACAAAATTCACCTATGAGGATCACTTCATAGCTTCCTCTCTAGTATTCAAAGATGATATTCTTGAAGGGTCCATATTCTATAAAATAAAGAGTATGTAAAACCTCTCAAGAATAAAATTCAATTCCTTTATAATAAACTAAATTTTATAGAATTGAATCCAAAAGGATAAAATTATGAAAAAATATTCTAGAAAACCCCAGTCTTCCAATGGTAACTTGAGGTTCATCATGAAAGTGATATGGTAAGGCACAATCCCACACTAACTCTCAAGTTTTGAAAATCCTACCTCCAGTCTATCAAAAACCCCCCATACACAAGAGGGTGATACAAAAGCATGATCACAAGCTTTAAAGACAACCTGAGGCTATGATACCAATTTTTAATAGACCAACCTGATTCAACCCATAATGTCACCCGACTTGGATTTCCATAAGTCTTGAAGCATGTTTCCAATTACCACAGGACTATGAAAAGCATATGAGTATCATAAAATGAGAAGATGAAAATAATTTCACCCTAAAAAAACTACGATAAGATAGACACAATTAGAGTATCATATCAGATATCCAAAATACTTTACATATCAAAAAAATAAAATAAAAAAGGTACCATCCAAAAACTCGATAAAAATTCCACAATTAAAAAATGAAATACCAACAACATAGAACTTGAATAAATCCATGGTTCCATATCTACATGACCATATGTCACCACCATCCCAACCCATTGAAAGGAAATATGATCCAGGAGAGTTATCCTATACATGAGATATTTCCTTTACCTGTATCCTAAAAAATTAGGGCTATAAACACCTGAAGAAAAAATTATGGTGTGAGCACTAAAGTTTAGTAGGATATGACCAAAGAATTTGTACAATGTCCATACACATGAATTCACTAGTTCTTGTATAAAACAGATTTCAAAAACATTTCAGATGAAATCATTTTCCATATAAAATCATCCTTTGGTTTTCATTTAAAAAATATTCCATATTTTAATAAATAAGAAATATGAAATAACATATATCCATGATGCATAATAAGATGAATAAAACACATTTTCAAGCTTCAACATCCATATCTAATGGAAAAATAATCATATCAAATAAACATGCACGTAATGTATCTACAAATCACCAAAAAGAAAATCCATAACATGTGGGTGTACATAAATAAGACACACAAAGAAATACTAGCCTATATAAGTGAGTCATAATATACAAGAATATTTATCCTCCATTAAGTCTAGCTAATAGAAACCATGGAATCACAATCACCTACCCTAGTGATAGCTTATTCAACTAAGGTTTTGTATATGCTTAATTTTTCCCCATACCCTAAGGTCTCACAATATACTATATATCATCATTAAATTTCACAAAAACTAATATCACATTTTATAAAAACATTTTCTATTGAGATTCCACACCACTTAAATGATTGAAAAACTATTTCCAATTCGAAACTATCTTTTAGGACTTTTATCAAAAACATCATGTGCATAAAATCCAGTTTTCAAAGAAAACCCATTTTAAAAACAATTTTGATTGCCACCAAAGATCAAGTAAAAATAAAAAATTCAACTTCATAAATCAAAACTAAATGAGAGAATAAAAACACAAGGATCTATAAGGGATAGACCATGTGATAGAGACACCTACCTCAAGAACAAACAAAACCTCATTGACTTCAAGATCGATGATGGGAGAGGAAGAGTTTTGGTCCTCATGAGAATATATCTACAAAGAGAAATCCCAAGAAGAAATGAGTCACCATAATCCATTAATTGATGAAATTTAAATGCCCAAAACTCCTTCTTAGAACATTATCAATCTAAAAATTGAGGCAAAGGGAGTAGAAAAATTAGTTTAATAGAGGTAAAATGAATCAAAAGACACATTAAAACCCCTTATTAAGTTTATACATGGCTGGAGTAACCTCCCCCATAAGATATAACAACCACTCATAAGTTTCAAATCCCAAAACCACCGTCACCAGGCCTTGGTATTTCCCACCATGGTGTGCTGGCTTCACCCAGGAGGAAGACCATGGGAACTGGCCACGACGTGGTTTATGAAACTGAGATATTTTGGACTCACCACAACCTACACCATGGAGAGGCAAGGTTCCTATGGTTATGGTTGAGAGTAGGGCTCCCAATACATTCCACCCAAGACCATGTTCAGCTGCTAGCCATTTTGGCCTTACTCATTTTGCACAGGTGATTCACAAGCACACCATGATCTTCACTATAGCTTTGGTCCTACACATTTTTCACTAAAAAAATATAAAAACAATTTTTAATTCACTATACACCTCCAACACTTCTAAAACCAAAAATAAAAGGACAATAGAGACTCTATACCCGATTCCATATACCCAGGTGTGATAATAGTACATAAGTGTAAATTTTTAATTTGTAATAAGAAGAGTAGAGGATATAACTATAGACCTAAGTTATTTAAACCTAAATGAGGAGTTAGGGAGGAGGGATTTTATTATATTGAATGTGTCATTAGATGATGAATTTCCTAGAATACCTAAAGGGGTGTAATAAGAACCATGGAGAGTCAATATCAGATATTATTTTTATATAAATAAATTCTTATAATTTTAGGGGTATATGATAAAAAATATACATTAAATAATTACTATGAATATGTATAGAATTATAAAACTAAAGAAGAGTTTATGGATGAACCTTTAATTTTTTCATACAAATGATGATGCAAAGGGTCTCTACATTGAGAAGTTAGATACAATTTATCACTTTAATGATCAAGTAATAAATGATGTGCATTGTATCTTATTTTATTTCTCTTATATAAGAAGATAGCATTTTTTATAAAAATATTGGTTTTAAATAAAATATGATGATGGTTTTGATACACATGGTTTAGTTTGGACCCTAAGTCATAGAGAATGTTGGAAAGTAAAAGGAGTGTGTTAAACCATGACCAAAATTGGTTGTGTTTATTATAAACCAGTGAAATTGGATAGTTTATGACATTTATGAGTCCTGGATAAAATTTAGAAAAGTTTGGATATGTTTTTATTAGAGACACAAAAATCACATCACAATATATATGGTAACACCATAATATTTGTTGGTTATTTTTGGTATAAGATGGGTTAAATGTCACACCATGATTCCATATTGTCACACCATAATAGGTGTCTTGTATGGTTGCTAAATAATAAATGATGAATCATTGGATGTTATGAATGGAACATCACTCTATAATTAGATAGAGTAAGGGAGATGAAGTTTTTACTAAGGCTAAGTCATACTATAATTTATGGATATTATATCATGATTTTTTTTGGTGAGATGAGAAGGAGATTTAGGGTTTCAAATTGTTCCCTAATATTCACCTAATAATAGGAAAATTTGAGTAAAAGTGATTTAGAATATGGATGATGACTTGAATATTACAGCGTAGTGTAAGGACCCAATATATTGTAGAATTGAAGGTTGTGTCATGAAAAATATTGTTATGCCGTAATATAACTGGATGAAAAATATCTGGAGATATCGATCACATGATTTTCAAAGTTTAAATCTAGAATCAGGCCATGATTTTTAGAGTCCCTGGTAGTGAAATTAAATTACAACACAATGTGAGGTACTATTCTATAATTTTTAAGGTATTATATGGTTTTAAAATTTAGAGTATTTTTCAATTATAGGAATATTTTATTGGAATGATAGAAAGTTATTTCATTGATGGAGGATGGTTTAGGAATCCAGTAAGGTTTATAACATGTGGTATTCAAAGAGGGATAAATTTGGAAGATTAATTTAAAGATTTTATTAAGGAATATTCAATGAATTCGGTAGATATGAAACAAAATATATAATATATAGAGCATTACAACACATATAGAGTTTTATAGAGAGATGATTCTATATAAGGTTTATTCATTGAGAATCCAAAATTGACCAAGAAGGCTAGACTAATAGAAAACACCCTTTCTATTATAGCATATAGAATATTCTTGGTATTCATTATGAGAAACTCATGTGTCGACTATTATTTAAATATCTTATTTGAAGTAGTGTATGGATAAGAAGATATATTTGGTAAACCTTGGCCCAAAAGTGAGCCATACCTAATCATATAATCACATACAATGAACATTAGTTTTTGGTACATCAATACATCAATGTGTGTATGATCCTTGTATGTAACCCATGGCGGTGAACTGGGTAAAAATCATATGTCTTCATTTTTATTTTCATATTTGGATGTTATGGATGTGTGATTTAATTTGATAGGTTCACTGTGATCTTTCCAACATGGGAACATGATTTATTCAATGAGAATAAATTGACACCCTAATTCACCTCCCTCTCAGGGTGTTTTGGTATTATGGTTTCAATAAGTGGAATTAGATCCACAATGTTATTTTATTGGTGATTTTTTTCAAGTTATCTTTGGTATGGAGAAAAATATTAACATGAAAGGTGTTCCTTTCTATGATGGGTGAAATTATAAAATTTTCAAGAACTATATGAGATCACATCTAAGGTCTCTTAGGATCTATGTTTTATCCACTACATTTCATGGAATTAAAACTATCAATCCTATGAAGTTTTATTTAGAATAAGTGGATAATAAGTTACTTAATACTGATGCGAAGTCATAAAATCCATTATCCATAACGTTTTTAAATAAAATCTACATAGAGGTGATGATATTCACATCCATAAAATACATTTGTTATAAGTTAGATAATATTTATGAATGGAATAACAAAGTGTAATATCCTGGATTCTTCATAAGGTATTTTTTGTTTATGTTTCAATTTAATCCCCTTATTTTGGTTAAATAAGTGTTTCCCCCAGTTCATGAGAAGACTTGGGGGTGTTCCGGGGGTTCGGGGCATAAAAGAGGAGGAAAAAATAGATTTCTGTGCATGTTGCACAGTTTGGGCATGGTTGGTGAAAACCATGTGGAACTCCCAGGAAACTGTGTGAAGGAGTTATTTTCAGACAATGGCATGCACACTGTTTTTACATGGTTTAAAAAATCGTATAGGAAAACCGTGCAACACAATAAAGTTAGGAAAAAAATTACAAAAATGTCACCCTAGGATTTTTAAGTCTAACTCGGGATTTTCCTCCTCTCCTCCACCTATAACCCTAGATGTGAGATTCGATGAACGAAACTTCCCAAGGGTGATTCTCCTTAGATCCTAGGCCATTTGGAGTGCCATTGGTTTCACATCGAAGCCCTGGGTGAGTCTAATATTCTCTCTATTTCCTTTTCTTGATTAGGGTTTGTATTCCTCTCCCATCTCCATCCAAAGCTCTAAAAACCCTCTTTTTTGGTGAGATCTAGGTCAAGTATTTGAAGAAAGTATGAATCAGGATCTTAGGCTTTGTTTGAGAGTGTGTTCATTAACAAATTCTACGAAATTGGTATATAAGTTATATCCCATAGTTTCATTGTAGATTTATGCATGTCCAATTTTGTTCTTTGTCGCTTATTTTTGTGTTTTTGAACCCCTTGGTAGGGTTTGGAATAATGGGTGTCTAAATAATGAATGGAAACCCTAATGGTCCTCATGGGATGTAATGAGGATGATTTGACCCATTTGAGGCCATCCATGGGGTGTGCCAATATTTACCAGGCCTAGAAATTAGCCAAGTAAGTGCTAGGTCATTGTGTGATAAAGTAGAGCCCTTTTTGAGTATGTTGATATGGTAATGGCATGTGAAATGGTTAAATATGATTAATGATAGGAAATAAGGGAATTATTAAAAATGCTTAGTGGGATAGACATGGGAATGAGAATTGGGATAAATGGGATAAGAAATGTAAATAGAAAATGTGTTAACGAGTTATGGCATATTTTTTAATTCCCATGTTGATTATTGAATTATGATTGCTGTATGAATTAGTTGTGTTGGTTGTGGCATGATTTGTGTGTAATGAATGAATGAATAAGCATGTGAACATAACTTGATGGTGGGATAAAGGACTGTGGCTCCTCCCATGGGTTGGGTTGGACTGATGCTCTAACCCCACCCTAGAATACATGGTTTGAGGAGTCAGAATGATGATATATGACCCAAATGGTTGTATTCGATGAAATTACCCGGACCAAGGCTCTAGGGAAAGTGAGATTTATTGATTGTTAAATATGTTATCCCTCACGAGGTAGGGAAATTGACTTGTCTCCCTTATGATTGAGCTGGTTGATTATGAATAGTCCATTGAACATAGGATGAACATTAATTAAGTTATGAAAATGGTTTAAGTAATTGAAATTGGAAACAATGTTAGGAATGATTCTAGTAAACCTCGCCAACTAATGGATTCGGAATTTTCCTTTATTTACTTGTTATTTATTTCATACTTCATGCACTATATATTAGACATGATATTTTGTAGACACCATTGGTGGTGGCCTACTGAGTAGTACTCACACCCTACTTAGGCCGCCGTTGGGTACCTAAGTGGATTTCATGCTTGTAGGTCGGGACAAGGGCAAGGACCCTATGCTATGGAGTTGAGTTGGACATGGTACATGCATGGATGAGGTTCTGGACTTGGAGTTAGGACCATTTGGGGATTTTGTTGTTTTCTTTATTTTGGGTTTTTTTTCACTTGGAATTGTAGCAAGACATGACATATCTACTATTGGATACGGTTTGCACCCAGTTTTGGAAATGGTTATTTATGATTGTTCATAAATTTTCTTACCTTGTTCTAAAATTTATGCTTGTTATCTATTGTGAATTACTCTGGTAAGATGGTATAGTCTCCATACAAGAATAATTTAGACCCTCACTGCTAGTCAAAAACCACTGGCATACAGAGAGGTGTGCTTGAGGTCATGTGATGACCCGACTCAGGGCACGATTAGTGGATCCCAGGTCGGGGACATTACAAAGTGGTATTTGAGGAGGAATTTTTTATGACTTACTATTTGGGGATGATAGACAGGAGGTTAGGAAGGTTTCTGGACTTGGTAATGAGCTCGTGTCTGGGAGTAGCTAACTCAAGTACGTGGGAAAGCCCAAGTCACCCTAGGTGGGAATTGTTGTTATTATTGTACATTTGATGACATTTAACTATTAGGTGATACTCTTATTGTGTGATGTGATAGTTTTATGACATTTTTCTCATGGCTAGAATGACATGAGGTTTTTTATTCATGCATCATTATAGGCAACTATGTATACAAGTGACATGAATCATAGTAGACACACACACATAGGATGGGTGTGTGGGACATAGAGGGTAGAATGCATTTGATTTTCTTAAAAGTGGAAAATATTGTGTCTAAAAAAATGATACAAAGGGGTAAAAATGGAATAAAAAAATGTTAAATAATAATTTAGGGATTATGCTTGATAAAGGGTGGTAAGAGAATTAAAATTTAATTGAAGTAAGTTGTGATATGGGAATAGTTTGATATGGTATAGAATGCAAGGCTTGTAACTGTGTGAGTTAGTTATCCAGTGTTACCCATAGTCCTTGGGAAATGGATGAGGGTAGTGTGCTAGGTATGATTAGACCTGTTTGGGTGATGTATGTGAAATGTTTTGTTAGTGTCTTGTGATGATCCTTACTTTATATTTGTGAAATCTCTATGGTTTGTGTTCTAAAGTTTGTGTTTGGAATTGTAGAGAAATAACACCATGAAGACGTGTGATGATAGGGAAATATGAGGATGTTGCTGAGAATGCTCCCCCAGTAGTGGAGCAAGAGGATTAGGTGGTTCAAGATAATAAGGAAGATCAATTCCTTGAGAACTTTGCTTATTTTATGCAGATAATGGAATGAGATCCAGGGCGAGTTGCATCGAGTATGTTCGAGCTGACCAAGGAGTTTCAACTACAACCCCCTCCAAACTTTACCAAAGATGGTGGGATAGTGGAAGAAAAGTACTGGATATAGTCTATCCAGAAAATTCTTGATCATCTGGAGACTCCTCCAGAAAAGTGGGTCAAGTTAGCATCCTATATGTTGTGGGGCTAGGTGAAGCATTAGTGGGATATCCTAGTGAATACTGAATAGGCATAGGGCATGTTTTGGAAAAGTTTTCAGGAAAAGTTATTGGAACATTACTATCCAAAAACCTTGCAGTAGGACAAGGCTGTAGAGTTTATGAGGCTAACTTAGGGGATGATGTTAGTAATGGAGTATGCAGGTCAGTTTACAAACTTGGAATGTTTTGTTCCCACTTTAATGGTAGATGAGTCATCTTGTGAGGTTCTTTCAGGATGGTCTTCATCATAAGATCAGATCCCAAGAAAGTATTTTTCAGCTGAAGAGGTTTACTAAGGTGATGGATCAGACCCTCATCTCAGAAGGAAACCTCAAAGTGGCCTCTGGAAGCAGGCATGCGATTCTAGTGGGGTGAACCAGTGGTGTGAATTCTAATAATAGGAAGTGAAACTTCAATAATTTTTACCAAGGAAATGATGGACAACACAACTAGAAAAAGGAATCAGTACCTCAAGTCTGTGACTAAGTTTTCTTCTATCAGTGTGGTAGGCCATGACATGTGTGAAGTTAGTGCTCTCAACCAACAGCTAAATGTAGAGAATGCGAAAAAATGTGCCATGTGTAGAGGTTTTACAGGAACCCATGACAATAAAAAAATGATGGAGGATAGAGATCAGTGTAGTGTGAAGGAAGGGGGTCGATTAACCCATATCAGGTAGGTAATTAGAGATCCACAGGTCGTACCACTAGGGGTGGTGGACACATAATTATGTGTCCAGACTATCCATACTAGTAGGGAAATGTAGTGTAGGGTAGTCAGGCTAGGACCCAGTGTAGAGGGACATGCTAGCTTCATATAGTTTAGTCTACACCTAGAGGTGGCGAGGCTGGGCTATCTACTATTCTAGGTATGATTCTTGTATCCTCCACATTCACTAGTTCTCTATTTGACCCAGGTGCCACACACTCTTTTATATATCACAATTTTTAGTTGTGTTGGGCCTATCCGCGGATTGGGTATGTGGGGTTATGTCTATTTATACTCCATTGGGGGTGAAATTTGAGGATATCAGACAGTGTAAAGGTTTTTCTTTAGAGGTTAGTGGTTATCATTGTATGTGGAACCTGTTTTTCCTTGAGATGTCAAGTTTTGACCTAATTTTTGGCATGGAATGGATAGTGTCATATCAGTCCCATATTGATTCTTACCATCATAGGGTAACGTTCATGTATCCTAAAGGAGACACTTATGTATTTCATGGTGAGTGGGATGTTCGAGCAGGACATGCATGGCCAATTTTCCAGAAGGTGGGAGAACTCATGACCCAAGTGGTATGCCTTATTCTTGATGATGGAGAATTGGAGAAGAATGTATTTTCTCCTGTGTTGGATCAGTTTCAGGATGTGTTTCCTAAGGATTTCTCAGGACTAACACCCGAAAGGTATGTGGAGTTCACAATTGAGTTGTTTCTAGGGGAATAACTAGTTTCTATTCCACCATATCGAATGGTTCCTGTAGAACTCCAAGAACTAAAGGTTAATTCGGAAGAGTTGGGAAAAAATTGATTCATTCAACTTAGAACATCTCCATGGGGATCACCTGTGATATTTTCTAAGAAGGCTAATGGGTCTTTGATGTTATGTGTTGATTACAAGAAGTTTAATCAGATGATAGTTAAAAATTGATACTTGCTTCCCAGAATTGATGACCTATTTGACCAATTTAGGGGTGCATCAATGTTCTATAAGATCGATTTGAGATCGGGATACCATCAGTTAAGGGTGAGACCTTTTGATGTACTATTGGATAGATTTCTAAAGTAGGTATGAGTTGTATGAATTTGTAGTGATTCCATTTAGACTGACCAATGCACCGACTGTGTTCATGGAATTAATGAATTAGATATTTCACCCATCTATGGTTCAGTTCGTGGTTGTATTTGTTGATGACATCTTGGTGTACTCAAAAAATCTTAATGATCATTTCAAACATCTTTACATCATTCTGAGTACACTAAGAGAGCATAGGCTTTACGCTAAGCTATCAAAATTTCAGTTCTGGATTGATAAATTGAATTTCATGGGACACATAATTTTTAAGTCAGGTGTGTTGGTGGATCCAGAGAATGTGCATGATGTGGTATCTTAGGAGTATCCCAAGAATGTTTCTGACATTCAGATTTTTCTAGGTTTGACCAGTTATTAATAGAGGTTCATTAGGTATTTTTATCATTTGGAAGTGCCACTCTTGGTTTTAACCAAGAATGGGGTTAAGTTTAAATGGGCATAGGCATGAGAGAATGATTTTGAAGAATTAAAGAAGCAACCGACTACCACACTGATTTTAATCTTAACTGAACCTGGTAAGAAGTACACCTTATTCTATAATGCATCCAATTTTGGACTCAAGGTAGTGTTGATAAAGTATGATCAAGTTATAGCTTATGGATCAATATAGTTGAGACCTATTACCCTACTCATGACCTTGAGCTAGCTGTGGTGTTTTATGCATTAAAGTGTCGGAGTCATTACTTGTTGGGGGAAAGGTTCACAGTGTTTACTAATCATAAAAGTATTAAGTACATCTTATCTCAATGGGATTTGAATCTTTGAAAGTGAATTTGGGTCTAGTACCTATAATAATTCAATTTTGAGTTGGTTTACACATCAGGGAAAAGGAATAGTGCTGCAGATGCTTTGAGCTGGAAGACTCAGAATCTAGAGGTTTAGGAATCTAGATCTGAGTAGAGAATGATGGATTTTATTTCCAAAATTCATATGGAGATACATGATGGGAATTAAGAGATTACCCTTGAATCTATAGAAATTTATTCCATAATTTTGATCTAGGTTAAGGAGAGTCAGCTAGAGGATCTGGAGTGTTTGGCTATGAAGGAAAATATTAAAGGTGGGGAGTCACCTTCCAGCTGGGATGTGGGTGATGATGGACTTGTTTATGTTCGGGGCTATGTTGTGGTGCCGAAAGGTGTGCGAGAATAGTTTATGCATGAGTTACATGACTCAAAGTGGGCAGTACATCTTGTTATGACTAAAATATATTGTGATCTTCATCGGTAGTATTGGTGGCCGAGAATGAAGAAAGAGGTTACAGGTTTTGTGGCGTGATGCCTTACCTATCAACAGGTGAAGGACAAACATCAATTACCAGGAGGGATGTTACAATAATTTACTATTCTAGAGTGGAAGTGGAATTATGTAATGATTTATTTTATAGTGGGTCTTCCTAGGATGCCTTGAAAGAGTGACACAGTTTGGGTGATTGTGGATCAACTGACTAAGGTGTCTCATTTCTTGCTGATTCAGGAAACTTTCACAGTTGATCAGTTGGGTGAATTATATGTCCAATAAATAGTGCGGTTGCATGGTGTTCCAAGAACCATAGTTTTGGATCATGATCTGAGTTTCACATCACACTTCTAGTGAGTGTTACAGAGGGAACTTGGTACTTAGGTGTTTTTGAGTATGTCTTATCACCCACAAACTGACGGACAGTCAGAGCATGCAATTCAAGTGTTGGAGGACATGTTGAGAGCTCGTGTCCTAGATTTTGGTGGTTCTTGGGAGAACCATTTATCAATTGTTGAGTTTTCTTACAACAACAGTTTTTAGGCTATGATTTAGATGGAACCTTTTGAGGCCCTCTATGAGAGGCCGTGTAGATCTCCGTCGTGTTGGTTAGAAGCCGACGAGTTTGAGATGTTAGGTCTGAGTCTCATGTAGGAGACATCATAAAAGGTTTTTTTGATTCAAAATCATATGATGATGGAACAAAGTAGATATAATTCATATACAGATCATCATCTTAGGCCTCTCAGATTCATTGTGGGTGATAGTGTGTTCCTTTAAGTGTCACCAAGGTTGGGTCACCATTGAATCCGAAAACAAGGAAAGTTGGCACCCAGGTATGTGGGTCCATTTTAGATTTTTGAGAGGATTATACTGGTGGAATACTAATTAGATATTACAAAATAGTATAGTGGGATGCATGAAGTTTTCAATGTTTCACAAATCTGGCAGTATCACCCTGATCCATCTCATGTGATAAATGCTGATGATGTTGAGCTTGGGGATGATGCATCCTTTGAGGAGCATTCAGTTCGTATTGTGGATCATAGTGAGAAGATCTTGTGGGGAAAGTTTGTGCCTTTGGTTTTTATTATATGGTTTCATGGAAACGTTCAGGAATAAACTTATGAGAGAGAATTAGATATGCGAGCCTAGTGGCCCAATCTCTTTTCTTTGGAAACTCAATGATGCTTAAAAAGAGTAGCTCGAGGATGAGCCACCATAAGGTGGGGAGGTTGTAAGATCCTAGATTCTTCATAAGGTATGTTTTGTTTACTTTTTAGTTTAATTCCCTTATTTTGGTTAAATAAGTGTTTCCCCAAGTTCATGAGAATACTTGGGGGTGTTTTGGGGGTTTAGGGCACAAAAGAGGAGGAAAAAGGAGCTTTCTGGGAATAATGCACAATTTGTGAATAGTTGGTGCAAACTGTTCAGAACTCCCAAGAAATCAAGTGAGGGGGGTAATTTTTTGACAATGGCATGCACACAGTTTGCGCATGGTTTGGAAAACTTTGTGGTCCAGTAAAGTTGGATTTTTTAAAAAAAATGCCACCCTAACATTTTTAAGTCTAACTTAGGATTTTCCTCCTCTCCTCCTCCCACAACCCTATATGTGAGCTTGGATGACCCAAAATTACCAAGGGTGATTCTCCTTTGATCCTAGTCTATTTGGAACACTATTGGTTTTGGATCGAATCCCCAAATGAGTCTAATATTCTTTTTGATTCCTTTTCTTGATTAGGGTTTGTATTCCTATCCCATATCCATTCAAACCTATAAAACCCCACTTTTATGGTGAGATCTAGGTTGAGGATTTGAAGGGGGTTTGAATCAGGATCTAAGGATTCTTTTGGGAGTGCGTTTATAAATGGATTCAAGTTAGGTGGTCTATAAGTTATATCACATAGTTTTTTTGTAGATTTGTGCATATCCAACTTTGTTCTTTGTCACTTATTATTGTTTTTTTAAACCTTTGGTAGGGTTTGTAATAATGGGTGTCTGAATGATGAATGGAAACCCTTATTGTCCCCATGGGGTGTACCAATATTTACTAGGCCTATAAATTAGCCAAGTAAGTGCTAGGTCATTTTGTGACAAAGTAGAGCCCTTATTGAGTATGTTGATATGATAATGGAATGTGAAATGGTTAAATATGATTAATGAGAGGAAATAAGGGAATTATTATATATGCTTAGTGGGATAGATTTGGGAACAAGAATTGGGATAAATAGGCTAAGAAATATAAATGGAAAATGTGTTAACAGGTCATGGAACGATTTCTAATTCCTAAGTTGATTGTTGGATTATGATTATTGTATGCATCAGTTGTATTGGTTATGGTATGGTTTGTGTGTAATGAATGAATGAATAATCATGTGAACATGGATTGATGGTGGGATAAAGGATTGAGGCTCCTCCCATAGGTCAGGTTGGAATGATGCTCTAACCCCACCCTAGAATACATGGGTTGGGGAGTCAGACTGATTCTCTATGCCACCAATGGTTGTATTTGATGGAATTACATGAACCGAGGCTCTAGGGAAAGTGAGATTTATTGATTGTGAAATATGTTATCCCTCATGAGGTAGAGAACTCAACTTTTCTCCCTTATGCTTGAGCTGTTTGATTATAACTAGTCCATTGAACATAGGATAAAAGTGAATTAAGTGATGAAAATGGTTTAAGTAATTGAAATTGGAAACAATGTTAGGAATGATTATAGCAAACCTTGTCAACTAATGGATTTCGATTTTTCCTTTATTTACTTGTTATTTATTTCATACTACATGCACTATCTGTTAGACTGTATATTTTGTTGACACCATTGGCGGCAGCCTAATGAGTTGTACTCACACCATTCTTAGGTCTTTTTTGGGTACCCAATCTGATTTCATGCTTGCAGGCCAGGACAATGGTTAGGGCCCTATGCTAGGGAGTTGAGTTGAATATGGTACATGCATGGATGAGTTTCCAGGCTTGGAGTTAGGACCATTTTAGGATTCTGTTATTGTCTTTATTTTGGTTTTTTTCACTTGTAATTGTAGCATTAAATTACATATCTATTGTTGGATATGGTTTTCACCTAGTTTAGGAAATGGTTATTTATGATTGTTCATTGATTTTCTTACCTTATTCTGCAATTTATGCTTGTTATCTACTGTGTATTACTCTGGTAAGAGGGTATAGTCTCTCCATGTGACTAATTATGACCCTCACTACCAGTTGACAATCTCCAGAGTATGGGTAGGCATGCTTGAGGTCATGTGAAGACCCGTCTCGAGGCACCAGTTAGTGGGTCCCGGGTCAGGGATGTTACACAAAGCGAAGGAAAAAAAAGCTAGAGGTATTGAAAAATAATACCAATGATATAAATATATGAATGAATAAAATAATTGATGGATTTTCAACCAAATTATTGTGGTTGTCAGATCCATTCATGTAATCAGAGAATAGATAAGGTATGTTGAAATAATAAAGAAAATCCTATGTATATTTCCACCTTTTTATAAAATGGTTTATAAATTAGAGTTGGAATTTCCTTTTAGTTGTCTTGTATTTTAAATATTTTTTGGTATATTTGGTTTATATTTTTTGATATTTGGACTTGAATGGGGTTGGGTTATGTTTATAAAGTAATTCAATGTTTTGAAATATTTTCAAGGTAATGTTTTATGGTTAGGTTTTTAAGAAATTAATTTATAATTTGATTTTCAATAGATGTTTCAAAATTCTTGGTTAGAACTTTAAAAAAATAGTTTTCTTGATGTTAATGTTTCTTAGAAGCAAGCTTCATTCGAGTTGTTTTGTTGAGAGTCAAGAGTTAACCTGAATACGGTATGTGTTTCATATATTTTTTTCTTGGTTAAAAGGTAAAATGAACTTTATATGAAATTTGGTAATTTTTTATCAAATATTTGATAGAATACCTTACAGAATAGTGACTGTTTTATTTAGTTACAATTGATGTAAAACTTGGGTGCTTGGGTAGGGAATTCTAGAATGGGTGGAGGTCCTTTTCTACTATTTATGTGTGTCTCCCTAAATATTGAAGTAATGTGTGATTTATTACCGACTTACGAGTGAAGTAATTTGACACTATTTTAATTAGTTGGTAGAACCACCCTAACTAGTGACTTTATCTTCCCACTAATTAAGGGAATCACACTAAGAAGTGAAGTTATACTACTAGGTGACCCTAACCTTAGTTTTCCTAGGGGTTTTCCCATGATATCAATGATTTATTTTCTTTGTTTGAATAGTGTTAACAAAATTCATATTTTGTTACTTTGTATAACTTTATTTATTTATGAGTGGATGTTATTGCTATTTATTTTTAACAGTATTTATTTTATTTAATTTCTATAATTTCTATTTATTTATAATTTTTTTATTCACCATATTTTCTTCTATTTGTGGTTATTTTTCATGCATTATTTTATGTGTTTCTTAGTAGTGGATTTTTTATACATGTGTACATTCTATATTTTTAACTTATCTCTTGGATAATTACTTAAAAATAAAATAATAATATTTTAGAACTAAAGGCTATAAATAAATAACTTTCCTTTTATTTCAATGACTTAGTTTTAAATCCTTAATATGTTTTAAATAGATTTAAGAATGGAAATTTAAAATAAATTTTTTATATTGTACTAAAATGGATATAAATGACAGAATCTTGTGACTTGTTTTTAATTAAATTAAAAACTCACCTTCTTAGTTTTAATTTATAATAAGCGTGAATAAGATTTATTTTTAAAAGGTTATGCATGGGGTGTGGGAAGGTTACCTATTGGGATTTTCTTCTTATTCCTATATACATTTAATATTTTGTTTTAGGTTCTAGTTGGATAATGGTTTGTCTTGGTTTTTGAGTTTGATTATAGTAGTGGTTTTAAGAAATGGAGAATATTGTTTTACACTTGAAGGTGTGTGATCGTAGACTTTATTTCATTTATTTTATTTTATTTATCTGATGTATCATGCCATGATGAATGCATATTTTAGTTTCTCTTGGTATACTTGTTGAATTTTGTTTTATGATTCATGTGTTTTGTTTTATGTAATGATTCATTTAGTTTTGGTTAATATTAAAACTACTTATTTTTATATGTGTAGACATCTAATGATGGAGTGGTTATGTCGAGATTTAGGATGGAAGCTTCATGTCAATATTGTTTTATTAGGGGAAATCATTCCTAGTTGTAAAAATTTAATTCCCATACACTAGTTTTCAATTTTTGGTGATTGGGAGAACCCTTTGGGACTTGACATGGGTTAGATAGGGTGCCCAGATTAGGAGTGGATCAAGTTAGGTTGTGACAAAAAACTTCTTGAATTGAATCTCTCCAACACTCATTTTTATTCAATCCTTTAAAGAAATGTTATAGCAGACTATGGATTAAAGGAAATCCATCCCAAGCAATGTGAGATTCAATATATAGTTTATATAAATACCTAAACTCAATACAATATAAATTTATTACAATATAAATACACAAATACTTAATAAAAACATGAATACATTAATTTATATAAATGTATATATAGGCTATATATTTAAATGTATTTAAATATTTTATGAAAATAATATTTATTTGAATAAGAATACAAATATATATAAATAGAACCATGTGTATATAATAAACAAAAATTTTATTTAGTGGAGTGGTGAAGGTGATGTAAGTTCACCTAGAAAAGCACGATTTAAAACCCACCATGGGGGGGGGGGGGTTCCATGACATATGGATAGAGGAAAGGGGAAATGCGCGTGTGGAGGATAGGGGGATTAAGGGAGGGGGACATTCCATGCATTCCTGAAGGCCAAGTGATTTCAAGGAGGGGATCTATGCGTGGAGCCATAGGTGGGGGTGTACATGGTAAATAGGATGGTGTAAAAGGGGTGAGACAGTGGGATTGATTTAAAAATAAAATAAAATTTAGGGGTGGTTGGAGGGGGTGTACTAGGGGAAGGGGGACTATGTATAGGGTGTAGGATAGTGTGATTGATCTATTTTTTTAGGGTGTTTGGAAACTGCCCCTAAAATTGTGTTTAAAATTCAATTAGGGGCGGTTTCTAACCATCCCAAAAATGGTAAATGAATTAGGGGTGGTTGGAAGCCACCCCTAAATTTTTGTTTCTAGATTTTTTTGGATAAATTAGTGGGGGTTTAATACCCCTATAAAATAACCACCACTAAAATTGCATTCAAAACTTAATTAAGGGTGGTTTTTAGTCACCACTAAAATGGTAAATTAATTAAGGGTGGTTGAAAACTGCACCTAAAATGACTATTTATAAATTTTTTTAGTCAAATTAGAGGGGGTTTAAACCCCCTCTAAAATAACCACCACTAATTTTCAACTTATATTACTAGAAGTTCATGAAAACCATCAATAAAAATATACGGTGGCCACATTAGTGTAAGTTTCTCATAATCACCACTAATGTATTTAGAGGAGGTTATAACCCCCTATAATCAAAAAAATAACCCCCTCTAGCAAGTTCATTTTTTTTAGTGAAACTCTTGTAGGAAATATGAGTACATGCTCGGTCCACTGCTCCCATGTCAAGTCCTAGACTAAAAAAGATGATAGTAAAGAGGTACAATCCAAGTTACTAACCTACAATCATGGGATCTTATCAGGTACCAAACAGTAGTCCAAATAGGGTGTTATTAAAACTTAGTAGGCCAACACCAATTGCGTCTAATACATTCTTATATGTGAGTATAAAATATAACAGTGTACAATATATAAATATTAAAAGTAGTAAAGTGGAGGTAAACAGGGGAATAACACTTTATTCAGCCTAATTAGAGATATCTATAATCATAAGAATATTAAATTAGTTATAGTACACATGGATATAAGTCCACGAATCCAAGAAAAAGTATCCAAGTGAATTCATAGAAGGGGTTTTGGAATTCCCACATATCGAAACCAAGAGAATCCAAGAAGTATTCCAAGGAATTATACTTTTAAAAGGGATCCAACTAATCTAAAGTAATAAGTCCAAGGATTTATTAGGATAAACTTTATTGGAACCTACAAAGATAATCTAAGGCAGTCCCTATATAAGGACATCATGCCAATTCCAGAGGGTTATCCCTACATTTTAATTTTTCTATAGTTTCTAGGTGAATCGTTCATATCGGGTCAAGTCATTCACGAATATAATAAATTGACTATATCCAAGGTAAGATTATCCCTTATAATTCACATCAATGAATCATGTGGAATCCATAATATTTTCACTTGTAATTCATAGTAGGAATCCAAGTCATACCCATGGAATACCTCATTATAATTATAACCAGTTTCATTATGGAAATAGGGATCAAGTCCCATAAAAAAGGGAGAACAAATTGAATAAAAATAGATCACATAAGCTCAAGTACATTTTGTAAAATTATACTCAAAACCTTCATTAATTACAACCTATTAAGTTCTATATACATGTTAATCCTATGGAATTCCGAAAATACAATCCAAGGAATTTATGGTACAAGTCAAGGCACAAGTAAAGTAATCATGTAAGGATTTTATTAAGAATAAACTAAAAACTTAGATGGGCATCCCAAGGATTCCCATAAGTCACTATATCAATTAATAATTAAATTAGTCTATTACTCTTTAATAAGTACATAAAACAAAATAACTTTGGATTTAGTAGTTAATCATAACACCCTAAGTTATTAAAGATGTTTAAATAACCAATAACATTCCCATAGTCCTTATAAGAGTTCCATTATTTAACTGTTATGCCAAAAATACCTGAAGGGGTGGTTGTATCTAAAAATAATTTGGTGTTTTTCATAAATTTCAAACCAAACACACCCTAAGGGTTGTTTTGGCTATACATAAGGTATGGTATTTAAGGGATTCAATCAAAACACACAGTAAGGGGTGCTTTTGGTTCAATAAAAAGTAAATTTATCAAAGGAGTTAAGACAAACTCACCCTAAGGGGGTGTTATGAGTTAATGTTTTCAACCTATAATAAAGTAAGGGATGACTGCACTACATATAGGATAGGATTTAGGTGGAAATTTAAAGTAATTATAAATGTTATGATAAATGCTCAGAATTATTCGTGTGCATAAAAATGACACATTTTATAAATGGAAATAAATTTAGGGAAAATCATATAGACCACCTACCTCATGTATAGGAATCTTCACTCATCTGAGATCGATCCTTGATTCTTTCTAAAAAAAGAGGAAATGAGAAACCAGAAAAATGAATTGGAAATATAGAGTAACCCACATAAAAAACATGAGGAAACTTGAAAGTAAAATAAACTAATAAAGGAAGATAGAGGAGATATAGAATTACCAATTTCTCTTAATCACAAGTTATACTATGAGAAATAGACTAATAATGAAGGTGATCTTCCATGGAGGAAGGGAGGAAGTGGAGGGAGCATGTGGGAGAGTCTATTGAAAAATGAGAAAGAAAAAAGGGGATGGAAACTTATAAGGGTAGAGGGTAAAAATGGTAATTTTTCCAATTTTAATGAGGCACACATTTTGGTTGCACAATTAGGAAAACCATGCACTAACCATGTAGATTCATTGTTGAAAACACACCCCACTTTGCACAATTATAGCACATAGTTTACAAAAAGACACACCAACAGTGTGGATCCCTATGCACTCCTACAGATAGACACATGGTCCACTGGATCCCCTTACATGGCTTAAACAAAACATGTTCCTTAACAAATAGGACACATAATTTTGGGTGCATGGTTAGCAATAATTGTGTTCCATCTTTACACCCTAGGTTATTTTCTCCATAAATTAATATTTCAAAACCCAAATCCCCTAAGACTTATCTGGGCTCTTGAGACACCTCTTGGACTCAAACCACATGAAAAAAAAACACTTTAAGGTTCTCTAACTATTATTATTCCATTACAAAGCTTGATTTGGGATTTTGTCTCTCTACCAAATGAAAACTCAAATTCCTTTTGGAAAATTCAACCAGTACGAAACACAAGATCTTACAACCTCCCCACCTTATAACTTATCATCCTTTAGAAGACCTTATAGAAATCTAGAAATATTGCCTAACCTATGCTGGTCATCAAAACCCATTCAAACAAAACCTTTCATTTTTGTTCACCTGACATGATCCAAAATCATATCATTAAGCCTAAAACATGATACCGCTCCAACTCGAGATGATTCTAATGTTACCCATCAAACACCAATACAATACTCTAAAAATATAATCTAACTTGAGACAACCATGTCATTGTCCCATTAGATCAACCGGCCTATGATGCTCTTCACCCTAGAGCTTATCTTATAAGACCAATTATGAACCTTGGAGATTCCCTTCATTGGTTCACTACCCCACTCGGAATAGTCCCTAGAATACCATATCTCTACACACATAAGAGAACCATCAACCCATTTCTAGCTCTCAATTTTCTAATTTTAAGCTAAATAGATGAGAATTAATCTCCTTGGAAAAAACTGAACACACTAGATCTTCCTTGAAAAGACCAACCAATCCTTGAATAAGGTCTACCACATTTCTAGGGATGATTCTAATATAGTTTAAAACCAACTACATCCAATTTCACATGGTAATGATAGTTTAACCACATATAGATAACTCTTTTAAAAAATAATCAGCTGAACTGGATGACGTTTCATCACTACCCAATCATGATGACTTTAACCCCAAAGTAATTCCATGATCATCTAAGAATTCTCTTTGAGGATCATAACTAACACTCAGTAAAACTTCATGATTAGAATCTCAACTTCAGTTACCCAATAATAAATTCAGAAAATTTTGAGTTACCCTTTAATAACTTAAGAAAATTTCAAGTTACCCTTCAATAACTTAAGAAATCTTTGATTCACCCTTCAAAAACTTACAAAATTTTCAAGTTACCCTTTAGTAACTTAAGAAATATTAAAGTTAACCTTATGAAACTTAAGAAATTTCAAGTTACCCTTAAGTTACTTAAGAAATGTTTTAGTTACCTTTCATTAACTTAATAAATATTCAAGTCACCCTTTAGTAAATTAATAAATTTTCAAGTCACCCTTCAGTAAATTAAGAAAATTTCATGTTACCCTAAAGTCACCTAAGAAATCTTCAACTTACCCTTAAGTAACTTAATAAATATCCATGTTAACCATAAATAACTTAATAAAACTTCAATTTACCCTTAAAAAACTTAAGAAAACTTCAAGTTAACCTTTTGTAACTTAACAAGTCTTTAAGATACCCTTCAATAACTTAAAAAGTATTTAAGTTACCTTTCAGTAGGGGGGATACACTAGCTATAGGGTGACCATTTTTCACTGTTGACTCATGATTGATCGCCAACTACCCAAAACCATCATCATGTCTTAGTATGAGAATCAAAACTTCACAAGAACCAATCTAGACAAGGTTACAACCTATCATTCATTGAGTAATCTAGATATTTTTGGATCCATCTATTTATCAGTATCATGATACCAAAATGATCATTCCATGATTAATCTCTCATATACCCAATCTCCCTCACACAAGTTCCATATCCCAATATCATCACTCAACTCCATACCTTAGGATCATCCTAGAGTCTATCTTATTGAAAACAGAAGCTTATCCCACAAAACATGATTTGTACACCAATAAACACAGTTTATGAACATGGGCCACACACTTATCCAAGTTCCAAAGTGACACTCAATATTAAGATTCCTTTCATGATCAGTTTATGGTGCCCTTCCCACCACAAAAGTTTATTCCGGGCACATGAAATCATAACTATCATAGGTTAGTTCATAGATGTATGTGTGAGGCTCCTCCCAAACCATGCTTATGAATGCTATCTACACCAAATGATAAATACAAGATCATAACTCATATTGACATTGTTACAACACCTAATCATTTCATAAGGTCATACCTAGGACAATGATAACTTAGCTTTCTCCCAATGCCCAGGTCATTCCACTCTGGAAGTGACTCATGAATTCAGCCTTTAAGGACTCATGAACTTTTTCCAAAGAATTCATGAAATAACACAACTTAATGTGTTACTCTATATCATCACCCAACCTCTTAGACACTTAAATGATTACCATAAAATAAAATAAATCTCATTGAAAAATTTATTAACTCAACAGTCACCATAGGTGACAATATGTACTGCCTCAATATTATGCCAGTGTAATAGGATGACCCATTTTAAAAGATTAATTGGCCCAAAAACAACACACATTCACGGCTTATAATATCCTTCACAAAATATCAACCCAGGGTCACATTATCCCACATGAATATTAGTTTTGACGATGACTTATTGAGTCACACATCCTTGAAATTATGTCTACATGACTAAATAAAAAGTCAACCATTCCCTTCACATGTCAGTCCCATTAGGATTAAACATCCAATATGATCATGTTTCTAAAAATATTCAACTTACTGAATGACCACCCACCTACCCATAGTTTCATTTCAAAACTGAGAGTCCAAATCAAGTAAAAAAGTCTACGAATGACATTTTTGTGCCTAAAGATCAATGAAAGCATCCATCGATGCTTCCTATTTCTATGTACACTACCTAAACCTAGATAAAACCTCACTTTAACACAATGAATCAAATCTAAAACTAGACTCATTCCTAAATGATCACTAGTATTTCCTTCTTAACTTCTAAGTCTAACGTAATAGAAAAAAGAAACTGAGACCCATGGAAACTCCCACGTTCCTATCCAAGGAAACTTTAGAGGCAACTCTCAAACTTAACCTTACACTAGGGTCTTCACTATAACCACCACTAAAGGTTTTATTTAATCCATTAAATAAATTATAATTTTAACATAACCATTAAGGATTCTCAGATAAATGAAATTTCATGTACTAGTTATTAAGGAAAACATTTTATAAATTATACTTGGAACTTTACTTAGCTGACACTGCAAAACACTTCAAGAAAATTTTCTTATTATTTATTTTAAACCATTACTTATCAATAAGTTCTTATAATTGGGATATGTTAAATAAAATTCCAATCTAAAGCTATATAGAGAAAAAATATTTAGGTTTTAACTAACATTTTAATTAACTAACGCCTCACATAAAAAAGGTCCAAAAAACAAACAAAATGTCTTTTATCATAGTAAGGGGATCAATTAAATAATATTCCACTATACACTTATATGAAACACTATATGAGTGGATGAAAACACTTTAAATAACTATAACATTTAGTAAAAATATACCCCAAGGGGTTAATTACCAAGGAATGTAAAGATAAAGTCAACCTATAAGGGTTAAGTCATGCCAACTAGGGTTCAGTTATATAGGTATCCATTCCCAATTTATAGAGGTAACACTCTATAAATTACAATTGGCATCCCATTTAAGTGTAACACATTAATAGTTAATTTATTAAATATTTTAACACAACCTTAGTGGGTTTATCACAAATTAATAATATACCAAGTTTGACCTATGTGGGTTGAGTCAATAATAAAAGGATTCAGTTATATAGGTTTTCATTCCCAAGTTATAAAGGTAAAATCCTTTATAAGTTGAAACTGGAACACTATTTAATTAACATCCATCACCGAACATTTGGATTTATTAAGAAAGAAAAATTTAAATTAATTTATCCTTTAAAGAGTTTATTATTTATACCTATACTTCTAAGATTGATCTATAATGATTGAATCAATCATATAAGGATTTAGTTATGTGGGAATCCATTACCAAGTTATGGAGAAAACTGCTCTATAAGTTGCAATTGGCATATTATTTAACTAACATCCATAAGTAATCACTTGGATTTATTTAAAAAACCATTTCCCTTGATGTTAAAATATTCCATTCAAGTTAATATATTTACTATTTTAAGTATATTTTATTTCTTTTAATTAACTTCAGGTTGGTTAGATAGAATTCCATTATCAATCTATATGGGAAAATTCTGTTTAGGTGTATGTAGACACTTTATTTAACCAACCTTATACCATAGCTATAAAGAGGCATGAAACCACACAAGCAAGAAATATCAATAAACATAGCTTGCGTGCTAATGGAATGTGAATCCGATGGGACTAAAATGATGCATGGATACACCTCCTCTCTTGACATACTGGGCTAAGTGATAAATACCATAAATTAACAACCTCAAGAATGACAATAAATCACTCAAGGTGAATTAAAAATAAACTATAACAATGAAAAAAATGAAAAACAACCCATCCCTGGAAACCTGATCTTTCCCCATGTGTGGGTTGTCCATTCCCATAAAATAGTTATTTACCAAGTTTTGACACATTCCTAGTCTCCCGTGTACTAGAACAAATAGTAATACAAAGGAATATAAAGCCTATGACACCACTTTTTTATGTCCCAGGCTTGGTTCACTCATAAGTAACCTAACCTAAGGACCACATGGCCTCAAGCACACCTCACCACACAATAGAGAATACCAACTAGAAGTGAGGGTATCATGATGGTACATTAGGGAGAATATAACCTCTATATTAATACTAAATATAGTAGAGGAATAAATAAAATAAAATATAGAAAGA
Organism: Viscum album; assembly: GCA_963277665.1. NCBI lineage: Eukaryota > Viridiplantae > Streptophyta > Magnoliopsida > Santalales > Viscaceae > Viscum > Viscum album. The sequence goes on from OY728141.1 coordinate 1,303,150,698, forward strand.
TAATAATAAACTAAAATAATGGAAAGTTTCAATAAAAAAAACCATGCATGAACATAAGATGCTACGTATACAAGTAAGTCGAGTATACAATAGGTAATACATACATAAATACTTGATAAATATAAATTAATTAATAAATAAAATACCCAAAACCTGTAGAAAGTATGAGTACATGATTCGTCCACTTCTTATATGTCAATTATTATCCCTAAACAAGTGACAACAAAGAGGTAGAATCCAAGATTCTAACATGAATCTATGAGATCTCCTCAGGTACCAAGAGGTGTCCTAAACAAGGTGTGACTAAAACTTAGTAGGCCACCACCAATGATGTCTATTGAATCCCAGTCCATGAGTATAAAATATAATAATGTGTAGTATATAAATAATAAAAACAGTAAAGTGGAGGTGAACTAGGTAATAACACCTGCTTCATCTTAAGTTGGGCTATCTTTGAATATAGGAATAATAACATAGTCATAACACCCATGGATATAAGCCTAGGTGTATAAGAACAAGTATCTAGGTGAATCTATAGAATTGGTCTAGACATTATGATGTATTATAATCAAGAGAATCCAAGGAGTATTATAAGGAATTCCACTTTCAAAAGGGGATATAATCAAGATTAAGGAATAATTCCAAGTTAATCTTAGGATATACTAGATTGGAATCCAAGGGGATAATCTAAGGCAGTCTATGTTTGAGGACATCATGTTGAATCTGAGGGATGATACCAAAATTATAATTTTCCCAAAGTTTCAAGGTGAATCATTAGTGTTAGGATGAGGAATTCAAAAATTTAAGACATTGACCAAATATAAGGTGAGATTATACCATGGAATATGAATTAATGAATTATTTGGAATCCATTGGGTTTATAATTGGAATTCAAATCAGGAATCTAATTCTTACCCATGACATACCACACTATAATGATAACTAGTTTCATTATGGTAATAGGGATCAAGGATAATAATAAAAGGGAGATACAAGTAAATAAAAATAGAGTTCTTAGGTTTAATTATATTCATTAAAATTGTATTCAAAACCTTCATTAATTATAACCCATTAGGTTATACATACATCTTAATTCCATGGAATTCCAAAAAAGTAATCCAAGGTATTTATAGTATAAGTCAAGGTACAAGTAAATTAATCTTGTAAGGATTTTATTAAGATTAAACCAGAACATTGGAGGGGTATCCCAAGGCTTCCCATAAGGTGCTATATTAATTTATAATTAAATTAGTTTATTAATTTATAATAAGTACATAAAATTAAATAACTTTTGCTCTAGTAGTTACTCATGACACCCTAAGTTATTAAAGACATTTAAATAAACCATGAAATTCTAATGGTATATCTAATAGTTATATTATTTAAGTTTCATACCCAACACACCCAAAGGAGTGGTTGGATCCAAAAATAATTTAGCGTTTTTCTTAATTTTTAAAATAAACACACCCTAAGGAGGCATCTTGGTTACACCTAAGGTATGGTGTTTAATGAATTCAAGAAAAAAACTTTAAGGGACGGTTTTAGTTTTATAAAAAGTAAGGTTATCATGATAATTATCCAGACTCACCCAAAGGGGGTGGTCTGAGTCGAGGTTTTCAACCTACAATAAAGTAAGGGAAGACTGTACTACATCTAGATTGGGATTTAGGCAAAAATTTTAAGGAATCATAAATGTTAGGATAAATGATGAAAATTAACAGTGTGATTCAAAACATCACATTTTATAAATTGAAATAATTTTATGAATAATTATATAGACCACCCACCTCATTCGTAGGAAGATTCACTCATCCAGTATTGATCCTTGATTCAAGACAAAATTAGAGGAAATGAGAAACTAGACAAAAACCCTAGAAAGAGGGTGTAACCCAAATAAACACTGTGATATAAATTTATAGAAAAAGAAACTAATAAAGGAATATAGGGGATATATAGACTTACCGAACGATCTTGATCGCAAGAAACAACATGAAAAATAGACTAATAATGAAGGAGATATCCCATAGAGGAAGGGAGGAAGAGGAGGGAGTACACAGGTGAGAATACTATAAAATTAAGAAGAAAAAAGGGGAAGGAAAATTATAATGGTAGAGGGATAAAACATCAATTTTCCCATTTTAATGAGGTTCATGGTTTAGTTTCATAGTTAGGAAAACTGTGCTCCAACTGTGCATAATCACTGTTTGAAACACACCCCACTTCACATGATTATAGAAAACGGTTTACAAAATCATGAACCAACTGTGTGTATACCTATATACTCCTTTAGATAACTGCATGGTTTTATGGATCCCCTCACATGGATTAAAAAAATTTGGTCCATAACAAATAGGTCATATAGTTTGGGGTGCACAGTTAGCACTAACCATGCACCCAAATTTTTTTCTCCTAAAACTGATATTTCAAAACCTGAAGCCCCCAAGACTTATCTGGCCCCTAAGGAACCTATTAGTACTAAAAACACAAGAAAAAATAACACTTTAATGTGATCTAACTCTTAAAATTATATTCTAAAGTTTGGTTTTATATTTGGTCTATCTATCAAATGAAAACTCAAATTCCTTTCAGAAAACTTTACCTATACAAAACATAGGATCTTACAGATATAGTCATCCTAATGAATGAAAACCTCATTAATAAATTATGTTGTTCTCATTATGCTAATTTATGGTTTAAATATTCATGAATTATGACCAAAGGTGAGATAAAATAAATATATAAATCCATTCCCTGAATAAGTGAAGAGGTGACAAGGGATGAATTTTTTAAATTGGTTTCAAAAATATACCAACATTTATTCATCCCACCTATTAGTGTTGGAAACATCCCTTTTAGATCCTAAAAATTTTCATCAGAATAAGATTACACCTCTATTATATTCTCATATTTGAAGTTTATTTTTAAATTGAGTATCTCTTTTCAAAGGATAAATGAATTATAGATTAGAAGAAAAAAATTTATTCCCTATCAAAGAAACCATGGAAGATATGTTTTCCAAGAAAATTAAGAACAATAAGAAAAATATGGAAGTAACTTAATAAAGGTTTCATCTAATAAGGAATATAATAATGACTCTCTACTAGTTAAAGGTAATTAAAGTTGAGTTTATCCTGGTATTTCTATTGAAAATATATCTCTAAAAGAAACTTGTGATGAGAAGCTATATTTCTTGATTAAAGAGAAAGAAAAATAAGTTTCCCCAAGTACTAATTTGGATAAAGAAAAATCAATAATGGAATAAGATGGTTCGGTGCTTGAATACACCACTAAGAAAATGTAAAATAGTTCATCCTCATGTGGTTCATCATATTTTCATGAAGAAGTGGTAAATAAATTCTTGTCAAAAATATCCTATAGAATTTCTAAATCACAACTAGGGAAGATCATATTCTTGAATTTTTTTTAATGTGGAATATAATTATTTATGTTCTTATTTGATGAAGAACCTACATAACTTTCCCATATATGTAATCCCTTTTATTTATGGATTATTTAAAATTATATAGAAAGAGATCACCCAACTTGAGAAAGATTAAGAAAACTTTTAGAAAGATTTGTAATAATCGGTGATAATGTGTATAAATCTATCTAAATAGGTAGGATCATTAAATACCATGAATGAGTATATTAAAGAAATTAGATTTAGTTTTGAGAATGAACAGATCACTAAAATTCATGAATAATAATAATCTAAGAAAGAACTTTAAGAAAATACCCATGCATTAAATAAGTAACTACTATTAAGGATTCTCAATTATAGATTAAAGATAATAGGATAAAAGTGTTTGAGCATATGTTATAAGAAAATAAAAAAAACATGATGATGAGGTTGATAAAATAAAAAAGTTAATTTAAAAAAACTAAAGATAATGAAAAATGTGAAATATATTCTCAATATGAAATTTATAGTGTTTGAAGTTAAAATTAATAATCTGGAATTAGTTCAATAAATATCTCCACAATAATATGAGAAGATAACTACTACAAAAAATTAGTTTTAAGGAGTATTATTATGTTATAAGACCTAAATATTATTAAAATATAGGCCTTATTTCATTCTCATATTAATCCATAGTAGGCTTTAATCAGAATGATCCATCTACTTATAAAAATAATATATGTTTTAAATACATTTTAATGAATAATAAAGGGATAAATTCAAAATATGTACATATAAGGATGGATAGAAATGATGGGTAACCCTCCACTATATTCAAAGTGGTTTTAATTTTTTATGAGTATATTTTCCCAAATAACTCACAAATAAAGAGTAATATATCAAAAAAAATTATGCATGCAATTATTTACAAATTGACACTCAAAGAAAAAGAATAAGTCTTGCGAGATACTACTTTTTTGTAATGAGTTTAGGAATAGGGACATGTATTATTGGAATAATATGTCAACCTCAGAGATACATGAAGAACCTATATATAGGGGGAGCAATACTGAGTTAAAACAAAGTTTATAGAAGAATGAGAAAATTTTCTTTTCTTAAAATAGATTTAAAGTCCTTATATATCATTGTGAATCTTGAAATCAAGGTGGTAATAGTTGTGGTGCATGATTTTTTAACACAAGTTAGTATGTATCAAATTTTGTTAAAGAAATAATACCATAAAAGATAAATAAGCATGATGATTTATCCTTAGAAATCCAATAAAAGGAAAACTTGATTTAAAATAGATCCAAGAAGTTCAATAGGATTTCAACACCAAAAGAAGTGTGATGATTATTTTATATAATAAGAAGACACACCATAAAATTTTATTAATAATACATGATTGTGTGTATTTATGGAATCAAGATAGAACACAATATAAATTCAGTCCAAGGAATGAACAAAGGGACTAAGGTGAAAAATAACTATCTTGAGATGCCATGTAGAAAAGATAAGGAAGATGAGTGAACTACTAACAAATTTTTAGACATTTGGTTAGTTGATTTGGAAAAATAAAGGAATAAAAAGACAATTAAAGAGAAAATTATAAGAAAATATTCCAAATGAAGAGATTTAATTTCATGAGAGGGTGTCAACAAATGATGACCAACATAATCTATAAGTACAACGCGGGAGATGAAAGAAGATTTGATAGAATTCAAATAATTTTATATCAATCATATCAATTTAATAATATATTCTCAATAAGATAAATCTTGCATAAAGTGATACTTATGCCTTGATTTTTGATGTAAAGAATAAATTCCCACACAAAAAATCTAGAACAATGAAGGAAACTGTCCTCTCAAAAGGAAGTACAAAATGGAAATTGAGAAGAACCAAAATGAATAAATATTTCAAAGTAGGAACTAAAAAGAAAAGTGTATCATGATTTAGAAAATATTTTAATACTTTTTTCTCATTTTAAAAGATAAAACAGGTTCAACATTATTCCCTTAAAATCTATGTTGTATTTTTATACTTTCACTGTAGGGAATTTAAGGTGAAATTATTTATTAAATAAAGAACTAATGAAGGGAAGTATGATGGAATAACTATTCAAAATCTAAATAAGTCACCATATTAGTATGATTTAAAATATGATACTCTTAATAACATTTTAAGAAAAGATATTCCATGATTAAGTGGATATGGATATCTTCCCTTGATGGGGAGTTTACTTTGGAAGCTTCCAAAACATTGTATATCATCTCTTTCTATAAGGTTCTTTGAAAGTTTCCATTGAAAAGTATGTCTCAATATTCTCTCTTCCTTGGTTTAAAAATATCAAATACTGATATTAATAAAGAGGAATTATTTTAATTAATTACATTTAAATAATAAATTTAAGGGGATATCATAGATGATTTCAAAACCTGTTACATGTACTTGAATGTTTTTAAATTTTTTATTGAGACGAGTATAGGATATCTGGTTGTAATTTTAATAATATAATTAGAATCATTTGGTTTTAGCATGAAGAAATATAAACTTACACTGAATAAGTTATGATAATATTTATAAGTTTTTATCATATTCTATTGATCAATGAATAACTTTGTTGTCTAAATAAAACCCTTATGTTTTTACACTAATCATGGATCCCATAGTCTTTGAGTAGGATAATTGATGACACTTAACTTAAGAACAAAGTAATACTATATTATTCCATGTTATTTGTTTTTATTATCAATAAGGGTGAGAGATGAAAAATTTAAGGATTAAATAAGAAAGGTAGAAGAAGAAAAGATGATGAATGAAGAATAATTAACTAAAATATTGACATATCATTTTCTAGAAATGGTATTAAAAATAAATACAATGGGGGAGATTGTTGTACCTACTTTGGGTTTGTGTTTTATTTTTTTTCAATACGGACAAAATTTTTTCTCATGTTAAAATGTCACTGAATAAAGTATTGGAGTTAGTTTCAAGTTTCTAGACTTATTATTGAGAAGAATAAGTGCTTGGAAGTTGGTTTAAGTACCCAATAATTATATTAATGAGACGACGAATAAAGTTCCTAGGCTATGAATCATTATGCGTGTTGATATTATATGTGGATTAAATAAATTCCTAGAATATTAAAAGTGTTTATATATAAATTATACCATTATTATTTATGTTAAAGATCCATTCATGTGGAAGAATATTTAAGAAATATTGAAGTTCGACCATATGAGTAGATTTATATTTCGAAAGGGTCATTGAAGACTTAGAGAAATATTGAAGTTATACTTGATTTAAAAGTGAGTGATGGTGATTATGATTTTCAGGTTCACATAATGATTTATATAGCTAACTTTAATCTCATAAAACACTATTATATATGAATGTCTTGTATATGATAAATTTATTTGATAATGATTGTGAGTTAATTATAAAGAAGCATGAAATTTGGAATTATAATAAAAAACAGAAAAGACTGATCTTCCAAAAGGTGAACTTTCTTGCTACATGAAGGTAATCTAAGAGATGTATAAAGGTAGTTTGGATCTATGTAATCTTAACTAGATATGTGTAAAGTTTTTCTATATAATGCATAAAGGAAATCAATATTTTCATAAGGGTAATCTTGAATCATGTAAAGGTAACCACCAGACAATGTAAAGGTCATCTAATAAGAAAAGGATCCACATAAGTGTCATCTATCAAATATTAAAAGGTCGTATAGACTATATTTTAAGGTTAATATGAATAATAAGAACTATATAAGGGTAAATATGGAGACTGGGAATTATATAAGGGTCATTTAGAAGTGTGCAAATGTCACTTCTTAGAGTATTTCTAGGCACTATATATGGAAGATGTTATGAGTATACAAAATATATTTGAGTAAAGGTAACTATGAATCCATTAATTTATTTCTACCTAGTTGGTTCTAGGAAAGTGGCTCTAAGGCCATACCCTTGACCAAGATTATTTTACTAATAATAATGAATCTATGTGCAGATGAGATAATAACCACCATACACCGGTGTCATAGTTATCCTAAGGGAGTCAAACCTTGTCAAAAAATACTAGTGTTCACATTGTAATTCTTTCCTTTTTATATCTACATGCACACTGACCAAAAGTGAGATAAAAAAATAGAAATCCATTTATTGAATAAGTGAAGAGGTGACAAGGTATAAATTTTTTAAATTGGTCTAAACAATATACCAACATTGATTCACCCCCTCTCAGTGTTGGACATATCCCTTTGAGATCTAAACAATTGCTCATTTTATTATGTGACATAATTGTATGCCTAATGATAAATTATAGTTTGGTTATGTTCCTTTTTTAAGTCCTTCTATACTCAAGGATCATGAGTTTTAATTTAGAGTGTTTATTTCAAAAAAATTATGAATAGTCATAATTTTAAGAAAATATTTATTTCTAATTTTTTATATTATTAATTTAAAAATCACAACAACATGGGAATCATTTTTGGTATTTTTTTATTTTTTATTTTTTTCAATTTTGATTAAGTTATCATAAATTGAACTTTTTATAACATATAATTCACATGAAAAAGCCAAATAAATATTTATAGCTTATTTAAAAATACTTTTTTTGTTGAAAATTTATTTTTTATGTTAATCAATTTTTTTCATGTTAATATATTTGTATGATCATGTTAATATATTTTCATCGAAAAAAAATCAACATCTTTCATGTTTTTTCAAAAATAATTTGATGATTGTCAAAAAATTTGATAAATTAATTTTTTTATATCTCAAAATATTTTTCATCAATTTAATTATATGAATATTTTAATTTTTATTATAATTTATAACCTATTTGAAAGTATATTATATTCTACTCAATGTAATTTCATTACTTATTAAGTAAGTATACGACTATTAGAAAAATAATAACATTTCATGGTCACATAAGAGTAACCTTTATTTTATGGTTAGTATTGTTAAATGTAGTTTTATTATTATTGAAATTAAAAATAAGAATTATTTATCTTGAATTATGGGTATTAAAATAGACCAACCCCAGTCAACCCATCCTGTTACCTGAATTGGCCCGCCATAAGGCCCGAAGCGTGTTCCCGAGCACCACATGATGAAGAAAAGAACATGGGTATCATACAAATAGAAGATGAGAACTTTTTTACCCAAAATAGTCATATGATAAGATGGAAGTATACATAGTAATACATTAGATATCCATAATATATCATATATAAAAAAAAACAAACAAAAAAAAGTAAAATCCAACATCTGGATAAAAAGGTCTCAACGAACAACTGAAAGACCATCAAAACATGGAACCTAAAAATACCCATGGGTCCACATCTATGTGAATGAACTCCATCACCACCCCAACCCACTAGATAGGCAACATCAAAAGGTTATCCATTCACTAAATGAAACTCTTCCATTTATCCATATCCTATAAAACCAATTATATAAATTCTCAAAGGAAAAAGTAGGATATGATCCCAATAGCCCAGTAGGGAAACACTAAGAATCTATACAACATATATCCACATATATCCATTATTTATCATTTAAAATAGATTTTTAAAAAACTTTATAAATAAATAATTTTCCATATAAAATTCATCCTTTGGTTCTCTTTTCAAAAGCATGCAATTATTTTCAAAATCATTCTATATTCAAATAAATAAAGAAATTTGACATGTCACATATCCAATGGAATAAAAATATAAATAAATAGTTTTCAAGAATAATTATCCATATAAAGATCAAGTGTAAAAATTATAATATCGAAATTTTATGTACATAATGTATTCTAAAATAAACTAGAGTGATATCCATGATATGAGGGTGTACATAACTCAACCACTAAGACATAAAAAGGAAGAATAAGAAACAATTTGTGAATCCTAAAGTCTAAGAACTTTGGAACCTTAAAAAGGATACCCCTAGACTTAATAGAGTCAAGGGCACCACACCTATTAATGGATAACTCCACTAGGGATTGTTCTTGTTTAGTTTCCCCCTATACCCCAAGGTCTCCAAATGTTCTTTATTTCACCATTACATTCAAATAAAAAAAATTCATGTTTTAATATCATTTTCAAATGAAAAAATCCATTTCAAATTCATGCCCACATTTTTATAAAAATATTTTTTTAGCGATACCACACTCCTCCCATGATTGAAAAACTATTTCCTTTTCAAAACCATATTTTAGGAAATTTTTTAAACACATTAAGTGCATAAAATTCATTTATGAAAGAAAGAACATTTTGAAAACCCATTTATAGAGACACTAAAGTTCCAAGCCATAAAACATGATTTTTTATAATAAAAAAAATTAAAGTTCCATAATAACATAAGGATCACCAAGGGATATACTATAGGATAGATATACCTACCTCAAAAATGATTAAATTGACATTTCCTACAACACCAATGATAGGAAAATAATAGATCAGTTCTTTACAAGATTAGATCCAAGTGAAACATCATAAATCACCTATTAAAAAACTTATATATGGAATTAAAAACCCAATTTGGTTCCAATGAATGAAGGGGTTGAGAGATCAATAAGAGATCTAGAGATAAGAGGTGAAAACAAGAGAAAAATAGGATGTATCTTGATAAAATGCACCAAAATCGACCAAGGATCACCAAGAAAGTAAGGGGAAAATCCTCTAGAGCACCAAAGAGGTTATTGTTTAAGATAATGAAGTATTAATAGGTGATTATAGGTTTAAAAGACCTAGGTAATCAGGGTAAATTATAATTTAAAAATGTTTGGATCTAGGCACATAATTAACCCAAATAATTTCCAAAATCACGCACTAAATGTGTATTGGATACTATCTATGGACACCCAAGTCACATGATTTCCTGGAGAAGGCTATATAGTTTGGAAAACCATGATCAAGCTATGTTACAATCACTGGATCAAATTCTATCCATTTGCACAATTTTCCATGAGAAGGCCACATAGTTTAACAAACCATACTCAAACCATGCAAAATGTATTTGTAACCCATAGTTTCATAATTCATGATTACCATAAGTTTTGAAAAAACATGTTCCTAAAACATGTTCCTGACATTTTTTTCCTGAAATTTCAATTTTTTTATCTCTAACTCCCAAAATCCTATAAAACCTCGCAAAAGACAAATGAAGCTCAAAATTAAGCATACTTGTGACCCAAGTTCCATCACAATTCTTCCCAACATGAAATATTTATATCCCTAGAAAGGATCAGGATCATAAAACTAAGAAAATATAAGGCAATTACTACATCATCAAGGCCTCACACTCTCATGTCTCCTAACTATCTCTACCACATTTCCATATCACTCGAACCAATGGGATCATCTTGAAACATAACACCTTATCCTATCAATCCACTCTATGAACAATACTTTTAACCACTAAGGTGTTAGGTTCAATATCAACATCACCAAACTCAATCCCATGGGATAGATCTAGTTTATTCTTCTTCAGTTGGGAAATATGGAACACAATGTGGATAGAAGTCAAACTAGTATGTAAGTCCAAATGATAAGCCACATTTCTGAGTCTCTCCACAATCTCAAACAGGTTTACATAATGAGGTACTAACTTACCTTTCTTCCCCACACGTCTATATCCCAACTGAGGTGAAACTATGAAAAAATACCAATCACCCACCTTAAAGTATAACAGATGGTGATGATGATCGATATAAGATTTTTGGAGCCTTTAAGCTATTTATATCCTATTCCTAATCAATTTAATGATATCAATCATCTTCTAGATGATGCTCTATCCAACCAAGGGCCATTCTCCAACCTCTTCCCAATAGGGTGGAGACCTATAAGGCCTCCCATATAACACCTTAAATGGTTCCATCCAAATTGAATATTAATAAATATTATTATAGGTAAACTCAACTAAATCTAGATGCTTCTCACATGACCTCATGAAGTAAGAAATGCATTCTTGGAGCATGTCCTCAAGAGTTTGGATGTCTCACTTAATTTGGTCACCCATCTATGGATGATAATCGATGAAAAACTTTAACTGAGAACACATCACTGTTTATAATCCACTCTAGAACGAGGATGTAAATAGAGGGTCTCTATATGAGTTGATATCCTATAGAACACCACATAGTCTGAAAATATCCCACACATATATGTACCTAATATCCTATACCCTTTTCAACTCCCTAATAGGTTAAAAATACATTGATTTTGCGAGTTTATCAATAATCACCCATATCACATCCTTACCACTAGGAGTTTGTGGTAGCCCGATCAGAAATTACATGGTTATATCATCTAATTTTTACACTAGAATGGGTAAAGGTTATAAAAAACTAGTAATAATTTGATGTTTAACCTTAATTTTCTAACATGTGAGGCATCAATATACAAAAATTTCAATCGATCACCACATACATGACCACCAGTAATGAAATCTCAAGTCATGGTATATCTTGGTATCTCTAAGGAGCACAAAACAAATCAATTGGTTTCCATTATCCATTAAATCCTACCTCAAGTATACCAAAACAACCCTCCTACCTCAGAAGCACAAAAATACCTCAGGAGATAGAGACCACTCACCCAATATTTCCCCACCATAAATATTCCTATTAAAACATTGACACTTTATATCCTTTACCCTTGCAATTCAAATTTTATCATCCATAAATGATACTACCCGGGTATAAGCTGGGGATACTTATATGTTAGTTTTACCTTAATCTAAGTGCATCTTAGAAAAAAAGCTCATAAATAACTACTCTTCTACTGGTTCTTTCTCTACCCGAGTCATTAATTTTCTACTCAATGCATCTGAGATCAAATTCCATTTACAAGGTCCTGTAAGAAATATAAAAATTAAGGTCTGAATGTACTCTACCCACCATTTATATATCAAGTTGAGATTCCTCTGAGTGAATATCTAATTTATACTCTTATAGTCTTAATACACCATAAAACACTCACAGAAGAGATAGTGTCACCAATTATTGAGTGAATGCATCACTACCAACAAATCTATGTTATGACTATGGTAGTTATTATCATGAGTCCCTAATTGATAATATAAATATGTTACTATCTATCTCCACTTCATTATAACACAACCAAAACCCATAACCAAGGAATCATAGTAAACAACACAACTAACACCCAAATCAAGAAGAATCAAGACTAGTGACAAAGTCAATCTCACTTTCAAAAAATCAAAATATCACTGGCACTGATTGATCTAAAAAAAATTTACACCCTTATGGGTAAACTCTTTCACATGGGATGAAATATTGAAAAATTATTGAATAAAGCATATTTAATAACCATATAACTCCATGGAAATATAGATTCCAAACAAATTTCTAAGATTATCTCAAGACATCACTGCATGAATCTTCTCAATATCTATTAAGACACCCTTCTTAGAAATTACATGGCCCAAAAATTTCACCTCTTGAATCCAAAACTAACATTTAGATAAATTTCTATACAGATTATTTTCTCTCAGGATTTCAAGGACAATTCTCAAATGATCAACATTATTCTATTCATATCTCGAGTAAACATGAATATCATAAAAAAAATACAACTAAAAATGAATCCAATAACTGATGGAAGATTCATTTCATCAATGAAATAAAAATTTCATAAGCATTAGTAAGGAAAAAATATATAAATAGATTCTCATAATTCCCATACCTACTCATGAATTCCATGTTGGAATTATCCTCCACTCAAACCCTCATCTAATGGTACCCTGAACATAGATAATTTTTTTGTAAAACACTGACCCCCTTGAGCGGATATAAAAGGTTTTCAATACTATACAAGGGAAATTTTTTATTAACTGTCAAAATATTGAGTTTTTGGTAATAAAAAAAATCTAGATACTCTCTTACACCTTATTTGAAAATAGAACTAGTGATTCCCAAGTTGAAATTATAGGATGAATAAATCCCTTAGCCTCATGACCCTCAAACTGAACCTTTAATTATTTCAATTCAGTACCTTCCATATAGTACAAAGGTAAGAAATAGATATCTAAAATTCACTAGGAGGTGGTAACCTAGATAAATAATTTGGATACTCACACACCACCATAAGAAGAGGTCCACTAATACATAGATCAATATCACCAAGAAACAACCATGAAAACTATCCTAATATCATATCATCACTAGGAGTAATAATACTTAATCTTTCCAATATCGGATCCAACTCACCCTGGAATAAATGAGTGAATCCATTGGGGGAAATAAACTATACCAATAAATGATAACAATAAATATGGGATTAATATCAAATCATCCAATCTATTCTAATGATAAGGTCAAATATTTAAATATCAATAACTAAAATTCCTATGTAGTTTTGTTGTTAATAATCATCACTCAATAATAATGAAATTTAAATCCTTACTCTAAATTATTTTCCAAAGGATTAGAAAGAGTTATCAAGAAAGGAAGAATTTATGAACACAATAAAAATGTATCAATATGATTTTATGATATAATGGAATGAGTTTCACCTATATCAAATAAATTCATAATCATAAAATATGAAATAAACACTGTACCTCTCACTATAGATGGTCTTTCCTATGTCTCTTCTGGTCCACACTATGCTACATACTGATGCCCAATATCATCCTACCATTTCTTAATAACTCGATCATCACACTTGGCAAGAGGTTGAGATACCACCCCTTTTCTACATTAGGTCTAAATTGAGAGCCCTTGGTGAAGGTGGATCCAACTTTTATAACCTAGGATTCTTTCTTACAAAAATCGTAAATATGAATAGATTTCCTATAAGTGTGACACACCCTAGATGAATCCTTACAATTATATTTGAGGTGTCCCATTTTCCCACACTAATAACAGAACACCTGACTCTACCTTGATGTCCATTGCACACTCCTGCTACCACCTCTGCGCTGGTCACCCATCTACCTTTTTGGACCAGAAAGTAAACTCTGGATACCTCCTACTATCATTGATTCCCTAAAGATATCTATCTTCCTAACTATGTTTTAATCTTATATAGATTATTTTAATAAAACCTCCACATATGTGGGAAGAAACATAAGAATCATTAAAAACCAAATATCTACACCAAAACTCATTTCAAGCCTCCACGACTTGAGATAGTCATTGGAAACAATATCCAAAGAAAATTTCAGCAACTCAGCAAACTAAACAGTACAATATATAAAATAATGATCTCCCTAATCCAAAGTAATAAAATATTATGCCTTCAATTCTCTAAGAGTCTCAAGATAGAACTTTAGATTGAAGGTGCTATTGAAGGTAGTCTAGGTGAGGTCTTCATGTAACTTGGATTGAATAATAGACTCCCACCACTTGGAATTTCAAGCATAAAAGTGGAGAATGTAACCTTGGATACTTATAGAGTTTTTATAAAGTGTAAAAATCATATCAATACTTTTGATCCATTTACCTACACTCTTTGGAACCTTTTCACCATGAATGATCAATGGATGCTTCTTGGTAAATTCCAAATCATGTTCCAATTTTCATTTGGTCCTCATGATCCTAGAGATACAAAGATAAATCCCAAGAAAACCAAGACTAAAATTTATAAGAACATTTTCTATAGAGATGGAACACCTCTTCCATGCTTGAAAAAACATTTCCAATTAAAAACCATCTTTGAGACCTTTTATCAAACACATCATGTGCATAAAATCTAGTTTTCAAAGAAATACCATTTTGAAAACATTTTACATATCCACCAAATCTCAAGGCCAAATAAAACATTCAACTAAATAAATCAAAACCAAATGATATCATAAAAACAAAAGGATCTCCAAGGGATAAACCATAATATAGAGACACCTACCTCAATAATAATGAAACCCTCACTTCCTTTAAGAGTGGTGATGGGAGAGGAATAGATTTGGTCCTCATAAGCGTAAAGATACAAAGATAAATCCCAAGAAGAAAGGAGACAACCTAATACGTTTCTTAATAGATGATAATTACCAAAAAACCATTTCTAGAATACACTAAATCTAAAAATCATGACAAAGTGAGGATAAAAATTTGTTTAATAGTGTATAAATGAGTCAAAAGGCACATTAAAACCTCTCATTAGGGTTGTATGTGGCTGAAGTAACTACACCCAAAAGATTAGGTTGATATTCATGAATTTTAAAATTTGAAACCACCATCACCACACCTTAGTGTTTCCCACCATGACATAATGGCTTCACCCAAGAGGTAGATAGACTACAGGAATATGACACAACATAGTTTATAAAACCAATCCATTTTGAACTCACCACAACATCCACCATGACATGATGAGGTCCCTTATTTCATGGTCGATAATAGGAGTCCTAAAAAATTCCACCAAGAACATTCCAAGTTATTGGACATTTTGACCTTGACTATTTCACATAGGTGACTCACAATTACACCATGAACTTCACCACTTTCGTGGTCCTACCTGTTTTGTACCAAAAATTTCAAAAACCATTTTAAATCCACTATGAACCTTCAAAAATTCAAAAAATTAAAATAAATTTAGAAAATAGACTCTATAACAGATTCCATATACCATGATTTGATAATTATCTCCACCATAAAATCTTTCTGTCCCCATAAAGGCTCAAGATCATGAATCCAAAAAGAGATAAGCCCATTAATGAATCACCAAGGCATTGTGACCCTATGTCTCATGGATGTCCCTACCACACTACTATATCACTCAAACTAATGGAATCATATTTATATACAATAAATTATCATATTGGTCCACTATTTGAATAATAATTTCAGTTAATGAGGTTCCAGGTTCAATTTTAACATCCTTCCATTCAACCACATGGGATGGATCTGATTGATACTTCTTCAGTTGGGAATCATGGAACACATCATGGATAGAAGTCAAATGATTAGATAATTATAATCAATAAAACACATTCCCAAGTCACTAAACAATATAAAATAGGCCGATATAATTAGGTGATAACTTACCTTGCCTCCCCAATTATCAATTTTCTAACTGAGGTGAAACACTAAGGTAAACCCAACCACCTATATCAAATTTAATCAGATGATGATGCTAATAGACATATGATTTCTGGCGACTCTAACCAGTAACTAACCTCCTCCAGATCAATTGCATGATATCCATAATCTTTTGAACAATACTCATTCCAACTAGGGATTGTTATCCAATTACTCCTCAATAAAGAGGCAATCTATAAGGCCTCCCATATAATTCCTCAATTTGTGACATCCTGATTGAATATTGATAACTATTGTTATAGGAAAACTCCACCAAGGGTAGATGTTTCTCCCATGACACACTAAAAGTCAACAACACACTCCCAAAGCATGTCTTCAAGAATTTGGATGGATCAATTATCCTGGAAATCCATTTAGGGATGATATTCCATGTCTGACTTTAAGTGAGAAACCATCGCTACCTATAAGCCACTCCAAAATCAGGATTTGAAGCAAGGGTCCCTATCTGAAATGATAGTTGATGGAACACCATATAGTATAAAAATATCCTATATATACAAGTGACCACAGTCCTATAACTTTTTTGACTCCTTAATAGGTAGGAAATTAACTGATTTCATGAGTTGATCAATAATAAATCATATCACTTACTGACCACTAGGAGTTTGAGGTTGTCCAATCATGAATTATATAACCATGTCATACCATTTCCATACTAGAATGGGTAAATGTTGTTTAAATCTAGTAGGATTTTAAAATTCTCCTTTAATCCTCTAACATGTAAGGCATCGAGACAGAAAATCCACAATCTACCATCTCATTCCCAACCACCAATAATGGCATATCAAGTCACAATACATATTAGTAGATATAGGGTGCATAGAACAATTGGATTAGTCTCTATTATCCATCAATTTCTATTTCAGGTCTATTCGAATGACCATCCTACCCCAGAAGCATAAAACCCCATTGAGAGACTAATACCACCCACCTGAGGTCTCCCCACTATAAATATTATCACAAAAGTTATGAAACTACACTTCCTTAGCCTACCCAAGTCGAATATGATCATCCATAGATGACCCATCCTGAGAACAAGCTAGGAATAACTATCTATTATCTTTCCCTTCATATAAGTTTATCTTTTTAATAAAGATCATCAATCACCATTCTTCTACAAATTCATTTACTATCTAGGTTAGTAATTTTCTTCCCAAATCATCTGTGACCACATTTCCTTTTTTAGGGGTGTATGCAATATCAAATCAAAGGTATAAAGGTAATCCTCCCAACATATTTGTATCAAATTCAAATCCCCCCTGAGAAAATATATAATTTATCATATTATGGGTTTATTATGATATAAACCACTCCCCAAAGAGGTAGTGGTACCAAGTCTTAAGAGTGTGCATCACTATCACCAACTCAAGATCATGAATGAAATATTTATTCTCATGAGAGTGAAACTAAAGAGATCCATAAGCTACTACATGTATCCCATGAATTATCACACAACCCAAAATTGTACCTATTGAATCAAAGTAAACATATTATCCTAAACAAGGATCAATAAGGATCAATACTAGAGTTTAATTCAATCTCACTTTAAACACCTCAAGTGATCTCTGACACTGATCGCTAAAAAAAACTTTACAGCCTTACCAATTAACTATTTCATATGAAATATAAGCTTGGATAATTCTTAAATGAATCATATTCAATAACCAGTAAATCCCAATAAAATTCAGATCTCGAACAAATTTTTGGGCCACTCTTAATACATCATCACCTAAATCTTCTCAAGATCCACTAAGAAAACCTTCTCAGAAATCACATGGACTAGAAATTTTACCACTTGAATATTGAAATAAAATTTGGATCGCTTCCCATATAGATGATGTTCTTTCAATATTCCAAGGATTATATTCAAATGATCAACATGATATTCATATTATTTTTAATAAATAATGATACCATCCATAGAAACAACCATGTAAGAATCCAAGAATATATGAAATATTTGACCCGTTAAATATATAAACATCACATTAACATTAGTAAGGCTAAATTAAATTAATTGATACATATAATTCCTATACATTATCCCAAACACATTGATAGGAATATATTCCTCTCAGACCCTCAGCTGATGGTACCTCGATATTAGATAAATTTTTGAAAACCACTAGGATCCCTTGAGATGATTAAAAAGTTTTCAATTATAGGTAGGGGATATTTGTTCTTAACTATCACCTGGTTGAGTTTTTTGATTATAAATACAAAGTTTTAGACTATGGTATGCCTTTTTTGTAAATGGTATTGGTGATTACCAAAGTGAAATGCTATGATGAATACATTTCTTAGCCACAAGATCCTCAATCTAAACCTTTAATTATTTCAATTTAGTGGGTTCTATATGGTATGGAGGTAAGGAAATGGGGCTCATCCCCAGAAAGAAGTATATAGTAAACTTGACTTCCCTCTTAGGATGTAACCCATAAAAATTATCTAAAAATTTTATAGGATACTAACTCACCACCATGAGAAGAGGTCCACTAAGATATGGATAAAAAATATCAAGAAAAATATCTAAAAATTGGCATGATATCACCTTATCACTAGGGAAAATAGGGACTGATCTCCCTGATCTAGGATCCCACTCACCCTGAAATACATGAGTGACTCTATAAAAATAAATAAAATACACTTGAAAATAATAACAATTGATCCGAGCTTTATAACTAATTATATAATCCTTTCTAATGATGAGATCAAATATTTCAAGTTCAAGAACTAGGAAATACCATACAGTTTCATGGTTGGAAATCACTACTTGACACTCAGGACATCTAACACACTTATCTAACTTCATTCCCAAAGGAGTGGAAAGAGACATCAAAAAAGGTATAAGATTTGAATGTAATCCCAACACATCGATAATATTGGATGAGATAAAGGAATGAGTTAAACTTATATTAAATAAATCCATAACCATAGAATATGAAAAAAACAACATAACTATCACAGTAGATGGTCCTAACTATGACCCCTCTAGTGAATAATACTCTACATAGAGGCATAAAACCTCATCCTTCCCTTTATTCACAGCTCAAGAATCACCCTTGGAATTAGTTTGAGATCCCACCCCTTTTTCCGCATCTGATTTAAACTAAAAGCCCTTAGTGAAGGTGGGACTAGATCTACTTACATAGGATTATATCTAATAGAAACAATAAAGATGACTAGATTTCCCATATGCATGAAACACCTTGGGTGTCACACTAAAATTAGGTTTTAGGTATCACTTTCTTTTACACTAATAATAGACCACCTTTCCCTTCCCTAACATCGATTTCACACTCCTTACACCACTTCAGTGTTGGTCACCCTGATTTCATTTCTAGTAAGAAAATGAACTTTGGATACCTCCTTATTTCAGTGATGCTCCAAAGAGTTATTTATTCCAATTGATATCTTCTACAACCATATATTCATTATCTAAAACCTCCATGAAGGTGGCTAGGAACATAAGAATCAGCATATACCAAATATCTAACCTCAAACCCATATAAAAACTCTGTGCCTTGATATAGTCATTGGAAACAAGCTTTGGGGATAGGTGAACCAAATAGAAAAATTGAGTATCATACTCCATGATAGAATGATCTCCCTGCTTCATAGTAAAAAATTACCATTCCTTTACTACCCTCAATGTATAAAGATAGAATCTTTAATTAATGGATTTCTTTAAGGTATTTTGGGTAAGATCTTTATGGAACCTATATTTTAAAATAGATTACCCCCACTTCCTTCCCACCCCATTAATCATATAAGTGTTGAAACCAACCTTGGAGTCTTCCAGAGGTTTTAGGAAGTGCAAAATTCTCTCAATACTCTCAATTCGATATTTTTATTCTTGGGATCCCTTATCACTATGAAATATTAGTGGATGCTGCTTAGATAATTCCATAGCATGGTCCACCTTACATTATAGTTCAACATAAGTGACTTGGTGTATATATTGGACCATTCAAAATATAGTTTACACCAATAATAATTCAACTAGAGGATTCATCTATGAGGATAACTTCATAGCTTCCTCTATAGTATTCTAATACGATCTTCTTAAAGGATCCATATTCTACAAAATAAATAGGATGAACAAACCATCAAGAATTAAATTCAATTCCTTTATCATAAACTAAATTTTAGAGAAATTAATCCAAAAGGATAACAATATAAACAAGGATTCTAGAAAACCCAAGAATTCCCATGGTAAATCGATTTTCATCATTAGAGTGAGATAGATAGGTACACTCCCACACTACCTCTCAAGTTTTGAAAATCCTACCTCCAGTATGACAACCCTACTTCTTTTATTACACAATTAAACATAATTTATTACATAAAATTCACTTGATACAACATAGAATATTGAGACGTCTAGTGTATTTGGGGATTAGGATCATTAAATAAAAACTTAAAACATGAAGTACTACATCTTTATTAAAAAATTTCTTTACATGACCACTACATTCCCTCGTACTTATCATTGCATGGGATAACCTGAGGACATGAATAAGAAAAGGGTGAGCTATAAATCCCAATTAGGGAATAAACATGGAGTATTATTAGGAATATAATACATGTTAGACAATAGGCATATCATTAGAGCACAATAAAAGCATACACATAAAGACATGATAAAGCATGATAATCATAACATGGAAATGTGGCAACATCACCTAACATGGAATTAGCATGAGCCAATGATCATTGGACATAAAGCATGAGTAAATCATCATTACACATGAAGCATGAGTAAAAAATCTTTTCAATTGAATTATCATGAGTAAACACCCATTTCACATGACGTATCATGATACTATACTTTACCCAATGCATTGGAGTGCTATAATGGCATACCCTTCTTAAACATTTCATTTCATGCATAAGTGTGCCACATGGATCATATAACATGGTTTCATAAAACATCATAATTTATTCCATGATAAAGGAATGTGGAATTAATATATAAAACTTTATAATCAATAAGTAAATGTGCATAAAGGTGAATACATTTGATAAAGAAATGAGCATGGTATTCACTACACAATGACATTGGCTTGGAAAATCAGTGCAATTTCGGCAGCGTAACGACGTGACGTAAGAATTCATAAAAATGGTTGATGAGAGAGAAAGGTGTGTCTCATCATATGTACATGAAATGGAAAGTAATGGAGTTATATAAATACATACACCAACAATTTTAATGGAATTTAGATTCATGATACAAAATAATTGCTTGAATGTAAATGAGGAGAGAGAAATTCCTTTTGGAATTTTGGCATAGTAACAGGTGTACATGGGAGGCATTTAATGAGAGATAAAGGGGTCTCCCATCATTAAAAAATAAAGAGGGATGTATGGGGGAGGTGATAAACCATACCCAAACATTTATAATTGAAATTAAAAGGGCATAACAACATTAAGAAAATTGGACAAAAATGAGAAAGGAAGAAAAACCCTTACTTGGAAGTGTGCTTCTAAAGGCTTGAGAGAGGATTGAGAGAGGCTTATTGGGAGATTGGGGCACCTTGGTAGGATTATATAGAGAGGAAGTCAGAGGTTGGATGAACTCCAAAGGATTTGAGTGAGGGGGAAGTGAGAGCTTGGGTGGGTTTATATAGGAAAAGTGAGGGAATTCTTTATTATTTAGGTTTGGGACACCTCACATTAAACTAATCCAAACCAAAAACCATCCCATGGTTTTTGCCCATGGTTTTTGGAAAAAGGAATTAGAATAAAATATTTTATAAGGTCAAAGTCCGAACTTCTTAAAATAATCTTGTTGCTTATGTGGAGGTGGGTCACACTCCCAAGGAAAACAATTTAAAAATACAAGATGTTTAATAAGTCTTGAAGGGTCCATTAATGCTTTTTAAAATATGTCAAACAAACCCAAAATCACATTATTTTAATGATAAAAAATATATTGTCCGAAAATAAAGCTTACAATATTTTATTGCATCACTATTGGGTCATTATGATGTCATAAAACACATTATATATTTAAATGGTATTTAATTTTTACCCAAAAATTTGACTCTCTAAGAAAATTATGAAAAATTAAACATTGGATAATTTTGAAGTCCTGATTCTAGAAATAATATTTATTTTATCTAAATAATTTTCTAAATATGTTAATTTTTACTTTTAAAATAAAGACTGAAATTTATCGAAAATTCACGAGTTTTGATAAAAATGGATTTTAAACCTTAATAAAAATTACAATTGCATTCATAAAATTATACGATCATTTATATTTAATAAAAATTAATTTAATAATAATAATAATGTTTTATTAAAATATTATTTAATTTAAAAATCCATTAATTCATCAAAATATATTTCTTAGTTGAACTTTAACTAAAAATACTATTTGAGCTTTAAAAATTATTTACAAGGTAACAATAATAAAATGAAAGTATATTCATTATTATATAAAAAAACAATATACATAACCATAGTGCTATGGTCTTGTTACATAACCCCTTATAACACCCACATAAGACGAAAGAGTAAGGTGTGCTATGGTGACAGACTCTTGGGTTGGCTCAGATAACATTGCTCAGGTGGTAATCTTTATCAACTTCCATTTCTCTCGTAGGTGGTCCCACTTGAGCTTAACATATTCAAGATCATCTTGGGCTTGGTCAAGAGCGAAGACCAATGATTCCACCTCCTTTTTGAGCTCTGACAAATGGGCTTCGTATGGGGCACGTCTACTGGATGAGTACATTGCTTCCTTTGTCTGAGTAAATTGGATTTGTTAAAGCCATATATTTATACTAATCATGTGATCACTGTTCAACAGCTATATTAGCAACGGTCACAATTCTTAACATAAAACCAAATAATTTGACATTTTATATAAACATTTTACATAAAGAGACATTTAATTAGATCAAGAGGTATTTCCATTAATGAAAGTTTGGGTCGTTATAATCTCCCCCCCTTAAAAAATTTCACCCTCAAAATTTTCTTTTTCCCACACTAAAAAAGATGTGGGTAACTCTGATTCATCATTTCCTCCAATTCCCACATCGCTTCTTTAAACTTGTGGTTTCACCATAACACCTTGATGAGGGTAATTTTCTTATTTCATAGAACTTTTTCTCTATGATCTAAGATCTTCACTGGTTGCTCCTCATAAGAAAGATCATATTATAACTGTACCACCTTTGAAGAGAGTAAATGTGAAGGGTTTGATATGTAATTCCTTAAGAGGGATACATGAAAGACATCATGTACCTTATACATGATAGGTGGACGTGTTAGTCGATAGTTCAAAGCCTCGACACGATCAAGAATCTTGAAGGGGCCGATGTAACTTGGACTTAACTTCCCTTTCTTTCCAAACCTCATGACTTTATTCCATGGAGATATGTGTAGAAATACCATGTATCCAACTTTAAACTCAAGGTCTCATCGATGGTTATCTGCATAACTCTTTTATTGACTATGGGCTGCCTTGATATTCTGCTGAATTGTTTTCACCTTATCCACCATTTCTTTGACCATTTCTATTCTAAGAAGCTTACGCTCACCGACCTCATCCCAACAAGCCAGTGTTCTGCACCTTTTCCCATAAAGGGCTTCATATGGTGCCATTTGGATGCTCGAGTGGAAACTGTTATTATAAGAGAACTCAACCAGAGGAAGATGTTGATCCCATACTCCTTTGAAGTACATTGATCATGCTCTCAACATGTCCTCAAGTGTTTGAATAATCCGCTCAGATTGGCCATCAGTTTGAGGATGATAGGCTGTACTGAAATCCAGTTCAGTATTTAGAGAATGTTGAAGACTCTTCCAAAACTTATAGGTGAATCTTGGATCTCAATCGGACATAAAGATAGTGGTACTCTATGCAGACTTAACACTTCCCTGATATATATATGTGCCAGTTGATCCAATGAGAAATCCTCCGGAATAACAATGAAGTGTGCAGTCTTGATAAGATGATCCATAATAACCTAGATTGCATTGTTGCCTTTGGATGTCTTCAGAAGTCCGGTGATAAAGTCCATGGTGATGTTATCCCATTTCCATTCTGGTATGTGCAATGGTTGCATCATCCCCTTATACTTATGCCTCTCTGCCTTCATTTTATAACACACCAGGAACTTTGATGTATATTCAACAATCTCCTTCTTCATATTATCCCACCAATAATTCTCTTGGATATATTGATACATCTTTTTGTTTCCTAGGTGAATAGAGAAATTTGAACTATGTGCATCATCCAAAAGTTCCTTCTTCAGCTCCAGACTTGATGGAACACATAGTCTTTTCCCAAATCTCACAATTCTTTCTTCATTAACATTAAACTCTGAGGATTTCCCTTTTTCGATAGCTTCTAATTTTCATGAATTCCCACATAATCCTTTTTAGAATCTTTTAACCTTCCCAAAAGTGATGGTTGAGTAATCATTTGTAAAAGGATTGATGATGTTACCTTCTTTATGATTCCCATGTCCATCTTTATCAAATATAAGAAGATTGGATCCTTTTTAATTCTCATTAATGATATAATTGCTGGGTCCTTTCTACTTAGGGAATCCACCACCTTGTTCTCTTTCCCAGGGTGGTAATGAATTGAGTATTCATAGTATTTGATCAGCTCTAACCATATTCTTTGGCGCATGTTCAACTCTTTTTGTGTGAATATATAATTGAGGCTTTTATGGTCTGTATATATTTCACACTTCTCCCCAAAGATATAATGCCACCAAATTTTCAAAGCGAAGATCACTTCAGCCAACTCAAGGTCATGTGTTGGATAGTTCTTCTCATGAACTTTCAATTGCCTTTAAGAATAGGCAATGAATTTGTCATTTTTCATCAACACACACCCGAGGCCCTTCTTCGAAGCATCACCGAATACCACAAAAAGTTCTCCACTTGTGGGTAATGTGAGGACAAGAACAATGATAATCCTTCTTTTCAACTCCATGAAGATTTCTTCACATTCATCACTCTAATAAAACTTTACTTCCTTCCGAGTTAGCTTGTTAAGAGGGTTGGACAATCGTGAGAAAATTCTCACAAATAATTGATAATATCCAGCTAACCCCAAGAAGCTACAGATATCCGTTACCGATGTTGGCCTAGACCGTCCCTCAATTTCATCTGTTTTGGAGGGATCCAAAAATATCTCATTGCTTGTGATAATATGGCCCAAGAATGAGACCTCCTTCGACTAGAAATCACACTTTCTATACTTTTCATAGAGCTTCTCCTTCCACAAGGTCTCTAGTATAGTTCTTAAATGATCATCATGATCCTCCTTGGTTTTGTAGTATATTAGAATATCATCTATAAAGACTACCAAAAATTTGTCTAGGTAATCTCTAAAGACTCTATTCATCAATTCTATGAATATTTCTAGAGAATTAGTGAGTCTGAAAGGAATTAATATGAATTCATTGTGCTCGTATCTTATACGAAAAGCAGTCTTAGGGATATCTTCCTTCTTCACCCTTACTTGATAATATCCTGACTGCAAATCCACCTTGGAGAAGTATTATGATCCAAACAACTGATCGAATAAGTCATCTATTCATGGGAGAGGATACTTGTTCTTTATTGTGATTTTGTTATGCTCATGATAATCGATGCAAAGGCACATTGACCCATCTTTATTCTTGACGAAGAGGACTGGTGCACCCCATGGTGAAGCACTTGGGCGTATAAATCCTTTATCCAAATTCTAATGTAGTTGTTTATTTAGATTCTCAAGCTTTACAATAGCCATTATATATGGAGTCTTGGATATTTTCAACACCCCAGGTATAAGATCAATTGAGAATTCAACATCTCTTCTAGGAGGAAGACCAGACAATTCCTCGGGAAGTGCTTCAGCGAATTCCCTCAGAATAGGCATGTCCTCTAGGAGGGTTTCCTCCTTAGACTCAATTATCTGAGCCAGATACACGTTCTCATAGGGCAGTAATATCCATGCTTGATATTATGGAGCTAAAGAAGATTCATCTTCCTCCTTGAACTTGTAAATAACTGGGGGCTGATTCTCTACACGGAGAGTGATTATCCTCTCACGGTAATTTATGTTGGATCTATATAAGGAAATACAATCCATGACAATAATTACATAAAATTCCACCAGAGGGAGTATGATGAGGTTTTCTGAGAAGTTTAATCCACAAATTATGATAGGGGAGGAGTTATATTCATGGGATGTAATGATTTCCCCATTTACCGTACTCACCAAAATCTTCACTTCCATGATTTTTGGTGGTGCTGGGATTTTTCTACTAAATTTCGAGATATAAAAGAATGCGTAGAACCTGAATCAAAAAGTATGTTCACTATTACTGAATGAATAAATAGTGTACCTATCACCACTTCGTTTTAGGGGTTCACTTCGGAAGTAGTGATGGAAAAATATCCCCCTTGCTACCTTGGAGGTTGTTGGTTTCCTCCGAAGACCCTTGTCTTAGGGCAC
The DNA here is from genome assembly GCA_963277665.1 of Viscum album. NCBI lineage: Eukaryota > Viridiplantae > Streptophyta > Magnoliopsida > Santalales > Viscaceae > Viscum > Viscum album. Next base: position 1,303,177,631 of record OY728141.1, read on the forward strand.
TGATTTTCAAGATGCCCTAGTTCTTTGCAGTTGTAGCAATGAACCACACGTTGAGATTCGAACGGAGTGTTCCTCTCTTTTTTCGTAGCCACAAGTCTTTCTTTCCGATAGTTAAAAGGTAGGTGCCCTTATTTTCCATACCTAAAACATTTCCTCGTACCCTTCAGGCCATTTCCAGGGTGCTTCTTTATGCACCTTTGGAAAGTGGGGTGATGGATCTTCTTAGCACCGTTGGATTTATCCATCGGACCTCCAGCATTGAATTTCAACTTTCTCTTCTTATCTCCATGATACCCCTGAGATTCTCCGATCTCCATTTCAACCTTGAGGGCACATCGAACAATTTCCTCATAGCTATCAAAGTCATGGATTGCTAGCGCATTCCAGAGGCTAGGTTTCAGCCCACCAAATAAGCAGTCAACCTTGCATTCGGGGGTAACGACAAAGCCAAAAGTGTATCATGAAAGACTTGTGAAGTTTTCCTCGTACGCTCCAATAGATTCATCATCTTTTTGCTTAAGGGAAAGGAAGTCCCTTTCCATTTTAAGACGGAGGGTGCATAGAAAATATCTATCGAAAAACATCTTCCGGAAATCTTTCCATTCCAACGCATCGATCTCCTCCTCAGGCTTTTTATTTTTGATCAACATCTACCATTGATCAGCTTCACCCTCCATAAGATAAGAATCTAGGAGAACCTTATCTTGTTCAGAACATTGAAGGATGGAGAAGATCTTTTCAATGGAGTTGATCCATTGTTCAGTGATTGAGGGATCAGATGATCCATTAAAATTAGGAGGCCTTTGTCTCATAAATCTCTCGATAGTGACTTTTTCTTTCTTAGGGGGGATTGAGAGTTCCTCTTGACCCATGTTTCTATTCAAAGCTTGAGTTAGCTGAGAGAGAAGCATGACAAAGTTTGCAATTCCTGCTCCCATTGGATTGGGTATCTCATTAGTACAGTCATCACATTGATATTCACATCAGTTGTTAACCCGAGTCCTCATATTACTGGCCATTGGCTGGAATAAAAGGAAAGTTAGGGGTAACACATAAAGGGTAATAAAAGGAAAAAACTTATGACTTATAAATAACTTTTATTTCATTAACATATAAATATATTGGCTTCAGTCTATGTTATCCATGATCTACTTTCTAACATATATTCTTAGGGTATTTTTTTAGTCCCTTAATAATGGTTTATACTAAGATTGTGAATTTACCAAAGCATATCACCTAGGAGTGTCATAACCAAGAGTGAAGCAAGGCCTATTATCATGCACCAGTTCCCGTTCGAGTCTAGATCAAAGCGGTGTTTTCGGGTTTTATCCCTAGGATACATTTGTGCTAGAGCCGCCTCTACCTGCTTGTATCCAGACAGGGATGTATTTGCTTGATAAACCACTTACTCAATACTCACCAAAAATTAGGGATGTTTTTATTATAATTAGTCTTGTCTCTAAATATTTACTAGGGTTTTCTAATCCTAATCCCAAAAATAACTAAACCTATCCTCTGATACCAACTATGACAACCCTTCTTCTTTTATTACACAATTAAACATAATTTATTACATAAAATTCACTTGATAAAACATAGAAGATCGAGATGTATAGTGTCTTTGGGGACTAGGATCATTACATAATAACTTAAAACATGAAATACAACATCTTTATTGAAAAATTACTTTACATGACCACTACATTCCCTCATACTTATCATTGCATGGGATAACCTGAGGACATGCATAAGAAAAGGGTGAGATATAAAGCCCAGTAAGAGAATAAACATGGAGTAACATGATGAATAAAATACATGTTAGACAATAGGAACATCATTAGAGAACAATAGAAGCATAAACATAAATTCATGATAAATCATGATAATCATAACATGGAAATGTGGTAACAACACTTAACATGGAATTAACATGAGCCAAGGCACATTGCACATGGAGCATGAGTAAATCCTCATTGCACATGAAGCATGAGTAAAACTTCATTGTACTTGAATTATCATGATTAAACACCAATTTCACATGATTTATCATGATTCTATACTTTACCCAATGCATTGGAGCGCTATAAGGGCACACCCTTCTTAAACATTTCATTTCATGCATAAGTGTGCCACATGGATCATATAACATGGATTCATAAAAAATCATCATTTATTCAATGATAAAGGAATTTGGAATTAATATATGAAACTTTATAATCAATAAGTAAAATTTCATAAAGGTTAATAACCTTGATAGAGAAATGGGCATGGTATTCACTACACAATGACATTGGCTTGGAAAATCGGTGCAATTTCGGCAGCGTAACGGCGTGACGTAAGAATTCATAAAAATGGTTGATGAGAGAGAAAGTAATGTCTCATCATATTTAAATTAAATGGAAAATAATGGGGTCATATAAATACATGTCCCAAAAATTTTAATGGAATTTAGATTCATGATACAAAAGAATTGCTTGAATGTAAATGAGGAGAGAGAAATTCCTTTCAGAATTTTGGCATAGTAACAGGTGTACATGGGAGGAATTTAATGAGAGAAAAAGGGGTATGGAATAATTAAAATATAAATAGGGCAGTATGGGGGATTTGAAAAACCACACCCCAACATTTATAATTGAAATTAAAAGGGCATAACAACATTAAGAAAACTGGAAAAAAATGAGAAAGGAAGAAAAACCCTTACTTGGAATTGTGCTTCCAAAGGCTTGAGAGAGGTCCGAGAGAGGCTTCTTGGGAGATTGGGGAACCTTGAAAGGATTATAGAGAGAGGATGGAAGAGTTTTGAAGAACTAAAAAGGCTTTGAGTGAGGAGGAAGTGGGAGATTGGGTGGGTTTATATAGGAAAAGTGAGGGAATTCTTTATTATTTAGGTTTGGGACACCTCACATTAAACTAATCCAAACCAAAAACCAGCCCATGGATTTTACCATGGTTTTGGAAAAGAGAAGTGGAATAAAATATTTTATAAGGAGAAAGTTCTAACTTCTTAAAATAACGAGGTTGCTTATGTGGAGGTGAGTCACACTCCCAAGGAAAACAATTTAAAAAGACAAGATGTTTAATAAGTCTTGAAGGGTCCATTAATGCTTTTTAAAATAAGTCAAACACATCCAAAATAACATTATTTTAATGGTAAAGAATATATTGGCCGAACATAAATCTTATAGTATTTTATTACATCACTATTGGGTTATTATGATGTCATAAAACACTTTATATATTTAAACGGTATTTAAATTTTACCCAAAAATTTGACTATCTCAAAAAATTATGAAAAATTCACCGTTGGATAATTTAAAAATCCTGATTCCAGAAATAATATTTATTTTATATAAATAATTTTCTAAATATGTTAATTTTTACTTTTAAAATAAAAACCGACATTTATAAAAAATTCACGGGTTTTGACAAAAATGGCTTTCAAACCTTAATAAAAATTACAATTGCATTCATAAAATTATATGATCATTTATATTTAATAAAAATTTATTTAATAATAATAAAAATATTTTATTAAAATATTATTTAATTCAAAAATCCATTAATTCATCAAAATAGATTTCTTAGTTGAACTTTAACTAAAAATACTATTTGATATTTAAAAACTATTTACAAGGTAACAATAATAAAATGAAAGTATATTAATTATAATATAAAAAAATAATGTACATAACCATAGTGCTAAGGTCTTGTTACATAACCCCTTATAACACCCACATAAGACCAAAGAGTAAGGTGTGCGTTGGTGAAAAACTCTTGGGGTGGCTCAGATAACATTGCTCGGGTGGTAATCTCCATCAACTTCCATTTCTCTTGTAGGCAGTCCCACTCGAGCTTAACATATTCAAGATCAACTTAGGATTGGTCAAGAGTGAAGCCTAATGATGCCACTTCCTTTTCAAGCTCTGACAAATGGGCTTCGTATGAGGCATGCCTACTGGATGAGGCCATCACTTCCTTTGTCTGAGTAAATTGGATTTGTTAAAGCCCTATATTTATACTAATCATGTGATCACTATTCAACAACTATAGTAGCAACAATCAAAATTCTTAATATAAAACCAAAGAAGTTGACATTTTATATAAAAATTTTACATAAAGAGACATTTAATTAGATCAAGAGGGACTTCCATTAATTAACAATTGGGTCGTTACATCCAGTCTATCGAAAACCCCCATCCATAAGAGGGTGATACAAAATAATGATCAAAATATTTGAAGATAACTTGAGGATCTAATACCAATTTTTAATAGACCAACCTTATTCAACCCATAATGTCACCTAACTTGGATTTCCATAATTCCTGAAGCACATTCCCAATTACCATGGGATGATGATAAGAATCTGGGTATCATACAAAGAGAATATTAAAATAATTTTACCCTCAACCAACCTATGATAAGATAGAAATAATAAAATTATCATATTAGATATCCAAAATACATTATATTTCAAAACAATAAAACTAAAAGGTACTATCCAAAAATTGGATAACACAGTCACATTGAAAAAACTAAAAGACCAACAACATGGAACTCGAAGAAACCCATAGTTCTATATATACATGACCATATGTCACCACCATCCCAACCCACTAGAAGGCAATACAATCCAGGATAGTTATCCTCTACATGAGATCATTCCTTTACTTGTATCCTAAAAAATCAAGGCTATAAACACCCAAAGGAAAATGTAAGGTGTGAGAACTAAATCTTAGTAGTATACCACCAAAGAATTTGTACAATGTACATCTACATGAATTATCTAGTTCTTATATAAAATATATTTAAAAAAAATTTAAGAAGAAATAATTTTCCAAATAAAACCATCCTTTGGTTTTCATTTAAAAAACATACCATATTTTAATAAATATATAATATGACATAACATATATCCATGAGGTATAAGTAGATGAATAAAACAAATTTTCAAGCTTCAATATCCATATCAAATGGAAAAATAAGAATATCAAATAAACATGCATGTAATGTATCCAAAAATCACTAAAAGGGAAATACATGACACGAGGGTTTACACAACTAAGACACATAAATAAATACTAGACAATATAAGTGTGTCCTAATATATAGGAATCTAAATCCTCCATTAAGTCTACCCACTAGAAACCATGAAATCATAGTCACCTACCCTAGTGATAACATACTCAACTAAGGTTTTGTATATGCTTAGTTTTTCCCCATACCCTAAGGTCTACCAATGTACTATATATCATCATTTAATTTTAAAAAAACTAATCCCACATTTTATAAAAACATTTTCTATAGATATTCCACACCACTTCCATGCTTTAAAAACTATTTCCAATTCAAAACCATCTTTGAGGACTTTTATCAAACACATCATGTGCATAAAATCTAGTTTTCAAGGAAAACCCATTTTGAAATTTTTTTCTGTTGCCACCAAATATCAAGGCCAAATAAAACATTCAAATTCATTAATTAAAACTAAAAGAGATCATAAGAACAAAAGGATATCTAAGAGATAAACCATATAATAGAGACACCCACCTAAAGGACAAAAAAACCACATTGAATTCATGACCAATGATAGGATAGGAAGATAATTGTTCATCATGAGAAAATATATTCAAGTAGAAATCCCAAGAAGAAAGGAGTCACCCTAAGATGTTTCTTGGTGATATTTAAATGCTAAAAAACCCTTCCTAGAACATGCTCAATCTGAAAATTGAGTAAATGGGAGTAGAAAAATTGGGTTAATAAGGGTAAAATGCGTCAAAAGACACATTAAAACCCCTCATTAAGGTTACACATGGTTGGAGTAACCTCCCCCACCAGATCTAACAACCATTCATAAGTTTCAAATTATAAAACCATCATCACCAGGCTATGGTGTTTTCCACCATGGTGTGGTGTCTTCACCCAGGAGGAAAACCATGGGAATTGACCACAACATGGTTTAGGAAACTAATCTATTTTTGATTCACCACAACCTCCACCATGGAAAGGTGTGGTTCCTATGGCTATAATTAAGAGTAAGAATCCAAACACATTCCACCCAAGAACATTCCCAGATGTTAGTTTTTTTGTCCCTACTCATTTTTCATAGGTGACTCACAAGAACACCACATCCTTCATTATAGCTATGGTCTAACTCATTTTTAACTAAAAAGGTCCAAAAACCATTTTAAGCCCCATGAACCTCCTACACTTCTAAGACTAAAAAGAAAAGGACAAGAGATACTCCATAACTGATTCAATATACCAATATGTGATAATATTACATAAGTGTAAAGGTTTAATTCATAATAATAAGTTTAGATGATATAACTATCAGCCTAAGTTATTTAAACCTAAAGGAGGAGTTAGGGAGGAGGGATTTTATTATATTGAATGAGTCATTAGAGGATGAATTTCCCAGAATACCTAAAGGGTTTTAAAAAGAACCATGGAGAGTCTATATTAGATATTATTATTATATAAATCAATTCTTATAATTTTAGGGCTATATGATACCAAATATACATTAAAAATTTACTATGAATATTTATAGGAGTTTGAAACTAAAGAAGAGTTTATGGACAAAGCATTAAGTTTTGTATACAAATGATGATGCAAAGGGTCTCTACATCCATAAGTTAGGTACCACATATCAATTTAATGATTTATTAATAAATGATGTGTATTGAATATTATTTTATTTCTCTTGTATAAGAAGTTAATAATTTATATAAAAATATTGGTTTTAAATAAAATATGATGATGGTTTTGATACACATGGTTTATTTTGGACCCTAAGTCATGAAGAATGTTGAAAAGTAAAATGAGTGTATTAAATCATGACCAACATTGTTTGTGTTTATTATAAATTAGTGAAATTGGATAGTTTATGACATTTATAAGGCTTGGAACATTAATATATAATTATATGGTCTAAGGGAAACAAACTTTTTATGAATGTTAAGTCATACTATAATTTATGGATATTATATAATGATTTTTTTTGGTGTGATGAGAAGAAAATTTAGGGTCTAACATTGTTTCCTAATAGTCACATCATAATAGAAACCTATTAGGAAAAGGGATTTAGACTATGGACTATGACTTGAAGATTAAAACATAGTGAAAGAATCCAATATATTGAAGAATTGAAGGTTGTTTCATGATAAATATTGTTATGACATAATATAACTGGATTAAAAATATCTAGAGATATTTATCCCATGATTTTCAAAGTTTAAATTTAGAATTAGGCCATGATTTTTAGAGTACCTAGTAGTAAAAGTAAATTACACTGTAATGTGAGGTGGTATTATATAATTTTGAAGGTAGTAGATGGTTTTAAATGTTATAGTATTTTTATATTATGTGAATATTGTCTTGGAATGTGGGAAATTTACTTCATTAATGGAGGATGGTTTTGGAATCTAGTAAGGTTCCTATCATGTGGTGTTCAATGAGGTATAATTTTTTAATATTAAATTTATGATTTTATTAAGGAATATTAAAGGAATTAGAAAGATACGACACATAATATAGAATATAGAGATCATTACAACACATAAAGAGTTTTATAGAGAAATTATTATATGGAAGGTCTATTTGTTGAGGATCCAAAATTGAAAAATAAGGATAGACCTAATGGGAAACACCCTTTATATTATAGCATATAGAATATTCTTAGTATTCATTGTGAGAAAATTGTGCGTTGAATATTATCTAAATATATTATTTGAAGTAGTGTATGGATAAGAAGATTTGGGTGGTAAACCTTGGCTCGAAAGTGAGCCATACCTAAATAATATAATCACATACAATTCAAATTATTTTTTGGTACATCGATACATCATCGTGTGTATGATTCTTTTATGTAACCCTTGGTGGTGAACTGAGTAAAAATCATACATATTCATATTTATTTTCATATTTTGATGTTAGGAATGTGTGATTGAATTTGACAGGTTCACTATGTTCTTTCTAACATGGGAACATGATTCATTCAATGTGAATAAATTGACACCCTAATTCACCTCCCTCTCAGAGTATTTTGGTACTATGGTTTCAACAAGTGTAATCAATACCACAATGTTATTTGATTAATGAATTTGTTATGAGTTGTCTTTGGAATATAGGAAAATATTAATATAAAAGGAGTTCCTTTCTACAATGGGTTAAGTTGTAAAAGTTTCAAGAACTATATGATATCACATCTAAGGCATTTTAGGATCTATTTTTTCTCCACTACATTGCATGGAATTCAAATTAGCAATCCTACAGAGTTTTCTTTGGCATAAGTGGACAAGAAGTTACATAATACTAATGAAAATACATACAATTATTTATCTATAATGTTTTTAAATAAAATCAATATGGAGGTTATGATATTCACATTTATAAAATACATTTTTTATAAGTTGGATAATATATATGAATGGGATAAAAAATTTAATTAAACAAAGTTATAGGTATTTCACAACAAGATCAATGATTTAAAAATATGTCTGAATAAAAAAATGATGGATTTTCAATAAAATTTTTGTGGTTATTGGATCCATTCATGTAATCATATAATAGATAAGGTATATTGAAATTACAAAGAAAATCATAAGTATATTTCCACATTTTTATAATCCAAAGGTATCAAATTTTGAAGAAAGAAACTTGGTAGATATCTTAATTAATTATTTAAAAAATTTCTCAATTGCTTATGAGATGTGTGCAAAGCCAAAAGGGATGGAAATACACTCATCCAAGGTGATTACATTCACATATTTAGAGAATTTTATATCAATCAAGGTAAATATTGAGAAGAAGATGTGAGTGAAGAGTTTCTATCATTCATGGATACAAAATTTAAAAGTGGAAAAGTAAGATTTGGAGGAAAGTTACCTTTAATATTTTTCAAATATGTAAATATGGGTCACATTTCTACAAGGTGTCCAAAGAGGTTTTAAAGTGAAAATATAATTAACTTAATCTTTATGGTTTGGTGAAAACTAAAGGGAATTTGAATTTTTGGATTCATCCCTAAGAGTGGCAGTCTAAATTTTGTTTTAGATGCTTTTTAAAATGTTTTAAAATCATTGGTTAGGTGAAAGAACAATTGGAGTGAGTATCAGGGTGTTTTAGGTTATATTCAGTAGAAAGCAGGGCTTCATGGTGTGGCCACAGGGCACTACATCATGGTGTTCTGGGGATGGGTAGGGACAAGATGTAGGTATGTGGTTTCACTATAGAGATTTCATGGGGTATAAAACTTGAAGCGTAGGAAAATATCCATACTATAATGGTATCCAAAGGGGAAATTGACTCATCTACCTTTTAGGAGGTTCTTTCACCTTGACATATAGGCCACATTGTAACGTTTTTTGTTGGGGGTTAGGGATATTTTCTCATTTTTAGGTATTTTGACTGTGGTATATAGAACATGAGACAATGTGGTATGTCAAGAGTTGGAATATCTTTCCTTTTGAGGGTGTATATGATTTGTCCCAAAGACCATGATGCAGTGGGGATTGGGTGTATATGTGATATAATGTGGCCACCATGCATAAATTGTGTCCTAAGTACTGGAATATTTTTTTTATCATAGTTTTTTTTTGTGTTTTCTATGGGACACTATTTGAGATTCCTCTCGGTTTCCTTAAACCTCAATCACATATAGAAATAGGGAGGATCCCTCTTTGGATCACGCATCCCTCCTCATTTTCCCTCTTCAATTAAGTGAATTAGAGTTGGTTTCATCACATTGATTATTGTTAATATTCCCTCTCTTATTCCATGTTTTTATCCTTGGATTTTCCTTGATATTGGTTGGCTTGGTTAGGGTTTTGGGAAGATGATTGCACCAAATCATAGTGAAATTATCTCACTTTGAGGGGTTTTAATGCATGGCTTGTAGAGGAAGTCCTAGAAGAGGATTTTCTTACCATCGTTCATTGTTTTTATTGAGGCATGTATTCTCATGAATTTATTTTAGTTTTTGCTTATTTTGGGTTTAATTTTCCATCAAAATGAGTGTAATAATAAGGAATTTCTTACGGATTAGGTATGATAGTGTGTTGGGAGTTGACCTCACCTTATATATTATGGTTTTGACACCGTTATACCATCAGGATAGGTGGAATCAAATATTACATTATGATATTTTGGTTTTGTATGTTTAGTCTATTTATTTTTTGTGGTGTATATGGTTGGGATAGGTTCTTGAGGACATAATAAAGGTTTATATGATCTTAGAATCGATTTTTGGGTCATCTTTTGAGGTATATTATCTATGAATAACTTTTTAAACTTAAATACTTACTTTCTTAATTATTTAAAAACCATGTTTAAACTCCTCAAGAATTATAGAATGTATGTTTATTTATCTTTATCCAATCCATTTTTTTACCAATTTCTCTTTGAATAAACATATATATTGTATTTATTTGATCAAATCATATTTCTATATAAATTTTTCACCGAAAATGTTTGTTAAAATATTTTAGACGTTTTTAAAAGTAATTCTTTTATAAAAAATGTGTTTTGATTCTTAAAAATTTTAAAAGGAAGGAGATTATGTCTTTAGAAAATGGTTTATAAATTAAGGTTGGAATTTCCTTTTAGTTGTATTGTATTTTAAAGATTTTTTGGTATGTTTGGTTGATATTTGTTGATATTTGGACTTGAATGGGGTTAGGTTATGTTTATAAAGGAATTAAATGTTTTGAAACATTTTCAAGGTAATATTTTATGGTTGGGTTTTTAATAAATGAATTTATAATTTTATTTTTAAGGGATGTTCCAAAAGTCTTGGTTGGAACTTTATAAAAATAGTTTTCTTGATTTTAATGTTTCTTAGAAGCAAGATTCCTTTGAGTTGTTTGGTTGATAGTCAAGAGTTAACCTGAATATGGTATGTGTTTCATATGTTTTTTATTTGTTAAAAGGTTGGAATTACTTATCGAATAGTGACTATTTGATTTAGTTAAACATCATGGGAAACTTGGGTTCTTGGGCCGGGAATTCTAGAATGGGTGGAGGTCCCTTTCTACTATTTATACATGTCTCCCTAACTAGTGAAGTAATGTGTGATTTATTACCCATTGACTAGTGAAGTAATTTGATACTATTTTAATTAGTTGGTGGAACCACCCTAACTAGTGATGTAATCTTCCCACTCATTAAGGGAATCACACTAACTAGTGAAGTTATACTACTAGGTGACCCTAACCTTAGTTTTCTTAGGGGTTCTCCCATGATATCAATGATTTTTTTATTTTAATAGTGTTACCAAAATTAATATTTCATTACTTTTTTTAATTTTATTTATTTTTGAGTGGATGCTATTTCTTTTTAGTAGTATTTATTTTATTTAATTTCTATTTATTTTATTTATTTACAATTTTTTTATTCACCATAGTTTCTTCTATTTATGGTTATTTTTCATGCATTATTTTATGTGTTTATTAGTAGTGAATTTTTTATACATGTGTACATTCTATGTTTTTAACTTATATCTCTGATAATTAATTAAAAATAAAATAATAATATTTTATAAATAAATGTTTTAAAGAAATAATTTTATCTTTATTTAAATGGATTAGTTTTAAATACTTAATATTCTTTCATTAGATTTAAGAATGAAAGTTTAAAATAAATTGTTTATATTTTAATAAAATGGATGTAAATGATGGATCCTTGTAACTTGTTTTCAATTAAATTAAAAACCCACCTTCTTAGTTTTACTTTCAAACAATAACGAATAAGATTTATTTTTAATAAGTAATGCATGGGGTGTGGGGAGGTTACCTGCTGGGATTTTTTTTCTCATTCCTATATACATTTCATATTTTGTTTTAGGTTCTAGTTTTGATAATGGTTAGTTTGGTTTTGGTGTTTGTGTATGGTGGTGGTTTTAATAAATAGAGAATATTGTTTGACACTCAAAGGTGTGTGATCGTAGTCTTTATTTCATTTTGGTATTTTTTTATCTGGTGTATAATTCCATGTCGAATGTATCTTTTAGTTTCTACTGGTATACTTGTTTAATTTTGTTTTATGATTCATGATTTTTGTTTTAAGATATGAATAATTTGGTTTTGGTTAATATTGAAACTAATTATTTTTATATGTGTGAACATCTAACGCATAGAGTGGTCATGATAGGATTTAAGATGGAAGCTTCATGTTAATATTGTTTTATTAGGGGAAATAATTCCCAGTTGTAAACATTTAATTCATAGAAACTAGTTTTCTATTTTTGGTTATTGGGAAAACCCTTAGGGCCTTTCCATGGGTAAGATAAGGTGACCAAATTAGGGGTGGATCAAGATGGTTTATGAAAAAAAACTTCTTGAATTAAATCTCTACAACATATATTTTTTTTGTAAATCCTTTAATTTTATTTATAGTAGACCATGGATTAAAGTAAATCTATCCCAAGTAATGTGAGATTCACTGTAGCTTATAGATAACCTAAATGGAAGTATTCCATTGTATTATTCTCAATGATACCTATTAATCTTGTGTATAAGATCATAAAAAAATCATTTCATTATAGATAAGGAACATTATTTATTTATTTTTTTACAATTTAAATGATTGGATGAATATTTGATGAAATGGATTTTGGTTGATTTTTTTTGCATTTGGAAAAGGGTTGTCCCATAAAAAACCCTTCTTGAAGGGTTTTTAACAACTTACTATTGAACCTACTTTGTGTTTATGTTTCATTTGTTTTCAATATAGAAGAAAAGTTTTTTCATGTTAATATATTGACGAATAAGGTCCTAGAATTAGTTTGAAGTTATAAAGTATATTATTGAGAAGAAGAAGTTCTTGGAAGTTGTTTGGAGTACCCAATCATGAAATTAATAATAAGAAGGATAAAGTTATTAATCTATGAAACATTATGTGTGTTGATATTACATGATGATTAATAAAATAATATTAATATTAGAAGTGTTTATTAGGAAGTTCTAACATTAGTATTTCTATTAAAATCATTTCATGTGGAAAATATATTTGGATAAAAGTTCTATAGAGTGTTTATATTTATAAATTATTTATCTCCATGATGATTTTTTATGGAGTTACATACATATGTTTGAAATATTTAATAATATAAGGATTTATTTTATTTTTTGGTTAAAGTTTAGGTAAAAAATGATTTTATGTGTAGAGATTTGTAATGATTTTTTAACCAATCTTCAAGTCAAATACTAGTGTTGTTGATTGATGGAACACTATCTTTGACATGAGTTCTAGACTTACATAGAGATTAAATGAGTTAAGGGATAGTCTAATGGGTATGCAATACACACTTTAGGTGAGTAAGTAGCGAGTTCAAACACGTGAATCAAGAGTTTAGATGAGTCATATTGAACTTCATAAGAGTAAAAGTGAAGTTTAAATGAGTCATTAATGAGTTAAAATGAAACATATTTAACTTTATAAGAGTAAAATTAAAGTTCAAATGAGTCATCAGGGAGTTTAGAAGATCTATTGGGAACTTTTAATGAGTATATTTCCATTAAGAAGAGTGAATTTTAGTATTGAAGAATCATTGAAGTTAAAAAAATAAAAGTGAAAGATACTAATTATGACCATCAGTTTCATGAAAATCATTTTATAAATACCTTATAAATTGTGAAAAAATGTTCTATATGAATTCCTTTGATGCGATGAGATGATTTGAGTATGATTCGAAGTCAGTTCTTAAGAAGTCTAAAATCTATAATTATAAAAGAAAAATGTAAAAGATTGATCTTTTTAAAGACTAGCCTACTCACTATGAAAAGGTAATATTGGAGATGCGTATAGATAGTATAGATCTATGAAAACTTATCATGAGATATGTAAAGGTAATCTGGAGATGGTATATAGGTAATCTAAATTTGTGTAAGGGTAATCTTGTGTTGCATAAAGGTGACCATAAAACTACATAAAGGTCATCTCAGAAGTAAGGGATCTATGTACAGGTTATTTTAAACCATGTAAAGGTCATATTAACTCTATTTAAAGGTTACTATAAATACCAAGAACTATGTAAAGGTAACTATGAATACAATTAATTATGTAAGGGTCATATACAATTGTATATTTATTTACTTGGAGAATTTATAGGTAACAAATATAGAATATGTTATGAGTATACAAAAGATATCTGAGTAACACAATAAATGTTATTTATTCTATATAAAACAAATTATGTTGAGAATAAAGAGAAGACTTTTGACATTAAATCATAAATTGCTTATGTTAAGCTTTAATGATAGAAATATCATGATGCTCTTCAACAATTATTTTTTCAGTGATGAGGAATGAGAAATTATATTATCAATGGATAATAATAAATGTTTATCCACACTATATTTCATGATGGATAGATAATTATGTGATCAAGTGTTACATTGTAAATTAAGGATTCAAAACAAAACTATTTTTATTTCATTATCACATATTGTTATGAATTTTTGAATACATAAAGAATTTATAGTTGTAATAAATGAGAAAAAAAATCCATGATTTATAATAATATCGTGGTTAATTGATATTGAATCTTTAGGTGGAATAAAATAATATATCATTAGTAATATATCTAAAGACTAAAAAAACTAAGAGTTTGAAATTATGAGTTTTATAGAGATACATTGCATCTTGAAGAAAAATACTCACATGACTGAGGTATATATAAATTGAGAAGAATAAGAATAAATGTGGTTAGGGAGTGTCATGATTACATGTCATATTTTATATCATAAAAACATAAAATAATATGAGAAAATTGAATTTTCATGCTCTTATTAATCATGTGAAGGAAAATGAAGGAGAAGTTCTAGTTCTGTATAAAAATTATATCTTTTCTGCACCAATGAAGAAGAAGGTGAGAAGAATTTCTGAACTACATTATTGTTGATTCTATTTAGGTTGATAATATGTGATATCCATATCCCAATCATTTAATATATAAGTATAAGGAATATTTAGACAATCCACTTGATTACTATAAGTGAGGAATAAGATCAATCCATACAGTCTAGGAGGGACTTGAGCCAACACAGGTGAACTTACTTCAAGGAAGTTCAAAACCATTATCTTATAAAAAATTATAGAAATATGTTTCTTTATTTTTACCTACTTGGTTCTTGGAAAGTGGGTCCAAGTCCATACCCCTACTTGTTATTATTTTGATAATAAGATAGAATTTGTGTGGACATGGGATAATAACCATCATACATCGAGGATGTTGTGATTTCTTAAGCCCGGTTTACTCATAAGTAACTGAATCCAAGGGTCACATTGCCTCAAGAGAACCTCTCTATATTCCATAAGATTCCAAGTATAATCAATGGCTTGATGATGGTATGTTGGAGAGACTATAACCGTTGGATCAGTAATAAATATTATGAAGGAATAAATAGAATGAACAACACGCAGCGAATAATAAACTAACAACAAAACAAGTGCCTATAAAATCTAACCATGCATGAACATAAGATGATACCTTTACAAGGAAGTCAAGCATATAACATGAAATACATACAATAGGTCTAGGAAAATATAAATTAATAAATAAATAAAATACCAAACACTATAAAAAAAAATAGAAGTTTAGCGGTAGTTATTTAGAGGGGGTTATACACAACCTCCTCTAAATCCATTTTCTGTATAAATTAGAGGGGGTTATGCATAAACCCCATTAATCATTGAATTTATAGGGGGGTTATAAACCCCCTAAAAAATTATCAACATTGTTTTTTTAATATTCAGTTGGGTTTTAGAGGGGGTTCAAAACCCCCTAAAATTTAAGAGATTATAGGGGATTTTGAACCCCCATAATTTTCTTAAAAAAATCCCATAATATATATATATATATATATAATTAAATCACAATATATAAATGTTTTTAAATAAATTATATAAAAATATTTATATAAATAATTTAAATGATTGTATTTAATTGTATTTATATGTATACATAAATATTATTGTAAAATATGTACATTAATATATATTTATTTGTATAAAATTATATTTGATATAATATTAATTATAATATAAAAGAATAAATATATTATATAAATATATGCATAAATATAATTTATTTAAAAAATTTATCATATAGAAATCCTTATAGTTTTTATAATTTATATAATAATAATAATAATAAATTATACATATATTTACACACACATGCATATAAATAAACATGTATGTATAATATAAATAATGTATTTAATTTTCTATATGTTATATATATTTATATACATAATATATAATATAAATTCATTTAATTGTATACATAAATATGTAATATATTGTATACATAGATACATATATCTATATTTATAATTTTAATGTATTTAATATATATTTATATATATGTATTGAAATACATTATATAAATATATTTTTAAAGGAATTATATAAATATAATAAATAAATACTTATATATATTATATAAATAAACATGTATATAATATATAAATATGTATTTAAGTATATAAATAATTTACATAATATATTTATAAATATATAAATATATGTGTATGTACATAACAAAAATAGAATTATAAATATATATAAAAAATATATTTACTCAAATGTATGTAAATACAAATACAAATATATAGTTTATATAAATATGTAAACTCAATAAAAAATAAATTTATTACAATATAAATACATAAATACATAATATAAACATGAATACATTAATTTATATAAATATATATATAGTTTATATATTTAAATGTATTTAAATATATTTTGAAAATAATATTGATTTGAATAAGAATCCAAATATATATAAATAGAACCGTGTGTATATAATAAACAAAAAGTTTATTTAGTGGAGTGGTGGAGGAGATGGATTTCACTTAGGAAATCACAGTTTAAAAAACACCATGGGGGGGGGGGGGTCATGACATTTGAATAGGGGAAAGGGGACATGCATGTGTGGAGGGTTGGGGTATTGAAGGGAGGGGGATATGCCATGCGTTCCTGGAGTCCAGGAGATTTCAAGGAGGGGATCCACATGTGAAGCCGTAGGTGGGGGTGTACAGGGGAAGGAGGATAGTGTACAAGTGGAGAGACAATGGGGTTGATTAAAAAAAAGAAAATTTAGGGGTGGTTGGCGGGGGAAGGGGGAATCTGTATAGGGTGTGGGAAAGTGTGATTGATCAATTTTTTTAGGGTGGTTGGAAACTGCCCCTAAAATTATGTTTAAAATTCAATTAGGGGTGTTTATAACTGCCCCAAAAATGGTAAATGAGTTAGGGTATTTTGGAAACCACCCCTAAATTTATGTTCCTAGAAAGTTTTTGGTGAAATGAGAGGGGGTTTAAATGCCATCTAAAATAACTACCAATAAAATTGTGTTCAAAACTTAATTATGGGAGGTTTCTAATCACACATAAAATGGTAAATTAATTAGGGGTGGTTGGAAATTGAGCCTGAATGTCTATTTATAATTTTTTTGTCAAATTAGATGGGGTTTAAACCCCCTATAAAATAACCATTACTAATTTTCACCTTATATTACTAAAATTTCATGAAAACCATTGCTAAAAATATTAGGTGGCCACATTAGTGGTAGTTTCTCATAATCACCACTAATATATTTAGAGGAGGTTATAACCCCCTCTAATCCCAAAAATAACCCACTCTAATAAGTGCATTTTTTAGTGAAACTACTATAGAAAATATGAATACACACCCAGTCCACTGATCCCATGTTGAGTCTTAGCCTAAAAAGGTGATAGTAAAGAGGAAAAATATAAGGTCCTAACTTGCATCCATGAGATATTATCGGGTACCAAGCAGTAGCCCGAACATGGAATGAGTAAAAATCAGTAGGTTACCACCAATGATGTCTAATTAATTATAGTCTGTGAGTATAAAATATAACAGTGTGCATTATATAAATATTAAATTCTATAAAGTGGAGGTAAACCAGGGAATACTACTTTCTTCAGACAAATTCAATGCGTCTTTGATCATAGGAATAATAAATTAATCATATTACCCTTGTATATAAGACTAGGAATCCAAGAAAAAGTATCTAGGTGAATCCAGGGATGGGTTTTGGGAATTCCCACACATCAAAACCAAGCGAATCCAAGGAGTATTCCAAGGCATGACACTTTTAAAAAGGGCTCTAACTGATCTCAAGGAATAAGTCCAAGGAATTCTCAGGATAAACTTGATTGAAACCCAAATAGATAATCTAAGGTAGTCCTTGTCGGAGGAAATCATGCTTATTTTTGGGGGATGATCCATGCATTTTAATTTTTATAGAGTTTCTAGGTGAATCATTTATATCAGGTTAAGTCATTCACGAATATAAGACATTGACTATATCCAAGGTAAGATTATCCCTTGGAATTCACATTAATGAATCATGTGTAATCCATCAGGTTTTCAATTTGAATTAGTAGTAGGAATCCAAGTCTTACCCATGTAATACTTAATTTTAATGATAGATATTTTCATTATGAAAATAGAGCTCATGAAAGATAAAAAAGGGAGAAAAAAGTAAATGAAAATAGACTACTTAATGTCAACTACATTCATTAAAATTATTCTCAAAACCTTTTTTAATTATAATCTATTAGTTTCTAAATACACGTTAATCCCATGGAATTACAGAAAGGTAACCTAAGGCATTTATAGTATAAGTCAAGGAATAAGTAAAGTAATCATGTAACTCTATAATTAAGAATAAACTAAATCCTTGGAGGGGTATCCCAAGGACTCCCATAAGGCACTATATCAATTAATAATTAAATTTATATATTACTTTTTAAGAAGTACATAACACAAAATAAATTGGGCTATAGCAGTTACTTATGACACCCAAAGTTCTTAAATATGTTTAAATAACCCATGAAATTCCCATGGTCCATATAAGAGTTCTATTATTTAACTGTTATTTCCAACACACCCAAAGGGGTGGTTGGATCTAACAATAATTTGGTGTTTTCATAATTTTCAAACCAAACACACCCTAAGGATGTGTTTTGGCTATACATAAGGTATGGTGTTTAAGTAAGTCAATGAAAACACACCATAAGGGGTGGTTTTGGTTCAATAAAAAGTAAGGTTATCATGGGAGTTAAGAAAAAATCACCCTAAGGGAGTGTTCTGAGTTAAGGTTTTCAACCTAAAATAAAGTAAGGGAAGACTGTACTACATATAGGCCATGGTTTAGGTGAAAATTTAAATGAATCATAAATTTTATGATAAATTTTCAGAATTATTAGTGTGCATAACAATGACACATTTTATAAATGAAAATAATTTTAGGGAAAATCATATAGACCACCTACCTCATTCCTAGAAAGCTTCACTCATCTGGCATCGATCCTTGAATTGATCCAAAACAATAGGAAATGATAAAACAGAAAAATACCTTAGATGTAACGACCCGAAATTTTGAATGAATTTTTGTTTCCTAATTTTTGTGTGTTATTTTAGTTTATACTCAACAAAACTATATTCTTTAATTAATCATGTGAGTATAATTAAAATGAGACCATTGGGTTTCGACTATTATATGACCGTTGGAAACTAAATGTTGCGATTTTTGTCTCTAAATATAAGTGAAATTGGTTAATTAATACAAAAAGAAGATTCAATGGCCTCATCCAGTAGTCTTGGGCCAATCGAATCCCATCTAAATAAACTTGGGAAGGAGGTAGTACCACTGGGCTTTGATCTAGACCAAATTCAAGCTGAACTTCATCATGTGAAGCTGGAGCAGAATCGCCTTCGGGAGAAGTTCAAGCTTATAAAAATCACTACTCGGGCAATGTTGGCCGAGCCACCCTCGGATTCTCTCACCATAGCACACCTTACACTTAGATCTTATGCTGGGGTTATAAGGGGCTATGTAACGAGACCGTAGCTACTATGTGTAATCCTTTGAGATAAATAAAATTGTGATTTCTTCCTATGGAGAAGTTTGTGTTTTTTTCTTCAGATATTTGAATAAATATAGGGTGTATATTGATGAATTTTGGAAAAATGGGATATTTTAAAATATTTATTTAAATCTTAAATAATTAATGATGTGTAACGATTTTAAAAAAATGGTCTTCTGGAAATGTGTTCAGTACGAAATTTAGAATCTAATAAGATCAACTTATTTTTTTTGTGAATAGTAAATTATGAATAGTGATTTTATGATTAGGATTATTAATATGACCAAATGGATTAGTAATATCACTTAAAGAAAGTATTAATATAATTTAGGCACCTTGATTAAGTAATGTGATTCAATAAAATAGGTAAATAACTGTTTCAGAAAGTATTAGTCAAGTATTAGTTTCTTCGGGTGAATAATTTTTTGAATTAAAAATTAAATTAAAAATATTTAGAATTTTTTTTTTATAAAATGGAGTTCATTTTTGAATTCAGATCATCGATATTAGGTTAAGGTGATTTTTGGGGATTTTTCTGAAAAAAATGAATTTTTGGTGAATAGTGAAAATACAGTTTTTAGTTTCAAGTGTTTAATGACATCATTATAGATGTAATAATTATGTAATCATTCTGGTAGACTTATGAATAGTTAGATAAGGTATGAGGTGTCCTAAGTGACCAATACCATGGGAAAATACCATGGGCAAGCCCATTGTTTTTCCAATACCACCGATGAGGTGTCCCTTGGCCATTAATGACTTGTCCCCTCACTTCTCCTATAAATACCAAGCCTTTCCCTCATTATTTTCATTTCCAAATCCTCCTCAACGAAGTTCTGGTCTCCTTAACTCCCAAGGAGTCCTCCCAAGGTGCCCTCAAGCCTCCCAAGTTCCCGACCTTCAAGCTTTCGAAGTTACTCTTCAAGGTAAGGGATTCTTTCACCCTCTTCTTTTAAGCCATGACTTCCTTTATATTGTGTCTTCTATTTTCCATCTCTTTTTGTTTAGGGTATGTTCTTATATTTTCTCCTTACTATCCATTTCATGTCTAATTTTTTAGATACCCTTTCTTCTCTCATCAATTTGATTTCTGAAATTTTAAGTGACACCGTTAGGCTGCCGAATTTCTCATAAAAGAAATCGCATCTTCTCTTTTATTTCATGTTTCCTTTTCATGTGACATGTCATTAAAATATCCATAAAATGATCTTATTCATTAACCATACTTTATTATGAATTATTTATAAGTGTGTGACCCTTTTCCCCTCTCTTTTCAATGTTTTCTAAAACCATGTTATATAGCCGTTATGCTGCAGAAATTTCGTCTCAAAATTTCTATCTCTTTCTCTCAAGAAATTCCCTTGTTTATTTATGTGAATACCCAGACCTATTTCGTTTCTATGGGTGTTCATAAATATATAAATATGATATATTTGATTCTGGAATTGACATACATATAACCCTCACTCCCTTTCCATGGGTTATAAATGATATAATGATCTTATTTTTAAGAGCTTTTAAAACGTCACGATTTTGAAATGATACCCATTTCTTTTATTCTATATGGATTATTTATGAAATGTTTGATTATGATCTATGTGAATCACATGTAAGTAAATACATATTAAGGTTTCACCCTGATAGCGATCAAATTCATTGGGTAAAGAATTAATCTCTTGAGATGACAAGTTTTACGAAACCTTGGTGAATAACCTTGGTAATTTTTATGACACCTTGGGGATAGACCTTGGTGATATGTTCATGAATGTATAAATTAAATGTTGTAGACACATATTCAAGTTATGTTTCAAGTTATTTTCATTATTATATTCCTATAATTCCATTTCTCATATCTTTATGTTGTTATTGAAGTTCTTATCGATATCACAAGTACACTGATTCCCTTGTTTACCCTTACTGGGCCTTCTGCTCACCCTTTCCTTTGATGTATGTATCCAGGATATGAAAGGCAGTAATTATACTTAGGATGATCTTATGATTAAGCTTTAAAAGTGGATTATAAGAATGTTTTATGTTGTATTCACGTATTATTGTTCTTGATTTCCAAGACACTAGACTTTAAAGATCCTATGTATGTAAAATGTAATGAAAAGTTATGTATTAAAAAGGCGGGATGCCACATTAGAAATAGGGAGTAAACCACATAAACAACATGATGAAACTTGAAAGTAAAATAAAATAAGAAAGGAATATGGATTATAGATAGAATTACTGAATTTGATTGATCACAAGCGATGGTGTGAGAAATATAATAAGAACAAAGGTTATCTCCCATGAAGGGAGGAAGAGGAGGGCGCGTGTGGGAGAGAATCATTATATGGAACACACACCACTTTGCATGGTTATAGAACACAGTTTACAAATCCATGTACCAACTATGTGGATCCCTCTACAATCCTATAGATATCCACATGGTCTTCTAGATCCCATTTCATGGCTTAAATAAACCTTGTGCCTTAACAAATAGGCAACACAGTTTTGGGTGCACGATTAGTATAATTGTGTACCAACTATACACCCTAGGATGTTTTCTCTATAAATTAATATTTCAAAACCCAAAGTCCCTAAAACTTATCTAGGATCTTGATACACCTCTTGGAATCAAACCACAAGGAAAAACAACACTTTAAGGTTCTCTAACTATTGTAATTCCATTCAAAATCTTGATTTGGGATTTGGTTTGTCTACCAAATTAAAACTAAAATTCCTTTAGGAAAATTAAACCTGTATGAAACATGGGATCTTGCAACCTTCCTACCTTAGAAATTATCATCCTTGAGAAGACCTGATATAAATCTATAAATACTTCTTGACCTATGCTGGTCATCAAAACCCATTAAAAAAACTGTTCATTTTTGTTCACCTGACATAATCCAAAAGCATAACATTAAGCATTAAACATGAGACCACTAAAACTCAATCTGATTCTCATGTTCCCTATCAAACACTGAGACAACACTCTATAACTCTAATCTAATATAATACACTCATGTCATTATCCCATTAGATCGACTGACCCATGGTGCTCTGAACCTTAGAGCTTAGCTTATATGACCAATTATGAAGCTTGGATCCTCCCTTCATTGGTTCACTAACCCGCTCGAAATTGTCCCTAAAATAAAATGTCTCTACACACACTAGAGATCCATAAACCTGGTTCTAGATATCAATTTTCTAATTTTAATATAAATATATGTGGCTTCATCTCCTTGGAATAAACTGAACACACAAGATCTTCCTTGAAAATCCCAACCAACCCTTGAACAAGGTTTACTACCTTTGTAAGGATGATCCTAATGCAATTTCCAATCAACCACATCCAATTACACATTAGAATGATATTTAAACCAAATATAGATAAATCTTCGGAAAAAACTTAGTTGAACTGGTCAATGTGTCATCACTACTCGAGCATGATGCCTTTACCCCCAAAGGCATCCCATGATTATCTAAGATTTATCTTTGAGGATCATAACTAGTCCTCAGTGAAACTCCATGATTATAATCTCAACTTAAGTTACCCAATAATAAATTAAGAAAATTTGAGTTACCATTTAATAACTTAAGAAAATTTCATGTTAACCTTTAGTAACTTAAGATATCTTTGAGTTACCCTTACAAAACTTATGAAATTTTCAAGTTACCCTTTAGTAACTTAATAAATCTTAAAGTTACCATTCATTAACTTAATAAATTTAAAGTTACCCATAATTTAATTAATAAATTTTTGAGTTACCTTTTAGTAACTTAATAAATATTCAAGTTACCATTTAGTAAATTAATAAATCTTTAAGTTACGCTTCAGTAAATCAAGAAAATTTCATGTTACCCTATAGTAACATAATAAATCTCTAAGTTACCCTTCAGTAACTTAATAAATCTTCAAGTTAACATTTAGTAACTTAAGAAAACTTCAAGTTACCCTTTAGTAACTTAATAAAACTTCAATTTAACCTTTAGTAACTTAATAAGTCTTTAAGTTACCCTTAAATAACTTAATAAGTATTCAAGTTACCTTTCATCATGGGGGATACACTAGTGGTAGGGAGAGAATTTTTCACAGCTGACTCATGGTTGATCACCAGCTACCCAAATACTATCATCATGTATCAGTATGGGCATCAACACTTTACAAGAACCAATATAAATTGGGACACAACCTATCATTCATTGAGTAATCTAGATATTTTTGGATCCATCTATTCAACAACATCATGATGAGATAGTGATTATTCCATGATTTATCCATCATCTACCAGATCTCCTTCACATGAGGGCCATATCCTAAGATCATCACTCCACTACCTACCATAGTAGCATCCTAGAGGCCATCTTATTGAAAATGGAAACTTATCCCATGACACATGCTTCATCCACCAATGAACAAAGTTTATAAACTTGGGCCACACACTTATCTAAGTTCCAAAACGACACTCTATATTGGAATACACAATAACTTCACTTAATATGAGAATTCATTCCTTGATCAATCGATGGTGCACTTCCCACCACATAAGTTTATTCTAGGAACTTGAAATCATAACTATCATAGGTTAGTTCATAGATGTATGAGTGAAGATCTTCCCGAACCATGTTTATGAACATAATCTACAACGAATACTAAATCCAATATTCTAACTCATATCCACATTATTACAACACCTGATTATTTCACAAGGTCATACTTGGCACAATGAAAACTTATCTTTATCCCAATGTCCAAGTTACTCTACTCTAAAAGTGACCTATGAATGTAGCCTTCAAGAACTCATGACCCTTTTCCAATGCATTCATGAACTAACATAGTTTAAGGTGTTACTCTATCTCATCACCCAACCTCCTCGAGACTTAAATGATTACCATAGAACCACATACATCTCATTGTGCCATTTTTTTAACTCAATAGGTACCACAAGTGACAATATGTACTTCCTCAATATTATTCCAATATAATAGGTGGACCCATTTTAAAATATTAATAGGCCCAACAACCCCACACATTCATGAATTATGATATCCTAAACAAAATATCAACCCATGGTCACATTATCCCACACGACTATTAATATGGATGGTGACTTATTGAGTCACACATCCTCAAAATTATGTATACATGAAAAAATAAATAGATGACCATGATCTTCAAATGATATTCTCATTAGGATTAAACATCAAATATTCTCATTTTTCTAATAATATTTAACTTACTGAATGACCACCCACCTAATTAGAGTTTTATTTCATAACTAAGAGTCCTAATCAATCAAAAAAAGCATACGAATGAAACTTCTATGCCTAAAAATCAATAAAATAATCCATCAATGATTCTTATTCCTAAGGAAACCACCCAAACCCAGATAACCCCTCACTTTAACACAATTTATAGATTATAAAACTAGGGTCATTACTAAATGGTCACTAGGATTTTCTTCCTAACATATAAGTCCAATGTAATAGAAGAAGTAAACTAAGACCCATAGAAACTTCCAGGTTCCCATCCAAGGAAACTTTAAAGGAAACTCTCAAAATAAACCTTAAACTAGGGTCTTCACTATAACCACCACTAAAGGTTTTATTTATGCCATTAAATAAATTATAATTTTAACATAACCATTAAATATTATCAGATAAATTAAATGTAATATACTAGTTATAGAGGATTTTTTTTATAAATTGTACTTGGAACTTTACTCAGATGACACAACAAAACCCTAAATGAAAATTTTCATATAATTTATTTGAAACCATTACTTATCTATAAGTTATTAAAATTGGGATCGGTTAAATAAAATGTCAATATTAATCTATAGAGGGAAACACTCTTTAGGTTTTAACTTACATTTTAATTAACTAATTCCACTTATAAAAAAGGTGCAAAAACACACAAAAGGTCATTTATTATAGTAATGGGATCAATTAAATAATATTCCACTATACACTTATATGAAACACTATATGAGTGGATGAAAACACTTAAAATAACCATCCTATTTAGTAAAAATATACCCCAAGGGGTTAAGTACCAAGTCAAAGATAAATTTGACCTACAAGGGTTAAGTCATGCCAAACAGGGTTTAGTTATACAGGTATCCATTCCCAATTTATAGAGGTAACACTATAAATTACAATTGGAATACCATTTAAGTAAAACACATTAATAGTTAATTTATTAATTATTTTAACACACCCTTATTGGATTTATCATGAAGGCATAATATTCCAAGACATATGTACATGTGTTGAGTCAAACATAAAAGGATTCAGTTATATGGGTTGTTATTCCCAAGTTATAAAGGTAAAATCCTTTATAAGTTAAAATTAGAAGACTATTTAATTCACATACATCACTGGAAATTTAGATTTATTAAGAAATAAAACTTCTAATTACTTTATCCCATAAGAAGTTTATTATATATACATATACTTCTAAGATCAGCCTAGAAGGATTGTATCAAGTATATAAGGATTTATTTATATGAGCATCCATTCCAACGTTATGGAGGAAATTTCCCTATAAGTTGAAATTGACATCTCATTTAACTGACATCTATAAGTAATCAATTGGATTTATTAAAAAACCCAATTCCCTTGATGTTAAAATATTCCATTCAAGTTACTATATTTAATATCATAAGTCTATTTCATTTATTTTAATTAAATTTAGGTTTTTTATATAGAATTACATTATTAAGATATAATGGAAAATTCTATTTAGGTTGATGTAGACACTTTATTTAACCAATATTATACCATTGCTATAAAGATACATGAAACCACACAAACAAGGAATATTAATAAACATGGCATGAATGATAATGGAATGTGAATCCTATGAGACTAAAATGATGAATAGATACACCTCCTCTCTTGACATACTGGGAAAATAGATAAATAAAATAAATTAGTAACCTCAAGAATGATGATAAATTATTCAAGGTGAAATAAAAATCAACTATAACAATGAAAAAAATGAAAAACAACCCATCCTTAGAAACTTGATCTTTCCCCCATGCATGGGTTTTCCATTCCCAGAAACTAGTTATCTAACGAGTTCTAACAAATTACTAGTTTCCTTTCTACTAGAAAAAATAGTAATACAAAGGAATATAAATCCTTTGATACCATTTTGTGATGTCCTAGGCTTGGTTCACTCATAAGTAATCGAATCCAAGGTCCACATGGCCTCAATTTCACCTCCCCGCATGAAAGAGGTTACCAAATAGTAGTGAGGGTTTGATGATGGTACATTGGGGAGACTATACCCTCTAGATTAGTACTAAATATAGCATAGGAATAATTAAAATAAACTGTAGAAAGATAATAATAAACTGAAAAAATGGAAAGTACTAATAAAATCCAACCATGCATGAACATAAGATGATACATATACAAGAAATTCAAGCATACAATAGTTAATACATACATCAAGGATTGATAAATTTAAATTAATCAATAAATAAAATACCCAACACTTAAGGGAAGTCTGATTACATGTTTGGTACACTACTCCTTTTTTAATTATTATCTATAAACAAGTGACAAAAAATAGGTAGTATATAAATAAGAAAACAATAAAGTGGAGGTGAACTAGGGAATACCACATACTTCATCTTAAGTTGGGTTTCCTTTGAATATAAGAATAATAACACAGTCATAGGGCCCATGGATATAATCCTAGGTGTACAAGAACAAGTATCCAAGTGAATCTATAGAAGGGCTCTAGACATTCCCACATATTATAACCAAGAAAATCCAAAGAGTATTCCAAGGAATTCCACTTTTAATAAGGGATCTTATTGAGTTTAAGGAACCAGTCCAAGTTAATCTTAGGATAGATTTTATTGGAATCCAAGGATATAATCTAAGGTAGTATATGTTTGAGGACATCAAGTTGAATCTAAGGGTTGATACCAATATTCTAATTTTTCTAAAGTTTCCAAGTGAATCTTCAGTGTCAGGATGAGGCATTCAAAAATGTAATACATTGTCCAAATCCAAGGTGATATTATCACGTGGAATTATAATCAATGAATTGTTTATAATCCATTAGGTTTAAAATTGGAATTCATATCAGGAATCCAAGTCTTACCCATGGCATACCTCACTATGACGATAACTAGTTTCATTTTGGTAACAGGGATCAAGGCCAATAAAAAATGGGAAAACAAGTAAATAAAAATAGAGTGCTTAGTATCAAGTATATTCAGTAAAATTATACTCAAAACTATCATTAATTATAACCCATAAAGTTCCACATACATGTTAATTCCATGGAATTACAAAAATTTAATCCAAGTCATTTTTAGTAAAATTCAAGGCATAAGTAAATTAATCATGTAAGGATCTTATTAAGATTAAACTAGAACCTTATAGGGGTATCCCAAGGCTTCCCATAAGGTACACTATCAATTGATAATTAAATCATTCTATTACTATTTAAGAAGTATATAAAATTAAAGAACTTGTGATATGGCATTTACTCATGACACCCTAAGTGATTAAAGATGTTTAAATAAACCATGACATTCTCATGGTCTATCTAAGAGTTCTATTATTTAAGTGTCATAACCAAAACACTCGATGGGATGGTTGGATCCAAAAATAATTTAGTGTTTTTCCTAATTGTCAAACTGAACACACCCTAAGGAGGTGTTCTGGATACACCTAAGGTATGGTCTTTAAGGAATTAAATAAAAACAAACCTTAATAGGTGGTTTTAGTTCCATAAAAAACAAGGTTATCATAGACATTATCCAAAATCACCCTATGGGGGTGGTCCTAGTCAAGGTTTTCAACCTATAAAAAAGTAAGGGAAGAATGCACTACATCTAGGTTGGGATTTAGGAAACAATTTTAAGGAATCATAAATGTCAGGAGAAATGATCAAAATTACCAATGTTTTGAAAACATCACATTTTATAAATGTAAATACTTTTTTTTGAATAATTATATAGACCACCTACCTCATTCTTAGAAATCTTCACTCATCCGGTATTGATCCTTGATTCGATTCGAAATGAGAGGAAGTGATAAACCAGACAAACACCCTAGAAATAGGGTGTAACCTATATAAATGGTGTGATGAAAATTTATATAAAAAGAAACTAATAAAGTAATCTAGGAGAGAGATAGAATTATATAAGGCTCTTGATCACAAGCAATAACATGAAAAATAGACCAAGAATGTAGGATATCTCCCATAAAGGAAGGGAGGAAGAGGAGAGAGTATATGAGAGTTGATACTAGAAAATGAAGAAGAAAAAAGTATAATGAAACTTATAATAGTATAGGAATAAAATATCAATTTTCCCCTTTTAATAATGCACATAGTTTGGTTTTATGATTAGGAAAAATGTGCGACAACCGTGCATACTCACTATCTGAAATATACACCAATTCGTATGGTTATAGAATATGGTTTAGAAAATAATACAACAACTATGTGAATACCTATGTAATAATTTAGATAACTACATGGTTTTATGGATCCCATCACATGACTTAAAAAAATTGCATGCCTTAAAAAATAGTTCATATAGTTTGGACTACATAATTAGCACTAACCGTGCACCAACCGTACACCTAATATTTTTTATCCTAAAATTGATATTTTCAAACCAGAATCCACCAAGAATTATCTAGTCCCATAAGGAACCTCTTGGGACTCAAACCACATGAAAATTAACACTTTAATGTGATCCAAATCTTAAAATTATATTTTGAAGCTCGGTTTGAGATTTGGTATGTCTAAAAAATGAAAACTCAAAATCATTTTGAAAAAAATAACCTATAAAAAACATGGGATCTTATGGATATATTCATACTAAGGAATGAAAAACTCATTAATAAATTATGGTGTTATCATTTTATAGACTTCTTATTTACATCTTCATATATACCAACTAAAGGCAGGATAAAATAAAGATATAAATCTATTCCCTGAATAAGTGAAGAGGTGATAAGGGATATAAGTTTTTAATTTGTTTAAAAAATATACCAAAATTGATTCATCCCTCCTATTAGTGTTGTATATTTCCCTTTTTGATCATGAAAATTTTCATTAGATCAAGATTACACCTCTATTAGATTCTTATATTTGAAGTTTTTTTTTAAAATTGAGCATCTATTTTAAAAGGCTATATGAAGTGTAGATTTGAAGAAGACTGTATATTCCCTATCAAAGAAACCATGAAAGATATGTTTTCTAAGAAAATTAAAAACAAGAAGAAAAGATATGGAAGTAAGTTAAAAAAGTACTCATCTAATAAGTAATCGAATAATGACTCTCTGCTAGTTAAAGGTAATCAAAGTTGATTTTATCCAAGTACTTTTATCAAAAATCTATCTCTAAAAGAAACTTGTGATGAAAATATATCTATATTGAGTAAAGAGGAAGAAAAATCAGTTTCCCCAAGTACTAATTTAGATAAATAAAAATTAAGAATGTAATAAGATGGTCTGGTGGTTGAATACACCACTAAGAAAATAAAAAATAGTTCAACCTCATGTGGTTCATCATCTCTTCATGAAGAAGTGGTAAAAAAATTCTTGTTAAAATTATCCTATAGAAGTTCCAAATAACAATTGGGGGAGATCATATTCTTGAAAATTTTTATAATGTAGAATATGATGATTTATTTTACTATTTGATAAGACCCTATAGAACTTTCCCATATATGTAATACCTTTTTTATGGTTTCTTTAAAACCATATTGGAAGAGATCACCCAACATTAGAAATATTTAAAAAACTTTTAGAAATATTTGGAACAATGGGTGTTAATATGTATAAATATCTATAAATATGTAGGATCCTTAAATAACATGAATAAGGATCTTAAAGAAATAATATTCAATATTGAGAATGAATGGATCACTAAACTTCATGAATAATTAGAATCCAAAAAAGGACTTAAAGAAAATACCCATGCATTAAAATAAGTAACTATTATTAAGGATGCTCGATTAGAGATTAAATACAATAGTATTGAAGAGTTTGACCATATGTTATAAGAAAAGAAAAAATTCAATATGATGAGGTTAATAAAATAAAAAGGTCATTTAAAAAAAACTGAAGATAATGGAAAATGTGAAATACATTATCAATAAGAATTTCCTAGAGTTTGTAGTTTAAATGAAGAAATTGGAATTAGTTCAAGCCATATCTACACAACAATATGAGAAGAGAGATACCATAAAAATTGGTTTTAAGGAGTATTATTATGTTATAATACCCCCATATTGTAAAAATAGAGGTCTTAAGTCATTCACATATCAATCCTTAGTAGGATTTAATCAAAATGTACCATATAATTCTAAAAATAATATATGTTTTAAATATGTTTTAATGAACAATAAATGGATAAATTCAAAATATTCATATATAAGGATGGAGAAAAATGATGAGTAACCCTCCACTATATTAAATATGGTTGTAATTGTTTGTATAAGGAGATTCTTCCCAAATAAATCCCAACTAAGGATTAATACATCACAAAAACATTATGCATGCAATTATTTACAAATTGACACTCAATGAAAATGAACAAGTCTTGTGGGATACTATTTTTTTAATGAGTTTAGGCATAAGAAAATATATTATTGGAATAATATGTCTACCTAAGAGAGAAACAGAAAACCTATATCTAGGAGGAGCAAGGTTGAGTCAAAACAAAGTTTATAGAAGAATGAGAATTTTTTTATTACAAAAAGTTTTAAATTTATTGGATATAATTGTGAATCTTGAAATCAATGTGGTCATAGTTTTGGTGCATGATTTTTTGACAAAAGTGACTATGTATTAAACACTATTAAATAAATAATACCACTAAAGAAAAAGAAATAGGATGAGTTATCCTTGGAAATCCAATAAATGGAAAACCTAATTTAAAATACATCCATGAAGTTCAATAGGATTTCAACACCAAAATAAGTGAGTTGATTCTTCTATATAAGAATAATCCACACCATAGAATTTTTTAACAATAAATGAGTGTGTGTATTTGTATAATCAAGATAGAAAATAGGAGAAATTCATTCCAAGGAAATAACAAAGGGACTAAAGTGAAAAATAACTATCTTGAGATTCCATGTAGAAAAGATAAGGAATCCGAGTCAACTCCTAAAGAATGTTTGGAAATTTTTTTAGTCAATTTGGAAATATAAATAAAAATAAAGGATTAAAAAGATAATTAAAGAGAAAAATTATAAGAAAATATTCTAAATTAAGAGCTTTAATTTCATGATAGGGTTTCAAAAAATGATGACCAAAAAAATCTAGAAGCACAACGTGGGAGATGCAAGAAGATTGGACACAATTTAAATAATTGTATATCAATAATATAAATTCAAGAAGATATGATCAAGAAGATTAATCTCACATAAAGTGATATTTATTACTTGAGGTTTGATGTAATGAATAAATTCCCACACAAAAAGTATGGAATAATGAAGGAAACCATGCTATCAAAAGGAAGTACAAAATAGAAAATCAGAAGAACCAATATAAGTAAATATTTAAAAGTTAATACTAAAAATAAAAGAGTATCATTATTGAGAATATATTAACATCCTTTTTTCTCATTCCAAAAGATAAAATAGGTTCAACATTATTCCCTTATCATTTGTGTTGTATTTTTATAATTTCACTATAGGGAATTTAAGGTGAAGTTTGTTATTAAAAGGGGAAATAATGAAGGGAAGTATACTGGAATAACTATTTAAAATCTAAATAAGTCACCATCTTAGTATAATTTAACATCTGATACCATCAATAAAATTTTAAGAAAATATATTCCATGATTAAGTGAAGATGGATATCTTTCCTTGATGAATAGTTCACTTTGAGAAGCTTCCAGAACATTGTATCTCATATCTTTCTAGAAGGTTCTTGAAAAGTTTCCATTGAAAAGTATGTCTTAATATTTTATCTTCATTGGTTTAAAAATAACAAATGATGATATTAATAAAGGGGGTTATTTTAATCAATGAAATTAAAATAAAAAATTTAACGGGATCTCATAGATGATTTCAAAACTTGTTACATGTAATTTAATTTTGTTAAATTTTGTATTCAAATGAGTATAAAATATCAAGTTGTAATTTCAATAAGACAATCAGAATCATTTAGTTTTATCTTGAGGAAATCTAAACTTATCATGAATAAGTTATGGTAATTTGTATCAATTTATATTGTATTACATTAATAAATGGATAAATTTGTTGTCTAAATCAATCCATTATGTTTTTTACACCGATCATGGATCCCGTAGACTTTGAGTAGGATAATTTATGACACTTAACTTAAGAACAAAGTGATACTATATTCTTCCATGTTATTTTTTTATATTATCAATAAGGGTGAGATATGAAAAATGAATGATTCAATAAGAAATGGGGAATAAAAAAAGACGATGAATAAATAAGAATTAGCTGAAATATTGATATATCATTTTCTAGAAATGGTATTAACAATAAATACAATGGGGTAGATTTTTGAACCTACTTTGGGTTTGTGTTGTATTTTTTGTCAATATGGAAGAAAATTTGTCTCATATTAACTTGTTACTGAATAAAGGATTTGAGGTTTTTAATAGTTCCCAAACATATTATTGAGAATAATAAGTGCATGGAAGTTGGTTGAAGTACCTGAGAATTCTATTAATGAGAAGATGATTGAAGTTCCTAGGCTAGGAATCATTATGTGTATTGATATTATATGAGGATTAAATAAATTATTTGAATATTAGAAGTGTTTATATATAATTTATACCATTATTATTTCTATTAAAGATCCATTCACGTGGAAAAATATATAAGAAACATTGAAGTTCAACTAGATGAGTAGATTTTTATTTTGGAAGGGTTATTCAATACTTGGAGAAATATTGAAGTTTAACTTGATTTAAATTTGAGTGATAGTGATTATGATTTTTAGGTTCACGTAATGATTTATATATCTACCTTCAATATCATGAAACACTATTCTATATGAATTCATTGTATGTGATAATTTTATTTGACAATGATTGTGAGTAAATTCTAAAGAAACATGAATTTTTGTTATAAAAAAAATCAGAAAAGACCAATCTTCCTAAAGGTGAAATTTCTTACTACATCAAGGTAATCCAAGAGATATATAAAGGTAGTTTGGATTTGAATAAGATTAACCATATCTGTGTAAAATTTATCTATAGAATGTGTAAATGAAATCAACATTTTCATAAGGGTAATCTTGTATCATGTAAAGGTAACCACCGAACTATGTAAAGGTCTTCTAAGAAGAAAATGATCTACATAAGTTTCATCTATCAACTATGAAAAGGTTATATAAACTATATATAAAGGTTAATATGAAGAATAAGAATTATATAAGTGTAACTATAAAGAATAGGAATCATGTAAGGTTCATTTAAAAATTTATAAAGGTAACTCCTTAGAGTATTTATATGTACTATATATGTAGGATGTTATGAGTTAAAAAATATATTTTAGTAAAGGAAACTATGAATACATTAATTTCTTTGTACTTGGTTGGTGGTAGGAAAGTGGGTCTAAGGCCATACCCTTGCCCAAGATTCTTTTAATAATAATAAGGAAGCTATGTGAACATGGGATAATAACCACCATGCACTAGGAGCTTAGTTATCTTAATGGAGTCAAACCTTATCAAAAAATCCTAGTGTTCACATTGTACTAATTACCTATTTATATCTACATGCATACTGACCAAAGGTGAGATAAAGAAAGTGAAATCCATTCATTGAATAAGTGAAGAGGTGACAAGGTATAAACATTTTAAATTGTTCTAAAAAATATACCAACATTGATTCATCCCCTCTCAATGTTGGACATATCCCTTTGGGCCTTCAGGCTATGTAATGGGTCTCCCTATACCCATTAAAAAGAGTTCTTTGCTTTAATACTAAAATGAGGCTTCGAACCCAACCTTTAAAACAAAATTATGTAAAATTTATTCTTAATGAAAAAGTATAGTTTGGTTATGTTCCTTTTTTAAGTTCGTATATACTAAAGGCTCATGAGTTTTAATTTAAAGTATTTATTCAAAAAAATTATGAATAGTCATAATTTTAAGAAAATATTTATTTATTATTTTTATATTATTAATTTTCAAATCATAACAATATGAGAATCATTTTTTTATTTTATTTTTTTTAATTTTTAATTAAGTTATCATAAATTAACTTTTTTATAACATAGAACTCACATGAAAAAGAAAAATAAATATTTATAGCTTATTTGAAAATAATTTTTTTTGTTGATAATGGATTTTTTTATGTTACTAATTTTTTTTCATGTTGATATATTTGTATTATAATGTTAATATATTTTCATTGAAAACAAAATAAATATTTTTCATGCTTTTCAAAAATAACTTGATGATTGTAGAAAAATTTGATAAAATAATTTTTTTTATATCTCAAAATATTTCTCATCAATCTAATTATATGAATATTTTAATTTTTATTAGAATTGATAATCTCTTTGAAATTATATTATAACTCACTCAATGTACTTTCATTTATTATAAAAAAAGTATAAGACTATTAGAATAATGATGATATTTCATGGTCACATAAGAGTAACATTTATTTTATAGTTGGTATTGTTAAATGTAGTTTCATTATTCCTAATATTAAAAATAAGAATTATATATCTTGAATTATGGGTATTTCAATAGACCAACCTGGTTCAACCCATCACATTACCTGAATTGGCCCTCCATAAGGCCT
This sequence comes from Viscum album, assembly GCA_963277665.1. Lineage (NCBI taxonomy): Eukaryota > Viridiplantae > Streptophyta > Magnoliopsida > Santalales > Viscaceae > Viscum > Viscum album. The sequence goes on from OY728141.1 coordinate 1,303,213,310, forward strand.
GAAGCATGTTCCCGATCACCAAGGGCTGGAGACAAGCACTTGGGTATCATACAAATAGATGATGAGAAAAATTTCACCATAAATAGGCATATGATAAGATGGAAGTAGACATAGTAATACATGATATATCCATAATATATCATTTCTAAAAAATAAAAAAACAAACAAAAAAAAGTCAAATCCAACATTTGGATAAAAAGGACTCAATGAACTATTGAACGACCATAAAAACATGGAACCCAAAACTACCCATGGGTCCACCTCTATACGAATGCACGTAAACACCATCCCAACCCACTGAATAGGAATCATGAGTAAGGTTAGCTATCCACTACATGACACTCTTCCCTTTATCCATATCCTATAAAACTAATTCTATAAACACCCAAAGGAAAAACTAGGGATGGATCTCAAGATACCAATAGGAAACCACTAAGAATATATAAAAATTCTATCCACATGAATCCATTAGTTATTATTTAAAATTTATTTCTAAAACTATTTATAAATAAATCATTTTCCATATAAAAATCATTCTTTTTTTTATTTTCAAAATCATGTAATTCCTTTCAAAATCATTCTATATTCAAATAAACAAAAAATGTGACATATCACATATCCAATGGAATAAAAAGATAAATAAGTAGTTTTCAAGAATCATTATCTATATAAATATCAAGTGGTAAAATTAGAATATCAAAATTTTATACACATTATGTATTCTCAAATAAAACAGATTGAAATCCATGACATGAGGGTGTACACAACTAAACGAATAAGACATAAAAAAGGAACACTAATCCAATATTTGTGAATCTTAAATTCTTGGAACCTTGGTCCCTTAAAAAGGATACCCATAGATTCTATGGAATCAAGGGAACCTCCCCTAGTGATAGCTCACTCTATTAGGGATCATCCTTGTTCAGTTTCCCCCTATACCCCAAGGTCTTGCAATGTTATATATTTCACCATTACATTCAAAGAAAAAAGTTATGTTTTAATATCATTTCAAAAGAAAAATAATTCATTTCAAATACATGCCCAAATTTTTATACAAATATTTTTGTAGTGATACCACATTTATCTCATGATTGAAAAACTATTTCCTTTTCAAAACCATATTTGAAGCATTTTTTCAAACACATTAAGTGCATAAAATATATTTGTCAAAGAAATACCATTTTGAAAACCTATCCATAACCACCAAAGTTCCAAGACATATAACATATATTTTTATAATAAAAAATGTAAAGTTCCATAAGAACATAAGGATCTGCAAGGGATAGATATTCGGATAGAGACACCTACATAAAAAATGATGAAAATGAAATATCATACAACACCGATGATAGGAGAAGAATAGATCTGGTATTAAAAAGCCTAGTTCCAAGTAAAAAATAAAAAATTACTTATTAAAACATTATATATGAAATTTAAAACCCAATTGGGTTCTAATAGATCAAGGGTTAGAGATATAAATAACAGATCTAGATAGAAGAGGTGAAAATGAGAGAAAATCGAGACATACCATGATGAAATGCTCCAAAATCGACCAAGGATTACCAAGGAAGTAAGGGGATAAGCCTATATAGAAACAAGGAGGGTATAGTTTGAGATAATAAAGGATTAAGAGGTGACTAGAGGTTAAAAATAACTAGGGAATCAAGGTAAATTCCAATTAAAAAATGTTTAGATCTGAGCACATGATTTGGCCACACAGTTTCACAAACCATGCACCAAATGTGTGTTGGATACTCTCTATAGACACCCATGTCACACAATTTGGAGAATAAGGATGCATAGTTTGAAAAAAAATGACCAATCTATATAACATCCACTAGATGAGATTCTATAAAATTGCATAATTTTCAATGAGAAGGCCAGACAATTTAACAAACCATGCTCAAACCATGCAAAAATATATCTGAAACCCATAGTTTCATATCACATGATTACCGTAAGGTTTGAAAACCGTGTTCCTAAATAGTGTGCCTAAACATTTTGTTTCAGAAATTTAAAATTTTTATCCCCTAACTCCAATTCTCTAAAACCTCACAAAATACAAACCAATCTCAAAATTAAGAATACTTTTGACCCATAGGTCATCACAATTCTTCCCAATATGAAATGTTTTTGTCCTTAGAAAGGATCAAGATCATAAACATGAGAAAAGATAAAGAAATTAATACACCATCAAGACCTCACACTCCCATGTCTCATATATGTCTCCACCAAATTTCCATATCACTTGAACCGATGATATCATATTGAAACATAGTACCTTATCCTATCAGTCCACTCTATGAACAATCCTTTTTAACCAATGAGGTGTAAAGTTTAATCTCAACATCACCCAAATAAATCAAATGGGATAGATATAATTGATCCTTATTTAGTTGGGAAATATAGAACACATCTTGGATAGATGTAAAACAATTATGTAAGTCTAAATGATAATCCACCATTCTGAGTTTCCTCACAATCTCAAACGAGTCGACATAAAGAGGTGCTAGCTTACCTTTCTTCCCCAAATTTATATATCCCAAATGAGGTGAAACTATGAAAAATACTAATAACCCACCTTAAATAATAATAGATGTCAATTATAATTGATATAATATTTTTGGATACTTTGATCTATTTCTAACCTATTCCTGATCAATTTAATGATATCCATCATCTTCTAGATGATGCTTGATCAAACCAAAGACCATTCTCTAACCTCTTCCCAATAGAGAGGAGGCCTATATGGCCTCCCATATAAAACCTAAAATGGTTCCATCCAAATATAAGATTAATAAATATTATTATAGGGAAACTCTAATGAGGTTATATGCTTCTCCCATGATCCAATGAAGTCAAAAAATGCATGCTTATAGAATGTCCTCAAGAGTTTGGATGGGTCAATCAATTTATCCATCCATATATGGATGATAATTCATGCATAAATCAACTGAGAACCCATCACTATCTATAATACACTCTATAACCATGATATAAATAGGCAGTCTCTATCTGAGATAATAACCTATGGAACACCATGAAGTATAAAAATATCACACACACACACATGTTCCTAATATTCTCTACATTTTTCAACTCCCTAATAGGTAGAAAATACATTGATTTTGTGAGTCGATAAATAATCACCCATATAACATCCTTACCACTAAGATTATTTGGTAGACCAATCATAAATTCCATGTCTATCTCATCCAATTTTTACACTAGAATGGGTAAAGGTTACAAAAAACTAGAAGGCCTATAATGTTTTGCCATGATTTTCTAACTTGAGAGGCACCGATATAAAAAAATTTCAATATATCATCTCATAATCAGCCACCAGTAATGAAATCTCAATTCATGGTATATCTTGGTAGCTATGAGGTTCACAAACCAACTCAATTAGTTTACATTATCCATTAAATCCTACCTCAAATATACAAAAACATCCCTCCTACCTCAGAAGCACAAAACTCCATTAGGAGACAGAGACCACTAACCCAATATTTCCACATTGTAAAGATTCCTATTAAAACATTGACACTTTATATCTGCATGAAATTAAAATTTTATTATCCATGAATTATACTACCCGAGTATAAGATAGGAATACTTATATGTTAGTTCTCCCTTCATCCAAGTGAACCTTAGAAAACAATCTCATAAAGAACCACTCTTCCACTGGTTCTTTCTCAACCTAAGTTAGTAATTTTTTACTTAATACATTTGAGAAAAAATTCCATTTACAAGGGGATGTAAGAAATATAAAAATTAAGGTCTAAAGGTACTCCACCCACTGTTTCTATCTTAATTTGAGATCCCTATGAGTGAAGATATACATTATACTCTTATGGTCTAAATACGCCATAAAATACTGCCTAAAGAGATAGTGTCACCATGTCTTGAGTTAATGAATCACTACCAACAAATCTAAGTTATGAGTATGGTAGTTCTTATCATGAGGACCTAACGAAAAATATCCATATGCCACTACCTATATCCCCTTCATTAGAACACAAAAAAAAACCCATACCCAATCCATTATAGTAAACACCACAACTAACACCCAGATCAAGAAGAATCAAGACTACTGATGAAGTAAATATCAATTTCAACAACTCAAAAGATCATTGACACTGATTGATCTAAACAAACTTTACACCCTTATGGGTCAAATCTTTCATAGGGGAAGAAATATTGAAGAAGTATCTAATAAATCATATTTAATAACCTTCAAACCCCAAGAATATATGGATTCAAAACACATTTCTAGGCTTCTACCCAGACATTACTACCTGAATCTTATCAGGATCCATTGATACACTATTCTCAAAAATTACATGGCCTGAAAATTTCACCTCTTGAATCCAAAAATAAAATATAGATAAATTTACATACATATGATGTTTTACCAGGATTATATGGATAATTCTAAAATGATCAACATGGTACTATTCTGATCTAGATTAAATAAGAATATTATCAAAAAAAGACAACTACAAAGGAATCCAATAACTGATGGGAGATTAAATTCATCAATTCCATAAACATTTCATGAGAATTAGGAATTCCAAAATATATAAAAAAATACTCATAATTACCATACCTACTCTTGAATTATATATTATAAATATCCCCCACTCAAACCATTATCTAATCATACCCCGATCTTAGATCAATTTTTGCAAACCACAGATCCACCTCGAGCTAATAAAAAATGTTGTCAATATTAGACAAGAGATATTTGTTCTTAACTATCAAAATATTGAGTTTTTAATAATAATAAAAATCTAGATACTCCAGTCCACCTTATTTTCAAAGATCATTAGTGATTCCCAAGGTGAAACACTAGAATGAATAAATCCCTCAGTCTCATGATCCTCAAGATGAACCTTTAATTATTTCAATTAAATAGATTCTATATAGTAAAAAGTTAAGGAATAGATATATAAAATTACCTATGAGGTGGTAACATAGATAAATAATTTTTATACTCACACACCACCATAGAAAGAGGGACACTAATACATAGACCATTAGCATCATGAAACAACTCTAACGATTGTCCTGAGATCATATCGGCACTAGGAGTAACATGACTAGTTTTTTATAATATCAGATCCAACTCACCCTGGAAGAAATGAGTGAATCTATTAGGAGAAATAAACTATAACCATAAATTATAATAATCAATATGGTATTTATATCCAATCATCCAATATGTACGAATGATAAGGTCAAATATTTCAAGATCAGGAACTAAAAAGTCCTATGTATTTTTGTTGTTGGTAATCATCACCCGATACTAAGGAAATTTAAATCCTTACTCTGGATTCTTTCCCAAAGGACTAGAAAGAGAAATAAATAAATGTAGAAGCTTTGAGAATAATCAAAATGTATAAATAGTATTGTATGATATAAATAAAAGAGTTTCACCTGTATCAAATAAATACATAATCAAAAAACATTAAATAAACACTATACCTCTCACTGTAGCTAGTCTTACCTCTATCTCTTCTAATCCACACTATACTATATACTTATACCCAATATCATCCTACCATTTCTTCATAACTCTATCATTACACTTGTCATGGGGTTGAGATCCCACCCCTTTTTCTACATTAGGTCTAAATTGAGAGTCCTTGGTGAAGGTGGATCCAGATTTTCTGACCTGGGATTCTCTCTTATAGAAATACTAAAGATGACTAGATTTCCCATAAGTGTGACACACCCTAGTTGAAGCCTTTCTATCAGTTTTGAGGTGTCCCTTTTTTCCCACACTGATAATAGACCACCTGGCTCTTCCTTGATTTACATTTCACACTCCCACTACCACCTCATCACTAGTCATCTCACTACCTTTTCAGACCAGAAAGTAAACTCTGGATACCTCCTACTATCATCAATTCCCTAAAGAGATCTGTATTCCTAACCATTTCTGACTCTTCTAAATATTCTTTGTACAAAACCTCCACATAGGTGGGTAGACACATAAGAGTGAACAAAAAAAAAATACCTACCCTTAGACTCATTTCAAGCCTCCATGCCTTGAGATATTCATTGGAAACAAGATCCAAAGATAAGTGCACCGACTCAAAAAACTAAGAATTATACTCCATAAAAATGATCTCTCTATTACAAAGTAATAAACTCATGTGCCTTAACTACTCTCAGAGTCTCAAGATAGAACTCTTGATTGAAGGCGCTCTTGAAGGTAGTCTATGTGAGGTCTTCATGTAACTTGGATTGAATAATAGACTCCCACCAATTTTATTTTCAAGAATATAAGTAGAGAATACAACCTTTAATACTTATAGAGTCTTTAGAAAGTGGAAAAATACTCTCAATAATTTTGATCCATTCATATACACCTTGTGGACCCTTTTCACCATGAATTATAAGTGGATGCAGCTTAGTAAATTCCAAATCATGGTCCACTTTTCATTCACGTTCAATATTGGTGACTTACACCATAGGATGGATTGTTCAGAAAATGGTTTCCACTGAAATTGGATTAACTAGAGGGTTCACCTATGGTTCTTTCACCATAGTTTCCTATATAGTATTATGAGTTCTTTTTCTTAAGGGATCCATAAATTATAAAAAAATAGAACATAAAACATTTAGAACATAATTTTATTCCTTTATCATAAATTGAATTTAAAGAATCAAATCCAAAAATCTAAAACTATAAATAAGAAAAACCGGAAAACCCTAGAATTACCATGGTAACTCAAGGTTTTTTATGAAAGTGATCTAGCTAGGAACACTCCTACACTACCTATAAAGTCCTGGAAATCCTATAACCAGTCTTTCAAAAACCCCTAGAATCTAAAGGTTTATATATAAGAATGAGTTTAGGATTTAACACAAAATGAAGATATGATACCAATTTATAATAGAATGACCTAGGTCAACCCATCATTTTACCTGAATCAACCTATCAGAAGGCCAAAATCACATTCCTGATCACCACAGGTTGGTGAAAAGAACCTAGGTATCATATAAAGAGAAGATGGGAATGAGTTCACCCTCAAAAAACACATAATAATATGAAAGAAAATAGAGTAACACGTCATATTAATATAATATACCATACATCAAAACAATAAACCAAAAAGGTCAAATCCAACATTTGGATAACATGGTCTCAATGGACAACTGAAATAACATCAAAACATAGAACCCAAAAAGACCCATGGGTCCACCTCTATGTGACCACACATCACCACCATCCCAACCCATTTTATAGCCATCATGATCAAGGAGACCCATCCACTATATGACGCTCTTCTATTTGACTATATCTTGTAAAACCTAGGCTACAAACTCCCAAAGGAAAAATTAGGGTGTGATATCAATATCCTAGTAGTATAACACCAAGAATATATAAAATTTCTACCCACATGCATCCATTAGTTATTATTTAAAACAAATTTCTACAATTTTTTTGAAATAAATAATTTTCTATGTAAAAGTTATCCTTTGTTTTTCTTTTCAAAATCACACCATTCCTTTTAAAATAATTTCATATTCAAATAAACAAAGAAATATGACACATCAAATATCCAATGGAATAAAAAGATAAATAAATATTTTTCAATTATCATTATCCATATAAATTTCAAGTGGTAAAATAAGAATATTGAAATTTCTTTCACATAATGTAATAAAAAAGTAACCAAAGAGGGAAATCCATGACGTGAGGGAGTACAAAACCAAACCACTAAGACATATAAAGGGAAGATAAGTCAGAATATGTGACTCTTAAAGTATGAGAATCTTAGTCCCTTATAAAGGATATCTCATATCCACCATGGAATTAAGATCACCTCCCCTAGTGATAAATAACTCCACTATGACTAAGCCTTGTTTAGTTTTCCCCCATACCCCAAGGTCTCCCAATGTGATTTATTTCATCATTATGTTAAAAAAACAATGTCACGTTTCACAAAAATTTTAAATGGAAAAAATCCATTTCAAATTTATGTTCAAATTTAAAAAAAAATATTTATATATAAGTAGCACACCACTACAATGATTGAAAAACCATTTACCTTTCAAAACCATATTTTAGAATTTACCATATTTTAGAATTTTTTTTAAACACATTAAGTGAATAGAATCAAATTTCCAAAGAAAACAATTTAAAAAAAAAACTTTCCATAGCCACCAAAGATCCAAGCCATAAAATATTTATTTTCATAATAAGAACAAATGAAAGCATCAAACGAATATAAGGATTTCAAAGGGATAAACCCTAAGATATAGACACCTACCCCAAGAATGATGAAAATGACATCGACTATAACACTAATGATGGGAAATGAATAGATAGATTCTGGAAAAGCCTATATCAAAGATAAAAAACATCAATTACCCATTAACATACTTATATTTGACATTCATAGATCAATTTAGTTCAAATAGATCAAGGGAAAGAGAGACAAAGGATAGATCTAGAGATAAGAGGAGAAAATGAGAGAAAAAAAATGAATTTACCTTGATGAGATCCACCAAAATTAACCAAGGATCAAAAATAAAGAAAGGGGAGAAGACTTTAGAGTGTCATGAAGGGATTAGTTTGAGATAATGAAGTATAAATAGGTGATTTAAGGTTAAAGTGATCAAGGACATTAGAGTAAATTCTAATTTTAAAATGTTCTAATTTGGGTGAATGGTTAAGCCAAACAGTTTAACAAAATAAGTGATAATAGTGTGTTTTACACTATCCATGGGCACCCAATCCGCACTATTTTCTAGAAAAGTTCTCACAATTTAGAAAACTTTGCTGAAGCAGTGTGATAACCACTAGACCAAATTCCTAACACCCGCAAAATTTTTTATAAGAAGGATGTATGGTTTAAAAAACCATTCTCAAATTGTGCAAAACATATTTGGAATGAATAGATCCATATCATACAAATACCACATAGTTTTACAAAATGTGCACTTAGATTTTTTTTCCAAAAATTTCATTATTTCAACCCTCAACTTCTAAAAGCCTCTAAAACCTCATAAAAAACAATAAAGATCAAAATTAAGCATACCTATGACATTTTGGGAATCATAGGTATCAAGATACATCTTAATATAAATGATTATAAATATATCATATTAGGTCTAATACCCTAATTACCATGAATCGCTCTGAGATGGGTGATGAATGTGGGATATGGATATTTTCACCCTCTTTCATGAAATACCCAATACACTTTGTCTTTTTCACTTATTAAAAGGGACACCCTTAATTTCCCATTTTCAATATATAAATAAAACTATACAAATAAATATAAAAAAACATATGAACACCATAATTTTTATCATTTAACCTTCTAATATAGAAAGATTAATCCAAGATGAACATACTATATGTTATCACTACTCAAGAACAATTAGATACACTCTTTGTGATTAAAAGTTTATAATTAGTTCATTAATAAATACTATAGAGAACCTATCTTCATAACACTTTTCAAACTAATTAAATAAAGTGTCATGAAAACAATGTACATGGACCTATACCAAATAAAATCAACATGGTGCTCACCTATATTCTATGATTTCTTCTATCTTAAATTCTTCATAAATTCAATAATATATAAATTCCACCTCCATGATCCATATATGATTAACTCACTATTGGGAGATCTTGTATTCTTATTTTTATTCTCCTATTCCTCTATTAAGTGTTGGTAGATTTTATATATTCAATGCACTACAAAATTTATCACTCTTTTATACTTTTATTGGACATGTTAGTGAATATTTAATACTTTTTCACCATTTTTTCTCGTCAATATATTCTTCTCATAGTTTTCTTAACCTAGCATGAATGGTTATGATTAATCCATGTCTTAAAATCCTTCCATAATTTTTATGCATTTCTTCTCCATAAAAAAATGGTCAAACTCATCCATTTATGGAAAACATTATTATAATTTCACACTAAAGGCACCACCAAGACATGGTGGTTTAGACCACATCATGGTTTGCCCAAGTATATACCATGAAAATGTGAGTGTCTCCATGACATAGTGATTTTCATGGAAATTTTTGTATTATATGATAATTATTGGTTCAAACACCATCTTACACTCCATCTATCATAATATATTGAATTATCATGAGATAATGATGAAATGATTTTAAATATCTAGAATAATCATTTAAATATTAAATAAATATTATGGAAATTGAGTTATACATTACAAGGAGTTATAAGGTTTGAGAATTTATGAAATACATCATCAATATAATTGAATATTTTAGTTTCAAATAATTTTAGATTGATATATAAATGGGTTAAATCCTTGGATGTGGGTGTCATTCTATTACAAAGAAAACCTCCTAGTAAAACAGCTCCCTTGCACTCTAATTTCTCTCCCACCTTTAAAAAATGTTATAAAATATCATGATGCTGAGAGAGGTACTTATCAAGAATAATAAGATTACTATGATTCACGGATACCCCAGGAGGGGGGAAACTTTCTATTTCTCTTTATTTATCTCAATTAAATTTTTGTTTAAATCTTAGACGAGTTAGATTGTCAAGGTGAAGGATATATATTTTATTCTTCATTTTATTATTCATTAAAAACCTATAAGAAGATTATAGGATTAATGAAATTTTAAAGTTTCTATTATAGTAATTTTGGATGCTATATATCCCTCTAAAATACTTCAGTGGTATCAGATCTGATCTATTAATTTTTGCTTTAATTTTTGAATTAACTAAGTAACTAGAAAATATGAATTTCTAGGTTTTATGATGTAGACTATGTAAAAAGAGAATTTTAATTATTGAAATAAAGACACCAAATAATATCCTAGGGTGAAATTATCATTTCAGTTATTTATTTTGAAAATAATTACACAAGCATGATGAAAATAGGTGTTATTGATTTCTTATATTTTTACAAAAAATAGAGAATCATATGATAATGCATAATGACATGGTTAAAAATATCTATAACATGGTTGAGATACACTAAGAGGTTTACTACAACATTGTGGAAGTTTCAAATGAATTTTTATGGTTTTTATTTCCTTTCCCAAAATGACTTGTCCAGGAGAAATGTTGTAATGACCGAAGATTTCAAAATGTATTTTCCTTTAATAAATATTATTTCACTAAATTATTTTACATGAAAAACCAAAAGAAAACATGATAAAACAAATTATATGTAAATTATTAATAAATAATAATAATAATAAAACGAATAGTAAATAAAAATCTAGTAATCAATTAAAAATTCTTACCTTTAGAATATAAATAATTAATATGATTTAACATTAAAAACAAATTGTTTTTCAAATAACTATTCAAAGTGTTAATGAATTGAATCGATTAATTTAAAATGATTATTATGATAATATATGATATTTCAATATAGATACTAATATATTAACATTATTTAAACTATAAATTTATATATAATAATATCAAGAACACTTAATCTTTAAAAAGGATATTTTTTAATAAAAGAGGTTTTTATTTATATTTTTAATTTTCATTTAAAATATAAATTTATGAATTTTAGAATTAAAAATTAAAAAAATTAAATTTATTTTTTAATTATTAGTATAAATATTATTCTAAGGTTAATTTTTTATATTTCTAAAAAATAATTTATTTTTAGGTGAATAGTAAGAAAACATTGTTTTTACCAAAACTGTACCTTTATAATTATATAAGCACGACTAAGAATTGAATAAATTTTTTTAATTGGTATAATGTGTATTTAAGAATTAAAAATATACATTTTAAAAATACTATGTTTAATTTGGAAAACCGATGATTAACATTTTAGATATTTAAGAAATATTTTCCAATACAAACTATTTTTTGTCTTTTCTTTTAATTAAAAATTATTTTGATAAAATTTGGTTTTGGATTGATTTAGAAGGAACATAAATTTTATTTGTTTCATAATAATAAAATTTTTATCATGAAAATAAAATACATTGATAATTTTATCCTATAAATAATTTTTAAGTTTAAAAATAAACTTTTTATAAAAATAGATTTTTATCCATCACACGTGCTAATGTTAAAATTAATTTTTATTACATATAAATTTTATATGATATAATTAATTTAATATTTTTAATTATTATTTCAATATGATTTAATAATGTTAATTTTACTTTTATACATTAAAATTAAATTACTAGGGTAAAAACTAGTTACCACGGTAAAATCAAAAATGGTAAAAGTGAAACTTATAAGAGTAAAGGACTTCAATAAATGTTTAAAAAATGTTTTGAAATGCATAGTTGAGGTATTATCTAAATTATTTCATCTAAAATCCATTATTATCCATTTTTGATTCTTCTTGACATGTGAAACATGTGATCTATTTATATTAAGTTGAGATATTTAGAAAAATGTCGTTCTCATCACTTATAAAAGGGGCCTCTCACCAACCATTCAATAACACTAAAATAATTTGGTTTTATATTGAAACTAAATTATTTTTCCTTACATTAGAATATTTTTTCTTTTCAATGAGCCTACGGTAATAAGAAACTGCTTTAAGTCCCTAATTTCTAAGTAATACTCCAAGGAAAACACAAAGATTTCAATCTAGGTACTCATTTTTCTTAACTTATTTTCCTTTATATCTTACCTTTCCAATTTTAATTTGTTTATTCAAAAGTTTTATTTTGAAACTTTATAACCTTAGTTTTGGAAATGAAATACACTCTATTAATACATTACTAAACTTTATAATTTCCCACTTTTAAGAATGTTTTTGTAAGAAAGTTATTTTCCCAGACGTCGAAATATATGTTTATCAGACGAAATATTTTTTATAATAGGTAACACGCGTATTAAAAAAATGATTATAAAATTCATTGGATGGATATTTATAAAATTAAATATGTTTATGTATAATGGAGGTCATAAAATTAAGTCATACAAAGACCACCAGAAAAACATTTATTGGATGGAGTTAGACATGATCTACAAATGGACCTTTCTAAATCTGTCGTTTGAAGAATTCCATTTTACCAAATAAAAATAGTTTATTAAAATAAATTAAATATGAAAATAGTGTATTTTTTTATAAACTTTTTGAAAATCAGATGGATAATCTAAGCACAACATTTTAAGTAAAGTAAGAGTTTTTATGAAGCTGTTGTAACCAACTCCAAAGAATGTGAAATATGACCATTGGATGTTTTCCAAAAAATAGGTTAAAAATCCAAGGATAAGGAATATGTTTTCATCATCAATGACCTAAGAGTTATTGTGAATATTTTTGTAACATCTTTTTTACTTTTAGTGATCTATTCATTGTAATTATTTATAGATTTTTTACTTAAAGAATCTACTTTTTGAGGATCTTTACAAATGCCTTGATTTTTTATATGTTTGTAATTGTTTTTATGATATGGTGTTATCAAGAGATTCCAGGGATAAGAATACAAAGTTTTTCTAATATTTATAATTGATGGATCCCATGTATAAAGAAATAAAGTTCTTCCGATCTTTGTATCGATGAATTACTTGATTAATTAAGATTTATATTTATAGTCTGGTTATAACTTTAGATACCTAAAGTCTAGGTTATAGAATTACTTAAAATCAAAGATTAAAGAAATTATAATTATTATAAAAACTTTTTTAATTTTTTATTTCTTGTTTTATAAAGTTTCATATTACTTTTTTTACAAGTTTCCATTTCTATTATGCATATGTTTAAGGGAAGTTGTATGTTATAAAATTTTCTTTAACTCTGATTTTTTAAAATATTAGAGAAAATATTTTTATGATTACTTTCATTTACCATACAAAGGTTTTTTATATTATCTTACATAATGATGTTTCAAAAATTAGTATCTTTATTTTATAAACTATAATTTATCCCCACACTATATGTTTTCTACATACTCTTATGATTCTACATTTGGCATCAGAGGTGGTTCTAATGGTTTTTATAGTTTATATTTGTTATGAACCAATACATTTTATACCAGAGTATATAATTTTATTATGTCAATCAATAACTATAAAATTTGGGAAAATGTGGTTTATATATTTTTTAAATATGAAATGTTAGAATATCAACTAAATTTTTGAGTTAGAAACACTTTAGTATTCTCAATGACAAGAAAAATATATATTTATATTTATTATTGAAAATCTACAAATAGTATTTTTAAAAAGATTGATGTTACTCACTTTGGGACAACTAATTCCATTGAAATTAGAAGATAAATGTTTAGATATGATTATAAATCATTTTATTTTATACATGGATAACCAATTGTAAAGATATATCAAATATTTATTACAATCATAAATAGATTAAAATATCTGGGAGATAATGATATGAATAATGAAATTTTTGTAGATAATATTATTGATATTATGCCTAGTGAATGGGAATCTAAAAGAATAAATCTTGATTATACTATGAAAATCACAAAGTTGAGATTATATGGTCTGATTGTAACTATTATTAAATTTAAAGGAATTTTCAAAAGAGATGTATAGAAGGAGAGAAAGAAAATGGAGTACATTTTGGTTATTATTAAACTACTTATAATAAAAATAGATTAGAAGAGAAAATTTAAAAATCTTCTAGAAAGAAGAAAATAAGGGATGAGATAGAAATAAGTACATCAGAAAATAGTGATAATGAACTTTCTAATCCTGTAAATAGGATGAATAAAATATTTGTAAAGAAATATTTTAGTTATAGATATATGAACAATACTAAGGGATTGATAAGAAATATTCTTATGAGACGATTAGTTATGAATTTAATAATCCTAGTCACATTAGACTAGATTATCATAAAATAAAAAATAGGGATAAGAAATATAGAAACTCCATGAAGTTTTAAAAATATAAAGGAAATATAATTTTGAAATTCGTCAACACCTAGAGTGATAATGGTGGAGATACTTCATTATAAATTTCTTCAGATAGATTTGATATTCATAAGGTTGTGGGATTCTATACTGGTATTCTAAATAATAATGAATGCTACATAGAAAATGCACAAACTAAATCCCATACCAATTTAACTTTAAATTAAAATTATCATTATTTTGAGGATGATTTTGATTACAATTCTTCTGAAGAAGAAAAATCTAGTTCAACAGAATATGATAATACTTTACATAGTTTTTAAGAAGTTTCAAGGTTTTCTAAATTATTATATAAAAAATAGTAAAGTTTCTAAACAATATAAATATACTAAGTAAGATCTTTCCAAATCAAATTATATGATTTAAAAACATGCCTTAGAAGTTACTAATCTTACTAAATGATTAAATAATAAATCTAATTCTACTTCTATGGATGAGAATAAAGATTTAGTTATTAAAATAAATTATGAAATTTTGATTTTGAAAAAATTACTATCAAAATTTTCTTTCAGAAAATAATATTTTGATAATATGTATAAAAAAATTAGAACTCATATAAGTATTTCTAGGAGTTGTTTTAAAAACCCAGAACATAATTGTTAAAATAACTACTTTGTTCCTAAAAGTGCCCCCTTTTGTACTAAATATCAAAGTGGTAGACACTAGAAGTACAAATGTTCTTTAAATAGAATCCAATCTTTTGGTTTTGATAAAAATTATTTTTCTAAATAATCAATAGTTGTTCAACATAACAGAGTTATATAGATGTAGATTAATAAAATATTATTTTCTAACATCACTGGACCCAAGAAATTTTGGGTACCAAAAGTCTAATTTTTTATTTATATGAAAATAATAAGAGTACCAACAGTAAAAAAATTTGGGATATAGACAGTGGATATCCATATCATATATAAATAAACAATCAATTCTTCCAAAATATTACAAATATTAAAGGTTTCAAAGTAACTTTTGGTGATAATTATCAAGGAAATATTCTTGGAAGGGGTAATATTCTTCTTCTTAGGAAACCTTTAATTTCAATTGTTTTATTCATTGCAAGTATTTAAGACAATATTATTAGAATAATTAAACTATGTGATGAAGGTTAATATATGAAATTTAGGAATGATAAATGTATTTTTCAAGGTTTATAAGGTATATTGATTCTTTATGCTGATAGGCATGATAATTTTTACACACTTAACTCAGAAGACCTTAGGTTCCAAAATCTACCCTACCTTAGTGAAATATAGGATCATTCTTGGTTATATAAGATATGGTTTGGAAACTGTAATGTTATAACTTTATCCAAAATTTATAAAAAAGTACTTATTAGAGATATACTAAATCTTAGGTGTAATTCTTCTAAAGTTTGTGATCCTTATCAATTTAGAAAGAAACATAAGTCAATTTTTAAATCTATTGGTTAAGTTTAAACTTTATATGATTTACAGTTATTACACATGGAATTATTTGGTCCAACAAAAAATGAAAGTATTGTTATAAAATATTATTTATAAATTATAGTTGATGACTACAGTAGATATTCCACAGAATATTTTATAACAAAAAAAATTTAAAATCCTTTTTATATAATAATTTTTTTAGCTCATGTTAAAAATGAGAAAAACCTACCTTTTGTAACTATTAATAGTGACCATGGAGGAGAATTTTTAAATTCTAAATTTGAAACTTTTTACAGTAAGAATGGTATAATACATAATTTATCATATCCTAGAACAACCCCAACAAAATGGTTTAGTTTAAATAAGAAATAGAGTTCTTTAAGAGATTACTATAACCGTGTTGAGTGAATAATTAATTAGTTAATTTTTTTGGGCTGAAGTAGTTAGTACTTACACTATACTATAAATCTAGTTTTATGTAGAACTTTTATTAATAAAAATCCTTAAGAGTTGTAGAGAATAATAAAACCTAAACTTTCTTACTTAAGATTTTTTGGATCCAAAGTATTCATTATGAATACTAAAGATAATTTATTTAAATTTTCTCTAAAATCCAGTGAAGGAATTTTTTAGGTTATTCTACAACTACTAAAGATTATATATTTTATAATAAAAATATAATTACTTATGAGGAAACAATATGGGTTAAATTTGATGAAACTGATCCTTTTGTTTTCAAACAACCTGTAATGACATATTCATATGTTTTTACAAAAAACTAATTTTCAACCCATGTTATAAAATTCTTCTAATGAGAGAATAACTGAATAAATTATTTTTTAATTTTTACCTCAATAAGAAACTACAATTATTGTTAAATAATATTTTTTTTTGAACCTAAGAAATTAGAAAATATTTATAAATCATCATAGTGATGATATCATTTGTGATTTAGATCAACCAGTTAAAACTAGAATTTATTTAAGAAACGAATGGGAACATTGTGAATTTTTATCATAATTTGAACTAAAGACTTTTGATGAGGCTTTAACTGATGAAGATTGGATAAAATCAATGCAAGATGAACTCAATGAGCTTGAAAGGAAAAGATTTTGGACTTTAGTTGAATTTCCTAAAGATATTTCTATAATTGGTATAAAATGGGTTTTCTAAAATAAATGTGATGAAAATAGAGTTATAGTTAGAAATAAGGATATACTTATTATAAAGAATTATATTCAACTATAATACATATAATATAAAGAAACTTATTTTCTAGTATCTATAATTAAAGCTATTTGTATACTTTTAGAATATGTTTTTTTTAAATTATAAACCTTTTCAAATGGATATGAAGTGTGATTTCTTTAATGGATATGTACAAGAGGAAGTTTATGAGGAAAAGACACCTAGTTTTGAAAATAAAAAATCTCCATATCACGTTTTTATACTTAATAAAGAACTTTATTATCTTAAACCCCCCTTAGATCCTAGTATGATATATTAACTATATTTTTGTTAAATTTTTTTTTAAGAGAACTATAGATCCAAATATTTTTATTAAAATAGTTTTAAAAGATATAATATTTTTTCAAATTTATGTTGATGGAATTATATTTGGTACAAATTAAAAATCTCTTACCGATTCCTTTTCGAATCTTATGAAGTATGAGTTTCAAACGAGCATGATGGGTGAATTAACTTTTTTCCTTGGTTTTCAAATATCTCTAAAACTAGAAGGAAATTTCATATCTCAACAAAAGTATATAAAATAAATTCTTAAAAAGTATAGATATGATAATTCTAAAAGTATCAATACTCCTATCAGAACTTAACAAATTATTAATATTGACGAGTCGAGGAAGCTAGTTGATGAAAGACTTTTTAGAGGAATGATCAGTAGTTTACTATATCTTACATCTAGCCATCCACAATTAATGTTTTCTATATGCTTATGTGAATGATATTAAGAAAATTATAATGATCCCCATATTAAAGATGTGAAATCAATTTTTTATTATCTTAAGCTAACTATAGATCTTGGACTATTTTATTCTTATGGAAATAATTATATTTCAAAAAGTTTTTCAGATACTAATTTTTCTGGTTGTAAAACGGGAAGAAAAAGTACACATGGAAACTTTCATTTCTTATAATATTTTTTAGATTCATGGTCTTGTAATAAAAAAAATTATGTATCACTTTACGCTATTAAGGTATAATATATGGTAGTTGGAAGCTGCTGTGATCAAGTGTTGTGGATGCAACACACACTCACATATTTTGGCATGAGTTTAAAAAAAACTATATTTTTGTGTGATAACACAAGTACCATAGATTTAAGTAAAAATCCATCACATCAATCACAAGCTAAGAATATAGATATAAGACACCATTTCTTTTGGGATCACACACTAAAAGGAGATATTATTTAACAATTATCTAAAATATAAGAACAACTTGCTGATATATTTATAAAACACCTATATTATAATAGATTAAAATACATTAAAAAGATCCTAGGAATGATTAAAATAACATAATAATTCCTATACATTTCTTATTTAAACATATTCTTATAGTAAAATCTCCTTTAAAAAAGAGGAGAACATTTTTATTCTCTTTTAATTTTTTTAACAATTTTATTTCTTTTTTATTTCTAATAATTTTTTTATATACATAAAATTTTATAAAAAAATTATTTCTAAATATAATTTTATATTTTTTTGATAATAAGTTCTAAAAAAATTTTAGACATAATTTTTTCAATAACTTTCAAATAATTTTTTTCAGAAACCCAAGAAGTTAAATTTATCGAAAAAATTTAATAAGAAAGTTTATAATTTTTTCTCAAAGAGGTAATTTTTATATCTTCACTTTTAATATCAATTATTATATTATATTTTCTATATTTATATATTTTCTATTTTTTAACCATAAGCTTCGTTTGAATAAATATTTAATTCGATAAATCCTATATTTAGTTTTAAAAAAATGTCAGGATTTCATTTTTTAAATATTTTGTAAGTTGATAAAAAACATCAATCAAAAAGAGGATTTTAATCTCAACCATTGGATCTAGATAATTTTAATATTAACCCTTATAAATCCTATATAATCTAGTGTGGGTCACCGCCTCTAATTTCTTAGTATACTTCTATAAATAGTTATCGCCACTCAGTTTCCTCTCAATCCAATAGTTTACAGTTTGTCCAATAACTCACCTCTTTCCATTTATCAATAATGGATTCTTAAAACAATTTATAGAACATATAAGTTTTAAAATAAATGTTTATATAAGGATCATGGTTTCAAAAATATGATTCTTTTCTAAAATTTGTAATTATCTTTCAAGGTTTGGAACAAATTTCCATTGAAAAATATGAATTTGATCTTCATTATCTAGATATTATTAGCGATTTTTTCTATTAAGTCAATTTTAGTGAAGAATATAATATCAAAGGTATCACTTTTTCATTATATAAAGAGTTATATAAGTTTAATTTACACTAATTGGATTAATTACTAAGGGTTCCTTATAAAGGTAAAGAAAATTTGGTTACACATAATTTACCTAATTTTTTTGAAATTTTTGAGAAGTCCATAGTAGAAACTTTATCATTTCCCTCTTATGAGAAACTAAGAAAAGTGTACCATATTTCTCATTATGTGACTGTATTTGATATATGGATTCATAACTATATTATCCTAAGGAAATTAGACCATGATACTCTCAAATTTTTGGATATATATGTTTTATATTTTTTGTGTAACAATATAAAGTTCAACCTTATGAAGTTTTTCTCATATGCATTGAGGCCATCAAGCAAGGGACGATTAAGTTAAATATTTTATTGTTTCAATGTTTCTTAAATATATTCTTGGAAAAAATTCATGAAATATTATAAGATTCAGAATAAGGCTACTATAGTAAGGGAGAAATCATCTTTTATTAGTGAAGAAATTGTCAGTAAGATGAGGCTTGAGTTTATTCCTTCTCTTAAGAAATATATTGAAAAATTGGATAGATCCATTTATGAATTACAAATATAAAAGTTGAAAGATAAAGTTTTAGAAAAGATAAAATTTTGATAAGGATCCCCACATTTTCCTAGAAAGAATATGAAAACTATGTTAGATGTTCTTTTTTCAAATCTTATGAAGAAAAACTAATAAAAAAAGCCCAACGATCCAAGTTTTGGATTAGATATGGCTGATGCTATTCCCCTAGAAAAGAAGACTTATAAAAATATTCAAGAAGTAGAGAGAAAAAAATATAATAAAAAAAAGATTAAGATCTAATAAATAAAAATTTATTAAAATATGTTGATAAAATTCATGAAAATATAGAAGTTACAACATAGGGATAACTTCTCTCATTTTCTCCTCTATTTGCTGTTTCAACCTGTTGTTTCTCATCCAGTTACATTAGAATGATATCATGTTCAAAAATCATATGATCATATATCTATTGAAAAGTATAAAGGAAATGAATTCATTGTTAAAAAATATCAATATAAATAATATTCTTAAGTTCATAATGTTCTTAAGAAATACTAAAAGGGAATATATGAAGCAAAGAATAAATTAAAAAAGAGCTTGAAAAATATATGAAAGTTGATGAATAAATTTTAAACGCATATTATACTTATATTTTATCTTAACATCACAAAGATACAAATATTTAAGTTCCAAAAAAATATAAAAGTTCTAAGGAAAAAGAAGATCAGAATTCATAAACAAAGGTTTCATAAAAACCTGATCCCGATAAAAAATTTATAATAGTAGAAGTTTTTAATGAATAATCTGGTGAAAAGAAGGGTGAATCTTATGCTTCTAGACCTCACACTCCCTATTTTATTTATGATTCATCTGATTAAACTTAATATTTTCCTTGTACAAGTTCACAAATAATTGAAATTAAGTTGAATTACTTTAATGAGGTTTTGAATAAACTAGAAGTTTCTATTCATTTCTTACTTGATATTGAATAAGGATGAAAATATATACAAGGGAAGACTTATTTTTTAGAATTTTATAAATATTTAAAACTATTAAAAGAAATAGTATT
This sequence comes from Viscum album, assembly GCA_963277665.1. Classification (NCBI taxonomy): domain Eukaryota; kingdom Viridiplantae; phylum Streptophyta; class Magnoliopsida; order Santalales; family Viscaceae; genus Viscum; species Viscum album. The sequence goes on from OY728141.1 coordinate 1,303,234,682, forward strand.
TCAAAATTAAGTATATTTTAATTATTTAAAAGGAAAATAAAAATAATAAAGTATATGGTTGAAATAACTTCTCTTATGGGTCAAGCATGTTGAAGGAGATATGAATTTTTATGATCCTCAAGTCATTAGGATAATAAGTTCATAAAAATCAGTCTCAAAGCATACAAGATATATGAGTTTTAAATTTAATGAGAATGCAAGATATATTTATAATCTAATTTTTTTCACTATGAGCCATGAAGATGAAATTCAAGAGCATAGGAAGAAGATTCAAAGCTTATAATAATAAGTATCTAAGTTTAAGAATAATAAATTTCAATTTTAATTTTTGAAAGAATAAGTGTTGAATCTCAATGAAGAGAATAATAAATTTCAAATTATTAAAGAGTAAGTTGAAAAGTTAAAATTATCTATGGACAATACTGAGAAATATCAAGAATAATTAAATAAGATGAAAGTTATTGTGAAGAAACTCCCAAATAAATAATAAAATTTTTAACTGTTGATTTTTTTAATAATTCAAACTTATTTTTGAATGCATGTTTTCGAATGAATTTTATTCCATACCTATTTGGATGGTTGTTTTCCCAATTTAATTAGATTAATATCTTTTCATATTTCATTTTGGATGAATGTTTGTTCAAATATATAAAATTGTTTCATATTTTTTTATCTCCCTAACATTTTAGGTACACTTTCCACCTTACCAAATTCATTTTGAAAATAAAAAATGGGGATAAAAGTGAAAAAAACTAATATTTCAATAAAATATTTGAGAAAAATATTATATAATAATGGGGGAGAGATAAATAAATGAAGAAATATAATTAAAGTGTTAAAAAGTTAAATATTATAAAAGGAAGTGGGAGTACATATTTTGAAAGTTTGTAATTTTTAGTTTTTCTCATAGAAAGTTATGTTTTGTGATTTCAAAAAAGGGGGAGATTGTTGATTCAAATGTTTTTTTGTACAATTTCTATCCTTAGTTTTTGAAATCAAAAACAAATGTTCATAATAATTTATTAACATTTATAATTTCTCAGTTTTAATAAAGTTCTTTTAAAAATTTTTATTTCCAGATGTAGAAATATATGTTCATTTGATTTTTTTTTGTAAATAGATCCACCTGTATCAGATGGATAATTAAAATCTTTATCGGATGAAGGTTTATAAAACTCCCAAATTCTAAGTATAAATAATTTCATAAAATGAAGTTATATAAATACCAACAGACAAACATTTATCAGAAGGAGTTATACATGATCTCTGAATGATTATAAAATTTTTATGAGACCAATTTTATTTACATGGGTTCTTTATGATGTGATAATTGAATGATTATAAAGTGGTGATCATAAGTATGGGTGATTATGGGTGGGGTCCTATATTTCCCACAAATGTATTGGTTAAAAGTTTATATCACATGAGATAAGTATTCACAAGTATATTTTAATTTCTTGTGAGCATGGTAACTAATAGTGTTCCCTATGAAAGTAATGTTTCCTTATAATAATGTTTATTACATATTTAAAAGATGTCATAGTTTTATGATTATGATTATTATTATGTTATGATGTCATGGATCATGATTATTGAGTCATGTTTACATACTCTTTTGATTCATATATTATGTTATTCTAATCCTTATTCCATGATTTGTGATCTATAATTTTTGGGTATAAATATCCTATATATCTTGATTGTACCAATATGTTCAAATTATGATAACTAATTATATTAAATTATAATCACTTATGTTTATCCTTATTGAGTATCTATTCTCACTATTAGGTAAGAATAATACAAGATAGATGAGGGGGGGGGGGTGAATTTTATCTTTTTGAAAATCTTGACAGATTCTGGATTTTATATTTCTTTTCGATTTATACAGATTTGTAGTGTTCTATTTTATAAGTGGTTTCAGTAGTAGATAAATAGTAAAGAATAAAAAAACAATTTTTATAGTTGTTCGAGGAACAAAGATCACCTAGTCCACTATACTAACTCTCTCTCTATGAGCTTGGTGATTTTCACTAGACAAGGTCCTCTTATTATAAGAACTTTACAACTGAGTGCATACAGTTTCTACCATTACAATAAGGCTAAACAGAGCCTTCTGGTTCATTTACAGGGAACTGGTTTCTCCACATCTTAGTCTAAGAAGTTGATGCACTTCCATGGCTGAGTATGAGTAACTGAGATTCTAATTAATCAAAATAGTTTTATTTTATTTATTGAAAGGTTCTAGATCATAGTTTCAATTGCAACTAATAGAATAAGGACATTATTTCAGAAAGATTAATGTATTAAAGTAAAGATATATTTAAATAGATCATAGTTGTGAATTATATTCAATAAAAACAACAAAAAAATAAGAATATATACAATAGTATGAGGTTGAAATATATATATATATATTCAAAGTGTAGACTCTTCAGTAGTAATAGAGTTGCTCGATCTTTTCAACAGTTCTGTATTCAAAAGATATTCACAAATATGTAGTCATATATCATATATGTATATAGTGAAAATAATTTGTACATATATATAGAACACAAAACTTTATTTCATTTGAGTAGATCCAATAATGTCGCCTAATAGATCATAACCATTAAAAGTTATATTATTTAAGAGAGTTGTAACATCCCTTATAAATAGGAATGATTTACTCTGTTGAATATGAGACTTTGAATTGGTCACAAAACAACTTTAAAATAATATTTTATTCCATCAATACATTTCATAAATCTTGGATAATATCACAGATTTAAAACTCCTTCATTGAATAGTCAAAAATAGGGTTCCTTCATGTGATTACAAAACTTCAAACGTAGGGTTGAAAGCATATGGTTGATCAAAAAAGTAGGTTTGATATACCATATGTTTTCTTCCTAAAAAATAGGGTTGATTCTGAATGTAGTGTTCCTTCACCAAATTTTCCATTTTATAAAGTGAAAGGTTTCATCTAAACATAGGAATTATTATCCATACTCTCCTAAAAATATAGGGTATATGATCCACATGTGCTGTTTCAAATGTAGGGTTTATTCCTTATGCTACTTTTACAGACTTGGGGTATGAACAATGTATCTAGAATACTTTCTAAAAATGTTTATAATACTTTAAAAATTAATCCCACTGATCAATATCTTTAATATAATTCCAAAATAAATATTTCAACAAATATTAATTTTATGAAATTAAATTAAAGTAATTTCATTAGTAAAAAAAAAGGTATTTTCAAGTATCAAAATCAATATGATTTATAAAGTATTATTGAGATAATACATTCCCAAAAATATCCCCCTTTTTATGATCAAAAAACCCATAACATAATTTATAAAAAATATAGGTATTATAAACACAAATAATATATTTTAAAAAGATACATAGATTAAAGTGTTTGAAAATTATTTTTTCACAGTATTATTCAATACTCATAGTATTATTTCTATAATGAAACTTGTAATTGAGTTAAGAATTTTGGGTTTACCTAATTTTATCCTCCTTTTTGTGATATAAAAAATAAAGTGCTTAAAAATGGATGAAAACATATTAAACATACTGCATAACTATAAATGAAAGTTACATTTTGTATAAGATAAAAATATATGTGTTTTGGAAGTAGAATCAAGAAGAAATAAAATTATCTCAAAAGAAAAGTAATTTGTAAAAAGATTTTATTGATTTAAAAAAATAATGTTGGTTGAGAAATGTTTAAATAGAAGGTATGGCTGATGGTGAAAGGGGTGATTCTGAAGAAGGGTCACATTTGGGTGAAACTTGAATAGCCTGAACAAATTCTTTTAATTCTACCATTTTTTATCTTTGCCAAATCTTCATAGTTTCAAACAAATTTACTTTTATAAATTCATGAACTATCTCCTATTTATAAACAAACTAAGATAGCATTGATCCCAAATTATTAAGAAGAGTCCTTATGGTAGGCCCTCCTAAAGTTATCTTATTAATAATATCTCTTTTATTTTCTAACAAAACATTTAGAGGGGCATTGTCACATTGTAATTTATGAAGTTTTTCATTGAAACTAGTCATAATGATAATAATCGCTTCAAACCTTCTAATTAAGTATGGATAATTTTTAGGTGCTAAAGTAGAAGCTCTGTATTGACTAGAAATACTTAGGACTGATTCAAATTGGGTCCCCAAATATCTTTTCAAATCACCAAAATCTATTTTTGAAATAGATTTTGCTTGAAGATTACCAAACTAAACAACCATATCTTTTAGAAAAGAATCAAAATCTCTTCTTGAAATAGAACATTCTCTAAGAGTATTTAGCTAAGTCTGAACATATTCAAATTCCTCTTTGGGAATAGTTGTAAATCTTAAATATTCCAAATATTTCTTTTCTACCTCTAATTCACATTGAAAACTTTAACTTGATTATATTAATTTATTTAATTGAACAAAAAATACTACAATTAGATTGTTTAAATAATCAAAATATTCTACTTCTTGAACTCAATGTGGTTGGCCTCTATCAATTAGGGAAAAAGATTTTTCTTTACTGTTCTTGCTATAGGCAAAAAATTAAACCTCAAGAACCTATATGATCTCAGTAAGTTCAAGAGTTTCCTTGTCCAAGGAATCAACTATAATCAAAATTGATTGATTATGGACTAACCTTCTTGTGTCATCCACTAATTATTGATATTTCTCATCTCCTTGAGCATTTTATTGGACTTGTTATTCAACAAGATTTTTTTGAATATGATTTTCATCTTGATGTAGAGCCTCTTTATCTTCTCTATTTACTACTTTATTTTATAGTGGGAAAACTTCACTAGCTATAGAAACTTCTAATCCTTGTTCTTGAATTGTAGTTTCCCAAACTACAGGTTCATCCCTATTTCTAGTTCAGATGATAAGGATCTTATCTACTGGTTCTTCCAAATTTTCTTTAAGAAACTGTGGGATATCTCTTTCATCTTCTAGATCAGATACATTGTATCTGATTCAACTTTTATTTTTTTGGAGTTAAATCATCAATTCTTGATTTTAGAAATTCTTCTCCTTGAATCTGGATCATAGTAGTGGATCCCAAAATTCTTTTCTCCCCCCTAAGTAACATGATCAGATACTTTTTGGTCTTTTTCACCAACATGTATCATCTTTCCTTATACCATACTCCATAAGTAACTTATCTTACTTAGATTTATATCATTGATAACATTGCTGTGATGAAATTTGGAATTCTACAAAATTAATTAAGCTCTTCTTAAATATCTAATAACCAACTTTCATCATTTAAGGTTTCTTTAATATACTTATATTTTAATTGTGATAGAATGGAAAAAAATTCAGCTAAGTTTCCTACATTTATTCTAGTTCTTAAACTAGTGTCTGGATTTACTATAATAGTTTCTAAAGGATGATACTTTAAGGTTCAATACTTTCTAGGTAAGACACTTTTAGGTTCTTCTATCTCATGTCCTTTTGGAATGGAATGAATTTCATATTTTTTATTTTCAGAATTAGTCTTAGGTGTTTCAATCCTTATGTTTCAAGAGTAAATCTATTTGATCTTTCCTTTTATAAAAAGGATCACTTTCACCAAAAATCACATGAATTGATTATTCAAAAAATCCTTGAATTTTTATTATAAAATCTATAGTATTTATAAGTAGTAGAATATCCTACAAAGATTCTTTCATCATCCTTTGAATAAAATTTATCAATGTTTTCCTTAGTATTTTTGATATACACCTTGCATCCAAATACATTAAACTAATTTACTTTTGGTTTTCTATTATTCCAAAGTTCACAGGGTGTCTTTTTAATAAGGGGTCTTATTAAAACTCTATTCATGATATATAAGGCTATGTTTACAACTTTTGTCCAAAAATAAGTAGGAAGGTTGTAATAACTTAACATAGTCCTTTAAATTTCTTAAATAGTTTTGTTTCTTATTTATATAATTCCATTTTTGAGGTGTTCTTGGTGTAGATAAGGTATTTTTAATACATAATTTTGAGAAAAAATAATTAAATTATTAGTTATCAAGTTCTCCACCATGATCCCTTATTAATGAAATTATTTTAGAATCTTTTTCATTTTGAATAATTTTATAAAATATTTCAAAAGTAGTTAATACTTTAATTTTAAGTTTTAGAAAGTAAACCTAATTAAATCTTGAAAACCCATCAACTAATACATAAAAATAAAATTTTACAGCCAAATTTTCTACTCTTGATGGTCCAAATAAATCCATGTGGATAATTTATATTGGTTTAGATATAATAACTTTGTTAATTGATTTTAAAGATGATTTGTGTTGTTTTCCAATTTGGCATGCATCACAAAATATATCATTGTAAAATTTAAGACTAGGAAAATCATAACCTAAATTTTTCTTAGATAATTTATATAATGAAAATATATTACAGTTTCCAAGTATTATATGCTAGATCCATGAATCCTTTTTCTTGATAGCTAAACAATTCACATTTTTTTAAAAAAAGGAATCAAGATCTATGGTGTAAAAATTTTTAGTTTTAGTTGCTCTAAATTTTAAAATCTTATCTTTGAAAACTGAGCAAGAATTATTAGATAAATAAACATAAAAACCATCATAACAAAGTTGAGAAATACTTATCAGGTTCTGCTTCATCCCTTATACATAAATTAATTCCTTGATTGAGATTGACTTTGGATATCTAACTGATCCAAATCTAGCTATATTTCCTTTTACATTATCTCCAAAGATGACTAGTAATCTATCTATTTTTGTAAGTGTATAGAAGTTGAAAGAGTATCCAATCATATGTACTGAGATACCACTATCCACATACAATATAGAATTTTTGTTCCCGTGATATTTTTCATAAAAATGTATTTAAACAAGATTTTTTGGTACCCATATTTTCTTAGGTCCAGCTGTGTTAGCAAACAAGGATATGGGAATATAGATTTTTCTTATTTTACCAAAATTTACATTACTAGTTTAATACATGTTTTTTGAGATAAAATAATTTTTAATTCCACTTATTTTAGGATTTATTAAATAATAGTTGTTAAAATAACATCCTTTCAATCCATAATTGAAATAGGAAGCATTTTAAGAACTTGGTACAAAATATTATATATATATATTTGATTTTTTCCCTTGCTTTCCATTCTATATTTTTACCATTTATTGATTTTTTTACAAGATTCCCATTTAATGTTTTTTCTCCTTTAATTAAAATACTAGTAGCACTTTTGAATAATTATACCTCATTCTATAGTTCTTCTATTTTATTTTTATGAATAGTACAATTTGATGTAGATGTATTTAATTTTTCTAGCAGTTATTGATATTTTTTTAGCATTTCATCTCTTTAAATTAAAAAAAATTATGAATATTTTTTAATGAATTATACTTTTTTACAATAGAATCATATTTTTCTTTAAGAATCAAGTAATAAATAGGTAGTTTTATATTTGAGAAACTATTAGAATTAGAAGTAGAAGAGTAATAGGTTTGTTCCTTATCTTCTTCCTTATCCATAAATCAGATGTTTTCTTTTAGATTTTTTGGATCTTTTTATAAATCATATTTGAAAGAGCTTCTAGAGTCTTAAAACACACTCCTATTAGCCTTCAAGGCTCTTTTCCCTTTATTCTCATAATTAGTTTTCTTCTTATTTTTACTTTATACCATTCTTCTTTATTCCTTTTTTATGGGGTAAATCAGGTCTGATATGACCCATCTACTTGCACTCATAGCATATTAATTCTTTGGATCCATTTTTATATTTATTGAAGGATTTTTTGAAGCCTCTATTCTTTTTATATAATTTTATGAATTCCCTGGATAACTTAGAAAGTTCCATTTCAGAATCTGAGTAGTCTAAATCTTTTGAGATTTTAGCATATTCTCTCAATTTTTTTCATTCATCTACAATGTAACTTTAAGGGAATTTTTTTCCCTTTCCACTATCTTATAGTATTCAGCCTTTTCTAGAATTTATTTTTCATACATCATCAACATTCAAATCAATCATTTCATTGTCAAACTTTTAACTGATGATGATTTTTGAATTTATGCAGATATGTCATTCCAATTTAATGGTAATACTCTCAATAATTTTAGAACTTGATTTTATTGAGTAATTGGATATACTAAAGTGGAAATATCATTTACTATTTTGTTAATCACCCATTCATTTGGGTGATAATTTCCCCATAATAAATTCTGAAGGTGTCAAATTTTAGTTTTGTAGTAGCCTACCTTTGCTGTCTGAGATCATTAGTTCCTTCATACACAAAATCAATTGTATGCCACATTTCATAAGTAGTAGGACATTGAGATACCCAATTAAATTACTGAGGACCAAGTCCATATATGATATCATTTATTAATTTTTAGTTGATATCATACTCAGCTTATTTTGAAGCATCCCATGTTTCTGGTTTCTTTGGAATTACATAGGGAGTGATGGTCTTTATATAAACTTTAAATCAAATATTCTTTAAATACATGATCATAAGTGATTTATAGAATCCATATTTATCACCATTGAAGTATGGATTGAGAATCATAGATATACATTCTCTAAGATCAACCATTGAAACTTGTATTTATATAGACCTTATACTTTTGATCTTGCTAGAGCTTTATCTTCTTTATCACAAAATCTCACCTATGATACCAATTTTTAGGTTGGAATAATAAAAAGATACAAAAGTGGGGGGGGGGGGGTTATTGTGTATTTTTGATAATTTTGATAGATTATGCCTTTTAGATTTATTTGTGATTTATATAGATATGCATAATTCTCTTCTGTATGTGATTTGAGTAGTGGATAAACTGTAAAGAACAACACAACCGTTTTTATAGTGGTTCATGGCACAAATATCTCCTAGTACACTCCACTAACACTCTCTTTACGAGCTTGGTGATTTTCACTAGACAATGTCCTCTTATTATCAGAACTTCACAACTAACTATAGGCAGTTGACACCATTATAATATGGCTAAACAAATTATTTTGGTTCATTTATAAGGAATCGTTTTCTCCACATCTTAATCTGAGAAGATGATTCTCTTTGACAAATGAGTCTGAGCAGCTGAGACTACAATAAATCAAAAGAGTTTGATTTTATTGATTGATAGGTTCTATATCACAGTTACAATATCAACTGATAGAATAAATATCTTCTTATTCAATGATGAATGTATTCATCTAAGGATATATTTGAAGAGATCCTAGTTGAAAATGATCTTCAATAATAATAGAAACAAACAAACAATATCATTTATATTGCAGTATGAGGTTGAAATATTTATATATTCAATGTGTAGCCACTTAATTAGTAATAGAGGTGATAAATATATACAGTATCTCTATATTCAAAATATATTCACAAATATGTAGTAATATATCATATATGTATATAGTTAAAATACTCTATCCATATATATAGAAGACAAAACTTTCTTTAAATTGAGAAGATCCAAGAATGTCGCCTAAAAAATGATAGTCATTCAAATTTAAATCATTTAATAGAATCATAAAATTCCCTATAAATAGTAATGATTTACTCTATTGAATATGATCCTTTGAATTGCTCAAAAAATAGATTTAAAACAATATTTACTTCCATCAAGATGTTACATAAATCTTAGATAATATCATGAATTTAAAACTTTTTCATTGAATAGTAAAATGTAGGGTTCCTTCATGCAATGAAAAACTTCAAATGTAGGGTTGAAAATGTACAGTTGATCACAAAAGTAGGGTTTATGTATGACATGTTTTCTTCCTAAAACATAGGTTTGATTCTGAACATAGGATCCCTTCACCATACTTTCCATTTTCTCAAAGTTAATGTTTCATCTAAATGTAGGTTTGATTATCCATACTTTCCTAAGAATATAGGGTATATGATCCATACATGCTATTTCAAATTCATGGTTTATTCCTTATGCTATGATTATAAATATAGGGTATTAACAGTGTTTCCAGAATACATTCTAAACATATTCATAATACTTTAACAATTTTTCCCCATGGATAAATATCTTAAATATAATTCCAAAATAAATATTTCAAAAAATATCAATTTCCTGAAATTAACTTAAGATAATTTCATTATTAAAACAAACAATGGTATTTGTGGTCATTAAAATTGATAAGATTTGTAGAGTATTGTTGAAAAAAATACATTCCCAACAGTCTCCCCTTTTTTTATAATAAAAAAACCCATAAAATAATTTACAAAAAATAGAGGAACTGTAAACACAAATAATATAATTTAAAAAGATATAGATATTATAGTTGTTAAAAATTATTTTTTCACAATATTATTCTATTTCTCATAATATTATTTCAATACAGAAACTTTTAATTGATTTAAGAATATTGTGTTTACCCAATTTTCTCCCCCTTTTTTGATATTAGAAACAATGTATATAAAAATTGATTAAAACATATTCAATGTAGAAAATAACTATAAATGAATGTTATATTCTATATAAGATATATAAAGAGATATGTATTATCATAGTATAATCGAGTAGAAATAAAATAATATCAAAATAAAAGTAATTCATAAAAAGATGTTTTTGATTTAAAAAAATAATGTTGGATGAGAAATGTTTAAATAGAAGAGCTATATGAAGGTGAAAGGGGTGGTCCAGAAGAAGGGTATGATTTGGGTGAAACTTGAATAGCCTGAAAAAAATTATTTCAATTTTTCCATTTGTTATCTTATACTTACAGTGAGACTGCTAGCTGACTTCCTCATTAACAACTTTTAATCTATCACAATATTCACACTTCCAACCAAATATACTTTCTTAAATTCATGAACTACCACCTCTATATGAACACACTAAGATAGCATTGATCCCAACTGATTGATAAGTATCCTTATAATAGGTTATCCTAAAGTTATATTCTCAATGAGATCTATTTGATTTTCCAAAAAACCAATAAAAGGGGAACTATCACATTATAATGTTTTAATTATGTCATTTAAACTAGACATAATGACCGTAATAGATTCAAACCATCTGATTAAGTCTGGAGAATTTTGAGGTGATTAATTAGAAGCTCTAGATTTACTGGAACTACTTTTGATATATTCAAATTGGGACACCAAATATCTTTTCAAATCACCGAAATCTTTTTTTGAAACATATTCTTCTTGAAGATTACCAAACTGATCAGCCATCTCTCTTCAAAAAGAATCAAAATATCTTCTGGAAATAAAAATTTATCTGAGAGTATTTAGATGAGTCTAAATAGATTATAATTCCTATATAGTAATTGTTTTACTTCTTAAATTTTATAAATATTTCCTTGATACCTCCAATTCACCTTATTAACTTGAATTTTATTCTCTTAATTTTTTGAATTGAACAAAAAATCATTCAATTCAATTGTTCAAATAATAAGAATATTCTACTTCTTGAAATTGTGATGGTTAGCCTCTATCAACTTGGTATAAAGATTTTTCTTTACCATTCTCACTTTAGGCAGAAAATTCAACCTCAAGAACATCTACAATATCAACAGGTTCAAATGTTTCCTTGTCCAAGGAATCAACTATAATCACAATTGATTGATTTTAGACTAACCTTGTAGTGTCTTACACTACCTTTTGAGCTTGATAATCTCCTTGAGAATTTTTTTGGACTTGTTCTTTAGAAATAGTTTTTTGAATCTAATTTTAATCTTAATGTAGATGCTCTTTCTCTTCTCTGTTGGCTGGTCTATTTTCTGGTGGGGAAACTTCAACAACTACAACACCCTCTAATAATTGTACTTGAATTATAGTTTTGTTGAACTACAGGTTCATCCCTATTTGTAGGATGAATGATAAGGGCCTTACCAATTGGTTCTTCTAAATTTTATTCAATAGATTGATGGATATATCTTTTAGCTTTTGGATCATAGATGTTGTACCTAATTGAGCATCACTTTTGTGGAGTTTCATCATCAATTCTTGATTCTATAACTTCTTATCCTTGAATTTGGATTACTGTAGATGATCCCAAAATTCTTTACTCCCCCTAAGCAATAGGACCAGAAACTTGTTAGTCTTTTTCACTAACATATAACAAATTTCCTTGTACTATACCCCATAAGTAACCTCTCTTCCTTAGAGTTACATCATTAAGAACTTTTTTTGATGAAATTTGGAATTCTAATGAATTGATTAAACTCTTATTGCATAGATAATAAAAAAATTTCATCATTTTAGGGTTATTCAATAGACTTAGGTTTTAATTGTTATTGAAAGTTATAAAATTCATCTAAGTTTCCTACATTTATTCTAGTTCTTACACTAGTGTATAGATTTCCTATAACAATTTCTAAAGGATGATCCTTTAAGGTTCTAGACTATCCAGGTAAGAAACTTTTAGGTTCTTCTATCTCATTTCCTTCTAAACTAGACTAAATTTTATCTATTTTATTTTCATAATTTTTCTTAGGTGTTTTAAGCCTAATGTTGTAAAAAGAGTCAATAATTTCATATATTTGATATTTTATTTTATAAAAAGTGTCAATTTCATTAAAATTTACAATAAATTATTCTTTAACAATCCTCGACTTCTTATTATACACTATATAGGATACAGAAGTATCATAATATCCTAGAAATATTTTTTTATCATCCTTTAGATTGAATTTACCAAGTTTTCTCTTAGTATTCAAGATATACACCTTGCATACAAATAATTTGAATTACTTTAATTTAGGTTTTATATTATTAAAAAGTTCATAGGGTGTATTTTTGATAATGGGTCTTATTAAAACTCTATTCATGATATAGTGGGTGGTGTTTAAAGAATTTACCCCAAAATAGGTTGGAATGCTACATTTATTCAATACAGTCCTTTCCATTTATTGAATTGTTATGTTTCTTCTTTCAACAATTCCATTTTTTGAGGTGTTATTGGTGAAAATAAAGTGTATTTAATACCTAATTTTTAGAAAAAATAATTAATTTCTTGGTTATCAAATCTTCCATAACAATCAATTTTTAATGAAATTATTTTAAAATCATTTTAATTTTGAAATTTTTTATAAAAGATTTAAAAAATATTGAATAATTAAATTTTATGTTTAGAAAGTAAACCCAAGTAAATCTTGAAAAACCATAAACTAATATATAAACATACAATTTTCTATCCAAACTTTACACCCTTTATGGTCCAAATAAATCCATATGGATAAGTTCTAGCGGTTTAGATGTAGCAACATTGTTAATTAATTTTAAAGATAATTTGTCATGTTTTCCAATTTGTAATGAATCATAAAATATATCATTATCAAATTTAAGACTAGGAAAATTATAAAATGAATGTTTCTTAGATAATTTATTAAAATAAAATATATTACATTGTCCAATTCTTCTATACCAAATCCATGAATCATTTTTATAAGTAGTTAAACAATTCACTTTTTGTTTACATAATGAATCAAGATCCAAGATATAAACATTTTAAATTCTAGGTGTTCTAAATTTATGTAGTTAATGATTGAAAACTGAGAAATAATTATTAGATAAATAAATATAAAAAAAATATTCTCAAAGTTTAGAAATACTTATCAGTTTATGCTTAGACCTTATACATACAATACTTTTTTGATTGAGATTGACTTTGGATCTTCAACCGATCTAACTCCAACTATCTTTCCTTTTCCACTATCTAAAAAGGTAACAAGTCCTCTATCCATTTTTGTAAGTGTATAGAAGTCTTAAGAGTCTCCAATCATATGTATTGAGTAGCCACTGTCTATATACCATATATCATTTTTGTTCCTATGGTCTTTTTCATGCAAAAGTTTTTAAACAAGAGTTTGTTTTTTTATCCATATTTTCTTGGGTCCAGGTGTGTCAACAAGCAAGGATTTGGGAGTCCATATTTTTCTTAATTTACTAAAATTTATATTACTAGTTTCATACATTTTTTTGGAAATAAAATCCTTTTTAATTCTAATTATTTGAGAATTTATTAAATAATAGTTGTTAGAATAATGTCATTTCATTCCATAATAAAAAAAAGTAACATTATTAGAACTTGGTAAAAAATAATTTTTATATATTTTTTTATTTTTCTCCCTTGCTTCCTATAATATATTTTTCTCTTTTAATGAAAATTTTACAAGAATCATTTTTAGATTTTTTTCTCCTTTAGTTAAAATACAACCATTACTTTTGAATGATTCAACCTCATTCTATAGTTATTTTATTTTGTTTTCATGAATAGTATAATTAGATGTAGATGTATTAAATTTTTCTATCAGTTATTTATGATCTTTTAGAATTTAATCTCTTTTACTTAAAATAGAATTATGAATATTTTTTAATGATTTATGATTTTTTTACCAGAGAATCATATTTTTATTCAAACATCGAGCAATAGGCATCAAATTTATATTTGAGAAACTATCAGAATTAGAATAAGAAGAGTAATCGGTTTATACCTTATCTTCTTCCTTAGCTATAAAGCACGTGTTTTCTTTTAGATTTTGTGGCTCTTTTCTGAATCATATTAGGAAGAGATACTCGAGTCTTCAGACACACTCTAAGTCACCTTCAAGGATCTTTTCCCTTTATGCTCATAATAATTTTTCTTCTAAGTTTTCCTTTACATATTTCTTATTTATTCTTTTAGTTGGGGGAAATTAGGTCTGAGATAACCCATTTTCTTGAACTCATAGCATATAACTTCTTTGGATCCTTTTTCATCTTTATTGAAGGATTTTTTGAAGCCTATATTATTTTTATAGATTTTTTTTAATTTCATGGCTAACTAAGACAATTCCATTTCAAAATCTAAGTTGTCTTAATCTTTTGGTATTTTTACACATTATCTTGATTTCTTTTCATGCTTATTTGATGTAAATTTAAGGGAAATGTTTTACTTTTTCACTATCTTATGATCTTCAGCCTCAAATAGAATTTCTTTTTCATACATCATCAGTATAATAATAAATTATTTCATAGTAAATTTTTAGACTGGTGATTATTGTTGAATTTTTATATATATTCCATTCCATTTTGAGGGTAGTACTCTAAATACTTTTATCACTTTACCTGATTGAGTCATTAGATCTCCCAAATTGGAAACATCATTTACTATTTATATTAATCACCCATTAATTTGGGTGATACTTTCACCATCATACATTCTAAAGATGTCAAATTTTATTTTTTCAGTAGCATACCTTAGCTATCTGACATTATCAGTTCCTTCATACGCAATAACAATTATCTGCCACATTTCATAAGAAGTAGTACATTGAGATACCCGATTGAATTCATCAGGATCAAGTCCATATATGATATAATTCAATTCCTTTGAGTTGATTTCATACTCAGTATCTTTTCAACATCCCATGTTTCTGGTTTTTTAGGAATTACATAGGGAGTGTTGATCTTTATATAAAATTTGAATCCAAGATTCTTCAGATAAATTATAATACGTGATTTACAACATCCATATTTATCACAATTGAAGTGTAGAGAATGAATCATAGACATAAATTCTATAGGATCATCCATTGACACCTATCTTTGTATAGAACTTATAATTTTGAGCTTTCTAGAGCTTTATCTTCTTTATAATAGTAGCTCACCTCTGATACCAATTGTTTGGTTAGAATAATACAAATATACACAAGAGGGGGTGGGGGGGGGGGGGTGGGTGAATTGTGTCTTTTAAATAATCTTGATAGATTTTTTCTTTTATATATTTTTTTGATTTATATAGATATTAAAAATTCTCTTTTGTAAGTGATTTGAGTAGTGGAAAAATACTAAATAAGAACACATTTATTTTTATAGTGATTAAGGGCATAAAGATGTCTTAATCCACTCCACCAATGCTATCTTTGCGAGCTTGGTGATTTTTGATAGATATGGTCCTATTAACATAAGACCTTCACAAATAAGTGTAGGTAGTTGGCACCTTTACAATAAGGATTAATAGAGCCTTCTAGTTCTTTTTATAGGGAACCCGTTTCTTTAGGTATGGTTCTCTTCACGAGATTGGTGATTTATGGGGGATATGATTTAGTTAATAACATTCTATTTAATATCCATTATGAATTATTAATTATGTAAAAAAATTATGTTAAGGAATATGAGATAACCCTACCTAAAGAAACTTATATTGAACTAAGACTGATTTAGATTGAACTAAAAGCTAATGTAATAATTTTAAAGTTTAAGAAATTTTGATGTTGAATTTTTTATATTATAATAGTTATCTTATGGTGTTAAATTTTCATCACTTTTGATTAATTCATTTTGGTTTTAGTAATGGATGATTCTTTAAGGAACCAAGATAATAATTGATTCCATGGAAAGTGTAGATATTATTCCAATGAAAAAATTAATAGAATAAGAGCCAGAGCGATAAATCATGTGATTATGAAAAACTATATATAAGGAATTATTATTATCATTATAAACATACTTGAGTTTAAAAACTCACCAAATAAGAGAAGGATACAATCTTATAGAAGTTTGGGTGATAAATATGATGAAAGAAAGAAGTATCAATTTCCTTCTTGTAAAAAATGCAGTAAAAATCACCCAGGGGAATGTCTTAAAGAAATTATGAGATGTTTTATCTATGGTAAAGGAGGTAATAGAGAAACTAATTATTAAGTAAAAGTTAATATATTATCAAACACTATTAAAGGAAATAATTTTCAACCAAAGGTACCACTAATTTTTCAATTTCTTAAATGTGGCGAAATTGAAAATTATCGAAGTGATTTTTCTAATAAAAGTGCTACAAGGATGATAGGAACCAAAAAATTTCAATACAATGAAAATACATTAAAACCATGACTATAGATGTGTGTTATGAAAATAATCTAGAGTGAGTAATAACAATCACACACTCAATAACTATGAGCGTTATATTTTTATCTTGTTCAACCAACCCATATGTACCTAAAATGTTTGCTAATAACAAATATCAACACCTTGATAACTAGATGTTGAATAATTAATAAAAATTTTTAGTGGTGAAATTATTATATCCTAACCATATAAATCCTCTCCAATATATTTTTATAGGAATTTTATTCCTAAAAAAATACTGTTATACTTCCTTTATCCAAATTTGATGTGCTTTTAGGTATTGATTGGCTCTCTTAACATAGAATTCATGATAACATTAAATATAATAAAATAACATCTAAAAATAAAACCTTTACCAACTATTAATACAAGGTTGAAAATAAAATCCCTATGAAAAAATATTCCAAATTTATTGGTGTATTTAACACAAATGGTTAAAGAAAAATATAAAAATAGTTATATTCATATTATGAGGAAATAGACGAGTTCACTAGTCATAATAAGAATAGTGAAGATAAAACCTCATTATAAATTAAATCCAGATCCATGTATATATTATAGACACCCTTAACCATTCCATTATCTAGGAATAATTAAAATTTCAAGGATTTAATTTATTTAGGGTGGATGTAAGCATTCGATATTTCACTGTGTATTTTCCTTAAATAAATATTATATTAATAGCTTATTTTATAAAAAAAATTAAACTAAAATGAGTTTAAATACATTAAATAGAATTTATTAAGAAATTATAAAAATGATAAAACCTCTAGTAAATAAAAAGATAGTAATCAGTTAAAAATTATTATATTTAGAGGATAAATAATTAATATGATTTATTATTAAAAAGATTGTTCTTTTTCAAATAACTTATTAAAGTGTTAATAAATTGAATAAACCACTTTTAAATGATTATTATGATAATATATGATATTGAAATATATTAGTAAATATATTAATATTATTTAAATTATAAATTTATGTAAAATAATATCAAGAAAACTTAATGTTCAAAAAGGATATTTTAAGAAAAATAGTTTTTCTTTATATTTTATAATTTTTTTTAAAAAATAAATTTATAAATTTTATAATTTGGAGTTTTAAAAAAATAAATAAATTTTTTATTTTTAAACATCAATATTATTCTGTGGTGATTTTTTTACATTTTTCTACAATAATTCTTTTTTAGTTAAAAAATTAAAAATATTGTTTTTACCAAAACAGTAACTTTATAATTATATAAGAAAGAACTATAAGTTCATAAAACCTTTTAATTTATTAAATATGTATTTATTATGTATATATATACATTTTATAAATAATATTTTGAATTTTTATGATCAATGATTATCATTTTAAATATTTAAGTAATATTTTCCCTTAAAAACTATATTTGGTATTTTCTTTTAATTAAATATTATTTCAGTAAAATTTGGTTTTGAAATTATTTTAAATTAAATTTTTTTTTTTAATAATATAATTTTTATCATGAAAATAAAATACATTTCTAATTTTATTATACACATAAATTTTAATCTTAAAAATACACTTTTTCAAAAAATGGGGTTTTACGCATTACATGCGTTAATGTTAAAATTAATTTTTCCTACACATAGAAATTTTATATGTTAAAATTTATTTAATATTTGGATTTAGTCATTCCAAATTATTTAGTAATGTTCTAGTCTCACCCAAATTTAACTATTTTTTTAGAGATAAGCGGTTGATTGTAGTGTAGTTTGGGTTGTCGAATCCTCAGATACCTAAGAAGAAACCAAAAAACATGTACATTCTATGGATTGTTTTTGGATATGAAGTAGAACAATTTGGGGTTGATTTTTGGTTGGATTAATAGATAACTAAATATGTAATTAAATTAAAATTAAGAGAATTATTTGGTCTGAGGTTATCTCTTGGGGGTGGATTGGATAAATTCCTTTTTAGAATATTTCAATTTAATTAACTTGAGAAAGATTAATTCAATGAAATCAATGTAACCTCATAAATTACCTATTTAACACCATAAAAAACACATTTTAGTCACATATAAACTTGTAGGATCATATTAATGAGCACTCCTAGGTAAAGGATCTTATTATCATATGAAAATTGATATGATAAAATTCAATAAGGACGAGGAATATAAAAGATCATTGAATGAAAAAATCAAATAAAATAAATTTTTAAACAATTATTGAGTAATAAATAACATCTAATAAAACCCATTTATACTCCCTTGGATCATCCCATAATATTTTTATCCCTCCGTTGATGTTATTCTATTAATGGAAGAAGGATGTAGACTCATGAGGGAATAATTGAAGAAGAAAAAAACAATGAAATAAGGATCACTCCATTATTGTGTGATAAATTTCTCAATGTTTTCTATGAATAAATTCAAACCTTAATGAAACAGTATCAATATGATATGAATAATAATAGAATAATTTAATAAGAATAAATTTTATTAAGAAACTAAGGTGAATTCAATAAAATTACAATTGAAGAGATGCGATTACAACATCAAATTGGAAGCATAACATTAAAATTAAACAAAGTTAAAAAAATCCTTAACTACTTCAAAAAACTGCCTTAAATAGGAATTTAAAGAGGCTTGGGTAGAACCTCAAATATTACAAGTATTATTAATAAATGGTGGTAGGCCTAGGTGGGTGGAAAGTTAAGGGAGTGTGGAATTTCCCACCCTTGACAAAAAATCTGATCCAACTTGTGTTACTCCGACAGAAGTGTCAAAACAAGAATCTAGATGGCTAAATTTGGGTGGGACATAGAAGGAAAATATTAATATACAGATCTTACCTGATATACTATAAAATTTAATCCAAAATGGAAGTTGGGTTGGAGATTTATGATTAAATTTATGGACTATTAATCTGGACTGTAGAATCTTACCCAAAATTTCATATTCAACTTGGGCCACCTAAAAATCCATTAAAACATATAAATTAGATTGGTAAACTATTTAATTAAATGTTCCCCATGATGTATTATATCTATAGTTCAACTTTTAGAATCATTGGTCTTGGATATTGGCTGATACATTACTTTTATTGGGCTGTTGCCCAGTTCACTTTGCCCAAAATATACTTAGTTCAAGGCCCACTTTGGTGGTCTTCCAATGGGAATCTCTAAGTGCTCCAAAAGTATGAATTATTACTTATAGAATGGGATACATGAAAATAAAATATGAAAAAAAATAAATACCATTGGGTATTTTATATGGTGCTAAAAAATGTACTATGTAATAGTTCATTTTATGAAAGAATTACAATAATGATGTGAAATGATGTTCAAATTGTAAAATACACTAAAATGATGTTTATGAATAATTAAGCACATGAATATTATAAATATTAACAATTAATATTATCATCTTTTAGTGTCTAATAATTTTCATTTTATTTTTAGGCATTCAAATTAAATTACTTAGTTAAAAATAGTTACCAAGGTAAAACTAGAAATAGTAAAAGTGAAACTTATAAGATTAAATAACTTAAAAAATGGTATGTTCATGATTAGGTTAGTCTAACCACCTACTTGAAAAATGATATAAAATAATATAATTTATGGATATTATAACTTAATTACTATAAATATATGATATAAATAATCTAATAAATATTTTATTTTGGTTCTTGATTGGTAATTTTAATATTAAACTCATTAATTAAAGTACCAACATTTGTTTGTTGAAAAACACCAAAACATTATCAACACCGATTTCATATTTAAGGATCACTACCAAAACTAACATATAATGAAATTATAACATTATAAATAATTTTAAAAAATAAATTCTAGTATCTTTTATAATATGTAAATTATGAAATTTTAGAGAATAATTAAGAACAACACTGCTATTACAATACTAGTTCAAAATGATCAAGATTACTCACACCTGATATTAAATATAGATAATAATTAACTAATATACATGTAGATAATAATTATAAATGAATTTTATAAAAATATATGGATATTAATAATTTTATAAAATAGATGATTAATATAGTTTTTTATATAAGATATTCAATCACTTTAGTGGAAGTTAGGAATTAAGGCAAGGGTTTCCTGTCTCAATTTTTAATCCCTTGAGACATAATTATTATTATACAACAGATTTTTTTGGAATGGTGTATCTAAATACCTTTAATATTTTGTGTCATTATTACCTTATATTTCATTATATTCAATTTTCTATTTCAATTCTTTTCTCTCATGGTGTTTTTGACACCAAAATTACAAAAGTTGTAAGGGGTTCTTGGTCTCAAATATAACTTATCGAGACATAATTATTATTATACACCATGATATATTTAATATGGAGTGATTATTTACTAATGAATTTATTTTAAAATATTCATGGGTTTCTTAAGATCCATATCATGTTATAATTTAAATATATTTTGATTCCAATGATACCAAAGTTGAAATGGTTTTTGATTAATATGTTATTCAAACCATAAGGGATTTGTTGGCAATATTATTTTTAAATCAAGATTGTTTTTGAAAGATTAAATATATAGGTAATTTTTATTATTTATTAAACATATCATAATTTTAATTTTATATTCATGGGGTTTTACATGTCCCCTCAAAATTTCATTTCCCCTTGACTCATATTTTACCTAAAGGGTTTCTGATAAGCGAAACTAATCCCATTTCTTTTTCTCAGTCAGGAACCTCCATTTTACATGACCATATTCATTATATATTTTTAAAAATGTTATTATATATGCCTAAATAATTCATTAATTTAATTTTATACTAATTTATATTCTTTATAAAGTTTTATATAAATTTTTAACATTTTCCTTATGGTTCATTTTTTTCAAAGTGTGAAAATCCTCTCTTCTTAATGTTTTCCAAGTGAAAAAATATTTCCACCACCATTTTAATTTTATATGAAACTTTATTTATAACTTTTAATGGTTTATAAAATAAATTATTTTTCTATTGTTTTTATTGAACATTTCTTTAAAAATGATTTCATAAGGTCATGAATATTTCTTATTTCCAAAGTGGTTCTTTTCTAAATCTCATAAAAAAGTGTTTTTCATCCAAGCCATTGTTCTATGACATATCTTATACTTTATCAAATACATTCTTTAAATGATACTATATAAATTATTTATCTACATGGATTAAGTTATATACTTATATTTTGTAGTAATGATCCATCGTTTACTTTGTATTACCTAATTTTCTTTAGTGTATAACAATAATTTTTTTTCCAATTCATTTCCTCTATTAATACCCTATTTTTTATTCCTTTTATTGAAGAGTGTTCACCAAG
Organism: Viscum album; assembly: GCA_963277665.1. Classification (NCBI taxonomy): domain Eukaryota; kingdom Viridiplantae; phylum Streptophyta; class Magnoliopsida; order Santalales; family Viscaceae; genus Viscum; species Viscum album. The sequence continues at coordinate 1,303,256,838 of OY728141.1, forward strand.
ATTACATACATTGATTTATTGGGGAAATTATTATCTTATTTGTATACCCTTTATCTATATTTTATAAATACCATATACTTTATTATCTTTACTGAAGGGTATTTTATTAAAAAGTTATTCAATATCTTTATATACCCATTTATTTTACATGGGTTTGTCTTGTTATGATTATTGATGATTTATTTATGTGATAACATTTTAAAACAATATAAAACCCATTTTATTTACAAGGGTTATTTATGCTATAAAAATTCAATTATTTTCATTTTAAATTTTTATGAAACGAATTTTATTTCCATGGGTTCTTTATATTATGATAAGTGAATTATTTTCTAGTGGAACTCATAAGTATGGATGACGAAGGGTGGTGTCCTTTATCACCCTCCAATGAATTTGTTAAATATTTATTTTCCATGATATAATTATTCATGAGTATATTTTAGTTTCTTATAAGAATGATAATTAGTGGTGTGGCTCATGAACATAATGTTTACCTATAATAATGTTTGTGCCATATTTCTAAGATTTCAAACTATTTTATGCTTATTATCATTATTATGTTATGTGCTCATGGATCATTCTTATTGAATCATGTTTACACACTCTTTGAATTCATGTATTATGTTATGATAAGCCATATTCTATGATTTATGATATATTCTTTATTGGGTAAAATTTTCTTATGTATCTTGATTATACCCATATTATCATATTATGCTCACTAAAAAAATTTGATTATCATTACTTATGTTTACTTTTACTAAGAATCTGAGCTCACCCATTTATTATATTTCCATTTTCTTAGAATAAAAAGATGATTATAACTTATGAGAAGTCTAGAATTAGTGTAGTGTGGCCCAATTATGAATAAATGATCACAAGTATTATAAAATAAGTTACTTATGGAATTATTCCTCAATACACTAAACATTCAGTTCTATAGTTTGTGTGATTATTTATGAGATGGAATGATTATTCATGTAAAATAATGAAATAAAAATGTTTATTTAATTTGGGACCTATAAATGATTTCCTGATATGCCATATTTTAAATTACCCAAATAAGAAAAATAACCACCAAAAACACCCATTAAAATGGAATGACCATGAAAAAAGTGTCATTAAAAATAGTTTCAACACATGAAATTTAAAAGGAATTTTTTTATAGTATTCCATGGTGAAAAATAATTTGGTTAGAATTTAAAATAAAATTATATTATTATTAAAATCCTTAAAAACATTCACCAAAATAGGCTTGGATGGTCCATATTAAATCCAAGGGGGGCATTTAAACCATACCATTTTTTGGTACTTGTGATCTTAGTTTAAAGTTAACTTACATGGTTAAAATAAGGTGAAAAATAAAAGTATTTATATTTATTTATGATTGGAACACTGATGAAAATATAAAATATTTATATTAGTAATCTTATTCGAAAAAGTGTGATTTATGTAAATGGTTAAAAAATTTATGAAAAAATTATTATTTTTTAATAAAAGTATTCATAAATTTCCTAAAATTTTAAAATATTAATGTGTTCATATCATAACCTTGTAAATGATAATATAAAAAAATTAAATGGGAAAGAAGTGAATTGTTCATGTTTATCCATGTATAAATTATAAAGTGTCTATAATTTATTTATGAATCATTCATAAATTTTTATCTCATGTTTGAATATATGAATTGTTCATGTATTTGTTTCACCACCTTGTTATTTATTCATAAATATAAATTTTTTATATAATGAATAAATGTATTATTTACTTTAAGGTGTTAAAATTATTATTTAAATTATCATACATGCATTTAAGGAGTTACAATATAAGTATGATAATTGGTTTAGTTTACTTGTACCATGAATTTAACTTTTTCACAAGTCATGTGAAGTGTTACATGTCAATACGGTTTTAACATATTGATTTGGTGGAAGTAATAATAATTATTAACTAAATCATTTAAAACATGAATTCATGTAAATGGAATAACATGAGATAATATGGTGGGACTAAATCCACTTTCAAACACTAATTTTCATATTACTTCCAAAGTGAACACTTGTCTATACCTCAATAATCCAACTAGGTAGTTTCATGCTAAATAAAGGTACCCATGGATTATCTTTTATAAGGAAATAAAGTAATGAGCTAACCAAAATAGTTTTACCCTTTTTTGGTGTTTTATTTGGGTTACAATTAGTTGGGAAACCCTTATAAAGGATACCATAGTAATAGTGTTGAGTTTATCCATATAATGGATTAGGAAGTGAGTTATCCACTCAACCATCTAAGAGTCTTATATAATATGATTCTAATGATAACCTATCTAAATATCTAAGTTATGAGAGTAATTATAAAGTGAAATCATTACTTTGTGAAATATATATCTTGACACACTATTGGTTATGATGAATTTAAAATGGGTTATCATTTTAATGGGATTATATTTAATAAAATCCCTTATTAAGTGAAGGTAAAACATGAAACTCATTATATAAAAACATATGTTATAGATAAATGAAAAAATCATCATAAAACATAACTTTGAGATCAATTCTTGAGAAAAAGAAACGTAATAGAATCAACTCATTAGAATAGTATAAGAACTTGAGAATTGTTCTCAAGAAATATGATACATTTTATGTGTTAAATAAACCAATTCCTAAGGAAGATATTTATGAATAATCTTGTCAAGAAGATAAATTTTTTCATTACAGACATAAAAGGTACTCTCTTGATGTATCTAAATTAATTTTTTTCTACATGAAACCCAAACTCCAGAAGTTACATGAAACCAAGGATTATTATGGTATGATAGATAATCTAAAAAGGTTATATCAATAAAAACAAATATATGAAAGATATGAAGTTTTTAAATCTTTTTTTCAAAGTAAAATGGTTGAGGGTACTTCCATATCCACTCATATAATCAATATGATTAGGTATGTAAATGAATTGGGGATACTAGGGTAACCACTCATGCTTGATCTAGTCACAACATTCATACTTCAATCACTGTTGGAAAAGTTTTAATAGTTTATTATGAACTATAATATGAATGAGTTAAAAAAATGTTAACTAAATATCCTAAATATATTGAGGATTGTTGACCTAGACCTATGTGGTATAGAATCAAGTGACCCTATATGAAATATAAAATTTATAAGAGTTTTTTTATGTTTAGTGGTAATTTAAACCATTGTGTATTCATTTGTTGGATATTATTTAATGAAAATTCTAAAAGATCATTGTGAATCATTTCACGTAAATTTTTAGTGTAATTTTTGTTATTTTTAAAAAATATATTAAAAAAATGGTGTCGTGCCCACCCATCCTAGACTTAAGACCACTAGGCCTAGCCAGAGCCTGCCTGGACTTGTTCGACCCCAACACTCGTAAAGACTAGGCCCCCAAACCCCATCCCACCCAGAACTATCTAGAATAATTAAACATATATATGTATAGAGTGAGATTTGAACCACTCACCTCTTGGTGGTCATGAAAAACATTTACCACTTCACCAATCCATCCACATAGTGAATTAACAAAATTTAATATACTTATATATTTATAGATAAATACACACTCTCACACACATATATATGAATAAATATCTATAAATTTATAAATATATATATTTTATACATAGTGGATCATGCATACACACTTGAGAGGGATGGGTGAATCAGGCGTGATCCAATTATTACCAATTCCAATTTCTTCCTTAAAAATTTCAAAACCTTTTGGAATTGAACCTATCTTATGAGTTAAGACAATTGTATCTTTTGTTTTTTATCCTAAAATACACCTATATTCAATGCAACACAAAAAATTAAATAAACACAAGTGTTTTTAAAAGGTTCAACCTCTCCCAAGAATCCCACTCCTTGCCGTACTTGGAATGTCCAGGTCCAAAATTCTCCACTAAAATATAATCACCAATGTACAATTAGATCTAACTGAGGATAATCCTAAAACAAGGAACTCCATATTAAATATATGTGGTCTTGTAATATTAAACATTAAAACCTCTTTCTGTATCTCAAAACATTGTTTTTATATTGATATCCCACTAGTTATCTTTAACAATTTCTTATCCTCTTGAATTAGATAAAAAATATATATAAGGATGTAATTTCACCCATAAACAATGATATGCTTACTCAACCAAATAGAGTCTTTTAATGCCTTTAAATACTTAGGAACAATACTCATAACTTGGTCTCTAGTAATCTGTGGATACCTTCTGATTCTCTATAGAATATATTTATGAACACTCAACTACTTTTATAAAACATAACATTATAATATTGGGTATAAAATTTTATTTAGATGCACATGAACTTATCTTTAGGCACTCTTTTCTACTTATCATTTGTTTTAGTTTATAAATACTTCCACTTATTATATCTTTTCTTTAACACCCAATAGGTTTCATAATCTTTACACCCACTTATTCTTTAATAAGAAATGAAACAATTTCTTCCTATTATTCTTTGAGAGTTTCAATACCCTTGGATACTTAATTCTCACCACATACACTACCAAAACTAGTGGATCCTCATTTTTATTTTACCTTTTTAAATTTTTTAAACTTCTCACATACATGAGTGGATATATTAAATGAATTATTTCATTTTCAATATCCTTAAATAGAATACCTTTAAACCTTTTATATTCTATTCTAAAAGTAGTATTATCACATACACACTTTTTTCTGATGATATTTCTTTAGCATTATTTTCCAACTTAAAGGGAATTCCATAAATTCCCACATTTATTAAAACTCATTTTAAAAAACATCTAAAAAGATCTTTAGAAAATATCTACTTCAAGCTTGAATTCATATTCTAATTTAACTCAAAAAATATATCATAAAATTTGAATTGTATTTTTCATAGCTGTATAAAATATAAACAATAGTTCAAATGCAATTAGCCTTATTTTATTTTCAACTTGAGAGCTTCAAAAAATTTCTTTATAGATTCACACTTGAATATGTGAACAATAGATAACATCCCAGAAAAAAATATTCTTAACTATTCAGCTTGCATTAATACTCAACTAGAATATGATTTAGGATATTAAGAACAACACAACATCAATAGGTTTCACTATTATAAAATAGGCCTTTAACAATGATTGCCTTTATTGATGTTTTTTTAGTGCTGATAAAAGACACCCTTTATCATCACATTTTTTAGCACTGATAAAGGATTCCCTTTATGAGTGATTTATTATTAGTGCCTACAAGAAGATACTTTATCATAATTTTTTAGTGATGATAAAAATATGAATAAAATGAAATAATTAAATAAATAAAATATAAAAATGAGTTTATTAAAAAAACATTAAATTTTTTATTAAATAAATAATTATTGATAAAAATATATAAATTGATTATGATATATATAAATCATAAGTACTAATAAATAGTATATATTATATATATTTATATATAAAATGATAATTAAACAAATAAAAATTTAAAAAAAGTAAATTGAGAAAAATATTAAACATTTTATTAATTAAATAATTATTGATAATGTTAATAAATAGTATATATTAAATATATAGATATATATGAATGTATATAAATATTATTTATATAATACAAAATAGTTATGCTTGGAATTAAATAGTAATATATTTAGTGAATAATGGTTTTAATTAAAAATTAATATGAATTAAAAATACCGACTAATTGCATCGAGTAATGGACTTAATTGAATGTAGTTTGATTTTTCAATTTAACATAGATCAAATGTTTGTTATATTTATTTAATATACACGTAATTAATGATTTTTTATATACAAAACTCACACATAATTGTTTTTGGGAATTTTAATCATTTTCTATTTTATATTATATATATATATATATTTATTTAATATGTTTTAATATTTTCAATATGTATTCATATTTATTTCAATATATATCCATTTTTTAATAATTCATATTTAATTAATCAAACTTATAAAATATTTCAATATTCTTAAAGTGTACTCATTTTTAATTATTCAACTTCACTCATTTTTAACATGCATGCACTTAAGATTAAATATTCATTAATAATGTTAAAAATATATTTGTAAAAAAATATTTATAAATAAATATATTTAATTTTTTTTATTTACTATTTTTATACATTTATATATTTATAATTATAAATAAATAAACAGTATTTTTAAAAATTATTTATATTATTATAAAAAAATGATTATATTTATTTAAATAATTATAAAATTATAATAAATTTATTTAAATAATGAATATATTTACTATATTTATTTTTATATATGTTTGTTATATATATAATTATATAAATATATATAATGATATAAATATTATTTTTTTAAAACTATTTATATAATTATAAATAAATAATTATATATTTAAAGAATTATAAAATTATAATAAATATATTTAAAAAAAGAATATATTTACTATATTTATATTTATATATGTTTATTAAATATATATATAATTATATAAATATATTTACAAATTTTTTATTTATAATTATAATTATAAACCCTTTATCAGTGCTAGATTAATTAGCGTTGATAAAAGACATCTTTATCAGTACTAAAAAATCACCGATAAAGATTCCTTTTATCAGTGATAATTAATATAGCACTAATAAAAGAGATAATTATCAATATTTTTTGGGAAGCACTGATAAAAGTGTCCCGATCTATTTAAATTAACCCTAACTAGTCACGAACTCATCATGATATCCAAAGATTTCCATGGAAGCCACCTTTCGCTAATGCTCCTTCTCGGTGAATTGAAGCTCAATTCAATGCTTGAATCAAGGATCAAACAATCTCAAGGCCCAAATCTAAGGCTTGAATGATTCAAGTGCTGAATGAATCCGAGGGTCGAACATTTTTCTGTTATTCTGATATCTTTACTTTCTCTTAGACGATTCAAAGATTCAATCCAAGGTATCTTATTTTATCCTAATCCTCCTCCTCATTGATTAAATGTTTTGTGAGATCTATTTGTATTTTTTATAATCATTCTTGCTTTACTACTAGAATATCCCTGTGGTCAACAATGTTTTTTGGGTATGTTTGATTGAAAGGAGATAGGATTATCATTCCTTGTACTCCCCACCCCACCCCTTACCGATTTTGTGCAACCTACCCACCCCAACGCCACTAAAGGAAGTAAATGTTTATTGTTGTGCCTAAAAATTTCATTAGAATCATGGATCATTAATTATGGGACTTCATTCCACTCTATAACCAAGAAGAGATGCATGGATTATTATGTATCTCATTTTTTTAGAAATGTCCATTTATTTGATGATAAAGATCTCAAGATAATGGGGAAGGGTATTGTTAAAGATGATATTTCATATAAATGTTACTTGAACATAGAAAGAGTTAGACACATACCCATTTTATGGATGAACATAATTTCCTTTGGTCAGCTGGATAAAATAGGATTTGACTCATGGTTCACGAATGAAAAGTGGAAAATTACTCAGGGTTCCCTAATTTTGAATAGGGGTGTAAAATATAGGATTTATACACCCACATACATGTATATTTTAAAAATACAAATATATATAATATAGATATATATTATACAAATAAATTAAGAAAATTTATATATTATACAAATAAAAATATATATTATACTATAAAAATATACATTATACAAATATATTATACACATATATTATACAAATATATTATACCAATATATTATGAAAATATACTATATAAATATATTATACAATTATATTATAAAAATATATATTACACAAATTTATATTTATACAATTAAAACATAAAAATTTGTTATATTTATTATATTTATATGTAAATAAATAAATATTAAATACTATATTTTTATATATTATAAAAATATTTTATAAAAATATATATATTATATAAAAACAAATATATATTATATTATAAAAATATATAAAAATATATATATTATATAAATAAAGATATATATCACACAAATAAAAATAAATAAATAAATAAATAATTATTATACAATACACAAATATATATTATATAAATATATATTACACAATTATATTATACAAATATATTATACAAATATATTATACAAATATATTATAAAAATATATTATACAAATATACCGGAAACAATGCTAACCATGATTTGAAAACCCATGATATAATAATAGTTTATTATTCTTATTTATCATATTTGGGTTTCTTATTACTCCTTAATTGCCTATATTATATTTTTATTTGTTTAAGGGATTTAAGAAATACTTGATGAATCATTTTAATAGTGGTAAGACTAGTCTTAGTTAGAGGATTGAAAGTATTTAAAGTGAGATTTATCCTATTAATATTGAATTCATAGAGGCCCCAAAGTTTCTTATATCATAACATGCCCACACTGAGACCCCTTGTATCACAAAAAATAATGTTTATGCCCCAAAAATATCACCTTAAGTAGGCCATGAGTTAATAACTAGTGATAATGGTGTAATTATCACAAATGGGAGGCATTACCCCTTTTAGAGAACAAAATTTAGTATAATTGTCATCCTCATCAACTTCATCTCCTAAAAAGTTATTATTGTATTTTGTTGCCTTGAGTCTCATTCCCCATCTATTTTATATTACTTGTACCAATCTGAGAATTATTCATCCCATGGATGAATACTTCTTAGAGTATTTCAAGAAACATGGGTTCACATCCACAAGAGATGGAGGATGTGTGTCAAACAATAAAATGCAATGATAAATGTTTGGGATACGATATGATGAGGATGAAAATTGTCTATAAATTTTACCTTTCAATGAATTCAAAGGATAAAATAAAATCTATTCATAATGGTCTTTATAAAGGTGAATTTCAGTTTGGAAGGAGAAAAAGACAAGTTGTTCATAATGGCATCAAAAGCAGTGAAAGTATTTTATGTATTAGATCCAACAAACAAGAATTGGTTGATTGTCCCGCTGATGACTAAAGCAAATATCAGGTCAAATGAAAATTCAATTGAGGATAACCCTTTCATTGGGAGATCACAATTACTTCATACTGGTCCCAATGTAGATAATGTATTGTGCTTAAATGGGAACACAAATAGGGGATTTTTATTCTTGATAGAGGAACCAAATCCCTAAAACCTTTAAAAAAAGAAAGTGAGTTCAATGAAAAGGTAAAAGTGTTTTTTAATATACTATGTTTTACTCATAATATTATATGTTATATACTGAATTAAAAAAATCTTAATTAAATGTTTGACTACTCATGAAGACAATTTATTCTGTACATGATGATGTTACCAATCCATCATAAGAACAAAATACAATGAAGGAAACTATTTGGGAAGATGTAAAGGTAATGTTATGATATAATTTATTTATTTTACCAAAAAATAACATAATGAAACATTGATTTAATTTTCATTATTCTGTATAGAGTTAATTTATTTCAGAATATTTCTATCTATATTTCATTCCTTTATACACCCAAACTTCCATAGGCTTCTCCCTTAAAAACTTTTCACCCCTAAAGTGTTTCATTTATTGTGTTCCTTCAAGTTACCTCCACTACCTTTGCAGGAAGAGAAATGATGCTACCACTACTCAATCACAAAGGTAATATTGATGTTTTCACAGTAAAATCATTTCCCATAAAATTAATGTATTTTTTTATATTTATATTTAATTTATTTTCTTTTAGTATTACTCATATAAGTTTTTTTTCTTATACATACATATTATTCTATTTGAGTTGGGGTGGTTTATACATCATTCATTCCTTTCTACACAAAAAAATCCACAAAATTCTTCTCCCTCAAAACCTTTTCACCCCAAAAGTTTTGAAATTTATCACTTTCCTTCAATTTCACTCCACTACTCAATCATAGAGGTATTCATTATGTTTTCATAGTAAAATAATTGTCTATATAATTAATTTATTATTTCATATTTATGTTTAATTTATTTATTTTTAGTTTTACTCTTATAATAATTGTTTTCTTATATAGGTGAGTTCTTTTGTTTGAATTGATGTCTTTTATTCTAAGCTTCTCATGCTCATGAGAGATTTGACTTTGAACTTATAACTTAGATAACGATAATAAGGAGATGCATCAATAATACATAAAAACATCATGAAGAGATGGATTCCTACTACTTATTTAATAAATTTTGTCTTCATTTTATTTACTATTTGTAAGTTAATTTCCTTATCATTTTTATCTAATAATTATTTAGTTTTTTCATATATCTTTTGGGAAGTCATAGTTTTTCTTTCAACTATCTTCAAAAATCCACAAAAGAGATAAATTATTTCTTTCTTATAATGTTCCCACAATTTCCATTTCCATTGCCTTTATTTGTCAAACTCCCAACATTTCTTATTGAATCGATGTTCTTATCAAAAAAAAATTCTCATTGTTAAAAGAGAGAATAATAGAGGAATATAATGTTCCTATTGTAGAAAATTCATATGATATAATGGGAACATTAACTTTCTATGATCTTCCAGCTTTTAACAATGAGAAAGGTTTTTTGGCTAAGAACATCAAGTTAATATGCAGTTTTGTTAGTTTAAAAAATAAAGGAAATAAAAATCATGGTGACATTGGAATTTTTTTGAGACTTTGAGATGTATAGGAATCAATCACACCTCAACCCGAAAAATGGTATGACCTGTATGACTAAAATCACTTCTTTTTATTAAAAATTGACATTAATTTTAGTAAAAAAGACAACTGGCATACTAAATAATGAGAAAACATATTTTTGTTATTTTATTACTTTAAGAAAACAATACATTAGTCATTTTTGATGTGTAGGAATCAATCACACCTCAATATGATAAACGATGTGCCCAGTTTGAATCAAAGTGTCTGTTATTAGTTTAAAATCAACATTTTAAAAAATTCACTCATTGGAAACCGAGAAAACACATACAAATTTTCTTTATAATTTAGGACATTGATTCATAAACATTTTTTATGTGCAGGAATTAATCTCACATAAAACTGATACATGATGTGATATGTATGAGTTAAAGTGCATGTTTCCAGTTTAAAATGACATTTTAGTAAAAAAGAAATGTGACATAGTCAAAACTGATATTTTTTTATTGTTTGGATACTTTAGGAAAATTCTCCATAACTCAATTTATATGCGTAGGAATGATCCACACCTCAATCTGATAGACGATGTAACTGGTATGACTCGAAGTGCTTCTTTTTATTTAAAATTAACATTAATTTTACTAAAAAGACAACTGAAATAATAAAAGTTGAGAAAAAATATTCTGATTATTTTGATACTTTAGTAAAATGACCCATAAGTCATTTGGGATGTTTAGAAATCAGCCACACATCAATCCAAAAAATGGTGTGGCTGATATGACTCCAAGTGCATATTTTTATTTAAAATTGACATAAATTCTAGTAAAAAGGACAACTATCCTAAAAAAAATTGATAAAAAACATTCATATTGTTTTTATGATTTAGGGAAATAATCCATAAGTCATTTTTGATGTTTAGTAAATAACTGCACCTCAATCTGATACACGATGTGCCCGATATGACTCAATGTGTCTATTATCAGTTTAAAATCTATAGTTTAGTTCAAAAAATTTCACTCATTTAAAAACAATAAAACACACTCTCATTTTTTTGATAATTTAGGAAATTGATTCATAAGTAATTTTTGATGTTTAAGAATCAGTTTCACATCAAACTGATACACAATGTGATCGGTATGAGTCACAATGCGTTTTTCCAATTTAAAATGACATTTTAGTAAAAAAACAAGTGTCATACTCAAAATTGATCAAAAAAATTCATATTGTTTTAATACTTTATTAAAATGACCCATTAGTCATTTTAGATATGTAGGAATTAACCTCACCTCAATCTGATGCACGATGTGACCAGTATGACTCCAAGTTCTTTTTTTATTTAAACCTGACATCAATTTTAGTAAAAAGGATAGATAACCTTATAAAATCCAATAAAACACATTTTTATTATTTTTTTACTTTAGTAAAATGATCCATAATTCATTTTTGACATGTATGAATCAGTCGCACCTCAATCTGATACACTATGTTGTTTGTATGATTTAATGTATCCATTATTAGTTTAAAATCGACAATTTAGTTCAAAAAGTGTCACTCAATGAAAACTGAGTAAACACACTAATCTTTATTGATAATATAGGAAATATATTCATAACTCATTTTTTACACGTATGAATTAGTCTCACATCATACTGATACACGATGTGATCAGTATGAGTCAAAGTGAGTGATCTAGTTTAAAATGAAATTTTAGTAAAAAAGAAAAGTGATGTACTCAAAAATGAGTAAACACCTTAATATTATTTTTATACTTTATTAAAATGATACATAAGTCATTTGATATGTTTAGGAATAATCCTCACCTCAATCCAATGTACGATGTGACCAATATGACTCAAAATGCACCTTTTTATTTAAAATTGGAATCAATTTTAGTAAAAAGGAAAACTGACCTACTATAAACCGAGTAAACAAATTAAAATTGTTTTAATAATTTAGGAAAATTATCCATAATTAATTTTTTACATGTAGGAATTATTTTCACATAAATACGACACACAATGTAACCATTATGACTCAAAGTGTGACTTTTTATTTAAAATTGACATCAATTTTAGTTAAAAAGGACAATTAACCCACTCAAAACTGAGAAAACACATTCAGATTGTTTTAATACTTTAGTAAAATGATTCATAAGTCATTTTTGATATATATAAATTATACTCACCTCAATATGTTATATTATGTTCCCAATATGACTAAATGTGTTCATTATTAGTTTAAAATCGATATTTTAGATCAAAAAGTACCACTCATTGAAAATAGAGAAAACTCACTCGGATTATCTTGATAGTTTAGGAAAATGATTCATAATTCGTTTTTGGTGTGTAGGAATTGGTATCACATCAAAATGACACACTATGTGACCAATATGATTCAAAGTACGTGTTTCTAGTTTAAAATGACATTTTAGTAAACAAAAGAGACATACTAAAAACAAATAAAACACATTCGAATTATTTTGATACTTTAGGAAAATGATCCATAATTCATTTGAGATGTTTAGGAATTATCCACACCTCAATCTGATTCATGGTGTAAAAGGTATGACTCTAAGTGCACCTTTTCAATATATTAGTGACATTTTAGTTTAAAACGCACATCACATCGCCAAAACCGAGAAAACTATCCAAGATTGTTTTCTCATCATTATATATGCTATTACTTAATTAATTTCCTTATCATTTTTAACTTATACTTATTTATTTAATTTTCACATAGATAATTCTTAAAGGTAAACATGAAATGGTGTGATGTGCAAGAATCAACCGCAATGCAATCTGATAAACAATGTTCCTGGTATGACTCAAAGTTTAGTTAAAAACTACCACTTTCTGTTAATTTATTTCTTTATATTATTACTAACATAAGAATTTTTTTCTTATACCAGTGCATTTTTTTCTTGGGAAAGGGTTAGGATCAAAAGAAAATGGAACACTGATTTTTTTGAATGTATTTAATAATTTTTACTTATGTTTTTGCATAAAGAAATGATTGAAATATAATATATATTTTTATTATATTTGTGTTTCAAATTTTATTTCATTTAAATTATGTATTGGTACTTGATTTTTTTTATTTTTTTGTGTTTTTTGGTGCTACGGTGTGCTGTTACAGCACACTATAACATTACCCTTTATCATCGCTTTTAAAAGCGTTGATAAATGATCCCTTTATTAATGTTTTTTTAAGAATTGATAAAGGTTACCTTTATTAGGGCCTTTAGAATCAATGATAAAGGCCTAATTTATCTATTTCATGACCCATCCCCCAGGGCCCGTGCCGTGACTACCCCAAGCCCGCCTTCCATAGGCCAGGGGCTGGCGACTAGCACCAAAGGCGTAATTCCCTAAAACTGGGAAGACATTGCCATTATAACCTACAAACACACACACAAGCAAGCACATAGCTGGACGAAACACCAAATAAACTATATAAAAAAATAGAGATGAAATTAAAAGGGGATAGAATACAAGCCCAATAGTAAAGGTACAAGTAAAAATGAAATGAAATACAACTGAAGAAAGAGAAAAGATAGCTACTGGATCATCCTCTGAGGTTCTTACCTGAAGGGTAGGTACAGATCGCCTCCTCAGCACTCCACGTCCGTCCGTCTCCTCCAGGTACCGACACACCGTATGGTCCACCTCCAGGTACTGTGTAGTCCTGGTACTCTTAGCCTCCATCAGTACTATCCGTCGTCTTCATCCAACATAATGAAGTGCGGGCATAGCCCGTGCGAGGGTGAGTATAAAGATACTCATTAGGGACCCCAAGACCCTCTAGGTCTCACAAAATCTACCAAGAATAAAACACAAATAATTAAATTAACAGATAAACCTACTTATATATATTCCCATACATATACCAAAGTTATCAAGTGATCCGTCTCAATCATGAGGAAAACATAGAAAAACTGACTCAACTCAACCAGGATTTTATTCAAGGGGTAGTATCAAGTAACATCCCCAATCATATTGTCGAAACCTCAGCTGCTGGAAAACTCCTCCTCTATCGAGTACAATGGGCCTGACGCGACACCAAGCATTCTTGCCACTAACCTTGGACTGCTGAGGTACTCCTCCTGTCGAGTACTGTGGGTCCACCACGTCACACAGAGGTGCTCCCCACCGTGGGTCTGCTGTGTCACCAAGCGCGCTCCCCCTCATAGCCTGATGAGGTAATCCTCATGTCAAGTACCGTGGGTCTGCCGTGTCACATAGAGGCTCTCTCCACCGTGGGTCTACCGTGACACCAAGGCACTCCCCACTGGGCTAGTAGAGTCACTCTGAGTCAAATAGTCAACAGTCGTCACGTATCAGCCAGCTACTAGGTCTCCGCACTATGCTGGATCGTTTTTGGGAGAATCCGCTCCACGAGCTACTGGTTGATACTCCAACTGTCACGAAGTCCCGCTAAGAAGTATCTAAAAGGTCCACCACATCATAGGGGTCTCAACGTAATATACAACGCATCAATCAGACACACGTACTATGAGTTATTAGCCTTTTAGTCCCAGGGGCTCGGTTGGATTCGTCCACGATCCAACCTGACTGTATCTCAACTATACCCCAAACTCCAGCGGGGTATACTCAAAGGGACCGTCAAACTCCAATATTTTTAGCACCACTGATGGTTCGTAAAACAGACGTCCGGTGCCAAGGATATGGCCGAAGAAGGGTAAATGGGTCGTAGAGGGCCCGGGTCCGGTCCGACCGAGTCTGGGCCGACCCGGTTCGGGTCGACCCGGCCTGACCCATTGGACGGGCTAGCCCATTGAGTTCGGAACGGCCCGCTGGGCCCAGCCCAGCCGGCCGTGTGGGGCCGCGGAAAGCTGTGAGGGCGCAGACCGGCAGCGAGGGCATGGTTCGACCATGACTTGGCACGAGGGCGGTTTGGACCAGAGGGCGCCGCTAGGGCGGCTCGGCCCGGAGGCCGAGATGGCGCGGCTGGGGCTGGTTCGGCCAGCGGGTGGCACGGCCAGGGCCAGTTCGGCCAGGAGGCCGGGTTGGCTGGGGCCGGTTCAGCCGGGAGGACAGGGTTGCTGGGGCCGGTTTGGCCAGTGGACGACGCGGCCAGGGCAGCTATGCCCAGCCTGGGGTGGCTCGACCGGAAGGGTGGATACCGCAGGGGTGGTTCGGCCGGGGCGCCGCGAGGGGTCACGGGGCCGGTTCGGCTGGCGGCGGAGCGGGATGCCGTGGTGGCCGGCATGAGTTACGAAGGCCGTGGGTGGTGGTGTCATTTCCTTCGTCCCTTCATCACCTTAGTCCATTTTAAAGAACTCCTCAAATCAACATAAGGGTTACGGAGAGGACGAGCCATGTTAGTTTGGCCCGCACTCTCCACATTAGAGTGGTAGCATGTGGTTTACAAGAACGAAGCACATCAAACCCTCCCGCAATGATTAATCACAAAACCTACAAAAGGAAACATATGTGGATCAACAAGTTAGAAAGTTGATCTTCGTTCCTTGTTCTAGAAGGGAAGAACATGGGTATATAAAATCATTCACAAATACTCCCCTACATTGTTCGATGTTGGTTGATGTTAGCATGAGAAGGCAGGCGTCAATTCATTGTAGATGAACACATCTTACATCGGAGGAAGTTCTAAGAAAGAAAGTTGAAGTCAAGGTCATTCTTCACATTTGAAGGCGTTCCTGGTCGGTGGAGCGTTCTTCCTTGGGAGCTTTCTCCCAAGTTCCTCCTATCCCTAATTCCACCCAAGTGAATTCATAGCCAAAACAATAGATTGAAATATCTATTAAGTCATTGGTATAATATTAAAAAAGGTTTAAATAATTAATTGATGTGTTGGCTCAATTAATTAATGGGTAGGATTTGGCACAATTAATAAGGTGCGTTGGCACAATTAAAATTGTATAGGTGTTGAAGAGGCTCCCCCCACATTTAAGAGGGGGGTTAAGAGGTTTTCCTCTCCTCCCATTAATAGGGGTTTGGGTGGTCCCCACCACAATAAATCAAGAAGAGGAGGTTTAGTTCCGGTGGACCCCACCCCTGAACATCCACATGGTGGGTGGATACAAAAAAATAAAATAAAATATGAGCTTATTTTATTTTATTATTTTCATGAAAAACCCAAAAACTATCTTTCAATCTTGACCCACTACCGTTGAGGTGAAAGTCTCCTTTAGTGTATACTGGCACTGCGAGTTAAACAGAGCCCTCAGATTTAAATTTCGAGCACCGGTTCAAAAGTTAGAAAAACCCGCTCGCACGTTTACTAAATGTACCTGAAATAAAGTTCATAAATTCATTCCGGGCACTTCAGGCCTTGGAATCACGAGCCGTTAATTTTCACGGACTCGTAAAATTTCCATTTAATTAAAAAAAATTACATGGAAATTATAGGTATTTACATTCTCCCCAACTCAGTATTTACGTCCCCATAAGCCACAACTCAAACTAAGAGAAATAGTGGGGGTACTGAACATGCATCTGAGCCTCCCACTCCCATGTTCTCTCTTAGAGGTTCCCATGCTACTAGTGAATGCGCACCAGAGGTATCAACCGTCCACGAAGGACCCACTCCTGTCGATCCTCAATCTCTACTGGAACCTCCGTAAAAGTCTCCCCATCGTCGAATTCCGGCTCACCATGGTCGATGATGTGAGAAGGGTCGTTTACGTATCTCCTCAGCTGTAATATGTGGAAGATGTTGTGCACTAGGTGAAACTGAGGTGGAAGAGCTAAGCAGTATGCCACCTCACCAAATCTACTGAGGACCTGAAAAGGTCTCATGAACCTTGAAGATAACTTGCCACCTCGGCCAAATCTCCTTAAACCTCATCAAGGTGAGACCTATAGAAAGACGTGGTCTCCATCCTCAAACTCTAGAGGTCTCCATCTCCTATCGGAATACGACTTCAGCCTGCTTTGTGTAGTCTTCATCCGCTCCTAGATGACCTGCACTTTCTCTGTGGTAGCCCGTACCATCTCTGGTCCCACTAGTGCTAACTCCCCTGGGTCAGCCCAACACAAGGGTGATCTGCAAGGTCGCCCGTATAACGCCTCAAAAGGTGCCATCCCAATAGTGGAGTGATAAATGTTGTTGTATACAAACTCCACCAAAGGTAAGTGATCCTCCCAGCTGCGACCGAAGTCAAGGACACAAGCACAAAGCATGTCCTCGAGGTTCTGAATGGTCCGCTCAGTATGGACATCCGTCTGAGGATGGAAGGTGGTGCTCAAATGAAGATTCATCCCTAAAGCCTCCTAAAACCCCTTCCATATCCGGAAAGTAAAACACACATCATGATTAGAGACAATCGTCGTGGGTACTATATGTAGCCGCAAAATCTCCTACACATAGAGGCGTCCCAAACTCTCTACTGAACCCAGCTCTCCGATCGGTAGGAAGTGTGCCGACTTGGTGAGTCGGTCAACGATCACCCTAATTGAGTCATGTACCCTGGATGTACGTGGAAGACCTGTCACGAAGTCCATGAATATCGCATCCCACTTACACTCTGAGACCTCTAAAGGCTGAACCAAGCTTGGTGGTACTTGATGCTCCGCCTTCACTTGCTGACAAGTAAGGCACCGAGAAACAAACTCTGCTACTACCTTCTTTATTCCCATCCACCAGTGCTATCGTCGAAGATCCTGGTACATCTTCGCCAATCCTGGGTGTACCGCTAGAGGGGACATGTGGAACTACCTCAGAACTTCCTCCTAAAGTGAAACTGGTACCGTGTTACGTCCTCTGAAAAGGATGAAGTGCTCCCCACCTTCAGAAAATCCATCAAGTGCCTATCCTATGGATATTTGAGCACGCCGTGCCTCGCAGTTATCATCCCCACACTGCGCATCCCTGACTTGCTAAAGAAGTGGGAGAGTGACTATAAGAGACTGAAGAAAATTTGCTCTATCTCTATCTACAAAGGATATCTTCAAATCAGCCAGCTGCTCCGTCACCTTGCCTAGCAAATGAATACCAGATCTCCTTCTATGTGCATCTATGACAACGTTCCCCTTCCAAGGAGTATAGACTATCTCGAAGTCATTGTTTTGGATAAACTCAAGACAACGTTGCTGTCTCAGGTTCAGGTCTTTCTGAGAGAAGATATACCTGATAATCTTGTGATCAGAGTACACGATAAAAAATTCGCCCATCAGATAGTGCCGCCACGTCTTCAAGGTGAATACCATTGCTTCTAACTCTGGGTCATGGGTAGCATAGTTTTGATCATGCTGTCTTAGCTGTTGAGAACCATATGCGATCACTACATGCTCCTGCATCAGGACACATCTGAGTCCGGTCCCTGATGCGTCGCAGTAGACTACGTACCCTATGCCTTTCTCTAGAAGACTCAAGATGGGGGTACTAGTCAGCCTTTGCCTCAGCTCCTGAAAGTTCTGCTGGCATCTCTCCGACCACACAAAGGGTTGCCACTTCTTCATCAAGGCTGATAGTGGTGCTGAAACTCTGGAAAAATCTGGCACAAATCTCTATTAGTATCCAGCTAAATCTCTCACCTCCTAGAGTAAGCTCACACTGCTGGCACCAGTGCGTAATCGTCGAATATTCTCCCATAGGAGTCTCTAGTCATAAGGATCGAGCCAATGGTTTCGTCAGAATCTCTGAGCTCCGAATGAGGGTAGTGGAAATAAAAGAATGACTGGAACCTATGTCTATAAGTATTTCAGCTATGGTAGAATAGACATAGACCATAACTTGTATCATATCTGGAGCACTGTGATCATAAGCCTTAGCTGCCTGGAGCTATGCTTTCCCCTGTCCACCAGGTCCCTGTGGTCAGGGTGGACCTCCTAGTGGTGGTGGTGGTAACATATCGAATCGTCTCCCACCGCCAGCTTCACGTCTATCTCCTCTGCCATGTCCGCCTGCTCCCTACGAACCACCTCGATCGAATCTCTGGCTCTGCCTCGGAGGTTCTTCGACCATCCATTGATCATCCGTACAGAGGTTCGGATAGTCACAAGCCATGTGACCTTTCCCACCACATGAGTAACACTACCCGCTCCTGGAATGTCTGTCTCTACTTCGGGTGCCCCTCACAACTGATCCTGAGTCATGCAGTCGTCTACCTATAGGTTTGGACCTCTTGGACCTCTGTGACGTCTGTCTGCTGCTAGCTACAGAAGACGCCATTATGTGATGACTGGTGCTGGGTCTCACTGCTGGAGACTGCTCAGCAAAGAAACTCTCCACTAGGAGGGATCTCTCTAACAACCCCGCCTGCGTTGGGATGCTAAGTGAGATCACCAAAGCCCTGATCTCCTGCCTGAGTCCCTACTCGAAGGTCCGGGCCTTGAATAATGGGTCTCGCACCATATCTGTGGAGTAGCATGAGAGTTCAGTGAACCTCACTGAGTGCTGAGATACAGTCATGCTGCCCTGCTGCAGATGGAGTGGCTCCTGAATGCACACTGCGTGAAGAGTCACTAGAACAAACTCTACCCAAAAAAAAACACTCAAAGTTTGCCCAGAGATGCGTCACCTCATTGTAGACCTGGAGCATCATGCTCCACCATCTTCCCACTTCTTCCTATAGAAGGATTGTAGAAAGTATCACCATGAGGTCGGCTGGTGTCCCTACCAATCAGAAAACTCTCACCACAACCTCCAGCCAATACTCAGCCGCCTGTGGGTCCATCTCTACCCTGAACCTGGGGGCCTCTGGTGTTGGAACTCATGCAACACGCTCAAGCGGCATGCATCATCTGCTTCTAGGGATGGTGGCATCAGTGGTCCAATGGGGAGTGGTATCGCTGGTGCCTCCACTAGAAAAGGGACCTACACTGAGGCCTCGTCGCTCAGTGGGATATCAGTGCGTACAACTCCCAGAACTCTAGATGACTGTCTACATGGAGGCATCCTGAAAAGAATCAGATGCGAAATAGTCAAAAGTTATACCTGGTGAGATGAACTGGTTGAGATGACTTAAAGAAAACTTTTTAAAACACACACGCAATCAGTGTTTTCATGCACTGAGTTGGAAATCAGAAGTCAGGGTCCTGGTGTATGGATACGTCAGCCGCCGCACCAACACTAGACTCCCTGAATTGAGAACAACACTCACTGCCCTTAAAACTATTAATTCATTGAAAAAAAAGATCATAGTCTTATGTTATGCTGTATAATCGACTCCTCTGATACCAATTTTTCACGACCCATCCCCCGGGGCCTGTGCCGTGACTACCCCAATCCCGCCTTCCATAGGCCAGAGGCTGACGACTAGCACTAAAGGTGTAATTCCCTAAAACTGGAAAGGCATTGCCATTATAACCTGTAAACACACACACAAGAAAACACACAGCTGGAAGAAACACCAAATAAACCGTATAACAAAAGAGTGATGAAAGTAAAAGGGGTCAGAATATAATCCCAATAGTAAAGGTACAAGTAAAACTGAAATGAAATACAACTAAAGAAAGAGAAAATACAGCTACTGGATCGCCCTTCGATGTTCCAACTTGAAGGGTAGTTACAGATCGCCTCCTCAGCACTCCACGTTCGTCCATATCCTCTGGGTACCGACACACCATATGGTCCACCTCCGGGTACTGTCTAGTCCTAGTACTCTTAGCCTCCGTCAACACTATCCGTCGTCTGCATCCAACAAAATGAAGTGCGGGCATAGCCTGTGTAGGGGTGAGTATAATGATACTCAGTAGGGACCTCGATACCCTCTAGGTCTCACAGAATCCACCAAGGATAAACCAAAAAGAATGGAATCAACAGATAACCCTACTTAGGTATATGCCCATACATATACCTAAGTTATTAAGTGATCCATCTCAATAATGAGGAAAACATAGACAAACTGACTCATCTCAACCAGGATTTTATTCCAGGGGTAGTATCAAGTAACATCCCCAGTCACATTGTCGAAACCTCGGATTCTGGAGAAATCCTCCTTTGTCGAGTATAGTGGGCCTATCGCAACACCAAGCACACTTCCCACTAACCTTGGGCTACTGAGGTACTCTTCCTGTCGAGTACCATGGGTCTGCCAGGTCACACAGAGGTGCTCCCCACCATGGGTCTCCCGCATCACGAAGCGCTCTCCCCCTCATATCCTACTGAGGTAATCCTCCTATCGAGTACCGTGGATTTTCCGCGTCACGCAGAGGAAATACCCACCATGGGTCTGCTGTGACACCAAGGTGCTCCCCACTGGGCTAGTAGAGTCACTCCGAGTCAAATAATCTGCAGTCGTCAGGTATCATCCAACTACTAGGTCTCCGCAAAATGCTCGATCGTCTTCAGGAGAATCTGTTCCACGAGCTACTGGTCGATACTCCAACTACCAAGAAGTCCTGCAAAGAAGTATCTCAAAGGTCCACCACGTCATAGGGGTCTCAACGTAACAGACAACGTGTCAATCAGATGTCCGGTCTGCGAGTTATTAGCCTTTTAGTTCTGGGGGCCCGGTTGGATTTGTGCATGATCCAAATTGACCGTATCTCAACTATACCCCAAACTTTAGTGGGGTATACTCAAAGGGACCGTCACACACCAAGATTTCCAGCGCCACTGATGGTTCATCAAACAGATATCCGGTGCCAAGGATATGGCCTAAGGAGCATAAATGGGCCGTAGTG
The DNA here is from genome assembly GCA_963277665.1 of Viscum album. Classification (NCBI taxonomy): domain Eukaryota; kingdom Viridiplantae; phylum Streptophyta; class Magnoliopsida; order Santalales; family Viscaceae; genus Viscum; species Viscum album. Next base: position 1,303,279,048 of record OY728141.1, read on the forward strand.
GGCTCGAGTCCAGTTCGAACTGGTCGGACTGACCGGGCCCGACCCAGTCAGGGCCGACTCGGCCTGAACCATTGGGTCGGGCCCGACCCTTTCGGTTCATCACGGCCCGTTGGGCCCAGCCCAGTAGGCCGCGAGGGGCCGCGAAGAGCCGTGAGGGTGCAGACCGACCGTGAGGGCGCGAACCGGGCGTGAGTCGACGTGAGGGAATTTCGGCCAGGAGGGTGCCGCAAGGGCAGCTCAGCCTAGGGTGTGGGTCTGGTTCAGCTTAGAGGGCCGCGACGAGGGAAGCTTAGCCTGGAGGGCGGGATGGCGTGGCCGGGGCCGGTTCAGCCAGTGGGTGGCGCGACCAGGGCCGGTTCCGTCGGTTTGGTCTGGGTGGTTGGGGCCGGTTCGGCCAGTTTGGCCGGGGTGGCCGGGGCCAGTTCAGCCGGTGGACAACGTGGCCAGGGTGGCTCGGCCCCACCTGACGCGGCTCGACTGGAAGGGCGGAGACCGCAGGGGCGGTTCAGATGGGGCGTCGCGAGGGGGTGCGGCCGGTTTGTGCAGGGTGCAACAAGGGGTCATGGGGCCGGTTCGACCAGCTGCGGCACGAGACACTGTAGGGGCGACGTGGGTTGCAGAGGCCGCGAGTGGCAGCGCCATTGCCTTCGTGCCTTTGTCATCTTCATCCATTTCAAAGAACTCCACAAATCAACACAAGGGTTACAGAGAGAACAAACCATGTTAGTTTGGCCCACACTCTCTGCATTTGAGCGATAGCAAGTGGTTCTCAAGAATGAAGAACATCAAACCCTCTCGCAATGATTAATCACAAAACCCGCAAAAGGAAACAAATGCAGATCAACTAGTTAGAAAGTTGACCCGCGTTCCTTGTTCTTGAAGGGAAGAACATAGGTATATAAAATCATTCACAAAAAATCCCCTACCTTGTTCTAATTTGGTTGACGTTAGTGCGGGAAGGTGGATGTTGATTCGTTGTTGAAAAAAACGTCCTACATCAGAGGAAGTTCCGAGAAAGAAAGTCAAAGTTGAGGTCATTATTCATAGTCAAAGGCATTCCTTATCGATGGAGAGTTCTTCATTGGTATCTTTCTCCCAAGTTCCTCCTCTCCCCAATTCCACCCAAGTGAAGTCGTAGCCAAAATAATAGATTAAAATATCTATTAAGTCATTGGCATAATATTCAAAAAGGTTTAAATAATTAATTGATGTGTTGCCTCAATTAATTAATGGGGAGGATTTGGCACAATTAATAAGGTGCGTTGGCACGATTAAAATTGTGGAGGTGTTGAAGAGGCTCCACACACATTTAAGAGGGGTTTGAGTGGTTTTCCTCTCCTCCCATTAATAGGGGGTCGGGTGGTACCCACCACAGTAAATCAAGAAGAGGAGGTTTAGTTTCGGTGGACCCCACCCCTGAACATCCACATGGTGGGTGGTTACAAAAAAATAAAATAAAATATGAGCTTATTTTATTTTATTATTTCCACGAAAAACCCAAAAACTATCTTTCACTCTCGACCCACTACCGTCGAGGTGAAAGTATCCTTAATAGAATACTGGCACTGTGAGTTCAACGATACCCTTAGATTTCAATTCCAAGCACCGGTTCAAAAGTTAGAAAAACCCGATTTCACATTTACTAAATGTACCCGAAATAAAGTTCATAAATTCATTCGAGGCACTCCAGGACATGAAATCATGTGCCGTCAATTTTCGAAGACTCGTAAGATTCCCATTTAATTAAAAAAATTACATGGAAATTCCGAGTCTTTACAATCTATGCTTAAAAAAGTGCTGATAAAAGATTAGGGATTTTAATCTCGCTCAAGTAGTTAGTGCTTATCTAGTGTTGATAAAGGACACTTTTTGTGCTGTTAAAGGCCTATTTTATAGTAGTGTTTGTTCATTCCCAAATTCCTAAAATCAATAATTTTTATCACTTTTTAGGCTAGGAAAAATTACTATCCTTCTATCTCAGTTCCTTTAATATATTCTATCTTATTCAAGAAGATCAGAAAACTTACCCAAACAACTCAGATTTAAATTGATGTAGACTATAATATACATATCATGCCTCAATATAATAATGTCCACATTATTCTTGAAAACCTTATAACATCATTTTTCACAATTAATAACAATGCATATTATTCTCATCTCACTTTTTATTTATTTAAATAGGTTTGAATCGTAGATAAACTTAGATTTATGATGTTTATGACCCATAAGAATAAACTTAGCATCATCCCCATTTTTTTATCTTGATCAAATTAAAAATCTAGAGACTCTATTTTCCATCTAGTAATAACTTCATATTTTTTATAATTATTAATGACTTATACTGGGAGCTTTAAAGACTTTAATTCACAAATCCTTATACTGAAGACTTATGTTATGCTTCATGTACTTGATTTTCATTTAAAAACTTTCTAAAATATTTAATAAGTGTTAAATATTTACTCGAAACAAAATTTTTTATGTTGTGAACTTAAAGACTTATGCCCGGTAGTAGAAGTCCTATAATCATGACTTTATCAATAGTCAATAGACTCCAAATTCATACAATGAGAAGTGACACCATATGTTAATATCTTATAGTTGGAATAAACTTATGATTAGACATATTCATACAATGGAACTCAAAGTCTTATGATTTCTTCAAATATTTATGCTCATAACCTAAAGTCTTATGTTCATTGTGAAGTCATACATTTCATTTAGAAAAGCTTTATGTTCAGGACTTAGCTCATTTTCAGTGAACTCAAAAATTCTAGAATTCATGAATCAACTTTCAGGGTTCGTTAGCTCAAATACATTCTTTATAATTCATTATCTAAGATATATGAAACAAAAAAATTAGTAGTAATTATGAAAAATCACTCAATTATTGATTATAGAACTTCATATACCTCCTCCACCAACTTTGAACCTATTATCATGAAAACCATAGGAATACAGGCTTTCTAGACATAAGTTCAATCCAGCCATCTTCTCTCAACTTTGGAAGTGATTTTTGCTGATAATAATTCTCCAAGATTCAACACATGTCTTTGAAATAATGACCAACACATTCAATTACCAGATATGAGGTCCAAATAATCTTCCTATCCAACTATTCAAAGTACCTATGTTCTTATCTCTTTAAAAAAACACAATGGAAACAACTCTAATTTGGGAGGATACATAGTTATATATCACCCATGTAATAAACATTTCATTAATTACATTGATGATATTTAACCCTAGTTTAAAATAATTTCAAAGAAATGTATTTTACATAAAAATATACCATATTGTGTTTATTTTCAATTCTAAATGAACTGCATTAGTCAATGTAACCCCACAATTTACAATAAATGTAAAGGGAGGGCAAATTTTCTCCCCCTATTGACATGATAGAGCAAGCAATATAAAAAGTTCATATTCACATTTCTTGATATCATACACTTACAAGGAAAGAGTGGTACCACACCTTTTACTTAGAAAAGTTCCATCAACCAACCAACACTAATTCTACTGAGGCTTTCTTAGTGTAAGAAAAAAGAGTGGTAAGTTTAAATAAAAAATATTTCCATTTACTCACTTTAATGTGGTACCAAATTTTGGATTTAAAAACATGGGGGATTATCATAAAAATACTTATAAAGTTTCAAGATCAAGCACTCAATTGAACAGATACATCAAAAAATTTCAAGTTACATGTTTTCTCCATTTGGTTAGACAAACAACTCCTTAATAAATATAATTTATATAAATTAAGAAAAGATATTAGAGAATAAAATCATACCTCAACCTAATTTTTTAAGGGGTTTTATAGATTTAAAATTTTAATAAGAATATTATAAATCTCTTACATATTTTTATCTTTTTAGATATCCCACTCAATAGATACTCTATACCCTTAATAAATTTCAATTACCATCATTAGAACTAAAACATAGTTGACTTGGGAATAGGTTGGATAATATTTAGATTTTTAGTTGGAATAATGGGGATGATACTTGTTTATCAATAGATACATCTTCTTCTTGGTAGCTCCTACCATTTAAAAATTCTTCATTCCATTTCCTCACTTGATTTTCTAAGTTCGATCACCTTTGGGATGCATGAATTTATCTACCTTAGTAATAGGATATGTTTGATTATTTTTTTATTTTCTTTAATATCCTAGCCTCTTCTAATTATTTTATCCAAATGATTAATATATCATTAGGATCATGCACTATCATCTCTTTGGGTATGGATTCATTTCTAGCTAGATCATTTTTAGAACTATAGTTAGTTGGTTATTTTACATCATTTTTAATTTATCTTGGTAAGACGATCATATATTTGACAGACTAGTGTGTTTTCTATTTGAACCTTCCATATACATTATTTTTATCTTTTAAGATACACTTTTTGAGAAACCTTCCAACCTCTTCATCTGGTAAATCAACCACTAGTATAACATGGCTATCTCTCTATCTTGGATAGATTTCTTTTTAGATTCTAGATTTCTCCCTTTTTCTTTAACATTCATGTCCATATTACACTAGTATATGATATGAACTTTTATACCATAATTAAAGTACTTATTGATTATGGGGTTTTCATCCTAGTTAGATTTATTCACTATTTTCTTGAGATAATTTGTTTTAAATCTCCTTTTTATAGATTATTCTCTCAAGGAAAGAACACTTTATCTATTTACCTACTTCTCATGTAGTGGTAGATTTTTCTTTTCAACATTAAGGGGATGATACCGGCAAGGTTGTATATTCACCATAACAATGACCACCAATGATACACAAATTTAAATAGTTTTTAGTGAATCAAATATATTCATTATGGATAGATTCTTCTTTATTTACGGAGTTTGTTCCACTTTAGCAGGTTTCTTATAATATATACCATTTATCTCAATATATTTAGAACTTATAGTGATTATTAACAATGTAATATTATTCCATCAATCATTGGACCTTTTTAAAAACCTCCAGAAACATTAATATATACTAATCAATCATTTTATTTTCTCATTAGGTTCAATATGTATTGATTTTAAAAATTGAATTACTTGATTATTTTGAATTTTTAAACCAATATTTTGGGGTTGGATTTGGGAAATTTTTTTATTGATATAGAAATAATAAATTTAACTTATTAGTGGGTTTTGTAACATTTATACTCTTCCAATTTTATACAAAAATTTAAACTTTTTCCTACACCTGTGGAAAAAATATAATCAGAAAAAGCCGGTTTTTTAGGATTGTGGGATAATTTTTTCATGAGCTTAAAGTGTATTCTTATTCAAATGACCTATATATAATTGAACCACAATTATTAGTCTTATTAGATGCTTGAATTGTTTCTAGATTTTTTTTGTAAACTCTTATTTTCTTAGTAATATAGGAAGTTCCATATTAGATAGACTCCAAATTTTTCAGTCTTAATTCCCACACAATATTTTTTTATATTGAGATCATTTTATTCATCCTTATTTTATCTCAATATTTCATTGCACTCATTATTAACCTTTAAAACTTGAACCTCATGTATCTTCATAATATATTTCAACTGTTTATCAAGATATTTCACTTGGTTTTCCTTGAAATATAATTGATCAATATTGACATCCAATGAGACATTATAAAGTTTCTCAAGTGCATGGATCACTTCCTTAACAACATTATATAATACTTATTTCTCACATTTATCTCTTTAAAATTATTTATCTACTAAATAAATTAATTAATTATAGACAAATATATATTATTCCTTGGATTTAATTATTTTTTTAGAGTGTTTCATCTACTTAACTTCTTTGCTAATGAATCCTCCATAACATCAACCTCATATTCTAGGTATGATTTTTCATCATATAGTTCCTTTGTAAAACCAAGTATATATAAAAAACTTCATCAATAACTTTATTCAAATATAAACCAATAAGAGAGTGGAATTATTAAACCATTTTCATATCTTCACACTCTCTAAAGCTTGAACTATTCGAATTAAAGGGAACATAATAAAGAGATTCAATATATATGAACATACCATTCCGATTACCTTCAGATAATGGTTGATCCTATTTATTCCTGAATAATTTTATTAAATTATTAGCCTCTTTATTTTTAATATTTTTAATAGTGTTTTAAGACACTTCTAAATCAGTTTTAGTAGGGATGGAATTTGATATTTCTATATGAGGATCTTCTTCAACCATCTTAATTCTGCACTTCATATAACTTAGTGAATATAATTTGGAAAAATTTTCAAAACCAACCAAAGATGTTATTTTTTCTTTTGATTCATGTTATGATAATTTAATTAATATTAAATCAGAGGGAACCTTGTCTCTGGCACCACATGTTATTCCTACTAGATTATGCATACACACCTATGGGGGGGGGGGGTGGGGATTATGTGTCATCCACTTTTTACCAATTCCATTTTATTTGTAAACCTCTAAAACCCTTATGTAATTAAACCTTTGATTATAATTAAGATAGTTGGATATTTTTATGCTTAACCTAGAAGACACCTATATTTAATGTAGTATTAGAAAGTAAACCTGCACAGGTATTTTTAAAAAGGTTTGACCCCTCCCCAGAGGCCTACTCTTTTTTTACTTGGGATTTCAAATTTAAAAAATATCTACTAAAATATAATCACCAATATATAGGCGGAGTTAGACAAGGATCATCCTAAAACCAAGTAACTCCATATTACATATGTTTTGATTTTAAATATTATGAATGAAAATCAGTTACTGAATCCTATAACTTTCTTTTTATATTATAATACCACTAATTATATTCATCTATTCTTTCTACTCTTGAATTAGATAAAAAATACTGCATATAGATTTCTATAAACCCCAAAAAATTGATTTTATTCCTCAATAATATAGAGTCTTTTACCACCATTAGATCTTTGAGAAAACTACTTGAAAATATGTCTCTAGTACTATATGGGTAACTCCTAATTATTCATAGAATCCATTGTTTAACACTCAACTCATTTCTAAAACTTAGCACTATAAGCTCAGGCATAAAATTATTCTTTATATTCATATTACTTCAACTTCTAGAACTCTTTTCTAATTCTCATTCAGTGTATTTTATATCTACTTCTTCTTCTCACTTGATATAATTTATAACTACCTCTTCTTATTACTTTTCTTCAATACCTAGAAGGTTGCACATGATTGACACTCACTTATTATTCTTTTCCCTCTCCACTAAAACACAGAATAGTTTCTTTTTCTTATTCAAGAGAGATACAATACCCTTAGATACTTATTTCTCTCCACACACCTTAACATAACCAATATCTCTTCATTTTCCTTATTCTTTTCTAAATTTTATCATATTATTATGTGCATGAGCAGTTTCATTAAATGTCTTCTTTAATTTTCAATATCATTATATAGAATAACTTGAGACCTTATCAATTCTAGCTAAAAATTTTTATTATATAATAACCAATTCTGTTCTTATGATATTTCATACACTTCAGTTTTCAACTCAAAGGAAATTCCATAAATTTCCTCATTTTTAAACACAGTTGAAATGAAATTCATAAAATATCTAATTTAGGCATGACTTTATATTTTGATTTAACTCAAAAAAAATCTCCCATAAAATCTACAATGAAATTTTCATAGTTGTATAAAATATACACAATAATTTAAATATGAATTGTCTTACTTTATTTTCATCCTAAGAGATTCAATTTTTTTGTACATATTCACACTTGAATATATGAAAAATAGATAAAAACCAAAAAAATCATCTCAACCACTCAACTTGCATCACTTCTCAACCAGTTGATGATTTAGGATCTTAAGAGTAGCATAACATCATTTTATTTTTTCATTCCTAGATTCTTAAAACCTATAAGTCTTATAACTTTTTAAACATGGGAAAATTACTATATATCCATATCAGTTCCTTTGAGATCTTTTATCTCAGTCATGAATATTAGTAAACTCATCCAAATGGATTATATTTAAAGTGATATGAACTCTAATATACAAACTGAGATTTGATGGAGCAATGTCTACATTATTCTTGAAAAATCAATGGATTCATTTTTTACTATTAATAATAATTCACCTCATTCTCATGTCACCTTTTATTTCTATAAATATCTTTAATCATGTCTAGCCTTGTATTCACGATGTTTTGGACACTTAATAATAACTTCAACATCATCCCCAATTTTTGTCTTCAGTAGATCAAAATCTAGAAACTCGATTTTTCATCCATGAAAAACTTTTAAAATTTTCTAACTATTGAATCATTACACTAGGAACTTCAAATATTTACATTAAAAAATCCTTATGATGAATAATTATGTTATACTTTGAGTAATTTGTTTTCATCTGGAACTTTTCTAAAAATTTCGCTAAGTGTAAATGCTTTTCGCTCAGTCAAATATTTATATTGGGAAATTCAAGACCTAAAATCCATAATATAAGTCGTATAATAATTCCTTTTACAATATTCAAAATAATCCAAAGTCATAAGATAGGTAGGGAATCCATGTGTTAAATTATTATGATAGGAAGAGACTTATAATCAGACATAGTCATACGATTGAACTCAAAGCCTTACAACCACTTCAATGATTTACTCTCATCACTAAAATTATTACATTCACTATGAAGTCATACATTCTAGTAGTAAAATACTTACATTTGGGACTTAGCCTATTTTTGGAAAACTTAAAAAAATCCATCATTTATAAACTGACTTTAGGGCTTCTCCAACTCAAATATAGCCTTTATAAATCACCATCCAAGAGACATGAAACACAAAAATCAATAGAAATAAAACACAATAACTCAAGTATAGATCTTGAAACTTTATATATATCCTCTACCAAGTTTGAACCTATTATTAATAAAAACTATAACCATACAGTCTATCCATCCATAGGTTTTTTCCATCCATATTCTCTCAACTTTACAAGTAACTGTCGATAAAAATGATTCTCCAAAATTCAAAACTTTTCTTTATCATAAAGAATAACACATTAAATCTTCAAATATTGTGTCCAAGGAATATGTCTATCCATATATCACAAATACCATTGTTCTTATTTTCCATGAAAACACAATGGAATCAACTCTTATTTTGGTGGATACTTAAGACCCTATCACCCAAGTCACCACTTTTGCATTAATTACATTGACAAGCTTTAACCTAAGTTGACAAAAAATACAACTCAACACATTTGGACACAAAAATATATAAAAATATATTAAATATATATAAATATAAGACCCAAGTTCAAATACAGGGGGAGAAAATTTCTGCAGGCAGGCAGTGAAGCAGGCATGATGCAGGCAGGCGATGATGCAGGCATGGTGTAGGTAGACGGTGATGCAGACATGACGCTGCACTAAGCCTTTGGGAAAAATTTTGGGCCTTTGGGTCATGTAATTATATTCATGCCTACTGGGACTTTGGTCCATGTATTGAATAATTAAATACTTGATGGGTGGGTTATCCCTGGGGGGGGCTATGACCTACCTTTCCGGCCTGTGTATGTGGTGTGTGTGTGTTTAATATAATTGTACCCCCAATCACCTAATATATATAAATACTTATAAATATACATAAATATACATAAATATACATATATACCGATATAGTATATTTAAATATAAATACATATAAATATTTATAAATATCTATAATTATAAATAAATAAATATAAATAAATAATATATATATAAACATATAAAAATATAAATAAACACACACACACACACATCTATGTGTGTGTTTGTATATACCCAAATAATATATATATATAAATATATAAAAGTATATATAAATACATATAAATATATATATATACACCCACAAAATATATATAAATATACATAAATATAAATAAATATAAATATACATAAACATACATAAATATATGTAAATATACATAAATACATATAAATGTATATAATTATATATAAATATAAATAAATTTACACATATATAAATGCACACATAGATATATAACAAAATATAATTATATATAAATATAAATAAATAAATAAAATAAATAAATAAATATAAATATAAATATATATGAATATGGCTCCATTCATTCCTGATATCACCCTTCTATCTCGATGAATCCCACTAGAGATCTAGGTTTCTCCTCTCTCACAACCTTTTAGTAATGCTTTATGTTCTTCTAACACAATGGTTGACATGGTTCACTCCCACTTAGTTTTTGAGTCTCAAATCATTTCTTCCTTATAGTTTTAGTGACAATTCCATCTTTTTATTTGGCAGTGTTTTCACTTACGATTTCTCCAAGGTTTTTTTTCTCTCTCTCTCTCTTCCCCTTTTATGAGGATACCCTCAAGTATTGTTTCTTTAGGGTTTTGAGTTACTTCCACTTCATTGTATTTTTACTTTGGGTAGTTTTTTATGACTGAGGCTTCATTCCTCCTTATACTATGTTCTTTTCACCTTCAAACTATATTTTTATAGAGTGATAGTGAATTTGGTGAATTGGGATAGTAGAAATGGAGTTGTGGTTCATATTCTTTGATCACTTTGGTTTCCAGGTTTTCATGTTTGGTGGGTTTTTTTTCATTTAATACTTGTAGTCAAGGACTGTTTTTATCTCTTTTCTCATCTTATATCCTAATCCATCATGTTAGTTCCCAATTTGGCATGGTGTGATGGCTCTAATGGTGGATTTTAATTGTGTATAGGTTTACTTTATGATGATTCCTATGACCATGTCTGGGGTTTTCTTCTATTTCTCTTTGGAATGATTTTACTCATTCCGATGTTTATTTGATTTATGGTTTCTATAGTGTGTTTAGATTCATATTTAGGTTGTTTATTCCTTATATTTGATGTTTCTAGTGGTTCCTTATCTTGTTAAAATGTGATATAGGTGTTATTTTATGGTGCTATTTAATGTTAATAGGAACAATGGTTGAAAAAATGTGTCGAGTGGTGTTTTTTAAATTATATAGAAGTATGGTTTATTTTTTTGGGTAAATGGGAGTGGAAAATGCCACTTGATTTGGTGATGGATGAAAAAGGTCAAATTCCAGGATTAATTGATTCTCACCTATATTTACTTAAGAAATAATAATTTAGATATATATATATATATATATATATTAAATAGGTAGGAGGAAACATACCCTTTTTTATTTTGAAAAAGGAAATTCCTCTTTTGAACATGGTTAAGAGGAGACCCTTTACATGACCAGAAGGCCCAATGGAAGAAAGACCCAAAACATTTTGATGGCCCACATGACTAGTGGATGAAAAGCTAAAATAAGTGACTTGAAGGCCCAAACTGAGCAACCAAACATCAAACCATGATCCCAGTCTCCTCACTGTGATGCCTGCTTACCCGAAACAATTAGATTTCACAAAAACAATGTTATTTCATAAAAATCACCCCTATTGAATCCATGTATGAGAAGATGTAACATCCCGACCCCATAATCCCAGATCCAATGCATTATTTCAATACATTTTCATGATTATAAGGAATCAAATCCTAAAGGACTGATAGTAGTTTTGGAAAACCAGATACATACATAAGTTCAACATTACAACTTGAAATGAAAAACAAAAAATCCATTCCATTGGGAATATCCACCAATCTAAGATTATCACTGTAATTCAATCATAATATACCTCTTCATATCTTGTAAAAAATGAAACATAAGAAGGGGTGATCTCAGATTCTCATTAAGGGTGAGCAATACAGTGAAATATATCATAAACATAAACACTATGCATAGTGAATAATTGAAAACAAATGCCTCTACAAATAATAAACTTGAACACATTATGGAAGGAATATGAGATAAGTAAATAATTCCATAATAAAACATAATCATGGGTGTTCTAATAGATTAATAAGCACATGAACATTTAATTACTAGCTTCATAATGAGGGAACTGCATATTCCAGACATCATAACCATACCATCAAGGCCTCACGCCAAGATCATAAATATCCATTTTTTCAAGACCTTGTTCCAAGACTATAGTTTGTCTCATGAGACCTACCGATGCATTGAGGAGATATAGAAGTCCCCACCCAATACTTACTAAATCCAATTCATTCCTAATATGAATTGGGATAAATATAAACAATATATACATTCATTTTGAAACTAACATATGAAATGTAAATAAATTTCCTTGAACATTTGGTGAATGGTTTTAAGACACCACATATATAGTCAAAATAATCATAAACCATTAAATTAAATATGTTAGATGATATCATAAAAGATATACCTCAATTTAGTACAAGATTCAACAAGTATTTTGATGTAGATAAGATAATTTTAAATGAAACCATTGAAAATTTCTTGAGGAAATAATCCTTAAACATTTCAAAGTGTACCATAACACCTTGAAAAATTCAAATCATAATACCTTAGAATATAAAAAGAATAATGAGACTCTTGATATGATATAAAAAGTGGAATTACATACACTACATGAAAGTAATAAGTGGTGAAGAAGGCATATATCTCATAAAAGTTAAAGTGTGACAAGAAAAATCTTATTTTACTTTGGAAAGAAGAGTCATTTTTTATTTTTCAAAAAATAAGATTGTAAACATATATATCCAAAAAATAAAAAGGAAGGTCATTTAAAATATATTTTAGGCTTAAATAAAGTCTTATTTAGTTGAAATCATTTAAAAAGAGTTTTTAAAAAACTTTATAAATAAAACATTTTAGTGCGGTTTAAGGAAAATAATAAAGGATTTTAAAGCACACAAGAATGTTTGCTTTCATAAAGCCATAAATTAACCAAAATAGATTTTTCATGTTAAAATGTGTGTTTTTAGAAAGATAAATATTTCTTAAAACATATTATATAGTGAACTTCATAATAGGTAAGAATTTGAGAAGTTCCTTCAATCAGGCATGCATTTCAGAACAATTTTTGAATGATTATTTTAAAACTTGAAAATCCACATAAAATAAAGAAGGATTATGATTGGTAAACATATATAGAAAATTTAAATAGAATTTATTAGTATTAAATAGTAATAAATAATAATTTTATTGAGGTTAGTAGAGAATAAGAGTAACCCAAATGGCACAAGAGCCTCAGCCCAGTTGGTGAGGACTCGCTAGGTGCATCCAAGAGACCCAGGATCAAATCCTGGTGGAGGCATATTTTTGGGTTAATGTAGCAGTACTGTAGTAGGCACTGTAGCAGGCACTGTTCAGTACTGTAGCAGCCGGAACTATTCATACATCTGGGCCTTCGGGCCACTGGTTTGGTTCTCGGGTCCTGCAAGGCTTTCGGGCCACCCAAGGCCTTCGGACCAGTTGATTCTCAAGGAATTCGGGCCAACTTAATGCCTTAGGGCCACCCCCAAGGCCTTCGGGCCACATGAATGCAGGCCTAGACAAACTAAAAAAAAGGAGCAGCCCCAGAAGAGGATTCAGAGCAGGTACACTCACCAGAGCAGAGCCAAATGGATTTTCAGAATGAGAGGGTATGGCTATGCCATCGGTACCAACCTGTGCTTGCACGAGAAGCCTAGCCAGACGGTCATGAAAAGGTGGAGAGCTACTATCAAGATGCAGATGCTGGGGAGGGGCAGTTCCTTGTAGATAGTCTGGTTGAATTCCCTAAAGACCTTCGGGTCATGTAATCTCTTAAGCCTACGGGCCATGTAATATCTGAGCCTACGGGCCTTGTAAGGGTTCCCTATCATCCCTTGAAATAGGGGTTATCAAAATCAATAAAAAATGAAGGCCTTCGGGCCATTCAGGAAGGCAAAGTAACCCAAATGGAAATGGTGGTTCGATTAGAAAATAATTAATACTTTATAATCAATTGAATCGTATGCCCCAAAATTAATAATCATAAAATGACATAGTTAATACCATGAAAAAAATATATTCATGATATGAAACATTCAATGGGTAGTATATATACACCATTCATAAGTAGTATTAGTGAATATGAAATATCTCACAAAAATGGGAGTGAGATGAAGAAACCCTTACCTTAAGTATGATGGTGTTCTTTAATTAATCTTAATGTCCCGGATAACCAAATTAAATTAATTAATTAATATTTACATAACCTATTATTTATTTAATTGATTTAGTATATCCTTATTAAGTTTATTCATTTCCTTCTTGATGGGTTTAAGAGGTTCAATTTTATTGTTTGGGAGTAATTTCTTCCTTGGTATTCGTGGCTGGTTTACATATTTATATGTAAGGATAAACATGTTATATGTGAATGGTTATCTAGAATGGAAGTTTTATTTTATTTATTAAAATAAATAATATTACATGTTTATAAAATTAATTTGGTTATTGGGAGTGAATATGAATCATTATATAAAACTTTAATGATAATTGTTTGGGTTAATTGGTGGTTTTTGATCACAAAAAAATCATTTCAATTTATAAATTAGTATCACATGTAAAAAAGATTCCATAAAATTACATAAGTTATAATATATAAATTATAGTCTGGTTCAACCATAAAAATGGTTTCATGACTAGAATTGAAGGTGGTAATAGAAATTGGAAACTCATCGTCCTTGAATGTGATAAATTAACACATCTTAGTTGGTGTTTTAATTTCTAGTATAAAATAAGGGGAAATGAGAGATGATGATGAATTATTACATTATCACTACAAAATTATAGTACATGTAAGTTACTAGATTTATCATAACATTCTTATGAAATGAGGTGAGTAAATTAAAAAAGGAACTCAAAATAAAAGAAAAGTTGAGAAATCCCTTACGAAAATTTGACAACCTAACGACGTCGATTAAAAATTAATAAAATATTTTGATGTGATAAAATGGATGTCTAATAATTATTAAATAATATATAAAGTAAGGGAGATATGGAATGAAATATCCCAACATAAATAGGATGATGTTTTTATTGGAAACCAACTCATAGAAAGGTTGATCGTAACAGTTAGAACCATGTGGATACTGGAAACAGTGTGCCAATGGTTCATCCAGGGTCTGTTTTGGGTTTTGACCCAGCTTATGGAAGAGAGAGATCGAGTCATGGTGATTCTAAATGATTGATATCAAGGATGGATATTGTTAAAGCTACATAATTTGTTGGGGCTCTTTGTAAGCAACATGTGGGATATGACATTGGCATGTAGACTCCTGCTTTCACAAATGTTCAGTTAGTACATGGTTTGGGTACTGAATCTACTAAAGGCATGGAGTTTATAAATTTTGTTGCTTTATATTCAATTATTTATTCTACTGTTCATCTGATGAGGGAAAAATTGGTTTCAATGGTTAGTACACATAACTCGTTTGAGCTGCTTGCATATGAAAGTAGTGAGGAGGATAGACAAAGCAATGATCGTGTGCTTGGAGGTGGGACATAATTGCAAGTGAAAACATGGATAAGGGATTGACATCCTTACGGTTGGGGTGGACACTCCTCTCATCATAACATGAGTACTCGGTCTTGAGTCATTTTAATTTCCATGGTTTCTAATTATTCTGTATTTCTTGTGAACATTTTATGTTTGCATGTTCCTCCACTATATTTCTTTTTATTTAAAGGTGTTGTTGAGCCTCAACCTTTTCAATTTTTTTATAAATAATTTTTTTATATTTATATATAAATATATTTATAAATAATAATTTCAATATATATTTATAGTTATAAATTTTAAATTTTAAATAAATATATATAATTTATATATATATACTTATATAATTATAAATAAATAAATATATATTTATAAATACATATTTATACATCTATATATAATTATACTTATATATATAATTATAATTATATATATATTTAAAATTATTTAACTATATTTAAAATTATTTAAATTTATATATATATATATATAAATAATAAATATATCTTACATGTATATTATTATGTAAATATATATAATTATGTAAATATATATAATTATCTAAATATATTTATTTGTAATTATATATAAAAATACATATTCATAATTATATTTATAAATATATATTTATAATTACTTATTTACAATTACTTATTTACAATTATTTAAATATATTTTAAATATATTTATAAAAATAATTTCATAAAAACAATTATTGAAAAATAATTTTAATGGCATAGAATATCTCGTTTTCAAATCATAACGTTTGTACTTAATTTTTTTTACATTCCTTTCACTATTGGAAATGAGATCTATAGAAATAGAAAAAATCAACATCAATTCCCTTAGTACCACAACCTAGCATATAAACCTCAAGCCCACTCCACATCCAACGTCTATGTCGACCTGATGTATTAGCTATAGGAATGAGTTTCGCCTTATGCAGTTTTGTGAGCACCTCCTCATCCTGGAGTGTAAAAGAATTCCCAACATCTTATGTGTAACCATATAGCCATGGATTTAGTGGCATTAAATGAGATCCTAATGATACTGAAAATGTGATATTAAAGAAGTCACCGCTGGAGGAAGTGTCACTCAAGGTTTCCAAAAGATGTGTTACCATAGCTAGGTCCAACTCTATCAAAACTATTTGAGATGGAGATGGTATATCACATGCATGAGTAGGAATATATGGCACATAAAACTCTCCTAGCTATGAAAGATCCTCCACTAGCTATGTAAGATCATATCTCTAGGGTGAAACAACATTTGAAGGAGCCCCTCTAGGGTGTTTCTCTCTCGGTAATCACCTCTACCCTTTCCTATGTCATCATCATAGTAATCTAACTAAAAATGATGATGGTAGTGCGTCATCATTAATGGGAATAATAGGCACATCATCATTCCCATGTGCGTCAGTCAGATGATGCGGAAAAGGATATAAATATGGATCCTAATCATATATTCTCCCACATATGAAATGTGGAGGATCTCTAAGAGCCACCCGATTTGGGTGAATGACATCCCACTAAATAAATTCCTCCTCTTGAGTATCTTTGATATGTCGAAGTCAATCAATTCTATATGACTGTAAATTAAATAACATTGAAATTAATACAAAACATGACCTGGAAAAACATATAATAAATTCTAGTAAATATACCAACTACTGAATGCCTATCTCATGGCGTATAAAATACATGATCATGTTCTATTGGTACCAATATGAATAATTTCCCTAATCAGCTAACCAAAAGTGTTCTATGGGATACCATAATGAAAGATACTGTATTGGGCATGAGTGTCCCACTACTCAATGTAATTTTCATGATACTAAAACCAATCCATTGTCTTTATACCTATATGCATAATAGAATGTAACCTATCAAATTGTTAGGGTGAAATGGGGATCTTCTATATATATCCAAACTATTGCATGACCCAGTCTAGCCAGTTCCACTCAATGATATGGATGTGGATGAGTGACACCACTATTCCACAATCTCCAACCATAACTATACAGTGTGGTGGAAGCAACACATATAAAAATCCTATATATGGGGGTTCATGAAGCATGATATGATAACTTAGAAAATAATTCATAAATTATCATGACAATTTCACTAAGTTAAAATTTTAATATCTTAAAAAAGTAATAACTAAATAAAAATTTTAATGTTTAACTTACAAAAATAGGCTATATAGAATCAAATATCCATCAAAATATATGCACACTATTTCTTGAATTATGTACATAAAACTGAGTCTAAATCCACACAGTTAAAAAAAATAATATATGGTAATTTTATAAAGGACATTAATAAAATTAAAAAATAACTCAAATTAATGATGTAAACATACCATCATCCCCGAGGACAGTCTAGAAATAGGTGCTGTGGAAGTGATGCGATAACTATAGGAGCGATCCATGAAAAATGATCCTAAGACCACATTTATACTAGATACATACACCCTATAGTATGATGAACATATAATCAACAATTATTATATATTCATATATACTGATGTGATAATTCAAAAAACCCCCAACTGCATCTACCCATCTGGTCAAGTTCCTCAAGTAATGGTAGGTTTTCATGTGTACCAAGGTGGTGAAGTGGTCTACGCACAAAATTCCTCCAATAAGTCATAAAATGTATTCACATGTGTGTCCAATAAGTATCTCATCATCCTCATCATCAACAATGATAGAGAAATTCTCATCAAAACGCCCCATATACAATCAGGAACCATGGAAGAAACATGTTGTGCCAATGACGTCAATTCCTAGTACATGATATATGAATACACACCAGTCAACAATAGTGACACCCATAAATTCCTATCTATAAATAGGAAGACTAATCATATAATAAATCCCTTTAAAGTAATGGTCATGTACCCCTCAAGGAGATGAAATTTGCATGTCTCTAGTTTCTATCTCTTAATCAATGCTACAATCAAATGGTGATCACTTGTCTTGAAGTAACACATGTAGACTCTATAAAATCTATCACAACTGAGGTATGTAACAATGAATACTAGAGGTGCATCATGGTGAAAATGATGCACTCTCTGAATAGAAATATGTATAAAAGTTCATCGCGCCAACACATCACATGACATGTTTGATGCTGGGAATATAACAAAGGTTACTCCATCTAAATGTATGAATATTAAGAAATTAATGACAACAAATATTTAACTCATACCTATTTTATGGTCTAGTATAAATGTTTTTTTAAGTTTCTAATCTGTTTTTCATAAAAATGTAGTATGTTATTTATGATATGGAATTAATGTTATGTTTTTTATATAATAAAATTATAAAACCATATTTCATTATAGTGGTATTGGTAAAATTATATAGGCATGTTTACTTCTTTATATTTAATTATTATAACTAAAATAATAATTTCATCTAAAAGATTTTACATTAATCCATAGAGTGAATAACTCATTTTAACTATTAGACGACCAATCCATCTCATTTGAAATATAGGATGACTTTGGAATCCCTTTTATTCGTAGTCTAGTCATGTTCAGTAGAAGCATTTTCACATCAACAGAAAGATTGAAAATTTGATATTCCCCCACATGCATCCATGAAGAACTATATTATTCATTAATACTCTCTATTAAATAAAATTTATTAATTAATTACTCCCAATATAATCATACAAAATCACATGTTTTGATCACATGTTTGTAAGGACACTGAAATGATTAAAAGTTACCGCAATCACTGAAACAATGCTCCATTAAAATTAAAAGCACACAAACACTATTACCAATCATAGGATCATGAGACCCAAAAACCAAAAATCTAAAATCTAAATAATGTAAATGAAATGTTATAACCTCTTAAAGAACTCTCTCATTATCACATTAGAAATGGTGACCATATCACATCCCTCTATTTAGACCTCTTCATCCTACTTTCTCATTCCAAAAAATGATTTAAAGTGTGACAAAATATCTCTTGTACTGAACCTATAATTTAAATTTAAAACATTAAATTAATATTATATTATAATTTTGGGTCTTATAATTAACATATAATTTAATATTATTAATAACCTATGATGGGTAATTCTTGAACCTCCTTAAAAACTACATTTATAAATTATACAATGTTGGTCATCATATATCCATATTTCCTCCCATCATCATACACTGAAGACCATTTCTGCTTTGAAAATTTCATCATGTAATCATAAACTTACTAATTAGATCTATGGATATCTTTTAGATACTACTCCATCCTTTTTTTGTGAGGATCATATGCAAATATACAATAAATAATCATAACACATATGACAGTAACTATGAGAATGATTATTAAAAAAAATGATATTCATATCAATTTTTATGATTTCTTTATTTATGGAGTCATCCTTGAACTTATTTCACACATTGATGGAAATATGTAGAATACAATATTGATAATGGGAATGGGGTGTTATCCAGGATAAACCCTCAAACTGTACTGCCTCCATGACTGCTCAATGATGATCTAAAATAAGAAAAATCCCTTACGTGTCCATAAAAAACTCTCTAATTCAAGTCAAGAACTAGCTCTAAGAGGAGAATTTTTTCTTCTCAACAATAGAAAATTCCAAAGTTACATGGGATCAATTAATATATTATGTGGAAACAGTTGATAAATTTACTATATAATTTCCATACAGAAATGTTCCATCAATATGGATATTTTTTTTTCAATTTCTAAAAGTAGACGCACATAGTGAAAATTTCCAAAATAATATATCAAACACTAACTCTAATCGATAAAATTTGTTGTGTTTGTTAACATATTCAATAGTATGTAACTGATAAATAAATTAATTTTTTTTGGACTAAAATCTCCATATGTTGTGGTAAAATTTGACAAGATTCATCCTAGTCACTTTAAAGTTTCAAAATATCCTTCTGTCATGCATCCCATGCCTTTTAGTAAGAGATATGATACCCAAAAATCTATTTGATTCTCTCCAAAAATATAATGATAAGAATGTATTAACATTCTATAATCATTTTAAAAATAATAGTTGAAAAAAATTCATCATATAATGATGAGTGGTATTGTGATAGACTTGGGTTCACACATGTGTGTAGAGTAAATATAGTCATGCACTTTTAGTGTTTTTTATTAATTATAGTTCACAAACACATCTAATAGTATGAACCTTATTTTTCACACTGAATCATATAAAGATATCTCTTTGAATCCTCTACAACATAACTATAATTCCTTTAAATGTGATATTTTTTATCATAATTTTCATTTATTCTTTTCTTTCAAACTCTTTTCCAATATAGAAAATACTTTCAACAAACACTCGATTCGTTCCAATAACAATTCTTGGAAATTATGTAATAAAAGTAATAATTGACTAATCAAACTATGGTAAGCGTGTCATGCCATCGGTCAACCATGCTTCAAATGGGGTAGGATGGTTCAAATTTTGGTGAAACCTCATAGGGGAGGTATTGGGATGTTCTTTGACATCCTGTTGTTTTTTAAATTCCTTATCATCTTCTTGTTCTGAATTTTCATCATCCTAAAAATTTTACACCATCAAATTTAAATTATGTGGATGAATATACATGGAAAAAACACTTCCTCTGTTAAACATCACAACTTGATGAAATGGAAGTGTGGTTTGAGGATGTGAAAGAACAAATACCATTTATAATCAATATTCTTGAGATGTTACAGCTTGAGGATGTGACATTATATCATGAAGTTGTGATGGAACAACTTCCAATGTTGATGGAACTTCCAAAGTAGCTATGGTGACATAAAACTCCATCATTTTTTAGATTAATTATTAAACAATAAAAATATGTACACCCAATCATCATCATCAATTACTAGATAGGCTATATGCCATAACCTATATTTAAATTATAGATGTTTGTATATGAAGAACTCCATCACTTGATTAGACATCTGTTTTAACCTTCAATGAATTTGTCTTTGAATGGATTCCAAAGTTTTACAATCTCCAAGCATTACAAAACTTTCAGGTCACATGCTATAAAAACATCCCTGTTCAGTGTCAATTATTTGACCATCATAATAAATATGGGTATCCCACTTTTTTAACTACATTAAAATGTCATTATAAATTAAATATAATAAAATAAACATAATATGAATTTAAAATATTTCAAAATTTGGAAGGAATATAACCCTTAATATTTTAGGGGGATTTAATCTCACCATATTATCTCATGTTATTCATTTTTTTTGTATGCATGCTTCTATTAATTTAGCTTGGAGTCTCATACCCACACCAAATCAATATGTTCAAACCATGTTGACGTTTAACTCTTTACACAACCCATGAGTTTGTATTACTTACCAAAAAATAGAAGTCAAACATATTCATACATATCCAACTACATCATATGAATAAGGTATATGAACACTTTATATAAAATCATATAGTTATATGAGACTGAAAAATTCCAGATAAGTAATCCCATAGTGAGAGATAACCAACCCCATTTACTTTCTTAGATTAGGAAATACACGAGGAAAGTAGGTAGTCTAACCCAACATACCTCTACCCAGAGAGAATTTACTCAAGAAAAAATTCAATTCATGGAAACTATAAAACTTAATATGCACCAAATATATTCAATAACTAAATTCAATTTCTTAACTTCAATTACAAATTGAGGTTAAGTTTGATGAAAAAATAAATTCATTATCATACCTAGCATGTAATGAAAGACTCTATTCTAGAATATATTTATCAAATAAACCTTGGCATATAGTCATTCATAATACAAAAAATTTATAGATATGAATAAACATTAATTAATTAATTATTATTACTATAGAGGTATATTTGCAAGCAAACCTCTAGAAATTTTATTAAAAGATGAAAGAAAAAGAAACAAGAGAATGAAAGTGGTCAAACAAAGGACCCACCCTCATCTGAAAAAATAATTTAAGAATCATAAAATGAAGGGTCATTTTCATATCCATAGTCAGAATCATAAATATTTTCCCACTCCGACTATGTATTACCTTGATTTAATATTATAATCATCACTTCCTTTGACATTTCCTTCCCTACAGTGAGATTTACCTTTAATTCCTTAGAGTTTTATCTTGTAGAAACATTCCTTAACAGAGTAGAATAATCCTGTCATGATATTATTTTTATAGGTGATGATCCTTCACTACTAATCATCTTTCCCTTTCCATTTATGAAAAAAATATTTAAAGGAAACAACTCCTCCACTACCTATTGACCGAGTGGTGTTGAATAAAGTCATCTGATGCTCTTTATCACTTCCATCATCTAAGATATTACCCCATTAGTCAATTTATAAGGAACTAAAAATTTTCTAGGAATTATGAATATCCTTGTGGAAATATACAACCTTAAGCTCATGCTGAAAGTCCTCAAATTTCCCAACATTCCTAGGATTAAAGGCAATAAAAAAGTATTTTTCAACTGGACATGCAATATAAAGGACCTGATGACCAAATCTAGCCCCTACCTATGTAAACTCAACCATTCTATCCAGATAAGACCCAACCTTCAGCATCCTATGAGATCCCTCACACCTAGAAATAAGGATAGACACCCCTTCAGACATGAAAATTGGATAACTAGATTCAAACTAAAAATTAGAAACCCCATCGACCATAACACAAGTTTGGGAATTTCAGACCTTGTCATGTGTACTTGTGGACTGTTCCTTTTTGTGTTTCATGCATTGGAGGATGATGTTTGTGTCACTTAGAAAGTAAAAGAGTTTGTTGGCCCAGATGAAATGTATTTGCTATTTTCTTTTTTGAATCCTCTACAATGGAGAAATTGAAGTTAGGTTGTTTCAGAGGCTGTTACCTTGTGTAAGAACAAATGCAGAACTGGGTGGAGGCTTTTAGCAAAGTGTATGTGCTTCAGAAGCAGGTTGCTTTTGGTGAGGACTCGAGCATGGGTGGCTGCTGCTTGTATGTATGCCAACTCTTATGGATTTGCATGGATTTTTTAGGTGCTTCTTGCCTTTTTCTTTCCTCCATTCGCTTTTATCTTGCTGGTACAAGATCATTGTATCTCATGTAATCACCTGACTTTTATCTTTTTCTTAATAAATTTTGGAGAGCATGGGTTCTACTCATGCTCCAAGCCTTTCTGAGTAAATATTAATTAATTACTTATTAATTAATAATTATTCGCATTAATTAGTATTCATACTGATAATCATATAAATTTATAATCATATTAATTAATTATTAATTTATTATTCATTCACTAATTAATCATATTAAGTTAACTTTTAATTATAAATAATTGGTAATTGTAAATTAATATAAATTTATTTTTAATAATTAGTAATTATTATTAATTTATTATTACTTAATTAGTAATTAAAAATAATTAATTATTAGTTAGTTAGTAATTATAATTAATTAATAATTAATTATAATTAATTAATTATTAAATAGAAATTATAATTCATAAATTATTAAGAAATTAGTAATTATAGTTTATAAAATATTAAGCAATTAGTAATTATAATTAATTAGTAATTATATTTAGTAATTATAATTAAATAATAATTATATTGAGTAATTATAATTGCTTAGTAATTCATTATTAATTAGTTATTAATTAATTATTAATTCTTAATTAATTAATAAATATTAATTATTTAATAATTAACCTTTAATCATGTATTTAATAATTAACTAATCACATTTTTAATTGTTAATTATTATTCATATTAATTATTAATCATATTTATTAATTATTAATTTATTAATAATTATTCATGTTAATTATTATTCATATTTATAATCATATAAATTTCTAATCATATTAATAAATTATTAATTTATTATTCATTTACTAATTAATAATATTAATTTAATTACTAATTATAATTAATTGGTAATTAAAAATTATTACTAATTTATTATTAATTAACTGATAACTACATGAATGGAGGGTTTCCCTCCAAAAAAATGGAGAGTATCACTCTCTTCGATTTCAAGGGGATTTCTTCAATAATTGCAACTCTTCATAGTCGCTTCTACAAAGCAGAAAACATAATGATGATATTGTTGGTCATTTTTATTTTTTTGCTGCTTATCATAGGGGGCATGGTCATGCTGATTCAGGACATGCATCTTGGATGGATCTACTTGAGGGTGATCCTAGTGAGTGTGGTTGGTCTACGCCCTGCGTGTCCAGTGACAAGGCACCCGTCTTGATGAAAGTGGCTACTAAGGGCGATTCGATGAAGGGGAAGGGTGACGATGCCTTGTTGGTGGTTGTTGGTGACATAACCTTGATAATAGAGGTTTATGGTGGTTATTTTATGGTGAAAGATAGTGTTGTGATAGTAGTGGTTGGTAATGGTGAGCCATGGGGTACAAATCAATGATTATGTTGTTCTTTATAGGGATGGATGGAGTTAATCCAAGATCACATGGCATAGGAGGCCACAAGTAGAAGGGTTTTTTGGTGAAGAACTATGGTTGATTCTAGGGGAATATTAGTGGACACTTGAACAATTCTAAGGTAGAGCGACTTTGGGACCATGGTGGTGACATTTGGGTCTGGCGATGAGAACCTTTTTTTGGCGATATAAGGGATGTAGTTCTTCAATGGAGGGGACCTATTCCTTAGTTGGGAAGTGTGTGGCTGATGGAATTCCTTTGTAGTGGTGTTAACTATCTGGAGTGATCTAGAAAATGAATTTGGGATCCTGGGGAATCTGATGGGGGATCATCGATGATGATGGTTTTGGGAGAGGCACTCCGACAACATCCTCAGGATAATCTCAGGAGGCAAGAGGATAATGACCTTGAGATAGGGATGGGGATGAACTTGTGCAGATGAAAGTTGACCTCGGAAGGTGGTGATGTAGATGTCAGAAACCCTAGCTTGGGTTGTTTCGGGTGGGGTGTCCTCAGGTATGAGTTTTAGACCATTTTTTGCTTGTTGTTTCATTTTTGGGCCTTTTAGGCCATTGGTTGGGTTTGTGTTGCACTATAATATTTTGGGTATTATGTGGATTCATACTGTACTACCCATCTGGGCACATATAGGGTGCATGATTCTTGTGCAGTTTCTAGTGGCTTGGGTGCTGACGAGTTTTGATTATCATGAAAACCGTTAGAGGTACGATATGTTGATAAATATGTTGACCTTTTCCCTCTCGAAACATTGGTGTTATGTGATGCTAATGGTTTTTTTGAACACATATAACTTTGAAGTGATGGTGTATAGAATATACATGGGTAGAGATACTGAGAGCATAGTGACTCACTTGGGGTGGAGTTTGATGGACAACGACATGATGACATATGGGTTTCAGGTGAGCATGGGTCTTCTCAGGAGGCAGGCTCATGACGACCCCTAAGGGTCCCACAACGGGGCTTCATCTTAGTTTCTAGGATGGGCTTTGTACTAGTTTTGTGGAATTTTGGGTTGTGCATTTTTTGGGTCCTTCGATCTCACAGTTTTGGGCCTCTTGTTGTCCACTTTTTTGTTTGGGGGTAATTATTGTGCCCCTTTGTTGTTTCTTTGCACACTAATTTTTCTTTCATCAAGTTTGGGGACAATGGGATAAAAATCATGGTTGGAATCAGTTTGAGTATTATTAATTATTAATTTATTAATATTAATTTATTACCACTTAATTAGTAATTATATTTAATTAATTAATAGTCAGTTAGTAATTATAATTAATTACCAATTATAATTAATTAATTATCACTTAATAATTATAATTCATAAATTATTAATAAATTATTAATTATAATTAATTAGTAATTATAATTAGTAATTATGGAACAAAATTATATAAATAATAAAAAATAAAAATTAATATTAAAATAAACAAACAACTAAACAATTAAATAAAAAAATTAAAATATAAAAATAAATACCTCAAAATTTATAAGACCACAAAATTTGATGGAACTATTGAAGAAATTTGAGATTCTAACTGGGAGATGGATGGAGTGAATTTGTGGAATAGGAGTTTGGGGGGGGGGTTCCTTTTATAGGGAAGGTAGCGTAAGGAGGAACCTGAAGTGGCACCCCTTAGGTAGATATTTTAAGGGAAGTTCACTTTATGAAGTGGTTCTCTTCCCTTAAATTTTTAACCAAGAATGCACTTTCAAATGGAGTTCTTGAATTCTGTTTTCATTTGGTGCTCTTGGGTTTCATCAGGACAATGCTAATTCATCTAGTGTTGGACCCTCCCATTTACCCAAAAAATATACCCTACTCTAATATAATTTTAAAAAAACCCCACTCAACAAATTTTTTCCACAATGGATTTTTTTATTTACTAGATCAGTGACTTACTCAGTGGATGATAGTGATAATGATTTGGTGGTGCAGTCATAGAAGCCTAGTGGTGAAGGTGTTTCTAGTGGTGATGTATTTTCAATGTTAAATGTCCCTGGGTGAAGAGTGTGTTTGATTTAGGTAACGTGGACTCAATCATCATGCGAGGCACGAAGCTCAATGAATGATGTTCGTATCATCCTTAAGATCCCTAGATGATTTATGTTTAATAAAAATATATAATTTTTGAAATTTGTTTTGTGTATTTTGAATTTTTGTTATCAGTTTAAATTTGTGGGTGCTTTTTTCATATTTTTTGGATGGTCTTTGTCCAGTTATTTCTTGTAAGGTTCCCACTCAACCTAAAAAAGTGGGTTTATCCAAATATAAAAAAATATATTAGACACAAACACACACACATGTATACATACATAAATACATATAAATATATAAATAAATATTCATGGAAAGTAATTATATACCTCATATTATTTATTTTTGGGAACTTTTGTATTAAGGTATTCCTCCACCACAAGTAAAGCTTTAATGCATTCTCTTTTCAAAAAAAAATACATAAATTGATATGAATATATACACACATAAAAATATCTATAAACACACACACACGCAAACAAAATTCTTAACCTTGAACTTCCCATAATAGGTAATTTCCTTTACCACTATGTTTTAACCATGAATTCCATCTGAATTCAAGCCATAGAATTCTCATGAGATAAGTATCTGGGATTAACTAAGACAAAGAAATCCTTAGAACATATGACATAATAGAAAATTAAATAACCAAAATTAGGAATACCACTATAATTTCAACACCATCATGTCAATAGGAATGTAAACCCAAGTAATAAATTTACATCCCACCCTAAAAAGACAAGAATACCCTCTTAAATGGAGAAAAAATACCCTTAGAAGATCTAAAATTAGGGTATCATGGATTATAAATTATTTTTGATGCATTTATAGACTCTTTTGATAAATAAAAAATGGGGGTATGGGGTTTAATTAATATTTAATGCTATAGATTTCATTTTAATATTTGAATTGATAGGTTGTAGAGCCCAAACACACATCTGAATATGAAGTTATAACTATTTGAAATTGAATTCGGAATTTCAAGTTCTCTTAGAACATTAATTTTATTATTAATAATTATTATGAAATTTTATCCAATACGATTATAGTAATTTTAGAAAGATTCTATTTGATAGGTCACAGAGCACAAATAGACACTCAAATCAAAAGCCATGGTCTTTTGAAGTTAAAATCCGATTCTCAACTTCTCTTAGAACATTCATTAAGTGAGGATGTTTCAGACATGATTTTAATATATATATATATGTATTTGTGTGTGTTTGTTTTTGTTTATATATAAATATATAAATAATTTATAATTAATAATTACCAATTAATAATTAATAATTAGTAAATAATTAATAATTACTAAATAATTAATATTTAATTATTCAATTAGTTTTTTTAACAGTACTAACTAATTATTATAAATAATTAATACTTAAAAATTAAAAATTAATAAAAAGTTTAAATAATAAATTATAATAATTAAATAATAATTAAATAATAAATAAATAATAAAAAATAAAAAATACTAAATAATTATTAACAAGTAATTAAAATTTTATATATTCAATAATAATAATTATTAATTAACATTAATTTCATGGTAGTTTTTTAAAAATCCACCACTAAAATTAAATAATTAATAATAATAATAACTCAGATTTAAATATGTTTTTTAATAAATTTCTGTGAATTTACAATTGTTTTATAAAACCACTAAAAAGAACATTAAATTATGGTTTTGAAAACTGTCACAAAATGATATTTTTTCTATAGTGTTCTATAATGATGGTAAAAAAGTAAATGGTAATTTTTTTTGCTAGAAATAGAAGAAGTGGGGTTCTAAAAATTCCACACTAACATTTAAATCCAAGAGAGGAGTTTCTAAGAAAGGGACATGTTTTTACTGTGGTTAAAATAGAGATTGGAGGAGGAAATATCCAAAATACCCAAAGGTGTGGATGAAACTTCATGGAGAGTATATATCTTTTATTAATGCTATAGAATATAATTATTATATTTTGAGGGGTTTATGATACTAGATATATATAATAAAGGTGTTGTAAAAATGTATATGAGTTCAAATCTAAAGAAGGATTAATGCTTATAACTTAAATTATGCATTCAAATGATTAAGCAAGGGGTTGCTACATCATATAATTGGATTAAGTGGAACACTTTAAAGTTCTTGTGGATTAGAATAAGGATTTCATGTTTTCATCTTTTTTTACTCTTATATGATAATATGTGTTATTGTAAATAAAGTGTTATTATCAATAAATGAGATGATTGTAGAGACCCAAAGCTTGACGTATATGGACATTACATTACTTTTTCAGAATACTTAATACATGAAAAAAACAGACGCCCAAATACCGTATTAGTTTAGTGTCTTTGGAAACTCGGAACGAAATCTTCTAATCATGGTGAAAGATCTTCAACATCTCCCATAAAGATCTCCCCCTTTTGGTTTTCTTACCTAAAACCTTTATTTATATCATGGTGAAAAGAAAAAATAAAAAGGGTTATCTCAAATGCTCAGTAAGGGTAAACATAGAGAACATAAAACAATCCATAAACATTTGAATGCAAGAACCTGAACATAAAATCTAAACATCAAAATCTTGAGTAAAGACATAAATCTTGGAAGTGCGTAAGGCATATATAATAAATGAACATCAATCATGATAAAATAACTTGGAAATAAAATTTGTAATTATGGTAAAACATTAAGCACATGATATGATTTCCAAATTAGCCAAGGCATTGCTGCCAAGACCATCTTAGTGGACAAAGTCCCTTTCAGAATCGAGTTCACTCCTCATTTCAGTCCTATAACCCTGAACTGGATTAACTTACCATTCCAGCCATGTCTATATCATGAGATATAAATCTTTACCCAATTCATTGGAGGGAGATATAGGTCCCACCCATCTCATAATGAAATCATTCTTACTTGTGACACAAAATAAACTTAAAACATTCATCATAACCCAAAGAATAAAATGGGTTTCATAAACATCATCCCATCATCACATAATCCATATAAAAGAAATGGATATCATTTCATAATAAGAAAAGTGAAACCTTGTAAATCATAGAGACATTATAATTTAAACATAAACATATGAAATAATGTCATCTTAGATGGAAAAATGGTTTTGATAAAACACTTGAAATGAATTCTTGAGGAAAATATCCTTTCATCTTCAAAATAAATTTATTTTCAAAAAATGTCATGAAATTTTAAAAGAAAGAGATTTTGTTGAAAATAGTCATGAAATATTTTGGAGGAAGCTTCATGAAAATAAGGCTTTATAAAACCATAAAAATCCGTTCATACTGTATAAGTTAAAAAAACACTCTTCTCGTACTTTTTTCGGAAAAGTCAAAAAGTACCTTGTAAAGTAGACAAAAGAATGATTCCTTACATACCATGTAGTAAAAGTCAAAAATGGGTAAAAAGGACTTTAAACATACATGAAACCATTTTTAGAAAACATGAACATGGATGATAAATATAACCCCAGTGAATACTTACGAATAAACAATCTCGGATAAAAACGAGATTGGAAACGTTATCCCTTACCTTATGTCCGATATGATTCGTATGTATCCGAACCTCCTGTATAATGATTTAAATAATGTCATTGACTTATTAAATAATCATATTCATTGTTTTATATCATATATGGTTCACTTAGGTATTTATATTACCCGTTCATTTGTCAATTCCTTGTTAAAATAGTGTTTTGGGTAAATTTGTTTCTTTTATCATAGGTGTTTGGACTTGTTGTTCTTGATATTATTATTACTTATATCATGATTTAATTAATTCAAGAATGTAAAACATGATTTATATATCATATATATTCAGTATCTATATATATATATATATAATAGATAGATAAATGAAATGAACCACACTGTTCATGGAGACGGTAGGCCGTACGTACGCATGAACGCTGTTTTCCTTTCTTTTTTGACTTGAATGGAAGTAAGTAGATGATATATATATATATGTATGTATAAATAAATCCAGTAGCTTCATTATATCATATATTTCATTATTATTCATTATATATACTTTATAATCATTCTTGAATGGTTAATCATGGAAAAAGAATCTCATCGCGTTCGTGGAGACGGTAGTCCGTACGTACGCACGAGTGATGATATCATTCCCATGATCATGGAATTGTATTCAAGTGTATGTATATTATTAAAGAATAAATATCACTTTATAATAACCATATATAGTCATTTATTTACACCATTATACCCATCCATGTAAGGTGGTGGTGGAAAAACAGATTACACCACGGCGTGAAGACGGTATTCCGTACGTACGCACACGTGGTGATTTCGTTTTCCGTAGGATGGATAGAAGGTAAAATAGGGTTGTTTAATATTCATAATAAAATATCAGTATATTAGTGATACTGATGTTATTAATTTATAATGAAACAACTAAATAAGAAGAAGTTGAAGAAGAAAGAAACTTGAGAGAATCGAAAGAAGAGATTACCTCTTCTTCGACGCACCTCCTTTAAGCCTTCTCTTAAGGAAGTAGAGTTAGTATTTTGAGAAGACAAGAACCTGTAGAATGTTTCCAGGGAAGTGGAGAAGAGAAATGGGCAGGGTTTGGCCGAGCTTAAAGGCTCAAAAGGGTGTGAAGAGAAGAGGGAAGGGGTGCCCTTTTTATAAGGGAGGAGAGGGGCACCTTTGGATTAACTAAAAATATTATTTTATTATAAAGTCATATTCGGTTTTTAATAGCTCCAAATTGATTTATTTCGAAGATAAGGTGGGTATGGGTTGAAATAATCTCATCCAAGAGATTTTAGACAAGTTGAGGTTACTATTTTAACCTTATCATTTAGATTTAACTCTAAGTTAAATAATTTTACTTTTACCGTGTCTTATTGTTTTCTTACACTATAAGGTTAATAAACTTACTATAACAAGCCAAAAAATCCCCAAGTTGTTTATTATTAATATATATAACCTTATCTAAGTCATTTGGCCGAAACTTAGATTTTTAGGAATAAAATAACAATTAATAATATAATATTTTTTGGAAAACTATTTTATGTCAATTTTGACACTATTTGGTAATTGATTTTTTTGAAAATCATAACAGAATTATTAGTTAGAATAAAGTTAATTAAATCAATAATAAGATGTCATATTAACCTATAAAAGTAGTGTATTTCATAAAAAGACTCATATTACATTTATTTGGGTATTTATAATATCAATTATTTTAATATTTCATTATTTAGGTAATTACTGCATCACCATTGTGTCATAAATAACTTAAATTATTTAATTTCTAAAAATTATAAATAAAATACCATTATTTAGTAAATATTTTTATATTTATAATGAATATTTATAGTCTAATTTATCTTATGTATAACCCTACATTAAAAATGAATTAGTTATTAAACTTTGATTTTAACTATTTTAACCCTTCTTTAAATAAATTAATAATAAATGTCCAAATCTAAACCAAGTGGACCTAAATGGTCATATTTTATTTCTAAGGTTGTTTTTGGTCAAATTATACTTATCCAATAGAATTAGGATATGTCTTAGGGAAATATTAATATCATTTTTACCATTAATTACCCAATTTACTTTTGACCGTGGTAAATAAAAGTAAAAAGTTTCTATTCACCAAAAATTATTTTCATCTCATTGAACCGGATTTTAGTCCTTGATATTAACCATGTCTCTCGGATTTTCGAAATTCAATTCACAGAAGTGGTAAAATTTCATTTAAATGAAAAAGTTAGTTTTTTTAACTACCACTAAGTGGTTTCACTATTCATCGAAAATTGAAGTTTTTCAGAAAAATACCAAAAATTGAGCCTAAGAATTATTTGATATTCCAAATTCAAAATTGATGTCTATTTTTCCAAATTAAAAACATATAAGTGTTATTAATTAATTTAAAAATTAATTCCCTTTATCAAAACAAATAGCTTGTTTTTAAGAAACAAAAACAATCAAAAGATTGATACTTATTTATATTCAATTTCAAAGTGAAATTAATTCCAATGAAAAAAATTGGATTAAATGGTAAAAATATATTATAATTACACTTTAAAACCAATTAAAAAGATAATATAACCATATAAATTATTGCGATGAAAAAAGTTGTTTTTAATTAAAATATAGCGTGTTTTTACCATTAATTAAAATATGAATTTATCAGAATAATATGAAAATTTTATCCAAAGTAAATTTTTATATCCTGATTCCAAATAAGAATTTTATTTTGTAAAATTGAACTTATATACATGTCAAAAACAATATTTAAGGTGGGTGCGCCATCAAAAGGCGGGAAAACTACAATTTTTGAAAAATACACATTTTACACGAAAAATTTATTTTGTTCTCATACCATATTCTAGAAAATGTGTAAGATGAATAATAATGTTATAAAATTCAAAATGTAGTTAATAATATTCATAATGGCTAGTCCATAATAATATTATATCAATATATCATTGTTTAGTGAAACCCGATATTGCGTACTACACATGCTATCTAGGTAGGTCGCGATTGCGTGTAATGCAAGCCAAGAATAGTGTTGCGTATACTGAAAGATAATGCGGTGTTGCGTATAGTACAAGCTAATATTGGTGTAGTGTATAATATAAGATCAAAGAAATTAAAAATAATATATCTCATAAAATCTTGGGGTGTTACATTCTACCCCCCTTAAAATGAATTTCGTCCTCGAAATTCGTCGGGGTTATAAATCGTTTACTATTCATAGAAACCCACATCGTAAAAAGGAATACTAAAACTTAATTTTAAAAACTAAAGTATAAAATGTAACGATTAACCAAATTAACTCATCACTGGGTTTCCATATAGGATAACATGGGTGAAAATATGGATATGGAAGAAAAATCTAACCATCAAGTTCTGATGGAGAGTGGTAGAGAACATGGCTATGAAAAAGACATCAATCACAAAGCCATAAATTTGTGATGATCTAAGATACCATCTGGTTCATCGGATATAAGAGCACTAGGAAAACATTTTTGGTTTTCAATATCATTTCCCTAAAGTTGAAATATTTGAATTAGAAGAAATACTTTCTTGATTTTGGTACAATCTCACTGTTGTTCGTGCTTTGAACAATTTCCACTTCATCTCTTAAAGAAATGAAGTTGAATTTGTTATTCGTGAAGTGTTAATAGAATGATGGGTCATTCCATCTGTTTCAAACAAAAGGTTAGCAAAAGTTATCAAATATATATAAGTCCATATATGGTGGGGTTAATCATATACGATTCCAAAAATGAACTTATACTTCATATATCATACCTCTTTATAAAATAAAACTAGTTTCTACTAACTAGGGAATTCCTGTAGGCCAGTGGTAGGTGATAAAGGCCAGTTGCACTTTGGTTGTGGGTTCAATTCCCACAGCCTTGTCCGACGCGATGGGCTGTTGCCCATCCTGCAGGTTGTCCCTTTTCTAAAACTACATTACTATAACATCCCATCAATAATATCGAAAAAATTTCTATCCTTAAACAATAATAACTTATGTCCAACATAATGCATTCCAATATTTAGGCTTATCTAAAATACTTCGGTCCAAGCTCATAGTATAAAGAAAATGATTACTTGAAATGTCAGATAACAATCATGTGAATGCCATCATTTATCCCCCATATATCATAAGATATATCTTGTTGGTCAAATTACAAACACGTGAATACCTTAATCATGTATTCTCTTGAAGAATGAATACCCATTGGACCTTAGTGAAAACACGAATGTTGTTAAATTTTAACACTTTCCACATACCAAAATCCAAAAAATTCTATATACTCAAACCATAATATCACTTAGTCCTTATATCAGTTATGAGCTCATGAATACAATCAAACATCTCATTATCTTCTTATCCCTTCATTATGCGCATATCATCTACTTTCCAAAAATATATGAATAACCCTTCATGGTTACCTCTAATATTCAACATATAATTTCAAATACTTTAGGAAAAACAATAGTGTAACAATCCTTAGATGATTCTTTATTCCATAGTACCATTAACTATACAACATAACTCTTGATAAACATACAATCATTCCACTACCTTCTCTAACAACTGACTGAGCTTCAACACTTATTTCATCTCATATATCATTTGTAGTCTCCTCATCATCATCCACATAAATACTACCCCCATGACCATGCTGATTCTCTTTATGATATTTTCCCTTAGGGCATTGGTTTTCATAATTCCCATACATTCCACATTTAAAACATTTAACTGTTATTGATGTCTTAGAAATACCATTATCCTTGTCCATGGTGTTAACTAAACCTTTTCCTTTGTAATTACTGGCTTTGTGTCCTTCTTTTCCACACCCAAAGCATCTTTCAG
Organism: Viscum album; assembly: GCA_963277665.1. Lineage (NCBI taxonomy): Eukaryota > Viridiplantae > Streptophyta > Magnoliopsida > Santalales > Viscaceae > Viscum > Viscum album. The sequence goes on from OY728141.1 coordinate 1,303,314,291, forward strand.
TTCCTTTGAAACATTCTCCATGATTCCTCTTCCCACATGATTTACATGAGGGGAATTGAACTTTCTTTCTTCTATGATCATCATGAAACTTCATCTTTCTCTTATTAGATGAGTCATGAAACTTACCAAAGTTGAGATTATTGATCATATTATGAGATTTATGATTAGGCATAATATCGATATGTGAACCTCCAGATCCAATTTCATTTGGTTGCTCATGAATAATATCATTCCATTGTCCATCATATCCTCCATTATCGTGAATCTTCCTGTTTCCAGCCATTTTCTAAAACCCAAAAAGAATAGTGTGAGAGGAAAAAATCATGCTAGGAGAACAACATAATAAAGGGGGAGTACCTTCAATATCTAACATCTTATGTTTAATTATAATATCTTTAGCACAATTCTAGGACTATAACCTATACGTATACTTAACCATAGGGACATACCTAGACAATCCTTAGAAATATCTCTTGGAATTTCACTAGAGTTTTTGCATCATAGTTTCCAAAGGATAACTAAACCTTCACTCTGATACCAATTGTAGATACCCAAAGCTTGACGTACATGGAAATTACATTAATTTTTTGGAATACTTAAAACATGACAAAAACAGACGCCCAAAGACCATATTAGTTTAGTGTCTTTGGAAACTCGGAACGAAATATTCTAATCATGGTGAAAGATCTTCAACGTCTCCCATAAAGATCTTCCCCTTTTGTTTTTCTTACCTAAAACCTTGATTTATATTCTGGGGAAAAGAAAACATAAAAAGGGTGAGCTCAAATGCTCAGTAAGGTTAAACATAGAGAACATAAAACAATCCATAAACATTTGAATGCAAGAACTTGAACATAAAATCTAAACATCAAAATCTTGAGTAAAGACATAAATCTTGGAAGTACGTAAGGAATATATAATAAATAAACATCAATAATGATAAAATAGCTTGGAAATAAAACTTTTAATTGTGGAAAAACATTAAGCACATGATATGATTTCCAAATTAGCCAAGGCATTGCTGCCAAGACCATCTTAGTGGATAAAGTCCCTTTCTGAATCGAGTTCACTCCTCGTTTCAGTCGTGTAACACTGAACTGGATTAGCTTACCGTTCCAGCCATGTCTATCTCATGAGATATAAATCTTTAACCAATGCATTGGAGGGATATATAGGTCCCAACCATATCATAATGAAATCATTCTTACTTGTGCCACAAAATAAACTTAAAAAATTCATCATAACCCAAAGAATAAAATGGGTTTCATAAACATTATCCCATCATCACATAATCCATATAAAAGAAATGGATATCATTTCATAATAAGAAAAGTGAAACCATTTAAATCATAGAGACATTATACTTGAAACATACACATATGAAATAATGTCATCTTAGATGGAAAAAATGGTTTTGATAAAACACTTGAAATGAATTCTTGAGGAAAATATCCTTTCATCTTCAAAATCAATTTATTTTCACAAAAAGTCATGAAATTTTAAAAGAAAGAGATTTTGTTGAAAATAGTCATGAAATATTTTGGATGAAGCTTCATGAAAATAAGGCTTTATAAAACCGTAAAAATCCGTTCATACTGTATAAGTTAAAAAAACAGTCTTCTCGTATTTTTGCCGGAAAAGTAAAAAAGTACCTCGTAACGTAGACAAAAGAATGATTCCTTACATACCATGTAGTAAAAGTCAAGAATGGGTAAAAAGGACTTTAAACTTACATTAAAACATTTTTAGAAAATAGGAACATGGATGATAAATATAACCCTAGTGAATACTTACGAATAAACAATCTCGGATAAAAACAAGATTGGAAACGTTATCCCTTACCTTATGTACGATATGATTCGTATGTATCCAAACCTCCTGTATAATGATTTAAATAATGTCATTGAATTATTAAAGAATAATATTCATTGTTTTATATCATATATGGTTCACTTATGTATTTATATTACCCCTTCATTTGTCAATTCCATGTTAAAATAATGTTTTGGGTAAAATTGTTTCTTTTATCGTACGTGTTTGGAATTGTTGTTCTTGATATTATTATTACATATATCATGATTTAATTACTTATAGAATATAAAACATGATTTATATATCATATATATTCAGTATATATATATATGTATATATAATAGATAGATAAATGAAATGAAACACACCATTCATGGAGACGGTAGGCCGTACGTACGCATGAACGCTATTTTCCTTTCCTTTTTGACTTGAATGGAAGTAAGTAGATGACATATATATATATATATTTGTATAAATATATAAAGTAGCTTCATTATTTCATATATTTCATTATTATTCATTATATATACTTTATAATCATTCTTGAATGGTTATTAATGGAAAATGAATCTCATCGCGTTCGTGGAGACGGTAGTCCGTACGTACGCACGAGCGATGATATCATTCCCATGATCGTGGAATTGTATTCAAGTGTATGTATAATATTACAGAATCAATATCACTTTAAAATAACCATATATAGTTATTTATTTACACCATTATACCCATCCATGTAAGGTGGTGGTGGAAAAACTGATTACACCACGGCGTGGAGACGATATTCCATACGTACGGACGCGTGGTGATTTCGTTTTCCGTAGGATGGATAGAATGTGAAATAGGGTTGTTTCATATTCATAATAAAATATCAGTATATGAGTGATATTTATGTTATTACTTTATAATTAAACAACTAAATAAGAAGAAGTTGAAGAAGAAAGAAACTTGAGAGAATCGAAAGAAGAGATTACCTCTTCTTCGACGCACCTCCTTTAAGCCTTCTCTTAAGGAAGTAGAGTTGGTCTTTTGAGAAGACCAGAACCTCAAGAATGTTTCCAGGGAAGTGGAGAAGATAAATGGGCAGGGTTTGGCCGAGCTTCAAGGCTCAAAAGGGTGTGAAGAGAAGAGGGAAGGGGTGACCTTTTTATAAGGGAGGAGAGGGGCACCTTTGGAAAAACTAAAAATATTATTTTATTATAAAGTCATATTCAGTTATTAATAGCTCCAAATTGATTTATTTCGAAGCTAAGGTGGGGATGGTTCGAAATAATACCATAAAATAGATTTTAGAAAAGTTTATATTACTATTTTAACCTTATCATTTAGATTTAACTCTAAGTTAAATAATTGTACTTTTACCGTGTCTTCTTGTTTTCTTACACTATAAGGTTAATAAACTTACTATAACAAGACAAACGATCCCCAAGTTGTTTATTATTAATATATATAACCTTATCTAAGTCATTTGGTTGAACCTTAGTTTTTTAAAAATAAAATTACAATTAATAATATAATATTTGTTTTAAAAACTATTTTATGTCAATTTTGACACTATTTGGTAATTGATTTTTTTGAAAATCATAACAGAATGATTAGTTAGAATAAAGTTAATTAAATCAATACTAAGATGTCATATTAACATAGAAAATTAGTGGAATTCATAAAAAGTCTCATATTAAATTTATTTGGGTATTTATAATATCAATTATTTTAATATTTCATTATTTAGGCAATTACTGCATCACCATTGTGTCATAAATAACTTAAATTATTTAATGTCTAAAAATTATAAATAAAATACCATTAGGTAGTAAATATTTTTATATTTCTAATGAATATTTTAGTCTAATTTATCTTATGTATAACCCTATATTAAAAATGAATTAGTTATTAAACTTTGATTTTAACTATTTTAACCCTTCTTTAAATAAATTAATAATAAATGTCCTAATCTAAACCAAGTGGACCTAAATGGTCATATTTTACTCCTAAAGTTGTTTTTGGTCGAATTATACTTATCCAATAGAATTAGGACATGTGATAGGTCAATATTATTATCATTTTTACTATTAATTACCCTATTTACTTTTAACCGTGGTAAATAAAAGTAAAAAGTTACTATTCACCAAAAAATATTTTCATCTCATTGAACCAAATTTTAGTCCTTGATATTAACCATGTCTCTCGGATTTTCGAAATTCAATTCACAGAAGTGGTAAAATTTCATTTAAATGAAAAAGTTAGTTTTTTTAACTACCACTAAGTGGTTTCACTATTCATCGAAAAGTGAAGTTTTTCAGAAAAATACCAAAAATTGAGCCTAAGAATTATTTGATATTCCAAATTCAAAATTGATGTCTATTTTTCCAAATTAAAAACATATAAGTGTTATTAATTAATTTAAAAATTAATTCCCGTTATCAAAACAAATAGCTTGTTTTTAAGAAACAAAAACAATCAAAAGATTGATACTTATTTATATTCAATTTCAAAGTGAAATTAATTCCAATGAAAAAAATTGGATTAAATGGTAAAAATATATTATAATTACACTTTAAAACCAATTAAAAAGATAATATAACCATTTAAATTATTGCGATGAAAAAAGTTGTTTTTAATTAAAATATAGCGTGTTTTTACCATTAATTAAAATATGAAAGTTATCAGAATAATATGAAAATTTTATCCAAAGTAAATTTTTATATCCTGATTCCAAATAAGAATTTTATTTTGTAAAATTGAACTTATATACATGTCAAAAACAATATTTAAGGTGGGTGCGCCATCAAAAGGCGGGAAAACTACAATTTTTGAAAAATACACATTTTACACGAAAAATTTATTTTGTTCTCATACCATATTCTAGAAAATGTGTAAGATGAATAATAATGTTATAAAATTCAAAATGTAGTTAATAATATTCATAATGGCTTGTCCATAATAATATTATATCAATATATCATTGTTTAGTGAAACCCGATATTGCGTACTACACATGCTATCTAGGTAGGTCGCGATTGCGTGTAATGCAAGCCAAGAATAGTGTTGCGTATACTGAAAGATAATGCGGTGTTGCGTATAGTACAAGCTAATATTGGTGTAGTGTATAATATAAGATCAAAGAAATTAAAAATAATATATCTCATAAAATCTTGGGGCGTTGCATTCTACCCCCCTTAAAATGAATTTCGTCCTCGAAATTCGTCGGGGTTATAAATCGTTTACTATTCATAGAAACCCACATCGTAAAAAGGAATACTAAAACTTAATTTTAAAAACTAAAGTATAAAATGTAACGATTAACCAAATTAACTCATCACTGGGTTTCCATATAGGATAACATGGGTGAAAATATGGATATGGAAGAAAAATCTAACCATCAAGTTCTGATGGAGAGTGGTAGAGAACATGGCTATGAAAAAGACATCAATCACAAAGCCATAAATTTGTGATGATCTAAGATACCATCTGGTTCATCGGATATAAGATCACTAGGAAAACATTTTTGGTTTTCAATATCATTTCCCTAAAGTTGAAATATTTGAATTAGAAGAAATACTTTCTTGATTTTGGTACAATCTCACTGTTGTTCGTGCTTTGAACAATTTCCACTTCATCTCTTAAAGAAATGAAGTTGAATTTGTTATTCGTGAAGTGTTAATAGAATGATGGGTCATTCCATCTGTTTCAAACAAAAGGTTAGCAAAAGTTATCAAATATATATAAGTCCATCTATGGTGAGGTTAATCATATACGATTCCAAAAATGAACTTATACTTCATATATCATACCTCTTTATAAAATAAAACTAGTTTCTACTAACTAGGGAATTCCTGTAGGCCAGTGGTAGGTGATAAAGGCCAGTTGCACTTTGGTTGTGGGTTCAATTCCCACAGCCTTGTCCGACGTGATGGGCTGTTGCCCATCCTGCAGGTTGTCCCTTTTCTAAAACTACATTACTATAACATCCCATCAATAATATCGAAAAAATTTCTATCCTTAAACAATAATAACTTATGTCCAACATAATGCATTCCAATATTTAGGCTTATCTAAAATACTTCGGTCCAAGCTCATAGTATAAAGAAAATGATTACTTGAAATGTCAGATAACAATCATGTGAATGCCATCATTTATCCCCCATATATCATAAGATATATCTTGTTGGTCAAATTACAAACACGTGAATACCTTAATCATGTATTCTCTTGAAGAATGAATACCCATTGGACCTTAGTGAAAACACGAATGTTGTTAAATTTTAACACTTTCCACATACCAAAATCCAAAAAATTCTATATACTCAAACCATAATATCACTTAGTCCTTATATCAGTTATGAGCTCATGAATACAATCAAACATCTCATTATCTTCTTATCCCTTCATTATGCGCATATCATCTACTTTCCAAAAATATATGAATAACCCTTCATGGTTACCTCTAATATTCAACATATAATTTCAAATACTTTAGGAAAAACAATAGTGTAACAATCCTTAGATGATTCTTTATTCCATAGTACCATTAACTATACAACATAACTCTTGATAAACATACAATCATTCCACTACCTTCTCTAACAACTGACTGAGCTTCAACACTTATTTCATCTCATATATCATTTGTAGTCTCCTCATCATCATCCACATAAATACTACCCCCATGACCATGCTGATTCTCTTTATGATATTTTCCCTTAGGGCATTGGTTTTCATAATTCCCGTACATTCCACATTTAAAACATTTAACTGTTATTGATGTCTTAGAAATACCATTATCCTTGTCCATGGTGTTAACTAAACCTTTTCCTTTGTAATTACTGGCTTTGTGTCCTTCTTTTCCACACCCAAAGCATCTTTCAGTTCCTTTGAAACATTCTCCATGATTCCTCTTCCCACATGATTTACATGAGGGGAATTGAACTTTCTTTCTTCTATGATCGTCATGAAACTTCATCTTTCTCTTATTAGATGAGTCATGAAACTTACCAAAGTTGAGATTATTGATCATATTATGAGATTTTTGATTAGGCATAATATCGATATGTGAACCTCCAGATCCAATTTCATTTGGTTGCTCATGAAGAATATCATTCCATTGTCCATCATATCCTCCATTATCGTGAATCTTCCTGTTTCCAGCCATTTTCTAGAACCCAAAAAGAATAGTGTGAGAGGAAAAAATCATGCTAGGAGAACAACATAATAAAGGGAGAGTACCTTAAATATCTAACATCTTATGTTTAATTATAATATCTTTAGCACAATTCTAGGACTATAACCTATACGTATACTTAACCATAGGGACATACCTAGACAATCCTTAGAAATATCTCTTGGAATTTCACTAGAGTTTTTGCATCATAGTTTCCAAAGGATAACTAAACCTTCACTCTGATACCAATTGTAGATACCCAAAGCTTGACGTACATGGAAATTACATTACTTTTTTGGAATACTTAATACATGACAAAAACAGACGCCCAAAGACCATATTAGTTTAGTGTCTTTGGAAACTCGGAACGAAATATTCTAATCATGGTGAAAGATCTTCAACGTCTCCCATAAAGATCTTCCCCTTTTGTTTTTCTTACCTAAAACCTTTATTTATATTCTGGGGAAAAGAAAACATAAAAAGGGTGAGCTCAAATGCTCAGTAAGGTTAAACATAGAGAACATAAAACAATCCATAAACATTTGAATGCAAGAACTTGAACATAAAATCTAAACATCAAAATCTTGAGTAAAGACATAAATCTTGGAAGTACGTAAGGAATATATAATAAATAAACATCAATAATGATAAAATAGCTTGGAAATAAAACTTTTAATTGTGGAAAAACATTAAGCACATGATATGATTTCCAAATTAGCCAAGGCATTGCTGCCAAGACCATCTTAGTGGATAAAGTCCCTTTCTGAATCGAGTTCACTCCTCGTTTCAGTCGTGTAACACTGAACTGGATTAGCTTACCGTTCCAGCCATGTCTATCTCATGAGATATAAATCTTTAACCAATGCATTGGAGGGATATATAGGTCCCAACCATCTCATAATGAAATCATTCTTACTTGTGCCACAAAATAAACTTAAAACATTCATCATAACCCAAAGAATAAAATGGGTTTCATAAACATTATCCCATCATCACATAATCCATATAAAAGAAATGGATATCATTTCATAATAAGAAAAGTGAAACCATTTAAATCATAGAGACATTATACTTGAAACATACACATATGAAATAATGTCATCTTAGATGGAAAAATGGTTTTGATAAAACACTTGAAATGAATTCTTGAGGAAAATATCCTTTCATCTTCAAAATCAATTTCTTTTCACAAAAAGTCATGAAATTTTAAAAGAAAGAGATTTTGTTGAAAATAGTCATGAAATATTTTGGATGAAGCTTCATGAAAATAAGGCTTTATAAAACCGTAAAAATCCGTTCATACTGTATAAGTTAAAAAAACAGTCTTCTCGTACTTTTGCCGGAAAAGTAAAAAAGTACCTCGTAACGTAGACAAAAGAATGATTCCTTACATACCATGTAGTAAAAGTCAAGAATGGGTAAAAAGGACTTTAAACTTACATTAAAACATTTTTAGAAAACATGAACATGGATGATAAATATAACCCTAGTGAATACTTACGAATAAACAATCTCGGATAAAAACAAGATTGGAGACGTTATCCCTTACCTTATGTCCGATATGATTCGTATGTATCCAAACCTCCTGTATAATGATTTAAATAATGTCATTGAATTATTAAAGAATAATATTCATTGTTTTATATCATATATGGTTCACTTAGGTATTTATATTACCCCTTCATTTGTCAATTCCATGTTAAAATAATGTTTTGGGTAAAATTGTTTCTTTTATCGTACGTGTTTGGAATTGTTGTTCTTGATATTATTATTACATATATCATGATTTAATTACTTATAGAATATAAAACATGATTTATATATCATATATATTCAGTATATATATATATGTATATATAATAGATAGATAAATGAAATGAAACACACCATTCATGGAGACGGTAGGCCGTACGTACGCATGAACGCTATTTTCCTTTCCTTTTTGACTTGAATGGAAGTAAGTAGATGACATATATATATATATATATATTTGTATAAATAAATAAATTAGCTTCATTATTTCATATATTTCATTATTATTCATTATATATACTTTATAATCATTCTTGAATGGTTATTAATGGAAAATGAATCTCATCGCGTTCGTGGAGACGGTAGTCCGTACGTACGCACGAGCGATGATATCATTCCCATGATCGTGGAATTGTATTCAAGTGTATGTATAATATTACAGAATCAATATCACTTTAAAATAACCATATATAGTTATTTATTTTCACCATTATACCCATCCATGTAAGGTGGTGGTGGAAAAACTGATTACACCACGGCGTGGAGACGATATTCCATACGTACGGACGCGTGGTGATTTCATTTTCCGTAGGATGGATAGAATGTGAAATAGGGTTGTTTCATATTCATAATAAAATATCAGTATATGAGTGATATTTATGTTATTACTTTATAATTAAACAACTAAAGAAGAAGAAGTTGAAGAAGAAAGAAACTTGAGAGAATCGAAAGAAGAGATTACCTCTTCTTCGACGCACCTCCTTTAAGCCTTCTCTTAAGGAAGTAGAGTTGGTCTTTTGAGAAGACCAGAACCTCAAGAATGTTTCCAGGGAAGTGGAGAAGATAAATGGGCAGGGTTTGGCCGAGCTTCAAGGCTCAAAAGGGTGTGAAGAGAAGAGGGAAGGGGTGACCTTTTTATAAGGGAGGAGAGGGGCACCTTTGGAAAAACTAAAAATATTATTTTATTATAAAGTCATATTCGGTTATTAATAGCTCCAAATTGATATATTTCGAAGCTAAGGTGAGGATGGTTCTAAATAATACCATAAAATAGATTTTAGAAAAGTTTATATTACTATTTTAACCTTATCATTTAGATTTAACTCTAAGTTAAATAATTGTACTTTTACCGTGTCTTCTTGTTTTCTTACACTATAAGGTTAATAAACTTACTATAACAAGACAAAGGATCCCCAAGTTGTTTATTATTAATATATATAACCTTATATAAGTCATTTGGTTGAACCTTAGTTTTTAAAAAATAAAATTACAATTAATAATATAATATTTGTTTTAAAAACTATTTTATGTCAATTTTGACACTATTTGGTAATTGATTTTTTTGAAAATCATAACAGAATGATTAGTTAGAATAAAGTTAATTAAATCAATACTAAGATGTCATATTAACATATAAAATTAGTGGAATTCATAAAAAGTCTCATATTAAATTTATTTGGGTATTTATAATATCAATTATTTTAATATTTCATTATTTAGGCAATTACTGCATCACCATTGTGTCATAAATAACTTAAATTATTTAATGTCTAAAAATTATAAATAAAATACCATTAGGTAGTAAATATTTTTATATTTCTAATGAATATTTTAGTCTAATTTATCTTATGTATAACCCTATATTAAAAATGAATTAGTTATTAAACTTTGATTTTAACTATTTTAACCCTTCTTTAAATAAATTAATAATAAATGTCCTAATCTAAACCAAGTGGACCTAAATGGTCATATTTTACTCCTAAAGTTGTTTTTGGTCGAATTATACTTATCCAATAGAATTAGGACATGTGATAGGGAAATATTAATATCATTTTTACTATTAATTACCCTATTTACTTTTAACCGTGGTAAATAAAAGTAAAAAGTTACTATTCACCAAAAAATATTTTCATCTCATTGAACCAAATTTTAGTCCTTGATATTAACCATGTCTCTCGGATTTTTGAAATTCAATTCACAGAAGTGGTAAAATTTCATTTAAATGAAAAAGTCAGTTTTTTTAACTACTACTAAGTGGTTTCACTATTCATCAAAAATTGAAGTTTTTCAGAAAAATACCAAATATTTAGCCTAAGCATTATTTGATATTTCGAATTCAAAATTGATGTCTATTTTTCCAAATTCAAAACATAGAATTGGAATTAATTAATTTTCAAATTAATTCCCATTATCAAAACAAATAACATGTTTTTAAGAAACAAAAACAATCAAAAGATTGATACTTGTTTATATTCAATTTCAAAGTGAAATTAATTCCAATGAACAACATTGGATTAAATGGTAAAAATATATTCTAATTACACTTTAAAACCAATTAAAAAAATAATCTAACCATATAAATTATTGCGATGAAAAAAGTTGTTTTTAATTAAAATATAGCGTGTTTTTACTATTCATTAAAATATGAAAGTTATCAGAATAATATGAAAATTTTATCCAAAGTAAATTTTTATATCCTGATTCCAAAGAAGAATTTTATTTTGTAAAATTGAACTTATAGACATGTCAAAAACAAGATTTAAGGTGGGTGCTCCATCAAAAGGCGGGAAAACTACAATTTTTGAAAAATACATATTTTACACGAAAAATTTATTTTGTTCTCATACCATATTCTAGAAAATGTGTAAGATGAATAATAATGTTATAAAATTAAAAATGTAGTTAATAATATTCATAAAGGCTAGTCTATAATAATATTATATCAATATATTGTTGTTTAGTGAAACTCGGTATTGCGTACTACACACGCAATCTAGGTAGGTCGCGATTGTGTGTAATGAAAGCCAAGAATAGTGTTGCGTATATAGCAAGCTAATGCGGTGTTGCTTATAGTAAAATCTATTCTTGGTGTAGTGTATAATAGAAGATCAAATAAATTAAAAATAATATATCTCATAAAATCTTGGGGCGTTACAATGATTGTTTTAATAGACATGAATGTGGATGATCTAATTCTATAACATATATGAAAAATAAGATAAGTATAAAAATGTTTTATCCTTGAAATTTGTTAAAATATATGTGAAAGTGTTCCCAAAACCCTATATTGGAATATTTTAAAGAATAACATCTTTTAAAAAAATTGATCTAAGCACATATAATATCATATAAGATATGTTTTTAATTAGTTTACTTCTTAAATATTCCCACTGGAGGAAACTGTTGTTATTTCTTGAGCCTAACATATTTTTTTGTATCTTAGCATGATATTCTAGAGAGAATATAGTTTCTAAAATTATTCTGGGAGTATATTTGGACTTTGAGAAGTTTTAATGTAATAACTAAAATATTAAACTAGACAAATTCCAAGTTAATCTCACTTTATATCCTAAATGAGTTTTGGGTGTGTTGCTAAAGAATAATGTAAAGAGTTACATTAGTTAAAAATGAACTCAAAGAAATGTTTTATGGAAAGGTTCCAAGTATGATGATGATAATAAAAATAGAAGGAGTTATAAGTAAATAAGAAAAGTTATTAACTTCTTAACGTTGGATGTTGTTAAGTAAAAGAGTTTGAATACTATGTTCAAGTAGTTGAATATTAGGAATTTTATTCCCAAGTCTCACCATTATTCAAATAAAATTTCTTTATAAATGTTACTCACCAAGGGAGTTTAGTGGGAAAGTTTTATCAGATGGTCACATAGACATGTGATAGGAATTACATACAGATGTAATGAGTTTAAAAAAACCTAAAAACTATAAAAAACATAAGGCATCTTTAGAGGTCTTTCATATGAGGTATGATTAGATGATAACTTATGCATGTTTTTTAAGCATTCTTAAATAAGTTTAATGATATCAAAATTATGATGCTATATTAATGGTATTGTCCACTTTATTATTCTTTCATGTTGGATATATACATATCATAAAGTAAAATTATAATTTACCTCTCAGAGTATGAATTTATGTTATCCCTAACTATCATTTTTCATAGAGTATTATAGATCATAATGAAATATTAATTTTAGAAAGGGTCAGATTTTATATAGGACACATAATCTGCTCATGAGGCATAAAAAGAGTTTTATGCACTGGATGAACCACCAAGAATACACACATAGAGTATCATAAACTATTTATTTAGTATAATAGGGATGTATGTTTCATATTTAGTCCCTATACCCTTGGTTGTAAAGATACTTAACATGAAAACATTTATACTTTGATACCTTTCTTATGCAATCCTTGAAGCGTATCTAGTTATATGGTGGTTTGATATATTGTTGATCATGTCAGTATTTAAGGCTCAACCAAGATGATCTTTGTCCTCTCATATGACCAGTTTGATATTTTGGATCTTGATTGAGATAGACTGAGAAAGTGTATGACCATATCTATATATGGTACATGTGATGTTCTTATCGATCAGGATGATGGTCTTATGATGTTCTTATATAATTAGATGAATTAAATTTGATGTGTTCATCAACTTGGTTAATCTATACTTTGATAATCATGAATTTATGAGTTAGCTACATGGGATTGACATACTTTATGTCCCATAGTCACTTGATGTATTTTAAAACGTGATTAAATTATTATGCACAATTTTATATGATATAGCTAGTGGAGAAAGGTTTGTAGATACATGTGTATGATAGAGATCATACTAGATCCCTTTGTATCTTGAGTAGCATTGATAATTTTCTTGAAGATACTCTTTGCATATATTTATGGATTCTATAATTCATAATTTTTTTCAACTTCATAATGTGTGAATTAAGAAAAAGTTTATTTAACTTTGAGAGTAACCCCAAAATTATTTTGGAGGTTATCTAGAAGGTGTTTTTGGATGGACTTCCACAAGTTTTTACATATGATGTAGCATTCAATGAAAGTGTATGATATATTTTCCAAATCCATCTTTAGAATATATCCAAAAGGAGATTTGGATATGGTTTTATAATTTGTTACATATTATTTTACATAAAGTTAAAGTGTGAAATATTTTTTAGGATTTAGTATAAGTGGGAGATTTTTGTAATTGTGCACAAAGGCACCACCATTGCATGGTGGTTTATACCATGTCGTGGTCTATCTAAGGGTACACCATGACAGAGTGAGTGTCACAAATTCATTTTATTGTCATAGAAATTATCACATTATACAATAATTCTTGGTTTGGACTCCATCTTCCACTCTAGCTATATTACTATATTTAATCATCACACGATGATGATGAGAGTCATTTGAATTTATAGAATAGTCACTTAAACATCAAAATATTATTATGGGAATTGATCTTAAAATTATAAGGATTTATAATGTTTTTTTTTGAAATTTATAATTAATATATCTTATTGTTTGAGTTCTAAAGAGGTTGTTTGGATGGATATATAAATAGTCTTAATCCTCATAAATGGGAATCAATAACTTACAAAGAAACTCATTACTTGAATCTCTCCCTTGATCTCTAATTTCTCTCCCACTGTTAAACAAAGTTCTAGCTGATTGTGATGTTGAGATAGGCCCCTTATGAGCATTAATATATTATCATAATCCTTGGATACCCTAGGAGTGAGAAACCCTTCAATTTCTCCTCAGTTATCACGATAAAATGCATGTTTGAAGCTTAGATATGTCAGATCCTCAGAATGAAAGGTACAAATTTTAATATTTATTTTATTATTCATTCCAAATATATATATATATATATATATATATATATATATGTATTTTGGGATTAATAGTGTATTTAATTTGTTCTTATACTATTTTTTTGGAAGTTTTATGTCCCTAAGAAACCCTTAAAACATGACTCACTAAACCATCATTAATAATTTCTTTAAACATAAATGATATAAAAATATATTTGAACCATAGATCACCAAAACCATAATGTGTTAGATTCACCATGATGTGGTTTATTTCAATTCACCCATATATCCAAGAAATATGAATTCAAATCATTACCATCCAAAAATCTTAACCAATTTTCATATAAGGAAATTCAAGGAAAACGATATGGAACCTCTCATTATGACATTGTTTACTTTATCTATAGATACAATATATTTAATAAATTTTCTAAACATTTCCATAAAATGAGTCTATTTCCATAGTCCTAAACCATGGTAATAATCCCTTATACTATGGCAATCACCTATAACGATGGTCCGGTATGCTGTGATTGTAGCCCTTTTAAATTTTTTAAAATTATATATTCACGAGTTTTGATTTCACAACCTTATATATATTTTCTATAACCTTTGACCACTAACCTATGATTAAATATATCCATGATCCATGTTGACCATGGAATTAATCTAGATTAAGGCCACTGTACAAAAGAATTGTGGTCGTATGTATTTTAATGGACATAATCCATGTAGACCATGGCCATAAATCCAATCTACATCCATGGTCATCATGGATTGTGTCCATAGTGTTCCATTAAATCACCCATGGATATGGTCCATGTGGAACATGGCTTTAAATATGGCCTATGACCATAGTTTATGTGGACTATTTCCTTAAGCCTCATATGGCCATGATCTTACCAATAGTGGCCATTTAACTATTTTTGTAGGCCCAATTTTTGTAAGTGAAAAATATATTAATAAAAATGTTTACATTTTTGCTTGTCTTATACAAGGTTTTTATTATTTTTCTTCAAAAAAAAAATCTTTGTAAATTGTTATATGGTTAAAATAGATTAAAAAAACTATTTCTTAACAATAACTAAGTATAAATCTTATCATAAAAAACACTATTCATATGTCTACTTGACTCAGAGTCTACAAAACACAACACTAATGCACCAAATTCCAATTAAAAAACATTTATAATGAATTTTAAATAATATAGCATTATTAAATTAGATTCTACACAATATGGTACTTTTATACTAAAGTTTACTCAATAGAGCATTATTTTATGCAGTTAGATTCATTTTTACTCTATAAAACACAACTTTACTTCTACTAAATGAAACTTTACCTCTTATGCTTAACATAATGTATTTTATACTATATACACTATTTCCTTTATCATTTTCACCACTCGGTTTATTTTTTAGAATTTCATAATCAATCACCCTTTACGACTTTTAGTTATATCTAATAAAACATAAGAAGATATTAGACGTGCCTTAACTTCACTATAAATCTAGAAATTTTTGTTAATTTTACTAAATATTCAACTCATATTAACTAAAAAATTGACGCACCCTAATTTCATGATTATTTGAAATTATAATTATCCATTTTATATCTTTTTCCAAAAAAATGAAAAACCTTTAAAAGTATTTCAAAATAATTCTATATCACTTTTAGGAATCCATAATAGTCTTTTAATATATATCTCAGTTATTGAAACCATCCTCCCCTAAATTTAAATAATATATTCAACTTAAAAATTATTCTTAAATTCACTATTTAATGAATATTATATACTAAAATAAACTTCAATATTAACCTTAATGTATTTATAAAAACCTTCCAAATCACTAACTCACCTTTTTATAATACCAATATTCTCTATATTGTAAATTATACAAAAACATACATGTAAAAAAATCACATATATCTCTAATGAACTTCTATAAGCATACTTATCAATTTTGTAATGGAATACTCTTTTATATGTCAGTGAAACTGGAGGAAGGTTAGAGTTCAGTTGATTTGGTGTTAGAGTGGATTTGAAATTTTGAAACCGAATCTATAGGGAATCTATTTTAACATATTTTTTAATCTTAAATAGATGTATTTTAAATGTTAGAACTCATGAAAATGTCTATAAAGTAATTTTTCACTAAAAAAGAAACCGAGAATTGATGGGATGTTACTGAGACCACTAGAATCTTAGTGGTTGTCTAGTGGGATAGATAGTGGGATAGTCCCAATACCCCTACAATATGGACCCTAGTATACTATTAATGTACTAGTACGGGATTATTTGGAGTTTAGTGGTAACCCCAACCACAACTTTAAGTAGACCTTTTTTAATCATTTGGTGGGGGAGGGTTATTTGAGAATCCCTTTCGAATATTCCTTCTCCAGTTGGCTGGATGATTTGGAAGATCCTCCATTTTCTCTCTTCCTAACCCCTATATTCACTTTTTATGATAGTTTATCAAGATGTTTTAGGTTATTCGATCTAATGTGGTTCTTCCCCTTTCATTTCCTTGCCTTATTTTTTTTATTTTTCTTTGATTTATGAGGGATGCGTTGGGGATTAAGAGTGAAATTCCACTGTATAATTTTGCAATTACATCACATTTATAAGGTTTATATGTGAGGAGGATAGAGGATAATGATAAAGGGTAAAAACATTAATTTTATCACCATTTTGGTAGAGATATTTCACCCAGTGAATTTATTTATGGATATTGGTAAAATTGGAACTTTTATGAATAATATATTTGGGTATATTATATGAGTGGTATACACATAATTACTCATGGTTTCAATGTTTTATCACCACTCAATGAGTTTTATAAAATTTATGATAATTATTTAATTCTATTTTAAATGATTGAGTGGTTTATTAAAGTACGATTCTTGACAAGATAAGTGCATGTGGAATTGGGTAACATAATTATGATCTTGGATAATTAAATTGAATATGATATAAGGTATATGTAATTTATTCATTGATAATATTGGTAATTAAATTTGTGTGTAATTATCTATTGGTTGCTTTATACTTGTGTTCTATTATATTTATAGTGAGATTAATTGTTTGACATATCTTGACATTCCCATATAAACTGGTTAAACCTACTACATCCTAACATTCACTAAAGAACCGTGTAGAATGCTAAATGATATTTTATTGGATCATTGGTTAAATGAGTATCAATGGTGAATTTTAATTATTTATTAATTTTGTGATTAGGTTTTGAGTTAGTTTTATAACAGAAATTATTTAACCTTTAAATTGGGATTTTAACAAATAAGGGCTTGAGATGGTATTTCTAAAGAAGAATGACAATTTATGAAAAGGTATTGAAATGGTAATTCATAAAAAAATAACAGATTTTCAATATAATTTAATTGGGTTTTCATCCAAGGTACTTATTTATTTAATCCAACATGTAATGACCATTTTAAGTATTTTAAAGAGTTATCAGACTCTTGTTTTAAAGTGATGAAATAAAGGAAGTTACGATAAATGGTTTAGTTTGGCTGACCTTGTGAACATGATGCCATGTTTTCCAAATTAGGTTTACTTATGTATTATCCTTAAATTTATGCATTACTTATATATTGTCTCCAAGTAAATTATGATACATGATTCTATAAGATAAATATGTAAACATTTGTCCTATATGTTGGGTGGGTTAGACTATTCTAAAATATCTAGTGGGATCCTGATGGGTTTATATGTGCAATATTTCACGAGAAACACTTTGGGAATAATAATAGAGTCTTAGACTATTATTATCCCCAAATTATTTAGTTAAATTAAGATATACCTAGTGAAATATGTGTTAAATCACACACATGCTGTGATTATTTTAGTGGATAACCTAGGGATGGTGTGGGACACCTTGTATGAATTGATAGATGATGTGGGGGTTCACCATCAATCCATAAGGGAAATGATTACCTTGTTTTGGGTTAGGAATATTTTTTTTGTTTTAAAACTAAGGATATAATTGGATATATGGTTCTATTCTTATGATAAACCCATAACATGGATTGTGATTTTGAGAATAGGAGGAAAGTTTGATCCTTAGGGTTAACATATACTAGTGTGAGATATATTAATTAGGAACAAAACCTATAAGGTTGTGAGAATTTTGTGATTGACCTCTTGACCGGGATATGATCTATGGGAGGTGACATCTAGGGCAACTTTAGTGTTTGAGATTAGACTCAAGGGGTAGGTTTTATATATTCTTGTAAGGTTTTTCTCACTGATTGATTTCCCAATTAGGATTTATACTTGATCTAGATGTTATATTACTCTTGGGTGGCAAAAAATTATATGAAGAAAGATGAGGAAATTTGAGTGATTGTTTTAGATTCTTTATAGGAGTCACCAACTGCATGTTATAAAGTAAACTAGAATCCTTAATGGTTCCACCCATGACAAGACCATGTCCCCAGCATCAAATTGTTTCAAATAGAACTAATATATAATATGAGGGATAAATTTATAAATGTAGCATAATACAGTCATATAGTAGGATCTATCATATATTTAGACTTTTCAGATATGGTATAATTATAATGTGATCTATGTATAGTCTTTATGATAACACAATGAGGATTGATAAGGTGAGATGTGGAATTGTGTGGGATATTATAATGTTATCTCATGCATTTGGATCATTTTATTTATTTATCAATTTATTTTGCCATGATATTTCTATTATTTTATATTTTTTTCTTTAAAATATCATTGAATATTTTTTTGGGTTTTTGTTATTGTTTAATGTTTTTCATTGATGGATAGGCCTTATTTGACTGCTTCTCATTGTTTTTATTGATCCAATAATTATTTCACATGATTTTCAGGATTATGCTATTTTAAGGGTAGTAAGATAATTGGTTGGTAAAAAAGGACTCTCTTAAGTGATTCCATTTAATAAAATAGAATAATTATTAATGATCATATATGATGAGATGAGAGTAACTGTGTGGTACACCTCATTGGGATGTAAGGGTATATGATTCCTCAGTTATAGGTAGGTGGGACTTTAACCATATAGATAGTACCTATATGAGTCTCTAGGGTGAATAGATCTTCTTCATCAAGATTTCACATAGGTGTGTCTTTTCATAAGCATGTATGGGTTATGTTTTCAGATGGATTGAGTGAAACTCATAATAGAATTGCATATTCATCCATTTGATCAATTGTACTCAGTGAATTGAGGTGAGTGGGAGAATCCTATTGGGTCATTAGAATCACCATTTACCTACACACATGACATAAGTTTTGAAGTACATGGGTATATCTCTAAGTTTAATTAAAGTTTCAGGTACTTGTGTCTCAAGATGAGAAATATTATGGATACTGATGATCCAATAGATGATTATTGTGTGTGTTGGATCAAAGGCAATTGTATTTTTATTTAAAACACTATACTACATCTATATTATTTATTTATTTTTTATACATATTATTTATATTTAATACACTTCCCTATACGTGGGTTTCTTCATATGAAATATTATTTACTTTTATACACTGGGCTATGAGATAACAATTATTTATACCTATTATATTTTCATATTTTTAGGGATTATATGATTTATAGAAAGATCATGCTGATTTTTTGATAGATTCGGGCCTAAAACTTGTGAGTTACATTTTAGTTAATAGTGTCCCCATGAATGTATCATTTCCACTATACTAGTTATTAACCTATGGAATACAAGGAGGTGTACCTGAGGTTATGTGGTGATCCATATTTGATACCGTTTAGATAAATTGACCCAGGACATTATAAATGTGTTAATTTATAAAATAAATATTATATAAAGTTATAAATCATTAAAAACTTCTTTAATGTTTGATTTTAACTTCACTCATCATTGATTAACCTTAACTCTATTTGTTGAAAATAAATGAAACACTAGAATAACACCCCATTGTAATATTCTTCTGATTTAAATTTTATTATGAATAATAACATAAATTAATATTACAAATTACTTATGAAATATTAATCATATTTACTATAATTGATTTATATATATTCTTCCCTACTTGGCATAAAATACAAATTAATTTTTTTAAGATAAAATCCAATACTTAATCTAGAAAAAAATCATATTATCTATCATCAACATTGTGCCTGCATGCATCATGAACATTTTAGGAAACAAGAGTGTCAATTTAAAATTAAAATATTCTATTAAAACATAAATGAGTTTTAAACTCAAAATAATTCACCAATACTCTTGATACTGTATTTTTATCCTTCCATTTTTTTGAGAAAAGTCACATATACTACTTTTTACTATTAATTTTTTTTAAAGAATATGCAGTTTTCCACTCATGGGGTTCTAGATATTTCTCAATACCCACCCTAAAGGAACTACTCACCCCATATAAACCCTATAGAAACATTAAATCCTTACAAACAACCCACATACTCACAAGGGTAATGTATTTTCTTCCACCTTTATGTTTGTTTATCTAAATAATTTTTTTCTCACATGATAACACGTTTTATAATAGTGTGTTTTTTACTCTCTTATAATATCACTAATAAAATTTAATAGAATTTTAATAATATTTAAATCAATATGGGATAAACATTTTTCATTTTGTAATTATTATTAGATGAAATTTTAAAAACAATGGTTCATATTATTGACATGGGTAATACCAATTAGTATTTTAAGCTTTCCTTTTTTCCCAATAGTGTTCCAACACCCCCCCAACATTTGCCCTTATTTTGGTCCCTAAAACTAAAACCTATGTAGTGACACTAAAATTTAATCTAGGTATTGTATTTGATACCATTTTTATTATTCAAGAAACTATCCACCCATAGGGACCATAAAGTTTCTAAGTGTCCACCCTAAAGAAACTCCCTACCATAGACTTCCCATGTTGAAACATAATGTCTATATTGACCACTTATTTTTTTGAATGGGTAAGGTATTATATACCTACCTTAGAGGTTACATATTTGTCTAAAAAAATCCCCATTAGATAAAATAAATTATTTTCGTGTGCCTTTGCCATACAAACTCTTTGAGAATACTTGTTAGGAGATCACCCATCCTAAAAATACTCTAAGTAAAGCATGATTAACTATCAATTTATTATAAGAAATAATATTTAAAATAAATATATACTATATTGAAATATATAGTACCAATTATTATTTTAACTTTTCTTTTTTCCTAGTGGTGATATAGAGAGTGCTACCATATGCTTTCCTCTAGTAGTCTAGGTGATTGTGACCAACGCTAAAAGGGAATAAATTTAAATAAAGTTGATAATTTCCCAATAAATATTGTAATAATAATTAAAATATCCAAAAAAAAGTTAAAAAATATATAATTAAATATATTGAAAAACATAAATTAATGTATGTAATTCTAAACCTACAATCATGTGATCAATATGAAACAACCTAAAATAATAATAAATAACTATTAAAGTACCATGGAAATGAAAATACTAAACAAAAAATATAAATTTCCACAACTATAAATCATTAAATACCATCAATGTAATATCTTTATATTTTAAAATAAAGACTATGTTTGATAGTGCACAATATACGCAACGTCAAACTTAAACGAGCCACAAAATATTATTATTTAAATATTACTATTATAACCTGGCCATTAAACGAGACAAATTTCTAGAATAATTATTATAATATATATAATATATATTAATTAAATCTATCCTTATTACTGTACAAATAAAATAGAAATTAAAAATGGAACACATTGCTTCGTGGAGTTGGTAGTCCACACATGCGTATGAGTGACATTATTGTTTTCCAACAGATCATAAGGTAAGAGGGTTGATATGATCTTATCATTATATAAAAATAATTATTTCATCAATATCATATATAAATATTAAACCCATCATAATACCCTTATATAAAATATGGTGATGAAAAATGAATTGTATCACTATGCGGATACGGTAAGTCGTTCATACGCATGAGCGGTACTTTCACTTTCTCATTGAAAAAAATGAGGGTGGATAATCATGATGTAATAATCATAATAAAATGATATTATATTTAGGATACAAAATATATTATTTTATGATAATTACCACATATTAATAGGAGGTAAAATAAGGAATAAATTGAAAGAGTTTGGGTTATATGATTACCTCTTATTTGGAAGACCTCTATTAGATCCATTCATATGGAACCTAGGGTTGGTCATTTGACGATACCATAAACTCTATATCACGTATAAAAATTTTTAGAAGATAAATTAGTAGGTATTGGTTGATATAAGTTGATCAATGTTGTGTAATGTAGAGAAGGAGGGTGCTTCATTTTATAAGGGAGGGAAAGGACAAACTTGGAATTACATAAAAGATTAAAATATAACTCAGTAATTATCAAGAAAAATGATTCCAAATGGATATATATTCAAATATAAGGTATTATATGGTTGAAATATCATCAAAACATAAAATTTGGATTGTTTTAAATTGTTTCTTTGTCCTTATATTTTGTTTTAACCCCTTAACCTAGTTTAGCATTAACTACGATAACATCTTTTTCACTATTAAGGGGTTATAATTTTACTTATATAGTGAAAATTGGCTCATAAATAGAAAATGTATGAAATATTAGACCATGTATTATTTAAAATTTTCCTATTATAGATTTTAATGTTATTTAAATAATTAAATAAAATATTATTTTTTTAAAATTGCATTATTGACATTTTTGACAATATTCATTTAATTTGACATCAATTAAATCATGAAAACGTTTTAATTTGATTATAAACCTCTTTCATATCCATAATATGTTATATTTATCCAAAAATTAATTGATAATGATAAATTAGACAAATTTTATGACTTAATATTTTAAAAATCATTTATTTTATTTTTTTATTAATTTAATAAATACTATGTCAGTGTTACGTATCCATTTTAGGTAATTATATAGAACATAAAAATAAGAAATAAATTACCATAACTAAAATAAATTTATTAGAATAAAAATAAAAATATATATTTATTCACCAATTAAATTTTCCTTATGTGAACACATAAGATATATTTCAAATTAATAGAGAGACATTTAGTATTTTTTGTTTTCATTAAATATTTTATAGGGCATTTTAATTTAAAAGTTCCTTTTAAAAAATCAAATCTAGAGAATAAAGTGATATTTTTCAAATAATCTTCATCAAATTTAATTTTTAATGTAAAATGGTTACCCTAAAACATAGTTTTAACCTTGATTAACATGATTTACCCTTTAGAAAAGTGATAAATTTTACCATGGTAACTATTCATAATGCCTAAAATAAAAGGAAAATACTTACCAAATTTAAAACTATGGATTATAAATATGGAATCAATTTTATCAAATTATATACCTATTAGTGGAATAAATCAATCTTATAATAAGTTCATAAAACATGATGAAAACCATTTGTAGAAAAAAATTTATTTTTTAAGCATAAAACTATATTTATTCTAAACCAATGCATAGTAAAAATATTTTATGGTTGTTAAATTTTTTTATTGAATATATAATATATATTTTATTAAATTTATTCAACAATAGTGATTAATTTAACTTATTGAGATAAAAACATGTCGCATGCATAAAAATAGTTTTTCATAAAAACATATCTTTTTTTAAATGTTTTTTATTTATATTTCTAATCAATTGATAATCAACGAATTTATTTTATAAATAATTTTTTCATAATATAATTAGTACTATTCATAAATTATAATTTAATATTTAGTTTATAATTGTATACTATATTAAGGTTCATTTAGACTCAGGGTTGTGTGTATCACAAGCTATCAAAAAAGTATTTGAAGAGAAATATTTAACAAAATATATAGGTGTTACAATATTCCCCCATTAAAATGAATTTCAACCTCAAAATTACATCACTCTGTTAAAAAAAGGACATCTATATTTCTTCAAGTCCATAGGTTCCCATGTAACTTCTTCAAATTTACGATTTCTCCAGATAACTTTAACTGGTTGAGTCGTCATGTTCCGTAACACTTTATCTCATTGATCAAGGATTTATACCATATATTCTTAATAGGAATAATAATTATCCAATTTTATATCATATTATTTCAATACATGTGTAGGATCAGCTATGTACTTCATCAGGAGAGATAAATTGGACATGTTATGAAGCTGAGAGAGGTTTAGTGGAAGCACCAAACAATAAGCTACAATACCTACTTGATTAATAACCCTAAAAGGGATGATATACCTAGGAATATAATTTCCATTCCTAAAAAATCTCATAGCATTATTCCAAAATTAAATTTACAAAAAAACCTTCCTATCAACTTCAAATTTTAGATCATGACACAATTGTTAGTATAACTTCTTTATCAACTCTGAGATACCTTAATTTCATGTTTAATGGATATAAATTTCTATATTATTTACTTAGATATATTATTTCCCAATATATTTATTTCTCAAAATTTATCCCAATAGATTTGAGTTATACATTTACTTCCATAGAGGGATTTGTAAGGAGCCATCCGAATGCTCAAGTGAATGTTATTGTTATAAGAAAAATTCAACCATAGGAAGGTGTTATTATTAACCACATTATAAATCCATATAAAGAGATCTCAACATGTTATCTAGGGTTTTAATGGTTATATTAGACTAACTATATGTTTAAGTTTGATATGATATACTGAAACTGATCTTTGTATCTAGATCTCACTGATGACTTTACTATATCTTAAAGGCATACAACATATACCAATAAGATACAATAGGTAGTGGTACTCCATGAAACCTTAAAAAACACTTACTATATAACTGAGTAATATGATCAAGAGATAAATCTTCTCTAATAGTGATAAAATGAACTAATTTCATAAGGTGTTGAACTAAAACCCATATAGAATGGTTACCTTTATATGTTTTGGAGAGTTTAATGATGAAATCCATGTTGATGTTTTACCATTTCCATTCTTTTATGTGTAATGATTGTAATATGATTTTAGACTTTTGTCTCTAAGACTTAACTTGCCAACATGCCAGGAATCAAGATTCATACTCTATAATATCTCCCTTCATGTTACCAATCAAGAATACAATTTCAAATATATATATATATATATGTACTTACAGGATGAATATAGAATGATTAAATATGAGCTTTATCCAACTACTCCTTTAAGTCACGTACTGATGGGACACATACTCAGTTTCTAAATCTTAATTCTAGCATGGTAATAATGGTTGAACTCATGGAGATTCCTTACATTATTTTTTAACTTCTTAATCATATCATGGATGGATGGTTTAACATTTATCTAAGAAAGATATGATATTTCCCCTTTCATCAATATTAAAATATATATCTTCTATAAATCCATAAATATTGTTTCTCCTTCAATACTAATCACGGATAAGATAGCAAGTTCTTTTTGACTCAGAGCATCATCCACCTTATTATCCTTCCCTGGTTTCTAATTTATTTATAAATCATAATATTTTATCAAATCCAACCATGTTCTCTAGAACATATTCGACTCTTTCTATGTAAATATAAACTTCACGATTTTATAACCAATATATATATCATAACTTTCACCATAAAGAAAATTCCTCAATATATATAATGAAAAAATCACCATACCCAACTCTAAAACACGGGTCCTGTAATTTTTCTAATGAACCATTAATTAGCGAGAAGCATAAGTAATCACCATGTCATTCTGCATGAAGATGCATCCCATTACCTTCTTTAATACATCACTATAGATTAAAAACAATTCTCCAATACTGGGTAGTGTAAGAATATGTGCACTGACTAACCTAATCTTTAGTTCATTTAAATTATCATCATATTCATATTTTCTGAAGAACATAACCCCCATTCAATTCAACATGGTGAGTGGATTAGATATTCATGGGAAATCTGTCACAAATAATTGGTAGTATCCATACAACCCAAGAAAACTATTGATCTTGTTTACCGTGGATGGTCTAGACCACTATTAAATAACTTTCATTTTTAAAGGATCCACTTATATACCCTCACTTGAGATTACATGACCCATGAATGAAATAAACTTAAGCTGAAATTCAAACATGGAAAATTTAGAATAAAAATTATCCTTCCTAGGGTCTTTAAGACAATTCTCAAATATTCTTCATACTCTTCCTCTCTATGTGAATATAAAATAATATCATCTATAAATACTACCAAAAAGTAATAAAGTTAATCTCTAGAGACTCTATTCATTTAATTCAGGAAGGTAACAAGAGCATTGAAAAGTCCAAATAGAATCACTATAAACTCATAATGACCATACCTTATATGGAAAGTTTTATTTGGTATATCCTTCATCTTGATCCTCGGATAATGATATCCATATCAAAGATCAATCTTATAAAAAATTATTCCTCCTTTTATTTTATTAAATATATCATAAATACAAGGTAGAGGATACTTGTTCTTAATAGTTAATTTTTTAGTTCCTAATATTTAATGTTATACACACTCAACCTTATTTATTTTTAAGAAAAATAAAGTGAACCCCATGGATAATCACTTTGATGAATGAATCTCTTACCTAGATTATTTTGGAGTTTCTTATTCAATTCCTGAAACTCAATCAGGGCTATTCTATTTAGAGTCTCTAAAATAGTCATAGAACTTCTATTTAAAACTCAACATCAGAATTATGGGAAAAAATGTCCATTTCCTTAGGGAACACAACAATGTATTCCTAAAAAATAGGCACAATTTCAATGTTGAGTTTATCTCCAACCATTTGAGATAAATATCCCACATGAAAATGTAGTAAAAACCATATGTTGTAAGTAATTTCTATTGGGTGTTCAGGTTCATCATTTCCTTACTAGATGATTAAAGGTTGGATCAAAATATCAAAAGTAATGTCCCTCCCTCAACAATTGATATGGGATCTATACTAATAGATCTAATCCATACCCAAAATTATATCAAATTGAATTATATTAAGAATAAATATATTCAAAGAAAGAACCATGACACAAAATTCTAATAAATATGAGTTATACAATTATGATGCGGTTAACCTATAATTATATGTTTTTACCTCCAACTAAATATCTAATTGTAGAGGCAGTGATACAATACCCATATAAAGTATTTATATAAAAATGGGTAAAACCTAAATCAAATAAAAAAAATTCAATTCTAGAGTGTATTATTAGTGTAACTTTCATCGCATCTTTAGGAACTTCTAAATTAGTTACCATAATTTCATAATCTTGAACCTATCCCCTTGGATTATTTTGCGGTATGTTTCCTTGATGTTTGGGGAATTGGTTGGAATAATTACCAATATTATTATTGTTAAATCAATATACTTTTATGGATTATCCCTTAAAATTACATTCTTGATAATTATATACCTTTTATCTTCAGGTGAATTGAAATACTTTTCCTTTTATTCTTTTACCAAAGTGTTTCATTCTACAAGAATCACATGTTAGAAAATTATTATTAATCTTATTCACATTATAAATTTTTTATTTTTCATCCTATTATTATATTAATTTCCTTTGAATACATAAGACTTTAATAATCATTTATCTATCTTGATAGTATAAGATATTATATTCAGATGTGATGAGAATTTTTAAGAGACTAGATTACTTCAAAGGATTGGATTTAAACCATTAATTAAATAATCAATATTATTATTTGTATTACATACATCATCTGCAACAAGCGTTTATAACCTTGTGAAGTTAACTTCATACTTAGCAACATTTTAGTATTCCTTTTTTCTTAGACTCAGGAATTGTATCTCCATATGTACTCTTTGTTTATGAGGAAGATATTTTTCAAGAAAAGTTACTTAAAATCCATCCATTCCATGATTTTTATTTCCTCCTCATCCATAGTGTTTTGGATCAATTATGACCCTTGATCTTCACGCCCTAAGTGATGATAAAATACCATGAAAACCTTATCCATTTTATTAATTCCCAAATAAATAAATATCTTATCTAAGGAACTTATCTATTTCTCTGTTACAAATTAAATTTTAATCTTATTTATTGATGGAGGGTTTTTATTCATGAAACGCTTTCACATTGTTACACCACATTGTGGATAAATAGGGTAATTAATAAAGGAAAGGTTATTGGTCATAACCTAATTGAAATCCCCCAATATAGTAATAATTTGTAAACCTCCACTTGTATCTCTAGCTCTGGCTTTATTATCTTTCCTATGTGGGAAATCCTTACTGGGATTATATGCATTGATACATTTTCAATTCTTTATACCAGGTTCCATTTATAAATAATGGAACATAGTATATTAGATCTTAAAATTATGAATCATAATTTATATGTTCAAAATAATTAAAATACTTAACATAAAATGAAAATTTATGTATAACTAATATCAAAATAATGATCTTGGTTTCTTTGGGAATATTCTCAAGTTTTGTCATAGGATTAAGTTCTATAATATATTTTTTCCTAAATCGAGATCCCTTTTTTATAATAAAATTACTCTAATACCAACTGCAATGACCTTTAAACAAGTAGCTTAATGTTTTTGGTTAATTTATTAAATTGGTAATAAATACAAATAATCATTTCCAAAATGTCTGAATACTTTAGTTTTCTTGATAAACTAGATACATATTAAAATCCCACATAACATTTGAAAACATAAAATAAAACACAATATTTTCTTTGGGATAATCTTTATTCCCTCTAGAATATACCTACATATCAATCGTAAATAATTTAATGGCATCACATGGAAATTAAACATAACAATTGGGTGAGTTCAAATTCTCAATAAGGGAATTCATATATTGGAATCCAAATAAGTTCTGAATTATGCAGCTTGAATAAATGATAATCAAATAATTCTATATAAATAATCACTTGAGTTTAAAACTTATTCATGGATTTAAAAAATATTTGAATAAAATCATTGATGTTAATAAATGATTTTTAATGATGTAATTCAGAATTTCAGGCATTTGAAACTTAACATCGATGCCTTGTTTCATCACAACTAAAAATACCATCAAGGTCTCGTGCCAAGATCTCTATATAAATGGGAAAGGCCTCGAATAAATAAAAAATCTAGTTTTTATCATGAGTCAAAAATATATACCTAGGGACTATTTAATTATAGTACACACCCATCACTTAATAATTCCAATGCATTCATAATATGAATAAACAACACTATGTAATCAATATGCCTTAAAAATTAATCATTGTCCATATTGGAAGAACTAGCATATAGAATATCAATAATTTCACTAGTCAAAATAATCATAAAAAATGCATATAAATATAGTGGATGGTATCATAGTATTATAATCTTAGTAAATCATAATATTCAATAAAGTATTGTTACATAGATTAAAATAATTTCAAAATCTCATAGCAAAATTTGTTGTGTAAAATACACTTTTTCAAATTGAAAACAATTATCTAAAATCAACAAATTCCAAAATATTAATGGAAATTTTTTATTTGAAAATAAAATTGTCAATATATAATGGAACCATAAAATAAATTAGGGTTCATGATGGCATGTTTTTTATGTCATATAAGATAAAAACATATTATTTTCACAATTTTGTAAAAAGGTCAAACGTACATTATTCAGAAAATGAAAAGAAGGCTCATTTTATACCATTTTGTAAAAAATGTAAAAAATGGATAAACATTTCTTTAATAAATCCTTAGATACTGTTTAAAAAATCCTTTTAGGAATTTTTAGGAAAATATAGACATGGAAGAGAAATATTCCCTATCAAGTAGAAAAATAAGGTCAACTTTCCTTAAAAACATTATTTTGGTATATTGAGTAATTAAGAAAGGGGAAATGAAAAAAAAATAATTTTTATAAATAACCATTTAATTAGAAATTATATCAGGTTTAATAAATAAATATCAAATAATTCACTTAAAGGAGACTTAAACATAAACAATCCAGAATAATGATGTGATTGTGAAATAAACAACTAACTCATATTTGAATTCATTCATTTTTGTATAAAACTTATATATAATAAATATAGATTTATAATAAATCTATTAAACAAATATATAAATATATATCGTGACATATGTGATTTTAATTATAATCTTTTATCACCAATTTATTAAAAATTATTTTTTAAAATCATTGTTATGGTTAATAACTGCTTCATTTTTCATGTATATTTTGGTTTGGTTGTTTCGGTACATTTAATTTTATCATGTTTAAATCATATAAATAATTTTAAAAATGATATATATATATATGTCATACATATATTCATTTTATATTTATTTATATTAATCCATAAAAGATAAATGTATAAAAATAAATTACACTATTTATAGAGATGGTTAGTCATACGTATGCATGAACGTTGTTTTTACTTTCAATGGATAGAATGAAAGAAAGGTAAATAACAATTAAACTTTATAACATAATTATAATATTGTATTAATTATATATATTCATTAAATATATCCTTATTACCTTCTATATAAATGATAAATCAAAAATAAATCACATTGCTTCGTGGAAGTGGTAGTCCACACATATGCACGATCGATGTTATACTTTTACAAAGGATTGAAAGGTAATAATTTAAATATGATATTATCATTAAATAATCATAATTATATCATGAATATCATATATAAATAATAAAACTACTATAATACCCATCCATAATATATGTTGATGAAAAATAAAATGCATCACTATATGGAGATGGTAAGCCGCACGTACGCATGAACGATACTTTCACTTTGCATTTGATGTAAAATATAGTGGATAATTTTGATTTAACAATAATTATAAAATTTGGGTACATTTATTCTAAAATATATATTATTTTATGATAAATAACATATATTTATATGATTCAAAATAAAAAATATTTTGAATGATTTCAGGTAAGATGATTACCTCTTCTTCTAGAGACCTCCTTTAGATCATTTCTTTTGGAATATAGGGTTAATATTTTATGGATACTAGAACCTATATAATGAATATAAGTATTTTTTAAATATAAATTTGTATTAATTGGACAATATAGGTTGCTTAAAGTGTTGTAAATAAGATATGGAAGGGGTTACCTTTATATAGTAGGGAAAGGTTATACTTGAAAATACTAAAAAGATTAAAATATAACTAAGTCATTCTAAATAATTTTTTCTAAATGGACATATATTCTAATTTAAGGTAGTGAAATATTTAAATATCATCATCCAATAAAACTTTGATAGTCTTATGCTTTATTTTAGACCTTATCTTTGGGTTTAACCCCTTAGTTAACCGATTTTGACCTTAACCATTGTAACATCATTTTCACTCTTAAGGGGTTTTAATTTTACTTATAATGAGAAAATTGGATCATAAATAGAAAAGGGACAATATTTTAGACCATATATTACTGCTAATAATTACTAAAAAATTAAAGGGAACTATTTAAAAAATTTGAGCCTTATGATAATAAATATTTAATACATTTTATCAAATTCAATACCAATAATTTTTAGAAATTAGTTTTAAAATAATTATACAAAATGAAATGAAAACTGCTTTTAAAACAAATAGAGTTGTCAAGAATAAAAATACATATATTCTTATCCCTTTCATAGTAAAAAAATAAGATGAATTTTAAAAATTATTTAATATATAATATACAAATTTTATTAAAATCATTCACCAATAGTGATTAATTTAATTTATTAAGATAAAAATATGTTACACACATAAAAAAATATTTTCAAAAAAACCTATCTTTTACTTTAAAATGATTTTTATATCCATTTATAATCAATTAACAATCAATGAATTTATTTTATACATAAATCTTTCATAATTTATTTAGTCATATTCATAACCGACAATTTAATAACTATATTATAATAGTATACTATATCATAGTTCATTTACACTTGGGATTTCATGTATCAAAAGATATCAAAAAATATTTATTTGAAGAGAAATATTTTATAAAATCATAGGTTTTACATTAAAATATAAATAAAATCAACAATTTTATTTAATACATAGACATAATCCAAGAAAAATACTCATATAACTGTTGATCATACCATTCCATTTATTACATCATTAGTCAATTTTCCTTCTAGTGGTGAATAAGGGTTAGGTGGAGTGTATCCACACATAATTCAAAAAAATTATTTTTTTCAAAACATTTTTCAAGATCCAAGGGATGGTATTCAAACCATATAAAAATTCATTTAATCCATCCATATCTTCCACTTGAAAGAGGAAATCTCAACACCAAGGGGTTGTTTAATTATAAGGAAAGAATAATAGTCATAGTATTTAATCAAACCCACCCAAAGGAGGTTGTTTAGGTCAATTTCATTGCCCTCCGACCATGTCGATAGGCCACATTAAACCACTAGGTTAATGCCTATGTAGTAACTTAAGGGGTTTATTAATTCTATAGGCAATATATAGAAATTCCATCATGCATAATAACAACAAATGATATAAATACTATATTTTTTTGGGAAAATAAGTAGACAACCTACCTTATACCAGTTGATGAATCCTTATATAGAATCGCCTCTATCTCAAGTTTATGTCCTTGTGAGAGAAGATATACTTGAGACTCTTTTGTTTAGAGTAGATGATAAACCACTCTCCCATCAAGTAGTGTCTCCAAATTTTCAATGAGAAGACTATCATCCCTAGATCAGGATCATGGGTTGCATATTTCTGCTCATATTGTCTCAAAAAGCATGAACCATTGGAAATCACCACTTTCCTCTATATCACAACACATGCATGCCCATTCCCTAATGTATCACAGAAAACAACGTACCTGACACCCTCCTATGTAAATGCCAATATGGGAGCATTCTTCAACCTCTACCTCAGTTCCTAAAAGCACTCCTTTCACTTCTCTATCCACATTAAAGGATTCCCCTTCCATGTAAAATCCATCAAGGGTGATGATACTTGGAAAAGTCGAGTATAAACCTCTGATAGTACCTAGAGAAACCTAGGAAACTCCATACCTTAGTAAAAATCTTGGGTAGATCCCAAGAAAGCACCACCTTAGTCTTCACCAGATCCACTGAAACTACAACCTATGAAATAAAATGACTTAGAAAGTGGACCTCTTGAATCCAGAACTGACACTTCGAGATCTTACCATAATGATAGTGCTCTCAGAGTGTGTCTAGAACCATCCTAAATTGTATCATGTGTTCCTCCTCAGACGCTGAGTACACTAGGATATCATGCATGAAGACCACCATGAACCGGTCTAAGTAAGGATGAAATATCCTATTCATGAGACCCACGAACACTTCTGGGGGCATTCGTCACACCAAATGGCATCACCAAGTACTCGTAGTGGCCGTAATGACATATGAAGGATGTCTTAGATACAACCTCATCTCGTACACAAAGTAGGCAATATCAAGATCTGATATCACTCTTCGAGAACTAAATCGCTCCCTTAAATTGATTGAAGAGGTCATAGATCCTTGGTAGTGGATAATTTTTCATCACGGTCACCTGATTTAGGCCTTGGAAGTCCATACATAACCTCAAGATCCCATCTACCTTATTGGAAGACAAAACTAGGGCCACCCGGGGTGAAACACTGGGTCTCCTAAATCCCTTACTATGTAGTTCCTCCATCTATACCCTCATATCATGAATCTCTACGGGAGCCATCAGATATTTAGGGGTAGATATTGGTTCTGTTTTAGGGTATATATCAATGAAAAAGTCTACCTCCCTATGGTGAGGTAATCCGAGAACATACTTAAGAAATATGTCCTAATACTTCACCACCATCGTAGGAAAATGAGGACTCCTATCATCCACTTCACCAAGGGTGAGGCTAGCCAAATGGTGAGTAATTAGATGCACCCTCCTATGATTAAGTCCATTCTTTTATACATGATTTACATTTTGACCATCAAAGGAAAACCCAATCCTGTCACAGAGGAAACACCGCACTCTGCACCTAAAACTATCAATCTAATCATGGACTATAGATAACCACTCCATACCGAGAATGAATTCCTAAGGAATCAATGCCAAAACCAAGAGATACAAACTGAAACTCTCACCTCCAAGAGTAATCTCACACTATTAACAACAATGTGTGATCCTTAAATCCCCTCCCATAGGAGTCTCTAAACGTAAGGGTCAAGTCAATGGTCCAACCAAAATCTCTGATCCCTGAATAAGGTCCATGGCCAGAAAAGAATGACTAGAACCTGTGTCTATAAAAACTACAGATAGGGTGGAAAATACATATCATACCTCTAATCATTCCTAGGATTCCGGGGTCATAAGCCTCTATCACCTACAGTTGTCCTCATCCCTATCCACCAGCTCCCTGAGCCTATTGTGGACCACCTAGGGGCGGTGGTTGTAACACATTGATCCTACACCCACATCCTGCTACTATATCTTATCCTCTACCACATCTACCACCCTGTAGACCACCCCTATCATGTCTCTACCTCTACCTCAGCAGTACCACGACCGTCCCTTGATCGTACATACGCCGAGTCAGGCAATCTCGAGCCAAATACCCCTGACCAATGCATGTATAACACTACCTATCTCTGGGATAAATTGAGTAGCACTAGGATCCATGCACTGCTGAACCATTATCCTGGGGTTATCTTATAAAGTTCCTGACACACTTGGGTCCCTAAAACTACCATCGACTACCTACTCCTGAAGTCTCAACCACCTGGTGCCTGCTGGTAGATACCTCTATCGGTTTCTACTCTGATAGAAAGATCTCTACTAGTAGATATTTCTATATTACCACTGTATATGTAGGAATGATAAGGGATATTAGGGATTCCTTGATCTCTTAGAATAGTCCCGAATCAAAGGCATGATCCCTGAAGAATGGGTTTTTTTGGCCGAGGTGGAAACTCAGGGGGGGGGGGGTGAATTGAGATTCTACTTAAAATTTCTATTGAAAACATTATGATAAAATACCCAATTTGAAACATCCCAGTTAATTAAGGTAGTATATATATAAATGTTCAATTTCTCAACAAGTCTCTCAAAGGTTGATTAGTCCTAAGTTGAATCCATGTAGAAACACTTATCTAACTTTTAAAACAGGTTTACTGAATTAAACACATATACACACCAACCAAAACTGACTATCATAGTAAACATAAAATAGTTTTATATTTTTGAAATTATAAGTAGTGGAAAATATAAAAATAGAGTGTTACAAAATAAAGTACACAAAAGAATTCAACAATAGGTTCAGTCTCAAGATGGGACTTAATCATCTCCACTTGGTGATCACCTACCACCAAGAAGTTTCTATTAATAAACTTTGATACACAACCTGTATCAGTCTTTACAATAGTTTTCACAAACTATCCAAGTATCAAAACCTCTACCACAGTTCTTTGTAAAAAAAAAACCAGGGTACACACGACCTCTTCCACAGATATACATGGGAAATAAGAGTGTAATTAATGTTTGGTGTGTGGATTTTCAGTATCCACTAGTTTAAGAATAGGAGATAGTGTGTGTATAATAGACAAACACACACTGATCAGAAATGTAAAATAAATAACACAATAGAGAAAATATTAGTAGGATTTATTTTAGAAGGATCTATGTGTTTTCAGTTTAGCTTTGGACTTCTTGGTGTGAAGAAATTATAGTTTGAGTCCTTTTATGGAAGTTGTCCCCAAAACAGAGTGTCACAACTTCAGGTTTTGGAATCCAGGTACTAAGGTGTTAAAATTATTTATTTGAGAGAGATTTTTGGAATCACAACAAGTAAATGTTGAATTTGTTCTCCCAAATTATATTCTTGAAGCTCTTGGGTCCATAGAGTTAGTGATGGTGTGTTCTCCTCATTATTTAGGTCTTTTGTGTAATGTCTATCTCTCTCTCAACATGATTCATTTAGCTCGATCTTCTATTCTATTTTATATTCTTGAGGTCCACCAATAGGAATGATCAAACCACGTGCAGTCTTTCTCGTACCTCGTACGGTCTCCAGATATGTCTACAAACAACATTAATTAATGTCACAAGCATTAATTTTACCAAATATGGAAATTAGAATAATCTTAAGAAAATTAAAAAAGTATAGAGTAGAAGGGTATATATATTGGTAGACTGGTAGAGATAGCCTTCTTAATAGTAGCTTCTCAACAGTAGCTTCTGCATGGTAGCCTTCACAATAGTAATCTTATCAGTAGTATCCTTGCAACAGTATGATTCATCGGTAGACTTATCAGTGGTATCCTTGCAATGGTAGGATTCATCAGTAGACTTATCAATGTAAGGATTAAAATGATAACCTTATAACAGTAACCTCTTAGCAGTGAATTTATTTAGTTTCCAGCTTTAGCCTTCGGTAGACTTATCAACAGTAAGCTTGAAATGATAACCTTCTAACAGTAACCTCTTAGTGGTGACTTTATTAAGATTCCAGCAGTAGGCTTCCCATCAGTGACCATGTGCCAGTAATCTCTAGTGGTAACCTTTCAGTGGTAATCTCTAGCTGTAACTTCTATTAGTAACCTCAATAGATGACTTAAACAAAAGGATTTTATTAGAGACCTTCATACTAGTGACCTTTTACTTAGAAAATGTTACACTGTAAACTTGATCAAGAAATCAGTGAGATTAAAAATACATAATGGTTACATGATAAAGACTATAATAACTAATTAAACATGATTAGAATATAAATGTAATAGGATTTGGGATTATCAAAATAGGTGAGTCCAACAATCTCCCCCTTTTTGATAATCACAAATTATGGCAGTGATATTTAGAATAAGTAGAATTGCATCAGAGTTAAGTAAATTTTATAATCTCTTTAGTGGTATCAATATACATTGTATTAGGGATAAAATAGAATAATATTTAACCATTTTTATTGTTGAAGGTATATCAGAGCATAAATTTATAAGAATATTATATATGCAGGAATATCATATATGCAAGGGAAGCATATGCAAGGGCCACAATCTGGAAAATTCTCCCCCTTTGTGATTAGAAAAAAAAGACAAAAGGAGACAAAAAGAGATATTTGTATTAATAAAATGCGAGTAAATTATAAAAATAATAATACAAGGATACCTATAAAATATGATAGTCTACATTCAATCCACATCAGATATGTCCAAGTGAGCTTTGTCTTTGGGAGATGAGGAGGCAAGTTCAGAAGATGGAGGTACATGCTAAGTTATATCAGTAAGCAAGGTAAGAGGAGTAGCTACAGAAGCATCAGTAGACCGATAATGAGTAGATATATGAGAAATCATAGGATTCAATCTTCTGATGACCTATTCTGGAGTCATCAAAGTGGAAACACTGGTAGATCCAGATGTAGCTAAGGAAGAAGGCAAGGCAGGAGAGACAATAATGGGAATATAATCCACATGGAGAAATGAAAAAAAAAGATTCATGAAATCCATAATGATGCTCCATCCTCTTTTCATAGCTGATATGAAATCATCCTTATTCTCCATAAAATTTTCCAAAGTAGGAGTCAACTCTCTAAGCATGCTAACTTGATCCTTAAAGTCCTGAGTGAGAGGAGGTATCCTCAAGTTCTCCAACAACACCTTGAAGTGACTTTCCATCTGATGCTTAGTATAAATCCTTTTATAATAGAAATCAATATTCTCTTTGATGGATTTATGATCTTGGGTAGACTCTCTCAGGTAATCACCTATAAGATTATGAATTTCCATAGTAGTGGAAATGACATGAGTCAAAGACTAAGGGTTTGATGTAATTACACTAGAGATCTTCTCCATTTATTCTCTAACAACTGATCTGAAGGCTTTTAGATCAATAGGAGGAGAGGCAGATGAGGAAGTAGAGACACACATAGGTGCTATGGTAAAAGATACTGTCTCCTTAAAAGACTTGGTCAATCCACTGATCAACCTATTCACATCATTATCCTGACCAGTCACATGTACTTACATATACTTCTTAAAGTCCTCAAACACAGTGACCATCTGCTAAACAACACCCTTAACATACCGAATGTCTTTTTACACTTGAGATCTTAAAGCCATATATGAGTCTAAACTCACAATTGATTGTTTCATAGACTCCATAGGTTCTTCCAAGGTCCTTACCTGATTATGGCATTCCTTCACTTCATGTGTTAGATTTGATTGAAATCTAGACATTATCTTTTCCAGAATAGATTCCACAAGATCTTGATTCATAGCCACTATTCTCTCTATCCCAATGGATCTTTCATAAAAGTGTCTTTGAAAATACCATTTTAATGAGTTTAGGTCATCCTTTTTTATATAATCTTGAGGTATAATAACCACTAGTTTCAATATAGTGGTCTTTGAAACAAAATGAACTAGAGGTCTTCTATTAGGTTTTACATCTTTAGAGTATTTATAGTCTAAGACCAACACAATGAATCTAGGGTCCTCTGACCAATTTTCTATCTCATTACTAAAAGATAATGAACCCGTGGAAACAGGTTCCTCCCCCTCACTTGGAGAATCCTCCCAGACAACTTCATTCTCCTTTTCCTGTCTTCCTTGATCAACTGAACAAGCAGGAGAGTCTAATTATACTTCTACAATAGAATCTTCAACCACATCCATTGCAATTCCAACTTGAATAGATTCAACTTACTCTTCCTTTCCATTCTCTACCATTACTATATAACCTATCAAAGGACTAAGAC
Source organism: Viscum album (assembly GCA_963277665.1). Taxonomy (NCBI): domain Eukaryota; kingdom Viridiplantae; phylum Streptophyta; class Magnoliopsida; order Santalales; family Viscaceae; genus Viscum; species Viscum album. The sequence goes on from OY728141.1 coordinate 1,303,353,376, forward strand.
TTAGGTATTATTCTTTACATTCATCATCATTAGGAGTTCCAAACTACTCATGATTAGATCAACTTCATCCTCCTCCTACGATGTCCCTCCAATAGTAATGTCTCTTAAGACATTTTCCTCACATTATTCTTCAGTGGTTTCCTCATCATCACTATCCAATAGGACAGTCTCTCTTCTGGGAAATTTCCTTGGTGAACTAGGCTTTCCAAATAATGCATCACCAATATGAGGACTTGATGGAAGATCAGGATCACTCCTTTCATCTCCAGGAGAATCCTATCTTTCTTGCAGAACAACAACATCCTCTTATACATCTGAATACACTAGTTCCACTTCATCATGTTTTAAACCTAGAACTCTTTTATCCTTTGTCCTAGTAGGATTAGAAATATGGTTGAATTATTCATAAATATTAGCCTCATCATTCTACCATTCCCTTTTCCAAGGGTTACAGTTTATCTTCATAAACTTGAAAATAATTTTGGTAATACAGAAGTTGTCCTTTACAATGATGATTTATTTCTTATTTCCAGCAACACCTTTCACTTTCACCATCAAAGATATCAACTTGGCATAAAATAAAGCATTTGACTTAGAACCAGTCCTAGTCATATCCTCTAACTGAACCATAAAAAGTCTTCAAATTTATATCCTTTGTCCATGCTTCAACAAATACAACAAAAGTATTTCCTTATATTCCAATGTAGAAAATTCCCCTCTCATGGGACATAAGACATGTTGGACAAATTTAAACAGTAATCTATTTTCCCCATCCATCTCAGTAGCAATTACCTTCCTAGGGATTCCACTCCCTATCAGTTCAGCCAGAGCCTCTTCATAGTAGAAAAATTCACTAATGGGAGTCCTCACTCCAGAATAATAGTCTAATATGACTTCATGTGGGACTCTTAAACATTCAACCCATTCAATAGAAGAGAACCCCACACTTACTCCATTTAACTTAGAAATCATTCGGTTCTCATTCTCAGACTGTTCTAACTTCAGAAACTCATAAAAATCCTTTACTATCTTCAGGTAATATGGTCCATTATTTTTTTCAAAGCATTCTACCCAATATTGAGCTTTGAGTGCCTTAAAAACTAGATATTTTCTCGACAACAACCACTCTAAACTTAATTATTTTTGGACCACAATTTACCTCTTCAACAAATGAGGATTGATCAGCTTTACCACAACCTTTCTTCTACCACTAGACCCAGCTCGAGGTCTCTTAGGGTTTGGTGTGTCTCCTTCATCACTATCCATCCGTATTTTTACTCTTTCCATTACTATTTGATTTGGTTTGAGGGTTTTTAGAAGTAGGTTAAGTTTAAGGCTTCGAGATTAAACGGTTTGAGACAGGGTTGAATTGTATTGAAATGTGACTTTTACTTTGTTTTTATCATTTAAGGATAAAAAATCAAGTAAATGAAACAAATAAAATTAAAATGTTTCAGATTCTGGTAGAAAAAATAAAGTCTAGGACCTATCAGTAAGGTCGACTAGAGGTAAGGTGCCAAAAGTAAGGTCTATCAGTGAGGTCCAACAACGAGGTGTCCTAACAGTGAGGTCCAATATTAAGGTGCCCTAATGGTGAGGTCCAATGGTGAGGTGTCCTAATGTTGAGGTCCAACGGTGAGGTCCAACAGTGAGGTGTTATAATGGTGAAGTCCAACAGTGAGGTGTCCTAATAGTGTGGTCCAATGGAGAGGTGTCCTAACGGTGAGTTCCAATGGTGAGGTGTCCTAATGGTGAGGTCCAATGGTGAGGTGTCCTAACGATGAGGTCCAATAGTGAGGTGTCCTAACTGTGAGGTCCAATAGTGAGGTGTCCTAATGGTGAGGTCCAACAGTGTGGTGTCCTTAATTAAAATAAATCATACTTAACTCATTTTTGATGTAATTTAACCTCTCATAATTCAAAGTCTTTGTGAATATATCATCCAATTGATGTTCAGTGCCAATGAATTCAAGAGTGATATCACCTCTTTGATAATGATCTCTCAAAAAGTGATGTATCATATCATTGTGCTTTGTCCTAGAATGATATACTAGATTTTTAGAGATGTTAATAGCACTTGTATTATCACAATTTATAGAGACATGGTTGAATTTATATCCATAGTTCAATAAAGTGTGTTTCATACACAGAATTTGAGCACAAAAATACCAGCAGCTATATATTCAGCTTTGGAAGGGGATAATGAAAAAAATGTTTTCTTCTTACTACACCATGATACTAGTGACTTGCCCAAAATGTGACATGTTTCAGAGGTGATTTTTTTTCTAACTTGCAACCAGCAAAGTCAACATCAGAATAACTTATCAAATCAAATGGTTTTCCTCTTGGATAAAATAGTCATAAGTTGGTAGTGTACTTGAGATATTGAAAAATCCTTTTAACAACAATTAAATGAGATTTTTTTGGATTGGCTTGAAAATGAGAACACATACATACACTGAATATAATATCAGGTCAGCTAGCATTAAGGTAGATTAGACTCCCAATCATACCTCTATAATTGGTTTGATCCATTGGTTTACCAGTTTCATCAGCATATAACTTACAAGTGGTACTAATATGTGTATAACTACCATTATTACTATCCAAACCAAAACGTTTCAAAATATATTTAGTATATTTACTTTGATTGTAAACAATTCCATTTTTATTTTGAAAAATTTTAAATCCAAGGAAAAATTTAAGTTCCCCCATTAGACTCATTTCAAATTCATTTTCCATCATATTTGAAAAATCAGTATATAAAATATTTATAGAGGATCCAAAAATAATTCCATCTACATAAATTTGTACTATTAAAACATATTTGTGAATCCTTTTAATAAAAATAGTAGGATCATATATCCATTTAGTAAAACCTATTGAAATAAGAAAATAACTGAGTCTATCACACCAATTTCTAGGAGCTTGTTTTAGACCATATAAAGCTTTAGAGAGTTTAAAAACATGATTTGAAACATGGGGATTTTTAAATCTAAGGGGTTGTTAAAGAAATACATCCTCAACTATATACCCATTTAGAAATGCATTTTTGACATCCATTTGATAAAGTTTGAAGTTCATATGAGCTGTATAAGAAAGCAGTATCCTAATGGATTCTAGTCTATCTATATGTGAAAAGGTTTCCTCATAGTCTATTTCTTCTTCTTGACTATATCCTTGTGCAACTAATCTATCCTTGTTTCTAACTATATTTCTAGACTCATCAAATTTGTCTCTAAACACCCATTTAGTGCCTATGGTCAACGTGTCTTAGGTCTTTCTACTAATTCAAAAACTCTATTTATTTCAAACTAATTTAATTCTTATTTCATAGCTATAACCAAAAATTCATCATTGATAACATCATTAATATCTTTGGGTTCAAGCTATGAATGAAAGACTTGATGTTCAACCTGTTTTCTTAGAGAAGTTCTAGTTTGTGTCCCTCTATTTAGATCACCTACTACAATATCTAAAGGATGATTCTTGAGAGTTATGATACCTTTAGAAAGGGTTGGACTAGAATCTTCATGGTTTTCTATAGGTTCAGATCCAACATGCTCAGATTCTGGAAAAATTCCAGAACTAGTTGTTTTAACTAGGGGTTCACTGTATTTATCATTAAGGACTAGAGTGGACATACCTTCCTCAAGATATTCAAGAGAGGTTTTAGGTTCATATTGACCAGTCTAATCAAATTTTACATGAACTAATTCTTCCACACATTTTTTTCTCTTATTCAATACTCTATAGGCTTTACTAGAGATTGAGTAACCTAGGAAAATTCCTTCATCATGTTTGGAAGATAATTTGTTTAGATTATCCCTAGTGCTAAGTATAAAGACTTTTCAACAAATAACTCTAAAGTAATTAACCTTAGGATTCCTATTGTTTCATAGATCATAAGAGATCTTCTTAAGAACATGTCTAATTAAGATTCTATTGATGATTTAGCAAGATTTATTAACATCTTCAGCCCAAAAATAGATAGGAAAGTTATACTCATTAAGGAAATTACAAGAAATCTCTTGAAGTGTCCTATTTCTTCTCTATACAAATCCATTTTGTTGAGGTGTTCTAGTAGCATGAAAAGTGTGATTATATCCATTATGTGAGAAAAAAGATTCGAACTCCTAATTTTCAAACTCACGGTCATGATCACTTCTCAAGGTCTTAATTCTAAGTCCACTAATATTTTCTACAAACTTGGAATATTTAATGAATTAAGAACATGATTCAATTTTGTGAGATAGAAAGTATACCCAAGTGTATCTAGAAAAATCATCTACAAGAACGTAGACATAGTGCTTCCCTTTTAAACTTGACAATCTAGAGGTTCCAAACAAATCCATTTGAACCAACTCAAGCAGTTGAGAAGTTAAACTTATTTCCTTGGTTTGAAAGAAACTTTGTGTTATTTTCCCTTTTGAAAAGTATTACAGAATTTGTTAAGCGGGAATTCCAATTTAGGTAAGTCTCTAACTAAACATTTACTAGTTAGTTTCCTAAGGTAGTTCACATTGTAGTGTCCTAATCTTCTGTTCCATAACCAAGATTACTTATTAAAATCATTTTAATAAGAAATGTTTTTCTTGGCTAAAGAGTTTAAATCAAGAGCATATACATTTTTATTTCTACGAGGAGTGAATATTAAGTCATTTTTAGAATTAAAAACATTTAATGCATCATTTTTAAACATAACATTAAAACCATCATCACACAACTGAGAGATACTTAGTAGATTGTACTTTAAACCATCAATAAAAAGTACTTGTGAAATTAATATAGTATTAGGGTTACCAATTTGGCCCAAACTAACGATATTTACCTTAACATTATCAAAAAATGTAACATGTCCACTATAAACTTTGATCAGGCTCCTAAAGCATGAATAGTATCCTATCATATGTTTTGAACATCCACTGTCCAAGTACCATATGGTTTTATATGAACTCTTTAGACAATTTTCCTGCAAAACAGATTAAGCATAGGGTAACTTTGGTACCCAGATTTTCTTGGGTATAGAGAGGTTAGTAAGTAAAGATTTGGTAACCGATATTTGTTTTATAGGTTTCTTATAATCAACAGACAAGTTTTGAGACATAAACAGTTTTGTAGGTCCTTTATAAAATTGTTTTTCAAAAGATAATCCAGAACTTGAACTAGTAGTAAACCGTTTAGATTTTGGAATAAATTTGTTTCTAATAATCCTTCTCTATCCTAGTTAATATTCTAGACCAATTTTGTATTTTGGATAAATTTGTTTCCCTATAAACCGAGTCAAGGTATATCTACTGGTAGTAAACTTCTCAAGATCTCTTTTTAATTGCTCATTTGATAATTTATGTTCAGAAATTTATTTTAACAGCTAAGAGAAGATTTCCTTCTCAATATCCAAATTAGACTTATAATTGGAATTTAAAGCATGTTGACATTTCAATGATTTATATCTATCCTTGAGGTTATTAAAGGCATCCTCAAGAATTCCACAGTATTTCAAATAGTTCCTCCTTAGTCATATTTTCCTAATTATTTGATTCACTTTCATTCCCAGAATAATAAGCACTATGTATAAGAGAATTAAGTGTTAAATTAGATGTTTTTTCAGGAAACATAGGTTTGCATGATTGTTCTTTTTAGTAGCAGACGTGTCAGATCCACTGGGGCTGTCTCCTAAAGCACTCCAAGTAGCTTTAACAGCCTTTTTATATCCCTTTCCCTTTTCTCCATATTTCTTCTTGAATTTAAGCTTGGGGAAATCATCCTTTACATGACCTTTTAATTTACACTCATAGCAGATTATCTCACTTTTATTGTCATTACATTTTCTGTACTTTTACCAATTTAATTTACTATCATACCTTCCTCTATAGATTGAATTTATAAAGAAAGTATTATTTTGATAGAACTTTTGGAACCTTCTAGCAAGATGATCCATCTCCTCATCACTGTTCGAATCTGAATCTTCACTTGTGGAACTGTCTACAGTAACTTGAACCTTTTCCTTGTCTTTGCTATTTGAGGTAATATTCTTGAATGTTATATATTTCTTTCTTGGTTCTTCATCTTCTTCTTGATTCACCTTAATCCCTTCTTCATACATAATGAGTTTTCCAATTAGTTCCTTCACTGGTAGATTGCTTATGTCACATAATTCTCAGATAGAAATAAAAGTTACTCTCCATCTATTAGGTAGGCATTGAAGCAATCTCATAATCTGATCCTTTCTTTCTACGGGTTTCCCAAGCAGACTCATGGTATATACTATCTAATTTAACCTAAGATACATTTCAGAGATAGTTTCATTAGGCTTCATTTTAAAATTATCATATTTAATAGAGTAAGTATTTAATCTCTTTTCTTTAAAATTTTTTATTCCCTCATGGGAAACATCCAAAGTATCCCAAATTTCATATGAAGTTTTACAGGAAGATTTTATATTAAATTCTTCCTCACCTAAAGCACAATACAATGCATTCATTTTTTTACAGTTATTATTATATGTACCTTTAGTCAACTGGGACCATGTATCCATAGCAGTAGCAGGTAATGCATGTTGTTCTTTAATTGTGTCCCAAATTTCAAGACCCATGCTCTCTAGATACATTTTCATTTTCAATTTCCACTGAGCATAGTTATTACCATTAAAGAAATGTGGTCTGTTAGTAGCTTCACCCTTAACTTGGTTATCCCTAGCTAATTAAAATTTAAAGAATTGAAAATTTAGATATAACATATTTTTTAATATCTTTAAGATAAAAAAATAACAATTGAAAACAATTTGAAAAACATAAAAAAATATTTCTAATGGTATCAATAAATGCACCCTCTGATACCAAATGTTGGTCGAGGTAGAAACTCAAGAGGGGGGTGAATCGAGTTCTTACTTAAAATTTACATTAAAAACTTTATGATAAAATCCCCAATTTGAGACAGCCCAGTTAATTAAGGAAGTAGAGATATAAATGTTAAATTTCTCAATAATTATCTCAAAGGTTGATTAGTCCTTAGTTTAATTCATGTAGAAACACTTATCCCACTTTTGAAATAGGTTTATTAAATTAAACACCTATACACACCAACCAAAACTGAAAATAAGAGTTAATGTAAAACAATTTTCTATTTTTGAAATTATAAGGATCCAAAAATAGAAAAAAAGAGTGTTATAATATAATGTACACAACAGAATTAAACAATAGATTTGATCTCAAGCTGAGACTTAATCCTCTCCACTTGTTGATCACCTTCCACCAAACAGTTTATATTAGTAAACTTTGATACACAGTCTTTATCGGACTTTACATTAGTTTTCACAAACTTTCTAGGTCTCACAACTTCTACCATAGTTCTTCAGGGTAAAAACAAAAAACCAAGACACATATGACCTCTTCTATAGTTATACATGGGAAAAAAGAGTGTATGTATTTTTTGGTGTGAGGATTTCAATATCCTCCAGTTTAAGCACAGGAGACGGTGTGTGTATAACAGAAAAACACACACTACTCAGAAATGTAAAATAAAGAACACAATAGAGATAATATTATGAAGATTGAGTTTAGAAGGATCTATGTGTTTATAGTTTAGATCTGGACTCCTTGGTGTAAAGAAATTATAGTTTGAGTCCTCCTCTGGAAGTTGTCTCCAAAATAGAGTGTTGCAACTTTAGATTCTGGCTTCCAGGTACTGAGGTGTTCAACTTCTTGGTTTGAGAGAGATTTTTTGAAACACAAAAAGGAAGCATTGAATTTGTTCTCCCAAATTATCTTCTTGAAGCTCTTGGGTTCACAGAGTAAGTGATAGTGTGTTCTCCTCATTATTTAGGTCTTTTGTGTAATTTCTATCTCTCTCTCAACATGATTCCTTTAGCTCGATCTTCTATTCTATTTTATATTCTTAAGGTCTGACAATAGGAATGATCAAACCACATACGGTCCTCCTCGTACCTCATACGGTCTCCAGATATGTCTACAAACAACATTATTTATTGTCAGAAGCATTAATTTTACCAAATATTTCTGTTAGAATAATTTTAATAAAATTGAAAAAGTATAGAGTATAAGGGTATAAATATCGGTAGACTGGTAGTGGTAGCCTTCTCAATAGTATCTTCTCAACGGTAGCTTATCAGTGGTAGCCTTCACAATAGTAAGCTTATCAATGGTAGCCTTGTAATGGTAGGCTTAATCGGTAAACTTATCAAAGGTAAGATTAAAATAGTAACCTTATAACAATAACCTATTAGCGGCGACTTTATTAAGCTTCCAGCGGTAGGCTTCATCAGTAGACTTATCAACGGTAAGCTTAAAACAATAACCTTCTAATAGTAACCTCTTAGTGGTTACTTTATTAAGCTTCCAGTGGTAGGCTTCCCATCAGTGACCTTGTAATTGTAACCTCTAGCGGTAACCTTCCAGTGGTAACCTCTAGTGGTAACTTCTATCAGTAACCTCAACTGGTGACTTAAACAGAAGGCTCTTAACAGATACCTTCATACCGGTGACCTTTTAATAAGAAAATTTTACATTGTAAACTTGATCAATAAATCAGTGAGATTAAAAATACATAATGGTTACATGATAAAGACTATAAAAATTAATGAAACATGATTAGCATATAAATGAAACAGGATTTGGGATTATCAAAACAGGTGAGTCCAACAGGTGTCACACCATATCTGTGGAGTAGCTAAAAAGATCAGTAAACCTCGCTGAGTAATCCACCATAGTTTGACTACCCTACTGTAGATGCATGAGCTTTTGGATTTTATCACATGACTCCATTAGTTGGTTGTTTCACTTTTATTATGAATAATTAATTTCTAGGTTCCTATAGTTATTGTATTTTTTTGTTTTTTAATTATATTTACATTATAATGGACTTATAAAAAATGTTTTGGAAGAATCATTTTAAAAGTGAAGTGGTGTTATTTTATAAATAGAATTTTCAAAAAAATTGTAAAAGAGGAAGAAAATGATTTGGTTTTGGTTATCAATTAAAATTTCCTAATTACATGGTTTAAAATAAAATTTAAAGTAAATACATGTTTATTTCATGGGTTTTAAATTAATTATTTTAAACTATATGTGTATTTTTTAATATAAAGGCACCATGCCATTGTTTTTTGGATTGAAAGCAATAATGTATGATCATATTTTATTTTATGCAGACTCACATGGAAAAAATAATTTTTATATTATGTTAAAACTTTAATTTTGTGGAATTATATATAAGGGTAATTACATTGACTACCTGGTGAGATCCTACTTGGAACGTTTCACTCACACTAGGTATATGCACTACTGAGTGGGTGTGTATATATATTAAATGTTTTATTTTTGGTCCCCAGTTTGTGATATTTTATTTTTGAGGTTTTATAGATCTATTAAAATATGTATTGGGTTTTGATGGTGGCATGGGTCATACAGAGCAACTCTTTTTGTCATTGAGATGATGTTTGTATATTGTCTATTTTGTCTAATAGTTGTGTTTTATTTTCTTTTATTTTTTACTTTTATCATTATTATGTATGATGAAAGTTTTATATTATTTTTAAGTTGATCTAATTACTTATTTACACTATTCTATATTTGAATTGTTTTATTATTATAATGTTATTATTTTTGAGTATATGGATAGAAAATGTATGGATAGGTTAGGTTGAATTCTTGGAATTGTTTTACTATTTGTTTACAGGAAAGATGGATAGAACCATTACCAAATGTGAATTATTACTATTCAGGCACTATTTTATAGCTCATTGGGATTAAGAATTCTCTTCAGAACTAGTGGTGGGATGACCCAAGTGACATGGTAGGTCATTGATTCATTAAAAATGGTATCAGAGACTAGGTTCTCATTAGGAAACTTTTTTAAAAAGCACCCTCTTATTATTTGTAAAGTATAGGGAGTATAAATATTTTATTTTCCTCAAAACACGAGAGGTAGATTATGAGTAGGTTACTAATCAACACCTTTTATGATGAAACATGATTTACATTTAGTAGTTGGTATTTATTTTCTAGTTTTACTATTTTGTTTAATTGTGGTTTGTGATAATGGTGTTTTAAACCCCATAATGATTTTTTTGAGTTTACTAAGGGTTTCTTTGATTTTTGGGATGAGAAAAGTGGAATATTTAGTTAAAAAAAAATTAAATCACATAGCCTAAAAACTATGAAGAGGTTGGATTCATGATTCTGGATCCATTTTAGAATCCATTTCATGATTAGTGCATAATATTTCAAACTAGGAAACCATTTCATTAATGCTTCTACATCCAATTTTTCCCTGATATTTAGACTTCCCTAGAGTGATTATGATGATAGGGGTAAATTATAGATATTTTTTTTGCTATATTGATCTTTTTGGAATGAATTTTTTAGAGTTGTGGTATTTTTTATTTATTCATTTGTTGTGAAAATTGGTTTGGTGTAAAAAAATGAAAATTTTATAAAAAACATTTTTAGTTTCAAATAAGGAATTGGGTATTGGTTTAAAAATGGAATTGGATTGTATGATTTTTTTTGAAACAGACTATTTCGTCCTGAAATAGATTATTTCATCCTGAAATAGATTATTTCATCTTGAAATATTCAAATTATTTATGGGTTTGAAACCATTTGGTGGGGTGTTTTGTAATATTTCATGAACCACTTGGAGTTTTTTTAATGAGTGGTCAGTTTTTTAATGAAAATCAAGATTTGTTTTTAAGTATTCTAATAGTTTAATTTATTTGATATGGAAAGTGGATTTTAGAATAGCATTTTGAAATATATAATTTCTTTGTAAATATAAAATGAAATTCTTGTTTTAAAGAAGTAGTTAGTGGTTTTTGAATTTGGGTTGAGTGTTTTGAAATTCCTTGGGAGAGTTATGATTTTTAAATGAAGTGAAATTATTTAAAATAGCTGGATGTTTTTTTAAATCAAATGATTTTTGGAAATGTGTTATTGATTCCTTCTTTAATAATGTGATTTGAAAAAAATGGATTGAATTTTTATCTTGTGTATTTATTCAAAAAATGATTGAATTTTAATTTTATGCCTTAATGTGAGGGATGGGTTGATTGGGTTTGGGAATAATGAATGATTTTTATTCATATTTTTTTGTTATTTATAGTGCTCCTCCTAGAAAAGTATCAATGAAAGTAGAAATGTTGTTTATTAGGATGAACTATAGGGTCTTTATCTCTAAGGATAAGTCCCTTATATGTTCTAGATTATGCCTAGAAATTTAATAGAGCAAAACATGTTATTGTTCAATCTCTTTGTGTAATGATGAATCTTAGATATTTAATTAAAGTAGTGTTTGTTCATGGGAATTATCCACATACCATTAAATTAAATAAAACACTGAGTTCTTGGGCCCTCTTTAGGTCTAGTGAGAAATGGATGTATTTGAAACTTATTTATGGTTTTCTAGAGGAGGTCATCGCTTGATCTTAAAATATATTTTTTGATCTATTAGAGAACCATGAGTAATAAATTCTTGGTGGTTGTGATCTATTTTCACTTGTTGGAGGTGTATAATTAGATCAACATCAGTAGTTTCATATGGAGATGATATGGGATGAGTGTTTTTGACATGAATTTGATTTGGGTGATGGTTTATTTTTTATAATATTTCTTAAGGAGGTCAGACTAGTTGTGGTTTTGTTGAGACCTTTATTCATTATATCCATTGGGTTATTTTTTGGTACTATGTGTGTGAGAGGTAGTTATTTTGGGGTGTTCACTACTCATTAATTTATGATGCAATTTTTTTATGTATAGTGAAGACCATGGGATGAGGTTTGTTTGGTAGACAGTGCATGGGGATGACTTGGGAATATGATTGGGTAAACATAGATGATCTACTATTTTCTAGTGAAACCATGAGTTCTATAAGGTTATTATTTCTCCCAAGATCATAATGATATAGTGTTATGCGAGTTTTAAAATGAGATAAATTCTATATTGTTTTATGACCCAAGGTGATAACCACATTATTCCATATTGACTCATGTTTTTATTGATGTCTTTCTTCTATTATTTTACGAGATAACAGATTTACTGACTCAATTGTGTGATATTTTGGATTTTATTTTATGGGTTATGATCTCTTATGGTGTTTATGTTGGTAATATTTATTAGTTGTCTGTGGTTTGTGGAATATTTTCATTTCCTAAGATGATTAGTGTAAATGGGTTATTTTTTCGATGTTCATTATATTGTGTGTACATTTCCAGTATTTCTCTATTTCATAAAAATTCAAAATGGTGGGGAGACCTATGCTTGGTATCTATTTTCATATAGATTCATGCTGGATTCTTGTGATTTGGGTTATTTTTGAGGTTATTGGATGATGATTGAGGATTTTTATGTGGGTTTTTAAGAATTTTCTAATGAGTGGTGTGTCCTTTTATGGGAAATCCCTTTAGTTTTCCCCACCCTCCCACCTCATTTATTTGGGTGTTTATGTTTTTTTTATTTTTTTGGTTGAACCCTTTTCAAAGAAATTATAGGGGCATAAAGTGGAATGGTGGGTAGAATTTTGATATCCCCATGTCATTATGGTATTTAATATTATTTAATTTTGGGATATTTTAATAATTCAAGAAGATTTTCCTTTTTGGTGTTTTGAACTTAAAAAGTTATTTTTGAGGTGAGGGTGACCCTAGTACACCATGGAACTTGGGGATTAGGAGTTTTGGTGTGAATTTTGGCTATATGAATTTCTTTATGGGAAATATGGATGGGATAAATGCCCATATTGGGAATTTATCTAGGAATTTTGGTCAAGGGATTACTATTTGGGAAATAGTAGGAAACACTACACCATAGAGAAATCCATGGAAGGTGATGAAATAATGAGAGGTAAGGGGCTTGACCATAGTGTTTGGGTATATTAGGGGTTCATGAAGAATTCTGGGAAGTGATCTAGGACATGGTTCAAGCTGTTGTTCATATGATGGTGGTGCCCTTTATACTATTTTTTAGTTTCATCCTTTACTTTTTCATCTTTTAAGAGGGTATGACCCACCATATTCTTCTCCATACGTAATTTCAATCATGGATAGCACAAGGAGACCCCCTCCTATTCCATCAATTCAAAGATGTTAATCATTTAATTCAAGTGGATTTTGTTGGTAGATTCATATTTTTCACTTCCTTAACTTATTCCTTCCATTTCCACCAATATTATCTTCCTTCTATGAACCCTAACAACCATGGGGGTGATTCTAGTGTTAGGAATGGGTCCAACCATGAGTATTTTGTTGTTTATGGATTTTTAAAGCCATTTACTACCTTGGTTATTCTTTTTCTAAATAAGGTTATTTTTTTTTCATCCTATTAAGGTAATATATTTTATAATAATCCCCTTAGATCACATGTTATAAAATTATTGGGTGTTTTAATTTTTTTCTTGTGAATTATAAATATAAGTGGCACCTCTAGTGGGATTGAAAATGGATTTTCAATCAGTTTTATAATTAATATAAAAAGGTATTAATATGTCTTAATAATGATGATTTCTAAATTGGATGGTTAGGCATACTAAGTTTTTCCTAAAATGAAAAAAAGAAATTTGGATTTTTAATGGGGTGTGAGGAATATGTAAATTTTTAAAGAATGTGTTTCAATATTTTAAAGAGATTTCATCTAAAAAATGGATGTGTGAAGTCCCTGTGAAATATTTTCTATCATTTTTTATGGTTTTTAGTTATTTTTAGATCATTTTGAGAAATTATTGACTTACAAAAGTATTTAAAGTAGTTTTTTTATATATTGGTTTCAAATTATGTATTTGAAGTGAGATATTTTAGAAGGTAAAATGGATTTTAATTCTGACGTACTCTAAGAAGGACCATTTATAATTTTATAAATGAATTAATTTTTGATTGTGAGACCCTTTATTTTGAGCCCCTTATTTTTTTGTTATGATTTGAATGAAGCCCTTGGGTGTGTTTCATACGATTATTCTATTATGTGATGCTTCATCTTGGATGATATGAAATGGGATATTTCTTATGAGCATGTAAGAAATGAGATTTTGTTTATTTATTTAATTATTATTTATGGTCGATTTATATATTCATCTTTTATAATGTAAAATTTCTCACCCATAATTATTGATTTAATTATAATCATAGGAAATTATCATATGACCTTAATGAGTACAAGACTAAGTATATACTGTGAAATGATAAGGGAATGTGGACCAATTAGACTGAGTGGGATAACATGACAGATTGTGGCATATGGTAGCTTGATCACCCTCAGGATCAATTATACATCATGTATAGTCTTATGAGACTACAGAGATTGTACATGGGATCTTTTAGGCCATCCTAGTTTTCCATTCACAAGTTCAGCTTCTTGTTACTTGAGTCACAAAGAGTCTCCCATGATGCTTAGTTATCATTGATAATTATTTAGGGGATACCATTTCATGACTTAATTTCGGCCCAAAATTTTGATTTGATCACCTGAAATTTTTGGTTGGATACTTTATTTTTAGAATGCCTCATCAATCTATAGGTTCTATTGGTCCTTGTATTCAATTTTTTGTTTTTGTTTTTTATTTAATTTTAAATTAATTGCTAAAAATTGGTTTGAAAGTGTGGTTTTAATGGTGAAGTGGTGTTATTTTATAAATGGATTTTGAGAAATGTTTTGAAAAAATATGAAGAAAATTATTTTGTTTTAGTTATGAATTTTAAAATACTCATTAGTTGGTTAGAAATAAATTTTAAAGTAAATATTTTTCTATTTATTGGGTTTAGAATTAATTATTTTAAACTGGATGTGCCATATTTTTTTTTCTAAAAAGGCTACACCACATGGTTTTGGGAATGAAATTTATAAAGTATGATACTAATTTTCTTTATTATCATTCAGGTGGAAAATGAAATTTCTATATTATGTTCAAATAAGTTTTTGTGAAATGTTTTGTGATGGGAATTACATAAAATCTTAATCAAATAAAATCAGGCATATTTTTCTCACATCTTACTTGTAGACCATTGTATGGGAATGTATGATGTTTCAAAGTTTTCTGTATGGTGACTAGGTTGTGATATTTAATCATTGAGGTTATTCTTAGTCTTTTGATGGACATATTATGTTTTATTAGTTAATTTGGAGGATCTTTTGTGGTTGTTGGGATGGTTTTCATGTATCGTTCATTTTGAAAAGTAGCTGTATTTTATTTTGTTTTCATTTTACTTCTAAAACTGTTATTTAGGATGGATATGTTGTATTTTATTTTTGAGTTGAGCTAATTGTTTTATTTCTGGTGTGCCTATTTTGGAATGTTTTGTTATTTGTATATTTTCATTTTTTCATGCATGGATGTCCATTGTATTGATAATTAGTTTTGGATTATCAATGGTTTACATTGTGATTTTTTATTATATATGGGTGTTAAACTATTTATAAGTGTGAATTATTGAAACTAATGTACTAGTTTCCAAATTTTGGAGATTGGGAATGCTCTTTGAGCCTAGTGAAAAACTGACCTGGGTGACATGGTACGTCAGCTCGGGATAGTTTATTACAATCATGATGGGGGTGGGTTATGATAAGTAAAACCAATATATATTGTATAATCATGAGATTTATACCACATAAACTATATTTAAGATTAATATAGAACCAAATACATTATATATAACCCTGAAATATCAAATACGCAAGGTTTTTTTATTCCCATCATGTTTTTCTATATTAACAATTTTTTTAAATATATTATATATTATGCTATGAACTCATTCAAAAATCCTTTAATAATTCATCTTAATGATTTATCTAATAAGAAGGTATTTTAAAATAAATAATTTAGTTCTTATGTGTGGCTATGTTTCCTTATATTTTATGTTATCTCCTACGATATCATAGAATAACTCTATCATTTATAATATTCTAGGAACTACCCAAATTCTATTAATTAACTTTTCATCCAAATAGTTTCCTTTGAAAAATTTAATGCAATAATGTTATATACTTATATTAACGAATAATTTTTTTATAATGAGTTATTCCTCACCCACAAATACCAATAATAAATACTTTATACTTCTCAATTACTTAAGGAAATTATTTATAAAAATCCAATGACTATCACTAGAATCTAAATGTTATTGACTTTTTGTAATAAAATCATATGCGACAACAAGCCTATAACACAACAGGATACACATGGTTGATCCTGTCGTTGAATTATAGGGAGTATCATTCAGGAATTTAATTTATATATATATATATAATTACATTGAGACTTTGTACAACTCACACAATTTAACAATATTAGGAAATCCTTCTTGGATTTCTCTATGGGAAAAGTTTTTCACACATTAACCATATATTATTTATAACTAAGGATAAGAAAAATCTTATATCTATATCTATGGATCTTCTTACCCATTATTAAATCAACTTCACCCATTTTCCTTATTGAGAACAATTTCCATAACTAATATTTTATATAATTTATATTTGGAATATCATTTTATATGAGTTGTTTTTCATCCACACACAACATTATAAATTTACCATTTCTCCCATTAGCTTGTTGATAAAAAATAATCATATTTATTTTTAGTGAAATAAAAAATTATAAATTCATCATTGAAACCAAACTGTTAATATAATAATCTTACTATAATCCATAAATGTTCCTTTGAAACTTTCATATATTAACTACACCATTTTATCATCATAACATCCATGTTGTATCACATATTCATCCCTAAAGATATTTTCATTAAGAAAATAATTTTTGACATCTCTTTAGTAGTTTTCATTTTTTAATGAGTTTCTATAGAAATTGAAAACCTTATGGTATTTACCTAATTTAATATTTTAAATTTTTATTTATAGTCAAAATAATGATATAATATATATGATTTTTACACAAAAAAATACTTATAAGTAAACACTAAAGGCCTTAAGGCCACCTCATGGACTTCAGGCTACATGCAGTTTCCCTAGACAGACTACAAAAAAGGAGTATCCCCAGAAGAGGATTCAAAATAGGTGTACTCACCAGAGAAAGGCCAAATGGATTTGTCAGAATGAGAGGGTATGGCTATTCCATCGGGACCAACCTGTGCTTTCATGGGAAGCCTATCCAAACAGCCATGTGAAGGTGGAGAGCTACTATCATGATGCAGATGCTGGGGAGCGGCAGTTCCTTGTATAAAGTCTGGTTGAATTTCTTAAGACCTTCGGGTCATGTAATATCCTAAGCCTACAGGCCATGTAATCTCTAAGCCTACAGGCCTTGTAATGGTTCCCCCTCATCCCTTTAAAGGGGGTTATAAAAAATCAATAAAAATAAAGGCCTTAGGGCCATTTGGGCTATTTATAGTCTTTT
The DNA here is from genome assembly GCA_963277665.1 of Viscum album. Lineage (NCBI taxonomy): Eukaryota > Viridiplantae > Streptophyta > Magnoliopsida > Santalales > Viscaceae > Viscum > Viscum album. The sequence goes on from OY728141.1 coordinate 1,303,370,734, forward strand.
TTTTTGATTTCATTATGTCTGACCATTTATTAAATTTATAAATATTGATATATTTTTGATAGGTGGTAGTTTTATCTTATATCAACTCAACCTCAAAATAATTTTACATAATAAATCCATATCTCTTTGGCTATTAATAAATCCTATGAGACAAAATGTGCTATCATGAAATGAATTACCACCCCACAACCTTATAGGAGTTAATATAGAATGCTACCAGAAAATAGGTGCACCCAATGATCACTAATGTATGGTAATAAAGTCACATGGATAAACAAAAAACCTTTAGGTATGGTTTTACTTAAAATAAAATACACTCCTCATACCAAGATTCTATCAAAATTTTCAAATGAGGTATATGTATATTTAACATACTGAATCATGTAGGATAAATAAAACTAATTCACAGTTAATTACCATTATTTGAATAACACATGGTTCCTAAAAAAATTATAAAAAATTCCATTCTACACCATTAAATTTCACTTTATATGGTTCTTTGGGACTTTACTTTGTATAATTTCATCAGAATATATGTTTGGGTGTATACACATACATGAGTGTTTTATATTTAGGTGTTCCCTCTACCTCCTTTTAAGAATGGAATCGACATAACATCTTAGATCCTGAGTCGAGGATCTAAGTAGGTAACTCAGATATAGATCCTTATAATATAGGGAGTTACACATTGAAACTATTTATATACCATACTATGTTTACATGTTATTGATGATCTATAAATTTTCATTTTAAATGTTTTTATATATTTATGTAAATGGGTATATTAGTTTAATTCATACATCTAATAATGTTTCAAATGTTTTGGAGTTATGGTGATTACATAATTAGTGTAATATGATTACACCCTATATTTTCACCTTGATAGTTATACATGATTCATGGTTTTCCTTGTATATAACTAAAATTAATTTATAATTTATAATTTTTATGCCTCTTTTGACTATGATTTATGTTTATTTGGGTATAATTCCACAACATGTTATAATTATATATTTTAGATTTTGTTTTCTTTCAGTAATGTATGTTAGAGACCCTTGTTTTACTATTTACTTTTACTTTTACCTTGGATGTGAATCATTTTTGTTGTATAAAATTCTTTTTTTAGTTAACATTTTTTGTATTTAATTATGGTGGTATTATAAAAGTGATAAAACCATCTCCCATATATTTTCTCTAAATCCCCTAAGTTAGAATCCATCCTCTGGTAATTGGGAGCCACAACTGATTTCACTTGGTTGTCTGTCCTAGTGTTGTTCAGGTAATTGGGTTTGGATATCTACATTAATAACTATAGGACAAAGAAAACTGATAAAAAAGATAATTACCATTCATACAATAATTTTTTTGGGACATAAATTTGAGATATTAAATACTATAAATAAAAATATGATAACATGTATCAAGTCAATATAGTCTAAAATTAAAGATGATATGGACATAAAATACATGGCCCCAAAATTGAAGCATCAATAAATATACTCCTTTTCAACATAAAACTTTAAAAGAAAACATATTATCAGATAGATCATTTACATTTTTACTTTATATCTCTCTTTAGGGACCATAAACAGTAAATTAATATGTATTTACTTTATTTGTATGACACCACACATAATCCACATTGCCACCAAGGTTTTTATGTAGAAGGTGTGTAACAAGACTCAATAGGATAACCATAAGACTTACCTTACACCCCATGAATATTAAAGTCAAGTAATATTTAAATGAGTTTTATAAAATATTATCTAATGACATGATTATTTTATAAAAAATATAAATCATTTAAAATTTGAACCATAAACAATATTTCAAATTAGAAAATAAGAAAACACACAAACATTCCAATCATCTTCATACACTATCTACTCCCACACCCTTTCAATTTTCCAAAACTCAGGGGATCTAATAGAATATGAGCTATAACCATTTGGGTACCTAATACTCATGAGTTTAGTGACTACCCTACTACCTCATTTCCTTACTAATAAGGCCCCCACAATGAAGTGGGATTTTTTCACCTATCCTCATAGAACATTATGATCCCCCCTCCACTGAAGTGAAATTAATCAATCTCATGTTTACTCCATCACCCCTAAAATAATTCAACCAAATAAAAAATATAAATATCAGTGCATAAAAATACAAAAATATAGGAGCATCATCATCATAAAATAAAACTTTTAAATTTCACTAATTTTACTAGAGATCACACTAGAAACTAGGAATACACCATTTATATTTTTTTATATGTTTCAACCAAATCAAATCCCATTTCTGAAAATCATTTCACCACTATATTTAAATCATAAAAATATATTGAATAATTTTATTGGAATTAAACATCCTTTATAAAAGGATTTGGAATAAAAAATCATTTAAAATAATTCAACTACCTCAATATAATGATGATAAAAAATACACCACTATTCTGAAGATCATACCACACCTTACTCTTATCCAATAACTAGAACCAAAACCAATAAATTATTCATTCCCTATCATTTTATTTCAAATAAATCCTCTATTTTAGGTATCCAACATGAAATAAATATATATAGATATAAAGAGGTAAATTTGACAGAGATATACTATGATATAGTATCCACACAACCAAATATCTAAGGGAAGTGGAGGTTCAAAGGAGATAATCCAAAATAATTTCCTAAAAATCAACCAAAGATAGAAATACCCTATTAAAAAGAAGAAAATAAAATAAGTTTCTAAAATATTTGGTTAAAATAAAATTTACAGAGACAATTTTATAAAAACACGTGGTATAAATTCATTACAGCACCCCAATCCCATGCTTCTAGATTTGGTGATAAAACATATTGTGTAATTTTCTTTATCAAATAAGTAGAATAATTACCCAACATATTATAAAAATGAGAAACTTTTACCATTATTGGTTTTTGAGAATAGAAAAACCCTTTCAGTTTTATCTGATATATGAAAGAATTAAATAAAATGGAAAAAAGACACTACATTGACTAACTCCGTGAGCGAAGCAAATGCCTTTGAAAAACTCTTCTGATCCTGTGAAAAATAATTTAAAACAAGGGGTGAGCATTAAATATACCAAGTATGAGGATTTGAAATCTTTGATAAATAATTTTAAAATATTATTTTGAAAATACTTTCAAAAATACAATTAAAAATACCTTTTGAAAAAATTATTTGAAATTACTTACGGCTTAAAAAAAATACTATATCACTTTATAAAATACTTACATTCAAAAATTGTTTTAAACATATTCCATTGTTTTTTTGAAAACAATACGCATGATTCTAAAAAAACACTATTCTAAGACCACTTGAAACATTGAAGTCTATCTTGGGCCTACCCACTTAGTGAAGGATGAGTTCACTCCCCAATTCCCTTCTATATTTACAACGTTCAAGTGTTGGATTTTCTGAAAACATTTTAATCTTTCTTTACTTATATATACATTCACTAGAATTTTTAAGTTTAAAAACATGTCACTACATTAAAATAAACATTCAAACTTATATTTATATATAAGTATGTACATAAAAAAATATATGACCTTTCATTTCATATCACTTGCGAGTTTGGTTACACCAAAAACTCAGGACCTAAGCCTTTGCATAAACTATCCATGCATTCAAACTTTCTTTCAAGTGATACCTTTTACATCCGTACAAATATTTTTTTTTCAAAAATTAAGTTAAAAATAAACATCTTAAATAAAAAATTTCAATTCTTAGAGAAATACATGTTCTTAATAATCTCAAAATTAAACCATAAAATTTAATTTGAAAATAAGAGTTTATTATGAATTTAAGGCATGTCGATGTTATGCAGAACTCATATCCAGGATTGTATATAGATGTTACATCCTTTATTTTATTATAATGTGATGACATGACTTGTACATTTTTTAGAAACATGGTGATAAAATCATAAACATAACAATAACCATTTCATCCTTATATATATATATATGCCAAGGAATTTATAATACTCATCATCACAGAATAAAGTCATGTTTGAGAAAAACATAAATAAATGAGAATATAAATTGGAAGAATTAATATAAAATCAAATTAAAACATAAAAATTTTTATATCAATATATATTAGTGGAATAATAGTTTTGGAATGGTAATTAGAATTAATAATACTTGAAAATAATTATATTTTTAATAAAACAACTCTTTATACCAAAAACAAATTTAAATTACACAAAATATAAACTCTCTTGAATATAAATAATTAAACCTTGGTTTGATAATGATACTTATATATATATATAAGATAATAACATATTGAAATTCAACATATATCTATATAAATCATAATTCAAAATAGTGGGTAAATAGAAAAATACATATATATCTTAGAAATTTGAATGAAAAATTTACCCTTAGAGAATTTTATAAGAATTCAATAATAAAAAACTGAAAATAAATTTAATAACACACTTTTAGATATAAAATTTGATATAATAGTTTGAAAATAAATAATTTTACTTTTTTTGAATTTCTTTGTAGAAGGTGAGAAAATATGGAAAGTTTTACTGCTTGGGACACATACACATCGGACTGCATATTGGTTTTTCCAAATTGTTGTTTTCCCAAAGGAACAAACCTTTTATAGCCACAACCAGTACTAAATATATAGACCCAAAAAATAATCTGGCCAAGAAAACTGATAATTGAACTAGATATCAAATAAAATATATACTCATATATGGAATAAAGTTGGATGTAAAGTTTCAAGCAACAAATTGACTGTAACATATCATTTCACAATCTTTCGCATTAATATATTCATCCAAAGGAAAAACCAATATATAAAATTCATAGAACAAAGAAATATTTTAAAAAATTCATCCAAATAAATAAAAAACTTCAACAGATTCAATTTGATATTACACTATAGGGATATGCAATACGAGAAAAATAAAAAACATCTATGTTCATAGACCAAAATCAAACCAGTAAAATATAATCGGACCACAGTTGATGGGCGACATCAATTGAAGGAATATAAATGAAACAACAAATATATAAAGTAGGTCAAATGAAAAATTGAACCCATAATAAGTAAACCACACACCTACCTTTCTAGATCAACGAATATTCGATACCCTCAGATCTGGATCTTGGTTGAAACCATAACCCCTTGAAAGTCCATCCACGTAGATACCCACTCAAACTTGATCGACACAAAATCATCAGTCACGGATGAACCTCACTGCTCCTCCCTTCTCAGAATGACTCCATTATAGAGGATCCGACACAAATCTGGCTCATCTCCCTCTCCTAAGGCCAAGTGAGAATTCCCTCGAACACCTATGAATCCTATAGCGCCCCCTCAAATCACAATTCTCCCCTTTTTTCACCTTCCATTTTTCCCTTTTACCCTAATTAATTTTTTATCATTTATTATTATTACTTTTTATTATATATATAACCTGATTTTAATTGTCAAACAAAACTTTAAAAATTAATAATTATATGAAAATAATTTAATCATGCTTTATAATTCAAGAAGAATTATAATTTCATATATATATATATATCATATCTTTTTTAATGTCAAAATTTATAAAACCAAATTATTTATATTTATTTAATGAATGAAAATTATAATAAATTATAATTTTTTATTTTTTTTAAAAATAAATTATTATCCATTTTTTATAAAAATAACATATATATAATAATATATGTATAATTTCAAAATTCTATTAAAATATTTATATTATATAATAATATTTCAAAACATTAATAATATTTATAATTCAAGAATAACTATATTTAAAAATAAATTACCTTTTCTTGCAAATATTTTATTATTTTCAAATATTCTTTTTCCAAAACTAAACAAATAGGTTTATATATATATATATATTTAGATATGAAAATTCTAATTAAAAAATAAATTATGATTTTATATTCAAAACATATTTTCATTACAAATTTTTTTCATAGAAGTAATATTATTTAAATAATTTCTTAGTTAGTCTTAAAAAATTATTAAAAAATTTTAAATTTAATTTTATTGGGATGTTACATTCTACCCCCTTCAAATGAATTGCATCCTCACAATTCGTTTCATCGGACTAAAAAGAATTATGAATTTACATCTTCAGAATTAAAAAACACTAGAATTGAGAAAAATTTAGACTCAACCATTTAGATGAAAACATTTAATCTTTATAGTTGTCTAGACCATTCCTATGATACCAACTATAGAGCCCCGAGCCTGCACTTCTGGATTTGGTGCTAAAACAAACTATTTAATTATTTTTTATAAAAGAAACTGGATAATTACACAACACATTACAAAAATTAGGGCCTTTTTTCAGTCTAGGTTTTAGAGAATAGACAAACCTTTAGTTTTTATCAGAGCTGTAAAAGAGTAAAAAAAAACAAAAGATACTGTATGCACTAACTTCGTGAGTGAAGTGAATGCCTAAAAAAAACTCTACTAATCCCATGAAAATTAATTTAAAATAAAGGGTGAGCATTAAACATGCCTATTAAGGGGTTTGAAAATATTTAATAAATCCATTTAAAATATTAGTTTTTAAAATAATTTATATATAAAATAAGAAATACCTTTTTAATTTTTTTGAAATTACTTACGGCTTAAAAATAATATAACACTTTAGAAAATACTTAAATTAAAAAATTGTTTTAAACATATTTCATTGTTTTTTTGAAAACAATATGAAATCTTATGAAAACAAAACACTATTCTCAAGACACTTGAAGCATTTAAGGCTATCTTGGGACTAAAAACTTAGCAAAGAATGGGTTTACTCCCCAATTCCCTTCAATATTTAAAATATTTAAGTACCAGATTTTATGAAAACATTTTATGCTTTATTTACTTATATATACTTTACTGGAGTTTTTAATTTTAAAAACATGTCACTGAATTAAAATAAACTTGCACATTTATATTTATATATGATTATGTGCATACAAAAATATATGATATTTCATTGCATATCACTTGTGAGTTTGGTTACACCCAAAACTCATCCATAAGACTTTGCATAAATTGTCTATACATTAAAACTTTCTTTCAAGTGATACCTCTGACATCTATACAAATATTTATATTTGACACATAAAGTTATAAATACAAATCTTAAATAAAACATTTCAATTCTTGGATAAATCCATGTTATTAATAATCTCATAAGTAAAATATAAAATTTGATTTGAAAACATGAGTTTATTATGAATGCAAGGTATGTCTATGTTATGTATAATTCATGGATATGATTATATGCACATGTTATGTCCTTAGTTTTATTATAACGTGATGACATTCCCTGTAAATTTTTTTGGAAACATGGAGATAAAATCATAAACATAACAATTAACATTTCATCTTTATATATATATATATGCTAAGGAATTTACAATACTCTTTACCACATAATAAATTCATGTTTGAGAAAAACATTGATAAAAGAGAATATTTATTAGTAGAATTAATATGATATCAAATTTAAGAATAAATTTTTTTAATATACATTTATATAAGTGGAATAATGGTTTTGGAATACTACTTATAATTAACAATACTTGAAAATAATTAGAGTCTTAATAGAACAACCTATTACACCAAAAAAACATAAATTACACATAATATAAAATATCTAGAATATAAATAAGTAACCCTTGGTTTGAATATAAATACACACACTCTCTCTCTCACACAAATATATATTTGATAATCACATCTTGAAATTACACATATATCTATATAAATAATAATTCAGAATAGTGGGTATATAAACACACACACACACAAATATATATATATCTTGGAAATTTGAATGAAGAATTTCACCTTAGAGAATTTAATAAGAATTCAACAATCAAATAATAAAAATAATTTTAATAAAACACTTTTAGAAATAAAATTTCAGATAATAGTATGAAAATAAATAATTTTCTCGTACTTGAATTGTTTTACAGAAGGTGAAAAAATGCAGAAAGTTATACTGCTTTGGACACATACACACTGGATGCATATTGGTTTTTCAAATTGTATTTTACACAAAGGAACAAGCCTTTTATAGCCATAACTAGTACTACATATACAGAGACCCAAAAAAACAAGCTTTCCAAGCAAGATGATAATTGAATCAAACATCAAATAAAATATATATTCATATATAGTAGCAAGTTGGATGTAAAGTTTGAAGAAAAAATTTATAGTAACATGTCATTGCATAATCTTTCACTTCAATCAATTAATCTGAAGGAAAAACCAGTATATAACAATGATAGAACTGACCGATACATTGAAGAATTCATCCAAAAAAGCATAAAACATTGACAAATTAAAATTAATATTACACTATAGGGAGGGATATCTAAGATGAGAAAAATCAAAACTTCTCTATTCATAGACCAAAAGAAAAAAGTAAAATAAAAACAGACCACAGTTGATGGGTGTCATCGATTGAAGAAATCAAAATGAAAAAAACATCTGATTTTGGAAAAACAAAAAATTTTACTCCTAAAGAGTAAACCACACGTGTATCTTTTTAGATTGAAGAATATTCAAGACCCTTGGATATGGATCTTGGTCGAAACCCTAACCTGTTCGGAAATCCATCCATGTTGAGATCCACTCAAACTCAATCGAACTGAAATCATCAGTTAGGTCTGAACCTCACCACTCCTCCCTACTCAGAATGACTCCCTCATGGCGGCTTCTGCTCAAAATGGGCTCATCTCCCTCTCCCAAGGCCTAGAACGACTCCCCTCAAACACTAGGGAAACCTATAGTGCCTCCCCCAAATCAAAATTCTACTTTTTTTTCACCTCCCCTTTTTCCCTCAAACACTAATTATTTTTTATCATTTATTATTATTATCTTCTATTATATATATATATATGAATTCTGATTTTAATTATAAAACAAAACTTTAAAAATTAATAATTTTATAAAATTAATTTAATAATGATTTATAATTAAATACTAATTATAATTTCATATATATATATATATATTATCTATTTGAAAGTCAAAATTTATAAAAACAAATTACTTATATTTATTTAGTGAATTAAAACTATCTTAATTTATAAATTTAAAAAAAAATAACAAATTATAATCCAATTTTATATAAAAATAACATATGTATAATAATATATGTAAAATTTCAACATTTTATTAAAATAGTTGTATTATATAATAATATTTCAAATCATTAATCATATTTATAATTCTAGAATAATTATATTTAAAAAAATTATGTTTTCTTTCAAATATTTCATAATTTTCAAATATTTTTTTTTCAAAACAAAAAAATAAGTGTATATATATTTATTTAGATAAAAAATGTTATTTGAAAAAATGGTGTATTATTTTATATTCAAAACATATTTTGATTATAATTTTTTTTTATAAAACGTTTTTATTTAAATAATTTCTTAGTTAGTCTTAAAAAACTATTAAAAAATATTAATTTTAATTTTCTTGGGATGTTACATGCATGGTTTGTCTATCCTTTTAATTTAGTGGTGCATTTAACTTTATATTTGTTTCCTTAGCCAATAAAATACTGATACATGATCTATCAAATCATGTATCGACTATATATTTCAATAATATTTGATATTTTCCAAATTTTTTTCAAAGAACTCCAAACTTCTAGATACAATAAAAACTTACCATACATAGGTCATATAAGGGCCCTATAATAAATTGGTAGTTGAGATATATAAATAAATTTTTTTACACAACATCTTGTTGTACTAACTTATTTTTTATTATAGAAAAATTTATCATTTTTTAGTCTTGAACCTTTCTAAGTTAATTATTCTACCTACTAATTCTGTATGTAATGTATTCATCCCAAATAAATACACCATTTAGAGTTTCAATCACTTTGTGATTGGTAGGATGATAGAATATATGCCCATAAATTTCCTTACAACACATAATAAATTGAAATTTATTATATTAAGGATAAGTTTGTTTATAACATTTGGATTCATATAATCTTCACCATATCAAATTTTTATGAAAGAATCATTGGATAATTTCCATGTCTATATTATATATATAAGAAGTCCATAGTGACCTATCATTTATCAAACAATGTTTTACAAGGTATGATTCCCAATTATAGACTCCTCATTTTACTATGATGTAATTAGAAAATTTATTTTTGAAACAATTATATAATCTATAAGATGATAAATAAATTTTTTACTTATGTATTACTCACCTTGATTTTATTGATATATCTAATTAATTTTTCTATATTGATTACAAACTTCATTTTTTAACAATATATGTAATTGGAAGGTTTGAAACATGTTCTTTATAATAAACACACAACCATACTAACTAAAATAACTATTAAAGGTTACTAAGTACTTATAACCACCACTTTATTATATTATTATCAGCCCATAAGAATCTTTGTTTATTAATTATAATAACATACTACCTCTTTAACCTTTTAAATTAAATGGAACATTGGTCCTTCAATCTAATAAAAAATAATGTCATGTATCAAATGATTCATTAACAAATTAATTCAAAAATAAAACTATATAGAGTATTAAGGTATGTATTTAATGTATATATCTATGGTTACAATGAAAAAATTAAGTAGAATCTGAATTATTTGAATGTAATCAGCATACAGTAGAAGCTCCAAAAAATGGGTTTTTAAATTTTTTCTACCAACAATCAACATGAACTTGTCGACATCAGTGAATCATTACCCAGTATAATCCGAGGATCCCACAAAAAGAGTTTTAAGAAAAAAAATTAAAACCGTAAATACAAGGTTAGATCCTAACCCACACCCGACATGTGCTCATTGTTGGAGATTGATGCTCAAATAATCCAAATCCAATTTCCTCTACACCATCCACACACACTTAAAAAATCATCTAGAGCACTGATCATTGAAATCCGGGTGCTAGCACGGAGTTTCGAAGACACCTTGGATGCCCCGATGATCACCACATAGCCTTACATGTGATGCATGAAAGTGTTCTTGATCCAATGACTAGGATATAGATCCTCTCTATCTAGGATGTTGTAGAGAGAAGAGAGAGAGAGAGAGGTAGTGAATAGTACTCAACGAATCCCACTCCTTCTCTATTTATAGTGTGTGGTGGAAATGAATTGGAAATGAATTCCTAAACCCTAACTAATTAACAGAACATATAAACAATATTTTGACCACTAAAATGAGTCATAAACATCATTTATTATTATTATCACCTTCTTGCAATATAATAAATAGATTAAGTGATAATACCCAAGCCAATAAATCCGATCAATGTTCCCACAAATATTAAAGGTACCAAAAATATTTTAAACTAATATTATTTCAATTAATTTTTTCCATGTATTTACTTTAAAAACATGTACATATATTTAATAAATAAATCCAATGCCAAATATTCTTAACATGAATAATATGAATTTATTTATTACTTTGGTGATTTTATCACCTTGGAAAAAACTCTGACCCCAGTGGTGGGTCCTATCATGTCCAATATAACTATTCAACTAAAAAAAGAAATATTTGTGAATACTCTATGGTGTGTGACCCTCTAGTACCATATATCACTAGTAGTGAAAACTATTCATAGACCAAGAGTGAGATATAGCAACCCATAATGGCCTCTAAAGAGATAAGGATAGTCACAACAATGACAACCAACCTACAAACACACACTATGTAATATAATCTATTTTCTTTTAATAAATAATAAAGCAGGTTGCACACCCATTCCATTGATATTTTATTACTTTATTATTTATTGATTTAACTGGAAAGATTTACCCTCAACTTTCATGAGAATTTTATTATGAAGGTACTAACATCTTGGTCAACATTGACCAAGATATATTACTTCTATAACATGGAAGTGAAAAATAATTTCTTGACCAATCAAGAATTTTCATATGGCCAATGATGCACCCAAAACAAGAAAACTCACCGTGATTTCATTATCATGGTTTTTTTCTTTCATCAATGTACGTGATAAAATGGTATACATTGGTAATGATATCAAGTCCAGAGGCAAATGCACTTTTCTGTAGATAGGAACATCCAATGACACCCAAAACATGTGGTTTTCCTTTGGTATTTCTTTTCTCATAATCTAACTACTATAGATCACCAAGTGAAAACTTTATGAGAAGAATTTTCAATGATTATAAGCCTCCCACACCTAATAGTCATACATATACTATGTATAGTCAGTATTATGTATCTAGACCATTGGAAATATGTTTAACTTTAATGTCATAGTCTCTCAAGGTTCTCATTATAGAATGGGATCTGTTATAACCTTTTGATACGATAATTATTTTATAGAAATTACCATTTCTATAATTTATATAGAAATTTCAACACTATAATAGTAAGAGTACATCATTTATATCTAATTTTTTACATGATATGATAATCAAAAGTACTACATATTTGGTTCTAGAGTACCCACTATTTCAACACTCCCACTTTCACTAGAGCCAACCTGATAACCATACTTGTTATCTTTCACAAGATTAAAAGCATGTTTCTGCTGAGTCATGACTTTAGCTGCTAGGCCTTCAATGATTCCACAACATGGAAATTATGCTATACATTTCCTCATCTCCTTGATTCAAACCTCTCAATAGATGGTATCCAAAAGTATATCCCTTTTTTGAACTATCATAACTTAACACCATATCTAGTAATAATATCATAATTTACATTATGATAATTAATTACTTACTAGGTTTGATTCCAAGAACTGGAATAAATCATTGTGTTTAACTACTTTATAGATACCTAAGAAGCTGAAATGTACTCAGTATTTATAGGTATGGATACCACTAGCTTTAATGATATTATCTCTCTCAACACCTTAGAATAACTATTATACTAGATCATATTGATCTAAGAAAGAATATTTTCTGTCTCTTGAATACTAGTATCCTTTCTTCTTCACATACCATACCATTTACATATAATTTGTTCTTACCAAAGTATTGTTGGATGGTTTTTACTGCTTCCCTTGCCGTTCTCCTGATTATAACTAATATTTTCCTACTATAAAGTATATCATGTCAATATCAATTTTTCTACATATAATTCCATATGTGATTGATCCATCGCTTAAGTGTATGTATTTCAACTCATAAAGTTAATCCCCTCCAATGTCTTGAAAATGTCAACCTAGAGAGATACATGCCATTTGACATTGGTAATAATTATATATTGACATTTTCCATCTTGTATTGTTTAATACCATGTCACTATATGTACTATTAACTTTTCCTAAGAAACCATTAGATCTACCCCATTAGATCATATTCCATAGAACATAGGTTTATACTTTACATTAATAACTAGAGAATAGATTCATTAATTGTGGTCTTAACTTACTTGAAGAAAATTAGTTTTTTTCCATATTTTCTTGAAAATATTTCACATGGAAAACTATTTCACTCCCACTATCCTCTAGTAGACACATGTAAAAAATTAATTACAAAAGAATAGTCTATAATCATGTTTCTTAAATTAATCCTAAAATTGATTTCAGTAACATGAAACATTTATTAGCATTCTGTGACATGACTATCCCTTTCTGGTTGGGTTATATAGACACCTTCCATGATTAGTGGTCATGACATCCAATTCTCAACAACCTGATCATAAATATTAGCTATTAAAAGTAAAATTATTATGAATTTAGATATAAATACATGATATAACCAATCAATACCTATTGGAACTATGATTTTACCATCCATGTATCATTTCAGTTGAAGAACAACCATAATATTCAATATTATTATCCCCTTTTCACTTTGACACATGGAATCCATTATTGATTTTTAATTGAACTTTTCAAATGTAGCTTGTTTCCATATACTTATTACTTGTAGGAACTATTATTATAAATGTATAACGTATCACTTGATACAGTTAATTCAAAACCATCACTATATTTTTAACATTCCTATGCAGTATGTTTCTCTGGAACATTCGTGTTCCACATTAACTTATGGTATTAGTTCCTATGCCAAATACATGTGCATCTCTGGAATTGACTAAACTCAAGTCAATATTGCTCCCAATATCTCTAATAAATATGTGCACCATTATATATAAAGTAATTATATGACTTTTCTACCACTTTTTCAATCATAGGGATTTATATAATATCCTAAGAAATTGTTAGGATAATTACTATAGATGCACTTTGGGTTTTTTCTTGATGCAATTTTATTCATATCCTAACAAACTCTTTGCATATAAACACATATTTATAATGAAATAATGGATTTTCATCATAATGCAACTTATATTATATCCCTTTTTTATAATATTTGGCATATGGTTATAGGATATAACCATTATTCATCAAGAACATCTTGAAATATAATGGAATCTTCCTCAAGTTGCAACATGGATACTACATACATCATGACCCTGGCGTATAAAATGTGTGTTTAGGAATTTCTCCATGCTGCATTTTTTTGATCAATGTTAACATGTAAGACATCATCAATGATCCTCCTCATTAACATCATTGTGATTATGTAGATAAGGTAATGTGTGTTTAAAAATTACTCTATGATAAATTATATCTATCAATTAATTCTTAGTCAAGATATTCTATGACATGCCGGCCAGAATAAACATATATATTCTGACCATGAATATAAATTAATTTACTATTAATTAATTATTTAAAGGAATATTACTCAGTATATATAACTCTATATTACCCTTGGAATAGTTTACACTGTCTAGATGAAATAATTACAAAATATTATTGGAATACCTTTATCTCTAAAGGTTTCTTTGTTTAAACTAAAGACTTGGATAATACTAGAGGTGTTTATCCTTATAGATACTAAATAATAAACTAGGTATATGTTTTATATCCACTTTTAATCTTAATTGACACCGAATTATCTTTCCAAAACTGGGTATAAATGTATTACTTTTTATATTTATCACTTATTTCACATGATTTTAATATAACTAAACAATTGATTGAGAATGAGATACCACAAAAAACATTCATTCCAAAACTTGAAATAATGTATACTTGTGTCTGAATGAAATATGAGATAAATGTTTTGGTTATACTCAATTATAGTTTAAAAAGATTCATTACCTTGGTAATAAAAAATTCATGTACTTCTCCCTGTTTTCCCAGTAATCACACTTTCTTAACTTCTTGGAGAATACACTTGACTTCTAGTACTATTTCTATACTTGGTTACTATATTTCAATACACATATGTCATAGGCATACTGTATTAAATACCTAAGAAGTAGGATTGAAACATTTCTTTTCATAAAGATGAATATAATTAAATAATAAGTGGTAACTCTCTTCTTTAATTCAGTTTATTGGGATTAAACTTCTATAGTTTTATTTCATGATATGCAATGAAAATAACTACCTTTTAATATGAAATTTTATTTCATTGAAGGATGTCTTAAAGTTTCCTTTGGTGTGTAACTTTCCATTTCTATTTTTTCCTTTTATTTCAATTTTTTCTTCATAATAACTAAATATTAATATGTATTTTATATTCTTATTTACTTGGTGAACCTCACCTAAAATCCAACCAATTATTTTCTCTATACTATATTATTTTGTTATATTAAAAAGAAACTAGAGTAAATGGGTGAAAATGACATTAGAAAGGTATCCATTGAAATAAAATGATCCACATTTCAATTTACAAATATCTATGTAATCATCACATCATTTATATATTGTTTCACTTTCTCCTTGGAAACTTCTCAGAGATTACAGTACATGATATATTATCTATGTCTGAATGTAGTGACCACAAAAAACATTTGTTTTTTATGATAAAAATTTAAAATAACCATTATATTCTATATACCTAAGTCTCCAATAAGAATATTTACACCCTTTCATCCTGAGGTAACTAAACATGTATTGGGGACACTAGCACATCAAATTTCATGTACTGTAATATTGTGCGCAAGCACCTATACTACTCATGGAAACTCATTCTAGTGTAGAAATTTACTTTGTCAATTATTTATATTATTATTTCATATCGTATTTATTTCTATTTTATAAAAAAAATCTAGGAGATTAGTACCTTTTTTTCTGGATTATAGATTTATAAATTTTGATTAATTAATGAAATCGTTAAATGTCTCCCACTATTTTATCAAATTCTCATAAACCTCTATAATAGGATCATAATACTCCATATCTTGAGAATTTTAGTGGAATGGATCCTTGAACTTCCCCCCATAGTTCAGAATATATGGCTATGCATCTACTCAGAGAGTTTATAGTATACATTTGACTGGCCAACTGTATTAACTCATGTTTCCATGATCTTTTGAGTGAATAATGAACTTTTAAAATCATAACATGATTAACTAAAATATTACCTCTAAAATGATATAAATTTAGATATGTATAATCCTTACAACCAATTTAGTTAAGTCAACCCATCACTCTCATAATAACTCTTGGATAGTAAGAGGCACCCTCAACTATGGCTTGACAAGCACCCCAAACACCCGGTATTATTCAAATTTGAATAATGGAAGGTGGTTACGACTTAATAATTAATTAAGGGATTTATTATTTTTAAGTGACCAAGAAATAATTTTATATTTCATAAGCATGTTCAATGTGATCTCAATCAGAACTGGCTATGTAATAAATAGAAAAATCCACCACGCCACATATTTATTTTATCTATGCATGCTTGTTTATTATTCTACGTGATCGTGCGTAAACTACAAATTCACAAAATAATAAACCATGAAAAATGATAAAATGAATAAATGATCATGATATGATTCTAATGGTTGACCCATTGAGTGAATAATAGATCAACCTAGACCCTATAGGTAATAGCTTGATCCACATCGCTTGTGACTTGAGTTGCATCACCTACCCATCCAATACGTCAAACTCCTGTCTGGTGTGTCACTATAAATTGGAGATAAGTGCATTACTGCTGTTATTTTTATTATAAAAAATACTCTAATGCAAGAGAGGGTGTCTCGAGAGTATAAAATATATTTGAAAAATGGGCACATAGACCCTTAATCATTTACTGGCGCAGACTATTGACAAATCGCCATTTATTTAAACGACTTATTATAAATAACCATTGAAATAAATAATTAAATAAATTTATAAAACTAGAACCATACATACATTGGTTGTTCAACAGATCATGATTTGTATAATACGTATTAAACTAGTTTATTAAAATTAAATAAAAAAAAATTATACTTGAATTATATAATTTTTTAGGGAATTTTATTGAATTAAAAACTCACTCTAATTTTTAATTAAACAAATCTCTTCATTATGTACCATAGATAAATTTAATTTTAAATAAAAAAATTAAATTAACTAATTAATTAATTAAAATCTAAAATTAAATTAACTTATCCCACAGTACTAATTTTAAACAAAAAATTAATATTTCATTAATTAAATTTAAAACCAAAATAAAATTAACCACCTAAATTATTTTTTGATTAAAAAATTAATAGAACCCCAAAAATCCTAAGAATGGACTATGTGGGTCATGTTGAACCTGTGTAGGCCCATTCCAAAAACCTTTAGAGCTTGTGTTAGGATGTTCTAGGCTAGGCAGGTCCCTCCATACTTGTTCTGCATAGGGCAGACCCACCCTGATCTATTTAGGAACAAACTGGGTTTAGGAAAGTCACACATAGGGGTTACATCACTCGAGGGACACCGATAGGGAACTTCCCAACTAGGAAGTGGTGGTAGAAACCAACCCCAGGTGCTAATAATTCATGATTCCATGCTGCCAAGAAGATCCGCCTGGCCAAAACTGTGGGAGGTTGGTCTGAACTAGGTGGTGCTCCGATCGTCATGCAGTGCAACCAAAGGGGTCCACCACAGTGGTACAACACTGGAGGAGAAGTTGGAGAAGCTTGTAGCTGGACACTCCTAAGGAGGTGATAAGGTTGAGGTTATTGGAGAAGGATCCCTAAGTGGGAGAGAGGGAGTGCGGGGTAATCGAGAGCTTGGTCAGGGGATGATGCAAGGAGAAGCTGGTCCAGTCATATCTTCAGCTAGGCGGGAATGGATGTTGAATGAGTGAGACTATTAGTGGCCTAAAAGGGAATCACTGGTTGTGGTGGCACTCACAACGAGCTGGTCATGCAGTAAGAGGTCGGTGGCCTTAGTGGTCTGCTGTGGAGAGGTCTGGTTCGCCGACCTCGGGTGGCTTCGACCGAGGAGGGAGGCTGAGAGGAGGGAAACTGTGTGAGGTGATCATCGATGGAAGGGTGCCGACAGGAAGGGGAGGGGGTGACATGGGTGATACACCTCATCTAAAAACATTTTATTATGATTTTTTTAAAAGGTTGTTTTTTTTCAAAACCCATGTGTTTTCTACACTAATAGCAGACCCCATTTTTTTAAATTATCCTATTGCTGGCCAAAAATAAAACAGCCTTCCCATTCAAAATCCTATTTATATAGGACTTTTATTTTGAAAATAAAACATTAATTAAAATAATTAATTAATATTTTTATGCCAATTTTTATTTCTACAAAACTGTGAAAATTAACACTGCTAGAGTACCCTATTCCAACCACAAAAAATATGACGAAATGGACAGGTTTATTGGAATCTATTTTTTCCAATATATTTGAGTAATTAAACAGATAAATAAATATATATGTTCTATATAATTAACCCATAAAATGGGTATTCAATCTGAATTTAATAATTGATATGGCCAAAACATATCCATCATATGTCGGATTTACTCATGGTCTTTGACGTTGGGATTGTAACAATGCCCTCTACTAAATTTAATGAAAATTTAAAATTTTCTTGGCTTAAAATCAATACATGTCCCTATGATACCAATTGAATGTACTAAGCACACAACATAAACCCCAAAAATAGTTATTTATAAAAAAATTTACACCGATGATCGACATGAACTTTCCAACGTCAGTGAATCATTGCCCAGTATAAGTCGAGGATCCCATGTGAAGAGTTTTAAGCCCAAAATTAAAAAAATAACTATTTAGATCGGAAGCTACACTCTAATTCTTCTTTTTTTAGATATTTTTACTCAAATAATCTGAAGCTAGATTCCTCTAGATCATCCACAGATGCTTTGAAAATCTACTGGAGTGATGATTGTCAAAATATGAGTTCTAGAAAAGAGTTTCAAAGACTACTTTGATGATTCAAAGATCACCACGTCACCTTTATATGATGATTGAGTGTGTTCCTAATCTAACAACTCAATTATATATCCTGTCTCTCTAGGATATGGTAGAGAGAAGAAGGGAGAGAGAGGTAGTGAATAGTCCTAGAGAAACCCCTCTCCTTCTCAATTTATAGTGTGTAATGGAAATTACCTGGAAATGCTTCCCTAGCCCCCAAATAATCAACACACTATAGAAACAATATTTTGACTACAAAACTAAGTCATAAATATCATTTATTGTTATTATTATCACCTTCTTGTCATATAATAAATATATTAGGTGATAATACCTAATCCATTAACTCGGTTCAATATTACCATAAATATTAAATGAACCTTTAATATTTTACTCTATTATTCATTCAATTAATATTTTCCATGTATTTACTTTAAAAACATGTAAATACATTTTAAAAATTAATTCAATGATAATTATTATTAACTTGAATAATATGAATTTATTTACTATTTTGGTGATCATATCACCTTGGAAAAAACCTGAACCCTAGTGGTGGTGTCACGAACCAGCCCGAGTACCATGGTAACCAAATAATCGAGTCGGCCCCGACATAGCTCGAAAGGCATTCTCAATCACCACGTGTCAATGACTAGTACCTAGCATCACACAACATGCAGGTGAGAAAGATTTTTCCACTAACAATGAAGAAGAAAAGAAACAAGATAATATGCATAACAAAAGAAACTCCATTGGGAGTAATGTACCGGGATACAAAGAGTCATAAAAGACCAAAACTTAATAGCCGGATCCAACTCCAAGAGATCCCTTCCCTTTTCTCAAACCTGGAAGAAGAAAGTCTACAAACACCTGAATGTAAAACTAGGGTGTGAGCCTATGACCAATAGGATACCACCAAAGATTCCATAATAGATTCCAAATATAGATTATCCAAATAAAATCTTTTAATTTTCAAATAAATGGGTTTGGAAATTGAAAATCATATTAAAAAAAAACATGTTATACATTTTCAAATGATGGAAATAAATATTTTAAGCAATGATTTTACAAATTATGGAATATTTCTAAAACAATGTCTTATGTAAAACATTTATATAAAATAGTTTTTATAAATTCAGCAGACATATAAGCAGTTCAAAAAAACATTGACATACATTTATATCTCAAATATAAATAAACAAGTGAGAAACATAGTCATCTGCCAAAAGGTACAATAGTATTAACCAACTATAGTATTCCTTACTCACCATATGAAATTAGAAAAATGTTTATACAAACATCCCTATGGCACTGGCCAAAGGAGACTAGTCACTAGCCCATCCAGGATGTGACCCACCACAAGTATGTTTTAGAACGTTGTTGTAGCGTAGAGTGTATCCAAATAAATCACTATCTACCTAAGAATTTCATGCACTCTTAGATGATGAGTGAACTATTTTAAGACTTATGAAAAATATGATCAATCCCAATATTCCATTTCAAAAGTTCTAATTTCTTTCCATTTAAAACCAAAATAGGTTTTATTAAAAAAATTTCCTTTTTCACATGATAAAACCATTAGGTTTCTATCAAATCATTTTAATCCATTTTCACCGATTTGAAATTAATTCAAAACCAATTCCATCATTACACAATTAATTTCCACAATTAAATTCAACAATTTAATTGCAATGATTTCTATCAAATCCACAATTTAAATTAAATAATTAAAATTAAACAATTAAAATTAAACTATTCAAATCATCCGATTTCCACAAACACACCCAATTAAATGAAATTGGGGGGTTTTCAAAATTCCCATGCCAAAACCATTTCAAATATCTCGATTCTATGGAATCAAGTTTTTCTCATTTTAGTTGAAATGAAATTTGATCAATTAAATTTAAATCAACAATTGAAATAAATAAAGCAATACAAGGATAATCAATTTGGATAATTGGAACGGAACCACCTACCTTAAGGTCCCTGATGTTAGTAGCAATGATAAACCACCTGGTGTTGCTCAAAAAAACTCCTCAAGAAATTATTATCATAAGCATTGACAAACCAATGCTTGACGTTCATCAAGGTTTCCTAGAACTAAAACATCTATTTTATTTCACAAGGAAGTAAAATATTACAAGCAATTACATTTTATCTCCCCTTGATAATCTCTGGATTATCATTTTTTGTTTACATATGAAATCAAATGAAATATACATTAGAATAATTATAAAACTCATTTGATTATTATATCCCCCTATTTTATTTCAGAAAGAAATAAAATATTACATGTGATTACATTTTTTCTCTCCTAGATGATTTCTTTATTATCGTTTTATGTTAACACATTCAATCACAAAAATATCTATAAGAATAATTTATAAAACTCATTTTATAATTCTATCCCTATATTTTATTTCACAAAGAAATAAAATATTACAAGCGATTACATTTTCTCTCTCCTGGATAATCTCTAGATTATCGTTTTAAATTATCACATGCAATGATAATTTATCTCACCGGGATAAGTTTCAGAAAACATATATACTGTCACATGCGATAATATTTATCTTTCATGGAAAATCATTCAGTTTATCATTAGATCAATTCATGCGCTCATGTTTATCTATTAGAATAATTATCTTTGATAAATTAATAATTATCATTTTAATAATATTAATAAGTAACTTATGATAAATATCGAAATTATCATCCGATAATTATACTAATTATCCTTTTATAATATACATAAAAAATTATATTTGATATTTCATGCAATTACACATTGATAATTATTTGCAATTACTCTTTGATAATTTAATTAAACATCATTTTATAACCTGGTGAAATTATAATTGATCATTCAATAAAAATTTTATTTGATCATTATTCACATTTATCTTTCGATAATTTGATGAAATTATCAGCTGATAATTTTTATATCTATCTTCCAAAATTTTTGAGAAACCAACCATTAATAATTTAAGGTTTAAAAATTTCATAAAATTACACCATTGATTTATGAAATTAGTGGTGGAAGAATAAAATAAATAATAAAAAAAATGAAAACAGACCTTTCCATATTCACGTAGAGCACAAGAAAGAGTTGGGAAGACCACTGCCATCTATCACCAGACCACCAGAGAATTCGATGATTATGTGTTAGGGAGTTTTGAGATCATTGGAATCCAATAAGATCAACCAACAAGGAAGATCAAGGTTTTTGGTGAATTTTGGATAAAAAAATGCAGAACCCTAAACGCATTTTTAAAACACCCATTTTCAACTGTTAATCAACCCAAAAATAAATTCGAAGTCATTGATTTTCATTTATTATACCGTTACTAATTTAATCATAGTCCAAAAGGTTGTAAATTGAAGGTTTTAAAAACCTCATCTGTTAATAATAGAGGTCCGCACATTTTGTTTGGAGGAAGAAGATGACCTGTTAAAAAATGATTTATTTGAACTAAAAATCGGATTAATTATTGAATTAATTAATTATTGACTTAATTAATTATTTAATATAAAAACTAAAATAACCTCAATGATCCTTGATTAAAAATATTATACCCTCCCTAGGGTAAAATCCCCATTCCGAACCCAATGGTGATCTTGGATTTCTCATATGATGAACCGTTTAAAAGATATTAAGAATTTATTATTTAAAAGGGTTATTTTTGTGAGAGAGGCATCCAAACGCCCAATGCTAACAAATGTTATACCTTGTCTAGGGTAAACCTCTCATTTCTGACCCATCTATGGTATCTAATTTTTCATATGACACACCATTTGAGATATATTTAATTATTTTTAATAAATAATTTATTAAATATTATTTAATAACTTTAACTCATGAGTAAGACATCCAAATGTCCAGCGCCTTAGAATGTTATACCCATATTAGGGTAAACACCATATTTCAGACATAATAGTGGTCTCTGATTTCTCATTTAACGAACCATTTTGGAGTTATGAAATTATTTTGAATAAATTTCCCATGCATAAAATAATATATTTCATATTTTTATTCTATCCTCTTCAAGGCTTTGCAGATCTATGAAACTCATACTTACTTAGTGTTTAACTCAGAAAATATTTAACTGAATATTCTGGAGTATTAATTGGACAATTTTACCATTCTTCAATGTGTTTAAAAAACACAACTATTCACTTATAAACCATTTTTTCACATTTAACATAATAATAATTTAACACAAGAGGTTTTAGGAATACCTGAAATAGTAAAGATATGTTACAACCTCCCCACTATAGGAACTTTTTGTCCCTAGAAAGCCTACGAAGAAGCCTCACGTCAAAAACAAAATTCCATTGTTCTCTCATCAGTGCCTCCATCTCTCACGTCTCTTGAGAATTTGAACCATGCTTCTATATCATACGTATCAGAGGTATCATCCTCTCATGAATTACCTTGGTCTTAGAATCAACAACCATTACTGGTCATTCAGTCACAGATAAAATAGGTTACACTTCAAGATCACACCAACTCAGAACATGAGATAGATTAGATAAAAGATTTAGAATATGAGGTACATAAAACACATTATGTATCAACATCAGTTGTGGTGGTAGTTCTAAATGGTAATCAACTTTCCCAACCTAATCAACAACCTCAAAAGGTCCCAAAAAACAAGGAGAAAGCTTCCCCTACCTCCCAAGACATTGATGACCCAATTGGGGTGAAACCTTTAAGAATACATGGTAACCAAAACTAATGGTTCAATTCTTAGAATGTCTTAGTTCTTCTCAGGTGCACAACCCATTTGAAATTATGGAAATTCATGATTATATACTTCCTTGTCGCTAATGGTGCAACATAACTGTTCCGATAACACAGAACACCCTCTTTAGATAACAACCACTGGGAATCAGTCTCCCTACTATAAATAGAGTCTCTAATGATTACAGAATTTGTCTACAACCTTATATTCTTGAAGAATTATATCGAGAAGAGAATATTTCAGAGAACCATCATCTTTCATGGTAGAGAGAACCGACACCACCCAAGGTGACACACTTGGGTGAATAAAGGAATTCTAAAGAAGATTGTCCAACTGGGAAATTAGTTCATTCAATTTAGATGGAGCCATTTGATAAGAGGGAAAAGAAACTAGTTGAGTACCGGGCATTAAGTCAATGTAAAACTCAACCTCTCTTACCGGTGGTAAACCAAAAAATCAGAAGGAAACACAATGAGAAACTCGACAATAACTGGAGGGAGATCACAACTCCAAATCAGAAGAAAACACTAATTTTACCTTCCCCAATTCCAAATAAGACGACATGGACCTGCTCGACCGTGGGTATAAATATCCTTCAAAGACAATAGAAACACCACTAGGTGTGGTAAGGTAGACCCATCAAATATAAAAATCAATTAGGGATTTATTGGCAATGAGCTAGTCCATCCTGAATATGACGTCAAGAGATTTCATATCGAGTACCAGAAAACTCCAAGAAAGTTTGAAATCTGATAAAGAGAAGACACAAGAAGGACTATGGATACCCTGCTCTCTCATCACTCCAGGAGGTGTAGTAATATCCATTGCACAAGATAAAATCTCTATAGAATAATTAAGAAGATTAATAGAATGGGTTAAAAAAACAAGTGAGATGCACCTGTATCAAATAGATAAGTTACTAAAAATGATGCTATAGTAATGATACCTATCACAATCACTGGACCTATATCATCTTTCTCTATAGACTCTTCCACTATGTAAAGAAGCTTCATTCTGGATTCCCGTGGATGGAAACCTTTTGTATGTGAAGAATTTTATTGCCCCATGGTTTTTTAAGGTTTTGATGATCTCACCTCAAATATATTCAGATCCACAACATGATTCGCCCACTATGGTTCAGAAACAACCTACTCTTGGATCTGATTCACATGTCTACTCAGGGAATTTAGTTACAAAACAATATCCTTTAATAGGATGACATTAGATTAACACTTAGACTGAGTAATGAGAAATATTATTTTCAACAGAAAGAACAAAAAAGATTTGGATTTCCATATATCCAAATCAGAATAGGGAAAACAATAGAACTAAACCACAAGAATTATTTATCTAACCACCCTTGGTGACTTAAGATTCATTACGGTGAGATCTGTCTAGGCACTTAATCGAAAGTACCTCCAAAGTCCCAATAAGATTTCACAAATTCATACTGACTTCAAGAAAAAGTCTCAACCTCCCTTTGATACAATTTTGTCACGAACCAGCTTGGGTACCTTGGTAACCCAATAACTGAGCCTTCCCAGACATAGCCTGAAGGGTGTTACCGATCCCCATGTGTTGGAGACTAGCACCTGATATCACACAATATGCAAGTGAGTACGATTTTTACACCAACAATGTAGAAGAAAATAAATAAGACAGTATGCATAAAAAAATAAAAACCATTGGGAGTAATGTACCAGAATAAAAAGAGGACTAAAAGAAAATGTACTAAAATGAAAAAACAACCCCAAGGTCCCTAAGTAAACAATTCACCTAGACCAAAACTCAACAGCTGGATCCACCTCCAAGAGACCCCTTCCCTTTTCTAAAACCTGGTAGAAGAATGTCTAAAAACACCCAAATGTAAAAGTAGGGTGTGAGCCTAATCCCAATAGGATACCACCAAATATTCCATAACATATTCCAAATATATATTATCCAAATAAAATATTTCAATTTTCAAATAAACATGTTAGGAAATTCAAAAGCATATTTAAACAAAACATGCTATACATTTTCAAATGATAGAAGTAAATATTTTAAGAAATGATTTTATAAATGATGGAATATTTCTAAAATAATGGATTATATAAAAAATTTATATGAAATAGTTTATATAAATTTAGTAGGCATGTAAGTAGTTCAAACAAACATTGGCATACATTTATATCTCAAATATAAATAAATAAGCAAGCAATATGGTCATATTCTAAAAGGTATGATAGTATTAACCAGCTATAAGATTACACACTCTCTATGTGAACTTAGAAAAATGTGTATACAAACGTACCTATGATATTGGCTAAAGGATACTCGTCACTAGCCCATAGGTGATGTGACCCTCCACAAGTATGTTTTAGAATGTTTTCGTAGCATAGAGTGTATCCAAATAACTCACCAACTACCTAAGGATTTCATGAACTCTTAGATGATGAGTGAACTATTTTAAGACTACCTAAAAATATGAACAATCCCATTATTCCATTTCAAAAGCACCAATTTATTTCCATTTAAAACCAAAATAGGTTTTATGAAAAAAATGCTTTTTCACTAGATAAAATCATTGGGTTTCTATCAAATCATTTTAAGCCATTTTCACCAGTTTGAAATTCATTCAAAAACAATTACATCATTACAAAATTTATTTCCACAATTAAATCCTACAATTTAATTGAAATAATTTCCATCAAATCCATAATTTAAATTAAATAATTTAAATCATCCAAATTTCCATAAACACACCCAATTCAATGGAATTTAGGGGGGGGGGGGGGTTCCAAATTTCCATGCCAAAACCACTTCAAATATCTCGATTCATTGGAATTGAGTTTATATCAATTTAATTGAAATAAAATTTGAGAAGTTGAATTTAAATCAATAATTTAAAAAAATCAAGAAATACAAGGATAATCAATTTGGTTAATCAGAATAGAACCACCTACCTCAAGGTATCTGATGTCAGTGGAAATGATAAACCACTTGGTGTTGTTCAAAACACCACCTCCTCAAGAAATTATTATCATAAGTGTGGACACACAAATGATCGACATTCGTCAAGGGTTCCTAGAACCAAAACATCTATTTTATTTCACAAGGAAGTAAAATATTACAAGCGATTGCATTTTCTCTCTTTTGGATAATCTCTAGATTATCATTTTATATTAATTCATGCAATCACAAGAAATATCCATAAGAATAATTATAAACCCCATTCGATAATTATATCCCTCTATTTTATTTCAGAAAGAAATAAAATATTACATGCGATTACATTTTCTCTATCCTGGATAATCTCTGGATTATCATTTTATGTGAACGCATTCAATCGCAAGAAATATCCATAATAATAATTATAAACCTAATTAGATAATTATATCCCTCTATTTTATTTCACAAAGAAATAAAATATTACATGCGATTACAGTTTCTCTATCCTAGATAATCTCTAGATTATCATTTTAAATTATCACATGCGATGATAATTTATCTCACTTGGATAAGTTTAAAGAAACATATATATTGTCCAATGTGATAATATTTATCTTTCATGGAAAATTATTCAGTTTATCATTAGATCAACCCATGCGCTCCTGTTTATCCATCAGGATAATTATCTTTGATAAACTCACAATTATTATTTTAATAATATTAATAATTAACCTTCAATAAATATCGAAATTATCATCTGATAATTATATTAATTATCCTTTGATAATATATGAAAAAATTATATTTGATATTTCATGCAATTACACGTTGATAATTATTTACAATTACTCCTTGATAATTTTGTTAAACATCATTTTATAACCTGGTGAAATTATCATTGATCATTGAATGAAAATTTGACTTGATAATTATTCATATTTATCTTTTGATAATTTGATGAAACTATCGACTGATAATTTTTATATCTATCTTCTAACATTTTTAACTAAACAACCATTGATAAATTAAGGCTTAAAACTTTAATAAAATTCCACCATTGATTTAAGAAATTCGTGGTTGAAGAATATATAAAAAAAAATGAAAACTCACCTTTCAGTCTTCACGTGGCGCACACGCAAGAGTCGAGAAGACCACTGCCATCTATCACAAGACCACCAGAGACTTCAATGATTGTGCGAAAGGGATTTTTGAGATCATAATAATCTAACAAGATCAACCAACAAGGAAGACCAAGGTTTTTTTAGTGATTTTTGGACAAAAAAATGCATCACCCTAAACCCATTTTTAAAACACCCATTTTTAACTGTTAATCATCCTAAAAAACAATGCGGAGTCATTGATTTTAATTTATTATTCTATTACTAATTTAGTAATTGTACAACTGGTGGTAAATGGATGGTTTTAAAAACCTCATACATTAATAATGGAGGTCTGCATGTTTTTTTTGGAGGAAGAAGATGACCTGTTAAAAAATGATTTATTTGAACTAAGAATCAGATTAATTATTGAATTAATTAATCATTTAATATAAAACTAAAATAACCTCAAATGATCATTGCTTACAAAAATTATACCATAACTAGGGTAAACGCCCAATTCTAAACCCAATAGTGGAATCATATTTCTTAAATGATTCACCGTTTAAAAGATATTAATGATTTATTATTTAAAAATCATAATAAATAATTAATTAAAATAAACAAGGTTTTGTTAGCAAGCGAGACATCCAAAAAACTAAAGCTAACAAATGTTATAACTTGTCTAGGGTAAACCCCTCATTCCGGAACCATCAATGGTATCAGATTTCCCATATGACGCACCATTTGAAAGATATTTAATTATTTTTAATAAATAATATATTAAATATTATTTAATAACATTAACTCACAAGCGAGACATCCAAATGTCTGATTCCTTCAAATGTTATACCCCTATTAAGCTAAACATCATATTTTGAAAATAATAATGGTCTCATATTTCTCATTTGACGCACTAATTTGGAGTTATTTAATTATTTTGAATAACTTTCCCATGCTTAAAAGAATATATTTAATATTCTTATTCTATCCTTCCCAAGGCTTGGAAGATCTCAAAAAATCTTACTTACTCAGTGTGTAACTCGAAAAATATTTAATTGAATATTCCGTAGTATTAATTGGATGTTTTTCCCATTATGTGACTTGTTTAACAAAAACAAAAATTTTCACGGGTAAACCATTTTTTCCCATTTAACATAATAATAATTTAAAACAAGAGGGTTTAGTAATACCTGAAACAATAATGATATGTTATAGGTGGGGTTTAGAGACCCAAGTTTGATGTACATGGATATTACATTACTTTTTCGGAATACTTAATACATGACACAAACAAATTCCCAAAGACCGTATTAGCTTAGTGTCTTTGGAAACTCAAAACATAATCTTATAATCACGATGAAAGATCTTCAACATCTCCCACAAAGATCTTCCCCTTTTTTTTTCCTACCCAAAACATTTCTTAATATCCTAGGGAAAAGAAAAAATAGAAAGGGTGAGCTCAAATTCTTAGTAAGAGTAAAATTGAGAACAAAAAACAAACCATAAACATTTGAACCTGAAAACATGGACATAAAGTTTAAACATCAAAATCTTGAGTCATGAAATAAATCTAGGCAATACATAAGGCATGTAACATAAAAGAACATTAACCATGATAGAATATAATTAGCATAAAACATGTAATTTTGGAAAGAAAATAAGCATATAATATTATTTCCATAGTATCCAAGGCATTTCTTCCAAGACCATCATAGTAGACATAGTCTATTATTGAACTGACTTTACTTTCCATTCACACCATGTATTACTGAACCAGATTTACTTGCCGTTCCAACCCTACATCACTGAACCAAATTTACTTTCCATTCTATTAATATCTATCTCATGAGATATAAATATTTACCCAATGAATTGGAGGGAGATATAGGTCCCACCCCTTATATTTAAATCATTCTTACATTTTCCACAAAAACATAAATCATTCATCATAACATAACCCATGAAATAAAATGGGTTTCTTAAACATTATTCCATCATAACATAATCCATGTAAAATACCATTTCATTATTAATTCAATCAAATCAGAGTAATAATATGGATATAAACATAACACTATTTCAAGAGAGTCATCTTAGGTGGAAAATAATTTTGATAAACCACTTAAACTTAGTTCTTGAAGAAAATATCATTTCTTCTTCAAAAACATTTTCTTTTCTCAAAATTCCATGAAAATTTAAAAGAAAATAAGTTAGTTGAAAATAAACTTGAAATAGTGTAGAGAAATATTCAAGGAAATAAGGTGTCATGAAGATGTTAAAAACATGTTCCTACTGTATAAGTTAAAAAACATTCTCCTCATACTTTTTCCGAAAAAGATAAAAAGTACCTTGTATGGTAAATAAAAGAAAGATTCATTCCAAACCATGTAGTAAAAGTCAAAATGGTTAAAAATTAATTTAAAAATACATATAATAATAATAAACATTTTATGTGAAATTTTTTAGAAAACATGGATGTGGAAGATAAATATATTCCCAGTAGATACTTACAAAAAACAATCTCGAATAAAATGAGATTGAAATGTTATCCCTTACCTTAGTTACAATTTTTTCCATAGGTGTATGAAACTCTTTTATAGTGGGTTTATACATATTATTAACTTGTAAAAGAACCATAATAATATTTATGATATCATATATTATTCACTTATGACTTTATATTACCCATTTATTTGTCAGTTCTATGTTAAAGAAACATTTTGGGTAACAATCGTTTTATTTATCGTACATTTTGGGACTTGTTATTCTTGATATTACTACATAGATCATGATTTAATTACTTCCAGAATGTAAAACATGATTTATATATCATATATATTCAGTATATAAATATATATAATAGATAGATAAATGGAATTGAATACACCGTTCATGGAGACGGTAGGTCGTACGTACACATAAACACTGTTTTCGCTTACTTATTAAATTGAATGGAAGTAATTAAATGAAATATATATATATACATAAACCTAGTAGAATTATTCTGTCATATATTTCAGGATTATTTATTATTTATACTTTATAATCATTCTTGAATTGTTAATGTGGAGAATTAATCTCATCACGTCGTAGAGACGGTAAGCCGTACATACACACAAGCGACAATATCGTTCGCATAATTGTTGAATGGTATTGAAGTGTATGATGTAAAATATCTCATAATTTGTATCATGTTATAATAATAATATATATTTATTATTTCCACCATTATACACATCCAAGTAAGGTGGTGGTGAAAAACAGATTACACCACGACGTGGAGACGATAATCCATACGTACACACGCGCGATGATTTTGTTTTTCATAGGATGGATAGAAGGTGAAATAGGTTTGTTTAATATTTATAATAACATATCAGTATATTAATGATACTTATATTATTACTTTTTACTGAAAAAACTAAAGAAGAGGAAGTATAAGAAGAAATAAATTTGAAAAAATTGGTAAAAGAGATTATCTCTTCCTCGATATGCCTCCTTTAAATTTCTTATTAGGGAACTAAAGTTGGTATTTTAAGAATAAAATAACCTATATAATGTAACTAAATAATTTTATAAGAGAAAAGTTTAGGGGTTGTCCAAGATTGAAGGTTCAAAATAGAATAAAGAGGTGAGGGAGGATGTTCCCTTTTATAAGAGAGGAGAGGGGCACTTTAGGAAAGTTCCAAAATATTAATTTATTATAAATACAATTTCGATTTAAAATGGTCCAAAACTTATTTAATTATAATATAAGATGCTGTTGTTTAGAATAATCATCATACAATAATTTTTTGACAGGTTTTGAATATTTTTTTTATCCTTATCATTTTGGTTTTACCCTTATTTTACCCTTTTTAATCTTACCGTGATATCATGTTATTCACCCATTGTGGGTTAATTTAATTACCATATCATGTCAAACGACTCAAAAAAAGTTATTTATGTCATATTTGGTCTTATATTAACCATTTGGATGAATATTCTATTTTTATGAATTTAATATAATTTAATAAAATATTTTATGTTTTAAGTTATGAATTGTGTTAATTTTGGACACTATTCATACTTGATTTTTTTTTAAAATTCATAACAACCTTATTACTTCTAAAAAAAGGAATTAAATCAGATATAATATGTCAATATAATCCATAAAATTATTTTATGACATGAAAGTATTCAATTTAAATTTATTTAAATATTTATAAATTCATTTATTAGAATCTTTAATTAATGTGGTAATCACTACATCATAATTGTGTCATAAATAAATATATTTATATAAGATTTAAAAATTATAAATAAAATAGAATGACGTTGGAAATATTTTTGTCTTTCTAATGACTCTTTATAGACATATAGATATATTATATATCCTCATATTAAAATCAATTTAGTAAAAGATATATGTTTAGGTTATAATTATCTTTACTTTAAATTAATTATTATAAAATGTCATTTTCGCATAGAAGTTAATCCACAGGGTCCCAAAATAGAACCAAGGATTCAAATAGTCTGAAATATATCATCCAATAATATTAGGACAAGTGTTAGGGTACTTTAGTATTATTATAATATTGTTTTTTACCTTTATTTACCAGATTTACCCTTTAACCATGGTAAATAAAATAATTAATGAAGTTACAATTCATAACCTCCAAAAATAAAAAAAGTACCTATTTAAAAAATTTTAACCATATGATTCCAAATATGGAATCCATTTTTTAAAATTGAAGATGCAGAAGTTTTAGTAACTAATTTAAAATTAACCCTGTCGTTGAAAAAAACGGGTTTTTGTTTAAAACATTGCAAAAGATTGAAATGTTTTTACATATTAATTCAACGTAAAATTGGTGAAAATTACTTAAATTGTCTTAAAAAATTAAAAAATATTCTATTTATTCTTTAAAACCATTTAATAAAATATTTTAACCCTATAAATTATTTTGAGGAAATAAGTTGTCTTCAATTAAAATATAGTGTATTTTCACTATTCATCAAAATGTGAAAGTTATCAGAAAAATATCAAAAATTTATCCAAAGTAAATTTTTATGTCCCTCTTCGAAAAAAGAAGTTTATCTTGTCAAATATAACTTATAAAGGTGTCAAAAAAAAAAGATTTAAAATGGGTTCTCCATCAAATGGCGGTAAAACTACATTTTTTTTGAAAAATACTTATTTTATCCGAGAAATTGATTTTGTTCTCATATAATGTGTAATATGAATGATAATGTTATATAAAATTCAAAATGTGATTAATACTATTAAAAGAGGATAGTTTATATAAAATTTTAATAATATATTGTTGTTTAGTGAAGCTTGGTATTACGTACCACACAATCAACTGAGGAAGGTCGCTCTTGCATGTAATGCAAGCCATGTTATTGCTGCGTGTATTGAAAACTTCCTTTGGTGTTTCCTATAACATAATACAAAAATAGTTCATTTATAAATTGAAAAAAATCGATACTCAGTGTTTTGTGAAATGAATTCTATCAAAAGAACTTGAAATTGTGTGCAACACAAGACAAGAATAATGTTTCATATACTGCAAGCTAATAAGGTGTTTCATATAACACAAGATAATATTGGTGTAATGTACAACACAAGACATAAAATAAATTAAAAATAATCTATCGCATAAAATATTGGGGTGTTACATTCTACCTCCCTTAAAATGAATTGCGCCCTCGAAATTCATCAGGGTTATAAATGTTTTTCTACTTGAAAGTTTCTTTTATGGAAACCCACATCGTAAAAAGGAATAGAAAAACTAAATTTTTAGAAAATAAAGTTAGAAACATAACGGTTACCCTAATTAACTCATCACTAGTTTTCCAAAAAGGATAACAAAGATGGGAAGTGAAGACATGGATATAGAAGAGAAAGTAAACCATCACGTTCTGATGGATAGTGATAGAGAATAAGTTTTGGGGAAAGTTAACTACCAGAAAACCATAAATCTACGATGATTTAAGGGACCATCTGATTCATTGAAAAAGAAAGTAGCAGGATATATATATTTTTGTTTTCAATATCCTTTTTATAAATATTAAGAACATGAGAAGAAATACACACTTGATTTCAGTACCCTTAATTGTTCCCTGAACAATTTACACTTCAACTCTTATTTAAAGAAATGAAGTTGAATTTGTAATTATTGAAGTGTTAGAAGATCATGTGAAAGAATGATAGACCATTCCATATATCTCTATCACAAAAAGGTTATCACATGTTATTAAATATACATTATTCCATCTATGGTGAGATTAATCGTATATGGTTTCAAAAATGGGCTTATACTTCATCTATCATACCGCTTATTAAAATAAAACTAATTTCTACTAACTAGAGACTTCCTCTAGGCCAGTGGTAAGAGATAAAGTCCTACCACACTTCGATTTTGGGTTAGATTCCCGTAGCCTTGTCTAACATTATGGGTTGTCACCCATCCCGCGAGTTGTCCTTTTTCGAAAACTATACTAATATAACATTCTATAAATAATGTATAAAAACATTTATAGCCTTAAAAAATAATATCTGATGTCCAACTTAATCCATTCCAATCTTTAGGCTTATCAAAAAGTACTTTTGTCCAATCTCATAGTACAAAGACAACAATTAATATAAAGTTCATATAACAAGCATGTGAATACCAAAATTTATCCTCCACATATCATACGATATATCTTGTTGGTCACATTCCAAACATTTGAATGATTTCATCATGCATTCTATTGATTCATGGTAATAACATAAATTACCATATATCCTTATTGAAAACTTGCATGTTTCCTTATTCCAAAACTTATTGGATATATTATTTAGGTCCAGAAAAAGTTATATACTTCATCCGTGACAACATAACCCACATTTCTATAAATCCTTAACCAGTTCCAAGGTAACTAATATTGTTCAACATATCTTTATATAAATATCATTATCTCAACATCATGATCATATTAAGGGTTATATTTCCATTAATCATGTGTTTCTTAGGAATATCACCTTATCATTAAATCACTTTTCTTATCCATTATAACTATTCAACATATTATTAAAAATCCTTAATTAAAAACATAAAGAGATAACTCTTATATAATTAACTATTCATCATTCGTGGATTCAAATACATAAATAATTTAATCCTTCTAATTTAATGGTAGGATTGGAATAAGTAATTCCTGGTCTTAGAAGTAGATCCTTATGTATGGGCATTGAGTTGGGTAATGACCATGTTTTCCAAAGATGATATATTGAACTCCATAAAAATTCATCACTCTATGATTTTTTACCAAAGAGATAACATCTTCCCCTCCATTGAGGTATTCTTCAAGGTTCTTCTTCCCTTATTCTTGATATGTGGGAAGCTTAATATTATTTTCTCTATGTTCCTCACCAGGGTAACATGCATGAAAATCCATCTTCCACTTATTCGATGACTTAGGAATACAACTAAAGGTCACCCTATTAATCATATACCGCGATGAATGATTAGGCATAATTACAACATCCTTAACTCCAGTCATTACACAATTTCATCGCTCATAGTCACTAATTTTTTCTTCAGATTCAATGTTTATCCAATTCCTTCTAGTTCCCCCATTGACTAAAACACAAAAAGGATAGTGTGAGAGGCAAAAATTATTCTAAGAAAACAATATAATCATGAGGTAGTACTTTCAATATCTAACATATTAGGTTTACTACTAGCTTATTTATGATAGTTACCATAATTCTCAGACTGTAACCTATATTTATACTTAACCTTTGTTACATCCCTATAAATACCTTAGAAATATATCTAGGGATCTCACTAAATTTATCACATCCTAGTTTCTAAATGATGACTAAAACTTCTCTCTGATACCAACTATAGAGACATAAGCTCGACACACATGGACATTACATTAATTTTTATGATTGCTTAATACCTGGCACAAAAAAATTCCCAAAGACCAAATTAGTTTAGTGTCTTTAGAAACTCAGAACATAATCTTCTAATCATGGTGAAAAATCTTCAACATCTCCCATAAAGATCTTCCCCTTTTGTTTGCCTACCTAAAACCTTTATTTATATCATGGGGAAAAGAAAACATAGAAATGGTGAGATAAAATTATCAGTAAGGTTAAACATGAAGAAAATAAAACAAACCCTAAACATTTGAACGTAAAAACATGAAAATAAAGCTTAAACATCAAAATATTGAGTCATGAAATAAATCTTGGCAGTACGCAAGGCATGGATCATAATGGAAAATTAACCATGACAGAATAGAATTGGAATAAAACATAAAATTTTGGAAAACTAATAAGAAAATAATATGATTTACATATTAGACAAGACATTTCTACCAAGACCATCATAGTGGACATAGTCCATTATTTAATTGGGTTTACTTGCCATTCTAGCCATTTATTACTGAACCAGATTTACATGCTATTCCAGCCCTGTAATACTTAACCAGATTTACTTTCCATTAATGTCATGTATATCTCATGAGATATAAATCTTTACATAATGGATTTTATGAAGATAGAATACCCACCCATCTCATATTTAAATCATTCTTACATGTTCCACAAAAACATAAAACGTTTATCATAGCATAACCAATGAAATAAAATGGGTTTCTTAAACATCATTACATCGTAACATAATCCATATAAAATACCATTTCATCATTAACATAATAAAATTGGAGTAATAATAGGGATATAAACATAAAACTATTTGAATAGTGTCATCTTATATGTAAAATAGTTTTGATAAACCACTTGAACTTAGTTCTTCAGGAAAATATCCTTTCTTCTTCAAAAAAATTTTCATTTCTCAAAATGCCATGAAATTTTAGAAGAAAAGATGTTAGTTGAAAATAAACTTGGAATAGAATATAGGAT
Organism: Viscum album; assembly: GCA_963277665.1. Lineage (NCBI taxonomy): Eukaryota > Viridiplantae > Streptophyta > Magnoliopsida > Santalales > Viscaceae > Viscum > Viscum album. The sequence goes on from OY728141.1 coordinate 1,303,407,647, forward strand.
TATTCATGGAAATAAAGTATCATGAATATGTAAAAACATGTTCATTCCATATAAGTTAAAAAAAATTCTCCTCATACTTTTTTCGGAAAAGTCAAAAAGTACCTCGTATGGTAAATAAAAGAAATATTCCTTCCAAACCATGTAGTAAAAGTTAAAATGGGAATTATTTTTAACATAAATAGAATAATAATAATTTGTTTTTAATTTTTTTTAGAAAACATGGATGTGGATGATAAATATATCACTAGTAGATACTTACGAATAAACAATCTCGGATAAAACGAGATAGGAAAAGTTATCCCTTACCTTAGGTCCAATTTATTCCGTAAATGTTCGAAACTCTTGTACAATGGGTTTAAACATATTATGAACTTGTAAAAAAACCATAATAATATTTACTATATCATATATGATTCACTTACGACTTTATATTACCCATTCATTTGTCAATTCCATGTTAAAGCAACGTTTTGGGAAATAATCATTTTATTTATCCTACGTGTTTGGACTTGTTATTATTGATATTATTACATATATCATGATTTACTTAATTAAATAATGTAAAAAATTATTTATATATCATATATATTCAGTATATAAATAATTAAAATAGATTGATAAATAGAATAGAATACACCGTTCATAGAGACTATAGGTCGTACATACGCATGAACGCTATTTTTGTTTACATATTAAGTTGAATGGAATTAAGTAAATGAAATATATATATATATATGTATATATATATATATAAACATAAACCCATTAGAATTATTATGTCATATATTTCATGATTATTAATTATATATACTTTATAATCATTCTTGAATGGTTAACGTGGAGAATGAATCTCATCACGTCGTGGAGACTGTAAGTCGTACGTACGTACGAACGAAGATATCGTTCCCATAATTTTTGAATGGTATTGAAGTGTTTGGTGTATAATATATAATAATTTTTATAATTTTATAACAATAATATATATTTATTATTTCCACCATTATACCCATCCATGTAAGGTGGGGGTGAAAAACAAATTACACCACAGTGTGTAGACGGTAATCCGTACGTACGCACACGCGGTGATTTTGTTTTTCGTAGGATGGATAGAAGGTGAAATAGGGTTGTTTAAAATTTTTAATAACATATCAGTATATGAGTAATAATTTTTTAATTACTTTTTAATGAAACAAATAAATAATAGGAATTAGAATAAGATTTTTTTTGAAATAATCGATTGAAGAGATTATCTCTTCCTCGACGTGCCTCCTTTTAATTTCTTCTTAGGGCCCTAGAGTTGATATTTTGAGAAGACAAGAACCTATAGAATGTAACTAGGTAAGTTTATAAGATAAAATAGTAGGGGTTGGCCTATCTTAAAGGCTAAAAATGGAGTGAAGAGGAGAGGGAGGAGGTTCCCTTTTATAAGAGAGGAGAGGGGCACTTTAGGAAAGTTCCAAACTATTAATTTATTATAAATTCAATTTTGATTTAAAATAGTCCAAATTTTTTTTAATTCTAAGATAATATGATTTTGGTTTGAATAAAAATCATCCAATAATTGTTTTACATGTTTTGAATATTTTTTTATCCTTATTGTTTTGGTTTTACCTTTATTTTACCCATTTTAATATTACCGTGATATCATGTTATTCACACATTGTGGGTTAATGTAATTACCATATCATGTAAAACGACCCCAAAAAAGTTATTTATGACATATTTTGATTTATATTAACCATTTGGAAGAATATAATATTTTTAGAAATTTAATATCATTTAATTATCTATTTTATGTTTTAAGTTATGAATTGTGTCAATTTTGGACACTATGCATACTTGGCTTTTTTTAAAAAATTCATAACAACCTTATTAATTCAAAAAAAGGATTTAACTCATGTATAATATGTAAATTTATTCCATTAAATTAGTGGATGACATCAAAATATTCAATTTAAATTTATTTTAATATTTATAATTTCATTTATTTGAATCTTTAATTAATGAGGTAATCACTACATCATAATTGTGTCATAAATAAATATATTAATCTAATGTATAAAAATTATAAATAAAATACCATGATGTAGGAAATAGTTTTATATTTCTAATTAATATTTATAAACATATATATCTGTTATATAACCTCATATTAAAATAAATTTAGTAAAAGATATATGTTTAAGTTATAATTATCTTTACTTTAAATTAATTCTTATAAAATGTCATTTTCATATCCAAGTTAATCCATGGGGTCCAAGAATCGACCCAAGGATTCACATGGTGGGATATATCTCATAAAATAAGATTAGGACATGTGTTAGGGTAGTTTAATATTATTATAATAATTGTTTTTTACCCTTATTTACCAGATTCACCCTTTAACCATGGTAAATAAAATAATTACTGAAGTTACTATTCATAACATCCAAAAATAAAAAGTATCTATTTAAAAAATTCAAACCTTATGATTCCAAATATGGAATTCATTTTTCAATATTCAAAATACATAAGTTTCATTAATTAATTTAAAATTAATCCCATTGTTGGAAAAACGGGTTTTTGTTTAAAACAATGCAAAAGATTGAAATGTTTTTACACATGAATTCAATGTAAAATTAATGAAAATGACTTAAATTGTATTAAAATATAAAAATATATTCTCTTTATACTTTATAATCATTCAATAATATATTTTAACCATATACATTATTTCAATGAAAAAAGTTGTTTTCAATTAAAATTTAGCATATTTTCACTATTCATCAAAATATGAAAGTTATGTGAAAAATATCAAAAATTTAGCCAAAGTAAATTTTTTATGTCCTGATTCAAAACAAGAAGTTTATATTATCAAATTTAAATTATAAAAGTTTCAAAATCAAGATTTAAAAAGTGTGCTTCATCAAAAGGTGGTAAAAATGCAATTTTTTTTGAAAAATACTTATTTTATCCGAAAAATTGATTTTGTTCTCATATCATATGTAATATGAATGATAATTTTATATAAAATTAAAAATGTGGTTAATACTATTCAGAATGGCTAGTTTATATAATATTTTAATAATATATCATTGTTTAGTGAAACTCGATATTGCGTAGCACACAAGATATCGAGGATGGTCGCTCTTGCGTGTAATGCAAGACCTGTCAATGTTGCTTGTAGTGAAAGCTTCCTTTGATGTTATATATTACATAAACCAATCTTATTTCATTTATACATAGAGAAAAATGTATACTGAGTGTTTTGTGAAATTAATTCTATCCAAAGAATTGGGAATTGTGTACAACACAATCCAAGAATAGTGTTGCGTATACTGTAAGCTAATACAGTGTTTCATATAGCAAAAGATAATCTTGGGGTAGCATACAACAGAAGACATCAAACAAATTAAAAAGAATCTGTTTTATAAAATATTGGGGTGTTACATTCTACCCCCCTTAAAATGAATTTCTCCCTTGAAAATTATCGGGGTTATAAATGGTTTTATACTTGAAAGTTTCTTTCATGGAAACCCACATCGTAAAAAGGAATACTAAAACTTAATTTTTAAGAAAGAAATTTTGAAACATAAGGGTTACCCAAAGTAACTCATCACTATGTTTCAACATAGGAGAACGAAGCTGGGAAGTCAAAACATGGATTTGGAAGAGAAATGTAACTATCAAGTTATGATGGATAGTGATAGAGAATAATGTTTGGAGAAAGTTAACTACCAAAAATCCATAAATCTACGATGATTTAAGGGACCATCTGATTCATCGAATAAGAAAGTACTAGGATAATAGTTTTTTTCAAGATCCCTTTTTTAAAGATGAAGAACATGAGAAGAAATACTTACTTGATTTTAGTACCATTGATCATTCCCTGAACAATTTCCACTTCAACTCTTATTTAAAGAAATGATGTTGAATTTATCATTTTTGAAGTGTTAGCAGATCATGTAATAGAATGATAGGTCGTTTCATCTGTCTCTATCACAAAAAGGTTAACACAAGTTATTAAATATACATAAGTCCATATTTGGTGAGATTAATCATATATGGTTCCAAAAAATGGACTTATACTTCATCTATCATACCTCTTAATAAAATAAAACTAATTTCTACTAACCAAGGAGTTCCTATAGTCTAGTGGTAGGCAGTAAAGTCCTATCACACATTGGTTTTGGGTTCGATTCCCATAGCCTTGTCTAACGCGACATGTTGTCTCCCATCCTGCAGGTTTTCCTTTTTCTAAAACTATACTAATATAACAATCCAAAAATAATATATATAAAAATGTTATTTCCTTAAAAAATAATATCTGATGTCCAACATAATTCATTCCAACCTTTAGGCTTATCGATTATACTTTTGTCTAATCTCAAAGTAAAAAGAAAAAAATTACCAAAAAGGTCACATAACAAGCATGTGAATACCATCATTTATCCCCCATAAATCATTAGATATATCTTGTTGGTCACATTCCAAACATTCGAATTACTTCATCATGAATTATATTGATTCATGGTAATAACCTAAATTACCATATACCCTTATTGAAAACATACATGTTTTCTTATTCATATACTTATTGTATATATTACTTAAGTCCTGAAAATATGTATACTTCATCCGTGATAACATAACTTACATTTCAACAAATCCTTAACCAGTTCCAAGGTAACTAATATTGTCCAACATATCTTTATACAAATATCATTATCTAAACATCATGCTCATATAAAGGGTTATCCTTCCCTTAATCATGTGTTTCTTAGGAATATCTATAAGGCCCCATCCTTAAACCTTACTTAATCTTGAGTTATTACAAGATTACACATTGAGGATCTTTTCGGGTTTAGAGTTTTAGAGAATTAGATCATAAAACTTGCATTACATTCCACATATAAACAAAGTGGTTACATAAAGATAGTATTCTTCATTCCCATCAATGGAAACATATTTAAAATAAAACATGGATTATTTCTTGACACTTCCTTGACACTATCATCATATCATGTACCTTTCCCTTGACCTGTGAAAAACATTTCAAAAAAAACTTGGGATGAGCATAAAAAGCTCAGTAAGGGATATAAAAATATGGAAAGGAATCATGGGTACATTTATAAATAATAATGAGATCATAATTTACCCATAAAACATAAGCATTTTAACATACCTCATCAAATCATGAATAAATCATAGAAATCATAAGACATAAAGGTAACTTGAGGCATTCATAACATCCTTACGCAGGGAGTAACCCTCTTGGTTACGTTTGGAATACCCATCACAGTATATTCCCTAAATCTCTTCGGAGAAACCTTAACGTTTCACTCCTTCATGTTACCCAATGCATTGGAGAGCTATATCGGGCTCACCCACCCTTAGTTTATCACGGAACCACCCGTCTTCATAATAATGCCCAAGAACCTCAACATAATCGTATCACATAAAACATGCATAAAGGAAACATAACATTTCCACCTTTCAATCACAAGATATCAATACAACACATTGATAAAAAAACATTATGAAAACCATTTTCAATACAAAAATAAAAGAAAAGTAAAACATGGTATTTATTTTTCTTTTAAAAAAAGGCATGGCTTGTAGAGGAAGCCGAAACTCAAATAATGGTCATGGCGGCGAATAAGTCGTTGTCGCCGCATACGTACGACAAAAACATTCCCTTTTGTAGTTTAGTAAATGCTTCGTATAAAAAGATCCCTTTTGGATAAACGTAAAATTCAAAGGGTTTTATACACTGTGTAGAAGAAGGTTGTGTATAAAACAAAATATGCCTCAATGAAAGGAGATTGAGACGAAGTCCCATACCTCGGGTCCGACTTGACTTGGTTGTTCTTTAATCTCCTGAATAATTAACATGAGTTAATTTGTACTTGTTTAAGAACCTTTTTCAAGTTCATTATTCCTTTTATATCACTTATTTCCATGTCATGAACACTATGTAATTATTTAAGTTAATAACGGTCGTTTTAATGATCATTGGTACTTGAGTAAAAAATAAACCCTTTATAATTACATGTTGTTCATGTATCCATTATATCTAGAATTATAATCATTATGTATATATAATATATATCCAGTATATACATGCATTTATAATATTACATAATCATTTAGATGTAAGAAAAGAAATGCACCGTTCATGGAGACAGTAAGTCGTACGTACGCATGAACACCACTTTCATTTCTATTTCGTATTTTATAGAATGGAATCATAATTATATAAAGGTATATTATAATTCCAGTATAATATCATATATAATATCATAGTTCCATCCTTTATACGTCCCACATATGGTATTTAACGAATCAAATCACTTTGAGGGGGCGGTAGTCCGCACTCCTTAAATGAAGATATCGCGTTTACCCATAATGGAAACCATAAAGGTATACCCAAAATAAAAAATACAGAAGCTTAAGGAAAACATAAACATATTATATATCATATATAAATATAGTGTCATCTTAATGGCCACCTTTGAAGGTGTTAAAATAATGTTGAACAATCATCGTTTCAGGAGGCATAAATTCACCATCCACGGAAACAGTATGTTTTTTAACCATTAGATGTAGGTGTGTGTAAGTGTAGCTTGAATAATTCTTATAAAAACATCCTAATATATTTAAGATACTGTAGTTGTTACAAAATAAATAAATAAAAAGAGTTTAGGGGGTTGGAGAAGCAAAATAAAACAAAAGGACTCAAGTGGAGACATTACCTTAAAATCAGGTAACTCCCTTTGGTTTGAGCTCAAAGGCTTCCTTGGGAAGACTTCTGCCCAAAGTGAGGCTTCAAGGAGTAAGAGAGGGAAGTGGAGAGACAAAAAGGGAAGGGGTTGGCCGAGCCAAAGGCTTTGGGAGTGTGGGTAAGGAGGTAGAGGTGGGGGACTTTTATAAGAGGAGAGGAGGGGCACTCTTGGAAAGTAAAGAAATATTACTTTATTTGAAAATGAGTTTCAGATTTAAATGGTCCCACATTGATATAATTCGAGTAAAAGGTGATAAGGGTTCGAAATCTACCCATACAATAGGTTTTGGACATATGTAGGTTTTAGATATTACATTATCTTTCCATTTTATTTAAATCCTTAAATAATGAGGTCATCGCAACATCATCATGATGTCATAAATAATTTAATTTATTTAAAGTCTAAAAATTATAAAAAAAATACTATGATGTAGGAATCTTTTTATCTTTATAATTACTATTTATAATCAAAAATATGATCTTTATAACCCCATTTAAAAATTGTTTTCATAAAACATATGATGTTTGTGTCATTTTTACTTTTACATTAAATAAAAAGTTACTTATGTCATTTCCAAACCAAAGTGGCTCCATGGGGTCCCCAAGTTGACGCGTGGCTTGTCTTGGTCGGCCATGACACAACCAATGAGGGTAGGACATGTTTCAAGCTCATCTCATTTTATTAATACATTATTTTTATCTTAAACTACACTAATTACCACTAATCGCGATTAAAAACATAAAAGTTACTATTCACCAAAAAATTATTATAATCTCATTGAACCACATTTTACTTCTTAATGACAACCATGTATTTTGGATTTTTGAAAATCAAATCACAGAGGTGGTAAAATTTAATTTAAATGAAAAATCAGTTTCTTTAACTACCACTTAGTGGTTTCATTATTCATCAAAAATTGAAGTTTTTTAGAAAGATACCAAAACTTCACCCTAAGCTATATTTGATATTCTGAATTCAAAAATGTTGTCTATTTTACAAAATTAAAAACATATATGTTGCATTAATTAATTTAATAATTAATTCCTGCTGTCAGATCAAATAGCGTGTTTTTATGAAACAATAAGTATCAAAAGATTGACACTAGTTTAAGTCCAATTTCAAAGTGAAATTGATTACAATAACCACCATTAGATTAAATGGTAAAAATATATTCTAATTTAACTTCAAAACGAATTAAAAATATAATCTAATCATATAAATAAATTAGATTAAAAAGAATTTTTGATGTAAAATGCAGTATTTTTCACTATTCATTAAAAAATGAACATTATCAGAAAAATACCAAAAATTCACACAAAGTAAATTTTGATGTCCCAATCATAAAGAATAAGTTTATTTTGACAAACATAGTTTATAAAATTGTCAAAAGATATATTCAAAAATGGTTTGCCTTCAAAAGGCATTAAAACAATCTTTTAAAAATATTAGTGTATTCCATGCTTAAGATTGGATTTATTTTCATTTTAAGCCTCTAAAACACTATCTAATTCATTAATAGGCATAGATAAAAATATCTATTATTCATTACTTACTTGGGATGTTACATCCTTCCCCCCTTTAGAAAATTGCGTCCCCGCAATTTATTTACTTATCGAATAAATGGGGGTACTTATCCCTCATTGCATTTTTAGATTACCATGTTGCCTCTTCAATCATGTGGTTTTTCCACAAAACCTTTACCTGGCGAATCACCTTATTTCGTAACACTTGATCCCTGTGGTCAAGAATCTGGACCAGTTGTTCCTCATAAGATAGGTTCTCTTCCAGCTGAACTACCTCTGGACTCAAAACATGATATGGATCTGGCATATACTTTCTCAACATCAAAATGTGAAAAACATTGTGTACCTGAGATAAACTTGGAGGTAAAGCCACTCAGTAAGCAACTGATCCAACTCTCTCCAAAATTTCATATGGTCCAATGAACCTTGGACTCAGCTTTCCTTTCTTACCAAATCGCATCACACTTTTCCATGGTGAGACTTTGAGAAAAACATGATCACCTACCTCAAAAGAGAGATCCTTCCTCCTGTTGTCTGCATAACTCTTCTGCCTACTCTGAGCTGTTCTCATGTGTTTCTGAATCAGCTGAACTTTTTCTGCCATATCTTCTACCAATTCTGGTCCCATCAACTTCCTTTCACCCACTTCATCCCAGAAAGCTGGAGTTCAACACCGCTTCCCATATAATGCCTGAAATGGTGCCATCTGTATACTAGAATGAAAACTATTATTATATGAAAATTCAACCAAAGAAATATGTTGGTCCCAACTTCCCTGATAATCCATAGAGCAAGAACTTAGCATATCCTCCAATGTATGAATTGTTCGTTCTGATTTCCCATCTGATTGAGGATGAAAAGCTATACTAAAATTTAATTCAGTACCCAACGACTTCTGAAAGCCTTTCCAAAAGTTAGAAGTGAACCTGGGATCACGATCAGATACAATGGAGAGGGGAACTCCATGTAACCTGACTATCTCTTTAAGATACAAACGGGAAAGTTGATCTAGGGAAAAAGTATCTCGTATAGCAAGGAAATGAGCAGATTTGGTCAAGCGATCAACAATAACCTAGATTGCATTATTACCTCGATATGTCTTCGGTAATCCCACAACAAAGTCCATGGATATATTCTCCCATTTCCACTCTGGCACTGGTAAAGGCTGAAGCATCCCTTTTGGTAACTGCCACTCTGCTTTAACCTGTTGACATGTCAAACACTTCACAGTAAAATCAGAAATATCTCTTTTCATTCCATCCCACCAGTAATACTCCCGCAGATCTCTATACATCTTAGTACTGCCAGGATGAACTGAAAACAGAGAACTATGATCTTCACATAACAAATCTCTCTTCAACTGTGAATCACAAGGCACACACAATCTCTTCCCAAATCTCAAAACACAATCATTATCAATGTTGAATTCAGGAAACTTACCTTTCTGAACCAGCTCTACCTTTTTCTGCAACTCATTGTCTTGCTTCTGTGCTTGCTTGATTCTATCTGATAGAGATGATCTCACTAATACCTGAAACAAAACAGAAGAACTTCCTACACTAAGAACTTCTATGCCAAAGTTCATCAAATCAAAAACCAAAGGATCTCGTTCCAAACGCAACATTGCTAATGAAGCATTACTTTTTCGACTCAAAGCATCGACCACTTTATTTTATTTTCCCGGATGGTAATGAATTGTACAATCATAATCCTTGATTAATTATAGCCATCTCCTCTGTCTCATGTTTAACTCTTTCTGAGTGAATATATACTTTAAACTTTTGTGATCGGTATATATTTCACACTTTAGTCCATTCAAATGATGCCTCTAAATTTTTAAAGCAAAAACAACAGCAGCTAATTCCAAATCATGTGTAGGGTAATTTACCTCACAGGTTTTCAACTGTCGTGAAGCATAAGCAATTACCTGATCATTCTGCATTAGGACGCAACCAAGTCCTTTCAATGAAGCATCACTGTATATAACAAACTCACCATTCCTGGAAGGTAGTGCCAAAACTGGAGCATTCACCAATCTTATTTTCAATTCCTGAAAACAATCATCACATTCTTTTGTCCAGATAAACTTAACACCCTTCCGAGTTACCTTAGTCATTGGAATAGATAACCGTGAAAAATTTCTAACAAACCTTCGGTAATATCCTGCCAAACCAAGGAAGCTACGAATCTCAGTTACATTTGTGAGTCTTGGCCATTCTTCCACAACTTTTGTTTTTGCAGGATCAACAATTATTCCATCTTTAGAAACAATATGACCAAGGAAAGAAATTTGTTGCAACCAAAAATCACACTTTCTGAATTTTCCATACAGTTTATTTTCTTTTAAGGTTTGCAAGATAACCCTTAAATGTCTTTCATGTTCTTCTTTACTTTTAGAAAACACCAAAATATCATCAATGAAAACCACCACAAACTTATCCAATAACTCATGGAAAAATATATTCATTAAGTCCATGAATATAGTAGGTGCATTGGTTAGCCCAAAAGGAATTACTACAAATTCATAATGGCCATATCTCGTACGGAACGTGGTATTCGGAATATCTGCCTCCATTACCTTCAGATGATGGTACCCCGATCTCAAGTCAATCTTTGAAAAAAAACTGAGCTCCCTGGAGCTGATCAAACAAACAAAGTACCTGATACAACTTCATTTGATGGCCCGACATCTGCTGAAGTAGTTGCAAAGGATTTCACCACCCCTTTCTGCTTGTAGTCTAACTGCTTCCCATCACTCAAGCTCTTTGTTGGACACTCATTTGCATAGTGACCCATCTCATTGCACTTATAACATTTCACTAACTGTAAATCAAATTTGGTCTTACCTTCACCTTGATCCTTTTCAGTGCAATCACGAGCCTTATGTCCCATCTTACCACATCGGTAGCACTTTCCAGAATTCAGAAGACATTCCCCAGCATGCCTTTTGCCACATTTATCACAAACTGGAAACTTAGTTTTCTTACCATCAGACTTTTTTGAAGAATTCTTACCTTTCTCCTTCCACCTCAGTCTCTTCTTCTGTTGGTTTTTATAGAACACTTGATCATCGGAAAACTCCATTTCCACCTTCTCAGCACATTGAACAAGATTTTCATAACTTTTAAACTCACGAGAAGCTAATTCCCTTCAATATTTTGGCTTTAATCCTGAGTAAAAACGATTGATTTTACTATCAAGGTCTCAGATAAAATTTGGAGCATACCTTGCCAATCGAGTGAACCTTTTTTCATAGGTAGCCACTGAGTCTTCCTCCTGCCTCAATTCCAAGAATTTATTTTCCATCCTAAGTCGAACAGCTTTAGGAGAATACTTCTCAAGAAACATACCTTTGAATTCATCCCAGTCAAGAGCATCAATCTCATCAGCGTCCCTGATATTTTTAACCATCGACCACCACTGATATGCCTCACCCTCCAAACGGTAAATAGCAAGACTAACCTTTTGATTGTCTGAACACCCCATGACATCGAAAATCTTCTCCAGTTCTTTAATCCACCCTTCATCTAGCACATGGTCAGATGATCCTCTAGAATAATGGGGGATGTTGCCTCATGAAATGTTCCACCACTGACATATTCCTTTGCGGTTGGTCTGGCTAATCTCGTGCATGGATACCACCACCATTTATCGCTTGAGTCAACTGCTCCATTACTGCAAAAAACTATTCAGTTCCAATTCCGACCATCTTGGGATGCTGATTCAGAAGTTTATTTTCTTCTGTATGCCTTCCTAGCACTGCTTCCCTGTTTCCTCTGCAGAAAACCATTCTGAACAAACATGTCTTAGACGAATCAACATGGTAATCTTCGAATACTATATCACTTCAATTTGACCATAAAAAAAATATTTTTGGATAATCATTTAATATAATTATAACTCTTAAAGTTATCTAAACCGACCTTTGATACCAACTATAAGGCCCCAGCCTTAAAACTTACTTAATCTTGAGTTATTACAAGATTACACATTGAGGATCTTTTCGGGTTTAGAGTTTTAGAGAATTAGATCATAAAACTTGCATTACATTCCACATATAAACAAAGTGGTTACATAAAGATAGTATTCTTCATTCCCATCAATGGAAACATATTTAAAATAAAACATGGATTATTTCTTGACACTTCCTTGACACTATCATCATATCATGTACCTTTCCCTTGACCTGTGAAAAATATTTCAAAAAAAACTTGGGATGAGCATAAAAAGCTCAGTAAGGGATATAAAAATATGGAAAGGAAACATGGGTACACATATACATAAGAATGAGATCTTACTTTACCCATAAAACATAAGCATTTTAACATACCTCATCAAATCATGAATAAATCATAGAAATCATAAGACATAAAGGTAACTTGAGGCATTCATAACATCCTTACGTAGGGAGTAACACTCTTGGTTACATTTGGAATACCCATCATAGTATATTCCCTAAATCTCTTCGGAGAAACCATAACGTTTCACTCCTTCACGTTACCCAATGCATTAGAGAGCTATATCGGACTCACCCACCCTTAGTTTATCACAGAACCACCCGTCTTCATAATAATGCCTAAGAACCTCAACATAATCGTATCACATAAAACATGCATAAAGGAAACATAATATTTCCACATTTCAATCACAAGATATCAATACAACACATTGATATAAAAAAATTATGAAAACCATTTTCAATACCAAAATAAAAGAAAAGTAAAACATGGTATTTATTTTTCTTTTAAAAAAAGGCATGGCTTGTAGAGGAAGCCGAAACTCAAATAATGGTCAAGGGGGCGGAGAAGTCGTTGTCGCCGCATACGTACGACAAAAACATTCCCTTTTTTCGTTTAGTAAATGTTTCGTATAAAAAGATCCCTTTTGGATAAACGTAAAAGTCAAAGGGGTTTATACACCGTATAGAAGAAGGTTGTGTATAAAACAAAATATGCCTCAATGAAAGGAGATTGAGACGAAGTCCCATAACTCGGGTCCGACTTGACTCGGTCATTCTTTAATCTCCTGAATAATAAACTTGAGTTAATTTCTACTTGTTTAAGAACCTTTTTCAAGTTCATTATTCCTTTTATATCACTTATTGCCATGTCATGAACACTATGTAATTATTTAAGTTAATAATGGTCGTTTTAACGATCATTGGTACTTGAGTAAAAAATAAAACCTTTATAATTACATGTTGTTCATGTATCCATTATATATAGAATTATAATAATTATGTATATATCATATATATCCAGTATATACATGCATTTATAATATTACATAATCATTTAGAGGTAAGAAATGAAATGCACCGTTCATGGAGACGGTAAGCCGTACATACGCATGAACACCACTTTCATTTCTATTTCGTATTTTATAGAATGGAATCATAATGATATAAAGGTATATTATAATTCCAGTATAATATCATATATAATATCATAGTTCCATCCTTTATACGTCCCACATATGGTATTTAACGAATCAAATCACTTTGAGGGGGCGGTAGTCCACACTTCCTTAAATGAAGATATCGCGTTTACCCATAATGGAAACCATAAAGGTATGCCCAAAATGAAAAATACAGAAGCTTAAGGAAAACATAAAAATATTATATATCATATATAAATATAGTGTCATCTTAATGTCCACCTTTTAAGGTTTTAAAATAATGTTGAACAATCATCGTTTCGGGAGGCATAAATTCACCATCCACGGAAACAGTATGTTTTTTAACCATTTGATGTAGGTGTGTGTAAGTGTAGCATGAATACTCATTATAACAACATCCTAGTATATTAAAGATACTGTATTTTTTAAAAAAGAAATAAATAAAAAGAGTTTAGGGGGTTGGAGAAGCAAAATAAAACAAAAGGACTCAAGTGGAGACATTACCTTAAAATCGGGTAACTCCCTTTGGTTTGAGATCAAAGGCTTCCTTGGGAAGACTTCTGCCCAAAGTTAGGATTCAAGGAGTAATAGAGGGAAGTGGAGAGACAAAAGGGGAAGGGGTTGGCCGAGCCAAAGGATTTGGGAGTGTGGGTAAGGAGGTAGAGGTGGGGGCCTTTTATAAGAGGAGAGGAGGGGCACTCTTGGAAAGTAAAGAAATATTACTATATTTGAAAATGAGTTTCGGATTTAAATGGTCCCACATTGATATAATTCGAGGATAAGGTGATAAGGGTTCGAAATCTACCCATCCAATAGGTTTTGGACATGTGTAGGTTTTAGATATTACATTATCTTTCCATTTTATTTAAATCCTTAAATAATGAGGTCATCGCTGCATCATCATGATGTCATAAATAATCTAATTTATTTAAAGTCTAAAAATTATAAAAAAAATACTATTATGTAGGAAATATTTTTATCTTTATAATTACTATTTATAATCAAAAATCTGATCTTTATAACCCCATGTAAAATTTCTTTTCGTAAAATATATGATGTTTGTGTCATTTTTACTTTTACATTAAATAAAAAGTTATTTATATCATTTCCAAATAAAAGTGGCTCCATGGGGTCCCCAAGTTGACCCATGGCTTGTCTTGGTCGGCCATGACACAACAAATGAGGGTAGGACATGTGTCAAGCTCATCTCATTTTATTAAAACATTATTTTTATCTTAAACTACACTAATTACCACTAATCGCGATTAAAAACATAAAAGTTACTATTCACCAAAAAATTATTATAATCTCACTGAACGACATTTTAATTATTAATGAAAACCATGTATGTAGGATTTTTGAAAATCAAATCACAGAGGTGGTAAAATTTAATTTAAACGAAAAATCAGTTTCTTTAACTACCACTTAGTGGTTTCACTATTCATCAAAAATTGAAGTTTTTCAGAAAGATACCAAAACTTCACCCTAAGCTATATTTGATATTCTGAATTCAAAAATGTTGTCTATTTTACAAAATTCAAAACATATATTTTTCATTAATTAATTTAATAATAAATTCCTGCTGTCAGAGCAAATAACGTGTTTTTATGAAACAATAAGTATCAAAATATTGACACTAGTTTAAGTCCAATTTCAAAGTGAAATTGATTCCAATGACCACCATTGGATTAAATGGTAAAAATATATTCTAATTTAACTTCAAAACCAATTCAAAATATAATCTAATCATATAAATAAATTAGATTAAAAAGCAGTTTTGATGTAAAATGTAGTATTTTTCACTATTCATTAAAAAATGAACATTGTCAGAAAAATACCAAAAATTCACACAAAGTAAATTTTTATGTCCCAATCAGAAATAATAAGTTTATTTTGACAAACATAGTTTATAAAATTGTCAAAAGATAGATTCAAAAATGGTTTTCCATCAAAAGTCAGTAAAATAATCTTTTAAAAATATTAGTGTATTCCATGCTTAAGATTGGATTTATTTTCATTTTAAGCCTCTAAAACACTATCTAATTCATTAATAGGAATAGATAAAAATATCTATTATTCATTACTTACTTGGGATGTTACAATATCACCTTTTCATTAAATCACATTTCTTATACATTATAACTATTAAACATATTCTTGAAAATACTTAGTGAAAAACACAAATCAATAACTCTTATATAATTCACCATTCATCATTTGTGGATTAAAATACATACATAATTCAATCCTTCCAATTTAATTGTAGGCATAGAATAATTCCTTCCTTGACTTATAAGTGGATCCTTATGTATGGGCATTGAGTTGGGCAATGCCCATGTTTTCCACATATGAGACACTGAACTCCATAACAATTCGTCACTCTATGACCCTTTTTCCCACAGAGATAACATCTTCCCCTACATTTGAGGTATTCCTCAAGGTTATTATTCACTTCTTGATATATAGGAAGATTAATATTCTTTCCTCTATGTTCCTCACCATGGGAACATGCATGAAAATCCATCTTCCTCTTATTTGATGACTTAGGAATACCACAAAAGTTCACCCTATTAATCATATACCACAATGACTGATTTGGAATAATCCCAATATCATTAAATCTAGTCATTAAAAAAATTTCTTTTCTCATAGTCACCAATTTTTTCATTAGATTCAATGTTTACCCAATTCCTTCTGGTTCCCTCCATTGACTAAAACACAAAAATAATAGTTTGAGAGGAAAAAATAACTCTAAAAAACAACATAATCAAGGGGGAGTACTTTCAATATTTGACATCTTACGTTTAATACTAGATTATTTATGATTGTTATCATTATTATTAGACTGTAACCTAGAGTTATACTAAACATTTTTTACATCCCTATAAATACCTTAGAAATATATCTAGGGATATCACTATAGTTTTCAAATCCTAGTTTCCAAAGGTTGACTAAACCTTTTCTTTGATACCAATTGTAGAGACCCAAGCTTGATGTACCTGGAAATTAAATTAACTTTGAGGAATACTTAATACATGATAGACACAAATGCATAAAGACCGTATTAGTTTAGCGTCTTTAGAAATTCAAAACATAATCTTTTAATCATGGTGAAAGATCTTTAACATCTCACATAAATATCTTCCCCTTTTTTTCCTACCTAAAACCATTATTTATATCCCAAGGAAAAAAGTATAGAAAGGGTGTGATGAAATTCTCAGTAAGGTTAAACATGGAGAACATAAAACAAACCATAAAAACATTAATGTAAAATCATGAACATAAAGTTTAAACATCAAAATCTTGAGTCATGAAATAAATCCTGGTAGTACGTAAGGCATGGATCATAAAGTAAAATTAACCATGATAGAATTGAATTGGAATATAACATGTAATAGTGGAAAACTAAGAAGAAAATAATATTATTTCCGTAGTATCCAAGGCATTGCTAGCAAGACCACCATAGTAGGCATTTTCCATTACTAAACCAGGTTTACTTTCCATTCCAGCCATGTATTACTGAACCATATTTACTGGCCGTTCCAGCAATGCATTACTGAACTATATTTACTTTCCTTTCCATTCATTTCTATATCATGATATATAAATCTTTACCCAATGCATTGGATGAATATATAGGTCCCACCCATATCATATTGAAATCATTATTACATGTGCCACAAAATCATAAATCATTCATCTTAGCATAACCCATGACATAAAATGGGTTTCTTAAACATAATTTATTAGTAACATAATCCATATAAAATACCATTTCATCATTAACACAATAAAATCAGATTAACAATAGGGATAAAAACATAACACTATTTAAAGAGTGTCATCTTAGATGGAAAATAATTTTGATAAACCAATTGAACTTAGTTCTTGAGGAAAATATACTTTATTAATCAAAAAAATTTTCTTTTATAAAAATTCCACACAATTTTAAAATAAAAGAAGTTAGTTGAAGATAAAATTGAAATAGTGTAGAGTAAGCTTCATGGAAATATGGAGTTATGAAGATGTAAAAAATCCGTTCATGCTGTATAAGTTATAAAAACATTCTCCTCGTACTTTTTCCTAAAAAGTCAAAACTTTCCTCACATGGAAAACAAAAGAAAGATTCTTTCCTAAAAATGAATTAAAATTAAAAATGGATAAAAATTATGTTAAACATACATATAAGAATAATAAAAAATTTATGAGAAATTTTTTATAAAACATGGATGTGGATGATAAATATATCACCCGTAGATACTTACGAATAAACAATCTCGAATAAAATGAGATTGGAAAAGTTATCCCCTACCTTAGGTCCAATTTCTTCCGTACGTATCCAAAAGTTCTATATAGTGGGTTTAAAAATATTATTAACTTGTAACAGAACAATAATAATATTTACGATATCATGTATGATTCACTTATGACTTTATATTACCCGTTCATCTGTCAATTCCATGTTAAAGCAACGTTTTGGGTAATAATCGTTTTATTTATCGTACGTGTTTGAACTTGTGATTCTTGATATTATTACATAGATCATGATTTACTTACCTCCATAATTTAAAACATGATTTACATATCATATATATTTAGTATATAATTATATGTAATAGATTGATAAATGGAATGGGATACACCACTCATAGAGACAGTAGGCTATATGTACGCATGAACACAGTTTTCGTTTACTTATTAAATTGAATGGAAGTAAGTAAATGAAATATATATACATAAAACCAGTAGAATTATTATATCATATATTTCATGATTATTTATTATATATACTTTATAATCCTTCTTGAATGGTTTACATGGAGAATGAATCCCACCACATCATGGAGACGATAATTCGTATGTACGTACGAGCGACGATATCGTTCCCATAATTGTTGAATGGTATTGAAGTGTATGATGTATAATATCTCATAATTTGTATCATGTTATAATAATCATATATATTTATTCTTTCCACCATTATACCCATCCATGTAATGTGGTGGTGAAAAACAGATTACACCACAACGTGGAGACGGTAATCCGTACGTACGCACGCGCGATGATTTTGTTTTTCATAGGTTAGATAGAAGGTGAAATAGGTTTGTTTTATATTTATAATAAAATATCAGTATGTTATTTATAATTATGTTATTACTTTTTAATTATACAACTAAAGAAGAGTAAGTAGAAGAAGAAATAAATTTGAAAGAATCAGTAGAAAAGATTACCTCTTCCTCGATGTGCCTCCTTTAAATGTCCTCTTAGGGCACTAGAGTTGGTATTTTGAGAATACCAAAAACACTAGAATGTAACTTGGGAAGTTGAGGAGAGAAAAGTTCAGGGTTCGTCCGATTTTTAAGGCTCAAAATGGAGTTAAGTGGAGAGGGATGAGGTTCCCTTTTATATGAGAGGAGAGGAGAACTTTAGGAAAGTTCCAAAATATTAATTTATTATAAATTAAATTTCGGTTTAAAATGGTCCAAAATTTATTTAATTCTAATATAAGATCATTTTTGTTCGAATAACCATCATAAAATAATTTTTTTGACAATTTTTGAATATTTTTTTATCCTTATTGTTTTCGTTTTATCCTTATTTTACCCTTTTTAATCTTACCGTGATGTCATGTTATTCACAGATTGTGGGTTAATGTAATTACAATATCATTTCAAACGACCCAAAAAAAAGTTATTTATGACATATTTCGACTTATATTAACCATTTGGTTGGATATTATATTTTTAGAAATTTAATATCATTTAATAAACTATTTTATGTTTTAAGTTATGAATTGTGTTAATTTTGGACACTATTCATACTTGACTTTTTTTTAAATTAATAAAACGCTTATTACTTAGAACCAAAGGAATTAAATTATATATAATATTTCAATTTAATCCATAAAATTATTTTATGACATCAAAATATTCAATTTAAATTTGTTTTAATATTTATAGATTCATTTATGTGAATCTTTAATTAATGAGGTAATCACTATATCATAATTGTGTCATAAATAAATATATTTATATAATTTCTAAAAATTATAAATCAAATATAATTATGTATGAAATCATTTTATATTTATGATTACTATTTATAGATATATATATCTATTATATAACCTCATTTTGAAATCAATTTAGTAAAAGATATATGTTTAGCTTATAATTATCTTTACTTTAAATTAATTCATATAAAATGTTATTTTTACATCCAAGTTAATACATGGGGTCTAAAAATAGACCCATGGATAATCATGGTCATAAATATCTCATGAAATAAGATTAGAAAATGTGTTAGGTTAGTTTAATATTATTATAATATCATTTTTACCCTTATTTATTAGATTTACCCTTAAACCATGATAAATAAAATAATTACTCAATTACTATTCATAACATCCAAAAATAAAAAGTACTTATTTACACAATTTGGACCTTATAATTCAAAATATGGTATCCATTTTTCCAAATTCAAAACACAAAAGTTTTATAAATTAATATATAAATAATCCCGTTGTCGAATAAATGGATTTTTTTAAAAATTGAAAAAGATTGAAATGTTTTTACATATGAATTCAATGTAAAATTAATGAAAATGAATTAAATTGTATTAAAATATAAAATTATATTATATTTATACTTTAAAACCATTAAATAATATATTTTAAATAGATAAATTATTTCGATGAAAAAAGTTGGTTTCAACTAAAATTTAGCGTATTTTTTCTATTCATCATAATATAAAAGTTATCAAAAAAATATCAAAAATTTATCAAAAGTAAATTTTTATGTCTCTATTCCAAAGAATAAGTTTATCTTGTCAAATATAACTTATAAAAGTGTCAAAAACAAGATTTAAAATGATTTCTCCATCAAAAGGTGGTAAAACTGCATTTTTTTTGAAAAATACTTCTCTTATCCAAAACATCGATATTGTTCTCATAAAATATATAATAAGAATAATAATGTTATATAAAATTCAAAACATGGTTAATAATATTAATAAAGGTTAGTTTATATAATATTTTCAGAATATATCAGTATTTAGTGAAACTCGGTATTGTGTACCACACAAGCTATCATGGAAGGTCACTCTTGTGTGTAACGCAAGCCATGTCAGTGTTGCATGTAGTGAAAGATTACTTTGATATTGCATATAACATAATCAAAACTTAGTTCATTTATAAATTGAACAAAATCTATACTCATTATTGTGTGAAATTAATTCTATCAAAAGAACTTGAAATTTTGTTCAACACAAGCCAAGAATAGTGTTCCGTATACTGCAAGATAATAAAATGTTTCATACAGAACATACTAACATTGGTGTAGTATACAACACAAGTCATCAAAGAAATTAAAAAAAATCTATCTCATAATATCTCGAGGTGTTACATTCTACCCCCTTAAAATTATTTTTTCTATTGAAATTTATTGGGGTTATAAATGGTTTTCTACGTGAAATTTTCATTCATGGAAACCCACATCATAAAAAGGAATACTAAAACTTTATTTTTAAAAAAGAAAGTTAGAAACTTAATGGTTACCCAAAGTAACTCATCACTAGGTTTCCACATAGGATAACATAGGTGATAAGTGAAAACATGGATATAGAAGAGAAATCTAACCATCAAGTTTTGATGGATAGTGATAGAGAATAAGGTTTAGAGAAAGTTAACTACCAGAAAGCCCTAAATATGTGATGATTTAAGGTACCATCTGATTCATAAAATAATAAAGTACTAGGATAACATTTTTTTTTGTTTTAAAGACCCTTTTCCTAAAGATTAAGAACATGAGAAGAAATACTTACTTGATTTTAGTACCATTGATCGTTCCCAGAACAATTTTCACTTCAACTTTTATTTAAAGAAATAAAGTTGAATTTTTCATTTATGAAGTGTTATAAGATCATGCGATATAATGATAGGCCATTCCATATGTCTCTATCACAAAAGGGTAAGAAAAAGTTATTAAATATACATATGTCCATCTAGGGTGAGATTAATCATATATGGTTCCAAAAATGGACTTATACTTCATCTATCATACCTCTTAATAAAATAAAACTAATTTCTACTAACCTGGGACTTGCTGTAGGCCAGTGGTAGGAGATAAAGGCCTGTCAGACTTTGGTTGTGGGTTTGATTCCCGTAGCCTTGTCCAAATCGATGGGTTGTCTCCCATCCTACAGGTTTTCCTTTTTCTAAAACTATACTATTATAACATTCAAGAAATAATATATATATAAGTTATAACCTTAAAAAATACTATCTGATGTCCAACTTAATCCATTACAAACTTTAGGCTTATCCAAAATACTTCTGTCCAATCTCACAGCACAAAGAAAACAATTACCAGAAAGGTCATATAACAAGTATGTCAATTACATAATTTATTCCCCATATATCATAAGATATATCTTGTTGGTCACATTCAAAATATTTTAATTACTTCATCATGCATTATCTTGAGTCACGATAATAACCTAATTTACTATATATCCTTATTGAAAACATGCATTTTTTACTTATTCTAAAACTTATTAGATATATTTCTTATGTCCTGAAAAGTTGTATACATCATCCGTGACAACATAACCCACATTTCAACAAATCTTTAACTAGTTTCTAGGTAACTAATATCTTCCAACATGCCTTTATACAAATATCATTATCACAATATCATGCACATATTAAGGTTTATCCATCCCTTAATCATGTGTTTCTTAGGAATATCACCTTTTCATTAATTTACATTTCTTATCCATTATAATTATTCAACATATTCTTAAAAATCCTTAGTGAGAAAAATAAACCGATAACTCTTATATAATTCACCATTCATCATTTGTGTATTCAAATACATAAATAATTCAATCCTTATAATTTAATGGTAGGCTTGGAATAAGTACTTTTTTGTCTTAGAAGTAGATCTTTATGTCTGGGCATTGAGTTGGGTAATGCCTATGTTTTCCATAGACGAGACATTGAACTCCATAACAATTCATCACTCTATGGCCCTTTTTCCCATAAAGATAACATCTTACTTT
Source organism: Viscum album (assembly GCA_963277665.1). NCBI lineage: Eukaryota > Viridiplantae > Streptophyta > Magnoliopsida > Santalales > Viscaceae > Viscum > Viscum album. The sequence goes on from OY728141.1 coordinate 1,303,430,391, forward strand.
CCATTTGAGGTATTCCTCAAGGTTATTATTCCCTTCTTCTTGGTGTGTAGTAAGCAGAATCTCTTTTCGTCTATGTTCCTCACCATGTGAACACACATAAAAATCCATCTTCCTCTTACTCGATTGACTTTGGAATACCACTAATATTCACCCTATTAATCATATACTGCAATGACTGATTCAACATAATCGGAATATCATTAACTCTAGTTATTACAATTTTTTTTTCTCATAGTCACTAATTTGTTCATCAGATTCAATATTTACCCAATTCCTTATGGTTCCCTAAATTGACTAAAACACAAAAAGGATAACATGAGATGCAAAACCCATTCTAAGAAAACAACACAATCAAGGTGGAGTACTTTCAATTTTCTGACATCTCAGGTTTATTCCTAGATTATTTATGATCATTACTATAAGTCTATGATTGTAACCTATAGTTATACTTAACGTTTGTTACATCCCTAGAAATACCTTAGAAATATCTCTAGAGATATCACTAAAGTTTTTACATCCTATTTTCCAAAGGTTGACTAAACCTTCACTCTAATACCAACTGTAGAGACCAATGCTTTATGAACATGGACATTACATTACTTTTGTGGAATACTTAATACATGAAACAAACAAATTCCCAAAGAGCGTATTATTTTAGTGTCTTTGCAAACTCAAAACATAATATTCTAATAATGGTTAAAGATATTCAACAACTCCCATAAATATCTTCCCCTTTTGTTTTCCTACTTAAAACCTGTGTTTATATCATGGGGAAAAGATAACATAGAAAGGGTGAGCTCAAATTCTCAGTAAGGTTAAACATGTAGAACATAAAACAAACCATAAACATTTGAACGTAAAAACACGAACATAATGTTTAAACATCAAAATATTGAGTCCTGAAATAAATCTTGGTAGTACATAAGGCATAGATCATAAAGGAAAATTAACCATTATAGAATAACATTGGAATAAAACATGTAATTGTGGAAAACTAATAAGAACATAATATTATTTTCATAGTTTCCAAGTCATTGCTGCTAAGACCATCAGAGTGGACATAGTCCATCACTGAACCAAGTTTACTTACCATTTCAACCATGTATTACTGAACCATATTTACTTTCCATTCCAGCCCTGTATTACTGAACTCGATTTAATTTCCCATCCAGTCATGTATATCTCATGAGATATAAATATTTACCCAATTCATTAGAGGGAGATATCAGTCCCACCCATCTCATATTGAAATCATTCTTACATGTTCCAGAAAACATAAATCACTCATCATAGCATAACCCATAGAATAAAATGGGTTTCTTAAACATCATTCCATCATAAAATAATCCATATAAAATACAATTTAATCCTTAAAAAAATCGAATCAGAGTAATAATAGTGATAGAAACATAACAATATTTAAATAGTTCCATCTTAGATGGAAAATAATTTTGATAAACCGCTTTAACTTAGTTCTTGAGTAAAATATCGTTTCTTCTTCAAAAATAATTTCTTTTCTCAAAATGACACACAATTTTTAAAGAAAAGAAGTTATTAGAAAATAAAATTGAAATAGTGTATAGGAAGCCTCATGGAAATAAGGTTTCATGAATGTGTAAAAAACTTGTTCATGCCGTATAAGTTAACAAAAACATTCTCCTCGTACTTTTTCTAGAAAAGTAAACAAGTATCTCATTTGGTAAACAAAAGAAAGATTCCTTCCACACCATGTAGTAAAAGTAAAAATGGGTAAAAATAAATTTAAAAATATATAGAAGAATAATAAAAATTTTATGAGAAATTTTTTAGAAAACATGGATGTGTATGATAAATATATACCCAGTAGATACTTACAAATAAACAATCTCAGATAAAGCGAGATAGGAAAAGTTATCCCTTAACTTAGGTCCAATTTCTTCCATAAATGTCTGAAACTCTTGTATAGTGGGTTTATACATATTATTTACTTGTTATAGAACCATACTAATATTTATGATATCATATATGATTCACTTATGACTTTATATTACCCGTTTATTTGTCAATTCCATGTTAAAGCAACGTTTTGGGTAATAATCGTTTTATTTATCGTACATGTTTGGAATTTTTATTCTTGATATTTTTACATAGATCATGATTTAATTACTTATAAAATGTAAAACATGATTTATATATAATTTATATTTAGTATATAAATATATATAATAGATCGATAAATGGAATGGAATACACCATTCAAGGTGATGGTAGGCCGTACGTACACATAAATGATGTTTTCGTTTACTTATTAAATTGAATATAAGTATGTAAATGACACACACACACACACAAACACACACACATAAACCTAGTAGAATTATTATGTCATATATTTTATTATTATTTATTATACATACTTTGTAATTATTCTTGAATGGTTAACGTGGAGAATGAATCTCAGTTCGTTGTGGAGATGGTAAGCCATACGTACGCACAAGAGATGATATCAATCCCATAATTGTTGAATGGTATTGAATTGTATGGTGTATAATATATCAGAATTTGTATTATGTTATAATAATCACATATATTTATTATTTACACCATTATAACCATCCATGTAAGGTGGTGGTGAAAAACAGATTACACCACGGTGTGTAGACAATAATCCATACGTACACACACATGATGATTTTGTTTTTAATTGGATGAATAGAAGGTGAAATAGGGTTATTTAATATTTATAATAACATATTAGTATATTAGTGATACTGATTTTATTAATTTTTAATGAAAAAACTAAATAAGAGGAAGTAGAAGAAGAAATAAATTTGAAAGAATCAATAGAAGATATTACCTCTTACTTGACGTGTCTCCTTTTAATTTCCTCTTAGGGCATTAGAGTTGGTCTTTTGAGAAAACCAGAACCTCTATAATGTAACTAGAGAAGTTTAGAAGAGAAAATAGAGGGTTTGGATGATCTTTAAAGCTCAAAATAGAGTGAAGATGATACGGAGGAGATGCCCTTTTATAAGAGTGGAGAAGGAAACTTTAGGAAAGTTCCAAATTATTAATTTATTATAAAATAAATTTCGATTTAAAATGGGCCAAAATTTATTTATTAATAAGATAATATTATTTTAGTTTGAATAAAAACCATCCAATAATTTTTTTGACAAGTTTTGAATATTTTTTTTATCCTTATCGTTTTGGTTTTACCCTTATTTTACCCTTTTTAATCTTACTGTGATATCATGTTATTCACATATTGTGGGTTAATGTAATTACCATATCATGTCAAACGACCCAAAACAAGTTATTTATGAAATATTTGGACTTATATTAACAATTTTGATGATTCTTATATTTTTAGGAATTTAATATCATTTAACAATTTGTTTTTTGTTTTAAGTTATGAATTGTGTCAATCTTAGACACTATTCATACATGACTTTTTTTAAAAAAATTCATAACAACCTTATTACCTCAAAAAAAAAAAGGAATTAAATAATATCTAATTTTTCAATTTCATCCATAAATTTTTTGGATGACATAAAAATATGCAATTTATATTTATTTTAATATTTATAATTTCATTTATTTGAATCTTTAATTAATGAGGTAATCACTACATCAAAATTATGTCATAAATTAATATATTTATCTAATGTATAAAAATTATAAATAAAATTCCATGATGTAGGAAATATTTTTAGATTTCTAATTACTATTTATAGACATAGAGATCTGTTATATAACCTCATATTAAAATTGATTTAGTAAAAGATATATGTTTAGGTTATAATTATCTTTACTTTAACTTAATTCTTATAAAATGTCATTTTCACATCCAAGTTAATCCATGAGGTCCTAAAATTGACCCAAGCATTCACATGGTAGGAAATATATCATCCCATATGATTAGGAAATGTGTTATGGTAGTTTAATATTATTATAATATTATTGTTTAATCCTTATTTACAAGATTTACCTGTTAACCATGGTAAATAAAATAATTACTGAAGTTACTATTCATAACGTCGAAAAAATAAAAAGTACATATTTAAACAATTTGAACCTTATGATTGAAAATATAGAATCAAAATTTTCAAATTCAAAACACATAATTTTCAGTAATTAATTTCAAATTAATCCTGTTGTCGAAAAATATGGGTTTTTGTTAAAAACAATGCAAAAGATTGAAATGTTTTTACATATGAATTCAATGTAAAATTAATGAAAATTACTTAAATTGTCTTAAAATATAAAAATATATTCTATTTATAATTTAAAACTATTCAATAATATATTTCAAATATAAATTATTTTGATGAAAAAAGTAGTTTTCAATTAAAATGTAGCGTATTTTCACAATTCATCAAAATATGAAAGTTATCAGAAAAATATCCAAAATTTATAAATAGTAAATTATTATGTACCTTTTACAAATAATAAGTTTATATTGTCAAATATAACTTATAAAAGTGTCAAAAACAATATTTAAAATGGGTTCCCCATCAAAAGGCGGTAAAACTGCATTTAAAAAAAAATACTTATTTTATCCAAAAAATTGATTTTGATCTCATATCATGTGTAATATGAATTATAATGTTATATAAAATTCAAAATGTGGTTAATAATATTTATAATTTCTAGTTTATATAATATTTTAATAATATATTGTTGTTTAGTGGAACTCGGTATTGCGTACCACGCAAGCTATCGAGGATGGTCGCTCTTGCGTGTAACACAAGCCATATCAATGTTGCATGTAGTGAAAGCTTCCTTTTGTGTTGTGTATAACATAATACAAACATATTTAATTTATAAATTGAAAAAAATCTATACTTAGTGTTGTGTGAAATGAATTTTATCAAAAGAACTTGAAATTATGTACAACACAAGCCAAGAATAGTGTTGCGTATACTGCAAGCTGATACTGTGTTTCATATTGCACAAGCTAATCTTTGTGTATCATAAAATATAAGACATAAAATAAATTAAAAAGAATATATCTCATAAAATCTTGGGGTGTTACATGGGCCCATATTTTTCCAATATACCTATTCAACAGAACATGGAGGATTATTGAATACGCTATTGTGTGTGACACTATAAGCCCTTATCTTGATAGTAGTGAATACTATTCATATAGAAAGAGTAGGATTTAACAACCCATCATGGCCCCTAAAGAGATAAGGATAGCCCCAATGATGACAACCAACCTATGAACACACACTATTTAATATAATCTCTTTGCCTTTAATATCTCATAAAGTAGGATGAACACCTGTTCCATCACCATTTTGTTTCTTTATTATTTATTGATCTTGTTGGATGGATTTACCTATGACTTACATGGTCATGATCTTATGAAGGTACTAAAATATTTATAAATATTGCCTAGTATATATTACCTCCTAAACCTAGAAGCGGTAAATCCTTTCTTGACCATTCAACCCATGCCATGCCACCAATGACTCACCCAACCCAAGCTACCTCACAATGATTTCATTATCAGGGTTTTTTCCATGCATCAAATTACACAATAAAATGACAAACATTGGTAATGATCTCAATCTAGGATACCAATAAACTTGTCCATATATAGGAACATCCAATTACGTCAAAAAATATGTGGTGTTTCTATTGGCAGGTCTTTCCTCATGATCTCACTATTAGAGATCACTAAGTGGGAACATCATGAGGTTAAGTCTTGATGATTATGATCAACCAACACCTGATAGTCAGAAATCTACTTTTTCTATTAAATAATAAGTATCTAGACCATGAGTCATATGTTAAGATTAATTTCATAATATCTTGATGTTTTCTTTATAGTTTGAGATCTGAAATAATCTTTTGATATGACAATTAATCTCTTGATATTACCATTTCTATAGTGGATTCATAAAAGTCTATACAATAATGGTAAGAGTAAATAATGAATATATAACTGTATAAATGATATTGTAATCAAAATTACTACATAGTTGGGTCTAGGGAACCCATTATTACAACAATATTCACCTTAACCCTATAATTTTCAATTATATATATATATATATTAGATTATCCATGTCTAAAATTTATAAATTATAAAACCCCCATAATTTTTGTGTTATATGATTTAGAGAGAATATTTTTTTGTTGATTATTGGGGAGGGATAATTTTGAATATTTGTATTTAGATAATAAATATGAGAGTCAAAGAATACCGAGGTGCTATTTTTGTATATGGTTTGAGGCCTGAGAGGTGCCTCATATTCTCAAGAGATTCAGGCTATGTTTTAGAAGTTTTGGAGTTTTTCTGATCTCTTACATAGTTGGGTGTAAATGTTTAAGTGGAAACCATGAATCATCTTAAGAATATTGATGTTTTCAAATGATTTTAAAAAGTAAAAACTTATGGGCACAACTAGTGAACAATTTCAATTAAACCATGAGATACCGAGAGAAAAGAGTGTTTTTTTTGTTTGGGCTTGGGTGTGTGGTGCATGGTCACTTCATGGTTACAAAAAAACTGTATGGGACATAAAATTTGGTTACATGGGTGATTTTAATATTTATTTCATGGTTTAGAAAAGTGTGCATTCCAAATTTTCGAGGTAGATACCCATAGAAAATTAAGTCTTTATAGTTAGAACTTAGATTTGATAGCTGTGCAGCTAAACTATGTGACCCATTAAAAGTGGGAAAATCAATGTCTTACCCTCTTTATTTTTTAATCGTTCAACCCATATTTATTTGACTTTATATGAGCATGGATCAGGTACCTCATGTACCATTACTCTTTATATTTCCCATGGATTTTGGGTGATGATTTTGTAGTTTTCTAGTGATTATTTGCGAGTATCTCCTTCCCTTTTTACCTCCATTCTTGGTTTCTATTTTGTTTTCTCAAATTTCATTTCTCTAGGTTTGGATTTTAGTTCTAATTCCACTTAATCATTTTAGAATAAACCGATAATGATCGGTTTTCATATGGTTAGGTGACATGACATCCCATGATGGTATTTTCATTCTATTACACATCATTTTGATGGAGTTACATAATAATATTAATTTTATATGATTTTTTCTAATTTAAAAAATATTCATGGCTGAATTGTTTTAAAATTAAGGGGATTTTAAATGGACTGGGTTCAGGTGAATGTTGATAGTAGACTGGACCCCACTGATTGAGGCTTCTTTGAATGGATAATTCTTAGTGAGTTTTAGGGTATTATTATTAATAGAATTTGTTTTTAAATTTAATATAAATTGTTAAAAGTGATTTTAATAATTTATTATGAGTTATTAAAATTAACTATTTATTATTATTCCCTGAGATAAGTTCTATGAATATTTATGTGATATTGGATGGGTCATAATGAGGATTTACTAATATATTTTAAAAATGGTGTGACTTTATTTTTTAAGGTAAGTGGTACCTTGTTCATACCCCAATGTTACTAAGAATTTTACATATTACATGTGATATGTGGTCTCACCACTAAGGGAGATTAAAATTTATTTTTAAGTGAATAATTTCTATAAAATGAAATTCCTAGACTGAATATTGTACTAAGGGACATGATAGAACCATGGGACCTAAATTGATTTCCTCGACCACTAATGTCCAAGGATTTGATTATTATGATATGCATTATGTTACTAAATTTGTGAGGGGATTGTTTTTAATGAACATAGTGATTATGTAGAAACTAGATAGGTTCTTTAGGCCTCTTAAGTTGGTATACATGATGAATGAAGATTTATTGTACTGAGTAGTCCATGTATAAACATTGAGATTCCATTGATCCATTGGTCTAGTTAGGCTTTTGATGGAATGATTAGTCCTTTCCCATTATGGTGTGAATACCTAGGAGGGTTTTCCCTAGGTATTTTTTATTAGTTTGGGTGCATGATGACTAATTTGTGACTTAATATGGGAGATGTGTTTGATCCATCTACTGAGATAGATGCTAGTATGCATTACCTTTTGAGGATAGTAAGGCCTTGTTATGATTATGAAAAATATGAGGTATATTATACCCTTAAGTGATGGGTGTTTACCAAAGATATGATTATGAAATTGGGGAACCCACTTAAGGTTTCTTGGGCTATGATGTGACCTAGGGGACCTTAGTGTGTTCCCTAGAGTTATATTGACCCCTCAGAGGGAGTGTGTTGGAATGAGTAATGAAAATTTCAGGTGTCACCCTAGAACCTGAATTGATGGCGTGAGACTTATATTTCCTTATATTCAAGGATAAGTAATGATATTGAAAGGATGAACTTAGTTAAATAATACATGTTTGGGAAGATTGTAATAAAAAAATATTTTAAAACAAAACTATGTTTGATAGAGTACATGACATGCCACTCCTATATTTAATGAATGAAAAATAAAACCATTTTTATTGTCATTTTATGCTTTTAAAAAATATTTTCCTCAATAATTATTTTTGTTGAATTTTATGATTTAATATTATAATTAATTTATTTAAATTTTATAATTTATTTTTTATAAAAATGATATCATTTTTCAAATCATCATATCAGATTTATTTTAAGATATTTTTTTTATATTTTGAAAATATTAATTTTTCAATGAATAATGAAGAAATACCGATTTTATAGAAAAATTTATTTTCCATTAATGTATTTATAAAGTCTATTTTTTTAATTGATTTTAAAAATTATTGTAGTTAATTTTTGGTTATAAATAAACTAATTAATCTTATTAAAATAAACATTATACTTAATTTGGGTTTAAAAACATTTTCAAACTTATTTTTTTTGGAAAACTATTTTTCAACATGTTTTTCTGTTTTATTTAAAAAGTAATTTTTAAAACATATAGAAATTGAATATGATAAAATGGATTCAATATTTGAAATTATAAAATTTTAAATTTTTTAGATAGGTCAACATTATTTTTGGTAATTATTAATGGTAAACTTGGAAAAAATTTCTTCATAGCAGTAAGCATAAAATAGGTTGAACAAAGTTAAAACTATAAAATAATGGTTCAAAATATTCAATGGTCTTGAATATTTTTAATTAAATTGCTTTAAATATACCAAAATCATAAAATATTTTGAAATATTGAATTTTTGTGTCATTTTTCTTGGATAAATACCTATAATTATTTAAAGTAAAGAAAAATTCAAAAACACTTATTTCTTACATTTAATATGTATAATATTTTTTTACAGGGATTAAAATAGGTTATAAATGGTTATAAAAATTTATTCTCAATATGAAAATTATATTTTATTATGGGTAATTATATTAGATTTCTATGGATAAAATAATTAATTTTAATGCTTATGCAGCACCGACATAGTGCTTGTGCGAGTAGTAGAAATATCAATTTAATGTTATTAAAAATGTTTATCTTAATAAAGTTTGGTTGAATTATTATTTTAAAATAATTTAAATGATAACTATAACATACTTGTGTTTTTTTAAACTTATATTCAAATTATATTACTATCTTGATGTCTTTACTGTCAAACCATGTGAATTATCTCGAAAATGACTCTAATGGTATGTTATATTAAATTTTATTTTATTAAATGATTTAAAAATCATAAAAAATTTTATCATTGGAATATTTAATGGGATATGGTCTATAATATAATCAATTCTCCACTTATGAGTCATTATTACTTTTATATCAACTTTCTTAACCCCTAACTTGTAAGAAACTATGATATTATGGTAGTTATCATAAGGGATAACAAGATGATAAAACTAAGAGATCAGTATTAAAACACCACCTAAACATATCAAAAATTTATCACATGAGAGTATTTTTACTTATATATATATCCTATATTTGAAAATATATCAATTTAACACCACTTAAATATGAATATTAATTTATATTAATTTAATACTTTAAGTAATTTCATGGGTTTCCCTCCCCTAACTTAGAAAGGGACACCACCTCTCCTCTCTTACTTTTAATTATTGAGCCACTAATCTTGAAAAACCCCTAAAAAACCTCTTATTAAATTCCTTATCAGCAATATATATGTTTTCTTCTTCCCAAGTGACCATCCATAGGGTCCTTAAGAAGAGATCCAAAGGTGGTTCTTCAAAGAGGAGACAATCATCTTAACCAAGAATTTTAATTTTACTTTTCTTATACCACATTAAATTATGTTATAAAAATTATAATATAATATAATAAGTATCTAACATATACTGAGATGTTATTTTGTTAATTTCATGACCTTATTCATCTCATTTTCCATTAAATGGGAAAGAAACCACCGTTCGAGCATACATGCGGACTACCGCCTCACGAACTGATGTATTTCATTTCATATAAATCCCTTTCTTGGATGGTAATTATAATATATTTCACACACACACACACAGATATATATATATATATATATATATTATTCATTACCTAATTATTATTATGTAAATATGATATATCATATATCTTCATACCATTCCAATTGTTTGAAAACAAAATGACCACATGTGTCTACGTACAGAATACCATATTCAAGTAAAAACGTACTAAAGTTTTCAATACCGCCTCTCATGGATATTAACAAGGATATATTTAATGAATTTATTTGTTTTTTATATCTTTATACTTATTTTTAAACAATAATATTTTGTTTTACTTCATTATTTTCCATCCAAAAAAATGTAAAAACATCGCTCGTATGTACATGTGGGCTATCGCCTTGTGAGCTAATGTATTTCATTTTTCATGATCACATTTCATGGATAAAAATAAAATTTTATTTTAAATATAAAAAGGAAAATCATTTCATAAATAATATTCTTTATATTATTCAATAGTTACCCCTTTGACCATTGTCAACCAACCATAGTCATTTTGTAATTATGAACCAAACCTCCTCAAAATACCTGAGGTGGACTTAATGGGTTATGTAATAAACTATTTAATTGAAATAATTTGTTTGATGATAAATTAATAAACTTTTAAAAGGTTATAAATATAAATAAATAAAATATTTATATCATATAGTATTTTAAGTATATACATATCATGTCTGGACTAAAGGTAAGGGGGTTTTTAACATAATTTCCATTCATTGCATTATAACACATCCTCGTTGAATTTGTTTCGACATTATTATGGATTAATTGATATATAAATTGATTAATGATATTTTTGAACCTTTTTATATGGATTTAAATATTTTTTAAAAATCACTTCTTGAATTAATTATCACTTTAAATGTTAGAATCTTTGTAAGGGTTTTCTCTATATCAATCTCATTTTCTTGATATTTATCTAACATCATGCACCATGTATAATAATTATGGTATAATTATTAATACATGAAATAATTTTGAAATTTTATTTCATGAAATTATTGGGATTTCTATAACCATATCACATTCCTTATTCTAATGAATTTTGATTTGATATTTACCAATCTCGAAAGGGTTTATCATCTCACTTTTTTATTGTAATACATATACTATATTCACAAATTTTTTCTTTAATGTGGTTTAAATAACAACAATTTTATATTTTATATCACTAATGTATTTATAATCATGTTATTTAATGATTCATTTTAATATATTTCGTTCATAAGGGTTATGACACCAAAGTTACCAAATCTGTAAGTGTTTCATGTTATAGTCCCACTTATTACTTGGATTGTTTATGATTAAATTTATGATAATAAAATTAAATGATAAATATCTCATAAATATTATTTATTTTCTCATATAATTATGATAACTATAAATTAAAATATACAATTACACTTTTCTCTTTCTAAGTACTCAAATATATAAAATAATGTTTTTATGGAAAAACAACTATTTTTTTCTATTTGGTTATGAATATTTTTATTCTAATTATATATTTTAATTATTTTTTTAAATAATGTTTTAATTAATCTATAATGATTTATTAATTTTTTTTACTAAATTGTGAATTTAGATAAAAAAAATTAAGAGGAATCTTCTTGTCATTTTTTGAACAAGATACTTTTTTCTAATGATGTGAATGAAATACTTTTTAACATATACCAAAAAAATGAATTTTACCATTATAATAAAAATTAATTAATTTAAATAGTATCTTATGGGATTACATGTTTATTATAAAAAAATAACTCAATATTCTTTATAGTTTTAGTTTTTAATGATATAGAAATTAATAGGTATTTTCAACTTTTTTCAAAGAAATGTTTTAAATTTTATTTTAAAGGTACTTTAACCAATGTTAACCTCATTTAATCATTCCTCCACTTCATTGTGAATATGATATTATAAAACCACACATATTTTTTTATGGATTGATTATGATTATTATTTTAAATAGATTACCATGAAACCCATTTTTTTCCTTGGGTAAATCAAGATAACATTCAAGTTGTTTTAAAAAGTTTAATAATGGAAATGCATGTTTACATGTGTTATATATTTTTATAGTACCTAAAAATTATTAATGATGATGTGTGAGACTAATATATATCATGATGATGGGTGGTCCTAATATATATTATATTGGGTGATCCTGATGTAGCTCTAAAATGCCTTGGGTAATGTTTCTTTTCATTGAAGGAAATAACGAGGGAGTTAAATTGGGAGGTTTATACTATGAATTTAAATGTGATCCAGTTATTTCTAAAATTAATGTACATAGATGATGAAGATTATGTTCCTATATACCAACCCATTTTTCTCTATGATTTTTGAGATATTTTAAGGGTTTATTTGATCATGATTGAAATCACATGGCTCATGATTATTGATTCTTATAAATTATGATTTTAATAATTCCATATCACATGTTTATTGATACTTATTTTGATGGGTATAAATTATTTTATATAATTTTCATGTACTTTTATAATATTCTATCACCCTTATTCTTATCCTATTCTCAATGAATATGTTCACTTTTTTAATTCATATGTTTACCCTTAGTTGGTATTTGAGATCACCCTTTTTATATATCTTTTCCCCAGGTTATAAATAAATATGATAATTATGATATTTATAGAATGGTTTCAAGTGGGTGATGATGAATGCTTAATGTGGAATATTAGAAGTTGGGTATACTAGAAAACATGACAACTTAAATACATGGGTGTTATTATTTAAGATATTTCCTTAAATATCTAAAACTATTAAGCTAAAATCTCATTGGGTATGTAAGTGATACAATATTTTTATTTTGATCCTTTATGTTTTGGATGGATAAAATTAGGTATTTTTTTAGCATTATCAATGACATAAATGTAAAAAATTTGGTTTTAGTGTCAGATCTGGGATTAGGGGTTCGATGATTTTATATAGATTGATAACTTAGGATTTCATTATTATTTTATTATATCACAAGAGGGATGTAAAAATACTTTATGTTTTATATAATATATTTGATTCCTAGGATTCCTAGGATCTATATTGTATTCCTAAGGTTATATAAATTTCCTAGTGTCACCCCTAGGAATCAATAATGATTCTTATGACTATTGAACACCTAGGATTACCTCAAAGTGATTGGATTGGAGCCTGATGAATATAGAATGATTATGGTCACCCCTAGGAGTTTGTGATGACACATGATTATTATGAATACCTAGATTTTCCACTAGAAGTTAGAGGTTAAGCCTAATATAACTGGATAACCCTAAGAGGGGGCTATGATTCATGATTCTTATGATAGATTAGGGTCACCACTAAGATTTGGAGATAATGCCTAATTTTTATGATGGTCAAGAGTTACCCCTAGGAGTTGGCAGTGATGCTTGATGTGGATTGATCTCCTAGGATTAACTCTTATGGGATAGCTTTATTCTTTATACAGTGAACCGCCAAGGATAACCTCATAGGGTTAAATAGATTCCTATATTACTGGTTTTCAGGATAATCTACCATTCTTAGATATAATCTAGTATTAGTTGAAGAAATTTTGGGATGATCAAGGGTTTTTCATCAGAATATAAGGATAAAAAATGATTATTCATTTATTCATTCATAGTTTATTCATTTATTTATTATCATATCATGGGTCTACATGATACTTATAAAAGTTTTTTATGGGACCACATTTATTTTTCCCTACTGAGTTGTACTCACTCTTTTCTCTGTCTTTCATGGAATCTTGGTAACTAATTAGCCTTTATTATTTGCATTTTAAGGTAAAGAAAAATACTTATATTTATCATTTAGTTGGATATCTTGGATGGACATAGAGTGTTGGATTTTGGTATAACTCAACATTGGAAGTAAAACCTCAATGTCCTTTTATTCTATTCATTTATCCAGTATATTTGATAAGCCTATTGGGAAATCAGTTGTATGATAGTATGACCATGATTCTATATGACTGTATACATCCAATTTCATTTGTAATTTATGTCTCTAGTTTATTCCTTTAGTGTAATCTAATTTATTATTATTAATGTTGCTTGGTTATTTTTTTGTATTATTGTGAACTTTGAGATGGTTGTATAGTCACCCCAAGGTAACACCCTAGTCCCCCACTACTAGTTGGTAACCTTGGGAATATGGAGAGGATCACATGAGGTCAAGTGGTGACATCAATTGGTTACAATTTAGAGCGAACCAGGTTAGGGATGTTAAAAATAGGTTTCAAAGATTAAGTGATTGATATCACATAATGTATCCTCATTTTTTATTTTTTATTAATATTTGAGGAGTTTATAGGAAGGTGATATAGGGATGTGTTGGGGCTTGTGATGGATATCGAGCTGGTGTTCTGTGAACACCTTTTCCTAAAGTAATTAAAGGATACCCGAGATATGATATTTTTGTTATTGATTTCCACTTTTAGGATTGTATGATTTTAGTTCTTATGATGCACGAGAGGTTTATATTTATGATTTATTGGTTTTTGGATCTTAGTTTTATGGAAAGAGGTAAATGTTCACACATTAAAAATGGAATGTATAATTAAGTTTTTATATGTGTGCTCTCTTGTGATTGACATAACTGATTATAAAAGGTTCAACTATTTCAATTTTTAGCAATAACTTATTTAGATTTTTACCATATAAATAAGTGGTGGAATTCTACTCACCTAGACTATAATATATGATTAATATGATAATTTTTTATATTTTTTTATGAGAAGGAGGTTTAGTAACCCTAGTAATATTGTACCAAAATTTTATGCCTTAGTGATAAACACATTGTGGGTGATTATGCAACTAGAATAGAAAATTTTTTTTCTTCGAAATTTAAAGTGTAGATAAAATTATACAGTTTTCTCACATATATATTATTGGTGGAATTATACTTAACCAGACTACATGAATATGGTTTACTCAGTTCATATTATCAATGAATAGTTCCATTATATATACACGTGTACCTAGATGAGAACATGATTCTATAGGGGTTAGTCCCTTATGAAGATGTTTGATGAGGATCAATTACCTAGTATGATGATGATTTGGCATGTGATTCCTAATATTTATATGATATATGAGACACTAGAGTGGGTAGTTTGGATAATAAGCTTCTTTTTTGAAATGATATACAAATAGAGAGGTGTTTTCCAGGAGCTATAACAAATATGATATATGAAATATGGGCTAAGAAAGAGAGCCTAAATGCTTTGAGAAGAAACTCAAGATACCTATGAGCCATATGTTAAGGTTGAAATGTTTTTTAATCTAAAAGGGTAACTTGAGGGAGTGGTTATGTAGAGACCCTATTTTTTCCTCACTAGACATTGAAATATATCAAGGAATATTTTTGGAGCCATACATTGAGACATCAAAAATTTCTAATCCTTAGTGTTCTCAGAATTAATTTTTTAAATTTATTAAATATATTTTCTATCGCATGTACACATTTTTTAGAAATAATGGAATATATGTTAAAAAAAGTCTCAAAACATAAATTTGAAACCATGTTTGAATCCAAAGTTTGGGGATTACCCTAGGTATGACCTAAAATTGGTCAACAAGGGACGTTTAGATAAGGAGACCATTAATGGGTACATTACATGAACTAATTAATTATTTTAATTCCTTTATTTAATGATAATTCCATCTATAAATACACTATTAGGAAGGATCACCATGGTCATCCACATAAACATGGGTTATTTAAGAAGAGGTTATACCACCCAGAATTGGTGTTTTGAGATCAGATGATGATGAGCTTCAAGATCCCGAAAAATCAATGCGCAGCGAATGCAACAGATCTTCCCTCTATTTGGAAGCTATATTCTTCACAAAATAATGATATATTATCAAGGTATGGATTATAATTTTTGTATTTCTCCCCTTATGATTAAAATAACAAGCATGATAAATCCCATTTCATTGATTTTCAATTAATTTGAGCCTTTGCATCTTCATGTGTATTCATTTTAATTGATTATTCAATTTATCCCCATTTTGAGATATTTATCATCCCAATTATCCCTGTTCCATATTTATTAGTTGAGAATTATTGGAAAATATTGGTTTCAAATTTGTTTCTTCTTCTTTTTACCCAATAATTATTTATTTTCTTTTTTGTTGGCCTTTTATTAGAACTATTTGACATTGTTAGATGGGATCAAGAATGACCAAACCTCCATATTACTGGTAGATTGATGTGTGATGAATAGATTGGTGATCAGTGGATAGATTGTAATATTTTGTGGTATGTGGATGATTCCACCTTGTATTGGGAATCTTTTGAGGAAATGGGAGGTACCATGTGTGATGGGGGGATCACAGTGGGTTTGTATGGTCGAGCCAAGTTCTATTATTTGGCCAACAGATGACCATAAAGGATTAACATAGGTGAATACTACCAGTCTCAATTAGCATATTGGATTGATTCGAGGTGGTGATGGTAGATTTGGAATAATTCATTATAGATCATAGTTTCTTAGAAAGTCATGACTACACACCATGCAGTTCATTAGAACACGTCGTGTGTTCAACAAAAATCCCCAAAACTATGGTTTCTGGGAGATCACTCACTATGTGGGACACCCATACACCATTTGGATAAAAAATGTCGACTTGATTTACGCTCTAGGAGTACACAAATATGAGAATAGACATGAATATGTTCAGTGTAAATGGACATGGCCCAATGGACACAAACACTACTAGGAGAACACGACTCATCCCCAAGTAGTCTAGACATGATCTGTAGTCCGCTTTCATTCCATGTATGGATACATGGGAAGTGAACTTTGTACTGGATAAGACATGGCCAGGTAGTAGAGTGGGACCACACACTGTCTGGGTTCCAAGCACATAGTGTAACACCTTTTTAAGAAACATATACCTATCATATCTCCTTTATTTTGACTTGGATTTTGTACTTCAATTATCCCATACCGATTGTTTTTCATATAGAACATGATGATGGAAATTTTAGTGGATTTCGAGATATGATGTGAGATTTTATAGATGTGACTCTTATTTTATTTATTTAAAATGATGGTAATTATCATTTAAGATCATTAGAGAGATAATAATGTCACCCTCCTACTAGGAAGAGTCACGGTTATTCTATCTACCATCAATGTGAAACCCTCATACAGAGTCATGGTATGAGTATTTTATCAATATTCAGAGTGGAAACCTCCTATGGAATTAATTCATGGAATATGGAGGTGGCGATATTATGGAAAAATAAAAAAAAGTGGTGTGATACATGGAGACTCAGTGGTGGTGGATCTTTACAACATCATGTCTTCATCTGGGCCGGTCGATTCACATTGAGAGGTAGGTACGTTGGGTACATCTCAGGGGACATCTGGGGAGCTCATTAATCATTCATAGGATGACATGTTGGAGGATCCTTTTCTGATCAAGGTCCCCTCATAGGTTAATGATCATATATATGAGAGATTGATTCTATTGGACACTAAAAAATAGCAGTGTGATTGGATCAATAAGCAAGATCTCATTTGGATAATAAGATTAAACAAAAGGAAGGATAATGTGGATAATCACATCCAAATGTGGGACAAAATGGATTATTGTTTCAATGATCTAATCATAGATGACCCTGAAACAAAGGTAACTGGTCTTCATTGGGAATTTTTTAGGGATAACATTTCTAACATTCTCAGACTTGATTTTAAAGGTTCATCTATCTCTTTCAGTACATGATGTTTTGGTTGTTCAACTTGTGAGATCTCTCAATTTTTCCTTAAACATGTGTGGAAATAATAAAAAGGTTATTTTTAGGAGGATTCATTGCATAGTTCCTTGACTATTAGAGTGGCACCATCCTGTGTGGACATGACATGGGTCCTCTATCAATATTCAAAGTGGATCCCTTCTGCGGAGTTAAGGAATTGTTCCTTGATCATTATAGTAGCACCCTCCTACTGTGATTGGGCATGGTTCCTCTATCAACTATAAGAGTGGAACCATCATGATGAGTTAGCATATGGGTCCTCTATCCAAATAGTGGAAACCTCCTACTGGGATAGGGCATGGGTCTTATATCTACCCTTATAGTGGAACCACCTTTTGGATTAGGGCATGTGTCCTTGACCATTAGAGTCACAAATTCTTATTGAAATAGGGAATGGGTCATTTATCTATCTATGAAGTGGCACCCTTAGGTGGATTATTGGAATGGGTCCACTACCATTAGAGTGGAACCCTCATGTTGTATCGAGGCATGTTTCCTCTTTCTATTGAGTGAGACCTTCCTATTGTACAAGGGCACTAGTCATCTTCTAAGAGATTTTGTCCCCTCAGTTATGTGTTGCATAGAGAGGTGTGTCTAAGGTTGGATGCTTCTTAGAGAAGATGCATGAGATGCTGGGAATCCTTGATAGACCTATTGGAGAAGAGTGTGGAATCTATTCTTGGGTTGTTTTATTGAATGAAGATCTTATTTTTCTCTTTTTTGGGTTTCTAATATGAGCACACACAAACACACACATATATATCCCTATTGATTGGTTTTATATTACATCTTAATATGGGTTGAGATGTTAGGTTCTAAAGTGTATCCTATTTATCCCTCTTAATATTTCAGGGCATCATACTCGGTATTTATATACTCACCCCTGCAAGGGATTTTCCCACACATGTCACATCTTATGTAGACGATGGATAGGTCAGTGATGATTATAGAGGAACATAGGGATAACCTGGTGCATTTTACTATGTATTATGGGTAGGGATTATAAATCTAGAGATAATCTATCTCATCATTTACTTTTCCATGTTTTTTTCTGGTTGAAACATCATTGTAGTTTGGCATTTAATATTCCCCAATATATTTCAGATTATGTTGTTATACTCTTATATTCCCTAGAGATTGCTATATGTATGTTTGTTTCTTTAGATGTTACTGTCAGTTATTATTATTCCTCTGCACTTAAGCATGGATATGGTTTGGTGCATGTGTATAGGTACATTTTGAAAAGGCATCCCATATTAATTACTCCTTTCGGTGCTTGTCTCTAGTCCATGACCTATGGAGGCAGACATGGGGTAGTTATGGTTCAGATCTCTTCTGGCTAGGTGGGATCTACTGGGTTGGGTCATAACAGGTTATCCTAGGGCAATGAGTTCCCTAGATATAGAAATAATACATACATGATTTGGTTTATGAGGATGGTGCATGTGAGGTGCTACTGTTTATGAGTTATAGGTAAGGTGATACCTTGGAATTTCATGACATATAAATCTTGAGGTTATTTTGGTATTAAGGTGAGTTTTAGTGGGTATGAATGATCGAATTCCATATCCTCATGACTCTAGGTATGATTTTGGGAGAAAAATAACTGAATGGGTAGATGATGCTAGTTTTAAGATGATGATAATTAAAAGGTGATCATGTATAGAAAATTTCAGAGGTGAAGTTCTACAATTTTTAAGTGGAGCACCAAGGATGATTCTAGATAGAAGAAATTGACATGTCATAGAAAACTATATATGATTTAGGAATGTGACACTAAAATTTGATGATATATAACTCATGGTAGATTGATTAAGAAATTTATTTTAGGTTGTACTGGAGTATACACATCATATATTTCGATTAATTTTGCAATGAACCAATAAAAGAAAAGCACCATATAGAGGCGATTTAAACTGCCTCCATATGATTCTGCAATGGTTTCATAAAACCACCACTAAATTGGGTGTCATCATCCAACATGCGGGGGTTTCTTCAATTTAGAATCGGTGTATAATAAGTGTCGTAGTAAACATATTTAGTGACAATTTTGGTGGTTTTAGAGGCGGTATCATGTGAAAAAATGACATATTTAGTGGCAGTTTAAACCATCACTATTTTTTTCATTTTTTACATTAAAAACACCGCTAAAACCACCATAAACCCCAAAAAACAATACTGCACATTTATTTAGCAGAGGTTTTAACCAATGCTGATAAGATAATATCAAACTATAGTGGTGGTTTAAACTACTATGAAATATGGTCCATTTCATTAGCGACAGTTTAAACTGCCTCTAAATATAGATTTACAAGTATAAAAATTTAGCAGATTCTCTAGCCCCAGTACCAGTACGATGGAAAAAAACCATGTGCAGAGAAAATATAACAAAATAATCTAAACCATCTGAAAATGTTCAGTAGTAAAAAATCTAACAATGTTTCATAAAATAACCATATACAAAGAACATAAAAAAGAATAATCTAAACCATAACATCTTAACCATCTAACATTTTTTCATAGATCTAAATATACAACTTTAATCTCTATAAAACCAACATTTGAGCTGTAAGCCTTCAAACTAGATAACACAAACGTATAAGCAGTATCCCTAATCCATATTAATAAGGATGACTTATCCCAGTTATCAAGATAACATTGTAAAAATAATTGGGTCAAAAAACACTACTGATTAGTTTTATTTGGACTTTATGTTTGATACAAATGAAGTTCTTAAAAATGACATAGTAAGAGATTCATACATGTATTTACAATAAAACCTATAATATAACACTTTTAAGAGGATGGTGTTTTTTCAATTCAGGTTGATGATTAACATAAGCGTGTTATCCTAGTTCTGGAACCTCATTTAGTAGTGGATGAAGCACGTGCTATGGAAAGTTTTTTATTTCAATAAAATGTTACCTAGGTAGTTACTAAGGTAGGGAGAATGATGAGTATTATAGAAGCTATGTCCTTTCATGTTGAGGGACACAACTGTAATGGACTAATTAGAAATTGTTAGAATGACTTCATGAAGCCGATGAGTTGGTGTATTCGATATTTCATATCTCAAACATGATGATGAATTTTAAAAAATTGGTTTGACTGTAAACTAATTTTGGATTATAGATTCATGCTCAAGATAAATAAGAGATCCATGAGTTTTACCGGTTGGCAGTGTGTCTATGAATTCATGGAAATATGATGGTAATCTGGTTGGTTGATTACCCAACCATTGATGAATTATGAGATTCATTGTTTGAATTTTTTGTTTACGCATGAAATAACATGGTACCATTTAGATCTAAGGTTGCGTGATCAATAACTGAATTAAAACACTAGATATTATGATGGGAATATCTTAAAAAATTATGTCCTGAGTGGATTGATTGATGATTCAGGGATCAAATTTTGAAGGGGATCTGATCCTTCCATCTTTACATCATGTTAAATATGATGAAAACTTTTTGGGGTGTAACCCTTTAAAGATATACCATAGAATACAATGAGGGTTTTAGAGTGTGATGAGGTGGTTGACCCATTATTGGACCTAGTCACACATCATCGAGAGATGTGGCATCAAGGGTTAGTTCAAGGAAAGAATAACATGTTTTGATGGAGTTTGTATCAGAAGATCTAAACAGGTCTGTTAATATATTTTTTCAAAAATGTCAAGATGTTTTTATTTATGGACTAGGAATGAGTAATGTTTAGAAACTTGGTGTACTCCTATTATAGATTCAGCAATTCCCAATATATTGACACCATCCTAAATATATTGGGAGAGCATCTATATAACAAGATAAATAATTAAAACCAAATCCTTTTTTTTTGGATGGAAGGAATCCATGGGAGGTTTACACAAGGATTGATTTATATAAATCCTTAAAATATGGATTAAAAATTACCATTTTTCATATATATATATATATATATTTGAGGTTTAAGAGGTGTATTTGAAGTCTGAATGTGTTTTAGAGCATCATAATTTTATATATCATTTTTGGGTGGGATAGCCATATGCACACTGTTGGAGCATGGTTAATACAAAAAATGTCATACAACCATGAAACCAATTTTGATGAAGCACATGGTTTGTAAATAACATGAAAAATGTCCAAGAAAATCATATAGGAATTAAGAGTTTTTTACACGGTTTGTCAAACTGGGACCCCATGGCCGCACGTCGATGTGAGAACTTTTCAATTTAATATAGAGGTGTGAACATGAGCTCTGTATGTTTTTGTCAAACTGTGTACCCAACCCATATAGGGTTTGTGGATGAGATAGTGCCAACGTCACAGTTAGCACAAAACTTACACAACAGTTCTAACATAATCTGTGAGATGTAGATCTTAATTAGTGGGATATGAATGGCTTGTACATGGTTTGGAAAACCATGAAGTCAAAATGTGAACCCATTAAAAAAACATGAAACTACATTTTTCCTCTCTAGAATTTAAGATTATTTTCTCATAGTTAACAATGTTTCATTGATCTAAATCTAAGACTTTAAACTGTATTCAACCAACATCTGAGTTGTAAGCCTTCAAACTATATATCATGAACTTATTATCTACAAGATTTTAAACTACCTATCCAAACATTGTCCATCTTAGAACAGTATGTAACAAATATGATATTCTAGCCCTTTCCTGATAGGACTTTCTATTATAATGATGGTCATCTACCACACTGATTTTTCAAACTACATATGGATGGATTCTATGTTTCATGGGATACAAAGAGATGCCAAATCTCTTAGTCCCAACCCAAAAAATGACCAACCTCGGGGCCTTCCCCTTGATAATGGGGTTGAATCTATCTTATATATAGGCTCACTCAATGTGCTCAAGCATATAGTGGTGTAGCTCCCAATTTGGATCTCCATCATCCCCCAAGTATTAGTCTCCCCTACAGTGATGGTGCATGGCCAAAACAGGCTCGCCTACCATCTAGGGAACACACCTAAAAGGATATCTTATGAGAAGTTATCATTACCATGTTTAGAATGTGGTCAATGGTCGACCCAACATTTGTGTTCCCCATCCTTGAATGACATGGCTTTGGGGCTTGTATCTCTAACTTGAATAAAATTAATCAAATAAACAACATAATACTTAGTCAAAAATACTAATATACACATCCTAAAATAACTCAAATGAAACTATTAAATATCTCTATCTTCCATATGGAACATATATTACTTCATACTCCACCAACTTCATACTTCAACAATTCTAGACTCACTACCTTACTAAATCATCAATCTATATCAAATTATAATGCCTTTATAAAACATCTGGAATCATGAATATGTAAGGTGATGAAAATTTTAGGTGTCTACTCTGTGCCACACATGATACATGATACATGAACAAGACCTCTATTTCCATATTTTTTCATCATATCAACAATATCACTAATCATTGTCAGATAATGAACACTACTTGTCACCCTCTACACTTCCATCTCTACTTCCTGCTACCGGCACCTATAAGACAATTATATTTAAAATTAAATAATTTTGTATATTTATATTTAAACTTAAAACAAATAAATGTTTTAAAACTAAATGATTTTGAAGTTGTG
The DNA here is from genome assembly GCA_963277665.1 of Viscum album. Lineage (NCBI taxonomy): Eukaryota > Viridiplantae > Streptophyta > Magnoliopsida > Santalales > Viscaceae > Viscum > Viscum album. The sequence goes on from OY728141.1 coordinate 1,303,454,100, forward strand.
TGATTTACCTTCTCACCACCCATCATCAATGCAATATCACCAAGGAAAAATCCAGTTATCTTATGATATAAATCGACCAACGCTTTCTGAAAAGAGGATATCTGAGCCCCCTGTTTCTGAATTGTTTTTTTCATAGAAAAAAAATCTCTTTGAGAATCTATACTAAAACCCTGAGTAGATGCAGCCCCAATCCCCAATGTCCTGCTAAAGACCTCAGATGGTAAGGGTCCCAAACCCATCCTACGAACTCAACCATGATGCTCCTTCAAAATAATTTTACTAACTGGGTCATCCTATGAGACTAAGTAGGACTGCACGATATTGGAATAGCATAGTTCTTTAAATTTTACATATAAATGAAATATCAGTCATATTAGAAGTAATATATATTAACATAGTGACAAATAATAATAAGTTTTTATAATGAAAAATGAATTCATACCGCAACTTTTCTGGCAGACTCATTAACAAAACTCCCTTCATATTTTTTATGAATATCCAAACACACTTTTTTGGGATGCTTGGTGCCCTAAAATCCATGAATACATTATAAAAAGAAAAATAAACAATTTAATATATTATATAAATAATATTTTATTATAAATATTCAAACTAATGAAAATATTTCCAGAGTCAATTAGCTTTTATAAAAACTCTTTGACCCCGTAGTGTGAGAGATGATTTTCTTATCCTGAATTAATGAATTCTTCCTTGAAATATCTTGGAATAAATAAAATATAATTTATTATTAATGTATGAAATTTAACATATTTTTCATATACATTTATAAATGTAAAATGATATTAATATAATAATATATATTTAAATACCATGGGCTTCTTATCATGATGTCTATAAATAAAAACTTTACATTGCTCTATAGGTACCCCATTGGGTACCTTGTCATACATCTGTTGGTCTCTCAACAAATTATCGTTGAAATATCCCCATAATATCCACTTAATGTCTTTCCATTTCTTGACCAGATTTTTCAATGTCCACATTCATGCTAGCTCATCAGCAACTATAAATTGGAAAAATATATGTATACATAAATTTATTTTGAAAATATTATAATTTAATAACATACTAACATTCAATTACACCATAATGTATTAAAATTACTATTATTTTTGACTCAAAAAATTCATTTTTCCAAGATTAAGGCATATTACTCCAATCATCATACATAATCAAAAGGGAAACTGGATCCGTGACCAGATGACCGATAATATGTCTAAGTAATCCTGTGGCGTAATCCATAGGGACCCCATAAGAATAAAATGGGAAAACTATCTTTAGCCCAGTCAGATTCGATACATATGAACTTTTTACATTTTTCTCTATAGTTTCATTTTTCCATATTTTATGATCAAATAGTTAGAATAAAAAAGTGAAATAAATTTATTCATATTAAAATTGGTACTTATAACATTAACCCTCCAGTATCCCCACAAAGAACTAAGAGTGGTGCCCTTCTTTCTCACCTCTGAGGCTACTGAATGGGAAGGAATCAACTGAGGTACTGATGGGATGCTCACAGAGGGTGTGAGAGATGGTTCAAGGGTGAAATATATGGTGTCTCAGATGCTGTAGGGAGGGAGATAGATGGATCATTATCTTTTGGTGTGGTCGATGGAATAGTAAAATGCTTCCTCCTTGTCATTCCTGTCATATATTCAAATAAAATTAAATCTAGAACATATAATTCAAAAAATTTATGCAAAAAAATAGAAATGATAAAATATACACTGTACCAAAAAAACAAAATATACATAACAATGATAAATAATGAAGCATTTTAAATATGGTTTTCTATTTCCTTCTTGCTTCAACTAGTTTTATAGACTTATCTTGATTATTTCATCCAAATATTTGTTAAATTTATAAAATATACACATATGAAAAAAAATTTCTAGGTCTAAAATGAAGTATTAAATAAGGTTTTGCGCAATATGTTGATATATAGTTTAAAAAGACTAAAAAAAGACACAACACCCATGGTAAATGATAAAATGGTTGATAGGTGGAGTATCATATAAAAATGGTCAAATCCAAAAGGACAATTCCCATGGTGTGAGGAACAATGAAGGGATAACAGTCAGCTAGGAAATATAGAGTATACATAGTGGTGTGAGTGTTTCATGCTTGGGTGGGGTATTTGAGAGTTTCTCGGTGGCTATTCCATAAGGGAAGTGATATCTATAATTTCTAAAAGGACACCAAAGTTGTATTGTATTGTGGAATGAGTTGTTTTGGAAATGGTATGAACCATAGTAAGTTACATGAAGGGAATATAAGGGGTTATCCTCTAGAAATATACTAATTAGTGTAGGTACATATAAATTATATAGGATAAGATATGGAAATAGACTTAGAATCTTGATACTCCTTGAGCGAGAAGATTGGGAATTGAGAATGGGTCTAATGGCCCATGATAAGTCATTGGTATTGGGGTATCTATGTTGGTGGATCATAGAAGAGAATAGTCACTCTCTTTTGGTGTATTTAGTGTAACTAGGTTATTGTAATTTAGGGAATATTCTCTCTCGAGTGTGGGGATCCTGAGGGAGTGAGGATAAATCATTATATAAGTAAGAATTCCTAGTGAAAGGTCATGTAAGACTTAGATAGTGTTGAAAGGGGAACACCTTGGAGGAATTGAGTATATTTTGGTAAGTTCATATATGGACTTGGTTATTAAGAAGTGATGAGATGCGGAACACGAATATGGTGATATCAGGATAGTGAAAAACCCTTGAGGTTCATAATGAGTGGTATGATCATAGGTTCAAGTTTTGATGTAAGTGCGGCATAATGGCATGAGATTATTATGGATGCTATGTTGTAGATGTTTATGTTTGAGATGAGGCTGAGGAAATAAGACATAATGATCAGATTATAGAGTTACATCTCATAGGTTATCATATTTTCTTGAGTTATATATATATGTGCATGTTTATCTATGGAATATACCTCATATTAGTGCGATTTAGCTCATATGGTAGGTCAAATATTAAGATTCCATCCCCACACCACTTCTAATAATGCTCGATCTGTATGTAACTATCCATGGGAATTACCTTATACTGATATGGTTTGTCTTGTGTGGGAGGTTGGAAATTGAGATACCCTCCTCAGACTTCTTCTGATTTTGAATGGTGGATATGAGATGAGTCCATGGGATGCTACCTAGAGGGAATGATTCAAATTGTGATAGATTTTGGATATTGAGATTATATCCTTAAATATCATGTTATATGTGATGGATTTTATATATGATTAACACTAGATATTTTGGTGACCTTCCCTTATGATTTTTATTATGGTTAGTACTAGATATTAAAATTACATTCTCCGGTGGAACTCTAATGGCTTGTAGATATAATATAAGTATAACTGGAATTGACCGAAATAGGCGAGGTTAAGTGTTGGGGTAACATTGTTAGCACCTTATGACCCTACATGGATTCTAGTAAACAAGTTTCAAGGAGAAACCTATAAAATAATTCCAAAATTTTTCATATGATATTCATAAAAAAATCATGGTTCTACATGTGAAATTTGAAATAAGGAAAACTAAGGTAATCATAATGGAATCACTTAATGATAAATAAACACAAAGTTTTCTATATTTACACAATAAAAATTCTCTACATCATAACCATAAACATGATTTATATAAAAAAATAAACATGACTTATATTAAATGATTTTAAATATTTAATATCAAAACAATATATTATTATAATTTACTCATATAAAAACATGATCCAAAGGAAAACATAATGCACCTTCAACATGAACAATACAATTTATTCTATCATTCATTTATTTACATCCACAATAAACTTAATACATGTGAAGTTCATTTAATTAGATAATGAGACTTTTCAATCAATTTCTAACTACTAGGAAACAACCAAGCCAATAAAAAACCCCATACATAATTCACATACCAACTCCATTCTCCTGCATCACACATCATCACCTCAACTATGATCATCACACAACTATATCACACAACATCCAACATCACATATCATTCCAACCAACCATTATTTCACTGAACAACACACTGTAACTCAAACCTAATTACCACCAATAATGGTAAATCCCCACATGGACCACATGAATCACAACAAATGAATCAATCACATAAACATATAAATGATATTTAAATATGCACAATACCACATTTCAAATTGAAAAAAATTTATTCATTACATTTAAAAATTATTATGGTTTTTATTTTGATGTAATTATATATTTCCATCAAAAAATAGAGGGATTCACATGAATAAACATCTAAACAAAATAGAGGGGGTCACATGAATGAACATCCAAACAAAAATAGAAAACGATAGATAAAACATGTAGAATAAGGTTCCTTGATTAATTGTTATATGTTTATTGATTATCCAATAGGTTATAAGACACAATATATATGATTAAACGGAGCAAGGGGAGGTGAGGCTCAAGACTGGTGGTGAGGCTTGAGACCGATAACGAGGCACGGTGAGGCTTGATACTAGTGTTGAGGCACAACGAGGGTAGGGATTTAGGGGTCGGGAGGTCGTGGGGGTTGGGGGAGTGGGGGGGGGGGGTTCTATGAATAAGTGTTGGTTTTTTGAAAAAAATAAAAGTTTTAGTGATGGTTTTTAATTAACCACCAATAAATTATTTTAAAAAAATAGCTATGATTGAATGAAACTTCACTAAAAAACCACTTATAGACACTGAATTTGGTGTAGTGAACACACTCATTATCCATAGTGCACATTTGAAATAATGATTAATGAAAAACCATGTGAGGTAAGAGAACTGGTGGTCTTGATGAAGGACTTGTGGGATCAGTCACCCACAGTTTTGATGAAAATTTTACATATCACTCTTTGGTGAGAGGTTACATTGGATATGTATCCATGTGTTCTAATGTTTATAACTTTAGGTTGTCCCTTGGATAATATTTTTATGGTGGTGTGATGATGGAATTTTTATGATCTTGGAAACATATCGTTTTGATATATATGGGAGGTGATTCCAATATAATGATAATGAAAACATGAATATCATGGGGTCAGGTGTTGGTAGTGGTAATCATAATTCATAAGGAGAAACACACATGTGTTTATGGAACCTATTGGGGATGCACTGGTGTAATGTAATAAGTAAATTTATACAGTGGGTAGTGAACTAGTTAAGGTCATGATCCTTATTATGGATACATTTTGATGGGTATGAATGATGATGTTCTTGTGGGATGGGAACAGGTAAAAAATGATGTATCCCATTGATCTTCATGTATGAGTGGGATGTTCATGTGTAGTCATCATATGTGGTAATAGGTATTACATGGGATGGGTATGTATGACCATACATGGGTAGTGTCATTGATATATTGAGACCATTCATTAGATTACTGAGGTATAATTTAGATGTGGGTTTGTGAGTGTATTTTATTTATCTAGTACCATATTAAATAATAGGTTTAGGGCTTTAATGTGGCATTTTATGGAGTTTTTTATTTGGATCTAAGCTTAGAATGTTTTTCTCATGATTTGAGTATGATCTAGATTAGTGTTTCCTTGATATCCATGAGTGGGGATTCATGGTTGATTTGGTTGGATGAGGATCTAATCATAAAATTATATAGAAATTTAGGTTTAAAATTCAATGTTAGTGTTTTTAAAATCTCATGACCACTTTACATGATTAATACATTGTGACCAAGTGACGAAACAATGCATCGAAAGCTGAAGCCAATAATTTTTTAGGTTGTACAACTAGATGAGAACTAAATGATGTTTTTATCTATAATTGGATGCATTAATATAGAAACCAAATCATGTGGGTATTTAAAAACTAGTTTTTTTTATTTATTAGGTTATTAAAATTGTTATGAGAAATATAGATCGGAATCAACACATATGAGATGATAATTATGATGGGAGGAACCATAAGATGATTAATGAATTTATTGGTAAAACTGGGGTATATTTTGATGGATAAATGTGGATAAGTTTCTACTTAATTTTTTTATGATGATGATGAGTGGTGTATCTATATTTAATGGATAATGAACCTCATTTTTAGGGAGGCATAATATATGTTTTGTGGTCGTCCTTAGGTGGATCATGAATAGATGATCGTGAATTGATGATCGAGATATGTTAAAATTTATGGTTGATAGACTCATAGGGATTATCAAGGATGATTAATTTTATGGTGGAAAGGTAGTAAAACCCCAATCCTTAATGAGTTAAGGTATTTAGAGAGAATTTTATTTTTTGTATTATCAGAGCAAGGGTTGTTTAGATTTTTTGGATTTAGATTATAAATCCAAGAGTTAGAGAAACCCATGTTGATTTTTTTTGATATAGTTTGACACCTGAGGGATAAATAAGGTGCCCGAGTGAGCCTTAGGATCTTAATGTTATGTTTTTTATGTTTTAAAGGGTTTCCATGGTATATAGTTTAATGTTCATAGTTTACATGAAATTGTTCAGAACCTTGAGCATATGGATGTTTTTCGTTAATTTTTTAAAGGCACAGTTCAGGGGAATAACTAGAGAATGGATTAGAGGATATAATATAAAACAAAAATAATATTTCATGTCTTGTTCGGTCTTGTGGATGAGGTATATAGTCCCTCCATTATTTTTTGGAAAACTATGCAGGACCTAATTTATTTTCGTAGAGGTGATCTACATGGTTGGAACATTGTTTGGATAATCATTCATCCAAACCATGTGATGTAGGAAGCCTTGGATAGTGAAGGCTTCACGATTGGTGTATGATTTGAAAAAAATATAGTCAAACCATCTAAAACATAGAAATGTGAAAAATGACTATCTTACCATCTCAAATTTTTAATAGGATGACCCCTCTTCTTCCTCCATTTTGTGTGCACGGGTTAGCTGCTTCATCTCCCCTTTATCCTTTAATTTCCCTTTGATTTTAGGTTATACTTATGGTGTTTTACAAATATTTATGGCTAGTGCCTCCTTCAATTTACTCCTATTATATGTTTTTATTGGTTTCCCTCTAATTTTATTTCTCTAGGATAAGGTTTCAATGCCGATTCCACTAGAGCATGGTGGAATTATTTAATAACAATAGGGATTTAATATATCTTGATGAGAGGATGTCCTGTGATGGTAGATTCATGTTTTCACCCTTCATTTTGATAGATATACATTTTTCAATGTATTTTTTTTACAATTTTCTTCTAATTTATATTAAACAAATTGGTTAATTTTTGGTGAATAATTGGGATTTTACATGGATAATGTTTATATGCATGTTGGGAGGAGACTACACCACGTTTCTTGGGGTTTAAGAAAATAAATGATTCTCGTTGAGTTTTTAGGCACTATGGACAATTGAATTAATTTATAAATAAATTATAAACAATTAAAAGTGATTTTATAATTAATTATGTGTTATTATAATTAATTATTGGATATTGTGACTTGAGATAGGTGCTGAAAATGTTTATGAAAGGTTGGAAGTGTCTCAATGAGGATGTAAAAGCATAATTTCAATAGGTAATGGACATATAATTTAGGTAGGAGGTCCCTCACATATTCTTATACATTATTATGAATTTTACTTATTTCATGTGATATGTGGTTATGCTGTTAAGGGTGATAATCCTTTTAGTTAAAGTGAATTGTTTCTTAAAAATTAAATGTCCAGACTGAACAAAGTGACAAGTTCCATGATGGACCCTTGGGAACTTGATTGATTTTCTTAGCCACCGATGGTTAAGGAATTAATTATGGTAACATTACTTGTGGTTATTAGACCCTGAATTGTGAGTTTGAAATGAACTTTGTGATTGTAGAGAACCAAGATAGGTTCCTTATACCCCTTGAGTAGGGATGTGTGATGCATTGAGATTGATTGTCTCAAGTAGGCCATGTTATAACATTGATATTAATTATATCCATTGATATAGCTAGGATGATTGTGGTATAACTGTTACATACCATTTGTGATGTGTGTACCTATGAGTTAATGATCATGGTAGATTTTTGGTCGGATAGGTGCATGAGGATTGACTTGATATCTGATATGGGAGAGTAAATTGATCCATCTCTTCAGAATAATTTTAGTAGGTCATATAATATGTGGATAGTGAGGCCATTTTATGATTATGAAAATCCTAAGGGAAGTTATACCTTTGAGTGATGGGTTTTGAATTGAGAGATAATTATAAGATAAAGGAACCCATGTAAGGGTTTCTATAATATAATGTGTCCAAGGGGACCTCAATAAGGTCCCCAGAGTTATATTGACCCCTTAAAGGATATGTGTGGGAATGGTTAGTGATGACTGTGGGTGTCACCATTGAGCCAAAATTAATGATGTGAGCCTTATATGTGCATATTTACAAGGATTTGTTGTGCACCTGAGAGGTTTACATATGTTATTTGAGACATGGTTCAGATGATTTCCAACATGTATTTTCATAATTATTTTGAGATATCACATGAGGTACGTACTACCCCACCAAGTTATCTATTATTTATGAGGCTCCTAGAAAGAATAATATCCATATTATATTCTAAAGTTTATATGGATTTTCAAGGGTAACCCATAGGAATTAGCGATGACCCATGATGACTATTGATCCCTTAATATTACCACATAGAGACAGGGTTGGAGTTTTATGAATATATATTTACTAGGATTAACCAATAAGAGTCAATAATGACACCAATTTTTTGTGATCTCATAGTATTACCTTTTATGTTTTAATGATGACACATGATGTTGATTTATCACCTAGTATTACCTCTTAGGGTTGGGTTTTATGATGAATTCTAGGGATTTTACTCGATAACCTAATGGGGGTTATTTTTTTTTTGATGGAATGATAATATGACATGCACAAAGACACTCTAGAACTGGATGAAGTATTATTTGGTTTGATACTTAGTTTAACATTACAATACAAGGATTGATAATGTATTTTTATTTATTCCTATAAAATTTATTTTTTTTCTTAGTATATCATATGTATAAACCATGCTCCAACTGGTTATGTATAATATTGATTTGATGGTTCCCTACTGGGTTATACTCACATCTTACTCGAGATGCCATGGCACTTGGGTTCCCATAAATCCTTTATCCTTTCCAGGTTCGGGTTGGGAAGAGGGCTAAGAATGATAATTCAGCTAGATAACATATGTGGACATCAATATTAGGATTGAGTTATAGTTCTACATTGACAATAGATACTCATAAGGTTTTTATTATTTTTTTAATCTTTTATATATGATTTTCCTAGTGGAAAATCGATTATATGTTTGCATGACTGTTAGTCTATATGAAATCTTTTTTCAAAATTCATTCATTTTTTGTGATTTTGGTGTATTGTATCAACATACATTAATTTATTATTATGAATATTTTTTGTTTTTATTATTTATTATTTCACACCATAATAAGGTGTTATATTCTCCCCATTGTAGCACCCTAAAATCTAGTTTCTTTTCAACATCCTTTAGTATACATGGAGGAATACTTGAGGTTCAGTTGTGACTCAGCCTAATTACTGTTGAGATTGAACCAAGCTAGGGATGTTATAAAAATCCTTAAAAATATGTCCTATGAAATAAAAACTTTCATCCATATATATGAAACACTCATTTTAATGAATAAAAGAAATTTCTTTTTTTATAATTAATATATATATATATAAATTTATTATTTATGGAAAAAATATTTTTTTTCTAATTCTATAACCATTACACTCGGTAGACATAAATCATATGATTCTGCCACCAATTCTATTAGACTTGCTCAATTTATATTATATAAATCTATTTTATTTTAAAAAAATTTATTTTATTTAACATTATATATACATTATTTTAAATTTTTGATGTGAAATTGGTATTCAATATCCATATATTAGAATTAAAAAAAAAATCAAAATCTATAACACTCAATTATATATGATCATTTTACATATCCTTATTACTGATAATATTTATAAAGTTATTCTTACTCTTTGTGACATAATGTTTATATAGTTTTATTGGATTTGGTACATTATTCATTATGTAATATATATTAATAATAATACTTTATCATCATTTATGTTTATTTTGTAAAACATGGGAGATGATATGATAACAAACCCCATGAATATATATTACCTTGGTATCCTTGATTGATTATCATTATACTGTGTGGTGATGATATGTTAAGATCAGTATGATTATGATAAAATGTATTAATATACAACTGATCACTAATTCGATATAAGTTGGTGAACTTGTATTCAAATTGAAGTGTTTATATGAAAATATATGAAATTTCATATACATTCCATTGGTGTTAATCATGTGAAAATTAGATATGGTTCCCCCACCATGAGATTGTTAGATAGGTTCTTTACTTTTAATTTGTCATAATTTGATACTAATATAAACACATTTTCAAAATTTTATTTTTAGAATGAAATTTGGTATGAAACTAATAATGTAGTGAGACTTGATTAACTAAGATAAGATGTTTTGGTCCATAGGACTGGTGATAAAATCATAGTCCTTAGGTGAGTTTTGACTAATTAAGTGCACAAAAATTCAAAGATAAATATTTGTGATGTAATTATATATGATTTAATTACTCATGAACTGATAAAAAGAGACAAGATAAATGGTATTGTCAAAAACCATGTTTTAGGATTAATCTCTTTTCCAAGGAAAAATGGTTTTATAAAGGGCCCTTGGGGGTTTCAAATAATATAATCAAAATTAATCTTTTTTTGAGTAATGATATTATTTCATATTTAGAAATTTTTATGTTATTACTAAAAACAAATAAGATTTGTGTTTTTTGAATTTAAAATAATTAATTAAATAATATTTATTTAATCAAATAATTAATGTTGTGTAGTAATATAAACAATGATTTAGTTATATTATTAATAATTAAACACGAGGAACTAAAAAATACCAAATGGGATTTGAGATTGGACTTAGAGTAATGGGATTCCATTGAACACTACATGAGGGAAATTCATATTCATTATTTAAAATTCCATTTATGTACCTCCTTCAAAAGTTGTAACTCATTTAGGGAATAATAAATTCACATTCCATGGTGGAATGGGACTTAAGAAAATTTTAAAGCCTATTTAAATCTACAATAAAGCTTTAGAGGATATTTATAACACCTCCTTAGGTTTAATTTATGATTATATTTATTAGTGGATATTAATCTCCCAATTTCATATGAATATAAATAAGCATGGGTCTAATATTCTACCCATTAAATAGAATGCAGAGGTTGTTCTTAGAGTTATCGAGTTTCATCATCTAAGAGAAATTATTATTAATTTTATTATGAGAGGGTGTTACATTTTTTCCTCAACTGGGAGGTTAAATATTGTCTTACTATTTCTTTCTTGCACCCATAACCTTTGAGGCATTACTAGAATTTCTTGAATATTAAGAGTATCCAACAAATATTTTAGTAATTAAAATTATATATGTATTCCAAAAGATACATGAATTCATCAATTAATGTTTTTAAATTAATATCCTAATCCCTTTTAAGTAGATTTTTATTATTATTATGTATTATATTTACATGTTATGATATGAGATAGATTCCTTTATTACATTTTCTGCGTACCAAATGTCAAAATCCCTACTAAAATATATCTATGGAATCAAATAAAATGTTAAAGTTTAATAGATTCTTGGGTACACTCATTCATGGATATGTGATTAAGTGTGTATCTACACCCAGAGATAAATTATTGGTTCAAGGTGTTGCATAACCCACAGAATTGGAGAAATGTTGTTATTTGATAGGATTATATAGATTTCAAGTTCAACCTATTTATATGGGGGATATGATCCCACTATTTTAGTAGAGTTAAGTGAGAAATGGTTAAAGGATAATTGATTCCCAGTAACTCTCACACATGAATGTGTTATGAAGTGTGTATCATCAATTATGAGCTCTACTGTCAATAAAAAGAGTTACATAGACTAGGGCGGTTTGGAAACAAAGTGCTCTAATAATTTTATATGGATGTCATGTTGAACATGTTTATTTGAGGGATATGATCCTATCATGAAGTAGTTATAATACCAATATATAATGAATATTAAAATATAGTTTTTTATTAATTCAAAAAATATTTATCAATTAAGTATCATGTTTTGAAATATATTTGATAAGGAATTTTTTCAAATATAACCTCTAAAATGATGACCCCATACATCACATCTATTAGTGGGGAATGAATAATATTTATCTTAGGTTTGAGTTAGCTTTGAAAATTCATAGACCAATTAGCTATTTAAGTATAAAATCATGTCAATTATATCATACACAAACCTAGTATTGTTGAGTGAAAATGTCATTGTGAATATTCATCTAATAAATTATTCTTAGAACATTATTATTGAAAAATAATGGTAATATTTATCCATAAAAGTGTTTAAAAACTATCACATCAAAAGATAAATATTGGGTTCACCCATATTTTTCCTTCCTTACACAAGATAATCCATGAGTTATTTGATTTGGCCTAACAAATAAATTTGGATGATCAATGTCTTGAAAACATTTTACTTTAGAAGGAATCCAAGACCTTATTATTTTATGGGTTTTATAGATACCACCATTTCAAATAATCATATCATACATTATATATATTTATGAATTATTTTAAAATTTTAGTTTATGAATATCATGCCTTAAATAAAAATTAACATGATTTGGTCAGGTTAATGTATAACTCTTATACAACTAATGATTTGTGTTATGTATCCTCAAAGAAAACATTAATTATAATATTTAATATATATCCATTCACATATCCTAAGGTATATAAAACTCTTTCAATTAACAGAGTAAAATAATATGAAACTAAAATCTTACTCAAGATCAAGTATTGAACGAGTGGTCACCAACCCCACTTTTATAGATAGATTTGTAGTCCCAAAGGTACTAAAAGTCTCTACAAAAAATCCACTATCCAAATATCAGAACTTTTGAGGAAACCTAAGTTTAATTTAATATTAATTTCAAGTATTTACAAATAATTATAATAAATCTCCATTTTGAATTAAAAAAAAATAAATAATTTTAGTTAACTTACATTAAGCATTATATTATACCTAGTATGAAGAACCTTAAATAAAATCCAAAATATTTATAAAAAAAATTAAAACATTTTAAACTATAGAATACAAATTTTCATAATATAAATAATTTTTATATTTTAATATTGGATAATTAAATTAGTAAATAATTTTTGAAGACAAATATTTATCATTAATGTAATAAATTTACACTATTTAAATAAGGCGTACATTAATATGAATATTTCTTATAAAATTTATAAACATTTCATAAATATAAATATAATAAATTTATATTTCCTTATTTTATAATTTATAATCAACTTATAAAGTATTAATTTAGTTATAAAACTATTTTAAAAAATTTATATCAAATAAAATTATATACACATATCACTATTAGTTATATGATAACTCCTATATCTAATCTCAATGGAGCAACATTATTAGATATTTTTTCCTTTCTATAAAAAATTTCTATATCCAAATATTGATTCTTATGATACTTGTGATAAAATTTATCACTTTATATATATTTATTCATCTCTAGTCACATAAGATTTCAGGGATAATAATAGATTTAAATAACTTCTATTTTTAACTAAAAATTTATAATAGTTGAATTGCATTTTTCACAGTGATATTTTTATATCTCTAAAGTGTTAAATTTTTCATCTCTTTCTGTTTGTTTCATGATCATCATAAATATATCACTGTAAGTATGGAACTTTAATTAAAAAAATCATCTAAAGTGTTATAATGCTATATTTTAGAATTCAAACCCAAAAAATATCATGACTATTGATATCACATATTATTTTCCACATTGCTACGATAAAATATCGAGATTATCTATATTTTTTCATACACAATGAAATCAATATATCACTTATTTTGAATATATCATGAGAAACAATATTAAAATTGCATCATATGTGATATTTACTAATATTAATTTTTTCCTAGAAGTTTAAGAATTCAAGGATTATTAAAATACTTATTAAAATATGAATCTTATAACATTAATGGGGTTTAATGGCATTAAATGTGTGTAAAAATAATACAACCATGAAAACACATAACCCTGATCATTCAGTAAAAAGGAAAGAATAAAAATGTAAAGAATAAAAAAAATTATTTCATGTAGTTTCATAATGTGTGATTGATGATTTCAACTAAAATATATTTTTTTTCTTTTCATCGAAGCTAAACCACTAGATATGGAATTTATAAACAACATTTTAAGGACCTTATTTTTATTCCAAATTAATTATACTCTCAAATATATGTTAAAGAAAAAAAAAATAAAAGAAAAAATATTCAATAATTTTCAAATTGTACCAATGTATGGAATGTAAATCCTTGAAATCCATTTTATCTAATTTATTCACTAAAGAGGGATCTAATTTGACTTCAGTCACTTTACAAAGGATTTAACAAATCATAGAATTTTATTTTTCAAAAGTAATAATTGAACTAGTAATTGATTTTATATTAATAAAAAAATGATCACATGATGTATAAGATGAATAATCTATCGTTTATATGATGAAATAAAGTGAATGAAGTACCTATGATATCATATTTCACACCACTTCCTTCTATAAATATTATAAAAATTAATATATCCTATATCACAACCCATGAAATGAGGATTTAGTATATGTCATTTTTAGTTATGTGGTATATTCCACTATAATTTCCTTCCAAACATCCATTTCCACTCTCCTAAAAGTATGATAATTTATTTAATCCTTTAAAACTTATAAGAAATTCTATTTTTCCTTCCATGAATTAATCCTCTAAGTCCATAAACATGTTTTTCATCATAATGTTTTTATTTATTGAAATAATGATTATCCTTTTATATAAGGAATGAAATCTTCCTTATTAATCCTTCATCATTGTACTTTTCACAATATATATCCTTATAAGATATATTATTTTAATTATAATATTTACTGTAAAAGTTTGACAGTCACACTAAGAGTTATGTAGATAATTGGGGTGGGTTTGAATTAGTTGTCAATATATAAATCAAAATTTTATCCAAGTTTATAAAAATGATATATTTATTGGTTTTTTCTTTGATTATTAATTTACCCAAAGACTCTAAATTATATTAATGTAGTAAATAAAACAAGAACCCAGATTTAAAAGGGCCACTAAATATTTATGAGTTACATTTACTTGGTGATTGGTGGGATTTATTCAACATCTCATGGAATTTGTTTTACTATAAAAAAGAGATAAATTGAGTAGTAAAGTAGTCCTAAAACTATAAAAAATGACTCATGACACATTATTCACATCCAACACATTTAATCATTAAGTATAATTATTAAAAATAATATATATAATTTAAAATTCAAATAATGAAATAATTTTACCACATTATTGATGCGTTTATATTCATATCCTTGAGTATAATATTCCCACAGAATCACCCACAACGATATTCCTTCATTACCTGAATTATGTCAAGAAAACACGCACCCAATTAATCTCATAACCATCCTTTTATCTTCATAATTTCTTTCAATGAATGCTCATAATATCTTTAAAAGTTGTCTCTTCCTCATCTTTGGATCTCTTTCTCTATTTTTTTATTCCAACATTACCACGTGTTATTTTCCACTATATATGAATAGTAATAAATAATTAAATATATAGATTTATTTTATTGTCTTCATATCTCACATAAATGGTTATAATTTAATATTGAGTCTTTAATGACCTAAACTCGATCCATTTATTAAGTATGTTAATTTATTAGTAAACAAAATTTAAATATAATATAATGATATTTTCATTAAATCACTTGAGCCGTTATAATATTTAGGAGATATTATAATATGAAAATCAAGAAGGTATATTCCATAATATGATATTTTATTTTTAAATAAAAAATATTTTTCATAAAATTAAATCCTAAAATTTTATATAAAATATTTAATCTTCTTCAAAATCAATAAGTTGTTTTCCTCAAAATCTACATAGATATTTAAATATCCATGATGTTTTATTTTGTTTCCTCTAAAACCATGTCAAAAAAATGAATTTTTTAAAATCATAATACAACTATATAAAATTACTAATTGTTATAAATTTCACAATCCATATCCCCTTGAGGTGTTTTAAAAAACTGTGTTGTGTTTTTATCACATCTCAATTCTAGTAGAAAATTGAAATTCATCTCAAATTATTAAATAAAACCCTAAAGTTTTGAAAAAATATTATGAAGTGTTTTATTAAATATATTCTTCTTAATATTTCATTTTATTGAGATATTTCTCTATATAAATGTCATTAATCTCACTAAATTTAGATAAACTATGATAAGACTAATCTTCCACCAAAATATAGTTTTCCTTAAATGAATTTTATTATAAATTTACCTCATGTTCATGTCATCACTCATTATAAACATGCCCTGACCAAACAAACCACTACATGTTGCATGATAACAATGAAATAAAACTCAAAATTTCATTTATATAGAAAAAAATATAAAGAGTACCATAGAGGTAGACTAAAAAACAACCAAATAGACAATAGAAGGCTACAAAACCAACAAAAATCAAAGACAACATATCTTCAATGCTCTAATATGCTCCATGATCCACTCCAAAAAACAGCCCAAGTACCACTAAGAATTGCTAGATAACTGTGATATGTTACATTTTCCCATTTCCTAATAAACAATATCTACAAAACCACCAATGTTCTAAAGAATGGGTGAGTAATGAAACTTAGTAGGTTTTCCCCAAATGACATCCCTACTCACGCCACTAGGATAAAATAAGTAAGCGCATTTAAATAAAGTAGTTTATATAATACAATTTATTAAAAAGTTTATATCAATATATCGACAAGTTCTATAATAAAGTAGTTTTCACAAAAAAATATCAAGTTAAAAATAAATAAACAAAACAATGTTTTAAAACCATTTAATTAAATCCATTTTGGCATAAAACAATCCATTCCATATATCCACACATACAACTATGCATGTAATGATGGAACTCCTATTAATCATGAGTGGTGCTTCATTCTTTCACTAATCCATCACTTAGTGAAACATTTTTAAGGGGGTACTTCACACCCATATCCATCCCAACCTTTTGATGGGGGTACTTCAAGCCCTTATCCACCCCAAAGCACATGAACACATGCCAACCATGCCAAACCCCTTCAAAAAATAAAGTGTACCAAAATCAATTTCAATAAAACAAAATTTTTATTTAAAACAATTCCATAAACATATTTCCATAAATAAAAAAAACAATCAATTTTAAAATAATAATTTTAAAATCGAACCACAAAGCATTTTTCACAACAATTCAAAAACTTCTGCAAAAATACTAAAAACAATCACTAAATAGAGTGTCTACCATTATTTGCAAAAAAATTTCAGAACCAATTTCTAGTAAAACAAAAAATTTGAAGTCAATGATTTAATTTTAAAATATATTACTTGAGAGTGAATCCACCTACCTTAGAAAACATGGAAAAAACATAAAACGACATGAAAACATCCACAGAATCCGGTTGAAACTCCAAGAACCCACCTTTGATATATTCCCATATAAAAAACAGAAATATAATAATATTTTCCATCAAATACCTTAGATCCATCAATAATGGACATTGATCTAAGAAACTGAGAGATATAGAGAAGTATATCTAAAAAAAACCTAGAAAACCTACTAAGAACGATGACTTACCATGCGAATTTGGATTTATCGCACCATGAAAATCCTTTATATCAGCTCTAAATTTATGGGAGAAGACTCTAATACCTTTGGGAAGAAAAAAATCTCAAGTTATGTCTAGTTAAGGGAAAAAATTAGGGGTAAAATCTCAATCATAACCTAGATCCACTTTTTGTGGATATTTTTTCTAAATCACGCATGGTTAATAACACAGTTAGGAAAACCATGAGACAACCACTGTCTTAAGGGTTCCTCACATATTTGGATCACACTATTAGAAAAACCTTGAAAGAAACATTCCAAATATCTCTATCCTAGTATTCATTGTTTCTCTTAGGTGGTTACATGGTTTAGAAAAATAGTGTGCCTTCTCTTTAGACCATGTTTGAAAGTTCACGGTTTCCTATTGGTGTTGCACAGTTTTCCCAAACTGTGTACCAACCATGAACACTTATAAAAGGAATAAAAACACTCCAAAATTCTTACAAACACTCAAAAATTCACCCTAAACATTTTAATACATAAATATCAAATAATAAGGGTTACTTACTTGATAACGTGGGTGTCACATTCTCTCCACAATTGGTATTATTTTCCAGTAAATTGGAAACCATCACTATCCTAAAAGAGTTTGGGGGAATTGATCGATCATTTAAATATTGTGTTACTAAGTCTCTTTCGGAATCAAACAATGTTTCCACAAAATGTTCTCTAGACTGATGATTTTTCAACGTAATACTTTACATTACCTATCCACAACTCACATTGGCATGCGAACCAATGAAGCATCCGACTCTAGTTTAATGTGATCCCATCAAATCACATGGTCAGGATTAGGTAGCTATCTTTTCCACTGAGAAACATGAAACACATTATGCACTTCACTAATCATTAGCGGAAATGAAAACTAATATAAAAACTTGCTAACATATTAAACTATCTCAAAAGAGCCTATGTATCAAGGAGATAATTTTCCTTGCTTCCAAATTTGTCGATGTCCAAGCCTTGGAGAGATCCTTAAGAAAACATGATCACTCACTTTGAATGATAAAGGCCATAGATGCTGATCCACATAAGATTTATGATGACTATGATATATCTCCATCAATTTTCTAGTCAACTAATTCTTATCATAAGTTTTTTGGACAAGGATCAACCGAAACAGTTAAATCTCTCCTATTTCTACCAAAACAAGTGGATAATGACAAGGAAACCCTAAAATTATTTGAAATGAGCTATATATATCAAGTCTTGATAACTATTGTTATATAAGAATTTCACTAATGATATGTTCTCTTGGAATGAGCCTCTAAAATCCATTACATAATCCTGTAACATGTCTTCTAACATTTGAATCATCCTTTAGGATTTCCCATCTACCTGAGGATGATACACAGTTATTATTTTTAACTGATTCCCAATGTATTTCTGAAATAATTTCTAGAAAAAAATCATAAACCTCATATCTCTATCTGACACTGTTGAAACTAGTATTCCATGCCTCTTTACAACTTCTTAGATATATATATTCTGAAAAAGTCTTCCATTGTATTATATTCATGAATAGGAATGAAATGATCTTACTTTTTGAGTTAATCCATTATCACCCATATGGAATTGTGTTTCTGAAAAATTATTGGGAGACTTGTTAAAAAAATCCATAGCTATTGTCTCCCATTTAAAAACTAGAATAGGTAAAGATTAAAACATACCCGCTGGTCACTAATGCTCGACCCTGAATTTTTGATAAGTTAATCATCTGGATATTAATTCAGTTACCTTCCTTTTCATTCCGACCCACCATAACATTTCTTTCAACACCTAATACATTATTTGTATCCCAAGATGAATAAACCATCTTGAATTTTGGTTTTCATGAATAATTTCTTCCTTTTAATCCATAGGTACGACCATAAGATTCTAAAACCACAACACTAAACTCCCATTAAGCATCCAATGCCCAATAATCTCCCACCATTGAGTTATGACCTCATATCCACACATTATATAGCATATGTCTACACTTCCATAACCATCTTCTCCAAATCATGAAAAAAAACTATAATGAAGCAACTACTTCACCTCATCCTTCACATTCAATGTGCATGTTGGATTTGACCGACATCAAATGCCACTCATCTGAAGCTTATTTTTTCATCTAAGATTATAAGACTATGCTTAATGCATCTTTTACTTAATTTTCCTTTCCTAGTGAATAAAATCAAGTCAAATTAAAAGTTTAGGAGATACTACATGCATATTATTTGTATCATATTCAAATTTCATTATGATAAAATATTTTTCAATCACCTATGATATGTAAAAACATTAAATTTCTCACCAAATAGGTAAGGACAGAGTAACTTCAAAGCATAGACTAAAAAAAAGATCTAAATAATGTGTTAGGTATTTATTCTCATTAAACCACAACTACATTGATCCAAAAGAAACAACATGATCTCCCTGCATGAGAACACATCCCAACCCTGATATTGAATCATCTAAATACATCATGTTCCCCTATCCAGATTCTAGAAAAATCAAGATCGGTGCGGATGTAAGGTGAAATTTCATTTCTTAAAATGACTTATGGAATTCCTCAACCCATTGGAATGAAACATTTTCTTTTTTCAAAGCTATCATAGATGAAGCTAGTCACAAGGATTCATTAACAAATAATTTAAAATAACAAGACTTACCAAGGAAGCTCCGTATCTCAAAGACATTATTTGGAAGCTGCTAAAAGATAACAACTTCTATATTTTCTAGATCCATAGAAATACCCTTTTTAGTGATTAAATGGCTAAAAGTGTACCTCTAGTATCGAAAAATCACACTTTGATAATTTTTCATACATACGATGACCCCTTAGTACCTATAACACTTTATCCAAGTATTTTACATGCTCATCTCTTGTCCTTGAATAAACCTATATGTCATCCACAAATTTCATTCTAAAAGTATCTAGATTTCACGGAAATATCCTATTCATCAAAAACATGAATACCTCTAGTGAATTCATAAGAACAAAAGGCATTATAACATATTCATAATGGACATATCTACTCCTAAAAGTTGTCTTTGGAATATCAAATTTTTGAACCTACAATTGGATATATCCAGAGCATAAATAAATTTTTGAGAACTATTGATCTCCCC
This sequence comes from Viscum album, assembly GCA_963277665.1. NCBI lineage: Eukaryota > Viridiplantae > Streptophyta > Magnoliopsida > Santalales > Viscaceae > Viscum > Viscum album. Next base: position 1,303,475,095 of record OY728141.1, read on the forward strand.
TCAATTGATCAAAGAGATCATCAATGTTTGGAAGTGGATACTGATTATTTATAATAACTAGGTTATTTTTATGAAAATACACACATAGAAAAAAAGTTCTATCCACCTTGTCAAAAAACAAGTCTGGTACTACCCACAGATACATGTTCAGCCAAATGAAACCTTTTCATTATATCTCTTATAAATGCAGTTTTAGATTCCTTAATTATATTGGAAAATTATATAAGATGGAAGGGAAATAGGACTGGTCTCCAGAAAGATATCTATCATAAACTCTACTACTATAATAGGTTGTAACCCTAAGAAATTACTAGGAAACACATCTTGAAACTGATCAAATACTACTGGAAAACTATTATTCTCATTCTCTTAAATGAATTAAAATGATAATTCTACCAATTGGTATGAGATCATTTCATCTACTGGTGCCAACAAGCTAGTTTCACCTACCTTTATAGTCCATTATCCTCGTGAGAGATGTTAGACTCATTTTATAGTTCTAAAATTGACTCTTCATGTATAGATTTCGATGTGATCCTTGAACATAGTCCAACAATCCATAACTTGGATTAAATCAAAGAAATCAATCTCTAGCATAGAGAAATACCATTTCATCTCAAAACCATCAAGAGTTTTGGAATATGATCTAGACATAAGGTCTTGACACACTCTTTGATGAAGAGTTGTTTAATGTTTTATCAAAGAAGACATCATCTTAACTTTTAAACATCGGAAATCAATAGTAAGAGAATCAATAAAAAAAATGGGATTCACTTGTATCAAACAAAGCTTGCATAAGGGTAGAATTCAAAAGAATCATACCACTCACCATAGATGGTCAATACTAATCATCCACAATAACCTACTTAGCTTCAAATAATTTTTTTATTTCCAAAAATTTATCTCTATTCCCCTATTTATATTTCATCACCTGAGGAGTCATTGTATTCTTAGAATAACCATGGCTACCTCTACTCGACTGATGAGATTGATTCTACTATCCTCGCCCCATTGAGGCATATGATTCTTGTAACACCTAAGAAGTTTATCGAACACCCATCCTTGGGGAACTTCAAAAATATCATTGAATATTACCCATTATATTATATTTGTGTCATTATCTAGGTTATTTCTTACAAACTCACTTAATGTGGTAAACAGAACCACATTGGAAAAATCCCGCATTTCTCTTGGGTTGTGGAGGAAGGTTTATTGTTCCAACCGTCTGATTTTGATTCATACTCCCACCTTGGAAATAGGTGTCCCTCTTCTTCATTCTCACAACATTAGAGTTATCACTATTTCCCATAAGTAACAACATAATCCCTCCCCTCGTAGCTCTAGATATACCCCTTTCATCTAGCATCTCTCTATTGACCATATTTGTATAATCCGTAATACAGAGCACAACCGTCTTTGAGCGAATCCACTACATCAATACTGATTAAAATATGTATTCCTTCAAGGACGCACTAACAATAACCTTAATTGCAAACAACACTAAATTGATGAATTTATCTACATTCTCCATGATAGAATGATTTTACTTCTTCAAGATGAATAATTTATTCATTCATTGAATTTTCAATGTATGAGGGTAGAATTATTTGTTAAACACTTCATCAATATCCTCCCACGGATGTTCTTGGTCTAATTTAGCATGATGAGATAAATCTTGCCACTAGTGTGCAAGATATTTCATAATATATGTTTTCATATTGAATTTCAGCTCTGTTGGCGTGGCAATGAAATGATGATATGATTTATCATATTCAACCACACCTCTACATTTTCTATTTCTAAATGACCTCAAAATATAGGTGGATTCTGTTACTTGAATTGGATGGAATGATCCACCTTCCTTGTATCATCACTCTTATTCCCACTATCCATATCTTGGAACTCTTGAAAAATATCTAAACTTACTATTGGTTCACCTGTGGTTTAGGTGAAACCATATTTTCAACATCTTCCTCTCGTTGGTTTCTATGACACATACTGGGTGCCATTTTATATGGACACAAAAAACTCCATAAGTCTCACTCGCTATTAACTGAAGGATTTGAATTTCAAATTCTACCAAATCATAATATGACGATAGTTCATTCCAAAATCAACCATTTTCCATGTTTAACCATTTTTGAAAAAAATATCTACTCTCTTTTTAAAATCAAATCATTTTCAAAATACCACAAATATACACTTTACAAAATCTCACATTTGAATTTTTTTTATCATTTTTAAAAAATCAAGAATTTTCATGAAATCATTACTCAAAATGAGATATGTAATCCTATTGGTAATTAATTTCTATAATGCATGTAAAGCTACTCTAATTGGAAAAACCCATGAAAATGAGATTCAAAAACCTACAACTGTCTCTAAAACAATTAGGTATCCTACTCCCTGGTAACTTGATACTCAGCATAAAATGGTTAGCTATGTCTTTTTAGGATAAAAATTTCAAGTTATGATAATCCTACTCCATTATATTATCCCAACTAAAGAATAACCAGAATGAATTGTCATCACTAAGAATGACTACAAATACCAAGTCAAAGAACGCTTTTTACAAAAGGATATTATAAAGGACCAAGTTGATACCACTTATCTAAAATAGATATTTGGACCTATCAAAATAATACCACTTATAACATGCCAACTCTCCTCACCGTCTTGAGAATGTGATAGGGTGTTACTTGACCTTTAGAAACATCCCCAAGATACCAAAGGCTGGGAATAAATGCCAATGGGTTTATTTACAACCAGGGGATGATTTTAACTTTGAAAATAAAACAACCAACCAAACATGATGTGACCAAATAAACCACTAAAATATTCATGATAATAATGAAATACAAATCATAATTTCATTTATATCAAAAAAAACTCTAAATAGTACCACATTATAAGATTAAAAAATAACAGAGTACACAACGGAAGGCTAAAAAACAAAAAAAATCAAAAACAACATATCTTCAATGCTCAAATCTACTCCATGCTTCAATCCACAACGAATCCCATGTATCACTAAGAACCACTAGATAAGTGCGTGATGTACCTTATACCATGTATTGATAAAAAAAATATGAATAAGAACAAAAGTACCAAAGAAGGTGTGAGTAATTAAACTCATTAGGTTTTACCCAAACAACTTCCCTACGAACACCACTAATATTGAACAAGTTATCACATTTATATAAAATAATTTATATAAAAAATTTATAAAATAGTTTATATACTATTTTAATCAAGATCTATAATAAATAAATTTTCAAAAAACAATATCATGTTCCAAATAATGAAACCAAACAACGTTCTAAAACCATTTCATAAACACTATTTTTTCATAAACCAATCCATTCCAGATATCTACACATACATCCATGCATGAAACCATGAACCTACCTATAATCATTGATGGTGATTCATCCTTTAACTAATATTTCACTTAGTGAACCATTTTGATGGAGGAAATTCATGCCCATATATATTTTTACCTTTTGATGGGGGTACATCCCAAATTTATCCTTCCCAATACACATGAACACACACCAAATATGCCAAAACCCAGCCAAAAAAAATTGTGCTAATAAAAATATATTTTATTGAAAACCATTCCACAAATCATTTTTTCATAAATAAAACCGAAAAAATTATTTTAAAATATTCATTTTTAAATGAAACCACAATGTATTTTGCACAAAAATTCCATAATTTTCACAAAAATACAAAAAATCACTAAAGAGGGTTCCTATCATGATTTCACATCAATTTTACAAAATTTTTTAAGAGAAACAAACAATTTGAAAGAAATACTTCATGCTCTAAATATTAGAGTTGAGAGTGAAGCCACCCAATTTAGAAAACTTGGCGAAAATAGAAAACTGCATAAAAACGTCCACAAAATCTAGTTGAAACTCGAAAAAGCCACCTTAGATCTCTTCACCTAGAAACAAGAAAGAAAAATATAATCATATTTTTCATCAAATACCTTATATCCATCCACAACATACATAGATAAAATAGAGAGAGAAGGATAAGTATATCTATAAAAAACTAAGAAAAACATCTAATAATGAAGACTTACCCTGAGAATCCAGATTCAAGGAACCAAGAGAATCCATCAGATCACATAACAATCGATGAGATAATCCTATACTACCTCTGGGTGGAGAAAATAACGAGTTAAGGGTTAACATGGGGAAGAAATGAGGGTTCAAATATAAATATTTACCTAGATCCACTTTTGTGGATCTAGTTATTAAAATGTGCATGATTAGTCGCATGGTTAGACAAACCATGCACCAGCCATGCCAAATATCTCTATCCTAAGATGCATGGGTTCTCCTTGGTGGATGCACGGTTTGGAAAAAATGTGTTCCTACCCGTGAACTTTCTCCTTAACCCGTATTTCAAAGTGACCAGTTTCCTTTAGGTGTTTCGCAGTTTTTCCAAACCATGTTACAATCGTTCACCCTTATAAAATCATCACAAATATTCCAAACTTCTTCTAAACCCTCCCAAACATCATCGTAAACATGTACATACATAAAAAAGGGTGAATTTAATATAAATTTGGGGTGCTAAAAAATTCTTCTTATTAAACTAGTAGGATGTTATCTAATGAGTATGAGTAAGACACAACTATATTATAAATATATTTTATAAAAAATAGTGTTCTAAGTATTCATCACTAAGAGAAAAATCCGTTGCCCACTTATTTTTTTATATTCACGCGACCACAACATTATACTGAATAATGATTTTGATGAATTTATACCCCTTTATAAGTAATAAATATTATATAGAATGGAAAATAAATTTAGCATCTCATAGAGTCATCATGTAAAACTTAATCTTCATACACCACATGTAACTTCTCCGTATTTAACATAGATTCTTCTTCTTTGAGAGATAGAGATATATATGATCTATTATGATAAATTATTTGATTTATAGATAACCTAGATTCTATAATATCCTATAGTTATCTCATGTAATATGTGCTATAAATTTCTAGATGAGTACACACAACAAAACATTCTCATGGAAGCACGAAAACATCATCTTCCCATAGAGACTACAAAATATCATATTTATCTTCCATTATTAGCAAGGACATACTCTTTAACATTGATAAAATTAATATAAAATAGAATTAATAGGAATATAAACACCCTATATTTGAAAGAAATTTTTACACATGATCATCATTAGCATGAATGCTCTTTATTTGATAATGGTATAATTTTATGATACACTATGAAAAGAACATGAAATAGATTTAGTAACATAATGAATTTAATTACCCTTTATGTTATAAAAATAAACACCCCATTAATTTAGGTATTTTAATATTGGATTTATGTTTTTTTATCCCTCTTTGAGAATATAATCCAAATAAAAAAATAGAGTGAGGGAATGAGGTTTGATTTCACCTCTCCCCCATAATGGGTTTAAGATATTTTTTATGAATATATATTCAATTTTATTAAGTGGATACATCTTTACCACCTTTAAATTTTCTCCCCCTTTCAAGAATATTTTTTCCCTTTTTTAATACGTATAATGGAATATTAAGGTAAATAAATTTAAATATAAATTAAATTAGAAACATAAGGATTACAAACTCTCCACAACTATCCTTTACCTTATTTCTATATATAATAATCCTTGAAACAACTAATAAAATATTCACTTACATACATTAAATTATGGATATTAATTAATCATTCTAATCCTATTAGAGAAAATTGAATATAGGAAAAAATATTAGTTTTATAACCTTCCTATATTTTCCAATATCTATCATACAATAAAATTAAATTTAACACCACACCCAATTTTATGTATGTGGCTATTTAATGTTTTTCCAAAACATTTTTCATTTGATTGTTTTGTGTCATTGAGAAGTTGTATGTGGATAAGGGTTGGTATTTAGGATTCCAAGACTAGTTTTGGCGTTCTATCATTTTTAGAAGATAGCCCTGGCTACCTGGTGGTCTAGTACTGGATACTTGGTGGACAAGGTAGAAGGTGGGAAGACCCTAGAGGGCCACTGGGTGGCCGGTGACCCTAGGGCGGGCATGTTGTGTAAGTAGATTAAGTACTTAGTGGGTAACTGTGTAGTTTTCTTAAATTTTATTATTATTTTAATTATATGATTAATAATATAAACTTGGATCACCCACCTCACATTTCATTACACAATCTGCATGCCCCTCCCCCCTTCTCCACTCAATCTTCTCCCTTCCTAATTATTGATCTCTTTTGTTTGTTGTTGTAATTGTGCAATTTCTAATCAAAATAATCAACAAAATAAGTCTAATTATCCTATCTTATCTAATATTCATTTATCTCACCGTATCATTGTTTTACACTGGATTTTCCCAAATTTAGGGGTCTATTCAATTTCCATTACTTTATTCTCTGAGTGATCAATTAATATGATGGAATTTGAGGGGTAGTTTCCTACATTAATGTGGTAGGTAACTATTGTAGGTTCTGCGCATAATAAATGATTGTGAAGGGTCATGCCTAATTTCTTTTCATGATCGATGATTAATCCATTATTTATATAAAGATAAAGTCTATGAACAACTTAATTTAATCAATGAATAAAGACAATGGATAATCACTAGAACCGAGCACATGGTCGTCATATATTAAATATAGTTAATTTATGTAATTAAGAATTACCTTAAGTTATTTATTTTGTTTATTGATGTATCAAAAAACTGATCTATACTATAGTTTCCTTTTCCCAGTGATCTACACATGTTCTAAAAATCTCCATACATCACCGTAAGAATCTTCAGGTTCTAGCATGAAAGATCCTATCACTTATGTCATTCTCCATTAATTGCCCTAAAAATAACATCCAATTTATTATCCTCGATAACTCTATACTTGAGAGTGGAAGGTGGAGTAATATCACTATCCATTATTGAGATCATTCTTGGAGAAGGGAGATCTATAGGGATTTGAAAGGATTCTACGGATTTTGTTGTGCATAAAAAAGAAATGAATTTTCTCTCTTAGAAAATAATATAATTAGGTTTATATATCACTAGTGTTGGAACTAAATAATTGTACAAGTTCCCTACATTATTTATTTAATCTATTAATAACCCCATATCTATAATAATAGAATTATATTTATTTGTTGAAATGAGCTAAACATAATAATTAAATTAAATATCATTTATTCAAATAATATCCAATACATATTATTTCACACCGGACCATTAATGTTGATATACCATTCCTACAAAATATTTATCAAAGATTTAAGACTAAATATTTATTTAATAAATAAATATCACTTAATTATTCACCAAGAAATAAATAAATAATATATCCACTAAATATAAAATAAGTTGTTATTAAATATTCCACCCACATAATATTCTTTAAAATAATTGGTGACAGAATATATGTGTACATGAAAACTCAAATAATTATTAAATCATTGGAAAAAATAATATTTATTCAAATATTTAAAAAACAAATAATAAAATATTATTTAACTGAGATTTTGAATATAATTTGTGTGTGACCCTCTCGACCTCCTTCTCAGTGGAATTTGGTGAAACAACATAAAGTCCAAGGATAAAATCTATAAATATTCCAAAGAAACCATAAAGAAAGAAGTTAATGACACAAGAATATAATACCTCAACTATAACTTTACTATGTAATATAATACATTTATCATGATATCTCTAATAAAAAATGTTACATGCTATTGTCATCATCCTATGTTCTCAATGTCTATTTATTTTACTTTATGAAAATCAAACCTGCATATAGAACAATATGGAAATGAATTTATTTAGGCTATATCATATCCATCAAAGGCCTTGAGATATCAACTTCCATTAAAGAATATAAGGTACAAATCATTTCTCACATTATTAATTAATGAAATATTACTCATGATGCACCCAACATATCCTACCTCTCCATGAACATATTTCATCACAATTTTTGTCATTACATAAATGTATGTGACTTATAACACTCATTAATAATAATATTAAATTCTAAGGATCAATACACACATCTGTAGATAGGAACATCCATTGACACACAAAATGTAGTTTCCATACTATGAGGTCTCATTCTCATAATATCCTACACTGGATATTACCAAGGGTGTACATCATGAGAAGGTGCTTCAAAGTCCTATGAGTCTCCACCTATGATAGAATATATCATTTTTGTAACTTTAGTGACATCATATAACTATAGAACATATATTTAATAATACTATCTTTGAAATTTTGGATTCTCATCATAGTGGAGAACTACTATGTCATTTAAGTGCGATAACTACTATTAAGAAATTATAAAAAACCATGTCATGAAGCTGAATAATAATGATCTGATAAGGATTTTATTAATATTAAAAGAAATGAATAAAAGTTATCATTAAGTACCTAGAATTTGTTTAAAGGTAACCAAATCTAATAGAATCTTAGTTTCACTAGAGCCATCTGTTAATAACCTTTAGTGTGCTAGCTAACACATAATATATATGATTCTATAAAGATAAGAGTTTAGTCAGGGGTTCTAAAATATTTTATTTTTTTGGGAACTCTGCTTATAGTAACTTCACAACTCTGAGAAAAATTCCTCAAGAGGTGATACTTTTAGAGTATATACTTTTTCTGTTGGTGTGGATTTGGATACTTTTCAAGAGACACCACTATAGTATTATTACAATATAATGTGATAGAGTATTTACTTCTTATTACCACATAGAGATCTTGGAGAATGTTTTGTATCCTAATGGATTAATTGGATGAATCATATGCCATTATATACCCAGTCTTGACTGTAGAATCAGTGAAAAATGGCTGCTTTGAAATCTTCTAGTTCATAACTCCATTGTTGATATAGAAAACAAACATGATTGCGACTTCATATATTTATGATCTATTTGAAGAATAGAATCAATATAACTCTTTGTGATTAGATACTCATCTCCTCTATTCACCAAGAAAACATCCTTGGTTCTTCTTAGATACTTAAGTATATCCTTGACAGCCGTTTTTCCTCTTAGATCAGCTCGATATCATCCTCCCATGCTTAATGCATATGAAATATGAAGTCTAGTGCATAACATGAAAACTTGATTGATCCTATAACTGAAGCATACAAGACCTTAATAATTATCTCTTACTCATATTTTATGTAAGGAAACGTTTTATTATACTGATATATACCATAGGACACTGGAACCAATCCCCTATTGGATTGTTCTATATTGAATATATTTAATATCTTATCAATATATGTTCCTTGACTTAGTCCAAACAGACTCTTAGATCTATCATGAATGATCTTGATCCCAAGAATTTAGGCTGATTCACCTATGTCCTTCATGGATAAACACTTATTTATCTAATCATTAAGAGACTATAAGACTGGTATTTCATTTCAAAAAAGCAATATGTCATTAACATATATTGCTAGGATAATGAAATAATTCCAACTAAACCTCTTATAAACACATGGATCACATTCATTCATAATGAAACCCAATTATTTTATAGCTTCATAAAATTGAATGTTCAATGACCTAGATGTTTTATTCAACCCATAAATGGATATATATGACTTGAAAATCCTTTTGGAATCACATGGAGTCACAAAACCTCAAGTATTAGTCATGTAGACATCTTATTGAAGGTTCCCATTAGGGAAATATGTTTTTATGGACATCTTCCAATCTTTTTAGTCATGGTATGCTGCTATAGAAAGTATAATTCTGATAGACTGAAACCTGGAAACTAGTGAAAATGTCTTATATTAGTCAATTCTTTGAAAATTTTTAAACCTTTTATCCACTATCCTTGCTTTATTGGTATTTACTTTACTTTCCATGTCTAGTTTTTCGGAATACACATTTTCACCCAATAGGCATTACATCAACTAGCACATTGAACAGAAAAAAAACATGGTTATGATACATGGAATCTATTTTAGAAGTCACGAATTCTTTCCATCTTGTAACTTCTGAGCTCTCTACTACATATTTTTAATAGATAGGTTTATAATTGTAAACTAGTAATGATTCAAAATCTATGGTGACTAGAAAACCATATCTCTATGGTTATCTTACCTCTACAATTCTCATATATAGTACCATTGTTTTAGGAACTAACTCTTCTATGGAGACGTAGGGAGTCAGTTCCTATACCAACTCGTTTTTATCTTGTGAATCAACTTCATTGATGTCAATCATGCTCCAACTATCCTTTTTGAGGACATTATCCCTCTCATGAATTATGTCTTGTTTAGATACAATCACATTATTGTATGAGGGGTTGTATAAATACAATCTATTTATTTTTTCCACTCCACAACTCAAAGAGAATTTGGTTTTCAACTTTATTTGTTACTCAGTTTAATTCATATGCTTCATTTTTTAATACATATCCCCAAATGGATAATGGAAGATATATTTGAATCATCATTAACCTTACCATGTATAACAATATAAGGTTCCTCCTTTCACTAACATCATTCCATTTTGGTGTGTAAGGTGGATCGGGTTGGAATAGAATTGAAAACTTCTATAAAAATTCAATAACCTCTGGGTTAAGATAGTCACCACCATGATCTGATAAATTATTATTTATCTTCTTTCCAATATGATTCTATACTTCATTATATAATTATTTTCATTTCTCAATGGAATCAATATTATACCTCATTAAGTAGTCATATCAATATATAATGAATTCATTTGTAAAATTTATGAATTAAGAATATCATCCTCTAAATTTAAATCAAAATTTTCTGCACACATTAGTGTGTACCAATCCTAGAATCTCTTTCACCCTTTTAACCTTTCTACTGAAAGGTGGTTTGGTCAATTTTCCTTGTAAAAAATCATGACACATTTCAAGTTGTTTTAGATTATAAGTATGTAAATAACCATATTGAATCATCTTTCTCAAACACTTCTCATTTACATGACCAATACAATTATTCCATAGCTTGGTGTTATATGATTAATGTGAACATGATTAATTATCAAGTTAAAATACTCTTTTTTCATAATTTAATACATAAATATGGTTATATAAATGTGTTATACCATAATATATGTTATATTTATAAAATAAAAAACTTTTATTTCCAAAGTTAAAAATAAAAACATCTACATCTATGCATGATATTGAAAATATGTTCTTGGTAATGGTTGATACATAATAAAAATCTCTCGAAAATGAAAGGTGGTAGTCACCAATGGATAGAGAAGGTAAAATCGCACCAATGATAGCTTACAAATCTAAATCTCCCCTTGAAATATTTTAGAATATACATTGTTTCAACACTTGGATACATATGTGAGCACTACAATCTATATCTAATAATAAATGTGTGGATATTGAAATATTACACTCGATAATGATCAAACCTTTAGCTTCCCATTAATTCTAGGTGTAGTTATTCTTCTAGTTACCTTGTTTTCCACATGAAAATAAACTTCTTCATTTTACTTTACCTACCTATGGGTCTTTTTATTTTATAAGGATGGTGCTCATGAGCTTTAGACCTAATATGAGTCTTCATCACATTAACCTTGTTCTTACTTTTATTATTCTCCATAAGGACTATAGGTTTTTTATGACTTATTTATTCATCTACTTGGAGATTCAGAGTAAGAATTTATAAATGAATATTCAAATTAATTCTCATATTATAATTAACAATAAAACTAGTGAAGTTATTTGTTAGGGAGGAAGTATGAGATCTATTCAAAAATATTTTAGGAATTTAATCCCTAATATGTCTATTAATTCATTGATTCAAATAATCTTGACTATATGAGACCTAGATGCAATCAATTCTCCAAGATAATTTATGAAAAAATAATTTGAGATGTCGAATATCTCTTATATTTCCTTCTCATGATAGAGATTTTAAAGGGGAAAAATGATGTTATATGCATCCATGTCTTCATGATGCTTTAAAATCTCATTTATCATGGATGATATCATAGAACACTAAACATCTGTAGAATCATTAAAATATTTTTCATAAAGATACAACTCTTTCTCACTAGTCTCATTACCAGATTCATCTATAATAGGTTCTTCTAGGATATAAAATTTCCTTTCATAGTATAGGATAATGCCTAAGAACCTTTTCCATTCTTGGAAATTTGTCTTAGGGAGGAGGTTATCCATTTCAAGAATGGATTTCAATGATATGTTTGAATACATTATATCTTGGTTTCTATAAATTGGATGAGCAGAGTATTAGTAACTTTTCAAATAAAATTGAGACAAATAAATAAATATTATTATTATTAATCTCCCAAAATTTATCAAAACCCAATAGCCCTCACCTTTAGTTTCATAATATACCTTTTTAGACATTATAGTGGAAAGGATCCATATTCTGCTTCTCCTCATCCCAAATTTGACTGGTCAATCAATTTGAAGGGTTTTAGGTTGGCATTATAAATTCCAACTGCATTAACTCACAGTTCCTTGATCTGTTAAGTGGAATCTTCGATCCTGAAATCTTTAAATTGGATTTACTCAACGCTTTACCTATCAGTTAAAAAAATCCCTTCTTCTTTAGTCAAACCTTGTTATGAACTAAGTTAATTCAACCAAAAACTTATAGTTAGAATTCCCTAACAATTGAAAGCACCCCAACATTGGCTGGTTAATCACTTTGAACTATTATTCTATTTTTATATAAGTATTAGAAGACTATAATGACTTAATATATATAATTGATAGATTCTATCATCATGAATAAATTACTAATAAATATCTTTGTTATATTCATGTTAACATTAATTGGATTTAATTATGTAATTGATCATTTCTTAGATAATATATATTCATAATATAATTTATTTTAGTTTTATCTTGCATGCTTGTTAATTTGTTAATTTACATTATCTATAAAAAACATCTATAATGAAATAACCATGAATCTTGAAAGAAATGAAATAAACTGGCAAGTCTAGTTAGATTCATAAGCTGCTGATTATATATTAAATAAAAGGAAAAGGGTATAGTAATACAACTCATCCGTATCCAAAATTAGTGCCGACTAGAAAAGTGAAACTACATATCATAGTAATCATAATCCTCACCAAATCCACAGTAAGGTGCATCCTTCACAGTAGATGATCCCCACTTAGAGTTCATTTTGTATTGATTCAATACCTTGAAATACATATTTGTAATCTCTAGATTCTCTATAGAGAGTTGCTCCTTACATGATTTTTATATTAACACAACCCATTTAAAGTTAGGGACATCCCCTATTTCTCTCCTAGACAAGGGCCTGGTGGATACCGGCTTCAGAAAGTAAGAATAGCCCTTTCTTGGCCTCCTCTTTGGTGAAGCAATCATAAATCCTTCACTTTTAGACATCTTATTCCATCCACCTTGATCAATATCATTGTAAGAAGGTCTTGACGCACCTCTAACATTCTATTTATCACTTTCAAAGATATTCTCCCATTTATCAGTGAGATTAATATAGATAAAACTATTGAAATAAAAATCTTTCTTCACCAAGACGCCTTAGGAGGTTGTCAGAAACTCTCCTACAATCATCTGGGAGAGCCTATTATGATCAATAACAGTAAGGAATTGAGGGTTCACCTCATTGTCAAAGACAACAAGTGACACCTTCCTTAAAACATCCTCCGCAACCATTTCCTAATTGTTATAACCAATATGAAAGTTCATGTCTTCAAGTACTTAAGGATCATCCATCCCAATGGGTGGCTCCTCCTTCTCGAAGCCTTCAAATATATTTCCAGAAGGCACCTTTCCACCCAGGACATGATTAACCTTAGCCATTCCTTATTCCTCATGGATAAGATTGTCAGAATCTGGTTGTACTCAAAAAAATACATCAGAACCCTCTAGCAAGGGAAGATCCCCAACACCAAGATCACATTTTATACATTCAAATACCTACTTCACTATTGGATTCAGGAACTCCCGCACCTCCTTCATTGCACAAGCATGCATATACACCTATGTGATTTCATCTTGCCACACCTACCCCTCCATTATTGTACCGTTTAGTGCATCATCAAGGTAAGGGATCCCCACATTTTTACCATGATCTACAGAAGCTTTAGATCCAACACTTACAGTGCGCTCCGCAAGGCCACCCTTGACCCTATTCTCACTCCCTCACGCTATCAAAGTTTCCTCAGGATTATCTGTGACCAATGTTTGAGATGATCCAGAGACATCACCACCATAAGCGCTTCTCCTCTCCAATGCCTATGAAATAACATTAAATCATATGTTGTGAAAAACTGAATCTAGATGACAAAATCAACAGAAGGTCACACAACATCACACCATGACTCAAAGAAGAATTCATATTTCCAATGGAACTCCTTGCTATCTGTGATCTAGAAAAAATTCACCAATGGCCTTGAGACGTCTACCTCCACACAGATTCATGGAAAAATTGAGTGACACACAGACTCAGTTTGATGATCAGAACATAGATATCAGCCGATAATATTTCTAATTGTGCATAGAATAGAGGGATTTTTTCAATAAAGAGGTAGGCTGGGGAGACTTACCCAAGTCATGATTGTCACTGGGTCTCATGACATATAAAAATCAAAACTCCAAAGAAAAAGGTAGAAGGTATATCTATTTCATCTTCGAGGGGCCATGGACCACGCAGTAATAAAGTCCACCTCCAACCCAAATCGGATCATTATATACCTCCGATCAAGCAGACCAACAACCACGTTCTCCTGTAGCTCCTAGGAATCAAAGATGAAGCACTTGAACTCCTCAACCGATGGGTGTTGAGGATGAAACCGGGTGACTGGGGTGAGATTTCATAGATCCAAAACACAATTAATCTCCACTGGGATAAGGGAAAGCTATAGTGCCTCCTGGAATAGATCTAGTACCTTCAGGGAGAGGTGGATCCTTGGGAATTGTAGAAGAGAGTTAAGATGTGAGTGTAGTGAGAAGGGCCTAACCTTATCATGCATAAGCAGTCTTGAGACTCCTCCCTCCGATCGAGATGGGGGAGTAGAACTCATCTCAACCTATGCGCTTATGTATCTCTCATGGATTGGTTTCTCCTCAACTCTAAACTTGAACCACCTCAACTTTCTTGGGAACTTTATCCATTAAATATTCTTTTACTCACATCTATGTGAGGGGAAACCAATAATTGGTAAATAGTTACATAATAGAAGTAATGGGTAGACATTCCCTTTCATAATGAGAGGATGGATGAAATTCATGCCAGTAAATAAATTCAATATCAAATTAATTGAAACAAATCACATAAAAATGAATAGTCTGAGATCATGATCATACACATGCATGCACCAAATTATTAATCAAATAAAAATAGCACAAAATTCCATTTGTTATTATTTAATATAAATCATGCTTGAATTAATTAATTATATTATTTAATAAATCAATTCATATATCTTGATTCTCATATTAATTTCCTTGAGATTCTCATACATAATAATTTTAAACAAATTAAATAATATTATTTAAAATTAATTTTGTATAAAAATGTACCATGGAGGTAACACAGTGAGTGCCTATCCAAACTACCCAACATGTATTATACTCATATAATATTTACTCTTGTGAAACATGGAATACACAAATTATCAAAAAATATCAAGACTTGGACTATCATCTTAATAACCACATAATTTATTGGATTTTCTTATATATGATTTAATTATTTAATGTGTGTAGAGTAATAAATATAATATGGCTTATACATGATATCTAGAGCAAAAAATTACACAAAAATTAATTAAAAATTTATATATATATATATATACAAACCAATCAAATGGATTGTATAATTAACTTAATGACATCATGAAAGTACATGCTGATAAGGTTTTCATAGTATAATATATTAATTTTAATTAGATGTTATTTTGTTAATGTACATGACACACACATTTAAGATACATGACATGAATTATTCTCACTGTCTATCAACGACACATGCTTAGGGACATGGCGTGTAACCATGCCATGGAAAATTTTCGATTACATGGAATATACATGGGATAAAAGTTGTGTGGTATCCAAGTTACATGATGACCAATTGTGTGGGCCACGTCAGAAGATACACACCTTATCCATGACTAAAGGACTACACATAGTGTATGGATGTTACATGACATGTACTCTATATTACCTTATTACAAGTTGGACTGAAAAACATGTTATGGATAATTAAATTCACCACATATAAAAATGCATACGAATTGAATTAATTTCAAATTAATTCCTAGTGTATTAAACACTAGTACACAACATGTACCTTTGGGTTACACAGTGTGTACTCTTGTGTTATCCAGACAGTATCCTTGGAACCTTTGAATGAGATATTCTAATTTATTTGGTTCATAAAATTAATCAATCTGTTTATATTTATGAGAAATAGAGATGAAGAAAACATATCTCTCAATTCAGATTAAAAAATGATTAAACTAGAACTAAAAACCAAAAATAAATGGATAAATCAATCAATGATCTTTAAATAATTAAAAATAATTATATGAACACTCTAATAAAATTTCTATCTTCTGTGAATAAAGAAATCATGTGATGGTTTATATGGCATCCCGCCATTTTATTATATAACTTTTCATTACATTTTACAAATAGAGGATCTTTAAAGTCTAGTGTTTTGGAAATCAAGAACATAATACATGAAAAAAACATAAAAAATTATTCTAACCCACTTGTAAGGCTTTATCAGAGGTTCATCATAAGTACAATTACTGAATCTCATAAACTGGAGACATACATCAAAGGAAAGGGTGAAAAGAAGGCCCAGTAAGGGTATCCAAGGGAATAAATTTACTTGTGATATCAATAAGAACTTGACGAAGAACATAAAGACATGAGAAATAGAAAAATAGGTATATAACAATAAAAAAAACTTGAATAATAACTTTAATATTTGGCTACAAAATTTCATTTAGAAATTCATGAACATATCACCAAGGTTAATCCCCAAGGTGTCATAAAAATCAACAAGGCTATTCACCAAGATATCGTGAAACTTGTCATCTCTTGAGATTAATTATTTACCCATTGATTTGGAGAGATATCTGGGAGAACCCTTAATATGTATTTATTTTGAAGTTATCCACATAGATTATATTCTTAAATTTCATAAGTAACTCATAGAGAGTAAAAGAAATGGGTTTCACTTCAAAATCATGACATTTTAAAATTTCTTAAAAATATGATCATTATGTCATTTATAACCCATGGAATGTGAGTGAGGGTTATATGTATGTAAATTAAGGAATAAAATAGATCAATTTTATGTCTTGATGAATAACCCTATAAATAGAAATAGATTTGGGTATTCACACAAATAAAACAAGATAATTTCTTGAGAAAGAGATAGATTTTGAGATGAAAATTCTACAACATAACGACTATACAACATGGTTTTAGAAAATATTTAAAAGAGAGGGGAAAATATAAAACACTCAAAAATAAATCATAATATAGTATAGGCATATAATAAAATATAAATAAGAACATGGTATGGATATTTTAATGACATACCACATGAAAAGGAAACTTGAAAGAAAAGAGAAGATGCGATTTCTTATACAAAAATTTGGCAGCCTAATGAAGTCACTTAAAAATCTTGAAAATCAGTTGACAAGAGTGGAAAGGATTTATCATAATCTGGAAATAAAATGTACCACAATAAATATATAGAAGAACATACCCCCACATAATCAAATGGAAACTAGAAGACATAACATAATGGAAGTTATGACTTAAAAGAGGAGGGTGAAAGGTTCCCTTACCTTGAAGAGTGACTTCAAAATCTTGAAGGTTGGGACCTTGGGGGGATTTATTGAACCATGGGAGGACTCCATGGGAGGTAAAAAAACCATAGATTCGTTCAGTAGGAATTTTGAATGAAATGAATGATGGAATGACTTAGTAATTAAAGAAAACGTGAGGGAATATTTTATTAATTTCAAGAGAAACCTCATCGGTGGTATTTGCAAAACCATGGGATTTCCCAGGGTATTTTCCCATGGTATTGGCCAATTGGGAAACCTCATAGCATTTATTACTATTCACAAGTCGACCAGAATGATTACATTATTATTACATCATTAATGATGTCATTAAACACACTGAAACTCAAAATTGTATTTTCACTTTTCACCAAAAAAGAAAACATTTTATAAAAATATCATAAATTCACCCTAACCTAATATAAATGCTCTGAATTAAAAAATTAAATCCATTTGATTAAAATAGTTTTCTAAATATTTTTAATTTAATTTTTAAACAAAATCATTATTTATTCAAAAAACAACTCGAAAACTATAACTTGTTTTTGTAACACCTTGATGAAGTAATAAAGATCCCATAAAATTATTGTATAACCATAAGACAATAAAGTAACAATTTATGAAAATATTTTTTGGAAAATACATTTCTATTTTAAATTATTAATTTAATTATAAAATTTTAAATAAAATATTTATGACATACAAAAATACCAAAACTTATACTATGATCATTTTTCACATTTAATATATCGAAATTATATTTATAGATTCATGGGTGAAGTTTCTATTTTTTTGGAAAATTTACTATTTATTAGTATTCATAAGGGTAATATTATTATTCCTACCTTACTATTCACTAAAAATTAAGTTGGTCTTATTAGACTCTAAATTTATTTCTGGTCACAACTGTAGAAGACCATTTAAAAAAAATAATTTTACATTATTAATTATTTAAAGTATACAAAAAGTATTTTATAATAACCCTTTTCCAAAATTCACGAATAATACGGACCTTCTAAAAATTCATCTTATATTTATTTTAACATTTTAAATTCACATATTTAACATAATAAGAAATAAAATTTTTATTTATACAAAAGGATTACACAATGTAACTAAGGTCTCATTACATAGCCCCTTATTACACATGCATAGGACCTAAGTGTAAGGTGTGCTATGGTGATAGAATCTTTGGGCGGCTCAGACAAGATTTCCCGAGTGGTGATTTCTATCATCAAGACATTCTCTCTTAGGTGATTCCGTTCGAGATTCACATGTTGATGCTCAGCTTTGGGATTGGTCTAGAGCAAAGCCCATAGATTCTACCTCCTTCCCAAGCTCTGGTATAAGGGCTTCGTATGGCCCGAGTCTACTGGATGAGGTCATCGACTCTTCTTTCTATATTAATAACCAAGATCACTTGTATTTATAAACAATAATTGTAATTTTAAGAGTTTAGTTTCCAATGGTCATATAACAGTCGAAACCCAATGGTCTCATTTAAGAATACTCACTTCATTAATTAAAGGATATAGTTTTGTTGAGTATAAAATAAAATTGCACACAAAATTTGGAAGTAAATATTATTAAAAAGTTTGGGTCATTACACTTTTCCCCCCTTAAGAAATTTTGTCCCCAAAATTTTAACTCATACCCTAAGAAGAGAAAAGGTGTGAGTACTTCTACCTCATAGATTCCTCTGGTTCCCACATGGATTATTCACATTTGTGGTTCCTCCACAACATATTAACAAGGTGGGTAGTCTTGTTGCGTAGAACCTTTTATCTACAATCCAAGACCACCACCGATTTCTCCTCATAAGAGAGGGCATGTTAAAGTTGTACCACATCTAGATTTATTACATGTGAAGGGTTAGATATATACTTTCTCAAGAGGGATACATGGAAAAATCATGAACTTATCCTATATTTGGTGGGAGTGCAAGACGATAGGCCACTACTCCTATGCGATCAAGGATTTCATAGGGACCAATGTACCTAGGGATGAGATTCCGTTTCTTCCCAAACCTCATGAATATCTTCCAAATTGAAATTCAAAGAAATACATTGTCACCAATATCAAACTCCAAGTCCCTTCGACGGTTGTCAATATAGCTCTTTTGCTGAATCTGAGTATCCTTAATGTGTTGCTAGATGGCATGGACTTTTTCAGTCATCTCTTGCACAAGATTAGGCCCAAGAAGCTTTCTCTCACTAGCTTCATCCCAACAAGTAGGAGTTTTACATTGCTTCCCATATAGAGCTTCAAAGGGTTCCATTTGAATGCTCGAGTGGAAGCTATTTTCATAAGAGAACTCAACTAAAGGGAGATGTTGATCCCCTACACCTTTAAATTCTATTGAGCATGATATTAGCATGTCCTCGAGTGTTTGAATAGTCATTTCAGATTGGCCATCAGTTTGGGGGTGATAGGACATACTGAAATTCAATTTAGCTCTTAGAGCATGTTGAAGACTTCTCCAGAATTTTGATGTAAACCTTGGGTCACAATCAGAGATGATATAAAGTGGAACTCCAGTTAGCCTTACCACTTCCTTCACGTAAATCCTGGAAAGTTGATCAAGAGATAAATCTTCCCAAATGGAGATAAAATGGGTAGTCTTGGTGAGATGTTCCACAATAACCCATATCGCATTATTTACTTTATAAGTTCTCGGAAGACCAGTGACGAAGTCCATAGTGATATTGTCCCACTCCCATGCTATAATGGGTAGTGGTTACAATACCCCTTTAGGAATATGTCACTCTTCCTTCACTTGTTGACATACTGGTCACCTTGAAGTGTAGTTATCAAACTCCCTTTTCATATTATCCCACAAAAAATGATCACAAAGGTCTCTATACATTTTTTTACTCTCAGGATGTATAGAGAATGTAGATCTATGAGATTCATCCATCACCTCCTTCTTTATTTCCAGAATAGATGTAACACATAGTCTTGTATGGAATTTTAGTACACCTTCTTGACCAATATTAAAATATGAAAACTTCCCATCCTTCACAGCCTCAAACTTCTGATTTAACAAAGGATCTACTTTCAGATATTTCTTGATCTTCTATAGTAATGATGGTTGAGAAATCATTTGGGTTAGGGTTTATGATGTCCCTTCCCTTATAATTCCCATGTCCAGCTTTACCAGGTCATTGATAAAAGGATCTCTTTGAATTATCATCACAAAAATAACAACTGGGTCTTTCCTTATTAATACATCAACAACTTTGTTTGCTCTTCCGGGATGATAATTCATTAAACAATTATAGTCTTTAAGAAGTTCCAACCATCTCATTTATCTCACGTTCAATTACTTTTGTGTGAAAATATACTTCAAACTTTGATGATCTATGTATATTTCACATTTCTCCCCATAAAGATAGTGCCTCCATATCTTCAGAGAAAAAACGACCACAACGAGCTCCATATCATGTGTAAGATAGTTATGCCCATGAGTCTTCAACTGTCGAGATGCATAAGCAATGACTTTGTCATTTTTCATAAGGATTCACCCAATCCCTTTCAAAGATACATCGGTAAAAATGAAGAATAATTGTCCACTTGAGGGAAGAGTTAACATGAGTGTAGTAACCAATCTCTTCTTAAACTCTTGGAAACTTTCCTCAGACTCCTTTATCCAGATGAACTTGACCCGTTTTCGAGTTAACTTGGTTAATGGATTAGAAAGTCATGAATATTTTTTCACAAACTTCCTACAATATCCTACTAAACCAAGGAAACTATGGATCTCAATTATTGTTGTAGGTTGAGGCCACTCCTCTATAACTTTTGTCTTTGTAGGGTCAACTGTGATTCCTTCATTGGTTACAATATTCCCCATGAAAGAAACTTTCTCTAACCATAATTCATATTTGATGAACTTCCCAAAAAGCCTCTCCTTATATAGAGTTTTCAAAATAACCCTTAGATGATCCTCATGCTCCTCGTGAATTTTAGAATATATCATAATATCATCAATAAAGACTACCAAAAATTTATCAAGGTAGTCTTTAAAGACTCTATTCATCAAATCCATAAAAATAGAAGGTGCATTAGTTAGTCCAAATGGCATAACAAAAAACTCATAATTCCCATATTTTGATCAGAAGGCCATTTTTAGAATATATTATTTCTTCACCCTCAATTGATGATAACCAGATCAAGGATCAATCTTAGAGAAGAATTGAGCCCCATGAAGTTGTTCAAATAAGTCATCAATTCTTGGAAGATGGTATTTGTTCTTCACTATGATCCCATTATGTTCTCTATAATCAATACATAACCACATTGATCCATCCTTCTTCTTCACAAAGAGAACAGGTGCTCCCTAAGAAGACACACTAGGTCGGATAAACCACTTCTCCGAAAGATCTTGGGGTTGTTTATTTAATTACTCTAGCTTAACATTTTTCATCCTATAGGGGGTCTTCGATATCATATGAGATCTAGGTACGAGTTCAATAGATAACACTACCTCTCTTTTTGGGGGAGGTCCAGGTAACTCTTCAGGAAATACATCAACATATTTCTGGACGATGTGGAAATTTTCTATCCTTAAAATATCATTTCCTTCTTCTTATTCACCGATCAACTCCATAAAGAACAATATAAGAGGTTCTTCTAGACAAAGATCAGGTTGATATATCTCTCCTTGGAATATAACTGTAGGTTTTCCATTCAAGACTAATGAGACTTCCTTGCTTCTGCATTTGATCTTAGCATTATACTTTAATATCCAATCCATCCCTAGTATAATGTAGAATTCCAACAAGGGAATTACTACTAGATTTGTGATAATATTTTTCTCAATAAATTAAATACTAGAGTTTCTAAACACTAATGATGCTTGGATAATCCCACTAGAAGTATTGAATGATAACTCTACTTTTAGAAAATCAGGTGTTGATTCTAAATTCTTTGCAAACGTGGAGGAAATAATGGAATGTGTGGAACTAGAATCAAACAAAGTACTTGCTAGATTTGAGAGAACAACAAGAGTACCTTCCACTACATAATTTGGCACTTCAACTTCTTCCGTAGTGATTGAAAAAGTATGACCTTGTTCCCTTGGCCATTGCTTAGGCTGATGGCGATTCCCCTCTACTGCCCTCGGATTTGGATAGTGATTGGCTAAGTGACCAAGTTGTCCACACTTATAGAATTGAACATAAGGTAGGGACTGAACCATCTTACCCTTATCATTAGTGTTGGGAATTTGATGCTTCACCTCACTATGATAATTCCGTGCAATATGGCCATCTCTTCCACACTTGTATCACTTCTCGATCCTGAGCAGGCATTTCCCCGAATGCTTATTCCCACATTTATTACACGTGGGATGTTGCACTTTCTTTCCGCCTCTTCCCTGATAAAAGATCCTCCCTAATCTTGGATTCATCTATCTCTTCTTGTCATTGGATTTATGAGACCACTTCATCTCACTAAACTCTAGTTCAACTTTTATTTCACTCTACACGATCTCCTCATAGTTTCCATAGTCTCGGTTGGATAGATTTTTCTACACATGAGGTCTTAGTCCACCAAAGAATCTATCAACCTTCCCAGTAGGATCCACGATAAAGCATGAGATATAATGGGAAATTATAGTGAATTTCATCTCGTAGATTCCCACATATTTATCCTCCTTCTACTTTAGCTCGAGAAACTCCTTCTCCATCCTTGTTCTCATGGAACAGGGGAAATACTTACTGAAGAAGATCCTTATGAATTCTTCCCACTCCATAGATTCAACCTCCACTCTTGGCCTCATGTTTTTAATCAGTTCCCAACACTGATCAGCTTCTCACTCTAAGCGATAGACATCCAGGGTGACCTCCTCTTACTCTGAATAGCGGATAACAGAATAGATCTTCTCTATAGATCTAATACACTATTTAGAAATCAATGTGTTGGTCGATCCAATAAAGGTTGGTGATCATTGACGCATAAAGGATTCAACATAATTTTGTTCCTTTTGTGGTGATATTGTTCTCTCATCTTGATTCATGTTATTTCCCATAACTTGAGCTAGTTGGTTCATCATTCTCTTGAACGTTTCTATTCCGGCTTCCATCAGAGGGCCATCAGCGCATGGTCCATTGCGGTCACCATTTGCATGGTTCCTCCTATTGCCCGCCATTTTCTAAAAGAATAAAAACTTAGTGAGAAAATTATTTCATTAACTATTCTTTTAACAACAAAGGATTTTATGTCTTAAAACTTCATGCTTAAAAAATTACATTTATCTATAAATTATTTATAATGATTCATAAAAATCTTATGATTAACCAAAAATATCCCCTCGGAGTGTCAAATATAGAGTGAAAAAAGGCCTGTTGTCATGTACCAGGATACCCCATGTCAAGCCCAAACCTCCATGTTGGAGTTTTCCCTCCTAGGTAAATATATGACCGAGCCACATCCACTTGTTCATATCTAGATAGGGATTTAAATTTTAGGAAATCACTTACTTAATATTTCACCAAAATACAAGGAAGTATTTTTTATATTTAAAATTTTCTATTGGATTATTACTATAGTTTTTGATAGCCTAATTTTCATAAATAACTAAACTATCCTTTGACACCAACTATGGAATACCACCTTTTTATTACATAGCTTTTCATTACATTTTACAAACAGAGGATCTTTAAAGTCTAGTGTATTGGAAATTAAGAAAAATAATACATGAAAAAAAATAAACCATTCTTCTAATCTACTTGTAAGGCTTCATAAAAGGTTAATACTAAGTACAATTACGAAATCTCATAACCTGGAGGCATACATCCAAGAAAAGGGTGAACATAAGGCGTAGTAAGGGTAAACAAGGGAATCAATTTACTTGAGATATCATTAAGAACTTGAAGAAGAACATAAAGAAATGAGAAATGGAAGAAGATTCATATCATAATAAAAATAACTTGAATAATTTCTTGAATATGTGGATACAACATTTCATTTAGACATTCATGAACATATCACCAACGTTAATCCCCAAGGTGGCATAAAAATTACCAAGGTTATTCACAAAGATATCATGAAACTTGTCATCTCTAGAGATTAATTCTTTACCCAATTAATTTGAGCACTATAAGGGAACACCCTTAATATGTCATTATTTTCATGTGATCCATATAGATCATAATCATATATTTCATAAATAACCCATATAGAGTAAAATAAATGGTTTTCACTTCCAAATCGTCACGTTTTAAAAGTGATTAAAAATATGATCATTATGTCATTTATAACCCATATAATGGGAGTGAGGGTTATATGTATGTAAATTACAGAATCAAATAGATAAATTTTATGTATTTATGAATACCCCTATAAATGAAAATAGATTTGGGTATTCACACAAATAAAACAATATAATTTCTTGAGAAAGAGAGAGATTTTGAGACGAAAATTCTACTGCAAAACGAATATACAACATGGTTTAAGAAAATATTGAAAAGAGATGGGGCAAGGATCAACCTCTTAGAAATAACTCATAATACAGTATAGAGACAAAATAAAATATAAATAAGAACATGGTATGGATATTTGAATGAAACAACACAAGAAAAGGAAAATTGAAAGAAAAGAGAAGATGCGATTTCTTATACGAAAATTCGGCAGCCTAACACATCACATAAAAATCCAAAAAATCAGTTGATGAGAGCAGAAAGGGTCTCTAATAATTTGGAAATAAAATGGATAGAAATAATTATATATAAGAATATATCCCCACATAATAAAATTGAAACTAGAATACATATCATAAATGAAGTGATGACTTAAAAGAGGAGGGTGAAAGGTTCCCTTACCTTGAAGAGTGACTTTGAAAGATCAAAGGTTGGGACCTTGGGGGGATTGAGGGAAACATAAGAGGACTCCTTGGCAGCTAAACAGACCAGATATTTGTTTAGGAGGATTTTGGAATGAAAGGATTGAGGGAATTTCTTGATATTTATGGAAAAAGTGAGGGATTAATTTATTAATTTCCAAGGGACACCTCATCGGTGCTATTTGAAAAACCATGAGCTTTCCCATTGTATTTTACCATCGTATTGGCCACTTGGGACACCTCATAGAATATATTACTATTCACAAGTCGACCAGAATGATTACATCATTATAACATCATTAATTATGTCATTAAACATACCGAAAGTTAAAAATGTATTTTCACTATTCACCCAAAAAACAAAACATTTTTTAAAAATCTCATAAATTCACCCAAACCTAATATAAGTTCTTTGAATTTAAAAATGAACTCCATTTTATTTAAATAATTTTCTAAATATTTTTAATATAATTTTTAAATAAAATCATTATTTATTCAAAAAAACAACTCTAAAACTATAACTTGTTTTGTAACACCTTAACAAAGTAATCAAGGTCCCATAAAATTATCGTATAACCATAAGAAAATAAAGTAACAATTTATTATTATATTTTATGGAAATAAATTTACATTATTAAATTAATTATCAAATTTTAAATAAAATATTTATGACATACAAAAATAAAAAAACTTATACTATGATTGTTTTTCACTTTTAAGATGTTTAAATTATATTTATACTTTCATGGGTGAAGTTTATATTTTTTTGGACAATTTACTATTCATTACTATTTTTAGGGTAATATTACTATTCATACATTACTATTCACTAAAAATTAAGTAGGTCTTATCAAACTCTAAATTTATTACTGGTCACAACTGTATAAGACCATTTTTAGAAAATCATTTTACATTATTAATTATTTAAAGTATACAAAAAATATTTTAAAATACCCTTTTTCCAAAATTCACCAATAATATGGAACTTTTATAAATTCATCCTATATTCATTTTAGCATTTGAAATCCTCAAATTTAACATAATATGAAATAAAATTTTTATTCCTATAGAAGGATTACACAAAATAACTAAGGTCTCGTTATATATCCCCTTATTACACTTGCGTTAGACCTAAGTGTAAGGTGTGCTATGGTGATAGAATCTTAGGGCGAGTCAGACAACATTGCCCGAGTGGTGATTTCTATCAGCTTGAACTTCTCCATTAGGTGATTCCATTCGAGCTTCACATGTTGAAGCTCAGCTTTGGATTGGAATAGAGCAAAGCCCAGAGATGCTACCTCTTTCTTAAGCTCTAACAGATTAGATTCGTACGACCCGAGTCTACTGGATGAGGCCATCAACTCTTCTTTCTGTATCAATAACCAAGATCATTTGTATTTATAAACAATAATTATAACATTAAGAGTTAGGCTTCCAATGGTCATATAACAGTCGAAACACAATGGTCTTATTTAATTATACTCACTTAATTAATTAAAGGATATTGTTTTGTAGAGTATAAAATTAAATAACACACAAAATTAAGAAATCAAAATTATTAAAAAGTTCGGGTCATTACAGGTCATTTCTAAATTTACTATTTTTCGTGATCGATAAATAATATAGGATTTAAATGATAGAAAATTTCATGATCAGTGGAAGTGAATAAAATAATAAATATAATGGATATTCTTTAGAACTGAGAACATGATCATCACATATTATTTACAATTAATTAATGTAATTAAAAATTAACTTGAATTAAATTATTTATTCATTGATATATCAGAAAAATATTATACATAACACCATTGTTTCATTTTCAGAATAAAGAATATATCCCCTATAGTGGCGATCATCATGGTTTCTAAAAATATTTTAATGTTTCCATTGAAATCTCTAGGTGATAGCTCTGTATATCCTATCACTTGCTTCATTTTATTTTTACCACCACGAGAATCAATTCCAAAGGATTCTATATGATCTCTCTAGACATGAGAGTGGAAGGTGGAGGAAGATCACTATATGTTATTAAGATCATTCTTAGAGATGGGATCCCTATAGGGATTTAAAAGGATTCTCCACATTTCATTGTGAACAATAAAAAAAATAATTGGCTCTCTTGAAAAATAATATAATTGAGTTTATATACCACGAGTGTTAGAAATAAATAATTTCACAAGTTCCTTTTATTATTTATTTAATCACTACAGAACACCATGTTTATAATAATAATAATCTTATTATTTCATGACATGTACTAAAATCACAAACTAAATGAAATATTATTTATTCAAATAAAATTATATAAATATTATTTCTCACTAGACCATTAAACCCACTCTTCAATTCATTCAAAATATTTATGGGGCATTGAATAATGACTATTTATTTAATAAATAAATAGCACCACATAATTACACAATAAATATATATTATATCCACTAAATAGAAAATAAATATTCATTAATTATTCCACTCACATAATATTCATCCAAATAACTGGTGATGGAATATACAGATCATGAGAACATCAATAATTATTAAACAATATATGGAGTAATATTTATTAAACTTATTAAATAATAAATTATAATATATTATTCAACTGAGATTCTAGATAAAATTATTATGTGACCCTATAGGCCTCTATCCCAACGATGTTAGGAAACGTAGGAAAAAGTCCATGATTATAGTCTACAAACATGCTAAGGCACCCATAAGGAATGAAGTTAATTCCAAAATTAAATAAAACATGATAAATATTCTTACTATGTAATATAATTCCTTTATCATGATATCTCTAATCAAGAAGTTTTCATGTTTTTTCCATCAACCTATATCCCCAATGTCTCTTTTTATGACTTTCTAGAAATCAATCTTTCCTATAAAAAACTGTGAACATTGATTTATTTAGGATTTATCATTTCCATCAAAGGGATTGAGATATAAAATTTCATTAAGGAATATAATAAAAAAATCCTTTCTCTTATTATTCATTAATTAAATATTACTTGTGGCACACCTAATGTAGTTTCCCCGACCTGATAATCTACACGAACAATGCTATCAGGTTGGTTCCACTAGCTGTTGGTGCACCTACTCAAACACCAAAGGCTGTGACTAACAATGTGGGTGTAAAGAGGGAAAAGTGGGGAGGCTATACCCTTAGGTAATGATATAATAATGGTATGTGTAAATAGATATAACATAAATTGTAAGAGTAAATTATTAGTAGACTTGAACTAGAACCACCAATAGAAGAATAATAATAAAGAATACATAATAGTGGAAGCATAATTGAACAAAAAAATAAACATGCTGAACATACCACTTATAGCACTAAAACCAAGAATGCATACAATACAGCCCATATATATCAATATCCAGAAGTGTATCCAATGGATAACCTCAGTACAATACATACATATATAGCATGCTGATACTAAAGGAAAACAAATAAAAACTACAATGTAACTATTACAGAGGCTAGAACCTCGAGGTACCTTGGAAACATCCAATGCCAACTCAACTATGATAAATATCTTGACATAGAACCTTTATATGAAATAAACAACATAAAGTCTACACACATTACAAAGGGCCCGTGTAGGGTGTGGGAATGAGTCTCAGTAGGATACCACCCAATTGTTCATAACCAACATAAGTATTTAAGATGGTTTGAATTATAATAAATAAAAAACACAAGTTTAATGTAAATTCGGACTTCCATAGTGCTCAATAGCCTCTAGGATTCCATCACCTACCATGGGTAATGCTGAAAACGCTGAAGTGGAGGGGCTCCTAGGTTGATATCCCAAGGTAATCCTCAGATGTCATACAACCCAGGTAAACCCTTAGGTTAGACCTAAAATGAAGTTACCCAACACCTCATTACAACTGACACCCCATTTCCCAAGTAGAACCACCGATGTCCTGAAGTCACATCCAAGAAAAAGTAACTCAAAGCACCGGGTAGCTCGAAGCCTAACATATAAAGGCACAAAGATATATATCCTCAAATAAAAACCATCATTAGATCATAGTATGAAATCCAGAGGAATGGAAATCTCCATCCTCCAAAATATTCTAGACCCAATGGCCTCAATCATGGTGAGCCTGAATCCCCAGTTGATTTCCTCAACACTATCACCTAAAAGATCCCCCTTCCATTTGGATTTGTAAAATAAGAACCCCCAACACAATTTCCTAAGATGCTATACTGAGGGCCTCTTCCCACAAGAGTGTACAAAAACACATCATCACTGAGTCCTCTTATGTTTACATGACTCCAATCATCACTTTTTCCATCATAGATGAGTGACAATAACCAAATTAGTACCTTAGCCACATCCCACAGACACCTCGTGCCCCTACGATAATGTCACTAAAATATGATGAGCATGTTGTCTAATATCATGGGACACACCCTCAAATTGGAGGCCTTGATGCCTCAAATAGAAATCCATGATGGCCAACTAGTGAATCCATCACCCATGTAATCCGGGCCCAACCCAACCAAATGACAATGTCACCTCCAACCCGATGGCCAAGCCATCCCAATTCCACAGGATGAGTTCTTCATGATCCCATGGATCACATTTGATATATCTCAATCATTTCACACACACACACACATATATATATATATATATATATATATATATATATATTAAATTGAACCAATTATCTTTAAATATGAAATTAAATCTAATATGGTTGAATTGAAAAATTTAAAGAAACACAACAATTTAATTTAACTAAATTGACTAACTCAACCCTAATGAATCAATTCAATATAATAGAACTGCCTACCTCATATTCAAATGATACACCAAAATAATTTAAACAATTCAATTTAAATGAATATAACACCCCTGACCAAACTACCTAAAGAAAAATGACCTCTAACCTATCATTACTTATATAAATAAGGAAAGGTAATGGTAAAAGATATACCATAAGTCCATACAATCAATTTAATATCAATCATGAGGGTTAATCTCAATTACCAAATGAAGTTATACAAGTCGCACCCCCAAAATCAACTATGAAAACAAAAAGAAAGGTATGTACCACATACATTGGAAGTGTAGACATAGGAACATCCAATATTAGCCTCTAACTAGAAGTGGGTTGGAAGAAATTAATGATTCCTTTAAACACCTTGAAAATAGAGAAAAATTAACCAAACAAATTTAGCACTCTTTGAGGTGAAATAAAAACAAAAGAGAGGCACGAGTGGGATAAGACCTACTTATACTGTTCTAACTCACCCGACAGATCAAAGAACATATATAAAATGAGGGAGATAGATCAAATTAATGAGGATGAAGAAATGAGGGTTTCCTCTTATTGTGCGCATGACCAAGGAAGAAGAAATAGAAAAAATAGAAAAAATAAGAAAAATAGAGGAAGGTTATAAATTTAATTTCACATCATTAATGGGGACACAAATTTTTCACACTGTTTTCCAAACTATGCACAAACTATTCCTGTTATAGTGAATTGGTACTTACTAAGTGGAACTACCTATGAAAATTACCACAAAGTTTTCTACAAACACACCTCATATATATATATATATATATATATATATATATATATATATATATCACACACTCAATCTAGTTATAATCTACTAACCAGTATCTAGTTAGTCCATATACATTTCCTATGCACCTCATGCATAAAAAATGGACATTTCTCAATAGTCTATTCTGATAAAAAAAAAGAAACGACTATTCCTCAGCGTACCTCTGACCGTAATCGGCTCACCAGCCTACTCATCCCATGGAATCTCTATAGCACAACCTAGCCTAAAGCTATACTACCTAAATATTGACATGCCTATGGTGCTACACCAACCACCAACCACTGAACCCACTACTGTATCCCACTATCCCCACCCTAAACTTCATGTGTAGCTAAATCTCACATACCATCACATGGAATCAAACCTGAACCGACATAAAAAACCTGAGTCCACTCTAGTCCCTGATTGTTGGCTATCCGAGAAGGCTTCCTACAGAACCTCTCAATATTCTTAACATGTTCACATGTGTGACACACCTTTGGAGGCTACTAACACTGAGTCCTGACATGTCATGGATGCCCAAATTGAAATAAAACCATTAAAGACCCACTATGTAGTGATATAACTAATCCAATATCATAAATACCATGATGTAACTCATATCAACCTCACTTCCTACCATCTGAATCACTACCACTAAAATCACCTGATGTTTATGCATAACTTGAGTAGGACCTATCCTTCCTGTTTCCTTCAACTATGAGCATCTAGTTCACCACCTCTGAGAATGAGTCTAATAAAAATATTTTTTCTTAGTATAACACCCCGAGCTTCCACGATACACTTCTCTTTCAATAATGCAATAGCTTGCATTGTACGCAAGTTCGAGATTCTAACACACATCGACCAATAAAAATAGCCATTATGAATAGTAATACCCACTTTTTGAAATTATATATATTTTATATTTCAAAATGGACTTAATTTTTGGATTCGGAATATCGAAATTAGCCTATCTTGAATTTATCGTATTTTTTTGAGAACTTCAAATTTTTTATTAATAGTGAAAAATACATAGAAATTTTTTTTTAATCAAAATAATTTATAGTGATAAATTATACTATTGAGTGGTTTTAAATTATAATTAGAATATATTTTTACTATTTTATCCAATGGTGGTCATTATAATTAATTTCACTTTGAAATTGGACATAAACAATTTTCAATCTTTTGATATATATTGTTTCTTAAAAACACGCTATTTATTGTGACAACGGGAATTAATTATAAAATTAATTAATGAAACTTATATGTTTATAATTTTGTAAAATAGATATCATTTTTGAATTCAGAATATCAATTATATCTTAGGGTGAAATTTTGGCATTGTTCTGAAAAAATTCAATTTTTGATGAATAGTGAAACCACTAAGTGGTAGTTAAGAAACTGATTTTTCGTTTAAATGAAACATTACCACTTCTGTGATTTGATTTTCAAAAATCCGACATACATGGTTGTCATTAGGAAGTAAAATGTGGTTCAATGGGATTAAAATAATTTTTTGGTGAATAATAACTTTTAAGTTTAATTAATCGCGATTAAAGGTAATTAGTGAAATTTAAGGTAAAAATGATATTATAAAAGTATGAAAATACCCTTACACTTGTCATACCCTTATTGGATAAGTTATGGACGACCCAAACAATCCATGGGTCAACTTGGGGACCCCATGGAGCCACTTGGGTAAGAAAATGACATTAATAACTTTTTATTTAAAGTAAAAATAAAATTGTCACAAACATGTGTTGTTTTATTAAAACAATTATTAAATGGGGTTATATAAGTTAACATTTCGACTATAAATATTCATTGTAAATATAAAAAATTTTCTACATCATGATATTTTTTATTATAAAATTTAGACATTAAATAAATTAATTTTTTTATGACATAGTGATGATGCAACGATTACCTCATTAATTAACGATTTAAATAAAATGAAAAGATAATGTAAAATATAAGACTTAAACTAGTAAAAAATATATTTTATGAGTATATTTATAACCCTTATCAACTTATCCTTGAAATATATAAGTGTGGGACCTTTAAAATTCGAAACTCATTATATAATAAATTAACATTTCATGACTTTCCAAGAGTTCCCCTCTTCTCCTCTTATAAAAGGCCCCCACCACTACCACCTTATTCAAACCTTCAAGACCTTTCTCTCTAAAAATCCCTATCTTACTCATAGAAGCCTCAATTTGGGCATAATTCTTCCCAAGTAAGCCTTTGGCTCAAATCAAAAAGAGTTACCTGATTTTAAGGCAATGTCTTCTCTTATGTTATTTTGTTTTATTTTGAGTCTCCAACCCCTTAAACTCTTTTTATTCCATTATTTTGTAAAAAAACCAGTATCTTAAATATACTAGGATTTTTTTATGAGAAGGATTTGATTTACATTAACACACACCTTTGTCTAATGGTTAAAGGACATACTGTTTCTGTGGTTGGCGAATTTCTGCCTCACGAAATGATGATTGTTCAATATTCTTTTAACACCTCTAATGGTGGCCATTAAGATGAAAATATTTATATATATGATATATATTATGTTTATGTTTTCCTTATGATTTTTTATTTCTCATTTATGTCATACCTTTATGATTCCCATTATGGGTAAACACGATAATTTCATTTTAGGAAGTGCGGACTACCGCCCCCTCAAAGTGATTTGAATCGTTAATGCCATATGTGGGATGTATAAAGGATGGATTAAATGATATTATATATGATATTATACTGGAATTATAATATACCTTTATATAATTATTATTTCATTCCATTAAATACGAAATAGAAATTAAAGTAGCGTTCATGCGTATGTACAGCTTATCGTCTCCATGAACGGTGCATTTCATTTCTTACCTCTAAATGTTACGTAATATTATGAATGAATGTATATACTGGATATATATGATATATATGATATCTAAATAATTAATATAATTATTTAGGTAATAAATATTCTACTATATAAACAACTTGTAATTATAAGAAGTTTATTTTTGACTCAAGTACCAAAGATCGACAAAACAACCATTATTAACTTAAATAATTACATAATGTTCATAACATGATAATAAGTGATATAAAAGGAATAATGAACTTTAAAAAGGTTATTAATCAATTAGAACTTTACTCTAGTTTATTATTTATGAGGTTAAAGAACGATCGAGTCAAGTCGTACATGAGGTAAGGGAACTTCTTAACCCAATTTTCGTTCTTTGGGTTAATCTCCTATAGTCAAAATTATGTCATGATATTATTATGTCCTATCTTGTATTTTTACTTTCTTTATGTGTACTTATAGTGAATACACATAATATATTTATTTTATTTAAAAAATGATCTTTGTAAGGGACTTTGTCTTAATCTCCATTCGTTGAGGCATATTTTTTTATACACAAATTTCTTCTATACGGTGTATAAAACCCTTTGACTTTTACTTTTATTCAAAATGAATATTTTTATATGAAGCATTTTTACGAAACAAAAAAAGGAATGTTTTGTCTTACATATATGGCGACAACGACTTCTCCGCCGCCGTGACCATTATTTGAGTATCGGCTTCCTCTACAGGCCATAACTTTGTTTAAATGAAAAATAAATACCAAGTTTTAATTTTCTTTTATTTTGGTATTGAAAATGGTTTTGAAAGTGTTTTTATTATACCAATGTGTTGTATTGATATCTTGTGATTGAAATACATAAATGTTATGTTTCCTTTATACATGTTTTATGTGATACGATTATGTTATGGTTTATGATATGTTTAAACCTATTCATATAAAGAATGCATTGGACTTAATAAGTGATGGGTGGAGCCCGCTATAGCTTCTCGATGCATCGGCAGGTCTCATGAGACCAGTAGAATATCTATGTGAATAAGTAAATGGCATTATTTAATTTTATCTTGCTATATTATGATGAAGTTAAAGATTAAAAGTCTTTTGTTTCAGTTATAAAATGCCTTAAATGTTTATGTTTATTTATGAAAGCATCCGCTATATTGTTATCCTTACTGATCATCTGAGATCACCTATTTCAATGTTTTATTTTTCCCAGGATGTGAAGAAATATTTTATGACTGACCTGCAGGGATAGTCTGATGGTGATATGGGAGTGGAATATGGAGACTATGTTATTTTAGTTTTTCACTTTATGATGTAATGTACCATTTATGAATGTATCTAGTGTTTCCAAGGCTACAAAACTAATCGGTCTTTTGAGACTTGATCTTTTGTGATCATGCCAATGTTACACAATAATGCACCGACTCAGGGTAATTGGGGTCAGGGTGTTACAGTTGGTATCAGAGGTATTTTAGTACTAACCTTGGAAGCTATATTTAGATAAACTCTGATTAGAGAGCATATCCCTAAGATAGACTTTGAGGATTAGTATAGAATAACTTCCTTGAATTTTGGTATTATAGAGATTTTGTGAGTTTTCTGAGCAATACATCCCTGTTTGGATATGAGCTGGTAGAGGCGGCTCTGGCATAGATGTACCTAGGGGTAAAACCCGAAAACACCGCTTTGAGCTAGACTCGAACGGGAACTGGTGCACGACAACAGGCCTTGCTGCACTCTTGGTTACGACACTCCCGGGGGATATTCTTAGGATAATTCGCATTTTATTTACAAACCATTATGATGGTTTTGTGAGTATATACTTCCTCAAAGAATTTTTTTTGTGATTATGGATTATATCCATAAATATTTCAATATATGTTAAGTGTTTTTCAAGTTTGTAATTATGTATTTTGATTCATAAACTAATATAGTTTATGCCATTGTTTAGAAATGGCACCTAGTGGGAGGAATGGAAACCATATCAATGCACGCACTCTATGTAGGGATTTCCCTCCTTCTCAAAATAATTATAGTGGAGCTGGTGATACAGCTGGTGCTGATCAGCTTATCACCATACTGGGACAACTCACTCAGGTTATGAATAATAACCTTACTCGTATGGAGCACCCTGATCCGCAATGTGGAGGATCAATGTTAGACCACTTCATGAGGCAAAAAACTCCAATATTTAATGGGGGTAAAAATCCATTAGTATCTGAGAAATGGATAAACTCCTTAGAGAAAATATTCCACGCCTTGGGGAGTAGCGAAAGGGAGAAGGTTGTCATGGCAGTTTACCGCCTCACTGGAGATGCCGATCAATGGTGGTCGCTGATTCAAAACACAAAGGAATATGAAGAAGTATAAAGTATGGAATGAAGGGAGATTAAGGAAATTTTCTTTGAAAAATACTTTCCACATGACCATCGAGAAGATATGGAAATGAAATTTCTGAGTCTGAGGCAGAAGGAGGATGAGAATGTCGCAAAATATGAGGATAACTTTACAAGGTTAGCAAGACATGCTGAAGATTATATACGTAACCCAAGAAGTAAGATTTATCATTTCTTTTATGGGTTAAAACCATTTCTCCATTGAGCATTAGTATCACAATCTTTCTCAACATTTGAAGATATTGTCTCGTGTTCTATCAAGGCAGAAAAGGAATTCTTTAAATCTTATGACAATAAAGTAAAGCAAGAGAAGAAGAGAATGGTGGAACAAGAGACAGATAAAGGAAAAAATGGAAAGAAGTTTTTTCCATTATGTGATAATGGTGGGAACAATCATCCTGGTACTTTCCTGAAAGGAATGAGAGTTTGTTATAAATGTGGAGAAAAAGGTCACCATGCTTGTGATTGCAAGGGAAAGAAAGAGGCTATCAATGTTGAATGCTACAATTGTAGAGAAATGGGGAATTATGAAAATGAATGTCCTAAGCATTAGAGAAACATACCTCAGAAAAGGACAAGGGATCAAGGCCAATCTTATTCTATTACTGCAGTTGAAGTGGGATAATTAATATATTGGTGCTTTTGGACTCAAGGTTTATATTCTGGTTATAAGAATAATGTGATATATATAAGGATTGTACTGCAGTACTTGTTGTTTTAATTAAGGTTTTAACATGATGAAGGTAATAATATTTTTTGTATGTGACAATAAGAGAAAATTTACTTTTTTTGGGGAATCTGATGTTACAATTGATTTTGGAATTTAGAGAGCTTTTAGAGAAAGTCTGGACATAGGTATTTTGGATAACTATAAAGGTTGTAATGGATTAAGTTGAACCTTGGATAGTATTGTTTAAGGTTAAAAAATTTCTGAAGATTATTTTTGAAATATTATAATACTATAGTTTTAGGAAACGGACAACCTTCAGGTTAGGGGATAACCCGTCGCGTAGAACAAAGGTGCAGGAATCGAACCCACAACCATAGTGCGACGAGCCTTTATTACCTACCACTAGCCTACATGAAGTCCTTGGTTATTACAAAATAGTTTTCCTAATCTAAATGGTATGTGTTAATATTTTTAACCTTGTATGATTAGGATAAATATAATATTTTTGAGTTCTATTATCTTTTTGAGTGGAAGATGAGTTTGTGGTAGAAATTAGTTGAAGGTTTAAACTCTACTTGTCAAGCATAAATATATATATACCTATCTCTTATTCTATGAATAAATTAATTCTTAAACTTTAGTAAAGGGATATTAAAACAAAAAATGTGTTATCCTAATACCTTATGTCTTGTTGAACTGATAATATTTTAAATCAATATAGATTGAAGGATTTGAGGCCCTCAATTTTACACTTGTTTGTGATTGATGACCTCAATCACTCCCTAAAAATATTTACATTTTTCCTCCAATTATATGTCTCTAATTTCCACCAATATTCTCCTTATCAAGATCATAATTTAGTGGTGACTTTTTCATTTCCCTTTCCCTCTTATTAAGGCTAAATTTTATTGACCTTATTTCCGATGTGGGTTTTCTAAAAAGTTATTTTCTATTTTCAACCTTTTATTTTCAAAGAAAAATATCAAATTGTGAGGACGTAATTTATTGAAGGAGGGGAGAATGTAACACCTCGATCTTCCACGATACGCTTCTCTTTCAATAATGCAATAGCTTGCATTGTACGCAAGTTCGAGATTCTAACACACTGCGACCAATCAAAATAGCCATTATGAATAGTAATACCCACTTTTTGAAATTATATATATTTATATTTCAAAATGTACTTCATTTTTGGATTTGGAATATCTAAATTATCCTATGTTGAATTTTTGGTATTTTTCTGAGAACTTCCAATTTTTTATTAATAGTGAAAAATACATAAAAACAACTTTTTTAATCAAAATAATTTATAGTGATAAATTATACTATTGAGTGGTTTTAAATTATAATTAGAATATATTTTTACCATTTTATCCAATGGTGGTCATTAGAATTAATTTCACTTTGAAATTGGACATAAACAATTGTCAATCTTTTGATATATATTGTTCCTTAAAAACACGCTATTTGTTGTGACAGTGGGAATTAATTACAAAATTAATTAATGCAAATTATATTTTTTTAATTTAGTAAAATTGACATCATTTTTTAATTCTGAATATCAATTATATCTTAGGGTGAAATTTTGGCATTGTTCTGAAAAACTTCAATTTTTGATGAATAGTGAAACCACTAAGTGGTAGTTAAAAAACTGATTTTTCGTTTAAATGAAACATTACCACTTCTTTGATTTGATTTTCAAAAATCCGACATACATGTTTTTCATTAGAAAGTAAAATGTTGTTCAATGAGATTAAAATAATTTTTTGGTGAATAGTAACTTTTAAGTTTAATTAATCACGATTAAAGGTAATTAGTGAAATTTAAGGTAAAAATGATATTGTAAAAATATGAAAATACCCTTACACTTGTCCTACCATTATTGGATGAGTTATGGACAACCAAGAAAATCCATGGGTCAACTTGGGGACCCCATGGAGCCACTTGGGTAAGAAAATGACATTAATAACTTTTTATTTAAAGTAAAAATAAAATTGTCACAAACATGTGTTGTTTTACTAAAACAATTATAACATGGGGTTATATAAGTTAACTTTTCGACTATAAATATTAATTGGAAAGATAAAAATATTTCCTACATCATGATATTTTTTTATAATTTATAGACATTAAATAAATTAATTTTTTTATGACACCATGATGATGCAACTATTACCTCATTAATTAACGATTTAAATAAAATGAAAAGATAATGTAAAATATAAGACTTACACATGTAAAAAACCTATTGGATGAGTATATTTCTAACCATTATCACCTTATCCTCTAAATATATAAGTGTGGTACCTTTAAAATCCGAAACTCATTATATAATAAAGTAACATTTCATGACATTCCAAGAGTGCCCCTCTTCTCCTCTTATAAAAGGACCTCACCACTACCACATTATTCACACCTTCAAGCCATTTAGATCAGCCAACCAATGACCAAATACTCTCTCAACATCCCTATATTACTCCTGGAATCCTAAATTTGGGCAGAATTCTTCCCAAGGAAGCCTTTGGCTCATATCAAAAAGAGTTACCCGATTTTAAGGTAATGTCTTCTCTTATGTTATTTTTTTATTTTGCTTCTCCGACCCTTTAAAATATTTTTATTCCATTCTTTTGTGACAAAACCAGTATATTAAATATACTGGGATGTTTTTATAATAAGGATTTGATTTCCAGTTACACACACCTTCGTTTAATGGTTAAAGAACATACTGTTTCTGTGGTTGGAAAATTTCTGCCTCACGAAATGATGATTGTTCAATATTCTTTTAACACCTCTAATGGTGTCCATTAAGATGAAACTATTTATATATATGATATATATTATGTTAATGTTTTCCTTATGGTTCTGTATTTCTCATTTATGGCATACCTTTATTATTTCCATTGTGGGTAAACGCGATAATTTCATTTTAGGAAGTGCGGACTACCGCCCCCTCAAAGTGATTTGAATCGTTAATGCCATATGTGGGATGTATAAAGGATGGAGTAAATGATATTATATATGATATTATACTAGAATTATAATATAACTTTATATCATTATGATTTCATTCCATTAAATATGAAATAGAAATGAAAGTAGCGTTCATGCCTACGTACGACTTACCGTCTCTATGAACAGTGCATTTCATTTCTTACCTCTAAATGTTACGTAATATTATGAATGAATGTATATACTGGATATATATTATATATATGATATCTAAATCATGAATATAATTCTGGAGATAATGGATATTCTACCACATAAACAACTTGTAATTATAAGAAGTTTATTTTTGACTCAAGTATCAAAGATCAACAAAACGACCGTTATTAACTTAAATAATTACATAATGTTAATAACATGGTAATAAGTGATATAAATGGAATAATGAACTTGAAAAAGGTTCTTAATCAATTATAAATTAACTCTAGTTTATTATTGGGGAGGTTAAATAACGATCGATTCATGTCAGACACGAGGTAAGGGAACTTCTTAACCCAATTTTCGTTCTTTGGGTTAATCTCCAACATTAAAAATTATTTCATGATATTATTATGTCCTATCTTGTATTTTTACTTTATTTATGTGTACTTATAGTGAATACACATAATAGATTTATTTTATTTAAAAAAAATTATCTTTGTAAGGGACTTTGTCTCAATCTCCATTCATTGAGGCATATTTTGTTTTATACACAAATTTATTCTATACGGTATATAAACCCCTTTGACTTTTACTTTTATTCAAAAGGAATATTTTTATACAAAGCATTTTTACTAAACGACAAAAGGAATGTTTTGTCTTACATATGCGGCAACAATGACATCTCCGCCATCGTGACCATTATTTGAGTTTCAGCTTCCTCTATAAGCCATAACATTTTTAAATGAAAAATAAATACCATGTTTTAATTTTCTTTTATTTTGGTATTAAAAATGGTTTTGAAAGTGTTTTTATTATATCAATGTGTTGTATTGATATCTTGTGATTGAAATATGGAAATTTTATGTTTCATTTATGCATGTTTTATGTGATACAATTATGTTATGGTTTATGATATGTTTAGACCTGTTCATATAAGGAATGAATTGGACTTAATAAGTGACGGGTGGATCCCTCTATAGCTCCTCGATGCATCGGTAGGTCTCATGAGACAAACTAGTGTCTTAACACGAGGAATTGACAAAATATTATTTTTAGTCTTGGTACAAGGCCTTGTCTACGTGGTTATGATAGTCTGGCATTATGAATTCCATCATTACGAAAGTGGTTATTGATATTGCATGTGATT
The DNA here is from genome assembly GCA_963277665.1 of Viscum album. Classification (NCBI taxonomy): domain Eukaryota; kingdom Viridiplantae; phylum Streptophyta; class Magnoliopsida; order Santalales; family Viscaceae; genus Viscum; species Viscum album. Next base: position 1,303,516,609 of record OY728141.1, read on the forward strand.
ATTAGACCAATAGAATATCCATGTGAATAAGTAAATGGAATTATTTCATTTTATTTTGCCATATTATGAAGAAGTTCAAGATTAAAAGGCTTTTGTTTCAGTTATACAATGCCTTAAATGTTTATGTTTATTTATGAAATCTTCCGCTATATTGTTATCCTTACTGATCATCTGAGCTCACCCCTTTCAATGGTTTATTTTTCCCAGGATGTGAAGAAATATTTTATGACTGACCTGTAGGGATAGTCTGAAGGGGTTATGGGAGTGGAATATGGAGACTATGTTATTTTAGTTTTTCACTTTATGATGTAATGTACCATTTATGAATGTATCTAGTGTTTCCAAGGCTACTAAACTAATCGGCCTTTCGAGACTTGATCTTTTGTGATCATGCCAATGTTACACAATAATGCACCGAATCTGGGTAACTGGGGTCGGGGCGTTACACTTAGTCTCAAATGGGATGCAATAAAACATCATTATAGTGCCTCACCCTCTAAGTGTCGTCTCTCACCATGTTGAGTGATAAGTGAGACAATTAATGGAATTCCATTTCAAACTCTATGACGGACTTTCCGCCCTGCTGAAGGATTAAGAACTCTTACGCTCTTTTTGACCTCAGCCTCTATAGGAAGAAATTCTTAAGGAACCTGAAATCAAAGTCCTTCTAGGCCAGAACCTCATGTCTTTCCAGATGCTCCTACATGTACCCCCAGGTATTAGTTCGTACTCATATAATATAGGTTTCCAACTTCACCCTCCTCCCTAGAGGCGTCTCTAACTACTCAAAGATCATCTGTATATCTTATATCCAATTCTCAGCCGCCTATGGACCACCCACAACCTAAAAAAGTAGTGGGTTCTACGATTGGAATTCTTGAGTAAAATACACCATAGAAGGATATGCTCCCTGAGATCCCCTATTAATACCCATAATCACACATACTAGGATCTCTCAGAGTTGCTTTTTGAGACACGACCCAAAATATGTAAGATCTAGAAGTTTTCACTCCTACATTGGGACCGTTACCTGAGCCTATACCTATGAATGAGTCTAATTCTTAGCCTGTACCTTCTCTTCATAAACCTTAGGGGTCTAAACTTTTTCTTGTACTAATAGAACCCTGTAATCACCATTGTGATGCTCTATTCAAGATATCTATGTGGAAAACTACTAAATACCATCAAAATGGGAAAACAACCCCCCACACAAAATAGATAGGAAAATTATTAAATAAGAATCACATCCTCACTACCCTCACCCTTTCCTATCACAACAATGCCACACGAAATCCTAGCCTCTTGGCCTCCTTACCTTCTCTTACCAGAGCCAAGCATTAAAATTTCCTAGGACATGCCTATCATGATGGTCACATCACATCAAACTGATGACCTCATCACCCAACCTGGTGATCAACATCAACCTTTTTCGTAATACTTACATGCTCCTATATGAGCCATTCCTATATCACCTAGAATAAGAAATTTTATATATATCACAACACACACACATATTCATTTCATATTTCACAAGAAATTTTCACAATAACATGATTATACATATTAAAGACAACCTACCATGTGGCTAATAAAAATCTTAAAAAATCATACCAACCGCACATTTCCATTCTGGACCAAGGTTCAAAATTATCTCTTACCTTATCTAGACAAGGGACCCATATCAAAACTAATAAAAAATTACATTCACATTTCTATGTTTACCACTCAAGGTGGAAATCATATAAAATTTAAACTTAGAAATGTTGAACAACGTTTCCCACCCATGGTAACTTGGTATGTCCTTCATTCATGGGATTTTAGGCACCTAAGTATGAGCTATGAATCTAGTTTCAACCACATATTAATCTCCAGTATAAAATAAACCAAATAGTTATACCATAATAAAAAAAAATATTGACCTAATTAGTATCCTGCCATACACTACTAAAGTCTTCATAATGAACTCCTCTTATACCACTTATAAAATCCATGACTCAATTAACCACCTGAATAGTTCTATTAGGCTAGGTGCTACTGGACATAGGCATACCTCCACAAATTCTAATAAAAACTGACTAGAAGAAAGGATGTAAAGAGATAAAATTGGGGTGGTTATACCCTTAGGTGATGATAAAATTATAGTCTAAGTAAATAGATATAACATGAAGTAGAACTATAATGAATATGAAAACTCGAACCAGACTCACCAATAGAGAAAGCGCAATCAACAATACATAATAACAGAATCATAACAAAACAACATAAGTAGAAGAAAACAAACATGCCAAACATACCACTTGTACCACAAAAACCGAGAACACATAAAATATAGGTCATACATATCAATATCCAGAAGGGTTTCTTATAGATAACCACAATACAATAGATACATATATTTCATGCTGATAAAAAGGGAAAATAAAGGAAAACACTAAAGTAACTTCTACAGAGGAAATAAACTCAATGTCCCTTGTCAACATCCCATGCCAACTCAACTATGATCCAAATATTAAGGCAAAAAATTTACCCAAATTCAACAACATAACATCTACACGTGTCCCAAAGGGTATGTATTGTGTGTGAGAATTAATCATAGTAGGATACCAAGCAAGTGTGAAAATCCTTCATACGTGTTTAAGTAGGTGTGAATTATAATAAATAAACATCATATTCGTAATATAAACACATACTTCCTTGGTTCTCAACATCCACCAAGAATCCATCACCTACCTCAACCATCATCATAATAACTGACTATGAGGGGATCCTGGGTCCATGACCCAAGGAAATCCCAAAAATTCATATAGACTAGGTGAACCCATAGGTTCCACCTCAAATGAAGTAACCAAAAACCTCATGTCCCATATAAAACCACTAATATCCTGAAGGCACTTCCTAGAGAAAGTAACTTTTCCCTCAAAACCCTTCTCATAAGCACTTCGATGCTCAAAGCCCAATGTAAAGAGGAACTATGATATCTGTCCTCAAATAAAAACCATAATCATATCATAGCTTGACATCCCGAAGAATGGTGATCTTTATCTTCCAAAATAGTACAGTCCCAATGCCCTCAATCACAATGAGCCTCAGGCACCAACCGATAACCTTAACAATATTATTCAAAGGCTCCTCACCTTACATGTCTCTTTATATGGAATGAAAACCCCAAAAAAATTATAATACACTATACCAAGGTCCATTACCCACATGAGTGGTCAAAACCACCTAATCACTGAGTCCTCATGTGGGAACATGAGTCCAATCGACTCTTCAGCTATCACAGGTGAGTGAGAATCACCAAATTAATACCTAAGCCAAATCCAACTATCACCTAATGCCCCTATAACCATGTCACCCAAATATAATGGCCATGAAATCCAATATGATGGGAAATTCCCTCAATATTATGGCAATTTCCCATTAAATAAACATCTATTACCCACAACTAGTGATCACATCAACCAAGTAATATGGGCCAAACCCAACCAGATGACCACGTCCCATCAAACCTGATGGCCATGCCATCCCAAATCCTCAGGCCAAGCCTATAAGTATCCCATGGATCACATATCATAAAACTTAATCATATAATAAATATATATATAATTCAAACAATTCACATTAAATAATAAATTCAATTTAATGTGACAAAATTTAATAATTTAAGGAAACATAACAAATCTATTTAATTGAATTGATTAACTCACCCCTGATGAATCAATTCAATATATTAGAATTTAATACCTTAGTTTTATACAAATTGAGCAATATAATTCAAAAAATTAAATTTAAATTAATATAACACATTAGACTAAACTACCCAAAGATAAATGGATTTTAATATGAACTCACTCGTATAAAATTGTGAGGGAATTCCCAATGGAATCCCATAGGGCCATATGATGAATTGAATATTAATCACGAGGGTATCAATCTTTTACCAAATGAGGTGATAAAATTTGTCCCCCCCCCAAATCATCTGTAAAACCAAAAATAAAGGTATGCACCACTTACCTTGGACTCATAGACATAGACACGTTCGATATTAGACTATAAATTGATGTGGGTTGGAAGAAATAAATGATTTCTTCAAACACCCTAAAAATAGGGGGAAATAGTTTAAATGGATTTATAACTCCATGAGGTGAATGAAAAATTAAAGGGAGGCTTTGGTGGGATAATCCTTACCACTACGGTTCCAATGCACTTGATGGATAAAAGAACATATCATAAATGAGGGATATGGATCAAATTGCAGAGGAGGAATAGAGGAGGGTTTCCTCCTAGTGTGTGCATGACTAAGAAAGAATAAAAGGGGATAAGAGGAGAAATAAGGAAAATATAGTAAGGTTATATACACAATTTCACCTCTTTAAATGGGCTTCATGGTTAGCTCACAAGGTTTTCTAAACCGTTCACAAACCATAAGTGCAACATTGCATTGGTACTACATAAGTGGAATTAAACATGAAACTTACCACATTATTTTCACTAACAATTCAAAAACCACGTGAAATACTCTACAAAAACTATAGAAATGGCGAGATGAACATGTACCTCCCCCGACATGATTTACTCAAACCATGCGGTAGTTCAAAAAATAGGGCACACGATTAGAAGGAAGAGGATGCTTGGTTTACCCTAAAACGTGTGCCTTAATCTACAACTCCAAAATAGGTCTTCAAGCCTTTGATGCTCCCAAAAACTTTTTTGAACATTGAGTATTCTAATAATCCTATAAATGCATCCAAAATAAGGATATTAGATTGAGAAAATGCTCATAATTAAGTTTTGATGCCCGAAAAATAATTTTACATACCCACTAATTCCAAAATTCAAGATGTTTTTGACCCTATTAAAAAATACTAGGATGTTACACCCAATGTATCCTACCTCACCAAAAACATATTTCATTATAGTATACATAAAAACATTAAATTATAGGAATTATAAAACTCATTAACAATTATTTGAGGTCTTATGGATCAAAACATATGTATGAATATAGGAACATCCAATGACACATATAAATACTGATTTCCTACCAGTGGGTCTCCTTTATATAATATCCTACACTGGATATTACCAAGGGCATAGACCATGTGAAGGTGCTTCAATTTTTTTTATGAGTCTCCACCTCTAATATCCTGTATCATTTGTGTCCCTGAAATGATACCTTCTTGCTATAGAATATATATTCAAGAATACTATAGTGTCACTTTTGGTTTCTCATCATAGTAGGGAACTTCTATGACCTTTAAGTGAAAAAAATACTCTTAATACATTACCATATACAATGTCATGTAGAATAAAAGTAATGATGTGATAATTATTTTATTAATATTCAAAAAATGAATACTTGTTATCATAAAGTTCACATAAGTTTTTTCTAGGGAACCAACTCCAATAGTCCTTATAGTTTCCCGTTACATTATATACATGTTAGGTGTGTTGTGATATGCATGATCCACTGAGAATGTGTAAATTCTCATAAATGAAATAACGTGATATTTTTTGGAATCTAAAAATTTAATTAATTTTTTATAAGGATATAAGTGTTTTTGTTTGAGAGGTAACTTAAAATGTGGTTATTAATGACCATACTATTGACAAAAGTAATATAAAAATAAGATTGGTGAACCTCTAAGGGGTGTCCTTGGTCTTTTAAAAACATATTGGAACTTTATTATTTCCTTGGATTACTTTTTATGGGTAGTATGATTTTATAAGGATAAAATGAGGGTAGCATCAAATGAAAATGGGAAATTGAAAAATGGTTGGCATGTGAGTAACCAAAATAATGTAAAATTTATAATGATGTTGGAGGAGTTTCTTACTCATGTTGAATAGAGTGATGTCTATGATATTATTCTTATTATTTCAGTTTTTTCTTGTATTTTATGAAGTGAATTAAACTAAATGGTTGTTCATTATTGGTTTTCTATGTCGTTAAGAGACTGGGTATGAGGTTTTGTGTAATGGAAACTTGGGGATATGTTAAATATGTGGTTTGGTGTAATTCAACACAAAAATTTGGTTGGGTATAATTCTAACATGAGGGATATTCTTTCGGTGTATTTGAGAGTAATGTTAATCTGATAAAAATTTTAACATGAAATTGGATGTAATTTCAAGTAAAAAGTATTAATTGGATAGTTTTTAGGTGTAATGGTGACTGTATGCAATCCAAAAAATGTGTTTTTCAGAATTTAGGTGTAATTAATCCCTCATGGTGGTATTTGGAAATTTGTTAGGTGTACCAAAAACATAATAATAATGGGAATGATAGGGATAAGTTTGGGTGTACTACCAACCCTATATATTAACTTGATGTGGGTTAATGGTTGTTCCCCCCCAGGGATTTTGTCATGACCCATCCGCCGGGGCCTGTGCCGTGACTACCCCAAACCCGCCTTCCATAGGCTAGGGGCTGGTGACTACCACCAAAGGCATATTCCCTAAAATTGGGAAGACATTTCCTTTATAACCTATAAACACAAGGAACCAAGCACACAAAAAGATATGAACTCAAGTAAAATGAACAGTAAACAAAGTGAGTACAATAAGCAAAAGGGGCTAGAATACAAGCCCAACTATAAATTATAGGAAACTGAAAGTACAAGTAAACTGGAATATCTCCTGTGATCACTCCCCAGGGATCCTATCTGAAGGGCAGGTACAACTCTCGAATGGTCATCTCTGCAGTATTCCTCATCTAAGGTACACCTCCGAGCTACCTCTAGTCCTGGTACTCTCATCCTCAGTCATTGTTGTCCATCATATGCACCAAACACAATGAGGTGCAGGCATAGTCCGTGAAGGGGTGAGTATAAAAATACTCAGTAGGGACCCTGATACCCTCAAGGTCTCACAAATCCACAAAGGATAAACCACAAAGCATGAAAACAACTAAAAACTCTACTTAGGTATATTCACATACATATACCTAAGTTATCAAGTAAACCCATCTCAAACATGAGGAAACACAAGGCCCAACTCCTTAGACCAAAGATCAAATGTTCCAAAAAAGGAATGGATACCATGAAGCTAAGTACCACACAGGTACGACACACACTGAAGAATACCACCAAGGTATTACCATGAAGGAAAGTACCACACATGTACAAATTCATCTCACACCAGGTATAACTTAGGTACAATAGTATAGATGATTAGATGTATCTAGTGAATCATCTTACTCTATTATGAGGCAGTCCCATGAAGGATCCTAAATCAGCATCAGGCCCACAGAGGATCGTAGTACATCGCCAGACCCGCACAAGATCCTAGTACCTCATCAGACCCACACAGGATCCTAGTACATCCTCAGTACGTCGTCAGACCCACACAAGATCCTAGTATATCATCAGTAGGTCGTCAGACCCACACAATATCCTAGTACATATTCAGTATGTCGTGAGACCCACACAGGATTCTAGAACATCGTCTGTACATCGTTAGACCCACACAAGATCCAAGTACATCATCAATATGTCGTCAGACCCACACAGGATCCTAGTACATCTTCAGTATATTTTTATACCCACACAATATCCTAGTACATCATCAGTACGTCGTCAAACCCCCACATGATCCTAGTACATCGTCATAGCCAGCTACATGGTTCCTGCACTAAGCTCTCTTGTCTCTGGGAGGGTCTTCTCCTCAATCTACTATCGATAATCCAACTACTATGAAGTCCCATAACGAATTATCCTGAAGGACCACCACTCCATAAAGGTCTCAATGCAACATACAATGCGTCAATCTGATGCCCAGTCTATAAATTATTAGCCTTTTAGTCCTGAGGGTCCAGTTGGATTCGTGCTTGATCCAACCTGAATGTATCCAAACTTTATCCAAATCTCAAGTGGGGTATAAAAAAGAGACCATCTCACTCCAATGTTTCCATCAACGTTGACGGTTCATCAAACAAATGCCCGGTGCCAATGTTATGATTGATAGAGCGAAAATGGGTTAAACATGGCCTGGGTTTGGTCCGACCCAGCCCCACCCGACCCGGTTTTGGTCGACCCAGACTACTAGGTCTTGTTCGGCTCATGCTGGGTGGCCCGACCGAAGCGGCTCAGCCGGGGGCAGTGGGGCGGCCGCGGTGCGGCATGGGGGCCGCGGGGCAGCACGAGGGCCGCGTTGTGGCGCGAGGGCCACAAGGCGGCGAGGAGGCCGTGGGGTGGCGTGGGGGCCGCAGGGCCGTGCTGGGGCCATGGGGTGGTGTGGGGATGGGGGGGGGTGTGAGGGACGTGGTTGCACTATAACCTTTTTCGCGACCGGCGGTGTACTGGCCACCTTGTCCGAATCCCACTGGTGCCATTCGCCACCACCAGTCACCGCCTTCTTCCATTGCGAGGAACATAAGAAAAACTAAAGAAATTGTGGAGATGTCGGGCCATGTTAATTTGGCCCACACCCTCCGCATTAGGGCTATAAAAAGCTTCTAAATAAATATTTTATAAAGAACGTCAAACCCTACAACCTCCGGTAATGATTATTCCCAAACCTACAAAAAGAAATCATCCGCGGATCAACTAGTTAGAGAGTTGATCTACGTTATTTGTTTAGAAGGGAAAAACATGGGAATCCATAATCACACATAATTAAACACCTACCTTTGAGGTTTGTTGATGGATTTCGTGAGGAAGGAGACAAATTTGTTGGGGATAATGGTGTTGGTGTTCATCGCTTCCATAAATGAATTCGTCTTGAACTTCATCCTTGTTCATCAATTCTAGAGTGTGTTCTTCTTTGGAGGATGAAGAATCCCTCCAAGGTGCTCTCCCAATTTTCCTTTTCCAACCATTTTCCCAATTCCACCAAAATTGAAAATACAACATAATTTTAATTAAGAAGATCTATTATGTTGGCACAATTAAAATGCTGACACATCTCATTAATTTTTATTTGGCTCCAAAAATTAAATGGGGAGTTGGCATAATAGATTTAGGGATGTTTAGAGGTTTTCTACCATTAAAGGGGTTCGGGTGGTCCCCACCACTAGAATTGAAATTGGGATGTTTTAATCTCGGTGGTCCCCACCTCCATAACCTTCACATGGGAGTTTCAAATAATAATAAAAATGTTAAAAAAAATTATTTTTATTTTTCCAAGAAAAAGTGAAAAACTATCTTTCACCATCAACCTATTGAAGTCAATGTGAAGGTCTCCTTAAGTGAATACCGACGCTGTGAGTTCAACGGTGCCCTTGGATTTCAATTCTAAGCACGAGTTCAAAAGGCACAAAAACCTGCTCGTACGTTTACTGAACGTACCCGAAAAAAAGTTTATAAATTCATTCTGGGAACACCAGGCCTCGTAATAACGCACCATAAATTCTCTCGGACTCATAAAATTATCATATACTAAAAAAAATTACATGTAAATTCCAGGTCTTTACATTCTCCCCACCTAATGGCTTTGTGTCCCCAAAAGCCAAATCACAAAAACTAGGAAAACAAGTGGGGGAACTCAACAAGAATATGAGCCTCCCACTCCCATGTGCTCTCCTGGAGGTTCCCATGCTACCAACTAACATGCACCAGAGTTATCGACCACCCAATAAGGACCCGCTCCTACTGATCCTCAATCTCCACTGTAACCTTAGAAAACGTCGCCCCATCATCGATGTCCAGCTTACCTTGGTCGATGATGTGAGATGGGTCATGCACGTATCTCCTCAGTTGGTATACGTGGAAGATTTCGTGCACCCGCTGCGACTGAGGGAGAATTTCTAAGTGGTAAGCCACCTCGCCAACTCTGCTGAGGACCTGAAAGGGTCCAATGAACCTTGGAGATAACTTTCCACCCCGGCCAAATCTCTGCAAACATCGTCGAGGTGAGACCCGTAAAAAGACGTGGATGCCATCATCGAACTCCATAGGTCTCTATCTCCTATCAGAATAAGAATTTTTCCTGATCTATGCAGTCTTCATCTGCTCCTGAATGATATGAACCTTATCTGTGGTAGCTCATACCATCTCTGGTCCCACGAGTGCTGACTCCCCTAGGTCAGTCCAGCACAAAGGTGATATGAAAGGTGACCCATACAATGCATCAAAAGGTGTCATCCCAATGGTGGAGTGATAGATATTGTTGTAAGAAAACTCCCCCAAAGGCAAGTGATCCTCCTAGATAAGACCGAAGTTGAGGGTGAAAGCATGCAGCATGTCCTCGAGGGTCTGAATAGTCTGCTCAGTCTGGACATCTGTCTGAAGATGGAAGGTGGTGCTCAAATGAAGTTGTGTCCCGAAATCCTCCTGCAACCCCTTCTATAGTCGAAAAGTGAAACGTGCATCACAATTGGATATAATCGTCGAGAGTACTCCATGTAGCCACAAAATCTCATGCACATAGAAGCGTCCCAAGATTTCCACTAAACCCTATTCTCTATTCGGTAGGAAGTGGTCCGAATTGGAGTGTCAGTCGACGATCACCCAAATAGAATCACGACCTCTGGATGTACATGGAAGTCCTGTCATGAAGTCCATGGATATATCATCCCACTTCCACTCTGGGACCTCTAAAGGCTAAACCAATCCTTCTGGTACTTGATGATACACATTCACTTGCTGACAAGTGAGGCACCGAGAGACATACTCTACTACTGTTTTCTTCATTCCCAGCCACTAGTACTTATTGTCAAATATCCTGGTACATCTTCACCAATCCTGGATGTACCATTATAGGGGATGTGTGGAACTCCATCAAAAATTCCTCCTAAATTGACACTGGTATAATGGTTCATCCTCTGAAGAGGATTACGTGCTCCCCACAATCATAAAATCCATTAGGTGCCTGTCCTGTGGGTATATAATCACATCGAGCCTCACAGTCAGTATCCCCACACTGCACCTCCCAGACTCGCTGATGAAGTGGGGGAGTGACTGTAAGAGACTGAAGAAAATCTCTTCCATCCTGATCCATAAAGGATATCTGCAAAGCGGCTAGCTACTCTGTCGCCTCACCTAGAAGTTGTATACTAGATCTCTTGCTGAGTGTATCTACTACAATGTTCCCTTTCCCAAGAGTATAGACTATCTCGAAGTCATAACCCTAGAGGAACTCAAGCCAATGCCGTTGTCTTAGGTTTAGGTCCTTCTAAAAGAAGATATACATTAGAATCTTGTGATCCGAGTAGACTATAAAACTCTTGTCCATCACGTAATGTCACCAAATCATCAAGGTGAAGACCAATGCTGCTAATTCTAGGTCATGGGTAGCGTAGTTGTGCTCAAGCTATCTCAACTGTCGAGAACCATATGCGATCATTGCCTGCTCCTGCATCATGACACATCCATGCCTGGTCCCTGATGCGTCACAGTAGACTACGTACCATACTCCCTCCTCTGGAAGCCTCAAGATGGGGGCACTATTCGGCCTCTGCCTCAGCTCATGAAAACTTTCCTGGCATCTCTCTGACCACACAAAGGGTTTCCCCATCTTCATCAACACTGATAGAAGAGCTGCAACTCTAGAGAAATCAATCACAAATATCCGGTGGTATCCGTGCAACCCCAGGAAACTCCGTACCTCTGTCACACTCCTAGGTGGCTCCCAAACTAGTACCGCCTAAATCTTCACTGGATCCACTGCAACTCCAGCCTCTGATATGACATTTCCTAGAAAGTGAACCTCTCAGATCTAGAACTAGCACTTCAAAATCTTACCATAAAGCTGGTTCTCTCAGAGTGTGTCTAGTACTACCTACAAATGATTGACACACTTCTCCTTAGTAGCCGAGTAGATCAGAATGTTGTCAATGAATACCACCACAAAGCGATCAAGGTATGGAAGAAAGATCCTATTCATGTGTCCCATGAACACTACTGGGGCGTTGGTCACACCTAAAGGCATAACCAAAAACTCAAAATGGATATAATGACATCTAAAAGACATCTTCTGTACATCCTCATATCGTACTCTGAGCTGGTGATTGCCTGATCTGAGGTCTATCTTTGAGAACCCCCAAGCTCCCTTAACCTGATCAAAGTGGTCTTTAATACTCGTGAGTGGGTACTTGTTCTTCATGGTCACCTAGTTCAGGCATTTTTAGTCAACATAAAGCCTCAAGCTCCCATCCGTCTTCTTAGAGAACAAAATCGGGGCTGCCCAAGGAGAAACACTGGGTCGAATGAACCCTTTCCCCTGTAAGTCCTCCAACTGTACCTGCAACTCACAAAGTTCCACGGGATCCATCCGATACGTTGGTGTGGATATCAGTGCTGTCTCGGGGTACAATTCAATGTGAATGTCCACCTCTCTGTGAGGAGGTAGTCCCAGAACATCATCTGGGAAGACATCCACGTAATGGTCCACCACTATAGGATAACTTAGACTCTCCACATCAACCGCTTCGAGGGTGGGGATAGCCAACTTATGAGTGATCGACTGCACTATCCTCTGAATAAGTCCATACTGTGCTGCAAAGGCTCCCTTATCTCTAGTGAAGGTAAAAATAGTCTCATCTGTGTGGACACACCACACTTTTCACCTAATACAATTAAACAAAGCATGGACTGTAGATGACAAGTCCATACCCAAGATGACATCGTAAGGACTCGATGCCACTACTAGGATATCCCAACCGAATCTCTCGCCTCTTAAAGTTAGATCACACTACCATTACCAATGTGCAATAATTCAATTCACTCTCGTAGGAGTCCCTAGCCGTAAGGATCGAGCCAACAGCTCCGTAGAAATCTCCGAGCTTCGAACGAGGGAAGTGGAAATAAGAGAATGACTGGAACCTGTGTCTATATGTACTGCAACTAATGTAGAGTAAACATAGATCGTACCTCGTATCATTTTCGGAGCACCATGGTTATAGGCCTCAGCTGCATGGAGCTGAGCTCGCCCCTATACTCCTGCTCCCAGTGGTCGGGGTGGACCACCTGGTGGTGGTGGCAGTAAAATCTCGAATCGTCGCACACCGCTAGCTGCACGACCATCTCCTCTTCCACATTTTCCTGGTCCCTACGGACCTCCTCGGTCGAACCTCTATCTTTAACTACGTGGTCCCTCGACCATATTCTGATCATCCGTACGACGGGTTGGACAGTCACAAGCCATGTGACCCTGCCCACCGCATGTAAAACACTGCCTGTTCCTCACATGATTGGCTCTGTCTCCGGTACCCCGCATAACCGATCCCGAGTCATGCGGTCATCCACCTATAGGTATGATCCTTTTGGACCTCTATGACATCTGTCTGTTGCGATCTATATAAGACTCTACTACGTGACGTCTTGTGGTGGGTCTCACTGGTGGTGACTGCTCAGCAAGAAAACTCTCCAATAAGAGGGCTCACTCTGACACCCCCACCAAAGTCGGAACGCTAAGAGAAATCATCGAATCCATGATCTCTCACCTGAGCCCCTGCCCGAAGGTCCGAGCCCTGAATAATGAGTGCCACACCATATCCATGGAGTAGCGTGGGAGATCAGTGAATCTTGCTGTGTACAGAGACATAGTCATGCTTCCCTACTGTAGATGAAGATGCTCTTATATGTGTACTATGCGAAGAGTCACTGGAACAAACTCTGCATGAAATAGTCTCTCAAAATCTTCACAGAGAAGCATCACCTCATCGTGAACCTGGAGCATCAAGCTCTGTCATCTTCCTGCTAATTCCTGTAGAAGATCGGCGGAAGGGATCACCGTGAGATCACCTGGTGTCCCTACCAGTCGGAAATCTCTCACCACAAAGTCTAGCCAATCCTTAGCCACCTGTGGGTGTATCTCTCCCCTGAACCTGGGTGGCCTATAGCGCTGGAACTCATGAAAAATGCTCAAGAGGCATGCACCCTCTACTGCTAGGATTGGTGGAATCGGTGGCCCAACGGGTATTGGTACCGCTAGTGCCTCCGCTGGTGCCTCTACTGGAAGAGGGCCCTGCATCGAGGCCTCATATCATAGTGGGCTATTAATGCATACTATATCCAGAACCCTAGATAGCTATCTATGTGGAGGTATCCGGAAAAGAAACAGGTGCACCATGTTCAATAAGTCATACCTGGTGAGTTGACTCAAAGAGATTACAAAGAAAACTCTTTAAAACACACACACAATCAATGTTTTCATGCACTGAGTCAGAAATTAGAAGTTAGAGTCTTGGTGTATGGATAGGTCAACCTCCACACCAACACTGGATTCATTAAATTGATAACCACACTCACTAAACTTAACAATATTTCCATTAAAAAGGTCAGAGTCCTATGTTCTACAGTAGAATAGACTCCTCTGATACCAATTTGTTAAGACCCGTCCCCCGGGGCCCATGCCGTGACTACCCCAAGACCGCCTTCCATAGGCTAGGGGCTGGCGACTAGCACCAAAGGCATATTCCCTAAAATTGGGAAGGCATTGCCTTTATAAACTTTAAACACACACAACCAATCACACAACAAGATACAAACTAAAGTAAATTTAATAGTAAACAAATTGAGTACAGTAAGCAAAAGGGGATAGAATACAAGCCCAACTGGAAAGTACAAGAAACTGAAAGTAAAATTAAAATGGAATAGCTCTTGTGATCACGCATAAAGGATCATACCTAAAGGGTAGGTACAACTCTCGAAGGGTCGTCTATATGGTATGCCCTGTCTAAGGTCCACCTCCGAGCTACCTCTAGTTCTGGTACTCTCATCCTCAGTCAGTTATGTCCGTCATCTACACCAAACACAATGAGGTGCGAGCATAGGCCATGTAGGGGTGAGTATAAAGATATTCAGTAGGGACCCCGAGACCCTCAAGGTCTCACAAATCTAAAAAGGATAAACCACAAAGCATGAAAACAACTGAAAATCCTACTTAGGTATATGCCCATACATATACCTAAGTTATCAAGTAAACCCATCTCAAACATGAGGAAACACAAGGCCCAACTCATTAGCCAAAAGATCAAATGTTCCATAAAGGAAGGAATACCACAAAGGTAAGTACCACACAGGTATGAAACACACTAAAAAATACCACCAAGGTATTACCATGAAGGAATGTACCACACAGGTACAGACTCAGCTCACACCAGGTATAACTTAGGTATAGTAGTAGAGATGATTAGATGTATCTACTGAATCATCTTACTTTGTTATGAGGCAGACCCATGAAGGATCCTAAATCATCATCAACCCAGAGAGGATCTTAGTACATTGCCAGAACCACACAGGATCCTAGTACCTCTTTAGACCCACACAGGATCCTAGTACATCGTCAGACCCACACGAGATCCTAGTACATCATTATTACGTTGTCAGACCCACACAGGATCCTAGTACATGGTCAGTACGTCTCCTGACGCACAAAAGATCCTAGTACATCATCAGTATGTCGTTAGACCCACACAGGATCCTAGTAAATTGTTAGTACATCATTATACCCACACAAGATCCTAGTACATCGTCAGTACGTCGTCAGACCCACATAGGATCCTAGTACATCTTCAGTACGTCGTCAGACCCACACAAGATCCTAGTATATAGTCACTACATCATCAGACCCACACAGGATCCTAGTACATCGTCAGTACATTTTCAAACCCACAAATTATCCTAGTACATCTTCAGTACGTCATCAGACCCACACAAGATCCTAGTACATTGTCACAACCAGCTATAGGGTTCCCGCACTAAGCTCGCTTGTCTCCAGGAGGGTCCGCTCCTCAAGAAACTGTCAATACTCCAAATTCCACTAAATCTCATTAAGAAGTTTCCCAAAGGACCAACACGTCATATGGGTCTCAACGCAATAGAATATGCGTCAATCGGACACCCGCTCTGAAAATTATTAGCCTTTTAGTCCCGAGGGCCCAGTTGGATTCGTGATCGATCCAACCTGACCGCATCCCAAATTTATGAAAATATCAAGTGGGGAATACCAAAGGGACCATCTTACTCCAAGTTTTCCAACACCACTGATGGTTCTTCAAACGGACGCTCAGTGCCAAAGTTATGACCGATAGAGTGAAAATGGGTTGAAGCTGGCCTGGGTCTGGTCTGACCTGGTCAGACCGACCCGACCCACTGGGTCCAGCCTGGCCCACTGGTTCTGGCCCGACGCACGAGGTCCGGTCCGGCCCGCGCTAGGCAGCTTTGCATAGGGTGGCTGGGTGGCCCGACCCGGGGTGACTGAGCGGCCCGACCCGTGGTGGCGGGGCGGCCGCTGTACGGCTCGGGGGCCGTGGTGCGGCACAGAGGCCGCGAGGTGGCACAAGGGCCTCTAGGCGGCGTGAGGACTGTAGGGTAGTGTGGGGGCCGTGGTACGGTGGTGCGGTAGGGTGGCCACGATTGCATCGTCTCCTTGATCGCGGTCGGTGGTGTTCCGACCACAGTATCCGAGTCCCACCGGTGCCATTCTTTGGTACTAGTCGCCGTAATCTTCCATTGCGAGGAACACAACAAAAAACTCAAGAAATTGTGGAGAGGTCGGGCCATGTTCGTTTGGCCCACACCCTCTGCATTAGGGTGGTAGCAAGCGGCTTAATAAATCTTGTATGAAGAATGTCAAACCCTACAACCTCTGGAAATGATTATTGGAAAACCCACAAAAAGAAATCATCCTCGGATCAACTAGTTAGATAGTTGATCAACTTTCTTTGTTTAAAAGGGAAGAACATGGGAATCCATAATCACACATAATTTAACCCCTACCTTAGAGGTTTGTCGATGGAGGTTGCGAGGAAGGAGACGAAGTTGTTGGGGATAATAGCGTCGATGTTCATCGCTTCCGTAAGACGCTTCCAATGTTGGATTGAACGTCGTCCTCATTCTTCAATTCCAGAGTGTGTTCTTTGTTGGAGGAAGAAGAATCCCTCCAAGGTTCTCTCCCAATTTTCCTTTTCCATCCCTTTCTCCAATTCCACCAAAAATGAATAGACAACATAATTTTAATTACGTAGATCAATTCTGTTGGCACAGCTAAAATGGTGACACATCTCATTAATTGTTATTTGGCTCTAACAACTAAATGGAGAGTTGGCATAATAGATTTAGGGAAGTTGAGAGGTTTTCTCCCATTAATGGGGTTCAGGTGGTCCCTACCACTAGAATTCAAATTGGGAGGTTTTATGCTCGGTGGTCCCCACCTCTATAACCTTCACATGAGAGTTTCAAGTAAAAATAAAAATTTTAAAATTTTTTTATTTTTATTTTTCCATGATAAAGTGAAAAACTATCTTTCACCCTCGACCTACTGCGGTCTAGGTGAAGGTCTCCCTAAGCGAATACCAGCGCTACGAGTTCAAGAGTGCCCTCAGATTTAAATTCCAAGCATCGGTTCCAAAGTTACAAAAACCCACTCGTACCTTTACTGAACGTACCTGAAATGTTTTTCAAAAATTCATTCTGGGCACACTAGGCCTCAAAATCACGCACCGTCATTTTTTGTGGACTTATAAAATTCCCATATAGTAAAAAAAATTACATGGAAATTCTGGGTCTTTATAGATTTTGTTGATATAAATGTTTGGTTTAGTTTTAACTTGAGAGGTTTTAGTGGGGTGACTTGGGTGTACTACCAACCATTAGATACATTGTTCTTATGTTGGTTGTATTTCAAACTAGTATTCTTGATCCTTGTGATATGATTTGATGGGTGGAAATTATACTAACCATTAGTGTGTTATGTGACATGTTCAAACTCTACATTGGCATAGAAAAAAATAGGTATGGTCAATCATGGATGTCATGATTGACGTGGAAGATACAAAAGGTATTTATTATTGATGTGCTATTACTTTTATTATCATGTCACATCGGAATAAACTTAAATATATTCTAGATTAGGTTATGGACATCAGCGATGATTCCATATTGAGTTGTACTCACACACTACATGGGCTTCTCAGTGTTTGTATTTATGTCATGGTTGATGACATAGTTAAGAAAAATGTTCATATAGTGAATGGTTGAGTTAGATATACGGAGACAAAGATGAATGATGATTTTGATTTAGGGCTTCGTATCAGTTTTTTTGAAAGTTTCCCTTTATTTATTTATTTTTTACTATGTAGTATATGATTGGCCCATAAGATATCACACTTATATTTGTGTGATATGTATTATATTATAGTTTCTCATTTTTATATGGCATGTCAATTTTGATTTACTTCTTATGGAAACATAGCTATAATGTCCATATCCCTACTTTTATATTGAGATGATTTCTTATTGATATTTATTTCTCTAATATTTTTGGTTACCCAATCCATAGGTTATAGTCTCCCCACATGGTATTAATTTACCCTCACCACTAATCATCACCCTCTAATGTATTGAGAGGTATTAATTAGGCACGTAATACGAACGTTTGGTCATGATATAAGAGGATTTAGTGAAGGAAATTAAATTATAATGAATAATTATGACAGTAAATGATATTTTATACTAAAAAATATTTATAAATTATCAAAAGTATTCAAAAAATTTATAGAACACTTTTAAATTTATATTTTTAATTTTCACCCTTTTCAAATGATTACATAGTTGAATTTTTTGACTACTAAACTAACTTAAATACAACAAATAATTAATGAAAAAAACAAAGAATAGGGTTTTCATTTCATACCAAAATATCTTGGAATATTGTATCCCTTTTAAAATAACCTTTACATTATAAGATATAAATTTTTGTAAGATTTTTTATCACAACTTGCTCTCAATAATTCTACTAAAGCTGCACACATGATTTGTTGGGATCATTACATGCATGATAACGTTTAATAACATTTATACATGCCATAAAATTAATCCATTTAACCCCATTTTATTTATTATAGGTGTTTTATGTATCTAATTATATAGAGTTCATAAATAAATCTCTCTGAGTATAAGATATGGGCTTTTACTTACAACTTATTTGGATTTCTTTTTCAATGTGGTTATAACGAAATAAATTTCAATAAATGATTCAATAACTATATTTTTGGGGTTATTCACCTCTTTATCATTGTAACATCTTGATATTTTAGTTTAAGAAATAATACCATGTTTGATTATGTGTACCACATGAAATAACTAACTTAAAATGAATAATGATATATTATTAAAATATTATTATTCTAATTTGACCATTATAATCGAGTTTTTGAATTGGGGGGAAAGAATTGTATTAACTACTTTAAGATATATTTGTAGAAAATTTTTCCTTAATAAAAAGTTTTGTATTAATGAATAGTTAAGATGAAATCATTTTTAAAAATAATTTAATAAGATTAAATGAGATATTTTTCCAAAAATTGATTTATATATGCAACGTATTTTCATCAAAATAAATTAAGCAAATCACTATAGAAGAATGATTTTTTCGAAATTTATATATTATATTTTTAAAAAATAAAAAATCATCTAATTTTGGTTATTAGATAAACAATGGGGATAAATTCCTTTAAACATTAAAAACACCCTTTCTTAAAAAATGGGTTTTATTTCATTTTTTGTGAGGATTTTAGGAATAATTTATAAAAAATTTAGAAATTGAATTTGATGAAATGGAATTATTTTTTTTGAATTATAAATTAAAAAAAACTTTAATATAATATATAAATATTTTTCTAAAAATATTGAATTTTGGGTGAATAGTAGAAAATATTGATTTTATAAAAAATTGATTTAATTTATTTAAAAAAGGAAATTTAAAAGTATCATTCTATCTTGTATTTTTATAGTCAAATAATTTAAATTATATTAAACATAATACAATTAGTTCTATGGTAATCAATTTTATATATGATTTTTCAATTAAGTAATTTTTAGGCATAAAAATGGTCATTTTTTTAAAAACATAATTTCATTTCATTTCACAAACTTATATTAAAATTAATTTTTAACCCTTATTGAAATTAAATCATAGAAAATGGTTTTTAAATATTGAATCAGTATATTCAAATTATCTAATAAGATATATTTCATTTCTCGTAATTATGAATATTAATCATGGTAAAAGTTTATCACCATAATAAAGGGTAAAATGGATTAATTGAATTTGAAATTATGGGTAAGACTTAAAAATACATTAAAAAATTCATTAATCATATTATATATAGGTATTTCATCTATAATCATCATAACTTCTAATAAATGGATACAATTTCCACATAATCATTATTATGATCTTCAAATTATTTTGTGTAAAGTCTAATTACAAAATGTCACCCTATCTCACATCTTATGTTGTCATGATATGGATATAGATAAAAAAGACATATATATGAATTTTAATTATAATATTGATGAATAAAAAACTATATTTTTGATATTGATTTTTTTAGTTGTGGTATAATTACCGAGAACACTTACGTAACAAAGCTACACAACTTGTACAAATAGTATAAAAACAAAGTAAATGATTTTAAAAAAATTAAAAGTAATAATTTATCGGTGAATTTTTATTTAAAATTAATTTTATTGATACTTTTAATGGTATGTAATATCATTTTTATTTATAATCTAATGATATTTTTATAATCATGTGTTTAATGTCAAGGTTTTTAAATAGACCAAAAATTGAATTTAAATTCTAATTAATATGTAAGAATTATTTTTAAAACATTATAAAATCATTAAAATCAATTTATAATATAAATTCATGAGAAATGTTTTAGGATATAATGAATGGTCCATGTATTTTTCACTTTTAATTTTTAAAATTACCTTCTGATCACTTAAGGGATTGCAAAATTTGTTACCATAATTAAGGTTAAAAGGTTTAGTGAGGGTGTTAATATAAGAGATATGGTTCACAATTACACTTAACTTATCTAAATATTATTGTTTTAATTTATTTAAATCTCATCATCCTTATAATTTATTTTATGGACATTTGAATCCATTTCATATGAGTTAGAAACATATTATATATTAAGATTGCATGTATTTACAAGATTTCTACCCGCCACATTATAAAAAGGTACATATTGTCCTCTATTCCTCACACCTATTAATCAATTATAATCTACCAAGATCTATACAAATCCAAACCCAAACTTCATAACCATTTCCTTGATGTTGTAGTCATACCAAAAGACCACAACGAAACATTTCTAGTTCACCCCAACATTCTCCTCTTGTCCCACACTTGTTGACCAGCTTTTGGATGTCAAGAAAACATCCCTAGAATGTAATTTTAATGTGGTTGATTTTACTTAATTTTAAATTAGTATCATTATATAAGTTTCTACTATATATAGTTTTATACACATTCCAATTTCTGCTATGATGTCTGGGATATAACTATCTGACTAAATAAAGTAGTAGGAAAAAGGTGTGAGTGACTATTAAACTATATAATAAATGTTTTCCAACGAACTAGATGGATAATATGCTATGATTATGACTTATATCCTGAATGAAACTATTGCATATACATTCTCCCTATCCCCAATAAAATGATGCTATTGACCTTCACTAAACCCACATATTAAAGTGAGATGATCTATTAACTTTTTTACCTACCTATCATGGGTATCTCAACTGTATGAATATGAATACCTTGTTATAAATTAATATTTAGTAGTATTAAATTAAATATTTTACATTTTCATATAGAAAAATTAATTCTCTCCCCTTTATGGAGAACTATTTATTTGTTAATATAAATCCTAAATCAGTTTCTATTCATTTAGATTCTGGGTACAAATGTTTTATTTTATGAGATATGCTTGCATGGTTAAAGGAATAACATTGGAAATTATTTGTAGAATTTTTTTACCAAGTCTTCAAACCCTTCTTTAGAAGGATTAAGGTGTAAGACAAAAGGGGTTTTTCCAAAGAAGAGGTATAACTCTTAACTGGGTGTTTTCTTGTTTATATGTCATTCTACATACATAAAACCCACAATAATAATTTTATTAAATTAACACCAGTATATCAAATATTATTAAATATTATTATATTTATGGTGAAATAATATTCTATCACTTTTTCCATTCAATGGGATATTAACACTCTGCTTGTGTATACATGTAAACTAATATCTCCAGGAAGTGATGTGTACAATTTTTCATCACGAAAGAATATGGATAGTTAGACTGATTTATTTAATGAAAATATTTGTTATTTATGAAATAATTATGGTTCTTTAAATTTAAAATATTACAAAATATCTTAACCTTCCATCCATTGGAAAATGATAATGCCACTCACACACACATGTGGAGTACCACCTTCATGAATCAATGTGATTAATTTTTCATTTTCACATTACATGGATTGTTCTAAAATTGTATTTTATCTACAAAAATAATAATTATGTAATGATTTATAATCTATATATGATGTTACTATGACCTCTTTGACCATGCTAAACCTATCAATTTTTTTTGGGAATATAAACATAACATCTTCAAACCGTCTGATATGAAATTAATCAATTTAGTAACTATATAAGACATGATGATGAATGATATAAATGGAATTATGATAAGGTAATAAAATTTAAAATGTTTATTAATAAATTAAATATTTAATATACTTATATTATGCATGATTTAAAAAATGTGTGTAGTGATTCAGGCTCGAGGTAAGGGACTTTATTTTAAAAATATTAATTTAATCTTTTCCTTCCAACTATTTCTCTTCCTTGATATATTTCTTTTAGATTTTTTGAAAATGTTATTATTTATGATTAAAATGTTTATAATGGAAAATTTTTACCCCTTTTTACACCCATTACTTTTGATACCCTCCATTTTCATGCATGATTGTCACCATAATTCCTTAACAAAAAAAACACATTAATAACATTCATGAATATTTTTTGTTTTTGTGTCTTAGAAACATGTTAAATAATAGAATAATTACATAAAGAAATAAAAAAATAAACATAATTTAATCCTATTTAAGAAAACCTTTATTAAGCTATCCTATTTCAACTCACTACAAGCAGTTTCCTAAGGAAGTAGATTAATAGAAAATAGAGAGTATAAAGCCTGGTAAGGAATAAAAAATGGATATGGAACCCAAGTGATAATAATGGATATTAAATGAGGCATAACATGATATAATAATCATGATTATAACATTTATAAAAATTAAAGGTAGAAATTACCTAAAAATGACACATTCTTAAGAATATCAACACGGTTCAACACCAAGGCCTCATAAAAAATATTTGCAAGGTTATTACCCAAGGTATCATAAACCTATTATATCTATGATTAATTATTTACCCAATATATTGTATCAATATCAAGTATAACCAATAGTATGAATTAATTTATGTGTTCCACATTGATCAATTATCATAGGAAGACATTTCATCAATTACCCATGTGAAATAATGAATGAGTTTAGAATTAAAAAGATATACATTTTATTCTTTTAAACTCATGATAGGGGAATTTGTACTTTATATATTTAAATATGCATTAAATATAGTATATTTATATTTATTTTAACACCCATTAATGAAAATTGGGTTGGATATTCACAAAAACATGTCATGGAAAATAAATAGATAATTTCAGATGTGTAATGGGTGTACATAAAAGTTCAAGGAAGAGGTAAATGATAGAGGAAGGAATTACCTAATCATTTTTATATTAAGGGATTATTATGACCATTTGAGAAAATATTAACATGTAAAAAATTCTCATAATAAAGTAAATTATTTAATTGAAAAGAATAGGTAGATACTGTTTACCTTGAGATGTTTCTTCTTAATGCTTGGAAAGAGTGAATTAAAAACATAAGAAATCATTGGAAAGACTCCAAAGAGAAAAAGTGAGAAAAAAATTATACTTAAATACACGGGAGTGGATATGAAAGGGATAATTGGTTGTTTTTTTAAAGAAATAGTGGGGATTTAATTATTAATTTAAAAACATAGGCCTTGTACTCTAAGTTAATAAAAAAAGACATAACCAATGGAATTATAAAGGGTTTTACCATGTTATTATCCAAGAAGGTGTAATTTTATGAATATTTAACTAGTTTAAGAACATAAATCCTTAAAATAATACCATTGATGAAGTGAAACTGAGTTGTGTCCATAATTATTTTTTCGAAATATTAAAATATCTTTTTGGTGTTAAATGATTCATTATAGTTTTATAAAATTAATATTATTACTTTTAAATACATAATTATAACGATGAATAATATTTTTGGTTCATATATACATAAAATTATTTGTTACATAACTTTTATATCATTATAATGTCATAATACCTATTGTATATTTATACTGAATTTTACTTAGTACACAAAAATTTTATTATCTTAGTTTTTTTGAAACATTCACTCTTGGATAATTTTGACATTATAATTTTAAAAAATTAAATCCATTTTTCCAATAAAAATTTCCAAATAAGATAAATTTAATTATCTTAATAAAATGCTTATTTATTGAAATCCAATAGTTTTATGACATAATCAACATTCATGCCTCCATTAAAATTATCTAGGACATTATAAAATTATATTATCATTAATATATAAATAAATATTTTTTTATAAAACTATTTCATGAAAATATTGGTTTTTAATTATTGAATTTACCATTAATGTGTATTTTTTTTTGAAATTATATATTTTCCCAAAAAAACAATTATGTTTTATTTGTATCCAAAAATATATATATTATATCCATATTTTATTCATGTGTATTTTATTAAATAAAATAATAATGATAATGGTATTAAAGAAACCAAAATTTCAATTATAAAAATAAAATCACATTGTTATAATACTATTGTCCAGATACATAACCCCTTATTACATCGATAAATTCCCAAAGGGTAAGGTGTGGCTCACATAACATTGATATAGTGGTGATATATACTAATGTGAAATTCTACCACAGTTGATTATGCTGGATATTTTCTTGGTGAATCTCTCCTTGTGTTTGGTTAAGGGAAAACCCTAGTGACAATAGCTCTCTCCCATGTTCAGACATATTGGCATCAAAAGACATGATACAACTGGTTTAGGCCAACATTTCTCTGTTATGGTTCAATTATATTTTTTCATCACCCAATAAATCAATTATCATATTGCGAAATTATCATAATAACCAATAGTCATATTGTACAAGGGTCATATTTAAAAAACGGTCTCGTAATGGTTAGATCCTAATGGTCGTGTTACCCAATAGACACTATATATACTCCACAATTCTCAAACTTGAGGATTCCTTGCCAACAAACTTCATAACCAATTATAATATCAATCATATTCCTAATGAATCTATTTGTTTTTAATGTTTTAATATATAGAGTGATCTTTATGGGATAATTTGAGCCTATAGAGTTTACATTAGTGAGTTAATTATTCTTTTTCATTTATATCCCTATATTATCTCTAGCTGTTATAGTCAACACTATTTCATGATGTGAAATGAATTATAAAATTATTTTTACGGATTCTATTTTAAAAAATAATAATATTGTCTTTGTGTGACATAACATATTTTTTAATAATAAAAATAAAATTTTAGGAAATTATATCTCCCCATTAAAATATTCCAGACTAAAAATTTTTGTTGAATAACAGACCATATTTCTAATATGTTTTGCATCATGTTTTTTAATATAAAGATCCATATAAAAATTCCATAAATATTTAGGGGCCAAGTTCCTTTGGAAAATTAGGTACAAAGACCAATAACTTAAAATAAAATAAAAAATATTTATTTAATGTTATGAAATGTACTCCTAGATTACTTTAAACTCTTAATAATGCACATGATAACCCTAGGACAAAAAATAGAAAGGGGTGAGCTATAAATCCTTATAAAGGAATAATCAAGGAAAAAACGATGATGAATAATACATGTTATTCATGTGGAATATCATGATAACATAAAGAGCTAAGAATCACACATACTCACATGGAATAACGGAATAAGAAAATTACATCAAAAAATAATGGTATCATGGGAATGTGGAAAAAATACGTAACATTTCATCATAAGAATAAGTCAATGACAACCACCAATTTTTCATAAAATTGTGTTCTAAGACCATCCACCCATGTACCATAAATGATATCTCATGAGATGAAAAAATAAACCAATTCATTAGAGCACTATAAAGTCATACCATTCATATGTATAAATTTACAAATTCCACATTGATTACATAACATAAGAAAACATTTATGAATTTAAATCCCTTGATTAATGAATATAGGTTTCATATGTGGAAGTCCCTAGTCAATGAGTAATATTTATATCTCAGTGAATAAATTTGAATAAAAATAACATTGGGTATTTAAAAAAAGTTACAAAATAGATAATAATAGGATAATTTTGGAAGTATAATATGTGTACATAAATTCTTATAGAATTAAGTCATGTCTGTAATGATTTTTTTAAAATATAAAATATCTTTTAGGTTTTAGAATGTTATTTTTAGTTCTAAAAAATTAATATTATTACATAAAAATTCTTTATTTTAATGAAAAATACTATTTTTTCTGGGAAAACCCTTTATTGAATTATTACATCACTTTTAAGTTACTATGATTTCATAATATGAATCATATTTTGTACCATATTTAATTTTTACCCAAAATTGTATTGTATCACAATATTTTGAAACGTTTTTCATTGGCTAATTTAAACATGTGAATATAAAAAATGATATCAATTTAATCAAAAATAATATTTTAATATAAGAAATTTTAGTTTTAAAAAAAAATTATTCTTAATTGAAAAGTATATTTTTATGAAACAATAAAATTTATGGGCCTTATAAAATTTACTTGGGACATTATAAAAATATATTATCATTTATATTTAAATAATTAGAGTTTTATATAACTATTTCAAAAAAATAACATTATATTTAAAATACTTAAATATATTATAAAATAATTTTTAAGTAAAATATTTTATTATCCAAGAATATAAATTAGTTTTATTTATATATAATATTAAAATTATATTCATTTGTAAATAATAATTAAAATGGGATTGAAAAAACCACTATTTTTTTAAATAAAAAAATACACCTTTATAATATTGAGGTCTAGATAAAAATTATTTATTACACCAACATGAACCATAAGGGTATGGTGTACGATGGTGGTACATTCACAAGGTGTCTCAGTAACCATTGATCAAGGGGTTATTTCTTCTAACTTGAAATTTTCTTGTGGGTTGTACCACTAAAGCATCACTTTTTTAAGCTCTAATTGGGTTTGGTCAAGAGTGAAACGCAAAAGCATTACCACCCACCCAATATATGATAAATGATCTTTGTAATACATAATTATACTGTTTGACACCATCATTTGTCCCTTATACATTAATTAGTTATTTTAATTATCTTTAATATTCATTAATTCAAACACTCATATTATAATATCTACATTACTAATGGTCATATTTCCCAACAGTTATAATACCCAACAATCATAATTCATAATGGTCATAGTGGTTTTATAATACTTATAAATACCACTATTTTAATCATTCATTGACTACATCAATATCTATGAGGATCAATATTAGTCACCTAAAAATTAACATTACATTAATAAATTTCTAATTCCTTTTTAAAATGTTTTTATGAGTGTTATAATCCTAAGATATTTAAATGATTGTATTTTCCTATTTTAATTATTATATTTGTTTTATTTTCCCATTGTAGTATTGTTTATTTTACAGGGTTTAATTACCAACTAAATGTAATTTTCCCAATTAAAGAGATAAATTATTATAAATGTGTTTTTCACTATATTATATTACTAAATATGTCGTTTATACATATATAGAATGGAAATTCTACATAAAATGTTCATGTTCATTATATTATTTTTTTCCTTAATAAACTTCACCTTTGATATTTCCTTTCATACACTAAAGTGAAAAAAATGAGGTTATATTTTTTACATAACTTCCTATGGTTCCTAGGTTTCCTCCTTGAATTTATAGTTCTTCCAAATAACATTGACCATGTGAGTTTTCTTGTTATACTTAACTTTATCGACATGGTCAAAGATTTTCTACCAATGCTCCTCATTAGAATGTTCATTAGCCAAATATTACACCTATGGATTCGGTGTATATGAGGGATCTGATATCTAATTTTTTTAAGAGAGATACATGGACCATATCATTAATTTGAAATAATTTTTGGGGGAGTGAATATTTATGGGTGGCGTATATAATGCAATAAATAATTTCAGAGGTGAAAATATACCTAGGACATAGTTATCCATTATTCAAAAACCTCATTACTCTATTATAGAGATATATATATAGGGAAAAAAATCTCCAACATTTAACTTCAGGTCTTGATAATAATTATCTACATAACTCTTTTCTCAAATTTCTTCAGTTCTAATGTGTTTTTGAATGAAATAAACCTTCACAACCATTTATTTTACTAGTTCTGGTTTCTATAGATTCTACTCTCCAATATAATCCAAACATTTTGTAATTCAATATTTTTTTTCCATAGATGGATTTTGAAGGATCCATTTGAATGGAAAAGTATAATATATTATTTTATGAGAACATGAGTAAAGGAATATGTTAATCCCAACATACTTTTAAGTCTATTAAGAAAGATCCCAACAAATTCTTAAGTGTTTTCATAGTCTCTTCAGATTAGCTACCAATTAGAGTTATATGATTTATTAATGTTTAACTATATGTTTGGAACATATTAGAGAGTTTACCTGAATTTTTCGGTGAATTATATATCTCAATATGACATAATAAATGTTGGTGTTCCATGAAGACTCACCACTTATATAATGTATATACTTGAATGTTGATTGAGTGAGAGGCCCTTCTGAATGGAGAAGAATTGAGTAGCCTTTGTATTATGGTCCACTATAACCGATATGTCATTGTTTCCTTTGGTTGACTTTGGAATACCCATGACATAATCTATAGTGATATTTAACCATTTAAACATAGGTTTATGTAACAATTACATCATATATTTGGCATTATTCTTTTTTTCCTTCACTTACTTATATTCAAGGGACTTTTATTTATACTCCATAACCCCCCTCTTCATATTTTCACACCAATAGTTCTCTCAGAGATTCCTATTCATATCCATGATCTCTGTGTGGATAAATAATATTGAGCTTTGAGAATCATTCAATAGATCATTTATCTCAATATCTAATGGAATTCATATTCACATCCCAAATATCACAAGTTTATCTTTATCTATATTGAATTTTATTGATTTCTCTTTACTTAAAGAATCCACATTTTTTTATCTCCCCATATTCCCTTTGAGCTTCCTTAATATTATCTAGAATTGATGGCTGAGTAATCATAAGAGAAAGTTAAGATGGTGTTTTCTCCTCTATGATTTGCATGTCCATAATTTTTATTTATAAGAAGATTATATTCCTATCACTCTTCATAATGAATACAGATTTATAATCCTTTATACTCAAATAATATTAAACATTATTGACCGTCATAGGATGGAAAGGGATCGAATATCCATAATCCGTTATTACATCTTACCACCTTTATTAGATCATATTGATATTTATGTGTGTGAATATATAATTGAGTCTCCTATAGTCTGTATATATGTGACACCTAACACTATAGAGATAATTCTTATAAGTAATCAATTTAAAGATTACATCAGCCAACTCCATATCATGTGTATGATAATTCTTCTCATGCAACATCAACTATAGAGAGGAATAGGCCATCAATTTATCATTTTTCATAAGAAAACAACATAAGGAGTTCTTTTCTAATAAATTTAGATAAAAAAACCCTTTAACACATGTTGGTAGAATGAGTAAAAATGTAGTTATTTGACACTTCTTTCACTCCTTGACGCACTTTTCACATTCAATAGATAAAAACACATTACTACCATTGGAGTTATCTTAGTTAACATGCTTGAAAATCAATATAGGTTTCTAAAAAATCATTTATATTACCTATATAGTCTATTGAAACTATGTATCTCATTTATAAACGTTTATACGGTTCATTCGTCAACCACTTTTCGTTTTATGGATCCACAAATATCCCATTACCTGTGATAACATTCCCTAAGAATGATACTTTCTCTATCCAAAACACACTTTTATATAAATTTTCAAATAATTTATTTTTTCTTAGAGTTCAGAGTACAATACTGAAATTCTTCCCATATTAATATTGTATTTTAGATTATATGAGAATATCATCTAAAAAAGACCATAAATTTTTCAAGTTAATCTCTAATGACTTTATTCATTATGTATATGAATATTTTTGTAGTATTAGTGAGTATAAATGTCATCAGATTAAACGCATAATGTTCATACCTTATATGGAAGTAAATCATATGAATATCCTACCTTTTTATCTTAAATTGTTGATATCCATCTAAAGGACCAATTTAGAGAAAAATTTGTCCCCACATAACTAATCAAACAAGTCTTGAATTCATGGATGTGGATTGCTGTTCTGAATCACAATCTTGTTTAGCTCATGGTAATCAATTCCTAAATGCAATGACCCATAATTCTTCTTAACAATGAGGATGTGTACACCCCATAGAGAATAACATGGGAATATGAATCCTATTTCAAAATTCTATTGTACATACTTCTTTATTTTCTCTAGTTCAAATGGGTGCAATCCATATGGAGACATGGATATTGGTGGAGCTCCATGTATATGATCAATTGAGAGATCAACATATCAATTAGGATTAAGGCAATGAAAATATTCAAGGAATACATATAGGTATTGTCTTATAATACGAATGTATCCAAGAGTGATCCACTCCTTCGTCTCAATCATTTTATCAAGACATTATTTCCCATAAGGAAATGTTATCTATTCTTCAAAATAAGTTTCTAAAGGAGATTCATCATCTTCCTTACACTTATATGAAATCATAGAATGATTTGGGGTATATAAGGTGAATTAATTCTTATTTTTGTGGGACATATATAAGGAAAACTAGTCCATACCTAATATAAAATTAAATTAAACTAATGGGAGTATGAGAAGGTTTTTCAGGATATTCCTATGTCTAACTTCATATGTACAAAATTGATCATATAAGATAAGAACATATTTCATAATTTCAATCACATGATTTAAAGAATGATGGATTAATATAAGAATGTTCCCAATTAATGAAGTATATTTATACATAGGTGAGTACCTATAATTTAAAATATGTTTGATTATTCATAATATAAATGTAATACATGGAAAAATAAAGGATAATTTCAGAAAAATAATGGGTGTACATGAAAGTTCATAGAATGGAAAAATTAAATACTAAGGCAACCTATCATTATTTTTGAAATATTTAGATAGTAAATGAATATTAATTAACCTAATAAATCACAATAAATTTATAATCAAATGTAAATAAAAAATAATTTCTCAAATGGAAAAGAAGATGGAGAGAATGACTTACCTTGAGAGGATTCTTCTTAATGCTCAGAAAGTGATCCTTAGAACCTTGGGAACTTCTTTGGAGGTGTATATAGAGGAAACATTAAAAGAGATTAATAATTCATAGATTTATAGTGAATATTAATGGTATAATGTGAGGGTATTTATAAAAAGAACTGGGATTTTTTACTAATTTAAAAACAAATGTCTTAGACACTTAGCTAATAAAAAATACAAAATCATAGGCTTTACCATGGGGTTTTCCCATGGTATTTCTATGGATTAGTGGTGTTTAATATTTTATTAGTCTAGTAACCTTAATCATTAGTATAATATCATTCATAATGTGTAAGAGAGTAACGTTCATAAATAATTATTTTTAAAATCCTAAAATATCCGTTAGCTTTTGGAATATTTCATATAGGTTTGGGAAAATAAAATTATCACATTTAAATAACTTATTTTAATGGAAACCAAACTATTTTTTCTTGATATAAAACTATATAGAATTTATTAAATTGATTTTATGTTATTAGGATGTCATAATACTTAACATATATTCATACCATATTTAATTTTTACAAATTAAATTCACAATCTGTGAAAATTAGAAAAAATCACTATTGGATAATCTCAATGTTCTAATTTTAAAAATGATATTTATTTTATCAAAATAAATGTTAAAAATGATAAATTTAATATTGAAATAAAAAAACTATTTATTGCAAATACGTTACTTTAGGACATAATCAACAGTCTTAATCTTATAAAAATTACCCCATACATTATAAAATTATATTATTATTTTTATTTAAATAATTAATATTTTATAAGTCTCTTTCTTGAAGAAAAACTTCTAATTAAAAGTATTTAACTTATATTAAAAGTTTTTTAATTAAAATGATATATTTTTCCAAAATAGAATTACTTTTATCTATTTATCATAATTATCTTCAATTCATGTGTATATAATAATGAAAATATAATTATAGATATCACTATTTTTTTTTCTAAGAATGGAATTATGCCTTTATAATACTATCGTCAAGATACATAATCTTTTTTTGTAATAGAATACACCCAAATTGTAATGTGTGAGATGGAGGGACTTTCATGGGGTTCCTCATCTAACATAGATGTTGTGTAGATTTATAATAACATGAACATTTTGTGTATAAGGCTCCGCTTGAGCCTCATTTATTGAACCTATTATTAGGATTAGTTAAGTGTGAACCACAGAAACACTAAATCTCCCCCATTCTATAAGAAATTAGCTTCATAATACATGATTCATCTGGTTGAGGCCATCATTTCTCCCTTTTGTATGAATTATATCTCCTAATTACCCTTAATATACAATGATTCTAATAGTTTCATTACAACAACTACATTACTAATGGTCCTAATTCCGAATAGTCATAATGGTTTTCTACTTATTGTAAATACATTATATTTTATTGATTCATATATTACTTCAATATCATTCAATGTTGTACATTTATTTAAATTCAATATTATATTAATAACATATTGTTTTCTTTTTATAGCGTCATTCGTGAGCGCTGTAATCCCCAATGATCGAGATGATCCAAATTTTCTTATTTAAATTATTTTGTTATTTTTATCTATTATCCTATTTTAATATTGTTTATTTTGTTTGGATTAACTTTTAACTAAATTTAATGTTTTAAAAAATGTAATAAAGTGAAATCATTGTGTTTTATAATATACTACATTACTAAATATATAGCACATACATATATAGAAGGGAATATATATATATATATATATATATATTTCCGGGTTATTAAATGTTCTTCCTCTAAATAAATGGATTTATTTTTTCCTTCAGCGCCTCTAGTGGCTCCGAAGTTTCTTCTTTGAGCTAGTGATTTTTTCAAGAAGACTTTCACAAGTCAGGTTGTCTTGTTACTCAACACTTGTTAAATTTCATCAAGAATTTGGATCAGTTCTTATTCATTTCATAGGTTAATTTCCAATTAAACACCATTTAAATATAGTTTATGCATTGGGTTCATCATTTCCTTTATTAACAGGGACACATGTAAGACATCATGAACCGTTAAAATATTTGGATAAATTTATAATTTCTATGAAACTGATATAACACACTACAATATTTCAAATGGTTTGATTTAACATGGAATATTTTTCCCATTATTTCCAAATCTCATGAATCCTTTCCATGGTGATATTTCTAGGAATAAATTATCCCTAACATTAAAATCGATGTCCTTCATTCTATTGTCTGTATAATAGTTTTTTTAAATTTTACTAGAGTTGATATGTTTTTGGATCACTTGTATATTATTCATATAATCTTTCATAATGTATATCCACAACTTTTTTCCTTCTCAAACATTGTCCTAGAATTTTTGAGTTTTAAACCACATCTCATAGAGTGCTTAATATGAAGAAATTTGAATACTTGAGTGAAAAATGTTGTTTTAAGAGAATTCATGAAGTGGAACATGTTTTTATGAACTCCCTTGAAAGTCAAGAGAGATGACACATAAAATTATTTCTAATGTTTTAGTAGTCCTCTCTGACTACCCATTAGTTTTTGGATGATAGGATACACTAAGGTTTATTTTGGTATTCACAACCTTTTAATGTCTTCTCTGTAACATATAAGTAAATCATGGATCATTGTACAAAATAATTGGTATTGTTTCTCTATGGAGTCTCACCACTTCTTGAATATTCATAGGAGAAAGGTTCTATATGGACAAATCCCATTATATAATAAAATATATAGTTGAATGTGTTAATATATCATCAATTACCCATATGGAGTTGTTTTCCTTGTATTTTTTAGATATCTATTAAAAAATTTCATAGGGATGTTGTCGCACTTCCATACAGGTCTGGGTAGTGGTTGTAACACTCTTTTGGGTAGTTGTTGCTTTGTCTTCACTTTCTAACATACGAACCATGTTTAACTTTATTCAAAAATATCCCTTTTCATATTACATCACCAATAATTATATCACCAATATCTATACATTTTGGATCTTCTAGGATGTACAGCGAATGAAGAGATGTGTGATTAATCCATCAACTCTTTGATTAAATCTATAATATATGGGATACACCACCTTGTACCAGACCTTATTAATCCCTCTTGAACAACTTTGAACTCTTGAAAATTACCATTTTTAATAGCTTTTACCTTCATCTGTAACATTTTATAGTCTCTTTGTTCTTTATTATACTTCCCTCGTATTAAAAGTTGAGAAATAATTTGGAATATGATTAATGATGCCCCTACCCTTATGAATTATATGTGTATATTTACCAAGTACTTGATCAATATAATTCCTTAAACCCTCATTATTGTAAGAACATATGGGTGTTTCTTACTCAACACATCAATAACATTGTTTAATTTTTTTGGTTGATAATGAATAGATCAATCCGAGTCCTTAATAAGATCCAAATATCTTTATTGTCTCATGTTATATTCCCATGAGGTGAAGTTATACTTTAGACAGTAGTATTCAGTGTATATATCGCACTTCTCCCCATTAAGACAATGTCTCTATATCCATAATAAAAATATTTCCACAGGTTACTCCAAATGAGGTGTAATATATTTCAGTTAATGATGCTTCAATTTTTGTGAGGAAAACATAATAATATTTTCATTTTTAATTAATAAACATCATAGTCCATTCAAGTTCACATAATTATAAATGATATATCCTTCCAAATTATAAAGCAATTTTAACACATGTTCACTAACCATCCTCTTAGTTAGTTCATAAAAACTTTATTTACACTCCTGTATACATATAAACTTAACTACTTTTCATGTTAACATAGTTTGTGTATTATAAAACATTTTAAAGTTTTTCAAAAACATTCTATGTTGTCTTATAGGACCATGGAAACTATGAATCTTATTCAATATTACAAGATGATCCCACTCCTCTATCACATTAATCTTTTCTATACCAAACAATATTTCATCATTGGTCACAATGTGTCCAGAGAATGAAACATTTTGTAGCCAGAACACATATGTCCCGATTTCACCAAAAAATAAATCTTTCCTCAGCATTTATAATATAACCCTTAGATGATCCTCAAGTTCCTCATATATTCTGGAATATATGGAAATATTATTAACAATAAACACAAAAAGTTTATCAAGATAGTACCTAAAGACTCCATTAATAAAATCCATAAATATAGTAGAAACCTTTGTTATTATAATGGTCATTCCAAAAAACATGTAGCGTCTATATATTATTCAGAATGAATTCTTTAGAATATATTGTTTTTTATCCTCAACGACCCCAATCCGAGTTCAATATTGGAAAATATTCGATCCCCAAAAATTTGATCAAATAAACCATCAATTCTGTGAAGAAGGTGTTTATTCAACACTATTATCCCATTAGGTTATATATAATCCATTTATTGCAACATTGATTTTTCCTTCTTTAAAAACAGAAGAGTTAATCCCCAATGAGACATATCGAGTTGAATAAAACCATTCTCCAAATGATCTTGATGTTTCTTATTTAATTTCCCTAATTCTAAATATTTCATCCTATAAAGGGTCGTTGATATTGTCTTGGATCTATGTATGAGTTGAATTTAAAACTATACTGTTATTTCTGGAGGACTTATAGGTAATTATTTTTGAATAAATCAATGTATTATTGAATAATGGGTACACATCATGTCTCTATACATTCTTTTTCATCCCCTTATTAAACAATATTTTCCTTATATAGACTATTTTAGGTGGTTATTTCTATAACTAAGGTAGTTATATCTACACTTTGAAAATAAAAATAGTTTACCCTTCAAGGAAACTAAAATTTTATTTCTTATATAGTTTATCATGGAATTACATTTTGAAAAACAATGCTTCCCTATATTATGATATATCCCACCATTTTAATAACCTCTATATTTTCAGAGAGATTTAAGTCACCAACGTTAAGAATGAAATATCCATGTATCCATGGTTTTGAAATATTTTCTCTTAGATTTTTAACTGTCAAATCTACAACAAGTAGTTTGGGGATTAATTTTATGTTCTTTATAAACATAAAAGAAATAAATAAATTAATTGAACCAGAATAAAAAAAATTACTTTCTATCTATGACTATATGATGAGTATACCTACCATTAAATTATTTGGATCATTAACTTTAGCCATCATTAATTCTAATTTTGACACATCCTCCCTTATCCTATACTAGGGTTGATGTTAGTTTACCACCATTATCTTTATATTTTTATATTTATTAGTAAAATTTCCATACAACATACACGTAAATAATTATATGGATTGTTATAAATCCAACACAATCCATCTTTAATTGGAATTAAGATGTACAAGATCTAATTATCCATGACTGTTTCAACCTATAAATCAATCTCTTAGATATTTTAAAACTTTCCACTTCCGTGCAGAAAATTTCTTAAATTCTTCTTCCCACCCTTGATGCACTTGGGTAGTCATAGTTTCTTTATTTTTATTGCATAGTCAAAATTATTACCAAATTTTGGATTAATCCTTATCTTATATTCATTTATTATAAAATAATTTCTATACATATATTACTCCATTTCAACTTTAAGGGAACACTACAACATCTCCTTATATCTCCCAATATCTCAAATTTATAGATATTTCCACAAATGTGGTATTATACCACTAATGATCCAGCCAATACTATCATCATAATTAAATACAATGATTTAATTTTATCTCAAAATCCTTGTAATGTTCATCTCATAACTCCCCACTAATTTATTATTCTTTTTATTTAATTTAGGGATCTCCCCCTCCATCTTGGTTTGGAGGGTGTGAAGAAAATACTCATTGAATTCTTACCACTCCATGGATTTGACCCCATAATTAAGATTTATATTGTTGATTAGTTTCCACCACTATTCAAATTATCCTTCTAAGAAGTATACTTCCAATGTAACATTATCCTACTTAGAAAAATGGACAATAAAAATATATTTTATATAGTATTGATCCAAATTTCTAGGAATATGGGATTTGAGGTATCACTAAAAATAGGTGATTATTGAAGCACGATTGATTCAAATAGTTGAATCATCTATGTAAAATCCATATACATTATATGGTTAAGGTTATTATTCATAACTTTGTTTAGATTCATCATGATTTTTTCAACTTCGGCTCCCATCACATTGGGAAGGTCATCATTTCATTTCACATATAATCAATCATTCACATAACCTCTTTTATTTCCCACAATTTTTATAAAATAATAAAACTTATATGATAGAGTGTATACTATTTTAAATATGATTATAATAGTTCTAAAGGAATGTTTTATCCAAAAAATTTCTATTAACACGATTCTAGGATGTTATACTACAATTTTTTTAAAAATTAAATTATCTTTATAGCTTGAATAATGATTTGTAAACACAATGTGATTTTCCAAAGAGAATCCATAGGGCGTGTCAAACTAGGTTTGTAGTAATGCATATTTATCATGCACCTGGTATGAGATTATTTAATACCAAACAATCCATTTCAGGTATATTACCCCTAGGTACATCTTTGCTAGAGAGACATCTAATTATAATATCATGTTAGGGATTTAATTTATTGGAAACCACTTTCTCTAGAACTTACAAAAACTTAAGGATGTTATCTTGCACTTAGACTTATACCTATAGATTTTACTAATGTTTTAAAGTGTTAATTTCCACAAATAACTAAACCTTTACATTGGCACAAACTATAGTGTCCTGTATTTTTCATAGATGATTCTTAGCATAATGTTTAAAAAAGTACATTAATAACATACAAATATATTCCTCAGTTTAATGTATTGGAAACCAGTTATATAATAGTTTAAGTAAATAAAGAAACAAAAATTAAAACATTATTTAATATTCTTGATAGATACCTATATTAATTTTTCCCAGGTTACCATACTACAAGAGATTTCATGGGGGAATACATCAATACAAAAGGGTGATCAAAAATCATAGTAAGGGATAAAAAATGTAAAATGAACATGAGAGATCATCATCAATAATACATGATTCATAAAAATAGATCAGAATCAGAAGAATCTGTTACATAACATGGAATTATGGCTACATTATATAAATGATAAATACATAAGCACATCATAAAGATTCATCACCAATGTTCCATAAAACTTATTACCATGGTTATTCACTATGTTATAATTAACATTTCATCAATATTGATTAACTCTTTACCCAATGCATTGGATTACTATCAAGGAGAATCCTTTATATGTATTAATTTATGTGATCTACATAGATCAATTATAAGAGGAGATCATTTCATCAATAACCCATGTGAAATAACAAATAAATTTCATATTAAAGACATATACTATTTATTATTTTAAATTTATGAAAAGAGACTATAGGTTTTATATTTTTAAATCCACATTAAATAATGTATATTTATATCTAGGTGAATACCCATTAATAAAAATACAGCTGTGTATTCAAGAAAATTGTCATGAAAAATCAAGGGATATGTTTGGCAGTATAAAAAGGGTACATAAAAGTTCAAGTAAGAGTTTAATAATAGAGGAAGGTACTCAATTATTATTTGGATAGTAAGGGTTGACTATGAACATCTAGAAACATAATAATTTTTAAATCAAAAGTGTTATAAAAAATAATTTTTTTGAATTGAAATATAGAGGGAGAGAACCCCTTACCTTTTGAGGTTTCATATTAAAGATTGGTAAGAGAATATTAGAACCTTAATAACTCCATGGAAATAATCATGAGAGTGGGAGTGAGAGGATATTCATTCTTAACATCTTAGGAGTATATTGGAATAGGATAATGAGTGTGTTTTTTCACAAAATAGGGGTAATTGTTTAGAAATTTTCAAACCTAAGCCTTAGACACCTAGTTAATAAAAAAAAATACAAAACCATTAGAAATTCTAAGAGTTTTCCCCTGGTACTTTCCAAGGAGATTTAGTTTTTAATTTCTTATTTTCTATGAACTAAAATTATAAAAATAATATCATTCATGATGTTGAAGTGATTCATGGCCATATAGAAATGCTTTTAAAATATTAAAATATCATTTAGGATTTGGAACTTCATTATAGGTTTGTAAAATTAATCTTTTTTTACTTTAAAATACATCTTTTTAAATGATAAAACAAATTTTTAATCAAGAAAAATGTTAAATTATTTATTACATCACTTTTATATAAGTATTATGTCATAAAAACTTCCATATATTTATACATTATTTTACTTCTTACCAAAATGTTTGGCTATCTTAGAAAATAATGAAAAATTTACTTTGGATAATTTAAACATATTAATTTCAAAAATGAAATCTATTTTATATATAAAATTCTACAAATATGATAAATTTACATTTTTTAATTAAAATACTTATTTATTGAAAAATAATTTTTTTTCACTTATAAAAAATAGCAGGGATTTAACATCTTTATTTTCTATTTAAAGTATTAAAATATATATAGTAATATGTTTAAGGTCAGACACTGTGATGGCATGTGATTCCAAGGCTCGGTGATCCCTGAATTTATATTTGAAATATATTAAACATATTATTTGCACTCATGCATGGTTTTCCTGAAACATATAAATGAATCCAAAATGGAGAATCAGACTAAAAATCTAAGGCTATTGTTGATATTGGAGCATGGGTTTCACCATAGTCATGACATAATTTTTATCGATATTGGGAGTATGTGAAAAAGTGATCACAAACATAAATAATAAGATAAATGACAAATTAATTTATTTTTATTTGATGATGTAGTGAACAAATAAAATTATATATTAACCCGGTTATAACCAAATTTCAGAGATGACCTCATAAAAATGTAGTTTAAGAGTGGATATAGTGGAGGATCATTCATGGGAGAACAGCGACAGATCATACTTTGGTGATAAGTGTGCCGACAAAAACCATGGATCTCACCAGTAACTATGATGAAAATTATTTCTTTATTAGTGATTGATCCATATCTAGGTAGGATGTTGTTTCATATGGATTTTTCATTATTTTATTTTTCTTATGATGAATACAAATAAATCAACTAATGGATTGATTTAAAGAATTAGTGTCTCGTGGGAATGAGTTAGATTTATCTGGAATTGGGGATTTCTGTTGTTTATTATTTATAGCTTTTATTTCATCATTCTAACGACAAAAAATTGAGGCCAATATGAACATTGGATGAGGTCCATTCCTCATGATGGTGTTTTTTTCTTCCCTTGTTCTTCATTCTTTCATCATCAAAAATCTCTTTGGATGGAGGTTTGAAAAATAACCGATAATCAATCAGTGTACACCCATTTCTTGGCGCAACAGATTGATATCATAGATTTTGGTTCACATTGATGGTGGGGTCAATCTATGACAATGTATCAGGACCAGATCAGAGTTTTTTATAATAGATTTTGTGTCAAGATACTAGGAAATGTGATAGATGTCTTTTCCATACAAATTAGTGAATGGATTCCGGAAAATTGTGATGAACAGGCTCGGTAAATAAGATACACTGTCTCGGGAGATATTGGAGGAGGGAACCACATATGGAAATGATAGAGGATACGACCACGTAGAGGCCCGTAAGTTCTGGTAAATCCCAATATACACAATGTGTAATACCTTAATACAGACTATGTGGGAACTTGGATGTGGTACTAGGATTTCTATGGAGAATATACATATCACATAGTGTGATAAACATATCACATGATCTGTTAAAAATATCATATAGTGTGTTGTCTGACCTAGAAACTCATCATGTACTCAGAGAGCACACGACCAGAAACATGGCTAGCCACATGGCTAAGCTAGGAGTACAGGGGAAGATCCATGTACATGGACATGGGAAAGAACCTAGGCATTGATAGGTATACATAGACATAGACATAATCACATGACGTGATAAATGTGTAGACTTAGTGTAGAAGATTCATGTTGTGTACTTATAGAACACATCTTCTAATTATTCAAAGATGGCTTGGATATGTTGTTCCCTATAACTTGGGAAAGTTTTTTTAGAATATTTTCCCTTGAACCTTTACCAGATGGTCAAATATAGAGTCACATCTTATGTAGAGGATGTTGATCCCCTATGAGAAACATTATTCTTTGATAGAGTTTTTGTAATCCCTCCATGAGGCCCAGAGTGAGATCCCCTATCATAATTTTCACTAAGTGGAGTTCTCAAAATGACCACGACCAATAATATATGGGTGTTGATCCCCTCCTTATCTAATTAATCTATATTGGGATATTGGTATATGATATATCCCAAGGTGTGATCCCCATCAGTGCATCAATCTCTTAAAACTTCCATTTCATACATCTTAGGTAATGACCTAATGAGAACAACATCTCAGATAGACATAATCTAGGATATTTTAATCATGGAGTATGTTATCTTGGATGAGTGTTATATAGAACCTTGAATAAAAAATCCTGGTATGAAAATATGGTTGTGACACTACCTTGAGAATATATGTCTA
Organism: Viscum album; assembly: GCA_963277665.1. Taxonomy (NCBI): domain Eukaryota; kingdom Viridiplantae; phylum Streptophyta; class Magnoliopsida; order Santalales; family Viscaceae; genus Viscum; species Viscum album. The sequence goes on from OY728141.1 coordinate 1,303,558,504, forward strand.
CTATGAGTACGTATGGATACTTTATTGTTTGTCTCACATTATTATTGACATATCCCATGATGAATGAATACTCTTGATTCTTTATGATTGATGATTTCAGTATGTCATACTATGTATTATTATACACACCCCTACGTGATATTTTCCCACACATTTCATGTCTTATGTAGATGACCACCCATTTGATAGGTTTCTTGGTTGACCAGTAGAAGACTGAGCATAGATTCAGACAAGATAGACCATGGTTAATACCAAGAGTCACATTTGACTATAGACCCCTCTTATTATCAGGTTATACTTCTTTACAATTTTTAGTGGGCTTATATTTGACCCTTATTTCTGTACAGTATTTTTTAAACTATAATTGTGGGATTATATTTGTGCATGCATTTTATATCTGTTTTTTTACATTTTAGAAATGTTTTTATTTTTAGATGTGTTTGTGTTTGTGTGTGTATTTTTATATAGGTTCCATAGGATAAGGCCTCCCATGAGATTTTTATTGATACTCATCATTTGTATCTAACCCCTAGAATATTGGTGGTGGGATTAGGGTTGTTATAGTCAGATTATGATCGACCTGATGGGCACTACTGGGTTAGGTAATGACATAGTGGTATTAGAGAATTTGTCTATCATAGGACCTGCATTTTAGTGTTTTTTATAAGTGAGATTGTTTTGGATTTTATAGAAATAGTGTTAAGTGTTTCGAGTTCATCTATCAGTTCATGGGCTCTAGTATTGTTGCGGTAGTCGATATATCCATTCACTGGGACTCTAACTCCCTTCTTTTCAACTCAATACATGTAGTGACTAGTTACTAGGGAAACCTTTGTATCTTTCATCATATTTAAACGGGTTTTGGTCTTCATGTGCTTCAAGATTCTTCTCACTAGATATACTCATATAATATGGTGCACATTTTATATTTTCTAATGTCTCCATGATGTTACCCAGTAAGGATTCAGTAAGCAAGATCACGAGGATGACCCCCTTAGTTATGAAGTTTTGATACAAGGACCTGTTTAGGAGGTGTTACCTACATGTGGTGCATCAGTCTTAACGCCACCTATCAAGGAGCATATGGTACCTGGTATACTAACAGATGTGGTACACATACTATGTTTTCTTCATGTGTTTTATTGATAATGACCCCTAGGGTTTCCCCGTGATATAAACCCCTAGGTGGATGAGGATGTACTTGAGGTTTTTACTTGAGTCTTTCATCACATCAGGACACCTATAGATCAGATTTTGGTCCTAGCAGCGAGACTTATCCATCATTATATGGAATGATGGTGGGGATTAGTGACTCATTAATATGATTAGTTGACTCTTTCATTGTCATATTTTGAGTTCCTTTTCATAGAGTAGTTTTCTCCAACCATGTTGAATAATGGGGACAACCATGATCCACTAAAATTTCAATAAGGAAGTATGATGGTGACTGAGTATTCTCCATGGTTCACCGACCTCTCTCGGCAATTGATTGATATGGTGCATGATCGGTTCTAATGGGATCAGACCGTAGAGAAAGATTTACCTAGTGACATCTGATTCAAAATGATTACTCTATAAATTATTACCTATGTTGGGGTGATTGAGGATGATTTGGTGGTAGAGAGTTTATAGGATAATAAGACACAGGCAGTTGGAGATAACAGTGAGGACACAAGAGGCAACTCATCAAAAGATGGTATCCAATGATGAACATAATGACAAAGATGTGTGATATGTTTTAAAATCCAATCCTAGGAAAGATATTCTATAGTTTAGTGCTAAGATTATGGGTCTATTCATCATAGAGAGAGGTACACCTACTCTTGTGATTTTTAGGGACATCATTCAAGAGATTTATGAACCCGATGTGGGGCAGATCGAGAGGAAATGGATGGGCCACTTAATTAGAGGGAGTTGTAGAAGTAGGTAGGTCTATAGGATAATGGATGTGAAAGAGTATTTTTAAGAGATTATGGAGGTGGAAGAAATTTTGAATTATTTCCACCACCACCCCCTGGTGGTATGCACCAAGATCAAGGAGCTATAGGATATGGGAAAGTACAATAGTAGAATCTTGATACTTATAAACTAGAGGATCGAAAGATGATATGAGATATGAGATATGTATTATCTAATTTAACAACATTATTGATATACTTAGGGTCAATCCACTCCTTTCTTTCTAGTACATTCGTTTGAGACTTAGAGATTCCAGTTGATTATGTGGCCTAACCCTTATTCTTCGAGACTCCTTCTAGAGGCGACTCAGTGATCACACACTTTGGCTGATAGTGTGAACTGGCTGTTGGAGGTGAGAGTTTATTTTTTGGATCAATTTATAGAAATTATGAGGGCTTACAATGTCATATTAGTTATGAAAAATATATCTACAGTTGAATCCAATATTGATTGTTTCAGGTATAGGATATGGTGTGTCCATTGTTTCCATTGTGGGTGAAATGTAAATAAAAATAGAGCATGATGTATTGATGTGTAGGAGGGTTCATCTAATTTCACACTGTTTCTCTTGCATGACTCTTGGTGTAGTATATTCTATAAGATTTTAGTTTCTTATATTGGTGGTAGATTATGAGGATGCCTTTCTTGAAGATGTTCTATGGTTACCTCCCCATAGAGCGATACAATTATTCAATGATCAACACCCTAGGATAACCTTGATATAAACACTAGAATATCATATGGATCCCATAGAGAATTGATAACTAAGGGTGAAGTTGGAGGACTTTTAGAGGAAGTGATTTTTTGGGCCCAACATGTCACCCCAGGAATCCCCAGTGTTTTTTTTCCAAGAAGGCATATAGTATTTTGATATAGTGTGTGGATTACCATTATATAAATCAATTAACCACAAGGAAATATTATCCACTATAGAGGATTTATGATCTCTTTGGTCATTTGAGTGGGTGATGATAGTTCTCAAATATTGAACTCAGATCAAGGTATCACCAACTATGAGTACTGGAAAAGGATCTACCAAAGACTAATTTATGATTTTATCATGGTCACTATGAGTAATTGGTGGTTCCATTTGGTGTGACAAACTCCCCAATAGTTTTCATGGGGCACATGAACTATATATTTCATCCTTTATCATGTCTGTTTTTGTTATTAATCATAAATGAAATCCTAGGGTACTCATCATTGGAGGAGGAGCACACGAGACACTTGATAATGGTCTTGGAAATAATTCTAGAGAACCATATTCTTAGGATGCTCTTAGAGTTCCAATTCCAGATTCAAGAGGTAAACCTTATGGGATAAGTCATCTCAATATATAGTTTAGTGGTGGACTTGGTGAAGGTAGATTCAATGTTAGATGAGAATCCACTAAAGAGTGTAATGGAGGTACAGAGATTCATAGGGATGGAATGTTACTATCAATGACCCATACACTATTTTCTCAGTATATCTACTACCGTGATAGCTTTGACATGAAAGGAGTATCCTTTAATGTCAAAAAAGAGGTTCCAGTAGGCTTTCCAAGAGTTGATGCAGATATTGAAGAGCACCCCCATCTTGATATTTATATATGAGGGTGTTATGTATGGATTGTTATGAAATTCTCCACAGACTGGGTTTATCTTTATTATAATACGGAGTCTTGAAATGATTTATTATGGTTCATGTTAGTTGATAACACATGATTAGAACTATGAAACCCATAATCTGGAGCTATTAGCAGTACTATTTACTCTAAATTTTTGAAAAAACTACCTTATGGGTGAGAGATTTATCATCTCTTACAAACACTAGAGTCTAAAGAATATCTTCTCTCAAAAGGGTATTCACTTGAGATAAAGGCATTGGATTTAGTTCCTCCAGGACCATGATTTAGGGATTTTCCATACTCTTGGGAAGGGGGACATGATAGTAGATGCTCTCAGCAAGAGATCTAGTTCACATTCACTGAGTGAGGCATCATATAAGTTTCACTTATTTTTGTTATCCTTGATGTGGATGGTGTAACTTTCATTCAGTTGATGCTTGTTACCCCTATGCTTCTACAATAAGTTAGGGATGCTTAACATAGAGATATCGACTACGATACCCTAATTGCTCAGATATCCACTGAACATGACCCTGATAAAATTTATGAAGGTGTAGAGAATGCCATCCATTTCAAAGTATGCATGATGGTACTAGTGACATTGCTGGAAGAGGTTCTAAGGGTGTTCCATATATCTCCTTTGGCAGTACATCTAGGTGTGTTAAATATGTACCAGGACCTTTGGCATTAGTTTTAGTGGCCAATAATGATGAAGAGAGTTTCATAGTAATTCTCCTGATACCTTATATGTTAGGAAGTGAAATTTGAGAAATAGGTTTCAACGAATTTAACTCAAACCCTTAAGGTTCTAAAGTGGATGTGGGATGAGATATTTATAGACTTCATGAAGGGACATCCACGAATGTCAAGAGAACAAGGTTCCATCTGGGTGATCTTAAAACAACTCCCCAAGTCACCCTACTTCCTAGAAATACAAGAGAATATTTCATTAGATAGTGTGGGATTCCATTATGTATAGGAGATAATAAAACACCATGGATTTCTCCTAGATATCATTAATGAATGTGATACTATATTCACATCTCATTTATGGAAGGAATTGATGGAAACCTTTGGAACATAGTTATGATTGATCATGGATTTTCACCCCCAGACTTATGACCAGGCCAAGTGGAACATTAAAGTTATGGAAGACATGTCATGGGATTTCATGTTATAATTTGGATGTTATTTGGAGGATAATTTACTATTGGTGTAGTTATCATACAAATATACATTCAATTATCCCATCATTATAGAACCAATTAAGGCCTCGAACGGGTGGCCTTGTAGGTCACCACTATGCTCGAATGACTGAGAAGAGTGAGCACTTATGGTCCCAGTGTTTGTGTTATACATGAAAGATATGGTGAAGATCATTTAATAGGGGATGACGACTACAAAAATCCATCAAAGTATTCAAGGTAAGAATGGTGGAGGCCTTTGGTATTCAAGGAGGGAGACCTTGTATCCCTGTAGGTCTCAACTTGGTGTGGGTTGTGGAGATTTGGAGGGGCCAAAATCTATATCCAAGATTTATTAGACTATTCAAGACACTAAATATAGTTTTATATGTACCATATTACTTGGATCTACTCCCATAGTTAGATCGGGTACACAACATCTTCAACATGTGGCAGCTAAGGAGGGACATACATGACCCGTGGCATGTTATTGACCTTCGTGAGATGGACATCATGGATGTGGATAATGTTTTATATAATATAACTGGGGTTAATGAACTAAAAATGAAGAAAATCTATAGAAAAGAAATTTCTTTAGGGTGTGGTCTGTTTTAATATGAAAATTTTTAGTAGAGTACTTGGGAATGAGAGACATAATTTCATGCTCAATAGAAACAACTCTTTGTGTTGTCTATTTGTTAATTTTTATGATTTAAATCCCTATGGTGGGGAGAATATAACATTTATATTTTTCCTTTTAAAATTCATGAATATATCAAGTAATAATTTTGAGACCAGGTGATGAGACAACACATGATTTGGAGGTCTGGGGAGACAATAATAGATGTTTAAAATTTATTAAAAATATTAATTACATGTGTGCATAGTTTTCCAGAAAAGTGGAATAAATCCCAAATAGAGAATTAGATAAAAAATTTGAGGATACCTTTATGATCAAAGCATGTGTTTTACCCTATGTGTGACATAATTTTTTTCACCATTGAGAGTTTGTAAAAAAGTCATCTCAAGTGTAAATAATAAATTAATATATTTTTATTTAAGGACACATCAACCAAATAAACCTCTTTATAATACAATTTATAAAAAAATTTAATGTTTCTCCTCACAACCTTATAGTTTGATAGAGGATCTTGTTGAGTAGATTCTATGGATGAACATCAACAAATTGAGCTTTGGAGATTGGTGTGCCAATAGAAATTGAGAGTCTCTCAAATGACTATCATGTAGATTCATTCACTATCTGTGATAGATCCGTCCCAAGGTAAGATATTATTTTATGTGGATTTATCCATGTTTTATTTTTTCTATGAAGAAAAAAAATCAATCACCTAACTAATTGATTCATGGATCGAGCATATTACAGGTATGTGTTAAACTTATCTAGGATTATGGATTCCTATTTTTGATTATTTATATATCTTAGTTCATCACTATGATAGAAATGAATTGAGGCCAAACAAATCATTGATTTAGGTATATTCATTATGTTTGTATTTTTTTAATTTCTTCCCCACTTTATCATTTCTTTACAACCAGCATTATCTTAGGCCAACGGTTTAAAAATTTACACAGTAATCAATTGTTGTGCACCCGTTTCTTGGTGCAATAGATTGATAATGCAAATACGGGTTTATATTGATGATGGTATCAATCATTGATGACATATTTTGACCGAATCATATTTCTTTATGCATGTTTTGACATACGTCAACTAGGATCTGTGATGGAGGGGATTTCCCATATGAATCATTGGGATAATTTTAGCGAGTGATGATGACAAGGTTATTAATCCCAAATATACCATCTCTAAGATATTGGTTATGGGAATCATGGGTGGAAATTGTAGAGGATATTACCACATAGATATCCATATATTCTAGAAAATCCTAATATACTCGACTTGTAATCTAGAAATACATGCCATGTGTTACCTTGGCTTTGGCGTAAGGGTTTCCATTTAGAATATAAACATCACACCACATGTGAAACATCTCACATGACATGAGAAACATGTCCCACAACATGTGACCTTACTTAGAAACTCACCATGTACTCTAGGATCACATGGCCATAGACACAACATGAAACATGGCCATGCTAGAAGTACATGGACAGAGCCATGTACATGCACATATCCAAGTACATGGTAATATATAGGTGTACATAAACATGGAAACAGGCACATGCCATGGTACAGAGGTGGACTCAATTCATAAGAGACACATCATGTACTCATAGTATATTAATTTTTACTTCTTCAATGATGGATTGGATACCCTATTCCATTCATCATGGAAAACTTTCATTTTAGTGTGTTCCCTTGATCCTTTACTTAAGGGTTTAGCATGGAGTCATGACCTATATATAGAATGGTGATATCCTATATGGAACATCAACCACTGATAGAGTTTTTTGAATCCCTATGTGAGTCCCAAAGTGAGATCCTCTACCACAACTTCCCTAGTTAGGGTTTTCAGAATCATCACAACCAGTACTAAATGGGTATCAATACCCTATATATATGGTTAATCGTGAATAGGTTGTTAGTATAACCCATGTACATAGGTTTGATCCCCAAATGCATATTGATCTCTTCAAACTTCCAGCATGTACTTCTTATGGAGTGACCCAACACGTATGACATCTCAGATGAACTCTATCAGTGATATTTGACTCATGGAGTTTGTTTTCCAAGATGAGTGTTATATGTAACCTTTGAGATGAAATCCTAGGATGAGAAAATAGTTGTGACGCTACCTTGAGATTTTGTGTCTAATATGACTATAATTGGATATTTCATTGTATATATCACATTATGATTGACATAAGATGCTTTATGATAAGTGATTTCTGGGTTTCCAACTAGGTATTATTATACTCAACCCTGCATGGTATCTTCCTACATGTTTCATGTATTATGAAGATTATAAACTGTTTAAATGGGTTCTTAGTGAACTAGGAGAAGAAGGATCTTAGATTTTTACTAGATAGACTTTGGTTCGTACGAGGAGTCACATTTGGATATAGTCACTTATTTATATTAGGTTAGAATCATTCTCAGTTTTTGGTGGGATTTTATTTGGACCTTATCAATTTCTAGTATTTTTTTATACTATGATTGTGGGATTGGATCTGTTCATGCATTGGGAATTCATTTTATTTGATATTTTATCATTTGTTTTCACTTAGATATGCGTGTGTGTGTGTGTGTACCTTAGGGTAAGGCCTCCCATGTGATTTTATGTCTTATCAACACTGGATGCAAGCCCCTGGTCTATTTGAGATGGGCTTGGGTGAGTCAAACATGGATTATCGACCTCCAGGAAGGCCCCTATGCATCACGTCATGATAAGAGACATTATAAAATTATATTATCACTTATATTTATATAAATAATTTTTATATGAAAATTTCATGAAAATATATTTTATTTAAAACAATTGAATTTATCATAAATTTTTATTTTGATTGAAATTATATATTTCCCAAAAATAAATTTTTGTTTTCTTTACATCCAAAAATATATTTATCATATTAATTGTATATTCATGTAAATTTTATCAATGAAAATAATAATGAAAATGGGATTGAAGAAACTACTCTTTAATTTCATAAAATAAAATTATTCCTTTATAATAATGCAGTTTAGATACATAACCCCTTATTACATAGAAAAAAACTGCATGGGATAGGTGTGAAATGGCGGTACTTTCATTGTATGGCTTAGATAACATTGATATAGTAGTAATATCCGTTAACATGAACTTATACTATAGTTTATTCCACTCAAGCCTTAGTTGTTGAAGATTTTGTTTGGTTTTGTCAAGGGAGAACCCCAATAATGCTACCTCCATCTCAAGTTCTGATAGATGTGCTTAAAATTAAATGACCTTACTGGATGCTTCCATCATTTCTCCCTTATGAATCACTTATCATTCATCATTTCATATTATAAAAACTAATTACAATATCCATAATATCCAGAAATCATAATCCCCAATGATTATATTGACCAATGGTCATATTGACCCAAAATAATATTTAACAGTGGTTATATGGGCCAACAACTAGATAATGGTAATATCATAATGGTCACATTTTACATTAGTCAATATGTATAATCTACACAATTCTCATACCTAATAATTCATTTTGAAGTTCCTACACTTCACTATGTAATTTCAATCATATTTCTAATTATTATATCTATTTTTACTATTTTTAGTAGGAGAGATTTTCACGGGTGAATTATGACCTATGTAATTTCTATTAGTGTTTGAATAATTAATTTTAATTTATCTATCTATATTTTTTAGCAGTTATATTAAATATAATTTCATGACATTTAATGATATTAAAAAATCATTCTATTGATTTTATTATAAAACATAATATAATAGTCATTGTAAGACACAAAATGCTTTATTAATTATAAAAACACATATATGCGTAGTTACATTCTCCCCCACCACATTAAGAATTTCCCCCCTAAATATATATGTCTCTCTTAAAAATAAACGAGGTTACCTTTTCTTCATTACTTCTTTGGGATACCTAATTAATTCTGCAAACTTGTTATTTATCTATAATACATTCAAGAACCAGGTTGCGTTGTTACTTAAAAATTATTACCTTTCATCAAGAATTTGTATTGGCTCTTCTTCATATCACATTCCAGGTTAAAATTCCACACAATGTGTTTCTAGTATATGAATTGGGTCTAACATATTCTTATTTAATAGGTAAACATGGATGATTTCATAATCCTTGGAAAGATTTAGAGGTAGTCATAAATAATAGTAAACATGTAACATCCTCAAAGTTAGAGGTACATTAGGATTTATTTGTGATATAACACGGTTTTCAATGGTTTCATTTTTACAATGTGTTAGATGTATCCATGAACTAAGAAAAAATATGTATTGGTGGTGTGGCACAAACTAGTAGTTTTAGAGATACATGTTTTCTATCCGCTAGTTGATGGAGGTGGTAGAATATGGGAAATATACTTTGGTGCCACTGACAAGACAATGCTAATGGAAGTACCCACAATAATTTCCTGGAGCTACCAACCATCCATTTAGGAACATCATTAATTAATTGGGATCTAATTTTTTTTAAATTGAAGGAAACGTCTTCTTCTCCCACTAAAACTTCTATTTGATATCCCTCTCACCTCTCTTGAACTTCATTTGGTGAATAATGAACCGGATGAACCCTCAAAAGTGGATTTAGATATCTTCATAATATCTCCTCAATACATGATGATTGGTGTATAACCCCAATACATCACTATATATCCATTTTAGAATAAATTTAATTTTGATGATAGCTTGAAAACATGCATTACTAAGCTAGTTTGCAATGCAGGCAACAGATGATTTAAACAAAACACTATTTAGTTATGTTTTGAACAATATATTAATTTATAACACTATTAGATAATTTTTATTGTGAATTTATATGTTTTATATCTTATAAAATATTTTTTTATTTTCATACAATATATTATATTGGAATAAGATATGAACAATCCCAATTTTACATATAAAACATTTATTTTTATAAAAGAAATTTTAAAGCCTCTTGATATAGAAAGTACATTAAATATATAGTTTAGTAATTTTATTAATTTCATATTAAAAAATAGAATATTTTTTTTTGAAATTTAAGTGTAAAAAATATTATAGGGTGAATTTATATATTTTTTGTAAAGTTTCATTTTTTGATAAGTAGTAAAAAATATTGAATTTTAATTCATAAATATTGTATCTTCTAATTTATATATAAGATAAAATTATATTTTAGATTAAGTTTAAATAAAAATTATAAAAATTATATATACATAAATCCTATTTAGGTTATTTGAATCTATTTAAAATTGAAATTGGATATAAAAATATAGAAATCTTTTTGACATTTTTACTTTAAAAACATGGATTGTAGTCATATTAGTGGGATTAATTTTAAATTAAAATTTTCCACTTATGTGATTGGAACTTGGTAAATTTATTCTATATTTGGGATCAAAATAATTTATAATTTATAATTTTTTCATATCAGTTTTAGACAAAAAAGATTAATGAAATTGATTAAAATTAATTACAGAGATTAAGAGAAAAATTAACTTAACAAGAGACTAAACCTTAAGATTAAGGATAAAAATGACCTAAAAACTTATCCAAAATCCATTGGGTGGACATATTTATATCCAATAATTAACTGGATATAATTTTGTATAATATTGGAGCCACTTTACAGGGAAAAAACGTGGGTGGAATTCCCTTTTAATTTTTTTTACAAGAATGACACTCCTCCTCCACTATAAAAAAACACTCACCCCTCCCACTTATTCAAACCTATCAAGCCCTATGAATCACCCAAAGTCTTCTAAAACAATCTCCCAAAATAAATCCCTTAATAATATAATCATACCTTTATGTATAAATCCATCCAAGTAATCCCTTGGGTGAAAACCAAAAGGATTTACCCCAAGAAGAGGTAACATCATTCCTCAAGGTCTTTTGAATTATTTTCATTCTCCACCCCCTAAAAAATTACTATTACATATTTACATAATAAAATAAGTGACCCAAATATAGTTATTTTTTTCTAAATAAAAATTTATACCTATATTTGTACACACTTATATCAAATGGGTAATGAACTTACCATTTATGTGCACAACGAACTACCGCCTCAAAAAACGACGATTGTCCATTTTTTCATTTACCACATCTCATAGGGGGAATTATGATGGTCAAATGATTAAATTATGATATATATTATATTTATTATGTATTTATTATTCTTCTATTTTATTTAAAAAAATAAATTTATACTTTCAATTTTGTGTAAATAAAATTACATCGTTTATGGAAGTGTGGACTACTGCCTCCTCAAACCGATGGGATTGGTTCACACTATACATGAAATGTATAAAAACGTTTTTTAGTAAAAATATGAGACATATAAGAAATAAATATGATACTAGAATTATGATATATATTTTTATATACAATTTATTTTTCATTATTTTGAATTTGTCAAAAGAAATGGAAGTAGAGTTCATGTGTACGTACGACCTACCGTCTCCCTGAATGATGGATTTTATTTCTTAAATTAAAATATTATGGATTGTTATAAATAAATATATAATGGATATATATCATAATTTAATAATGATTTAAATTCTTGAGATTATTAAATCATGATCTAGGTAAAAAGAACAATAAGTAACAAGTCTAAACATACATGAAAATCTAGGCAATTAACACCCGAAATAGTGAAAATAATGATATATTGTTAAAAAATGGCTAATAAGATATTATAATAAGTTAATATATGATTATGGTTATGATATAATTTAGTAACATATTTTAAAGCAATATACAGGTTGTTGAGGACCACATAACCAAGATGAAGGACACAGTAAGAGATTCTCATCTCACTTTTTATATCTGTGAGATAAAGGTCACATTCACTACATAATTATTTTTTGGGGTGTATATATTAAAATATTTGATAAATTATAAACTGAATCATTTTAAATTAATATTATTTATAGTTTTAATTTTAATCATCTCATCCAAGGGGTTTATACTTAAAAATTACCCAGTGGAAAAAAGTTATCTTTGCAGTATCACTTTCTTTTGTGATTTTAAAATTTATCTTGAAACAATAAATTATTTAGGATAATATTATAATAAATTTAAATATTATCATGTATATTATTATTTTTTAAATCATATATCATTTTTACATATGGTGTTTTCTTTGACTGTTATCTAATTAACTAGGGGAATTATTGGTAAATTTGTATCTTTTATTAAATTCAGATATTTGATAAGGAACATTGTTCATGAATTAAATAAATTATTAGATATATTAGGATTGATATGTATAGGAATGAAATGGTTGAGGCCTAGTTAAAGATATCCCCTTGATTCATTGGTAGTCTCATGAGATAAATCAGTTGGCCAAATTAGATGGGGTTTTACCCGATATGCTATACCGTCTTGTGAAAGATCTTGATAGTAAAGATACCATATACCTAGAAAAAATGGGGCCCAATCATTAAGAATTTACCTCATTTAGACTCAATTAACCATAATATTTTTTCTTTGACATATATTTGGATGCATTCCATTCTCAGTTTATTTATTAAGTAGCATGTGTTTCAGATTCTTACCTTGATAAATTGATTATACCTTATCTAGTTATTTTAATGAAATGTGCTATCGGTTATTTAACATTCCATGTTGATTATTATTATCAATTAATTATTTATTACATTTTACATACCCTTACTGACCATTTTATCTCACCCTTATTTTTATTTCCTTTCCACATTTCATGAAGAGTATTCCTTTGAATTAGATTCAAGGATGTTGTTTATTAATCATTTTTATATATTTTGTTTTATTTTCTATTTCCTAATGTAATATGGGAATAATGTATATAATAAGTTTTTTTTAAAAAACTAATAAAATATTTATTCCTTTGGGATTTGAAGGTTGTATCTATTCCATTGTAATTAAATAATTCATTGGCTCTGAGCTTCTGTGTCTGTAACATCCCAGATCTAGATGCAACTGAACTGGTGCTCCTATGGATCCATTTGGTCACAAGGCCCCAATCGCATTTCCTAAAATGCCAAAGGCTGTGGACTAGTAGTGAGGGCCTATGGTGTCATAGTTGGGAAACTATGCCCTCATTTCCAGAGTGTAACACATCAAAAAAATAATATTCAATAGTAGAAGTAGTAAACAACCTAAAACTGAAACAAACACCAGAAGAATGATAATAAAGATAACTAGAAGTCATAGAATACAAAATATGATGCTTCCTATCATCTGTTCTAAGAAAACAAAATAGGATACACTGTATTTAGATACAAAATAAAATACCAAGGTACAGAAATAAAAAATAAAACTCAGAAGAATCACAAGACTCATATTTATCCCATGCTCTCCTGCTCCTAATAGAAAATCAAAAACCTATAGAAGGGTGCTTTACATTATCAACACCTAAAAAAATATAATCTATTTGGGCCCAAAAGAATGACGCAATCCAGATGTGAGAAATAAATCCTTGTAGGAAACCATCCAATATATGTGCCTATCTATCAGTGAGTATTTTCAATAGGTAGTGTAAAAAAGGAAAAGCAGTAAACTAGGAAGTAATCAAAGGTAATAAATCCTATAAGTCATGTTTCCATTTATATTAAGTTCATGTTAATTAAACAATTAGATTAAATTTTAATGTAAACATATCAAGATCTGGAATTTTCATAAAAATCCGTCAAATCAAGTAAACACAATAGATGTCTCGAAATACCATCTATATATTTATAAGGGAAGAACAAATACAAGTTTGTTATTTGGATTGGAAAACACGTCATAAGGATTTCCACAAGATATTGAGTTCAAAAACTCACCCATAATCTTATAAAAAACTACCCACAGGCATAACACAAACCCTGCCATAGGCATAACCAATCCTCGCACACAGACATAAAAAATCTTCACCTAAAGGCATGACACAATATCTCTTGTAGGCATATCACAATCTTGCATGTAGGCATATCACAATCTCATGCACTGACATAGTACAATATCACCCACATGCATATCACATAACAAGAGCACATGTAAATTAAACTGTTACATGGAAAAATTGATCAATTCACATGTGAATCAATCATATCACAATTCAATCAGTAATATAAACAATTACAAGTCTTAAACAAACATATTCTCACATGGGTAATTTATGTAACAGATGAAACATGTGAATTTAACTATCACAAGGCATAACCAATCATTATATCACATGGTATCACATTAAATTGACCAATTCAATTTTAACAACCCATAATATGGAATAAAAGTCTTTCCTTGTAGGTGACCTAGGAAAAATGGATAAACATTTTTTATTCAAGGAAAACACACCCATGGGGTGGCCCTTAATGAAATCAAGAAACCTAAAACATGACTTATATCATCAAACCAATTACTAAATCAACAATAGAAATAAACATGAATCAATTATCAATAAATAGACACCCTAAAAATGGGTGTATGACACTCTGACACATATAAACCCCTCGACAATTAGCGAAAGGCACAAGACCACCTACCTCGTAGTCGTATGGCTCTCCTCATCCATCGTCAGCTTATAATTCAGGTTAGAATGAAGTTGATATACAAAACAAGGTAAAATTATCAATGTCAGATAACTTTTTTGATAGATAAAATCATGAATTATGGATCAATAGGAATCAAGATCTTATCGATTGAGTTCCAACGCATCCAATGGTGATCGAAATGAAGTTTAGAAAGAAAATCGAGAGCTAAAACGAGCTCCAGTGCTGTTGCTCATGATACCAAGGTGAGGGATTCTGTTCGTCTGTAGAAAACAAGGATACTACCAATGTTAGCCAAAAAAATAAAGTTTACACCACGTATATGAAAATATACAGCCTGTATATTCTAGATTATCTTTTCTGCAGACTTCCTCTTCCACATCATAAATGAGTCCCACCAATATTAATACACAATGTGTACTCAGTTTACACAATGTGTAAACTTAAATTCAATTCATGTTAGGCCTGTAGTAAAAAAATTTCCCCCTTTATCCTTTTCCTTAAGTATAAAACAAAAATAGAAGATTCATACCTCAGAAGAAGAACCGGGTTCTTACAAACTTCCACCCTTAAAGAAATTTGTCCCCAAATTTCCCTTCCAAGGGTGGTGAAGGAAAAACTGGGAAAAAATATGGCCAATGTGATCGTACATTGGTCTCCCTCTCCCAAGTCTCATATTGTACCCGACCGTTTTTCCATTGCACTCATAACAAAGGAACATACCGTCCAGGGAGAACCTTTATGCTATGATCCCCACTTCGGAAAGGATTCTCCTTAAAAGATAAATCTACCTGTAACTCAACCTGATCATATTGAAAATAACTATATTAGTCTGAAAAGTAATTCCACAACTATGAAATGTGTAAGACATCATGCATAGCTTGGTACCTATGATGTAATTACAACCGATAGGCAACTGGAACAACCCTCTCCAGAATCTCAAACAGCCCGACGTATCTCAGGGAAAGCATACCCTATCACCTAATCCTCTGGTGTCCCAACCTTAGAGAAACACATAGGAAAACTCGATCCCCGAACACAAACTCTAGGGTTCATATGTGGTGTTCAACAAAATATTTTTGACGAGAATGTGAAGTAGGAATCTGCATCTGAATAAAATGAACTTACTTAGTGGTCTCCTTGACAAGACGTGGTCCCAACATAGCTGCCTCTGCTTCCTCTAGAAAACACAGGGGTGATTAGAATGGTCTATTGTACAAATCCTCATAAGGATCCATCTAAATAGTATCCTATAATCTATTGTTATAGGAGAAATAAACCAAGGGTATGTCTCTCCCAAGAACCCCCCAAACCTAGGATGCATGACCGAAGCATTTTCTCTAGCACATGAATCATGCACTCTGACTGGCTATCCATCTAGTGGTGGTAAGATGTGCTCAAAATCACCTTTTTACCTAGTGACCTCTATAGCCCTTGCGATAAATGATAAGTAAATTTTTTGTCCCTATCTGAAATGATGGAATACATAACCCTATGCAGTCTTACAATCTCATGAATGTAAAACCTTCCATGCTAATCTACATTGAAGGTTTCCCTGATTGGTAGGAAGAGTGAAAACTTTTGAGCATGTTAAGAACAATATAAACAAATACGTTTCCACAAAACTTCTACCATTGGAAAAATCCACCAAACAAGCCCCATATCGTTGTACCCATTAATTTGGCATGATTTTACTTTAACTAGGAAAACCCAACCACAACTAGGGTCATAACGATGGACTTATAGAAAATAATGGTCAAAACATGATCAACGTCATCAAAAGAGGTCACATAATCTTTCCTCAAAATAAATTTTATGATTTTACACCACACCGACCTTAAATTGGAGGAGTGTTTAAACTAGTTCACTTAAACCAAACATGAAGAACAAGAAGGATAACGAGTCAAACCATCACTCAAAGACTTATCTCAGAAATACTCAGCTTAGATAGCCGAAATATTTCAATATAACACAATGCCTACTCCCAAGGCACCATACCCCCACAATGATCCAATTAACCAAAGATCATACTTGTCTCTCAGTGACATTCCGTTGTTAATCCATCCTTTGATCAATTATAAGGTCATGACACAACATGAGTAAAAGAGTAATTCCAGATCCATCCCACTAGAACCATAACATATTTCTAAGCATGACATCTAATCCTGACAACAAGTTTGGGATATCCTCAGATTCACCAACGCAGAGTCTAAGGAAATCACCACGGTGGTCCATACTCCCCGTTATAAGTGAGACTTCGGTATAAATCCAAATGTACACATAAGAACACTAACTGAAACTAGAGTAGCATCTACCTGGAAATCATTTCAAGGAAATTAGCAGGCATCCAGAGCCCTTCCAAAGATTTCCTGCATGGGAACCAAGGTATCACTCAGGATTTACCAAGCATCATTTAAATCCATGCATCCAATGAACAACATTAAAAATGATTTTAAACTATCCCAAAGGATTTCATCTGTATCTCGACATAGAACTGAATCTCTCTTAGTGAATCTAGAATTATGAGAAGATAAGGGACATTCCTATCACTTAAGAAAGAGGACACTAAGAAAATTTCAAGGATCTCCAATAAAGGATAGTAGAACCACTACTGTTCGACCTCCTCAAAGAAGCTCAGCTTCAATTGCTGAAATATTGTTATTTAACTTACTACAATGCCTTAATAATAAGGAATTCCCATGATAGTTCATGGTTAACCACTAAGGTCTATTCTTGATCATCGATGCCTCACAAGGACATCACACACAACCGAAATGAAACAAAATCATTATACCAAGCAAGTATCTACAAGAAACAAGTCTCACAACCCTTAAAGGCATTCAAGTAGAATTGAACATTTCACAATGGTCATTGATTATGATCCTTCTACATGGAAGGAAAAATTTAAATAGAAAACATGTGAAACTCCCTAACAAGGAGTTTCCTAAGCATCAAGAAGAAGGAACAACTGCTCTCAGAAATGCTAGTTCTGAACCAACATAAATGCACTAGTGTCATTCTACAAAATACGATCACATGGTCATATCACTAGGCATGAAAGACGAAATTAAACCAACGACGTGTCAAAAAACCCAAGTCCTAGAATGTTCTCTCGAGTAGTGGGATGAACTTGGTTCCATAATTCTCAAGTCACACCACTATGTAGATATCCCTAGAACAGACACAATAGCTCAAATCTCAACAATTTAACTGATCTCAATGACTCATTTTAACATTTAACACTCGATGGGTAACACATATGTTAACATATACTACCCCAAGTTTACAAGAGAAAAAATCACATTCTAGGTATTATTCATAGGTTTCCCATCATATAAATCCAAGTACAAGATGAATCACATTATAACTGGTTCAAAAGAACATCATCTACACAACCATTTACATTGACGATGATGTACTATGTCTCTCATCACTTAAGGAAAGAGAGGTTCACATGACCTCCTAAGCAGTTGACCAGGCATGATGCATGTATAACATATTGAACTGAGAATTCCCTAATGAAATTTTCCATATTAAGGCTCAATATACCATGATAAATCATCTGTACAAGAGTGTCCCCATTAAAAACAAAATGTCCTACCCGGGACAACGACACCTGGACGACACCAATGTCAGGAGGTTCATAGCGGAAAACAATAAAACAAGATCTAAGGGTGATACCTACCACATGCTATCCCCTTAAGAATCATAAATATCGACCCCCATCACTAGTTCACATAGAAACAAAATTACTAGGTTCAAAAGACCTAAAATTTTTAATGATTTTTTAAGAAAAACCACAAGCACCATTCGAAAAAATAGGGCCCTTGGAAACTACTTTAGCTAGTAACTAATAGTAGAACATGATATTCTCATAAACTTCCTTTTAAAACATTTATCAACTTTGAAATTCAATCACAAATGACAATTTAGCATGTAAGTTCCTTTTTAACAAATGAGGATACCTACGAGGGTCTCGTTTAACAAACGTGGTTCCTTAAAAAGAAAACCCAATATTAGTTTTTTAACCAGAGGAAGCATGAACATATTAGCAGAAGAATCCTATAAGGGATCGTCACATGATAAACAACAGAGGTATCCTACAATATAGATCCTCTAAATTATACACTTGTGAGAGATCCTACTATGGACTCCCTAGATTAGTATGTAAGATGAGGAATCCCTTTAGGGACCCTTTCTAGCCAGATAAGAGATAGTGGTATCCTACTAGGGATCCCCTAGGTCGAAACATAAGTAGAAGAATCCTACAAGGGATCCTCGATAACAATCGGTCTCATGGATTCTCAGGCCACAAGGGCACATTTCACACCAAAATGTACACAAAGAATAGGTCATGAGAGATAGGAAATAGAACATATCATATCATAGGTATCAACATGGTTGGTCTGAACACCCAACTGATCATTCACACTTTGGTCTCACTCTCATAAGACCACTAAAAAGATAACTAGAGGCGGATCCTCTCTATTTAGATAGAAAATTTCCAAAACACCCATTAGGATTTCTCAAAGTGCTTCACAAGTTTTACAATTGTGATCTATGTGGAAAACTACTCAGAAAGGACTACTCTTGGGTCCAAAACTAAAAAAGGGGGATAAAATAGGGAACAAATATTAAAGGGTTCTAGAAAAGAAGTACACGACGTGTAGAAACCACACATAGCATGTACCCTGAAGCTCTTACATAGGCGTGTACCCCCTCTTTCCTAGGTGTGTAAACATCCCAAGTACACATCGTGTTTGCCCGACACACAACATGAAATCAAGTTCTCCCTCCAAGCCATTAACATCCACATTTACAGAGTCACACAGGGTCCGCCTAAGTAAAACAATACAGTTTGTATCTATCATACACGATGTTCACTAACCAAAGACCAAAAACCAATGTTCTCTCTTATATGGACGAACACACTATCAATTACCATACACTGTGTACTCCTAGTACACTACATGTACTTAAGAAAAGTTCTATCTTCCCAAACAGAAAGACACATGGAATGTGTTCATAGCATCACACACCAGGTTGTCTAGGTTTTTATATAGTAAGCCTTAGAAACTTCTTTGGAACACATATTTTTAAAAAATAAAGCAACTGTGTTCCAAATTACAATTATTGGGGGATCATACTATCCATGAATTAAATCTTGGAATCCATATATAGAACATAACAACATAATCGATATCCCATGTCCGAAATGTGATCCACCAAATTCTGATCCAAGAGGTCCCATACTCCTCAGTGACCAAATTTTCGTGTCCATCCAATTCCACTATGACACATGCAAATACAACTATCAAAATAGCAGGAATATCAATCATGAAACCTATCCAAACAATATGAATATCTAGAACAACATTTAGCACAATAACATGAAATTATTAATTCTCTTAAATGGCATGGAAGTAATGCATGGAATGTGATTTTTAACAAGTTCCTATATGATGCATGAGATGGAACACCCTCATCTCATCAGGTTGCAACAAAATAAAACCATAATAAAATAAATAATAATATAAAAGAACAAGTGCATCACCCAATGGTGATATCGAATCAATTATAATACCTAAAAATCCAAAAATCACAATTCAATTTGAGGTAATTTGGATTTTCCCTTTACATGAGGTAGCTACTCCTATGCATAGATAATTACCAAACTACCTTTCCTTACTATCACTTTATAATGTTGCCAAATAGAAAGACATACCAAAAAATAAAACTGCTCTAATACAACTTTTTAACATCCCAGATCTGGATGCCACTGAACAGGTTCCCCTCCGGATCCGTTTGGTCACATGGCCTCAAGCTCATTTCCCCAAACGCTAGAGGTTGCTGACTAGCAGCGAGGGCCTAAGGTGTGATAGTGGGGAAACTATTCCCTCATTGGCAGAGTGTAACACATCAGAACAATAATATAAAATATAGGAAGAAATAAATACCATAACACTTTAACAAACAACACAAGACTAATAATAAAGATAACTCCAAGTCATAACATATAAAAGATGATGTTTCCTCTCACGTGTTCTAAGAAAGAAACTAAAATAGGATAAACTGCCTTCAGATATAGAATAAAATACCAATGTACCAAAATAAAAAAGAAAACTCAGAAGCATCACAATCCTCGGCTTGGTCCCATCCTCTCTTTCTCCTAACAGTAAGTCAAGTACCTATAGAAGGGTGCTTTTCCTTATCGATACTAGAAATAATATAATCTATTTGGGTCTAAAAGCATGACCCAAACAAGGTGTGGTAAATAAATCATAGTAGGCAACCACCCAATATCCGTTCCTATCTGTTGGTGAGTATATACAATAGTTAGTGTAAAAAAATAAAAAAAATACTAAACTAGGAAGTACTCAAAAGTAAAAAATCCTACAAGTCCTGTTTCCATTTATATTCAGTACATGTTCTTTAACCAATTTGATTACGTTGAATTTTAAACATATCTAGATCCATCCTTAGACCAATAGTCACCTGTATTAAGTGAGAACAATAGATGTCTCAAAATACCATCTAAACATATATAAGTGAAGACCGAATGAAAGCTTGTGATTTGGCTTAGAAGACACATCATAAGGCTTTCCGTGAGATATTTAGTTCAAAAATTCACCCAGAGGCATAAAAAAACTTCATGTGGAAATAGAACAACCCATTACATAGACATAACCAATCATCCCCTACATTCATAAAAAATATTTTCCCATAGGCATGACACAACATCGCCCCACAGGCATATCACAATCTCGCTTGCAGGAATATCACTATCTCACCTGTAGACATAGTTCAATATCAACCATAAGAATATCAGATAATAAGAACACATTTAAAATAAATGATTACATGAAAAAAATTGATCAATTCATGTGGTCATCAATCATATTACAAGAATATAAGTAATATAATTAATTACAAGGCTTAAACAAACATATGTTCACATGGGAACTTTATGTAACAAATGAAATACATAAATTAAACTATCACAAGGAATAACCAATAATTATCACAAGTGGAATCACATTCAATTGACCAATTTCATTTTTAACAAACCATAATAGTGAATATAAGGCTTTCCTTATAGGAAACCTAGGCAAAATAGCTAAACATTGGTCATTCAAGGGAAACACACCCATGTAGTGGTCCTTAATCAAATCAAGCAACCTCAAACATGATTTATACCATCGAAACAATTTATTAATCAATTTTATGAAATAAAAAGGGTCAATTATCAATAAAGAGACACCCTAAAAATGGGTGTGCGACACTACAGAATATATAAACCACTCAATAGTTAGAATAAGGAACAATACCACCGACCTTATAGTGGTATGGTTATCCTCGTACAACATTGGATTCTAATTCAAGCTAGAATGAACTAGATCTACAAAATTAGGTAAAATTCTCAAGGTCTTATATCTTCAATGAGATAAAAAATAACAATGAATGACTTAAGGGGAATTGAGATCTTTCTAATTGAGTTTCAATGTATCTGATGACAATAGAAACAGAGTTCAGATGCACAATCGGGAGCCAAAACGAGCTCTGACACTACTACTCATGATACCTAGGTGGGATATTTTGTCCGTCTGAAGAAAATTAGGCTACTTCCCATTTTAGAGGAAAAAAGAAAGTTCATGTCGTGTAAATATAAATACATGGTGTGTATAAGATAGATCCTACAACATATTTCCTCTTCCACATCATAAATGAGTCATGCTGACATGAATATACGATGTGTACACAGTTTACATGCTGTGTTACCGCAAATTCATGTCATGCAAAGCATGGAGTCAGAATTTGACCCCTTTTATCCTTTGTTAATTATAAAACAAAAAGAAAATATTCATACCTCAAAATAAGAACCATGTTCCAAAAGGGTCGGGGTGTTATAGTTGGTTACAGAGGAGGTTTATCAGTAAATATAGAAACTAGATTTAGAAAACATAGATTAGGGACCATAACCATAATATATAATTTGAGGATAATTATAGAGAACAACTTATAATTTAGGTAAGGTAGATATTCTATGGGTATTTCTACCAATACATCTCTTTCTAGATACTAAAAGTGTACATGGTTCTAGCACATATAAACCTAGGGGAAACAACTCCGATAAGGTGAATCAGGCCTAATTCAAGATAACCTACTTTGGAACTCTTGAGGGATACACTTAGGGTACTTTTCAGTTTATTTAAAAAACATTATTATGGATTTAAAATTAAATATTTCCCCAAAGAAACCAATGTTTATGATTTTAATATTTATGATGCATAAATTTATGTTCTCTGCTATAACATATTTAGAATTATACATTATGAATTTTTGAGGTAATACAATATATTCCATTGTTAAAAATGATGACTGGAAAGAAGAATGAAATCAATAATTATGTAAAATGTATAGATTTACCAATAGAGGAAACCAATACAGATAGTATTAGATCAAATAAAATTATGGTACTATTAGGTCAACTTAATCATCTTATGAAAAATAAACTTACCTGAATGGAGCAACCTATTCCATGGAGATAATCTCATATGATGGATATATTAATGTGATAGAAGCCCCATAGTTTAGTGGGACTACTAATCCAATTGTAGCTGAGTAATGGATGATGTATCTCTAGAATATATTTAGGTCCTTGGGATATAGTGAAATGGAAAAGGTCACAATTTTGTTCTATTGTCACCAAGGTGATTCTGATCAATGGTGGTCCATGATCGAGACTACTATGGAGGAATAAGAAATATAACTCATGGAATTTAGAAGTTATAAGGATTATTTCTTCGATAAATACATCCCTCATGATCAAAAAATTTATATGAAGAGAAAGTTCCTTAGATTAAATAAAAAGGAAAAAGAAAGTATAGAAGATTATGAATCAACATTTACATTGTGTTATTGATATGATATATATTATACACACAACATGAAGTGAAAAATTGACTACTTCATTAAATGTCTTAAGAAAAATATCCAAAGGGCACTAGTTTCACATATGTTTTCCTCATAAAAGGAAATAATTTTATGTGCTATCAAAATCGAGTTGGAATTATTGAGATCCAACGTATTTAAAGGAAACTAAGAGAATAATATATCCTCTGATCATTGAGAAAAAGGGAATTCATCAAAGAATATGAAGTATTTTGAGTGATTTCCAATTTGTGAAAACTATGGAAGAATCATCTTCGTAAATGCCTAAAGGTAATGGAAGTTTTTTATAAATGTTTATAAAGGGTTCATCATGCTAAAAAATTCATGGTAAAGAATGAGAACACAACTATTTAGTGTTACTGAAAAAATAATATGGGGTAGAACATTGGATAATTCCCCAACAATCAGGGGAATATATCACAGAAGAGAACAAAGGGAGATGGTAAATATTTTGTGATTACTACGATAGAGGTAATGTACAAAATGATGTGGTGGAAAGTAAATTAATCATATCTCAAAATTTAGAAAATTACTTATTTGATTATGAATCATTATTAAGTTTTATATCTACCTAGTTTTGAAATAAAATTATCCATTTACATTTTGATTTAATAAGAGAGTTGTTAAAACTCCAAAGGGGTTTCTCATTTCAAAAAATATGTGTCGAGTAGTCCCCATTATGTCACCTAAAAATTATTTTCTTACTGACCTCAATATAATACTTATGGTTGATTTTGAAATAATATTTGGTATCAATTGGATCTCAAAATCTGGTACAAAAAATTATTGTAAGAGGAAGGATATTATAATTTGTGAGGTATATGTAGAATAACTCATATTTAGAGTAGAATTTTCCTTACATGATTCTTATATAGATCCACCACAGCTAAAATACTAAATGAAATTATATGGGAATTAAAGGAAACAAAATCTTGTGAAGAAGGGCGTAATATCAAAATTGAGGATGTACCTACTATGTCAGAATATATTAATGTATTTCCCAAGTAATTACATGGAAATCTCTAAGAGTATGAGTATGAGTTTTACATTGATTTACTCTCCGATTCTGGGACAATATCAAAAGATCCATATATAATATCCACTATGGAATTGGTATATTTGAAGAAAAAACAAGCAGATTTTGGTAATAAGGGATTTATTAACCATAGTGTTTCACCATCTAGAGCCCCTATTTTCAGTTCTAAGAAGATAGATAGATACATTAGGTTGTGAATTAATTATATGGAAATCAATTCTGTTAAAATAATAAAAAATTACCCTCTACCTAGGATTGATGACTTGTTTGATCAGCTACTTAGAGAATATTATTTTTCAAATTTTGATCTTATTTTGGGTATCACCAATTTCAAGTAATGAAGGAAGACATTATAGAGGCAAAATTTTGGATTAGGGATGGACAATATGAGTTTACAGTAATTCCATTTGAATTAAAAAATTCACCCTCTTTTTTATGGACCTAACAAATAGAGTATTTATTAAATATATTTATGATTTTATTGTAGTATTAATTGATGATATTATGGTTTATTTTGAAAGATATGAGGACCATGTGAATCAATTTTTGATAATTATTAAAACAATTATAATGGTATATTTATATTGGAAATTTAGTAATTTTGATTTCTAGCTTGAAAAAGATTATTTTCATGGCCATATTGTCTCCAAGGATGGAATATTAATTTATCCTTAAAAGACAACGAAATTTGGATAATGGCCTACACTATCAAACATAACCGAGGTATGTAGTTTCATTGGTTTGGTAGGTTACTATCAACAATTTGATCAAAAAATTTCTTTCTTGGCTAACCTATTAAAAAATCTTATATGTAAAGGGGGTGAGTTTTTTGGACCAAGTGATGTAATGAATGGTTTGAAAAACTAAATATGAGACTAGGAAATGCACTGATTTCAACTCTACCATCTATAAGTGATGGGGTTTTCATATATTAAGATTCATCTAAGAAGGGAATTGGTTGTTTCCTATTAAAAAATGATAAAGTTATTACATATTAATCAAGGAAATTTAAGACTCATGAATAGAACTATATAACTAATGATCTTGATTTATATGTTGTAATCATCACTTTAAAAATATAGTGAAATTATATCTATGGTGAAATATGTGAGATTTACACTAATTATAAGAGCCTGAAATATATCTTCTCACATATAGAGATAAATATTGGAAAAAGGTGATGGATCGATCTACTCATGGATTATGATTTCTCAATACACTACCACTCAGGGAATGAAAATAAGATACCAGATGCATTGAGTAGGAAGTATCATGGAGTTATAACCCAAATGAGGAATTGGATGGATACTATGTTCATGGACCTAGTAAATATTAATATGGGAATTTATAAATAATGGTAGACATCAATAATTTTTAAAATTATTTAAAAACCATCTTTATTAGAGAGGATAAATAAGTCTATGTCTGACGATGAGTACTTTAAAAAAAATCAAAGATGTGAATGATGGAAAATTAGAAGAATTCGTTTTTGAATATGGTGTTATAAAATTTGGAATGAAGCTATGTTTTCCATATATACTTGAGATAAAAATATAATTATTAGATGATTCCCATAGCTCAAGTTTATCTGCACACCCTGGTGGAACAAATATCTATAGGGACACGAGGGAAAATTTGTTGTGGTATAACATGGAGAGGGAAATTTTTGATTATATATCTAGATGTTTGGTTTATGAACAAGTTAAAGCTATGAGGAAACATCGTAAAGGAGTCCTGTAACCAATTGTTATTATTCTGTGGAAATGGTTTTATATTACTATGGACTTTGTCACAACACTACAAAATACTCATAGAACAAATTATGGGACATGGGTTATTATTGATCATATAACCAAATCTGAACATTTTCCTTCTATAAGAGAAGAAATACCACTTTCTAACCTCACAAGGATCTATATCAATATGGTTTTTAGACTTCAAGGTGAACCTATGTCAAATTTTTTTGATCAAGATCTTCAATTTCCATTGAAATTCTATAGAAGTCTTCAAAAGGCTCTTAACACAAAGCTGTAGTTGAGCACTATCCACCATACTCAAACTAATGGAAAGTATAAAAAAATTGAAACAATGAAATACATGTTGAGTTACTTCTTACTATACTTTAAATATATGTGGGATCAGTACCTACCAAGTGTTTTCCTGTAATAATATTTTCCATTAAATTATTTAAATGTCTCCGTATGATGAATTATATGGAATGTTGAGTCATAATTCAACTTGTAGGGATAAATTTGGTGAAATGAAACTAATAGAACCAAAAAATGTTGAATAATATATGAAATAGGTAAAGGCTTTTTTGACTTATATTCAAGTAGGTCAAAGTACGAAAAAGAGTTATAGTGATAATCCGAGGAAATATTTTGAGTTCCAAGTTGGTGGTCATGTTTTATTCAAAGTACCTCCACTAAAGGGTGTTATAATGTTTGGTAAGAAGGGGAAACCAAGACCTAGGTACATCAAACCCTTTGATATTCTTTAAATATTGGGATATATTTCTTATCATTTGGAAATTTCCCCAATTATCTCAAAATTACACAATGTGTTCTATATATCTCTTCCAAGGAAGTACACGCCCGATCCAACACATGAGCTCACCTATGATGAAATATAGTTGGAACCTAAAATTTTATACTATGAAGAAAAAATCCTATTTATTTATACTAGAGAGAAAGTATTTAGGAATCATATGACTCATTTAGAAATGGTACTATGGATAAATTTAAAAAATAGAAGAAGAAACATAGAAACCAGATGATTCTATGAAAAAGTACTACACACATATTTTTAGATGTTAATACCCCAAAAATTTTGAGGATGATATTTTTTAGTAGGGAAGAATATAGAACCTCAATAATTTACCATATTACACTTTTATAATAAATTTAATTTTATTTATTTCTTGTAAAACACACAGTGCTTAGTTATTTTTCAATGCACACAACACTCAATTTTAAGAAAACTCTATTTAGTCATGTTTTGAAAATTTGATTAAATTTTAATAATCATAAAATATTTATACAATGAATTTATATGTCATATATCCAATAAAATATTTTTTACATTCATCCAATAGATTTGATAGAAATAAGATAAGAACAAACCCAATTTTACTCATAAAACCAATATTTTCATAAAAACTATTTTACCTCCTTCTAATGAAGAGCCTACCTTAAATATATATTTTGGAACTTTTATAAATATAATAGGATATAAATAAACTTTATTTTTGAAATTTAAATGTTATAATTAGGTTAGGGATAATTTTAAATTTTTCAGTAAAGTTTCATTTTCTCATTAATAGTCAAAAATACTGAATTTTAATTGATTTTTTTTCTTAAAATTTATTTATAAGAATAAATTTAATTTAAAATTGTTTTAAAATTAAAATTACGTCAATAATATATCAATTAATCTTATTTTGGAATTTCAATAAATTTTAATTTGAAATTGGATATAAAAACATAGCAATCTTTTGGATGTTTTTACATAAAAAACCCGCACTAGCGTCTCATCTACAAGATTAATTTTAAATTATTTTTCCCCTTATATAATCAGAATTTGGAAAAATGGATTCCATATTTGGATTCAGAATAATTTAAAATTTATAATAAGTTCAAATTTGTTTATGGTAAAAAATATTTGTGAAAGCGATTGAAATCAATTACAATGATTATTAGAAAAAAAATAGCTTAACAAGAGACTAAAACTTAAACATAAGGCCCAAAATTACCATGAAACTTATTAAAAATCCATTTTATAGATATTTTTTGACCAAATAATCCATTTTATCAAATTATTTATATTATTGTATCCACTCAACATGGGAATAACATGGGTGGAATCCTCATTTCCAAAATTTACAAGAATGTCACTCCTCCCCCACTATAAAAATGCCCTCTACCCTCACACTTATTCACACCTCCAAATCCATTTGGATCGCCCAAAATCTACTCAAATAAGCTCTCAAAATCCCTCCCCTAATTTTATAATCCTCACATATATTCAAGGAATCCATTTGGCACAACCAAAAAAGAGTTACCCATAGAAGAGGTAACATCCTTCTTCAAGCACTTTTGCTTTATTATCATTATCAACCCACACTAAAATATTATTATTACATGATTAAATAATAAAATAATCATAATAAATATACTAATATTTTTTTATTTTAAGTTTTCAATTTACACTTACACACCCTTCCATCTACTGGGTAATGAACTTTCCGTTTATATGTACGGCGAACTACCGCCTCACGAAATGATGATTGTTCATTTTCCCTTTACCACCAATCATGTTTTGAATTATGATAGGAAATATATTAATATATGATATATATTATATTTATTACATATTTATGCTTCTATATTTCTTTTATAATACATAACTTTATGCATTCCATTTTGTGTAAATAAAATAACATCATTTGTGGAAGTGCGGACTACCACCCCCTCAAAGCGATGTGATTAGTTCAAAATATGAATGAAACATATAAAGGATGCTTTTAATAAACATATGAGATATATATGACATATATATAATAATTTATTTATTATATACATATATATCATTTACTGTTTATTCTTTTTAAATATGATTAAAGAAATTGAAGTAGCATTCATGTGTACGTATGGCCTACCGTCTCCATGAACGATGCATTTTATTTATTATAGAAAAATATTATGGATTATTATAAATAAATTTATAATGGATATATATTATAATTAAATAATTTTTTACATTCTGGAGATGATTCAATCATGATAAACACAATAAGAACAACATGTAACAAGTCAAAACATACTTGAAAAACTAGGCAATTAACTCTCGAAATAGTGAAAATAATGAATGATTGTTAACAAATGGGTAATAATAAATTATAAGAACCTGATATATGATATTATGAATAGTATTATGGTTCTTTTTTAAGTTATTAACATATTTAATACCACTATAAAATACATTTAATACCACACAATAAAAATTAAGTATAAGGTAAGGGATTTTCATCTCGGTTTTTACATATGTGAGATAAATGTCACATTCACCACTTAATTATTTTGTGTGATGTATATACAGAAAATTTTGATATGTTATATAATTAATACTTTAATATTTATGTTATTTAGTTTTTTAATATTAATTATATCATCCAAGGGGTTTTGAATAGAAAATTACCCTGTGGTAAAATTTAACTTTGCAGTATCACTTTCTTTTGTGACTTTTAATATTATCTTGATACATTCACTTACTTATGATCATTTTATCTTGAATTTAAACATTATAATTCAAATAATAATATTATTTATTAAACCATATATCATTTTTAC
This sequence comes from Viscum album, assembly GCA_963277665.1. Taxonomy (NCBI): domain Eukaryota; kingdom Viridiplantae; phylum Streptophyta; class Magnoliopsida; order Santalales; family Viscaceae; genus Viscum; species Viscum album. The sequence continues at coordinate 1,303,588,760 of OY728141.1, forward strand.
ATATGGTGTTCCCTTTTATATTTATTTAATTAACTGGGAAATTATTTCTAAATCCATATATTTAATTCAATACTGTTATTTGATAAAGCACATTGTTCATGAATTAAATAGATTATTAGATATTTGAGGAATTAATTTTACAGGTATGACACAGTTTCATCCTAGTTATAAATATCCCTTAAATGCATAGGTAGTCTCATGAAATTAATTAGTTTAAAAAATTAGATTTGTTTTTACTCGATATGATAAACTATCTTGTGAAAGGTATTGACAGTGAATGTATATTGTAACAAAGAAAAATACCACCCAATAATTAAGAATTTAGATAATTTAGACACAATTTTAATTTATCCACGATATTTTATTCTCTAACATATCTATGGATTCATTCTATTTTCAGTTTATTAATTAAATTGAATGTTTTTCTGTTTCTTACATTTCTATATCGATTATTCATTATATAGTTATTTGAATGGAATGTGTTATTAGTTAATTACCTTTCCCTGTTTATTATTCTAATAAATTACCTAATAATTGTGATATACCTACCCTTACTGAGAATTTTATCTCACCCTTATTTTTGTTTTCTTTCCCCTTGTCATGATGAATAATTTTTTGAATGAGATTCAAGGATGCATTTTATTAGTCTTTATTATGTATTATGTTTTATTATATATTTAAAAATTTAAATGGGTATAATTTATTTAATATTGTTTTCCAATATTTCTAAAAAATTTTGTCCCTTGGTATTTTATGTATTTATATATACCAATGTTAAAAAAGAATCATCGGCTTTAGGCTTCTGGTGTCGGGGGGTTATAATTGGATCGATCTGATGACTTTCATTTGGTATGATTACATTTTTAACAAAAATATCATACTTATCTTAGGATTAGACATGTATTTTAATTTTAGTTCTAGATACATGGATTTATATATATTATAATAGAGATTTATTATATAATTAAATGATCATATCCTCGATCTATTGAGGACACGTCTCTCTCTCTTGATTGGATCTATATATATCAGTGACAGTGGATCACATTGGGTAAGTCTAATTGAATTAAAACCCTTATAATGTTTTCATTGTTGTATATTAACTATATAATCCTCATGTGAAGAATTAGGTATGTTTTTAAGGATCATTGGTGCAGATGCATGATCCGGATGGAAAATATTATCTTTTGGAATCAATTCTCTTTAGGTTTTAAGTCATTACCCTTTTATAGTATTTATATAAAAATGTTATGAAATGATATTATTGTGTGTTCTTGGGGCCTATAATACCATAATATATATGAAATTCTAGTTCCTTTATATGATTTAATTTTATGTGGGTGTGTGTTCTGCCTATCAGAACTCTACTTATGCTATCTAATAACAAGTGATAGGTTGACGCTTCATGGAATTATTAATTCATTAGAGGGGAGATTGTGTGATATGATGAATTCTAATTAAGGTAGGATATTTAATGATATATTTAATGTCATGATGGTCTTGATTCCTTACCTGATATTGGTATAGGGGCATGAGGAACTAGGGGCGTGATCTGAGATAAATAGAGGGCCATGAAGACATTGTGGCCTAATATAAGGCATGATGGACTTGTGGTTTATTCTAAGAAAAATTTTGTCCTGATGGACTATTTGGTGTTTATGGAATTATAAATAATTTCTCTTACAACAAGGATCTAAAGCTGGTGGAGGCATGTTTTTTGGTATCCTAGTTAGAACACGATGAATCGATACTTGATTTTTTTTATTTATGAATTTACATTATTTTTAGGGATAAAATTTTATATATTTTATCTCTTTTGTTAAGGATTTTTTTTTGTTTCCTACTAGTTTTATACTCATAACCAATAAGTGAATCCTGATGCCTGTGTAGATTTAATTATTAGCAATCAGGCTACGGGAAAGAGACTTGTGTTGGGTAGTTGAGCATGTGGATATTGGAGGAAAGGGGTGATGTAGACATGAACTACTAAATATATTTTCAGTTTTTTAGTTGTTTTCTTATATCTTCATATATTGGTCGACCTTATACTATGAGGTTCCTTTGGTTTATATTGTATGACTATGTTCTATTTTTTATGAGATGGATATTATTATTGTTTCATAAATTATATGTATTTTCTTATTTATTTATAATTTATTGTGTTTTCTAATTGGTTCAATATCTATATTGAGGTCGTAGTCTCACCATTTTATGATTTAGGCCCTCATCATTAGTTGGTGTCCTGTTGAATACGAAGAGGCTCTAGAGGAGGAAAACTATTTTTTTTCTATAAATCATTAATATAATTAAGAGTGATATTTACAGTGAAAAATGTATGCCTCTTATAATAATAGGAAGAGGCAAGTAGATGAGATATTCCATGGTATAAACATGAATCCAAAAGGGCAGAGGTTCTATAATCCCATATGTGGAAAGGAGTTCTATCTTATGTTATAGTTGTGGATGTAAAGAAAATCTTATCAATTTTTATCTAAATCCACTTATTGATTTCCATATATTCAACATGATTGGTCATCTATAGAAGTTTTCAGTAATGGTTTCATTACTGGGATCATGTATATTAAGTTACGGAGTGGCTAAAGCACCTCAACAATAGATGTAGACTCCACAGAATTATACGGATCAAAGAATTTACCATCATCAATAGAAATGACATATAGATGATACATTCTAGGTTGATGTTGTGGAAATGATTATATCTAATATAGGAAAGGGATATTTTATTTTTCAATGTAGTAATCTGATTACATCTTTTATATCTACAGGTTTTTATACATGAACTTCCCATTTGTTTATTTATAGTCAAGTTTTTTCTATGATAGACTTACTAGTTATGTTCTACTCTAAATTATTGTCTCTTAATAAACCCTTAGGAAAGTATCTAGATCATTTACAGAGATATCCAAAACATCTTGTAGTGATAGATAATTATGGAAATTGGTGGGATTTTATGATTTTAGAGATGACCAAATTCGATGTAATCTTTGTTATGGATTATTTTACTAGTTACTGAGGACACATCAGTTGTTCTTGAAGACGAGTGACATTTACCTCTCATAAGGTAAAAGATCATGTTTTTAAAATATAATGGATTTATAAGAAAATATAACGAGACCACACCTTGGCCAATTTTGATCTAAAATAGTAAAGTTGGCGAATGAGGATCTAGTAATAGATTGAGTAATAGCTTTATCATATTTTCCCACTATAGTGGATCTATTCCCTAATGTTTTTATGGGTGTATTATTAGTATTTCATCATGATAGAGGGATATACATCATGATTTAACTCATTCTAAGTAAAAAATATATATTTACTATTCCTTATAAGAGGAAACAAAATAAGTTGAAATAAATTTAGGTTCCACATGAGGATTTAGAGGTGAAAGGAATTATCTAGTTGAAGACTTCTCCTTAAGATGATCTAGTTTTTTTCTAAGAAGGAAGATGGTAACATTTGGCTATACATGTACTATTGGAACATGAATCAGGTTATGGTAATGAATAGTTATTCATTTTCTAGGATTGATGATTTTTTCGATCAATTAAGGTGGACCCGATGGTTCTCGTTGATTGACTTGCTTTCTGGCTATCACAAGCTACAATTCAGAGTAGAGGGAACAATGAAGACAAAATTTATGATTAGATAATGGTTTTATGAGTATCTCATCATGCCATTTGGGTTAATTTATTCTCTAATAGTGTTCATGGATTTTGGGAATAAGATTTTCCACTCATACTTGGAATCCTTTATTTTTGTATCCGCTGATGATATTTTCACATAGTCATATACCTCATAACTACATGCTATAAATTTGGTTATAATATTTATTACACATATAGAAAATCATTTTATCCCAAAACTTTGACTCTAACTCCATTAGATAAATTACCCTACTCAAGATTTGGAGGTTGGTACTATGGTTCATTCCTTGAAATATTGAAAAAAATATATTTTTTGGTCAAATATTTTTCAATTATATAAAACAAAAGAGCATACAATATATTTTCTCCAAATGAGACATGGAATTTAGATAGAGGTGTTGGGATAATTACCTATAGATGTTTGAATTGAAGATGGATTATGATTCTCTAAAAGGTAATGTGATTATAAATTCTCTTAGTAGAAAGATATAAGTTCTTGGATAGTGATCATCTGAAGAATAGTGTAAGATGATGAGCTTGTTAGAGGGTTGGATGATTTATATATCTAATAATCAATGGGATATGACCTATTACCCCCCCATTAACATTTATTCCTTAGTGGACTAGGTAAAAAACATCCTAGAATCATATCCAAATTACTCAATGATTGAGGAATTTTTAATAGGAAAAAACTGAGTTCTAGAATGGTCCATTTTTTAGATGATGTGATATATGTTCATAACATGGAAGTGGTTCGTAATTTTATAATAGAAGTGATGATAAGAAAATATCATTTGTTGCAATGGGTAGTATACAAATATCAAATAAGATATATTGGGATATCTGATAAAATATCTTAGTGGTTTGGTATGAATAGGTATATTGAAGTTTCAAACTCTTGTTGTCATACATTTTAGAAAATAAGGTAAAAATTCAGTGACCGGGTGAAATGCTTTATGCCCTTACAATGCATATGTGTAAGTGGAATGACGTGATGATGGATTTTTTATTGGTTTCACTAGGACCCTGAGGCGATGAGATGCGGTATGGGTGTTATATGACTAGATGAAAATGGACTATCATTTATTTCCAATTTGAGTAGATTATTTAGAAAATTTGTTTGGAATGCACTACATGAAACAAATAATGAAACTTCATGGAGATACTTTGAGAATAATATCTTATTGAGGCACTAGTTTCACATCGTGCTTTAGGTAAGTATTGAAAAAGGAAATAAGGACTTAGTTGAAGATGAGTATAACATATCATCCATATACTGATATATAGATAGAATTGAATATCCAATTTTTAGAGGATCTTATTAGGAAATTTTTTCTATATTTCACTGGAACATGGGATAGTCATCTAGCCTTGGAAAATTTCACAAATAATAATAGTTTCTAGTTTTCAATTAATATAGATTCATTTGAGGTTATATATGGTTAGCCTTATTGTTTATCACTTTGTTGGAATGTGGTAGGTGAGACTGATATTATTGGGTTGAATTTTTTGTAGGATACCTCTAAATAGGTGTAGTTAATTTGGTAGTGGTTGGTATCTTCTCATTGATGTCCATATTCATATGTTTATTGGATAAGATGACCCTTGGAGTTATATGTGATCTATTTGGATTTCTTGCATCTTTTAACTTGGTTGGGACATTAATAATTACAAAAACAGGGAATATTGGTTTAATGGTTTGTGTGAAAGTTTAAAATTAGGGAGCACATCAAGATAGTGGTTTACCAATTATAACATAAACTATTATATTAACGGATTTGTAATAAGTTTAATGTGTCTCATATTTGGGAGTATGAGATATACCTTGTACATGTGATTTAAATTGAGGAGATTGAGTTGGGACCTGATGTATTATTCATTGAACTTCTGATTCAGATCATAGATTAGAGAAAGATGGTGATTTCAGGAAAGGCAATGCCACCTTGTTGGAGATTTGGGGAAGCAAATACATATCCAAGATGAAACTTGGGAGTGAGAATCAAAATTTTTAGCTTACTTGACTTTTTGTTCAAGAAACACATCTAATGATACCTCTCGAGGACAAGAAGTCATTCTTGGGGAATATTTGTAATGTCCCAAAATTTCAAGGAATGTTATGATTCATTTATGATATAACTTTCTTATATATGTTTTCCATTTTTAAGACATATTATATATTTCTAATAATCATGAATTAATAGTTAATAGATTTTTGGCACCAATTAGTAGAATTTTACTTATTGGAGTACTGCCAGATAACTGGTTTAGAGCTGATGGCTAGCTGGTAGAGGTGGTAGAATCCCAGGAATCACTATATATTCCACTGACTAGCTCATGTAAAAGGGTAATAGTGTCAGGATCTACCTGGGTAACCAGCCATATGGGGGCCAACCACTAGCCAGCTGGTGGAGCCACAAGATAGATGGTGGGATTCAAATAATTTTTTATGTGGCGGTGACCCCATATTTATCTCATAGATAACTATTTGATATATTTTTCACCTCTATCAACCCTCATTAAACCAATTTGAACTAAAGGGACCCAATAATTTGGATTTGGATCTATTCTTACCAACTCCCAATTCTTAAATATTTGATCGATCTAGAAACTTATATTTTATATGCTTAATATATCCTACCCAAATTATCATACTTTTCATGGGATAAATTATTGACCAAGGCTATTATGGATAGATCCATCTATTACTATATTCCATAATATAGAATTATTTCATCATTGAAGGATTGAAGCCCAAATCTATTAGGTGTCTCTTTTTCACTCTTATTTAGATATATATCTATCATAGACAGTGGTTCATGTTGGGTAAGTATAATTTTAATACAAAACTTATAACGTTTTTATTCTTGTATCTTGATCCTAGAAAACTCATGTGATGAAATGGGATGGATTTAGGGATTTCCGTTTCATAAGTTGACTCGTGTGACAACTCATAGATTTTTTCATCAATTCTATTGAAGTAACAAGTCCTTTTGTGTGTGTGTGTCCCATGAGACCATTAATGATTTGAAATTTTTACTCCTTTATATTATTTCCTTATATGTGGTGTGTTCATTCCACATGAAAACTCCAATTTTACTATCTGTTATTAAGTTATAGGTGGAACCTTCATGGATCGATTAATTCATTAAAGGGGTAGGATGTGTGACATGATGCATGATAATTAATGTAATGAATAATAGATGTAAGTGAATTGTTTCCTTGAGTATTGACATGATATTGGGTAGTGGGGAATATCGTCCATGTGGACCAACCTGAGACATTGGTGGGGATTGATGACCTTATATCCTAATACAAGTCGTGATAGAATTTAGTCCTGATTAAGACTTATATTGAACCCTGGTCCTATTATAGGTTTTACATAATCATAAATAACTTCTATTCCATAATGGATCAAAATAATGTAGAGACATAGATCTAGGAAAATTGGTTTGTCCATGATGACTTGACACTTGATTATTTGTTTACACATTTATATTTTTTTCATGGACGAAAATTTTGTGTATTTTTTAACCTATGTTATAGATTCATTGGTCATGTCATAATTTGGTTTTAATCACACCCTAAATGGGAATATCGATACATGAACATATTTCATGTATAGTGATCTAGCTAGGAGAAAGGGATTTGCATCAACCATATGAACAAGTAGAAATTGAAGGATATGGGAATTACTCAGATAAAAACTAGAATATTAATACAATGTATTATTTATTTTCCTCTATCTTTATATATTAGTTGTCCTACCATAATAGGGGAACTTTGGTTTATCTTGTATAACTGTGTACCATCTCTTACAACATGTAAATTATTCTTATTGATTTTATTATATTGTTTTAATTGTTTATTTAATTATTCTAGTGTTTTTGAATTGGTTGGATATCTATACTGAGTGAATAAATCTTAATTTTTTTGAGACCCTCACCGCTAATAGGTATCCTCTTACATATGTGGAGGTGCACATGAGGTAATACAGGACACTGACATGTCCCGATGATTTAGATTAGGTGTTAAAAAACTTCAATAATAGTATATGCATTTTAAAATGGTCATATGTAACATTGAATCAGTTTCTCTTTATTATTAAATCTCATGAATTATTTTGATGGTGATATTTTTCAGGAGTACATAATCTTCAATATGAAATTCCATGTCCAAATTTATATTGTTAGCATAATAATTTTATCAAATCTAAGTAGTCTTGATATGTTTTTGGATAACTTTTATCTTATTTGAAGTGTATTTCATAATTTATGGTCCCAAAAATTTTCCTTCTCTAACTTCATCCAATCATTTTGATTTTTTACACCACTCCCTGTATAGTAATTCAAAAAGATCTATCTGAATAGTCATGTGCCAATTTTTGTTATAGGATAATTCCATATGTAGAATATGTTTATCCCAACACACTTTAAAATAAAGTGATAAAGACATTAACATGTTTTCTTAATGTTTTAATATTCTTACCATACTTACCATAAAATTATTGATAATAGTTTTTAATAAGGTTTAAATTAGTATTCAAATACTTTTTAATGCTACTCTAGAATGTAAAATTAAATATTGGATCAAAGTTTAAATTTTTTTAAGTGGTTCCCCATGAATTATCACCAATTATAGAATATATAAAAGAGAGATGCACTCAAGGGAGAAATACACTTATATAAAAATTAAATGATCAGTTTTTGTTAATCTATCAATGATTACCCATATGGAATTATTTCCCTTGGATGTATTGGGATGGCCATTAAAAAACTCCTTAGTGATGTTGTCCCACTTCTATAGAGGCTGGGGTAGTTGTTGAATCACTTTGTTGGGTAGTTGTTGCTCCATGTTTAGATGAAGAAATACCAAAAATCATGTTGTATAATAAAAACATCCCTACTCATGTTATCATTATAAAAATGATCTCATAGATCCATACATGTTTATGTGCGTCTAATATTTATAGATAATACTGAGTTATGATCTTTTTCTCTTAGGTATTTGTTTAAATATTTAATAGATAAGATATATTTCCTTGTATGAAAACTAATTACTACCTCTTGATCAACATAAAACGCCTAAAATAGCATATTTTCCATAAATTATTCCTTCATTTGTATCATATGACCATCACTTTGTTCTTTATTGATCTTCTTTAACAACAACGGTCAGAAAATCATTTGGGATATGATTAGTTATTCTCCTTAACTTATGAATTTAATTACCATCTTTACCAATTCCTTGATCAGCTGATCTCTTTAAACCCTCATATTTTTAATAATTATGGATCCTTTCCTATTGTACACATTAATAACTAGAAATTCTAATCAAGTGCGAAAATGAATAAAACAATCAATGTCCTTAAGAATATCAAACCAAATCATTGGTCACGTGTTCAACTCAATTTTTGTGAATATATAATTCATACTCTGGTTGTTAATGTATATATCATACTTCTCCCCATAAATATATTATCTCCATATATTTAAGAAAATATAACTATATATAACTCTAAATCATGGGTAAGATAATTCTATTCATGAAAAATCTACTATTGGGAATAATATGAAATCACATTATCAATTTTCATTAGTACACATCCATGTATTTTCAATGATAAATCACAATAAATGAAAAATCCTTCCCCATTAGAGGGTAAAGTTAGCATAGGCACACCAACAAACCTCTTCTTGAGTTCTTGAAAAGTTCCATCAAACTCATTTTTCATGATCAATGTATTATCATTTTCAATTAACATGGTTACTGTATTATGAAGTTGAGAAATGTTTTTCACAAACCACATTAATATAATACTAGACCATGGAAACTATGAATCTCAATCACTATTGAAGTAAATTTCCCCTCCTCTATGACATTTCACTCTACTAGATCAAATAAGATTCCTTTACTGGTTATAATGTGTCCCAAGAATATGAAGTTATATAATTAGAACACACATTTAGGGAACATACTAAAAATATTATTTTTCATTAGTTTCTGTAATATAATAAATATATGATCCTCATTAATCTCAATAATTTTAAAATATATTAGAATATCACCAAAAAGGGTAATTTTTTTAACATGATAATACCTAAAGGCTATATTAATCAAATCCATAAATACGGAAGGATAAGTAGTCATGATAATGGGAATAAAAAAAACATGAAGTGTTTATATATTATTTGGAATTAATTCTTTGGAATATCTTACTTCTTCTCCCTTAGTTAATGATACCCAATCGAAGGTCAATTTTGAAAAATAATTGTTCAACATATAGCTGGTAAAATAAACCATCAATAATTTAAAAAATGTATTTATTCTTCACCATAACCCCATTAAGTTCTCTATAATTAATAAAAGCCACATTTATCCATCCTTATTATGTACAAAAATAATTGATTCTCCCCAATGTTACACACTTGATTGATAAAAACCATCATTCAAAATATCTTGAATTTTCATCTTAAATTCCTAGAACTCCACATATTCCATATTTTATGGGGTCTTTAATATTATATTGGATTCATGTATGAGTTTAATTGATTACACTAACTCACTATATAAGGTATTTCTAGGCAATTATTCCTGAAATACATCAATTTTTTACTGAACAATAGACACAAATCCTATCTTTTTTTTACTTTCAATTTCTTCCCCTTCTTCATTAATAATTTCCATAAAAAAGTAAAAAAAAGGTGGTTCTTTACAAGACTCGGTCTATTATATCTTTCCTTTGAAAATCAAAACAGGTTGTTCCATTTGAATAACTGATATTTCCATTATTTTATGGCAAATCATGGAATTATAATTTGACACCCAATCCACCTCTATTATTATTTTAAATTCCACCATTGGAAAGAATACAAGGTTTGTAGAGATATTAAACTCACCAAAGTTAATAAGTGATTATCTACATATAATTAATGATTTAATAGTCCCTCTAGTAGTTTTAATTTATAAATCTACCAACAATAGTTCAGTGTTTAATTTTAAGTTCCTTGAAAAAATAAATGAAATAAATGAATGCATTGAATCATAATAAAACAAGGTTATTTCTCTTTTTGAATGTATGATGAGTGTACCTATCACTAAATCATTCTGTTCCCCAACTTCATCCAATGTGATAAAAATCATGACCTAAATACCTTCTCCTCTATGTGGTTTGAGGTTAGTTTCCCTCCATTATATTCTAATTTAGACATTTATTATATAAATGACCTTTATCTTCACAGTTGAATCATTGTAAAGTATATTGTACTTAAACCAACTTCCATTTTTCTTTATCATTCATATGTTAAGGATTTAAATCTCCACGATATATTTTTAACTATATGGACATCTTTTCCAAACAATTAACACTTTCCAATTACTTGTAAAAATTCCCTGAATGTTTTATCCCACATTTGTACCCATGTGTAGTGGTATTTTCCTCTATTCTATTTTATGGTCAATATTCTCCCAGATTATTTTATCTATCTTTTACTCTTTTCAATAGGTCTATGAGACCATTTTATATCTCTATAATTCATTTCCAATTTTAGGGAACATTGGACTATCTCTTCATATCTTCAATGTCTCAAATTCCAAGAGATTTCCACAGATAAGGTCTTAGACAACAAAAGAAATGGGAAATATTACAATAATAAATGATGACAAAGACTAAAGGATATCATTTAATACTTATATAGTTTATCTCATGAAATACCTATAATTCATTCTCATATTTCTTCAGTTTAAGGAATTACCTCTCTATCTTGGTTTAGAGGGTGTATGAAGAATTTTGATTTAACAATAACATTTTATAGTCTTACAACTTTATTGATTAAACTTGATACCTTGTCTTTATGTTATTGATATTTTCTACCACAGATCAAGTAATACATATATGTGGTATATTTCCAACATAACTTTCTTGTACTCATAAGAATATAGTACACAAAATATATTTTATATAGTTTTGATCCATTGTTCTTTGATCAGTAGACCAGAGGTTACACTGAAAATATTTTTTCATTGATGCATAAAAGATTTAACTATTACTTGTTACTTCCATTGTGGATTTAGAAAATCCACATGGTTAAGTTTATTATTCATAACTTGATTTATAATCCTTATAACTTATTCAACTCTGACTCCCATCACATTGATATGGTTATCATTACATTTTCCATCACATCCATTATTCACCAAAACTCTTTTATTTGTTCCAAGTTTTCAAGAATATGAAGACTTAAATATAAAAATTTATACTATTTTCAATCACATGATAATATTTATAAAAGTAATATTACTCCTAAAATTTCATAAAAATATCTTTTAGGTTTTTATACTTCTATCATTTAAAAATAATTCATTATCTATACATATTTCATAATGGTTTCCAAAATGATTGAAATTTTAAAAATCATATTTCCTAGGAGTGTCAAAATAGGTGTACAACAAGGCCAATTTTTCATGCACCTGGTATAGGTTACGTTAATACCCAATGATCTATTTCTCAATTATTAGCCCTAGATATATCTATTCTAGATCCACATGAACATACAATATCTAGCAAGATATTTCATTTCCTGGAAACAACATCATCTATAATTTTCCAAAATTTAAAGAATTGTTCATATACCTAAACATATCCCTAGGGTTTTAACTAATTTTTATGGTATTAATTTCCCAAAATAACAAATCCTTTCATTTGATACTAATAATGTCAAACATCTTTTTTTATTCATTTTTTATAAAAATTATTCAATGAAATATTTCATTAATTACTTCATTGGATAATTTAAGGTTTAGTGTCTTAAAAAATTAGATCATAATATATAAATTATATAGATAAACATAAACATAAACATTATTTAATACTCTCTAAAGAGTCATATATTAATCCAACATTGGTATGCCCACTCCAATTGATTTCATGGGGACATAAATAAATTGAAAAATGGTGAGAATAAATTCTAATAAGGGATAACAAAATGAAATTGAACATGAATAATCATTATGGATGAGACATTACCCATAACACATGGTAAAAATCACAATTATATGATACCTAACATATAAATGGGACTAAAACATAAAAATGAGACATTCATGAGAATATCACTATGGTTCATCACCAAGGTATTGTAAAAAATATTACCATGGATTTTCACCAAAGTATAATAAAAATGTTATATCTAGAGATTAATTCTGTACAAAATTCATTAGATAACTATTAGGCTAAACCCTTTATATATCTTAATTAATCATTGAGATATAGATTAATTATTATAGAAAATTATTTCATCAATAACCCTTGGGAAATAATAGAAATGTTTCATATTAATTATATGGAATTTTTATTCATTGAAATAAATGCAAAGAGAAGTGGGTTTCATGTATGGAAATTCCCAATCAATAAGGTTTTTTTATATCTATTTGTGTATCATTTATATAAAATAGGGTTTTGCATTCTCAAAAATATGGCACGAAAAATAAAGGTTTAATTTTGACAGTGTAACGAGTGAATATAAAAGTTCATGGAAGGGTTTAATGAGATAGAAAGGTAATATCTAATTATTTGGGTAATAGGGGATGAATTTTAACATATGTAAACATAATAATTTGGAAATAAAAAGGCTTAAAACATATTAAATTATTGAATAGAAAATATGATAGAGAGAACCCTTTACCATGAGAGGTTTCTTCCTAATAGTTGGGAAGAACTTAATAGAAACTCAAGAACACCTTGGAATGAATCTTAAGAGACAATGTGAGAAAAATTTGATCTCAGAGAATATAGAGTGGATATGAATATGAGAATGGGTTGATTGTTTTTGTAAAATAGGGGAAATTATTTATAAATTTCCAAACTTAGTCCTTGAACATATAGTTAATAAAAAATATAAAACCATTCAACTTACAATGGGTTTTTACCAAGGTATATTATAGGGGAGAGAAGATTTTAATATTTTATATGTTTAATAATATATCTCGTTTAAATATTTTAATTTATTTTGTTGAAGTGAGACATATTTACAAATAATTATTTTGAAAATATTAATATATGTTTTTAGGTTTTATAAGGTTCATTTTAGGCTTTTAAAATTAATATTATTGCTTTAAAATAAATTAATTTAATAACAAAACACATTTTCGGTTAATATAGACTTTAAATTATTTATTATATCACGTTTAAGTCATCATGATTTCATAAAACCTATTGAATCTTAATTCCATATTTTTAAATTACCCAAAAAATCTCCTGCGTTAGAAAATTATGAATAATTCACTTTTGGATATTTTTGATGTACTAATTTAAAAAATGACATGCATTTTATCTAGAAAATTAATTAAATATTTGACCATTAATATTTTTAAATAAAATATTTATTTATTGAAAAATAATTATTTTAATGACACAATCATCTTTTATACCCATATAAAAATTATCCAAGACATTAAAAAATTATATTATAAATTATATATAAATAATTATTGTTTTATAAGACTATTTCTGAAAAAAATATTTTGAATACTTTAATTTATCATAAATTGAATTTTAATAGAAATTATATATTCTTAATAATATATAGTTATGGTTAATTATTATTTAAAGATATATTTGTCATATTATTTTGATATTCATGTGTATTTTATAAAATAAAATAATTTTTAAAATAGAATTGAACAAAACACTATTTAATTTATAAAAATAAAACTACAGATTTATAATACTATGGTCTAGATTATAACCCCTTATTACACTGATATACATCCAAATGGTAAGGCGTGTGATGGTGGTACTTTAATGGGGCATCTCAAATAACATTGATCTAGTGGTGATCACCACTAACTTGAAATTATCATATAATTAATTTGACTCAAGCCTTACATATTCATTATCTTTTTCGAGTTGGTATATCGTGAACCTTAGTTATTCTACCCCCTCCCATGTTTTGATATATGGGATTCAAGTGGAATGATCTTTCTAGTTGAGTTCATCGTTTCACCCTTCATCATAAATTATATATCATCATTAACTTTTATAAAAAAATCCAATGGTTAGAATTCCCAATAGTCAAAATTCCCAATGATAATAATGCCTAGTAGTTATAATTAACTATGGTTATGTTATAGTCAAATAATAAGAGTCAAATTTCCCCTTACACAATATAAATATAATCCACCATTCTCATACTTCATCATTCACTATGTTGATAATTCATATACCAGGATAATGTTAATCATATTCCTAAAACTACTTTTTATCTTTATCATTTTTATAGTGAGAGTGGTCTTAATAAGAGAATTCAGGCCTATGGGGTTTACATTTGTATTTTAACTATTCATTTATGTTTATCTACCAATATTATTTCTAGATGTTATAGTTAATATTTTTTCATAAAGTGTAATGAAATATTAAATTCTTTCAATGAATTATGTTTTAAAACTTATTAAATAACTCATTATGGGATACAATATCTTTTATTAACAATAAAAAGGAAATTTTGGGCCATTACAATTACAACGGACTAAAAATGAATATTTTTAATGTTTTATCCAAAGGTAATTTTCAACTGTTTGGAAAATTATAATTTTTTTAAACGTATAAAGTTAAATCATCCATTCCCACTATCATATCCATTATTAGTTAACAATATTTCCCAATAATTCAACTTTGTTTTTAAATAAGAAATTATTATTAATTTTTTTTTAATTTTTAGTTTATTTTTTATGGAAATAGAAATTTCTTCTCATTTTGATGAGATGAATAAAAGTGTTATTTCTTATGGGATTTAATTCCAATCAAAATAATTTATATGTTTAAAGTGAATTATATATTTGTTTTATTCATTATAAGGTTCTCAGAAATTTTATATGAATGGTGGTTGATCCCGATATAACTCTTCAATTCATTGGGTAAAGTGAGTAGTTTACTAGTGATGGGTTACTTCTATGAGATATGGTAATTATCCGATTAGGTGATTCAATTATAAGGGTTCTTATAAGGGTGACTATAAAGATAACATCCCAAGACACCAACATGGCTCTTATTCTTATATAAGCGTTCTTATGGAAATATTTTTCTTTCATAAGGTAATAAATCAAGTTTTTGTTTTAAGAATGTTTATGACCCTTTTATCTTTGAAAAGAGATTTTTTCTAGAACTTTTTTTCATAGTTTCTAATGTTTTATAAGAAACCCTCATGATTATGAATTTTCCATCATTATTTATAGAAAAATGTTATCTAAAAAGTTATTAGGAAATAAATCCATTTTTATAATTAAGTAAATTAATACTTGAGCGCACTCTATATTATGTGATCGGAATAAATATCTTATTGATTTTATAAGTTTGGAAATGGACTAATAGATTCCTTTCATTTTTATACCCATTATAGGGTTTTTGTACTCATCCCATGGTTTAAAAAAATAAGATATCTTAAGGATGACTAGGAATTATTCTATGTTTTATCTTTCCATTATGGGGATTTTTCTTAAAATAGGCGAACTTGTTTTGAATAAAACATGATTTAAAATTATATAATTCCATTTTTAGAGAGAAAATAAATATTTATTGGAACTGGCTACCATTTTTATTGGGTTGATATGCTTTATTGTTTCCTAATTCTCTAGAACTATACACCTTAAATTTTATTAGAGTGTTTGAAAATTAAATACTTTCTATTAAAATCATAATTTTGGGTTGTTATAGATATAGGTTATTATACTCCTGGTGGGCCATATTTTGAGAGTAAATGAATAGATCATTATGTTCCTTTTATCACTATATATTGATAGATTATATCCATCCAGAGACATTCTCGCATTTTTATTCTTCATAGATAGAGTGTAATACCAATAGTTTATTATCATGTAGACAAAGTAACCACACTTCATGAAAAAAATATGATAGGTTTCTTATTATATAGAACATGTTCTCCATTGGGATTTCAATACCTCATTACATAGTTTTTCTAAATAGTGTAATTAGTTTTACTCTCCTTCCATGTTTAATTTATGGACCTCATTTTATAATAGTGATGTATCCACCTAGAATTATTCCCATTTACCTTTTACGAGGTAATTTCAGTCCCACCATGAATCATAATATATGATCCATGATAAGAATTAATGGGCCTTCTAGATATTGATTTATCTTTTCACATCATATTCTTTATAGATTAATAACCCTCAAGATCGAACTTATTTGGTGTTTCTATCCATTAATCACTCTATTTTTTATAACCCATTTATTATTATATATTTAATCATTTAATGAAACATTTATCTTTGAGTAAACTTTATTTTAAAAGAATTATTATTTTCTGTTATACCTCAAGAAATAAACTTATCAATTTCCCATGATAATATATATCATCTTCCTCTTTATATAAAATGTTTGGACCTTATTTACAGTAAATAATGAATGTTTTTTCTACATACACCATTGATTTATTATAAATAATTTTTTTAATTACAAGAATTTTATATTGTTGATCCTCCAAATATAGATATATAAAAGAAGAAAAGAAATATTATCTTTATAAAAATTTTATTTATCATGGAACTATTGTTCCAATATAATAATGATACATTTTAAGATTTACAATATGGCCATATAAAATTAGAATCTTTAACACATTTTTCATTAAATTTTAGAACAAAAAACCATTACACTTTTGTTGAGATTTGATAAAATTCAATTCAACATACATAATTAATTATTTCTATAATAAGAATATATTTATATTTGATAAAATTAAATTCAACATACTTAATTAATTAATTCTATAATCAGAATATATTTTGATAAATATAAAAAAAATATAGTGTTATATCTCAACTTAAACTTTTGAAACCATGGGTTCAAATTTATTCACATTCTCATAAGTCATTAAAAATTTAAAATTAATATTTGAAAGTTGTCTTCTCAAATGCCTATTTTATTTTTCAAGAAATATAAAATCACTATGTTCAATACATGTGATATCAATGGAATGTAAGGATATTTAATTATCGTTACCCACAGTTTTTTATCCATTAATACATTCTTTATAAGAGGTTCCAGTTACCTATTATTCATGAGAAATATTTGAGTTAAAAACTCTATCTTTGTCTTCCTCATTTAGTGCATAAATTTCTCAATTTAGATACAATAATAAATTTTGAATATGATAATACTCCGTGTGTTATACATATTCTTCTTTTAATTTGAATGATTATTTATTTTTCTACTTTTTACCCTTATTCTTTTCATTACTCATTTTCTTTATAAACATTTCACCTACTTTCTCATTATAAAAATACTTATAAATGTTTATAGTGAGGTCATAAAAATTAATCTTTATTTTAAATAAACTAAAATAAAAATTTCATATCAAATATTTTTCTATTTTATGTTTTCGATAGATTTGAAAAGATATAAAATCAGTAATTTTAAGAAAATCATAACTGATTAATTTGACATGACTTGATGAGTTTTACTTAAAATATGAAAATAGTTATAAAATAACCGATGAAACCATATATAAAAGTATAAATAACTTAGTCTAAAATGACAAATAATGATTATAAAATATTATAACATTATGAAATATTATCCTATATTTAAATTGATAATTAATTAAATAAGTAATGTCTAATTGATATACAAGTGTAAATATATATTGTTGATACCACTTGTTAGGACTAAAATAAGATATTAAAATGATTGTGGGGATGGGGGTGTATCTTTTTCCAATGGACAATTAAACTTTTTCTCTAATTTTCATCAAGAAGATCAATTTTTTAATTAGTTATTGGATCTTAACTTCACCTAATTTTTTTATAATATATCAATTCAGTAAAGAACATAAACATATTGATTTAAAATGTTCATTTAATCTTTATGAGTGGATTTCATCCATGATTAGTGGATGCGATCTTTTTTCTCATGGTCTTTGTATTATAATAAAAAAGATACAAATGGTTCATTAATATTCCATTGACACCCTAAAAATATGCCTCCTTTATCCCAAACATAGAATCATTATGTACAATAAATCTTAAGATGATCTATAAATAATTATTTCATAATTATAATATTCTTCATCATTCTCAATGACTTTATTTTGATCTCCTTGGGTATAATCATTATAACTTTACTATGATTCCATCCTTGACTCTATTCTCCCTTAAATCTTGTGAAAAAATTTAAAAACATGGGAATATCACAAAAATCCCAATAAGGGAAATAGAAATAACAAAAAACCATTAGTCTAGTTAAAACATGATAACCCATTCAATGTTATTTTAGAGGATGAAACAAAACATTTTCACATGAATAAAAATAATACTTTTTTCTCAGTGAAAAAAACTAAAACAAATAGCAAGAAATTAAAACTCCTTTAGGTGACTTAGAGAATCATATACATTAAACCTATCAAACATATTTCAATTAGAATAATCATATGGATGACTTCAAAATTGGAGGTCTATAATGGGGATCACGAATCGTATAAGCTATATCTGGCTCACCTGTGTGCTATAATGGGGATCAAGCCTCTGCATAAGTTGTATCAGGCTCCCCATGAGTTATAATAGGGATCAAACAATCGTATAAGCTATATCAAGATCACCCTCAAGCTATAATGGGGATCAAACTTTTGTATAAGCTGTACTGGGCTCAACCATTTCATATAATTCTCTTGTTCCATTTCATGAATAAAACACATTGATCACAAAACCCTTTTTAAAAAATCCCATTCTTGGCATGACCCGTCCCCCGGGGCCCGTGCCGTGACTACCCCGAGCTCACCTTCCATAGGCCTGGAGTTGGATACTTGTACTGAAAGGTGTAATCCCTAAAGCGGGAAGGCATTTACTTTGAACCTGTAAAAATAAACAGACTAGAATGCAATGACAAGAAACTATGAAGTAAAATACTATAGTAAAAAGAGTGTTGAAAGTAATGGGGCTGGAATACAAGACCAACTGAAAAGTACAAGTACAATTGAAAAGAGAAAGCAGCCCCTGGATCATAAACCGAGAATAATACCTAATGGGTAGGTGCGGATCGCCTTATTAGCACTCCACATCCACCCATCTCCTCCACATACCGCATGGTCCTGGCTCCCTCAAACCCAATCCCAACTGCTCGTCGTTTGGACAAGACAAAACAAGGTGCATCCGAAGCCTGTACAGGGGTGAGTATAACAATACCCACTAGGGACCCCGAGACCCCCGAAGGTCTCTCAGAATTCCAAAATAGAGAAAACCACAAATCAGGATCTAAATATCAAAACACAAGCAATAGACATAGCTCAATTAGAGTCTCAACTCAAACCAGGTTTTCAGTGAAGTATAGAAGTACCGATGAATAGTCGCGAATCTAGATCATCTTACTCTTTCATGAGGCACTGCTACTGACCATACGGAGTCTGACCCACACATGATAGATAGGTATATGACCCCTAAAATGACCCACATATAATCTGATCCACCTAGAATCGATTGGTAACTAATCCTCACAATGACCCACACATGATCTAACCCACACATGATCAGTATATCACTGAACCCTGATGGTCCACTCAACGGATTGTCCTTGTTGCGTCGTTCGGTGTTGATCCACATAGGACCTCTAGGTACTGATCCACACATGACTGCTAGGTTTTGATCCACATAGGGTTGCTCGGTGCGGACCCATAAAGGATTTCTCAGTACTATCCTTTGTATGGTCTGTCTCCAATCTCCACCTCACTACCAGCAACTGGATTCCCGCTCATAGCACACTTGATTATGGGAGAAACTATACTCAATACATCAGTCATATTTCAACTGGCATGATGCTGTACAAAGGGGTAACCCAAATAACCTCCATGTCTCAAGGGTTTCAACGTGATAGACGGCGCGTCAATCGGACGCCGAGTCTGTGAGTTATAATCATTTTAGTTCCGGCGTCCTAAATTGATTTGGGTTCGATCCAACCCATCCATACCCCAACTGTCTCCAAAATTCAAGTGGAGTATTCCAAAAATTATCATCTCAATCCAAGAGCCCCAACGTCGTAGACGGTTCATCAAATGGATGCCCGGTTCCCATGTTATATCCCTTTAAATGATTCTGGGCCAGGTTGGGCCTAGGTCTGGTCCGACCCAGCCGGATTGACCAGGCCAGACATGGTCTGGGCTGGGCCATGGTGGACTCAGCCCACTAGGTTAAGGTTCTGCCCAGGTTTCAAGGGGACGACCCGCAATGGTGGCCCGAACCGCAAAGGGGTGGCCCGGTAGGGCGGCGGCCTGATCGTGGTGGAGCGTGGCCCGCGTTGGAAGGGGGGAAACGTTCCCCCCGAAATCCAGAACGGCCCAAGGCTGTTCAATTTTGAGAAAACAACGGCGCCATGTGGGCACTACCCAGTTGCCACAGAACCCGCTAGAGGTACAGGTTCTGCCTCCACCATGGCTTCGGCCGAGGATTCTATTCGCTGGCGGCGCACTGGTTGCACCACCTCCCTACTCACTAGCAGTGTGGTGCTTGCGCCACCTCCCTTTCTGTGGCCGGCTGATGAGCCAGCCGCCTCCTCCGTTCACTGTGGCTAACGAGCCATGACCTCTCGCTCATCAGCGGCACGCGACGGCATGCCACAAATTTTTCATGGCTGGCCGATGCCAGCCGTTCCAATGACCACCACAACTTTGTGTCGTGACCTCCTTTTTAAGGAGCTTGTTGGCACACTGCCTTCTTTTTAGCCGGTCGGCGTCGCCATGTTGGCTGTATTCAATGGAGAGAACAAGGGTGTAGCAAAGTAGTGGAGGGTCCAGGATGGGTTTTTTAGTCCCGTGCCCTCCGCGTTAGCTCATATCATGAAGGATGATAAAAAGGTTTGATAAAATCACTTGAATTCAAAACAAGAAATCAAAACCCATACCTGTAATCATTGGATAAATTCCCACAGTTGAAGGTGGGTCGATGTTCTTCATTCTCACAATAGGCTTCCAATGACGTTGCTTGATCGTTGATCTCTGGGTCAGGGTTTCGGTGTCACTTGTCAACACTTTCCAGAAATGGCTCCATCCTCCAAGGGTTTAGCGTCATGACACTCCTTCAACACTTCATTTCTTGGTGAAGCTATGCCGGTAACTTCCCCCAAGCTCCATATATATAGAAGAGAGGAAGGGTAAGTAACAATGTTGGGAATTAATGGGGATCATTAATTAGGAAGTTTCCTAATTTCCCCAATGTTGTTGTTACTTAGATTGTAGGTTCAATCCATTTAATGTCTTGAGACACTGATGGCCCCACACACTGCTTATTCGTTGGATGTTATGAATGAAAATAAAATAGTAAATTATTAGTTTTTCTTTTCTTTTAAAATGTCACCAAACACAACTTTTTCTCTACTTGTACTATGATCTAAGTAAATTCTCCCTTAAGAGAATCTTGGTGCTGCAGATTCAACGTAGACCTGAGATATTCTATCTGAACACTGGTTCAAAAGTTAGAAACCACCGCTCGCGCATTTACTAAACGTACCATAAAAATGCTCAAAAATTCATTTCGGGCACACTAGGTTTTAGAATCACATGCCTCGAATTTTCACAGACTCATAAAATCCCGTATAATTGAAAAACATTACATGGAAAATATGGGTCTTTAAATTCTCCCCACTTTAGGGATTTTCATCCCCAAAAGCTACAACATAGACTAAGGAATCAAAATGGGGTGCTGAGGACGAATCTGAGCCTCCTGCTCCCATGTACTCTCCCAGAGGTTCTCGTGATACCAGCGAATGTGATCTAGAGGTATCGACTACCCATGAAGGACCCGCTCCCATCAATCCTCAATATCTATAGGAACCTCTGTAAATGCCGCCCCATCATCGAAGTTTAGCTCACCATGGTCGATGCTATGAGATGGATCATGCATGTATCTCCTCAATTGGGATTCTTGGAAGGCGTCATTCACCCTCTCAAACTACAGTGGATGTTCCAAGAGGTATTCCACCTTTCTCATCCTATGTAGTATTAGAAAAGATTTGATAAACCTCAATGATAACTTGCCACCTCGGCCAAATATCCGTAGTCCCTATCGAGGAGAGACTTGAAAGAATACATGGTCCCCCTTCTGAAACTCCAATGGTCTCCATCTCCTGTTAGAACAAGACTTTTTCCTCTGTGTGCAGTCTTCATCCACTCCTGGATTACCTGAACCTTCTCAGTGGTAGATCATACCAACTATAGACCCATAAGTACTGAATCCCTTGGGCCTGTCCAGCATAGTGGTGATCTGCAAGGTCAACCGTATATGGCCCCGAATGTTGCCACACCGATGCTGGAGTGATAACTGTTGTTTTATGGGAACCCCAAAAAGGGAAAGTGATCCTCCAAACTACAACCAAAATCAAGGATGCATGCACGAAGCATGTCCTATAGTATCTGTATGGTCTTCTTTGTCTGACCATCTGTCTGAGGATGAAAGGAGGTGATCAAACACAGTTGATTCCTGAATGCCTCCTGTAATCCCTTTCACAACTGGGATGTAAAAAAAGCATCATGGTCAGAGACAATCATTGATGTAACCCCATGAAGTCACACAATCTTCTGTACGTAGAGACGTCCCGATCCCTCTATTGATCCCTACTGTTGGATAGGTAGGTAGTGGCCTGATTTGGTGAGTCAGTCAATAATCAACCATATGGAATCTTGTCCCATGGAAGTACATGGAAGACCTATCAAAATTTCCATGGAGATACCATCCCACTTGCACTCTGGCACCTATATTGGCTGTACAAAGCCTGCTGGAACCAAATTCTCGACCTTCACTTGCTAAAAAGTGAGGCATCAGGAAACAAACTCCGCTACAACCATCTTTATCCCTGGACACCAGTGCTGACACCAAAGGTCCTAGTACATATTTTCTACAATAGGATTTACCGATAGGGGGGGGGGCATAGAGAACTCCATCAACAACTCCTCCAATAATTCCATTGGTACCATGGTACATCCTATGAAGAGGATAAAGTGCTCCCCACCTTCAGAAAATCCTCCAGGTGCCTATACTAAGGATATCTGAGCACGTCGAGCCTCACAGTTAGTGTCCCCAAGATGTACCTCCCTAACTCACCGAAGAAGTGGGGGAGTAAATGTCATAGACTGGAGGTAAGCTGCTCTATCTCTATCCATGAAATATATCTGCATCGCAGATAGCTACTCTATCGCCTCTTTTAGAAACTGCAAACCAGACCTCCCGCTGAGTGAATATGCTACCATATTCCCCTTCCCAGAAGTATAGGCTATCTCAAAGTCATAGTTCTAGAGGAAATATATCCATCACCACTATCTCAAGTTCAGGTCCTTCTGAGAGAAGATATACTAGAGACTCTTGTGATCATATTAGACTGTAAATAATTCACACATTACGTAATGTCGCCACATCTTGAAGGAAAATACCACTATTTCTAACTCCAGGTCATGGGTAGCATAGTTCTTCTCATGCTGTCTCAGCTGTCACGAGACATAGGTGATCAATGCTTGCTCATGCATCAGGACACACCCACGTCTGGTCCCTGATGTGTCGTAGTAGACTACATACCCAATGCCTTCTTCTGGTATCCTCAAGATAGGGGCACTCTTCAGTCTCCGCCTCAGCTCCTAAAAACACTTCTGGCATCTCTTCATCCATACGAAGGGATTCCGCTTCTTCATCAATGCTGACAAGGGTTCCATCACTCAGGAAATGTCAGGGATGAATCTCCGGTAGTATCTATCCAACCACATGAAACTTCTCACCTCGGTCACACTCTTGGGTGGCTCTAAAGAAAGTACAGCCTCCATTTTTGTTGGATCCACTGCAACTCCAGACTCTAAGATAACATGTCCTAGAAAGTAGACCTCTCATATATAGAACTAGAATTTAGATAGAATACCATAAAGCTGGTGCTCTCAGAGTGTATCTGGAACTATATACAGATGATAGGCATGCTCCTCCTCCGTCGCTGAGTATATCAAGATGTTATCGATAAAAACCACCACAAAGCGATTGAGTTATGGCTGAAAGATCTTGTACATGAGTCCCATGAACACTACTGAGGTGTTGGTCATGCTGAAAGGAATAACCAAGAACTCATAGTGTTCATACCGACATCTTATGGTTGTCTTCTACACATCCTCATCTCGTACTCTAAGATGATGATAACCTGATCTGAGGTCTATCTTCAAAAACCAACGAGCCCCCTTCAGATGATTGAAAATATCATAAATCCTTGTAAGTGGATACTTGTTCTTAATGGTCTGATAGTCCACAAAGAGTCTTAAACTCCCATCTACCTTCTTGGCGAACAAAATTGGGGCTGCCCATGGAGAAACGGTGGGCCTTATGAACCCCTTTCTCTGCAAGTCCTCCAACTATACCCGTAACTCACGAAGCTCTATGGGAGACATTCGATATGATGGTGTAGATATTGGTGTTATCCTGGGGTATAGGTTGATGTGAAAATCTACCTCTCAATGTGGTGGTAGTCCTGGAACATCATCAGGAAAGACATCAGTATACTGGTCTACCACTACAGGATATCTCAGACTCTCAACATCTACTGATCTAAGGGTAAGGCTTTCCAAATGATGTGTAATTGGTTGCACCCTCCTTGGGGTAAGTCCATCTTGTGCTACAAAGGTGCCCTTCTCTCTGGTGAAGGAAAAATTGGTCTCATATATTGGTACACACAACACTTTTAACCAAATACAGTCAATATGAGCATGGAATGTGGATAACCATTATATACCCAAGATGATGTCGTGAGGCCTCGATGACGCTACTAGGAGATCCCAGCCAAATTAGTCACCTCATAGAGTAATCTCACACTGTCGGAACCAATGTGTAATTGTCGAATCTTCTCCCGAAGGAGTCTCTAGCCATAAGGATCGAGCCAACGAATGCACCAAAATCTTAGAGATTTGAACAAGGGACATGGAAATAAACGAGTGACTAGAACCTGTGTCTATAAGTACTACAACTAAAGTGGAGTAGACACATATCATATCGCTAATCATATCTGGTGAATCGTGGTCATAGGACTCAGCTACCTGGAGATGGGATCTTCCCTATCCAGCTGATCCTTGTGGTCGGGGTAGACCACCTAGTGGTGGTGGCAGTAGAACCTTGTATCGTTTCCCACCACAGGATGCACAACTAGCTCCTCTTCTACATCTGCCTGCTGCTTATAAACCTCCTCGATCTAACCTCTACCTCTGCCTCTGTCGTCCTTCGACCATATCCTAGTCGTCCGTACGGTGGGTCAGGCAGTCTTGATCCATGTGACCCTACCTTCCACACGTGTAACACTGCTTGTCCCTCACATGACTTCCTCTGCCTCGCGAGCCCCGCATCTCCGACCCTACATCCCAGGGTCGTCCACCAGAAGGTCTAGTCTGCTGGGACCTATGTGTCATCTGTCTACTACCTACTGTAGAAAAATCTACTACCTGACGTTCAGTGGTGACTCTCGCTGTGGGTGCCTGATCAACTAGGAAGATCTCTACCAAAAGTGCTCTCTCTAGAACCCGAGCCTAAGTCGGCATGGAGAGCGATACCATCGATGATATGATCTCTCATCGGAGACCCTTCTCAAAGGTTCGGGCTTTGAAGAAAGGGTCTCGTAGCATGTCAGCAGAGTTGTGGGAGAGATTAGTGAACCTCGCTGAGTACTGGTCCACAGTCATGCTGCCCTGCTATAAGTGCATCAACTCTTGTATACACATAGTGCATAAGGTCACTAGGATGAACTCTGCCCTAAAAAGTCTCTCGAAGTCTGCCCAGATGAGGGTTGCCTCATAGCGTATATGGAGCATTAAGCTCCACCATCTCCCTACTACTTCCAGGAAGAGACTAGCTGCTAGGATCACCATAAGGTTAGCTGGTGTCCCAACCAGGAAAAAATCTCTAGCTACAACCTCCAACTAGTCCTCAACCTCCTACGGGCCCGTCTCACCTTGGAACCTCAGAGACCTCTACCACAGAAACTTGCGCTACACACTTAGTCAGCGTGCACCCTCTGCAGGTGGGGATGGTCAAAATAGCTACCTAATGGGTATTAGTGATGCTGGTACACCACCCAAAGGTTCTAACGTCATAAGAGGGCCCTACACCGAGCCCTCATTGCTCGGTGGGCCATTATCACATACTCTCTCGGGTATCCAGGATGTCTGTCTATGTGGCGGCACCCTGAAAGAAGACAGGTGTTCCATGATCAAAAAGTTATACCTGGTGAGTTTAATCAAGAAGAAATCAAAAGGAAAAACTTTCCAAACCACACGTAATTAGTGTTTTTGGGCATTGATTTGGAAATCAGAATTCAGAGTCCTCGTGTATGGATACGTTGGCCTCCACACCAACACCAAAATCCCCAAACTGAAAACCACACTCATAACACTTCACAAAATTTATACATTGAAAATATCAGAGTCCTAGTTCTTTAGTAGAACTGACTCCTCTGATACCACTTTGTCATGAACCATCCACCAGGGACCATGCTGTGACTACCCCAAGCCCACCTTCCATAGGCCAGAGGTTGGTGAGTTGCACTGAAAGGCGTACTCCCTAAAATGGGAAGGCATTATCTTTGAACCTGTACAAACACATAGAATATAATTAAATGAGAAGAAACTGTGAATTAAACTATTATAGTAAAAAGAGTGCTGAAAGTAAAGGAGATGGAATACAACACCAAATGAAAAGTTAAAGTACAACTAAAAAGAGAAATAAGCTCCTAGATCATCCACCGAGAATCCTACCTGATATGTAGGTACATATCTCCTCCTCATAACTCCATGTTTGGACATCTCCTACACGTAATTCCGGGTCCCAGATCCCTCAAACCTATGTCCGACTACTCGCCATCTGCACAAGACACAATAAGGTGCGGGTGAAGCCCGTGTAAGGGTGAGTATAAAAATACCCAGTAGGGACCCCGAGATCCCCGAAGGACTCTTAGAATTCCAAAATTGAAAAATCACAAAGTATAATCTCAATCACAAAACACAAGCAATAGACACAACTCAATTAGAGTCTCAGCTCATACCAGGTTTTCAGTGAAGTATAGAAGTACATATCATTAGTCGCAAAGATAGATAATATTACTCTGTCAAGTGGCACTATTGCTGACCATACAGAGTCTCACCCACATAGGATCGATAGGTAACTAACCCCCGCAATGACCCACAAAGGATCTGATCCACCCAGGATCAATAGGTAACTAACCCCCACAATAACTCACACAGGATATGACCCACACAGGATCAGTATATCACTGAACCACGATGGGCTGCTCTAAGGATGGTCCTCATCAGGTCGCAAGGTGCTGATCCACACAAGTCCGCTAGGTTCTGATGCATACAGGGTTTCTTAGTGCTGAACCAAATAGGATCGCTCGGTACTAACCTCAGTGTGGTATGTCTCCAACCTCCGCCTCACTACCAGCCACTAGATTCCCGCTCATAGCACACTTGATTCTGGGAGAACAACTCCTGAAGCCATAGATCATATTTCAACTGGAACAATGCTCCATAGAGGGGTATCCCAAAGGACCTCTATGTCGTAAGAGTTCCAACGCGATAGATAGCACGTCAATCAGATGCCCGATCTGTGAGTTATAAGCGTTTTAGTTCTGGGACCCGGTTGGATATGGGTTCAATCCAACATGACTATACTCCAAATATCTCCAAAACTCTAGTGGAGTATGACAAAAAGTATATTCTTAATCCAAGTGGCCTATAGCCGCAGATGGTTTGTCAAATAGATTCATGGTTCCCAAGTTATGGCCCTTTAAAAGTTTCTGGGTCCGGTTGGGCCTGGGTCTGGTCCGACCTGGCCCAAACTAGTATGGGATGGGCCACAACAAACTCAGCCTACTAGGCCAAGGTCCGACCTAACCCGAAGGGTGTGGCCTGCAAGGGCAGGCTGCAAGGGCGGCCCACAAAAGTGGCCCAACCAGTAAAGGGAGGCCCGACCAGCAAAGGGTGGCTTGTGAAGGGACATCCCAGTCTGCAAGAGGGAGGCCCACAAAGGGTGGTGGCCCGGTCATGTTGCAGTGCAGCCTACACTGGAAATGGGGGGAAACGTTCCCCCCGATATCCCGAATGGCCTGGGGCCATTCGGTTTTGAGAAAATGGTGGTGTCACCCGTTCGCTGCCAAACCCATCGGAGGCGCAGGTTCTGCCTCCGTTGCAACTTCAGTTGTGGATTATATTCACTGGTGGCATGCTGGTCGCGGCGCCTCCCATCTCACTGGTTGCGCGGTGTTCATGCCGCCTCCCATTCCATGGCTGGCCGATGATCCAGCTACCTCCTTCGTTCATAGTGGCTAACGATTCGAGACCTCTTGCTCATCAACAGCGCACCACACCTCCTCTGTGGCCGGTCGATGCCAACCGTTCCGATGACCACTGTGAATTTGTGTTACGGTATCATTTTAAGGCACTTGTCGGCATGCTACCTTATTTTTAGCCAGTCAGCATCACCGTGTTGACAGTATTCAACGGAGAGTGCAAGGGTGTAACAACGTAGCAGAGGGTCTGGGCTAGGTTCGTGAGGCCCACGCCCTCTGCGTTAACTCGTAACCTGAGGGAGGATAAAAGGGTTCAATAAAATCACATGAATTCAAAACAAGAAATCAAAACCCCTACCAAAAATCATTGGAGAAACACCCACGATTGAAGGTGGGGTAGGGTTTATCGTTCCAGCAACAGGCTTCCAACGACATCACTTGATTGTCGATCTCCGGTTTGGGGTTTCAGTTTCGCCTTTCACCGATTTCTGGAACCGGATCCTTTCTCCATGGGTTTGGTTTTGCGGCACTCCTTCAGCACTTCATTTATTGGTGAAGCTGTGGTGGTACCTTCCACCAAGCTTAATATATATAGG
The DNA here is from genome assembly GCA_963277665.1 of Viscum album. Taxonomy (NCBI): domain Eukaryota; kingdom Viridiplantae; phylum Streptophyta; class Magnoliopsida; order Santalales; family Viscaceae; genus Viscum; species Viscum album. Next base: position 1,303,618,315 of record OY728141.1, read on the forward strand.
AGAGGGGAAGAGTAAGTAACGACACTTGGAATTAATGGGGATCATTAATTATGAAGTTTCCTAATTTCCCCAATGTATTAGTTACTTAGATTATAGGGTGAAGCGATTTAATGGATTGATACACCAATGGGGCCACACACCACTTCTTCATTGGAGATTATGAAAGAAAATAAAATAATAAAATAATATCATTTCTTTTGTTTTAAAAAATCTCAAACTTAACCTGTTATCTACAAATACTATGGTAAAATCAAAGTCTCCCTTAAGAAAACCCTGGCGCTGTGGATTCAACGATGCCCTCATATTTTCAATCCTAGCACCGGTTTAAAAGTTAGAAAACACTGCTCATGCGTTTACTGAACGTACCTTAAAAAAAGTTCAGAAATTAATTCTGGGCACACCAGGCCTCAATCACGTGCTGTCAATTTTCATAGACTTTTAAAATTTCATATAATTAAAAAAAATAACATGGAAAATTTAGTTCTTTACAATTCTAATACCATATTAAAAATATTTATTTATAAAAATAACATTTTCATTTAAGAAAAAATTTTCAATACCAAGATACCCAAATAAATAAATATGGGATTTATTTTTATTTTAAAATACGTTAATACTTATAGAGTAAGCCAAATATCAAATAACGATTCCGACAGTGGAGAAGTCATTGTTGTCGTATATGTTAAATAATAACATTCTTTTTGTCATTTTGTAAAGAAAGTAAAACTATTAGTATAAAAAGATTCATTCTGAAAAAATTAAATGAAATTAAAGATAGAAATAAAATTCCCTCTATAATCCTTTTATATACATAGAAATAAATATTTAAATTAATATCATAAAGAAAAATATTTGATAATTAAATCATTAAACATTCAAGGTGTCCCATACCACTTTGACAATTTAAATATTATTATCCATGAATAAATAAATATATATAAACAAAAAATAACATTATTGTAGATAGAATATGGACATGAAAAGTCATAGTGGTTGTATATACACCTTATAAAAGAATAAAGGTGCATATTATCAAGAAATACCTCAATGAAAGGTGATTGAGATGAAGTCCCTTACCTTGAGTCCGAAATGTCTCGTTCGTTCATTAATTTCATAAATAAAAATCATAGGTTAATTTCTACATGTTATAGAACCTATTTAAAGTTTATTATTCAGTTTATATCACTTATTTCCATGTTATAATAATTATTTAATTATTTGAGTTCATATCAGCCATTTTGTCGATGTTTTGTATTCGAGTCAAAAAATGAACTAGTTTTGATGAAAATTATCCATGTGTTCATATGTCCATTATCTCAAAAATATTATTAATTATTTAAATATCATATATATCCAGTATATATGTATTTATAATAGTCCATAATATTTTGAGAAAATTAAGGAAATACATTGATCATGAATATGGTAGGTCGTACGTATGCATGGACCCTACTTCCATTTCTTTATCATATTAAAGGAATAAAAACTAAAAGATAAAACGGTATATTATAATTAAATTACAATATATATGTTATATATGTTATATATTTTCATTAACTCCATCCTTCATACGATCCATGTATGGGATGAACGAGCCATATCACTTTGAGGGGGCAGTAGTCCACACTTCCTCAAATGAAATTATAGCATTTACACATTATGGAAAACATAAATTTATGTTTTAAATTCAAATTACAGAAGAATAGAGATAATATAAACATAAAATAAAAAATATTTAAATAAAGTTCCATCATAATTTATACTATGAGAGGTGGTAGGAGAAACTTGAATAATCATTGTTTCGTGAGGCAGTAGTTCGCCGTACACAGAAACAATATGTTCTATATCCATTAGATGGATGTGTGTGTAGTTTTAAGTAAAACAAATAACATAAAAACATCCTAGTAAATTGTTTATTATGTTATTTTTATAAAATAATGGAATAAAAAGAGTGTAGGGGGTGAAGAAGGAAAATAATGGAATGAAGCTTTAGAGAAAATGTTACCCCGAAACTGGGAAACTTCTTTTGATTTGAGCCAAAAGGATTCATTGAGTTTCTTTGTACCCAAGGTAAGGGTTCTAGAACTAAGGTAGGAATGTTGAGAGATTATTTGAATAAAATTTGGACGATCCAAGGGGCTTTAATGGTGTGAGTATGTTGGTATAGGTGGTGGCCTTTTATAAGAGGGAGAAGGGGAACTTTTGGAAAGTATTGAAATATTATTTTATTATAAATTTATTTTCAAATTGTAAAAGTTATAAAGTGATAAATTTAGAGTATACGATGAGTATGAGTCTAAATTATATAAAAAATTGGTTTTATACTAGTTTATGTCACAAAATTAGCCTTATCTTTTATCATTGACCCTTAGTAAAAAACACTAACTCTTACCATGTTTTCTTGTGTTTTTATAATATATGTTTACAATAGTTACTATAAAATTCCACTACAACCCCAAGTGGGCCATTAATGAAATTTTTAATATTATAAAAGTAATTTGGAAGAATAATAGTCTGTTAGAGCAATTATATCATTTAATAAAATAGTATTTGTTTTAAAAAGTCATTTATGTCAATTTTGACACTATTTAGTAATTGATTTTCTTGAAGTCATAAAAACCTGATTCCTTTAAACCAAAGGCATTAAATTATCCCTCACATGTAAATGTAATCCTATAAAATTATTTTATGGCATAAAAATGTTCAAATTGAATTTATTTTTATATTTATAATATCTATTATTTGAATCTTTCATTAATAAGGTAATAACTGCATCATGATTATGTCATAAATTAATTTATTTATTGAATGTAGAAAAATTATAACTAAAATACCATGATGTAGGAAATAATTTAATATTTACATTGACTATTTAAAGTTGAGTATATCATTTATATACCCCATATTAAAATTGTTTTAGTTTGGAGAAACATGTTTATGTTATATTTCTCTTTTATTTAAAATAAATATTATAAAAGGTCATTATCACACCAAAGTGGCTCCATGGGGTCCTAAAATTGACCCAATGATTCCAATGGCAGTCCATATCTTATCTAATAGAATTTGGACACTTTTTAGGGTAGTTTTGTATTATTATAATATTATTTTTATCTATTTTTACCTAATTTACCCTTTAACCCTGATAAATAAAAATAATTAGTGTAGTTACAATTCATATTGTCCAAAAATAAAAGTTACCTATTTAAAAAATTTGTACATAGTGATTAAAAATATGAAATCCATTTTTCCAAATTCAAAACAGAGATGTTTTAGTAATTAAATCAAAACTAATTACCGTTGTCAAAACCAAAAAGTTGGTTTTGGAGAAGTAAAAACTATCAAATGATTGCCATGTGTTTATGTCCAATTTAAATGTGAAATTACATAAAATGACCATAATTGGATCAAATTATAAATAAATAATCCAATTACACATTAAAACTAATTAAAAGGAAAATATAACTATATAAATAAATAATATGAAAAGGTTGTTTTGAATTAAATTGCAGTATTTTTCACTATTAATAAAAATATGGATGTTATCATAAATAAACTAAAATTCCAACTGAAGTAAATTTTTATGTCCATATTCTATATAAGAAGTTTATTTTATCAAATATAACATATAAAAGCGATAAAAACAATTTTTAAAAATGGGTTTCCATCAAAAGGTGGTAAATTTGTTTTAAAATATTAGAGTATTGTATGCTTAAAATTGGATTCATTATCATTTTACACCTCTAAAATTCATTAGATAAGTATAAAAACATTTAAAAAATATGTAGAATCATAATATAGTTAATTATGTTAATTACTTCCAATGCAACGACTAAGATTTAACTTCCATTTAAAATAATAATATTATTGTTGTATTATTTTTCAATATAACTCATTGTTGTGTACAACATAAGATTTCAAAGAAACCCATTATTGGGTGTCGGGTAGGCTATCATATATAGTATTACCTTTAAACTAAAATTCATATTAAATTACAAAATATTAATATATATAAAAATTTATTATTCTATAAATACCTGTGATGTTACATCAATCCCCCCTTTGGGAAATCGGGTCCTCACAATTTAAAAAGTAGGCTCGAAAACATCATTGAAAATACCACATCAGAAAAAGATTCAATAAAACTATCACATTAATAGATATTAATAGAATTACAAAGGTCACATTGGATAACACATACTAGGATTCCATGTAGGAAAATATAGATATGGAAGAAAAACTAACCATCTTGTTCTGATAAAGAGTGATAAAAAACATGATCAAGAGAAATTTAACAATCAGAAAACCACCAAATTTTGATGAGTTAAATGATATTTTATTTTATAGTAGGAAATGTAGATAAATTTTTTTGAGGTCCTTTTCATAAATTTTAGGAATTATTTTACTTCTTAGAATAATAATATAAGGAAATATACTTACTTGTCTTGTATAATTTCAACTGTTAATAAATTTCTACCAAAACTCGTCTTTTCTCCAAACGATGAGTATTCAAGATGACTTGGTCACACCTCAAGCATTAGAATCAACTTATATAGAATCAAATAATCCAAAAAAATGAACAATATATTTCTATTGTCTTTATACATTAAAAAAACCAAAATGGTTAGTACAAGATCCGATAATTCCCAAAATTCAAAAAACAAAACCAAAAGTTCAACAAAGACTATTAAATAAAAAATTGTCCTTAAAATTCTTCAAAATAATAAAAACTAAGATTGAAACCCAAAATTCATATGGATTTGATCACATAGTCTTCCATGATAAATCTTAACATTTATCTCCAAATAACATTGACTACTTTTAAAGTCTCATTTTTAAAATTAATTAACCTAATCACACATTTTCCATGATAGATTAATCATTTACATAAACAATAAAAATCTACATATGTTAAGAATAAAAACATGGATTCTTCTAAAATAAAATTCATCCATTAGTCATCAAATTAAATCCCATAGTATTCTATTTTCCATAGGCTTATAGTGCTCCCAAAAGAGAAAATGTTTTTCAAAATAACATTTATCACTTAATCACAAAATAATTTTTGTATACAAAGGATATCCATTTGATAAAACATAAGTTCCCAAAATAAAATTATTCTTGACCTATAATATCATTTAACTAAAATGAATAAGTCGTACTACCCAGGGATTTCACGTAGTCCAGTGTTAGGGGATAAATCTCAATCTCACTTTGGTTGGGTGTTTGATTCTCATATCTTTGTCTGATGTGACATGCTGTCACATGGTCTATGTGTTTTCCATTTTCAAATACTATATTATTATTATAAAATTCAAAAAATGAGAAAAAATCATAAAAACTAACCATAAAATATTTTAACCCGAAGGTTATCTCATAGATCACATTTTTCATCCCAAAAATTAATAACCATAATTTTTTCAAAGGTGAATGTGTCCGAAACTACCATTAGTCGCCATAATATTCTAGATCATAAATCCTAAAAAGGGGGTTTTTAGAAATTGAAATTTTGATATACCATAAAATTATAATCCCATGATGATATCCCTAACACTTAAGAAAACATCCTAATCGCCAAATTTGTCTAAACCATTCCCTAATAACAACTATAAGGCCGCGAACCTAAACATTAAATAATATTGAGTTAAGTCAAGAATTCAGGTTGATGATATTTTCAGCTTTAGATCTTTAGAGAATTATGCCATAAATATTACATAACAAAAACATAGAAATACAAAGTGGACACTTCCAAAAGTATCAATTTCTTCCATAACATAAAACCATATAAAAAAAACACTGTTTCATTTTATACCTAATCATCATAACTTTTCCTTGATACCATCTTTGACTCTATTCCCCCTTAAATCATATGAAAACATTTATAAACATGGGATGAGAAAAAAAATTTTAGTAAGGGACTTAAAAATAAAGAAAAACCATTAGTACAGTTAAAACAAGATAGCCAATTGAATGTTCTTTGAGAGGATAAAACAAAACTTTTTCACATGAATAACACTCATACTTTTTTCTCAATTAAAAATAATAAAACTAATAGCAAGAAATTAAAACTCTTTTAGGTGAATTAAGATACACATATAAATAAAACCCTTTCAACCATTTTCTAATTGGAATAACCATATGTTTGACTTCTAAATTGGAGGTCTATAATGGGGATCACCCTTCATATAATCTATATAGGGCTCACCCGTGAGCTATAATGGGGATCAACCATTCGTATAAGCTCTACCAGACTCACTCGTGAGCTATAATGGGTATCAAACCTTCATATAAGCTATTTTGAGCTCAACCATAAGCTATATGGGGCTCCATGCTTCATATAATCTATATCAGGATCACATGTTTAATATAATTCTCATGTAACATTTCATTTACAAAACATGTTCATCACAAAACCATTTAAAAAAATCCTTCTAATCCCAAATGAAAAATATTTTCATATTAAAATACAATTTTCATTTAATAAAAAATTTCCAATACCAAGATACCCAAATAATGAAATAAGGGATTTCTTCTTCTTTTAAAATACATTAAGGTATACAAAGGAAGACAAATATCATATAATGGTTATGATGGTGGATAATTCGTTGTCACTTTATATGTTAAAAAATAACATTCCTTTTTTCATTTTGTAAAAAATTAAAACAATTTTTATAAAAATATTACTTTTAAAAAATTTGAATGAAATTTAAAATATTAATAAAATGTCATGTATAATCCTTTTATATCCAAATAAATAAATATTTAAAATAATATCTTGAAAAAAATATTTGATAATTAAATCTTTAAACATTCAGGGTGTCCCATACTAATTTGACCATTTAAATCATAATCTCCATGAACAAATATATTTAACAAAACAAAAAATAAAATTAGTTTAGATACAATATGGATATGAAATGTCATAGTGGATTTATATAAACCTTATAAATGATTAAAGGTGCATATTATCATGAAATTCCTCAATTAATGGGGATTAAGACAGAGACCCTTTCCTTGAGCCCAAAATGTCTCATTCATTCTTTAATTTACAACATAACAAATTTTGGTAATTTCTAATTGTTTTAGAACCTTTTTAAATTTTATTATTCATTTTATATCACTTATTACCACGTTATAACCATTAGTTTATTATTAGAGTTTATATCATATGTTTTGTCGATGTTCAATATTTGATTCCAAAAATGAACTTGTTTTGATGAAAATTATCCATGTGGTCATAATTCCATAATCCAAAAAATATTATTCATTATTTAAATATCATATATATCAATTATATATGTATTAATAATAGTCTAAAAAATTTTGAGATAATAAATGAAATGATTCATTCATGGATACGGTAGGCCGTACGTACGCAAGAACGCTACATCCATTTCTGTGTCATATTAATGGAATAAATAATAAAATACACATAGGTATATTATAATTTGAGTATAATATCTATGTCATATATGTTACATAATTTCATTAACTTCCTCATTTATATGTTCCATGTATGGCATAAACGAGTCATATCAATTTGAGAGGGCGGTAGTCCACACTTCCTCAAATGAAATTTTCATATTTACACATTATGGAAATCATAAATGTATGTTGTGAATAAAAATTACATAATAATAGAGATAATATAATTTTAATATACATCATATATCAATATAGTTCCATTATAATGGCCACCATTAGAGGTGGTAGGAGAAAATTTAATAGTCATTATTTCGTGAGGTTGTAGTTTGTTGTACACAGAAACAATATGTTATATATCCATTTGATAGATGTGTGTGAAAGTTTAGGTCAAAAATATATCATAAGAAAATACTATTATATTGATTATACTGGTGTTATTATAAAATAATATAATAAAAAGATCTTAGGGGGTGGAGAAAGAAAATAAAGGAAAGGATCTTGAGAGAAAATGTTAAATCAATATTGGGTAACTCATTTTGATTTGAGCCAAAAGGATTCATTGAGTTGTCTTATACCAATTTTAAGGCTTATAGGTGTAAGGGAGGTATGTTGGTATTTTATTTGAGACCAATTTATATAAGAAAATGGGCTTGATATGTGTGAGTATGTGGGTAGAGTTGGTGGCCTTTTATAAGAGGGAGGAGGGGGACTTTAGGAAAGTCTTGAAATATTATTTTATTATAAGTTGATTTTTAAATTATAAAACATTAAAAGTGATAAAATTCGAGTATAATATGAGGATGGGTCTAAATACTCTCAATTAACAGGTTTTATAAATTTTTAGGCCACAAAAGAAACCTTATCTTTTAGTGTTAACCCTTAATAAAAAACATGAACTCTTACCATGTCTTCTTGTATTTTCATAATATATGGTAACTATAGATAGTATAAAATTTCAATAGAACCACAAGTGGGTAATTAATTAAATTTTTAACATTATATAATTATTTTGGAAGAATCATAGATTTTTAAGACTATTATATTTTGGACTCCTCATGTATTAATCATGTTTTAATGATCACGAATCTCATTAATTATCACAAGTCTCATTACTGATCCCAAATCTCATTGATAATCAAAAATATTATCCAACCTAGTTAACTCCTATAAATCATATCCAATCATGTGTATTTATGTTTCAAGTTCTCTCATGCTTTATAATGGTTAAGCTCAATCCATTTCATGCATATTACTGTTAAGTCTGAATACTGTTATTTTCCTAAGTATAAGACACCATGAAGCCAGAGAGATTTAGATAGACACCGTGACCAAGACACCGTGACCAAGACACCATGACCAAGACACCATGACCATGACACCGTGACTGAGAAACCATAAGCCAAGACACCATGACGAAGACATCGTGACCGCGACACTGTGACTGAGACACCGTAAGCCAAGACACCGTGAAGAAAAGCAATTGTGAGAAAGAAACCGTGAAGACAAGCCACTGTGAGCAAGACACCGTGAAGATCAGACACCGTGAACAAGACACCATGACTATCATAAACCATGACACTCAGACTATGAAACTCAGACACCATGAAGGAGACACTGTTTTCTCAACTCACTATGATACCATTTCTTAAACTATTTAGTCGCATTTCAATTTAATTCTTAATAGTCATATTTGATGCCTTTATTGTACTAACATAATTAATGATTCTTAGTAGACATAGTATGAGGTACGTGGCATGAAAAACATGGAACCTGTCTGCTAAATCTCATGCATTCGAAGATAAAGGTTGTAGAGTGCCCAATAACAATAGAGGGCGAAACTCAATAGAAAACAAGCGTGTGAGAACGGCCACGAAGAACAATTTGAAAGATTTTCAAAAAAAAAGAATTTTCACATGCATGCAATCTGACTCTTCTGAAGAACATAAAAAGTACACTGGAATCCAGTGAACATCTTCACATTGTCAAATCTCGTGGAGAACACAACCTGAAACGAGACACTCTGTTTTTCAAGACAAAAACCAGAGAAGGAATCATAAGAATTTCTGCTAAATCAAAGGAGTCCAGAGCTGTACTTCAGATCACTAGAGCTTTTCTAAACTCGTATCTACTCTCTCTTAGTGATTATTTTACTTAACTTTTTAGCAATGTGTGTACTATGTATATTCCACACATACACCGACTCCTGTGCTAAACTGAAGGATTTCTAAATCCTTACACCAAACTCTCTATTTCTATTTACCCATGACAACTATGGAAGAGGTCCCTGTGTGGCCTGATTATTGTTTTTGTTTACCCATGAAGACTGTGGAAGAGGTCCCTGTGTGACCTGGACAGTCTATGTACTGTTGTTAACCCCGATCCAGGGTGTGGATCAAAGTTTATTTATATAAGCTGTTTTGTGGCATGTGATCACCAAGTGGAGTGGATTAGGTCTCTAATTGAGACTGAACCACTTGTTTCATATCCACTATTCTATTTAATTTTAGTCTTCTCTGTTTTACTGATTGATTACTTAATCCAAAAAACTCTAATTTCACTTAGATAGTTAGTCTTGGAAAGAATTTATAACCGACTTGTCTTAGTAGGATAACTTCAAAAGTAATATTAATAATACATATTAATATTATTGAGAATTAATCAATCTTCTAAAATTTTGTTTAAATAGTCAAACTCTTATAACAGTATAACCTTGATTAGCTGGGCTGTATCTATTTTTTGGGGAAAACCATTTCTTTGAAAATAATATTTTTGCAACATAAATTTTTATAGTCACTCAATTCACCCCTCCCCTCTTTAGTGAACTACTCCGACCAACATTTGGTATCAGAGGTGGCTTTATTAGGACTCTGTGTAATCTTAATCAACTGTGATTATAGTTGTACTTTAAATATCTGTAAATTTCTGTTAATTCTAAATTTCTAGCTCTTTTAAAGTAATTTGTTAGTATGGATAATAGATTGGAAGGTGATGTAACCAACAAAACACCATTCATTAATTGAACCAACTATGCTCAATGGAAAATTAAAATGAAAATGCATCTAGAGAGTATGAGATTTGAAATTTGGTCATCCATTATAGATGAATACAAACTTTCTATGACTAATAGAATTACACGGGATAAACCTAAAAAACTTTCTTATAATAACAATTTTAAATCCTTGAATTCTTTATAATATTCCTTAGGAGATGAATAATTTAATAGGATTTCTGCTTGTAAAACTGCCCATGAAATTTTGGATACCTTGTCTATCTCACATGAAGGCACATCAAGTGTAAAGGGAATGAGAATTAATACTTATACTATAAAATATGATAATTTTAAGATGAAACATGATGAGCCTATTTCTGACATGTATCTTAGGTTCAATGAGATTGTCAACAAAAATATTTCTCTTGGAAGAGAAGTGACTGCCAAAGAACAGATCATGTGAATTCTTAGGTGTTTACCTGATAGATGGAGGGGAACCGCTGTCTTAATTAGAGAATCGTGTGACATCAGCAATCTACCTGTAAAAGAAGTCATTGGGAAACTGATGATGTATGAGGAAGAGTTGAAAGTCAAAAAAGAAGATGATGATGAACAAAAGAGGAAATCTGTAGCATTCAATACCACCTTCTCAAAGCACAAAGACAAAGGGAAAGTATGATAAAAAAGGCAACTAGAAAAAGGACTGGAGAAGAAGTGAAAAAAACTGATGAAATTGTATGTTATGAATGTAAACACAAATGACATATAAAGGCTGGCTGTCCAAAGCTCAAATATAAGAAGAAGTCTGAGGTTAAGGACAAGAAGTAAAAAAGGCAATAAAAGCAACTTGGAGTGCCTCTGAGGATAGTTCATGTGACTCAGAGACATCACATGATGAATAGGCTAACAAAACCAATATGGGTTTTATGAAAAAGACATCTGAGGTAACACTAAACTCTTCTATGAATAATTCATACTATTCTGAAGAGGAAAGTGACTTTGAAAATATGACTAATGAAGAAATGTATGAATATTGAAACATGATTGAAGAGACATGCAATTAATTAAAAGATAAATATAAATCATTGAAGAAATCGCATGCTTTCACTGCATATTTTAAATCGGAACTTACTAATGAAAAGGAGAAAAATTCTCAACTGCTCAAAGAAAAAAATGAATTAAAAATGTATAATGAGCAATTAAAATGTGACTTAGAGAAGTCTTCTAATGGGAAAAATACCCTTACTCAAATTCTAGGAAAACAAATTGCCCCTAAATACAATACTGGCAATGGTTATCAACCTGGTAAAAGAAACCTTAATAGAACAAATTTTGTTTTAAAGTCTAGGATATATAATTTTGTTCCCAGTTCTGGACACAACTCATCTAGCTCGAGTCATGATACATACTCTACTATTTCATGTTTTTGTGGACCAAATATAGTTCATTTTTCAAACACTTTACATAATGCATATAGGAAACCTATGAGAAAAATATGGATTCCTAAATCACTTATTACTAATGTTACTGGACCCAAACATGTATGGGTACCAAAATCTGTCTTTACTTGATCATGTTATTGGAAAGATGCTTAAATATCTCCTACAATAATCTATGGTACTTGGACAGTGGGTGTTCAAGGCACATGACATGATACTACTCATGCTTCATGAATATGATAAAAGTAGATGGAGGACATGTCACATTCGGTGAGAATGCCAAAGGTAAGATCATTGTCTTGGGCCATATTGGTAACTATAATTCGATTTTAATTTCTAAAGTACTATTTTTAATGGATTAAAATATAATCTGCTTAGTATCTCACAATTATGTGATGATGGATATCATGTTAAATTTGATAATGATTCCTGTAATGTCTTTAATTCTAAAGATGAATTAGTTTTTTCTACATCAAGAAATGAGAATGTTTATTCTATTAATTTAGATTCCTTAACTTCTCAAAATGTTTATGTTTAAGTGTATTTCATAAAGAGTCTTGGCTATGGAATAGGAGACTAGGACACTGTAAGGTTCACTCCCTTATAAAGCTAACTAGTAAAGGCCTAGTTAAAGACTTACCCAAACTTGAGTTTCCACATGAAAAATTATGTAATCCTTGTCAAAAGGGAAAACAACACAAAATCTCCTTCAAATAAAAGAATGAAGTTTCTACATATCAACCTCTCGAATTGGTTCACATGGATTTGTTTGGACCATCTAGAGTTTCTAGTTTAAATGGGAAGCACTATGTTTATGTTCTAGTAGATGATTTCTCTAGATATACCTGGACCTTTTTCATGGCTCACAAAAGTAAAACCTTCTCTTATTTTACTAAGTATGACAAGTCCGTAGAAAACCTTAGTGGCCTCAAAATTAAATCTTTTAGAAGTTATCATGGCCGTGAGTTTGAAAATCAAGAGTTTTAATCTTTTTTCTCACAAAATGGTCATAGTCACAATTTCTCTGCCCCTAGAACACCTTGGCCAAATGGTGCTGTAAAAATAAGAAATAGAACCTTGCAAGAAATTGCTAGAACAATGCTTAGTAAATATGACTTAGCTATTTACTTTTGGGCTGAATCTGTTAATACAACATGCTATATAATCAATAGAGTCTTGATTAGACCAATTCTCAAAAAGACCCCATATGAACTTTGGAACAATAGGAAGCCTAAGGTTAATTACTTTAGAGATTTTGGTTGCAAAGTCTTTATTCTCAACACTAAGGACAATCTTGACAAATTTTAATCCAAAAGTGATGAAGGAATTTTCTTAGGTTACTCAATATTAAGTAAATCTTATAGAGTATTCAATAAAAGAACTAAATGTGTGGAAGAATATGTTCATGTCATGTTTGATGGAACAGATCCACATGAGCCAAGAACCATCCTAGAAAATTTGGAGGATGATGTATCAAATCTGAACATTAACTCAAAATCCTCAAATTCATCTATGAAAGAATATGTGAACACTTTTAATTATGGGAATTCTCTTCAATCGAGTCATAATAAACCAGAATAAATTGATGAACCTAAAATCACTAGTCCCTCTTTTTCTATAAAGGTTAGAACCCTTAGAAACCATCGCTTAGATGCTGTTGTAGGAGACTTAGAGAAAGGAACACAAAATAAAGCTTCTCTTAAAAATTAGGTTGAAAATCAAGCCTTCTTGTCACAAATTGAACCTAAAAACATTGATGATGCCGTCAACGATGAATTTTGGTTAATGGATATGCAAGAAGAACATAATCAGTTTGAAAGAAACAAAGTTTGGAAACCTGTTGAAAGACCTAAGGACACTTTCATCATAGGCACTAAATGGGCGTTTAGAAATAAAGTAGATGAATATGGAAACATAGTTAGGAACAATTATATATTAGTTTCACAAGGCTACAATCAAGAAGAAGGAATTGAATATGAGGAGACCTTTTATCCAGTAGCCATACTTGAAGCCATCCGAATCCTACTTGCTTATGCTGCACATTTGAATTTCAAACTACATCAAATGGATGTTAAGAGTGCATTTTTAAATGGGTATATAGCTAAGGATGTCTTTGTTGAACAACCCCCTGGATTTACAAATCCTAATTTTCACAATCACATTTTCAAACATTCAAAATATTTATATGGTATAAAGAAAGTTCCAAGAGCTTGGTATGACAGATTGAGTAGTTTTATTATTTCCAAAGGTTTTACAAAAGGAATAACTGATCCTACCCTATATATAAAACTAATTTCTAATGATGTTTTAGTTATTAAAATCTATGTAGATGATATAATTTTTGGATCATCAAAAAATTCATTATGTATTGATTTTTCTAAAATGATGCAAAACAAATTTGAAATGAGTTTAATGAGTGAACTAAAATTCTTTCTTGGATTTGAAATGTTTCAAAATAATGATGTAATTGTTTTAACTCAAATTAAATAAACAAGAGATCATATAAAACGTTTTGGTTTGGATAGCACTAAATATAGTGACACTCCCATGAGTACCACCTATAAGTTGGATCTTGATGAAGATGGAAAATCTGTTCCTCAAACCACTTATAGAGGAATGATTGGAAGTTTACTCTACTTAACTACTAGCCATACTGACATTATGTTTAGTGTATGTATGTGTTCTCATTTTCATGAAAATCCTAAAGAATCTCATTTAAATGCTGTAAAAAGAATTTTCAAATACCTCAAGCATACACAAAATCTAGAACTGTTCTATCCTAAAGAAAAATCATTTGAACTAGTCAGTTATTCTGATGCTGACTTCAGTGGCTATAAGTTAGATAGAAAAAGTACCTCTGGAACATGTCACCTTTTAGGCAAGTCAGTAGTTTCATGGTTTAGTAAGAAATTTTTTTTATTGCATTATCTATTGCAGAAGCTGAATACATAGCTGCTGGCAGTTGTTGTGCTCAAATTTTGTGGATGAAACACACATTACTAGATTACGGATATCAATTCAGACATGTACCAATAAATTGTGACAACACAAGTGCTATTAACATCTCAAAAAATCCTGTTTCACATTCTAGGAAAAAACATATTGATGCAAGACATCACTTTCCGAGAGATCATTATCAAAAAGGTTATATTACCTTGGAGTTCATTGGTACTGAATATAAAATTGTTGATATATTAACTAAACCATTAAATTATGAGAGAATAGACTACATCATACATGACCATGGCCTGATAAATATAAAATAGATATCTTACTTGTCTTACTCTTCAATATTTTACTATGTTTTACTTTACTGTTTCATGATTACAGTTTCTAAGTTACCGTCTCTAATGTTTACGGTCTCACCGTTAGCACTTTGTACTCACGGTCTGACATTTACTGTCTCACCATAACACGCACTGAGAAGTTCACTCACTATGTCACCGTAATGTTCGCTCACTGTATCACTGTGATGACCACTTGCTGTCACACCATGATGACTGAACACTGTCTCACTGTAACAACCCTTCACCATCTCACTGTGAAAATTATTTATGATTATCTTTAAACCTGTATCACGGTAATTTTTATTTCACCTCTTTTACTTTCCCGAGTTTTTGTTTTCGTGACGTTTGACATTCCCAAATGATAAAACAAAGGGTTTCACTCGGTTAATCTCCCGGACTTTCCCTTACTCACTCATTCCGAACCCTTTCAACCTTGAAACCCTATTTCTCTCTCACAACCTTCAGTGGATGCCATGAATTAAGTGACCATCATCATCCACACCCGAGAAGCACTTCCTAAAGAAGAAGAAGATATCACCCAAGATGACACCCAAAGGGCCTCTGAATGAAAACCTAGTAAATCAAAGTGTTGTTCCTGAGAAAGAAATCTACCCCGAATGGATGTTGTCTAGAAAATCTCTCGTTCTGAAAGTATTGAGTGAACAAATCTGTTTAGAATGGTTCTCAAAGGGGAATAAACCCATTTATCTGAGTTTAGTTGCTCAGTTCTACCAGTACACACAGTTTTCTTTTGATCTTGGTGAAAGATTTGTTGCGAGGAGCTGGATTAATGGACAAATATGTTCCTTCTCATTGAGGTTATGGGATGCATGCCTTAGGATACCTCAAAAAGGAATTTGTAAGGATTATCAGAGAGAACCCCCACCTACAACTGATTTCTTTAACCTTGAAGATGCTTTGAAAACCCTAATAGGGAATGGAACCAAGAGAAGGTCAATAACTGCTGAACTTGATGGAAAAACAAGGCTATTGTTTATGTTTGTTCAAAATATGGTTAGTCCAAGGAATGATGATTTTTCAGTATTAAAGTACCAAGATGTGTTCTCGATTCATCTTAGGAAGAATGGATACAAAATCAACCTGTGCAAGTACATCATTCACCATATGTGCGAATTGATCAAGGTTACATCCAAATACCCCTCTCTATTCTACTCTCGGCTGATTTCATCCATTCTTGTTGCCAAAGGAGTAGTTGGATCCAGTTAAGAAGTGATTGTGGATTATGAGTACTGTCTCTCTGAACCCATCATCAGAAGAATGAAAATAAACTAGAATCCTTGGAAAAAGGAGTGGGTGGAAGTCAATGATAAAATTTATGAGAAGTTTAATCTTATGGACTATCCATCAAGGCCGAAGGACATTTCTAATCCTGGTTTGGAACCAGATGAACATGGTGAGTATTTAGAAGAAGTATAAGAAGAAGCTAAAGTACCTCATTGGGTAGAAGTTGTTGTTGAGGAAGAAAGGACTATTATTTCTCCTGTTGTTCTTGAAGAAGATGTTCTTATCCATAGAGATGATGTCAATATGGAAATCTAACCCATGGATAAAAGAGAATAAATTATCCCAGAACCTAAGAAGCAAGTCAAGGAAGAGCCTATTCTAGAGGAACTCCATGTTATGGAAGAAACAAATCTAGAACAACTCTCTGTTATGGAAGAAATAAATCTAGAACAACTCCTTGTTATAGAAGAAACAAATCTGGAAAAACTCCCTATTATTGAAGAAACAAATCTAGAACAACTCCCTATTATGGAAGAAGAAAATCTGGAAGAACTCCCAGAAGAGAAACCTATTCCTGAGATAATACCCTCTTCTGAAGAGAGGATAAAGATAGCCTTTCATTTGGCTAGACATGAGATGATTGAGGAACTTATAGATGAATCTGTTAATTCAGAACCAGCTCCTGAGCCTCTATATCCTGAAAATGAAGCATCTGTTGAGGGGGAGGAAATCCAAAATCTTGATACTAATGAAGAATTACATCTGGCTGAGTTTAGTCCTATGGAAACCTAGTACAAATTCCCTAGATTTTATGATGTGAATGAATATCAGCAAGTTACTACCACTGGTCTTGATCTTTCTTCACTGTATCAGTTGATGTGAATTTATATCTTTGTCCCTGAGGAGGAACCAGAACCTGAACCTACCCCTATACCAATTCCTTCACCTGAACCTATACTTGAACAGATGACCTTTGTTAGTAAGGACGATTTTAAGGAGTTTGGAGACACTATCTTGTCTGGATTTGAGAAGATTTTGAATTCCCAACCTCATGCTGTGACACATTCGAGTGAGAGAGATGCCTCACTACTTTTGGAGAAGATTATTTGGAAGATCCAACCTAAAATGATCCATCAAATTCAAGAAGTTCGAGTTGAAAATAAGTTGTTGAGTAATGAAGTCTCAACCCTGAGAAGCATGGTTGAAGATATGCAGAAAGAGCTTCATTCCAGATCAGAGCCTATTGCTGCCTCTCTAAAACCTTATGTGTATCAAATTTATCGAGATGTTGTGTCTCAGATTCACCCTTACCTGTTATCCTTTGATGAAAAGATTGCAGAAAGGCACAAACAGTTGTTGAAAGAAATGAGAGAGCTTGTGGTGAACCTAAATAAACTCACTGATGAATACACTTGATGTATTCAAAAGGAACTGAATTAGATCAAGTCTCTAACCACTTCTATCAGAGCTTCTCATACCTCTGGTGAATCCTCTACACCTGCCCTGGACAGTTCTTTGCTCAGATCTATAGTCCAAGAACTTCAGACTACTTTAAGTGGCTTCAATGTGACTTCTTTATCTGAAGTTATCAAGAATAGTGATAGAGTTCTTGACCTTGTACAAATTCATTCCAAGAGATCCAATGATTCCCTGCAGGATATTGCTAAGAAAGTGGATATCTATTTCAATCGGATTTTCTCCAAGACTGATATGACCAACCACTTCAAATACCTTGTAGAGAATCTGAGAATTCCTCCTGTAACCCAAGCCTTAAAAAACCAAGTCGAGAAGTTAACCGAGTTTACCAGATTGTTGGAAAAGATCATAGAAAACAAATATGACATTGAAAAGTCCATTCAATATGGTGGATAAATCATTGCAGACTTCATCAATCTTCTGAGATCGTATCTCCATGTCCAGAGTACAGAAACTATTTCTCCAGCAGCTGCTCCTCTTAGACCTAGACTACCTCCTTTTACCTTTGCCTTACCCTCAACTACCATGTCTGTTGTCCAAGATCTTAGTCAAATATGGCCCATCATTCTTGACCAGCAACTGCCAAGATCTTCCACTGCTCCTACTTTGGCTCTCTCTGTCTTCGAAGGTCTCCCTTTACCCTCTCTATCTACTATGTCTCTGTCTTCTTCCACATCAGCCACTGACCCTATGAAATCCTCTTTTGATACTGATAAAGGAAAATAGAAGGCCAATCCTTGAACAAGACCATTGCTTACTACATTTTGATGTGGTTGTTATTGATTTTTGTATGTCTACTTTATGATGTACTACACTCTGCTTACTTTTAATGGACTGTGCACTATTTATCCTCTCTTATTTTACCTTTTTGATAATCCAAAAAGGGGGAGGATAATTTATGTTTTTCTATATGTTATTTTCTCTATCGCTACATCTAATTATCACTTTAACTGTGCATGATTTGTGATTGTCAAAAAGGGTGAGATTGTTGGAGTCCTCATGTATTAATCATGTTTTAATGATCCCAAAACTCATTAATTATCATAAGTCTCATTACTGATCCCAAATCTCATTGATAATAAAAAATATCATTCAACAAAGTTAACTCCTATAAATCATAACCAATAATGTGTATTTATGTTTCATGTTCTACCATGATTTATAATGGTTAAGATCAATCCATTTCATGTATATTATTGTTAAGTCTTAATTAAGTTATTTGCCTAAGTATAAGACACCGTGACGACAAACACATTTAGCCAGACACAGTTAGCCATACACCGTGATCAAGACACTGTGACTAAGACATGATGATTGTGACAACTTGACCGAGACACCATAATCCAAGACACCATGACCAAGACACCGTCACCGCGACACCATGACTGAGACACCATAATCCAAGAAATCATGAAGACAAACCACCATGAGGAAGACATCGTGAAGAAAAGCCACCGTGAGCAAGACACTGTGAAGATCAGACACCGTGACCAAGACACCGTGACTCTTAGAAACCGTGACTCTCAGACCATGACACTCAGACACCGTGAATGAGAAAATGTTTTCTCAACTTACTGTGACACCATTTCTTAAACTATTTCGTCGTCTTTCAATTTAATTCTTAACAGTCATATTTGATGCCTTTAATGCACTGACATAATTAATGTTTATTTGTAGACATAGTACGAGGTACGAGGCACAAAACACATGGAATATGTGAGATAAATCTCATACATTTAAAGATAAAGGTTGTAGAGTGCCCAATGATAAAAGAGGGCAATACTGAACAGAAAACAAGCATGTGAGCACGACCACGAAGAACACTTTGCAATATTTTCAAAGAAATCATTTTCACATGAATGCAATCTGACTCTGTTCAAGAACATATGAAGTATACTAGAATCCAGAGAACATTATCACATTGTCAAATATCATGGAGAACACAAGCTGAATCGCGACACAATGTTTTTCAAGAAAAAAACCAGAGAAGGACTCAGAAGCATTTCTGCTAAATCAAAGGATTCCAGAGCTGCACTTAAAATCGCTAGAGCTTTTCTAAACTCATATCTACTCTCTCTTAGTGATTCTTTTACTTACCTTTTGAGCAGTGTGTTTACTCTGTATATTCCACACACATTGGCTCCTGTGCTAAACTGAAGGGTTTCTAAATCCTTGAACCAAAATCTCTATTTCTATTTACCAATGACAACTGTGGAAGAGGTCCCTGTGTGGCCTAATTATGTTTTTGTTTACCCACAAAAAATGTGGAAGAGGTCCCTCTGTGACCTGGACAGTCTGTGTACTGTTGTTAACTCCAATCTAGGGGGCGGATCAAAGTCTATTTATATAAACTGTTTTGTGGAAGGTGATCACCAAGTGGAGTTGATTAGGTCTCACCTTGAGACTGAACCACTTGTTTCATATCCACTGTGATATTTAATTTTAGTCTTCTCTATTTTACTGCATGATTTCTTAATCTAGAAAACTCTAATTTCACTTTGATAGTTAGTCTTGGATAGAATATATATCTAATTTTTCTTAGTAGGATAACTTCAAAAGTAATATTAAAAATACATATTAAGATTACTAATAATTAATCAATCTTCTAAGAAGTTGTTTAAACAATCAAACTCTTATAAAAATATAACCTTTATTAGCTGGGCTGTATCTATTTTTTGGAGAAAATAATTTCTTTGAAAATAATATTATTTTAACAGAAATTTTTATAATAACTCAATTAACCCCTCCCCTCTTGAGTGATCTACTCCGACCAACATTATATAATTTAATAAAATAGTATTTGGTTTAAAAACTCATTTATGTAAATTTTGACACTATTTAATAATGGATTTTTTTTAAGTCAGAAAAACTTGATTCCTTAGAACCAAAGGCATTAAATTATCCCTAACATGTCAAAATAATCGAAAAAATTCTTGTATGGCAAAAAAATGTTCCAATTAATTTTACATTAATATTTATAATATCTTTTATTTGAATCTTTTATTAATAAGGTTATTACTACATCATCATTGTGTCATAAGTAAATTTATTTTTTAATGATTAAAAATTATAAATAAAATACCAAGATGTATTAAATAATTTTATATTTATAATGATTAATTATAGACAAATATATCATTTATATATACCAAATTAATTTTTTTTAGTTAAGAGATACATTTTTATGTAATATTTCCCTTTTCTTTAAAATAAATATTATAAAAAGTCATTATCACGCTCATGTGGCACCATGAGGTACTAAAATCGACCCAAGGGAGACCATGGTCGGAAATATATCATAAAATAGGATTTAGAAACTTTTTGAGGATAGTTTTATATTATTATAAATTTATTTTATATCCTTATTTACCAGATTTACCCTTTAACTATGGTAAATAAAAATAATTATTGAAGTTAGTATTCAAATTATCAAAAAATAAAAGGAACCTATTTAAACAATTTGGATATTATAATTCCATAGATTTAATCCATTTTTCCAAATTCAAAACAAATAAGTTTCAGTAATTAATTTAAAATTAATTCTTATTGTCAAAACCATAAAGCGGGTTTCCAAGAAGTAAAAACTATCAAATAATTGAGATGTGTTTATGTCCAATTTAGATGTAAAATTATTTATAATGACCATAATTGGATTAAATGATAAAAACATAATCCGATTAGAATTAAAAACTATTTTAAAGGATAATATAACTGTATAAATAAATTATATGAAAATTCAATTATGAATTAAGATGCACTATTTCTTACTATTCATAACATTTTGATTTTGTCAAAAAAATATAAAGTTACAACCAAATTAAATTTGGATCTCCAAATTCTAGAAAATAAGTTTATTTTATAAAATAAAACTTATAAAAGTGAAAAAAACTATTACTAAAAAGGTTCTCCATCAAAAGGAGGTAAAATAAACTTTTAAAAATATTAGTGTATTTTATGCTTAAAATTAGATTCATTCTAAATTGAAGCCTCTTAAATTCATTGGATAAATATAAAAACATTTAAAATATATAAAACATAATAATATAGTTAATTATATTTATTTCCACCAATACAATGACTAGACATTAACTACCATTTAAAATAATAATATTATTGTTGTATTACATTTCTGTATAAGTTAGTTTTGTGTGAAACGTAAGATTTTAGAGGCACCCTTTGTTTCATGTCAGGTATGCTATCATACACAGTGTAACGATTAAACCAAAATTCATATTATATTGAAAAATATTAATTTTATATAATAATTTATTATTCTATTAATTCCTAGGATGTTACATCATTCCCCCATTTTGGAAATTGCACTCTCACAATTTTAAAATTAGGGTCTGAAACTTCATTGAAAATCCCTCATCAGAAAAAGAGTCAATAAAATTATCACTTTAAAATAAATAAAGATAAGTAAAAGGTTACCCAAGATAAAAAATACTAGGATTTCATGTAGGAAAATATGGATATGGAAGAAACCCTAACCTTCTTGTTCTGATCGAGAGTGATAGAAAAATCATTAGGAGAACGTTAACAATCATAAAACCAATAACTTGTGATATATTAAATTGTATTTGATTTCAAAATAGGAAATTGAAATGGATAAAAAAAATTAATGGTCGTTTTCATAAATTTTAGGAATTATTTTACTACTTATAATAATAACATAATGAAATATACTTACTTTTCATGAAGAATATCATCCATTAATAAATATCTACAAAAAACTCTTCTTTTCTCTAAATGATTAGTATTCAATATGACTTGTTTACACTTGATTTTCTAGAATAAACTTTTAGAGAATCAAATAATCCAAAAAATATGAAATATATATTTCCCTTTTATTTAGACATTAACCAAAACCAAAATAGTCAGTACAAGATCAAATAATCTCCTAAGAAGAATAATCCATTATAAGGAGAAGGACTACTTTTAATATCCAAAATTCAACAAACAATACCCTATGTTCAACAAAGACCATTCAATAAAAAATTGTCCTTAAAATTATTCAAAATAATCCAAACTAATATTGAAACAAAAAATTCAAAAGGATTTGGTAACATTGTCTTCCATGATAAATCCTAACATTTATCTCCAAATAACATTGACTACTCTTAATGACTCATACTTAAAAGTAATTAACCTAATCACATGTTCACCATGATAGGTTAATAATTTCCATAAATAACTCAAATCACTATATGTCCATAAAAAAACCTTGATTATTCCAAAATAAAATTCAATCCTTACTCCTAAAATGAAATACCATAGTATATTATTTTCAGTAAGCATTTAGTGTTCCCAAATGAGAAAACGTCCCCCAAAATAACATTTATCACTTAATCACCAAATCATTTTAAAATACAATGGATATACGTCTGATTAAAAATAAGCTCCCAAAATAAAATTATTGTAAATCAATAAAATCATTTAACTTAGAATAATAAGTCATACAAACTTGGGACTTCACATAGTCCAGTTGTAGGCAGTAAATCCCTATCTCACTTTGGTTGTGTGTTTGATTCCCATAGCATTGTTTGATGAGACAGGTTGTCACATAGTATGGGTGTTGTCCTTTTTTAAAAACTATATAATTCTTATAACTTTCCAAAAAAGAGATAAAATCCCCGAAATTAACCATAACATATTTCAACATAAAAGGTTATATCATAACTTGTATTTTTCATCCCAAAAATTAATAACTATATTTTCCTCAAATGTGAATTTCTCCAAAAATACCATTAGTCACTTTAATATTATAGATCATAAAGCCTAAAAAGGGGTTTCTAATACATTAAACTTATGATATAACTTAAAATTATAAACCCATGATAATATCCTAAACCCAATAAGAATACATCCTAATCTCTAAAATTGTCTAAATCATCCTCTAATACAAACTATAAATATCCATCCCTAAACGTTACATAATATTTAGTTAATTCAAGAATTTACATTGATGATATTTTCAACTTTAGAGATTTATAGAATTAGGTCATAACTATTACATAAAAAAACAAAGAAATACATGGTGGACACTTCCAACAGTATCAATTTCTTCTATATCATAAATACTTTAAAAAAGAAACATGGTTTCTTTTCATGTTTAATCATCATAACTTTTCCTTGAGTCCATCCTTGACTATATTCTCCCATAAATCCTATGAAAACATTTAAAAACATCATATGAGAAAAATAATATTAGTGAGGAATTTACAAACAAAAAAAACCATTAGTCTAGTTAAAACCTCATAACCCATTCAGTGTTCTTTGAGAGGATTAAACAAAATATTTCCACACAAATAACACTCATACTTTGTTTCATTGAAAAACACTAAAAAGCATAGTAATAAATTAAAAATCTATTAGGTGACTTAGATAATCATACACACAAAATCTTTTAAATCATCTTACAATTGTAATAACCATATGGTTTTATTCCAAATTATATATCTATAATTGATATCACGCTTTGTATAAGCTATATCGGGATCACCTGAGAGCTATAATGGGGCTCAACCATTCGTATATGCTATGTCGGAATCACCCATGAGCTATAATAGGGCTCAAACCTTCGTATAAGCTATATTGGGTTCACTTATGATCTATAATGGGGCTCAAACCTTTGTATAAGCTATATTGGGGTCACTCATTTCATATAATTCTCACATATCATTTCATTAATAAAACATGTTCATTACAAAAACCTTTTTAAAAACCCTTCTAATCCCATATAAAAACATTTTCATATAAAAATAGAAATTTGGTATAAGAAAAAATTTTGAATACCAAGATACCCAATAAATAAATAATGGATTTATTTTCATTTTAAAATACATTAAGGCTTCTAGGGGAATCCAAATATCAAATAAATGTTATTATGGTAGAGAAGTCATTGTCGCTGTATATGTTAGAAAATAAAATCCATTTTTTCATTTTATAAATAAAGTAATTTTTTTTTATAAAAATGTACCTTTTAAAAAATTTGATTAAAAATCAATATAGAAATAAAATTCCCTGCATAATATTTTTATATCCATATAAATAAATATTTTAAATAATATATTGAAGAAAAAGATTTGATAATTAAATATTTAAACGTTCAAGGTGTCACATAAAACTTTGAACATTTTAATATTAATATAAAATAATGATATATTTAACAAAACAAAAAATAAAATTAGTTTAGATAAAATATGGATATGAAATTACATAGTGTCTATATACACACCTTTTAAAAAAATAAAGGTGCGTATTATCAAGAAACACCTCAATGAAAGGAGATTGAGAGGACACCCTTTACCTTGAGTCCAACTTGTCTCATAATTTATTTAATTTACTAAATGATGAACTTAGGTATATTTATACTTGATTTATTACCTTTTTAAATTTTATTATTCATTTAATTTCACTTATTAAAATGTTATAGATGTTAGTTAATTATTTGAGTTTATATCAGATGTTTTTTCGATGTTCGATATTCAAGTCAAAAAATGAACTTGTTTTGAAGAAAATTATCCATGTGGTCATAAGAAAATTATCTCTATAACAATATTAATGATTTAAATATCATATAAATCTAGTATATATTTATTTATTATAGTCTATAACATTTATAGATAAGAAATGAAATGTACCGTTCATGGATACGGTAGTTCGTACGTACGCATGAACACTACTTCCATTTCTTTGTCACATTAAATGAATAAAAAATAAAATATACAAAAGTATATTATAATTACAGTATAATATATATGTCATATATGTTACATAATTTCATTAATTATGTCCTTTATATGTTCCATGTATGGCATGAATGAGTCGTATCACTTTGAGGGGGTGGGAGTCCACACTTTCTCAAATGAAATTATCATATTTACACATTATAGAAAGAATAAAGTTATGTTGTAAATAAAAATTATAGAAGTATAGAGACAATAAATATATAATATATATCATATATAAATATAGTTCCATAATAATGTCCACCATGAGAGGTGGTAGGCGAAAATTGAACAATCATCATTTCACGAGGTAGTAGTTCGTCGTACATAGAAACATTATGTTCTAAATCCATTAGATAGATGTGTGGTAAAGTGGAGGTCAAAAAATTATCAAAGAAAAAGTAATAGTATATTTATTATACTATTCTTGTTATAAAATAAGGGAATAAAAAGATTTTTGGAGGTGGATAAGGAAAATAAAGGAATGGAGCTTGAGAGAAAATGTTACCTTAAAATTGGGTAACTCCTTTTGATTTGAGCTAAAATGCCTCATTGAGTTGCCTTATACCCAAGGTAAGGATTATAGGATTAATGAGGGATTTTGTTAGATTATTTTAGATGAATATTTACCTGAAAAGGGGCTTGATATGTGGGAGTTTGTGGGTAGAGGTGGTGGCCTTTTATAAGAGGGAGGAAGGGCACTTTCTGAATGTTTTGAAATATTATTTTATTATAAATTTATTTTCGAATTAAAAAAGTTACAAAGTAATTAATTTCGAGAATAATATGAGGATGGCTTGAAATAATTTCAACTAATATGTTTTAGACAAGTTTAGCTCAAAAAATTATCCTTATATTTTAACTTTAACCCTAAGTTAAAAACATGAACTTTTACCATGTATTTTTGTATTTTCAAAATATATGGTTACTATAGTTACTATAAAATTAAAATCAAACCACAAGTGGGTCATTAATGAAAATTTTAACATTATATAATTCATTTTTAAGAATCCTATATTTTTTTTACTATTATATCATTTAATAAAATTGTATTTGTTTTAAAAACTCATTTTTTTCAATTTTGATACAATTTAGTAATTGATTTTGTTAAAGTCATAAAAACTTTATTAATTAGAACCAAATCCATTAAAACATCCCTCACATGTAAATGTCATCGAAAAAATTATTTTATAGATGAAAGATGTTCAAATTATATTTATTTTAATATATATAATAACATTTATTTGAATCTTCCATTAATAAGGTATTCACTGCATCATCATTGTGTCATAAATGAATTTAGTTATTTAATGTTTAAAAATCATAAATAAAATAACATGATTTATGAAATATTTTTAGATTTATAATTAATTTTTATTTTTGAATCATTAATTTATAGAAAACAAATTAAAATTGTTTTTGTTAGTAGATAAATGATTGTGTTATGTTTCCCTTTACTTTAAAATAAATATTATAAAAGGTCATTATCACACCCAAGTGGCTCCATGGGGTCATAAAATCGACCCAATGATTCCCATGGTTAGAAATATATCATATAATAGGATTTGGATATGTGTTAAGATAGTTTTATAATATTATATTATTAATTTTTATCCTTATTTACTAGATTTACCCTTTAACCATGGTAAAAAAAATCATTACTATAGTTACTATTAATATTGTCCAAAAATAATAGGTACCTATTTAAATTTTTTGAAAATTATGATTCCAAATATGGAATCCATTATTTCAAATTGAAAACAAAGAAGTTTCAGTAATTATTTTAAAATGAATTCCCATTTTCAAAACCAGAAAGCATGTTTTTAAGAAGTAAAAACTATCAAAAGATTAACATGTGTTTATGTCCAATTTAAATACTAAATTACTTAAAATTATTATAATGGGATTAAATGATAAAAAATTAATCCAATTACACTATAAATTCACTTAAAAGGACAATACAACTATATACATAAATTATATGAAAATATAATTTTGAATTAAAATACAATATTCTTCACAATTCATAAAAATATGGATTTTATCAGGAAAATACCAAAATTTAAAAGAAAGTAAATTTTTATGTCCCTCTTTTAAAGAAGAAGTTTATTTTATCAAATAAAATTTAAATAAGTGGAAAAAATATTTTTAAAATGGTTCAACATTAAAAGGTTGTAAAATGCCCTTTTAAAAATACTAGAGTATTTTATGATTAAAATTGGATTCATTCTCTTTATAAAAATCTAAAATTTTGTAGATAAATATAAAAACATTTTAAAAATATGTAAAATAATAATATAGTTAATTATTTTCATTCCTTCCAATACAACTCTATGGTGTTAACTACCATTTAAAATAATAATAATATTATTGTATTATTTTTCGGTATAACTTAATGTTGTGTGCAACATAAGATTTCATAGAAACCCATTTTTGTGTGTTGGGTACGCTATCATAAATAGTGTCCCCTTTAAACTAAAATTAATATTAAATTAAAAAATATTAATAGATATAAAAACGTATTATTATTTAAATACTTGGGATGTTACACTTATTTTCTTAATAAAATAAATTAAAACAATCCTACCAAGATACCTCTATTATTTTAATTTATCATTTCCAATATTCAGAGAATATTAAAATCTAAAAATCATGTAATTTTTTTACAAATCATGATATATTATTTTGAACTCACAAGTTTTTCTATTCCGATTCAATTCCAAAAATCTTAGATTATATATTTTATAATCCACTAAAATTTGAAGTTATTTCCCTTAATATATATGTATATATATAATTATGATGTGTTTTATAAAACCATGACGTGTTCCTTAGTTTCCTATAAAACCCCAAAATAAAAATACGATATCTTCAACATCTCATTTTGACTAGGTAATGTCACTTATTATCCTTAACTTCTACATATACATCACCAAAATATATTTTAGAAAACCACATAATGTTTTTGATACATTTTTCTATCAAATGAAATTTTTACTTGTGGACCCACTCCCTTAGCTACATAATTGGTCCATTTACTAGATTAATATATATTATTTTGGAATTATCACTTGAATAAGGGATATACTATATTTATATTATGTTATCCCATTGTGATATGGGGATATACTATAGGATATGGAGGAATAAAATATTCCTATATGTTTCTAGATATATTCCCACTGCAATGAATCTAGATCGGGAGGACTGCCAATATATATATATACCAAAGGGTTACATGATTTTTTCATGGATCATGAATGATATAATAATTTCATGGTCATGTTTTCATCAATATAGACAACTACTGCATAGTTATGTTCTTAGTGATAGAATCATTACAATAAAACACCGCTATACCTAAAGAAGAAATTACCCTTTTATATGCAAGAAAAAAAAGACATTCAGGGGTGGAACCTATGATTTGATCTATATCAACAACCACTTGAAAAATGAATCAAATGCCAATGATTGAATATATAACATGATATGTTTTATGAAACCAAATTGTGATTGATATTTCAATTTAGTTGTCTATAGATCCATCTAAAATTTCAAAATATCTAGAAACATGCATAATCTAGGATAAATTTGATGCTATATCATAACATGGTTCTCTTTAAAGGAATGTGATTCTATATTTTCCTCATTTGTATGTCATAAATAATTTTACCTTTGTCTTTATAATACATAAAATATTTATTTCATTATCATGATGTCTTTGGGTAAACAAAGATTCAAAATTTTTTTTCTGTCTCTTTCCTATCATTCTTTACTTAATCATCAACATAAAACATGCATATGATATGGAAATTTTTAAATAAATTTAATAGGATGCGATCTCATGAGGTAACACATGAAAGAACCAAAATATACAAGTATATGATAAAAATTAGTGTTCCATATACTATCCAATAAGAAAAGAAACAATATATAACTCCCATTTTGGGATCTATGGAATCACACCATCATATTAGATAACGTTTTTGTGGAAAATAAATCCTTTAAAAATAAATATTTTTTATAGTCAATGAAAATCCTTCCACATTCTAATGGATTCATAATGTTAAACATGGTCTATATACTCAATATGTAACTTCTCAAACTCCAATATAGTGTCTTCTTCTTTATGGTTTAAAAAGGCATATGAATAGCTCCAAAATCTTCCATGAATCATATATAACCTTGATTATTTAATATCCCATAGTCATGTCATATTTGGAATATTCTAGAAATTCCTTGATGTATTTCAATAGTCCAACTTCTCATAGAAATAGGTACTCATAATTTTTTCATAAAGTCTTCATGATCTCTTTTTTTCACCCATTGTTATCAAGGATATATTCTATAAAATTGAAAATAATTGAGCATCGGATACATGAAATTATTAAAATCATAAATTTTTATTAATGTCTATTAATGTAAAAATTATATGGATTTTCCGTCACTTTATCTTTTAATATACTTTATGGTTACTTTTTATAGTTAAATAGTTACAATGTTTTGGGACTTTAACAATTTTTATTATTATTTGGCTCTCGTTCCCACTGGAATTTAAAATATACAATAATCTTAAATGAAATATCATACCAATTAAAGGAAATATCAATTTAAACTAGGATGATGATTTTTTATTACCATGGAAGTTTGGTACCAATATGAGTTTGTAAAAAATTTATGTGGTATTTGTGATAACATTTTGAAAAAAATTATTATTAACAATTCTAATTTTTGATGGAATTTTTAACCCAATAACCCTCATATTATTTTTTGTCAGATAATCAACCAGTAAGAAGAAGTTCATGATAAGATATTGAGTAAGATCTTACCAGGAACTCAATATTAGGCATCCTTATTTGATTTTGACCTTATATACCTAATTTTACACATGTTATATTTCATTTATGTTTTTTGATTAGATATAATTGTCCATTATATGAATAATAATATATAATTTATTTCAAAATTAATATATAATCAAGTTGAAATCTTAGAAAAAAAATCATTTATCTAACATGTGGTTCACGATAAAATTTTTATAGAACTTTTCATATAAATTTATTATTTAAGTTAGATAAAATACTCTATAGATTAGATAAATAGTCCTAAAAAATATAAAATTTAAGGAAATGAATAGATGAATATATTTTAACCAAGATCATGGTAGTCATGTTTATGGATTGAGATAACTCTTAGAGAGAAGTTCATGAAAAAAATTCTCCCATGATTTCAGAGGCCAAAATATTTATTTCTCACTGAATAACTTGTATTTCTGAATTATTCTTATTATTAATAATATTTTTTGAAATTTTATAGTGATAAATGAGAAATTTTTTAGGTTTTTGGATATGGATAATGATGGTGGGAGTGGTATGATTGCGACTTAATATGTGCGAGATAGTTCTATGAGGATCATTGATTATTTGATAAATTAGTGAAAGGAGAGACCTATATCACTCCTCAACCCCATATGTGAATCACATAAAATATTTTATATATTCATAAAATTTTTATAGTTAAACAGTCGGGGTTTGGTTACTCTTCTAGTCTAAGTTAGTAATATTGAATTGTTCTATCCCATAGATCCCACATATCATATAGATCAAATTGAAGGATATCTTTCCAATGCATAAACGTAATATGTAATCCATATTGGAATGTTGTGGTTCCAAATAGTACCCCTTGTTGGTCTAAATAAGTAAAGTCACACAATGAATCTAATTTAGACCCTAAAATTGTCACGACCCGTCCTCGGGGCCCGTGTCGTGACTTCCCCAAGCCTGCCTACCATAGGCCTGGGGCTGGCGACTAGCACCAAGGTGTAAATCCCGGTAGAAAGGGAAGACATTTCCTTTGTAATGTAAACTAAAACCACAGAGTAAAGAAGCAGTAGAAGTAAACACTAAGTAACAGCTGGTACAAGAGTAAGTGCAGAAAAGTAAGTGGGTCAGTATACAAACCCAAACTGAAAGTAAAGTACAACTCGACAGGGAAAACAACAACTGAAAGGTAAAGCCGCAACGACGAGCTGTCCATTGGGAATCCCACCTAAAGGGTGGGTACAGAAAGCCTCCACTACTCCTCGGGTCCATCCTACCACTCCGAGTCTGTCCCGCCCAGTGGTCCGCCTCCAGGTACATTCCTGCTCCGCAAGCCTCCACCACGATCAGCATTGTCCGCCGTCTGCAACCAACACAACGTAGTGCGGGCATAGCCCGTGCAGGGGTGAGTATAAGCTACTCAGTAGGGACCCCGAGACCCCCGAAGGTCTCCCAAAATCCACAAAGGATAAACCACAAAGGAAAGATACAATCACGATGTAACAACCGACACTGCTTAGGTATATGCCCATACATATACCTAAGTCATCAATTCCAATACGCTCCAACCTCCGAGCCCAAGTACAACCCAGTCCACACAGGAAATCATACGTATTCCACACAGGAAAGTAAAACGTAATCCACACAGGATAGCAAAACACAATCCACATATGAAAGAAAAAAAGATTCAGCTCACACAGGTATACTTCTTCGAAAGACGATAGAGATGATCACTGATCCCTCTAAGTGAATGGACCCACAAAGGATCGATAGGTACTAACCCCCGCAATGACCCACACAGGATCAGACCCACATAGGATCTGTAGGCATTGGCTCACACAGAACTGCTGAGCACTGACCCACACAGGATCAGACCCACACAAGATCGATAGCACTAATCCACACAGGATCGCTGAGTGCTGTAGTCGTCGTCGTCAAATCCACTGATGATCTCTGCACAGTCGTCGTCGCAGTCACAGTAGCAGTCACAGCCAGCTCTAGGGTTCCCGCACACATCAAGCTCGTTCGGGAGGGTCCGCTCCACGAGCCGAGAGGCTGATACATCAACTGACACATAGTCCAGAGTTGATGTATCCAAAAGTTCTGTATTGTCAACAGGAACTCGACGTCGCAGACGGCGCGTCAATCAGACGCCCGGTCTGAGAGTTATTGGCTTTTTTGTCCCAGGGGCCCGATTGGTTTCTAAGGCAAAACCAACCCTACCGTACTCCACTTGCGTCCAAACCTCAGGCGGATTTATCCAAAAGATCCGTCTCACTAAGAGGAATCCAACAAAGTTGACGGCACGTCATTCGGACGTCCGAAGCTTAAGATATGAGCGTTTCCACTCCAAGGGCCCGGTTGGTTTTGTGTACGAACCAACCCGGCCGAACTGAATGTAATCCAAAACCTTGAGTGCAATATACCGGAATGACCATCTCGATTCAAGGATTGCATCGCAACTGACGGTGCGTCGATCGGAGGTCCGTAGCCCATGTTATGGGAAAAAGACCATAGATGGTCCGAAAACGGGGGTTTCGGGCCCGGACAGACCCGGCCCGAGACCACCTGGTCGGCCCGAACCGGGTCGACCCGCCCCGGGTCCAGGTCGGCCCAGCCTGGCGCGGCGCGGCACGACGCGGCCTGGGCGTGGCCTGGCCTGGGCACAGCGCGCCCAGCGCGCTGGCCAGCTCGGGCAACGGCCGAGCCATTGGCTAGAAGGGGGGGGGGGGGGGCTGCCCCTCTGGTGTAACCGCGGCCCACCAATTAAGGAGGCCGTTTTTGTAGGCCGGCCGGGTGAATTAATTCCCCCGGCTCCCCTTTGTTCAGCCAGCCCGCACCGGCTGGTCGGTTCTGCCGACAAGGACCGGCGACAGCCGGTCCTTCCTCTATCGCCGACACCGGCGGCCCAGAACCGGCCGCCGGTCACCCTGCTCTGCCGCGGCCCGGAACCGGCCGCGACTTAGTTCATTCGGCGCGGTGCGACGACACCGCGCCCTTTCGCTGCGGCCCTGCTCCGGCTGCGGCGTCTTTGGTTTTCTTCGACGCGGCGCGATGGAGGCGCGTCCTTGTTCATCTTCACGGCGCGGCGCGACGACGCCACACATTATTTGACGTGCGTTTCCCACGTGGTGTAACGACACCATGCCATTTCTTCCCAAACACAAAGAATCAAACAAGGATAAAGGAGGAGGGTGGGTCATGTTTGCACGGTACGGACCCCTCTCGTTAATCGGTATCAATTGGCCGTTTATCCACGAAGAACGACAAACTAGAAATCACGAACGAAAAACAATTAAATAATCCCCATATTTGATAAAAGAGATGACGAACGTCGGCCTCACGAAGCGAGAATTTGATGACGTTGACGGAGATTTCGTCACGGAAAAACCATCGTGGAAGAGACGTCGCGGAAGAAGAACGTCGTGGAAGAAGACGTCGCGTCGCAGGTTGGTGTCGCGGAAGACGGTCTCCGAGGGCTCAGCGCTCAATGTCGGAGATCGTTAGTTATTCGCATTATTCGTCAAAGGGAACGAAGAACTCAAGAATTCCTTAGCTTTTTCTCTAAAATCTCTCAAACAACTAAACACCAACCCAAATAAAATAAGTTCTCAGCTTATTTTATTAACACAACAAGGCTTTTGAAATTCAAGTGTTTGAATTCCACATTAACTCACCTCATTAATTCCATAAGTTAATAAACTTAAGATATCAAAATTAAAGGTGAGTTGAGGGCGTTAGAGAATATGAAGGGGTGGGGTTCGTGTGGGCCCCACCACCCTCATAACCTCCCAAGGGAGGTTGGGTAGTTACCCAACTTCCATACCAAGGATTATACACATAGAGTAAAAATAAAAATTGTTGTTAAATTTTTTTTTAACTTCCACAATTTTTATTAACTTCTCCCATGTAAATGCAACTCTGGATTAAGCGTTCCTAAGCAATTACCCGAGCTACGATTCCATCAGTGCCCTCGGAATTCGATTCCGAGCACTGGTTCAAAGGATATGAATTTCCGCTCGTTCGTTCACTGAACGTACCTGAGCTAAACTTCGGATAGAAATTCCGGGCACACCGGGCCTCGGAATCAAGTGCCGTCTGAAACTGTGTTCTTGTGAAATCCTAAAGAAAATTAAGAAAAAATTTTCCTTGAATTTTATGGGTCTTTACATTACTCCCACCTCAGGACTTTACATCCCCGTAAAGATACATCGAAAACTAGGGAAACAAATGTGGGTACTGAGCACACATCTGAGACTCCCGCTCCCAAGTGCTCTCCTGGAGGTTCCCGTGCGGCCATCTGATGCACACTAGAGGAATCGACCATCCACGTAGGACCCGATCCTGTCGATCCTCGATCTCCACTGGAACCTCCTCAAAAGTCACCCTATCGTCAACGTCAAGCTCCCCATGGTCAATGATATGCGTCAGGTCGTGCATGTATCTACTCAGCTGAGATACGTGGAAGACATCATGCACCCGGTGCAACTGAGGTGGTAGAGCCAGGCGATAAGACACCTCACCAATCCTGCTGAGGACCTAGAAGGGTCCGATGAAGCGTGGAGACAACTTGTCGCCTCGGCCAAATCTCCGTAATCCACGTCGAGGTGAGACACGCAAGAAGACGTGGTCGCCATTCTTGAACTCTAGTGGCCTCCGCCTCCTGTCAGCATAAGACTTCTGCCGGCTCTGAGCTGTCCTCATTCGCTCCTGGATGACCTGGACCATCTCTGTCGTGGCCTGGACCATCTCTGGTCCCACAAGTGCTGACTCCCCAGGTTTTGTCCATCACAAAGGAGATCTACAAGGTCGGCCGTACAATGCCTCGTATGGTGACATCCCGATGGTGGAGTGGTAGCTGTTGCTGTACGCGAACTCCACCAAGGGTAGGTGGTCCTCTCAGCTACGACCAAAGTCAAGGACACATGCGCGGAGCATGTCCTCGAGAGTCTGAATGGTCCTCTCCGTCTGACCATCCGTCTGAGGGTGAAAGGCTGTGCTCAGACGTAGTTGTGTCCCGAACGCCTCCTGCAACCCCTTCCAAAGCAGGGAAGTAAAGCGAGCATCCCGATCAGAGATGCTAGATGATGGAACACCGTGAAGTCACACAATCTCCTGAACGTAGAGACAACCCAAGCTCTCTACCGAGCCCTGCTCTCTGATGGGTAAGAAGTGAGCCGACTTGGTGAGTCGGTCGACAATGACACAAATGGAGTCGTGACCTCTAGAAGTGCATGGAAGTCCAGTCACGAAGTCCATAGATATGCCGTCCCACTTCCACTCCAGGACCTCCAAAGACTGTACCATGCTTGATGGAACCTGGTGCTCAGCCTTCACCTGTTAGCAGCTGAGGAATCGAGAAACAAACTCCGCCACAACCTTCTTCATGCCCGACCACCAGTGCTGTTGTCTGAGATCCTGGTACATCTTCGCCACTCCTGGATGTACCGCCAAAGGAGAAGTGTGAAACTCTCTCATCACCTCCTCCCGTAAAGCAACTGGTACCAAGTTACGTCCTTTGAAAAAGACGTCGTGCTCTTCTCCAAAGGAGAAACCATCAGGTGCCTATCCTGAGGATATCTGTGCACGCCGCGTCTCACAGTCAGCATCCCCATGCTGTGCCTCTCTGACCCACTGCAGTAGTGGAGGAGTGACTGTGAGAGACTGGAGGAAGGTTCTCCATCTCTATCCACGAAGGATATCTGCAAAGAGGTTAGCTGCTCAGTCGCCTCCTCAAGTAGCTGAATGCCCATCCTCCTGCTGAGAGAATCGGCTACCACGTTCCCTTTCCCAGGAGTATAAACTATCTCAAAGTCATAGTCCTGGAGGAACTCGGGCCATCGCCACTATCTCAGATTCAGATCCTTCTAAGAGAAGATGTATCTGAGAGTCTGATGGTCAGAAAAGACTGTAAAGCGCTCGCCCATCAGATAGTGTCGCCATGCCTTCAGAACGAAGACCACTACTGCTAACTCCAGGTCGTGGGTAGCGTAGTTCTGCTCATGTGGCCTCAACTGATGTGATTTATAGGAGATCACGACCCAATCCTACATCATGACACATCTGAGTCCTGTACCTAATGCATCACCGTAGACTATGTACACTACTCCCTCCTCTGGCACCCTCAAGATAGGGGTGCTGGTCAATCTCTGTCTCAGCTCCTGGAAGCTCTGCTGACATCTGTCTGACCACACGAAGGGTTTCCCCTTCCTCCTTAACGTTTTGCAAAGTTGCAAAGATTTCTACGTTGCCGAAAAGGGAAAGCCAGTCTCATCCTCTGGATGAACCATGTTCCTTTCCTAATACAGTCAATCCCATCATGATTAGTCAATTCATGGAATGGATGACGTCGTAAGGCCTCGACGCTGCTACCAAGAGATCCAACCGTTACTCTCGCCTCCAAGGGTTGAGTCACACTGTCAGAATTAGTGTGTGGTCACTGGGTCTTCTCCAGTAATAATCTCACAGGTGAGGGTCAAGTAAACAGTTTTTAACCGGCACCTCTTAGTAATAACAAACAAAAGACAAGAAAGAAAACGCCACCATTACAAGTGTCTTTTATTACTTCAACTCAAAGTACAAGGACACAAGGCAACACAGACTACGAAGCTAGAGGCATTATGGGCAATGGCCTCTATGCCTGGAG
Organism: Viscum album; assembly: GCA_963277665.1. Taxonomy (NCBI): domain Eukaryota; kingdom Viridiplantae; phylum Streptophyta; class Magnoliopsida; order Santalales; family Viscaceae; genus Viscum; species Viscum album. The sequence continues at coordinate 1,303,655,369 of OY728141.1, forward strand.
CTAGTCCTGCACTAGTCCACTCGCTTCTGGAGCTCCATGATCGTAAGATTCAGCTGCCTGAAGCTGTGCTCTCCCCTGAGGTCGGGGTGGACCTCCTGGTGGTGGTGGTGGTAGAGCCTCAAAGCGTCGCCCACCACCTGTTGCATGGCCATCTCCTCTGCCTCGTCCGCCTCCTCCATGAGGACCTCCACGGTCGACCCTCTGCCTCTGCCTCAGTGGTCCCTCAACCGTCTGCTGCTCCTCGGCACGACGGGTCGGCCAATCACGAGCCATGTGGCCCTACCCGCCGCATGAGTAGCACTGCCTGCCTCTCGAAAGACGGGCTCTGCGCTGTGTGCCCCGCACTGCTGAACCAGTGTCCTGAGGTCATCTTCCTGATGGTCTAGTATACCTGGACCCATGATTCATCCGTCAACTTCCTGCTACAGAAGACTCTTCTACGTGCTGCCCTGCGGTGGGTCTCGGCGCTGTTGTAGACTCAGCAAGAAAGCTCTCGATCAAAAGGGCTTTCTCTAGTACTCCTGTCTGAGTCGGAATGCTGAAGGAGATCAGCGATGCCCTGATCTCATGTCTCAATCCCTGCTCAAAGGTCCGGGCCTAGAAGAATGGGTCCCGTACCATGTCTGTCGAGTAGGGCGAGATATTAGTAAATCTCACCGAGTACTGGGCGACCGTCATGCTGCCCTGCCGCAGCTGAAGAAGCTCCTGGATGCGCACCGCACGGAGGGTGGCTTGGACGAACTCAGAGCGGAAGAGGATCTCAAAGTCCATCCAGAGAATAGATGCCTCATCGTGCACCTAGATCATCAAGCTCCACCATCTGCCTGCTGCTACGTGCAGTAGGCTCGCTACGAGGATCACCATGAGTTCTGCTGGTGTCCTCACTAACCTGAAAACTCTCACCACTACCTCCAGCCAGTCCTCGGCTGCCTGGGAGTCCGTCTCCCCGTGGAACCTGGGCGGTCGCTGGCGCTGGAACTCATGCAGTGCACTAAGGTGACGTGCATCGTCATCGGCTAGGGCTGGAAGCATCGGTGGCTCGGCGGGTAGAGCTACCGCCGGTGCCACTGCTGACAAAGGGCCCTACACCGAGGCCTCATCGCTCGGTGGGCTATCGTCACGCTCGACTCTCGGAACCCTAGCTGGCTGCCGTTGTGGGGCCATCCTGAAAAGGAGACAGGTGCGCCACGGTCAGAACAGTATACCTGGTGAGCTGATACAAAGTAATCACAAAGAAAACTTGAAACACACATGCAATCAATGTTTTTGTGCATTAAGTCGGAAATCAGAAGTAAGGGTCCTGGTGTACGGATATGTCGGCCGCCGCACCAACACTGGACTCCCTAGACTGATAACCACACCCAATATGCTAAACACTATTGCTTTACATAGAAAAGATTAGAGTCTGCGGTAGAACCGAACTCCTATGATACCAATTTGTCACGACCCATCCTCGGGGCCTGTGCCGTGACTTCCCCAAGCCCGCCTTCCATAGGCCAGGGGCTGGCGACTAGCACCAAGGCGTAAATCTCGGTAAAAAGGGAAGGCATTGCCTTTGTAAAGTAAACTAACACCATAGAGTAAACAAGTAGTAGAAGTAAACACTAAGTAACAGCTGGTACAAGGGTAAGTGCGGAAATGTAAGTGGGACAGTATACAAACCCAAACTGAAATTAAAGTACAACTCAAAAGGGAAAACAACAACTGAAAGGTAAAGCCGCAATGTCGAGCTGTCCAATGGGAATCCCACCTGAAGGGTGGGTACAGAAAGCCTCCACTGCTCCTCGGGTCCAGCCTACCACTCTGAGTACGTCCCGCCTAGTGGTCCACCTCCAGGTACCGTCCTGCTCCGCAAGCCTCCACCACGATCAGCGCTGTCCGTCGTCTGCAACCAACACAACGTAGTGCGGGCATAGCCCGTGCAGGGGTGAGTATAAGCTACTCAGTAGGCACCCCGAGACCCCCGAAGGTCTCCCAAAATCCACAAAGGATAAACCAGAAAGGAAAGATACAATCACGAATTAACAACCGACACTGCTTAGGTATATGCCCATACATATACCTAAGTCATCAATACCAATACGCTCCAACCCCCGAGCCCAAGTACAACCCAGTCTACAAAGGAAAGCATACGTATTCCACACAGGAAAGTAAAACGTAATCCAGACAGGATAGCAAAAAACAATCCACATAGGAAAGCAAACATGATTCAACTCACACAGATATAATTTTTTCGAAAGATGATAGAGATGATCACTGATCCATCTAAGTCGTCAGACCCACAAAGTATCGATATGTACTAACCCCCGCAATGTCCCACACAGGATCAGACCCACACAGGATCTGTAGGCGCTGGCTCACACAGAACCGCTGAGCGCTAACCCACACAGGATTGATAGCACTGATCCACACATGATCGCTGAGTGCTGTAGTCATCGTCGTCGAATCCACTGAGGATCTCTGCACAGTCATCGTCGCAGTCACAGTAGCAGTCGCAGTCAGCTCTAGGGTTCCCGCACACAGCAAGCTCGTTCGGGAGGGTCCGCTAAACGAGCCGAGAGGCTGATACATCAAATGACACATAGTCCAGAGTTGATGTATCCAAAAGTTATGTATCGTCAATAAAAGCTCAACATCGCAGACGGCACATCAATCAGACGCCCGGTCTGAGAGTTATTGGCTTTTTCGTCCGAGGTGCCCGATTGGTCTCTAAGGCAAAACCAACCCGACCATACTCCACCTGCATCCAAACCTCAGGCTAAGTAAGAAAAAAGATCCGTCTCACTAAGAGGAATCCAACAAAGTCGACGGCACGTCATTCAGACGTCCGGAGCTTAAGATATGAGCGTTTCCGCTCCGAGGGCCCGGTTGGTTTCGTGTACGAACCAACCCGGCCGAACTCAAAGTAATCCAAAACCTTGAGTGAGATATACCGAAATGACCGTCTCGATTCAAGGATCTCATTGCAACGGACGGTGCATCGATCAGAGGTCCGTAGCCCAAGTTATTGCAAAAAGACCGTAGACGGTCCGAAAATGGGGGTTTCCCCGAGACCCCCCGGTTGTCCCGAACCGGGTCGACCCACCCCGGGTCCGGGGCGGCCCGGCCCGGATGGGCGCGGCCCGGCCTGGGCACAGCCCGGCCTGGGCACAACGCGCTTTCCAGCTCGGCCAACAGCTGAGCCGTTGGCTGGGGGGGGGGGGGCTGCCCCCTGGTGTAACCGCGACCCCCCAATTAAGGGGGCCGTTTTGTAGGCTGGCTGGGGGAATTAATTCCACAAGCTCCCCTTTGTCCGGTCATCCCATACCGACCGGCCGGTTCTGCCGACAAGGACCGACAATGACCAGTCCTTCCTCTATCACCGAAATCGGCGGCCCGGAACTAGCTGCCGATCACCCTGCTCCGCCGCGGCCCGGAACCAGCCGCGACTTTGTTCTTCCGGCGCGGTGCGACGACACTGCGCCCTTCCGCCGTGGCCCCACTCCAGCCACAACGTCTTTGGTTTTCTTCGACGAGGTACGACGACGTCGCGTCCTTGTTCATCTTCACGGAGCGGCGCGACGGCGCCACACATTATTTGCCGTGCGTTTCCCACGGGGTGCGATGACACCACACCATTTCATCCCAAACACAAAGAATCAAACAAGGATAAAGGAGGAGGGTCGTCCATGTTTGCGCAGTCCGGCCCCCTCTCGTTAATCGGTATCAATTGGTCGTTTATCCATGAAGAACGACAAACTAGAAATCACGAACAAAAAATAATTAAATAATTCCCTACTTTGTTAAAAGAGATGACGAACGTCGGCGTCGGGAAGCGAGGATTCGAATACGTTGATGAAGATTTTGTCACGGAAAAACCGTCGCAGAAGAGACGTCGCGGAAGAAGAACGTCGTGGAAGAAGACGTCGCGTCACGGGTCGGTGTCGCGGAAGACGGTCTCTGAGGGATCGGTGCTCCACGTCAGAGATCATTCGTTCTTCGCGTTCTTCGTCAAAGGGAAAGAAGAACTCAAGACTTTCTTGGATTTTTCTCTAAAATCTCTCAAACAACTAAACACCAACCCAAATAAAATAAGTTCTCAACTTATTTTATTAACACAACAAGGCTTTTGAAATTCAAGTGTTTGAATTCCACATTAACTCACCTCATTAATTCCATATGTTAATAAACATAAGTTATCAAAATTAAAGGTGAGTTTAGGGGGTTCGAGAATATGAAGGGGTGTGGTTCTTGTGGGCCCCACCACCCTCATAACCTCCCAAGGGAGGTTGGGTAGTTACACAAATTACATACCAAGGATTATACACTTAGAGTAAAAATAAAAATTGTTGTTTAATTTTTATTTTTAACTTCCACAATTTTTATTAACTTCTCTCGTGTAAATGCAACTCCGGATTAAGCCTACCTAAGAAATTACCGGCGCTACGGTTCCATCGGTGCCCTCAGAATTCGATTCCGAGCACCAGTTCAAAAGATAGGATTTCCCGCTCGTTCGTTCACTGAGCGTACCCGAGCAAAACTTCAGATAGAAATTCCGGGCACACCGGGCCTCAGAATCAAGTGCCATCTGAAACTGAGTTCTTGTAAAATCCCAAAGAAAATTAAGAACAAAATTTTCTTTGAATTTTACGGGTCTTTACAAAAATTTACATTATGTCATTTTCTACCTTTCAATCCTTAAAAAATATTATTTGAAACTTCTTAAAAAATTGTGATCATGGTTGATTGGTATAATTTATAATAGTATCTTGTTCTTTTTTTGATGTACCAAAAAGGATGATTTTTTTTGGAATATGATTATAAAAGATATTGTATTATTGTGTTGTTGTTGAAGACATTCTATGGTGTTGTTAAATACTTTTCCTTATAAAATATTGTCTTCTAATGATTAAGAAGTAGAATTATCCATGAATATTTATTGTAATATAGAATGATTATAATGTAAAATGGAATAACTCAGGTTTGGAAGTGTGTTTTTCAAAGGGAGTTAAACAATATTCATTCATAGGAAATTGTTCAAGATTAATTTAATTGTTTGAGGATGATACTATTACTTAATTATTATATTTTAACACCCAATACTATTGGTTAAAGTAGACTATATAATGAGGTTCTTCTCAGACATACAACACTTAATAAATTTCATGAACATTTCAATGCATGTTAGAAATTATGGGATGTATAGAGTTATATTATTGTAATACCCTGAGTTTTTAAATGAAAACAATTAATCTTGGAAGCGTAAGAGACATGAAACAATGAAAATAAACCAGAATATGACCCCCAAAGACATTAAAATATTTTTATTTTTGAATAAATTATATATATTATATATCTTACGATACACAAAACCTATATATTTTTATGTTCTATAATATATTCAACATGAAACACTGAGATTAAATGACCTGTGATATATATATCCACTAAAACATAGTGACAAAATTGGTGGGTATGGTCTATATTATCAAATTTATGAAATATATATATATATATATCCTAATCAATTTAAATTATTTATAAATTTTTCTGTAAATAATAAATCAATTTTTAATAATGATATTTTATTTCTGAAAAAATACGTTTTCATTAAAAATTATTTTTAATAATTTTCATGAAAAAAATATTATAAATACTTTTTTGGAATTTTAGAAAATTTATTTTATAAAATTAACTTAATTTATTATATTTAATATCAAAATTTATTATTGGTGATATATTTTTATTTTTTAAAAAATTCTTATTTTCTGTGAATTGTGAAGAATAATTTTTTTTGTAAAAATGTTGTTTCCTTTCAAAATATTATGCAATTTGAAAGCCATATTATGTTTCTTGATATTATTTTAAAAAAAAGAAATATTTACTAATATTTATTCCAATTAATTTAATTTTAATATCATTATCATGTATTTTATTATAAGTTTTTTTAGGTTTAAAAATAGTATTTTTCTTAAAACTGTTTTAAAGTGTATAATATTTCTCGTTTTTAATTAATACAAATGAAACACAATGAAAAATTATTTAAATTAATTTTATAGATTATATATAAATAAATATTAATTTATATTTATAAAATTATTATTATACAATGAGTTAATATAAAATCATCTTGTTCTTGAACAAAATAAACCTATCGAAAACCTACATTTTAAAAAAATACAACTATTCCACTCTCCTCTATTATAAAAGTCCACCCAATATCCTCCTCTCTTCAAACCTTAAAAACCAATTGGATAAAAAAAATACATGAAAGAAATTAATAAAATAAATTTATCCAGTTATCCTAGAATAATGATTTTGGAATAAATCAAAATAAGGAAGGAATTTGGTGAAAACCAAAATATGTTACCCAAATAAGACATAATGTTCTTCAACAAGAATTTTTATTTTATTTCCACTTTTACATCCTATAATTTTTCTTATAAGATGGAAATATAATAAAATATTTACCTTATATATATTGATATGTTATTATGTTAATGGAAGAACCTAAATCCCTCTCCTATTTTATCAAATGGGTTACCAAATCATCATTCATGTGTATGTAAGACTACTGCCTCACGAACTGACGTTGTTTTATTTAATTAAGACCTATCATGGTTGGGTACGATGGTGGATATAAAGTAAATATATAATATCTATAAAATAATTAGATATTTGTATTAGTTATATCATATAAATCTTTTTTCTTTTCATTACGTAGTGGATACGATAACATCAGTCATGTGTATGGTGGATTGCCGCCTCATGAAGGGATGCGTTTCATTTTCACTAACACTTTACATGTAAAATAATAAGTATATAGTTAATATATATATAATATACATTAAATAATTTTGATATTAATGAAAATTTTATCATTCTGAAAAAATAATATATCCTTTTATTTCGTACCATTTCACTCATTGAAATCTGATAACATCATCCGTGTACGTGTGGACTACCATTTTCACAAAGCGATGTGACTATCTCTTTTAATACCCACACAACATGGATGATATATATATATAAGTATATATAAAGAAATAATATGTTTTTTATTATATTATGGTCACCCTATATTGATGAAATATTACTTACCTTTTTTATAATTATCATTGAAAAATTGAAGCATTAATCTTGCATATGTATAGCCAACCATCTCTATGATTTTAACATACATCATATTCTGAAACCATATTTCATAGTTGGTATTAAAATTAAAATTGATCTATAAATATTATAATTATTTCATTGTTAAAATTCTGGATATTATAGAACTATATTTTATGCATAAGAACCAAAACTTACATAACAAAGCATGAATGAGAAAATAAGGGAATCAACTCCTAAAACAATGAATATAATGAAATATTTTTAACAAATGGGTGATAAGATATTATAAAAGGATAATATTTGATATTATGAATAATAATACGGTTCTTTCATAAGTTAATAGCATGTTTAAAAATAATATAAAAGAGTTTAATTCACCTTCAACCTAAAGTAATTGTGAGGTAAGGGATTTATTAACTCAATTTATATTCATTGGGTTAACCTTATACTTCACCGATTATGTCATCATAAGATTGTGTGTGTAATATTTTTTTTATTTTATGTTTTATTTAAACATTTTTATGTGTATTTTTATTTGATAGAGATAATCAATACATTTATTAATCTCTAGTTCAATGATATGATCTTTGTAAGAGGTTTTAGTCTCAATTTGTCTTCATTGAGACTTATGTCTTGTTGTGCACCTATATTATTTTTTTAGGTGTATATACATGACCATTGATATAGAATATTATTAATCTATTTATTCTCATGAAATTTTTTGTTTAAATTAATGTTATACTTTCATTAGAATTAAGAATCAACTTTTCCAAAGTGGTAATATTTTTATACTACAATCTCATCATTTATCAAGATTGTCTATGATTAAGTCTCTAATAATGAAATATTAATATATAACACTCAAGTATTATCATTATTTTTATTATCATCTAGTTATTAATCATATTTTCAAGTAATAGTACAATTTCATACTATTTTTTTAATTAAAATATTTGTGAAAATGTTTTTATGAAAAATATTCTGTATTTTTCTCTTCAGTAGAAAAACCTTTCTTCTTCCAAAATCATTCATTCTGAAAATTTTTAAAAAAATATTTTAATAATTAGTCAAATGATTTATTAAGGAAATTTTTATCCATATTTTACTATTTTAAATTTTTATTGAAAGGAATATTCATGTAATTTTCAAAACAATGTTCATTTGGATTTTACCAAAAATATGAAAGGAATATTGTTTGTAACATGTACATCATGAACATAAATTTCCACATTCATTTTATTTGAATCTTTCTTTATAGTTTTTTCAAGTATATTTCCAAATAAAATTATTTTCAAAATGTTTTATTTCTTTCAAAATGGAAAGGATGTTTTCCTCAAGAAATGTTTTAAATGGTATTTTTAGCTTCCTTTATATGTTTACAAGATTTTCTTCTTAGAAAAGTATTTTCACAATATTTTTGGAATTTTTAATTTTTTAAAATAGAATTTTAAAAATTAAAATTTAATTTTCCTAAATCATTAATTAATCATATTTTAATGGTATTCCCATTAATCAACATAAAAATACATTTTTGTTACTTATTCTCAAATAGGGATATTTTTAAAAGATATCGTGGTCATTATTTCTCTTTATGGATTAATATAGTTTAAATTATATTTTTATGGAATCTATTTTCTTTTCATGTTTTAATCATGTTTTAAAGAGATTATTGTGGAACCCATATCTTTTAAATTTGTTAATCATGTTTCAAATATATTTTATGGAACCAATTTATTTTACGCGGGTTAATCATCTTTATAATATATCATTATGGAACCAATTTCTTTTCCAAAGTTTAATCATGTTATAAAAGGGATAATTGTTGTTTTATGAGTATTATGATTAAATAAAATATTTATGTAAATTATTCATGTGTGGTTCTAGGAAATTTATTTTATGATGGGTGTGTCCATATAGTGCTGGGTGATCCCAATATATATTAAATGATGGATGCGCCTAGATAGAGCTCCAACACATTGGGTAATGATTATATTATTTGGATAATTATATTGAAAGTCAACCATGCAGTTATTCCATTCCCAAGGGTTGTATAAGGGTTCTGTAATTATTCTATAAAGATGATGTTCTAAGATACCAACATGTTTTACCTATGATTTACATGAATTTATAATGTTTATATTGATCAATATTGATATCACATGGGTTATGATTATCGATTATGATGAATATTTCATTTTTTAAAGAATTATTCCTTTTTTCATGATTTATAATTCATGTATTAATGAGTTTGATTTCTTTTATGATTCACATATATAATCTAATTAGATCTCCATACTTCTATTCCCTTCTTAAACCCATTGATGACATTCAATTGTAATTGACTATGCTTACCCTTATTGAACATTTGAGATCACCATCCTTATGTTTCCTTTTTCCCCAGGTTATGAAGAGTGATGTTGAAAAAATTAGGTCTAGAATAGATTTTATATAAATAATGATGATAACTTAATGTGAAATAATAAAATCTAGGATATGTGGGACAAATTATAATATAGAGTAATGGGTATTGTTAATGTTAGAGTTTGTCCTAATTTTATAAAACGATAAAACTAAAATTTCCTTGATAATGTGACTTATAAAATTATTCATTTTTAAATTTTTCGATTTGAATGGTGAATATTGGTTCACCATTAATGATATATAATCCAAGAATGTAAAGTTTATTTTTTTAACATTAAATTAGGGAGTGTGGGTTTTGGGCTGTTATAGTTGGTATCAGTGGTTGGTTTAGATAACATTGGAGAGTAATAAGTTTTTATATGAGTTCATATTATAATTTATATATACCATTATAAGTATATAATCTTAAAGATGATCATAATTTAAAATTATTTGACACCCTTTTTAGGTTTTAGGAGATAATATCTTAAAGTGATTAATGAAATTTCAGGGTACATTTTATCAGGTTTAAGTATATATAAATATCTTTTTTAACAAGAAGTGTTCATTTAATTTTTTTGGACATAAATTTAAAGGTATTTTTAACCTTTAGGTTTTATTGGATTTGGATATTGGGGAAATTATGGGAATAGTAGTTTTTTTGTATAGATAACCACATGATTGAATATTGATTTAGTGACTAAGTGATTAACCTTATTTCAAAATAAGATCATCATATTTTTTGCATATAATATGAAAATTTTGAGATAACCATTAAGGATAAAATACTCTTTAATGTTTGTATTATTGAGGTTATTTGGGATACATGGTAATTCCTTCATAGAATGATTTAGTTTTGACTTTGGGTATAACTGTTGAATTTTGAAGATTAATGTAGCATATGAATGTTGATACATTTTGGAAATTATTTTATCAAATGATTATAATATAGGTTTAGGTTAATATAAAAATATAGGTGGAATAAAAAGATTGTGCTTTTTATGGTTATGAGGTCGTTAAATGTTGATCTAGTGATTGAGATAGGAAAAAATCACTAGGAATACTCATCATTTGGAGAAAAAGATGATAGTATGGTAGAAATTGACAAAATTGTGAAACTATACTCATCAAGTAAGCATATTTCTTTATGTAATTAATTTATATGGAAATTTAATTTCTAGAATTCAGAAAAATAATCATGAAATAAAAATATTATCTGATTACATTTATATCATATGAATCATATTGTCTTTTAAATCACCACATAATTATGGTTTTGAGGCCCTGAACATTCTATTGATCATTCATTTGTTTGTGATCAATGATCTCAATATCTCTCTATAATTATTTATTATTAACTTCCATGTCCAAATATTTACTTTCCACTTAATTTATCATATTTGGAAACCTTGTATGTGTTTTTCTAGATGAACCTATTACTTCCATTTCACTTTTACCAAGAATATGTTTACTAAACCTTTTAATGATGGGGTTTCTCAAAAACATATATCAAAATACCCAACCTTTTATTTTTTATGAAAGTTTAAATTATGAGGATGCAATTAGGAAAAGGGGGGATATGATTTTACTCCCCAAAATTTTAAAGGATAATTTTTATAGCATAAAACACATCCAACACTAAACTTAAATGAGAATGTAACTCCCTAAGACTTTATGAAATACAAAATTTTAATTAAAATTAATTTCTTAAACATATTGTGGTATATGCAACCCTACAAAGTTTAGGATCGATGGCATATTCAACATGAAACATCGAGCTTAAATGAACCACAATATATATTTCTATTATAACCTAGTAGTTAAATTGGTGGGTTTGAATAATATTACATAATTAATGATATATATATATTTATTTATTTATTTTTCCAACTTAATTTAAATTATTGATAATTTTTTACTAAATAATCAATCAATTTTTAGTAAAGTTATTTTTTTATTCAAAAATATATTTTCTTCAAAAATAATATTTATTTCTTTTTTTGAAAAAATATTATAAATAAATTTCTTTATATTTTTAAAAAATATATTTGATAAAATAAACTTCAATTTTTTAATGGTAATATCATAATTTACTTTGGGTTATTTTTTTATCTTTAATAAAATATTGTTTTTTCTATGAATAGTAAAAAAATTACAATTTTTGTAAAAATGTCATTTATTTTAAATAAATTAAGTAATTCATAAATAAAATTATGTTTTTAATATAATTTCAAGTAACTTAGGTATTATTTAGTTATATTTAATAAATTAAATTTAAATTTAATCAAAATTATATTGTATTTTAATATAAGGATGATTTTGGGTTTAAAAATGTGAATTTATGAATACTATTTTAATGTGTATACTGTTTCTCCATTTTAATTAAGTAAAATAACTCCTAATGAGAAATTATTTAAATAATATTTATATATTATATATCAAAAAATTTTAATTTATATATGTGAAATGATGAAGAGCTGACATAGAGTTAATATTAAATCATCTTATTCTTGAAAAAAATACACTTCTTGAAAACTCTATTTTTCATCGCATATATGGGGTTTTGTAAATTTATTATTTTAAATATATTTAAAAATTATTTTAAAAATAAAATTTATTTTAATTTCATTATCTTAAAATTATATTAGGTTGAATTTTTTATAATTTTTTGAAATGATTAAATTTTTTGTTGAATAATAACAAAATATTGTATTTTAATTGAAAACATTCTTTTTATTTAAATTATTTGATAAGTTAAATTGTATTTTAAATTGTTTTTAAAGTAAAATTAGAAAAAAATATATATATTAATCCAATTTATGTTATTTTAATCAACATTAAATTTAAATTTAATATAAATACTTTGTAAACATTTAAACATTTTCGCTTCGAAATCCCACCTTCTCGTCGTGTCGGTAGGATTCATTTTGAATTAAAATTTATAACTTATGTTAATTGAATTTAGTAAAATGAATTGAATATTTGGATTAATCATAATTTATATTATAAAATAATTTGAAGTTAATTTTTTTCCAAAATGAATAGGGAAAACAGTAAAAATTATTTACTACGATAAAGGTCAAAAAATGGATTTTCTTGGAGGAAAACTAAAAATATAAGGGTTTATATGACCAAAAAACATATCTAAATTATATTATTTGGGAATAGTGTTACCTTTTACCTTATATTATCGATAATGGTACATTTTTTAACATTTTTACACGGAAAAAATGTGGGTGGAGTTCATTTGTTTCAAAAAATTACAATGGGCCACTCACCCCACTTATAAAATGCCACCCCGATCCTCCTCTATTCACACCATAAAACTTTTTTTTTGGAAAAATAAAATACCAAATAACTTCTATAGTTATATTATCTCATCCTATAATCCTCATTTTTTTCATAAATCTAACTAATGTATTCCTTCAGAGAAAACCAAAAGAAGTTACTTGAAGAAGAAGAAACATTCTTCAATGAGAATTTTTTATTTTATTTCTTCCTCCACCTCCTAAAATTATTATTAAACCATGATTATATAATAACCTATATATATTAAATATAATTATATTTTATTATTTTATTTTAACAATCTAAATATTTCTCTTATCCAATAAACTGGGTTATGAAATCATCATTCATGTGTACAGCGGATTACTGCCTCACGAGCTGATGTCATTCATTTTTTCCCTACCACCTCTCACGGATGGGTATGATTATGGACATTAATTATATATATTATATTTATAAAATAATTATATATCTTGAGTAATTTTATCATATTTACATTTTTTTCATTCAATTCGTTAGGGGATAAAAAAACATCGTTTTTGTGTACGATAGACTTCCACCTGACGAAGTGGTGTTATTAATTTTCACTAACAATTTACATGAAAGATGTTAAGGATAAAGTTAAAAAATATTAATGATATAAATGAAATTATTCTTATATTATTTACATATTTATCATTCATAAAATATAATTTATCATTTTATTTCTTACCTTTTCACTCATTAAAGGATCATAATTTCGTACATGTACATGTGGACTATCGCCTTTATAAAGTGATGAGACTCTCTATTTTCATAACCACACCACATGGAAGATATATATATAAATATATATAGTGAAATAATATGTTATTTATTATTTAATTATAATTATTTAAATATAAAATATTATATAACTACTTTCTATAATGATCATTGAAAAATAGGAATGTTACTCATGTATACCTATGACAAACCATTTCCATGATCTTAACATAATGCTTATTTAATAATTGATATTCAAATTATATTTTATGAATAGTATGATAATTATTTCACGATCATTATTATGGGTATTATAGAACTATATAATATTCAAAACAACCAAAACTTTCATAACAAATAATGAATGAGAAAACGAGGCAATTTACACTTGAAACAATGAAAATAATGAATGATTGATAACAAACGGTTGATAAAATGTTATAAAAGGATCACATATTATATTATAAATATTAATTTGGTTTTTTAATAATTTAACAAGATGATTATTACTACTATACATGAGGTTAAATCTCGTTCAACCAAAAATAAGTGGGATGTAGGGGATTTCATATCACAATTTCTATTTATTAGGCTAACATTATAGTTCATTAATTATGTCATGATATGACTATGTGTCTAATAACCATTGATTATTTTATATTGTATTAAAAAAAATTATATTAATTTAAATTTGATATAAATAATAAATTAAATGATTAATCCCAATTTCAATTAGATGATCTTTGTAATGGATTCTAGTGTCAATTTTCCTTATTCGAGACTTATATCATGTTATGTGCATATATTATTTAATGAGTTTTAATTAAATATTCTTTGACAAGTAATATCATTAATTTATTTATTCTCATGATATTTTATGTGCATCTTAATTTTAAAATTTCATCAGGATTACAATTCCAAGATACTAATGTTATAAGAGTTTTATGTTACAATCTCATCATTTATCAGGACTGTTTACTATTAACTCCACAATGATGAAATAAAATGATCTAACCCTCAAGAATTTTCCATATTTTTCTTCTCCTCTATATATTCATGATATTTTCAAGTAATAGATCCATTTACCACTATTTGATAGTTAATAAATTTGAAATTTTTTTAATGAAAAATTGACTTTTATTTTTCTATAGGGTCAAAACCCATTTGCCTTCAAAAATTATGTTTTAAAAAATATATATTAAAAAATGATTTTAAAATAAATAAAATTAAATATTAAATAAATTTACACACATGATTTACTTATTTCAATATATTTTAAAGGAATAGTCATGTTTTTTTTCAGATAATATCTTTTTGGATTTTACCAAAGATTTGAAATGAATCTTTGTTACAACGTTTATGATGTGAAAAAAGTCTTCCACATTCATTTTCAATGAAGATTAATTTATAAATTTTCAATTTTTTTTGAAATAAAATTATTTTCAAAATTTATTATGTTTTAAAATGTTTTTTCAAATTTAAAATGACATTTTCCTCGATAAATGTATAAAATTATTCGTAAATATTACTTTATATATTTAAATGGATTTTTCAACAAAAATTAATTTCATAATATTTTATGAAATTTTAGTTTTTAAAAGTTATTTTTAAAAATTTGAATGTTATTTTACTCAAATTTTATATAATTAAATTTTAATTATATTCCCATTGATCAATATCAACAACCATTGTTGTTACTTATGCACTAACATGGATATTTTTTAATGATACTATCCTCATTATTTATTTGGATAAATTAAGATTGTTTCAAAGAGACTATTATAAAACTCATTTACTTTACATGGGATAATAATATTTCAATTTTATTATTATGGGACCCATTTATTTTTAATGGGTTAGTCTTGTTTCAAAAAGAATATTATAAGACCAAATTTTTTCTATTGTTTAATAAAGTTTCGAAGAGTTTTTTTGTGGAACCCATTTATTTTCCATGTGTTAATCATAATGTAAAATGGATAATGGATGTTTTTTGAGTTTTTTAATGAAATAAAATATGTACATATATTATTTATGTTATGGTTCATTAAAATTTTTTATATTATGGGTGTGCCCAGATAGCCCAGGTGAGCCCGATATAGCTTAAATGATGGGTGTTCCAAGATATTTGGACAATGTATTGCGTAATGATTTTGTTATATAGAGAATTATATTATCTATCAACCATAAAGTTATCCAATTTTTGAAGGCATCTATATGGGTTTTATAAGTGTTCTATGGAGATGATGTTTCATGATACAAATATGTTTTATCTATTCCTTCCAAGAGTTTATAATGTTTACATTTATCAAGATTGATATTACATAGCTCATGATTATTTATTCTTATGTATATTCATTTTTTATAGACTATATACATGTTTCTAGATTTATGATTTTGGAATTGATGTGTATAAGTTATTTTAGGATTCACTCATGCACTCTGATTATGTCACCTCACTCTTATGTTGTTCTTAAACTAACTGATGACATTAAACTAATAATGATTATGTTTACTCTTACTGATCATTTGATCTCACCTTTCTTATTTTTAATTTCTGCCTAGGTTATGAAGAATGATGTTGAAGAATTTTTATCTATAAAGTATTTCATATGAATTGTGATGATGATTACTTAATGTGAGATAAGAAAATATGGTTCAAGTGAGAGAAATACTCATTTAGAGACATGGGTATTGTTTATGTAAGAGTTTTTCCCAATTCTATAAAACTTCCAGCCTAAAATATCCTTGAGAATATGAGTGATATAATTTTTAATTTTGATGCTGTAAGTTTCATATGGTCAAAATTAGGTCACCTCTAATGGTATCAAAACGAAAATGTAAATTTTATATTTTCAGTATTGGATCACGGAGTGTGGGTTATGGACTGTTATAATTATTATGGAATGTTTTTTAATTGGAGTACTACTACTTATTTCATGATTAAATTCACTTATATATCATTCTGATTTTTTAATATTATATTACTACCATCCTCATAGGTGGTGTTCGAGTTCCAACAAACATAATGGATGTATACTATGACACATCTTTATATGGATACAATATTATAACTATTACACCTCCTCATGTAACTTTTTGGTTAGGTGAAGGTATGTGGTTGATTTATTGGGTTCTATTTAGCCTTTATAGGACATAGTTTATGAGAAACCATTATATTATGATATTATAAGTTTTGTGTTATACATTTCAAAATGTTTTAATGTATTTATTCATGCATGTATCTATACAATTTTATTCAGAATTTATGGTTGTGGTGAACTATGGGAAGCTTATGAAATAAAATATGACCTAGAGAGTTGATAATATTGATATTGGTTTTTTAGATTGACTTACATATTCTATATTGATCATTCACATTGGTAGACCATTCACTCTTGGGGCAAATAATTATTTATGATGACCATAATATGTATTATTTATTATTATACATATTTTTTTTTCTATTTCCAAACTTGAAATGTAGAACATTATATGGTGTATCTAGGATGTTCTTCTAGATGACGAAAAATATATTATACTGAGTTATAGTCTATATTTGAATGAAAATTGTGCATCACTTGGGTTATTCTTTATTTCATATATATTTTTGCATGTGTTGTTTTAATTTAGATGTATTATAGGTTTATTCGTTGTATTATATTTTTTAAAAGATAAAAATCATGAAATAACCACAAATATAGTAACCGAGAACCTTTTAATACTTTATAAAATTGTTATAATATACAAGGTATCACATCACTAAGGACTGATTAGTTTATTAGTCTTGAAGAACCATAAACATACATGATTCTCATTTTTCATTGGAAATAAAATATAAAACATAATAAAATTAAATAATCCATATCCTTGAAACACAATCAAATATTCCAAATTCAAATAACAGGGAAATAAAAAAAATAAGGGTGAACTCAAATCCTCAGTAAGGTTTTTGTAAAATAAAATCTTTCATGAGTAAATATGGAATAATCAACATGAAAGGTAAAAGACTGAAAAACAAATTCCATTTAATCGATAACAAGAGAATGAAATTAATATATAGAAAATATATATGTAGTGATTTCATTGTTAACAATAAATACATTCTTAAAAAAGGAAACACGTAATGTAAAACATCTAGATAAAGGCCATATGCCAAGAAACTTTCAAATATGTGCAGGTATACACCAAATCCCATATAAAAAGTCTAACCAAATTATTTTTCTCTTGATACATATTGATGTATCAAGGGGATATCTATAACTAGGCCCCAACCATAAGTTCATATCAGATTCATTCGACATATATTGAATATACAATTTAAATTATTATAATTAATCTTTGTCGATAATTATCTTTATTGAGTAAACAATATGGAATATTAATGTTTTCCTAGCCAATGAAATAACTTTCACAGTAAAAAACCATATGTATATATTGTATATATTTTATATTATAAACATACCCATAATTTAAATTATATGTATATGGAAGATAAATGTAAGGTTTGATGAAATGTGATCACAAGATAGTGAATTTTTTAGGATAAAGTTAACTACCATAAAATTAATAATTAATAAAATAATAAAATAAATATAGATTTTATAATAAAGTAAAGTCAATTGGAGAATAGAAGAAAATGGAAGAAAAAATTAAAGTAAATTTCCATTAAATAATTTTCTTGTAAATCCTTGGGAAACATATAATATAATCTAAAGAGCATATAAATTTTTTGGACGAGGGAAAATTTGTTAACTCCATATACGTTAATAAACATTACTTTTAACTTTTTGAAGAGAAAGTTGAAAATAAACTTTTAAAATAAAACTAGAAAATTTAATTTCAACAATTTTAAAAGAATTTAAATATGAAATATTATTAAATTAATAAATTATTTAATTAAATATAAAGTAAATTTATAAAACAATTTTTTATAAAATATCGGAAGGGATAAAACAATTATCTCTCAAGAAGAGAATTAATACTATAATTTATTTTAAACATAAATTTGAACGATTCAAGTGTGAAAGAAGGAAAAATTTTGAGAAAATTTTAAAATCATTGTTTATCTATATGAGAAGAATATAAAATTGGTTTATAAATGATATTTTATAATATTCCTTCATTGAAAATACATGTAATTATAGAAATAGGATTATAAAAGTAAATTCAAACCTCTTTGATAACTTTTGAATTATAAAACGTTAGAAGTGTAAAATTGAACTAAAACATTAAATTCCATGAATAAATATACAATAAATATAAATATATCAAATAGTCATAATATACACCACATAAAAGGAAATAATTTTAAATCAAAAAATATGTCTCAATGAAGTGGAAATTGATTTGAAAAGACCTACCCTCTGGATTCTAATTAGTTAAATGTTATTTAACCTCTAATATAATGTTATTAAATTTTCTTTTAACACATACCATAAACATATTAATATTTTTATTATTTTATATATATTTGTATTATACATTAATTACTAAATCTTAGTATAAGTAATCATCAGGTGTTTACCGTTTAGTTTTATCATGCATGATTCCTCATGGAAATATTGGTTATTAAGGGTAAGTTATTGTTTTATAATCAATATAATTATATTATTTTTATAAAAATAATTTATTCATTATAAGTATTTTTTTATAACTAGTCGTATATAGTGGTAATGAAAAACGAATCACATCGCTTCGTAGAGGTGCTAGTCCACACATATGGATGAGCGATGTTATCATTTCCCAACTGATATATGGTGAAAGTGGTAAGTATGATTTTATATATTTAGAAATAAATTTATATCATAAATATAATTTTATTTCTATAAATCCATATATATATATATATGTGATGTGGTGATGAAAAAATCAATACATGGACTCCCTTTGTAGTAATCTACATATACCCATATGAAATGTTTCTATTTTCCCTTAAGTGAATTATTATATAAAAAGGGGTAATTCCATAAAAATAGTGTTGTAGTAAGATAATAATATTATTTATGATATTATGATAGTAAAATGAATACTTGTAGGATTTATAAGGAATAATTGACTTGAAAAGATTCAGTTTAGACAACTACCTCTTCTTTATAGAATCTAATTTAGATCCTCACAGGATCATAGAGTTAGTGTTTCTAGAATAATATAACCTATAAAACATAGCTAAGTATGTTGGGGATATATTTTGGTAGGGTTTGGTCAATCCATTTTGATCAATTTAGTGTGAATAATATAAGAGATGTGATGTCTTTTTGTAGTGAAAAGCGAACACACTTAGATTTATTAAAAATATTTAAATTTAATAAATTATTTTTCATGTGGAAGTGGAACCAAGATGAGTTTTTAAGATAATATAGTTTAAGGTTTAAATAAATTTAAACCATAAAATTTGGATAATATTATTCTTGATTTTAAACATTATCTTTTGGTTTAACACCAATATTATCTAATTGTCACCTTAAATATGGTAAAAATATGCATTTATAAATGGTTATAAATTTATATATAACGTAACAATTAGCTCAAAAAGGTTAATGCATTTTATTTTAGACCATATCTATTCCATATTATTCTATTTCAATATTTTCATGATATTTAAATCATTAAATAGAATATCATTTAACAGAAAATAACATTTATGCCATTTTAAGAAATATTCATTTATTTTGACTATAAAGACATAAAATAAGAAATTAAATTTGAATATGAATTATCTAAACATAAATTTTAAATTATTCTTAACTATATAATTTAGGTGAAACAATATTTAATCTAAAAAATATTACTTTTATGTTTTTAAATTAATTTACTATAATTTTTATACTTCTTTCACAACAATAGAGTCAACATTGGCAAGAATTTAAGAAAATTATAACATTACTATAAATAAAAAATAAATTTTCAGAACAAAAATAAATAAATTATGATCAAAATAAATTTTTTTATTAGTTTATAAAATCTCATTATACCTATGAAAAATATATGATAAATTTAAAGAAAGAGGGAGAGAAATTTGATTTTTTCATTACATTAAATAGTATAGAGGTCCTTATCAAAGACAAATAAAACCAAGTTACCATATTTTGTAATATATTAAAGGATGGTAAAATTACACCCTTATAATGAAATATTATCTAGTTCATGGATGATTTTGAAATCTTATTTAATAATTTTATTTTTTTATTATATTTAATCATTTATAAAGGTGATAAATATTAAAAAAGTTACTATTCG
This sequence comes from Viscum album, assembly GCA_963277665.1. Classification (NCBI taxonomy): domain Eukaryota; kingdom Viridiplantae; phylum Streptophyta; class Magnoliopsida; order Santalales; family Viscaceae; genus Viscum; species Viscum album. Next base: position 1,303,676,132 of record OY728141.1, read on the forward strand.
AAATGCTTGAAAGTAAAAGAGGCTAAATAACAAAATTTTAAACTCATGATTCCAAATATGGAATCCATTTTATCAAACTCAATTTATATAACTCATATAAATCAATTTCAAAATAATCCTTTAAATTATGATGAAAAATGATTTTTCTATAAAATTTATTTTACAAGAATAATATAGTATTAGATTAACTCTATGACTTTTAATCTTCATTACACTAAATTATATTCATATAGTTATATATATATGTATATAATATATAAATTTATTTTAAATCATTAATCATTTGGGATTATTTTAAATAAATAAATTAGGAAAAAATTATTTAAATAAAACATTTTTTTGAAAAATATCTCAATTTTACCTCCAAATGATCTAATATTTATTTCAATAAAACTGACAATCACTCTAAGATTAATTGAAAATATTATTTTAAATAAAATGAGGACTATATAAATACAAAATTATCAATTATTAATAAACAATATGTGAAAGGAAAATTTAAAAAATTCATTGTTTGATTAATTTAACATAGTATGTTAAAAATAAATATTCATCCTATAAAATTAAAAAAATTGTTCCATGAAGTATTCAATTGTTAGTTTTATTGTAGTTTCATTAAGGGAAAATGTTCAATAATTATAATTACATCTCCAATTTTCCATTCTTCCCTAAAAAAAATTCATCCTCAATATTTTCATGGATATTTATTTTTAAACAAAAGAAGGCAATTCTAATCCATAACTTCCAAAAGTTCTCTCATTAATTCTTCTTTTTTATGATTTCTACAATGTAAATTTACTTGTCAGTTCATTTGATTTGATAATACTTGAACTATAGTTTCATGAATCTCGATAGCTCTTCATATTAAGATAGATCATGTTCTAAATATTTTACTTCCTAGGTGGGCATATGCACTGGGTATTAAATATACATCTATAATAATGAGATATGGAACACATCAGGTACGTTAGAGAGGATTCCTAGAATTTAAAAAATATCCCACAAAAATAAATCATTTAAGAATTTAAAAAGTTATAATTTAATTTGGGATCAGTTTCATTTACTTATTTAACCTTAAAACTCGCTTCCACAACGATAATTTAAAAAAACACTATTAACAACAAGAAATTTCAAATCTTTCCTTCAGTTATTATCATATCTCTTTTAAATTCATTTAGATTCATTAATATGGGTCTAAATAATCTTTACCTTCATTATTGTCTCACTAAAAATTTTTATTCCTATAATCTTCTTTTAAGTAACTCCATCACAACAAGTTATAGTTTGACATATCTTATCATAAAATGCCCTATATAATTCTATTTGAATTATTTAATGGAATATATTATTTTAGAAAAACTACAGTATTGGTAAGTAATGATTCCACATACTTTAAAATTCATGAGATAATGAATTTAATATTTCTTATAATGTTTGATTTTTCCTTTCATAATATCTATCATTTTTAGGATGGTATTATGTGCTCAAATAAATATTTGTATTAAGAGAATTTTGAATACTTTTATATAATTTGATGTAAATTTTTTTTATAATTAGATACAATTAAAATAGGTACACCATAAATTATTAAAAATATATTAATATATATGTATAAAAGATACATAATTTGTAAATGTTCTCTTATAGCGAGGAAATGTGTGGATTTGGTAAGGTGAGCAACAAAAACACATATATTATAATTTTTCTAGGAGTATTTGGTACTCTGGTGAAACATTTCATAATTATATCATCCCCTTTCCACATAGGAACATGTATATGTTTCATGACTCCACCAGTATTTTTTATATGATACTTTAACTATTGAAAAAACAACCATATTGTAACATAATCAACTATTTCTTTCTTCATATTATACCACTAAAAATATTCTTTTAGGTCCCTATACATCTGGGTTCTATAAGGGGTAATAAATAAATTTGAGCAATGGGTACCTTCTAACAGTTCCCTTTTCACCTCAAGTATATATTGAATACATAAACTATTAAAAATTTCATCAAATCATCTTCATAAATAAAAAATGTAAGTTTTTCCTCATTTATGAATTTAATTTAATTTTGAAAAGTCACATCATCCATCTGTGAACTTTTATCTTGTCCAATAGATATGGTTTGGTAATCACATAGAAATGGAGTGATGTTTCCCCTTCCTTAATAATTAAAATATGTACATTTTATAAATCCTTGAACATAGTTTCTTTATTAATCTAAATTTGGTTCAGACTCTAGGATCTTTCCTTCTTAATGCACCAGATAAGCTCATAATCATATTATTTATTTCTTAAGGAATTACATAAAATCATAAATACATTTTCAAATATTTTTGAATGGTTTTTAAATAACATGTGAATTAACCAAATAATATCCCTGAGAGTGTATATAAAGGTTTGAAATCATAATCCCACTCATCTTGAACCTTTGATAATCATTTTATAAATGCAATCCACCCCTTTAAAAGTTTTTAACCCTCAATTATTTGTTCCACAACCAAATCCACTTACTAGTATCCATACATAGATACATTTCCTAGGAAAATCAAACAATCTATACTTTAATAAATATTCATGATTTTACCCTACACTTGGAATTATTCAACGAATCTGTAATATTGTCATTTTTTGTACATATATATTCTTAAATCTAGTTCCCAATGGTCCTACAATGACTTATTAGATAAAAACTATAATAACCCTAACAATAATAACCCAGAGTTGGTGTATACTTTATTACATTAGAAAAATATACAATGGATCACGTCAATAAGGAATGATCATTTCTATAGTCTTGATGAACCATATATGTACATGATTACTAGTTTACATTTGAAATAAAATATAAAACATAGTAAAAGTAAATATTCAACATTATTTAAATTCATTCAATGATTATTTATTCATTTATCAGGGAAAAAAATAAGAGTGATATAAAATGATCATTAATAGATTTTTACAATAGAATCTATCAAGATTAAATAATTAATAATCAATACATTAATGTACACAGCTAAAAATAGATGTCATTTATGAAATAACATGGAAAAGAAAATAAATCCATAGATGATATCAATGTAGTGATTAAATGGATAATAATTGAATATATAATGAATTAAATTCCTAATTCAAGGTGTGTTTGTGGTAATGTACCATAAAATCCTCATTTTAATGACTTCAGAATATGTTTATATTATTATTAATTATTTTCACGTTTTTTAGAAAATAGTTTAATATAAAAAGTCACAATAATTTTAAGTCCGAACCTTACCATGATATCTTACCATGTAAAGTTTAGGTGACCATGTCACCTTACAACACATTATACTTCACCTTAATACATGAAACAACTACTTACTATGAGATATATGAAAAAACATTATCTAATCCATGAACATGATTCACATTGAAGAATTATCTTACAGTGAATTGAGAATCACCATACCCCATATACAATCAACCATCCAAGAGATAAAGAGACATGATTATGAAAATTTGTATGTGACTACATGAATGAAATCACCTACCACATGAAGAGATCAAGTTATATTTACAAGTTTTTCATAATTTTTAAAAAATTAATATGCTGACCATTTCATCTAATGTAGTGAAAGCATGCAGAAACAACTTACTAGATGAATTCATGACCTTACTGCATGTGAAAATGAGTTGACTGCATGAAGAGATGAAATGAACATGTCACCTAGTAATATCAATAGACCATGTCATATTTCTATAAGCTCAACTAACCATTATTTCTGTGAAGAAAACATACCATGTTTAACTTAGTAGTGAATCATTTCAAATATCTAATGGCTAGATTTAAAGAATTAAATGAAGTGTCAATGTATTTAATAAATAATGATTATTCTATAAGAGATAATTATAATGAATATATCTTTAAGATAAATATTAAATCATGTTTATAATGAAGAAATTAATAAAAATATTTTTTATTATATACATATATAAGAATAGTGGATCCTTTAAATGATTCTTATACTAAAGAGAAGACTCCATAATGATAATTTTTCCATAATTATTGAGAATATTTTTGCAAGAAATTTCAAAATACAAATTCAAGAACCTAATACAGGAAAAGGTATTAATATCGTGGATTCAAATTTTATCATCCCTAATCTCTTTAAATTTTTTTATTCTTAAACATTCGAGCAATGTTCTATATTACTATGTTTGTTTGTAAAAATAGAGTATCCTATTCAAAACTGGAGAATACTAAATATTCTATAAAATTCTTTTATTTTAATTCCCATGAATAAATGTGGAGAGGGACTACGTGACCTATTATATTTTTTTATCCCATGTATAAATGTAGAAGAGGCTCTATTCCTAGAATGTATTGGGTAATATTTTTTGTTAAACTTGATCTAGGTTTTGTATCAGTTTATTTATTAATAAACCACTCGAAAATAGGTGATTTTCAAATAGAGGGGATTAAGTCTCATCTGGAGTCTAAAACCCTTTTTTAAATTACTTTTTTTTAATTTTCTAGTTTTTATTATTAATTTGGAACTTAAATTTTATTTTTTAAATTTTAAAAAACATTACTTCGGTATTTATTCATATTTTATATTTATAAAATTTTCATTATAAAGAAACATAATTTGAAAAGTTAAATTATGTAAAAGACATTTTAACCGATCCTTGATCATGGTTCTGAATTATTTTTTGAAAGATCAAATTTATATATTTATACTATTTTGATTTACTGGGTGTTTTTATAAATTAGGGATTTAGTCTTTAAAATTTTATAAATAGAAATTTTACTAGGAATTAAATTCACCCCCTCATTATATACTCACTCTTACCAACATTTTGTATCATAAGATTTTAAAACCACATTTTAACTATTAATTAGTTGAATTTTAAGATCTTAATTTAATTTTTTATCTAATTTTAATTCCTTATAAATAACAATAGACAATAAGAAACTACCACTAATCAATATCCTTATTTTAAGGGTAATAATTATTCTTAATGGAATATTAAAAAAATCACTTTGAAATTATTGGATTTGATATCTAGATAGTAATTGTTGATAAATATGTAAAACCTCAAGCTCCAAGAGCTTGTTGGAGTGATTTTAATAAATTTTCATATGATTATAATTTTAAATATATCAATTCTTTATACTAAGATTTAAGAAAATATTAATATAACAAAATATCTACCTATGCTATAGGTTTTTAAATTTGGGATACCCTTGTTATTTATCATTGAGAAACACATAATGTTAAAGAAAAATGTTAAAACACATACACTATTAAATATGATTCTTTTATAATAAATCCAATGAATCTATATCTAACATGTATCTAATGTTCAATGAGATAGTTATCATGACACACCCATTGGAAATAATGTTATTTGAAAAGTATCAAGTCATGATAATTCTTAGTTTATTACTAGAAACATAGAGGGGAATATATAAATCCATAATAGATGTGAAATTAATAAATATCATGTAAAGGATCTAATTATAAAGAGATTAAAACATGAAGATGAACTACAAGTTAAAAATTTAAAGTGGATAAATATAAAAGAAATCTTATAACTTTTAATAATACTAACTGAAAACATAATGATAATATCATAGGTGAAAGCGCAAGTAATGAAGAATCACCTGCTGATAATGTTGAATAATATGTACATCTATATAGATGTTAGAAAAAGTTCTAAATAATAATAATTTCTTCATAAAACCTAATTACATAGGTAAGTGTGATAATGGAAATTAGAGACAATATGGGAAAAGTATTTTTCTATAAAATAAATAAACTATTATGAATGTAAATAGAAAGGAAATAGAAAAATAGATTATCCTAAATTGAAGTATATAAAAACCATGGGAATGATGATAAAAGATATAAAAAGGCTATGATAGACACATGGAGTGCCTTGGAAGAGAGTTTAAGTGAATCATATTTAAACATTAGAGAATGAAGTCACAAAGCTAATATGTGTTTTACGAAAAACACATCAGAGTTGTTACATGTTTCTTCTAAATCCTCTTATCACATTTCGAATAATTCTGAGACAGAAAATTATTTATAAAATATATTGAGTGATGAATTATTTTAATATTTTTACATGATTAAAGTAAAATTTAATGAATTAAAATATAAATATAAAATTTTAAATAAGCATCATGATTTTTCTGCTCACTTTAAAATTGATATTATCGAAGAAAATGATAGAAATACTGATATTTTTAAATAAAATAAGGAGATAAAATTATCTAATAAACAATTAAATAATGATATGGAGAGATTTACCAATGGAAGAAAGACTCTTACTCAGATTCTGGGTAAATAGGTCACTCGTTAATATACCCCTCAAATAGGATATCATCATGGATATGAGAGAATTACTAAATGTAAATTTATTCCAATATATAATTTTTATAGTTATATTAATAGTTTTTATTCTTATAGAATAAATAAGATCTTTATTAATTAATGTATTAGTCCAACTTATAGGAAACTATCAATACAATCATGGATTCAAAAATAACTTATCACAAGTATCTATGGACCTGAGTGAATATATGTGCCAAAATCATCTTTGGTTAAAATATATTTTTAGAAACCATCATAATGATTTCCAACAAACAAATATGTTACTTGGATAGTGGATTCCCCAAACACATGAATGGAGATTTCTCATTCTATAAAAACATTATTAAAGTGGATGGGGGACATGTTGCTTTAGGTGAAAATACCACAACAAATATAGTTAAACTTCTCCAAATTGGTAACTCTAGTAAAATTTTAATTTCCAAAGTATTATTTTTTTACGGATTTAAATTTACCCTGATCATCATTTCTAAATTTTGTGATGATGGTTTTCATATAAAATTTTAAAGAAGTCTTGAAATGTTTTTGATTCCAGACAAGCTTTAGTTCTTATAGATTCAAGAAATGAAAATGTTTACGATTTAAATTTTAATTATTTATTTTCTAAATTTCTTTCTTGTTTAAGTGACTTTCACAAGGAATGTTGGATTTACCGTAGGATACTAGGCCATTAAAATATTCACTCCCATATTAAGATAACTAGAAAAGGTTTCATTAATGATATTTCTATGTGATAATTCTCAGAGTACAATGTCTGTAATCCCTATCAAAGGGTAAAGTATCATAATATCTATTTCAAATCAAATAAAGAAGTGTGAACGTCTAAAACGTCATATTTGGTTCATATTGACTTTTTTGGACTCTATAGAGTTTTTTATTTAATATAAAATGATTTTTACCATGTTATAGTGGATGATAATTAAATATACTAGTGGGTATACTTACTTACTTATGAAACTGCAGACCATTCATAATTTTTCCAATATGCTAGATCTATTGAAAATATTAGTGGACATAGAATTAAAACCTTAAGAAGTTGTCATGGTCATGAGTGTAAAAACCAATAATTTAAATCATTATGCTCACACCATGGATATAATCATAACTTTTCTGATCATAGAGACCCATGTAAAAATGATGTAGTATATGTAAGAAATACAACCGTTCATGGAAATTATTGTACCATGATTAATGCGTATGATTTAACTATTTATTTTTGGGTATAAGATATGATTACAATTTTTTATATAATTAATAGAGATTTAATTAGACCCATTTTAAATAATACCCCTTATGAATGAAGGAATGGTAGTAAACCAAAGGTTAATTATTAATTGGTTTTTAGTTGTAAAGTCTTAATACTCAATAACAAAAAGAATTTAGAACGAAATTCTTCCAAGAGTGATGTATAAATTATTCTAGGATATTATACGAAAATTAAATATTATATGGTGTTTAATAAAAGGACTAAGCTTGTGGAAGAATATATTCATGTTAAATTTGATGAAATAAATCCACATTATCCTTGTATGTCTTTATAAAATATTTTTTATGACCTTTATAATCATGTGAAATTTCTCCAGAACACCCATAACGAACTATTCTAGTTTTCATGAATAGTCTAAACATGAACCTATAAATGAGAATGAAATTTCAAATAGTTCTATTCCAAGAGTTTTTAGGAATCATGGATATCATCCCATAGATGATTTGGTAGGTGACATAGATAAAGAAAAATAGACTAGAGATTCTATATGAAATCAAGGTGAACATTAATATTTATTTTAAAATATTTCACCTAAGAACATCAGTGATTAAATTAATGATAATTTGTTTGGTACTGGGTGTGCAAGAATATATAAATAAGTTTAAAAGAAATATATTATAGGAACTAGTTTAAAGACCTAATACTACCTAACTATTACAACTAAATGGGTGTTTAGAAAAAAGTTTTATGTGTTAGATACAATAGTAAGATACAATTTTAACATGGTTCCCCAAGGATATAACCAATAAGAATTAATTGGATATGAGGAAACTTTTCACCAGTATCTAGACTTGATTATATCAGCATATTTCTTGTCTATATAACATATTTTATTTTTAAATTATACCAAATGGATGACAAGAGAGAATTCTTAAATGGTTATATTATGAGGGATGTTTTTTGTGGAACAAACCCATATATTTCAAAAACTCTCACCTTCTAAATCAAGTTTAAAAGAACAATATATGGTTCAAAACAAACTCATAGATCTTTTTGTGATAGGGTTAGTTCATTTCTAATATCAAAGGGTTTTAATAATGGTATATTTTTATGTTCTTTATTAGTTAAAATTATTTCTAAATAATTTTTAGTAGTACACATTTATGTTGATGATATTATTTTGGAATCTGCAAGAAATTATTTTTCATATAAATTTTTAAAAAATATGGAATGTGAATTTGAAATGAGTTTGATGGGCGAACATAAATTATTTATTAGATTTAAAAAACTTAAAAATAAATATGGAATTATTTTAAATTAGATAAAACACAACTAATATATTTTTATACTTTTTTGGAATGGATTGTACTAAAGGTTTTGATACTCCCATGTATACTATATATAAGTTAGATCTGGATGAAAATGGGAAATCAGTTGAATAAACCAATTACAAAGGTAGGATTGGATGTTTTCTATACTTGATTTCAAGATGTATTTATATAATTTTTTGTGTGTGTATGTGTGCTCATTTTCAACAACACCAAAAAGAGTCATATCTAATATATGTGAATTTTTTTAATACCTCAAGAATTCAACCAACATAGGATTATTTTACTCTAGAGGAAAACAATTTTAGTTTTTTTGTTATTCATATATATATTTTTGTGGTTTTAGGTTATATGAAAAAAATACTTCTAGAGCATGTTAATTTTTAGGAAAGTGTATATTGTCAGGGTGTAGTAAAAAATAAAACAATGTGCGATTATCTATTACTGGACTAGAGTACATAGTTGAAGAAGTTGTAGTTCACATATTCTATTAATGAAACATACATTACTATACTATGTATATCAATTCTAACATGTACATATAAATTGTGACAATACTAGTGTGATAAATATATCTAATAATACTATATCACATTCTATAATGAATCATATTAATAGAGAAAATATCTTTCTAAGAGATCATTAACAAAATGGTGATATAATAGAAGAATTTATTGGTACTGAATGAAATCTTAATAATATAATTACAAATCCTTTTAATATTGAGATAATAAATTATATCATGCAATAATTGGACATGATAAATTACGTCTAATTGTTTTAATTGAGTATAAGTTATTAATTATCATTTTAAAATGTTTTAAACTTATTTTCTCTAAGATTTTATAGAAGTAACCATGATGTGTGCTTCGCATGGGCTAGTGACTTACCATGAGTTTTTATTCATGGAGTCAGCATGCCAACCATGAACACGGACTCATGTGGTCACTATACTCACTATGAGTATTTACTAACATGTTATCTATGCTATCTATGTAAAACTATTCATATGGTTAGTACTTATTTATCATGAATATCATAGTGATTCTGTTAACATACCTACAATAAGGTTGAAGATAACTTGCCTACCATGTTTACATAATTTACAGATCTATGTTCAGTAGACTTACCTTGTTTATTTACAATTATTTTTCAATGAATTTTTTTGAATGGTATTTATTTTAAGTTTATTATTATTATTTTGACCCCTAAATGATTAAATTCAAAATTGGAAACAGTATCTTAATAATTGAATATATTTTCCAATCGATCTCATATATCCTTTTACATTCATTTGAGTGGATAACTTTATCTATTCTCAAAACTACTACTCTCTCCAAATCAAACCTTTATATTTTACCTCCCATTTCAGAACCTTAAAAAGAAAATGAATAAAATTACAATGTTGAGGATGAATATAATATCAAAAACAAATTTTTATTTAGTCAAATCCTTCTATAAAGTAAATGAAGTAAAAATCCTGTTTGAGTGCATCAATGAATATGGGGAATCCACACGTCTTTGACTATCCTATTTTAGTGGGAAAAGATGTTGATGTATAGTGATTGAAGTTTATTTGATCATTGGATTATAATTTTACTTAAGAACATGGACATAATGATTTGTTTAATGAAAATGGTTGAACAATATTTATGAATCTAGTAAATGAGTTATATGAAAACCTTGAATTATTCCTTGAAGAGATGAGGGATACAGTAAAATCAAGGATAAATGGTGAAGTTTTTGAAAACTATTTTAAGTATTGGGAATAGTATTTGGGCATTTCTTATAGTAGAGAACATATAGATCATCAAATTTTATACCCTATTAATCATTCACATTTTTAATTTCATAATTCCTTAGATGAGTACACTGGGAATGAGAGTCCCATTAGACGCACTGTTGTTGAATTGAGTGGTTAATATAGCTCTTGGTTAAATTTATTCAGCTTGTAATATTCCAAAGAAAAGAAATCATAAGTATCATAAATAATTAGGGACTATTTTTATTATTTTTGATTAATAATGGTGTTCAAATATTCATTTATAGATATTTTATGAGACACATTGTTGAGTTGTGAATGATAGATTCAAGGTTTAGTTCTTTACCCTATCCTAAGATTATTTTTTCTTGATAAAGTATAAAGGATTAGTTCCATAGAGGGCGGAAAAGATAACCACATCTGATATATTTTTTCATTCCCAAAATATTTGTAATAAAATGAAAGTCAACAGGAATCCATGGATGCTGGAATTTGTGGTTGAACTAGAAAAAATATATGAATAGTTTAACCAAATAAACAATCCTACTATACTTAGAGATCTTGTAGATCTAGGTCTTGAACCAAAGAAGGTTGTGGAATATTCTAATGATAATGTTTATCATTATAAAGAATAATAAAAAGAATTAGATTTGGAATAAGTAGAATAATAAGAATAAACAAAAGATGTATACCTTAATGAGGGAGATGGAACATCTCCTGGGTAAGAGATAGAATTGGATAAATTTGTTAGATCTGATGAAGACAGGGATAGATCAGAAGGATATCATATTTTTGAGAGTACCCATAGATAACATATACTCTATTAACATTTAAATGGGAAATAATCCCCCTATATATCTTTTATTTGGCATAAAGTATCCTAATTTTGATGATGAAGATTATGGAGGTAGTTAACCTGGACATGGTAGATCTGACATTCACTATATTCAAAGAAAATCAGAAAGCCATTTAATTGAAGAGGTTTAAATTAAAGATATAATTGAGGATTAAAATATCTTCATTAATGAGAATTTCTTTAATATTCTTATTAATATAAATGTGTGGTTGGTAACAATGTTGAAGATCAGGCTATGAGAGATAGATCTATAGAGGATTCTCCTGAGGCAAATGGTAAGAATTTTTATAGTGATACATTTCACTCTTCTCTTGCATCCTCCATTACATCTTCTTATTATGCTACTAAATACGACTTGGTTTTTCTTAAATAAGAGATATATGATATATTAAAATATGTATTTGTTAATTTTGACAATTGTTTTTCAAAAATTGAGAATAAATAATATTTTTGATGTAGTTACTCTAGTATTCAATCATACTGAGCCTAGAATTAATTTCAAAATAGAAATTATGTAGAATGATATTGTAGATTTGATAACTTAACCTTTTGGTATTCATATTTATCTATGTGACATGATGATTTAGTTAAATTATAGTTTCATGAATGCTATGTCTTCTCCTAGTATCATGAGTTCTTACCCTCCTGTCCAATCAGTTGTTGTTGAAGACAATATCAAAAAATTCATTCGGGATTAGTTGAATTTTTTTTTAAAAGAGTTAATCAAGAATTTGGAATCATGGTCTGATGGGTTTCAAACCTGTGCTACTAAGGACCTAGATTTACTTAATGATGATGTCAAACAACATAGTCCAGACTGAAAAATAATTAATAGGGAAGTTGATTATTATTTGATCAGGATAATAAAAAAAGTATGACCTGAAGGATATATTCCAAAATATATATCTATATTTGAATATTCCCCCACTATATAAATATTTTATCTCGAAATTTAAGAATCAAAGATCTCTTAATCCTCATTTCTATGCTTTCAGGGAGAATCAGGATGATTTACTTTAGGCTTTGGAGCATGATTCATGGGATATCAGTGGTTTCATCCTGTTGATGTAATCCTATATTTATACCTATTAAATTATTGTCCTATCCCCTTCATTTAATCCTTTATCATAGATTACTGAATCCTCAACCATCAATCCTTTCTTCCTAACTCTATCCCAATACTTTTAGTAGCTTATACTACTTTCCAATTGTGTAGTTATTGGATACCCTTCCTCCTTGTATGATCCTGAGACTACTTTTTCTCTTGCCTCTACATCCAAAGTAAAGGATCATATCCTTGATATAGAAATTAGAGATGAACCAAATTCATATTTCTATTATGATTTTGGACACATATTTTTTATAATCTACTTTTACCATTTTTTAATATCTTTTGTATAATAATTCCATACTCTATTTTATTCTCATCAATATTTTATCTTCTTCCTTATTTTTATTCTTTTTGATAATATAAAAAGGGTTAGTTATAATTTATTGGCGTGATAAATTAAAATTAATTTAATTTAGTGGGAAAAATTGCATGTTTATATATACTTGTTACATGGTTATTTGAATCCTTTGAAAATATAATTTTGATATAGTCAATTCATTTTAATTTTAATGTCATGATTTGTGATCTTCAAAAAATGAGATTTTTTGGATTAAACAATAAAATCCTTATTCTAATGATCCAAAATCATGTTTATATTATTATTAATGAAATTTATGTTTTCAACTAGTAGATGGATTACTAGAAAAATTGAAAAACTTATAATATTGGATCTTATTGTGCCATATTACCATGTGAAGTTAAAGTGACAATGTCACCTTACCACATGTTATAATTTACATTACTACATGAACAAACTATGTAATAATGGTAAGATTAAAAAAATCTATTCCATTAACTGACCACATATTAAATATTCATCTTACTATGCATTATGAATCACCCTACCCCATGGAAAATCAACTTATCATGAGATAAAATGACTTAATGGTTAAAATTAGTGAAGTTATCACTCAAAATAAATTATCTATCACAAGAAGAGATAATGTTACCATGCTAAGGTATGTTTAATTTTTCATAAGGTAATATACTGACTGTGTCTCCTAATGTAGTGAAAACATAAATAAATAACATACCACATGAATTCATGAACTATCCACATGTATAAATAAGATGACTACATACAGAGATCAACTAACCATGTCACATTGACAAATCAAAATATCATGTCATGTTTTCACAAGATCAACTAATTTATCTTTATGTGAAGATAGTTATCCATGTTTAACTTATCATTGGATCAGTTAAAATATCTAACAAATAGTTTTTAAGAATTAAATGAAATATCAATGAATATAATGAATAATGACAATTCCTTAATGACTAAATCTAATGAAGATATTTTTAGTTGAGATATTAAATAATTTTTCAAGAACCTGGCCCTAATATAAGGTATATCCTTGTTTAATTTTTGGTGTATGGAATGTTTTTGGGAAGTAGGACAGGTCATAGGTGTGTTTTAGGAGTTTGGTAAATGAAATATAGAAAAGAGGACAATTTGTGTTGAGAACACATTTGGAAAATGGTTATTAGTAACCATACTCCATAACCGTGTGACCTATAGAAGGATGTTCATGGTTAGGGAAACTGTACAAGGTGTCCTAGAAGACCATGCAGATTGAAATCTACTTCAACAGTGGAAAATACACATCCACCACATGATTTTCAAACCATACAGGTGGCCAGTGAAATTTTGCATCTTAGTTTTCTCTTGGATAGAGGGAATCACATGATTTGGAAAACTATTCATCAAAATTGTGCACCTTATTAAATGTAAGCTTTCACAGTTTTTCCTGCCAATATTATTTCTTCTCCCTTAAATTTCTCCCAAATTCAACCCCCTACTACCTTGGTGATGAACCATTATATTCCTCCTCCTCCAAGGGTGTTTTTCCTTTTATTATTAGGAATTTTAAGTGTCGTTGGATTTGAATAAATGTTCCATGTAAATTGAAAACTCTATTTACTTCCATTTTTCTGAAGAGGCTTGGTGTGTTTCTTTCTCTCCCTTTTAAGCCCTAAAACACCCTTTTTCAAATAAATTCTATGTTTTTAAGTTAAAGGTTTTTTGTTCAATGATTAAGGGACAATAATGGATGATCTATTATCTAAGAAAATGAGGTAGGTGGCTTATAATATTTTCCTACAGTATTTATTTTTAATATGTGTATTTATTTGTTTCAAGTTTATTAATTGACGTGTTTATTTTTGTATTTGGATAAGAAATGAGATTTAAGAACAAATGTGAGGTGTGAGACCCTTCATAGACCTTGTTGGGTCCATTAATTATTTGACACTGGACTTGGGGCTGCCCATAGGGTATACCAAATCCATGATAGTGGTGAAATGAATTGGAAAAAAATAGATATAGAAAATATGGAAGTGAATGGGTTGTAATTGTTAATTTGACAATTTTGAATGGTTTATGGGACAATTCAAATGTTTATATACTTATTTTATTAATATTCCAATGATTATTTTGAAATGTTTTAAATGGAGTGTTTTGGATCTTGAATTAGTTATGGTTTTAATGAAATAAAATAATGTTTTGAAATCAAGAAATGTTTTAAAAAGGTGGTCCTAACCTCAAGGAAATTAGAAATAAGGTTGTTGTTATAATTTAATTAGTGGTTTGAATTTTGGGACTAGTTTATCCATTTGAAAATTTCATGGTGGTTTACATAAAGAATTAAAATGAATGGATGGCCTTGGAAAGTGTTTTTAGGTTTAAAAAGATAGTCCCTTGATGAATTATTTTTTTATTTTTTTAATGAAGTGACTTTTTTTAAGTCTCTCAAAAAATTTCAAGTGGCTTTTTTTTTGAAATTGTAAAATGGTGGTTACATCACATTGAAAAGTGTTGGGTTTAAATTTTCATTGGGAATTTGATAAATGATTAATGATTAAGGATAATGGTAAATATTAAATAATGTGATAAATGTGAAAATTATTGATAATTAAATGGCTGGGGAAGTTTAAACATGATGTTCCAAATCCTGATTAGATTCATGGAATGCTTCTCCCTGTATTCCAACCTATAACTAATGGTTTTGGGATATTGGACTGATGCACCACTCCATAGTTTTAGGAATTCCAGAATGGTTTTATTGGTGTGCCGGTGTAGCATATTTTTTATGGGTAAGGACTAAAACACAAGAAACAAATGGTTTGGACATGATATTCCATATCAAGGTTGGGATGGACAAACATGGTGTTACCAGTACTGGTTGGATTCATAGACTAATTATTTTTGTATTCCGACATGTTACATATTGGATGGGATGATCATACAAGGGGTTTTGAGTCCTAGTTAGATTGATGGACTGATGATATGTGTTTTCTGACCTATGACCTAGTGGTTTAGATGGATGGACATGACATTCCAAATCCTAGTGGGATTGTTAGACTTAAGTTCCCTAATGTGTAAACAATTAACCCTATTACGTATAGTAAGGTTACCCATAATGAGGCTATGAGGTACACTAGATTAAAGTAATGTATAAATGAATTGAATTTTGAAATACATTGGTATAATTTCCATGGTGATGATATGTTGGAACACAAATATTTAAATGGATAATTAAAAAAATTTTAAATTTAAAACTGATT
The DNA here is from genome assembly GCA_963277665.1 of Viscum album. NCBI lineage: Eukaryota > Viridiplantae > Streptophyta > Magnoliopsida > Santalales > Viscaceae > Viscum > Viscum album. The sequence goes on from OY728141.1 coordinate 1,303,692,347, forward strand.
TTCCCATGTTATTTATTTAGTTACTTAAAATTTTTTATACACTATTGTACATAATAGATATTTTTTAGACACCATTGGTGATGTCCTACTAATTTGTACTCACACCCTGCTCAATCCACCATGACCCTTGGGTACTTAAGTATATGCTACTTGTTTTCTATCACATGATTAGGATAAAGAACTGGTGTTCAGATCTTGTGTGGGGTGATATGATTGGGTATTGGTTCTTCGGACTGTGTTAGGACTCATGATTCTTTTCAGGATATTTTTTTGGTTTTGGTATTATTTATTTTATTTTTTACCTTCTTAACATTTAGTTTTTTCACCATATTATTCCATGTGTTACTTGGATACTTGTTGGATTTTTTATTATTATGTCCATTTATTATTCTTGATGTTTATTAAATATATTGGTAATATTTATACTATCTCTTTATTCTGATAAACATGTATAGTCTCCCCTATGCCTATCTATATACCCACACTTCTAATCGTCAGCCACTCACAAAGAGGGATGGACACTTGAGGTTATTTGGAATTCTAGATTGAGGATCTGGATTTAGTGGCCACTGGGTAAGGATGTTACAATGTGGTATTAGAGGAGATTTCCTTTGATTTACTATTTGGGTAATGGTATAAAAGAGACTATAATCTTATTAAGGCTTGGTAATGATCTCATTAATGGGTGCTTTTATCCCCACGTATGATGGAAAACCCATGTTTCTAGCAGTGGAAATTGATGTACTATTTTTTTGTTTTATAATTTATTGATATTTTCACCCAAAGTGGGAAATCTGGAAGTGATTTTATTTATTTATTTATGAGGTCTTTCTCTTGGATTAGTATGGAAAGAGTGGGTATGTATGTTGATGCATCATTCTATGCATATACAATTGACAGGTCATCCATATGTTGCTTGTGATATAATATTAAATACAATGATGTTTAACCAAGTTAGAATAAAAATAAAAATTTAATAAATATATGTATTTTTAAATATGGTTTTAAAAGGTTTTGTAATGAGTAAATATTAGGGTTTTAGAAATGGAATGTTTTCAAAAGTGAATTCTTGGGTTTCAAAAAGAGTAATGTTATTTAAATAAAAATGTATAATTATGGAACTTTATAGGTACCTATAGTTAGTATACCTTGTGTTTTTTTGTCCCTCAATTAGGGTTATTTAGAAAGTGAGGGTGCCCTATTATAATGTCTTGGTCATGGGACATGAGGTTTTGTTGAGTCAATGTGTGGTTAAAGGGGTCTTCTTGTTGTGCCTTTGGATAGGTTGTGTCCTTAAGGTTGTTAAATGTCATTTGTTATAATGGATGTGGTGACCCTTGTGGGTTGAGACATTGTGAGTAGTTTTTGGACCATATGTTGAGTGGTTTCTCTATGTAATTCATGTTTTTGGGTGCATATCTTAGTGTTGGTCCTATATTAATTGGTCTCTTGGTGCATAGTTTTAGTGGGATTTAGAACGAGGGATGGAGTGACTCCCATTGATATAAAATTGTAAGACTTTGATGAGTATGTCATATAGGGAGAGGTAGTGGCCAATTCAAGGAGTGACTCCTTTTTAGGGATCTTATATTGTGGGATCTTCAAGGATGACCTGTGAGAGCAGTCGGTCAGGTTGCTAGTACTTTTGAGTGTGTGTAACACATGATGATGATTTGGACTTTGATAGTAGTGGGAAGAGAGTGTGGTCTAGTATGGGTTAGTGAAAGAGTGATAAGTGGGAAAAATCATTGTTTTTGAGATTCAACTTATTTTGTGGTCATGTGATAGTGTTTTTGGAAATTGAGGGTATCCTCAAGGGATGTTATCCTAGTGGTGTGGGTTCCTTGGATTGTGAAGCATGAGTGGGTGCTTCGTAGATAGAATCAATGCCTGTTGGGTGCCATCAAATTTTTATAAATCGCATTGTTATGACACAATTTCTTTATTGGGGAATCACATTATTTCTTGCAGTTTATTAAAAGGTTGGTTTTGAAAGGGTATAACCATTAGAGTGTCTAAATCTATTTTTTTTGAAATGTTCCATGTGAGGTGAAATGTTAACTCTAGATGGCTGTTTTGATACGAAAGTGACAATGGGTGAAGGTGTGGTCATGTGGTTGGGATTATTTGAGGAAATTTTAGGCTATTGGATAGAAACATCATGAATTCCTTGAGTATAATGAGGATGATGGATGATAAGGCATAGTAGGTCGTGTCAGTGGGATTTGAGCCTAACCCTAACAATGTTACAAATCATGATGATTTTGAGTTGAGTTTACCAAATGGTTGATATAAAGTAGGTGACCATGAGGGTTCTAACAAGGTATAGATGTGGGTATTTATAATAAAATAATAATTACATTTGGGATATGTGAACATGTATCTTGGGAATAATCACCTTTGATTTCCATCAGAATAAGGTGGGAAGTGCTGGTGATGTGATAGATTAGTTGGTTTCGAATTAGTTGTGGTGGTTTTCATCAATGAAATCTTGGTGTAATTGCAGAAATGAGATGATAATTAATAATATCTTTACATAATATGGGGTACACCAGTAGGGAATTGGATATACATCAATCTACCTATGATTTTCTTTTTTATGGGATGAATGGATTTCTGGAATGTTTTTACCTTATTGAAATTTAAATTTAATGTTGAGTTGTGTGTGGTGCACTGCCATTATATGCCTTTGAGAATTCTATGAGGTGCAAGTTTGGGTTCCTCAGGGAAGACCATGTAGCCTCAGATGTGGTGGTTGACTAATCCTAGTGTTGGATTTGTGGTCTAGGTGGTTAATAAAGGTGAACTGATAGGCCTGTGTCAAAGGTGTTGATGGTTCAATGAGACACGATGAATGTTTATGGAAATGGATATTTAGTGATGCGACCTCATCCAAAGTTAGACATAGTATTTTGTAGGTATGTTTGGATGATCTTGGAATGTCTTCCCGTGTTGAGGAATATTTTCCATGTATGGTGGTAATGTAAAAAATGTGGGAGTAAAGAATTCAGAATGAGTTAGTTAGGGATGGTTAGACTCAGTTGGGTAAAAAGAATGGACTTGGTGAGTTATAAGAAACCTATGGTTGATTTTTTAAAATATTTCAATAATGGAAATCAGCTTTGAGGGAGGCCAAGTTTCCCTTAGTTTATGCATGGATGTTGGAGGTGAATCTATCCAAGTGTTTTAGACGGTAATCTTGGATGTTAATGTTTTATGGTCCCCTCATGGTTTTTTTGCGCATGGTGAGTTTGTAAAGGCATCGAGGATTTTTTGGAATCTTGAGTTGAAGTATTAGGGGTCCTTTTCTAATGATAGTGCTGGAAAATATGAAGGTGGTGGTTTTGAGATAAATCATATATTGTGGATCATGATATCAAGTAAGTTGTTAGTTGATGATGCGACTGATGTTTTGGATTGGATGAGCTTGTGAAATGTTCTTTGTGTTATGTTTCAGAAAAGGGAATTGACATGGGTTTTGACCTGTTAAGAACATGAGCTCTTATGATGAAAGTTATGATTTGGTTTTATTTGGGGTGTTTGGATGTGGGAGGAGGTCATTGGACCTTGAGTTATGGAACGATGTTGGTTGGGGATGTGGTATTTAAATCCTTTGTTCCTTGGCTGATGCCAGATGTTTTGGGGGTTTGAGAGTTGGGTGGGAGAATCAGACCGAGGGTGTACCAATTGGCTCCCAGGGCGGTTTAATACTCTTATGATATTTTATTATGTTATCATTTTTGTAATTTTTTCTTAGTTCTCTAATTTGGTTTGTATGGTAGGTGTTTTTAATATTGAGTTAAGGATGATGTGACCTTCGAGGAGCATCATGTTTGTATTTTGGATCAATGGGAAAATTTCTATGCTTAGAACTATTTATTTGGTCCATGTTTTGTGATGCTCTGTCTATGTTTAAAAGTATACATAGGATATAGAAGTTGATAAGTTTTCCTATGGAATTACAATTTGTAATGGAGGCTTGGTGATGTTGGAGAATGTAACTCAAGAAAAATCTATTATATAGTGGGGAGGTTGCAAGATCCTTACCCTGGGATAAGGTATGTTTTGGTTTTTATTTTCATTTGTGGAATGATTATAGGGAGTATTGTAGGTCTAAATGGTGGTATGGGCATTAAGGACATGAAAAATAAGGGAAAATGCCAATCTATGATGAGATCACAATTGGAATATAGCTAGTATTAAATGTTAACTATAACTATGAAACCTGTGAACGGGGTTCATGGTTAGGAAAACTGTATAGGGTTTCTTAGGAGACCGAGTAGCTTGAGGTCCTCTTCGACAGTTGCTATCACATGGTAACCGCATAGTTTGTCTAACTATGTGGGTCCATGAAAACCATGTTTCATAGTCTCCTTTTAGATAGAGTAAACCACATTGTAGGATCACGGTTTGGAAAACCATACAACCAAACCATGTGCCTTAGAGAAATTTTCGTTTCTACTATTTTCTCACCCAATATTATTTCTTTCTCCCCAAAATTGCTCACCCATTCGACACCCTATAACTTGGATTATGAACCAATAGCCCCATACACCTATATGGGTGTTTTTACTTCTATTATTAGGTGTTTGGACTATATTTGGATGCAAATAAAAGCACCGTATAATTAATCAACTAATTTTCCTTCCATTTTCTTGAATATTCTTGGTGTGTTGTTTTATCAACTTCTGAATCCCTAAAACCCTCTTTTTCTAGAAGATTATTAGTTTTCTTGTAAATTGTTTTTAGGGATGGGATAAAGGGCCATTATTACAAGATCAGTTGTCTATGAGCATGTGGTATGTTGTTTATAATATTTTCCCATATTCTTGAGGTATAATAGGTGTATGTAGTAGTTCTAAGTTGCTGCCTTGCTGCAATTTTTGGTATTTGGAAAAAGAAATAAATTTGGTCATTAATGTGAAGTGAAAGACTCTTCACAGACCCCATTAGATCCATTTGTGATTTGAAACAGGACATATGGCTACACTAGATGTAATAAAAACCCATGATAGTGATGAAATAAATAGATAAAAGTTGATATAAGGTAATTATGGAATTTAATGCGTTTTGATTGTTAATTTAAAATGTGTTCATGGTTCAAGGGATAATCAAAATGTTAATATACTCATTTTTTTGAAATGCCTAATAAGATTTTCAAATGGTTGAAATGATGTGTTTTGGTCTTTGATCATGTTATAGTTTCAATTAGAGAAAATGTTTTTTAATGGTAGGAAATGTTTTAAAAAGTGGGGTTGACATTAATAAAATTAAGAAGGGGGTTCTTGTTAGATTTAAATTGTGTTTTTAATTTTGGGGAGGGTTTACCCTTATATAAATGTCATGGTGGTTTCTTAAATGAATTGATAGGAATAAATTGAATAAAAATATATTTTTAATTTTTAATGATAATTCCCCTTATTGAAGGGTAGTTTTGAACTGTTTTATTTAAGTGAATTATTTATTAAGGATCTCAAAATGTTTTATGTTGTGTTTTGGGAAATTGTAAAAAGGTGACAGGGTCACATTGAGATTTCAAGGGTTTAATGGACTCTTGGGACTTTGATAGATGATGAATGATTATAGGTAGTGGTTTATGATAAATAATGTAATAATGATAGATATGTTTGATAATGTAATTATTGAGGATGGTTAGATATGATGTGCCAAATCCCTATTGGAATCATGGATTGATGATCTATGTTTTCCTACCTATGAAAAATATTTTTGGTATGTTGGAATAGCACTCAAAACCCAGGTTTTTTCCAAGAAATACTGATGATCTAGGTGCCTAGGTAAACTATATATTTTTATGGGAATGACAAATGCTCCTAATCCAAATGGTATAGACATGTAATTCGATATTAGGGATGGGATGGTCATACGTGGAGTTCCAAGTCCTAGCCGGATTCATGGAATGATTCTCCATGATTATTTTCCTTGAACCTGGTGGTTGGGATTTATGGATATGCTGTTCCATGTCATGATTGGATTCATGGATTAATGATTCAGGTTTTCTGACCCATGGCCTAGTGGTTTGGATGGCCAGACATGACGTGCCAGACCCCTGTTGGATTTTTGGAATGTTGATCCTTGATTTCCAACATGTTAACCCTATGATATATAGTATGGGTACCACAACTGATGATCTAAGGTATTTTAGATTAAATTAATTTATTAATTAATAGCCTTATTAAATAGAATGATATATTTGTGATGGTGATGATATGATAAAACATAAAGATGAAAATGGATAATTAACAAATAATTAAATGTAAAACATGTTTTCCCTTTCTATTTATTAAGTTATTGGATCATTGTTTATATGAATACACTATTGAAATTTTTTGATATTCCCATATAAATCTTGGGTTGTGGCCTACTGAGTTGTACTCACCCAAGTCATAGCCCACCATGGCACATGGGTACCTGACCAGATGCAACATGTTTTCTATCATAAGTTTATGACATGGACCGGGTATTTGGTTCTTGCATGAACTGATGAGTTAGGGAATGTGATTTTGGGACTAGTTTGGGACTTCAAACCATGTTTGGGATATTTTTTGGTTTTGGTATTATGGATTTTATTTTCATGACTGCATGACCTGTAGGTTTTTCCTGACATTGTTATAGCATGTGTTACTTGGTTGCTTATTGGGTTTTGTCTTATGTTTTACATTTATTGTTCATGATGATTATTAAATTTTTTTTGGTATTATTTATATTATTTCATTACTATGATATTTGAATAAAGTCTCCCAAATTCATCTTTATATACCCACACTTTCATTCAGCAGCCTCTTGCATATCAGGAGGTGCGCCTGAGGTTATGTGGAGACCTGACCTGGGGAACCGGTTTTTGTGGACATTGGGTTGGGATGTTACAAAAGTGTATAAGGAGGTAAGTAGAGAATTTTTTATATCTTACATAGAGAATAACATAGGATCCTTTATGTGAGAACACATACTACATAGAAGACTCTACAAGGCACAATTTTATAGAATTTAGTAAGAAACTTGTCTGAGATCCTTCAAAAGAAAAATTCATGGACTCTAGACATGAGAAGATGTTTAGATAAATCTACATTAAATTGTATCATTCCTAATCACATTATATTTTAATTTATTCTTAATATTTTGAGTTTTGTTTTATATTTCTTATTTTATCTGTGAAAAATGGTTTCTTGTGATAAACTAAGGAACACTCAATATTCTCTCAAATACTTTTATTTTTATTCCAATTAATAACTACAAAAGAGTTCCTTCACAACCATTTATATTTTCATCAGAAATATTACTATGTAATAGGCTTTGTGCTTGTACATTCATTTATACTATTGTTGGTAAAACTCGATCCAGGTTGTTTATCAGTTTATTCATAAAAAAACTTCTTAGCAGTAGGTGATTTCTATGTTGAGGGGATTATGTATTAGATTAATACTAAACCTGTTTTTTAAATTACACTATGTTATTTGATAGTTTTTTTATTTTAATTTACAAAATGATTTATATTTTCAAAAGTGTAACAAAAAATTAATATTATTTTTAGTATTAATTTTAATTTATAGATTCTATTTGATTAAGTTACATAATCTCAAAAGTTAATATATTAATAATATATTTTAACTAATCTTTGGTCCTTCTTCTCATAAATTATATTAAAGATAAAAATTATATATTTGTACTATTTTGATTAACTAGGATTTTTTATTAAATTGGGGATTTCATTTTTAAATTGTTTTTAAACATAAAATTTATTGGGAACTCAATTCACCCCCACTACTCTTGAGTTACTCACTCCAACTTGTTGTATTGATCAAGTACTTGTTCCAGGATACTTTAAAATATAGATATGTATATACAAAACCCCATTTGATAATTATAGTAATCTAGTTTGTCTCATGAGATCTATCGATGTATCAAGAGGATATCTTTAATTGAGCCTTGCCCATAACCGCAGGTCTAATGCATTTCTTATGTATTGAATAATCAATTACATTCACCAAAAAATTTATTATAAACAAATAACTATTTTGAGTAAAGAATATGAAATATCAACATTTTCCTAGACAATCAAAAAACATTAATTATAAAACTCTCTATATAAAAATGATATATGTTTTAAGCAATTTCTATAATAATGATACAAAGAATATGGATATGGAATTGAAATGTAACATCTAAGGAATTACGATCACAAGAAAGTGAAGGTTTTAAGTGAAAAATAATGATAGAAAAATTAATAAGACATAAAATATGGCCATCAATATTGGGTTTTCAATTAAATCACATCTTTTATAGAATAAGATAAAATATAATAAAATAATTTTAAAATATTTTCATTAGATAATTTTCTTTGTGAAAAAATAAGAAACATTTATAATATGATGAATAAAATAAAACAATTATGTTGGTAAAAAATATGTTATCATTGTTTACGTTAAAATACAAACCTTTTGAATTTTTGAAAAAAAGATCAAAATTTATGTAGCACCTATAGTTTCATGTATTTGACCCTTTATTTACATCTTTTATGTATATGTAATGTTAGGGTTCTATTTTTAGACTTTATAAGGAGTTTTTACATGTTTATATGATTTTATGGCATTGTATAGTTTGACCATGGTTGGTAGAAATCGTGAAACACCTCCTTGGAATCCGTGAAACTGAAATAGTGGCCACTTGGTAGGTGCATGGTTAGGTTCATGGTTTTTACAAGTTGTGTGAATACATAGGAGAAACCACATAAGGGTGGACATATTGGAATAACATAGTTGGTGCTTGTTTTTTCTAACTATGTGATCCAACCATGTGAGGTGTGCCTAGAGTGCAATGTCTCATTCAAAGTTAGGGAATAGTTTTCTTAACTGTATGCCCAAATTGTTAACCATGGGAAATTAAGTAAAAAAATTATTGAACTAACTCGGTTAACCCACTTAGTCACTAACTTTTCCACTAATTTGGTCATAACTCGAATTAATCTTCCTCCCAAGGTTGTGGATACTTTTTTTGATATAGGATCAATTCATAAGTGAATTAAAGATCATTAGTGACCCTGATTCATCGGTAAGTGGTCATTATGCATTATTTCCTTGGATTTTTTCCTCCTTCTATTAGAATTATAGATCTAATTTCTTAGTGATAGATATGTGTTTTTTGATGTTGAGCATGATGTGATATGATATTTATGACTAAGGTAAACAAGATATAATGTGTTTTTAGGTTTTTTAATTCGGTTTTTGAAGTTGGTGAGTCGTTTTTTGGTTTTTCCAACTATTTTGATGTACGTGGAGTCTCTATCGAATCCTCCCAATTAGAGCATGATGGATTGATTTAAAATTTATTTAATTTTATGAAATTGGTTGTGAAATTAATGTGTTATTCATTATGAAAACCCCCTTTAGGGATTATTTTGTGAAATTTTGGAAATTATTTTGTTTTGTGAAAATGGAATTTGGTTCAGGATTTTAAAATGATGGTTTTAAAATTATGGTTAGGGTTTTATGCATGAAAAATATTTAGATATTTTTTAATAAAATAAATGTATTATTTAAATGGGTCAACATGGTTTTTTCTCATAAAAGGATAGAATGAGTTTATTTACATTATACATAACCTTTTAGAAATAGAATATTCCATTAGGACACATGGTATTTGTTACCTTGTGATGGCTTTCCAGATCAACATAAGGCTACTCATGTGTATAGAAATTTTACCAGGGAATGCTTGTGTGGATGTGTGGATATGTGGAAATGTTATACCAAAAGGATTTTATAAATTTTTTTAAAGGATCATATTATTTTTTTCATAGAAACTATTTAGTTTGGATAACTTTTTTATTCTTCATTACAAACTGAGTCAAAATATTTAAAACTATTTTATATAAATGCACTAAGATGTTCTATCCTAGTGGTGTGAGTTGAGAATTCATTGGATAAATACAAATGAGTTTTACACTCACCCCCTAATTAGGAACATTGGTGCATTTGTAGATATTATATGTAACGTCCCAGTTCTGAAAGCCGCCCATAGGTTCCCTGTACCTAGTTGGTCACATGGCCTCAAGCGCATTTCCTTGAACACCAAAGGCTGCTGACTAGCAGTGAGGGTATTGGGTGTGATAATGGGGAAACTATTACCACATTAGCAGTGTAACAGAACGGAATTAAAATATATAGTAATAGAAGAAGTAGTAATAACACCATACAATAGTAATCAATGGAATACTATAAGTAATAACTAAAGAACACATATATAAATGATACATGATGCATATGTCTTGGAAAGTATCCAAAAAAATCACACTTCTAGTTTACTTTACTAAACCCAAGTACAAAGGAAAATCAAGTAAAGAACTCTAAAGCATATCAAGCCTCAGCTTTGTCCCATGCTCCCCAGCTCCACATCAATCAAGTACCTAAAGTAGAAGGGAACTTACTCTTATCTATACCCGAAGAAATATAATCTGTTTGGGCCCAAAATAATGACCAAAACTGGGTGTGAGACGAATATCATTAGGGAACCACCCCAAGATCTATTCCTAATAGTTAGTGAATATTTATGGCAGGAAATAATCCAAATGAAGAAGTAAACAAGGATGTACACATAATAACAATCCTAAAAATTCAATTGCATTCATTTTCATATATCAAGTAAGTAGCTAATAAAAAAAGGTTACCCTATAGGATGTACTCATATCCTAACCCCTTTGGTTCAACCAAAAAAACACAAGCAACCCTCTGGGAAGCACACATAGTCTAACCCCTCTGGTTCAACTTTAACAAAGACACTCTTAGGAAGAACTCACCATAAATCCCCCCATGTCCTTGTATCGGTAAATAATAGTCACTTTGAGGAAGCACTCAATGTCCAATTCCCCCTATGTCCCATATCGAGGAAACTATAGACACCCTGAGGGAGCACAAAGTCCATCCACCATATGGTCTCACAACGTAATAGTAAACTAACACTATAAAGAAGCCCTCAATTTCCATTCTCCCTATGGTCTACTACACTAGGTTCTCATGACCCTGTATAAGTCAGTCGTGGAAAAACAACATGTGGAATCCAAATTAAATCTCTATAAATACTTGTCTAAACAATCTACAAAATATAATATCATTTCAGATAATAATAACTCCATCCCAACAATACTAGGAATGGGAAACAAAGAAGCCTAACAGGAAAGCTAGACCAAATAATCAAAATGAGAAAATATGGGAAAAACCTCCATAGCATGGAAAAGTTAACCCTATTCATAAAAAATTAATATCTATCCAAACAAACAAGGAATAACAGGCCATAACAGGGATAAAAACCGTAAACACACAATACCCCGTTCTTGGGTATTGGGAACTTTTTCGCATTAAATTCAAAGACTACCTATGAAAAGGCACAAACCACCTTCCTCGATGTAGTGAGATCGACAAACATGAACCTCATGCCTTGAATTGACCTAGAACATTGCAGATCTACATAAACATTAAAAATTTTCAACAGAGGATAACATGTGAGAGAGGATAAAAGAATAAATGATTTTCAAGAAGAAAGGAGAACTCACCGATGCGATTCTAACACAATAGATGGCGGTCGATTCAGAGATCGAATGGTGAGTCAGGGGATCGATGAAGATCTGCGGCCATACAGATTCTCTAGGATGATACATGCAAAGAAGAAGAACGTTCTTTCAATTAGACATGACCCCAGTCTATTTAATGAAAAAAATAAAGTACACGACATGTTTTTTAAAAGTACATGGCATGTAATTTCCTTTTCCGGACTTTACTTTAGGCAGTCTCTAGGTCACCACACATGACCATGTGCTCGACCATTACATGACCAGAACATGGTCACTAGTGGAAATAGAGTACATGGCATGTACTCCTAAAAATTATAGAAACTCTTTTTTTTCTCAAAAACAATTAGAAAAGAAAAACATACCTAAAAAAGAATATCTGGTTTCATACATACTTCCCCCCTTAATGAAAATTTTCCCCAAATTTCCCTAGAAAGGCGGCCTTAAAGAAGAATCCTAAAAAATTTCTTGCCAATGAGATTATATATCGACCTCCCTCTCCCATGTTTTGTCCTATACTCACCCATGCTTCCATAGCACTCGTGCCAAAATAATATACTAGCCACAATGAACCTTTGCACTTCGATCAACAATATATATAGGGAGCTCCTTGAACGAGGCGTCCACCTTGAGCTCAACCACATCAGGTTGGAAAACATGAGATGGTTCAGAGAAGTAACTTCAGATCTGAGAAACATGGAAGACATCATTCATAGCTCGATACCTTTTAAGTAACTATAGCTAATAGGAAACCAGTCAGACTCTCTCCAAAATCTCAAATTTCCTGACGTACCTCAGCAAAGTTTTTACTTTGTTTCCTAATCGTCATGTGCGCCAACCTTAGTTTGACACGCAGGAAAACTTGACCACCAACCATGAACTCTAGATGTCATCTCCGTGGAACAACATAAGACTTCTGTCGTGACTGTGTAGTATCCATCCTCTTCTGAATCAACTCTATCTACTCTGTGGTCTCCTGGACAAGACGACGTCCTAGCATAGCTGCCTCTACTGACTCTAGCCAACATAAGGGTGATTGGCATGGACAACCACAAAAATCTTCAAAAGGTGTAATCTGAATAGTTTCTTGAAAACAATTATTTTTGGAAAATTCCAAAAGGGGTATGTGCTTCTCCCAAGAACCTATAAAATCTTGGACACATGCTCGAAGCATGTCCTCAAGAACCTGAATTTTACGCTCAGACTAGTCATCTTTCTGGGGTTGATATGTTGTACTCAGAAGTACCTATGTAACCAAAGCCATCTGAAGTCCCTGCCAAACCTGAGAAGTAAAACTGGTGTACCTATCTAAAAAATGGAGTGTAAAACTCCATATAAGCATACAATCTCTCCTATGTATAGCCTTCCCAACCCATCAACACTGAAGGTCTCCTTAATCGGAAAGAAGTGAGCTACCTTCACGAGTCCGTCAATGACAACCCTAATTGCATCATTCCTTCTAGGCTACCTCGACAAACATGTCACAAAATTCATCGTGACATCATTCCATTTACACTTAGGAATGGGTAGCTAATACAAAAGCCATGCTGGTCACTGATGCTCTACCTTCACCTGCTGACAGGTGGAACACCTCATGAAAAACTAGTAACATCTCTCTTCATACCTAACCACCAATAATAACTGTGCAGATCTCGATACATCTTGGTGACAACAGAATGAACCACCCAAAATGAGGAATAAATGTCTCACATCATCTCCTCGTGTTTGTATTCAGGAACACACACACGTCCAATAAAATTAATGATCTCATCCTCACCTATTGCCTATCCACGAATAGGGTCCTCACCTGAAACACTCTCCCATATGACTACACCTTCATAATTTGGTATTTTCCTCATTCATAATCGATCAAGAAGAGTATAGGTAACATATACAGAATATAGAAATGTCTACCCCTGAATGTTGTGCATCTCCAAATGCATCTCAGAGAACAGAGATATTAGATGACACTCACTAATGGCCTCCTGAACTGCATGTATCAGAGTCCTCCTACACAACGCATCAGCCATAGTGTTTCCCTTCCCAGGCATGTAGGCATGCTCAAAGTCAATATACTGAAGGAACTCAACCCACCTTCACTGTCTCAAATTCAGATCATGCTGAGTGATGATATACTTGAGAATTTTGTGGTCGGTGAAAACCAAAAAATTATCTCCCAATAGGTATTATATCCAATAACCTAAAGGGGGAACAACTATAGCCAACTCGAGATCATGCGTTAGGTAATTTCTCTCAGGTGGCCTCAACTTTTGAGACCCGTACGCAATGACCCATTCTCCCTGTATAAGCACTGCTCCCAACCCAATACTTAAGGAATCACAGTAAAATGTACAGATCTTTCCTGGCTCAAGAAAAAATAGTATCGGTGCTAAATTCAACCTCTCTTTCAGCTCTTGAAAGGCTAACTCCCAAGATTCTCACCACAGGTACTTCACACCCTTCTTAGTCAGGCCCGTTGGTGGCATTGCTAAGCATGAAAAGTCAATTATGAAATGTCTGTAGTAACTAGCCAGCCATAGAATATTTCTTACCTTAATGAAATTATTTGGATGCTCCCAAGAAACAACTGCTCTCACATTCTCTAGATCTACTGATACTCCTATCTCTGAGATAAATGACCTGAGAATTGAATTTGTTCCATCTAAAAGTTTCATTTTGAGAGCTTAGCTTATAAATGAAGCTATCTCAGTGTACTGAAAACAATCTAAAGATGTGTGGCATGGTTGTGTCTAGCGTGAGAGTACACCATGATATTTTCCATGAAGACCACCATAAAAGAATCCAAATATGGATGGAACACTCCGTTCATTAGTTCCATGAAAACTGTAGGTGCGTTCGTGAGACCGAACATCATAACCACACACTCGTATAGACCATACCTGATTATAAAGGTTGCAAGAGTTATATCTAATAGTATAACATGAAAATAATGATAACCAGATATTATGAAAATCTTTGAGAACACCCAGGCTCCTCGAAGTTGATGAAAGAGATCATCAATACTTGGCAAGGGATATCAGTTCTTGATAGTTAACTGGTTCAACATCAGATAATCCTCACAAATTCTGAGGGTACCATCTGCCTTCTTCACAAACAGGACATGAGAACACCAAGCAATGGAACATGGTTGGATGAAACCCTTTTCCTGTAACTCCTCCAACTACTTCTTGAGATCCTACAACTCTGGTGTAGCCATCCTATAAGGAAGATTGTACACCAGTGTCACTCCTTGCATGAGATCAATAGAAAATTCTACATCACGCTCTGGAAGAAAACCTAAAAAGTACTCTAGAAAGACATCTATGAAATGATCTACCACTAGAGGAAAGTTCATATGTGAAGTCCCCTAGTCATTTAGATATAGACTATAAATCTTGGCTGTAACTCCTCCCGAACCATGATGCTCAGGTCCCACTCTTCTCACCTGAACATCCCATTCTCTCATATAAATAAACCATCTGCCCTCTGGAGATGTGAAACTCACCCAATGATGATAAAAATCGAAAATAGTCTTGAAGGGAACTAACCAGTCTATTCTGAGAATGAAATCATAGCCTGTCATCTCTAGGACATAAAGGTCCCATAATAAGTGACACCCACCAACCTCAAGAGGGCACGCCCTGCACTGACGTACACCAGACATTCTATTTCCCAACAGAGTGTCTAGAGTCAATACATCAATATAATAAAAGATACATAGCACAAGGATATCCACAATAGAAACATATATAAATCTATGGGAAGACCCTGTACCGAAATGTGAAAAAGAAGAAACTGAGGCAACTAGGATCGTAACTCAAACTGTAGAGGATCTAGGATCCTACTCCGAATGCGTCTGCTTCACTGCAAAAGGCTGACCTGCACCGTGGCCTTGTGACCCTGCCTAAAGACTCTGAGTTAGTCTACCCTATTTTCGCTGAAAGCCTGGTGACTAGATACCACGACCACGAAGTCCACCTCAGCCAGAATGGCTGAAAGAACTCCAGTTCCCAGACTGGTGAGAAACTGGTGGTGCTGCTCCTGAATGAGGAGTCATATAAGAATCTTAGAAACCAGCTTCTGGTGAGAAAAATGGACAGAAACACTGAATATGGCCCATGTTTCCGCATTATCATCACTCCAAGGGGTCTCTCGGGCAATGTGGACTCGTATGCCTGCTCTTCCCACACTGGTAGTACACCACCTGTCTACAAGAATATGCTTCTCTTCGCCTCGTAGCTCTATGTGTAGACTCGTTGTGGTGCTTCTTGCTGTCAGTAGGTGGAATACTAACTTCATATGTCGAGAATCCCTGGATCACAAATCCATAATACCTTATATTTTTCTCTGTGATCATCTCCTTGTTGACTATAGATGTGATGGAAGTCAGCCTAAAGATGTTCACCTGAGATCAAATTTCATACCTGAGTCCATCCTCAAACTTCTTTTCCAGAAATAACTCATCACCTCCTGAAATGGGGTTGAAGTGCAGAAACCCCATGAAACTAGAAGAATACTCCAAAACTGAAAGAGTACCCAGCTCCAGACTCATGAAATCTTGGGCTTGATCGGCCCTCAAATTCTCAGGGTAGATGTAGTCATAGATGGCATGCTGAAACTCATCCCACCATCTCTTGGAGGATTCTTGAAGAATATATGTAGCAAGATTCACCCTACTATTTGGAGGCATATCCATATGCTCGAATATAGAAAACATTGATTCTAACCATGACTCTGTAGCTTGAAGTTCTTCTTCCCCTGTGAAGGTGTGAGGATGCTGCTGCTGGGAAACCTGCGCCAACACTTCCATAGAAGAGGCTGGATGTAGTACTCATTGGAAGGTCTGCACAAACCACATAAGGACCTCTCGAAACTATGCATCAACACCTGTGTTCGGAATGATGGCTGTTTCCAATACAGGCACAACTGGAGGATCAACTGGTAGTCTCTGATCAACCATATCTAGTGTCTGATCACTGCCCTTTAACTGGTGGATGACTGAAGGACATCTCAGTGGCATGAATCTGAAAGTTCAAGCACACACCTTAGATCAAGATTAATAGGGACTGAAACATAGAAGTGTAAGAAGGGAACAAGAGAAATAAAGAATTCAAGTTTTTAAAAACATGGATACATGGCGTGTAAAATGCCAAAACAATGTGTTCCCTTAAGCCTTCACATGGGCATGTACTTCTGCCAACCCAGGTGGTGTAACAACCCATACACACGGCGTGTTCTCCTAAAACATGGCGTGTACTTGAATCCTCTTCCCCGACCAGAGTTCTTCTACATGGATAATCCACACAGTTCTCCTATACCTAGACTACATGACATGTAAGTGACAGACGTGGCATGAACTATATGAACTTCACTGACCCGTGTTGTTAGTTTCACGACTGGTCACACAGCTTACTCTACATGACATGTTTGTTCCGGACACAGTGTGTACTAGAAAGATTTCACTGAACCATGTTGTTCGCTACACAGATGGATACATGGGTTACACTACACGGTGTGTTAAATATTGACACGACATGTATAACTTAACTTTTATCCATTCCTGTCATTAGTAAAAAGGGTGGACACATTGTGTACACAAAACAATGTGTACAACTAGTAGATGACATGTTCCGCAAAATATTTCCCAACCCGTGTCTCTGGACACACAACCAGTGAAACAATTAGAGTCTACACAGCATTTAAATATTGTACACATCATGTACTTAATAAAAACAGTTCCTTCCAAAATAGAAGGACACATGGCATGTATTCATCATTACACAACTTGTATTCTGGGTTCTTCCATACATTATTCCTTGGAAACTACTCTGGATCCCATAAAACACTGAAAAAAACATTAATGTGCCAAATTCCATTATTTGAGGGCCCATACTCCCTGCGAATCAAAGCTTGACATCTTATACATGTCATTTTCAAGCATAATAGTGTAATTATTCAGCAAATTCGGATCCATGAGGGCCCATAACACCTCAAGAACCAAAGTTTAGATTTCATTCAAACAAAACCTTACACAATTTAACACCCTATCAAAATCAGGTATTCTATCAAGGCATCTATCACAACAACATGCATATCTAGAACAACATCTATCACAACAATATGAAATCACTATTTCACAAAACATGGCATGGCCAGAATGCATGACATGTGATTTCAAACATGTGTCTATATGATGCATGAGATGTAATACCCTCATCTGATTGGGTTGCAACAAAAATAGAACCTTAATAATATCAACTATAAAAGAAAAAAACATGTGACTCCCCCAACGGTGAAATCAAATCAACTATAAAATTGAAAAACCAAAAAAAAATGCAATAACGAGGTAGATTGGATTTTCCCTGTACATGGGTTAGCTACTCCGGGGCACAAATTTTTACCATGTACCTATTATTTTCTATCCCTGGCTATAGGATCCATACGGTATGTCAAGAAGAAATTAATCCCTCTGATACTACTTGGTAACGTCCCAGTTTCAGAAGCTTCCCAGAGGCGCCCCGTACCTGGATGGTCACATGGAATCAAGTGCATTTCCCTGAATGCCAGAGGTATCCGACTAGTAGTGAGGGACTTACGTGTGAATGTGGGGAAACTGTGCCCTCCTTGGTAGAGTAACACATCAAAAGTGAAACAGATAGCAATAGCAGAAGTAGTAATAACTCCATACAACAATAATTAGTAGAAGACAGGAAGTAATAACTGGAGAACACATATATAAATGATGCATGATACATATGTCTAGGAAAATATCCAAAAAAATAAAAATAATGGAATATAGTACTAAGCCAAATTACAAAAGAAAACCATGTAAACAACTCTACAACATCTCAAGCCTCAGCTTGGTTCCATGCTCCCCAGCTCCACAACAATCAAATTCCGAAAGTAGAAGGGTGCTTACCCTTATCTATACCCACAATAATATAATTTTTTGGGCTCAAAAGAATGACCCAAATAGGGAGAGAGATGAATCCCATTAGGAAACCACCCCAAGATCTATGCCTAATAGTTGGTGAATATATATGGCCGTAAATAAACAAAATGAAGCAGTAAACAAGGAAGTACACATAGTAACAATCCTACTATTTCAATTTAATTCCCTTTAATATATCATGTAATTAGATTATCAAAATAAGGTAACCCTCTGGGATGTACGCACAGCCTAACCCCTCTGTTTCAACCAAACAAACACAAGAAACCCTCTATAATGTACACACAGTCGAACCCCTCTGGTTCAGCTTTAGAAAAGACATTATGGGGAAGAACTCACCGTCAATTCTTGCTTAGGGTCTCGTATCAGTAACTAATAGGCACTATTAGGAAGCACTAAAAGTCCAATTCCCTAGGTGTCCTGTATTGAGGAAACCACAGACACTCTGAAGGATCACAAAGTCCATCCCCCATATGGTCTTTCAATGTAACAGTAAATAGACACTCTGGAGATTCCCTCAACGTCCTTTCTCCCTATGGTCTACTACAATAGGTTCTCACGGCCCTATGTAAGTCTGTCATGCATAAAAGATATGTGGCAGCCAAAGTAAACCACAAGAACTACTCGGCTAAACAGTCTACAACATATCATAGCATGTGCGATAAAAATCACTCCATTCTAACAATACCAGGTGTGGGAAACAAAGTAGCCTAACAGGAAAGCGAGACCAAAAATTAAAAATAAGAAAACATGGGTCAAAACACCATAGAATAGAAAAGTTAACCATATTCATAAACAAATAACCTCTATCTAAACAAACAAGGCATATCCGGAAGTAATAGGGCAAAAAACCATAAACATGTAATACCCTGTTCTTGGGTATTGGGAACTTTTTCACATAAAATTCAAATACTATATACAGAAAGGAACAAACCACCTACATCGGCATTGTGAGATCGATATACACTAACCTCAAGCATTGAATCACTCTATAACACCATATATCTACAAAAACGTTAAAAAGTTTCAATCGAGAATAACAGGCGAGAGAGGAGAAAACAAGAGATGATATTCAAGAAGAAAGGAGAACTCACTGATGCGATTCCAATGCCATTGAAATTGGTTGATTGAGAGAATGGATAGAAATTCGGGGGGCTCAGAGAAGATCCAAGTTAGTACAAATGCTCTCGGACAAGACAAGTGAAGAAGAAGAATGTTCTGTCAATTAGACGCAACCCCAGTCTATTTAATGAAAAAAATAAAGTACACAGTGTGTTATTTAAAAGTACATGATGTGTTCATTACTTTTATAGACTCCTCTTTAGGCGGTCACTAGGTCACCACACATGACCATGCACTTGGTCGTTACACGACTAGCACACGGTCACCAGTGGTAACTGGGTACACGACATGTACTTAAAATTACATGGCGTGTACTTCTGAAATTTCCAGAAACTCCTCTTTTTTTAAAAAATCAATGAGAAAAGAAAAACATACCTGAAATAAATATCCAGGTTCTTACATTATATTTCTCGACATAGGTAAAATAATGGTATCCCATTACTTTAGTGATGAATTACAATACCTCAATAATTTCTTGTTGAGTTTGATCATGGAATTGTATGGGTGTTTTTGAGTTTAAATATTTTGTGCCTTTGTGTTTTTTGGGTTTTGGTTTCCTCTTTGTACTCTGATAATGTTTTTGGTATGGTTTTGTTTTGTCATGTATTTGGTAGTCATGCATTATATAAAGGATGGATTGGTTATGGTTATCTAATTTTTATTGTTTTATCATTAAATGAAAACCCTTTCACTAATTGTTTGTAAAGCCCTTGGAAATTATTTACATCATTTGGTGTCTTGGGGATGTCACCTACAACCAATAACACAACCTCTGCATCTTCTCAAGATAATGGGTGAGGGGAGGGATGTAACAAATTGTTTCAGTTTTTTTGGCCTAGATTTAAATAATCATTTTTATTTAGTCCTTGATTTGGGTTGGTAATAAGGTGATAAGATTTCTAGAAATTGAAATGTAGATCATAAAAAGGCATATCTAAATTATTTTTGTTGAACTTCGGGTTACCAGAGAGTTCAGATACATTAGTTTTTTGAGGCACTACTAAGAGTTGTTACCATATTATCACTAGTTTAGCTGTTGGGAAGAGCATGCCCATCATTGATAGATAATTTTTACAACTTTTAGTGAAGAATTTATTTTGAGTAATGATTTTTTATTTGGTAAAAAAATAGTTGTTTTTAAAAAAAGTTGAAAATTGTACCATTTTCAAAAAGAATGGTTGAACTTTTAAAAATTGTTTGAAAGTGTAAAATTGATAAATTTTGTAATTCCTTGATATGATATGTGTGATTTATTAAATATGAAAATTTTAATCCATCAATTTATAGTGTGTGAGACTATATGGTTTTTTTTATTATAGAGAATGGAACCAGGTAGATGGTGTAGAAACCAATTGGACGTGGATGCTAAGAATGTGGTCTCACCAAAGCCATAGGTGAACCAATAGTTCGTCTAGAGTATTATACATGCATTTCATATCATGGATATAAGGAACATAAATTATGGACCAAGTAAAGTGGATTATTTTGTTTTGTTCCAAGAGAAGAATCAACCCATCTTTCAGGGTGGCTACAAACCAAAAAAGGAAGAATTGTGGATAAATAGTTTTAATTGAATATTTGAATTCTTTCACACTAGTTGAGTAGAGACTGAAGTTGTAAATGTATATACTGAAGGATATGACATTTCAGTGGTGGGATTGAAAAATTGATGCCAAATTTGAATAATTCATCTCATGGGATGATTTTTTTTAATTATTATACAAAAAATTATATCCCCACATGTTCATAATTTCAAGAACAATGTAATTCATTAAATAGAAGTAGAAAAATATATTGATAAGAGAGTATGCATCTATATTTATGAATGTAGTCTTATTTTCAACCTAATTTGAAAAAAACGATCATCATTGAGGGAACATATTTTTAAATTAGGGTTGAGGCCATAAATTCTATAAAATATTTTCATGATTTCTATATCAGATTATATAAGGATGTTAACTAGGGAATTGGTGGAAGAAAGGGATATATCATGTAACACAATGGGAACAAGCATGCTTATTCTAAAGGGATCATGTAGGAATTGAAATTTTTGAAATATGTGTTGGAGGGACACATATTCTCAAGGGTTGATATATCATAGAATTAAAATATGGGATTGGTCAACTTAACTTCTTAACTGAAGAATAATATGAAATTTTTTCAGTGTGGTTCATTCAAATATATGAAGCGAGATTTCACTAAACCAGCAAGATCATACCATAATTGAAATCATATTGTAAAACTTCAGTGATACTATCATATTGATCCATGGTTGGGTGCTTGGGACACATCCCATACTTCTAAGAAATTATATGCTTTGAAACGATGAGGGAAATAGAAAAACTCTCATCAATATAATCAAAAAAGGAGATTCTTGAAATACCATGAATCCTAAACTAGTATAGATTCAACAGTGTAACAAAGATCAAACTATAAGAAGTTTGAAATTGTACAGAGATGATAAAATTATCTTGAATGATCAATCTAGACCATAAATGGTGAGAGGTGTGACTCTTTTGAATTGTACCGTTATGGAAGATTTGTTTTGTATGGGTGAATCCCATTCATTTATTTCTTCTCCTATTATTGATATTCTAGGTTTTCTTGTTGATATGAAAAATTCTCTATTGAAATTTCAAACTCCTCTTGTTCAAAGATAATTTCAGGACTTTATGTTCAAATCATGTTCTATAAGTTTCACAAACCAAGCCGAAGTTCCCTCCAACTTGACACCTGACCCAGTTTCTGGCATGAACCAAAGGGCATTCCCAATCCCCACAGGCTAGAAACTAGTTCCAAGGTATGAAAACAATCTTTGGGAATTATTTCACCCGAGTTCATAAATATAGACAACCATCAATAATAACTAAAACAAAACTAAATAATCATAATCAAATGAGGCATAACAAATTCTCGATTCAAGGTTTACAGTATTTAAAGAAAACCCAAATAGGATATAAAAATAGAAAAAGAAACTATCCCAAAAACCATCACATAATAAGGAAAGCATCATTCTCAAGCCGCCACGACAACACCTTCATGGGGAACCATTTACATCTTGAACCACCATCTCGAAACATCATTCCTTTACCTATGTCAAGGACAACCATGTCTATTAACACCCAATGGTGTATGTAGGGTGTGAGGTGAATTCTAGTAGGATTCAACCCAATAAATGAGATTCCATGAAATTAACATTATAAGATATATTTACATGAATGTTTTATAAAACCAAATCATGAAACATTTATATGGAAAAAAATTTAGAGGAAAACATGATTGATTTTTAAATAAATTATAAAGTGTACAATATTATAATGGTGAGTACAATATCATGAAAGATTACCATTTCATGGAAAAAACCTCTAGGCACTAGCTGAACTAGACATTAGGAACACCATATCTCAGTGAAAACATGGTATAGAAAACACAACTAATAACGTTCTCATGCATGAGCCATTAGGAGGGAATATCCCACAAGCCTAATGATCTCCAACATCATAATTATTTAGTTAGGTATGTCATTACCGGTCTTTCTAGATAAATCTGAGACATCCCACATCCATGTAAACTACTTTACTAGTCCATGTCCTCCAACCTAGATACCTAGGTTTCCCATCATGCTCAATTTCTATTCCATATATCATGTTCAAAATCACTTTCACATAAACCTATACTAAACATAATAACAAACATGATAGACCACCATTTTCCAATCCCAACCACTTTTTCAAAACCAAAAACACTTCATATTCATTTCAAAATATTTTTTACATCATCTACAAATTTTATCAAGTATCTTCAAGAAACAAAACAAGGGGACCATATGAAAAAACATGGAACATAGCCCATTTCCTATAAAAACCCTCTTTTTAACACTAAAAAAACATGGATAATTTCAAAAACACCTCTTTCACCTCACATTCAATCTATATGAAATAATTAATAAGTAAATAATGAATATTAAAATGACCCAATAATGTTTAATCATGGAACCACCTAACTTAAATGATGAAAATTTTGAAAAACAATTCTAAACACAACCACACCCCATGAGAACCCTATAATGGAAATATCGAACCATGAACCTCGATGTCGAAGCCTAAAGAACAATATCCCACCCTAAAAATGTCACCAAACCTACTAGAGATATGAAACCCCAAAATAAAAGAGTTAATAGACCATATAAGTCAAGGAGATACCAAGAAATGAGAAACTTACTTGAATATTTATGGAGAAATCACTCCAAATACACCACCAAAATTGAGCTCAAGGGTAAGAAGAGTGCATGGTAGGAGGTGCCTAGGGTGATGAATCCCAAAGGGGAAGTATTTTGGGGGTTTAGTGTTAAAAATCAGGGTGATATAAAACATGGAAGTCCAATATTTAATGACCTGGATAGGCTTCCCAGTTAGCTCAGATAGTTTTCCAAAATGTTTGTAAGTTGTGCAAACCATGATATCATAGGAGGAAACTCCACACAATTAACCCAAATTATTTACAAACCATTCACTAACCATGTGATAAATCTCTTTCCATAAAAGCTACATGGCCACGCGGTTACGTGGGCAAGGGAACATTGTTTGGAAAACCATGCACAAAATATGTGCACCATGCTATAAATAAAAAAATATTGTTTTCTCACCAAAACACAAATGGAATCCAAAATGAAAATTATAAAAAAATAATAAAATGAAAAATATGTTAAAATGAAATCACGGGTGTGGAAACTCTCCCCACTATGAAAAAATTCCACCCCATAAAGTGAACTTGAAGCTCATTCAATGAATAAAAATTGATACCCTTTCTCAACCAATGTCTTATACTCCAAAGTCTCTTGAACATAATTAACATGGTTCTATATAACATAGGCCAGTGGAATATATTTATGACTAAGCACATTCTCTTGGCAATCAAAAATCTGCACTAGTTTCTCCTTGAATGAAAAATCAAGTTATATTTCCAACTCTTCCCAGTTGAGCACATGAGATGTATTGGGGTTATAATTCTTCATATGGGAGACTTTAAACAAATAATTAATTAACACCAATTGTGAAATAAATGCTTAATTATATGCCACCTTACTGATCCAAAATGTGATCTCAAAAGGTTCATCATACCTTGGCATTAACTTTCATTTCTTTCCAAATGACGGTGACCCAAGTGAGGTGACACATTCAAGAACACTTGGTCACCCACAAAAAACTATAAAGAATTGTGACTCTGATTTTCATATGATTTTTTATGACTTTGAGCTATCGAAAACCATAATATGATCATCTTGACCTTCTAATATGTCTCTATCACTAAGCTCAGTCCCAACTGTGAGGTGTCACCCTTGCCAGCCCAAAATAAAGGAGAATGACATGATAAACCATATAGAACCTAAAAAAGGATTCATTTTGATTTTGAAATTTTAACAATTATTATATGAAAAAATTAAAATCCCAAATGGCTATCCCATGATCCTCTAAAATCCAAGACACATGCTCCGAGCATATCTTCCAAAATCAAATTCTCCCATTCAATTTAACCATCTATTTGAGGATGATATGTTGTGATCAATTTAACAAAGAAAAACAGTTAATATTTAAGGACTTTATAGAAATGATAGATAAAATAGGGATCTATATCAGAAAAAATTACTGATGACACACAATGAAGCCTCAATACCTCTAGAACATATTATTTTCACAACTCTTCCAGCTTTTATGAATCTCTAATCAAAATGAAATGGATATATTTGGTCAAATGAAAAAACAATATGAAAATGGAATTAATTCCCTGAGGTGTATGAGTTAATCGAATATTAAAGTCCATGGCGATCTTATCTCACTTCCAGGTAGGAATGTGTAGTTGTTGGAGCAAACTAGAGGGCCTTTGAGGTTCCCCTTTTACCTACTGACATGTATAACACCTCGATACAATGTGATATATATCCCACTTCATACCTTGCCACCAAATATACTGAATTACATCATAATACAACTTGTTAGTCCCAAGATAAAAAACTCACTAATACTAGTGGCTATCTTTCAACACCACCTTCCTCAGAGATAACAAAAACACAAATAATGCCTTGAAAAATAAAACAACCTTGGGAGACAACAACCAATCAAAAGGTGTCTCCCATACAGGAAGGTACTTCGAAGTCTATTGGCATAGCTCATCGTCTAGATTCACCCACTAAATCAGCTCTATAGGGGAAATTACCAACTATAAACTATCTAAAAACACACCCCCACTATGATCCTTCGTCTCAAGGTGCTTATGATAAAAAATCCCCCTCATGGTCCACTCATCACTAGAGTCTTTCAATGCATGCACTAGAACTGTTTTTCTTGAAGCATCAACCACAACATTACCTTTTCCCAGGGTATAGACGATATCAAAATCAAAACCCTAAATAAAGTCAACCCAATGATTCTATATTAAATTTATATATTTGGGTGGGGGGGATATATGCCATGCTTGTATTATTAGAACAAAATAAATATTTTTATCCAAAAAGATAATGACACCATTTATTAAGGGAATACATCTTTGCTGTTAATTCCATGTCATTGGTCATGTAGTTCTTTTCACGTAGTCAAGGTAAAAGAGAGACATATGCCACCAAAAGGTAATCCAATATAATAAAACTTATGAGAACTATACCAAAGGCATCAAAATAAACCACATAGAGTATTTCCGATTCTAGAAAGATCTATTGAGGAACGTTAGTGAACCTATGATTGAGGTCCTTAAAAGATTCCTAAAACTCTTAGACCCATTAAAACATCACCCTTTTTTATGTGAGTGCTTTTGTGGATGAAGAAAGTTGAGATAAGTCCTGAAAAATCCATCTATAATAACCGTCTATTCCTAGAAATCTTCTAATCTCTAACACATTCATCTATTTTTTCCAAGACATGAATTCATTAATCCTCTTGATGTCCACTAAAACCCATTGATATGAGATTACAAGGCCTAGAAACATTAACTATTTAATTGAAAAGGTACACATAGAATGTTTTTCATAAATTCGATGGTCTCAAAGAGATCCTAATACGATTCTCAAATGCTTCTCATGATCCTCCCCAATTCTGGAATAAACTAAGATGTCCACCATGAAAACCACAATGATGGAGTCAAAGATTTTATGAAACACCCTATTCATAAGTTCCATAAAGACCATTGGATCATTTGTCCTACCGAAAGGCATGGATAAGTACTCAAAATGGTAGTACCTATTTCAGAATGATATTTTCAGAACATTTGCATCAATTATTCTAACATGGTGATAACCATAATGAAAGTCAATTTTTGAGAACCAACTTCCCCCTTTATATTATGAAAAAATTAATAAATGTGGTTAAATGGTTACTTATTCTTTACGGTAATCTTATTCAGATTCCCATAATCAATGCATAACTGGAGAGATTCATCAGCCTTTTTTTAAAATAAAAATGGGGCAGTCCAAGGAGATATGCTCAGAAAAATAAATCATTTGGAATCCAAATAATCTAGTGGTACCTATAATTCCATCAACTCAGTGGGGGACATAAGGTATGAGGGAAGAAATATGGGTTTTGTTTCCAATTCCAAATCAACGGGGAACTCCACATCCCTCTCTATAAGGAAACCAGAAAATTCCTATGGAATTTTTTTTGAAACTCATCACCATAGGAGGTAATACAAACATAGGAAGAATACCATAATTATAAAATGAGAGTAAAGAAAACTGAATAATGAGATTACCCAATTCTGTGAGTAGAGGTCCAAGATGACTTGAACAAGGATACAATTCTCTATGAACAACCTGGGTACTCACATCAGGTGGTGTAAAACTCACTCACCATCTATAGAAATAAATGTGTGAATGAAATCATACAATCCAATCCCTACTAAGTATCAGATTAAAGTGGTGAATTTTGAAAACATGAAAATCCCATTCGAATTCAACCTATAACATGGCGAGTTCACAAGATAGAAACACGAATCCCAGATCTTTATTCCTAATGAAGAGTGTTACCAACTCCATCGCATATGACATAATATCTTTTGAAAAAACACAAAGAATCAACAATAAAGGAAGATATAAACAAAAAATAGGCACCAGTTTTAAACAAGATAACAAATAAGGATAATGACATCAAAATGGTATCTTGAACTGTTGAAGGCCCCGTGTCCAGTTCTGCTAGTGCTTGGTCCACTACATGAAGATTCCTTGTCTCTACCTAAGAACGAGAATGAAAATTGTACAATGGATATGATCTGAACTAACTCTACACAGATAATGATCTAGCCTTACTACCGTGACCACCATATACAAATCCCACTGTCTAGGAAGGCTCTGACTGAGTTATCATCCCTCTAGAATCTACAGATCGTGGAATACTCTGATATGGGCGCATCACTTTAGAAGAACACTATAGGGGTACCATTTATCTACATTGATATCAATGTTTCAGTAGAGATATACACATAGGTCATTTGTGTCCTGCATTCTTACATCGATGGCAGACAAATGACCTAGCATCCGAAGCCATAGACGAAGAATGCCAGGAAGGATGGCCAGAACTACCACTTCCCTTCTTCCCATGCTCATCCCACTTCCTCTTATTTTTAGATGACCTTCCACTACCTATTATTGAAACATCCACAATAGAATCATACTTACCCATAAAATCAATATCAATCATACAAGTATAGTCAACCACTTATAAATATCTCTTCATCTTGAATAGAAATACATGAGAATAAATATCAGGCTGAAACCCCCCTCTCGAACATCTGAGCCTTCATCTTCTTGTTTGAAATTATTTTAGGTGCATACCGAACTAATTCAAAAAAGTGGTGGGCATAATCAATCATGGACTGGTCCCATATACAAGACACATAAACTCCCATGATCTTGTGTATTCTAAGACGACATGACAATAATGATAATCAACAATAGCTTTGAAGTATTTCTAGTCCATATGCTCATGATTTCCAGTTTGGACTACTAATCCCCACCACCTATGACTGTGAAATTCTATTAAGAATGAAGCACATTAAACCTTGGATTCCTAAGGAGTTTCATGAAATTAAAAAATCTATTTTTTTCTCAATCCAATCATCTTATTCTTTATGTTTCGTGCTACCATGGAAGGAAGGTGGCTTGTTCATGAGAAATTCTTGATCTTTTTCCTTCCTACAAAATGATTCGGCCTTTATAACCAAAGATGGACCAATACCTTCTCACTGTAACAATTCTTGAATAGACCAAACCATTGCTTTGACTAATATCTTACCAGTTGGTGAGTGATAACTCTCTCTAGCGTTTTCATATGGTTACACGTCAATTCTATGGGGAGCCATTTTGCAACAAAATGAAATAACAAAAAAAAACTATAAATACTATCATTCTGAAACATTTTCAATTATAAGAAAAATACAAAAAACCCTTAAATACCAACAAATCAAACACCCAAAATAACATAACAAAAAAATCACTCCACCTACACCCAGTGCCGCATACAGTATACAGCCTGCATGTCTCACCATGATGACGATTCAAATGAAAATTCTAACATCCCATAGTGGCTTGAGATCCATTAAGAGTTGTGTTGTCCAATCACCCTATTCACAACTAGAACATCATGTCCAAATATTCCTAGCTTTTTTCTATCGAGACTCATCCCTAATAACAATAACCAAAAAAATTTAACCTCATCTATTACCATTTTTTCATGAACCAAGCTAGAGTTCCATCCAAACCAACACTCAAACCAAATTTTTTCACAGCCCAAAGGGAATTATCGATCCCCATGGAATGGAAACTATTACCTGAGTATCAAAAATATTATTTGGGAACCATTTCACCAAACATCATAAATATAAAAAAAATAAAAAATGAAAAATAATAACAAAAAACTAAATAATCATAATCAAATGAGGAATAAGAAATTTCAGATTCATGGTTTACAACCTTTAAACAAAACCCATTGTGGCTACAAAAAAAGGGAAGATGAAATTATCCCAGAAAACACCACAAAACAAGAAGAGCATAGTTCTAAAGCCACCACCGCATCCCCTGCAAGGGGAACCACTATCACCCCAAACAACCATCTCCAAACAACTTTCCATTATATATGTAAGAGATAACCAAGTGTTCTTACACAAAAATGTGTTAGTATGGTGTGATAGAAATCCCAATAGAATGAAACCCAAAAAAATACATTACATGCAATAAAAATTATATAATAAATTAACATTCATTTTTTATAAAAGAAATCTGGTAACATTTAAATGGAAACTTTGTTTGAGGAAACCATTTTTTCTTTTTAAATAACTAACAATGTTTTCCATATGCTGAAAGTGAGTACAATATCACAAAAATACCACTATGTAATGGAAAACCTCTAGGGACTATCTCAATGGGACACTAGGTACATCATATCTCTGAGAAAATGTTGTAAGAAACCATAACCAACATCATTCTCAGGAATGATCCATGAGGTGGGAGTATCCCATGGGAATAGTGGTATCTAACAAAGTTATTTTTAAGTTAGTGTTGTCATCATCAATCCTTCTAGGTGAATCCAAGGAAATCCACTTCTGAGTCAACTAGTGTACTATTCCTTGTCCACCTACATAGATACCTAGGTTTCCCTTCACGATCAATTTCCATTCAACATATCACATACAAAATCAATTTCACATAAATGTATTCATAATGCAATAACACACATGATAAATAACTATTTTACAATCCAAAACCCTTTCTGAAACCAAACGCACACCAAATACATTTCAAAATAGGTTTTTCATCATCTATATGTTTTATTAAATACATTCAAGACACGAAAAAGGGGAACATATAAAACACATATGGAACATAGACCATTTCCTTTGAAAAATCCATTTTTAACACAAAATCACTTTGAATAATTTCAAAAACACTTTTCACACCTCACATATTATCTGTATGATATAACCAAGTAGTAAAGAAATCATATTAAAATCACCAAATAATGTTTCTGCATGGAACCAACTACATCAAATGAAGAAACTTCCAAAAACAGGTACTAAACCACAACTACACCTTAAGTGAACCCTATAAAATAATAATCAAATAATAAACATTTAAATCGAAGCCTAAATAAAAATATACAACCCTAAAAAATTCACTCATCCCAAAGTGTATAGGAATGTTAAGGAAAATAGGGAGACAACCCTAAAAGAGTGGGATAAACCATGAAATGAGGGAATTACTTCAAGATTCACAGATAATGAACTGCAAATCCATCACCAAAATGGAGCTACAAGGGAGGAAGAGTGCTAGGGGAGGCTCCGGGGGTGAATAATCTTAAAGGGGGGGGGGGATTTTTGGGGTGTAGGATGAAAAATTTGGGACAGAGAAAGCATAAAAAAAAACCAATTTTTATTAACATGGATTTTCCACATAGTTATCCTGTAACATTTTACAAATCACGTGGAAACCATGTGCCCTATACCATCCTAGATTGGCATTCATTAATGTTATCCCACATAGTTTACAAACCATATTATAACTATGTGATAAACCTCTATAAAAAACACCACTTGGTGGTAAAATTACTTGGGTAGGGGTGCATAGTTTGGATAAATGTGCGCCTACCATGCACACCATTATGTAAATCCCAAAAAAACCTTTTTCACCAAAAATATAAAATGAATCCAAAGGGAAAATTCTAGAAAAAAATTAAAAATAACTTAAAAAAAAATCACATGTGTTAATAAATATCAAAGGGTAAGGTTTTATTTGGGATTTACCAATACTTGTTATGGATGACAATAAATTAATCTTGGGTCTGGATTTGTTTTCAATGTTAAAAATCACACATCGACTGTTATATCCAAGGGGTTAGTTTTGAAACTGTAGACGGCGTCAGTCATATCTTGAGAAGAGATAAAAATGTGAATGTAAGTGGAGAAGGATTTTTGGAACCAAATATTGGAACAATATTATACCAGTTAGCATGTTTCATCTTGGTACCATTATACAAGATCAATAATAGATATTTTGAAACCATAGAATATCAATTTATTGATATGTTTCATCATAATTTCTCATTGTTCCCACCCAAAATAGAGGCGGATCTTAAAATTGATCTCATGTAAGAGACTAGTCTTATATCACATCCATATTATCAAATGTTGCCATCAAAATTAAGGGAATTGAAAGTCCCATTGAATTATTTGGAATGAAAAGGATTTATTCATCCGAGTATGTCTCTATAGGTAGCACCGATCTTGTTTTTGAAAAAGGGGAATGTTACTTTAAATATTTTCATAGATTATGTTAAGATTAAACAAGTTATGATGAAGAATCGATATCCACTTAAATGAATTGATGATTTGTTTGATCTATTTAGAATATCCTTGTGGATCTCTAAAATTGAGTTTCTTTTGAGATATCAGCAGTTACAATTTCGAAAGGTGGATATTCCAAAGAGATCATTCAAAAGTAAATATATCAATTATGATTATGTGGTTTTTCCTTTTGGTATAACAAATTCACCATCCATATTTATGGACTTGATGAATCATATATTTCAATAGAATCTATATTATTTGTATGTGGTGTTTGTGGATGATATAATGGTGTATTCTAGAAAAAAGGATGAGCATGGTCACACTTAGTGATAAGATTGGGTATCTTGCAGGATCATCATATGTATGAAAAACATTTAATGTGAGATTTTTTGATTCAAGAGGCATGTTTCTTGGACCATGTTATCTATAAAAAAAGACTTTTTGGATCTATAAAAGATAGAGGTTGTGATCTATTTTAAACTTCCAAATAATTTTATTTAGATACACATTTTCCTTAGTATGGATGGTTATTATCGAAATTTTAATCATGAATTCTCATGACTAGATTCACCAATGAAAAATTTGATATATAGAAATTTACCATTACAATGAAATGATGAATTTTTAAAATCTTTTCTAGAGATTACTATTTAATTTACATCATCAACAACATTTATATTGTCTACTCCTGAAAACATTATGTGGTATATTTTTATGCTTTGGGATTTGGTTTAGGGTGTGTTCTCATGCAGGTAGATCATGTTGTTTCTTTTGGATCATGAAAGTTGTTGTTTCATGAGAATAACTACCCAACTCATGATTTCGAAATAGATATTGTGGTCCACGATTTGAATATTTAGCATGATTACCTATTTTGTGAAAAATTCAGATTTTTTACATACCATAATAACTTAAAACACATTTTCTCACAAATAGATTTTATTCTAATGTAATGAATATTGATGCAATATCATGAAATTATTGAATTTGAAATAATGTATAAATAAGGTAAAATAAACTATATGGTGGATGCATTAAGAAGGATGTAATATTGTGCATTAGTAAAAGTGGTATTGGATTAATAGAAACTAATATTTTAGATTGCTGACATGCACTTATATTTTGAATAATGAGGCAATATTGCAGTTTTCTTTCCAATTTATTTTTTTCGTTATTTAGTTGAGAATGTTAAGAGGAAAATAAATATGATTATGAATGTGTATCTTTGATTTAAAAACATGGTGGGGATACTATTGAGGGATGTAATATCGATTCAATATTAGTTTTGTGGTTTTGATATTGTGTGGTCATATATTTAGATTTTTAGGAACAACAATTTTAATCATAAAACCATTTGAAATGGGTTGTTAATCATAGAATAGAAAATATGTATAAGGAACTGAATGAATAATATTGGTTGGAGGGAATGAAAATAAAATTGGATGAGTTTTTTTTATATTACTTTCCTAGAAGTGGGTTAAGGAATATCTGTAGTAGCCAGTAGATATGTTTCTTTCTTTATGATTTCCCATGTGAAAATGGGATCATATCCTTATATAATTTGTAATAGGCTTACCAAGGAAGGTTTGGAAACACTATTACATACGAGTGATAGTAGATTGAATAAAAAATTCATTCCACTTCATCCATATTCAGGAATCCAATATTGTAGAATACTTAGAAAAAATTTATATATAAGAAGTTATAAAGAGTAATGGTGTTCTAGTCTTTATGGTATCTGACCAATATATGGGGTTTATGCCTCACTTTTGGAACCCCTTAAATCAATCCCCTGGGACTCAATTGACTATAGCCATAACATATCATCCTAAAACAGATATAAAATATGATTGGATGATTAAAACATTGGAGTATATTCTTATGTATTATGTAATGGATTTTAGTGGCTCATGGGAGGAGAACATACCATTGGTGGAGTTCTCATATAATGAGAGTTATCAAGCCTTTGTACATATGAATCCTTTGGAATAATATTTAGTTGAGGAAGAAAAGAATATAGATGGATCTGTGTCATTAGAAATCATATGCATATCATAATTAATGAGTGTTTTTAGGTGAGTGATCATGTGTTCTTGAGGAACTCTCCATGTCTCGAGAATTTTCATTTTAGGGAGTAGGGAAAGTTATCTCCTAAATACATATTCCCTTTTAAGACACATTAATGGGTTGGTGAGGTTGAATATCAGTTGGATATTCCACCAAGTTTCATTTCAATGCATAACTTGTTTCATGCATCTCAATTGATGATGTTTCAAAATGATCTTAATCATGTGATTTGATTGGATGACACTGATCTAGAGTTTAATTCTACATTGGTTCATGTTCCAGTATGAATTGCGGGTTTCCTAGAGAAATTAGTTCATGAGAAAAGCATTGGCATAGTGTGGGTTTTATGGAATGATGGTGAAATTCAAGAAGAAACATAGGATAATGAGAATTAAATGGTGGAGTTATGGACAAGAAATTCAGGAAAATGGTGGTTTTCCACATTATAGGGACAAAAAGACCAATGGTGCGGAAAATTTAGCACCCCATGTTTTTGGTGCATGACCCATTATTTATTCATATTAAGTATATTTAATTAAAAATTTATGATTTAGGAAGTTCAAAGGAGTTTTCACATGTTTCTTAGGATTTTATAGAGGTAGATGGTTTGAAAATGAATTTCCTAAACCATCAAACACCCCACAAGAAACCGTGAAACTAAAATAGTTGGCATTGGGTGGGCACACAGTTTGGCTAAAGCATATAGATGGATAAGAGAAACCCTGTATGGATGGATATAGTGAAATACCATAGTTTGTGCACAGTTAGTCTAACTGTGTGAACCAACTATGTGAAGTGTGTTTAGAGGCAGTGGATTTTTCCTAGTTACTGAGAAGTTTTCCTAGCCGTGCTCCCTAAAAGTTCACCGTGGAAAATTAGATATGTGAATTCTAGATATAAATTGGTTTTCCCCCATAATCCCTATTTTTTCACTAAAATGGTAATAAATTGAATTCATATTCCTCTAAAGGATATAATGTATTTTTATTTTAATATAGGACAAATTTCAAAGCATATCAAAGAGTTTTAGAGTCCCAGATTCATCATTAAGTTTTTTTATTTATCATTTTCCTTAGATTTATTCCTCATACATCTCTTGAAATCATAGATATAATATATTGGTGATATATCTATGTTTATTTATGTCAATAATGATTATATGTGAATATTTTATTGAATTAATCAATATTTTTTTTTTGTTTTGAGAGTTTCAAGCCTGATTTTTGAAGTCATTGTGTCATTTTTTGGTTAAAACAATGGTTCCGAGGTAGGTGGATTCCCTATCAAATAATCTTTACAAGAATATGAAGTATTTATTTCAAATTGATTAAATTTCTAGAAATTGGTTGTGAAATTAATGTTTAATTATTGATGGAATACATATTTAGTGATGGTTTTGTAAAATTAGGGAAATTGTGTTGTTTTTTGGAACTAGAACTTGGTTCAAGAATTTAAAATGATGTTTTTAAAATTATGGATTGGTTTTGATGCATGTAAATTTTTTATATAATTTTTTTCATTAAAAATAATTTTTTCATGAAAATGGGTTTTCATGGGGTCATGGAGTATATGGTTAGCATGAGCTCATTTGAATGATAAATGACCCTGTGAAAGGGCATGTTTGATTGTGGCAGCTGGTATTAGTTTTTTATGATGACTTGATAGATCAATGAGAGACCACTCTAGAGTATGGAAATTTCACATGGTTATTAATGTGTGTATGTGTGTATATGTGGAAAGGGTACTACAAATAGATTTTAAAAATGGGTTTAAAGGCACATTTGATTATTTTCTATCCAAACAGTTTGGATTGGATAAATATTTTATAATTTGGTATAAACTATTTTATTTTATTTTAAACTATTTTATATAATTATGATAATATTCTGTATCTTAGTGGCACTATTTGGGTAGTTATTGGGGAAAACCTACTATGTTTTATAATCACCCCCTACTCAGGATCGTTTGTCCATTTTCATATAGTATATATCAAGACCTGGGTAATTTAAAGGTATCCAAGATCATTAGTAATTCAATTTGATACCTTTTTAATGTATATTTTATTTGGATCTTGGAGTTATTTGGATGTTTTTGTGTTTAATTATTTGGTTTCATTGAGTTTTTTGGGTTTTCTTGACCACTTTGTACTTTGATATAGTCTTCTTGTTTGGTTTGGTTGTGTCTTGTATTTCATACTCATGCATCAAATAGTGGTTGGATTTACTATGGTTTTATTAGTAATGTAGTTTTACCTTTAAAGGTAAAATCATAACCCATTTTTTTATGAATCCCTTGGAATTTATTTCCATCTTTTTGAGTCTTGGGGATGTCACTTAATGTTGGTAACACACCCTCCTCCTCTTCCCAATACAATGGATGATGAGCGTGATGATTCAATTTACCTTTTGGAGAAAATTAAAAAGCTACCATTAAAACCTGGTAATGTAATTTAAAGATAACATATTAGTTCTTTAATAAATTACCCAATAAAATTATAAGGGATTTTGAAATTGTTGTTAAAAAATACAGATATGAAATAAAATATTTCCAATCAATAAGAGAAATAAGATATGATATTTCATTAAATATATATTATTTTAATTAAAGTGAAAAGAAAAGGTAATTATGGAATAAAACATGGAAATACTTAAATATCATGAGTATTATAATATATTTTTTTTATTAATGATAGATTATAATATTCCTTTAATGAAAATACAATCATTCCTAATAATGTGATTGTCAAAATAAAGTCATTCATATTTTGTAATTTTTTAATTATATCCCCTTTAAATAGTACACCTAAATTTGAACATTAAATATCATGAATAAAAACATATTAATTTTAAATATATAAAAGGGGTAGTATATACACCACATAAAAGAAAATATGTGTATAATATAAAATATTTCCCAATAAAGTAGAAATTGAGATGAAAATTTCATAACTCACACCTTTACTTAGATAAAAAAATTTAAAATAATTTTTAAATGTTTTGATATTTTATTAATCCCCAATATTACCATATTAATATTTATCTTAATTATATATTCTCATTACTTATTCATTACCAATTAAAGGTAAAATTAATCATCTGGTGTTAACTATTTAGTTTTCTCATGCATGTTTCATCACAGAAGTTCAGCTTCTTATGAATAGGTTATAGTTAAATTATCTTTAGAATGATATTAATGTTATATATAATATTTATTTATTATATACATTTTTATAACCATCCATTTATGGGGGTAATGAAAAACCAATCACATCCCTCAATATAGGTGGTAGACGACACGTATGCACGAGCACTGTTATCATTTTCCAACACATATGTGGGATAAGAGGTATGAATTATTTAATCATAGAAATATTAAAACCATATTATAAATATAATTTAATTTATTTGAATCCATATATATATATATTATCCATGTTTGTATGTGATGAAAAATGATATACATCAACTCGAGAGGTGGTAGTCTACACATATGCATGAATGATGTTGCTATTTTCCATTAAATGGATTAATATTTGAGAAAAAGGTAATACCATATACATAATAAAATTATATTAATATAATTATACTGATTTTATTATATTATTTTGGTAAATTAATATATATAGGTGATAGAAGAAGAAATTAACTTGAAAAAAGTCGGTTAATATGATTACATCTTTGTTCTGAAACAACCTTTAGAGCTTCACTTAAGGATATTACGGTTGGTATTTTGGGAAGACCAAAACCTCTAGAACATATCCTAGGATGGTTGAGAGAGTATTAATTTCTATTTTAAACATTAGTTTCTTTGGGTGGCATGATTAATAGAAGAGATTTGGAATCTTTTGTAATCATATAAAGAAAAAACATGGAATTACATAAAAATATTTAAAAATAATACATTTATATCCATCATAAAGTGGAACAAAGTTGAAAAAATTTAGAATTTTTGATAGGTTAGAGTCTAAATAACTTCAACCAATAATATTTTTTATAAGTTTATGATTCATTTTGGACATTATCTTTTGGTTTAACCACATTGTTAACTAATTTTAACCTTTACTGTGTTAATAATTTTTTTCATTCTTAAGGGGTTATAAATTTAGCTCTTTGATAAAATGGGATCAAAGTGGTGAATAAATGATTTTTTTTACCACATTCAATCCATTTAGTCCCATTTAAATATTTTTATTTCATTTAAATAATTTAATTGTATATAATTTAATATTAAATTCTAATAAAATTATTTGAATAACCCTTCACATATATTGACAGTAAAGACCTCAATAAAGGAATGGAATTTGAATATAATCTCTTTAACCATTAATTATAAATTATTATTAAACAAAAAAAAATTCACCACAATTAATCCATATTTTATTTCTTTTATAAATCTTAAAATCCTTTAATTCGATTGTTATAGTATTTACAAAAGCACCATGTCAATGTGCTAAAAGAATTTAAGGTAAATATACCATCAATAAAAATTTAAAATAAATTACCATCAGAAAACAAGTATATTCTAAAAAACATTTAGATTAATTTATAATAACATTGTATCCATAGGTAATAATATAAGTGAAATTAAAAGATTGTGATTGAATGTTTTTAATTTTCATTCACTTAAAACAATATAAAGAATTTTATTAAATAAAAGTGGCATAGAGATGCCAGAATTGGAAATATATAAATGATGTCGTCAAATTAATCTCATCAAATAAAATATGGGAATGTTTATGTTCAAGTCCATGACCTTAAATAATCCATAAATTTAATCTTTAAATGATAATTTACTTTCTTACATTTCGAGGATCTTTTAATGTTTTGAGTTTTAGAGAATAAAGTCATAAATCTTACATAAGAATCAATATAATACATGTTGTAAAATTCCTATTAGTAACTATTTTATTAAAAAACATTACAGATATAATAATTTTTGTTTCCATGACACATCTTCAAATTTTCATTATTATCTCATCATTTCCCATACTCATCCTCAAGTCACTATGAAAAATATACTAATACATGGGATGAGAACAACAAGATTAGTAAGGGTTATAATAAAACAATGAAAAAAATATTTTAGTCCATTTTAAATCCATGATAACATAAAATATTTTTCTTTTAAAATAATAAAATTTAAAATAAAATAATCATTCACTTACACATGATATCAAATTTATCACCTAATGTTTTTTATAAACCACTTTATAAGAAAATTTAATGGAAAAAATCACAATCATGAGGGTTTACTAAAAAAATGGGTATGCATATAATGAATTTGACATTAAATAATAATTTTTCCTCAGAAAATCATAATCATTACTTAAATAATATTTTATAACTCACCTTTTTAAGTTAAAATATTTCCAAGAAAAACCATTATCATCCATAGGAAACACACATATATATCAGGGGACATCACCTTCCTTGTAAATAATACTAATGTAATAACCAATATGAAAAAATTCTATCATAATTATTTATAGAATAGAATCATTATCCAATGAATTGGTAAGATATAACTAATTCACCCATCATTGGGTTATAAGGTAACCACCCATCATTGGTTTATAACAAAACCGTCCACCCTTGGGTTTTAAAGGAACCACATATCCTTTGTTTTTATATGAACCACACATAATGTTTTTATAATGGTACCACCCCTCATCATAATCAATTCCTAATAACAACAAAATAATCATGTAAGATTAATACTTTCATTTTTCATCATTATTGTTATAAAAATATTCTATATACCCATAAGAAAAACTTTTCCTAAGATTGAAATATCCTTTTCATTTAAAAACATTTAGGAATATTCCTAGAATAAGGGGTCGAAATATTTTTGTATGAATAAAACATGAAATATTAAAATTTATCCAAAACATAGAATAATGGTTATGGTGGTTGAAAAAACTATTGATGCCATATATGATAAAATTGAACATTATTTTTTTCTTTAATAAAGAAATTAAAAACATTACTTATAAAATATATATACATATTACTTATGAAAACTTCTAAAATAATAAAAAATAGATATTATATTCAATTTATAATTTATTTATTTTAATATAAATATATATATATAATATTTTTATGAATATTTATAGGGAAGAGATAGATTTAGAAAATAAATCTTTAAAATATTAAAAATGAGGGTTTTAAAGTAATATGTCCCCACCCTCAAATCTAACTAGTCATGTAAATTACTTATTATTTAGTTTTTCAATAACATATTTTATTTGTTTAATTATTGTACCATGTTATAATCAATTATTTGGTCAATTATATTCATGTCAAACGTTTTGTTGATATTCATATTATATATGAAAATAACCCCAGTAAGTTGAAAATGGTGAAAGAGGTCATTATTTAATATTCTATAGAAAACTTAAAATGACATAATTATAATTTATATGTATTAATTATACTGTCAAAACCGTCTATGAATGATGGTTAAGGAAAAATAACTATGTTTCAATCATGAATATGGTTGTTCATACGTTCACTTGAGTAACACATCCATTTTTCAATGTTCATGATATAAAGAAGGTAAGTGTTATTTTTTATTTCAATAATTATAATTAATATTATATTATATCTTTAAATGGACTTAAATATATCATTCATATGATATGATGATAAAAAAATCACGGCTTCATAGAGGTGGTAGTCCTCACGTATATACGAACAACATTACCATTTTTCAGTGAATGGAAAGACAAAAAAGTATATAACGTATTATCTTTATAAAATATAATATATTTTCTAGATATAATATATAAAGATAAATTTAATATATCATTATATCTTGATATTATAGGCTTTGATAGAAAAAAAGTACATTGGTTCATGAGGTGGTAGTTATCTGTAAACATACTTGTTGTTTTTGTTTCACACATGATGCAAGAACGAGATGGATATAGGTTATGAAATCAACATAATAAAATTTAAATATATTGGGGATAACAATTTAATTATATAATAATGGTTTATAAATATTTTAAGGAGCTGGAAAAATAAATTAAACTAAAAAAATCATTTAAAAACTATGCCACTTCTTCACACAATCTCATTTTCCTCCCACTTTAAGCCATACAAGGTTGCTATTATACCGAAAATACCTATATAATGAGAGGAGATACTCTAGGAATGAATTTGGGAAGATATCTGATGAAATAATTATATTTTTAATTATGAATAAAATAGGATAGGTGGTCCCCTTTTTTATGTGAGGAGAGGGGAACTCCTGGAATTATCTAAAATATTAAATTAATATAAATTAACTTTCTTAGATAATAGATAAAAAATAATATAATTTGAATAAAAGGTGAGTATGGATCTCAGTAAGATAATTAAATAAAATTTAGACAACTTTATATTAGGTTTTTACCCATATATCTTGATTTAACTTATGTTAACCCTTTTTAAAAATTACTATGATAATGATGTTTTTACAATTTAGGGGTCATAATAGTTACTATAAAAGAAATATTGTACCATAAATGGATTATGGTTAATATTTAAAACATTATAATATTACGTTCAATGAATATAGAATTTTTAGGAATTTTATGTCATTTAATTCAATATTATTTGATATAAAATAACATTAATGCCATTTTGGAACTATTAATTTTTGTTGAATTTTAAAACAACTTGAAAACATTGTAACTTGAATATAATCCATTAAAAACTATATAATTGGTTATTTTTATTGATAAAATTATTATAACATAACAATTATTTAAAATTATATTACTTTTAACATTTTAAAAATAATTTATTTCATTTTTCTATAACTTGAATAAATATGCTATTATGGTTGCAAAAGAATTTAATGTAAATATTTCATACATAAAAATTAAATGTAAATTACCATGATAAAAAATAATTTTTAATTAAAATAAAAATTTATAACCAAATGTAATTTATTTTTACCCCTATTACAAAATATTATAGACAGAAAAAGTAACAGAGTGACATTTTTGGCATTATCCTTTACTTAAATATTATAAAGGGAAAATTTTGGATAAATTGAAACAAAAATAAAATTTTTCAAAACATGGATGAAAATGGAAAAATTAAACTCAAAACATAGGGTAAACAATAGTTTTAGGTCAATTTTTTTATTCTTATCATATTTATTTTAACTTAAGTACATGATTTACCATTATCATGGTTATAACTATTTACTACGGTCACAATTCCTAATGACCCAAAATAAAAGGTAAATATTTAAGAAATTTGGAATTCCTGATTCCAAATATGGAATCCTTTTTTTAATATACAATTCACATATGTGGTAGAAATTATTTTAATAATAAATGTGAAACACAAAAAAATAGTGTTTTTATAAAACAAATTTACAATAAAAATGTTTCCATTCCAAATTCAAATAAAAAGTTAATTTAAATGAAATTAATTAAATTATTAATAATATAAGACAACTAATTTTACTTTTAATTAATTTTGAAAATAATATATATTCTTAAATTATTGTTTAAAAAATTTATTTTTCAATAAAAAACAATATTTTTTACCATTCACTCGAAAATCAATCTTTTCAAAAAAGAAGAAAATTGCTTCCTAAGATAACTTTTATGCTGATTTTAGACTTTATATACTTTTTATCAAATAAAGGATTCATATGTTCCGTAAATTAATTATAATATTCACACAAAAAAGGCAATAAAAACCATTTTGAATAAATTTATTTTTTAATAATAAAATGTCTTTACTATAAATTGACTTCTTATTTCCTATGAATTAATAAAAATATTTTTATTG
The DNA here is from genome assembly GCA_963277665.1 of Viscum album. Taxonomy (NCBI): domain Eukaryota; kingdom Viridiplantae; phylum Streptophyta; class Magnoliopsida; order Santalales; family Viscaceae; genus Viscum; species Viscum album. The sequence goes on from OY728141.1 coordinate 1,303,735,179, forward strand.
ATTATTTCATTATATATATTTTTTCATTAATTTATTCTTATAAATTACAACCAATTAAATGGCATGTTTTTGACATTATTATTTAAATAATAATATTTTAAAAAAAGAAATGTAGGAAGATCATCTAGACTAGCACATACTAGGTTTCTAAATAAGAGGACATTAGTTGGAAGTGAATATATGGACATGGAGTAAAATTAATCTCCAAAATAATTATGTATAGTGACAATTAATATTGATCTCAATAAACATCAAGATCATGAGAAAGTAAATGATCACAAAACCATAAACCAAGGTGGTTCGAAAAAGACCATTGATTCATAAAAAATAAATGTAATAAGATAAAATATATGTTTTCATGAAATTATTCCTATATTTAAGATATTAAATTACCATATATACTAATAAATCTAGAAAGTATTCTTCTATAGATTGTATAATTTCAACCTTTAGTCAAGTTCCACACCAATATCTTATTTTTCTACAAATAATGAGTATTCAAGATAAAATTTTCATAACTAAAGCACTTAAATAAACTGTTAATTGATCACATAATTAAACAAAAGTATTAAAATATGTTTCCCCATTATTTATACATATATTTTTTTATCATAAGGTTAGATAATTACTAAAATGATGAATTATTCATTTGATAAAATAAAAAATTAATATATAAATCCTCAACAATAACACCCAAAGTTCATCTTAGATCATTATATAAATAACTAACCATTAAACTATCAAAAACATTCCTTACTAACATTGAAACCCAAATATTTAAATTATTCTATTATATATTTTTCCATGATAAATTTAATATTTATCTCTAAATAACATAAATAAATCTTAACATCTCATATAAAAATGCATACTTCATAATCATATAATCTCTATGATATGTTAATTATCTCTATATATAATCTAAATCACCATAAGGCCACATAATTTTCAATATAAATTATCCATATAATGATCCTCAAATAACATTAATCACTTAATTACTAAATGGTTTTTCAATCCCATGGTTATGTAAATGATAAAACATATGTTACCAAAATCAATTGAATATTTATCTATCAAATTATTTATGAAAAATAAATTTACTATTTAATAGGAAATAACATTGACTGGTGGTAGGTGCTGGACCCATGTCACCCTTTTATTATGGGTTTATGCACCACGGCATTTCAGGATAGAAAAAGTTACCACTAGAATAATGAGTTGTCCTTTTACAAAAAGAATATTAATATAATTCCAATAATTAACCAAAAAATATTAGGATCATCCTCATAATAACCTTATTAACTTAAATTTTAAATAATTTTATAGCCTTAAATTTTATCTCAAATCGTTCATCTTACATCCCCAAAATGTTATAGCAGTTTCTAAGAAATGCCTTCTCATTAAACCTAAGGGTTATATATTCCTACACTCAATAAAATGAACCCTAAAATATCATTAATCACCTCAGAATCACATAACATAAAACCAAAAATGGTCTATCTAATAGATTAAATTCAGGGTCAACCTAAAACTTTTAAACCCATAATAGTATCCATAACTCATAATCTAACTTCTAATGAAAATTTACTAATATCAATGTATATATAATCCTTTTATTTGATACTAATTATAAGGAACCAACCAAAAACTAACCATAAATTGAATCTTTATACAATAATTCAAAATATTGCATTCTGGGGATCTTTTCAGGTTTAGAGTTTTTAGATAATTCGTTCATAACTCTTACATAAAAATCCACAAAATACTTGTTGTAAACATCTTCTTAGTATCCAATTTTTTCACAAAATCAAAATTTTATGATATAATTTTTTTTTCTTCCATTAAACTTCTTCAAAATTTTTATCTTGGCCACATAGTTATTTCTAATCATCAATAATGTCCAATAAAAAAAATTTCAAAAGGGTGATGATCATAGAAATGTCAATAAGGGAAATAGAAAAATATTTAAGAAACCTGTTAGTCCATTTTAAAACCATGATACTTTATAAGAGTTTTACTTTAACATAACAAACTTTGATCTCAATAAGCATTTACTAACACATGATATTATCTTCACAACCCAATGATTTTTATAAAATAGTTTATAAGATGATATCATGAAAATATCAAAATCATGAGCATTTCATAGAGAACATGGGAATAACTAAAAAGTATTTTCTAAAAAGCCTCTATTTTATCCAAAATGCATATAATCATTCATTAAAAAAAGATTATAAAAATTCATTTTAAAATCAAATGATTTCTATGAAACATTATTAGAGGTCATAGAAAATTCATGTATGTGACATGGGATATCATTTTCCATGTCACAATTACAAATAGAAAAACCAATACGGTCAAATTCCATTATAATTCTTCACAGAATATATTCATTACCTAATGAATTAGAGGGATATAGTGGACCCACTCATCTTTGATGTATAATGTAACAACCTATTATTGTTTTATAATGAAACCTTCCATCCTTGTTTTTTAATTAAATCACCCATCCTTAGTCTATAACAAAACCCCACATTATCCTAAATAATTATCAAGAGCCATAAAATAATCAGTGAACTTGAAATTGTACATTTATTATTATTAAGGTCATAAAATATTCTTCGCTCCCATAAGAAAACATTTTAAGATAATGAAATTTCCATTTCATTTAAAAGAATTTTTTAAATACCCATATCAATCAGGAATATTGTTTTCCATTGAAGGAAACTCGAATTAATTTAAATTATTTAAACATTAAACATTTGTTATTATGTTGGAAGAAATTTTAAATGTTGTATATGTTAATATATAACATTAATTTTTTATTTCTTAATGAAATTCAAACATTCCATTTAAAATACATAAAAAGATTAATTATGATAACCTTTTAAAGAAAGTAAAAAGTTAAATAAAATTTCTTTTTTATGAAATTTATGTTTATATAGATATATTCATATATTAATTTTAAAATTATGGAAATGGAAAAGAATGATTTGGAAAATATATCCTTTAAACATTTTAAGTGGTTTTTAATGTATAGTATTTCATAACTAAATTTACAATCATCATGTATGTTCATTATTTTATTGAAAAATAAAATTGTACAAATTATTTATTTGATTAAGAATCATATTGATGTTTTTTATTCTTTTTAATATGCTATATTCAATTACTCAATAAATTAAGTTCACATCAGATGTTTTGATGGAACTCAGCTCAAATGTACAAAATGAATTTAGTAGGTTTGGTATGGTGAAATAAGACATTATACAATTATATCCATATTAATAATAAATATATTATTAAAATTTTATATTTTAATTATTATTTTAAAACCTACTATGAATTATGGTTAAGAATAATGAACTTATTTGTAATAACTATGATGATAGGTCATATATATGCATGAGTAAATGTTCTATTTTTCAATGATCATTATAGTATGAAGGTAATTGTTATTTTATGTATCAATAATTATACTTTATATCTTATTATCTATTTAAATGAACTTATATATATCATTCATATGTTGTGGTGCTAAAAAGAAAATCACAATGCTTTGTAAAGGTGGTAGTCTACATGTACCCATGAATGACATTACCATTTTTCAATGAATGGAAAGGGAATATAAGAGATAATTTTTTAAATATTAATAATTATAAATATTATATGAATATAATATATATAATTTAAATATATAATTATATCCTTCTATGAGGGGAAATGAATAGAAAAATTATAATGGTTCGTGAGGCTATAATTCATTGTAGACAAGATCAATGGGTTTGTTTCCCATTTGATAGAAGAATAATATAGATATAGGTTATTCCATTAACATAATAAAATCAAAGTGAGATTATGAGATTACTATATTAACATGGTCAAATAAATTTTTATGTGGGTAGAAGTAGAAATAAAACAAAAGCATTCCGTTAAAATCTATACATATTCTTTAGATGATATGTTTTTATTTTCACATTAAGCCATCTAAGGTCGGTATTATACTTAAACAATACCTATAGAATGAGGGTAGATATTTTATATTTTTATTTTTATTTATATATTTTATATACTAGTAGGATACTTAATTGTGATGAAAACAGGAGTGGAGGTTCCCATTTATAACAGAGGGGAGGAGATTATGGAATTACATAAAATATTAAATTAAAAAACTTAATTTTCAATGAAAGTGTGATCATAATTGATATAATTATATGATATAATTAGTATGATAATAAATAATATCATTCAACAAAAATATTACATTTTTAGATTTTATTTTTACCCTTATCTTTTTTGTTTTATCCTACATTAACAATTTTTGACGATTACTCGATAAAAATGTTTTTATTACTTAAGGGTCAATATTGTTTCAATAAAATAACAATTATATCATAAATGGAAAGTGGATGATATTTTAAATCATATATCAATCACCTGGATGGTGATATTATTTTAATGAATTTTAAATCATTTAATAATATACTTTTTATTATAAAATAATATTAATCTTATTTTTAAAACTATTAATTTAATCAAACATTATGGTTATTTATAAAATTTGTTTAACACAATAATTTATTAAAATTATATTACTGTTAACATTATTAAAATCATTTATTTTATTTTTCTATTAGTTTAATAAATACTGTGTCAATGTTGCATAAGTATTTAAGGTAATTGTTTTATCCCTAAAAATTAAACAGAAATTAACATTACTAAAAAATCCATTATATTTAAAATAACCCTTTTAAAACAAAACATAAGTTATTTTCATCCCTATAAAAAAATATTATAGATATTAAAAGACAAAGAGTGGTATGATTGACTTTATCCTTCACTTAAAAATTATAAAGGTAAAAATTAAGGGTAAAAGGAAGAAAATGTCATATATTTATAAAATGTGTGTATGTGTCCAAAATCCACTCTTACAATAGTATAAGTAAACATTTATGGTTATTTTTAGTAATTATTATATAATTTGTTACCATAATTATCTAATTTACCCCTATTGTGGTGATAATTATTTATTATTATTATTTATATTAAAAAAATAAAAGGGTAATATTTACCAAATTTGTAAATACTGATTATAAATATGGAATCTCTTTTTGAAGATTCAATTCAAAAAAGTGGTGGAAATTAATTTATGATTAAAAATTGAATCATAATAAAATGCAGTATTTTCTATAAATATTACCTTTTATGTGGTTAACAGTCTACAACAAAGTTATTTTATTAGAAAATATATATAAAATTATTTTGGAAGAATGAGAATTGTTAATTTTCACTATAAACTAGAAAATCAATATTTTCTAAAAAATCCCAAAAATTCACTATAAGATAATTTTGATACTATGATTTTAAAAATGTTATCTTTTTATCAAATAAAATTTCTAAAATGTTCACAAATTAATTGTAATATCCACTCACAAAATTTAATAAAAATGATTTTTTATGAAAACATATTTTTTATGAATAAAATGAATTTAATAAAAATTGGGTTCTTATTTTCAAGAAATTAATCAATATACTTTTATTGATTAACACATTTATATATATTTTATAATGTTGTTAATCCTATTTGTACCTTCCAATTAAACATTAAGGTTATTACTATCAAATTTTAAAAAATAATATTTCATAGTTCATTTAATCATGGTGTTTTGAATCTTGTACAATATCAAACACAATCAGTCTTTTAAAATCATAGGCTATTATAAAATAGATGGGTTTTAAGTCTTATTCTATAGTTTTCAAACTTTTTATTTCATCTTACACTTTTTTGAGGTGATAAATTTTATTATAGTAACTATTCCCAATGGATAAAAATAAAAAATTAACTTATTTAACTAATTTTATACTTCTAATTAAAAATATGGAATTAATTTTATCAAATACAATTTCTATAAGTGGAAAAAATTAATTTAAAAAATAAACCCACAAACTAGATGAAAAAAAAAATTTACCTGGAAAAAGAAATTTCCATGAATAAGATGATCTTACATTAACTATATGACTAGTAATAATCAATTTACAAATTTCGATTAACATATTTACCTATATAACATATAAAACTCATTTAAATAATTAATCATTAGTGATTGTTTTTACCATGAACCTTCCCAGATCATCCCTGAACCAGAAACGTTAACTAGTTTGTGATAAGGCCCGAAGTGCATCCTCAATTCCCACAGGCTGATGAAAAGAATCATGGAATCAAAATATAAATAAATGTGGACAAATTTTCCCAAGAATAGAGACATAAAAATAAATATATCATGCATCACTAACTAGAATAGAAAAATATAAGAACAAAAGAAAAGAAACCTCAATTGAACCAGGAAAAGATCCATATACAAGACACAAAGGAAAAACTAAAACCAACCTAGATACAAAAATGATCTCTATGTTACCTTTTAATCACCATCCCTACCTAACAACCAGTCCACACCATGAGAAAACGTGAGACGAAACAAAACCCAAACCTTTAAAATAACTTGAGTCTACTGATGCAGGCTAGCACAAGTAAGGTGTGATGACACAATAGATCAATAATTAAACACTATATAATCCATGAAATTACTTTCCTGAAACAAAACATAGTCACTAGTTTAAAAATAAAAGTAGAAAATATGTTTTCACTATTTAAAGAGTCAAAAATAACTCTTTCCAAATTATACATTAGAAAACATTTGGTACTTTACTTTAAAAACAAATTCCGATTTCACAATTGTGTTTAAAAACCAACACAAAATTATGATGTATAACCCAGGTAAATGTGTATGTAAGATTAATTGAATCAAAACATAAGAAATAGGGTTTATTAATGTGAAAATTTCCTTAAGATATGAAACAACACATTCATATAAATGAAAAAATAACTGGGAATAATGTACTACAAAACAGTGATGAAAGTACCAAGTGTTAAATCATGGGAATAGCTTGATCATATTAAGATCTAACCCTATATATACTCGGTTCATAACCCTCTATAAATATGTTGATGTTATCGATAATCAATAACTAAATGGATACACTATACTAGCCTCACCAGTAGAAAATTCCACCATGACTATTATCCTACCTTGGAGGATCTAGTCTATATAATTTGTACTACCTAGTAACTGTCCCTCAACCCTCTATATGATGACTAGGATCCCATGACATTATAGAAAGGGTTGGTGTGGAAGCAAGTAAAATTAAATCATTAAAATCATGAACTAATGTATCCCACCATACATGCTAAGCCCATATCATGACTTCATCCAAGCAAAAGACCCCCTATAATCAACATAAAATCCATATATTTGTACACCTTCATGGAAAATACTTTTAAAGTACCAATAAGGCCTGAAATCAATCTTTAAAACCGTGGGGAAACAATTAATTGTACTCTCAATGTTCCAAATGGGGCATTTATGAAAGGGTTTAAGAAAATCCATTTTAAAACAACTTTTGGAGGATCCTTTTGAATTTTGGGAATGATTTATGTAAAAAGTATAGAATTAGGTGAATGGGGGAGTTTTAGTAAACCAAGTTCATCATGATGGAAATCATATGTAATTCTGATATAATAAATGAAAACATCTATATTTTCACCTCGTACACATATGGCTATGAAAATTTTACAGTTGTATATATATAGACTTCCATGAGAGTTTCAAAATTTTGATTGAAAGTAATATAGTAGTAACATTTTTAACAAGCTGAATAGTTTCTCAATTAACGGTACCAAATCTACATTGGAAACCAAAATTCACTGAAAAAAACCTCAACTTACAAAAAAATATTTTAAGACTCTAAAAAGGATATTTTTTTATTAAAATAACCAAAATCATTTTAAAATCTATACCGAAATTTTAGAAACAGATAGAATACATAAAATTTGAATACATATAGGTATAACTAAATAAGTTTATATAAAAACACATTACCATTCAAACTGTAAGGATAAAATGTGGAAAAATTTAACTATTAATCCAAAATCAAGAGAAAGACAATTTTAAATTGATTTATAAATCCTCAATAATCACATGGAATATTGTGGGAAGTAAATATTAGGAGAAAAATATATCAAATTTGTGAAAACATAACTAAAAATTTATAATATAGAAGATCTATCTGAATAGAAACACTATATACCCAAATATAATAATAAACAACATGCACAATCCAACTAACACACTAGGGTTTTTACAAGAGAAAACCAAGATAATAATAAAAGATAAATAAGAGGAAGAAAAAAAAGTAATGAAGAAATCTTCAAAAAATAAAATCCACCATAAAAACATCACAAATTCCCCATAGAGGGCTTTTATAATAAGGGATAAGGTTGGGATAGGCACCTAATTCATGTGGTTCTAAGGGGGGACCTATGAGACATAATCCAAATTTAAAAGGATCCTAAAGGAAAAAATAACCCGTATTGAGTGCGTCAGATGGTTTACCATTAAAGTATACCTAAAAATGTTGTAACTATATAGATCACCAATATTAAAAATTATAGGATGTATAAAAATTAGTCTATATAGTGTTAGACCATTCACCTTAACATCCTGACTGCAAAAATTCCTAAATATTTTACATTTCTAGTGCAAAAAAACTTAATCTCGAAGGTCCTATCCATACAACAAATACCCCAACATGAAAAGTACTTGGGGGTGTCACAATTATCTACACCATGCCACTTTATCCCCCCATAATATCACCAAGATCAAGATAAAAAAAATATTACCATTCACCAATGTTGACGCTCCTTTCCATCACATATTCCAATGAATGGAAAAGTGGAATACCTTAAGCACAAAGAGGGTCACCCTTTCAAGAACATCAAAAATTGACAAAGGCATGGAGTAGGAACCCATTAGGAGGGAGTCGTTCAAGTTTCCTGTGTGCTGCGGAAGTCACTTGCATTCCACCTATGGGTCGCACAAGTCACTTGTGCGCCCTATTCTTTTTTTTCACCCAAGGTGCTCGGTGGCCTATAAATAGCCCCTATGGGCCCCCAATTTTAGGGCCGTATTTTCCAAAACTTAGATTCAAGATCTGGTCACCAAATTCTTAAACTCAACTCTTCCAAAATCTTCTTAGATAACTTTTTACCTAGAATGTAAGACTTTAAGGAGTATGATAAGGCCTAAGTGTTTTGGATTCATCAAAACATGCACCCCTAAGTGTCCCAACCTCCTTAAAAGTTGAAACACTTGTGCGCCTCCATACCCTTTCAATGAAACTTGCACGCCTCCCTTTTGGAAACATCTTAGGATAATACTAAAGGCTTGAGTTAAGTCTCGTCCAAGTATTACCCTATAGATTCTTCGTCACCTAGGTGAACCCATGCCACGCAAGTGCACTTGCGTGGCGAAGACTTGCGCGCCAAATGATTTGTGTGACCATACATGTGTGCCAAATTTATTTGTGTGCCTCTATCCTATTAACCTCTCCTCTTCAAGAAATTAGCCCTCAAAAACCTTTTCAAATCCATTTATGGCATGGTTCCTTTTTTGGATTCCTTATCTGAAAGGAATTCTGTGAGAACCACTCCCAAATCCTCATGACTTACCAGCTTTATGTCACCACGGTTAGAGGTTTCCTATGTAACCTCATCCTTTAATATGAGAAGATATTTTGATTTTGGGCCTCCTTCTTTGGAGTATGCCCCACATTACATGTCCCCTTAACCAGAGCCTCCTTCTAAGAAGTATGCCCATGTCTAGGAGTCCTCATCAAGAGTAATCCCCAATATTAATTTCTTTTGATTTGGGCTTCCTTCTCAAGAATAATCCCCAATCATAAGTCCCTATTAATCTAGGCTTCCTTTTCAGGTGTAAGCCCCGGGTTAAAACTCCAAATCTCCATAAAGTAAAAATAACTTTATGGAACCTACTCCTGGGATTCTTTCTTATGTCATAGTCTTCATCTACATGGGAAATCATACATACGTAATCCCCACGTCATTTCTCATGACTGTATCATTCATAGAACGATCGTCAAGTTTAATGATACCTCTTTTTTCTCACACCGAGCATGACTCACGTGAGATTAGAGTGTAAAAATAATCACGACATCTCTTTTTGGGCCATTAACCATGCATAAATCCCATATTTAATTACCCGAACTACGTGGACTTTGATCTATGCCTAAAAAATATAGTATATAGGAATCCTTTATAAGCTTCAGTCCCATCTTTCATTAATTATTTTCCATCCCATATGATGTTGAAATATATCCTTTTTATTGAACTACATGGGTTTTGATTCCTTTTTAACTAGGATACATAGGTAGCCCATCTACGGGTACGATCCCAACTCTGAAATAATCTCTATTTTTATGAACAACAATAAACTTCAAGTGCCCCACTGAGTGGCTTTAAAACTAGCATGGTTATCATAATGACCAGGAGATTTCTATATAATGTATTAAAGGATACCACTGACTAAGAATCTCTAATACATATGGATGATTATCCATTGATGAAGAACCTTGAATACATATAAAAGATTATCTAAATCCCATACATATCAATCATTGATTTCTAAATCTAAATGAAAAATCATTTTTATACTTCTGGAATTAGTAAGGATTCATGAACATAACTTAAATTTATGAGAGTCCTAGAGTATGCAATAATTCCCCCCAAAAAGTTGTGATGAGCCTGACCTCCCATCCTCTCAACCAATGAAAATTATGAAGCCTCATCGGTCCACAAATAATGAGAACCTACCTTTGGAAAGTAGGTCAAAATGGATATAGAATCATTGGATATTTTTAGTTCTATGAATAAACCTGTTAGAAACTGATAGGAAAGTTTGAACCTTAAAAAAACAATGTCATCTCCATTTCAATAAGAAACAAAAAATGGTGAACCCGACGTGAATCCTTAACCAATTTAAATGATGTTTTACTTATTTTTTAGGACCCTATTAAACTCAATAAGAGGCCCAACAAAGCAGTCAATAACATATGTGCTAATCCAAAAGATGCAGTCTTGACAAAAATATCTTGATTATGTCTGCTATATTAAACAAGCACTCTTTTCCAAGATCTCTCAGCAACACAGAATGACTTTTTTAAAGTTCACACCTGTGAATGCCTCGACCGGTACTCCTACTGGATCCCCGTCCGCTTTGAGGATGACATCACCTATTCAGCATCTTCAATGCTGGGTCTCAAATGCATTGGTGAGGGAATACCATCAACACGGTACCATCCCGACTCTGGCGGCCACTCGACAAGCCCTGCAAGTTAAGAAATCACCCTGGTTTTCCGGACAACGGCGACATGTGGTTAAGAAGTAGGTGGTGCCAACCACCATTTCCAACCATTTCAGGTCTTTATCCCTGGAATTTAACAACCAGTCCCTCCCATATTATAGGGAGGTTAATGAAGAGGTCACTCAATGCCTAAGTTCAAAAATATAGGAGTCCTTCCCGAGGATTCCCACCAACAATTGCCACTAGACTCGTTATGTAGTGCACCTTCAACATGATGAGGGTATAGCCTCTAGGTGTTCGTCTTAGGTTCATCAGACCCGAGCATGCAAGACAAATCGTCAGAGGTGAAATTTGGTCAAAAGGGAGTAGGTTCTTACCTCTTCCCCCTCCAGATAATTCCATAAATCTAACATGATGGTAAACAACGAGCGGTCATAGATAACTGTCCATCCTGATTTCACTACCCAACAGACTCGTCTGGCAGTAACACATCAATCCCGCTAGGAAATTTTGGAAAAGTACTATAAGAAGAAACATACACATATTTATAATTCATTATACAGTCAACAGGTTCATCTGACTGTATCCAAAGAATCTCACCAATCAAATGTGGTGAACACCGGTAAACAAACACATACACCTGCTTACACTCATCAATTCTGTTAGTAGTCTCTTCTTCCAGTATTGAAGAAAGTTCATCAATCATATTTGGTGGAGAAAAATCAGCAGGCACATACACCTGAAATTTTTCAAGCTAACCAACAGTCTTGTTTTGTAGCACCTGGAGATGTCAATTGGAAATTCCCAATGACAAACAGGAGGCAGACACAACTTTTTTCCCCCACACATGAGTACTGTCAGAATTCACATACAGGAAAAGGAGGACAGCAGTAGGAACACACACCTACTCCAAATATGGAATGGACGTATATTACCGTTTTTCCAGCTGAAGTCACCAAGCACATTCTGACAATGGTGAAAGAGCAGAAGCAAATCCCTGCCCATATTCTAGATACCTGTCAAAATATTATAACAACTTGAGCAACATCATAGAGAAAGAAACATAAATCTATCCCTATCATTGGAGTGACTCATCAAAATGTCACTCCAGAGCAGATACAGACCTATGTTCCAGTCGAGGAGGGTCATAGGGCATACTCCCCCATGTCATACATACAATCAAGTGAGGCACATACACTTGATTTAAATGGAGATAATCAGCCTAACCTTACCATTTCTCCTGAGCAGGCACATACACCTTCCCATAATAACCACATTCATCAACAAGTGGTTTCCAAAGTGAGTAAGAAGGCATTCAAGAAAAATACCCATCCATCATAGTTGAAAAATCAAGAACCAGTCTGCAATGAGGCCTTTCTCAATGTTGGAGTTCTTGAAGACCTCAGACAATTGTCTTTTTCAACTCAAGATCCTACTCTATCATTTCCAGATTTTGGAAGTAAAAACAATAATTGATAAGGTCTTCATCAGACACATCATTATGAAGGCTTTCTTTATGACAATTAGTTCAATATCAAAGTATCATCTTTAGATGAGATCCATGATAACCCTTTTCGTGGCCATAAGACCAAGGAGCAAGAGGTTTCATCTTTTTCTATAACCCACCATGGTGGTCCTCCCCATGATGATGAATTTAGCTGTGAAATTTCTCTCTGTAGTAGTGATTCTCATTTCCTTGAAAAGTCTTCAATGGACAATGTAGTAATGAGAAATCCCTCTTATCTTGAGGCACTTAAAAATGCGAAGCTAGTCATTTATGATGCCTTACCACTAGTAGGTGAAATGCTTTCTCAATCAGAAGATAGCCTGAGTTGTAGGTCATTCTCTGAACCACCCCTGGGTCATTCATCTTCTAATTTGACAAATTAATTCTCTACTAATATTGTTTAATCTGGTGAAGCAACAAAAAATCACCATCTTTGGTCCAATCAAGTAGAATAATATTCATCAAATGACAAAGATGAGGTGATGAATATGAGAAAACAACTGGTTAAAGGCGAAATACGAGTCATGTTTTGGCCTTTGGCTGACTCTCAGAATGATATTCTAGAAATGTTGACAGAAGATTGTATTCACGATATTCGTCTCAACATATGGAAAAATATTTATCACTTAAAAGAGAAAATATTATCTTATGATGAATATTAAAATCATGTTAAGGTAATATAAGGGTTGCAACACCAAATTGAATTGGCATCTCCCTCAGTTTCCGGACATCAAAAGGTTGAAAAGCAGCAGAGATCCCTTCAGTGTTCATACCGTGGCTCATTAAAAAGTTTGTTGTAGTTAATTACCAATGCCCCATTTGGTATTCGTATCAGGGGATGGGGTTTTCATGGAGCATTGTATTTCACTATACTATCAAGTCAACAAAGCCCTATAAAATTGGTTTTATGCAATTTTATTTCCCATGGCTGGCCACATCTAACTGGTTTTTTTTGTGTAATAAAAGGGTTGCTCAATAACATGCCTCAACTAGTTCTTCCCAAAGTCTGGCATATAAATAAAAAGTTGTCGAATTACTCTTGCATCAAGAAAATGAGAATATCAAATAGGCTTCTCTTTTAGAGCATGATAATCATCATGTGATATAGGTGTAAGAAATAATCCAAAGGTCATCTCAGCCACGTGATTTGAGTGGATGTTGGATGATGCATCCAGCCAATTTCCATACTAAAATCCAAAAAATCAGGAGGGATTTTAAGAAAGTTTCAGATGTAGAATCTCAAGAGCCACCTCAGCTTGCCAGGCTGGTGACTCTTTTAATCCAACCCTCGGGATAAATAGACAGTATTCGAGGAGTTGAGGAGGAAAAACAGGAACAGCCCCAGTCCAATGGACGGGGGACTTTTTCAAATTCTCAATCTCTCCCTCAGAAAAAGTCAGTCTTCTCTCAATTAGGGATGAATCCAAAAGAGGAACTCAGAGCCGAATTATCATGATATTCCCTCCAAATTACAGTTTATCAAGAAGTTCCTGAGGTATCAACCAAACAAAAGGCAATGTCTCATAAAGGACATGGAAGAAGACAATATCGCAGAAGTGCTGACAGAAGGGGTGTAATGCATTATGCATCAATAAATGTCATCAATTCCATTGTCACTAATCCCCCAAAACATGAGGCTCACTCAGGGGAATCAGATGAAGAAGTTCCTATTCAAGAGGTTGTACACATAGAAACGAATGAAGGAGGTGTGCGTACCAAAAGATAGAGGGTTTCCCAGGGGAAAGACGTTCCTTCGGGTAATTCCCTTCCATACTCCATAAAGGCACATACCAATGAAAAGGGTAAAAGTTAGGTTACATTCCACTGTACATATGGATAAGGCCAATCACTCTCATTAAAGGAAAGGTTCGCATATCAATAAGAAGAAGTGATGGAGTTAGGGAGGTTAAATGTAGAACTACTTAAAGGTAGTATTCCTCTTAAGAATATTGGAGTTAATCAATCAAGGGAATTTTTTATAGCTACTATGATGGATCAAGAATACCCCCTTTACATGTTTACCCTCATAGGTCCAATCCAATGGGTCATAGGTGACAACAACCAGCAATACTACAATCAGTGGCAGTACCGGTCGCCACACCCGTCCAAACCCCAGTTAATGCACCTGCTCATGTCCAAGCTCAACCAGATGTTTCTCATAAATTAATGACTATCCTTGAGTCATTATTATCTCAGTTAGAGGCTATGTAAGGAAAGAGTGCACAAGTTCAACCAGAAAATATATCTTACCTTGAGTGGGTGATGCAATCCCTCCCCCATCAAATTTGGCGAATACCACATTCCCAATTTTTAATGGTTCAGGAGATCCATAAAAAAACGTGACACATTTTGTTTCTTATTGTGATACTATGATGAGAACTCCTCAACAACAAGAATAAGTTAAGCTCAGGTGTTTTGGGTAGTCAATACAAGGACCTTCTTTTGTCTAGAATACAAGTTTGCAATCTCGATCAATTACTGGGTGAGAAGATCTCTGTCAAAGATTTCTTCCTCAATTTAGCTCAACATTTCCAAAGAAGAAAATTTATGATCTTACCAATTGTAACAAAAGGGATAATGAAAGAGTTTCATATTTCATTGCTCTCTAGAAGGGATTAACATATTCCTTAAGTTTAGCACTATCTTAAGAATAGTTGCTGCCAATCTGTGTGGAAAATCTGCATGATGAATTACGCACACCATTGATCCCTGTGAAATACACAAGAGTTTTTTGAGACCTTACTTCAATCGCTCAGTAGAAAGAATACTCTCTTAAAACGAATAAGGCTTAAACTCGTGTAATTATAGTTGATCCAGGAAGGAGAATAGGGAATGAATAGACTACTACAATTACACTTAAACAAGCACATATACCTGCTTCCACTTCAAAAACATAATCATATCGAAGGGATCTAACTACTGAGCATCAACAACCATGGTCGCCTTGTCAAAATGATCAAAGAGGTCAAAGGTGGAAACAATTTGAGGATTTAAAGAACAAAGTTTATTCTTTCCAGAATGAAAAAGTTCCTGGCTACTTCATCTTGGATCTAGAAAACAATATGGTTTAGTTTATGAGGCCCAAAAGGCCAAACAAGGAATGAGATAAAGACCTCCCCAACTATTGCCCATTTCATCAGAAGTTGGGTCATCCCATTCAAGATTGTTTTGTCTTCAAATACTTCCTACAAAAGATGGTGGAATCTAGACAAGTAAAACTGAAAGGTTCTTCAGCCCAGGTAGCATGTGTTACTGCTACTGATCCAGAGGAAGTGGGAGAGTGGCACGAAGTCAAAAGTAAACATGTGTAGAAGTATGATGATTGGATGGCCAGGAAAACAATAAACCAAACTCATGCCATTTTACGAACACAATTGAATCAACCAATTGTGTCTTCTTCTATGACTTCCACAAAAAAAACCACTTCATTAGAAGGAAAATCCTCAAAGAAGCAGCATAATTTGAAGAACTAATAGCAGTCAGAAGAAGACGATCTCGTGTCAAAGCCTAAGTTTTCATTGACTCTGGCATATTTTATGCCATATGCTTCAAAAGCATGGGCACCGCCCCACCAAACGGCACAACTAGAACTGGTTAATCAGGAAGAATCTTTATCATATGAAGAATTTATCTTTGGTTCTGTTAATATGATTCATTTAACAAATTATTATGCCAATGAAAGTTTCAATTATGATGAGCCTAGGTTCCCTATATCTAACAGAGGAATTAAAGGAAGAGACAGAGGTCTAGGATACAGGGGATGACGTGGATATTCAAGAAGCTACTATTTCAATCCTACCCATGCTAGAACTATATATGCGGTAGAAACTCGTGGTAATGCCCTTCAGCGGATTCAATAGGAACCAGAAAGTTCTTCTACACATGGAAAATTCGGTCCAGATGATGTTATTTTGGAATACCGATTAGAGGTCACACCTTCTTCCTATCAGAAAATAGATTGACCTTGTTGGTCTAATATACCAAATCTAGGAGTGTTTCCAATTCCTTCCCCGATATGGGATGCATGTAATGCCAAATCATCAAATTCCAAGGCACCTACAAAAATACATTTTCATGATGGGAAACACAGACCTTTGGAACAAAATTATGATGTCTTGAAACATTTGGCCCAAGTACTAGCCAAGACTCAATTCTGGATGCCTTAAATCTGTCAAAAGATCTTTGGGAGGCACTTATTGAGGCTCTGTCAAGTCCTCAAGAATTCGAAACTGAAATTGCTGCAGCGGAGGTCTACCATATAGAGAATGATTCTGCAGAATGTCATGTAGTGATATCTTTTATAGATTAAGATGAATATGATGTTGTACCTGGACATATCATACCTTTGTATTTATTTGGAAAAGTCAATGACATAGACATCCGACGAGATTTCATTTATAATGGATCAGGAGTCAATCTCATTATTATTCATACACTTCTTTGATTGGGCCTCACCAAATCTGATTTATCTCCTTCTACTTTTATGTTTCAAGGATATGATAAGAATGAACAAGAACCTCTGGGCGAAATTATACCCAGAATTCAGTTTGGAGACCTTGTGTATAATTCAGATTTCATGGTTGTTCGTCAAGATACATCCGTCAACATTTTTCTTGTAAGACCTTTGGTACATCAACATGAGGTCGTACCTTCATCATACCATAAATGTCTCAAATATTGTTTCAATGGTCAAATCGGGACATTGTATGGTGACAAGGACCCATTCAAAACATATGAATCTCAATACATGGAGGCAGAATTTTATCCCATGGAGGGAAAACAAAAATCTACGACAAATAAGGTCACCAAAATTAATGCACCAAATGGTTTGTAAAAGATTCTAGTAAACCCATTCATACATGTGAGTACAGATTATGTGTTTCCTATCAATCAAATTGATAGGATAGAGCTAAATCGAAACTCTCTTATGGAAACTTTTATAATGTCAATTACGACAATCAAGCCAGACAACATGGGAGAAATTATTGATTCACCAAGAAATGATGAAATCTTATATGGATATGTCTTTATTTAATTCTTTGAAATCCAGAAATTCTATACTTCATCAACCAGGTCAGAAGAAGTTATAGCAATATCAGATGAAAACAATGATGTTGATTCCCAATCCATCATCTCCTCTTTATCACCCTAGGAAGACCCTTCATCATCAATAGGGTCTGAAATGGTAGCATTTTCTTGAGTATGTTCAAATTTTAACTTCTCCCCTGGCCATGGAAATTCTACTTCATCATTCACTATGCAAGTAGAAGCATAAGAAGTACCACATATTGAAGAAGAGGAGAAAGATCTCAGGGATTCTCCTCTAGCATTTTAAGAGTGTATCTCCACCACTGTGGATGAACTCAGAAAAATAAATATGGGTACAAAAGAAGATCCACGCCCCAATTTAATTAGTGAGGCCATGACTATTGAAGAGAAAGAAATGTATACATCATTTCTAAAGAAAAATCGAGATATAATTTCTTGGAATTATAAAAATATTCCCGGTCATGATCTCGATGTTTCCACTCATCATTTGGGTTTTCCAGAAGAATATTGAGGATTTAAGCAAGCAGCAAGAAGAACACACCAAAATTATGCCTCCAAAATTGAAGATGAATTTGATAAGCCTATCAAGGCTCACTTCATCAGAGATGTTCAATATCCCAAATGGCTGGCTAATATTTTCCCTATGAAAAAGAAGACTGGACAAATTAGAGTTTGCATTGACTTTAGATATCTTAATCGGCATTGTCCCAAGGATAATTTTCCAGTTCTGATCACATAACTCTTAATTGATGCAACAGATGGCTACGGAGCACTTTCTTTCATGGATGGTTACTTTGGGTACAATAATATATGAATGGCCTCAGAAGATGAAGAGTCTACGGCCTTAAGATCTCTTCATGGTGTGTTTTGCAATCGGGTAATGCCCTTTAGCCTAAAAAATGCAGGTGCAACGTATCAATGTGCCATGAACCATATCTTCAAACCCTTTTTAGGGAAATTTGTTGAATGTTAAGTGGATGATTTTGTGGTTAAATCCAAACAACATTTTGATAACTTGGATGATCTGGAAATCATATTCAACAAACTTCGACAATAAAATTTGAAAATGAACCCCTTGAAATGTCCTTTCGGGGTAACCTATGGAAAATTTCTCAGCTTTTTTGTATGCCATCGTGGTATCGATGTTTATCCTGAGAAGCCAAAATCAATTCATGACATGTAACCTTCTAGAAATTTGAAGGGATTAAGAGGAATTCAAGGACACTTGTCCTATATTAGACGTTTAATTTCCAATTTGGCAGGCAAGTGTTTACCCTTCACCAGATTAATGAAGAAGGGAGTCACCTACCAGTGGACTGAAGAATGTCAAGAATCATTCGATATACTTCGGACATATCTATTGAGTCCACTGATATAAATGCCACATATTGAAGAAAGACCACTTATTCTCTATGTGACAGCTTTAGAGCGATCATTGAGTGCCTTCCTTGCCCAAAAGAATGATGCTGGGAACAAAAACATTCTTTACTATCTCAGTCGGACTATGCTTGAGGCATAAACTCGATATTAAAATATTGAAAAGTGCTGCCTAACATTAATCTTTGCAGTTCATAAATTGAGACACTAACTTGCAACATCATGAGGTCCAATTGGTATCTCGCAATAACCCGCTCAAATTTATCCTTAGTTGTCCAATGCTTACAGGATGTCTGGAAAGGTGGGCAGTTATTTTTCCGCAGTTTGATATCCGGTACGTGTCTCAAAAGGCAATAAAGGGCCAAGATCTGGCCAATTTCTTTGCTGAAAACCCATCCGTAGAAGATACATCTTTAAATATTGAACTTCATGATGAGGAAGTCTTCTCTATTTAAGATAACCCTCAAACATGGGAAATGTACTTTGATGGTTCCTCCAGAAGTCTGACAGGGAAGAAAATGGAAGATCCAAAATTCAACAAAGTTGGGTTACGAATCGTGCGTATTTCCCTAGAAAAGGTAGTTCTACCATATTACTTCTAATTATTGGAAGGGGTCACAATCAATGAAGTAGAATATCAAGATCTCATTATAGGCTTGGAATTGGAACTTCAGGAACAGGTGAATCACATAAAGGTAAAAGGTGATTCAGATTTGGTAATCAAACAAATCAATGTGGATTATGGTTGATAAAAGAAGAGTTAATCCCTTTGTGTGATTACATCAGATAGTTAATGGAAGAATTTCCCTTGGAATAGACATTTTCTTATGTACCATGATCACAAAATGCCCAAGATGATGCACTGTCTAATTTAGCCACAACCCTAGAAGATCCAAACCGAGATGAAACAATCATCAGTATTGCCCACCGTTGTGTTGTTTCACCTTTTGTTAAATTCATAATAGAGGGAATCAATGAAATCAGTCCCATTTCTAAACCATATGGTCATACTACAGGATGAATGACACCTATCAGGGAATACCTTCAAAATGGAACACTCCTACCTGATAGAGCCGGGAAAGAACAAGTCCAGTGACATGTGGTCAATTTTACTCTTTATGATAGCCCAGATCACCAAACAATTCTCTACAAGTGAAGTTTAGATGGATTTATCTTTAGATTTATTGATGGTGAAGAAAAAATGGCTGTCATGAATGAAGTACATGATGGAGTTTGTGGTGCCCACCAGTCTGGACATAGAGTTTTTGGTCAAATTCGGAGGCTTGGATACTTCTGGCCTTCAATGGTGCAAGATTGTGTTGATTTCACTAAAAAGTGTCATTATTGCTAAATACATGACAACTTCATTCATCAAACTCCATAGTTTCTTCATATAGCTAAATACTCATGGATGTTTTCTAAATGGGGAATGGATGTAGTAGGACATTATCCACCGGCTATAGTTAAGTAGTTTATGTATATTCTTACTGCTACTGACTTCTTTTCAAAATGGAAAAAGGCAATACCTCTCAATGTAGTCAGTGATAAAATCATTGTTAGCTTTGTCATGTCTAAAATCAATACCTGATTTGGTGTTCCTCATACCATACTGACAGATAATGGAACCAAATTTTGTTCATCTTAAGTAATAAAATTGTTTCAAGAATACAATATCAGAACCAACCATTCATCTCGGTATCATGCAGCGGCCAATGGTCAAGTAGAAGCTTTTAGTAAGACTCTTTCAAACATACATCAAAAGTTGGTTGATAAAGATAAGAAGTCATGTCTTGATAATATTTTTCATGCTCTATGGGATTATCGGACTACCACCAGCACTGCTACATGATCAACTCCATATTCATTGGTATACGGAATGGAAGTAGTCTTTCCTATTAAAGTACAGTTACCTTTGCTTAGAGTCATCATTTGTGATCAGTTATCTACAGATGAACAATCTCAAACACGATTGGATGAATTGGAACAACTAGATGAAAAAATATTGTGCACACTGCACCATTTAGAAGTCTATCAGAATCGAATAGCAAGAGTTTTTAATAAAAAAATTCTTCTTCGTGCATTCATTCAAGGAGAATTGGTATTGGTCCTTAGAACCTGAATGATACTGGGAAAGAAACTTCCAAAGTTTGAGCCAAAGTGGTAAGGACCTTACTCAATACATATGGTCTACCGAAATGGAGCTTATTATTTAATCTCAATGGATGGAGAACTCATTAAAACTCCAACCAATGTAAGATTTTTGAAGAAGTATTTTGTGTAACACCAATACAACCATTGTACTTGCTGCAAGACAATAAACTACATATCCACCTCTATCATCCAACATGACTTTAATCTGTGTTCCCTATCATCCAACATGACGTTAAACTGTGCATCGTCCGAGCTACAGGACATTAAACTGCCAAGCACCCCATGTATTTGGAACATGACATTAAAATGTAATCGCAACATGCACAACTGTATTTTAAACCTTTTTTCCAAGCATGCCCCGGGAAGCTAACCAAGCATAAGCCCCACACATCCTTCGTGGTACCATCTTTCACGAGATGATTGTCATATATGTTGTTGCATCATGTTTCTCACACCAAGAATGACTCACGTGAGCCTAGAATAATCATCGACCATGAAATCTTCTTTGGGCCTCTAACCACGCTCAAGTCCCAAAATCATCTTCGGGTCGCTGTCCTCAGGTACACCCCGATCACCAAATCCCTCTCAATTTAAATACGTGGACTTTGATCCTTGCCACCTAGGCTGGGCACGTAGGCAACCTCCTATGGTTCAAGCCCAAAACCAATTTCTTCACATTGATTCACCTTCATCCCATATGATGTTGATCCATGAAGCCCCCTTCAACCATATTATTCATATCGGTTCACTTTATTCCTACATGACTTAAAACTATGTATGTCCTATAGTCCTAGTTTTATGACATTAAACTATACAGTCCCCTATTTTCCTTGTTGAAGGACATTAAAATTCATAGCACTGGTCCATGAATATGAACTTAAATTATTTTTCACCTTTTTTCCTATATGACAATAAACTACAACAATCCCTAATACCCTCACTCAGGAGGAATCATTATTGACCTGGTCTCTAACCAAGTCATGTTTCAAGAACTACGTGTGGCTTGATTCTCATCCTTATGAGATACGTAGTGAAACCCAAGTCTTTAATCTTGGGTCCATCCATAATTTCAATAAAGTCCTCTTTGACACTCATATGTGTGAACCAAATATGTACAAAGCGTATTTCAAGAACTACATGCAGCTTAATTCCAATACTCATGGGATACGTAGGAACTCTCGAGCATTCCTCAAGTCCAGCCCCGAGCCTTTGGGCCTAACCCCAAACTCCACTTTCGGTCCCTTGACTGAAAAGTCCCCTTGGGAGCACATGGTGTGATATGGAACACCCTGGTCTTTATTCACATCAGGTTTATAACAAATGCACGATGTGTCTCCCTCATTATATTCTGTGCTATATGACCCTAAACTAAGATCTTCCATGCTATCGTCTTGAATGACGTTAAACTATGTTTAAAGAACTACGTGTGGCATTATTATCATCCTAATGAAATACATAATGACATCCATAATTTCAATTCAAGACCCAGTCGAAACAATATAAAAATAATATTCATGATCTCCATAAATCGTTTCTTGACTTCTGGTCGCAAAATGTCTGATACCTGACAGTTCCTTTGCCTGACTATACAGCAGCTGCCCTTAGGTGGCCTTTCAAAAGTTGTCTACATAATGGACCTGTCAGCCAAAAGATGTAACTACTTGACTATGCATCTCATGCCCTAGTTGGACCGGCATAATTAAACCTCCATAACACGTTTTTCAAGTAATGGTAACTACATTCTTAGGAGAAGCCTTTTTTGCCCCTATTAGTCTTAATGACGATATGTAGGGATCGACAAAAAAAACTGCCATCCTTAACGTATTTGGTCCAAACTCTTTCTTAAGATCAAAATGTATTATGTCGTATAAATGTTTCTATCTTTGGTTTTAGTCATATGATTTGAAACCACATATACCTTTTTTCCTACGTTTGGGTTAGACCTTCGTAAAAGTCACATTTCTCCAATTCTTGGAAAATTCTGATTGGAAATATCCTCTCCATATTCAAGTACCTTTTTCCATAAAGCAAACTCCATGATTTAGAAAATTTGAATCCCCATAGAACATTCTTAGACTTTTATCAATAGAAAGTCAAATTTCTGAGAGTTCTTTTTCCCAACTACACAGCACATTCCCTTAGGTGGCCTTGCATAAGTTGTCTACATAGCGGACCTATCATCCAAAACATACTACTATTTGACTATGCAGCTTATGCCCCAGTTGGCCCTGCATAATTCAGCCCCCATAACAGGTTATTCATGTAGTGGTTACTTCATTCTTAGAAAAGGCCTACTCTAATGCCTTTTAGCTCTTTTCCCATGTCATTCCTCAGATTCAAAATTTCTCATGTCACACTTTACAATTTCCCCCTCCATACATGAATATGGTAATATGTTTCCAAAAAAAATAATCATGAATTGAGTCAATATCATCCATTTGGTAAAAGATATTCGACCTTAAATATTTTCCTTTTTATATTCCAACATGAATGAATTTAAACGTCCAATAACAAAAGACATGGTACTCATTAAATTGGGAACCTACAAAGGGTACTCTGAATAAAAGTCAAGTCCCAGCTCACTAGACATACATTTTGTATGATTTAGGCAATATTGAGGAATTAAAAGATAATGTTTGTGGGGTTGTTTAAATAACCCTAGTAAAAAATAAAATTATATTTACCAATCCCATTGGATTCAGTAAAAATAAAAATAAATTATCACGATTGAAGATGAACTATTATTCATTGATGAATAAGATTAGAAGAACATCCATAGACTAGAGTCTCTTCTCCTTTCTTTCAGAAATTATAGAAGACTTTCAACATGACTTCTCATCTATTTCACATCATCCTGACCTTCATCAGCAGCCACTTGAAGTTCATCTACTTGACCAACTTCACTCTCTTCAGCTCGATGAAGTGCTTCTTTATCATCTTTGATGGCTTTTATACCATCCACTTGGACATCCTCCAATGAATTATGAAGCTGGTCAAGCTCCCCAGTAACAATATCTAGATCTTGCTGAAGGTGAAACTACTCAACAATATTCTCCTTGATCTTTTTCTTCAGCTCCTTCAGCTTTGCAGCTTGATCAACCTCAGCTCAGGACACTGCATCCTAAAATTCATTGATATTGATTAGCAATCTAGATTTGATCAGGTCTTGACAACACATTTTCTTTTGCCCCCTCCTTTGAATTACATGTTTCATTGTGACATGGATTTCATGATATCCAAAATCTCAAAAGTCCCAGCATGATGAACAGGGATGAAAGTCAAGGAATTTTCGAAGGCAGCTCTTCAAGGGTCACCTCATATGTTATCTTCCATATATTTTTCCATGCGTTGCAATGTTATAATTGGAGAACCTTTTTCAGCTCTGGGTCTGATTCAGCATCTCTATCACAGGGAGGAACATAGTCTGGTATTAATGCACATAAAGAAGTTCCCTGTTCTACTCCTTCCCTGACCTTGGTGGATTCACCTTCTGCTACTATTTGGGCTGAGGCTGAGGCTTCACCTCCAGATCTAGCCATTGAAGTTGACAACCCTGTTTGGTCAATTAAAAGTATGGTTATTTTCAAAGGATAGTAAAAGTTGATTGATTGTATTGTAGGTTATGTAAGCCACAAATATCTTTATCTTTTACCTAACAGTATATCAACAACTTGTAAAGACTCCTCCCCATCTTTATTAGCTTCGAAAAGATTTTCAGGATGGGTTTCAGGAGGGTGTTCCATGTTAAGTTCCACCTAAGCCAGTGTTTCTGCAATAATAGGGTTGAAATCAATGTCTAAACCCCTTTTATGCATTGTTGGTTCAACAATATCTTTACATGGAACTATAAATTTTTAACCAAACAGGTTTAGAAGTGTAATCATGAGAAGATTAAAATGGAAAATGATAAAACTCACGTCTAGTTGAATCTATAACTAGATATACAAAATCATCTAAATCCCATGGTAATTGAACATGATATAAAATTTCTTCAAAGAACATGCCAAGCTTCATCATTTAATCCAATTATTTCCTATATCCCAGGTTATTCTCACCAGTGGGAGCACTCGACATATCTTCTCCGTGACTTTCATCTAGCAATATCTAACCCCAGATAGCTTCGTCACAGACAATTTTGGGGTCAGCTGTATTGGTTGCCAAATGTTATGGTGCATGTGTTGAACCTAAAAAACCATATAATGGAAGAAATTTGTTGTCTCATTTGAGGTTCTATGAAGTATTGTTAATTTACCAGAAGTCTTTTCCCTCATGGAATCAGAAATATGACCGGTGTTGGAAACATACATTGGCTCATCTTCCCTCAATATTTCTTCTGGAACGACCATTTAAGCAGGAACTTGTGTCCATTCTCCAACTCCCTCTATTGTACTATGAGGATGTTCAATCATTTCCCCTAAAGGGGAAACTGATGAAGCCCCTACAATCCCAAGAATTTTGAGCACTTTTTCATAAGTTAAGATTCATGTCTACCCGAAAGACTTACCACTATTGAAGAAGCATTTGACTGTGGTCTTCTTTCTTCGATGCTTCTTATTATTGGCCTTTTTGGGTGGAATGGCTTCATCATCTCTGAAAACAGTTATCAGAGACTACAACACCCTTTCTAACTCATCATCCATGGCTGCCTATCCTGGAGATACTTTTCCCAGCTTACAAGAAGATTCAGTGGCTCCAAGAGCGGTGCCACCAAGGCTATACCATGGAAAAGGTATTTCAGTGGTTCTTTCCTTTACAAGATGTAGGATAAAGAAGATTATTTCATTAAATGAAAAAGATTTTACTAAATTCAAATTGAAAAGAAAATGGAAATATGAGAAAAATGGAAAACTTACATCTTTAGGAGCCACAAAGTCACACCACTCTTCGCCTAATGAAGGACCAATCCCCTCAGTGGTAACATGGTCCATCACTTCCATCACCCTCTTAGTGACATGAATTGACTTATTAGTGGAATATGTGAGTGTTTACAGATCTTTGATGTATGCCCTCACTTCTTTGGTGTTTTCCTCAAAACGGATGTCACTGGAAGCCCAGATATTTCCCACTCTCGGGATTTTCAGCCCTTCACATAAGTCCATCCATGCAGTTTCAGCATCAAAATATTAACCCCGCAATGTCTAGACAACCTACATTCGTAAATATTCAGAATGTGCATCAGAAGGCCATGGGGAGTATCCTACAATCTGGGACTTCAACTTCTTGCCATCTCCTGCAATCACAGATAAATGATAAGAAAATAAAACTTGTTTCTCTATAGAATAATGGCGACTAAATTTACCCAATGATATAACTCACCATGAGTCGATTGAGTAGGTATCTTGACTATAGAGTTGGATTATATCTGGCATGATTCCGCATTGATGCATTTTGTGCCTCATCATCCCCATCCTTGTAATCCGGAGAATCAGCCCCGGGTGAGGAACCCGGTGAATCAGATCTGGGTGAGGAAGAATCACCTTCCAAATGAAAATGTTATTTATAACGGTTCTCTTATTTGTCCCCACCTGAGGGACCAGATGATTCAGTACCCCTTTTGGGTATGATGCTACCCACCTCTCGGCATACCATGTAGTCAATCGAATTGCCACTCCAGTAGCTGGTAGATCAAATACTGCCCCAGTCTTCTCCATGGTTGTCAGCAACCATAGTTGACGAGGAACCATCAGATGCTACTCTAACCTGACATGCACCAGATGGGATACAATAATTTTCTGCATACATTTGAATTGGCGTGCGAATTTTTATAGAGCATAGGCCTCGGATATAATTTCTCAATCAATCCTCATGGCCAGTGTACCATCTCTACATGCCAGCATATATGCCCTTAACTTCAGGCTGGATGCTCCATCATAAAAAAATCACCCTTTTGGTGGATTTTCATAAGGAAAGAAATCAAACTACTTGAAAATTCTCATCCTTATCTTGATATCATAAGCATTGAGGGATAAGGGAGAAATTCTAGAAAAGGCCCACCCAGACGGCCGAAAAGAACATCCAGGAACCTGTACCCCACTTTGTACAACATATGTTCTGAAGTGAGTGGCGATCCATCCCAATAAAACATGGAATGGTCCCACTATTCTTAGAGGAGGCTTACCCACATAAACATGAAGTAAGTTCCTATGAATCTTTTCCAGAACTAGGGCGGCCAAACCAACCATTTTTCCTTTAGCCAGCTTAGCTACAACGATAAAGGTCCCCAACCTCATTCCACCTTTCGAATCCCGAATTGGTAAAATGTATACACTGAGCCACAAATCCAAAAATACTACTGGATGAGTCTTCACTGTAATTTTCTGGTTCACTTCATATCCCCACCTATCAAACTCTCCTTCCAAAATTGGTCAAAATGTTCCCAGAGAACCCCTCTTTGCTGCTCTAGGGAAACTATTAGGAAGAGTGAAGGAAGGTCTCTCCTCTTTCTTCATAATAAGATATATGTCCATACACTCCTCTGGATGGATTTATTTTCTGGAGTGGGTTTTCATGGTTTTGGTAGTCTTCATCTTGTGGAAAAATTTCACTAACTCTTGATCCAAATCCGGAGTCTTCTCCGAATCATTCCAGGTCACATTGGGGGGATGAATTCATCAAACATATCTCAAAAAATTGGATCCCTTGAAATCTTGTAGACACCCCACAAACTAATTCCTACTTATCCATGAGTCAGATGAAAATAATTTGTTTCCAAGATCAAATGACAGATTAACTCTGGCATGAAATTGTCATTCCTGTAAAAATATCTCTGTTCAGCCCAGACAACTTCATATATTGCAGCTCCTTTCAGATCATCGAAAAACTCTACACAGGTTTGTCGCACCCAATATACCCACATCCAAGTCGGCTTCACACCTCCTCCAGGATCTAAATCCCAACTCTTTTTCCATCCCTTATATTGGTCCATCTGAGAATTTTGGAAAATCAAGGGAGAGAAATGTGGCTGCAGCTCATCCTTATGAGGATTCAAATCTGGAGAACATGGGCTATGATGCATTATAAATTCCTTATCCACTGTTTCAGTATTGGAAAATGATCTTGTAACTGAGACATTTTCTGAAGAGAAATTGGTGTAAGTCTGAAACTAGGAATATGGAATATAATTCATTGCCTCTGGAACGTTGAATCCTTGTAGATGACCATGGAAATATAAAGGCAAGTAGATGCTCTGTGGGAAATTGGAATGATATTTCTTCAAGTACATAGCCAAATCCCGGAGAGTGTTGTTGCAGATAATATAATAGTCATAGCCGAAGATGTCCGTCCTATCATCTATTCTCTTGCTGGCCAACTCATCAGCTGGTCGAATTCTTTTGGGAGCCATCGAATCTGCACAAAGATCAAATAGAAGATCCTTAAGTAAGTTTTTTTTGTGAAATATTGATGATGGAAATAAAAAAAAGGCAAAGTCATTAAGGCGCACAAGTCCAAACATGGAACACAAGTCAATCGGGTCGCGCAAGTTTTGCTTCCCTAGTCATGGCGTGCAAGTTAAATAACTTCTACAAAAGAGTGACAAAATCCAGAAAAGAAATTTGCCGAAAAACGGAGCACCTGCGCAATGAGAGCTCAAGATACTGGAAGCTGAATGAGTTCACATAGGAGTGATCCTATATGTATAGGTGATCCAGACCACCTACATTCCATACTTGAATGCCCGAGCATCTACGCGCCAAACATACGTGCCACAGACCACTGGTTCTCCGGCTTTACCTCAGAGTCAAATCCTCTTTTCTTTTCCCATCCAACTCTGAGGGGGGACTTTTGTTGATGCTCCTTTCCATCACAGAGTCCAATGAATTTCAATGAAGAATACCTTAAGAACAAAGAGGGTCACCTTTTTAAGAACATCAAAAATTGACAAAGTCATGGACTAGGAACCCATTAGGAGGGAGTCACACAAGTTTCATTTACGCCGTGTAAGTCACTTGCACGCCACCTATGG
Organism: Viscum album; assembly: GCA_963277665.1. Classification (NCBI taxonomy): domain Eukaryota; kingdom Viridiplantae; phylum Streptophyta; class Magnoliopsida; order Santalales; family Viscaceae; genus Viscum; species Viscum album. The sequence goes on from OY728141.1 coordinate 1,303,764,445, forward strand.
GTCACGCAAGTCACTTGTGCGCCCTATTCTTTTTTCTCCCAAGGTGCTCGGAGGCCTATAAATAGCCCCTGTAGGCCCCCAATTTCAGGGACAAATTTTCCAAAACATAGATTCATGCTTTTGTCACCCAAGTCTTCAACTAAACTCTTCCGAAAGCTTATAAGGTAACTTTTTACCTTGAATGGAAGACTTGATGGAGTAGGATAAGGCCTAAGTGTTTAGTATTCATCAACACTTGCACGCCTAAGTGTCCAGACCTCCTTAAAAATGGAAACACTTGCGCTCCTTCCTACCCTTTCAATGAAACTTGTGCGACTCCCTTTTGGAAACATCTTTGGATAATACTAAAGGATTGAGTTAAGTCTCTCCCAAGTATTACCCTATAGATTCATTGTCTCCTAGGTGAACCCATGCCATAAAAGTACACTTTCATGGTGAAGACATGCACGCCAAATGATTTGCATGGACATACTTGTGTGACAACTTTATTTGTGTGCCTCTGTCCTGTTCACCTATCCTCTTCATGATATTATCCCTCAAACACCTTTTCAAAGCCATTTATGGCCTGGTTCCTCTGTTGGCTTCCTTATCTAAAAGGAATTCAGTGAGAACCTCTCCCAAAACCTCATTACTTACAATCTTTATGTCACCACAGTTAGAGGTTTCCTATATAACCTCATAATTTAAGATGAGAAGATCTTTTGATTTTGGGCCTCCTTCTCAGGAGTAAGCCCCAAGTTACAATTCCCCTTAACCTAGGCCTCCTTCTCAGGAGTAAGCCCTGGTCCAAGCATCCTCCTCAGGATTAAGACCAAATCTTAATTTATTTTTATTTGGGCTTCCTTCTCAGGAATAAACCCCAATCATAAGTCCCTCTTAATTTGGGCTTCCTTCTTCAGGTGTAAGCCCCGAGTTAAAACTCCAAACCTCCATAAAGTACAAATACCTTCATGGACCCTACTCCTGGGCTTCTTTCCTAAGTCCTGGCCTTCATCTACTTGGGTCGTCATACGTACGTAATCTCCACATCATTTCTCATGACTATATCTTTCTTGGAACCATCGTCAAGTTTACCGATACCTCTTGTTTCTCACGCCGAGCATGACTCACATGAGCTTAGAGTGTAAAAATAATCACGAAATCTCTTTTTGGGCTATTAACCATGTATAAACTTTATATTTATTTACCAAAACTACATGTAATTTGATCCATGCATTAAAAATAGAGTACGTTGGAAGCCTTTATAAGGTTCAAGACTATCTTTCATTAATTCTTTTCCGTCCCATATGACATTAAACTATATCCTTATTATCGAACTACATGGGTCTTGATTCGTTTTTAACAAGTATACATAGGTAGCCCATCTATGGGTATAATCCCAACTCTGAAATAATCTCTGTCTTTCTGAACGAAAATAAACTTCAAGTGCACCACTAAGTGGCTTTAAAACCAGTATGGTAATCCTAATGACAAAGAGATTTCTATATAATCTATTGAAGGATACCATTGACTAAGAATCTCTAATACATATAGATGATTCTCCATCGATGAAGAACCTCAAATATATATAAAAGATTATCTAAATCTGATACATATCAATCAATGATTTCTAAATCTAAAGGAAAAATCATTTTCATACTTGGGGAATTAATAAGGATTCGTGAATATAACATAATTCTATGAGTGTTCCCCAGAGTAGGCAATAATTCCCCACAAAAAGGTGTGATGAGCCTAACCTCCCATCCTCTCAACCAATGCAAATTCTTAAGCCTCATTGGTCCACAACTAATGAGCACCTACCTTTGGAAAGTAGGTCCAAATGGATATAGAATCATTGGATGTTTCCGGTTCTACAAATAAACCTTTTAGAAACCGATTGGAAAGTTTGAACCTTAAAAAAACAAGGTCATCCACATTTCCAGAAGAAAAAACCCAAAATAAATACCTCCCAAAAAAATTCCAAATCGATCTAAAAATTGAATGAAACTGCATATTCTGGTGTGGCCCCATAATTTGAAAATTCACACTTGATTAATTCACAAGGGGAAAATGAAGTGGACCATAGTGAATCTCCCCTAAATTTAGAAATATAATAAAATATTTATTGAAATAGATATGTGATTCTATAGAACCACCATCCAACATAAGAAACAACCATCCATAGAAACTCTAACAGAGCACTGGATCAAACTAAATTACATAAATCATCAAGGAACATTAATCCAAAAAATGCACAAGACATAAAATTACCCCAGAAACATATATATTAAGGATAAAAACAAAATAAAATGTTGAAATAAAAAACCAATGAATAATTGGAGAAGTTTAAAATAGGGAAATCCATTTAAATAAGTTACCTCAAACACATAGAGTGGAAGGGGTTATAGGATCTGGAATTGGATTGGAATTATTTCTCACCTAATGAAGTCCCACCCCACAAAATTATTGAATATTTCCCAACCAATTACATTAATATAAAATCATTGGATTATTAACATATGATGAATTCACATTCCTAAATCAGCCACATTGAAAGCCCAAAAGCGAGTGGTTTATCATAAGAGAATCCAAAATTAATTTATATGGTTACTTAGGCATAAGTTCTTCTATTTTACAATATTTACTAGGTAGGGAATTTTTTTTAATATAATGATGATTTTTCTGCCTACAATCTTGGGATTCTTCCTAAAAATCTTATCAAACAAAAATGATTCATCCACCACCTTTTTGAATAATGCATTCCCAAATGAAATGAATCCATCACTAATCTATGGGTGTAAGCCATTTATAAAGAGATGAAATTTCCAAAAAACCACTTCATGCTGTATTTGGGGAAAATGTGATTCTATCATTGGAAGGGTCAATATTCACACTCACCATCTGTTAAACCTTCCAAATACCCTTGACCACTAATACTTTTTTCACCTTTACTCCCTTTAGGAAAAACAATTAGATGAAAGCGGTCATGAAGATTTGTAAAGTCATCCCATTTTGTAGTGATGATAAAAAATAATCAACAATTGATCCAAATTTTGTCCCTTTAACATGATTAATATGACTCCCACCCTCAAGTCTACTAGAGTTCCCAAGTACCTAAAGATCATTTCAATTAGCTTTATCCACTCTAAATCCTCAAACAGAACTAAAAAACTATATTAAATGGGTAATGATTGAGAAGAACTCAACTCCACACTACACTAGGATTATGGGAAGAGTCAAAATCTGGGAGAGACTCCTTAATACACATTGGGACCTTCTTGGGTGGCATTATCTAAATAATGCGAATCATAAAACCAAATAAATATAAAATTAAATCTCAATCAAAACTCAAAAAAGATAAATCTTTAAATCAAAATACCAATTCCAAATATCAGAAAATACAAAAGGTGGGGTCAAAATTACACTTTCAAAATCCACCACCACCATTCCAAATTTCAATCTATTTTTATTCAAAACCATTTCATATACCAAAAAACATTTTTAGAAAACCATTTCTTGTACTAAAACTATTTCCAAGACCAAATTATCTACCAAACGTCATTAAAAAAAAGTCAATTCCAACTCATTTACATTAAATGTCAAGACAAAAAGTTCAATCATTATTATGAATTTATCTCTAGTGGTTATAAAATTCCAAAATCCCTTTCATTTAATGCCTAATTCCACCATCCAAAATCAAAATAATAACAATGTTCTTACTGAATCCTCTTAAATAGGAAACTAGTTGTCTTTTATGAAATAGAAACATCATTTATTATACCATTAAATAAACATTTAATAGTCCTTGGAAGCATATAGAACCATGAAATCAGGCCCCACATGGTTCACTATTTCTTGTAATATCACTATCAGATGCTTATTCTCTTCGATTTTCATTCTAAAAAAACACACAAAATCAATAATTACTAACAACCTTACCCAAAAATCATAATTAAAGACTGAAGACACAAAAAGTTATGGGTTTCTAAGGATCATAAAGAGTAATTTGTAAAAACCCAGATCTTCCTTTCAGGTATGTTTTCCTTTTCTATTCATTTTTTAGAAAAAGAGGAATTTTAGGAAATTTTTGAAGTACACACCGTGTACTTTATGAGTACACACCCTGTACTCGGTTTCCGCATGAAGCTCTGTGCTAGCCGTGTAATGGCCGCACACACGGCCATGTGGGGGCCGACCTGGAGGCCGCCTAATGCGGGGTAAGAAAATGAAAAGTACACATTGTGCACTTCTAAAGTACACACCATGCATTTTATTTTTTTTATTAAACATACTGGGGTCACGTCAGATGGAAAAAATGCTCTACTTCTCAACCTAGTTCATCTAAGAGAGAATTGTACAGCTATGAATCTTCTCTGAGCCCCTGAGCCACTGTCTATTCTCTGAATCTACCACCGGCGACTGCATTGGGACTGCCTCAATAAGCTCTTCCTTCTTCTAGAGGTTCATTTCTAGATTCCTCCTCTTTCTCAAGTTTTCATCGGTTGAAAGTTTTGAATTTTTTTATAGATCTACCTTGTTCATGGGTGAGTCAAGGCTTGAGATTCATGTATAGTGATCTCCCAACATCGAGGTAGGTGGTTTGTTCCTTTCTGTTGGAAATCATTGAGTTATATGTTAAAAATCACCAATACCCATGAACAGGGTATTGCATGATTACTGTTTTATCCCTATTGTTTGCCTTCTATGATTGTATGCTTTAGTATATGTTGAATTTATTGTTAATAGGATGAATTTATATACTTTGGAGGTGTTTCTCTTACATGTTTTGGTTGTGGCTATTTGGTTTTTCTTATCCTGTTAGGTTGTCTTGTTTTTCCCCATGCCCAGTTTTGTAGGATTGAGTGATCTTGTTTATCTGACATGGTGTTCCTGTAGACTACTATCCAATTAGTTCATGAGGTTTACTTCGGCAGACGCATGTTGCTATACTTTATTGAATTACACAGGGCCATGAGAACTTGGTATAGTAGACCATAGGGATAATGGATGGAACGGATTTTCTAGAGTGTCTGTTTTACATACGATGCGAGACCATAGGGGTCATTTATGTAAGTGCTTCCTCAGAGTGTATGTAGTTCCTCGATGCGGGCCAAAGAGGGAATGTGATGTAAGTGTTTCCCTAGAGCACCTTTAGAAACTGATATGTGACTTTATGAGGAATTGAGGGCGAGTGCTTCTTATGAGAGTCTATTCTTAAGCTGAACCAGAGGAGTAAGACTGAGTGTACTGCCCAGAGGGTTGCTTGTGTTTCTAGGTTGGACCAGAGGATAGGCTGTGAGTACTTCCTAGAGGTTCACCTTTTGTGTTAGGATACATGCTTGTGTTACTAGGTATGACCAGAGGGGATAGGCTGTGAGTACTTCCTATAGGGTTACCTTTTGTGTTTAACTACTTTCTTGTGTTTCTAGGTTGGACCAGAGGGGATAGGCTGTGAGTACATCCCTGATGGTTACCTATTTGTAATTACCTACTTTGATTAACTGCTGCTTGATATATGAAACTGTATGAAATGAAAATGTGGATTGTTTAATACTATGTACTTCCTTGTTTACTACTTTCTTTTACATATTACCCGCCATATACTCACTGACTATTAGGTAAAAATCTCATGGGGGTTCCCTACTGGGATCTAATCTCACACCCTGTTTGGACCATGCTTTTGGGCCCAAACAGATTATATTTCTACATGTATAGATAAGGGAAAGTACCCTTCTACTTTAGGTACTTGACTGCTGTGGAGTAGGATAGTGTGGGACCAAGCTGAGGCTTGTGATGCTGAGGAGTTATTTATTTGTTTTCTTTTGTAATTGGGATTAATAATTTTTTTTATTCCATCATTTCGATTTGTTTGGATACTTTCTTAGACACATGTATCATGCATAATTTTTATATATGTGCTCTAGCTGTTTATTTCGTTAGTCTTCCACAATTTACTTTTGTATAGATTATTACTGTTTCCGTTATTGTTATTGTTTTCTTTCGTTGTGTTACTCTACCAATGAGGGTGTAGTTTCTCCACTATCACACCCACGACCCTCTCTTTTAGTCAAAAGCCTATGGAATTCAGGAAAATGCTCTTGAGGCTATGTGACCAACTGCGTACGAGGCGCCTCTGGGCAGCTTCCAAAATAGAGACGTTACAAAGTGGTATCAGAGGAATTATTTTCTATTGACTTATTTTTTGGTGCCTATAGCCAGGGATAGGACGGAATAGGTAATTGATAATAAGTTGTGCCTGGGAGTAGCTAACCTGTGTACAAGGAAAATCCAATCTACCTCATTATTACAAATTTTCTAGTTTTTCAAATTTATGGTTGATTTTATTTCACCGTTTGGTGATTCACATGTTTTGTGCTATTATTTTTGATGTTATTGAGGTTCTATTTCTATTGAAACCTGATGAGATGAGGGTATGCCATCTCATGTATCATATAGTAACTTTCTAGAAATCACATGTCATGCATTCTTTCCTTGCCATTTAGGGTGCATTAGTGATTGCATGTTGTTGTGATATATGTTGTTCTAGATATGCATGTTGTCGTGATAGATACCTTGATAGAATACCTGCTGTTTGATAGGCTATTGTTTTGTGTAATATTTTTCTTGAATGGATGCCATAAATTGGTTCTTGAGGTGTTATGGGCCCTCATGGAATGAAATTTTGTGGATCATTGCACTATTATCCTTGTTCATAGCTTTTAGAAGTTTTCGAACTTTGATTCTTGGGGAGTATGGGCCCTCACGGATCGGAATTTGGAACATTGGTGTTTGTTTAAGTGTTTTTATGGGCTCTATAGTAGTTTTGTGAGGTTTAATATCCATAAAAAACCAGAATACACACCATGTAGTTTTGACTACATGCCCTGTGTTCTTCTATTTGGGAAGAAACTATTTTTCTTAAGTACACATTGTTAACGAATGCACACGCCGTGTAGTATCTAAACGTGTCAAAGGCTGTGTGGACAGAGACACGGGATAGGGAAATCCTTGGGGGAACACACCGGGTACCGGTTGATCACGCCGTGTTGAGTAGACCATGTGTCCACCCGTGTGATAGATGACACAGATAGAAAGAAACATAAGCAATACATGCAGTGTCAGTCTTGAACACGCCCTATAGTGTAATCCATATAATCTAACTTTGTAACAAACAACATGGTTGGTGGAAATCCTTTGGTACATGCCATGTCCCACTAGAACATGCCGTTTAGTGTGAGACATTTTTCCAGTTGTGTCTCTAAAAACATGGGTCGGTGGAGCTCATATAGTACATGCCATGCTTGGAACGAACACGATATGTATTCTTGTTCTATGAGAACCATGTGGCTTAGCCGTGTAAGTGAACTCGGAAAGGAGAATAGGATTCAAGTACTTGTCGTGTGTTAAGACAACACGTCGTGTATGGGGTGTTACATGACCAGTTTTGGCCGAACTACACACCCATGTGAAAGCCTTAAGGGAACACGCCATGTAGGCATTATACACACCGTTCATCCATGTTTTAAATAACATGAATGATTTCTTTCTCTTGTTCCCCTCTTTCCCTTCCATCTTTCAGTGTTTGATAATCATGATCAATGATGTTCATTTGACCTTACAAATTCATGCCACCAAGATGTCCACCAGTTGTATGCTAATTATAGGGAAACAAATAGAAACTGAACTTGACTGATCAAGGACTACCTGTAGATCCTCTAGTTGTGACAGTCTTGGCACCAGCCATCATTCTGGACACAGGTGCTGATGCGCAGTTCTGAGAGGGCTTCATGAGGTTCAGGTAGACCTTCCACGAAGTACCACATCTTGCCCCATCTATGACAAAGCTGACGTGGGTTTTTCAGTATCAGCATCCTCCCACCTTCATAGGAGAAGGAGGACCTCAGGATGCAGAGTCATGGTTAGAATCCATGCTTTCTATCTTTGAGCATCTGGATATGCCTTGAGAGAGGCAGGTGAAGCTTGCTACATAAATGCTTTGGGATTCTTCCAAGAGGTGGTGGGATGTGATCTCACAAGTGTGGTGCTAGCAGGTTATGGTGTGGTGTGAGTTCCAGTGTACCTTCTACAATTACTTATATCCAGAGATTTGGAGGGTCGATCGAGCCCAAGAGTTCATGAGTCTGGAGTAGGGTACTCATTCTATTATGGAGTATTCTTCTCGCTTCACCATACTGTAGCGCTTCCCACCTATTCCAGGTGGTGTTGAGTTATTCCTGGATATGATGTTTGAGGATGGACTTAGGCATGACATCCGATCACAGGTGAACATCTTCAGGTTGAATTCCGTCACTTCTATAGTCAACCATGCACTGTACACGAAGCGCAATCTAAAGGATTATGGAGTTTTGAGCTAGGGTGGCTCAACATAAGGAGTTATTATCCCTCCTACTAACATCAAAAAAAGCTGTAGGGGGTCTTTGCGTGGTGATCAAAGGAGGCGAGACACTTCTTCTGGTAGCTAGGTGGTGTGTTAACAGTGCAGGAAGATCAGGCATACAAGGACACAATGCATGAGATACCCAGTGGAGTGCCAATCTTGTGGAAAGATGGGGCACCTTTAGCATTTCTATCAGATCTTCTTACCAGCAGCTGGTGGAATGGGTCCATCTATGACTCCTCATTTAGGAGCAGCACCCCTAGTTTCTCCCCAGTTTGGGAAATGGAGTTCCTCAGGCCGTTCAGGCCGAGGTGGAGGCCATGGAAATGGTATCCAGTCGCCAGTCTTCCAACGATAACAAGGTGGATCAGCTCAGAGTGGTCATGCAGGGTCACAGGGCTGTGGTACATGCCAGAATTTTGCAGTGGAGCAGACCCAACAAGAGTAGGATCCTAGACCTTCTGCAGTTCGAGGTACGATATCAGTTGCCTCAGTTTTTGGTTCTACTCTTTTTAATACAGGGGCTTCCCATAGCTTTATATCTATTGCTGTTGTGGAGATCCTTGGGCTCTGTATCTTTTCTTCTTATGATATCTTGAAACTAGAAACTCTGTTTGGGACTAGAAGGACTAGTGTGTGTCAGTGTGAGGAGTTCCTTCTAGAGGTTGGTGGGTTCCACTTCTTTTGGGACCTCTATGTCCTATAGATGACAGGCGATGATGTCATTCTCTAAATAGACTGGTTAGTTCCCTTCTAGGTAGTTGTTGATTTCCGTCTCCGTAGGGTGAGTTTCACATCCCCATAGGGTGGATCATTTCATCATAAGTGTGAATGGGATGTCTAGATGAGTAGAGATGGACCCAAGCATCATGGGTTTAGAGGAGTTACCACCCAGATTGCTAGTCTTTATCTAGATGACCAGGGGAATTCACATATGGACATTCCTACAGTGGTGGATCATTTTACGGACGTCTTTCCATAGGATTTTTCAGGTTTGCATATAGATATAGAGGTATACTTTTCTATTGGACTTGTCTTAGGAGCGGCATAGGTGTACATTCAACCTTATAGGATGGCTACACCAGAGTTACAAGAGCTCAAGAAATAGTTGGATGAGTTGCATGAAAAGGGAGTCATTTGACCCAGTATGTCTCTTTGGTGTTCACCTGTTCTATTTGCGAAGAAGGTAGGTGATACACTCCAGCTTTGTGTGGATTATTGGAGGTTGAATCAGTTGATGGTAAATAACTAATATCCCTTGCTGAGGATTGATGATCTCTTTGATCATATTGGAGGATCCCAGGTGTTCTTGAAGTTTAACTTGAGATATAGTTACCATAAGTTGCATGTTAGACCATCTGATATACCTCTTATAGATTTCCGAAGCAGGTATGGTCTATATGAGTGTATAGTTTTGCCGTTTACTCTCACGAACGTGCCTGCAGTTTTTATGGAACTGATGAACCGAGTATTTCATCCATACTTGTATTCCTTCATGGTGGTCTTCGTGGATGATATCTTTGTGTACTCTCACACTCGACACGGCCATGCTACCCATTTTGAGATCATTTTAAGTACACTGAGAGAGCATTAGTTATATGATTTTCTCTCAAAATTCAACTTTTGGATGGACTAGATTTACCTCTTAGGTCATGTTATCTCAGAGACAAGAGTATTAGTAGACCCAGAGAAAGTGAGGGCAGTAGTTTCTTGGGAGAATCCGAAGAATGTCTTTGAGGTGTAGTGATTTCTAGGGCTGGATAGATACTATAGACATTTCAAACAAGACTATTCATTCTTATCAGCACCACTGAAGCGTCTGACTAAGAAGGTTCAATGTTCTTGTGGGCTGATTCTTGTGAGTCAGCCTTTGAAGAGCTGACAGGGAGGTTAACATTAGCATCGATACTAGTATTTATAGAGCTAGGAAAGAGATATACTATGTACTTTGATGCATAAAGTATCAGGCTTGGAGCAGTGCTTATATAAGGGGAAGTAGTTGTTGCGTATGGGACTCCGTAGTTTAGGCCACATGAGAGAAATTACCCGATGCACCATCTTTAGTTGGCTAAATATTTTCATGACATACGTTGTTGGATACATTATCTTCTGGGAGGGAATTTTTTAGTTTTCACCGACCACAAGAGTCTCATGTTTATCTTCACTCAGCATGATCTGAATTTGTGACAGTGAAGGTGGGTTCAGTACCTTCAGTCTTTTGACTTCAAGCTGTCTTACATGCTTGGGAAAGGCAATGCTATGGCTGATGCACTAAGTAGGAGGACTCAGATACAGGCAGTTCAGAAGGCTAGTAGTGAGTGGCAGTTTATTTCTCTATTCTCTGAGATGCATTTGGTGGTTCATAACGGAAATAGGAAAACGTTTCATCCTTCTATAGTTGTTACCTCTACTCTTCCTGATCGAGTGTGAATGAGGAAACTATTAGGTTCTCAAGGCCTAGTCCTATGGGAAATCATGCCAGGAGATGACCCTTTTCATGGTTGGATCATAGGCGGGGATGAGATCTTGAGTTTTCATGGGAGCGTATGGGAGTCAACAGACATACATGAAATGCTGATGCAAGACTTTCACTCCTCAGTTTGGGTAGTTCATCCTGGTGTCACCAAGATGTATCGTGATCGACACTGTCAATATTATTGTCCAGCTATGAAGAGAGATGTTGCTGGTTTCGTGATGAGGTGTTCCACCTGTCAGCAGGTGAAGGAGGAAGATCAGCGACCATCAGGTATTTTTCAGTAGTTACCCATTCCCTAGTGGAAATTGAATGATGTTGCAATGGACTTCGTGATAGGTTTTCTGAGTTCGCCTCGAGGGAATGATTCCATTTTTGTTGTCATTGATAGACTCAAGAAAGTTTCTCACTTCTTGCCAATCAAGGAGACTTCCAGTGTTGATGAGCTAGGACGATTGTACATCCGGGAGATTGTACGTTTTCATGGAGTTCCACACTCCATTATTTTAGATAGGGATAACCGTTTTATATCTTGTATTTGGCATGGGCTTCGGAAGGATTTGGGTACACAAGTACTTTTGAGTAAAGCTTACCATCCCTAGATAGATGGCCAGTCCGAGGGTACGATTCAAGTGTTTGAGGGAACTCTTCTAGCATGCATCCTGGATTTTGGAGGTTCCTAGGAGAATCACATACCTCCTATGGAGTTTTCCTATAATAATAGTTTTCAAGAAACTATTAGGATGGATACTTATGAGGCTTTGTATGGTAGGCCATACCGATCCTCCCTTATGTTGGATGGAGGCAAGAGAGGCAGCTATGCTGGGACCTCCTCATGTCCAGGAGACCACAGAGCATATAAATTTGATTTGTAAGAGGATGGATAAGGCATTGTACTGACAGAAGTCTTATGATGATCAGCAGAGACGGCCTCTGGAGTTCGAGGTGAGGGATCGGGTTTTCCTACGTGTCACACAGACGTTGGGACACCGAAGGATTAAGAGACAGGGTTTGCCTTCGTTGAGGTATGTCAGGTTGTTTGGGGTGCTGTAGAGAGTTGCTCTGGTTTCCTATCGGTTTCCGTTACCTCAGACATACTGGTCTATGCACGATTTCATCCATGTTTCTTAGCTTCCACGTTACTTCCAAGACCCGTCTCATGTCTTCCAACCCGAGGAGGTTGAGTTGGAAGTGGATGCGTCATTCAAGGAGAAGCCTATCCAGATTGTTGATCACAGTAAAAAGGTTCTCCGTGGCTGGTCTGTTCCTCTGGTATGAGTGCTATGGCAGCACACGTGAGTATAGGATGAGACTTGGAAGAGGGAGGGAGATGTACGATCGTAGTGGCTGGAGCTGTTCGAGGTTTTTATTCTATGCCTCCTTGTTAGGGAAATTCAAGCACATATTTCTTTAAGGGGGGAATTTTGTATGAACCCGGATCTTCCTTTTAGGAATGTTTACCATTTCTTGTCATTTTAGAGAAAAAGAAGAATTTATGGAAATTTTTGAAGTACACGCCACGTACTTTATGAGTACACATCGTGTACTCGGTTAGCACATGAATCTGTGTGCTGGCTATGTAATGACCACACACACGGCCATGTGGGGGGTGACCTGGAGGCTGCCTAACGTGGGGTACAAAAATCATAAGTATATTCCATGTACATCCAAAGTACACGCCATGCCTTTTATTTTCTTTTTTCATTAAACTCACCGGGGAAACATCGGATAGACAAAATGCCCTATTTCTCGACCTTGTTCATCCGAGAGAGAACCGTACGACCATGAATCTTTTTTGAGCCCCGGAGATGCCGTCCGTTCTCCAAATCTACCATCATCGATTGTGTTGAGATCACCTCAGAAAGCTCTTTCTTCTTCTAGAGATTCGTTTCATGACTCATCCTTTTTATGAAGTCATCTTCAGTTGAACATTTTGATCATGTTTTGTAGATATACAATGTTCTTGGGAGATTCAAGGCTTGAGGTTCATTTATAGTGATCTCCCAACACTGAGGCAGGTGGTTTGTACATTTCTATTTGAAATACTTGAGTTATATGTGAAAAATAGCCAATACCATTGAATGAGGTATTGCATGTTTACTGTTTTAGCCCTATTGTTTTCCATCTATGCTTGTATACTTGAGTATAGGTTGAATTGATTGTGAATAGGGTGAGTTTCTATTCTTTGGAGGTCATGCATGTTTTGGGGGTGGCTGTTTGGTTTTTCTTAGCCTGTTAGCCAACCTTGTTTTGCCCCATGCCTAGTTTTGTAGGATTGAGTGATCTTGTTTATCTGACATGATGTTGTTGTAGACTGCTATCCAAGTAGTTCTTGAGGTTTACTTTGGCTGATGTGCATTGCTACACTTGCTTGACTTACACAGGGCCATGAGAACCTAGTGTAGTAAACCATTAGGATAATGGACAGAAGGGCTTCTCTAGAGTGTCTATTTTACTTACGATGCAAGACCATAGGGGGAATTGATGTAAGTGCTTCTTCATAGTGTCGATAGTTCCTCGACGTGGGCCACAGAGGGAATGTGATGTACGCGCTTCCCTAGAACACCTTTAGTTATTGACACGAGACTATAGGAGGAATTGATAGTGAGTACTTCATCAAAAAGTCCATGCTTAAGCTGAACCAGAGGGGTTGATTGAGTGTACTTCCCAGAGGGTTGCTTCTGTTACATGGTAGGATCATAAGGGATAGGCTGTGAGTACTTTCCAGAGGGTTACCTTTTCTTTTAGGCTTCTTGATTGTGTTTCTAGGTTGGACCAGAGGGGATATGCTGTGAGTAATTACCAGAGGGTTACCTTTTGTGTTTAGCTTCTTTCTTTCGTTGCTAGGTAATACCATAGGGGATAGGCTTTGAGTAATTTCCAGAGGGTTAGCTGATTTTAATTACCTTCATTGATTTTCTTTTTCTGGATATATGAAACTGTATTCCTTGAAACCGTGTATTGTTTACTGTTGTGTAGTTCCTTGTTTAATTATTTCTTTTACTTATTACCTGCCATATACTCACTGACTGTTAGGAATAGATCTGGTGGTTGTTTCCTATAGGTATTTAGTCTCACACCATACTTAGGCCATGCTTTTGGGCCCAAAAAGATTATATTGCTGCAGGTATAGATAAGGGAAATCACCGTTCTACTTCAAGTACCTGACTGCTGTGGATCTGGAGAGCATGAGACCAAGCTGAGGCTTGCGATGCTAAGGAGTTGTTTATCTTTTTTTCTTTTAAACTTGGGTTTAGTTCTGTTTTGTATTCCTGCATTGTGATTTTTTGGATGCTTTCTTAGACATTTGTATCATGCTTCATTTTTATAAATATGATCCAACTGTTTATTTCTTCAGTCTTCCAATTTTTACTTTTGTATGGATTATTACTTATTTCGCTATTTTTATCAATCTCTTTCACTGTGTTACTTTCCCAATGAGGGAATAGTTTTCCACTATCACACCCAAGCCCCTCGCTGCTAGTCGGCAGCCTCTAGAGTTCGGGGAAATGAAATTGAGACCATATGACCAACCAGGTATGGGGCGCCTCTGGGCAGCTTCCAGAATAAGGAAGTTACATAAGTGTTCATGATTATATTCCCATACCATTCTCCTGATCTCCAATAATCTTATATCCAATATAACTGACACCCCAAATAACAAAGGGTTCCTATGATACCATTTTGTCAATAACTAGTCATTTCATCCAAAAAATGGAAACCTAAACTGGTCTACATTAAGGCCCAAATGAACTCCATGATCCCCATGAGACGAAAATAAGTTTTAGGTAATCATATTATAAATCACTAGGGATGATTTATTCAGAAAATAAAAACATAAAAATAGATAAATCACAAAAAAATATCCAGGATACATAAATATCATAACATAAGAAAAGTAACTGCAACATAACTTGTCCAAAATCTAGAGACAATATAAAAACAGAAAAACTAAAACCAAAGTCAAAACAGACGTGATATCTAGGTGAATTATGGTTACCATTCATCCAAAACACACAATTTTCACCATTAGTAAACATGAGATATAAAAAAACCCAAACTGAAAAAAACTTGGCTCTACCAATGTTGAGTTGTATAAGTATGGTGTAATAATACAATATCTCACTAGGTGAATTATACATAATAAATTCTCTTCATTTTACAAAATAGTACATAGACAATAAAATAGGGTTTTTTCATTTAAAGAGACAAAAAAAACTATTTCCAAATTATAATTTAGAAAAAATTCAATACATTCCTTTTAAAACAAATTCCTATTTAAGAATACATTAAAAACCCAACCCAAAGGTAAGAAGTATAACCCATGTAAATCTGCTAGAAAAATGAATCAAATATAAACATAATAATCAATGTTCATCAAAGTGAAATAATGTAGGAAGAGATGATGTTTCACGTTCATATAAATGAAAAATAACTAGGAATAATGTACTATAACATAGTGAGGAATGTACCAAGTGTTAAATGATTTAAATATCCTAAAAATATTAAGAGGAGACTCTAGGCTTACTCAATTCATAACCATATATTGACATGTTGATGTAATCCATAGCCAATAACTAAAAAGTTTAACTACACTAGCCTCACAGGTGCACTACCCACCATCACTATTCACCTTACATGTGGGATATATCCTATCTAATTAGGACCAAATAGTAACTATCTCTCATCCCTTTAGATTATTTTTATGATCCCATGATATTAGTTAAATGAGACATAGGGAATCAAGTACATATACGACATCATAATCAATAACTAATTTATCCCACCATACATGATAATCCGATCTCTTGAAACCATCAATGTGAAGACCCCCTCTAATCTAGAGGACTTCTATAAGAGAGATCACATTTAAATAAAACATTTTAAAAGTTCCATTTGGAACTTTAATCCTTAATAATTTAAATCATTTCGAAATAAGCCTCTTAATTTTCAAATATGACTTCAAAACCAAGAATAAAAATTGAACTTTATTTTCAAGTTGAAAAACATGCATTTTAAGAAAGGATTTACAAAACCCCAATTTAAAATCAATTTAGTGGAAATATTTTGAAATCATTTAACATTTTAAGAAAAAATAAGAGAATAATGTGGAAGATAGAATTTAAAAAAACCAACTTAATTAAGATATAAATCCTATGTAATTTCAATCTATACACAAGAAAACATTTATATGTGCACCCCACACACATATATCTATAAAAATTTAACACTTGTTTGTATATGAACATCCATGGGAATGCCAATAGTTTTATTGAATGAAATAAAAGATGAGCATTTATACCATCCATAAGGGTTTCTCATGAAAGGTATACATCTATAATGGAAACCAAAATACACCGGAAATACAAATCAACGTGAAACCATATATTTAAAAACTCCAATAAAGGATAATTATTGATTAAAATAGAAAAAAAACCATTAAAAATATCACAGAAATCTCATAAAACACATAGAATAGATAAAATCTGAATAAATATAGGCCTAACTATATAAATTCACAGAAAACCACTTCCCATTAAAAATATCTTAAAAAATCTATGATAATTAAATTTATAAATTAAGAATAACGAGATTAAAATTGTTTTGGAAAGGATTAAAAATAAAATTGAATATTACAGAAAGGTAATGGATTAAGACACCTACCCTAATAGTGTTTGAATGCAATATGTCCTATGTAGAAATAAATAACTATGCCTAATTGAACAAATGTAAACCCTATCATCAAAAGAAACAACCTTCATAATCCAAAATTTACCATAGGGTTCATCAAAGAGATAACCAAGATACGAAAATGATAGGAAAAAGTGGATGAGGGGAGGAGAGGAAGATGAAATCTTACACAAGAGGTAATCCACAAATAAACCTTAATAAATCCATATTGGAGTGCTTGGAGAAGAAGGGTTAAAGATGAGAGAGGCACCCAGATCATGGGGTATGATGTGTGGGACCAAATGGCGGAAACCCAAATTTAAAATGACCCAAAAAGAAAAAAAACCTTTTCTAAATTGGGTCCCATTTTATACCCAAAATATTTACCAAGCAGTGTTGTAACTTTGTAGATAACCACTATTAAAAAGTCTAGGAGGCATTACAGAGAGGTTGTATGTTTTTAACCATGTTCCTTAACTCCATGACCTGGAAAAAGTCACAAAAATTTCATGTTTCCAACCCAAAACACCATGAACATGTGGGGCCAATCCATACAACAAATAACAATACAAGAAATTTACATTGGTGTGGCACAATTTTAACTGATTAAAAAGGAAAAAAATTCACTTAAAAATTATTTCATAAAAAATACCATTTTTACATCCAAATGATCTTATATTTATTTTTATAAAATTATTAATCAATATATTATTAATTAAATTTATTAGTATAAATTAATTATTGATTATCTAAATAATACATTTCAAATTATGCATAAAATCATATTTCTAATGAAAATTTCAATAATTCATTCTAGGATTAATTTGACATTGTTTGTTCAAAATCGATATTCATCCTATAAAATTTTAATTTTTGTTCCATGTTATATGGAAATGTGCATTGTATTATAGTTTCATTAAGACAGAAGTTTCACTTACTATAATTAAATATCACATGTTATAATTTATGTGCATTTTTTTATGTAGATGTATATTTCTACTTGGTATATTGATGATGGGGTGGAATGGGTATTAGGTGATAGGGTTTCATCCAATTTAATGGATCCCATTGTGCATATTAATTCCACTATGCTAGTAATTTAAACTTATCCAAGTAGAGGTGTGATTTAAGATATCATTTTTTGATATCTATTTGGTCAAGACCTGATAGAATGGTATCATAGCATTAGGTTATATTTTTGAGTAGTAACATGGTGATTTCTAGTTTTTCAAATTTATGTTTTTGATATACAGTAAATATAGATCCATATAGTAATAATCAAAGACATAAAAGAATTTGTAGTTGAAAATTGTATTCCTATATAAGTATGTTGTTAATAATTTTTGAAATGAGAGTCCTTATTGTATCATTAACTGAGTATATGTGACGTTCTAACCCATGTGCCACTTAGAAGGTCCCGAAACTAATGGGCCACATGGATTCAAGTGAACCTCTCAATATGCTAGAGGATGCAGACTAGCATGCGGGCCTAGGAAATGTGTATTGGGAGACTATGCAGGCTGCTCAGAGTAGAAAAATGGTGTAGTCAATATTTAAATATTTGAAACATATAAATAATGGAAAATATAGAAGATGCATTTATAAATATCCAAGAAAAAAATAATAATAAAAATTAGTAAAGTAAATCATATACATAATATGATGATGTCATGTCTCTACAAAATAGGGAAAACATGTTTACATGGTACCAGGATGTCAAAACAACACATGATATACAAAAGGTAAAAATGGCCAAAATCTAACCAAGAATCGAAATCTCCAGTCCGGTCATGTAATACCAAGCTCCCATCCTAATTCTTAGACATATAGTCTGATACAGAAACTATGCGTATACATATTTGTGGACCCAAGGTGTAACTCAGACATCTCTGAGCTGTAGCGTGATTATAATAAGTATTAAGGGATTCCATGCCCAGTACCACATGATTAGGGAATGCCATTCCCAATATCATAGGAGTAAGGGTCTCCATTTATAGTATCATATCAAAAGGGATACCATTACCAAATCATATCACAAGGGATTTTGTGCCCGTATAACATCACAAGGGATGTCATTCATGTAAAGTATCATAATAATATGATGCACTCTATGCCTGGTATCATATCACATTTGGTCTCCATGCCCATATAATATCATAATAGTATGAGGAACGTTGTGCCTGCTACCATATCACATTGGGTATCCATTCTCGTATCACATAAATAGATAAGATTCCATGACCATATATATATATGTATGTATATATTACATGAATAAGGGTCATCATGCATGTTTACTATAATTAATTAGGGTATCTCTACCCATACATCATTGCAATGATAAGTAATAAGTTGATTTAATATGTGCCAATGGTTAACTCGTAATTCATTATCATCTCATAATAATAAGGGCATGACCATTGTTCATGTTAATCATTTGAATTGGTCAAACCACTAATAGTCAATTAAATGAAACATAACTCTCCCACTTCAGAGTCACATCAATAGAATTTTGATGATGGTTTGACAATTTAGTCATTTATAGCCACATTGGAAAAGTGATCGACACAACACAGGGGGTGTCCATCATTGAAGGGGACCTATGATGGTCATGAGGTTTTCAATTAATTAAATCATTTAAAAATGGATTAAATTTTAGGGAAGCGTATGATGAAACCAGAATGATACATCGTAGAAAATAATATAGAGCATCAAGACTAGAATTATAATTACTAGACCACCTACAAAATTCAATTAGTGGAGCACTCATCCAATATTGACCTTTGGTTAGGTCCAAAACCAGAAGAAAATGGAAAAATAGATGAACTCCATAAAATAGGGAATATGAACTTATACATCAATAACTCCATTGAGAGAAATAAAAATGGGGAATGTTGAAAGATGAAAGAATTTCTTACAAGCATTAATCTAATGAGATGAAAAAAGATCAAATCAATGTTCAGATGACCGAGATATTGAAGAACCTAGGTGGAGGGAGTCTTGAGGTCTTTGAAGGTAGGAAAAGGCCTCCACTATCAACTAGAATGAAAAATAATTAGAAGGGTTGAAAAAATTATATTTTTAGGTAAAATGGAAATTTTACCCAAAATATCTAGGCCGCACGGTTTGGCCACATAGTTGGACAAACTATGCACCAATCATGCACCCTTGATAATCTAAGGAGGGAAACATCATATTTAGGCCACATAGTGTGATAAATCATGTTCAAACCATGTTGGTAGGATCTTTAAAATCCTCAGATAACCTATATGGGTGTATTTCCCTTGATTCATGGTTTCCTCAAACCATTTGGTCTCCTTCATCCATCTATCTCGACCAACATGGTTACTCCTGACTATGTGTCTTGGGTTTCATAGTTTCTCCTAACCATGTGGTCTAAATTTTTTTCTCTAAAAGTTCAGATCTAGGTTTTGAAAAATCCCTAAACACCCCTAAAAATTCTATGATATCATCAGGTATCCATAACAGGTCCTCAAAAAATATGTGGACTGAAATTTTAAATTATCCAAACCTCATTGGAAAATTGGGTTCTTACATTCTTTCCTCCTTTGAAGAAAACATCCCTGATCTTCATTCCAAGGGAAAATAAATGATTTTTAAGAATAACTCTTTTCTAAGAGCATGTATGTCAGCCTCCTTTTACCAAGTCTCATTTTTTCCCAGTCGTACTACCATAGCACCCATACTAATGGGGCATACCAGCCTCAGATAGCCTTTGTAATTCAATTAATGATGCATATAGGATATTCCTGAAAATAATAATCATCATCTATATCAACATCCTTTGTATACAAATTTTGAGAGGGGTTGACATGATAGTAGTGAAGATGTGAAATATGGAAGACGTCGATCATGGAATGGTATCTCTGAGGTAACAACATCTATTAGGCTACCAGAAAGACTCAAAAATGGATCTCCAAAGGCCCTAAAAAGTGTGGAAATAGCTTCCCTTTCCTCTATATTGATCTATTACTAAGTCTGGGTGATACCCTTAAGAAAACATGACCCCCAAACTCAAACTCCAGAGGTCGTCGATGGCGATCTTCAAAATATTTTTTTCATGACTGAACGGTGGACATATTCTTTTTTATCAGATGACCCTTATCCAAAGCTTCCTAAATGGTATGAGGACCCAATAGTGATTCTTCTAATTCCTCTAACCCATACAAGGGTGAATGGAATGGGTACTATATAGGGACTCATAGGGATCCATCTGAATCATTTCCTAAAATAGTTATTATAGAAGAACTCGAGGAGAGGAATATGCTTCTCCCATGAACAGATGAAATAAAAGAAACATGCCATCAGCTTTCCCTCAAACAATTGTATAGTCTTCTCTGACTAGCCATTGATAAATTGGGGAAAATACATGATCAAAATCACCTATGTACCCATATTTTTCTGTAACCCCAACTATAACCTCGATTTGATACTAGAGTCCCAATAAAAAATGATTTTATGAGGTACCCCTTTTAGCCATATAATCTCATGGAAATATAATATTTCTAGATAATCAACTATGAAATTATCCCAAATATGAATTAAATTGGCTACTTTTATCTATTGATCCAGGACTTCCTAGACCATGTCTCTACCTATAGGCGACCTCAGTATGCGGACCACAAAATCCATCATAACATCCTCACATTTCCATTACATGATCTGTAACAACTATAACAAGACAATGAGTTTCTAGTGATATGCCTTTACCTTCTCCTAGGTGAAACCCCTAGTGATAAAACCTACTATATGATATTTCATCCATGGCTACCAATCATGTAGGCTCATATCAAGATACATCATGGAGATACCTAGTTGAACTACCCATTATAAATGTTGTGAATCTCTCATAATCTCTTCTCTTATATATATGGGATCCTTTATACACCAATTTATATATAGGATGTTTTCATCACTAATTGACCAATTGAGAGGTGGGTCCTCACCAGTAATACAATATCAAAGTACCATGCACTTAGGATATGAAAACAACCTCGTCATCACTCTCTCTATAAATGAAGTGGTCACTAATAATGATGCAATTATAGACTATCCATGAAAGTCTAAAACTGCTTTGTGCATCTCATAAAATAGAGCCATAAGTTTCAACTCGCTATTGGCCTTCTGAACCATATGTGTCTGAGTTCTCTTTCTCAATGCATCAGAAACAAGATTTTCCATCCTAGGCATATACAAAATCTCAAATTTAAGGTATTTTAGATACTCAACCTGTATTCACTACCCATGACTGAACTGAAAATGCATGAAAATATACCAGAGGATTTGTTGGTCTGTAAACACCAAAAAGCACTCTCCTAGTAGGTAATGCCTACAATAATGCAACCCATGAAAAATAGTTTCCAAATCAAGATTTTCCATTAGGAAATTCCATTCATGAGGCCTCCAATTTCATGAACTATATGAAAATACTTGATAATCCTTCATTAATACCTCTACGAGCCCAATGCATGATGCATAAAAATATACTATATAGATTCTTCCTAACACTAGAAGAGTCATGATCAACATTGAAGTCAATATTACAATAAGATATTAATTGTTTGTGTTTCCTAATTAAAATCATATAAACTTCACAACCATATTATTAAATCCCATAATAGGTGCCTCCTAGCATGAGGAGTTAGGTATATAACTCTAGTAATAACTGGCCTTCCCCAAAGAACTATGGATATTAAATATACTATAGGTATGCACCTAGGTAATAAAATCTCTCACCATCAATGGTTCTAATGAAACTCCTATATCTATGAAAACATGACCCATGAAGTGAAACTTGTGAATCTATAAGTGAAATTTACTGGGCTTAACATAAAATAAGTTTCCGATTTGTGTACTCAATATGATCTCAAGATAAGTGGCATGGTCTCTTCAATTATGAGAATACACCAAGATGTCATCTATAAATACCACCACAAATGAATCCAGATAGGTATGGAAAACCGTATTCATCAAACCCATGAATATGGAAGGTGAATTTTTATGTCTGAACAATATAAAAATATACTCATATAAATTGTATCGACTATATAAAGACTTACATGGAATATCTAAAGGCTTGACAAGAATCTAATTTTGACCCCATATCTAGTCAATCATTGAGAATACCCATAATCCAATAATCTGTTCAAAAATATCATCTATATAGGGTAAGGTATACCTGTTTTTCATGGTAATCTGATTCAAATTATTGTAATCCACACAAATCTCAAGGATTCCATCCACATTCTTAGTGAAAAAACTAGTGAACCACAAGGACATGTAATTGTTTGTATAAAACCACTAGCCTCTAAATACACTAGCTTCTTATTGATCTCATGAAACTATATAGTATCCATCCAGTTCAGAGTAATGGATAACTATGCAGCTCTAGGAACTAGCTCAATAGTAAACACTACCTCTCTCAAAGAGGTAATCTGAAAAATTAATCGAGGAAAACATCCCTGAATTGATCGACAATATGAGGGAACTCAATCTGATGTAGTACCTATTGTGGACACTCCACTAAACCCAAGATGATATAGTCCATCTATACCATCCTAGAAATCACACTCGGCCTTTTGAATGTAAGTACAAACCATTGGTGATGTAAATGACACCCTCTGAGGATAAAAATCCTTGATGAGAGGATAGGGGAGGAACCAATCCATATTGATAATGACATTGATACCTATCATTTATATAATTAATAGGTACCATATTAAATGATGCTTTATTACCTTAATAGTGTAGTCCTTACATTGGATTACACTTTTGGATTATATACCCAAAGCTATTGAATGTGTCATAATGCTATAAGAGTAATAAACATGAAATCCATGGATCTCCACAATAGACACAAAGATAAAGAAGTGTGATGAAACAATATAAAATAAGGAAGAAATTATAGTAGAGGATACTATAATATTATCCCTATCAATATAATGAAAAGCATATTTCTCATATAGTAAAGGATGCACTAAATAAATCTGGCCTAATCCACAACCGTATGCTAAAACCTGACTACCCAGACTGAGTCTTCTCTATTTGAATTGTGAAATAAGTGCCCTACTACATCAGTTATGACCTCCTCATATTCCTATATAGATATTATTAATCTAGATAACTTCTTGGAATGGTTCTACTAAACCGTCTCCTAAAGGTTGACCTAGAACCGATCCTCTCCCACATGGAAATGTTTGGAATGTCTTATAGATACGCTGATGGTTCCCCAATATTCCACATCCTCAATGCTCGATGAGGTCTCTTTTAAACTAGGGATTATTATTCCCAGGATTCCCACACAAGTAATACACCACATAAATATAAGAGGGAGTCACATTTATATTACTAGTCACATGCATAATCTCAAGGAATCGCTTCCGACTGCTAGTCGAACCATTGACCTATCTTGATTCTAAACCACCCTGGATCACACCATATACATCCCTCAATTTTTTCTATATGATAACATCGTATTTCACTATATTATATTTTGTATTAAATTTAAAAAAATTCACCTAAGAACGAATAGGTTTCTGAATTCCACCCCCAAATTATATCTCTAGCATTGGATCATCACAAGTATAGATATGTGCAAAGCACTAAATCTCTATAACATGAGTTGAATAGTCTAGAACATTCATAGAAACTTGTTGCAAGCTCATGAAATCTATGTTCCAATAATATATCATGTCATTTTTAAAGAAATAGTCATATAATCATGACTATAAATATATCCATGTCACTTCCTAATACATACCTACATGATTTAGAATATCCTACCAATGTTTGGTGGATCCTTAGAGAATATATGTCGAAAGTTTCAATCTCATCTAAAGAGGTGTATCCAGATGACCTAATATTGACATAAACATCTCGATCAATAACTCTGCATCCTGTGATCCTCCATCCCTCGAAAATACGGGTGAATGCTACTTCTTGAAATCTATACATAACCCTCCCATATAAGGGCCCGAGTGCAGTTCTCTTTGTCTCATCAACCTAAGTCATGTAAAATATCCTTGCAATTAGAAATCATCGCTTTTATCAATAATAGGAAGAGGCTCCAAATGTGGAATTTTTGGATATATCATTAGTCTCTTAGGCCCCACCAAATTTGGATAATGGTCATCACCACATTCATAGCTTACGACCAGAAGATGTTGTGGTGGAATTTCTCTACAAATTCCAATAACATGAATCAGTTAGAATTAAATAGAAATAACATCATAGATAAACAAATAGTATAGGTATAAGACTTCCAATAAAATATTTATACCCCTATTCAATCACAAATAGTCTGGTGTTGGTGATAAAACATTTATATAAAACACAATAGATGTTACCTACTACCCCTATTAAGGTTGGGTATAGGTCACACTCTATGTTTTTCTATACTAAATTTCAATTTATATTCATATTTATTTTAACATGTCTTTTAGATGGTTGAACCAAATGATTCTCCACTTCTGATACATAAGGTACCATTCACCTTATGAACTGAAGTGCGGTCTAAATTAAATCCAAACAATAACATGTTCCATTACATTAGACAAATGGTATTTAACTCAACATTTAATAATTGACTACATAGGGTGTCTTCTATAACCTATATAGGAAATCATTTTTTGGGTTATATTAGGAACTATAAGTACAAATTATGTTTCTCATTTTTATGTAAGATTTGTTATCCAATAACAATTCTATAATACAAGGAACACAAAATTAATGTCATATAGTATTACAATGCATCCAATATGGAATTTGAATTTTGTACAAGTTTCCTAAAATGATGAATTATGAAATTATTCCTTTCCATATTATCATATGACCAAGGTGAAAGGTAAAACATAATCACATCAATAATAAAATCTCAATTTAAGTACATCACCCAACAGTGGAATAAAATAAACTATAATAGGCATAATACCAAAAATAATAATTTCTATCCATGAAAATTTGACTTTTCACTATTTATGGGTTAGATACTTCTTTGAACATCTCTTTACCAAAATCTAAATCCTTCATAATCACATGTCTATTTTCTGAAAATTGTAATGATGTAAAAGAATGATCCGCTGATACCATTTTTCGACAACCTGGCCTAGGTGCCACTCAAATGTACTTCTACCCAATGGGACACATGGTATCATCTGATCATACCCATACTCTAGAGGTTACCTACTAACAGCGAGGGCCTAGTGTGTGTTCATGGGGAGATTATTCCATCTGGTCAGAGTAGAACAATGGTGCAATCAATAGGTAAATAACACAAGCATATCATTAATATAATTGATAGTGGAAGCATGTATCAACATCCAAGCACTAAATAATAACTAGAAACTGAAAAATGAATCATATACAAAAGATGATGATTTCATGTCTCTACAAAGTAGGTAAAACATGTATACATTGTAAGAGGTTGTCAATAGAGTACATGATATACAAAAGGAACAAAGGGGACAAAATCTATCCCAACATCCTGAGCTCCCGCCTAGTCGTCTACTTCCAAGCTCCCTTCCTATGTCATGCAAGAAGTCACACATATATATGTCGACACATCTCCTTATTAACACTTGAAAATATATAGTCAACTCAAGTACCTTTGATAGACTTGATAGGGTGTGAGATAAAATAAACAGGCCACCGCCAACATTATCTATAAATATCTAGTTACTGCATATAATATGACAGTGTGTAGATACAAAGTAAGTAATGAAATATGTAAATTGGTTGGATCTGGTGCCTAAAGAACACTAGGTAAAAGGAACCTTATTCATCCTTACTTGGATAGTATCAACAAATACAATCTGAATAAACATATTGGTATTGTATCCATAGGGATTTTTACAACTACATGTGTGGATACTGCCACAATCCCAGAATAGATGTGTAACTCTGACATCCATAAACTGTAGCATGAGTATCATAAGTATAAAGGGAAACCATTCCCAATATCCTATGATTTGGGAATTCCATGCCCAGTATCACAGTAGTAAGGGTCACCATCCCACATATCATATCACATGGGACACCATAACCATATCGTATCACAATGGAATTTCATGCCCATATAGTATCACAAGGTATTTCCTTATCATATAGTATCACAATAGTATGAGGGATTCCATGCATGGTATCATATCACATAGGGTATCCATGCCCATATAGAATCATAATTGTATGAGGGACTCCATGTACACTATCATAACACATTGGGTTTCCATTCCCACATCCAATAAATACAAGGGACTCAATGCCCATATATATATATATATTTATGTATATGTATATAACATGCATAAGTTTAGTCATGATCATTTAATATAACTAATGAGGGTTGACATTCCCATAAATCATTGAAATGATAAGTAATTATAATATTTAATATGATTCAATGGATAATTCATAATTCATTAACATTTAATAATAATAAGGGAATAACCATTGTTTCATTTTATCATGTGTAGTGGTTGTACCACTAAAATTGAATTCAATTCCTTTTAATACTCACACTTAGTATTTGTTCCAAAATGATTTATATGATGATTTTAACTTTTAGTCATTTATTTCCACATTGGAAAATGATGGCAAGCCATAAGGGGTGGCCATTATTGAAGGGGACTTAAGAAGGTCATGAGGTTCTCATTTAAGGCATCCATTTAAGGGAAGATTAAATTTATTTGAAATCTATAGTGAATCCAGTTTTTGGCAAAATGACACACATTATATACCATCAATACTTAAGGGATAATTAATAGATCACCTACATTAATTCAATAAAGTAACATTCATCCAGTATCAACCTTTGGTTTGGTCCGGATCACAAATAAATTGAAAAATGGATGAATTCCTTGAAAATAGAGAATATCAGCATGCACCTCAGTAACTACATCGAGAGAAATACAAATGTGTAATGGATAAATAAGAATAAAGATACTACTAGCACACATGGAACAAGATGAACATATATCAAATCGGATTCCGGATGATTGAGATATCGAAGAACCTAGTTAGAGGGAGGCATGAGAGGATAAAAGGGAGGAAGAAGTCAATTTCTATCTATGTTAATGAAATATAAGTGGAAGGGGTGAATTAATTATATGTCAAATTACAAATAGTAAATTTTTCAAAAATAGAAGGGTTGCACAGTTTGGAAGAAAAGTTGGAGAAAATATGCACCCTTCACTATAAAATGAGGGAACCTTCATGGTTAAGCCACATGGTTTGAGAAACCATGAACCAAGCCAGTTGTCTCTATAAAAAACTATAAGAAACCCCCATGGGTGTGTTCCCCTACATTGAACAAAATTCATTGTTTAGTGGTGTTTTTTAATGGGGGTTTATTAAACCACCACTAAAAATATTTAAATGACATAAAACTAGCTTCCTAAAGGACACTAAAAAATATTATCTATTTATTAAGAAAATAACTTCTGCCATAAGCCTCAACCTTCTCCCCTAAGTCCCACCCTTCTCCCCCAAGGCCCCTCACACCAATCCTTCACAAGCACTATGGTCCATCCTCACCGACACTCTCGTATCCCCCAAGACCTATGAAACTAAACCCCTATATCCCTCTTTAGTGTTGTATTCGTCCTTGAGCACCCCTGATCCATCGACCCTACCATCTCCCTTACTCGAGTCATCTCCCTAACCCGATCTCTCACCATCCCCTGAGATATATCCTTCGCTTGAGCCCTCGTCGGAGCTACAATCACCATTGAGCCCACAATATTATCCCCTAACATTCTCCCATGATCCATCTTCACTAACCCCTTATCCCTTTTGTCCCTGACTCACCCATTTGTAATCCCTCCCTTATTCGTATTTTTTTCTACTCCCTTATTCCATTGTACCCTCTCTCAATTTTTCTTACTTCTTCTAACTCCAACCAATGTTTGGGTTTGGAATAAGGTTTTGGGAATCTCTAATGACATGGATTTTGGTTGTCTTGTTATGAAAGGTCGGTTATTATATCGATTGTGTAGTTTCATACTTGTAAACATCACCTAGTTTTATAAGGGTAATCTTAATTTTTCATTTTAGGCTCATATATTGTATTGACCATGTCAAGTTGTTATGGATTGATTTTTTATTAGAGGATGATAATTGAAAAAAATTTCATATTGAGTTAGTGATATTATATTCTATATTATTATTTCCAATTTTGATGAATATATTTTAGCTATAGTGAATCATGTTATTTTTATGTATTTGGGATGTTAATATTTATTTTTTATTATTTTTTTACTATATGGGTTGAATAACCTTGAATCAACCATGAATAAATAATTATTAAATGTTATAGACCAATGCATCGTTAACCAGCACAGTTTCCCTAAACCTTAATACAATTAAAAAAAATTAATTCAAATATTTCAAATACAAAACTCCCACAAACTAAAAATAACCCAAAAAAATCAGAACATGGACATGATGGAATCACTAGTAGTTTCAGTGGGAACATTGTTGAGATTAGATATAGTTTTTAGAATATACTATGTAGCATAAGATGATAACTATGTCATTGTCACGAGTTTCAAGCATAGAGGAACTGCTAGATAGGTGTATACCCAACTGTGCAAATTTCCATGATTGATTATTATTCTAGGATCAATAGGATGATAAACACTAGTATCCATGGAATTGAATCAATGATAAAAGATAATGTATAGAATGTGGAACTGAGAAGAGAGGATAAACATATTTTGTTTATAATTAATTTAATTAAATTAAATAATTATGTACAAGGTCATTATTTATTCTCTAATGCATACGACCATAGGTCCAATGTGTGGAATCATTGCGATGTAGAATCTAAGGATATGATTCCTTTATCAGTGATCCAATAATGTTCCAAATATCTCCGAACATCCCCAAAAGAGTCTCCAGGTTCTATCACAGAAGATACTTGTGCTTGCGATGTATGCCTTTGATCACCTTGAGAATAGATTCCAAATCATTCTCCTAGATCCAGTGGAGGAGGATATCTATCATTATTGAGAGAGTTTATGGAGAGGGATGAGTTTTATAGGCTTGAGAGATTTTCTCAATGGATATTTTGCACACACCCATTGGTTAGCGGGTGAGAAGACCCCTTAGATAATTATATAATAGAAACATAATGAAGAATTTAATTCACCAGGTCAAAATAAACAATTAGTACAAGTGTCGTTACTTTTTTTATTATTCCATATGAAAACCCATGACAAATAATAATAACGATACTATTATTTCCATGAAATGTGCTTAACATGCATGTTATATTTAAATACTATTTAACCAAATAATTTTTAATATTATTTCTCACTGGACCGATAACTTGGTCAACCAATCCTCCACAATACTTATCGGGCCTTGAATAATTACTATTTATTTAATAAATAAATATAACTACATTATTCACAGGTAAATAAATATTAAGTCCACAATATATTCTCTCAAATAACTTGCGACAAAATAATTGAGATCAGGAATACATGAAAAATTATTAAATTGAAAATGAGAATAATATTTATTCAACATGTTAAATAATAATTTATTTTACTCAGATACTAGCCATACTAAGGGTGTTACCCTATAGGCCTCTTTCTCATTATCATTAGAAGGTCTTGCCTAAATTTCAAGATTACTATCTAGAAACATGTCACTTCACCAAAGAGAAATAAGTTGATGTTGCAACGACATGTCACCACAGACAAACACTTATCGTATAATATATTCCATTTGTCTAGATATCTACAATAAAGCGGGTTTCATGCATCCCATAGTTGAACTTTCCTAGAGAACACCATGGACATGGATTTAGTTATGATATATCATTTCCATCAAATGGACTTAGATATAAACTTTACTAGAAGTGAAAAATCCTTTCCCACATTATTCATTAATGCAGTATTACTTGTATTGCACCCAACATATCATACCTCACCACAAACATATGTTATCACAGTGTTCTTAAATACATCGAAGTACACGAGTCATAATACCCATTAATAATAATCTTAATATCTAAGGACCAATACACACATATATAGATATGAACATAAAATGAAACTTATGAATGTGGAATTCCTACTAGAGGGTCTTGTTCTCATATTATAATACCAGTTACTACCAAGGGGTCGCACCATGATAAGGTACATCAAACATTAATGAGTCCCCACCCCTAATAGCCTATATCATTTTTGTACTTTCAAATTATATCCTATGGCCAAATAAAATATATTCAATAATAGTGTCATGAAACTTATGGGTTGTCATCGTAGGAGGGATTACCTATGACCTTTTAGTGTTACAACTATTATTAGGATATTATCACATACAATGTCACGCATAAAAAAATCATGATGTGATGAAGAGTTTTTTAATATTCATCCAATGAATATAGGTTTATAATAAAATATAAAGAATTTTGTTTATAGGAAACCAACTCCAACAGACTCCCACTTGCACAAGATCCAACAACTGACAACCTTCTGTCTTCTAGCTCTCCCATAATATTCAGGCTTATACTGAGATAGAAATTTAGTCACGGTATCCACCACATTCTATTCTGTGGACTCTATGATCATTGAAACATCACCCCTTTGATAAAAATAGCTCAAGAGGTGATAATTTCAGAGAATATGTTTGTCTATTGATGTGACCTTGGATCCTTTGTAAGAGACCCCACTGTAGTATCATCACAGTACAATGTAATGGGATACTTTATATAAGGTACCACATCAAGCTCCTTGATATTTTTTGAATCCAAACAGATTCCTTGACTGCAACAGAAGCCTCTATATATTCAGACATCACTATAGAATCAGTGAAAACTAGATGCATTCAACTATTCCTGCTCATAGCTCCTTCGTTGAGACATAAAACATATCCTAGTTGCGACTTGAGATCATTATGATATGTCTAAAAACCATTATCAGCATACCCTATAATGATAATCTCCTCATCTCCTCCATATAAAGGGATCACATCCTTAGTTCATCTCAGATACTTAAAGATAGTATTAATAGACTTCCCATTATGTTCTCCTAAATCTTATTGATATCTTTCTACCATTCTTAGTGTAGAGGAAACCTCATGTATGGCACATAAAATGGAATATATGATAGATAATATCAGTAAAGCATATGAAATCTTACTCATCATATATTTGTCATGTTGTGTCTGCGGAAACATTTTATTAAAAATATGTATACAATGTGCTATTTGGAAATAATCCCATATTGAATTATTCCATACTAAATCCTTTTAGTATCTGGTCAATGTACGTACTTCAACATAGTCCAATAAGCCTCTTGGATCCATCACAAATGATCTTAATCCCTATAATGTAGGCTCCTTCTCTTATTTCCTTCATAGAGATTCACTTGTCCAACCAGTCCTTAAATAATTGAAAGACTAGTATGTCTTTTCCAATAAGAAATATAACATCAATATACACTACTAGGATAACGACTAAATTCCAATTACACCTCTTGTAAATAGATGGCTCACATTCATTTCTAATGAAACCAAATTTTCTTATGGATTCATCTAATTGAATGTTCTATGATCCAAATTCTTTCCTTAATCCATAAATGGATAATTTCAACTTTCATACCCTTTTAGCATCAACTAGTGTCACAAAACCTTTTGTTGGTGTCATATAGAAATCTTCTTAAAGGTTTCCATTAAGGAATACGATTTTGACATCCATTTGGCCTCTCTTAGTCAGGGAAAGTTGTTATGGAAAGTAATATTCTTATGGATTTAAACATGGTAACTGGTGGAAACGTTTCATCATAGTAAATTCATTGATGCTGTTTAAAAATATTTGACACTAGCCATGATTTATAGGTACTATCTTAACCTTCCATTTCTAGTTTCTTCTTGAATACCGATTTACACCCAACATTCTTTACATCAACTCGTGCATCGACCAGAACCCGGACTTGGTTCTAATACATGGAATCCATCTCAGAATTCATAGATTCTTTCCATACAGTAGCTTCTAAGCTCTCTACTACTTACTTATAAGATAGAGGTCCATCATTGTCCAACAATAATTAGTCACCATCCTCAGTGACAAGGAAACCAAATCTCTCTGGTTCCCCTACCTCTCTTATACTCCTATGCATTACTTGGGTTTTAGGAACTAACTCTTCCACATGGACCTCGGAAAATTATCCCTTTACCAAATCCAATGCATCTTGGCCATCATGTTCATATAAGTCAGTCTTGCTCCTACTGTCCTTTTTGAGGATGTGGTTCCTCTCAAGAAAGTCATGATGTTTGGAAAAAATCACTTTCTTGTCCAAGGGGTTGTATAGGCAGTATCCCTTTGTTTCCAAGGGACACCCTATAAAGATACACTTCATTCCCTAAGGAACTAGTTTGTCGCATATGAAAGCCTTAACAAATTCATCACATCTCCAAACATGTGAATGTGATAAAGTTGGTTTCTTTCCACTCCATAGATTGAATGGAATCCCATTTTCCACCTTATTTGGTACTTTATTTAATGTGTATTCTGCAGTTTACAATGAATATCACAAAAGGATAATGTAATATCCACATGAATCATCATTGAACGTACCATTTCAAATAATGTGCAGTTCCTCCTTTCACTAAAAACATTACACTGTGGTGTATATGGTGGAGTGAGTTGTGATAGAATCACTAACTCCCATAAAATGTCGATGAACTCTTTGTTAAGATATTATACACCTCGATCTGATCAATAATTCATTACATCATACCAAGATTATTCTATACTTAATTCTTGAACTCATTGAATTTGTCAAAGGACTCAGACTTATACCTCATTAAGTAGACATATCCATATCTACTCAAGTCATTAGTAAAAGTATTGAAGTAAGAATATCCACCTATAGCTACTAATAACAATGGTCCACACACATCTGTGTAGAGAAATACTAGAATATATAAGGTCCTTTAACCATGTCCACCAAATGGTGGTTTGGTCAATTTCATTTTTAAACAAGTGGGATATCTATCAGGCAGTTTTATCTTAGAATAGTCTAAATAACCATCTTCATATAGCTTTTTCAGGCGCTTCTCGTTTACAAGAACAAGGAAGTGATTCCACAACTAGGTGTTGTATGAGTCATGTGAACATGGTTCTTTATAAATATAAAACACTTGGTTCTTGTAATTTAATACATACAAACCATTATTAAAATGCTCCATACCATAACATGTGTTGTGATTATAAAATTAACCACATTTATTTATGACTTTGAAAATAAATCCATATGTTTCTAAAATTGATATAGAAGTTATGTTCCTGGTAACTCTAGTTACATAATAACATCCATGTAAAACCAAAATCATTCTCATATGATATTTTAGGATGTTGTCACCAATGACAAGATCATCCAACCTTGTACCATTGGAATCTTGCAGATCCACCTCTCTTCTAGAAATTTTCTATAATCAATTTAATTCCTATATTTAAATGTATATGTGAGACCCATAAGCTGTATCTAGTACCTAATGTGTATAAATAGAAATATTACACTCAATAAAAAATGATCTTTTGGAATTACTTTGCCTTTGGGTGCAGTTTCTCTTCTAGTGGTTTGACTTTCCACATGCAAAGCATACTTCTTCCTTTTCCTTGCCCTACCTCGGGATCTTCTTTTTCTTGGTTGGATGGTGCTTGAAGGATATATGTTTTTTTATAAATATTAGACCCATTTTCATTGTTCTTAATCTTCTTATTCACTATATGCACTATGGGTTTTTACACCCCATGTTCTTATCGACATGAAGAATCTGGGTAAGAAGCTCTGATAGACTCTTCTCATTATTTCTCAAATTACAATTCAGAATAAAACTAGAGAAGGTCTTGAGAAATTAAAATAGTATGCGACCTATACACAACTCATTTGGGAATTTAATCACGAATATGTCTATATGATCAATGTATCTAATAATAATGACAACATATGGTCCAACTGGCATAGAGTCTCCATTGTTAGTAGTGAACAAAGCGTTGGAGATCTCATTACTCTCATGTCTCACCTTCACTTGATAGATATATTGAATGTGAGACATTATTCTAAAATCACCCATTTCCTAATGCTGTTTCAAGAGCTAATTATTCATGGATGATATCATGAAGCACAAAACATCCTTAGCATCATTCAGATGTTTGTCGTAAACATACAATTCCTCATCACTTGCCTTATTTTCAGGCACAACTGGTAAAGGCTCTTGCAAAACATAATGTTCCAACTCATGAAAAAGTATAACCCAAAGGTTCCTTTTCCACACATGGAAATTAGTGATGGTGAGAAGGTTTTACATCTTGAGTAAAGGTCAAAAAGATATGTTTGATGCTATTTTGATTTTTTTTTCTAAAATACAAGATGAATAGAGTTTTAGTAATTTATATTGATAAATATAGTCAAATAAGTAAACGAATATATATTAGTCTCAGAATATTTTTTCAAAAACAATATCCCTCACCACAGGATTTGTAATATCTTATCTTTTGGAAATTCTTTTTGAAAGGATCCATATTTATCTTCAAATTACCCCAACTAGGGTTGGTCAAGAAACATGAAAGGTTTTAGGTAGGAAATCCAAATGGAAACTACATTAATTCACAGTTCCTTGATCTATTGACTGGACTCCACCATCCTGAAATCCTTCATTTTTTATTTCATCAACCATCACCTCTTAGTTTCACCAAGTCCTACTAGGGAAATCAACCCTTGATGTAAACTATGTAATGTAAACCCAAAACGTCAAATTTGAATTCCCTGATAATTAAAAGCACCCCAACTAGGATTGGTCAAGCACTTTGATCTATGGTTTCATTCTAACCAAAGTAATGGAAGGATATACCATCTTAATATTAATTTAGGGACTTTATCCTCTATGGATAACTTTACACTTCTTTTTTTCACATGTTTGTTAGTATTAAGTGGGATATACTTAAGTGATTAAACATGTTTAGAAAATATTTATGCTTAAGCCATTTTATTGCAGTTCCATCTTGTAGGATTGTTAGTTCATAAGATATTTGATCATTTCAAACATCCATAATGAATAACCACACAATTTATAGAAATAAATAGTTGGATTGATCATGATATTTTGTATTGGTTATTTTATCTGGCATTCGATAAACTAACCCTAAACTAGGAGATAGACGACTTGAATAGTTTAAGGTTTGTGTTTATAACTTTCCACCTATCCACCTTTTTATCTCCATGGATTGGTTTTACCTCAGCTCATAACCTGAAATGTTTCCACTAGATTTCGAGATCTAACCATTAAATATGATTTTAAATCACACATAGGTTAGGGGTAAAACAAGGTTCACAAAAGTTAAAACATGGGAACACATGCCCTATATATTAATGAGGAGAAGGTATGAATGTCAAAAATTTTAATTAGTAAAAAAATTAAGATGGAACCAATCACATACAAAGGTATGGTATTTCTCATGATCGCCTACATACATATAACTAATTAATCATTTAATAAAATAATTACTCAATTATTTAATAATTATTGTTAAGATATATTATGCTGGAATCGATTAATCATTATCTTTAATTAATCAATTCATTTTATATTAATCATTTTATGAATTTCCTTGAGATTATCATCCATAACCTTGTACATTACTTGTACCTTAGAGGCAACCTGGTGAATACCCATCCAAGAAT
The DNA here is from genome assembly GCA_963277665.1 of Viscum album. NCBI lineage: Eukaryota > Viridiplantae > Streptophyta > Magnoliopsida > Santalales > Viscaceae > Viscum > Viscum album. The sequence goes on from OY728141.1 coordinate 1,303,800,677, forward strand.
ACTACACATATATTATACTTGTAAACACTTTATTATTTATGACATGTAGCATTCCCATAGAATTATAATTTTAATACAAGTCATGCATGATGTGGTGATCTTTGAACATTACACACATGTTAATTAAACACACACACAGACACACACAGACACACACACACATATATATATATCAAACACCTATCAAATGTTGTGTCCCATATTTATACCCACATTAAGGTACATGTCTAAAGAGTTACATAATATAATAACATATTTTTAAATCTATGTAATAAGGAAAAAGTATACAGAGTGTAGATTTGACTACATGGCGTGTAACCTTGTCACTGTCCATCCAAAGTACACAACCGAGGAAATAGTGTGAGGGGTGTACTTCAGAAATATACAGAGTACATGTTGTTTATAGTGGGCCACACACCCTGTCGACTCCATGTTACACGATAACCTATCGTGAAATCCATATATGGGAAACATGACATGACCCTGAACCAAAGGGACTACATTCCAAGTCCAGTGGGCCATATGGTGTGTAGTCTGGTTGACCAGGATTCTATTTATCCTACTTAACACGCAATGTAATAATTAACTACACCAAATGTTATTAATTCACATAGATTGAGTAATTGTCGAATTACTCCCGATGATATGTACACAACTACACCGTTTGTGATTCAGATTACACTGCGTGTATGGAAGATGACACATCGTGTAACATTGAATACACAACTTGTACTGTCATGTTACCTGGAGAGAATCATCTGCACCTCCTGATGATATCCTTGAATTAATTTTAATCATAAAAATTTTCATTTCTATTAGACCTGCGAGAAACGAATGAGGAAGAACATAATTCGAAATTCATATTACAAGAACGATTAAAAAAGAACTAAAAAGCTAAATTATTGCAGAATAAATCATGATCAAATTATTTAAATAATTATAAATTAAAATATGACCCCATTAATACCACTTGTAGGTTTTGTGTACGACGAAATTATAGGATGGGCATCTACCAAACTTTGAAAATTTCCATGATCTATGATTAATCCGGGATAAATACAACGATAAATTCCAGTATCTATAGAATTTAATGAATGATAATGAACCGAGGACAGAACCCATAACTGATAAGGGAGGATCAACATATTTTTGTTGATAATTAATTTATTTAAACTGATGAATTTCTTACAAAGGGATTATTTCTTCACTAATGCATTTGACTACGGGTCCAAGGTGTGACATCATGGTGATGTAGAATCCAAGGATTGGATTCCTCTCAGGGTGATCCAAACGTACTCCTCATATCTCCGGATGTTTCCAAAGGAGTCTCTGAGTTCTATCATAGAATATCCTTTCACTAGTGATGTGTGACTTTGATCACCCTGAGATTCGCTTCTAAATCATTCCTTGATGATGTAGTAGAGGAGGATATCTGTTGTTCTTGAGATTATTCTTGGAGAGGGAAGAGTTATCTAGGCTCAAGATCCTTTCTCCAAGTATATTTTATACACACCCATTGGTTAGTCGGTGAGATGACCCCTTGGATAATTAGAGAATAATAACATAATTCGGAATTAAATTCACTAGGTAATAATAAATAATTAGTATAAGTTCTCTAACTTATTTTATTATTTCACGTGAAACCCCATTTCAAATAATAATTTCAATTCGATTATTTCCATGAAATTTTTTTAAATTGCACATTATATTTAAATATTATTTAACAAAATAATATTTTACATTTTTTTTCACCAGACCCATAACATGGTCCACCAATCCTCTTCAATATTTACAAGCCTTTAATAATGACAATCTATTTATTAAATAAATACAACTTCATTACTCACTGATAAATAAATATTCTATCTGAAATATATATTCTGGAATAACTAGTGATGGAATAAATGAGATTAGTAATCCTTGAATATTTTTTAAACCAAAATAAAGAATAATATTTATCCATCTTGTTAAATAATAAATTATTTAACTAAGATACTGTCGACACTTAGTGTGTGAACCTTTAGGCCTTTTCCCATTTCCATTAGGAGAGCTTGACTAAAGTTCAAGATGAATATCTTGCAATGGGTCAAGGAACCAAAGAGAATGTAGTTGATGTCTTAATGACATGCGACCTTATACGAATTCTGACCATGTAATATAATCTCTTTGTCACGACATCTCTAATCCAGCGGGTTGCATGCAAGTGCCATCATCCCTTGTGATTGATTTCTCATTCTTTGACTTCCTAGAATTGAACTTGTCTAGAGAACACCATGGTCATGGATTTAGTAAGTCTATATCATTTACATCAATTGTTCTGAGATATCTAGTTATGTAGAAGTGAACAATCCTTTATCTCACTATTCATCAATGCAATATTACACATGAAACACCCAACATATCCTACCTCCCCGAAAACACATGTCATCATGGTTTTTTTCAGTAAATCTAAGTGTGAAATTAATAATACCCATTAATAATATTAAAAAATTATAATGACCAATACACACATCCGTATATTGGATCATCCAATGACACTTATGAATGTGTATTTCCTACTGGCGGGTCTTGTTCTCATAATATCCTCTATGATATTTCCATGGGTGCACACCATGAGAAGGTTTTGTAATGATTCATTAGTCCCCACCCCTGAAGGCCTGTATCATTTGTGTCCCTCCAAATGATATCATTCATAAATAGAATATATATTCAAGAATATTTTCATGACACTTCTGGGTTCTCATCATAGTAGGGATCCACTATGACCTTTTAGGGAAATTACCGTTCCTAGTGCATTATCACATACTATGTCACATAGAAAAATAAACATGACATGATAAGGAGTTTCTTTATTATTAACATAATGAATACTTGTATATCATAAAGTAAAAAATATGGCTTCTAGGGAATCAACTCCCAAAATTTATTTGTGTAAAATAGTGTTTTGAGGAAAAAATGTAGTAATGTGAGTCATGTTGGTTTTTCATTTTTGTGTAGTTCTTGTCAAACATAGAGTGTGAAACCACATAATTTTTTACTATTCCTTATCATAAATTTTGATATGTTTTAGTTGAGATGGTTTCCTAGGATAAAATGGATAGTATGGCTTTAATCATTGATTAGATCTCAATAAATAGTGAATGAGTTATATAAACCAAAAGAAAGTTTATATTAGTTTGGTTGTTGATTATTTTGGATGAAAAATAACATGTTGTAAATTGGTCATGGTTGGTAGGATTGGTTTTGTGAATTTAGAAACAATGATGTGTATTGAGTGACCACATTGTTAAAATTCTTATTTAAGTCCCTATTTTGGCTAATTTACTATAGGCATTATTTCCATTTTCAAACATCTTTTTTTAGAAATTTAGTATCGTTAATTTACAGTACACCATTAGAATTGAAAATCGATCTAGGCTTCATAACTCATCAAAATAATATTTTTATACATATTCCTCTTAAAAATCATGTGCACTGATGAATGATATTTTCCATAGAGAAGAAAAAATTATATACTAAAGGAAAATTGAAAATTCGAGTGAAAAAATTTGTAAAAAAAACTTTAAACAAGTTTTTTTGTATAATAATATAAGAGTGAATGAATGCATCAAATATAGATAAAATTGCATAATAATTTTAGCTAAATCTATATGGATTTCCAAGGAGTATCGTTAATAAAAATAATGAAGAGTTTATAAAGAATAGTAATATTAATTATAAGGGATTATAAAATATATTTTTCCTTTTTGAAATAATATTATTTATTAACTAAAAATTCATAGAAGTTATAAATTTTATTTCTTAAAAAATTAACCATTTTAATGAATTAGTTTTGTTCTATGTTAAGAGAAAAATAAAAATCCTTAAGAAAATTATCCTAAAAATAAACCTTTATTAAAACATTTTTGCCACATAATTTTTAGAAATTAAGATTTTATTTTATTTAAGAATAGTTCATTTAATAATTTCATTGATGTAAATTATTTAATTAACTATAGAATATATTGACATAGTTTTATCAATAAAAAAATAATAATTTTGTTAAATGTTTCGTAAAAGACTAAATATTAAAGAATAATGAACTAGTTACTCAAGAAATGTTGACCAAGAATGGTAGAAAATACTTTAGTCTATTATGTCAATTTTCCCCTAAAACAATTTTTCACTAAAACAATCTCAATTGATAATAAAATAAATTTTATTTCATTTCTAATAGGCCTAATACATGTTAGAAAGAGTTTGAAGCGAGGGTATTTTTCTATTTTTAGGGCTTATCTCACTTTGTTTCTCTATGCCTCTTTAGTCATAATAATTTAAATTGGAAGGCCTTGGGATGTTAATATTTATTTTATATTATTGTTTTAAAATTTATAATCAATGTATCAATTAGCTCTTGTGAAGCATGTTATTTTTATTTATTTTTGATGTTAAGGATTATATTATTTTCTACTACTTATGTTTTACATAATACTATTAATGATTGTTTTTTATTTTTTTATGTTGAATTTTTTATTATATAAATGACTCTTATTATTACCAAATGGGTTGTGTTTTTTTCAATTATATTTTTATCTCATCCTATATAGTAATACATATGTGTTATATTTTTTTAATAATGTGTATGGAAATTGTGTTATATATGGATAAAAGCTTTATCACATTACTAAGGAACACGACTCAGTATGATAAGGGTTAGGTAGAGTTTCATGATTTTGAAATTTCCAATCGAGCTGTTTATGGGAAAATAAGATGTCCACAATATAAATGTAAATTTAGATGATGATTTAAGAGATATGAAGATTATAAACACTTGATATTGAATCAATTCCATCTTCAATATTTGATATAGATTTGGAATAGAGAACTAAACATTACAAAAAGATTGAGCATTGATGTTAGTCAACAGAATGAGAACCCAAAAATATCGACAGTGGAAAATGAAATATAAAAACCTATAAATTATTATTTAGGAATTAAAGACAATACGTTAAACATAAAAACATTTTAGAACAAGCAGTTGAGGGTGAAATAAATTGTAATATGAAGAGTGATGCTTTTGGGACTATAATAGCTCAAGATTTTAACGTATCATTAGATCATCCTCTTGATTATTTTTAGACTAATGTAAGGGAGAAATTCACAAAAAAATGAATTTCACGATTTAATTGATAATGGAAATGAATATATTTTTGGTGGATGTTTGAAATATAAAAGAAATTAATTTCTACTAAATTTTTATCAAATAAAACCCCACTTGACTCCTATTCAACATTCCCTCAACCACATAGAAAAATGATGATCTATCAATATAGATCAATTTTTTGATATTTTTGGTGAAGGTATTTGGTAATATATGGATGTTTTTGGCCCAATAAGATTCACTTAACATTTTTGGACACCATTGGGTAAATCATGGTTTATGTTGTGTATTTGTTGTGGGTATGGCATCTGACCACTGTGGTGATTGGTATTACATGACGGGTGAAACGATTAAGGATTCCATTTCTGATAATTTTATTCATATGAAATTCCCTCTAGTAAATAAATGATATAAAACCATGATATAAAATATTGGTGTAGTATAAGTGGGATAAAGAAGTGGGTTTTCTTTAGTGAGAGAACATTATACCTAGGCCCATGGATGTATTACTGGATGGGGTTCATTTCAAGACCCCCCCCAAGTGAAATGAGTATTGAGAAATATTTAGTGGGTGATCGTGGTATACCAATCCATGTGGATGTTGTTATACTTTCAGCAAGTTAGTTTTTTCATTGTGGATTCCTCTTTAGTTGGGTGACATATTACTTGGTGTTAGTTTGTGGAGTGGGTGAATGAGTTATGGTGTGGGTTATTTTCTAGAAATTATGGTTTTGAAAATGAAATGTAGATTTTGTTTGGATTTATTTACATGGTCTTATGTGTATTTAATGTTTTTTAACAATTTTTATTTAAAGTATACAAGAGATAAACTTTTGATGTTTAAGTGGTGTGTGTCATATGTATTGGTGGGTTTCCATATGGGTATATATACACATACACTGTTTATTTTTCATGGTATTTATTAATTATTAAATCGATATAATGTATTTAAGGTTGGAAATCTTACGCCATTAGTGGAGTTCATTATTGATTTATGGATAGAATAGGGAGTGTGGATGTGTCAGCCTTGTGGAGTATGGGGCAAGATGTCTTGAAACTCTTTCACTCATTTTTTTGTATTATAGTGTTATTGGGATATTCTTTTAATTTTATATGACTCTAAATAATGTTTTAATTGTTATTAAATACTATATATTTTTCGTTCTTTGATTCATGAATTACACACACACTGATATCTCATATTATTTAGCTGTTCTAGGGATGATGATTCTGCAAATAATTTTTTTTAAAGTGATATATAGTAGTAGTTTGAAAATATAATATATATGAAAAACTATTCTTTGGTTATAGTTTAAACCATAGATATTTAAGTTAAATATATTTTAGAGATGTTTTTTTTGTTTTATCTTTGTTTTCCCCTCCCAAAAAATTATAAGGGTGTAGTAGCGATTTAAACTTCTGCTATATACATTACTTTTTTTGGGAGGGAAAACCTCTAATAAGAAAATATTCTACAAAATTTCACAAAAAAATACTTATAAATGCAAGTAACTGACATGAATTGGGTCCAAACTCCAACTCTAGATGTAGTTTTTGTAAACTATCATTGATCCACATTGAAAAGGTTTAAGCAGTAGCCAAATAATAAAAAAACATCGATGTTAGTCATTTTTGTTATAGCGATGGCTACATAGTATTCTCAAAATATTGAAGTATCCTTCGTCCCTCTAAATAGACCCACAATGTTACTCCTAAACATGCATCTTTGGTCACATGGTTTCTCATAACAGTGTTTCCTAACTGTTTTTATCCAAAATTCAATCTTTGGGCTCCAAACAAGACACAGACAACCTCAAAAATATTGTGATCCCATTAGGGAGACATAGCATTTCAATAAAAAAGAATAAAACTGAAATTTAAAATAATCCATACCCCATAGGAAATTGTGATTCATACAGTATATATATATAAGTTAAACATGCATTATGTAGGCTCAAGTCATAATTTCTGTGTGTGTTCTTGATTTCAAAACATTCTTCATGGGGAATATTTCTAGGGATAAGTACATATATTATTAAAATTAAATAAATTAATAATAAGTCGTATAGATTAATATTTTTACTTATAGTGTTATATAGATTTCACTATAAATAATAAATTAAACACCTAATATGGGTGTGTTAGTGCATGAGGTACTAGTAGATACAAATTAGTGAGATGTGATTGATGTACATTAGTCACAATAGGTTAAGGGGTAGAGTGATGAGGATGAGGTTCATCATGAACCAATGATAGTGATATGAAGATTTTAGGTTAATATAGGAGATGATAATACCTAGAACATAGATCTTATGTGATTTTAGAGGTACATGATTTTGAGGCACCATGGTTGGGACTTAGACCATATATTAGAGTTTTGGATATGGGAGATGAAGATTATATAATTATTAGTATGAATATTATTGAAATATTTTGTGGGTTTAATAGTTTTTATTCATTAAGGATCTCTTCATTAGTTGATATTAGTATATAGAGACTAGGAGGATTGACCATTCAAAAAATAGGTTTTATAATCTCTTTTTATAGAGTTTTACTAAGTTTTCCTATATAGAGAGTGAAAACTATAGAATTTCTAGATTATATAGGGATAATCTAGTGTATGATATTTTTCATCTTGAGTTAATTGGTTGGTGCGTTACTCACCTAATAAAATTGAATAAATGGATAATAGGTTGAGGTACATCAATGTTGCCTTAGGAACCATGACAGACTGGTAAGTTGATTTTTTTCACGTATTCACTTACTTGAAGAAAATAAAAAGTAATATATTGGAAGATTGGTTTATAATGAGGATATAAATGTTCTAGGTTAGTAGAAATATGTTATAAATAGTTTCCCTAATTTATTATTATATCTAATTGAACTATTAAGAAGTTTTTCAAGTGTGCTGATAGGATGTTGAGATCAATAAGGTCCCTAATAATGGAGCCATACTTATCACACTCTAACTCTAGAAACTGTGAAAGTATTTTTCTACTATTAACTAGGATTATCTCATGATTTTAATATATTACGTTATGCTTTTGGTGTTATGGGAGAAATAAATTCTGGGCACCCTACTATAATAAAAGTTTAATAATGATCCACAAAGTGTCTGAAAAATTACGGGAAATGGAAGCAAATCATGTATTGTGGGTGGTAATAATATAAAAGTGTCATTAGTGGTAGAAAATTTATCTAGGCATTAGTGATATAGATTTTTTTGGGATATGGAATAAATTTTGGAATTATTAACGGTCTATTACAACCACGAGGTCAGTTTCTTTGTGCTGGTAGACCTCAATGACGTCATTGGACATAGGTCGATGGTTAGGTAAACTAATCTTAGCTATATATAGTTAATTTTATTGACGTAGTGAATGTAACTATACCCAAGATATTTAAAGGTAGGATAATTATATTTTTGAGTATTGATTAGAATTTTATAGGTATAAGCGAAGGGGTTTTAAAGATTATTAACAATTATCCGATCAAACGAAATTGATTTAAACACTTATCTGATGGTCTCTCATGTAAAAACACGAGACTTAAGAAACATATTGAAATGAATAAATGCAACTATAAACTAGTGTAACATACAATAGATAGAATTATATATATATTAATGATCATCATATGGTCTGATGAAGATCACTTAGTGGAAAAAAACCCACCTACAAAATTTATCCATGTGTTGAGTTAAATCTCTCACCGCACAAGAGGGGTCCATCCTTCCATTCATGAAGTTCTAGCATCTCATATGGAAATAAAGAAGTTGAAGAGTGATTTTGATCTAAGTGTGGTTCATCCAAAACTTATAGAACTTCCAAATTCACTTCCATCACATCACATTGGTTAAATAGAAAATCATGGAAGCTCCTTGATTATCCTCTCATTTATTCATTCATTGAAACTCGGGAATACATTCCTGGGCCAGGTCATGTATCATAATCATTTACTCCCTACCATTTATTCTCATGAAATAATTCATCAAATGAAAGCTCATGTGGGAAAAAATGATAATAATTTTACATTTATCTACGATCATATATTTTATTAATAATATGAACTTAAGTGTATGAAATGATAATTTTTAGGAAATTTAAATATCATATATATATATATAAGTATTTAGGGAATATACCCATTAATCTCCCACTTTCAATAAATCAAAAAATAGGTTCCATTTATACTTATACTGTTTCATATACAATAACTTATGAAATCATATCAAAAAATACTTATAGATATCATAAAAAACACTTTTGGAAAGATATAATTAACTTCCCATTATATCACAACACATGAGATACGATGTGAAAAACCATCCAAAATAACTCAAAAAGACTTTTTGAGTCTCTCTTTTAGTGAAACTAAATCCCCATTTAGTAAAACACAAATTATAACCCCACATTTATTTATAGTGTTAAGTGTAAATACAAATACCATGATCCAGATATATATATATATATATATATTTATATATGAATATATAATCCTCCAGAAAAGTGAAAATGCTACTAAAGATATAAAGGGATATATAGAGATCTATATCAAACAAATATATCTATAGAACTATCTCTTGAAGTCTATATAATTTGAAAACATGCATTGGGATATTTTTCATTTGTACAAGCCATCGAGTGACCATGGGTTATAAACCATAACAATATCATATATCCAAATCAAGTATTCATGACTCTCTGAGTGTCGTCTGATCTGATTGATAAATATATCACATGTTTTTTGTGTTTATATATAAGCACATGACATGTACATTATATATATATATATATAATCATGTCATGGCCACAAAATCCCATTGTATATCTCAATTTAAGTCCCAAATTTCATACTCAACACATGAGAGAAATAATTTCACATTAGATAAGATATAACTAACACAATTATCATCAACATAACCAACCACACCAATATTGTCTATGCCATTTTGTAGAAATACATAAGTAGCGTATCAAATTATGATGGTTTTCGTGCTATGTATCTAACCAATATTATGTAATGGGGACTTAAATATGATCTATATACCCTCATTATACCAAATAAATTGTTATAAATCTCAATGTGGTGTTTTAACTAGGTTATCCAATGCACACAAAGAGTATTATTATTCATTTTTTACCTCATCCGCATATTTAGAATCTCTATAAAATAATCATACTCACAGTAATGTTAAAATTATTCATAACTTATAATAATACTTGATAGACATCAGTTAGGGTAAAACTCAAAGTATTTCTCTAAGAAGTCAATTATCATTTCACTTTGATTCAGAGTTGTAATTGCACTCTTGAAATATATTAACTAAGTGAATCACGGTGGGATGACCATGGTCATTATTTTAAGGAGAAGTTGCAGTAAATCACTCACTAATTATAAATATATTTTATTTTTTATATAACTTTTTTATTTATGAAATAAAACTATGTCAAATTGAGGCTTTAAAATTGAGAATTAAATACTAAAATTAATCATCCATTTTCAATGAAAACACAATGAATGAAAATAGAATGATATTAGAATGAAAGGAGATATTCTTGAGAGAATTACCTAGATTCAATCTCAACATTCTTATTATTACTTTCAAATTTACATAATGAACACATTCCATCATATGTGAGAACATCATATTCTACATATGGTTTTGAATATACAATATAATCAATCGACTACACCACACATACTCCTCCTCTATTGAAGGGAAAATATTACAGAAGTGAAAATTAAACCATAGGTGAAATGTGGGGTTATAAAGGAGCCTTTACCTCTAACAACCCCCCTCAACATAACTCTATGAAAATAAAAAACATTAAGCATGAATGTTAAAAAACTTTAGTTTATCCCTATATTACTCCACCAAGATATTCCTTGGGTTATATTCTCATGATCATGTTCATAAGAGTTCATAGTGAAGAAGAAAATGACGAGAGAAAACAATAGTGCGATAGATAAAGAAGGAAATGAGAAAACAAAAATGTAAACATGATATTCAATTCTAGAAAAAAAATAAAATATAATTTGATACTAATATACATCATAACATCTTCTAAATATTTAGTGTAGTGGTCGATCCCCTAAGTGGTTACAGAAATAAAAATTTATGGGGAGCGGATTGAAATATTTTGGCTCCAAAATCATACATCAAAGGATTACTTGCGGGATACATCATTAATGGTCAAATTTGGGAAGGTTGTATAATTCGTAGTCGTTCCAATATGAATCCTATGTCTACTGAAGAAATTTCAGCTTCATTGGCCAACTGTTTTGATAGTTTCAACCCATTTATTCCCAAAAATTTATTCTCATCATGCAGACTCCTCATATTCCACATATCTGAGTTCCCATACAATTATAAACATAAAAAAGGAATAAAACGTTTACATAGTAATAAAATATGTTCCTAGTGATGTTTTATTACTCCATTAATAATTTAATCTCAATTGTATTATCCATTTTAGATATATGGTCTCATATTCAAAAGTATCTAGATATATGCATAGATTTCAAGGCCAAACCTGTAAGTTAGTTCTATGCCTTCAAATGATGGATCAAGCTTTGGATCCTAAATAATTAAATAAATAAAAATATTTAATTATGTATAAGAATATAATTTTTAAATTTTCATTACGGTAAAAAAGTTATTACAAAAATGAAGAAAAAAATTAAAACAACTAAAATCCAAAATATGGCCATTTTTTAAATTAAGATAAAAATGCTACTAAAATAATAATATGTGAAACTTTCCATTAAATAAATTATTTTGTAGGATTAAAAAAATGAAATTAAAATTAAAATTACTAAAAATATTTTCTCTATAAATTAATTCTCACTTGAACATTGCACTCCTAGGAAATCATGTAATACTATGGCCAAAACAAACTTTTCAAATAAAAAAGTACAACAAAACTCATTTGTCACATCAAGAAAATTATCATGCCTCTTACATGGATTAAAATTTCTTAATTCTAAAAAAATAATAAAACCCCATTAAATATCATGTTAATCCTCAGGTGCATGATGTACCTACCTCTTAAAAAAATATTTTTCTATACACTCAAGGTTTTTTGTGTAATTTTTCTCACATGTGTGATCTCTATAGGATCGATATCCTCAATGTATATCCACATCATAGAGTAAAAAATTTCAATTATCAGGTCTTTTTCATGGGTTATTCTGAGGCTATGGTTTTTAAGGATTTAAATGTAAAAACATCAGAGGAATAATGACGAGGGTTGGGCCCAAAAGTGAAGTAAATGCATGAAAATAGTTTTACTCAAGAGTGGTGTGCTCCACAATCAGATTGAAAATAAATCACTCTGAACACCTCATTTATTTAATGTTAAATTAAAATTATCAATATCATCATCAACGATACATTTATTTCTTATTTTCCTGTATTTATATCATTGTTTTATCTTGAATTCATATAATGATATCTCATCTGAATCATGTTTTTGAGGAAAAGAGTTGGATATTATGATATTAAAGTATTGATGAACACCCAGAACATATTTCTAATGAATTATTGTCCACACATCCATATTTAAATAATTAAATTATCTCCATAAAATTATAAATAAAAATGAAAAGACTTTATTTCATATAATCTTAAACAAATTCTTCAAGAAAGAAGAATATAGCTTATATTCTCCCTCCCCACACTTGAGTTAAATAATAATCATGAATTCAAAATCATGTTCTTGTTGTAAAGGGATAAATGGAATATAATGTGGCTTTATAAGAAGGTATTTCATGGATACTAGGGGTTTAACTCATTTAATATGAAAGAGTAAGTCCAAAATTAGTGTTTATTTGAAAAAGTGCTTTCAATATGGTGCCTCAATCATACTTGTCACACTCCGTGAACTATAATAAATTTAAAAAAAGAAAATAGTATGTTTTGGATCAAAAAATATGCATCAAGACTATTAATAAAAAAATATAAATAATATGTCTAAAAGGATTACTAACCTCTTTGTTTGGACACAATTTTCAATTCAAATAACCCTCGTACCATGAGTTTAACACTCAATCAATCTTCATCAAATGAAATGATCGAAAATCAAGAAACAAAATCCATTTATAAATATTTTAAATCCTAAAATATTCAAAAAATAGGGTTAAAAAATCACTAAGATGGGTTGAATTTTAAAAATTAATAAATTTATATAAAAAATCATAAAAATACACAAAAATAATAATAATGAAAAACATGTAAAATTCAAAAAATGAAACAAAAAATAACATATAAACACACAATAAATTCATAAAATTGGATTTAAATCCACCCATCAAACTTATTCAATTTACTAAAATCTTTTTATCTCAGATATTATCATGAGTTATATTCATATGTAATTTTAATTGGGAATAATTAAAATAATGAAAAGTATAAGAAAAATAAGATTTATTTTTTAGTGTCAGCCTTGAGTTATGTTATGAGATGATAAAACATTAAACCTATAGTAAATAAAGAAAAAACATCAGAAAAAACATAAAAAGATAAACTGAAAAGAAAAATGATAATTCTTGGTTTAGACCACCAAACGAGTGTTAGGTTTTTGTTTCCCCTACTCATGAAGTTGTAGTGGATTATCCTCGATCAGAAGGTAGGTGTTTATTTTTGAGATGAACCACCACATCTGAATTTTATCAGTATCCATTATTAAACACCATAAGTGGTGAACCCTGTATAATATAAGATAATTCCCAACCCCTAAGAAAGAAGAAAATTATAATTTGAGGTATATAGTGGGAAGTAAAAGAATATAGGGGGTTCCATATTTTACATTCATGGTTTCCTCCACCAAATAGTATATAAGTAATATTAGGGGAGGTAGTTGTATCCCCAAATGATTCTCCATTTATTATTCTACAAATACTACTTGTATGACTTATTCGATAAAATCAAAGGCATGTTCTATTTAAGTTATATCAAGAATTTTAGAAAAAAAGGGAATTAAGAAAAACATTTATTTTGAATAATATTAAAACATGAAGAATCAATAAATATGTATTCAGTTTCAAGTTGTACATCTTGAAAATTTATCTCTTTTGGTAGGACCATTGTCAAAATAATCTCTATATGTTCATCTTTATCCTTGCCTTCCATAGCAACAGATAGGTAAATATGTGCTGATTTTTCATTATCAAGGATGAGAAGATCAAGTTTAAGGTTATCTTCAACAAAGTGATTATATGATTATTCCAAAAAACATTTCATCTCCCATAAGAATATCATAATGAATGATTTATTTATGGTCCTCATAGAGAAATGTTTTAGTATAATATGATGTTATTAATTCCATTAGCATCTTAATCTCAATCTTCTCAGGTTCTTTGACATAAAAAATGATTGGTGAAATATCTTCTAACATAGGTTCTAGTTCAAGTTTAGGTTAAGGTTTCTCCAATAGCGCACAAATATATTTTTCTACCCTTTTATATTTTCTCTTTAGTTTTTTAGTTTTACATTAATTTATTACATCTAGGATTCATGATCATTTTGAACTTATACTTGAACCTATGATTGAACAATCCATGATAAATAATTTGAATTGTGATAAATAATGGACAACGATAAATCTTATTAGTTTTTATAATTGAAATATAATTTTTTTATAAGATTTGAATAAAAATAGCAAGTTAATACCCCTTGGATCCTTGGAAATAGTTCTAATTTTATTAAGTGTTGTCACATGTGATCTCAAATTTTTTTAACCAAGTACAACCTATTTGCTAACCCAGTTCATTCTCTTAGGGAACCATTTTGGTAAATCACTAACTACTTCTAATTATCTTTTATGTATTATTTATTATTTATAAAATAAAACTAAAATAAATTTATTGTCGATAATTTTGGATGAAATACTAAAATTAAAAATTCAAATGCCAAGCCAACAAAATGAATGAAAATATAATTAAGTTTGAACGAGAGGAGTGATTCTTAATAGAATCACCCATATTGAACCATAATTTTCTTATAATTAGTTTAATATTTACATAATGAACACACTAAATATTATCTATGAACATCCTCTTATGTCTATGGTTGAGAATATACAATACAATTGATCGACTTCACCACACATTCACCACCTCGATTGAAGGAAATATTATAGAAGTGAAAGATAAACATTAGGTGGTAAGTGGATACACAAAGGTTCCTTGACGATTAAGATCCTCCTCTTATTAACTCTAATAAAATAATAAAAATAGAAAATTAATGTGCAAGGACTTGATTTCAACACTAGATTAGTACCCTGGGAAAATCCTTGGGTTAGCTACTCAAAATCATGAGCATAAGAGTTCATAGTGAAGACGAAAATCGGGAGAGAAAATGAGTGAGAGATGTATTAAGAGATAAATGAGTATAATTAAACTAAAACATTAAATTTAATTAAAAAACAAAAAGAAAATAAAATATGCGACAAAAATAAAACATAACTTCAGCCAAATATTCAGTGTATCTGGAGATCCCTTGAATGTTTTTGGAATTACAGATTTATAGGGAGAGGAGTGAATTATTTTTATCTTACGACAGCCTCAAAAATTTTATTCATGAGAGACATATTAAATGGATGAATTAGGATATATTTTCCTATTTAATGTTTTTAACATTTTTATCTTTTATCAAACCATTAACTTTTAGCATAATTGGCCACATGTTGTGAGAGTTACATCCCATTTACTTCAGAAATTTATTCTGTCCAAGAAGACTCTTTTTATTACACATATTTGATTTCCCAGGAATTTATTTCAATAAATACAAAGGAATAACACATGAATATGTTAATAAATGTTATTATTTTAGATATTATCTTTCTCCAAGTCTAATTTCAGCTCAATTGAATTTTCCATTTACGGGATATGAGCTCATCTTCAAAAGTATCCATATATGTGTATTGATTTTGAGCCTATAAGTGTGAGTTGGTTTTGAGTCTTAAAATGAGGGTTTTAGATTTTTTTTAGAATACTGAAATGTATCCAAAGATATATTTAAGTATAAAAAATTTTTAATTTTATTTATATTTGAAAATTTTATTGCTAAAATACAAAAAAATATAAAACCCTTAAAATATAAAATTATTCCATTTTTCAATTAAGATCAAAATGATACTAAAACCATAAAATGTAACATTTTTCCTTAAAATAAAACTTTGGTGGGATTATAAAATTTAAATTAAATGTAAAATTATTGAAAATATTTTCTCTATCATACTTCATGAGATATATAACTATATATATATTTATGCTGACAATATAAAATAATGATAAATAATGTTTTCTTCTAATATGATAAATTTTAATATTCTTAATCTCTTTGATAATATTTATGAAAACCAACATAATAATTAGTATATCATATCATATATAATAATATTCTAGATTAACTTATGTTTTCTATAATATTTAGGTTTTGTTAATTTTTTACATCATATGTAATTCCTATCACATATGTGTGTGACCGTATGATATAAATTCTCACTAAAATCATTAGTGAGAATAATCTATGAAGTAAGTTAGTTTTAATAATGGTGAGGTTTAGGAATAATATTCCCAACTGTTTAAATTCTTGATCATATTAATAACATCTGATCATAATGACATCAAATGTTACAATGTCAACTTATATTGTCTACTTATAACTCTTTCTATGTTCATCATCATCATCATCATCATCATCATTTTAACTCTATTCTATCATATTTTTTCTTTAAGATAATTTAAGTACTTACATTATTGTTTAGTAATACATCCCAACACTCTTTGAATATTAATTAAAATTCAATCTAAACAGAATTTGGTGTAATTCCAAATTTTTAACCTTAAACGTTATTATATCCAAAAAAATAATACTAGCCTCTTAGCTACTATATTACCTTTGGAATAAATTTGTATGATAAACAAAACCTTTAAGATAAAAAATTTATTTCCATTCAGTTAGAATTTTAAACAAATAAACTAAACCAAATATGGTATTCTATGTGTTTGAATCATTTTCATTTGAAGATATGATTAAAATATACATTTTATATCGTATAACATTCAAATTTAGTTTCTATAGCTTTCATACATGACATGGAAAATTCATAGAGTTTTAAAAACTCTTTAAAGTATATCTTGGACAATCTAATCAAATTAAATTATAACACTTCCCTTATAACAAAAATTATTTTCAATGTCCTTGATTTACTTTTTAAAGAAAAATTATTGAACTTTTCAACCATGTCTAATTATTTTGGTGTTAATTTTTTGACTTTAATAGTATATACTGTACTTTATTACCTTGAAATAATATTCAAGTCCATATTTATATTCCCAAAATATTTATAATATTGGGTAAATGTTATTTTAATTCAATCATATTCTAAAAACATTTTTAATATGTTAAATTCCCTTACTAGAACAAGCCATTTTTAATCTCCCTAAAATGTATGTTTTAAAATTAAAAAAATATAAATATGTGTTTATTAAAAAAGTAAATGTCATTTCATTTCAACAACTATTTTTTAAATTCTCTTCTCAAATGAAAAATGATATAAAAACATATTATGATGAGATTATCCATGATTGAATCATCCATGTTATGAATGAGGCAACTCCTTTTCTCCATTACATGAAAACAAAATTCATGGTTCAAATATTTTCATATTCGAAATTCTTTTTATTTTCAACACCTTGTAAGGAATACTATTGATATCATATATATATATATCAAAATAGTATAATTTATTTCTATAACCATTAATGTTTAATAGAACCATTTAGTCTCAACGGTCTATTTAGAATATTCAATAGTAATGGATATCATTTGACGTACCCAATAATATTTAGTATGTGATATTAAGATCAATGATGTACCCAATCATATAGAATAAATGAGTGGAAAGTAATATTCCTGTAGTTATTTATATTTAATAACATTTAAATCCTTAATGAATCACTCTAAGATTATATAAGAATCTAGATTCACGGGTTAAAAAACATAAACACTTGGTTACTAAGGAAGGAATTTCTCTGGCACATTGAATTCTCATTAATAACTTTTCTTAAAAAAATATTTATTAAGAAATTTTCATTAGTCACTAGTCACTGGAGTAGCTTACAATACACTTCTCCATTAAAAGATTGCTAAAAAATTATCTTAATTATAATGATGATATTTATCTACAAAGAAAGTTATGTCATATTATTTTCATTTATTATTAACCATTTAACCAGAATTGTTTTTAAATATACCTCACAAAAATGATGACCTATTTTTAAAATTTCATCATACCCATTAGTGGGCCACAATTTATTTTTCACTAAGTAAATGACCCCTCTTTTGTTAGAGACTCACTTCTTAGTTATTCTCATAGTGAATCATCCAAATCATATCATATATGACTCCAGGATAGTTTATTGGATAAATATTTATCCAATCCATCATATGGATAAACACAAATCTATTATTCTAGTATCCCAACCCTTGGGTGTTCCTAGACTGTACTACCCAATTAAATTATTAAAAACATGATAATCAAAATAAAATCCTGGGGCATCCTTATTTGTTTTGAAACAACCCACAGATGTTCCACTACCACTAATTACTTGATTTACTTTCATAAGATAATCTTGTAGCACCCCTTATTGGCATGAAACTACCTGATGGAATGATCAAGGTATTTAAAAGTGATTCTTTGAAACAAATGTCACACATTGTATTTATATGTGATTTTAATATCCCAATATTATCTCATGTAATTAACTTTTACATAGTATTGATTATAGTAATTTAGTTTTAATTTTATTCCCTTTACATAATCAATATGTTCACTTTGTGCGAGGAACATTGCATAAACAAGTGAATTCTTTATTGGATCACAAAACCTATACTAGGCTGGGGAACAAGGATAGGTACTCATGCGCCCAAAAAACCATAAATCATAATTATACATCATGAAATTTGTATGTAAACAAAGGGTCAGGCAATGGTACACTCCTATAGTATGGCCCTGGGTGTACACCTTGCACAATCTTACTAAATATCATGTTGCATCCTTTTGGATGTGTTTTGTATAATTTATCACATTGAACCTGGATTTGAACATGTATTCCCTAACATGTGTCATTATATATATAACAAAATGTTATGGTCTCCTTCACGATTAGAGGACATTGGTGAAATGAATCAAGGATGGTTGTGGACCATTTAATGAGGCTCTAGGTCATTAACTATGTTTCAGGTAAATAAATTATTTATAAAGCCTTTTGAAAACAACTAATGTTGTGAATAGGAGTCGATACATAGAGAAGGAATTTCATGATGCTTGTGTGAGAAAGTAGGGAAAAAACATTCAATAGAATGATAATTAGGAAAAATAAGTGCATAAGTGAATCAAGAAAATCATTATCATGAGTTATAATAGGAAAAAACCCATGATATTAACAAGAAATAATGTAATAAAGTGAGCACAAACAATATAAAAATTGGGAAAATCTAGTGGTCAAGAAGGGGTATTCAAATAAATATTTATTTAGAATTAGTTTTCTTTATTCATTCATGCATATTTATTTCTAAATAAGTTGAACATTGGTTGAAATATTCTATTAAATGGAAAACTTATGGATGATTGGATTCTATACTCTACCAACCATAGCGTCCATTTATCCACATAATGATGATACATGTTTTTCACCAAGATCAACTTCTTAATAAATATTAATTTGATACCATTGTCGAGATATTCCCTATTCATATGGATTATGTGAAAAAAGTGGTTATAAAAATTTAGTTGGGAACAATTATGAACTAGTTCTCGAGGATTCAAAATAGTTTACTGCTCAAAATAATGGAATTGAAGGTATCTTCAAATCAAAATGTTGTATATGAATGAATTTATATGAATATGGATCACAATATCATTCCCCTATTTTATTATTATCTCATGTACATGATTGTATCATTGAAAACATTTCATTGAGCACAAAAAGCACTAAAACAGAAGAAAATAATGAAATAAGGAGAAAAAATAAGATTCCATCGGGAGACCTCTTACCCATCCCAAACTCCACTGGTGTTGATGCCTACTCCTCTGATGGTTTTCCGGTAGATGCTTCTATCCAATATTTTTATATCATAGCCTCCCATCATTCAGTGCCCTCTCTATCTCTTTGGATTTGATGTGTCCTCTATATTTTTTGTTCCAGAATCTTCTCTTCTATAAATAATAGTGCCTATTCTAAAACTCCTCCTTAAGGAAATTTTCACATCCCATTAAATTATCCATGTGCTCCATGTCACACCTTCAGTGTATAGGGTACTCCTTGTTAGTGATGTTATCCATTATCTTATAATCAAATTCATTTCTTCATGAAATTCAACATGAAACCACCACGATATCATTTTGAGTCATCTTCCATAGCAGAGCATGACTCTTAGATTTTCAAAGATCAGTTCATTGTCCATGGCGGTCCATGAAGAAAGGTCACATTTCCTCAAAATAGGAAGCATTGAGATCTAGTACATTCATAATCACTATTCTCAGTTAGCCGGCTCAAATTAATCTTCTACCCCAAATTTTGTTTGGATGACATCAAGCTTCTTCCTCAACCGGTGAACTGGGATATGAATGGTTCATATTCTTCGATTGGCATAAGACTCTGGTTTTGTTCAATATCTTCCATCAGTTTCACTTTGATCACATGAAACCTCTATAGTTTGTTAAATCTTTGTTGTTCTCACCTCAAAATCTTAGGATGTTTCTAGTATTAAAATCACGTGCCTTCTTGGAAAATAAATATTAGGTTATCATTATCATGTTAGGATCTATAATGGAACAATATAGATCTATGGTGTTTGATCCTAGAATATCATCCCCAACATTATGAGGTTGGACATCATTTCATGTCTCTCCTTCACACATTATTCTTACTCAAGACATCCATTATAATTTCATATATTTTATATATTATAGTCTTTTTTCCTTAACCAACAAACTCGGTTCCTCCTCATCTTGGTTTACGCATCATTGCTTGAATTTTAGGATTGACTAACTGAATTTCATAGATTGTTTATTTCGATATTTTTTAAAATTTTAAATATGTTTGATGAGAAGTTGGGAATGGTTGAAGTAATTTTGATCCATGGTCATCTCATCAGTTCATCAAAAATTTAATTTTGGTTCAGAAATTCACCAAGAATTGGGCATTGGGTGTGTTGGAGCCAAAAATCAGAAGGGAGAAGGGTAAAAAGAAAGACTGCAAAGCTACCTCATGAAGAACTTTCGCGAAGCACCATGGCCTTGAGAGCCCACCGCGAAGCATAGAGGCGGGATGCTCCATGAGTCGGTTTGACGTTCGTAAGACCAAAACAAAGCACGGTGGAGGGATGCTCCGCAAGACGGTTTGACGTTCACGAGCCCGCCGCGAAGCCAGGAGGTGGGATGCTCTGCGATCCCCTTTGACGTCCGTGAGCCTAACGTGAAGCCAGGAGGTGGGATGCTCTGCGAGTCCCTTTGACATTCTCAAGCCCACCGCGAAGCCAGGAGGTGGGATGCTCCACGAGTCCCTTTGACGTCCGCGAGCCTACTGCAGAGTGGAATCCATCTTCATGCCGAGCAAGCGCTGCTCTATGGTTCCTATTTCCTATAAATACCGGCCTCCCCCCAAGACCAAAGCAAAGATAATCCGACCATTCCTCTTCTTAGCTCTCAAATCACGAATCACTTTCTGCTATGCTAACCATGACTTGATCAAGGTACTTTTTCTCCATGACGTGCCTCTCCTTTTCCTTGCTTTCACCCCCTCTTTTGAGAGGGATGCCTTTCATGAAGCCCACATTCCTTCATGAATGAAGGAGATCCTCACAGGTACTCAGGTCATCGTGGAGCATTCATGCTTTGTGAAGAACCCCCCAAGAACACGTGACTCAAATGCTATGGCCGAGTCACTGTGCCTTGTGAAGCACATTGCTTCACAGGACCTTTCTTCGCGAAGCAGCCATGTTTCGTAGGGATCTGCTTCATGAATTCCCTTCCACATTCTGAAGAACTTCTTCTTTTCACCTATTCCCTATGTCTAGGATAGGCCACTTCACTTCATGAAGCCTGAACCTTCATGAAGCCCTTCCCTTGCATGGATCACCAGAGCTCTATGAGGCCTCTACTCATAAAACCCTTTGCTCTGCCACTCCCTCTCTCGTGCAACCTTCTAGGCTCGCACAAAGAAACTTTAAAGTCCCATGGACACCACTTCCCATTGCGTTGTTTCACATCATGTTTCTTCACATAGGCACACTAATGACTATTGCTTCTTCGCATAGCCATGCTAATGTGGACCCCTTAATGGTTCACTCCATGACACCCCTAGCCATGACATTGCCCATCCCTTCTCTTCACCAAGGTGTAGAGGGTACCAGTTATGTATGTCTTAGGGGTGCAGAGTAAACCCACCTCATCCAAGATGCAGGATGTTAAAATTCCAAGAACCATCGTCCTTAGCACATTTGGTTAATCTGTGACTTCCCCCCATGCATCCCATGCAGGGAAAGGGAAACCATCTTGGTATAAGACCCTAGAATTTCTTGCTGGAGGTAGTACCCATATTCCTCCCTTCTTTTCTGGTTCCAAATGCCAGAAAATGGTGTGGTGGGGAATGGTTCTCCTCCTTTCTTCAGTTCCAAATCCCTCACCCGTAGGACTTTTTCACAATCGGGCCTCCATCTTAGAGTAAGACCCATCCTCTTCAGGATGATAACCATGCATAATCCCTTGTTTCTTCTTTGGGATGCGATCAATTTTAAGCCCCACTCAATTTCCCATGGATGCACCTTTCGCAACATGATCATCATGTCTTTACTATCTCTTATTTCTGACATAGAGCATGAATCTCATGGGATAAGAGCAAGCACCAACCATGACATCCTCTCTAGGTAGCATAGAGTATAAGAACGAAACCCAACCTAAACTATGTGGTTTTTTATCCATCCTAAGGAAAGGTACATAGGATGCCTCCCTGAGGTTCAAGACTTTTTTTCAACCTGAACTATGTGGTCTTTGATCCTTGCGAAGGCAAGGTACTTAGGAAGACTCCAGGAGGTTCAAGTCCAAGAATCAGTTGTGTCAACCATTTTCATGTTGGTTCACCAACACTCTAGGAAACCTAGATTATAATCCCCACACCACCTGAACTACTAGAAATTTGATCCTTGCCAAGGTAGGTTACGTATAAAGACTCCATGAGGTTCAAGCCCACCACACTGATCATTCTGACCATCTTCACATCAGTTCACCAACACTTTCGGCTATCTCAGAGCGTAAGCCACAAATTCCCCCCATCTGAACTACGAGGACTTTGATCCTTTATAAGGAGAGGTACATAGGAAGCCTACCTATGGTTCAAGCCCAACACCCGGTCATTCCGACCCACTTTCACTCTGGTTCACCTACACCATCCATCTGGACCCTCACTCCTGATTCACGTTGGTTCACCCCCAGCCTACATGGTGTTAAATTGTGGACCCAAATCTACAATAAGTCATTTCTCACTAGACACCACCCTGAAATACATGGTCTTTGATCCTGGCCAAGCCACGGTACGTAGAAGGCCTCCCTGAGGTTCAATCCCACCATCCACCGGTCATCCCGACCATCTTCACGTCAGTTCGACCCCATCCAGTGGTAAGTAGTTGGGGCCTCAATTAGTGGTAATCCATTGTGATCCTATTCAGTGGTAATCTGTTGACATTTTATTAAGCAATAAGCTATTGTGACCCCATCCAACGACAATCCATTAAAAACCCCAATTGGTGGTATGTTGTTTTTAGATGAACTAGGTGGACTTTAATTCCCTTCCATGGGGATATGTAGGAAGCCTTTCTGAGGCTAAAGCCAAAAACCATCATCATCCTCATGATGGTTCCATCCCATTTACCATCCACTTCATACAACCACTCCATCATCCATACTTATTATTATCTGGGCCGCCACATCCCAGTGAAATCATTCCATCTCAATCCCCATTCCCCTCAATAGTGACCAGGAAGTCAACCACACGTTGACCCCAACATCAGTGTTCCCTCTAGGGGATGCACCCATCTGATCCACTCTAGTCAGTGTTCTGATCAGTCTGGTCCATCTCTAATTGACATTAAACTTGTGGCATACCCTGTGTTAAACATGGGAAGCTGAGGAAAACCTCAGAAACATGCCTATGGCATATAATTCCTCGCATTCGACACGGGATACCTCGGGCGGTCAAGACCTCTATAAGCACTATAATAAGGGGAAGAAACCTAGACAAACTAGTGTCCCAGCGCCCAGACACACCAGTGATGTCGGGTTTCTGCCCAGACCAGACCCCTTAGAATGTCCCGACAGAACCAGTGTAATTAACTGGTGTCCATGAAGATATGACGCGAGGAAGAGTTTCATGAACGGTATCTTAAATCTATAAGGGAGACCCAGACTAGGCGACGAGTTCTGAGGAGGAATCCACGGAAGGAGGAACTGACATCCCATCATCCCATTTTGATCAAGGAGAAAACTTCCATGAAATAGTGATAGATGGTTCCCGCCTTAGGAAAGCAGGAATGCGGGGCAACAAAACAGTGCCCTTTGTCCTCAAATGGGACGGACGTGCGTGCCCCAGTGAAAGCGATGAAAGAATAAATGGTGAACTCGACATGAAATTCTTCACCTCAATGTGGAGATTAGTAGCGCTCGAGGAATCAATGGATTGATGTGTCACCGGATCTAGTAATCTGGCACCATGTCTTGCCAAGAAAATAGTAGGCCCAACATGAAACTCACCTAAAGTTGGGACAACAGACCATTCTACATCCAGTTCTGTGACGTGTCAGCATGGATCCCTCTTACCATTCATGAAAGATGAAATGGAACTGGGTCATCGGTCATAGATTTCTTTTTCTTTCAGAACTAGCGAGTTAATCTCCATAATCATCTGGAATAAAGATGTTGCACCTGGGATGCGGTCACCACCTGCCCACCGAAGCAGGGGAGAGGGTATTTCCAATGCAGAAGTCCCACCCGACTCCATCTCTTCCGCAACGACCCCTAAACCTATTTCCCATGGGTGCTCATGAACCGTCTCCCCTTCCGAGGTCATCCAACGAAGGGTGATCAATGAACTCGTGCACCATTACGAGGAGAAGGTCATAATTAGGAAATGGGATATGGCCTTCCTGGATCAGAAGGCGTTTGAGCCTCGTCGCCAATGCCACCCTCGAGGTCCATGCAGGGAGCTGCTGCTCCCCACCCAGACATATTACCATTTCGAGAGCCTCTCCCCGAAACTCTTTGATGACTCACTACCTTACATTGATGAGGTAGGTGATGTCCGACCTAGCCCAGTAAGAGCCCAATTCAAGGGGCTTCCAGTGAGGGCTCCCACCAGGATACATCAGCGCCACCGCCCGACCTTACTAGATGAGAAGTAGGTAAGCCACATACCTACCCCACTGGCCCCGGTTCGTCTGACCCGACACCAGATTCGGGCGCAAGATGAGGAGGACACCCACCAAGGGGCATCTACGTCGACAATTACTGTGGCCCGAGCCACTGCCAACACATATCATCAGTTCCCTGAATGTGTTGAGTAGGGGAACCTATATTCCCAACCAGGATCCAGGCCCCAACCACACCACGTGCAGGATGGGTTGACTCTCTTGGTCGCCTACATGAATAGTGGCCACCGTGATCTAACCTGTAGTAATTCCACTCATTACGGAGGTTCTCCCTATACCACTACAATGGAAGGCACAAGCCTTCCCTGCTTCGAGGATCAACAAGGAGGTCCACCCTGTCCCACCCTCAATCCAAATGAGGGTCTTCCTCACGACAGTGACGCTCAATGCGGGGGTCTCTCCTGTGACCATTACACTGGGTCAGGGGTCATTCCTCCCTCCACCAACCGCCGTTGTAGGGACGTTGCACATATGGTCCCTCTCTAACTTGGGGATCCTCCCCGAATCCTCTTAGTAGCTGGAAAAGGTCCTCCTCGCCTCATCATCCAAATGGATGATGGTCAGCCTCACTGCACCCGAGCCCATCACGGAGGTCCTACCCGTGTTCAGCTAGCTGAGTACAAGGAACCTCCATATACTGAGGCCGCTAGGGGAAACAAGCATGGAGGTCCTCCCCATGTTCATTTTAGTTATAGATGATGTCTTTCCCACTCTTGACCTACCCGTGGAGGTCATTCCGATGTCCTCTTTGAAATATGTCATGGTGCTCCTCACACCTCGGCTTTCTCAGGTGGAAACACTCTCTGCCTCAGCACCAGTGCAGCAGAAGGACCTTATGTCAGAAATCAACCCTGTCCTAAGGAGCCACCCAGGGGCCGGAAGGTAGGTCGCGGCCTCCATAAAAAAAAATTCTATGATGGTCCAGAGAGAGATCAAACTATTCTACTTCTTTGACTCTGAAGTGGAATATGACCCAACATGATAACCCTCCTCTCGCTCAGATGAGTCAAGGGTTGGGGCAGGGACAAGGTGCATCAGCTTAATACTCCCGAAATGCGATGTCCACCGGATTACCGCCTCCCTCCACAGGTATATCCAGGAGGATGAATGTCTGTAAACCCCGCAGGTCACGGTTGTGCAATCACCACCGTCATCCCCAGAAGCGCTCTCTACCTTGACAAGATATCATAGAGAGCTATTTTGGGGGCCAATGGCGGGTGAGCAGCAATGCAGACCATAACCAGTAGCCATAGCCCCTAAGCTAGGAACTGCTACCATTGACCCATCTTATCGTGATATAGTGGCCATGTTGCTACACTCTTCGGAAGACAGCCCGAGATTCAGCAGCCAGTCAACCCGCTCACCATACTCCCCACTGGCCAGCCTGCCGTCCCAGCGGTCTCCCTTAGTACTGCTGCAGTTCCTCAGCCACCTCTAGTTGATGAGTGGGGAAATCAAGGGCCAGAACCTGAATCCGAGCCAAGGAGCTTATGGAACATCCTCACAGCTGACCACTTCCCCTAGATGTTCTAGCTCGTGGCAGCACCGAAATTTCACGCATCAGAATCCCTCAACCCAGAGGAGTTTGAATGTTTCTGCCAAACCCTCTGGGTAACGCACTTTCACCTTCGTCATCAGTGAGTGGTTTATCCTAGGATCCATGTTCATTTTACAGACAATGGCATGAAATTTCATCTAGTCGATCTAGCTGTGCTCCCAGTGGCCTAGCGCCCTGAGTCACCAGGCCGCCATAATGTTCCCTAAGAGAAATGCGTTTAGAGTTTCAAGATACTTCACAAGATCATCATGGAGGCTTCCCCCCATGAAAAAGTCTATTGATGGGGGTAGTATGGTACCCTCATCTTCAGTCCTATATGGAGGCAGCCCGAACCGCTAGGCGATATCGAGGAAATTCCCCCAGGAAAGGTCGCGGTCAACATGGCCGACATAGTGGACGAGGAGGATGACATGGAGCTTCTTGATGGGGACATACCCTATAAGGGAATTCCACCATTATTGGACCCATCAGGGAGGGTTACTCACCAGTAGAGGAACCTATAATGTCTCCATGTGCTGACCGAGTCATTAGTACTTAGCCGGAATTACGGTAAGGGTAAAGAGCACGTCTGAGTTGCCAAGCACTCTGAACCATCTGCCACAGTGTAGAAGACGGAGGAAGACTCTAAGAAGGACACATTACACCAAAAAATTTCTGAACAGAAGAAGTTAGTCAATGACCTCTTGGCTGAAGGCACTGTAGAGAGATGACCGGACTACGGTGATCCCAGGCCAGTACAGTAGGAGTAAGAACAACTTCCCCACAACGAGCTGCCTCCAGGAGAACCTGACCTTCCTGCCACCGCAGACAGGGTTGAGGCCAAAATGTATAGAAAGAGGGAAATTTCTGTCTCTCCAAACCCTCCCGAATGGCGTGACAATCCAAGGGACCCATCTCAAGCTCCTCTAGCCGCCCAGAGGGTCATGCCGCCAGCCATTCCACGATCCGCTGGGCCTGCTTACCATGTTGAAGAACTCACCAACAAGATCATGGTTAGGGATCCCCATCAATGCAGGGACCCCCACCCAGATGATCCAATGCTAGTTCTCATTTCCTACTTAGATGCATTGGAAACACGACAAGTGGCGATCTTGCCTGGTGGAAAGCCATATTCAGCCTGGGTGGATGACATGACCACACCTCCGGGCTTTGGGAATCCCACCTTATCTCCCTTTAATGGGATAGGGTAACCATCACAGCACCTGTCCAACTTGAACTCGAGGTGTGGGCCAATGTTAGGGAATCCAAAACAGTAGGAGGCTACCAAATTCCAATGATTTCTGTAGATATTGGAGGGGTCTGCGTTTGTCTCGTACATCCACCACCCCACCAAATCGGTAACTAGTTGTGAGGACCTCCAGAGGAAATTCTTTTACCAGTTCAGCTCCCCCATAGAGAAGACCAGCCTCACAGACCTTTTCAATTTGAAATAGAGGCCTGATGAGCATGTCACAGACTTTATCGCCTGGTGGAAAGGGCTTAGATATTCCCTTGACATGTCAGTGAATCAGGATAAATTATTAATTATGTGTGTAGGAAATTTCAAGATGGAACTGGTTCCTTCTCTGATAACCTAGAGATACCCTATGGGATTTCTAAACTTCTCTGATATGGCCCAGTACTTAGAAGAAGCCCTGCAATAGGCCAGCCAGGCACATCCGTTTCCCCCTGTATTTCATAGGAGAAGGGATGTATGAGATGAGCCTGCCACAATGGCCCAAATAGAGGCCCCCAAATAGCTGGAATTATTTCTGATGGGCCAATGTCCCCATCCTTGCAGTGGCTCACCACCATAGGCATAGCCTCCAGCTCAGTAGTGGCTTCCAATGAATCGGTAGGTGCCCCCGCAGAATGTGCCTCCATCGCCTAGGCGGGGCGACCAGGCTCCACCTCTTTGATAGGATCCTCCATCTCCTCATTAGGGCTAGTCTCTAAGGCCCCCCATTTTGGATAGAAGAAACTTGACCTACTCGTTCAATGATAATCAGGTCCCCAGTTGTTTTTGATATTCCTTGGAAGAAGGGATTGTGCATTTTCTAGAGTGCTGAATGCCAAAAGAGGTGAACCTCCCTGATCGCCCAACTACTGCCCCTATAATAGGATCCTAGGGCACACCCTCAAGAAGTGATATTTGTTCAAATATTGGATTCAATATCAAGTCAATAAAAACATATTCAGGTCAGGCCTGGGCCCGACATAAGTGGCATGCGTCGTCGTAAGGCCAAACAACAGCAGCGACATCTAGGGCGGGTGGCAACAAATTTATAACAAAGAGTCCCAGAAGTATGATGAATGGATGGCTCAAAAAAAGGTTCTGCATGCCCATGGTATCATTGATGCATTCTTGAACTAGACAGAGCCTTCAGAAGATGCAGCCACTACTTTTGCAACATCAACTCAGCTAACCTCTTCCTAGAAGAGAAAGCATCGACGACGGAACAGAAATAAACATGCCCCTCCAATACCACCTTCCTCCCGCACTCTCGGTGACTTTATGCCTTAGAGATGGGTATTACTCCTATAATCCACCCAGTAATAGAAAAATCTACAAGTGATAGTCAAGGGTACGCTTCGGTTAATACCATGGAGTTGGTAAATCCCTATATGACTCGCAACGCTGGGGATCACTAGGCAAACCTCCCCAACGTCCCCGGCCAAATACAAAATTGGCAGAGCCGCAACCATGTGGGCCTTTGAGGCACATTAGTAGGCACTTATAGCTAGGCCGTGCATGCCACTGAGACCAGACAGTAGGCCTAGCGCAATGCTCATAATGCATATCCTCCTCATCCGTTGTCATCAGGCCCACCCTCACCACTGTTTGTGCTACTGGATCAGGCAGAGCCACCTCAACCATGTTGTGACCAGCCATTCCATACTACAATCCTATCTCAATCATCCAGCCATCATCTGGTAGCTACTCTATTGGATTAGACAGGTTAGTAGTAGGATATGCCCAATACTAGTCAGCCGCCAGCCCAGCCGGTAGGGCCTGCTATGCCTCCTGTCACAGAACGACCTCCTGCAAGTAGAAGCTCACGGCTAGAATGAAAGTATGATGTTCTCAAGAACCTTATCGGCATCCCAGCAAGGATTTTCATCCTCAAGGCCATTCACCTGTCACCGGATATGCATGAGGCCCCCGATGAGGCTTTAAGAAACCCACTCTAGTTTGAGACGGATGTAGCAGCTGCATAAGCCTTTCATGCTGAAACGGTTGTGATTGATGAATGTCAGGCCATCATTTCAATCTCTGGAGAAGATTAAGGCTCTCCCATATAGGGGAACATCTGCCCAATTTATATCACTGGCAAATTTAATGGCACAGTGGTTCACCACTATCTTGTTGACACGGGCTATGGGATCAACTAAATCATGACCCGGACACTACTAAAGCCGGGGTTATCCGAAGATGACCTGACTTCCTCCGATTTAAGAATATAGGGATATGAAAGGATAGAGCAGACTGCAGTTGGTAAGATCCATTTGAAGACCCAGTTCGGTGTCTTAGTTTCCAGCACTGACTTTATGGTGGCCTCCCAGAAAACTGCGTATAATGCATTGATGGGTAGACCACGACTCCACCAGCATGCAGTGATTCCCTAATTGTATCACCAATGCCTCAAGTGCTCCCTCAATGGTTGAGTAGGCATACACCAAGGTGAAACATCTCCTTTTTCATCTTGTGAATCCCACTACCTAGATGCTGACTATTACAAGTGCAAGGATAAGCAGATTCAGGCCAGTGAGGCAGAACCCATCGCGGTTGCAATCGATCCCTGGGTAGGTCTGGATGATGCCTATGTCTTCCCGATCCATTGATTGGAGTCCATGAACCCTCACATGGGGCAATGTTTTGTTTTTTATGGTAAAAGTGGGAAGCATATGCCCAAGTCTATGCGATGGAGGAAGATCACCTCGTACTCCTACACAAATCAGGCTCAAGTGATCTTAGAGCCTCCTACCCTCATAAGGTATTGGGATGTCCACCCCATGGCAATAAAAGTATGTCAACCGTGTCTGTTTCTCCAGGCTAGAATTAACTGTCTCAAGCCGACATGCCACTATTGCATTGATATCATCAAGAGTGGCCCCTTGGGATGAATACCATATGAGATTGGGTTGACAGCCTTCATCGCTATGGTTTCAGCAGTACCAGAATCTTCTAATGCAGTGGCCAATGCTGGTCATGCTTGTACTAGCCTCCCGTCAGAATCTTCCCACCTAGAGGAAGATCTTCCTAGTGGGTATAACTCCTACATAAGCAAATAAGAGGATTTGGAGAATTCTCCCCCAGCTTTTGAAGAGGGCGTATTCACCACAGTCAACGAACTGGTATAGGTGAACCTTGGAAAAAAGACAGATTCGAGACCCACATTCATTTGGGCCTCAATGTCCCTTGAGGAGTAGAAACGGAATGCAAACTTCCTTAAAATTAACCATGACATGTTTTCCTAGAGTTACAATGAGATGCTAGGACTAGATCCGTAGGTATCCATCCACCGCCTCAGTCTTCCGGCAAATCATCGTAGGTTCAAGAAGACTCCTAGAAAGATTCAATCTTCTCACAGTGCCATGGTCAAGGTCAAAGATGACAAGATCTTCAGATCCATCTTCGGTAAGGAGGTCCAATATCCCAAGTTTCTAGCCAACATTGTGCCATTTAGAATGAAAAACGGATAGATCAAAGTTTGTATCGACTTCCGCGATCTCAACAGTCACTTATCGAAGGATGATTTTTCCCTTCCTGTGATGGAATTGTTGATCTATTCCATGGCTAGGTTCCATGACCTTTCATTCATAGATGGTTATTCTAGATACAACTAGATCCGAATGGTCCCTAAGGATGATATGCCCATAGCTTTCAGGGCGCCACAAGGTACAGTTTGTTCCTAGGTCATGCCCTTTGGCTTAAAAAATGCAGGTGCCACCTATCAGTGGGCCATGCATCGCATATTCATGCCAATCCTTGGGACATTGGAGGAATTCTATGTGGACGATCGGTTGGTCAAATCTTGGCAGCTCGAGGACCATCTCAAGGACATAGAGAAAGTGTTCATCTTCTTCCATTCCCACCACCTGAAGATTAACTAGCTGAAATGTGCCTTCAGGGTCACCTCTAGGAAGTTCCTTGTATTTGTTTTCAGGTACTAGGTCATTGAGATCGACCCAGAGAAGATCAAGGCCATCAGTCAGATGCATCCCCCGAGCAACATTCGGGAGCTTCGGGGTTTCCAAGTCCACTTTTCCTACATACGCCGATTCATTGAGAATTTGGATGGAAATTGTATGCCCCATTCCCAACTCATGATGAAAGGCTCCGCCTACGAGTGGGATGATGAGTGCCTAACTGTGTTCGAGGAAATCAAGTATTATCTACTCTAGAATCCGGTCTTGATTCCACCCATCTCTAGAAAACCACTGATCTTGTACCTGACTTCCCTAGAATGATCTATTGGAACCCTTCTCACCCATAAGAACAATGAGGGGATGGAGAACAATCTTTACTACCTCAGTCGTATGCTCATCAATACGAAGACCAGATAACCCCCCATTGAAAAGAGATTTCTCATGCTGGTATTCACAGTACAAAAATTGTGACATTACTTGCAACACCACGAGGTACAACAATTGTCTCGGGTAGACCCACTGAAGTAAATCCTGAACAACCAAATGTTGACAGGACACCTAGCTCGGTGGGTCGTGATTCTTCAGTAGTTCGATATCAGGTTTTTCCCTCAGAAAGATATTAAGGGGCATGCATTGGCAGATTTTATTACTTCCCATCCAACTCTTGCTGACCGGTCCTTGGATCATGATTTTCCTAATGAGGCAATCCTTTTAGTAGATCATGACATCCTATGTTGGAAGATTCACTTTGATGGAACTTCCCGAAGCCCCACCAACAGGAGGCTCAATGACCCCAGACTCAACAGAGTAGGCTTGGGTATCATCTTTTTTACCCTGGAAGAAGCCATTTTTTCGTACTCATTACTGTTGTCAGAAGGCTGCACCAACAACGAGGCAGTGTAACAGGCTCTTATCACTAGCCTCGAGCTGTCCCTCAAGATCGATGTGCCCCATTTTCATGTGAAAGTGGATTCCGAACTAGTGATCAAGCAAATCAATGGTGACTATGTCGTCAGAAAGCCATAGATTGTACCATGGTTGGAGCTCACTCTCCAACTAATGGCATAGTTTCCTTCTCGGTAGGAAGTTACTCATGTCCCTTGATCTCAGAACGGTCGAGCGGATGCCCTAGCTGGCCTGGCTACATTGCTTTTAGAACCCGAGCAAGATGATCTGATAATGCATGTGGCAAATCAGAGAGTCATTTATCCCATCAACCCAGATGAGGACGACGACCTGCGAGTAAGACATCTTACCACCAGAACCTCCACGTTAGGACCCCCAGGTTCTTTAGATGTATTTGTTGAAGTGAACCCTTACTGGAGATCCCCCTTTGCTGAGTATCTCCAAAAAGGTTTCCTCCTGGCTGATCGGGCCTAGCACGAGTGAATCTGATGCCGTGTGCTGTAGTTTACCCTCTAGAGTGGTCCCAGTCTTGAGAAAATCCTCAATAAGTGTGGGTTTGATGAGGTTCTCCTCCATTGCATCCATGTAGTGGAGATTTCTATGGTCATTTAGGAGGTTCACGCCGATTTCTATGGTGCCCACCAGACTGGGCTGAAGCTATCTCACCAGATCTGAAGACCAGGGTACTTTTGGCCCTCCATGATTCGTGGTTGCATCGAGTTCACCAAGAGATGTCACACATGCCAAATTCATGCTAAATTCATGCATAGACCACCAAAACCTCTCCACTAGACCAAGTACGCTTGTCTATTTTAGGTTTGGAGAATCGATGTCATGGGACCATATCCACCGGTGATAGCTCGCCAGTGTAGGTTCATCCAGACCGCCATAGATTTCTTTTCCAAGTGGGAAGAAGCAGTTTCGCTCTAGGAGGTCAAGTCCCATTCTATCGTAGAGTTCATGAGCTCTAATATCATCCAGCAGTTTGGATTCCCTCACACCATCCTCACTGATAACGGCACGAACATCCGAGAAGACAAGCTGAAAAAATTGTATTCCATGTACAACATCCGTTCGAACCATACCTCCCTCTACCACACATAGGAAAATGGATAGATTGAGGCGTTCAACAAAACCCTCTATAACATTTTGCAGATAATGGTTGGTCATAACAAGAAGTGTTGTCCAGAAAAGCTCTCCAATTCCCTCTGGGCTTATCGGACGACAAATCATAATTACACCCGGGTGACCCCATATTACCTAGTGTATGGAGCTGGGGCCGTCATGGCCATCGAGATCCAGCTGCCTTCATTACATAGAGCGGTCTATGGTCAACAGGCACTAGATAAGGTACCCGAAATTCGTCTGGCTGAATTGGAAGCACTTGACAAGAATAGGCTTCATGCCACTCACAATTTAGAAAGGCATTAGAATAAGATGGCTAGAGCATTCAACAAGAAGGTTATCCTCCACTCTTTTCTACAAGGCAACTTGGTATTGGGCCTCTGGACACCGATGATCCCTGGTAGGAAACCACCCATGTTGGAGCCTAAATGGGAAGGACCATACATAATTCACAGAGTTTACCCCAATGGTGCATACACCCTAGTGACCATGGATGGTGAGCATATAGCTCCTCCCACCAATGCCTAGTTCGTCAAGAAATAGTTTTCCTAAGCCTCCTGGTCCTGCATAAACATAATCTTCATGACGATCCTACAGGACCCTAAATTTCATGATGGTCCTGAACAACCTTAAACCGCATGATGGTCCTGTAGGACCCTAAACTACATGATGGTCTTGCAGGACCTTAAACTATTTAGTCCTGTATGACCCTAAACTGCATGATGGTCCAACATGACCCTAAAATACTTCATCTCACATTATGATAAATTGTATGTCATCCTGCAAGATGTTAAACTGAACCCTTAGAACTATGTGGGTCTTGATTTTCATTTCACATTATATATAGGAACACTCAAACATTTCATCTTGAGCCCAACCCCAAAATCTTCTCTTTGACTATCCCCCTGGGTATAGTTATTTCGGAGGATCCTTGCATGATATGGTGTAGGATTTTTTATCCCCACTCATTTCAGGATTATGACAGTCGCACCATGTGACCACACCCCGTTCTTCTATCCTTCCACGTCCTCACCGTATGACGCTAAAATACATGGCCTTCAAGAACTACATATGGCTTGATTCCCATCCTCATGGGATATATAGGAACGCCCAGGAAATTTTTTTGTCTTCGGGTCCAGCCCCAGGAATCCAAAATCCTATCCCGTCCCTTTCGGCCCCACGACCCGAACTCTCTGAGGAACATGTGGTGTAGAGAGTACCTCATGGGTCCTCATTCACATTAGGTTTTCGAGAAGACTGCACCATGTGCCTCCTACATCTTCTTCCCAGCATGGTCTGAGCTCTATGACCTTAAACTAAGATCTCTCATTGGGAATTGCGCGTCACGTTTGGCTATTTCGCCACCCTGTACATAGCCCATTAGATCAAGCCCCCCTTAATGATCCACCCCAGGACCTTAGGTTGAAGGTGTGTGATCCCAAGACCCTTTTCCTTGGGAAGGTATTTGACTCCCTCTTTATGATACGTCATATAGTCGTGTTCAGATGCATTTAGGCAAAGATCCCGAATTGTGGAATCTTTACGGGGACATTCCCCGTATTCCATGTCCAAGCATCATGGGCTCGTTATATGGATCCTCATTCTCTTCCACATCCGAAGGGACCCCCCTTCACGGCCTGGTCTCATGATGCCTCGGCTCACCTACCGTTTTGGTCCAACGTCCCTAAAGACCCCAGACGACATTTTCGATAGGTCATATGTTTCTAACACCGTCAAAAATTGACCCTCATTTGTTAGTCCCCATTCCAAGCTAATGCGGTATGGATGCTGTGTTTAGAATAGAGTCAATAGTTATCCTCTATCGTCACGCCACCATCACTGCGGTCTAGATTTCGATCATCATGATTCACATGTTTCCACTCCCTTATGTTCAAGAGGAATTCCAACATACTCATATTTACTCTTTAGTGGATATAGTTGCATTATATAGGTGGGGCACTATTAGTGGGACATCAGTCATATAATGCCCCATCATCCCTAATGTGTGCCTCCCTGTGCTAGGAAAGTCCAATCACTACTTCTTATTTCCTATATCGAGCACGACTCACATGGGATTAGTAGTTCTGGTCGGACATGTACTGGCACATCAATTTCCACACATGGCTTTCCTCATCCTGCATGACGTTAAACTATGCTCTTAGAACAATAATCATCTTGATTCCCATTCTCATGGGATATGTAGTAACCCCCAAAATCATGCCTCCAAGTCCATCCTCGTGAACCATAATTCCAATTTCCTTGTCATTTTCCAGTCCCTTGACCTGATCTCTTTGGGGGAACCACAAAATTTCAGTTTTACCCTGGAAAATTCCAGGATTCCCCATGATAAATGTTCGGAGGCGACCGTTTCCTTGTCAGAGTGGTCCTGTTCAGAAGTATGTTTGATCTATGATCATGCCTATGTATCCACCTAATGCATTTCCACCAGGGTGGCATAATTTCGAGAGTGTTGGACTCTAGTAAAACAACCCACCACTACACTCTCCATGCTTTGCATTCCATTTGTTCAGACCATCATCCTCTCTCACATGTAAAGGAACCCCCTAACAGTATGGATGCTCAGCCTATGGCTTGTCTACTATCCTGGGACAATATTCCGAAAGGCTAATTGATGACATTTTGAGTCAGGTATCGTGTTTTGAACATGTTCAGTGGTCAACCCTCATTTTTCTTACCCATTGAAGGCTAACACAATATAGATTCTATTTTTCGAACTCCATCAACACTTATATTTTATTTTCATGCCATCCCCACAGTGTTCAGAATTTGGGGCATTATGATTCAAACTTTCAATTACATTGTGTTCTAATTTATTCCGTCGCCCCTGGCGTTACCCCGCACGTGCACAAGATCATGCTAGGAAAACTATAATTCAACTATTATGAGAGCTTCATTCTCTATTTAGGTCTCTACCTTCTCTTCCCAGGAATCGGGATTGGTTGTTCAAACCCATGGATTCCCAAAGCCTAGTTTGCACTCCTACATTTGAACAAGATAATAAGGTGGTCGTCCCTTGATTCTCACATCGGGACCATCCCATGTGAGCTTAGGGATTGATTGCTGGAGGCTCCACAAATGTCATGGGAATGCAATTAACCAGCACACATAATAGAAATCATGCATGCAATTGGCATAAAATAATCAAAGCATGAAAGTGCGTTCAAAGGTTATAGGCATAACAGTGCCCTCGAATCGACCACTCCCATTGATGGGTTGACCACTCCAAAAGAGCGTAGAAGCTCCACCACCCTTTGGCTGGTGGCCTCCATGATTTGCTGCCACCTGTTCAGTTCCCGCTCTTCTTCGGCAACGATGGTGCACAATTTAGCAGACACAATCTGGGCCCACTCTACACCGGTCAAGATGAC
Source organism: Viscum album (assembly GCA_963277665.1). Taxonomy (NCBI): domain Eukaryota; kingdom Viridiplantae; phylum Streptophyta; class Magnoliopsida; order Santalales; family Viscaceae; genus Viscum; species Viscum album. The sequence goes on from OY728141.1 coordinate 1,303,838,416, forward strand.
GATAATTTCATCAGATGTTCTCTTAATTCCCCCTTCAACCTCTTCTATATAGGCGTTCAATCACAATTTTATCTCAGATTGTGTGTTGAGGGAGGTTGAGTGCTCGCCCGCCCGATTCTGCAGCCGCTAGACCTCATCTTCAGCCTCTTGGACCCTCTCGATGTTCACCGCTTTCCTCCGCTTCCAACACACACTAAGGCCACGTTCGTGATCACAAATATTTTCCTCTATAAGATCTCGTACGATAATGTGAATATGTTGGGCATACAATCCCACAAAACAAAGTGTGCGCAGTCACAAGTGAAGTCTATCCATCTCATCCAACCATAGTGCTTGGGGGGGTGTCATCAATGAAGTTCTTGATCTGCTTCCAAGATTGGTGACAGACTATTCTGCTGTCCTCTTTATTAGAGGCTATTTCATCCTAGTCAGTGCGGTTGGCCGGCTCATATGTAGGGAATACCCCCAAGAACTCATCAGCCGGATCCACATCCGGTGTTTGATCAGGAATGGTAGGACTTGGGATGTCTGACCAATCCTCATCATCAGACCCCACCTCGATGATCCCAAGATCAGCCTTCCAGATGGTCCTACGGGTGAGCGATAGCACCATTGTTCGATCAATATAGACCTCCACCTCCTCAGGCAGCGACATTCCCCAAAGAAAGGTACTTCCAGGGATACCAAATGACCTCACCAAGGAAACCCATGCCATTTGTAGGACTGTGCATTTTAAAAAGGGAGCATGGACGTCAGTTAACTTGGTCAATGGATGAATGCCATTAATTTGGTTGAGGAGACTTACAGAGATCAAATTCTCAGTCTAATTCTTGGGTTGATACTCTTGGGACCTCGAAGTGTTGACCTCCATATATTTTTGGAAGGTTGTAAGATTTAGGAGCAGCTTCGGGTATTCCGGCCCAGCCAGACATGCTGATCTCCTCAGCAGTACGTGTGGACCCCGAAGGTCCTGTGTCTGTATCTCTTGAATAGCGAGAACGAGCTCTATGCCCAAGGCCCTCCTATAAAATTTAGATGTTATCAAAGAGTTCATAATGACCTAAAATTCGGCCCTAAAGAAGGGGTGTGGAATATTTACCTCAAGGGCCCCGACAAACTCTTCAACATTTGAACCTTGATCCCCGACTTCACCCTCCACCAGCAGGCTCCCTCTCCCGACCTCTTCTCCCTAGGAGAATTCATCTGATTCTTCCAATAAAGGGAACTGCTCCCTTATGTTAGCAGCTGACAAATACAAGGGAGTGGTGCGGTTGAGAAGCACCTTGACCCGATCCGTCATCGGATGCGGGGTACCCTGGGAGTGAAAAAAGTTCTCCAGCTCTGTTAGGTGTTGCTCTATGTCCATCTGAGATACCACAAAGCCAACACTGATAGGGCATGTCCCTGGAAGATCCATCCCTAAACGGTTCAGATGTTTCCACATCTTCGATGGATCGAGGAATTTCCGATTAACCTCCGAGATGTCCTAGGCATTCGAGAAGACAACGTTCCCTGGCATATCAATGTGGCATAGCTGCTTCCTTGGAGCAGGAGTGGATATTTTACGGAACACACTAGGTGGCCTCCGCTTAGGAGTCTCTTCTCTTCTAGGACCACTAGGTCCGTTTCCACTACTACATCTCCCTCAACTGGTGCGGGCCCCACCACTACGGTAGCCCAACCAACTCTAGATTCCCCTGATGCCTTCCAACCTCGACCCCAAGGTTTGGGAGGCATGCCATCATCAACTCAAATCGTTGGTTTCTTCCGCATTTCCCCCAGGTAGGCCACCTCCCAACTCTGGGCATATTCCTTCACAAAACCGACGACATTGGTCGGCAGGGGCAGCCGGTTCCACATATTCCTATCTTTTCGTGTGAACATAGGCCACATATACTTCATCACACATGGGTGTTACTCGTAGCGCACCCCCCGAATAGACCTGTGGGGTCAGTCGCTATATGCACCAGAATTACCGAGCAAATTGGTGCGGGGTGTACGACTCACAGAGAGGCTCACAATCCACCTTTTCCACCAAAACTCTACCTCGAAAGGCTAGGAGATAGGCATGTGATCCTCCTTTCCTTGACCATCATAAGATAATACCCCCGTTGGCAATGAGAATGGGTGGAAATTGAACTCCTCCACCTTCCACACTTGGTTCAGAACCGACAGTGTGGCCAGCTTGGCTGGAAAGAACCCGAAAGCGTTCAGGATGGATGGGTGGAAGTTAGATCCTGGAGGGGAAATGGGGTTCAAGTATTCATAAACCCCCCCTGACATGTTCTGTTATCCACCCATACAGGAGGTTTAATGGCCTGCCTATTCTCTGCGGCCTCTTTCCCCCACTGATATGCCGCAACATCTTATATAGCTTGGTGAGCATCGGGATCCCGAGGATGACCCACCCTCCTATCACCAACATGAACTCCATAATGATTGTACATAGCCGTACTCCCACGTTGGTGTCCCTCACTGGTAGGATCCATCCACAAATAAGATCTGTGGTAAATACTTCCAGCCAAACTATCGGTTGTTGTTTGGTGATGATGCTAAATCCCCACTTCTTCCATTGGATGTCCTCTAAAAGTTTCTAGTATGAGTGCTGCTTACTCCTGGCCCCCTTCAGGAAAGTCCAAGGCCTCGCCGGAAACTGTCTATTCTCTGAGAAGCTCATGAAATGTTTGAACCACCTCTTGAAATGGACATCCCTCAATGCCTACTTGTCCTCTCCCGGCACAAGCTCCATCAAAGCCATCGCCAGTGGCGACATTTTCTCCAGGTCCTCCCATGAAATCATGACGGGGATGAATTCATCATACATATCCCCCAATATCGGGACCCCCAAGATCTGGTGGAAGTCCTACATTCTGATGCCGACTTCCCTGTGGTGAAAATGGAATGTGATGGTACTCGATGACCAGCTGCTCAACAACTCCGGCATCAGTTGTTTCGGATGGTATATGTGAAACTGGGAGGCCCAAGCGGCCTCATACAAGCCCACTCTTTTCAGCTCCACCCCAGACTCCCCACATGAGGTGCCTACCCTGTAGTCCCAAGCCCAATAATTTGTGAAGTTGTTGCCCTGGCGCAGGTCCCACTCCTCAGACCACACCTTCTCCGGGTTCCCCAGAGCCGCCTTCAATATCGTCCAATGCATGGGGGGAGACATCTCTAGCTATAACTCTTCCCTTCAACATTATTCAGGTGGTTGTATAATCAGTCAGTAATGATGGGTGTGAAGTCCTCCCGGGCATGACTGTTAGCTGCCCTGGTCCATCGGCACTGGCACGATGTGCTCCTGAACAAGTAAGCTGGTTCGTCTCGACTCCCTTCAGGGATGAAGACATCATCCCTCAGCCCAAAGCCATACAGAGGAAACCTCTTGCATAATGGGAAGTTCCTCTGGCACTCTGATAGCAGCTCCACCAAAGAATCATGGTCAGAGTAGATTCGAACTAGATCTCCTAAACCCAAGTTGTTCTCCATCTCGTCCCTTCAGGAATCATCCGCAAGGACCCCCCTGGGCGGCTTCTTGACAAGCCATGCAGTCTTTTAGTTTGGGGCGATTGTTTTGGTTCGGCCGTGAAGCTCGTTCACATAGAAAATTCAAAGAGTCTGTTCGTAGTGCCCTACCATGGACTCTAAACATGGTGTCTCGAAGTGCATAGATGCGAAGTCAAAGACTCACTATGCGCCGCGAAGCTGAAGGCCTGATTCGCAGAGAGCAAGTCATAGAGTACACAGAGCCTCATGAATCGAGAGCACTAAAATCCAAAATAGATATGGAGAGAAATGAAAAAAGAGAAGTCATCCCTTCTATTTATAGGTGACGACCCTAACTACTTCGCAGTGTGTCTCGACCATAGAGAGATTCGTGGAGCACCTAGCCGACCCATTGCTTTCCCACTTGGCGATCCTTCATCGCGAGGCATCTTCATGAAATGGTTGAGGAACCTTGGCGATTGACCCTCAGGTATTGACCCTTTAATTCTCCTCGGCTCCATATTTGAGGGGGTGCATTTTTTGGCACCAAAAATAAGAAGGGAGAAGGGTAATAAGAAAGGCTACGATGCTGCCTCGCGAAGACCTTTCGCGGGAATTCATGGCCCCACAAGCCCGCTACGAAGCATGGAGGAAGGATTCTCCATGATACAGTTTGACATTCACGAGCTCACCATGAAGCCGGGAAGCGCGATGCACCACGAACCCCTAGGATGATTGCGAGCCCGCCGCGAAGCCAGGAGGCGGGATGCTCCATGAGACCCTTTGACGTTCGCGAGCCTACCGTGAAGCCAAGAGGTGGGATGCTCCGTGAGCCCCTTGGAAATTCATGAGCTCGCCGCAAAGTCGAATCCGTCTTCATGCCAAGCAAACACCGCTCCACGGATCCTCTTGCCTATAAATACTGGCCTCCCCCCAAGCCCAAAGAATGGATCATCCGAACTTTCCTCTTTCTGGATCTCAAATCACGAAGCACTTTCTGCTTTGCGAACCATGAGATGCTCAAGGTACTTTTTCTCTACAAAGTGCCTCTCCTTTGACTTTTTTTCACCCCTATTTTGAGAGGGATGCCTTTCACGAAGCCCACATGCCTTCACGAAGAAATGATATCCTCACAGGGACTCAAGTCATCGCGGAGCGTTCATGATTTGTGAAGCACCCCCCATGCACACCTGACTCAAATTCTAAGGCCGAGTCACTATGCCTCGCAAATCACGTTGCTTCACAGGACCTTGCTTCGTGAGTCAACCATGCTTCATAGGGCTTTGTTTTGCAAATGAACTTCCAATTCAAGAAGAACATCTTCTTTTCACCTATTCCCTATGTCTAGGCTAGGCCACTTCACTTCCCAAAGCCCACACCTTCATGTAGCCCTTCCATTGAATGGAGAATCAGAGCCCTACGAGGCCTCCACACGTAAACCCATATGCTCTAAAACTCCCTATCATGTGAAACCTCCTAGGTTCGCATGAAGAAACCTCCATGTCCCCTAGACACCACTCCCGTTGCATTGCTTCGCCTCATGCTTCTTCACATAGGCACACTAACGGCAATTGTTTCTTCACATAGCCATGCTAACATGGACCCCCAATGGTTCACTCCATAACACACCCTAGCCACGACATTGCCCATCCCTTCTCTTTACTATGGTACAGAGGGTACCAGTTATGTAATTCAAAGGGGTGCGAAGTATGCCCACCTCGTCCGAGCTACCAGACATTAAACTGCCAGGCACCATTGTCTTCAGCACATGACATTAAATTGTGACTTCCCCCATGCATCCTACCTGGAGAAAGGGAAACCATCTTGGTATAAGAACCTATACTTTCGTGTAAGAGGTAGTTCCCCTATTCATTCCTTCTTTTTCGGTGCCAAAGGCCACCAAAGGGCATAGTGGGGAACAATGCTCTTCTTTGTTTCAGTTCCAAATCTCTCTCCCGATGGGCTTTGTCACCATCGGGCCTCCATCTTGGAGTAAGTCCCAACCTCTTCGGTCTATTAACCACAAATAATCCCATGCTTCCTCATTGGGATGTGATCAGGTGTAATCCCCACTCCATTTCCCATGGAAACACCTTTCGTGATGTGATCATCAGGTATTTGCGGTCTTTTGTTTCTCACACCGAGCATGACTCACATGTGATTAGGGAAAGTACTGACCATGACATCCTCTCTGGGTAGCCTAGTGTGTAAGCCCCACTCCCAACCTGAACTACGCTGTCTTTGATCCTTGCCAAGGCAAGGTATGTAGGAAGCCTTCCAAAGGTTCAAGCATTTTTTGAAACCTGAACTACGTGGTCTTTGATCCTTTCCAAGGAAAGGTACGTAGGAAGCCTCCAGAAGGTTCAAGCCCAACAATCGGTCGCGCTGACCATCTTCATGTCAGTTCACCAACACTCTAGGTAGCCTAGAGTATAAGCCCCACATCACCTGAACAACGAGGACTTTGATCCTAACCAAGGCAGGGTACGTAGGAATCCTCCACAAGGTTCAAGCCCACCACCCTGGTCGTTATGACCATCTTCACGTCAGTTCACCAACACTTTGGGCTATCTTAGAGTGTAAGAACCAAATTAACTCTATCTGAACTATGAGGACTTTGATCCTTGCTACGAAAAGGTATATAAGAAGCCTCCCTGAGGTTCAAGCTCAACCATCGGTCATTCCGACCCACCTTTACATCGGTTCGCCTACACCATCCATCTAGACCCCAGGTCCTTATTCACATTAGTTCGCCTCCATCCCACATGGCATTAAATTGTGGACCCCAATTAGTGGTAAGTCATTTCCAACCAAACACCACCCTGAACTATGTGGTATTTGATCCTTGCCAAGGCGGTGTACGTAGAAGGCCTCCCTGAGGTTCAAGCCCACCATCCACTGGTCGTTCTGACCATATTCACGTCTGTTTGACCCCATCTACTGGTAAGTCATTGGGGCCTCAATCAGTTTTAAGATAATGTGATCCTACTCAAGGGTAATCCATTGACATTTTATCCAGAGACAAGCTGTTCTGATCGCATCCAACGGTATGCCATTGAAAACACCAATTGGTGGTAAGTCGTCATCATATGAACTACAAGGACATTTATTCCCTGCCACGTGGATAAGTAGGAAGACCATTTGAGGCTCAAGACCAAAACCATCGTCATCCTCATGAAGGTTCCATCCCATTCATCATCCACTTCATACAAACTCTCCATCATCCATCCTGATACTTATCCAGGCTGCGACATCCCAATGAAATCATGCCATCTCATTCCCCATTCTCCTCAATAGTGACCGGGATGTCAACCACACGTTGGTCCCAACATCAGTGTTCCCTATAGGGGCTGTACCCATTTGATCCACTCTAGTGAGTGTTCTGATCAGTCTGATCCATCTTTGATGGACGTTAAACATGTGGCATACCCTGTGTCAAAAATGAGAATCTAAAGAAAACCTCAGATGCATGCATATGGCATATAATTCCTCGCATTCAACGCGGGATTCCTTGGGATTATGCACCCTCGAGAATCCCTATAAGAAGGAAAAGAAACCTACGCATGTTAGTGTCCTAGTGCCCAAACACGCCATTGATATCCAACGTGACTACTCCCCTAACCGAAGGTTGCTACCCTGACCGGACCCCTTGAAAAGTCCCCACAGAAGTAGTGTAATTAACTAGTGTCCATGAAGATATGGCACTAGGAAGAGCTTCACGAACAAAGTATTAAATCAATATGGGAGACACGAACTAGGTGAAGAATTCTGAGGAGGAATCCTTGGAAGGAGAAACTGACATCTCATCATTCTGTTTCGATCTAGGAATAAACGTCCCTAAAAAAGTGACGGATGACGCCCTCCTTTGGAAAGTAGGAATACGAGGCAACGAGACCGTGCCTTTCGTCCTCAAACATGACAGATGCACGCACCCGGAAAAAAGCGACGGAAACAGGGTGCATTATACATTTAATTGTTTTTTAAGTTCATTCCAACCCCAACTTGAAGAAGCTTCAAGAGATTGTTAAAAATGTATCATGGGATCACATCACGATCGCTCTAAACCTTTATCAAAATTTTCCATGGGTCTTAAAAAAATTTATAATTTTGTTTTAATTAAAATAATATATTATGATTAAACATGTAATGCAGAGAAGAAATCAAATCATTTTCCAAAACAAAAATCCTTGATTTAAATTATAAAATTGAGGAAGAATTAATTTAAAAAAATGACCATCATAAATGATTCATAAATGAGAAATTAAAAAAATATTTATTCTGAAAAATTAATAAAAATTAAATGAAGAATAATTAAATCAATATACTCCTGAAATCAAAATTTTTTGGAAAATATTAAATTAATTTAATGTTTAGACAAATAATGAACCAGATTAAATTTTTTCTCAAGGAAATCAAACTTTTGAAATAAAAAATTTATTTTTAAAAAAATTGATGTGGTATGATTTGTTAAAATGATGTCACATAAAATTCCACCACATTGAATCAATTTATCTTAGAATAAATTAAATTAAATATCTTCATTTATTCCAAAAGATATAAAAAATGATGAACATGTCCATGTTAAGATATAGGCTATATTTTAAGATTTTCACCAAACCATTTATTGCCAATAAATGTTATACATCACATGTGAATTAATTTCAATACCCTAATTCAACCAAGTTAAATTTAATATTTTGGGAGTGTAGACTAGTAATATTCAAGTGTAATTAATTCTATATTTGTAATAATTACCAGTTTTCACTCTCTCTCATGTTTCTCAAAAAAATCTTAACTTTCCACTTCACTGAAATAATTAAAAATATTTTTTATTAATTATTTATTCAATTCTGTATTTGGTTTAAGAATTTCCATCCCATTAATAAACTCATTTTGTAAAAAAATACTTTAATTTATTTTTTAATTCAATGAATATTTTCAAATTACTTTGAAAACCACTTATGGTGTTTTGATTTTATTTATTTACACAACACACAAATCCCTTATCTCAACGATTATACATGAGATCCCAATTAACCATTTTACCTAGATTTAAAGGACTTACATTATTCATTATTGATTTGTCTCCCTAAGGCTTACCAATTTACCAATAGAAAGGTTACTAGGTTCAAGTTAAAATATCTTCTTTCCTCAAGTTATAATTCTAATTCCCCAAAAATTAAACCAATACCACTTCTATTACTTATTATCTAATAGTATTTCAAAAAGATATCAGACGCCATCACTCAACAATCATGAAATTACAGAAACTTTATGTTCATTGAAATCCTCCATTCGAGTAGAACATAATCACCTAGGAATGAAACATTTTGAACTTATCATTAAACACTAAAACAAAAAAATATATTTATTAATAAGAATAAGATCCTGAAAAGGTGTCAATGGGGAGATATTTTTTTAAATGGGGGGGGTGATATCTATATAATTAAATTATAATTAATTCATAGATAAATACCCCTATCCCCATACATAAAACAAAACATTGTCCCCAATGTTGAATCTTAATGTTGGAGATCATTTTTATTAATTTTTTTTTCAATATATGATTTCAAATAAAATTAGAGGGGTAACATTAAAGCTCCAAATATCACATTTTACCCACATTACATCAATTTTCAAGACAATTTTTTCTATTTTATAATGTTTATGATTTTTATTGTCACACACAGACACAAGAATGAACAATTTTGTTCAAATATAATCATGGTAAGAAATAAAAGAATAAAAAAAACGAAATTTTAATGATGAAAATTTTGAAAAGAAAATAATGCTATTTTTCAACTCCATTGTCATTAGGAGACTACAAAACCTATCTGAGAAAACATATTATAAAATTTCATATCATTAGGTAATATTACCTCATGCTTAATTAAAAATAACATGAAACTCAAATATGTATAATTAAAATATATAAAATTAAAAAAACCATTCTCCTAAATATGAAGCTTATATCATCTCAATGCTGTCAAAAGAGATCTCCCTGGGTCATTGTAAAGATATATTCAGTAATCATGTTCCTTACCCATTAAAATTTAAATAGATCAATATTAGAATGAACTAAGAAAAAATTTAAAAACAATTTATTATACCACAATGTTATGGGAGTTTTATCAAGATAACTAAAAAAATTATCTCCTTTGAGATATTTAGATCAGCTGAAATTTTTATTTAGGGAATTTCATGGTAGTTTTATCTTGTTAAAAAACCAGAGACAATAAATAGAGTCGTAGTTATTTTAAGAAAAAGAAAATAATGAAAACAATATATTGAATCACAATATGACTCCTATAAAGCAATGAGTTTCAATTTTTTTAGTTCTAATTAAGTAAAGGCTCAACATTCAAGGAATAATTTTTATACCAAAACCTAGGTTACCCTTAATGTAATGTTTTATTCTTTTCCCATTAACCAGAAATGAAATGTTATCCTTCCCAACCAACACTAACTCCCATTTGACCAGTACTTTCAGAATGGTGAATGGGACAAACCACGTGGTTCTTAGTTTTTGTAGAAAAATTTATAGTCTCCAATTAAACAAGAAAACCCATTATATATCCTTAATGCCCCTATTATAGATTATATATCTACAAAAGTCTTATTTAACTTGTTGTATATTTTTTAATTATCATAGCATTCTCTCTTGATTTCCTCAATCTCACAGAAATCCTAAAATCTTATCTCCCCATCGGACTTATAATCATTATTCAAGGCATTAAATACCCAAAAGGACTTATGATTCAAATCCATAGTCATATTACATGTATTTTAAACGAGAAAAATATAAGGAGACACCCCTATTTTTATCTTTATGGTAGTCCTATAATACCACAAATCTTCATCCAATTTTATTTAACTATCTTTATTAGAAATAGAAATAGACTACTCCAATATATATTTAAAAAATATATTTGGAATTTCATACTAAAAACATTAATGTGGGTGTTATTTGGATCTAGTCTGGGGATCACACCCATACATATCCATTAAATCCTTGAACTTATAATTATTTAAATTCATTCTAATATCTAGGATTACTGTTTATGGAACTCTGATCATTGAGAATATATTTTTATTTTTGAAAATAATAGCACTATAATTATTAGAGAGAAATATATCCTAAACCAAAATGAAAAAATATTCTATATCCCCTTGTATATAATCATTTCTATCAGTGGATGAAAATTGTTCCATAAAGTCCAATCCTCGGACATCAGAAATTTACACCACCAAAATTTCTTTTTTGTAGAATCTTTTTCCTTTTATAAATATTTCTTATCCATTGAATATTTTCATATCCAATAAAAAAATTATTTCCATATTTAAATAGCGTTATCCAGCAGAAACAAGGGTAAAAGAACTATTGGGTAGCTCTCTCATCCCCATGATGTCCAAACCAAGGTGATGTGTTAAAACTGTTAATAATGGGAATCATTTCCTCTTAAAAAACACATATCATAACAATTACATTAGTAAATTTTATAAATATTAAAATAGAATCCCAAATGTAATATTTATTCATAGAAATGAATTTATTCCTTTGTTTTTTAAAGGACCTTGTGAATGAAACCTATAGGATAAAAGTTCACATAGTTTGTATACCTAGTATATTGTCTACTAGGGAAATAAAAAGTCTCTCAAATATTATTGAACTGTTGATTTAATTGTGTTATTCATATTTGGAATTGGGTATCCTAGATAGGTTATTGGCTACAAACTTCTCATATTCCTAATTAACCATTATTTCTAAAGAAGAATTTTAGTTGAAGATGATATCTTAACAACCATGGTCTAAAATACTTTTTAAATAGAATATATTTAAGAGTAGAATTAATTATTGAAATAATGACCTTAGAACTAACGATGTACTACCTAAAAATGTTTGAAGAAATAGTTATAGAATCCAACTAATGTTTAGCTATTCTATAATTCGTTAGGCTATAATATAAAAAATCTATAGCATAATAAACAAACTAAATACTCTTATCTTTCATCTTCCCTAAAATAGAACCTACAAGAACATCACAAGAATCACCCATCTCTTAAAAAAGAAACATCAAGTCTAAGGAATTTTTCATTGAGGAATTTTTTATTTTATAATTGATATTGGTAAAGGACTCATGAAATTTATCATTAAATTAATAGGATGCATCCTTAACAAGAAGTGAGAAAAAAGTATTTTCAATTTTAGAGAGATCATTAATGTATCTCTGATAGAAACCCACATGTTCTAAAAAACCCATTATTTATTTTACATTTTTTAGAAGGGGAACTTTTGTATTATATCAATATTTTATTATAAGCCTCTATCCCCCTGTTCAAAACATGATACCCTATAAAAGTTGCCTTAGTTGCCACGAATTGGCACTTTTTCCATTTTTAGATATGGTTTGTTTCATGGAATCCCTATAAAAGTTTTTAAATAGTATTTAGTCTTACTACCAAACAATAAAAAATAATCAATAAAAACATCAATTATCCTCCCAATAATGTCACAAAAAATATCCATCATGGATCTTGGAAAAGTATCTAGGGAACCACAAAATCCAAATGTATTTTTATGGTAAAAAAATTCAACAAATATATATGTGAAAGTTATCTTCTTCTGATCCTCATAAAGCATGAAAATATAATATTAACATGGATATCCATTAAGAATAAAAAAATTAATTCCCAGAAAAATTCCATAACATTTGGTCTATAAACTGAATTGGGATATGGTGTTTCATAGAGAAAGTATAAATTTTTATTGTATTCAATACATACTCTCCAATTATTTATTGTCATAACATGAACTTCTTCATTTTACTCATTTTAAACAACTATGACTCCACTCTTTTTAGAGAGAAAATATATATGTCTTACTCATGGACTATTTGAGAATGAAAATAATTAGTCCATATTCAAGTAATCTAATCACTTTCTTTCTAAGTAATTTATTAATATTGGTATTTAATCTTCTATATACTTCCACTCTAGGTTTACAGTCCAGTTATAATGGAATTTTGTTCATATAGTAAGTAGGACATATAAACTTAGGGTCTGAAATGGAACAACCTTTGAAGAATTTAGACTTCCCAAAGGCAACCAACAAAAATTTCTCTTAACATTACTCTAAACCAATAGAGATGATAAGATTAATTGTAGAGCACTAATCATCAAATGAATTTTTTAGTTGATTTGGGAGGGGATTGAGCTCCATATTGGGTGCATATGACTTGATAGAATACACTTTGTTTTGGTATTTCTAAGGTCCTAATGTTTCCACTTAAAGAACGAACTGTTAAAATATTCATCATTATCAATATTGTTCATAGAAAATCCCTTATCACATTCAAATTATTTTTTTTGGGACCAAATGTTTTCTAAGGAAAACTCATATATGTGTTTGAGGATTTCCCCTAAAACTCATCTTAAAAAATAGTTATCCTTATAATAACTAATTCTCATGTAACTTCCACAAGATATATTTAAAGCACCATTAATTTATTCTACTATCCTAAAAACATTTATTCCTCCTCATTAATATATTTTTGAACTCCGAAATTCCCCCCTTTAGAAAAAAATTAGTCTTGGACTTGTTCTTTAATTATTTTAAACATTTAAATTCCTATTTATTTTCACATAATTTTAATATTAATTTTATTTTTGACACATAAATTATTTCCCTCCTTGAGACATGAATGTCCCTACAGAAAATGATTGGTACCTCCTAATCACATTCCTAATCCAATATCAGAAAAATGTCCACAAAAAAATCTTTCCTACTCCTACGAAAAAGTCATCCACCCTACACACTACATAAGTTAAAGATCAGTCAAAATGTTATGAAACAAAAATTGTTGGTTTTGGAACTCCTAATATTAAGTAATGTAAAAAAGGAAATGGTTTGAGATTTATGATTTCCCCATGATCAAATTGATAATTTGACTGGACACCTCTATTTCAAATGGTATAATATTTGATAAATATCCATAGACCTTGATTTTTGGGAGGTATTTTATTCTCCAATATAACATTACATTCTTCTATGAGATTGTACGTTACAAATTTTTCCATGATTTTATTTTTGAACATATTTTATTGTGTGATTTTAGATAAGAAAGGATTTTAATTAAGGCCTTAAGGAAAGGTATTTGAAAGTTAATTTTCATAAAAACATTGAGAAATTTAAATAATTATGTATCGTTATATTATTTTTTAATTATCTCTAGAAAATGAATTTAATAATAATGGTTTCTTAAATTGTATATAATTCCTTAAATTTATTCTTTAAGTTTCATTTTACTATTATTGTATTTTATTTTCAAGTGTCTTTTATGGTTTTCAACATATAAAATAAGATTCAATAGAATTCTAGTGTGGATGTATAGGTTTCCAGATTCATAATTTTTAAAATTATGTGTTTTAGTTACATCTGTATTTTCATTTCAGAAATAGTTGTTATCTATCCCATACTAATTATTAGTTTAAGGAAAAATCCTAGTTTTAAAAACCATTACATTCTCTATAGGATTATGTTTAGTGGTTCTTGACAGTTTACCCTTTTCTTTACCTCCAAAATATTTTACTAACAGCCCCACTTGTAATTATAGAATTTTCATCCTAGAGTTCATTTGGACTTTATGAAAATAATTATTTCACATATTTTCATACTCCCATTATATCATCTATTAAAAAATTTACTTTAATTTATATTTAGAACTATATGTTTCTACCTTTTGTTAGAGTTAGAATTGTTGTGTAGGTTGTTATTGGAATCTAGGGAAGCAGAAGGTTTAAGCACACCCTCCTCTCACCATGATTTATTTGGATGGTTTCTATACCATTTATTAAAGGTATTTTAGAATGTATCACCCCTAGGATGCATCAAAGAAGAATACATAGTTTTTTTGATTTTATTGATATTTGGAAGACATATCAAAATCACGGTAGGAGGGTTGAGATAGACCAAACATGCTAAAGATGTGTCATTTCTCCATTAATAGTATTTTGATTATGGTCTGTGTAAAATCAAAAAAATTGAACTCGATCTTGGGGTTAAGGTTTTGTTCAATTTCTAACATTGGATATCCTCTTAATTTTCTTAATTTCCAAATTTTTTAATTGAATGCTGAAAATCTATTATGGCTCATCAATAGTTTTTTCACTAAAATTACCTCCTCAAATCGGTCCACTAATGTTTGCTGGTATGGAATAAGACTATTGATAATTAATACATATGAATATATGGGGTAAATTTTTGATTCAAAATCTGCATAAGTATACCCCATAATCAGTCTTATGTTTCATGGAATAGATCACCCTCAACCTAGATAAAATCTGTGATTTTATTCCTTATTTTAGTGATCATTATTCAAGGAAAACATTTAATAAAAAATTGTTATATACTTGGTCCGACGTATCAAATATTTATTCATCCATCTGTTAGAACAAACTTCAAGAATTTATATTGAAATTGAATGGAAAAAACTTATGTTTTAGTACCTCCTCAAACAACCCTCTCTGTGGTAGTGGCTGAACCACAAAATAGATTTCCCTAATAAAGTCTGGAGAATATTTATTTGGAATTTCATTGAATTATGGAAGCATTGAAAAATGAGATTCATTGATTTCATAAACATAGTGGTTTAGCTAATATTGGATGATTTTTTTAAAATTTCATCACTAGAAATTCCCTAAGTCTAACTCCAACTATAAACTCATTTGATGGTGGATTGAAATTTCCATGTTGTGGATTTTTACTATTTTTTCATTTTCTTGAACATATTCTTTATAAATTTGATTTTTCAGTTTTATAGAAGTTACGTGTTTTTTATTTATGGTATTAAACTCTTTAAGTGTTTCCCAATAGACCTTGTGTATAGTAAGAGATTAAAAAAATGAGTATATTTTATTGATTAAATAGATATATTAATATTTTTTATATATAAACTTTTTCAAACATACACTCCTCGGTAATGGGGATAAAATTTTATCACGTCCCTAGTTCATTAACTATATTTGAGGAAAAATAATTATTCATTAAACCTATTGAAAACTTGTGAAACATTGAATAGGAGTCGATCCATAGGAATGGAATTAAAATATATGCATGTGACCAAGTAGACAAGAAAAATATTTCAATAGAATAATATCTAATAAAAGGAAGTGGTGAAGTGATTGAAGAAATTAGTGGTGGTGAGTGACAAAAAGAAACAATTTTGAGATTAACCAGAAAAAATCCAGTAAGAGAGAAAAAATAACTTAATGGTCGTATTTATTTCCCCAGTAAAATCACATATTTGATTCCAAATTAAGAATCCTTAATTTCCAATGCCACCATGATCCATCACACATGGAGTGATGGAAATAATATTGAAGATTTTATTATGATAAAGGAATCCATGGAGTCCCCTCTATTAGAATTATCATGATCTTGATCCCTTCGCCATGGAAGTATTGATATTGTGATAGATGATTCACATGGTTTTCATTTATATTGCACCCATTGATTGAACTCCTGGCATGTTTGTTTTTCATCTAATTAAAATGAATTTGTGAGGGGGAATGAAAAACAACTATTGTGATAGAGAGATTATGAAAAATCAAGAGGTGAAGTAGTAGAGTTCCATTGGTTGTTTTTTAATATTTTATTTCATACTTAATTCAGTCATGGGTATTGTTAGATCTAGTGAAAATAATATGATTCATTCTCTCGAATAACCAACCTATGGGTGAGTGGATTCTACAGTCTCACACCTATAACATCAATTGATCTAAATAATGTTAATACCCTTTTTTACCATGATCTACATATCAATAAATCCTAATGTGCTAGACTTGATGGGTTATCCTAATTTGGGATTGATTCTTATTTGACCAAGTGTTTACAAAAATGCATTTGGGAATAGTTCTCTATAGGTTGCTAACATTTAAAAGTTGTTTACTATTGAGAATAATAGAAATTATTGAAGATCAAATCAACACATTATATATGAATGAAGTTATATTAATGACCAACACAATAAAATTACCCTATTTACATTTTATCCAAATATAATTCTTATATTATCAAAATATTTGAATGATTTCTAAACAAATAGTGTAAGAGAGGAAAATAAAGAAATAGGTATTGAAAAGATTATCCTAATAGGATACTTCAAACTCATCTTAAGAATTAGTGGTGATACTTCCTAATCATATTTTGGCTTTCCTATTAATGTTTATATCTAGTATTTTTACCCAGAGCCACCCATCTAACATCATTCTCCCTATTTTTGAAGCACTATTGTGTCCTCCATTTTTTGTTCCATATTATTATGTTCTATAAACAGAAATACCTTCACATAAAATCAACATTGAGAAAATCATTACAGCACCGAAAATTCTTGATACGATCCACGTGTAACCTACATTACAAAATCCTCCCCTTCTGATGATGCTATGCTGATATCCTATAACAGAATTCATTTATTCATTAATTTTTTCACTATAACTAACCACAATCTCATTTTCATATGTTTTACATGTAGAATGTTCACTTGATTAAACAACTAAGTGAGAACGATTGAATATACTAATTAATACCATATTAATATTTTCATTAACCATCATACCACATTACCAATTTCAGGAAGACAATGAGAAAAAGCTATCATGTAGTCCGTGAGGCAATGTAAAATGATTTGGGAAATTAGATTTCTCTCTATCATGCAACTGAGATTGATTAATTTAATTTTTTTGGGCCCTGTCAAATATTTTGGGCCTCACCCATATAAATTCATTTTTAGACCATGTGTAGTGTAACCTAGGAACCTTTACAAAATTTTATAGTAACCTTATAGATTTCTCTATGACCCTAATGTGGGTTGACCATCACCCTTAGGCATATATTATCCCTACATGAAAATACTAATCTTCAATTGCGATCTTCACCTATTCATCGAGTGAAGATCTCCACGTTCCATCCCTCTTCAGGTGAAGGATCCACCTTGGGAACCTCATCCAAGGTTCAACTAATTCCCTATTTTTGGCCATGTTTCCTCCCTGGTGACCATTTTGGGTTATCATCTTGTGTGGGGCCTCACTCTTGGGTTTTCGTTGACCAGTTATTTCTCCACAACAATGCATATAGGGAGGTCAAAAATCCTCAAATTGGAAGCTCTAAAATCTATCAACTTCATTATCTTCTTCCTCAGTCAGTACACTAAACATCATCTACAACCCCAGATCTAATATGTATGATATCATAGTTATTCATCATGCAAAAAACTATTAATTATCAGGTTTGTCTTCTCTGATTGAGGAAATTTTTTGGATGGGTTCAACATATTCAAATTTTCTCATCCATGATTAATTGGAACATATATTGTTCATCGAACCTTATAAGTGATATAATTAGCATTTTGGTTTACATCTAGACTTACACCATGTTTTTTCAACTATTAATGGAATAAAAGGAATGATTTCATAAGTTATAAAATAATATAAGAGAAAAAAATATATTTTATTTCTCTTCATTTTGTTTGGATGTGAAATTTAGTAAAATAAAATAAATGATTTCCATTTATCTCCACATTTTTTGGTTAAAAATTTTCCAAGAAAAGAACTTTTTTTGTGTAAATGAAGGAAATACCCTTTTTTTAAAAATAACACATACACATAAGATTAAATGACATAATTTCACAAGATAAAAAACAACCATATATTAGATCCACACATATTTCAAACCTATCTTCATGTCTATCTAATGTTAATAATTTATGGTAAATGACACAAATAAGCATAGAAAATTATTTTTATGACCTTTTTTTAACAAAAAATAAATAAACATCATTTTAATCAATAATAATCTTTTTATAAACAATATTCATTCCATTTATAAACCGTGAGGGGTATGTTTTGAAGATACATGACCCACTTAACTTAGTGGTTAGACTACCGCTTTCATACGATGGGAGTAATTTGTTCAAATCCAATAATAGGTATCACATATTATTTCTATAGAGAAATGGATTAGAAATTGAAATCTAATATAGAAATAAGATGTGATAACTACTATTCTTATTATCTTTATCTTTTTAAATTGAATTCTTTTTTTCTTATATCATTTATAATTGAATCAATGTCATATGATTTATATTATTTATTATGATCTTTTATTATGTATTTATTGAGGAAAAAAGATAGTGTTATATCATCACCAAAATTCAGTAAATATTAAATTATGAACATATATTAATATAATTTTTAAAATTTTAAAAAATTAATTTAAGATAATAAAAAGTATTAATTCAGGATAATAAAAATTATTTATATATTATTTATGTAACTAACTAGTTAAAAATTATTAATTAAAGATAATATAAAATATTAATGTAAAATAATAACTAATTCCAAATTATTTATTCAAAACAGGTATTAATTCAATATAATTAATTCAAAATATTTAATAATTTTAAATTATTAATATATTATTTATATAAATTATTCATTCAAGACAATAATAATTATTTATAATCAAAATTATCTATAATAAAAATTATTTATTATTATTTTTATAGAAATAATTATTTATAATCAGAATAAATTATATACAAATAATAAATTTTCTTATCTAATTATTATTATTATTAATAAATTTTATTGATCATAGAAAAATCATTATTTATAAATTACATGGAACAAAATATTTAGGTGCCCATGAAAATATTGTTTGTTTTTATTATTTATAACGTAAAATATATTCATTTATATAGATATTAACTCATGAAAATAACATCCCAATTAATAAGAAAATCATTTATATTTTTTATGAAATTCATGGAACTTAAAAATTGAATATATCTACTAAATACATTTATTTTACCATTAAAATGAGAATATATAAATTATAAATGAAAATATTATAACCATGAATGTTATCCCCAAGGTATTCCATAAGCACGTCAAATTGTTTTGAGATTTAGAGGTGAATAAATAACTCAACATGGACATATAGAATAAAAAAAGCCTAGAATATTCATAATGGAAAAAATTAAATGTTGAAAAACATGAAGGTGGATAACATTGTAGTTTGAGGAAATACCAGTATAGGTGCAGTGATAGAGGAAGCAGATGACATCAAGTTAATGGGGAATGATGTGACAACTTGATGTAAAGAAATGCTTGAAGCTAATATTTATATATAAATACAAGGGTTACATGATAAATTTAAAAATCACCTCATCTGGGCACATAATTTCCATCCTAATCTTTCCAATTTTTGGATTATTGGAAATTGTCGATTGGAGAGAAAATTTTCTCCCTGTTTCTTCCCCTAAAATCCCACCCTATTCCTTTGGTCTCATGAAAAGACCGAAATGAGTTTTAGTTTACAAAAACCATTTATTTTCCTCCAATTTCTTAGCTGCAAATAGAGCTCCTAAAATCAGTTATTTAATTCAAAAAGAAATCTCGGGTTTCCATTATTCATATGGGATCACTAGTGTAACAGGTAGGGAATTAGTGTTTGATCTATTATTATAATCATTAACTTCATATGGTTTGTTGAGTTTTTAGGTTTCTAATTATAATTTTTTCCCTACATGAGGATTCCATCATTATTTCAGTATTTATGTTAATTTTATTCTTCTTCTATGAACTTACTCGAGTCCTCATCATTTGAGTTTATAATTCCCCAAATATGCATCTACCATGACCTAGATTAGTATTATTCAAATAATAACACGCATTATGTTGGCTTCAGGATCTCAGAATCACTAATTTTCCATGGCCAGTCAATTGGGAAACAAGATGTCACTTAATTATTTGAATGTATTATTTAGATGTGACATGGTAGCTTGATATATCTCAATAAATTAGATTGAAAATATCATTAACAGATTCTTGAATTTTCTTCATAGTCACTTCAGCTGTTTGCTAAAATTTCACACGTGGTTGATTGGTAGTAGGTAATGGTAGATCAAATTTCTATTCAAAACCATTTCACAAGTTTATCAAAAATTTGATATTGATCCACCAAATTTTTATAATTTTTTTAAAAAATATACCTTGGATTCATGATAGATTTAATTTTTTTATATATATTTTGTCTGACCCCAACTAGTGTTTTCTTCATGAGTTTTTCTCAAATTAATATTGTGGACACTTAGAAGTTTCAGAGCCACTATAACCCTTCAATAAATTTACCAAAAGTTCCCAAAATAATATAAAATTAAAAAATTATTAAAGATAATAAATTTAATAAATATAAAATGATAAGAAAATATCTATATTTTAAAAAAAAATTCAAAATATATTTTTATTTTAAAGTATATAATTATGGAACAATTAATTATGAAATGTTCGAATAATCAAAAATACTTTAGAAAATAAAAATTAGAAAAATATGTTTTTTCCAAAATTAATAAAAAATAATATATAAATTTTAATTATTAAACAACTAGAATCATAATTGTATTATAATATTTAATAATTTTCAAGTTCTAATAACAAATCAACAATAACAATAATATTCTCACTGAATTTTTCACTATAAAAATAAAAATTTCTCAACAACATTTAGGAGAAATGATTTAGTAAAATAATGTCACCTAAACCATAAACTCCTAGAAGGTAGAGATGAGATCCCAAGGATGGGGTAGATAATGTGTGAGTGTAGTGGATTTACTAGGGATTTATTTGATTCTAGGTATGGATACCTCACATATTTTAATATATTAGGGCCTTATGATTGTTGTTGGTAAGTTTGGATTTTTTTGAAAACAGAGAGTCACAGACATTGGTGTTCAACTTGGCATAGGAAATAGACTCTTTATAACAGATTATTTTGATGGGTTTCAGATATAGATAATATTCATGGATATTTCACCTCTTCTTTTACACTTCCAATGTTAGTATATGTGATTTTTTTTAGTATTAATAAGTGGGTGGAGAAATTCCATGGCTCCCACATCATAATGAACTCACTGGTTAGAATAATTTTGTGGAAGATATATTCTCTCTCCCACATCTCATCTAAATATATGATCAATGGAGAAGGATTAGTGGTTGAATAAAATACTTAACTATCCATTCTACAATACCGGTAGTTTTTATGATCTTACAAGATTGACAGTTCAAAAAAATTTATTTGATAATTATTCACCTAATATTGAATATAGGGATGAGGTGTTGGTTATCCCTTGTGTGGACATAATTAGTTCTCCTATAGTGTGTGGATCACTATTTATCTATTCTACACAATTGACTCTTGGATATCCTTATTTAGTGGTGCAGTATATTAATTATTACATGATAGTTGTACTCATCATGATATGTCTCGCTCCTTGGAAAGGTACAAGACCCCTAAAATTGTTTTTGTGTAAAAATATTACTAGAAGTGTTTGTTCAATAGAAACATATTGTTTTTTATAGTCATTAACTTCTGAAATATCTTGCAGATATAATAGATTCATGTGTCCCCTATGATAGTGTCATTTTTCATTACTTTGTGATAGAGGAAGATGGTCAACATGAATGATTTTGGAATTCATAGGCTTGTATAGAATTAGGTGGTCTAATTATAACCATTATAGTATAACTTATAGGGAGGACATGGTTTAACTATGGTTTCCATTATAATTATTGATCTCCATCCCCATTTATGTGTGTTTGGGATTCATGGGTTTTACCTTGTTTGTGAGTTGGAGGAGTTTTTTTTCATATGGTAACTTTTTCTTCCCTAGAGTGGTATTTGATTCTCCCTTCATTGGAGTTAGTGAGATTTATCGACAATAGCTGATGATTTATTCAATAGTTATTGGATTTTGGTTTAATTTTGGGAACTATAAAATACATGGATATTTAGTTTTATTCCCTATGTATTTGGAAGAAAAATCCATTGTTTTATATGGTGTAGATCTTATTTAGGGTTCTATTATTCAATGCAGGATATCTCTTACTAGATAATTTAGATATATTTCTCATGTGGTGTGGTGGTACCCTCCTATAAACTAAGGAAGTTGACCATTTTCTTTATTTATTAGTAGGGGGTGACTTCCTATGTGGCTTTCAGACATGGAAGTGTCTTGTCACATGTTTTCTAGACATGGAATTTCATTCTATAAATATGAGATTTTTTTTCATGGTGTCCTCCTTCCTTGATACTAACGTTTTCATGGATCTATTCATGTTATTTCCCTAGAAGGATTAAATAATTATCATGTTATAGGTGGTGTGGTATGTCACACCACAAGATATTTCTTTTTTCCCTTTTATAGTTGGTTTGTTGTATGGTTTGACACAAAATGTGAGTTCAACTGTAGATATATCTACCTTTTAATTTATTCTAGACATATTGTATATATTTATATCATCCTAAGATAGTATTTGTTCCCAGAGATTTTTGTTTCTATTCTGGTGGTTTATAATTCAAAGTTAACTTTTAGGTTCCAATTCAACATGTAGAGCCACACTATAGGGGAGTCTGATAGGGGTTTTATTGGAGATGATGCTCATAGAGGTTCAAGGTTGATTTGATGATCTTCCTTTATTGAAGGACTTTTAGATACTATATATCTCATAATATTTTACTTTTATTTATTTCAAATTTACTAAAATTAAAATTATGTGACTATAGTATGGATAATATATATATGTGTTTGTATTTTTTATTTTATATTTATTTGAATATCCTGAGTCATTGTTTTATTTATTATTAGATCTAGGTTATTTATATAAAGTAAACATGGTTAATATATATCCTTCCATAATATTTTTATTCCATCTTGGTGATATTATATATCCCCTATCTTATTGGATTAAGGCTTTTGGTGGAACACATAGTCTATCACAAATAGGAGATCTCCTAGTGGAACAAGATGTGCTATATAAGGTGAAGGTGATTCATGACTAGAATAATGTTTATCTGGATGATCAGAAGTAATATATAAATTAATAGAGGATATCTATGGAGTTTGAGGATTGTGATTAACTGTTTCAGAAAATATATCCCAATTAATGGGTGTGGATATTTGGTATCTATATTATGATTTCCCAGATCTTATTTGAACCAATCATGTGTTTGAGTATGTCATTACTGTGGTATAATTTTTGTATATTACTCAACATATTGATCTATTTCAAGAATAATTTTAAGTGTTGTAACTTTTAGTATATTTAATCAATTAATCTCATGTTCTTGATCCGGGTTAGTTGAATATTAATGATGATATGATGTTCATTGGATAGCCTATTGAGATTTAGGATCATCAAAAAACACATTTTATAGGAAACGAATTTCATTCATATATGTCAAATATAGGTACAATTGATTAAAGTATTATATATAGGAACATGAGTGGGGGATTAATTATTAGTCTCTTGAGTTCATTTGAGAATTCTATTTTATATTTATAGGTTTGGTAGATATTACATTATGTGTTTGAATTGCTCTTATCTCTATTTTTTAGTTATTGGAAACTTTTATTGGAATGATTCTTATTTGATAGTTATCTCACATGTTGAATGTTTTTTTTGTGTATTTTTCATTCATTTTTGGGTTTTATTATAATTATTGAGGAAAATAATAATTTTAAAGGTATCTTATATAGAATAATTAATTTCTTCTAGTCACTTATTTTATGGTTTTGATGTGTTATAGGTGTTGAGAGTTATTTTGAAAAAGAATGGTTGATGAAAAGATTTTGTTTTTTCTCATTTTCTAAGAGACACAAATCCAATCACTACACCCTATAGTTTTTACATCATTTATTGATTCATAGAGTTTGAGAAGATAATAAATTGTGACTTTTTGATTTCCTGGTTCTATAAATAATTTTATAAAGGAAATGTTAAATACTTTTTCCTTTAGTATGGTGAATTTTAGTTCCCCTGTGAAAAATATATTGAATCATAGGGGAAATAATTGGGATGTGATGTCATCATGTTAGATTTTGGATTAGAATAAGGTGTTAGTATTGGATGCTAATATATGACAATGTTTATGTTCTATTTTTTATAGTTCAAGTACAATATCAGGAAAACAGGTATTTCACCATGTTTCCCCTTAGTTATAATGATTTTTAAATGTAATATTCCAATAGTAATGTCGGAATATTAGGGTAGATTATACAATTGTTTTCAAAGGTTTCATTGAATCGTTCTCAATTAAAAATAACACACATCATCAAATTATAATTGTTTACTCCACAATTGTAAACATAAATTATAGAATATTATCTTTTTTACTTGTTTTTTATTCTATTCTATCTCAACAGTAATGACCATATGGTTTTCAAGAAAAAATATGAACACCATTTAATTGAGTTCAACCATTTTCTTCACTTGAGAATGGAATTCTTAAAATAATAGAATTCATACTTTTTCAACATCTATTGTTCTCCTATTCATATTAATTTTTTTTACTTCATTCTTTAAATAATTTGGGAAATTTTCGTTATGATTGAGTTAATAGTTTTTTGGAAATTTACCCATTCAATGGTTGTTTCACGATCCTTGTAAATTCAATAATGAACTATCATTGGTTTCCCTATGTTCTAGTCTTGTGTTAGTGAATCTTTTTTTTGAGATAGATGATAGTAATTTTTTCAATTTTAATCTTGTTTAAATGAAAGATTACTATAATTTTGTTTTCATAAAAAAATGAATAGAATTTTCCAAATGTTGATAATTTACTAGTCTATTCATAATTAATTAAGAGGGACAATATTCTTAATATACATGATTTACATTTTATTATAATTAAATGTTTGTTTTTTGAATTTTTTTTAAAGCATGATTATACTCTTGTGAGGATTAATGTAAATTCAAATAAATGTTAAAAAATATATTAAATAACTTAAATATGGTAATTGTATGAACTAATTATTATATATAAATTATTTTTGATATCATTAATAATGAATTATTAAATAAATTATGATATATTAAACATATATATTTTTCAATATTTGTATCAACTACTAATTGTTATTTTAATTATGTGTTCATTTTTGGGTTATGATTTATCTACTAATATTTTAATTAAATAGATAAAAATACATATATTTTAAGTGGTTTTATGTTTATTGTTATATTCTCATTATTTTAGATTTGATATTGTTTCAAAACATTTAACATTTCATTGGACAAATTATTATTATTCACATGGTTGGGTGGAAGGTTGATGATAATATGTATTTTCGTTTCCTTGGGATGTGGATGATTTGAAAATTAAATAAATAAATTTAATTACATAAAATGTGGATGGGTTGTGATATAAAATGATGTTATGAAATTGATAAAGTAAAATTTTTAAATAATATGTTTTCATAAATGTTTTTTTGAATTGTTTTAGTAAATATAAATAAATGGAAAAGTGGATGCATTGTTAATGGAATTAAATGTGGCTAAAATTAATTATGTTTTTGGGTATTGATTATTTTGGTTAAAAATATGTTAATGTGAAAATTTAAATGACATTAAAAATGTGACTCCTTTTGATAGTCATCTAGTTATTATGTGTGAATGGATGGAATACATGTCTAATGTCTGGAGGTTATAGAATATTGTTGTTAATTTGAGGTAATGTTAACGTGTTGATCATTTTTCTTGTAGTATTGTTATAGAATTTAATGGACCCATGGTTGAGTATTCTAAATATTCTAAATATATTCATTATATATTTGTTATTTTATAACTACCACCACATGTCATAGGTAATGAGACTGGTCCATTTAACACAATATGTTAGGGGGTGTACCCCTATAAAATCATTTATGTGGGTGATATAGTTTCCTGAAAGAAAATGAAATTCATTTCTCTCTCTTAAAAATGTTGAATATACAATTGTGGGTTTATGATAAGGTATGTGATAGTTTGATAATTACATGGTTATATGTTTAATAAATTAATTATTAATAAGGTATAAGGTTCATATACATTGGGATAAATCTCTATTAATACATAGTATGTGATTTGTGGCTTGATATGTGGTATGTGGATGTGATGTGCCTATGTGGATTTGAAATCAATGGTAGTAGGTGAATAATTTTTATTTGGGAATGAGTGTAAGTCATTCAGAGGGGAATATAATTTACGAACCATTTATTAATATATTCTTATGATTATTTTATTTATATAATATAATTTTTATTTTTTGACTCTTCATTGGTAAATCATGGAGGTGGATATCTTGTTATAGGTATAAAGTATGTTGTGCTAATAATTCATTTTTCCATTGTTATAATGGAACCATAATTTCGTGGTAGTGTCTTAAAAACCTAGTAAGTATTATTATTTTCTCACATAAACAATATATATTAACTATTTATACACCCCTTTTGGTTGTATTTTGTTATCGGGCTATGCATCACTTACCCATGTCACATTGATGGCGGGGTAGGTATAACACCCCATATCATAGCAAACCCATTACAAGATTTATCAAAAGATTAATAAATTTTTATATTCATATGATCTTTTTTTTATGTTTTAGAGAATTATGACATTTGTTAAATTACAAAGTGGGAACTTCCACACAATTTACATTAGTGTAAAAAAATAATATCATTATAAAGACACATATCCTTTTCTCAAGGTAACTCCCAAAATCAAAATTAAGAAAATATTAGTGCCCCTACTCATCCATAATCCGAGTGAAAAATATTGGAAAAAGTGGGCATATAAACAAAATTTTTATTAGGGGACATAAAATCAAAGGAACCCATAGTCTATTTACAAAATAGAAAAATCGATATGAAATCAAACATTATTAATAATTAAAATTCAGATAAAATATTCATTTACATATCCATGATGATAATTTATTCTCCATAGAGAATAAATGGTTTTAAAAATATATAAATACAATGATAAAATAACAATTTTTATGGTATATATACTAGCAATGAGTACGATGATAAGGATAATGAACAAAAATGGCTATGGTATACAAGAAATTAACGATATTCCAGTAATATTCAAATATATATACATATATACTTAAAATATAAAAATAATTATTTGTTAGTATTAGACTATAAATTTTCAACAATTAACCTATTATAATTATAATCAAATGAGTATATGTTCAAATAAAAATGTGCACACACACACACACACATATTATTATAATACATAAGATTATTTTTACTAAAAAAATGAAGTTTTAAAATAATATTCAAAATATATGCTTACAACCATTATATATATATATATAAATATATTTTTAATAATATATATATATATATATAAAATGAAAATCCAAAAAAACAAGAGAGAGAAAAAAAAAAGAAAAAAGGAAAAGAATGGGTAGCTCATATTCTTCCTCGAAAACTTTCTGAGTCCAGTAACCACCCCACCCTTCAAAAACTATTGACCACTAATGGTCATCCAAATTTTCCCCTGACCATCACAACCAACCATTACAATGACATAGAAAAATACCTTGTATGAACCCTGCTATCCATTTATTACCCCATGACATCACCGTTGGCTGATGTCGACACCACACCATCACATCGGGTAACCTTTTAAAGAGTCAAACTAATCATACACACAATGTGCCATGCCAATGTCGCCACTACACCAAATCTATATTTCCTCCAATCACATAGATAATGTAACCTATGTGGCCTCTATATCATGGTGATAGTTCATCACTTAATGGAACCCAGTATTGCATTATTATGGCTGATTCTAGTGACCCAGAACATCAGTTTCATTCAGAGAGGATGATAGTGAGACTATTTTAGTAAGGAATGACTGTTTTTATATCTACATGATGGTATTCATGGAATGAGGAAGGTTTTATTATCTTCTAAGAACAATATATTTTATACACAAAAATATTAAGGGAAACTAATGGAAATCTGTGGCATCCGACCTATATTTTTATCCCCTAATTGTTATGGAACATCGATTTTGAGGGATCCTAGTTGGGGATGAACCGGTCACTGTTTATAAGTTGCAAAAATTGTAATAAATAAAGGATATACTAATAAATATATAATAAACCATAGTGTGACTATATAAATATTTGGCACATAATTATTTACTCCACCATCAAGACCCTACTAGGCCACATCTGAGGGTAATGCACTTATGGTAGAGTGATAGAAATTGTAAGGGGGAAGTTGAAGTTTTATATTTTGAGTTAGGAAGTAATGAAGTCTTGGTTAAAACTCTATCAATTGAACCCATATTTCAGATTATAATTCTATGATCAATGGTTAATTTTATAATATTGTGTAAGATTACTAATTTTTACATAATAAGTTTCTTTTTTCAGTTTTCTATAACTTTCAATATATGGGTTACCCACATTTTCAAAATTATAATTTAGGTATATAATATATTAAATTAAATGGCTGATTTTACTATTTCATGGTAATGGAAAAATTATATCGAATTCCATTTTTTTTAAATCTACTTCATAATGAGACTTATTTTTAATGAAATTTATTTTTCTTAAAATATATTAAACATCACTTTTATTGGGGAAACATATATTTTTAATTATTGTTTTAAATTTTCTATAATTCTTACTAAATGATAGAAAAAATATAAATTTATTATATTAGGTTTTATAACATTCCAAGAGGTTCACTCTTCCAAATCTATCATTTCAAGTAATGAAAATGTTCTAATTGATGTTTACAAAAATTTAAATCCCCCTATTAATATATTAAGAAATACAAAATTATCATTACACACTTAAAATATTTTATTTTGGAATCTATCATCATCATTATTTATTTAAAACATGTTTACCATTACAATATTATATCCCCATGAGGCAATTTATTCATGGTCATCATTGAGGATTGAGTACCATATGACCATGCATTATATATTCAGATTTTTTCATCCATGTACTGTTTATATTATCTTAGTGTAGAGTTTTATTATCGTTAATTCTTGATTCTTTTTATTAATTAATTAAACAAAGACACACACACACACACATAAATATACTATTACACACACACATACACACACATATATCCTTTGTTAATGTTGTAAAATTTAGATTGAAATAACTTGTGGAGAATGAAAATCCCTAAAATGTGTTATAAAAATTATGTGTATGGACTTTGTAAATTGGATGAGGGATTGGGGTAAAATGAAAAAAACTAAGGGACATTATCTAATGTGCGATATGTAGACCCTATATATCCTTCAATGTTCCAATTGTTGTCACAATTTAATTAAAATATTTTGATGTGTATTTTTTCCCCAAAAAACACCCAATTTATTTTATAATGTATTATTTTGAGATCATTTTAATTTAAGGAAAATATATTCATTAATTTTTATAAATAAATAAGGGATTTCTCGTTTTCATAAATATCAAACTTCATGGTTTATTATTGAATTAAATTTTAACTAAAATATTATTTTCATGAAAATTATTTTCTTTATGATAAATTTCTACATATTTTTAATGGAAAAAAGGAATTTTAGGTTTAAATAATGGTTTAATTAAAACTAATATTCCATTTTTTGGGGGAATTGTTTTCAAATAATGGATATTATTTTTTAATAATTTATAATTCAATTTTTAAACCCCTTTATGTTCCCTTATCTTACCCAATGTTTCAAAAATGTTTTTGATATAACCATTGATAAGTTTATTCCATTTTGGAGTCGATACATGATTATTTGAGTTAGTTAGAGTGGATATGAAAACATCTTAGAAGTATTTAGATAAAAATTGTATATCTATTTGAGATATTTTTTGTTTAATTTTATTAATACTAAAAAAATATTGACCAAAACTATCCTTAGAAATGTATAGACTTTATATTAATCAGGTGATGTAGAATATTTCATTTTAATAAAACATACATTGTTTTCCACACTAGACAAAGGTTCATGAGTGACTTGAATCTCAGTTGGTATCCAAGGAAAGGTTTAATAAAATTTAAATACAAGGATATTAAAGATAATTTAATATTGATAAATTTTATTTTGATGTTTTTGTTGAATATATTTTATGTGACTCTTAATATTATAAACCATATAATCTAAGGGAGAATCTTATAGACTTTTTAGGGTTTTATTTCTGTTGATTTGACATTCGGTAGAGTGATTGTTTATTTGGAAACATTTTTAGGTATTAAATAAATTTAAATATAATTAAAACTATCCTTATAAAATTATAATTATCCATTACTCAAAAAACATATATACTTCTTCCCCACCAAATTTGAATTTAAAATTTTACCTAATTAATTAAAAATTGCTAAGACACAATTTAATTAAGGATTAGAATGTAACAAACCAGGTCTTAGAAATACAATTTTATGTTTCCATTATTGAAATAATATATATAATACACATAAAACTGAATTCTTGATTTTTAAATTTATACCATAATAATTTTAATACTTATTATACGATATTAATGAATATTAAGTACACATTGTTTAGCGTAATATATCATCTTTTTTGAAATAAAAATAAATATGTAAATAAAATATTAATTTGAAATAAATATATATATTTAATCATAATTTGAGTTATAGATTATTTTAGAAGGTGATATATTCAAATATAATTGTAATGTCCTGATGTAGTAATACATATATATTTTAAGTGAAATTTAAATTTGTGGTGAAAATATTTAATTATAATTTTAAAATTTAATAGTAAAATGACAATTATTCTAGTAAGATAATATATGTATATTATATTAAGGAATACATTTAGTGATAAATTTTAATAGTGAAGTACAAATTATATCATAATTAATATCAAAATAAGATGAATATAATGATAATATAAAAAAATGTATGGTATATAAAAAAGTAATGTGTGCGATAACAAACTTAATTGACAAAATAATGATAATGAAATTCACAAAATGAAACATATTTTACTATAGTATATATATATATATATACATATATAATTAAAATATATAATTTTAATGTGTTAGTAGTATATAATAAATTGATATTACTTACCACAATATAAGAATAATAATATGCACACACACACACACTCATATAAATAAGGGTGTATATATAAAAATGATTTCACAATATATTATTATGTTTAATAAAAAAATTTGGTTATAAAATGGTATTTAATAAAAATATATATTCTCAATTCATATATATATATAAATAATATATATATATATATATATATATATATAAACTATGGAAATAATAAAACAAAACAAAGTGGAAAAAATGAAACAAAAGGAGAAAATGGGGAGATCATATTCTTCCCTGACATCTGAATGGGGCCGCTAACCACCCACACCTGCCATTGGTTTCTAACCACCCATCATAAATCACATTTTCCACCAACCATTGCAATAGATGTGAACACTATTCAACCAAATCCACTTGATAAAACCTCCCCTTCTTTCAGCACCACTTTTCTATCACTACATGAAAATGAAGTCACCTCGCCCTCACACCACACCCCATTTTCATGAATCACACAACACATGGACTCATTTCATCACACTAATTTCACCACTGTACCCAAGCAATATTACCTTGGATCATGTGGAGTATGAAACTTATCATGTTTCTCATGCATGAAATTAGTTCAAAACTAGAAATAATAAATTATAACATGTGGAAGACCAATAATAGTTACCAATAACATTATTTTCTATAAGAGAGGACAACCGTGAGATTATTCCATCAAGGAATACCTATTTTTCTAATCTTAATGATTGTAGGAAAGTCATGAGGTAGGTTTAGTTTCCTTTGAACAACATTCTTGTTGATAAAAAAATAAAAGGTAAAAATTAAATAATGATCTAAAATATAACATGTTCTCTTATTCCTTCAATGGTAAGGAATTCCACTATTAGAGGGATCATAGTTGGGGATGAACCAATCCCTATTTATATGTCATATCACCCATAATCATTGAGAGATATAATTATATATATATATATATAATAAGTCATTATGTGGATATATAAACCATCCCCTACACTATGATTGTTCCTCCAATTTGTCCCTTATAGGACACATCAGAAAAAATTAACGTGCTACAGAGAGGTAGAATCAGTAAGTGGGAAGATAAAATTTTATGTTTTTTAGTTAGAACCCAATAAGTATCCATTATCAATAGTTAAGGGTAATAAATTTTTTATATTATAATTTTACCCTCAAAATTTGATTTAAAAATATTCTATAAGATTTTAAAATTTAATATATATATATTATTAGTTTTCTAAAACCCATAGTGTTAGAGGATCCCATTTTTTAAAATTATTATTTTAATTTTAAAATATTTCTAATTAAACGGTTTATTTTATGATTTTTTGTAATGAAAAAATTATTGGAATTATTTTTTCAGTGAATTTAATGTTTATAAATGATATTCCATATTAACAAAATTAGTTCCTTATTAAGTAATGTAGGTATAAAAAAATCACATGCATTGGTTTGGCTATTTTGGACCATTATAAAATATGCGTTATCATATTTGAAATAATATTAGGCATTTAAACCATTCATAATATAGACATTGTACATTTACCATTAATATTAGTATATATAAAGGGATATGATATTGTCTAATTGACATATATTGACGAAATAATGGCTTCAACTTATAGGATCTAACCATATAATTCCCAATTAAATGGGATTCCATGGTAGATGGTATCATTGTGTTTAACCATTGACCAGTACCAATACAAGATCCAATAACTAAATATATAAGGAAACCTTTTGTAGGATAACATAGATCTTATCAAGATCATGACACAAAAAATTTACACCAAACCACCCTAAGAATACACCACAATCGATTACCTTAAACTTTATAAATACACTTGTGTAATAAGAGGGTGTCTATCTAGACCATAGTAATATAAATTTATATTTATATGTATATTTCAATAATATTATAATTATATTTATCATTTTCTTAATTTATAAACGATTATATAATGAGTTTGATAAAAATTGAATTTTGATATAAGGAAATCAAAATTGAGTTTTTTTGGGAAGTATATACTACCAATCAAGACACTCATTTGAAAATATAATGGATTTTTGTAAAAATGTTATTTAAATAAAATATTCTTATTAAATAATATTTATTTTTAAAAAATGATAATATAATTTAATTAAGTCAAATGTAATTTTTATGAGGGCTGAAAAGTTGTTAGAACCCTAAATACTAACAATTTTAAATAAAAATGGTTAATTATTTGAAAGTAAAATCCATATATTTAGTGAACTGTTTTGGAAAAATAATTTTTATTTTTGAAATCAGAATGTTGAAATTTTAAAATTGTTATTTTTTTCATAGTTTTCTGAGATAGTAATATTTTTGGGTAAAAATTAAATATGTTATAAATATACAGTGTATATTACAACATCAAAATAGCCAAACAGTTTTGTAATAAATCTTATAAAGAGTATACATCCCCAAAATATCGTTTTCCATTTATAATAATTATTTTATATGATATTTTATTATTTTTATAATCCATTAATAAACCCTCCAAAACAAATATTATATTTTAAGTTGTTATAATCAATTAATTATTTAAATTACTCACTTCAATATCATAAATGATACAATTTTAATAATTTTAGTTACATAACTTATAAAACATTTAAAAAAAATCATCTTTGAAAAAATAAAATTGGAGAAAACCATTTTGATGTGGATCTAACTCAGTTTTACCTAGGGTGACAACCCCAAAATGGTGCATTGTGTATTAAATAGACCGACACCAAGTTTGAGATAATGTGTCCTAGCCACACACCTTGTTTGAAAATATTGGTGGAAATTCTTTTGTGACTTCAGAATCTTTTAATAGAGAAATATAAAGGGATTAAAAATACCCATACAATTTTATTTTAGTAAATATAACATATATAACTAATATTTAAACCTTTAAATTCATTGGTTAAGAAATTTGTGTTTTTTATGTGTTATCCCTTAAATGATCATAGTAACCCAATTATATGTTTAATTATTTGAAAATCCTTATCCCTAAGTAATTTTTGGATGATTTAAATAATTAAAACCAGAATATAATATTGAAAGATCAGATTTTAATATATTCATTAATGTTAAATGTCCTATTTGACATTTGTTCTATGAATTGTTTAATGTCAAGTAAGATTAGAATAACTATTCAAACACCACAATTAAACAAAGAAGTGGATCAATATTTCAAAATGGTAAATGTGGAAATTATTGTTTCCCAAGTATATATCCTCTACCATATCAAAATATGATGGATAAATTTAAAATATTTATTTCAATACTCCCTTAAGAGTAATTCAATGCTATTACATGTATAGAATTGATTTATTTTTACATGTCGAACATAAATTATTGGGAGAATGATATCACCATCCATATCAAAAATCACCATATAATTCTATATAAGTTAATGAATTGGGACGCATATTATTTTTTATTATCTTCTCAATAATGGATATTATTGAATTATAATAATGTTATCTAGATCAAATGACTCATAAAAAGGAACATATGATCTTTTTTGACATTTCTATTATAAGGGAATATGCTTATGTGTTTCAGAAATTTCTTTGAACATCTGCACTGTTGTGAGTTAGA
This sequence comes from Viscum album, assembly GCA_963277665.1. Taxonomy (NCBI): domain Eukaryota; kingdom Viridiplantae; phylum Streptophyta; class Magnoliopsida; order Santalales; family Viscaceae; genus Viscum; species Viscum album. Next base: position 1,303,873,468 of record OY728141.1, read on the forward strand.
GTTCTCAATTGAGAATATACCAGGAGAACTAAAAATATCAAATAATCCTTATATAATGGAAACTATTGAAAATTAAGAGAAAAAGAAGAAACTATACAAGAATTTGGATAAGAATTTATATGACCATGTTCTTCACCATGGAGGGCCTCAGTGCACTTAATCAAGAAGAAGGATACATCAATGTTCTTGTTAATTGATTATGGAGAGTTCAAAAAGATTACAATAATGAAAAAGTTTCTTTTACCATATGTTGATGACATTTTCATCCCACTACATGGATCCTAGTTACCCTTTAAGGTGAATCATCAGTCAGGATATCATCATGTAATGGTTATGAAGGAGGACATCCACAAGACTAGTTTTCGTACAAGGAATGGTCAATATATTATTATAGTGATGAAATTTGTACTCACTAATGGTCTAGAAATATTCCTAGAGAAAAGCAATTGAACCTTTAGGGATTAACTCAATAAATTTATGGCAGTTTATATATAGGATATTCTTATCTACTCTAAAATCAAGAAGGAACTTTAAGAGAAATTTAATGTTGTACTGAAGGACTTAAAGAAAAATTTCTATATAAAGTATAGTAAATGCGAGTTTTGGATTGATAAAGTAACAGTATTGTGGTATGTTATCACCAAAAAGGAATATATGGGGATCCTTAAAAAAGAGGCCATTGAAGGATGTCCCAGACCAAAATGTATGACAATAATTAACAGTTTCCATGGATTAGTTGGGAACTCTCGTCAATTTATGATAAAATTCTCATGAATATCAAGCCCACAAACCAAGATAACTCTGAAGGGAGTGAAGTTTTTTTACTGAGTAATATGAGAAATTTTTTAGAAATATAAATAATAGGCCAATAAATAAACATGTACTCACATTTACAACTAGTGGGGAATGATTTGTGATAAATAGTTTTGTTTCTAGAAAGATATAAGGTTGTGTACTACTGGAAGGTAACATAATGACAGCCTGTGCTTCCAAAAAATTAATGAGTTATAAGAAAACTGTCAAACTCATAATCTGGAATGGGATACAAGGATATTTTAATTAAAATGTTTCATGGAAATATATATACAAAGATAAATATGATATATATACTGATCATTAATGACACAAGTATATATTCACACAAAAGGAGATAAATACATGACAATGGAGGTGGTTAAAGACGATCAAGGATTATGATTGTTCAATCCATTACCATTAGGGGAAGGTGGACAAAGTAAATGACTCTACGAGTAGAAAGAAACATGGAACCATATCAATAGAAATGTTTGAAAGGAATACAATATTATTAGAAAAGAAAAGGATGTACATGGGAATAATAAATGGATCTCTATCCTAAATTTCAAAAATAATTGTTAAAAAATCCATTCCTAAGAGGATAAAGGTGGGATTAAATGATTATTTTATATTATAAAAATGTTAGAGAATATTCCTAAGAATAGATTTTATAATGATAGAGTTATAAGGTTAATACCCCAGATATGTTTCCTATTAAAACAAGAACTAATGAGAGAATAATTGGAAGATGTACATAGCACATCTTTCTCTATTTATATACGAACCCCTATGATTTGTAGAGATTTAAAGAAAAAATCATAGCCAGATAACATGAATAGAGATAATATGTAATTTTTATCTTGATTATTAATATTCAAAAAGTGAAGGATGAATGATATAAGTCATATGGAATGAAGAAATCATTTACCACATTTTTTTAAAATGGGATGACATAACCATGTATATTTTCGTTGGAATCCATAATAAATCTAATGGAAATAATTCTCTCTGGGTTGTAGTTGATCACATTATAAATTCAATTCAATTCCCCAATCTCAAGGAATATTAATCTATTGAAAAATTTGTAAAGATATATAGAAGAGAATTTTTAAGACTGCACAGAGTTCCAATCTCCACTTTATCTGATTGATATATGAGGTTTACCTCAAATTTATTGAGTATTCTCTGGAAAAGTTTGGATTCGTTAATGGGTTTTATTATAACATATCACCCTCAAAAGAAAGGTAAATCTAAAGGAACCATTAAATTTTTTGAGGATATGATGATTTACATGTTTTTTGGGATCATAACCATCCCATTGTGGAGTTCCCATATATTAATAATATCTATTATATCTTTCAGAAGAACCCTTATGTGGATCTATATAGTAAAAGTTTTTCAGAATCCAATATACTGGGATGAAGATTAAGAGCGGAAGCTAATGGGACCTGATATTTTCTAAGAGATAACAGAGAAGGTTCCATCGTATATCACCATGGAAGAAATTTATATTGTTTTTGAATAAGGGAATGATTAATATAGAGAAACAGTCTTACTATACACATTAATACCATCATTTTTTATGAATATTCCCAGCATTTAAAAAAAACACACCTTATTACCATAATAGTTTAGTGCCTTTGAAAAAAAGAAACCCAAACACTAATTTATAAGTAAGATAAATTATTTACCACTAAATTCTTTATAGCTAGCACCCTTCTTATAAATATCATAACAAATACATGTATTCATAACCTGGGGATAAGATACATAAGAAAGAGTGAGCTCATATTATTAGTTTGGGAATGAAAAGGACATAAAAAATCAAAATAGGACCATAAGGGTAAGAGAACTTGAGAATAACATTTGAAAACCATACCCTTCACATAAAATATCATAATATTGAATCATGGTATAAGGATTGGAAATTCATAATACATGGATCATAAGGGAAAAAATAACATGCTCCATAAGAGCATAAAATAGACATAAGAAATGGATTTTTTGGCATATATATAAGAATAGAAAATTAGTTCTATATTAGTCATGGCTCCCTACCAAGACCATCATTGTTAAAACCTCCATTTTCTGAAACAGTTATACTGCCCATTCTAGACCTATTTTATTGAACATGGTTCACTCCCCAATAAAGCTATATCTTACTAAACTGGTCTTACTCCCTATTCTAGAACTCTCTTATGGAATTATTTTCACTTCTCTTTCCAGCCTTATCTATCTCATGAGATATAAATATTTACTCAATGCATTGTAGGGAGATATATGTCCTGTACAACACATAAGGAAAACAATATTTATGCATGCTACAAGATCATAAAAATTTATTTTATCATAACATATGAAGTGAAATTAGTTTCATAGACATTTCATCATATCATAACCTCCTAGAAAATAGATTGGATTCATTTTCAATTCATAATAGAATAACATGAGAAAATAAGAGGTTTTCATAAGAATATCCTCATGGTATTACCCGTGGAAGAGAAATGTGATTCATAAATGTAATTCCATAAAAGAAAATAAACCATTAAGAGAAATGATATGAATGGTATACTGGGATAAAATCAACATTAAAGAATAGTTATCACAAAATCATGACATCTTAGATGGAAAATAATTTGGAAGATCATTGAAAACATATCTTGAAGAAATTAGCATTTTATATTTGAAAAATTATTTTTAAAAATAAATCATTTTGAAAACATTTTTATTTGAAAATAAACATAAAAAATTATAATGTAATTTTTAAAATTAATGATTGTTCATGAAGTCAGAAAATTCTCTTCATTTTGCATAGGTTAAAATTTATATTTCTTTCACATATTCGATAAAAGAAAAATATTTTTTTTTTGGAAAATAAAATGAAGATTCATTTGAAAAAAATTTGCAGAAAAAGTAAAGAATTAGTAAAAATGTGTTTTAAAAATCAAAAGGGGGTAATTAATTTTTTTTAAAATATTTTTATAAAACAAGTTTTTTGAAGAGAATAGATTTATGACCAAAGAGAGAAATAATGTTGGATTTTGGAAAAATAATTTTATCAATTAACTTATATAACAAATAGTGGGAAAATTCCACCATTAAATGATGATATTATGAATAAATATAGGAGAATAAAATTATTGATAAATAATTATAGTTGAAAAAATATATTTTTCCATCAAAAATGTAATCCTAAAAAATTTCGATACATGATGACATTGTAACATTAAATCTTTACCACTTTGGTAACATTAATTTATAATCCCTATGAATAGATATAATATAATGAAACTTAAAATATCATTAGGATGAATAAATTATTGATATTACATGTTAATGGTTCTATAAATACACCTCATCAAATAATATTTTTTCATAACCTAACGTATATCTCAAATAAATAAAATTTAGGAAAAAATCTTTACCATAAGTCTCAAAATCCATCATACTACTTCAAACCATTGTCTAATAAATATAAGATTATTAAAATTATTTTATTGAAAGAAATTAATATATATCATACCATTTATTATTTATTATTCCCTTTTATCAGTTGTTTATTAACAATTCCATGTTAATGTTATGTGTTGGGTAATAATGGCTTCATTTTTTATATATGTTTTGATTTGTTATATTTTTTTCCTCTTACATTGATCATTGTTCCACAATATCCAAAATGATATTGATGATAGTAATATCATATATATATATATGTATTCCTTTTATAAGTATATATTTTAGTCTATAAAATTTAGTTAAGGGAACTAAAATACACTGTTCATAGAGACCGTAGGCCGTACATATGTATGAATGTTATTTTCATTTTATTATTGGATTAAATGAATGAAAATTAAGTGATATATATTATTATTATAGAATACTTTTTATGTCATATATATGATTTTTTATTTAATAAAATCCATAATATATTCTATTTAAAGCATGCATGAATCACGTCACTTTGCGAGGCGGTAGTCCGTCATACACGTGAACAATGTTATTGGATTCTTATAAAATTGATAGTACGATGGTATGTATGATATAAAAATTAAAAATTCATAATAAAATAATAAATATCATATATATCAAATATAATAAATAAATATGTCATTATGAATATCCTTGATTGTTATTAATGGAAAATGAATGACACTTATTTGTGAGGAGATTGTTTGTTATACAAAAAAAGATGATTTTATAACCCATTTGATAGAAGTGGAGATGTTTTTAAGTTAATCCATTTACATAAATACATATAATTATATGGGATATACTGATGTTACTATACAATCATGATATAAAAATATCTTAAGGGTTTGGAGGAAGAAATAAAACAGAAATGCTCATTTATGAACGTTACCACTTTATCAGGTATCCTCATTAGGTTTTAACTAAAATCCTTACAAATATTGATTTCTACAAAAAATAAATTATAGGATTATGGGAGGTAATTTTTGAATGCAGTTGGGCTGGCCTTGGTTGACCCATAGTGGTTTGAAGGTGTAAATAATAGGGGAGAGGCGGTAACCTTTTATAATTTGGGAGAGGACAAACATTGTATTTTTGAAAATAATTGAGTGCTCTCATATTTTTTATATGTCAAAACGGTAAAAATGAGATAATATTGAACCTTGGTTGTTGAATATTCAAAAAATGGATAGAAAATATTTTTCAGAAAATTATATAGTAAATTTTTACCCTTATTTTTTTAGTTTAACCCACTGTAAACCCATTCTAACCGTAACTATGACAATTAATTTTTCTACATTCACTATTCATTTGGGTTTGTAATTAAGTTAATATTAATAAAAATTATAAATAATCATAATTATAAATATGGAAAACAATTTTCAAAAACCATTAATATAAGTGGAAAAAATTATTTATTATTAATCTTAGAGACGTGATGAAAAATTATAGAATTAATGTGAAATTGATAAAAAGATTAAAATGTTTTCATATAAAATTTAATTATTAAATTCATTACAATGAGAAAAATTGGATTAATATAGGTATAGTTGAGAAAGTTATACATTAAAATAGATTTAAAATATAATTTAAATTTACAAATTAATTAGATAAAATATAGTTTTCAATTAAAATTTAATATTTTTCACAGTACAATAAAAGATGAAAATTATCAGAAAACCCCCATATTTTCACCCATAACTAATTTTAATATTTTGAAGTAAGAAATTTTGTTTATTTTATCAAATTAACTTTATAATAGTTTCATAAAACTAATTTTATTAATATTCATAACCAATATTTCTTTTCAAAATAGAATTTTTATAACATATAATACTTTACTAAAAATTACGTATTTTATTATCAATATTTTTTCTTTATTTAAAACCATTATATATAATATTTTAAGAGTATTTCTTACTATTAATATCACAATGTTTAACAGATAGGTTATAATTGCTCTATTTAATTAACTAAATTAATAATATATAATGTTTTTTTAAAAATCAATGTTGTGTGTAACACAAGCTAAGTCAGTGTTCCATGGAGCACAAGAATAACATGGTGTTCTATATAACACATTATTAACTTAGTTTTTTTATAAAATAAGTCATCAAAGTAATTTAATTTAACTGAATGCAATAAATTCATAAAAACTATGAGTCTTACATTATACATGACTTAAAATTAAGATATCCCAAAAAAATCACCACTCTAATAAAATAATGAGGATAATTATAGATCAATATATCATCAAGTTTCCATGTGTCTTACTCGAGATAGTTGTATTTTTATAAAACATTTACTAGGTTAGTGGTCTTATTTCATAGAAATTTGTCTTCATGATCCAAAATCTTCAACGATTATTCCTCATAAGAATGATCCTACTTCTGTGGTATAACATCCATGTTCAGTACATGTGAAGGTTTAGGTACAAACCTCCATAGGCAAGACACATGTAACACATCATAGGAATGATATAGGTTTGGGGGAAGATCCAACTGAGAAGCCAACATCCTGAAACGATCATGAATTTCAAAGGGATCGATATACCTAGGGATAAGTTTACATTTATTCCCGAATGTCATAACCTTATTACATGTAGAAATTATAATAAAAACCTTATCACCAATATCAAATTCTAGATCATGTTTTTAATTTTCAGCATAATTTCTCTACCAAATATGAGATTCCTTGATGTTTTTCCAGATGGATTTAACCTTTTATCCCATTTATTCAGCTATCTCACATACTAATAGATTATTTATCCAACTTCATTATGTCACATTGTATGTTCAAATTTCTTTCTACAGAGGGCTTAATATGAATCCATCTGGATTATTTAATGAAAGATATTATTGTAAGAAAATAAACTAGAAGAAGGTGTTCATACCAAATACATTTGAGATGCAAAGAATAAGATCTTAACATATCCTTTAGTGTTTGAATCATTATTTCATAAAAATTATCCATATGAGTATGATTAATATTATTGAAATACAACTATCTATTAAGAGATTACTGATGAATTCATCTTAAGTTTGAGGTAAAAATTAGATTATGACCAAATATAATGTAATTTCGTACTCTCTAAACCCATACAACTTCAATAATTTATATCAAATAAATCTAATCCTGAGAGAATTATCATATGATAGAGATGATTTGTGATGAATTACTAATAAAATAGACTATAAACCAAATATAATTATTTCCATTAGTGATACTATGGAGACATGGAAAAAAATACAAGGTGATTTTATCCCATTTTCATTCTAGTATGTCTAATGGATGCAACAAACCCTTAGAAAGATTTATTTTGTCCATAATTTATTGAAATACTAATCATAGAGATATGAACTCTAGGATATATCATTTCATTCCATGCAACCATTATTATTATTTAAAATCTCTATTACTCTATGAAATTATAGGATGAATAGAGAATAAGTAACTATAATATACCTCTAACATCTTCTTCTTCATGTCTGTTATGGATGTAAAAATTCACGGTTCCTGAACCATATCATTCCATCAAGATCATGGATAAACTCAATAGTATTTATAACCTTATTTTAAAACTGGACATGTTCATTCTTCAAATATTTAATCATTATGTGGATAAATGGTTGGATATTTAATTTAAAATGGTAAGATTCTCCCCCATTCATTTCAGATTTATAGTGCCATCCATTAAAAAACCATAAAATAAAAAATCTATTATGATCCTTATCATGGATATGCTAACATGATCCTTTAGAATTGATGCATTAAAAACCATGTTCACTTTTCCAAGGGATAATATTTAGATCAGTACTAATATTTAATCCCCTCTATCGAACTTATTTGACTCAAATTCAACTTCTTTAGGGTGCATATATACTTAAAAATTGTATGATCCATGTATTTATCAATATTTTCTCTATAAATATAATTCAAAAAAATCAGTAATGGAAAATTACTACGACATACTCCAAATCATGCATTGGTTAATTTTTATCATTAACCATCAATTGTCATGATACGTTATTTGTAACGATGTCATTATATACAATAACACATCACAATAAATTATTGGATGGATCAATATAAACTAAAAACCCTTCACCAATATAGGGTAATGTAATCATAGGTTCATTAATTAATCTTATCTTAAATTCCATGAAATTTTACTCAAATTGATTTTTCCAGTAGAACCTGGCTCCCTTCAAAGTTAATGTTTTTAGTGGATAAGATATTCCTTGAAAATTATCCATAAAACATCAATAATATCAAGATAAACAAAGAAAACTATGGATCTAAATCACCATGGATGGTCTTTTCCATTATTCGATATCCTCAATATTTTATGGATCTATTGATATACCCTCTCTTTAGATTTTATGACCCAAAAAATAAAACCTTTTACAACCAAAATTCACAATATTTGAGGTTTTTATAAAATTTATTCTTTATTAAGGTCTTTAGTACAATTCTGAAGATGTATTCATGCACTATCTTTCTACTATAGTATATAATAATATAATCTATAAGGACTACCAAAAATAGTTTAATATAATCTCTAAAAAATTTATTCATTAAATCAAATAAGATAAGATGGGAATTAGATATATTGAATAGAATTACTATATATTCATAGTGTTCACACCTTTTATGAAATTCTAACTTTGGTATATTCTTTTTCATGACCCTTAATTGATGATATCCTGAATGAAGGTAATTTTTGGAAGATTATTAATTTCTGTACAGTGGATCAAAAAAATCCATCAATGTAGGGAAGATGATATGTGTTCTTAAATGTGATATTTTCAAGCTCTCAATAATAAATAGAGATTCACATTCATTCATATTTCTATTTATGAAAAAATTTGTTCACCCCAAGGATCCACACTTTTGCAGATAAATCCCATTTCAATGTTTTCCTGGAGTTGTTTCTTTAATGCCATAAATTCAATTGGGGACATTCAATAGGGATTCTATGAAGTTTTTGTTGCACTAGGTATGAGTTCTATTTAGAACTAATCATCATGTTTTTGTGGAAGACTAGGATACTACTCTGAAAATACATCAAAAATTTATTAAAAAATGGGAATATCATCGATGTCGAGTTTCTCGCCAACAATTTGTGATAAACACCCCTTAAAAATGGGAATTAATACCCAAAAAATGGATGTAATACCCATTCTATATTAAGAATTATTATCACATTGATATAAAATCATAGGATGGTTTGGAATATCAAACATGAATTCCCTTCCTTAAATATTTATGTGGTATATTTGCATAGAAATCCAATCCATGCCTATAATGACATCAAATTACACTAGAGGAAGAATGAAACGATTTTAGGAGGAAAAATCCAAAAAACACTAACTGGATACGAACCATAAAATTGAGATGTGATCATCATACTATTATTGTGTTTCATTAATAATTCCACTTCTAATCATTTGGGTTTCATATTGATTCCCTTATAAAATTCTCTATATATTAAATAATAAATAGATCCATAGTTAAATAAAATATTAGTAGTTCTAGAGTGGATGGTAAGTGTACCTTTCAAAATATTATTTTCAAAACCCTCATTAGAATTAGAGATCATTTGATATTTTACTACTTTTCATTATTGATTTGGTTGTGGTCATCGATCACCAACATTAACCCCAAAGTTTTGGCGCTACTTAGCACAATGATCATTCTCCTTACACCAGAAGCACTAATTTGTGAGAGGTGCATTCTATTAATATTTATATCTATTTACATTTTTAGTTATCATATTTCCATAACATGGAAAATCAATTTCTCAATGAACATACATTACGTAGTAAAAAAATACTAGTACCCCTATGAATATTTCTTCTAGAATTCTACCCAAAATTTGAGAATAAAAGAAATATAATCTTCTACTCAGCATGGTTTTTAGATATTCATTTAAATTTCATCATCCATTTCATTTCAAAACCAAGATATTAATACAGAACTCAAACATCAATTTCCAACATGATAGCACCTCAAACAATATAATTATACCTATTGAATTTTATTATTGATGAATCCCCTCAAAGACTTGGTTTTGAGACACCGATGAATGGATAAACCTTACTTTTTTGTTGGATGATAATTCTTAAAGCCTAACTCGAAATACTTATAAATTTTCCTCCTATATACCAATATATTAAACATTTATTTTCTTTTACATCGACAACTCATTATCCATCCTCGTATAAATAATAAAATAGATGAAATTTTTGAAATATATGTACTTGAACTCTTCCCAATGAATGGAGTAAATTTGATCATGTTGCCTTATATTCTTGATGAGAGTGAACCATTGATCTGATTTACCTTCCAAATGGTAGACTACCAGATTAAAATTTTCTTATTTTAGAAAATGGAGAACATAAAATTTATTTTTAGTGGCACTAATCCATATCTAGTTAACTAGTGTATCATGAGACATACTGAATGGTGGTGGGAATTTCCTCATGAAGGACCAATCATAATTTTCCCTTCTTTCATCACATGGAATTCTAACATGATTCATATCTTGATAAAGTTTTGTTATCATAGAAATGATACTTTTCATTAAACCTCCCATAAAGTTGGGATTAAAAGTAGGAAAATAACTACATTGTCCATAACACCAATCATTAACAAAGTTCCTTTGGGATCCAACCATTGACTAAAATTAACATCATAGTATAAGAGATAATAATCACAATGGGGAACTACATAATCTTGAAAAGATTACATATAAGATGTCTAAATCATAACACATTATTTTTAATCTATGATAGGTTATGTTTATCATAGGTCATTTATAGTCATCTTCCATTTAAATATTTCATGATGGTTAATAAAGAGTTTTTTAATTTTCAATGCAAATTCCCTGGGAGTGTCTGACCAGGTTTAAAAAAGACACATTGTCCTGATCCATTTCCCAATCGAGTCTAGCACAATATGGCATTTTCATGGTTGTTACCCCTAGGTATATCTATGTTAGATCCCCAACCACTTGTAGTGTCTATATAGGTATGTATTGTTAGGAAACCACTCACTCTATCCTTTACTGAAATTCTAGGGCATTTTCTTATACTTTGAATCATCATTATACTTATCCTTATGCATGTCATCTAGGATCCCACTAAGGCTTTCTCATCAAAGTTTCAAAATCATAATTGAACCATTCATTGTATACAAACTATAATAAAATAGGATTAAAATACAAATATATTTCATCATTTTTTGTTAATATTCATTTCATTACACAAACACATGCATAAGGACCACAATAGTTTAGCGCCTTTTGAATCTTGGAAACATAAACAATTGTCCATAAGTGAGGTACACCATCTCCCACAATGTTTATTATAGTTATCACCTTTATATGAAAAATCATACAAAATATATGTATACATAACATAGGGAAATGAAAATAAAGAAAGGGTAAGATACAATTTTCAATAAGGGTAAAAAATATAGATATATAAACATAACATGAACAACATTTTATGAGAATAGGAAAATGATATTTGAAAACCATACCCTGAATATCAAGGATCATAATATTGAGTCATTCCATAAGGATTATATGTTCAAAAGGCATTAATAATAATGGAATCAAAGAACATTAACCCTGAGAGCATAACATTGGCATAATACATGGAATTTATTTCATTTAAATAAGTATAGAATTTTATTTCCATATTAGTCAAGGATAACTTCGAAGACTATCATAACATACAAAGTATTTTTCTAACCAAATTTCACTATCCATCCATCCTTATATTACTAAACTAGTATCACTACCAATTCCAGTCTTATCGTACTGAACCATGTTCACTCCCCATTCCATTTCTAACCTATAGAACCTAGTTTACTCCTTTTTCTATCACTTCATATTTCATGAGATATAAATCTTTACAAAATTAATTTGTGGCTGATAGAGGTCTCACCCATCACATAATGAAAAATATATTAATTAATGGGATAATATTATAAACATTCAAAATAAAATAACCCATGAAATAAAATAGGTATCATATGTGTTTAAACATATCATAACTTGTGGAAAATAGATATGGTTTATAGTCATTTTATTATATAATAACCCAAGAAAATTAGTGTGTTTTAGAAGAATGTCATTATGGTATCACCTATGGATGAGAGATAGGTTTATTAAAAATCATGACCTTGAAACATAAACCATTCAAATAAAGAGTATGGATTGTATCTTTGGTTTATATCCCCAATATGAAAAAGGTAACACAAATGGATTTAATCTTAGATGGAAAATAATTTGGAAATTTCAATTAAAACATTTCATGAGGAAAATATCCCTTCAACTTGGAAGAATTCATTTTAAAAAATAATTTTTTTAAAACTTGTTTTTTGAAAATAACTATGAAAACATAGAAATAAATCTTTTCTATAATGATTAGTTATGATTTTAGAAAATTCCTTTCATTTCATACACACTAAACCATATTTTACTTTCACATTTTTTTTGTAAAATCCCAATTATCAATGTTTATAAAAGATCATGAAGATTGCGTCTATTTTTTTAAAAACAATAGTGAAATATTGGTTAAAATGTATTTTAAAAATAATATGAAAGTAATAAATAATTTCTGATTTTTTTTAGAAAACATTGATTTGGAAGAAAATAGACTTCTCGAACGAAGAGATAAATAAATTTAGAATTTCTTAAAAACAATTTCTCAATTAATTTAAGTAAAAAAGATTGGAAAACTTTTAACAATACATGAAGATACTAGAAATAACTACTGTATAATAAAATTAATTATATTTCATGTGATTGGGATCAAAATATTTTATCATCGAAGACATTATAATAAATTATCCTATTAATGATGATATTGTTAAATAAAATTATTACCACATTAGTAACATTGATTACTAAAAAACTTGAAGTAATAACATAAAATTAATCTTAAAATACCATGATGATTAATAAATTATTTTTATTAAATTTTAAAGGGGAAGTATATACATATCATAAAATAATATAGGTTCATAACATAACACAATTATCAAAGAAGTAATATTAAGACAAAAAAGAATTTTCATAATTATTGACTTCCATCATACTCATTCAAATCTGATATGTAATAAATATAATTAAGTTATAAATATTTCACAAAAAAATATTCATATATATCATACAATATATAATTTTATGATTTTATTTCATTTCCCTTTTATTAATATTTCGATGTTAAATTTATCATTTAAGTTATAATCACTTTGTTTTTCATATACGATTTGATTTTTGTTATATTTTTGGTCCACTTAATTAGGACATGGTTACATAAATATAAAATTATAACCAATCTATAAATAAAATATATATTATGTATACATTTATTTTGAGTGATCAATAAAATTTAGTACAATAAAATGAAATATAAAGTTCCTAGAGATTTAGGTTGTATGTACACATAAACACTACTTCCATTTTCTTGTTGGACGGAAGGGAATAAATGTAAGTGATATATATTATAATTATAGAATAATTTTATTTAATATTTATCCAATTTTTATTAAGCCCGTCCTTAATACATTCCTAGTAAAATTTAATCAAATCACATTACTTCATGAGGCGGTAGTCCAATGTACACACAAACTATGTTATGGTATTTCCACATAATGTTGAGTTTGAATGTATCTGTGATATAAAAATTATAAAACCACAATAAAATAATTAATATCATATATATCATATATAAAAAATAAATACATCATTATAAATATCATTGATTATAGGTAATGGAAAAACGAATGACATCGGTTCATGAGGTGATAATCTACCGTACACACAGACGATGATTTCGTGGCCCATTAGATGGAAGTGAAGATTGTTTTTTTATATTCAATTAACATAAAAACACAAAATTTTATTTATTATGATGTTTTTATTATATAATAATGATATAAAATTAATTTAATAGGGGGGAGGAAGAAATAAAACAAAAATGGTCATTAATGAACATTGACCCTTCGACAGGTTTCCTCCTTAGGTTCGCAATAAAAATAATCCAAGAATGTATTTATGTCCCCAATAAGGAATCTTGGTTGAGAGTATGAAATTGAGGAAGTGATTTGGGTATGTATTGGATGAACCAAATGGGTTTTAAGGTGTAAATAATAGAGGTGAGAGGGTGGCCTTTTATAAATAGGGGAGAGGATACACTTAGAATTTTTGAAAATAATTAAGAGATACATTGTTTTTCATATGTCACAAGTTCCCAAAATGAATAGTTACTAAAAATTATATGTATAATGGTAAAAATAAGTCCATAAAATATTTTTATACATTATTATGGGATATTTTTACACTTATATTTTTCATTTTATCACCCTAGTAAACCCATTTTTACCTTAACCACAATAATTAATTTTTATTGAATTAATTATTATTTTTGGTCAAATATTCTACTGAAATTAATAATTTTTTTAAATTATTATGATTCAGTGTATGGAATCTATTTTTCTAAATTTCATTTATATAATTCTAAAAAATTAATTTAATATTAATCTCAAATATGTGATCAGAAAGTGGGTTTTTAAATTGAGAATGATCGAAATTGTAAAAAGTTTGTATATGAATTTTTATTCTGGAATTTATTAAAATTATATAAATTAGATTAATAGATATATAATTGAACTAATTATATATTAAGTCCAATTTAAAATATAATTTAGCATTATAAGTAAATAAAATGAAAATGTAGTTTTCAATATTTTTTTTAATTTTTTAGTATTCATAAAAAGTGAAACTTTTCAGAAAAAACCCAAAAATTTACCCTACTATAATTTTAAAATTATAAATTAAAAAATAAATTTTATTTAAAATATTAATTTTTTAAATATTTAAATAAATAAATTTTATATTTTTTCATAATTTTTTTTAGAAAATTGTATTTTTATACCTATAAAGACATTACAAGAGATAATGTATTTTATTATCAATGTATTTTATTCATATAAAACCATTTTACATAATACTAAAAAATTACTTACTAATATCCATATCACAATGTATAATTGATTTGTTATAATGGCCACATTTAAATAACTGAATTAATAGTATGTCATTGTATTGTTAAAACATAGTGTTACATTTAAAACACATTATGCTAGTTTTGTGTATAGCACAAGAATAACTTGGTGTTGCATATAAATTAAGAAAAACATGATGTTTCATGTAATTAAAGTCATAAAATAAATTTAATTTAGTAAAAAAGTATAAAAACACAGGCGGTTACAGTTAGTATAAGATACATTGACCCCTTTGATATCCTTGATCACATCAAGGCTATCACCTATCAACTAGAACTCTCAGTAAACCAATCCCATGTACATGAAGTGTTCTTTGTATCCCTATTGAGGAAGTATATATCAAATCCATAACATGTACAGAATCTATAGGTTTTATATTAAGAGAAAGATCTTTTAGATGAGGATAAATGTGTGAAGATCTGTTACCATAGAGACAATGTTATATAAAACAAGACAAATCACCTTACCAAATAGCTATGACAGAACCAAAAATTTTAGGAGGCAACATGAGAATAAGAATAGGTGATGAAATAGAAGTACCATAATCTATTTTAGTGTGTGAAATAAATTTTCAATATTGAAATTTCTATGGGAGTGGGGGAAGAACATAATGTCTTTAGGACTTAAAAGTGAAATTACATTTTTAAATGAATAATTTTCTTATTATGTAATTTAGATACAGAAAACAGATGCAATGCATTAGATATTTTTGATTGTAATAAAATATATCTTTTGAAATTTAAAATTCCCCAATGTATCTTAACGACTCATAATATATCTATTGTACAATGAACATTATGATTAGTATATATTAAGGGTTATTATAATGTATAATTGATATAGACAGAATAAAAGATGACCTCAACCAGTAGAATCGTACCCTATGAATCCCAATTATTAGATCATCTGAGGGAGATGTAATCACAAGGCTTTTCCATGACCATTCCCAAGTTGAGATTCAATAACTGAAGTTTTAATGAAACAATTAACAGTATAATTTAAGGCTTATTGTGATCTTAACCCAAACAATATTTTTCAAACCACCCTATGAAATAACCACCATGTTAAACCTTAACCTTTGGGTGTAAACTGGTATAACAAGGCCTTACGTATCTATACCTTAATAATATGAATTTGTATATTTTATTTTTCAATAAAATAATGATAATATTTAACTGTTTTATTACATTATAAATGATTATATAATGCGTTTGATAAAAAATATCCTGATAAGAGGAACCCCACATTGTATTTTTGGGAAATATATACTCTCAATTGATATTGCCTTTTGAAATTTCAATATTTTTTAAAATAAATATTATTCCAATAAAATATTCACATTATATAATAATTATTTAAATAAAAATTATCAAATAATTTTCCGAAGTCCAATGTAATTTTTATAAGGGTCAAATAGTTGTTAGTATCCTAAAAACTAGTATTTTTCAGTAAATGATGTTTTTTATTTAAAAGTTAAAATTCTCATTTTTTGGAAATTATTTTGATTAAATAAATATTATTTTTGAAATGAGTATGTCAAAATTATCCATTGTATATTTTTCATAATATTCACAGACATAATATTTTTTTGAGTAAAAATTAAGTATAATATAAATTTACGGTCTTTATTCTGACATCATAATAGCCAAAAATTTAACTAATAATTGATATATGGAGTGTTCATGAAAACAATCATGTTTTAACTTTAAAATAGTCTGTTTTTAATTTGTTTTAATTTTATAATCCTTTATTGAATTCTCTAAAACATATATTATATTTCATGTTTCTAAAATCAAATTTTTATTAACATGACTCAGTTCTACATCCGCAATGGTATTTTTTAATGATTATGATTATTAGAATAATAAATACATAAAAAAACATATTTGGTTGAAACCATGGGAAAATAGTTATGGTTTTTCGTTTATATTATTTTATCATATATTATCTAGAACCCATGTTTAGTAATTAATAAAGAATTCCCTTTAATTTTTCTATATATACACACCTATCATCCAACTCATCCCCATTAAAAACCATTACATTGAGAAGTTACCCGCTCTATATATATAAAACCCTCTCAATGTGTTAAAAAGATTGTAATAATCTCATATAATGCTTTTAGAAGTTCCCTATCAAGGTAAGGGATCATCTCCTCTTCCATTTTATTATTAATACTTTATTTTTACTAATCCTTTTGATCTTAATTTTTTCATGATGTAATGTGTTTTATGTAGGTTCCTGGAATAATAGAAGTGCAGTTTGGGAGACACGTAACATTAATATTTACCATGATCAATGATTATTTTTTGGATCAATACAATGGTGAACTCTAGTCACCCAAGAATTGAATTAAAGATTTAGATAAATAAGTAAGATGGGACAAACCTTTAGAGATGATTTGGCACATCATGTTTACAATTAATTTAATTAATTTCAAAATGAAAAGAATATCTGGATCTTCAGTACTCTCTTTGTTAAGGAATTTGATCATCTAGAATGACCCTCTGAATTATCTCATTGTGGTTGTGAGGATCTAAACTATATTCCCTCTAGTGGGGATCAACATGTGCTCTGATGGCCTCTAATAGACACCGCTCATTCTTCGGGTACTAGTGCGGAAAATCGATTGTCTTGTGTTAGTCGTTCTTGATCAATTATTCGTTTGTCTTGAAGAATGTCTCCTTTTCTTGAGAGGGGGTTGGAAGAGGATATGAGAAAGAAATCATTTAACTCAACAATTCTCAATTTACCTAGAATGCAGTTCGGTACATGGAACAATAAACATACATGTCTATTTATCGACATGGGGCTTTGATTAAAATATTTAATTGCGTAATAGATGTTAAATAAATTCAAAACATTAGAGAAAACCGATTATTTTAATAATACTAATGTGTCATTATTTATGGTGTGCCAACTTCCGAAAAACCAAATTATAAATAAAATTTCATGTCACAATGTAGAAGAATTAATATTATTTTAAATTATGATAACTAGTTAAATAACTATTTACCATCATGAAAATAATTATTTTACTACTCTACCAGCCTTGGTCTTCCCAAACTCCACTTCGATTTATTTAACACCCAAATAAATAAATAAATAATTTATTATATTAAATAAATATTTTATTTTCAAATTGAAGATAAATATTTATTAAATGTTTAATAAAATAAGTAAACAAATTTTACCCACAATTCAGTGAATAATTCATTATATAATTAATATAATAATTATAATGTGGGTAAAATTATTCCACTATCTAGTGAATTATATTTATTACATTAATTAAATTCAAATAAAATTTGACCAAGACCATAAAAAACACTTAGTGTGTCACCCTCTAGGATTTATTGTCACTATCATTAGGTTGGATTGCCAAAAGTTCAAGAGAACTATCTAGAAGCAGGTCAAGGAACCCAAAATAATGAACATAAAGTCACAACAACGATTTCCACATACAGACTCTCACTATGTAATTTAATCCTTTTGTCTAAATATCTCGCCAAAAAGGTTTCATGTTATTGTCATCATACTTTGTGCTCGATAGGTCATTCTATGACTACGAGAAATAAAATTGTCATTATACAATGTCCATGAAACTTCATGTGAATGTTCTATTTCAATCAAACGGCTGAGATATCAACTTCTATAAATGGAAGGGATAGATCCTTCCTCAAATTATCTGTTAATAAAATTCCACTCATGACGCAACCAACTAACCCCACTTCCCACCAACTATCTGCATGATGGTTTTCATTAGTAAATAAATTTTCGCAAGTTGTGACACATATTAATGATATTCTTAAAGTCCATGGATCGTTAAAAATGCTCACAGATAGGAATATCTGATGAATACAAAACATGCAGAATTCCTACTGGCAGGTCTATTCTTATAATATCCCATCATTGAGATTTCCATGTATGAACATCATGATAGGAACTCTCATATGATTATGAGTACTCACACCTGAAGGCTTGTATACTATGTGTCCCACTATAGTATGTCATACAAGCACAAAACTATATTTAAGAATATTGTCGTAGAACTTCATGGTTCTCCACATAGTAGGGAACTGCTATGACCTTATTAATGTGACAAATAATAAAAGACATTATTTCACTATAGTCATGAAAAACAATGAACAATATATAATAAGATGTTTAATATTTAAATATATTAAATATTCTTATAATAAATTTATAACTATTTGGTTCTAGGAAACCCACTCTTACAAATTCCCACTTGGACTAGAGATGACTTCCTACAACATTCAGTTTTCTAGACCTCACATGATGATCATGTTTCTACTAAGTCAAGGCTTTAGTCAAGTGGTCCTCCACGTTGTCTTCTATGTAAATTATTCTCACTGCAACTTCATCTATCTGAGAAAATCCCTCAAGGGATGATACTTCTGAACTCTGTGCCTCATCTGCTGACGATAACTTGGATATTTTGAAAGAGCCACCACTATATTATTATCACATTACAGTGTAATGGGATCATTACTGCTAGGTATCACATACAACTCTAAGATAAAGCTTCACATCCAAACTGCTTCTTTATCTTATTCAGAAGCTGTGATATGCTCATAATCTACTATAGAATCTATGACCACACATTACTTTGATCTCTTATAGCTCACTGTACATTCATTCAATGTGAATATTTATCTCATTTTTTATTTCATGTCATCATGATCCCTCTTGAAACTAGAATATGCATATCCTATAATGACTAGTCCCTTATATCCTCCAAAAAAAAGGAACATATCCTCAGTAGGCTTCAAATAATTTATGATAGTCTTGAGAGCCATCCAATGGTTGTCACCTGGGTTAGCGTGATTTTATCCTACCTCTCTCAATGTGATGGTGACATCCAACATAGTACATATCATGGAATACATGACTCACCCAATCATTGTTTGATATGGAGTCCATGCCATTATATTTCTTTCCTCAGGTGTTTGAGGAAACATTTTTTTGGAAAGATGAATTCTATGTGACACTGGCAACAATCCTCTCCTGGATTGTTCCATCCTGATTCACTTTTATATCTTATCAATGTATATTCTTTGACATAGGCCCATAGATCTATTGTATCAATCATGATGGATCTTGTTTCCAAGATTATATGCTACCTCTCCCAAGTCTTTCATGGAGGAGAATTGATTCAACTATTCCTTAACGAACTGTAAGATTGGAATCTCGTTTCCACTAAGTAATATTCCATCATATACATTTAGGAAAATGACTACACTCCCACTAATCCATTTGTAGACACAAGGATCAAATTTATTCTTGATAAAACCAAATTCCATTATGAAATCATAAAAAATAATGATCCATGACCTGGATTCTTGCATTAATTAATAAATGGATTTCTGTAAGTGTCACAACTTATTGGCATGATTTGGAGTCATAAACCCATTAGGTTGTATCATGTGGAAATCTTCCTGAAGGTTCCCATTAAGGAAGGCTGTTTTAAAATCCATTTTCCATATCGAATTGTTGTGGTAAGAAAAAATGGACAATAGAATTATGATGGACATCTATATTGAAAATGGTGATAAGGTTTCATTATAGTCAATGCCTTGACACTGCTTGAACCCTTTTACAACTAGTCATTCCTTATAGGTACTGAATTGTCCTTCCATATCCAGTTTCTTATTGACTACACATTTTCAACCAATATCCTTTACATCAACTAGAGGATCTATAAAAATCATGACTAGGTTTTGGTACAAGGAATCCATTTCATAATTCATGGTTTCATGGAATGTGGAAACATATATTCCACTTACTACTTCCTTGTCGTTTAGAGGATCATTATTATTAACTAATAACGAGTCATCATGCTCAGTAACTAGAAAACCATACTGTTCTGATTCTCTAACATCTGTTGTACAGCTACGTAGTTCTTGTGTATCTAGAACATTTCTCTCTTCCACATGGCTTTGTGGAATCTATTCCTATACCAACTCTTGTATACCTTTATCCTTGACTTCATCGAAGTCTATATCACTCCCTCTATCTCTTTTGGAGGTGTTATGCCTCTCAAGGAATATGGTGTGTCTTTCCACTATAACCATTATGTATGTGGGGTTGTATAGGTAATATCCCATTGTTTCCTTGGGGTATACTATAAAGGTACACATTTTTCCCCAGGGTGTAAGTTTGTTACATGAAGAGGCCTTAACAAAATCATTGCTTCCCACACATGTAAATTTGATAACATGGATTTCTTCCCACTCCAAACTAATATAGAATTCCATTTATCAATTTAGTTGGTACTGGGTTTAGTATGTGCACCACTTTTTATAACTCATATTCCTAGAAGGATAATATAAGACTCACATCACTCATCATTAATCTCAACATTTCCATCAATGTATGTTTACTCATTTTTCTCACACCATTCCACTGGGGCATATAAGGAGGAGTGCGTTGGGATAGGACCCAAAACTCTTGTAAGTAATCAATGATGTCTTGATTAAGATATTTTCCACATTGGTCTATGTATAGTTTCCTAATATTCATACCAAGATGGTTCTCAAATTCATTATTGTATTCTTTGAACTTATAAAAAGAATCCTACTTATACCCAATTAAGTAGATATATCGATATATACTAAAATCATCAGTTAACGTTATAAAGCTTGAGTGCCCTCCTCTTGATTCAATGGGAAATGATCCACACACATTGGAATGAACCAATTGAAGAATCTCTCTAGCCCTTTATCCTTTCCCACTAAATGGGGATTTGTTCATTTTTCCTTGTAAACACGCATGGAATGTACCATGTGGTTTTAGATTGAAAGAATCTAAATATCCATCTTGATGTAACTTCTCTAAGAGTTTCTCATTTACATGATGTAGCCAGTAATGCCAAATTTGGGTGTGGTATGAGTCATGTGAAGTGTCTTTATTATCGATTTCCATTACATGGTTTGTGTAATCCAACACGTAATGAACGTAGTATAAATGTTACATACCAAAACAAAATGATATCTTTGTAAAAGAAGAAACATTAATTCCCAAATATGTTTTTTTTTATATCTAATCTAGATACATAAATAATGTTTTTAGTAATATACGACACATAATAACAACCCTATAACACCAAGATCAACCCAGTTCACAATGTGATGTGGTAGTCCCCGACAATAAAAGAAGTGATTCTAGCTCTTTTGGATTCTCATAGATCTATCTACCCTCGGTCAATCCCCATTAATCTACATGGTGTGTATATTTAGATACATATGTGAGCAACACAAGATATATCTAGTACCCAATTTATAGAAACATATATATTTCTTTCGATAGAAAATGCACCTGAAGCTTCCCCTTACTTCTTAGATTAGATGGAGTTGTTATTCTAGTGGACCTTCTTACCACATGCGAAACAAACAACTTCCTATTCCCTTACCTCCCACTTGATCATAATTTTCATAGAAGGGCATGAAGAAGCTTTGGGATTAAATCTCTTCACCTTCCCTTTACTCCCACTCAACATACGGATAGAAGTATTTTCACACTTTAAATCATTTTCCACTTGGAGAATGATGATAAGAAGACCAGCTAGAGACATCTCGATGTTGTTCAAATTTAAATTAACAAAAAATACGAATATATTATGAGGGAGTGATTCACAAATGAGATCGATACCCAGTTCTTCGGGGAGTTTAAACCCTAGAGCCTCCGTGTAACACCCCAGGTAAATAAAGAATATGACATTTTTATATTTACCCATATTTGTCAATAAAATATTAATATTACTTTAAAGGGAACGCTATGCTTTATGTCTTACCCAATACAAAACAACGAGTTCCTTTGAAATCTTACGTCGCACTCTAATAATAAAATAATTTTTTTTAAATGGTAGTTAACACCTAGCCGTTGTAATGACAGGAATGAACAGAACTGACTACAAAATGATTATATATGTTTGTCAAATATTTTTACTTTTTACAATAAATGTTAGTGTATTAAAAATGCAAATGAATCCAATTTTAAGCATAAATCTTCTAATATTCTTTAAAAGGTCGATTAACTGCCTTTTGATGGAAACCCCTTTTTAAATATAATTTTGGAAATTTTATATGTTGAATTTGACAAAGTAAAATTCATCTTTAGAATTGGGACATCAAAATTTACTTTGTGTAAATTTTTTGAATTTTTCTGATAATGTTCATTTTTTAATGAATAGTGAAAAGTGTTGAATTTTAATTCAAAACCGCTTTTTAATATAATTTATTTATATAGTTATATTATATTTTTAATTGGATTTAATGTGAAATTATAATATATTTTTAACATTTAATCCAATGCTGGTCATTGGAATTAATATCACTTTGAGATTGGACATAAACGAGTGTCAATCTTTTGATAGATATTGTTTCTTAAAACACACTATTTGATTGGACAACAAGATTTAATTATAAAATTAATAAATGAAAATTCTATGGTATAAATTTGGTAAAATAGACATCATTTTTGAATTCATAAAATCAAATATATCTTAGGGTGAGTTTTTGGTATTTTTTCTGAAAAACCTTAATTTTTGATGAATAGTGAAACCACAAAGTGGTAGTTACAAAAACTGATTTTTCATTTAAATGAAACTTTACCACTGCTGTGATTTGAATTTAAAAATTCAAATTTAAATAATTTTTATTATTAATTAAAATTTGGTTCAATGGGATGAAAATAATTTTTGATGAAAAGTAACTTCTAAGTTTTATTAATCGCGATTATAGGTAATTAGTGTGATTTAAGGTAAAAATGATATTATAATAAAATGAAAAATCTGGAAACTTTTCCTAAGCCTATTGGATGAGTCATGACCGACCAAGACAACCCATGGGTTGATTTTTGGGACCCCATGGAGCCACTTGGGTAAGATAATGACATTAATGCCTTTTATTTAAAGTAAAAGTAAAAATGATACAAACATGTATCATTTTAATAAAACAATTTGTACATGGGGTTATACAAGTTATATTTTTGACTATAAATATTAATTGGAAATATAAAAGGATTTCCTACATCATATTTTTTTTTTAATTTTTAGTGATTAAATAAAGTAAATTATTTATGACATCATGATGATGCAACGGTTACCTCGTTATTTAACGATTTAAATAAAATGAAAAGATAATGTAAACTCTAAGACCTAAACATGTAAAAAACCTATTAAATGGGTTTATTTATAACCATTATCACCTTATCCTCTAAATATAGCAATGTGGGACCTTTAAAATCTGAATCTCATTTGAAAATTATGTAACCTTTCTTGGCATTCCAAGAGCGCCCCTCCTCTCCTCTTATAAAAGGCCCCCATCTCTACAACCTTAACCACACGTCTGAAGCCTTTGTCTCATCCAATCTCTGATCATTTTGCCTCTCCACATCCCTCTCCGCATCCTATAATCCTTACCTTAGGCAGGAAGCTCTTCAAGAAACCATTCTGGGTCAAACCAAAGGGAGTTACCCGATTTTAAGGTAACGTCTTCAGTTGTGCTCTTTTGTTTTATTTTTCTTCTCCAACCCCATAAACTCTTTTTATTAATTTCTTTTGTAACAAAAAAAATATCTTCCATATACTATGATGTTTTTATATGAATTATTATAGATAAAATTACACACACCTACATCTAGTGTTTAACGAACATACTGTTTCTATGGATGGTGAATTCCTGTCTCACGAAATGATGATTGTTCAATATTCATTTAACACCTTCAAAGGAGGCCATTAAGATGTCACCATATTTATATATCATATATAATATGTTTATGTTTTTCCTAGGCTTTTGTATTTTTCATTTATGGCATACCTTTATGGTTTCCATTATGGGTAAACACGATATCTTCATTTTAAGAAGTGCGGACTACCACCCCTCAAAGGGATTTGATTCGTTAATACCATATCTGGTACGTATAAAGGATATATTTAATGATATTATATATGATACCATATGGTAATTATAATACTATTATGTATCATAATGTTTTAATTCCATTAAATATGAAATAGAAATGGAAGTAGCGTTCATGCGTATGTACGACTTACTGTCTCCATGAACGGTGCATTTCATTTATTACCTCTAAATGTTATGTAATATTATAAATTCATGTATATAATGGATATATATTATATATATGATATCTAAATAATTAATATAATTCTGGATATAGTGGATATTTTACCCCATGAACAAACTTGTAATTACAAAGAGTTTATTTTTGACTCAAGTAGCAATGATCGTTAAAACGACCGTTATTAACTTAAATAATTACATAGTGTTCATGACATGGTAATAAGTGATATAAAAGGAATAATTAACTTGGAAAATGGTTCTTAAGCAAGTATAAATTAACTCATGTTTATTATTCAGGAGATAAAAGAACGATCGAGTCAAGTCGGATATGAGGTAAAAGATCCAACCTCTCTCTTTCTTTTTATGTACTCTCTTTTATTTCATTTCTTTTAAGCTCATGTTTATTATGGTTGGGGATGTTATTTTATATTACTCATACTGTAATTTATATGTTCATATTAGTATATACCCTATTTGATCTCATAAATACATATTTGGATGTTTTAAGTGGCGTAGTTAGGCTGCTGAGTTTTCGTAAGAGAATTTTCATCTCACTTTTATTCCCGTGAGATTTATGCTACATTTTCCACCATTTCCTTTGATTGGTGTATGTAAAGCCAATTATTATACTCCTTGTGTAATATAATTTCATTTATGGGTATTTATATATTCATTGTATGACCCTTCTTCAATGGGGTGTACGTTTCGAAAGTTACCTGAATCGGTAAGGGGAGCTTTCACCCTCCTCTTCTATAAAAAGATTTATTTTGTTTTGTATTTTATATTCCTTCTTATTATGTTGGAATATGTTATTATATATCCTTATTTCTGTAAATTTAATGTACACGTTTTTAGATACCCTTTTTATCCCTCATCAACTCATTTTCTGAATTTTGAAGTGATGCCGTTAGGCTATCAGATTTTTGCAAGGGAACTTCTTAACCCAATTTTGATTCTTTGGGATAAACTTGTACTCCTCGAATATGCTGTTCTATGAATATGTGTGAATAACATATGATTTTTTACACTTAATATTCCCTTATAGTTGGTGTATATATATTTGTCACACATAATCATGTAATTGATTTATCCTTAATCTAAGGATACCGACTTTGTAAGGGACTTCGTCTCAATCTCCTTTCAATGAGGAATATTTTGTTTTATACACAACTTTTTTTATACGGTGTATAAAACCCTTTTACTTTTAATTTTATACAAAAGGAATATTTTTCTATGATGCGTTTTACTAAACGACAAAAAGGAATGATTCTTTTAACGTACACGGTGACAAAAACCTTTCCGCCGCCGTGAGTATTATTTGGTCTTTGTCTTCCTCAAAAAGCCGTAAAGTTTTTTAAAATGAAATAAATACCATATACTCTTTAATGTATTTTGTTATTGAAAACTTTTTTTATAATGGTTTTGTTATGTCAATATATTTTAGTGATATATTGTGATAGAAATGTGGAAATGTTTTCTTTCCATTATATTTGTTTTATGTCTTATGATTTTATAATGGTACTTGGACATTTGATATGTGGTTACGTGGTAAAACATAGGACGGGTGGTGCCTTGAATACCAGGATGGGTGGTTACGTTATAACCTCCAATGGATTGGGTATGGAAGTCGGCCGTATGGATATTCCATTAAGTGATATGTGTGGAAGTCGACCAGATGGTTATCCCACTTAAGTATGTTTGTGTCCCAAGTTACCTTTTTATATTATGTGTTCTTTATATGGGTTTTATGGTAATCTTTTGGTTTAAAAAGGGTAAGTAATGGTCTTTTATTCAGTGAAGAGTTTTTACTACTTCATAAAGGTGAAAAGTATTACTTGGTAAAGTATTCATGGTTTACTTGTTGTTTTGAAAAACTGACAGTGTTCCTTCTTTGTGTATCTGTTAATGGGATTTTTATGCTCATCCCAAGTTTTTGAAATGTTTTTCACAGGTCAAGGGAATGGTACATGATGTGATGATAGTGTCAATAAAGAATCTATGTTTTATTTTAAATATGTTTCCGATGATGGGAAAAATGAGTACTATCTTTTATGTAACCAATTTTTTTTTAATGTGGAGTGTAATGCATGATTTATGTTCTAATTCTCTATAACATTAAATCTGAAAAGATTCTCAATGTGTAATCCTTTAATAACTCAAGATTCAGTAAGGTTTAAGGCTAGGGCCTTATAGTTGGTATCAGAGGTCGGTTTAGATAACTTTAGAGGTTAGGGTATTCTTTAAGCATAAGTGACAAGTTGTGTTTAAGCACAATGGTTGGTATATTAGATGGAGTCATTGTTGTTTTTCTTGAAGGTTGGAATGATTTTGAGATAACTTGGATAAGTATATCCTAGTGTTTATCTTCTTCTTTAGTACATGATGATTTTGTTGATATACTCACACTGAATTTTTTTAGTAAATGGATGGATCTTATAGGAACCAAAGTGACAATGGGTATGAAGGAAACTATGGTGGTTCTCTGATTAAGATACTGGATGAAATAGGGGATTCAATGGGGAATCTCGTGGTTATTCCAAATCAACTATCAAGGAGTCATGATTAACCACTTGAACTTTGGTGAGTTCTCTAATACATCGTGTACGAGAGAACCAACATCGATGTGGATGTTCAGGTTATAATTATAAAGGTAACCATTAGGGTTTATATGATCCTTACTTTGAGGTAATTATGGGTTACTACATGATATGATGGAATACGAAAGGAATGAGATAAAAATGAGGTTAAAATATGTTATGGTTATTTTTGATGAATTTATCTCTTTTTGAGGAATGTTATAAAATTATATAGTTTTGGAAAAAGGACAACACACAGACCGTGTGACAACCCGTCACGTCGGACGAAGCTGTGGGAATCGAACCCACAACTAATGTGCAACTGGTATTTATCGCCTACCAGTGGACTATGTGAAGTACCTGGTTAGTATGACTTATTATTTTTAGTTAGATGATTTTATGAATTAATAGTAAGTTGTTTTTGGGTTATCTATGGAAATTATTAACCTATCATGGAGGATATGTGATTAGGTTAATTACTTTTCAATATGAAACTTTTAGAGCAACTAATGTTATTTGGAGATAAGTGTTAATATGTACCTTGGAAGACTATGTGACTAAATCCTTCAATTATTTGGGTTTCAATCTTAGTTTGGTTTACTTTGAATAATTTTATGGACAAATTGTTTATCGAATGGTCCTCATTGAACTTTGGGTTTTGATGGACAAATTTTGGAGATTAAGAATAGATTTTCTTTTTATAAAGGGTTATACTTTTCTGGTTTATCTGATCTTGTTCTAAAAATTTTGTTTTTGGTAAGGGTCTAGAGACATGGGAATTATATAGGTCTCTTTTGTGGATTAGGTTATTCTCAAGAGGTTGATTATAATACTCTTAATTCGAACAAGTCTTCCTAAATACTCGCCTTTTGGAGAAAGTATGAGTTTGTGTAAGAAATATAGTAAATATTGAAATTCAACATGACAAGTAAGTATGTTTCCTTAATATGAAAAATAAATTCCTCAATTAAGAGTAACTTAAAACAAAAATGTTGTTTGTTAACTTTTCCTACTGGGGAATCAAATACCGTTTAACCCATCACAAGCTTCGGATTTTCTTATGGGTAACTTTCTCATAGACATATTTACTATCACTCTCCATCAGAACATGACCCTTTGTTTTTTCCTCCATATCCATATTTTCATACTTGGAATCCTAGTATGGGTTAACTCGGGTGACCTTTGTACTTCTCTCCCATTCTTTTTAAGTGATAGATTTACTGACTCTTGTTCCGATGTGGGAAATTCAGTGGAGTTTCCAAGCCCAATTTTA
This sequence comes from Viscum album, assembly GCA_963277665.1. Lineage (NCBI taxonomy): Eukaryota > Viridiplantae > Streptophyta > Magnoliopsida > Santalales > Viscaceae > Viscum > Viscum album. Next base: position 1,303,902,765 of record OY728141.1, read on the forward strand.
AAATTGCGAGGATGCAATTCCCAAAAGGGGGGAAGGATGTAACACCCTAGGTAAATAAAGAATATGAAATTTTTATATTTATCCATATTTGTGAATAAAATATTAATATTACTTTTAAGGGAACACTATTCTTGATGGCTTACCCAATATGCAACAAGGAGTTCCTTTGAAATCTTACGTTGCACTCTAATAATAAAATAATTTTATTTTAAATGGTAGTTAACACCTAGCCGTTGTAATTATGGGAATGAACAGAACTAACTAAAAAGTGATTATATAAGTTTGTAAAATATTTTTACATTTTATAATAAATGTTAGAGGATTAAAAATTCAAATGAATCCAATTTCATGCATAAATCTTATAATATTCATGAAAAGGTCGATTAACTGCCTTTTGATGGAAAACCCTTTTTAAATATATTTTTGGAAATATTTATTTTGTATTTGAAAATGTAAAATTATTCTTTAGAATTGGGACATCAAAATTTACTTTTTGTTAATTTTTGGTATTTTTCTGATAATGTTCATTTTTAATGAATAATGAAAAGTGTTGAATTTTAATTCAAAACCTATTTTCAATATAACTTATTTATATAGATAGATTATATTTTTAATTGGTTTTAAAGTGAAATTAGAATATATTTTTACCATTTAATCCAATGGTGGTAGTTGTAATAAATATAACTTTGAGATTGGACATAAACGAGTGTCAATCTTTTGATAGATATTGTTTCTTAAAAACACACTATTTGTTTTGACAGCGGGATTTAATTATAAAATTAATTAATGAAACTTCTATGTTATAAATTTGGTAAAATAAAAATCATTTTTGAATTCGGATTATCAAATATATCTTAGGGTGAATTTTTGGTATTTTTCTGAAAAACCGTAATTTTTGATGAATGGTGAAACCACAAAGTGGTAGTTACAAAAATTGATTTTTCGTTTAAATGGAACTTTACCACTGTTGTGATTTGAATTTCAAAAATCTAATTTAAATGATTTTTATTATTAAGTAAAATGTGGTTCAATGGGATGAAAATAGTTTTTGATGAAAAGTAACTTTTATGTTTTATTAATCGCGATTAAAGGTAATTATTGTGATTTAATGTAAAAATGATATTATAATAAAATGAAAATATCTTGAAACTTGTCATAACCCTATTTTATGAGTCATGGCCGACCAATACTACCCATGGGTAGATTTTTGGGTCCCCATGGAGCCACTTGGGTAAGATAAAGACATTAATACCTTGTATTTAAAGTAAAAGTAAAAATGACACAAACATGTATTGTTTTAATAAAACAATTTGTACATGGGGTTATAGAAGTCCGATTTTTGACTATAATTAGTCATTGGAAATATATAAATATTTCCTACATCATAGTATTTTTTTTATAATTTTTAGTCTTTAAATAAATTAAATTATTTATGACATCATGATGATGCAATGATTACCTCATTATTTAACGATTTAAATAAAATGAAAGGATAATGTAAAATTTAAGACCTAAACATGTCAAAAACCTATTTAATGGGTGGATTTCGAAGCCTTATCACCTTATACTTGAAATATATCAATGTGGGACCATTAAATTTCGAAACTCATTTGAATATAATGTAACCTTTCTTGACTTTCCAAGAGTTCCCCTCCTCTCCTCTTATAAATGGCCCCCACCTCTACCAACTTACCCACACCTCTCAAGCCTTTGTCTCGGCCAATATCTGATCATTATATCTCTCCACATCCTTATCCTCATTCTAGAAGCCTTACCTTATGTAGGAAGCTCTTCAAGAAATGATTTTGGTTCAAACCAAAGGGAGTTACCCGATTTTAAGGTAACGTCTTCACTTGTGCTCTTTTGTTTTATTTTGATTATCCAACCCCCTAAACACTTTTTGTTCATTTATTTTGTAACAACACAAGTATCTTCCATATACTAGGATGTTTTTATAAGATGGATTCGAGATAAACATACACACACCTACATATAATGATTAAAGAACATACTGTTTCTGTGGATGGTGAATTTCTGCCTCACAAAACGATGATTGTTCAATATTCTTTTAACACCTTAAAAGGTGTCCATTAAGATGTCACCATATTTATATATGATATATAATATTTCTATGTTTTCCTTAAGCTTCTGTATTTTGAATTTATGGCATAACTTTATGGTTTCCATTATGGGTAAACACGATATCTTCATTTTAGGAAGTGCGGACTACCGCCCCCTCAAAGTGATTTGATTCGTTAATACCATATGTGGTACATATAAAGGATATATTTAATGATATTATATATGATACCATACTGTAATTATAATAAAATTATTTATCATTATGTTTTAATTCCATTAAATATGAAATAGAAATGGAAGTAGCGTTAATGCGTACGTACGGCTTACCGTCTCCATGAACGGTGCATTTCATTTCTTACCTCTAAATGTTATATAATATAATAAATTCATGTATATAATGGATATATAATATATATATGATATCTACCTAATGAATATAATTCTGTATATAATGTATATTTTACCCCATGAACAAACATGTAATTACAAAGAGTTTATTTTTGACTCAAGTAGCAATGATCGTTAAAACGACCGTTATTAACTTAAATAACTACATAGTGTTCATGACATGGTAATAAGTGATATAAAAGAATTAATTAACTTGAAAAAGGTTCTTAAGAAAGTAAAAAATAACTCAAGTTTATTATTCAGGAGATAAACGAACGATCGAGTCAAGTCGGATATGAGGCAAGGGATCCAACCTCTCTCTTTCTTTTTAAGTACTCTCTTTTATGTCATTTATTTTAAGCTCATATTTCTTATTTTTGGGGATGTTCTTTTATATTCATCATACTGTAATTTATATTTTCATATTATTAGATACCCTATTTGATCTCATAAATACATTTTTGGATGTTTTAAGTGGCGCCTTTAGGCTGCCGAGTTTTCGTAAGGGATTTTTAATCTCACTTTTATTCTCGTGAGATTTATTCTACATTTGACACCATTTACTTTGAGTGGTGTATTTAAATCCCATTATTACACTCCTTGTGTAATATAATTTCATTTATGGGTATTTACATATTCATTTTATGACCCTTCTTCAATGGGTTGTACGTTTTGAAAGTTACCCAAATCGGTAAGGGGAGCTTTCACCCTCTTCTTTAAAAAAACATCTTTTTTATGTCTTTTAAATTCCATATTATTATGTTGGGATATTTTATTATATATCCTTATTGATGTAAATTTAATGTACAAGTGATGAGATACCCTTTTTATCTCTCATCAACTCATTTTATGAATTTTTAAGTGACGCCGTTAGGCTGTCAAATTTTTGCAAGGGAACTTCTTAACCCAATTTTGATTCTTTGGGATAAATTTGCACTCCTTGAATATGTCGTTATATGAATATGTGTGAATAAAATCTGATTTTTTTACACTTAATATTCATTTATATTTGGTGTATTTATATTTTTCACACATAATCATGTAATTGATTTTTCCTTAATCTAATGATACCGACTTTGTAAGGGACTTCGTCTAAATCTCCTTTAATTGAGGCATATTTTGTTTTATACACAAATTTATTTTATACGTTGTATAAAACCCTTTGAATTTTAATTTTTCACAAAAGGAATCTTTTTCTACGAAGCGTTTTACTAAACGACAAAAAGGAATGTTTCTTTTAATGTACACGGTGACAACGTCCTTTTCCGCCGCCGCGAGTATTATTTGATCTTGGGCTTCCTCAACAAGCTGTAATGTTTTTTAAAATGAAAAAAATACCATATACTCTTTAATTTATTTTGGTATTGAAAATGGTTTTTATAATGGTTTTGTTATGTCAATATATTTTATTGATATATTGTGATCTAAATGTGGAAATGTTTTCTTTCCATTATGTTTGTTTTATGTCTTATGATTTTATAATGGTACTTGGACATTTGACGGGTGGTTATGTGATAAACCATATGACGGGTGGTGCCGTGAATACCAGGACGGGTGGTTACGCTATAACCACCAATGCATTGGGTTTGGAAGTCGCCCGTATGGCTATTCCATTAAGTGATATGTGTGCAAGTCGACCAGATGGTCATTCCACTTAAGTATGTTTGTGTCCCAAGTTACCTTTTTATATTATGTGTTGTTTATCTGGGTTTTATGGTAATCATTTGGTTTAAAAAGGGTAAGTAATGGTCTTTTATTCGGTGAATATTTTTTACTAATTCATAAAGGTGAAAAGTATTAATTTGGTAAAGTATTCATGGTTTACTTGTTGTTTGGAAAAACAAACAGTTTTCCTTCTTTGTGTATCCCTTACTGGGCTATTTATGCTCATCCCAAGTTTTTGAAATGTTTTTTCACATGTCAAGGGAAAGGTACATGATGTGATAATAGTGTCAAGTAACTATCAAGAAAGAATCTATGTTTCATTTTAAATATGTTTCCAATGATGGAAAAAATGAGAATTATCTTTTATGTAACCACTTTGTTCAAATGTGGAGTGTAATGCATGATTTATGTTCTAATTATCTAAAACATTAAACCTAAAAAGATCCTCATTGTGTAATCTTATAATAACTCAAGATTAAGTAAGGTTTAATGTTGGGCCCTTATAGTTGGTATGAGAGTTCGGTTTAGATAACTTTAGAGGTTAGGGTATTCTTTAAGCATAAGTGACAAGTTGTGTTTAACTATAATGGTTGGTATATTAGATGGAGTCATTTTTGTTTTTTTGAAGGTTGGAATGAGTTTGAGATAACTTGGATAAGTATATCAAAGTGTTTATCTTTCTCTTTGGTACATGATGATTTTGTTGATATACTCACACTGACCTTTTTTTTGTTTTAGTAAATGGATAGTTCTAGCAAGATCCAAAGTGACAATGGGTATAAAGGAAACTATGGTGGTTCTCTGATTAAGAGACTGGATGAAATAGGGGATTCAAAGAGGAATCTGGTGGTTCTTACAAACCAACTATCAAGGAGTCATGATTAACCACTTGAACTTTGGTGAGTTCTCTAATACATCATGTACGAGAGAACCAACTCGATGTGGAAGTTCAGGTAACAATTTTAAAGGTAACCATTAGGGTTTATATGATCCTTACATTGAGGTAATTATGGGTTACTACATGATATGATGGAATACTAAAGGCATGAGATAAACTTGAGGTTAAAATATGTTATGGTTATTTTTGATGAATTTATCTCTTTTTGAGGAATTTTATAAAATTATATAATTTTGGAAAAAGGGCAACATGCAGACTATGTGACAAACTGTCGCGTCGGATGAAGCTACGAGAATCAAACTCACAACTAAAGTGCAACTGGTATTTATCGCCTACCACTAGACTACGTGAAGTCCCTGGTTAGTATGATTTATTATTTTTAGTTAGATGATATTATGAATTAAGAGTAAGTTTTTTTTGGGTTATCTATGGAAATTATTAACATATCATGGAGGATATGTGATTAGGTTAATTACTTTTTAATATGAGACTTTTAGAGCAACTGATGTTATTTGGAGATAAGTGTTAATTTGAACCTTGGAAGTCTATGTGACTAAATCCTTCAACTATTTTGGTTTTGATATTAGTTTGGTTTACGTTGAATAATTTTATGGACAAATTGTTTATCGAATGGTCCTTGTTGAACTTTGGGTTTTGATGGAAAAAATTTGGTGATTAAGAATAGATTTTCTTTTTATAAAGGGTTATCCTTTTCTGGTTTATCTGATCTTGTTCTAACAAATTTGGTTTTAGTAAGGGTATAAAGACATGGGAAATATATAGTTCTCTTTTGTGGATTAGGTGATTCTCATGAAGTTGATTATAGAACTCTTAATGCAAACAAGTCTTCCTAAATACTCTTCTTTTAGAGAAAGTATGAGTTTGTGTAAGAAATCTAGTAAAAGTTAAAAGTAAACATGACAAGTAAGTATGTTTCCTTAAGATCAAAAATAAATTCCTCAATTAAGAGTAACTTAAAAAAAATGGTGTATGTTAACTTTTCCTACTGGGGAATCGAATATCGTTTAACCCATCACAAGTTTGGGATTTTTTTATGGTTAACTTTCTCCTAGACATGTTTACTATCACTCTTCATCAGAACATTACCCTTTGTTTTTTCCTCTATAACCATATTTTCATACTTGGAATCCTAGTATGGGTTAACTCAGGTGACCTTTTTACATCTCTCTCATTATTTTTATGTGATAGATTTACTGACTCTTGTTCTGATGTGGGACATTCAATGGAGTTTGCAAGCCCAATTTTAAAATTGCGAGGACACAATTTCCAAAAGGGGGGAAGGATGTAACACCACAAGTAAATAAAGAATATGACATTTTTATATTTATCTATATTTTTGAAGAAAATATTAATATTACTTTAAAGGGAACGCTATGCTTGATGGCTTACCCAATACGTAATAACGAGTTCTTTTGAAATCTTACATTGCACTCTAATTATAAAATAATTTTATTTTAAATGGCAGTTAACACCTAGCCATTGTAATGACAGGAATGAACAGAACTAACTACAAAATAATTATTTATGTTTGTCAAATATTTTTACTTTTTGCAATAAATGTTAGAGGATTTAACATTGCAAATGAATCCAATTTTAAGCATAAATCTTCTAATATTCTTTAAAAGGTCTATTAACCGCCTTTTGATGGAAAACATTTTTAAATATACTTTTGGAAATTTTATATGTTGTATTTTAAAAATTAAAATTATTCTTTAGAATCGGGACATCAAAATTTAATTTGTGTAAATTTTTGGTATTTTTCTAATAATGTTCATTTTTTAATGAATAGTGAAAAGTGTTGAATTTTAATTCAAAACCTCTTTTTAATCTAATTTATTTATATAGTTATATTATTATTTTAATTGGTTTTAAAGTGAAATTAGAATATATTTTTACCATTTAATCCAATGGTGGTCATTGTAATTAATATCACTTTGATATTGGACATAAACGAGTGTCAATCTTTTGATAGACATTGTTTCTTAAAAACACGCTATTTGATTTGATAGTGGGATTTAATTATAAAATTAATTAATGCAACTTATATGTTATAAATTTGGTAAAATAGACATCATTTTTGAATTCGGAATATCAAATATATCTTAGGGTGAATTTTTGGTATTTTTCTAAAAAACCTTAATTTTTGATAAATAGTGAAACCACAAAGTGGTAGTTACAAAAACTGATTTTTCGTTTAAATGGAACTTTACCACTGCTGTGATTTGAATTTCAAAAATCCAATTTAAATAATTTTTATTATTTAGTAAATTGTGGTTCAATGGGATGAAAATAATTTTTGATGAAAAGTAACTTTTAAGTTTTATTAATCGCGATTAAAGGTAATTATTGTGATTTAAGGTATAAATGATATTATAATAAAATGAAAATATCTTGACACTTGTCCTAACCCTATTGGATGAGTCATGGACGACCCAAAAAACCCATGGGTAGATTTTTGGGACCCCATGGAGCCACTTGGGTAAGATAATGACATTAATGCCTTTTATTTAAAGTAAAAGTAAAAATGACACAAACATGTATTTTTTTCATAAAACAATTTGTACATGGGGTTAAACAAGTCAAATTTTTGACTATAAAGAGTCATTGGAAATATAAAAATATTTCCTAAATCATAGTAGTTTTTTATAATTTTTAGTCATTAAATAAATTAAAATATTTATGACATCCTGATGATGCAGCGATTACATCATTATTTAACAATTTAAATAAAATGAATCGATAATGTAAAATCTAAGACCTAAACATGTCAAAAACCTATTGGATGGGTGGATTTAGAACCCTTATCACCTTATCCTAGAAATATATCAATGTGGGACCTTTAAAATCCGAAACACATTTGAAAATAATGTAACCTTTCTTGACTTTCCAAGAGTGCCCCTCCTCTCCTCTTATAAAAGGCCCCCACATCTACAACCTTACCCACACCTCTAAAGCCTTTTTAGTGGAAAATAACTGATAAGTTTTTCTCTCCACATCCCTCTACTCATCCTAGAAGCCTTAACTTAGGCAGGAAGCTCTTCAAGAAACCATTTTGGGTCAAACCAAAGGGAGTTACCCAATTTTAAGGTAACGTCTTCACTTGTGCTCTTTTGTTTTATTTTTCTTATCCAACCCCCTAAACTATTTTTATTCATTTCATCTATACAAACACCAGTATATTACATATACAAGGATTTTGTTATAATACGTATTCTAGATACACTTACACACACCTATATATAATGGTTACAGAACATACTGTTTCTGTGGATGGTGAATTTGTACCTCACGAAACGATGATTGTTCAATAATCTTTTAACACCTTCAAAGGTGGCCATTAAGATGTCACCATATTTATATATGACATATAATATGTTTATATTTTCCTTAAGTTTCTGTATTTTTCTTTTATGTCATACCTTTATGATTTCCATTATGGGTAAACACGATATCTTCATTTTAGGAAGTGCGGACTACTGCCCCCTCTAAGTGATTTGATTCGTTAATACCATATGTGGTACATATAAAGGATATATTTAATGATATTATATATGATACCATACTGGAATTATAGTACTATTATGTATCATTATGTTTTAATTCCATTAAATATGAAATAGAAATGGAAGTAGCGTTCATGCATACGTACAGCTTACCGTCTCCATGAACGGTGCAATACATTTCTTACCTCTAAATGTTATGTAATATTATAAATGCATGTATATAATGGATATATATTATATATATTATATCTAAATAATTAATATAATTATGGATATAATGGATATTTTACCCCATGAACAAACTTGTAATTACAAAGAGTTTATTTTTGACTCAAGTAGCAATGATCGTTAAAATGACCATTATTAACATAAATAATTACATAGTGTTCCAGACATGGTAATAAGTGATATAAAAGGAATAATTAAAATTAAAAAGGTTCTTAAGAAAGTATAAATTAACTCAAGTTTATTATTCAGGAGATAAAAGAATGACTGAGTCAAGTCAGATACGAGGTAAGGGATCCAACCTCTCTATTTCTTTTTTAAGTACTCTCTTTTATGTCATTTATTTTAAGCTCATCTTTATTATGTTTGGGGATGTTATTTTATATTCCTCATACTGTAATTTATATGTTCATATTTTGAGATACCCTATTTGATCTCATAAATACACTTTTGAATGTTTTATGTGGCGCTGTTAGGCTGCCGAGTTTTCGTAAGGGATTTTTCATCTCACTTTTATTCCCGTGAGAATTATGCTACATTTGACACCATTTCCTTTGAGTGGTGTATGTACAAACCATTATTATACTCCTTTTGTAATATAATTTCATTTATTGGCATTTACATATTCATTGTATGAACCTTCTTCAATGGGGTGTACATTTCGAAAGTTACCCAAATCGGTAAGGGGATATTTCACCCTCTTCTTTAAAAAGACTTCTTTTGTTATGTCTTTTAAATTCCATATTATTATGTTGGGATACATTCTTATATATCATTATTACTCTAAATTTAAGGTACAAGTGATGATATACCCTTTTTATCTCTCATCAACTCATTTTCTGAATTTTGAAGTGACGTCGTTAGACTGTCGAATTTTTGCTAGGGAATTTATTAACCCAATTTTGATTCTTTGGGATAAACTTTTACTTCTTGAATATATCGGTCTATGAATATGTGTGAATAACATCTGATTTTTTTACAGTTAATATTCACTTATATTTTGTGTGTTTATATTTTTCACACATAATCATGTAATTGATTTATCCTTAATCTAAGGATACCGACTTTTTTAAGGGACTTCATCTTAATATCCATTCATTGAGGCATATTTTGTTTTATACGCAACTTTATTTTATATGGTGTATACACCCCTTTGAATTTTAATTTTATACAAAAGGAATCTTTTTCTACGAATCGTTTTACTAAACGACAAAAATGAATGTTTTTTTTACGTACACGGTGACAACGACCTTTTCCACCACTGTGAGTATTATTTGGTCTTTGGCTTCCTGAACAAGCCGTAATGTTTTTTGAAATGAAATAAATACCATATACTCTTTAATGTATTTTGGTATTGAAAATGGTTTTTATAATGGTTTTGTTATGTCAATATATTTTAATGATATATTATTATTGAAATGTGGAAATGTTTTCTTTCCATTATATTTGTTTTATTACTTATGATTTTTATAATGGTACTTGGACATTTGACGGGTGGTTACGTGATAAACCATATGACGGGTGGTGCCATGAATACCAGGATGGGTGGTTACGTTATAACCTCCAATGCATTGGGTATGGAAGTCAGCCGTATGGCTATTCCATTAAGTGATATGTGTGGAAGTCGACCAGATGGTTATTCCACTTAAGTATGTTTGTGTCCCAGGTTACCTTTTTATATTATGTGTTCATTATATGGGTTTTATGGTAATGTTTTGGTTTAAAAAGGGAAAGTAATGGTATTTTATTCAATGAAGAGTTTTTACTACTTCATAAATGTGAAAAGTATTACTTTGGTAAAGTATTCATGGAATACTTGTTGTTTTGAAAAACTAACAGTTTTCCTTATTTGTGTATCCCTTACTAGGATTTTTTTGCTCATCCCAAGTTTCTGAAATGTTTTTCATAGGTCACGGTAAAGGTACATGATGTGATGATAATTTCAAGGAAGTGTCAAGAAATAATCTATGTTTTATTTTAAATATGTTTCCGATGATGGGATAAATGAGTACTATATTTTATGTAACCGGTTTTTTAAAATGTGGAGTGTAATGCATGATTTATGTTCTAATTATTTAAAACTCTAAACCAGAAAAGATCCTCAATGTGTAATCTTGTAATAACTCACGATTAAGTATGGTTTATGGCTGAGGCCTTATACTCCAAGTGCTCAATATAGCCAATGAGATTGACTACATGAGGTCTAGCTAGGGAGCCTTCTCCAAGAATACTCTGAAAGAGTGCCTTGGAGATCATAAACCATTATTGTCTCGATATTTACTGGTAAAGACCATGGAGGTGCTCAAGCATTCTATAGGCATCAATGTTTTCATGATACATCATGATCTCACTAGACATTGATGATAACATCAAACATTGAACGTCGACTGCGTTGTTCAGATGTTTCTCATATACCAATAACTGTTCGTCACTCACTTCTTGGGAAGGCATATTAGGTAATGTTGACTCCATCATGTAAGACTTCTGTTCATGGAATAGAATAAAACAAACGCTTCTAAACCATTATTGGAAGTTACTACAGGTGAGGATCTTGTGTTTTTCTTAAATTGATCATAGGGATTGTGTGGTTAAAAAGTTATTCATTTTATTATAAAATTAAAAGACTATATAATTAGTACTTTACTGATTATATGTTTTGAGAAAAAAAAATTAATTTTATTAAGTCTCTCACTATATTATCAAGTCCCAATGGACTTCAAAATTGAACTCAGAATATCCAGTTTCCATGACATTCTAGTGGAACGGATCCTTATTACCTTTATTATAAACCTAAAAAGGGTTAGTCATGATATTTTAATGTATTTAGCTAGGCAGTTCTTTTCCAACTCTAGGCCTGTCACTCCTTGATTTGTTGAGTGGACTCCCCAATCCTAAAATCTTGACTTTGGATTTCCTAAACTCTAGCCTCCAATATTACACCATGTCTAGAAAGGGATACTCATCCTGATATAATATGGTTAAGTCAGCCTGGAAACTTTCATAATGGATTCCTATATAATAGTAAGTGTCTAAAAAGGGTTGGTCAAACACATAGTTTTATTGTGTTTTCCCTTAATCAAGTAATGGAAGGCTTTCTCTATCTTAATATATTATTTGAGTGATTTTCTCTTTTATGTGTGAATTTAATATTATCTTTATCATATTCTTGTTAATATTAATTGGAACTTAATTAAGTGATTAACCATGTATTGATAATATTGATGGATAATCCTAGATTATTTTAGTTTCATATAGCATGCTTGTTTAATTAATTAATCATGTGATCACGACAACACATCCATAATGACAGAGCATGCAACTGACATAAATAAAACAAAGAAAATGGCATGATCATGAGATATTCTAATGTTTATTTTATCTAGTGGTTGAAAAATAACCATGGACTAGGGTAGAAACACCTTGAATCTTTTGGGTTTGTGTTTACAACTTTCCACCTATCCACAAATGTGTCTCTTGGGACTGGTTTTGTATCAGCTCCATCTTGAACCATCTCCAACAGATTGGGAGTTCCATCTATTACCTATGATTTTAAACTAATACTCATGTGTGGGGTAAAAATAGGGGTTTTCATAAAAGATATAATCAGCACACAAGCCCAATATATTAATTAGTAGAGATGTCTTGCATGCCAATAGTTAATTTAATAAATAAATAAAAAGGAAACTAATCACATAAAAGGTCTTGGTCTAGCTAATGATCACCCACATACATGCAATGAGTTATGAATTTAATAAAATTAGTATTCAATTCATTAATCATTCTCGTTTAAGATAAATCACGCTCAAATTAATTAATTATAATATTTAATTAATCAATCCTTTTATCTTAAACACTTTTTTTTTGAATTTCCATGAGATTATCATTCATCATAAATTTAAACAAATTAATTCATTTAAAATTATCTTTGTACTTAACATGTACCTTGGACACAACCCTGTGAATTCACATTCATAACTACCCAATGTGTAGGGATGAGCATTACAAAAATATTAAATTAAACACATATAAATATAAAACACCAATCATGTGTTGCACCCCAGATTTACGTCTGCACCATAGTACACGTCTCAAGGGTTTGTAAAATATAATGATAAATTTTATTAAATATGTGTAATTTTGATGATTACATGAAATTTATTTCCAACTATGTGGACTATAATAATATTCACCGTCTATCTGATGCACACTTCTGAGGATACTGTGTGTATATATACTTCAGAAATCCTCAAAGTACATGATGTGTCCAGTGGGTCACACACTGTGTAGTATTCATGTTATATGGTCTCCATCTGAGCAAGGTGTATATGGGGTACACGGTCTAAACCTAACCCAAAGGGACTAAACACAAGTTTCATTGGGCCACATGATGTGTAATCTGGAAACCATGTGCCACCTGTTTCTGGTCAACACATGGAGTCTTGAAGACTTAGACAAACTCCAATGAAAAGATATGGTTTTCCAGACCAGTCTTGATGCTTTGAACATTGATACTTGTCATGTCAAACCAACTACATGCCATGTATTCTGGGGTTGCATGTCAAGGAACCATTGGAACCTCTTGAAGATATCCTCTGTTTGATTTTAATCAAAATTAAACGAAAAGATTGTTTATGTAAGGTTAAAGAGAAATGAAAGAGAAGTAAATGATCTCGATATTCAGATTTTCATAAGGATTAACTTGAATTGAAATAACTAAATTATTAAATGGAAAGTCATCAACAAATTATTTAAATAATTATAAACTATGATGTAACCCCTCTAAAACCACATGTAGGATCCATGTGCTGCGGAAGCACGGTTGGGCTGGTGCCCAAATTTAATTTTTATAATGATCAATGATTAATTTGGGATCAATACAAAAATGAATGACAGTATCCACAGAATAGAATCAATGATTTAGATAAAGAAGTAAGATGGCCAAAAATTTAGAGAGGATTTTTCAAATCATGTTTATAATTAATTGAATTAATTTAATAATTAAAAGAATACCCAGATCTTCTGTACTCTCTTAATTTATGATGTTGATCATCTAGAATGACCCTTATTGATTATCTTGTTGACATTTCCAGGATCAAAAATAGAATGCCACTATTGGTGATCCAAAGATGCTCTCATATACTCTGATCGACACCAATCGTCCTCTAGATTCTAGTGTGGTGAAGTGAGTTTCTTGTGTTTGTCATTATTGATCACTTGTTCTTTGGTCTTGAAGAACATCTCTCATTCTTGAAAGGGGCGGGAAGAGGATTTGAGAGAGAAATCATTTATCTCAAAAATTATCAATTTACCGAGCATGAAGTTCGGAACATGGAACAATAGATGTACATGTCTATTTATCTGCAGGGGGCTTGAACTAAAATATTTAATTTCATAATAGTATTTAAATAAATTTATAACCATAAAGAAAACCCATGATTTTAATAATAATTTTTTTTTCATTATTTATGGTGATACAACTTGGGTAAAACATAATTATAAATAAAATTACACGTCATAAAATAGAATATTTATTATTATTTTAACTTGTTCCAACTAGTTACATAATTATTTACCAACTAGAAAATAATTATTTTACTATCGTAGTAGCCTTGTTCCCCTTGATATCCACTCGCATTTACTGAACACCTGAATAAATATATAAATAATTTATTCTCTTAAATAAATATTCTATTTACAATCTAGTAAATAAATATTTATTAAATGTTCAACAAAATAAATAAATATATTTTACCCACAACCTAGTGAAAATTAAATATTTAATATTCTATCATTTTAACTTGAATAAAATTATTCCACTATCTTGAGAATAATATTTATTCTATTAATTAAAGAAAAATATAATTTAATCAAGAACACAAAAAACACTGTGTGTGTGGCCCTCAAGGATTATTTCTTATTGGAATTAGGTGGGTTTTCCTAATGTCCAAGAGTATTATCTGGCAACAGGTCCAGGAACCCAAGAGAAAGAACATAAAATCACAACAACAACATCAACATACGGATGCTCACTATGTAATATAATTGATTTGTTTCAATATTTCATCAAGAAGGTTTCATGATAGTTTCATCAACCTTTGTGCTTGATACATTGTTCTTTGACTACCTAATATATTCTCATACTTACACCATGGCCATGGAATTTCGCATGATAATTCTATTTCAATTAATGGTATGAGATATCAATTTCCATATATGAAAGGGACAAATTCTTCATCGACTTATCCATTAATATCATTCCAATAGCGACACACCCAACATACCCTACATCCCACCAACTGTCTTCAAGACAGTTTTCATCCATAAATAATAGTGGATGGGTCATGACACGTATTGATGATAATATTAAAGTCAAAGGATCATTACACACTCTCACAGATAGGAATTTCTGATGACACCAAAACATGCGGAATTCCTACTGGTGGGACTATTCTCATAATCTCACATCTTAGAGATTACCATGTATGAAATTCATTGGAGGAAGTCTCATCCGCTTACGAGTACTCGCACATTATGGTCTGCATATTATTTTTCCCATTATTTTATTTCATCCAACTATAGAATTATATTTAATAATATTTTCATAACACTTCATGGTTCTCATCATAGCGGGAAACATCTATGACCTTGTTAATGTGACAAATACTACAATACATTATAACACTATAGTTATGAAAAACACTGATCAATAGGTAATATAAAGTTTAATATTTAAATATATTAAATATTAATGTAGTCAAAGTA
Organism: Viscum album; assembly: GCA_963277665.1. Classification (NCBI taxonomy): domain Eukaryota; kingdom Viridiplantae; phylum Streptophyta; class Magnoliopsida; order Santalales; family Viscaceae; genus Viscum; species Viscum album. The sequence continues at coordinate 1,303,918,308 of OY728141.1, forward strand.
CAAACAGTTGGTCCTAGGAAACCAACTCTTACATTTTATACATTCTGAAATGACAGAACACCCTTAATTATTCTTAATACCTTCAATGAATTTTTTTTAAACCCATTGTACTTCCAAAATTCTCTTATTATTTTCCTTGCATGAATTATTTGCAATGAATACCCATCCCTATTTCAACTCAAGGGTATTCATCTAAATGCACCTATCATTTATTGATTGGGGACATCCATTTATGTTACACATACTTCTTAATCTTGGTATTAAATTTTATATAAGGATATTTTATATTGAATGATCTTTGTGGCACAAAAATTCATGTACATAATATGAATGTGAAAAGAGGGCCCAAACTTATTTTTCCCTCCAATGCATTGGGTATTGTTTTTATCTCTTAAGATACCATGTATAGTTCAAAGAGGTTATCTAAATAACACTATATTATTAAGTATTTGTGCTTCACCATGAATTATTATTTTGATTTTTTGTTTTATATTGTTTACTTCTGTTTAATGTTACTATATTATTCCATGGTTAGAAGTTAGAGATTATGATTGTCACCTTTCTATGTCATAACATCAGGCATCATGACTCACTTATACAACTTTACCTTATGCCATGCTTTAATTATTCCCTTAATGGGAATTATATATTATCCCTTTAAAATATACATCACTTGGGAATCTCATACAATATTAAAAGAGAAACGAAATTTAAGGGCATGTTTTGGAGTTTTAAAATAATGTTGTTATACCCATATTTTATTGTTTATGTGCTATGTAGCTAATTTATCAAGAATATAGAACTCACATTCCCCCGGGAATATATTATATGTATGTTTGTGTAATAAATAATTAATTAGGTTTCATTTACGAAATGGGTTATCTTGAATTTTAAAAGAATTTATTTTTAATATATTTGAAACAGGTCTTTTATAAGGGAATTTTTTATTCTTGGTATTACATTTTATATAACCCTTAATATATGATAAAAAATTATTTTTTTTACTTTGATGTTTTAAAACATTAAAAGGTGTTCACTATCCCATGGTTACCATTTCATGTTAATAAAAATTTTAAATTAGTGTTTAAAGAAATATAAAAGTCTCTATTAATGGTTTTTTTGAAAAAATTATTCTTATTATAACGTGTTTTAATAAATTTTTTGTTATCATTTTATGATTTTCTATTTTAATAATATTATGCCTATCAATTTTGAGATTTATCTGTTTAATAATTCTGAAAGAATCATTTAATGTTAAAAATATTTTTTATTGGAAACAACGATTCTCTTTTATTATTAAAACCATGTTTATAATTTAAATATTTCATCCTAATGAAGAAATTTCATTACAGACGTGTTTGAGGTTTTAATACTTAATAAAAATTAATTATCTTGTATGATTTAAATTATCTTAGTCTATAGTGTTATTATCAATAATTTTTGGTTGTTCTTATTCACTAATGAAATAACTATACACACAGTTAGTTATATATAAATATATATATATAAATATATATATATATATATCCATTTTCATAGTTTTGAATATATGATTGAAAACTATAGTGAAAAATTTAAATATCTAAAATGTGTTATTAAAATATGATTATAGGACTTTATAAATAGGATTAGGTATAGGGAGTGAACCCAAGACATAGGGGTCTATATGTAAAGAACCAAAACCCACACTCTTAGATCCAGTTCAAAAAACATAAACAGTGAATTTTTATATTTGATAATGATAAATGGGAATCAATTTTTTCCATCCAAATCATACAACATCAAAATAAAATATTGGATCAATTAAATATGAGAGGAACTCATTTGTTTTAGAGTTTTAAAGAATTTGGAAAAACTATAAACAACTGGGGTTTATAAAAAATTAGTACATAATGATCAATATCATCTCCTTTGTTACCCAAATTTTAATATTTCATATTAAATGTTCAAAATATCCATAAAATTATTCACATTTGAAACCTTCCTAAACAAAAATCATTCATCCTAATTCTTTATAACTTGGAGAAATGAGAATATAAGAAGGGTAAGATCAATTTACAATTAATGGTATGAAAAATAATTAAAAATTGTTTTTTATCAGTGCGAGTAAGATGAGAATAAGTGTATGATGATATAATAATATCGCATGAGTATACTATAAGGGAATTCATTCAAATAAATATCTAGATCATCAATATGTAAACATGGACAAAAGATCAAACAAAGACAAGAATAACTGATATAAATAATCATGAACCACTTATTGTCAATATTGATCAAATGAATAATTAAAAACCCATATATTTTAACCCATAATAAGTATCCAATAATTTTATTTAAATAGAAACTTGTTATCCTATCATGAGAAATAATAATATTTCTGTGAAAACCCATAGAAAGAATAGTTAAATCACATAGGTAACTTAGTAAACCATTTTTCGATCACTCTTACATATAGAATAACTATTATAGTTTTACATGGAGTTACTATAATGATTACACAATGAGTAACTATCACAATTACACTTGAAATAACTATCATAGTTATTGTTGGAATAACCATTACTGTATATTCCCATATTCACATAAGAGAAACCTAATAAGTTAACTCATTCCTCTTACCCAATTAATTGATGATATATAAAAGGATCAACCAAAATGGTTTAAAATGCAACCAATCATTATCATAAAAAATAACCAGTAACTATATCATAAATAAAGTGCGCAGAGTTGAATTTCATCACAAAAAACATAGATTTATCAGTTATTTTTTTCATAAGTTGATTAACCCATGGAAGATAAATAAGATTCTGTGAAAATATATTTGAAATAATTATAATCCATCTCGAAAGAAATGGGAATGGTTTAAAAAAAATTATCACTAGTTAATCATAAGAAACATCCTGTGTATTTGACATTGATTAATTGAAATACTATTAAAATAATTCATGAGGAAAATAACCTTTTCAAGTTGAAAATAAACTTTAAAAAATAAAAATTCCAAAAATTATTTTGAAAATTCATCTCTTTGGAAATAACCATGGAAAATTATAATAAAATTTTTATGGAAAATAATTTTCATGATAGTAGGAATATCAATTCATGTTGTAAATGTTAAAAATTATCATTCTTTTCAAACATTTTGTAAAATGGTGTAAAAAGTCTCCCATTTAAAAAATGATATAATATTTCATTTTTAAAACATTCAGAAGAAGGTAAAATACCATGTTAAATAGCTTTATAAAATAATTTTTGATTATAAAAGAACATTTTATTAATAATTTTAGAAAACATGTATATGGAAGATAAATATTCTCGATCTAAAATAAGATAAAAAATTAGTACCACAAATAAAAAACAATCCTGATGATTGTCTAATATATATTATTGGAAATGAAAAGTAAAAATATAAATCATATATTTTACCATAGGAGAATAAAATATATGTGGTTCAAAAAATTAATAACTTATGATTTTCCTAAAGAATCATTGATCATAAAATATCATAATAACAATAGAGATTGTAACATAAATATTTTCCACATTATAACATTTATAATGTATATAACATGAACGAATAATGTCAAATGATACTCTAAATATCATTAATATAAGGATATACATGATATAACATTTAAATTGGTAGTATATACACCACATAAAATAATATAACTTCATATAATTACTATATGTCCCATGTAAAGGGAAATTGAAACGAATAAAACTTTTAAAGATCATATTATTGAATTGAGAGTTAATCAATGGATTTATTTATTGTATCAAATTTAAATCTGTATAAAATGAGTGGAAATAAATAATAATAAAATTTTTATTTCAACTCAGAAATAATCATGGAAAAAAAGTCAATAAAGAAGAGTTGTAACCCAATAAAAGGAAATTTAGTTAAGAAACCCTTTACCACATGGTAAATTAATGTAAAATTAAAAAGTATTATATAATTAAAATATAAATATAAAATACCATTAAGAATAAATGATTCATTATTAAAAATGAAAAATTGGTAGTTTATAAACCACAAGAAATTAAATATTTTTTTGATAGTATAATATTTCTTAATGAAGGGAAATTAAGATGAAATCCTTTACTTCCACTCCAAAATTTCTATACATGTCCATTAACACCAATATAATGCATATATATAAATTATTTGATATATTGAGAATGATTTACATGTTTAATTTCTTGTCCCTAATCCATTTATTTCATTTATTTTAATTCCATATGTAATTACATAATCAATTAAGTCCAAATATTGGGTATTCTAAGGACGCCTGATTCATAATTTCAAAACAACTTTGACATATTGACCGTGGTTAAAGAGATCATTTTAACATAATATAAATAATATTTATAATGATATTATTATATTTTTTATACATTAAATATACTTTTAAAACCAATTTTGAAGTATGTTTATAAAAAATGATCTACGTTACACCGATGGAGGTGGTAGGCCATACATACACATGAGTAACATTACCATTTTCAATGATCATTATGGAAAGAAGATAATTATTATTTTACCATTATATATAACTATAATATTACAATAATTAAATATTATTTATTTAAACATACTTTTATATTTCATCTATGTGATTCAGTGTTAAAAAATGAAGCACGTTGCTTCATGGAAGTGGTAATCAATACGTACACATGAACTATATTATCATTATTCTATAAAAGTAATGGAAAGAAATTAATTGATATATTATATTTTTAGAATGATAAATATTAAATTATTATCATATATAAACATTAAATCCATCATTAATATTATCCACGATAGGCGTTGAAGAAAAATAAATTATATCGGTTCACGAGGTGGCAGCATGTCATACACATGTACGATGGATTCCCTTACAAATTGATGGTTGTTGGAGATTTATATAGGTTATTATTTTAAAATAAAATTTAAGTATATTTTACATATTTATTTTATTTCATATTAATGGTCGAAGAATATTTTAAGGATTGGGAAAAAGAAATAAAAAACATTTAGTTATATTCTATACCTCTTCGTGGGAGAATATCATTTTCTTAACAACGTAAGCCCTCTAATATTGGTATTATGCCCAAAATAAATCATTTATAAAATAAGGAGGGATTTTAGGAAAACATTTTGATCCTTATTTAACTAAAAAATGGTTTATTATGTTAAATGACATTAGAACGATAGTTTACCTTTTATAAGTGAGGGGAGGGGCACTCTTGGAATTTATAAAAATATTAATTTAATAAAAATTTATTTTGATGTAAAAATAAGAAAAAAGTAATAATATTAAAATATAAGATGTGGATTATTTTAAATAAATTCATAAAATATTTTTGGATGCATTTAGATCAAATTATTACAATTTTCACTTGATTTTAACACCCATTAAACCTTTTTACGTTTACCATGAAAACAAGTTATTTTACAATTTGGGGGTCTTGATAGTTAATAAAAATGAAAAAAGGCCCATTAATGGAACATGATTGATATTTTAATCCATTTAATAATCATTTATCAAAAGATAGGTTTATTTAACTTTATTTCATTTATTAAAATATTATTTTCATAAAATATTAATAATGTCAAAATTTGGACTATTCTTTTACTTTGACTTTAATAAGATAAAAAAATGAATTAATGAAAAATATTTTATTACTTAATTAAACTATTATTTTTATATATAAAAATATTTGGTAATATTAAATATTTTAAATTATTCTCATTTAAAATTTGTTAATATTATTTATTCTACCTTTTCATTAATTGAAAAATTACTCCTTCGACATTTTGTAAGAATTTATCATATTTTTTATTGACTATAAATTAAAAATAAATTACTATGATTAATATGATTCATTAATATTTCATATTAATTCTTATAATCAAACATATATTCTATTTATACCCATGTAAAAAATATTAAATTTATTAAAAACAAGAGTGAAACCTTTTTTACTTTTCTTTATATAAAATATTATAATGTTCATAATCACATAAAAATGGAAACAAATGTCATATAACTGAATATTGAATAATTATGTATGAACACTACTCTTATGATAAAATAATAGAATGTGTAAGGGTCATGATATAGTACTTATTATATTATTTTTATCCCTTAATTACCCGATTTACCATTTACCATTATAGAAATATTATTATTTTTACTATTCATAATGACTAAAAATAAAATAGAAATATTTAATAAAGTTAGACCCATTGATTTTAAATATGTAATCCATTTTTAGGATTAAAAGTATACTAGTTAAATAGTTTAATTCAAAATAAACCCAAAAATGCGATTAAAACATTTTTTAAATATAGAATGTTATTATACCTTATTGAATTATAAAAATAATTTAAACAATAATTATTGTATTAATTTTTATCAAAATATGACAATTAAATATAAATAATTACCCAAAATTTAATTTAATTTTTTAAATTCATTAAATGAAAACACATTTAAAAAAAGAATTTCCACTATTCATTGAAAAATAAAACCTGTGAGAAAATTTAAAATTTTACCATAGGATAATTTTGATATGGAAATTTAAAAGATTCTTTTATTTTATATAATGACATTCAAACCATTTCCAGTAATTATTTATATTATTAACTCACAAAATAGAAATACCAAATTATTTTTAGAGAAAACATATCATTGAATAATAAAATGGATTTAATAAAAATAGAGTGCTTATTTACCAATAAATAAATAATAATTTTTTATTTATTATAATATATATATATTAAAAATTTACTGGTTATATTAATTCTTACAAATTTAATGGCTAGGTTACAAGGTTAGTATTTAAATAATAACATTTCATGGTTCATTTAACCTTAGTGTTGTGTATTCTATACGCTACTAAATATTGAAATTCTTTTAAAATCAAGGGATATTAAATTATGCCCACATTTAATAAATTTCATCCCCATAATTTTAACTTTTTCTATATAACCAAGGTTTAAACATTTAAAAAGATTTTTTTTTTCAAATCCCACATCATAAAAAGGGTTAACAAAACATCCTTTTGAAAATAGGGAAATAGAAATATAAAGGCTATTTTGAATAACACATTACTTGGTTTCCAATAATTAAAACAATGGTGAAAAGGTGAAAATATGAAAATAGAAGAGAAATTTTATTTCCAAATAATGGGGGAAATTTTATAGAGATTATTGATCATATGAAAGTGAATGATCATGTATAATTCCTTGACTATAAAAAAATAAAGAATATTAGTTTGAACTGACTATCAATTCTTACAAATTGAAGGTAAACATATATTTTTATATTAATATATATTTTCCTAGAATTTTAGAATTGAATTTTTATTTATACTAATAGCATAAGAAATATATTTACCCAAAAAAATTTCATATAATAAAAAACATTCACCAAAAACTCATCTTTCATTAAAAATGATGAATATTAATGTTTTTTATATCAGAAGCACTAATATAATATTATAACGAATCACATAGTTCAAAAAAGGAAAAAAATCTATTCCTCATATATTTAGTCATTAAAAAGGACCAAAATGGTTATCACAAGGTAAGATAATTCCCAAATTAAATAACCCATCAAAGGAATAAAAACTAATTTAATCTTAAAAATTTGCAGTAATACCCAAAGTTAAAAATAAATAATTCAATAAATAACTATCTTTAAAATTAATTAAAATGTTCCTAACAAATATTGAATTCCAAAAATCATAAGAATTTAATCAATTATTCTTTAAAGGAGAATTTAACATTTATCTCCATAAAACATCAAACACTCATATGCTTTCAATCAAAAAATGAATTTGCCTTAATATCATAATCTCAATGACATGCTAATCATTTCTATAAGTAACCCGAGTCACTATAGAGACACATTAAGATCATAAATTCTACTAAAATATAAATACACCATTACTCCTCAAATAAAATCCCACAATATCACATATTATTTTAAAAATTACATGGATATTCTTCTGAAATAACATTAATAATTTAATCACAAATCACACTTCATTCCCTTGGTTATATACATGAAAAAACATATGTTCTGGAATTGGAATAACACATAATTATCTTGATAACAAGGATCATATAAACACTAAATATTATACATAAAATTAAAAAATATATCTATAAAATATAAATGAATTAAACCATAAATAATACAGCATGTTAAACCTAATAATTTAATATACATAAACTCAATAAAAAATCTTTCAAAATATCATTAATCACCCTTTTAAGACATTGAACTTATAAAAAATGAAATTCATAAACCCATGATAGTACTAATAAATATTGAGAAAAAATATCATGAAAAAATATTTATCAATAATATTTTGTAAACCCTACTCTGATAACATATTTAATAACCCTAAACCCGCACTCTCGGATATGATGCTAAAAATAAAAAATTTCCATTTCATGATTTGATAATGATAAATGTGACCTAATTTAATACTTCTAATTGTTATAACATAAAACATAAATATTAGGCCACTTAAATACAAATGAATCTTTTGGGATTATTGTTTTTTGAATTAAGACAAATTATTATCAATTTTGGTTCATAAATCACTAGTTTATAAAGAACTACATCATCTCCATTTATTCCAAAAATTTTATATTTATTATTATTTATTCAAAATACCCCATAAAATTATTCACATATTAAACCATCCTAAACATAAATCATTTATCAATATTCTTCAAAAATTGGGGAGATGAAAACATAAGAAGGGCGAGGTCACACAATCAGAAAGTATATACATATGCATTAAAAATGAAATGTAATTATTCATAGTAATATGAGAATAAGGGTATGAAGAAATAATAATAGTGTAGGGGAATACCATAAGGGAATTCATACCATCAGTATCTATATCATAAACTATTAAACATGAAATGATTCTTAAAAAGTGAAAGTCATTAGAATCAATAATCACGAGCCATGCGATGTCAATATTGATCAATGAAATTAGTAAAAATGCAAATATTTTCATCCTTGTGATGTCGAAACAACCTTTATTTAAACATAAACTCATTAAAATATATTAATAAATTATAATCCTTTTTTAAATACTCATAGAAATCATAGAATAAATATCTAGTTAACATTGGGAATCATTTTCATACTACTAATACATATGGAAAAACCATAACATTTATAGATGGAGAAACCATAATAGATACACTTAGAGTATCTATCATAGATAAAAATTAAATAATAATCCTAGGTATACTTATAATAACTATCTTAATATATTCTCAAAATCTCTTATGAGAAACCTCAATTGTTATCTCCAACCCTTTACCGATTGTATTGGAGATATATAATGAGCACACTTGAACATGGTTGACATCTGAACCATCTTCCATCATAGAAAATTAAAATTAAAATAATAAAAATAAATTATAAAGATAATTAATTTCATCATAAAAATCTTATGAAGACCAATTATTCCTTTCATAACATTATTACCTAATAGAAAAGGAAAACGGATTCCCGGAAAATATCTTTTAAATAATCATAATCCATATAGGGAGTGAATGAGTATGGTATCAATAAAAAATATACTTAGTGAAGCATAAGTATCATCAATGGGTTTTTAATATAATGAATGAAAATAATATTAAAATATCGTTAAAATCATTATTGAGTAAAATAACCTTTTCATTTCCAAAATCACATATAAAAACTAATAAATAAAAAAATATTTTGAAAATATTTTCATTATAAACAACCATTGAAAATTATTATGTAATATTTATGTAAAATTATGGTCATGAATATCTAGATAATAGGTTTATTACGTGAATAATAATAATAATGATGATTTCAAACATTTTGTTTAAGAGAGTCAAAGGTGATCCATTAAGAAAATAATAAAAAAATTTATTTTTAAATCATTTAAAAAGAAGGAAATGGAAATGTAGAATAGATTAAGGAACAAAAATTATTTTTATACAAGAACATTTTTGTAATAATTTTATAAAACATAGGTATGGAAGATAAATATTATTGATCTAAATGAGGATAAAAGGCAAATATCACTTACAAACAACTTTTTTGATGTTTCTTTAATAAATAAAGAAGGGAATAAAAATTAAACATGTAAACCAAATTCAAAACCATGGGAGAATAAAATAAATTTGAGTCATTAAAATAATAGAGAATGATTTCCCCTTATGGAAACATGATCATAAATAATTATGAAAAAAAGATAGATTGTAAGAAAAATCCAATTATACTTTAGTAACTATTCAAAAATAATCTCCCTGAAAGAATTACATCAAGTAAAACATTGAATATCATCAAAATAAGGATATTTATGAAATTAATTGTCAAATTTAATTATATACACCTTAAAAAATAAAATATGTTCATATTATAAACATATGTCCAAAAGAAAGGTAATTAAAGACAAAATAACGTACAAATATCACATCAGTAAATTAGATGTTAATAAATATTGTGACTATGTGTACTGGATTAAAATCCCCCAAAATACTATAAATATATAATAAACCAATTTAGATATCAATTAAAACATAATCACAGCATAACAAAGTCAATAAAGAAGTGTTATAACCAAACAAAATGAAATTTATTTAAGAAAAATATCACCACTTAATAAAATTCAATTCAAATACCGTTTGATGAATTAATTAAAATTGAAAAATAAAATGCCATGAAGTATGAAGGTTTCATTATATATCATATAAAAGGTGAAATATATATACAATAAAAAACAAATTGGTTGTATAATAATAAGATATGTCTCACTGAAATATTATTGAGATGAAATCCCTTACATAGTGTCCAGACTTTATATATGTATATATCCTTTAACATATGTATAATAAACTCAAATCAGTTATTTTATTTCCTAATAAATTTTTATATATTTAATGACTTATCCAAAATCCATTTATTTAATCTATTTTAAGGACATATGTAATTACATAATCAATTAGTCCCATGACAGGTTTTCTTAGGATGTTCAGTACATAATTTCAAAATGACTTTGAAATGTTGATCATGGGATATTGTGTTAGGTGGAGATATCGATGAAAAAGACAAAGGAATAAGAGGTGGGGGGGGGGGTGAATTGTGCTCTTCAAAAATATATAATTATTATGAACACATTTAATATTTTATAGATAAGCATTAATTCTCTCATAATGATCAATGAGAAGTGAAAATAAATAATGTAAAAACACAGACACTGATGTATACTGGTTTAAGTTAAAAAGATCCCCCTTTTCACTCCAACTACAATCCCTTAGCGAGTTTGATGATTTTAATATAAGGTTACAGTTATCAAAATACTATAAAAAATGAGTGCATAAATTTTACACCATTACAATGATTTTAGAGATCCTTTTAGTTATTTTTTATAGAATCAAAAATCCCAAATTAGGTAAAAAAATGTTGAATCTTCACTAGGACTGATTTGGAGTTGTCTAAATATCACCATTACAGAGTCCGATCTGCAAATACTCCACTAAATCAAAAGAGTTTTATTTTATGGAAGAATATACGTTAATCTCCAATTTTTCCAACATCAACTACCATAATTAATTTATATTCAATAATGTTCAATGAAAAATATATCTTCAATGTTCCATAGGATTTCTTCAAATAATAATAAAGACAACACCAAATATATGTTTTAACATGTATTCCAAAAAATTGTATAATAAATATATAATTCATCCATCTTATAGAAGAATATGTAAAAATAAGATGTAGTAGAACAAACATCAATAATAGTTAGTCAATCGTATAGATAAAAACAAGAATGTCTCCAAAGTGTAGCTATGAAGGCATTGGAAATCTTTTTGTCTTCTAAACAAAAATTTTCCTTATGTATATATATATTGTATATATATTTTTCTTTGTGATGAATGTTTTAACATTTATACTATAGATTGAACATCTACAGGTCAAAATATCTCCAAATATATCACAAAATAAATCTTGAATATTTGAATTCAAAATCATTCAAGAGAGTCATAACATAATATATGAATAGAAATAATTTACTCTATTGAATGGAAGCCTTTTAGTCAATTACAACATTACTTTGAATCATTCCTAGAATATATTTAAACATATATTTACTTATATCAAGACAATTACAAAAAACACAAAAAATATATTTTAATTTAAACTATGTTGTTAAATAGTCAAATGTAGGTTTCCTTCTTGTGACTAAAAAAATCTAAATGTAGGGTTGATTCACCATTTGTTTTTTTACTTAAATGTAGGGTTACTTAAAAATTTAGGTTTGTTTATCCATACATTTCAAACAACACAAGATATATGATACTAAATGCTATTCCAAATTTAGGGTTTCTAAACTATCCATTATTTTTACCAACATAGGGTATGAATAGAATTTCTAGAATACATTAATAACAAATTTATAATGATTTAAAAAAAATATTTTATATGGAATAATCAATTGAATATATATCCTAAAAAAATCTTTTGATGAATATTATTTTCTAAAAAATCAATTAAAATCAACTTTATTAAAAACAAAAAGTTGTCATTTTTTAGTATCAAAATATAAAATAAATTAATTATATTTTTAAATCAACACATGCTAAGAAATCTTCCCCTTTTTATGATTATAAAACACATTACTAAATTTTTAGAATTTAAACAAATTTTTTTTGATAACCATAAATAAATTTAAAGAACATTTTACATTGAGAAAAATTATCATATAGATATTTTATAAATTAAAAAATATATATTTATAAATTTCACCCATATTATATCTTTATCAAATTTCTTTTACAGAAAAATTATCCCTAGTGACTAAGGATAAATTTTTTTTATGGATATAAGTTTCTACATATATAATATTTTTTCAACTTCTCCCCCATGATGATAACAATGTAAATTAAAACTATATAAATGTCCCTCATTTTGTGACATCAAAAAGATAAAAGTAAAATGTTGTAAAATAGAATCACCCCCTAAACATATGCTTCCTTAAAAGATATAAATAAGTAGTATGTAAACTATTATTTTAAATGTATAAAATGATCATTTGTTAATAATTTCCCTTAAGTCATATCATGTATGATATTCAATGAATTAAAACATTTCCACTGAATAAATCCCTTTTAACCAATTTTGGAACAAGTAATGTTTATTTCAAAATTACTTACTACTTATAGTAATAGGCCAATTTATTTAATGAGATACTAAAATATTAAGTTCATGATAATAAAAATTTAAAAATATATTATGAAATAAAGTTTTGAACATATTTTTACTAACAAATTAATTAAAATATTATATATAACATTGATTTCAAATAATCTATAGAAAATAAAATCAGTATGTTAGCAAGTAATAGGTTTGGTTCATTTGAACACTCCAAACTGTGAAATTTTTTCACATAAAGTATCAAAAACACTAAACATTTTTTCTAATATATTATGAACAACTTTCAGTCTTTGATATTAATAAGGAGAACTCTTTTCAAAAAATAATAGTTTCATGTTATCAAGATCTATCTTGGTAACATATTATCTTTTGAGTAACTTCATCTAATATAGAATTTATTCTTTAAAATATCCAAAATTTTATTTTTTAGATCAAATTATCATTCAAATTTTGATATTCCATTTTTAAGGAATCAAAAAATATTTTTTATATATATTCATTCTGTGGGTATTCGTATGACTTTCTAGATGAATCCATACCAGCTCGTAGCTTCACGTTTTCATCACTCTAGGGGATGATTTTGACATAATCATTTCATATTCCAGTTTAGAAGAAGTGGCATATTTTTATTCATGACTATGAACTTCCATATTTCATTATAAAAACTTTTAAAAATAATAATTAACATATAGAACTAACTATTTTTTTAATAAATCAAATCCAATAACTTTCATCCTTTTGAGAGAAATATTTTATTCTAAACATAAAAGGACTTGAACACCTATTCTTGTCATTACTGGTTTTAATAAGTCCGTGAAAAATACATTTACAAGTGAATAAATAATTTAATAGGTTTAAAGATGAATACTCAAGGTATAAAGTGAATTTGTTATGTTTTTTTATGATAGTGTAGATGACATTTAACATTATTTAGCTGAAAAATAAAAAACTAATTTTTATCGATTTTAATTATATAAAATTAATATTTTGTAAGATTGTTTTTATATATGCATAAACAAATAATGATTTAATCACATGGAATATAAATATTTTAGTAGTTTTAAATATAAATATATAAATTCATCAATAATTAGTAATTTTCTATCTAATGATCTAGAAAAATTATTATGTATATTTGAAATTTTTGTATAATCAATTAAACAATCAAAATAAACTAATAATTGATTCTTAGAGTAAAGAAGGGTATTTATCCAATTATAATATATATCAATATTCTTTTTATAAATTAGTTAATACACAAGAAGTATATAAATATTTTAAAACTAAATACTTCATGGATAAGAGATTTTAGTACTGGGGATTTTTTTGATAACAAACGACTATAGAGTTGATTACTCCTTTGGTAGAGATTTTCATAAATCACTCAATTGACCACTTCAATATTTAATTATTAAGATCTATGGTGAAATACGATAAATAATAAAAATACAATTTCCTTTTCATAGCCATATGATTTTGGGTATGGATATGTCTTCAGTTGAATATTTATATAACCAATGTTTTTTATTTTCAGTAGTAATTCTACTATTCAAATTAAATAAATATTTTTAACAATAAAAAATTTTAATACCCTAAATTTTATTTTTTTTCTCAAAAAATTATTTTTAGTGTATATACATTCCACAATAAAAAAATTTAATAGTAGACATGATTTTTCAATTTAAACCATGAACAAAATAATTCTTATATAATTTTCAGTTTTAACTATTATTACCTATTCAATGTTTTACTTTCTGAATTTTTATCCAAGGATATGATTCAAATATTTTAGTTCTTTTTTTAATATACAATATGTTTTTTTAAAATAAAAACATTATCCACCAATTATTCAATCTTAATTTCATTCTAGTCATTATATATTTTAGAAGAATTAGATTTTAAATCTAAAATTTTTTTTAAGAAATTTTTATTATCTAATTGAATAATATCATAATATTTTATAACATTTCTATGGTATTTCTGTAAGGATTCATATTTAACTTTTAGAATATTTATATACAAATTTAATTCATCATAAAAATGTTTGTCATAATTAGATCTTTGAGAGTAATAATACTATAACACATTAGTTTGAGCAGTAATACATACCATTTTCCATTTATGGTCAATTTTAGAATCCATAGAAGATACATTATATGAAATAGAAGAACCAAACTAGTTATCCTTTTTGATTATATTTTTATTTTTCTTATAATAGGCTTTCCTTTTATCTTTGAGTAAAGTAAAATTATCTTTTGGATGACTTTTTTGTTTCGTTTATAGCATCTATTTTTAGTCCCTTTATTTTTCTTATTGTATAAATTTTCAAATAATTTCGGAAAATAAAATAATTATTTATTAAATTCTAGATGACCTTAATCAGATGATTTATGTCACGTAGTTTTTAGAGCAACATATTTTGGTTTGATAAAATTTTCATATTGATCCAGTATACCTGCATCATTAATAATTAAAGATCCAATAAATTGGTTCATAGAATTTTTTTATATTTTTATATTCACTTATTTCTATATATAATATATTCATCTTATCAAGTTGTACTCTATTTATTTTTTTTTCTCAATATTATTTTGAAATTAGATCTCCCTAAAAAGTTACATTGTTGAAAATTTCTGTCAATCTATCATAAATTTGTGTTATAGTTACATCTTCATGCATTCTAAATGTATATAAATTTATCATTATAATTTCATAACTTAATTGTTTTTATTTCAAATTACTTCATAAGAAACAAAAATAGTCTAACACATATCATGAATAGAAATACATTGAGAAACTTGAATAAACTAATTTATTCCAAAACCAAAGTCAATAGCATTCATTGATTTTACATTGTGATTATATTAAGTTTCTTGATTATCATTCCATTTTTTCTTAATCATTCATAGGAATCCAAAAAGACTTGAAGACCATTAAATAGACCCTAATTCCATGATTTCCCAAACAAATAATCATAATGTTTTTACAACATCCATAATTATCACTATTAAAATAAGGAACATGAATCATCGATATAACTTATCTAGAATAATCCATTTCATGTTGTATTTATATGAGTCTTTAACATAGGATTTTTTGAAATAGTAAAAATTATTAATTATACATAGGAGTAGAACCATTAATACTACATGTTGATATTTTTGTTATCACACGTCAATATTGGATAAAGATAATAGAATATTTTAAGGATTCCCAAAATTAATTATATATAAATATAGAAATTCCTTATAAATAACTTGTTGATATCAGATATATTCAAAAGAATCTTTAAGATGAAAATATACTAGTAGACCCTTACCTTAGATAACACTTGTTTGGTCAAGATGCCGATGAATAAGACAAATACACAATTAGTGGGAGGGGGTGATATTTGATCTTTAATAACTTTTAATGGTTCAGAACACCTTTATTATTTTATAGAGATCCTTTCATTATCTCTTAAATAAGAGTTAGTAGGGAAAATAAGTAAAGGAAAATAACACATCAATGTATAGTAGTTTAGGGAACATAAATACCCTAGTCCACTCCACCAACACTCTTTTAGCGAGTTTGGTGATCTCACTAGATATGTTCTCCTATCATAACACCTTATCAACTATGGGAAGGAACTTCAGAAATTTAAAAGGATCTTAGATATCCTTTTAGTAATTTTATAAGAAAAAAATAATAATTTAGTAGAAGAATATGATACTTCACCACAACTGATTCTGAGCCATTGAAACTCTACCACGACTATGTCCGAGTAGATATTATTGCACAAAATCAAAAGTGTTAAATTTTATTTGAGAACATATGTTAATATTAATAGTTTATAGTAGAAACTAATAGATGTAATTGTTGACAAATAACATATAATGAAAAATACAAATTTAACATTCCACAAGAATTCCATAGAAAAAGAGAAAACAAAAAACTAGATAGATGTTTAAACATGTATTTATCCAAAGTGTGTCACTAAAAAACACTTCATCTTTATTGTAAATGAATGTCTCCAAAGTGTATCTCTAAAGGAAATGACAAACTTTTGGGTTTTTAAACAAAACTTTACCTTATTCATTTAATTTTTTATAATTATTTCTCTCAATAAAGAACATACTGATATTTATACTATAGGATGAAAATCTCCAGGTCAAACTATATCCTGAAAAATCACACTATAAATCATGAATATTTGAATTAAAAACCATTAAAGCTAGTTGTAACTTCGAATAAGAATAGAAAAAAAAATTCTTCATTGAATGAGAACCTTTTAATCAATTATAAACATCCTTTTAATCTGTCATTAAATAGAATTAAAAAGATATTTAATTCCAATGATACTATTACATATACCATGGATAATATTTTTTAATTTAAACTCCATAATTGTATAGTCAATCACAGAGTTCCTAATTATGATGAAAAGACTCCAAATTTAATGTTGAGAACATATTGTCGAGTATTAATGTTGGGTTTATGTACCACAAATTTGTTTTCTCAAATATAGGGATCCTTAAAAATTGATGGATTTTTATAAATAATTTCCCAACTATGTTGTGTACATGATCCATATGTGTTATTCCAAATGTATGGTTTCAAGACCATACATAATGCTTACCAAAATATGGTATGAATAGTGTTTCTAGAATTTTTTTAAAACACATTTTGAATAATTTAACAAATACATTTCATATAGATAAATGATTAAATATATCTCCCAAATAAATATTAATGTGAATATTATTTTCCAAAAATTAAATTATAAATATCGTTAGTTACGTAAATGCAGGTATTTATGAGCATCAAACTCAAAAATAAATTAATGCAATTTTTGAATCAAAACATGATCAAAAAGAGAATTTTCTTATATCATCTACAAAATAATAATTAAAAGATAGTTATTATTTTTATATGTCAATTAAAACTTTAAAACTAATCTTGATTTATGGTTATGAAGAATGAACAATGTTATAATAATAGAGATGTTAGGCCGTACTCATGCCTGAGTAACGATTTTATTTTTCTGTGATCATTATGAAACCAACATCTATAATATTTTATATTTATATAATAACCATAATATCATAAATATCATATTATTTCACAAATAAACTAATATATTTATCATCCGTGGGATGCGGTGTTGGAAAATGAATCATATCGCTCAATAGAGGTGGTAGTCCGCACTTAAGCATGAATGATTTTATCATTCTTCAGTAGAAGGAATTGAATGAAATTAAATTAAATATATTATTATTTTATAATGAACAATATTTAATTTATATCACATATAAGTATTATTTCCATCATTATAACCATCTATGTGAGTTTTTTATGTATAAAAAATTACCCTTGTCTGTGATGTGGTTGTTCACCGTACACACGAACGATGGATTAATTTTCCATTTAATGAAGGTTTGAGATGAATATAGGTTATTAAATTAACATAAAAAATATAAATATATTATATATATTAATTTTATTATATAGTCATGTTTGAATAATTTTTTTAGGATTTTGAAGAAGAAATAAATAAAAAATATTCAGTTAACTGTTATACCTCTTCAATGGAATATCTCCATTTTTAACCCCTTAATCCCTAACATATTAGTATTCTACCAAAAACAAGGTCTCTAAAAATTGGGGAGTGGTTCTATTAAGAAATATTTTAGGTTTTGGATAAACCAAATGTTTCATAAGGTGTAATTAAACAACAAGTATTGGTTCCTTTCATATGATAAGGGCGTGGTACTTCAGGAATTATTTAAATTATTAATCTAATATTAATTAATTTTTATATAGAATCATTAAAAATTAGTAGTATTAATATATAATATGATTAATAATCCAAATAATGTCCTTAAATAAGTTTTTTCAAGTTTTGTTCACATTTTAACCCTTATAATTTGGTTTTAACCGCACGTTAACCTTGTTCACACAAACAATGACAAAAAGGTTTTTTATCTTTCAGGGTCTGGGTAGTTATTATATACAATAAAATTAAAAATTAATGGAACATGATTGATATTTTAAGACATATACTAATAAATTTTCAGAAGATAAGTATTTTAATATTTTATATCATTTATTAAAAAATCACTTTTAGAAAATAAAAATAATTTCACGTTTAGAACTATTAATTTACTTCGAATTATATATATTAAATAAATCAAATTAAATTAGAATCTAATATTTTAATACAACCCTAAAATGTATATTTTATATAAAAAATTCATGGATCATTTTACATATTTCACATTATACTAATTTTAATAATTTTAATATCATTTATTTTAATTTTTCATTTATTGATTAATTATAGCATCTCTCATTTTTATGAATTTGAGGTAATTATTTATTGACTAAAAATTAAAATAAATTACCATGATTATTCTAAATCATTTATATTTGAAATTAATATATGGAATATATATTTTTTTTATCTCATTATCCAAAATATTATTGTTATTCAACACAAAAGATAACATTTTGACTTTACATTACACAAAATATTATAATGTTCATAATCACATACAAATTCATGAAATATCATATAACAAAAAATTGGAATATTATGGGGGAAATATACTAATAAAATAATACTATGTCCAGTGTTAGTGTAATTTTATAGTACACATCATATTATTTATGACCCTTAATTACCTGATTTACTATTTACCATGGTAACAAAAATTACTATAGCTACTATTAATAATGTCTAAAAATAAAATAAAATTACTTTCCAAACATAGTCCCATGGATTAAAAATAAGGAATTCAATTTAAAATATTGAATAAAACAAGAGTGGAAGAATTTATTTCAAAATTACACCAACAAAAAATGATGAAATTTCATTTTTCCAAAAAATGCCCTTTTTATATATAATATCATTTATAATAAACTCAAGCATAAACCTCATTTCAAAAAATCTAAATAAATTATTATGTTTTCAAATTAAAATAATTTAATTATATAAATAATGCAATATATAATTTTACTTTGTAAATACTTTAAAATAATACACAATTCTCATGGACAATAAATATTTTAACTATTTATTGAAAAATCGATATTTTTTGAAAATTTTCCAAAATTCACTACATGATTATATAGATATTTTAATTAAAAAATGTTATTTACTTTATTAAAAAAAATTATACAAGTTCCATAAATTAATTACAATATTCTTTCAAATAATTAATAAAACCCGTTTTTGATGAAAACATATCTTTGAAAAGTGAAATTATAAGGACACGACCCTAGTTACCCAGAGCCTGTGCCTTATTGGTTACATTGGCATACAAAAAAGGAATAAGCATCCCAAAGGACTGAGTAGTTAATTATTATTGGAAACAAGATACATACATAAGTTCATCATTACAACTTGAAATGAAAAACAACATTGATACTCCTTAGACAACATCCATAACTCCTAGGTTATTTCCGCATGTATTTCATAATAGAATTATTCTTTACCTATTAAAATGAAACATAATAAAGGGGAGAGATCAAATTCTTAGTAAGGGTAAGAAATACAGCGGAAGATAACATAAACATTAGAAAAAATCAATAATTGAAAACACATTCCTTAAGAAATAAATATGGCGGAAATATGAGCTGAGTAAATTTTGCCATAACATAACATAATAAAGGGTATTCTAATAGTCAAATAACCACATGAAACATCAATAATATATTAATAATGAGGGAATTCCTAATGTGGTACAACATATCCATATTGTCAAGGACTCGTGCCAAGACCATAAATAATCATTTTGTCAAGGCCTTATTCCAAGACCGTAGTTTTTCTAATGAGACCTACCGATGCACGAGGGGCTATAGCGGGCCCCACCCGACACTCACTATTTCCAATTAATTCCACATATTAATGGGGATAAACATAAACAACATACACATTAATATATTAAATGTAAATAACTTTCCCCAGTCATTAAGCTGAAACACTAACCATTCGAAGTAAATTGGTGAATGGTTTAAAGATAGCACATCAATATACAAGATAATCATAAAACATTAAATGAAATATGGTGTATGAAAATATGGAATACCAATCCCAATAATACATAATAATCAACATGTGTGTTGAAATAGAGTAAGATACTCTTATAAAATCTTCGAGTAATTCTTGAAATAAATACTCTTTTACTTTGAAAAGAGGAGTTCTTTTGGAAATTTTTTTGTATAACACCAGAAGTGAAGTGATATATTATTTTCATATCAAAATTAGTGATTTTATAGATATAATGGTTTCAAAAAACATATTACAAATTTCCTTTGAAAGTAGGTAAGAAATTTAGATATTCCTTTGAATCGGGCTTGTATTTTGGAAACATTTTGAAAGATCCTTTTAAAGAATGTAACTAACCATAAAATAAAGAAAAATTATGGTTTGTGTAAATATATATTACACCCACACCTAATTTATTAGAGTGTATAATAATACATAAGAATTTCATTGAGGTAATTTAGACAATGAAAATAACCCGAATGGAAATGGAAGTTCGTGTGAAAAAACCCTTACCTTAAGTCCGAATGTGTTCCCCTCTTGAACTTAATGTACTGGAATATGAAATTATATATATCAATAACTTATTTACGAACCTAATAGATATGTATTTAGTTTATTTTAATTCTTTTTAGTTCATTTATGTTATTATTTATAAGTTATTATATTGAATTTCGTCGTTCCAGAGTCTTTGTTTTCTTGATTTTCATAATTGGTTCACTAGTTTTTAAGTAATGAAATTCCAGTGGAATGGTTTTAAATCTCTATAATTGATGTTTCATATTATCTATGAACATCCAGATTTTTTAATGGTCATTTATATCAATTTGTTACATGGAATGAGGATGAATAATTAGATGACAACCACTTCGATTATTTTGGGATATTTGGATTGTTATGAACTAGTATTGTCATATAAATTAATAATATGTTCATATGAAGGTTCCTGAATATTAATTAGGTTGTAATACATATATTAAATTCTGGTTCAACCATCAATTTCATTTCATGACCAGTAAACAAGGATCGATTGAAGAACAAAACTTCGTCGTCTACAATGGTTATAAATTGGAACCTCATGGACGTTGATTTAGTTTATAAAAAATAAAAGGAAGGGAGTAGGAATATTGATGGTGGTTCTTCCATTAACTTGATATAAATCTAGTATATGGATGATAATGGAGTTGTCATGATAATTTGGATAGAGGAGGTGAGAAGAGGATAACAAAAGAAGATAAGTTCAAGTGAAACTAAAAGAAAAAGAAAGGTACTTAACCTCTTGAAATAACTTTCTGGTCATGGGGAGTTAATAGGGAAGTGTATTTTGGTAGAAATTTGAGGTGCTTCAAGGCATATAGTAGTTACGAGAAGAGGGAATGGTGAGGGGTTTTTTATAGTGGAGGAGATGGGTAAATTTTGAATATTTAATTCATTATTACATTATTTCCCCCAAGATAACCAATAGTGTTGTTTCATGTTACCCTTAATAGTAATAGGTTAATGTGAGTTCGAACCAAGTGGCCTTGGATCACTTGTGATGTCAGGAATAGTGTATTTAACTAATAATTTGTATATACAGTACGTTATCGAATTTCACTATTCATAAAAAATTGTAGAATTTCAGAAAAATCCCAAAAAATTTACCACTACCATTTTTTGATGTGTAGAATTAAAAAATGAACTCCACTTTTCAAAAACAATTTCTAAAAATTGTCAATTTAATATTCAAATAAAGTCATAGTTAATTCAAAAAATAACAATTTTAAAGGTGCAATTAGTTTTATTTCACATGGAAAAATTAAATAAGATCTCATTATCTTATTTAATTGAGAAAATAAAATAATAGAATTATTTAAAATTCATAAGGGTCAAATTACTATTCATATTACTATTCATAAGGTATGTTACTATTCACCAAAAATTATGTTTGTTCTTACAGACTCCAATTGGCATACTAGTCACAAATAAAGATGACCATTATTCGAAATTCTAAACATAGTAGAGGAAAAGTAGTGTTTAATGGATTTATTTTAAAATGCTTTCAATATTTATTTTCAAAATCATGGGGTGTTACATTATCCTCTACTTAAAAAAAATTTGTCCTCACAATTTTACAATCTAGGCCAAAAATAGGTGGGGGTACTTTTCCTTCCTTGATTCCTCAAGTTCCCAGTTTTTCTCTTAGTAATTATGGTTTCACCTTTGTACCATGACCAGATGAGTAGTCTTGTTATGTAGAACTTTGTCTCTATGATCCATAATTTTCACGGGCTTCTCAAAATAGGAAAGATCATCCTCCAACTGTACCTCCCTAAAGAGAGTACATGTGAAGGATCGGGTATGTACTTCTTTAAGAGGGATACTTGAAATAAATCATGTACATTCCATATGATAGGTGGATGTGCCAGTCGATATGCCACAACTCCGACTCGATCAAGGATCTCAAAGTGGCCAATATACCTGGGACATAACATTCCTTCCTTCTCAATCCTCATGACAATCTTCCATGTAGATATGCATAGAAAAACTAGGTTTCCAACATTGAATTCAAGGTCTCATCGACGATTATCCACATAACACTTCTATCGAAATTGGGCTGCCTTGAAATGCGGTTGAATGGTTTTCACCTTCTCTTCCATTTCGTCAACCATTTTAGTTCCTTACAGATTATGCTCACCGACTTCATCCCAACACGCTGGTATTCCGCACCTTTTCCCATAAAGGGCTTCATATGGTGCCATTAGGATTCATGAGTGGAAACTATTGTTGTAGGATAATTCAACCAGTGGAAGATGTTGGTCCCACCCCCCTTTGAATTCCATATAACATGATCTCAACATATCTTCCTATGTCTGAATAGTCCGCTCAGATTAGCCATCAGTTTGAGGATAATAGGCCATACTGAAGTTCAGTTCAGTGCTTAGAGAATGTTGGAGACTTTTCCAGAACATTGATTTGAATATAGGATCACGGTCGGATACAATAGATAGTGGTACTCCTTGTAGCCTTACCACTTGTTTGATGTAAATCCATGCTAGTTGATCCAACAAGAAGTCCTCTTGAACCGCGATGAAGTGAGATGTCTTTGTAAGACGATCCTTAATGACCCATATAACATTTTTTCCTCTGGATATACTTGGATGTCTAGTGACAATGTCCATGGTAATGTTCTCCCATTTATATGATGGTATGGGTAGTGGTTGCATCATCCCTTTAGACTTTTGCCTCTCAGCCTTCACTTGTTGACATACCAGAAACGTTGATTTATATTTAGAAATCTCCCTTTTCATATTGCCCCACCAAAAGTTTTCTCAGATATCTCAATACATCTTTGTGCTACCATGGTGTATAGTGAAATTAGAGCTATGTGAATCATCCAATAGTTATTTCTTTAGCTCAAGAATAGCCGGAAGACAAAGCCTCTTCTCGAATTTCAAAATTCCACCTTCATAATTGAATTCAGTCGACTTTCCATCATTTATAGATTTAATTTAATTTTAAAACTCCTCATCATCAGCCTAAGAACTTTTTATCCTCTCCAGTAAAGATGGTTGGGAAATAATTTGAAAAAGTAGTGATGCGTAACCTTCCTTGACAATTCCCATATCCATATTTACTAGATCCATGAACAAAGGATCCCTTTCAAATCCCATATTATTCAGAACTCCATGATCCTTTATGCTCAAAGCATCTGCTCCCTTATTTTCCTTCCCCAGGTGGTAGTGTATTGTGCAATCATAGTCATTGAGTAGAACAATCCATCTATTATGTCTCATGTTGTGCTCTTTATATGAGAATATATATTTCAAACTCTAATGATCTGTATATATCTCACATTTTTTTTCCATAGAGGTAATTTCTCCAAATATTCAGAGCAAAGATTACCACTGCTAACTCAATATCACGAGTTGGATAGTTTTGTTCATGAATTTTGAGCTATCTAGATGCATATACAATCACTTAATCATTCTGCATGTGGACACAACCAAGTCCTTTCTTTGATGCATCAATATAGATGACAAACCCATCATTCGTTGATGGTAGGGTTCAGATCGGAGTGGTCACTAACATCCTCTTCAATTCTTCAAATCATTCTTCACATTCCATTGTCTAAATGAACTTAACCCCTTTTCATGTGAGCTTGGTAATTGGGTTGGATAAACAAGTGATTTTATGAACGAAACACCGATAATAACCTGCTAAACCAAAAAAACTACATACCTCAGTTACGTTCATTAGAGTAGGCCATTCTTGCATAACCTTTTTCTTCACAAAATCTACAGGTCATCCATCCTTAGAAACAATGTGGCCTAGATAGGAAGCTTATTGGAGCCAAAAATCACACTTGCTAAACTTCCCATATAATTTATTTCTTCTCAGAGTCTTCAGAATAGAGAGAAAGTGATTTTTATTTTCTTCATAGATATTAGAGTACACCAGGATATCATCAACAAACACCACCAAAAAGTTATCAAGATATTACTTGAAAACTCTATTAATAAAATCCATGAGAACAGATGGTGCATTAGTTAGTCCAAAAGGCATTACTGTAAACTCTTAATCCCCCACCTAGTTCGGAATGCTGTTTTTTGAATGTATTATTTCCTCACAAGTAATTGATGATATCCGGATGGACGATCATTCTTTAAAAAATATTGGGCTCCATGAAGTTGATCAAATAAATCATCAATTCGTGGCACATGATACTTATTATTTATTGTAACAACATTGATTGTCCTGTAATCAATGCAAAATCTCATAGACCCAACATTCTTTTTTACAAAAATAACAGGATCTCCCCATGGAGAAACGCTAGGGAGAATAAATCTTTTATCACCCAATTCCTCTAGTTTTTTCTTTAGATCCACTAAATCCATAGTGGCCATTCTATGAGGGGTCATTGATATGGTCCATGAACCAGGAATGAAGTCAATGGAAAACTCAATTTCCCACTCTGGATGATGTCTAGGTAAATCCTCTAGAAAGACATCAATATATTCTTTCACAATAGGTACATATTCTACTTGAACATTATTATTTTTACCCATAGTTATTTCAGTATCTTCCTACCCGATAATTGAATTTAGTGGAGCTACTTGGGGTGGATCTAGATGAGAATCACATGGTGAGGTTTTTGCACTAAAAATAAGGGATTCTACACCATTCCCAGAAATTGTAACTTACTCCTTCTTGCAATAGATCTTCACATCATTATTTGAGATCCAATCCATACTGAGAATTATATCATAGTCAACCATTGGTATGATGATAAGGTTAGAAACTAAATCACATTTATGTGTTACGAGGGGGTCTAATCGACATGGCTTTGTTGCAATGATACATCCACTAGGAGTTTTGACTGATAACTCCTTTATTAAACCAAATTGGACATACCTAATTTTCATGGAAAACTGGGAAGATAAAAATGAACATGACAATCCATAATCAAATAAAGTATGGGATGATCTGTATTAAACAATCAATGTACCTGCCACCACATTGTTTGGAACTTCATCCTCCGCAGTTGTAACCACATAAGCTTGGCCTTGCTCCCTTTTCCTTCTTTGGGGAACATTTCCTTGACGCTTTGGACATTATTTTGCATAATGTCTCATGTCCCTGCAGTTGTATTACAAAACATTGGTATACTCTTTCTTCCCCTTGAAATCCAGAGATAGGTGTCCTTTTTTCTCCGCACTTGAAACAGAATCCCATTGCCTTCAAAAAAGTCCCAGGGTGTTTCTTCCCATAATTACTACATGATGTAAATTAAACTCTTCCCTTATTCCCCATTTTATGATTTCGTTTAATATAGTTTTTAGATTCCCGCTTTTCCTCTTTCTTTCCTTTAAAGTCATAAGACTTAGAGAATTCATTTTTTGTCTTGATAGCACATGAGACTATATCTTCATATGATTTAAATATTTGGAAGACAAGAGCCCTTTAGAGGAATGGTTTTAAACCATGAAAGAATCGATCAATTTTTCTCCTTGGATCATATATTTAGTCCACAGTATGCCTTTATAGCCTTGTAAATTTGGCTTTATTCATGGAAACATTTTCATCCTTCTTCTGCCTCATATTCAACAATTTCCACTCCATATATGCTCGCTGTTCATGAGGGAGATATTTTTCTATGAATATTTCCTTAAAATTCCTCCATTCCACGTGTTGTATTTCTTCCTCCTCCTTTGTGTTTTGGACTAAAGGCCTCCACAGATCTGCACCGCATATTAGACGATAAACTTCCATGACAACCTTCTCTCTTTAGATACATCCCAATGTGAGAAATATCTTCGCAAGGGA
The DNA here is from genome assembly GCA_963277665.1 of Viscum album. Taxonomy (NCBI): domain Eukaryota; kingdom Viridiplantae; phylum Streptophyta; class Magnoliopsida; order Santalales; family Viscaceae; genus Viscum; species Viscum album. The sequence continues at coordinate 1,303,945,857 of OY728141.1, forward strand.
ACACATCCACTGCTCTGCTACAAACGAGTTTGTAGTCCCATTAAATGATGGATGATGTTGTCGCATAAAGTGATCTAACGTAGCTCCTAAAGGAGGTGGATCTGGATAATCCATACGAGTAATGTTATTATTCATTACCTGAGTAAGTTATACCAGTATATTTAGGAGTTGCTCAACACTAGTAATATCACCAGAGCCAACATCATTATCTTGTATCAGAGAGAAATACCTACAGGGAACATGTGAGTTCATGCGGTTTCCATTCCTTCCACTTGGTACCATCTCAATATAATGGAATATACTAGAATAGGTTATGAATCATATTGTTTAATCTTAACTTAACAAAATACATAGAAAAAATTAAGATCCAACGCATGGCTAATCCCTTATTCACCAAAATGATTTCTTTGAGGAAAATTTTACATTTCAATCCTTCATAATTACTTGTAAATAAAATGTGAATTATCCTAAGTATATCCCCTAAGAGTGTCGTATCCAAGAGTGAAGCAAGGAACATTGTCGTGCACCAGTTCCCATTCGAGTCTAGCTCAAAGAAGAGTTTTCAGGTTTTACACATAGATACATATTTTCCAGATCCACCTATACCTGCTCGTATCCTAATATGGATGTATTGTTTGAAATATCGACATAATCTATTCCTTACCAACATACCAGGATGTTATTGTATGTATATCCTCAAAGAAAAAATTAGGGACTCTTCCCAAATTCTACATTTTCTAAATCTAGTTTCCAAGTATTCTACTAAACTTCCTTTGATACCAACTGTGAATACCCGACCCTAGTTACTTGGAGCCGGTGACTTATTGGTAACATTGGCATAAAAACAAGGAATAATCATCCCAAAGTACTGAGTAGTTTATTATTATTGGAATCAAGATACATACATAAGTTCATCATTACAACATGAAATGAAAAACAACATGGAAACTCCTTAGACAACTTCCATAACTCCTGGGTTATTTTAGAAAGTGATTCATAATATAATTCATCTTTCCCTATGAAAATGAAACATAATAAAGAGGTGAGCTTAAATGCTCAGTAAGGGTAAGCAATACAACAGAAGATAACATAAACATTAGACATGGTGAATAATTGAAAACACATGCCTTTAAAAATAAATATGGCAGAAATATGAGCTGAGTAAATATTTCCATAACAAAACATAATCATGGGTAATATAATAGTATAATAACCACATGAACCAAAATTACTATATTTATAATGAGGGAATTCATAATATAGGACAACCTATCTATACCATCAAGGCCTCATACCAAGACCATAAATAATAATTTCTTAAAGGCCTTGTGCCAAGGCCGTAGTTTGTCTCTTGAGGCCAACTGATGCACTAGGGGGCTATATTGGGTCCCACCTAACACTTACTATGTAAAATTCATTACTCATATGAATGGGATAAACATAAACAACTTACACAATAATATATTAAATGTAAATAGCTTTCCCAGAACATTAATCCAAAACACTAACCATTCGATGTAAACTGATGAATGGTTTAAAGATAGCACATCAATACCCAAGATAATCATAAACCATTAAATTAAATATGTTGGATGATAAAATGGAATACTAATCCCAATAATACATAATAATCCACAAGTTTTTCGAAATAGAGTAAGATACTCTTATAAAATCTTTGAGTAATTCTTGAAATAAATACCCATTTACATTGAAAAGAAGAGTTCTTTTGGAAAAATATTTGTATAACACCAAAATTGAAGTGAGATGGTATTTTCATAAAAAAATGAGTGATTTTATAGATGTAATTTTTTCCAAAAAAAATTTACAGATTTCCCATGGAAATAGGTATGAAATTGAGATATTCCCTTGAATTGGGCTTGTATTTCGGAAACAATTCGGAATATCCTTTTAAAGAATGTATCTAACCATAAAATAAAGAAGGATTATGGTTTTTTTACATATATAGAACAGTCAAACAGAATATTTGATGAGTATTTAACAATAAATAATAATTTCCTTGAGGTAATTTAGACAACGTAAATAACCTGAATGGAAATGGAAGTTCGGGTGAAAAAACCCTTACCTTAAGTGTGAATGTGTTCCCCTCTTGAACTTAAGGTCCTGGAATATGAAATTATAGATTTCAATAAAAAATTTCAGAACCCAATAGACATGTATTTAGTAAATCATAATTCTTTTTATTTAATTTATGTTTTTATTTATAAGTTATTATATTTAATTCTGTCGTTTCGGAGTGTTTGTTTTCATGATTTTCATAACTGGTTCAATTGTTTTTAAGTAATGATGCTCATGTGGAATGGTTTTAAATCTGCAGAATTGAAGTTAAATATAATATATGGACATAAATATTTGTTAATGGTCATTTCTATCATTTGGTTACATGTAATTAGGATGAATCATTAGATGACAATCACTTCGATTATTTGGCGGTGTTTGGATTATTATTAACTAGTTTTGTCTTATAAATTAATAATATGTACATATACTTGTTCTTGAACATTATTTAGGTTGTATTAAATTTATTATAATCTGGTTCCACCATAAATATGCTTTCATGACCAGTAACAAAGAAAATATTGAAGAACAAAACTTTGTCGTCCATGAAGGTAATAAATTGGAAACTCATGGATGTTGATTTCGTTTATAAAAAATAAAAGGAATGGAGTAAGAATATTGATGATGGTTCTTCCATTCACATGATATAAATCCAGTATATAGATGATACTGGATTTATAATGGTCATTTGGATAGTCGAGTTAGAAGAGGATAACAAAAGAATATAAATTCAAATGAAACTAAAATAAAATGAAAGGTGCTTTACCTCTTGAAATAACTTCCTCGAGAACCTCCTTGAGGGATGGGATTTAGGTATTTTGGAAAGAAAAAGAGATTCGTGGCCATGGGTAGTGACTAGGGAAGGGTATTTGGGAAGGTCTTTGAGGAGATTCAAGGCATATAGGAGTGAAGAGTAGAGGGAGTGGTGAGGGGTTTTTTATAGCGGATGAGAGGGGTAAATTTTGAATATTTAATTCATTATTTTATTATTTACCTCAAGACAACCAATAGTGTTGTTTCATGTGACCCCTAATAGTAATAAGTGCATGTGTGTTCAAAACAAGTGGCCTTTCATCACTTTTTATGTCATTAATAGAGTATTTAACTGATAATTTGTATATACCATATTTTATCGTATTTCACTATTCATTAAAAATTCTAGAATTTCAGAAAAATCCCAAAAATGTACCCCTACCATTTTTTGACGTGTAGAATTAAAAAATAAACTCCATTTTTAAAAATTAATATTATAAATATGATTAATTTTATTTTCAAAGAAAGTCATAGTTAATTCTAAAAATAACTATTTTAAAGGTGCAATTAGTTTTGTTTCACTTAGAAAAATTAACTAAGATCTCATTATCTTGTTCCCTTAAGAAAATAAAATAAAATCATTATTTACTATTAATAAGGTTCATATTACATTTAAAATTATTATTCATAAGGGTATGTTACTAGTGAAAAAAATTATTTTTTTCTAACAGACTCCAAATTAATTACTGGTCACAACTCTAGATGACTGTTATTTGAAATTCTAAACACAGTAGAGAAAAAGTTGTGTTTAATGGATAGATTATAAAATGCATTCAATATTTATTTTCAAAATCATGGGGTGTTATAGATATGGTTTTAATAAAAATTGAGTTCTTATTTTCTAGGAATCGATCAATAAATTTTTATTTATTAGAAACATTACACATATTTCAAAAATAATTCATTCCTATTCATAGATTCCTATTTAATGTCTATGTTTTAATAATCATATTTATATAATAATATATCATGGTTCATTTAAGACCGGGGTTGTGTATTTTGGTCTCCATAAATCATAGAAACTCTTTTAAAATAATGAATTCATACACTATATCCCTCATGCGACGGGTTGTACGCATAGAGCCTCCAACATTCCATGTTGCTTCATAGTTTGGTTTTCCATGTTTTTGATGTGTATTTTTCTAAAAAGTAGTTGGATTTATTCAATAAGGTAATTTTTGAGATGTTTTAATTTTAAGGGAAACATTTTCATTCCATTATATATATATTGGACTATTTAATATATACAAATGGTTTTAATTGAAGGGAAAATAAATTTTATACTTAAAAATACTTTTTTCTTGAATTTTATTGTGTTTATTAAAATAAATAAAGATTAATAATTGAAAAATAGAATTTTATATTTGAAAAATTATTTAATTAAAAATAGGATTTCAGTTTTTGAAGTAATTTTTTTTCAATGAATGATTTTTTTACTTAAAAAATAAAAAAACCAACATTAAAACTTCTTACTATGTCATTTATTCACCGCTAGTTTTCAAATATTTTTGATAGGGCTATTGATTATTAATTATAGTTTGGAGTTGATATAAAACTATTTGATTTAGTTGGAGTAGATCCAGAAATATCATAGAATTATTTAGATAAAAAATATAAATTTAAGTGAGATTTCTTTTTTTAAAAATTTCTAATATTATAAAACTACATACCTAAGTTATCCTTATAAATGAAATGACGTAATATCCTTCATGTGATGATAATTATTATTTTTTAAAATGTAAAGTCTTTCTAACACCATACTCAGGATCATGGGTTAGGGGCCTATCAAATATGACCACTTTAATGTAATATAGACTCAAACAATCGATATTCACTCATATCATATAAAAAAATTCTATCATGTTGTCCATACCTTAATGGAAATGATATGTCCATTTCATCATGTAATAACCCAACATGCCCATTTAGATCATAAATGAGAACTAATAAAAAACATCAATTAATACATATTCCTAACTCATGGGGACTTCTTAAACCTCTCTAACTGAAATTTATCCATACTAATGGGAAATAACCAAACTAAAAAATTTCTCATTACCCATCATATGGATTTATATATACCATTACTCAATTTAAACCTCTATAGGTTCCATCCATGCACAAATGCCACTACTTTTGGGCAGTGTTCACCATTAATGTCAATTGTATAATAGTAGCCTGATCCATTTCCAAGGTCACATCTATCTCAAGATAGATACTTCCAATGTCTTCCATTTTTTTTGAAATCATACCTATAATAATCTACCAGTTGATCATTACACAACCTGTACACTTCTACTATTTTCCCATCGTTCAACGAAGAACCATGAATATCAAGTCTGTTCTTTTCCAATATCATAAATCCAATATGATGTGTACTTCATTAAAACCCAAACTAAAACATTCAAATGCTACCATGAGTTATATGTCATTGAATCTGAGGCTCACAATGAAAATTATTACCTTGTTTCATGGAATGTAAATCTCATATAACAATAACAACGATTAGTACTCCACCTAAAATTTAAGGCATCTCATCAATGCCAGGGTCGAACAATCAATCAGCAACCTAACCATATGTCATATATAAAGAAAAATAATAACATTTTTAACAAAAAAATATTGAAAGTGTAAATAGTGTTCAATATTTTATCCACTCAATTGTTCTTACCAATTTAAAATGAACCGTAAAAAATCACTAGGACACTTGGATATTTTCACATGAATCTATAAGGCATAACCATACCAACAAGATATATAGTAGAACCTCAGTTGTACCGACCCAAATATAAGGTACCTAGACATTAATTACACATTAATAATATCTAATTAATCACAAGGCATGTATCAAAAACCTTAAAAAAATTGAGGCATCTCACAAATTCAATAGTCTAACACAAAATCATCTTCCAAAACAGACGTCATCTCTAAAAAAAGTCATATTCACTTTCTCTCGTCACACAATTGAAAGTGAAAATATATTTTAATGTTTAAATAAATGAACTATTCATTCCCATTTAAAATGAACCATGATACCATGGAAAACTTACTCAGGGATATTTCCTCATGAATATCCAAATCATAATCATACCTATGTCGTATATGGTGGAAAATCCTATGAATTAATCCTAATAGAAGGAACCTACCTATGGATTTTACATATATAATAACAAAGGACTCAATATAAATATATAAAATTCCTCACATCACCACTTATACACCAATATCAAACTAAAAGTATTTTACAACTATGACCCATATACACCATAATTTTCCAACAGACACGTGTTTTCCCCTCCCTGGGGCCCACACCCACACCCAAATGGGTCACCAAACAAATTATTCTACCAATATCCAAAAAATTGTTCTTTCAATGTGATTTTTCCTCACTCACACACACCATGAGAAAATTCCTAGTAGGTTATTTATCTTAATCACAACTCTAATGAAAAACTCTTTATATGTGGAGTTCAAATCTTGTCGGATCCTAAAAATAGAGGTTCACCTTATTGAAAAGGGTTGTAAAATTTATCTTTATAACAAATTAACTATATGGGTTGTTATATTCAATGACTTTTAGAGAACTTCAATATTGTGGAACCTATATATCAACCAAGGTGGTGCCACCACACTCCCAAATTAGACCAACCTCTTATACTAATGTAACAACTAGTCCCCATAGGCACATTGGATTCTAGATATACAAGTGTCGTGTAACACCATAGAATATTAAAGGGTAAAAATGATAAATTTATTACCCATTTCAACAAGATGGTCTTATTTTTCTAGATCTTACCTAATTAGATCTCTATAGATAAATAACATTGTCTAGGGGTTTTGATTAGGATGGGGGACCTTTTGATAAGTTTTCTATGTTATTTGTGAGTGAGGAAAAAATACAGTAAAAGATAATATGTTGAACAATAGATATATGAATTTGTATGATGAGCCATTATTTCACATGTGTGGGCCCTATGAAAAAAAAATATGTAATTCCCTGGCCTAGAAAACATATCCAAATAGGGATTAAACTGTCCCATGATAAGACATGAATGGCATTCCCAATCACTACAAGATGGCCACTAGCACTTGAGAATCCATAAATAACTAGAGGGAATGATTATTTTCGTAACTATAAAAATATAAAAGGAATATAGATTAATAAAATATACATGAAATAGGAATACTGATTAATAAATTTTAAAAATAGTAGAAATACAACCCAAGGTTGTAAGTTAAAGGAAATGAAAATTTCCTATGAACATCCAATGGGATGAGAATGCAGATGAACAACAACTAATCTCTATGACATATGGTAAATTCCCCCCAACCTCACAACCATCTTCCCATACACAACTAACATAAACCCCACCAAATAATCAATAACCCATTACATTTCCTGCATTAGAAAAAACAAGGTCTTCAAACCATCAATTGTGTGTGTAGGGTGTTAGATAAACATGATCATTAGGATCCCACTCAAGTGTTTCTTATCACATCTCTATACAACAATACCAATATGATTAATTTAAATAAAACATATCATTATATGTTTTCAAATATTTTTATATGAAAATCATGTAATACATTTCTCCATATTAAAAATCATTCATAGTCTAGGTAAAATATTTTTAAATAATAACATTAAAATAAACATTTAAATCAATCAAATAAAGATTCATACCATTTCAAGACCAAAAATATAAATCCAACGCACAGTGGTAAATACCTCTTGGAAAAAAGGCCATGCTTGCTGGGTCACTCATACCTCAATCAAAGGCATGAAAACTGTGTGCAATCAAGTCACTATATCACATGAATAAAAGCATAGGGAAAATAGAAGCACCAAAGAGAGTTCACCTACTAAAATATCAATATATTTTCTAGAGACAACATATCTGCGATCTAAAAATAGAGGAGATCCCTAGAATGTGAGCTAACATAAAATATATAATGTATGTGGCCCAATATTATACCTTCAACCTAAGTGAAAAATGATCTAATTTGAAACATATATATATATAATAAATTCCATAAGGGTTTAATATTTCACAAACAATTCCAAATAGTCATTTATTGACAAAAAACCATTAAAAGAAATTTCACAATCCATTCCACAATTCATTGAACAAAACATTTCACATATATAAATAAGTCAATGAAGATTTCGGAATATTCATTTGTAAAAACTTTTAAAAAATGATGTGCATTCACCATTTATAGAACATAGTCTTGAGATAGATCCAATTACTTTAAACTTGACTTTCACACTAACCACTATAGGATCTAGAGATATGAATAGGGAAGGAAAACAAGAACAATGAATGGAGTAAATATAATTTATTATCACATCCAAAAATCATCTTTCTATGTGTAAAAGTGTTATAGAAGAAGTTATATCAAAACATACCTTGAGAATATCATGCATCGCTCCACAAAAAACATAAGATCTGACCATAGAAAGAAAAACACCAAAGGGATATTTATGAGATTGTAGAATTAATATAAGATGATCAATAGATACTAAAAGTGAAACCCACACCACTAAAAAATATAAGAGAAAAATATAAAACCAAAATATAAAGAGCAAACATACCAATAGAGGAGAAAAAAACCAATAGATCAAAAAACCAGTTAGATTATCTCGAAAATGATTTATTTATACAAAATATCCTCAAGGAGACCCGGTTTTTGAGGGAGGAGTTGAATGACTAATGGAATATGGATTAGGAATAGAAAAGTTTAAATCTACTAGAAAAAAAAATTCATGAAATGAATCATTTATACATGTCAGGAACATCTGGGATAGACTATTAGTAGAAAATAACATCACCTTGGCCTAAATTTTTTAAGACATAGGTCCAAATTTGAAAAACATATCAGGTCATGAATGTGTTTCATGTCTTAAAATAATCCCACATAACTTCTTACCAAGATTAGTTCATTTCATGAATCATCAATTCATGTAATTAACTATATCATGGAGTTTTATATTCTATCATTAACATCATCTCCTATTTTGAAAAAAAATCAACCAATTTAAAAAAACCATATAATATGAATCAATCCTAAAACGAGGCATACCATAAATCTGAGGATATTATAACTCCCCAATTAATTGGTTATTATGTCCCCATAAAGTTATATGGATGAAGGATTGTCCAAAAATTTAAGTTCAAACTACTTCCTCATGGATGATTCATGCTCCCAAGTCTCATGTGACTCTTATCTATGCATCCGTAACAGTATAAAAAGTGGAATAGACTTCCCACATGATACTTTAAAAGATTAATTAATAGTCTCCATTGGTTTCCCCACAAAATAGAAATCTAATCCAACTAAATATGTTCCTAAATCAAAACATGTGATGGGACATGGTGGTACTTATTAATTTGAGATATGGGGAAAATAATGTATGCACATCAATAGTTCTTGTAATTCAAGCCTATAAGAATCCAAACAAAGATGTTAAGTGATGTCAAATGGATTAATTATCTTGGATCCATCTTCATTTACTTCCAAATCCATCCATGTCCTAATAAAGGATAAAATTTCATGATTTTATGGACACCAATGGAAAACTCTAATGGATGATGATGGAATATATATACAATTTCTAAGGATTGTGATATTTAACCAATCATCAACATATATGCTCAATACTCACCAATGTGTCTTGAGTAATAATATAACCAACTATAGAGACCCCTCCCAACTCTAACCATTAATGATATAAACTACATGGGAAACAATATAAATATTTGGAGGGATCCATTAAGATCAATTATTGGAAACAATTATTACAAGTGAACTTGTCTAGTCCGTGATGGTTGTCCAACCATCCACATAAATAAAATATATAAGAATGAATCACATCCACCATAATCTTTTAGAATACTCTATTGGAGAATTATTCTATGGAAGATAATCTATAATAAATTTCACATAAGCCTCCATCATCTCTTAAGGAGTCTTCCTAAATCTAGATGTAAACTTGTGATACTTTTAAAAAACAATGGAAAAAGGAACCATATGAAACCTAACAACATCCAAAATGTATATATTACCTTGATATTAGACCTTGGTGGTGTCCCTGATTGGAATAAAATGAGATGATTTCATTAACTATAAAATAATTACCCATCGAGAATTATTTCCCCAGAGAGTCCCCAGAAATCCACGGATGAAGAACACAAACACCATAACTCATTTAAAAGCTGGTATCATAAGAGGATGGATCAGAAAAAATAGTTTCTAGTGATATGACATTATATTCTAGTATGTGTAACAATGGGACACATAATCAACAATGTCACACTTGATAACCTACCCCCAAAAATGAATTCTCATTTCATAATACATCTTCATAGTTCCAGGTTAAACAGATAGTGATGAACCATGGAAATAATGAAATGTTAAATTCCATAAAATGACGGGAAAATAAATTTATCCAAAATTTGAAGAATACCATTAAATGTAAGGAACTAACTAAAAATAGTCTCTATAATATATAAGGTTTACTTTATTCCTTTGAACTCATCATCCAACTACTAGTTCATTAAAATTGACTAAAATAGGGATGATAAATAAAAACTCCTTAAAATCATGCATGAATCCTCCTCATGTGCATCCATATGAAACTAACTGATAATACCCATAAGTTTCCATTCATATTATGATTCAAATACACCACATGGTGTAAAATTATACTGAGGTTTCCAACGATGGCATTTCCCTTCATTAGGATATAAGAAATATTAATGTTGAATATATGGATGTATTCCACCCCCACCTCTTCCTAATTTTCTATGTGATTATAAGAAAATCTTAGAATTTTATGAATATATAAGACCATGAAAATCTCCCTATAATGATGGTGTCACCAAAAATTATGCACATGAATAAAAATGGTGAACTCCAAATCATGAGTGGGGTAATTATTCTCATGTGGAAGAAGTTGATTAGACCTTTATTTCATCCCATGATCATATTGTATAAGCATGAACCCAAACCCACAACAAAAGTGTCACACTATACCACATAACCCCTATCATGATTAGGTAAGATCAAGATAAGAGATTATGATAGAATCCATTTCAAATCATAATTTTTTTTACATTTTGAATTACTTGATAATTTCACCTCATTCTTTGTAATATCAGTCATAGGTGATGGAAACATTGTGAGATCCTTGAAAGATTAAAAATAGAATAAAGAAAGACCTATGAAGATCTGAATCTTGAAGACATCCCTTGGTTCATCCTATGAAGAGACAATCTTATCGTTTTCATGATCAACTAAGAGACAATATTATGAACTCATGCTTCATAGTAACATTACCTATTAGAGCAAAAAACTAATTCCAAAATTTTCCCATAAAAATAGTGACTCATAAATATTTCCAAAAAAATAGAGAAGGTGCTCACTCTTATGATCATATATTGAGTTATCCATTATATCAACCATAAAAATCATGAATTAATAGTCCATATGATGATGTAATATCCATTTTATCACAGGAAGAAAATATTTAAGAGCATTAGTTAGGTCAAAATTCAATAAAATATTTTTGTAATAGACATACCTTGTCTTGAATGATGTATTTTGGACATCTAAAATTAAAACCATGAGATGATGACACACCTACTATATGTTGATCTTATAATACCAATCCCCCCATTTAGTGTATGAAAATGGGTATTCACTCATGCATGAATCCTTTAAATTTCAATGAAATCCTTTATTTTGGATCTATTATGGATGAAAATGGTCTAGAAAATGTCCCAATGGTGTATGCGGCCTGTTCTTATACAAGAAGCCATATTTTGTGGTAAAGTGGTCCAATATCATGATTAGAGGAAACCATGAGGGTAGGATGCACTATTATATCTAATCGTGTTGATGGTTTGCAATTTTGAAAATAACCATATCATACATTTGGTAAATTGTTGACCTAGTCAGGAAACCTAACCATGTGGAATGCCTCATTTCTATACGGACCCATGCACGACTAGTGGATAGTTTGGAAAACCTTGTGAAAAAACCTTTCACATGGTAATTTTTGTGTAATTTTACATTTTAACCATTAATGATCTAATTAAACATTTCTTATTACTGAATATAAATTCTAAAATAAATAACCTCCATTTTATCTCATTTTGGATATTTTTAAGGCCTCACCTAGGTATCAAGATATCTCCTTTACATGGGATCCATTTGAGCTTCCATTCATCATGTTGGATGCGCAAGGATAAGTACTCAAGTCCTTTTTAGACGTTAATTGTCCCTCTTGTTCTCAATCTATTAATTGAGGTGTGAGTATTTTTACAAATTTTTTCAGATATAATTCATTCTATGAAACATTATAGGCTAATAATGGACCAGGAGAGCCATATAAGCCAATGGTGGGTGATATATAACTCATACATCATGTTCATTGAATTTTGAAATTATGTGTTCCTCCCACATATTCCATCAAATTTTTCTTATTGAATATATATTCTATGTTTATAATCATCATAATCATATGGTTATGATCTTTAAAAATATGAGATTAGTTTTTGGTGGTTATGCCAAAAAATTCTTCAATCCCATGTAGTAAGTTTTTCCATAACTGTAATTTTAGTGTTTAGACATGTTTGAGTCACCCTTCTAGTGTTACATGGATTTTCCTTTCTATGGGTAAAACTTTTATATTAAATATATTAATTTATATTGTGAATTTCATAATGGAATTTACCATGTAGTATCTCCACTTGACCCACATGAGGCAAGTCTTCTATTTGATATTTTTATGTGAAATTGAAATTGGAATGTATAAAAGTATATAACTTGGAATTTTTAAATATATATATTTAATACATTTAATGTCTTTATCACCCCTTACCATGTTAATGGAATGTAACATAATGAACCTTGATTTATTAAATTTCCTTAAATGGGTTAAATTTAATGGTTCCATGCTACTTTTCCTTGTCACACTAATGAAAGGAAAGTCTTGATCCAAATGGCCATATTGATTAATTATGACTTGATTAAATGGTTGCAAGACCAATTTTCATTTTAACACTATGAGAAATTAATTGATTGATCCTTATGAATTATATATGACATCATTATCAAAATTGGATTGGCCAAACTCAATATCTCTATGGATTCCATAGGTAATGACTTGAGAACTTGAGGACCCCATTACAAATTAAACGATACAACGTTCTTTGTATGAGACCCACCTATAACCCGTTCATTATCAAACTTTGGATACTTGTTATGAAACCATAGGATCCCTCATGTAGTATTACATGATGCCTTGGATACACTCATTGGATCTAGCATTGACATGTAGGTTCCATTGTTATATCCCATCAGGCCGCGTCATTTCTTAGCCCCATTTTACCTTGTATGGAATCCTTAGACTCGGTAGGCATCTTAATGTGGAAATTATTGGAAAATACTCCTTGTATTACACTATATCCCTTAGCTAGTCTATAGTGATTACTAATTTGTTGTACGTTGAGGTCTATGTTTTCTCAGTTGTTACCTTGGTACTTAATTATTTAATATCATTATAGATTTCAATGTTATATCATAGAAAATTCAATATTTCTAATGTTTGACTCATTTATAATATAGTAATAATAAAATAATAAATTGGTTATATGTTCATACACTAGCTGACGGATGAAGCATGTACTTTTTATTTTAGTCACATTGTGCTGATTTAATTTATATATTCAGGCTTTCACACACTATTCCATTACATGGGCCAGATTTTATAGACAAAAATGGTGGTGGTCCATTGAGATGTATCTCACACCCTCTCTAAGCATCTTTTGGTACCAGGGGTAGATTACAAGAACTGAGGTGCTAATAAAGTAAAGCATAATATATCGAACACATGATTGCCTACTGTTTAGGATAAATCGTAATATTTTATGATCGAGTTGAAGCTTGGGATTCTTGTGATCATATTTTTATTTCAATTATACTTTTAATGAATATGTTACGCCTATTGTCTTATATCCGTGTTTTCCAGTTTCCAGTGACTTGAAATATCATCATCAGTTATTCTAGTTTATTCGGTTATTATTATCATTGTCTATTTATTATTTTTTCTTCTTCCACTGTTTACTTATAATGATTATTGTATTTACCTCTATTATTATTTATCCACTTTTCTACACTCTTGTTATGAGGTCATAGTCTCCCCACAGACAGAACCTAGGCCCTAACTACTTGTGAAAAACCTCTTGCATTTGGGGAGATGAGCTTGAGGCTCTTTGGACAACTGGGATCGGGGCACCTATTATGTGGAATCCATGTCTAGGACATCACAAAGTGATATCATATGAGTTTTAATTTCGTAATTTACTATTTGGAGTCAATAGATTAGAGATTAAGAATGATATAGGAGTTGATAATAAGGCATTCGTAGGCATCATGAACCCTGGTTTGGGGGTAAAATCTAAGTTACCCAAAATATAATTGTTGATCTATTTTTATAATTAAAATTGACATTACTTCACCTTTGTGTGACACAAATGTTTTATGGTGGTTATTATCATTACTCTGATTAAGTATTTCTTCCATCCATGGCCTAATGATATGAGGGCAAGGATCATAGTTCATGAATCATTATAAGCACCTAGAATTCACATGTCATGCATATTACCATGCCATGTAGGCTCATTTCATTACTTTCATTATTTGATATTCTAGTGATTTTTTAGTGATGATATGATAGTTATATTATTTTTGTAATGTTCCTTTGTTATGATTGAGTGACTAACTGTCTCAATTCATAATGTGTATGGGACCTTAATGTTTGGGATGCATTATTTACCGAGTCGATCCATTATGATATAAAAAAATCGGTGTCATTTTCAGTTATATGGGGTTTGGGAACTATTTGAATGGGAATGGCAATCCATTATAAAGAGAAACATGGAAGGTAAAATGATGTGGTTTCACATATTTATCCAACATTTTCATTCTAATGAAAAGGTAAAGGTACGAGCCTAGTTAATAAATATGAAATTAAATTAGACGGTTTGAAATAAATGAGGAGTAAAGGTACAATTTAACCTTCATCTATTAGAACCCCTAAAACATATTCTTGACCATTCACCAGTACCCGACTATCAAAGAGGGTAGTTAGAGTATTATACCTTGGGTAGTGAGCCTTTCATTATTTAGATTCTATAAGTGTATCTACCTATCTTATTTAAGTTTGTTCTGAGGAGTGTGCATTGCATTTTTAGACCAATTTTTCCAAGACATACTTATATAATATTCCATGAGTGTGGTGAAGACCACACTATAGACGTAGTGGGACATGAGCAACTAGTCATACCTATAGAACACCTATGGCCCCACCTACAATACATGATACAGTCAATGATGATCATATTCATTATTTTTTCTTGCATATGATGCAGTCCATGAATGGTGCTCCACAAGATTCACCTATGATGGATGATCTGACTCACGAGTTCCATATCTATCACCCTTACACCTTTTCGAGGGATGGAGGTCCACATGATATGGGGTCTTGGTTGGGGGCCTCCCTATCTATCCTTGAGCATTTGGAAACACCTCCAGTGCGGAGGGTCAAGATTTAAATATACATTCTTTGGGATTGGTCCAATAATTGGTGGGATGTGATTTCCCAGGATGGTCACCATTAGGGAATGGAATGGGTTGATTTCCAGATTTCCTTATATGATCTAAACTTTCTTCAAACGCTAAGGGCTAACAAAGATAGATACTTCATGCATCTCGAGTAGGGATCTATATCAGTTATGTAATAATAATCACAATTCAATGAGTTATAGTTCATTGGTCTACTTATATCCAGTGATGATCTTTCACGTGCTAGAAACATTGAGGATGTGTGTGTGTATGCCATCCGTACACAAGTGAATGTCATTATCCCTCCAACATTTTATGAAATAGTCAATCAAGCTCATATCAATGAGTCTAACGTACGGGAAAACTATATCACTAGGGATAAAGGATATGTACCGTGGTAGTATAATAGTTCTTCCAGTGGTAGGAAATGTTCCCTCACGGTTTTTCAATGGTGTTGTGACAACCAAACTACCCATTTTGTTAACCCCACAGTGTGTCATTGGTATGGAATATGAGGGAACCTGAAGAATCATTATGATAGAGACCCAATGAATTTCTAGTATTAAAACCATTTGGGGAATCATTAACGATTCTCCAACACCTTTCCGCCGACTTTGTGTAGAAAATGATCAGCACAAGATCCACCTTCAGGAGTGGGTTATTTTGTGCCATGTTCAGCAGGGTGTTAGAATAGAACCAGAAGAAATGGAAAAGGAGGAGGTTATGGACAAGGTAGTCAGACCCATGATCATCATTAGTGCAAACCGAGTAGTTAGTACTGTGGTAGTCATATTGTTGCATAGGTTCATGGATCAGGCCTGTCCCTTGCACTTCAGCTTATACAGAAGGATCAGGCCGCAAGACCATCTACTATACGAGGTATTATTCTAGTGGAATATAGTATGGTATTTTCATTATTTGATACATGTTATTTTTACTCCTTTTTCTCCATATATATCATGGAAATTCTCAAACTATAGATACAATATTACTGTGGTTTAAAGACCCTATATACACTGTTAGGATTGTAGTTAAAGGGAATAAGCTAATGTAGGGACTATCCCCTTGACATAGGAAATTAACCTTTCTTGTGCGACCACTTTGTTATCGAGTTGAAATAATTTTATAACATTAATAGGATGGATTGGTTGGTTAAGTATCACGATGTTTTGGACGATGTTTTAATAGGGTACCTTTTACATCACTATAGGGAAGTAGTTATCTATATAGGGGGTTAGTGGGATGCCTTTGTTGGTAGACAAGGATCAATGAATCATGGTCAAGGGGGTGTGACCACCCATATTGAGAATCTCTTCATTGAGGATCAGGACTTATGTAAACTAGATTTCCCTCCAGTAGTAGATTGTTTTAGTGATGTTTTTATTGATGATTTTTTGTCTTACCCCCTGATAGGGAGGTAGATTTTATGATTAATCTTGTCCTAATATCAGCTCCAATGTCCATTACTCCATAGAGGATGGAACCTAGTGATCTCTATGAACTCATGTGGAAATTAGAGGATCTATAAGAAATATGTTTAATACGTCCAAATACATCCTCTTGTAGTTTTCTGATGCGTTTCTCCAAGAATGTGGATGAAAACATATGTCTATGCGTGGATTTAAAAAAGTTGAAATAGATATCAGTGATGAACTCAAATCCATATCCTTGAATAGATGATATTTTCTACTAGATCCGAGAATCTTGGGTCCTTTCTAAGATTCACCTATGGATTTGATATCCCCAAGTGCGTGTAAGGACATCATACATACCTCATACAACTTTCTATAGAAGTTATGGTCTTCATGATTAACATTTTTTGTTCAATATCATTGATGCACCTCCTATTTTCATGGATTTAATGAATACGTTTTTCATCCTTATCTAGATTATTTTGTTGTGGTATTTTTGGATGACATATTGGCATATTCGCAAACTCGTAATGACTATGACAAGAACATTGAGATCATTATGAGTACACTTAAAGGGAATTGTCTTTATTATATTCCAAATAAGTGCCACTCTTGGATAGAAAAAGTTCATTTCATGGGTTATTTAATATCAAATTAAGAGTATCAGCTTCCCTATAAAAGGTTAGTGTTGTAGTTTCCTAGGATCATCCCAATAACATGTATGATATAAGGAATTTTTTTGGGATGGATGGATAGTACATATGTTTCATACTATAATTTTCCCACCATTATTCTACTATTACATTCCTTAAAAAGAAGGGTGTTAATTTCATGTGCTTAGAAATTTGTGATGAATACTTTTAGGAGCTAAAATGGAGGTTTGTCTCAGTACCTATTCTGACTCTACTAGAGCTAAATAGAGGTCATTTCATCATCTGTGATGCATCAAGTAACAGATTAGCAGTAGTACTGATGAAATAGGACAAATTCATTGTGTATGGATGTTGACAGTTGACGACTCATGAAAATATTACCAACCACATGACCTTGAGCTAGCAACAGTGGTCCATGCCTTACATTGCAGGAGACAATATCTATTGGTTGATTGATTTTTAGTGTACACAGACCATAAGAGCCTCAAATATATCATTTCCCAATGTGAATTAAATACCAGAATGTTGTGATGGGACAAATATATTCAGTCCTTTGATATCATGCTTGCTTATACACCTAGAAAGGGAAATTTAGTTGTTGATGTGCTAATTCATAAAACTCACGAACATGTCCTACGAGAAGACAAAGATGAATGAAAATTAATGGCCCTATTCTATGAGATGCATCTTGAGTTTCATGATACTCATTAGAAGTCTTACCACTCATACATGAATGTTACCTCTTCCCTATTGAGATGGTAAAGGGTGCAAAATTTTCACATCTAGAAGGCTTGGTTCTCCATGAGAGTATATCAGGATGTAACCCACCTTCTGATTGGTTTATATGAAGAAATAAAATAAAGAATTTTAAATGGGATGTTTGGGTTACTATAGATATGAGAGAGGAGTTAATGTAATTTTCCCACACTTTTAATTGCGTAGTTCATCCTGGAATCTCCAAAATGTGTCATGATTTACGATGCCGGTATTAGTGACCTGGGATGAATCATCAGATTTTAGGATTTATGACTAGGTGTTCCACCTATTAGTAGGTAAATATAGATCATTAGAGACAAGTATACTTGTTACATCCACTTCCAATCCCAGGATGGAAATGGGAAGATGTTTCTATGGATTTTGTAGTCAGTTACCTAGGTCACAGAGGGGTAGTGACACCGTATGGGTAGTTATTGACTGAACAATGAAAGCATCCCACTTCATTTCTATTGGTGGTACTTTCTTAGTTTAATATATTGGAATAATAAATGTATTTGTGATTATACAACTACAATGGGGCCAATGTACTATCATTTAGATTTTGATTCCCACTTTTCATCACAATTCTCACAGGGCTTGTAGAAAAAAATTGGTAAACAGGTGCTTATAAGCTCAACATTTCACCCTCAGACTACTAGAAAATTAGAACAGAGGATACATGTTTTAGAGGACATTATTTGCACAAATGACCTTGATTTCAATAGTTCATGGGAGAAGTATATCCCTCTTATAGATTTATCCTATAATAATATCTTTTAGGAAACAATTTAGATGGATCTTTTTGAGACCATATAAGGTAGGTCATATCGTTCACCGCTATGAAGGCCAGAGGGAGGTCAGGTATCCCTACTTGGTCCTCATATCATACAATAGACTTTAGAGAAGGTTTAGCTGATTAGGAATTGTATGACTACTTGTTAGTCTATATATAAATATTATGTCGATAGCATCCGAAGACCACTGGAGATTGAGGTCATTGATTGTATTATCCCTCGGGTATCACCCAAGCTAGGGAATAGACAAATACAGAAGAAATGGAAGAAGTCACCTCATTACGTAGGCTTGTTTGAAATTCTAAAGAGACTTGGTCCAATATCCTATCAGTTGTTATTACCAGAGAAGAACCATGTCATGAATGATGTCTTCCAAGTTTTATAGCTTCACCAATATCATGAAAACCCATCTCACAAATTTTATCCTAAGGAAGATGAGTTAGATGATGATGGATACTTTAAGAAGTATCCAATACACATCATTTACTAATGCACAAATGCTCTATGAGGTCAGTCTGTCCCTCTAGTATGGGTGTTGCAAATGCATGACCACATGTTCGGTGATACATAGGAGAGGGGGGCCTAAGTATGTGTTTAGTGGCCAAAGTTCCCCTCAGAAAGTGTTTCACCACCCTAGTAATAAGATCTTGGGGATAAATTCTTTTAAGGGGGGAAGACCATAAGAGCATGGATTTTCATTCAGGTATGGATCCTTTGAATTTTGTTCTATTTCTTTACTTTGGTCATATTATAGATGAATAATGGGTTAGGGGATTTCCCATGGGTTTCTATGGATTGTTATTATCATGGAAGCCAACTTTTGGGGAAAATTGAGCATATCTAAGAGTTTGATAAAACTATTTGGTTATACCACACAGTTAGATCAAATAGTGAAGATGGTTTGTATTTTCAGGCATATCCATCTCAAATGGTTGGCACATGGTTCACCTAACTATATCACCTAACCACCTAGTATTCTCCTTTTCTCTAGGTTCTCATGTAGTGTTGTTGCAGAATTTGTAAAAGCATATGAAAAAACCATGTATGGGCTAATTTTTGGGCAATTCTACATTTTTACCACTAATGATCAAATTAAACACTTCTTCTTCCCTAATCCAAATTCCAACAAAAAAACATCAAATTTCTCTCATTTTCGAGATTTTGAAGGACTAAACGAGGGATCAAGATATTTCTATCATACGAGATTCATTTGAGCTTCAATTAATCACATTGTATGTGCAACGTTATGTACTCGTGTTCTCTTTAGCACTTCTTCATCCCTTTTTCTTTCGACCTAGTTATCTAGGAGTGAACAATTTTATTCATTTCTCAAATATACTCTATTACAATCCAAATTTAAGGATAATACAAGATGTGGAGAGTCATAAAAGCCTATGTTGGGTGTTCTATAACTCATCAGTCATGTTTTTCGATTTTGGAAATTATGTGTGGGTCCCACCGATTCAATTGAGTGTCATTTTAGAATTTATGTTTCATGATTATAATCATCAGAACAATATTGTTATGATATGTCCAAATATGTAATTATTTTTTTGTGGTTATTCCCAAGACTCTAACCATACCATGTAGTATGTTTTTCCATAATTTTCATTTTAGTGTTTTGACTTGTTTGAGCAGCCGTTCGGGTATGCCTTAGCATGACCTTTCAAAAGGTAAGGTTTTTATATTAAATGGATTGATTTAAATATTGAATTGTATAGAATAAATTTCCATGAATGATCACCACTTGACTGACCTAAATAATGTGATTCAATTTTATAATTAAATGTGAAATATAAATTCGAATGTATACTAATTATATTACATGTACTTTTTAAATGTAATTGAATAATAGGTTTCATGTCCATAGCAGAACGTACCATGATAATGTAAGGTAACATAGTGACCTTTAATTTATGAAAATTCTATAAATGGATTATATTGAATGGTTTCATGCTAATTGGTCTTTCCACACTAATGAAAGGCAAGTCTTTAACCAAAAAAACTAATTAATTAATTATGTCTTGATTAAATAGAGGAATGATAAATTAACCTTATCACAATATTGAAATGTAATGGATTCAACCCTATGAAATATATATTACATTATTATAAAAAATGGGAGTTTTCTGAATTTGGATCTCTATGGTTCCTTAGGGAATTCATTGAGAACTCAAGGTATCCATTTAGAAATCAAGGATATAGCTTTATTAGGTTGATACAAAACTTGAACCTGATATTTTTCTAAATTTGGATTTTCGGTATGAAAACCTTGGATTCCTCATGTAGTACTACAAGATTCCATGGATACTGCCTTTGTATACAACATTTACAAGTAGGTTCCATGGTTAATTCTCCTCCGGACCAGTTATTTCTTAGCCCCTTTTTACCTTGGATGAACTCCTTGGACATGGTAGGCATCTAATTGGGGACTCATTTGGACAATTCATATTGGATTACACTCTTACCCATTAGCATGCTATAGTAAATAATAATTTGGATACCCTTGAGGACTATATTTCCTTGTTTGTTACATTGGATCTTCATTATTTAATATCATTACATGAATCTATTTTACATTGTGGAACCTTCAATATTTCTAATGTGTGTCGTATTTATAAACTAGTAATAATTAAATTATGAATTGGTTACATGTTCAGAAATTATACCAGGGATAATTTATCTAATTCCATATTTAGTTACATTGTACAAATTTAATTTATATATGAATTCATGGACACTATTACACTTCTATTAAATGATTGGATGTTATAGAAACCATTAGTGGTGGACCCTTGATATTTATATCACACCCTCTCATGGTGTTGTTTGGAAGATGGGGAAGATTAAATGAATGTAGGTGTTGATAAAGGGCAACATACAACTTATAAGAATTGATTGATTACTTTTTTGGATGGATCTAGAAAGCAGATGACTGATCCATAGATTGGGATGGTTGGGATAGTATTTTGATTTCATTTATATAGTTGTTAAACATGTTATGCCTATTTTATTGTATCCATGTTTTCCAGTTTCTAGTGACATGAAATATTATGATTATTTATTCTAGTTGATTCAGTTATAATTATCATTGTACATCTATTATTTTATCTTTTGAAACTATTTATATATATTGATTCAACAATTTACCTCTTTAATTATTTATCTATAATGCTACACTCCAATAATGAGGGCATAGTCTCCCCATGGACATTCCCTAGCCCCTAATTTTTATTCAATAGCCTCTGGATTTTGGGGAGATACACTTGAGTCCATGTGGCCCATCGGGCTCAGAGAACCTATTAAGTGGCATTCTGGCCTGTGATGTCACAATAACTACTCAAACTAGTCATCAATATAGGGAATGTGATAGTTGTTATTATAAGTCACTCGGTTTACCATTCAGTAGTATATATAGATGAATCTACTCTCAAAAAGATAATAAAATAGAAAAATCCATTCTCAGAAAGATCTTCTAATTAAACTATTATCTTTTACAACTCAACATGTTCTATATGATAAGAGGGTATATAAAGAAGCAGTGTACCTGACACTTGATAAATCAGGATCTCAATATCCATCTATGGTGGAAAATGGGTGAATTTTTCTAATAAGAAAACAAATAAGTCTAAAATAACCAAGAAAGGATCTCCATGTGAAGAAGTATTATCATCCACAATTCTAATGAAAGACAACATACTATAAATCATTTGGTGGAAGGTCCTGCGTGACCGAAGCTCTGGTCCAACTATCCCTGGAACACCTAAGAGATGTCATCAGCAATACATAATGAAATACAGAGATGATAATAATTAACCTCATCATAATAATAAATGATCCAATCCATTATAATGTTTTCATTTAATTGATCCATACAGAGAACTATAATTTCTTACAGTAACACTACAATATCTATTGATTGAGAACACACTAGAAACCAAAACACCAACTCCTTCCAATTTCCAATTGGTATCACTTGATCTATAAAAGAGGCATGAGATCTGTATAATTCTTTAGAACATAAAAAAACGGGAAATGTAAATAAGTGTGAGGCAATTGTATTTAATAGATATGTTTGTATAAAATATGAAACATAGTTATTACCCCACACATTTACAAGAACAACTTCAACATGCATCAGAAACTCATCCATTTCATGTAGGTTATTAAATATCGAGGAATGTGGTTAGATCCATATGGATTTGTATGATTCTTTAAATTCCATGGTAGTATTTAGATATGAGTATCTCTAACCATAATAGAAAATTTTCTTTGTTTTGAATAACCTATGTAGGTGGCCTCGACAGAAAAAAACACCACAAATATTCAATGGTGTAGGACTATAAGGTCAGGTGTGACCTACCTTTCCACATTGGTCGAAAGTTGGGTCATGAATTTGGATACTGTTTATGGTCTATATGTGTCCCACTACTCCAAACTACCTCAACCACCCTTTTTATTTTTATGATAATTTCTCTTCATTCCTTGTATTTCTATGAAATTTCCGTTATATGGAAAGTAGAGGTAGAGAATCCAATATTTCCAGCCATATCCATTTCCACATTTATATAAATTTCAACTATCTCTACCTACATGTAATAAAACCGTACACATTCTAGGGAATAAATTTCAAGTATCATTATTTTATTGTATTTATAAGATTTATGCTT
Organism: Viscum album; assembly: GCA_963277665.1. Lineage (NCBI taxonomy): Eukaryota > Viridiplantae > Streptophyta > Magnoliopsida > Santalales > Viscaceae > Viscum > Viscum album. The sequence continues at coordinate 1,303,969,661 of OY728141.1, forward strand.
ATCATCCATCACCACATTAAATAAAAAAGAACAATCTCAAAAAAATAGTTGGTGTACTCCGACACTGAATACTATTTGTACAGTAAGGAGAGAACTCTATGTAAACCACTATCATTCTCATTTATGGGTATAATTATTAAATGAAAAAGGTCTTGATTACATTCCACTCTTAACCCACATGATGGTTGTCAAGAAGCATAGAATCCCACCACTTCTTATTGGGACCCTGGAGCTTAACCATTTCACATTTTTAATTTTCTATCTCAATTTTCTCTAGGAATTCGATAAATTGATCAATACTTTCTATCTACATGAGAACCTTTTTGGTTCACTAATACCCTTATAGGATAATATCATCCCCTATTGGAACTCTCGATTTCGATCCTTGTCTCTAAAAACTCCTTGTTGTGCAACAATAGTTTGGTTATGGTCTTACACTACATTCTTTTCCATAGAATAGATATCTAATATGACATCCTATAAGAGAAATTGATCTTTATGTGCATTTACTTGAGAAACATATCACACTTTACCATCCTATGGAATCTTTGGAAGATCTTTCTAAGGAATTTTCATACACACCATAAATAGATGAAAATGATCAGATGCTGAATATTCTCAGTTTAAACTAGATGACAACAAGAAAGAACTGAGATCAAGGTAAAAATTAAATATAGTAGATACACATCCAAACATCTTATTTTGATTTAATCCTCTTCATGGAAAGATCTTCCAACTTACGCACAAAAACCTACCTATCATGTAATGAAAATAATATCTCTCATCTACCAGCTCCCAATACCTAGAATAACATCCTATTATATAAAAATTTCAAATCCTAACTCCGAAGCCCCGTACAAGTCGATTTTGAACTGGGTCACGAAAATAATAAAAAACTAATTACAGATCCCAAAAATCTAGAGATTAGAACCTAAGAATCCAAAAACAACCAGTGGGGGTAATTTTTGCAGAAACCTGAAACATAATACATATAATATATATATATATATATATAAGAGAAACTAGAATAAAGAATATTATATAGAAATTATTGACAATGGTAGTGATACAACCCATGGTTTCAAGATACATTTAGTCATCAAGTCTCAAAAACAATAAAAATAGGACACCCAAACTAATAACTTCTATTCCATGTGATAAATGAGAAATGTCACACAACCACTCCACCATAATTCCATACCAACAAGACATAAACCATAATACATCATTATTAAGCGTTTCTGTTTCCTATATAAGATAAAACATGGTATATACACCAAAGAGGGAGGGTATAAGATGTGAGATAAAGATTCTTTCTATGATACCACCCATTTTATCCATATGAATCATATATAAAATAATCCCATTATTCTCAATTTCATGAATACAAGGAATGATAAGAAGGTGGAAAATTTTGAATTAAAATCATAGATATGATTTCCCTTTTTGTAAAACATTCACAATCCAAGAGAAATTGACTCAGAAGATAACATTTGAAAAATCATTTAATTCAATCATATCCAGTACCATATCATCTCAGTACCAACAGTAAAAAAGCCAATTCACAATGGTAAAAACCCATAGGATAACAATGGTAATTCAAGCTAGGTCACCCGTAACTCAATCAAAATCATGACTAGTGTTCACACTCAAGTCATTAAATCTGATGCATCAAAGAAAAGGAAATATAAGAACACTCTAGAAATTAGACCCCTTACAATTGAATCCATTTTCTAGATTCAATATTTCTATGATCAAGAAATGGAGGAGAACCCCATAATGTTAACACTTACAGTATCAAATAGTATATGCCTAATAATACACCTTGAAACTGTTTAACAATGGATCCCATGAATGGAATATCAATAAATTCAACCACAACATGATTTCGCATTTATCAAACAATTCCAAAAAACCCTTTATTCATAATAAAATGGTTTCAAAACGAATTTTATAATCAATATCACAATTATTTGATAAACAATATTCACACACAGAAAAATCATTAAAGAGTCATGATATTTAATTTTGATTTATTTTAATAAATCAAGAGATCTCAATTTTCATTGAATATTGTCTAGAGAAAGAACCAGAAACTTTAATCTTGAGTCACACACTAAACATGATGGGATCAACACATAATGAAAGGGTAGGAACACAAGAAAAATAAAATGAGGTCATATCATTGATTCTAAAATATTAAAAACTTGATTCCATATAAAAGAAAGTTCTAAATGGTAGTTAAATTAATACATACCTAGAGAATATGACATGCCTAAACAGAACCAATATAAGACATGTCCTCCAGAGGTCAATCAAACAAGGGATCTATAAGAGATTGGAGAAGGATGATAAACTGATAAATAAAACCCAATAAATATATCCCAAACCACTGCTAAATTCATGTGAATCATTATAAATGATAATATAAATATTACACATAATAAAATAGGAGAAACCAACCATCCTATAGAAAAAATTTCTTCTTAGATAGACCTAGAAGATATAGATTAAAAAAAATCTCTTAGAGGAGACCTGGGGTAAAAGGGAGGAGGTTAAAGATAAATGGGATATGTGTTCTTCTTGAAACAAATTTAACACATTGGAATATTAATGACTAAAAAACATGAACTATTTACTCATGATGTGAACATTCAAGATGGAATATACAATAAAAACACATCACCATTTTTCAATATCATGAAAGCCCAATTCATGATGTAAACAACATATCAAGTAATGCACAATTTTCATAACAAAAACTAAACAATCATGTGTTCTGCCAAGGATTGATTCATGTCTTGGATTATTAATTCAAAATATTAGATGGTTTATATTGATTTTTTTCATCCTTTATACATCTAATTACATAAATTCCAAAAACAAACCTCAACCAATTTATTAACATCCTATATAATGAATCAAGTATTAATAAGAGTCATTACATAAAATAGACGATGTTACACACCATGATTTATTCACTAAGTCATTTTCAAACTAGGGATAACTGATATTTTATGATACCATCTCATATAAAATAGCTGATTTCAACAATAATTTTTGGCTCACATACTTTGTGATCTACGTTTCAAAGAATTAGGCACTCCCACCAAACCCATATGTCATGACTTATAAAAATCACAGCTCATTGGAAACATATCAATTCATATCCCGAAATTCACACATACAATCATGTGTAAAACCAAAAACTCAATGGTTCTCACATATATTAACATCAGGCATCATATACTAATTCATCATATTACTAGTGAAATTATTCTAATTGGGAATATTCATAATAGAGTACCCACTTTAGAATAATGATATCCAGAAAATCCTTACAAGGAATCAATATATGGGAACCATACCCTAAAAGATTACTATCCCATATATCATTGATCTCATTCAAAAAACAACATTATCCTAGAAGATATGTGTTTAAAACCCACAACCATATGATTCTGTTAAGTAGAATGCCACCAAAAAAACCATATGGTGAATCACCATATTGTTTTTTGTCGATATGTTAACCAACTAAACATATTTTCTTGATTACCCAAAAGGGGTGTATCATGATGGAATAAAATTAGAATATTTAATTACCTATATTTATCTATAAAACCATTACATATATATACATATAGTGTATAATCAGTAATAATGAACCTTTAGTTATAGATCTACAAGGGTTGCTTTATAAAGGAAACATATAATTGTTTAGTTGAGAAGAATTTCACCAACATATTTTATAGAAAAAAAGTATATATATACATAGATAATTTAAAGATAAAAACACTCTATCATTTTTGAAGTTAGGAACACCCAAGTATGAATATGTCATGTAAATACTATATTCCAAATATGATGCATGAGCACTAGCTTCCTTCTGACATGCCGAGAAAAAACACTAACAAATCATAAATCAAATAATATATGTGATTTATTCTAAGTGTAATAGTACAACCATAAATTATTAATAAATAATTTTAATTCCACACACCTTATAACAAGGTATTTCCATTAAAAAATGTGGTCATGGTTCACATATCTATGGTTTATCAGATTCCCCAACACATTCCTATGTATAAATCTCACAACCACCCCAAAAGGATAGAAAAATAAAAAACTTGTAGAAACCATTATTTTAGTCCCAATAATGTTATAATATAATGTTTGGACAACCCGTACCTAGTTTACTCAACACTAACTAGACCTTTTCATCACATAAAATCAGACCCATCTCCCCATATTCTAGTAGTCTATGACTAGAAGAAAGGGTATATAGTTTTTTCATGAGGATAATATACACCAATAATAAATCTCACAATAACATAAAATTAACAAAATTATATCTATAATTATTAATAATTAGAACTCATAGTATAAAAAACAACAACACTATAAAAAATGTAATATGAAAACATACAGTCTGATTGATTCACATTCATGCTAGTATACAAAGACTGGTTACCAACTAGGTTGGTCATAATAAAAATAAATAAAATATTAATATAAATTTGATTCTATAACTCTATCTTTATGTCTCACATATTCATTGACTATGATCCCATCTATGAAATCCCATTTAATCATTCCACACTAGGATTCCACTAAACCTGAAACTGTAAACATTGAGGTCTGATTAATTACCCAAGTACTATTAATACCCTGTAATGAGACGAGTACAAATTCATAGGTAACTAAATTTTTTTCCTATAAAATAAAGGTAAATGTAGTGTTTCCGGATAAGGTATTCCTAGATAAATAAATAATTAAAATGTGGAAGCAAAAAAATAAATATCCACCATTGATCATCATCTTCTAACATAACACCCTATATTAACATTACTAGCTGTTCTTAGTGGAAAATTGTGTTTTTTCAAATAAAAAACACTACAAAAGGTATTGGACTGCTCATTCATATAGGGTCAAGAATAATTATTTGATATTTGGAAATATGATAAAGCATTCGAGCAGTACTATAAATAAATTTGATCACTAAGAGGTAATCCTAAGTGATGAATACATGTCATGCATTATCACCAAGTATGAGTTAAGAATACTAGGCAATAAACGATGAAAATTTTTCCTCATCGATTCATATAATATGATCCAAAAATATCATTAGTAATTAAGATTCATCAACAATTATTAGTAGGGAATCCTAGAAAATAAATATTAATCAGTTATAATTTCCAATTCCTAATATGTGTTCCTAGGAAATAAATAATCATCTAGCTAGAAACAGCTATGTAATAGGTAATCCTAGGTAGAAAATAGTCATTAGAAATCATCACATATTTATAGGATATGACCCAAGTTAATCTATATAACCTCAGACATATAAAGGATCCTATACTTCTAATGAATTAGATATATAATAGACACATTATAGGTGTAGTATTTACCTCCTATGATATTTCAAAAATAATAATGAAAACATTGGTTATCCATCAACCAAAATCCATATTGAATAACCATATTCAATCTCTCAGTAGGCCAACCTATAATTCCTATGTCCATATGAGTCTCAGATCATTATTCCAAATTCTAATGGGACACCCAAGACCATTAGTACCTATCACATTCACATCCTTCTCCAGAGGAAATATATCACTTGGTCACCCATAGAGGTCCCATAAGACTCCTCAAAACTAATATAGCCTTCTCATATTCCATTATATAAGTCAAAACTCTCATTTCAACACCCTTCACATAGTGGATATATCATCCTTTGATACTATCAATGTACCATTGTCCTCTGAAGAAAAAAATGGAACCACTCCCTACGGTTGTAAAAATCTCATCAACTATCCTAATTCATCACTGGGACATTATCCATATCAATCCACTCCAAAAGGTTCCTTATGGTCTACCCAATGAGGTATTAAAAATTTATATGGGAGAGGAACACACTCCATATACTCATGTCAATGAGCCTAATATCACAAAAAAATATCCAGTTCATCTCATGGCCTTCTCGGTATAAACAATATCAATCCATCATACATCCCTAATTAATGGTCTATGTCACATATCCGGCTATATTAAAATATTAATTTTCATTTAGTTATTACTACTTGGCCAATAAATCACAACATCCGTCATAGCCTTTGGAACATTTTTTATTTCATATAAATGTATTTAATTTTAATAAAAAAATATTATTTTAACAAGTTGATCTCCATTAGTGACATGACCAGACATATTATAAGAACATTAATCCTGAATACCACCAGATAGAAAAAGAATAAGAACCAAATACCTCAATCGAAGATATTCACATTTATAATCACTACTCGAAAACTCTTTATCAAGTTCATATAAAACAATACAACCATAAAACCTCTCTATATTTTTATTTATCATTACAATATATTCCATTTAATTTATTAAAAGAAATTATAAAACTTAATTAAAATCTATTATATTTAAATTTAATTTAAATAAGTAAAAAACAGTGGACTAAAATTCAATGGGTGACCACGTTGCACCAAACCTATAGCTAACCACCCATAGATGGTCGAAAACATATATATGATGAAATATCAAGTAAAATACAGACAAATAAGAATTAATTTAAAGGATGTTTTCATTTAATTTTAAAAAAAAAACCTTCGAAAAATAGCATATGTAGATTTATATTAATATAAATGTTATGATATGGAACACTGATACTATCTTAGGATAAGTTCTTTCCATTCCATATAAATTCCTTTCATTACCATATAATTCCACCTTGCTCCAGTTGAACTGAAACCAAATCCCTAAATCATGGATACAAAATTAGAATGTAACATGAAAAGAGGGAGAAGAAAGTAATAAGTGGAATAATTAGCTTGATTTACCCTAAAATTAATGTAAGAATCACCATAAATAGAGTGGTAAATGAAAGGTAAAAGTGAAAGAGAGGATGGACCATGCATATGTGATGGAGGAGGATAATAATGTGATATAATTTAAAAATTTAGGGGAGAAATTTGATCATTATCCATATTTTAAAGGGTCTCTTGGTTTTTCATCACAATTTTCCAATTATGTAATAATCGAGAAACATTTGTCTTTTTAGGCCATCACCCTCAAATTTTTGGGTAATATGGTTGTCAAACCATGATTCAAACATGAATAGTCCACTACAATACCGATTTAAAATTTTACATAGATTCTATATAATGACGATGAATTGATATGTTAATCCGTAAGCCAAAATCAAGACTCAATTTTTACTTTAACATCTGCATGGTTCTCAATTATCAATACAATAATAATATATACTAACATTGAACTATATAAAGTGAATTGGAAACCGCCACACACTCAGGGTGTTGAAAATTTTCCCATAAATCATTTACACAAAACCATTAATTAGGTTTATTCCTGAAAAAACATAATAAACATAATCCAAAGCTCCTAAGGATCTTTTAAAACTTAATTATCCTATCGAGCCTCCCTCAAAATATAATAACATCAAATCAAGATGTCATATTCTTGAAATTAAAAACTAATAACCAGTTATCAAAATGAATCCCTCACCAAGAAAAAAAATTAATATTCTACTCAGTACTTCACAAACAAAAATTACTAGGGTTTTATATATGGAATCCTTATACAGTGTAATTGTAAAAGAATTAATTTATTATTTTCATTCATGATCATGATCTAATAGATCATTTTCTACCTTTAGTATTTATAGAATATGTAACAAAATTTCTTAACATAAAAATATATATTCAAAAATATTAATCTCATGATAATTTACCATTTATTAAATCCACTGTCCTTTTTTTGTCCCTCATAATCATGTTGATATATCATAATCCTCTCTAAAACATAAGGTTGGGTTTTTACATTGAATACGTTTATAGTAATCTCTACATTATAATACCAATGTACATTAATATCAAATCATTTAGTTTTGGAACATTTTATACATTTACTATTTTTTAGATACCATGTACTTTTAAACTCCATAAAAATACTTACATGTTTTCTATTGCAACCTAGAGGTTATTTGTTATTTTTGTTGAAAATTAAGAAGAAGTAGGAATGAAAATTGATTACATGGCGATGTGTGGGTTTTTATTGATTTACTGATGAAAAAGTTCACATTAAAGAAAATATAGAGAGATATATTGAATATATATATATATATATATATCAAGGGCCCAGTACATGGAATTAATATCATTAATTATAAAGCTATATGCAAATTTATATTATTAAAATTCATTTTTAAATATGTGAAAATCCCATTGGAGTATTGGAGGTGAAGATGATTGATTTTTTGGATGTTTTTGCATTTTATATGTTGATGCATAAATGATTTCTAATACTCATTTTCTGATGGTTTAGGATATTGAAAAATAAAAAAATTTAAACTAATTATTAATGGAACGAACAATCTGAAAATAGTTGGTCAATGACAGTGTAATTATGAATGTATCCCTTGAAATCTAGTATGCTGATCATATAATAGAGTTGAAATTTTTTATACAGATTTTCATTGAATGAGATGAAGGAGGATCACATAAATGTGTATGTGACTCACATGGCCAAGCAAGGAGATAGTGTAAGCGACTTTACAACTTAGTTGCAGACCATAATGTCATATGTTATACTTTTTTGGGCAACCATGAGGGTTAGTCTTTCATAAAAAATTTCAATATAGTTAACTAATAATATATATATAAATTGTATGAATTGTTATAATTTGTATATAATATATATTTTTCATGAACCAACCCAGAGTGATACAACACATGACAACCCCATGCCCTCCAATAATAATCCCAAGGATGTAAACTTGTACCGAAAAGGCATATCCCAAATATGGGAGGCATTATCCTAAAGTACCTATACACATGCACACATATTTAATCCCACAAAATGATAAAATTTAAAACAACTAAAACCATGCATAAATATATCTATGATTCCACAACATAGTATGAGAGTAATGTATATAATGAAAAAAGGGGAAAAAATACAGGCCCAACCAAAAACTGTAAAGAGTCCAACCTCATTTAAGGGTAATTGATAAGTCAAATGAGAGATGTTTGGTAAACAAATAAGTCAGAAAAGATTTTGATATGATCTAAAAACTCCCTGTCTTTCTAGGAGACGGTCAAAAGGGTCATTGTTTGCACATGACACGACACATGCAGATAAAGCCCATGCATGGGTGAGTATAAAAATACACAGCAGGATACCCCAAAAACAATAAACACGAACCATGACACAATGTCAAGTTAATACAATATATAGCAATAAATATATAACATAAACACCTATATATAATCCAGAAAGATACCACACCACCAGGAAGTCATATCCAGCTGTCATCGATATGATTCTTCATGAATCAACACTCGTTCCCAAAGAATCCACAACACAATCCATTCTATCATCTGAAACACTCGATAAAGAGGTCAAGTTCATTGGGTTCCAACCAAGAAGACTCACTGTTCTATAAAGACCATGATACACATATAGTGGCCACAGATATAACAATGGGGGGTTCCCACAAACCCAATCTAGATCATCCATATAGGTTGGGGATCACAAATCAAAAATACCAAGAACCATACCAAGATATCCCCTAGAATGGAGGAGAAGTGACCTACTCAAGGAGTTCATATTGATTACACCATCCCCACACAAGTAATAAATATGATAAAGGATTTCAATTCAGTATGAAAAAGTGCAACACCTAAAGATTCCACGGTATGCTTGTCATTGAATAATACAATAGCCTACGCTGTGTGAAACTTCGAGTTCTAACACACCATGACCAATCAATCTAGCCTTTATGAATAGAAATACACACTTTTTGAAGTTTTATAAATTTTATTTTTCAAAATGGACTTCATTTTTGGATTCATAATATCAAAATTATCTTTGGGTGAATTTTTTGTATTTTTCTGAAAACATTCAGTTTTTTTTCAATAGTGAAAAACACTGCGTTATAGTTTAAAAACAAATTTTTATTAAAATAATTTGTTATTATATTTAGATTTCTTGTTGGTAAATATATATAAATAATACCTATTTGTGGTCAATGAAATTCATTGGAGTCATTTTATAATAATATTAGATATATAAAATTTTATTGAACTTTTTACCATCTTTTACCCACCTTCTAGGCGCATTTGCAAATTTTCATAAAATGTAATTTTACCGCTTCTGAAAATTAAATTTAAAAAATATTAGAGACACTATTTAAATAAGTAATTAAAATTTGGTTCAATAAGATGAATATTTTTTTGGTGAATAGTAACATTTGACTTTTATTTACCACAATTAAAAGTAAATATGGTAATTAAAGGTAAAATGATATTATAATAACCCTAACACATGTCCTAATTCTATTGGATATGTGTTTCTAGACCAACAAGACATTAGAAAAAAAATATAATCCCTATGGTCTACTTGGATTATACTTGGTCATTTATTATTATTTTATTTAAAGAAGAGTTAAAAGTGTTAAATTCAATGTTTGATAACTAAACCATTTTTAATATAGGGTTATACATAAGATAAATTCGTCAATAAATATTAATTAGAAATCTAAAAATATTTAATAACTCATGGTATTTTATATATAATTTTTAGACATTAAATGTTTAAATTTATTTTTGACACAATGATGATGCAGTAATTACCTTATTAATGAAAGATTAAAATAATTGATATTATAAATATCCAAATAAATGTAAATTGAGACTTCTTATGAGTTCCACTAATTTTCTAGGTTAATATAAAATGTTAGGTTTTATTAAATGAACTTTTTTTAAGTGATAATGTTGTTATGACTTTCACAAAAACAAAATACCAAATACTGTCAAAATTGACATACAAGAGTTTTTAAAAAAAATATTGTAATATTAATTGATACAATATTTATAAAAATCTAAGGTTCATCTAAATAACTTAAATAAGGTTAGATATATCAATAATTATCCATTTGGGGTTCTCTTTGCACTTTATTGTCAGTTTATTAAGAATTTATTATAATAATAAAAGAATACATGGTAAAAGTTAAACAATTTAACTAAAAGTTAAATCTAAAAGATAAGGTTAACATGGTGATCTAAAACTATCTAAAACACATTGGTTGAGAGTTTTTCAACCGAGCCCCAACTTATCCTTGAAATTAATCCTTTATGAGCGTTTATAAAAAGAATATGATTGGATAATAAAATAATATTTCAAGCTTTTCCCAAAGTGACCCTCACCTCTCTTATAAAAGGTTACTTACCCTTCCCTCAAAATCACACCTCCAAATCCTTTTGGATCAAACCAATCCTACTCAGATATCTTAAAAAATACACTCAATTCTACCTAGAGGCCTTACTTTTATCATAAAGAAAACATATGGAGCCATTTTGATCAACTCAAATGTAAACACTCGAAGAGGAGGTAATAATTTCAGCACCTCTTTCAAAGTACCTTTCTTCTTCCACTTCCTCTTTATCTGTTGTTTCCATACCAAAATAATAACTCTAGTACCCTATACGTACTGTGATGTAATTATATATATGTTACAACCATATTCATTATTATATCCATCCTATGAATGATAAGTCACCAAACATGCAAACGTACGACTTACTGTCTCCACGTCGTGGTGTAGTTTGTTATTCAAACACTTCATTTGTTTTTTGGGGATAATAATGAGTTTAAATGATGTAATATATATATATAGACACACACACACACACATATATATATATATATATAACAAGTTTATGATTATTTATATATGATATAATGTCCAATTACATATTATTTCACCATCAATAGAATGATATTGTCGCTCATGCATACGTACAGATTACAGTCTCCATGAACACGATGAAATTCAGTCCCCATCATAGCCATTCATGAATAATTTTCATTTTATGATTAAACTACAATGTTTGAGAACATAATATCATTCTATATATGAATCAAATACATCTTATCCATAACAAACATGGATTACGTAACCAAGCATATAAAAAAACGAATCAATTAACACCCGAATCAATGATACTACTGAAATATTATTAACAAAGAAATATTATAAGATCATATATTATATCATATTTATGTATGTGTTTCATGTATAATTTAATAACAATGATTTAACTGTTATACAAGATTTTAATGTACCCCCAATCAAGGAAATGTATAATGTAAGGGTTAATTTTACAATCACTTCATTATCTGACGTTGTTTACACGTCATTATCTATTGAGACCTCCTTATCATCCACATATGTGTTTCTTAAAAATTTATTTCAATTTTTTTTAATATTTCCTAGACTATGGGTTAAATTAATTGATACCCCAGTTTTAATTTTTATAAATTGTTTATGATGGAATCCTTTCATCATTTTTTGAACAAGGTCCTTTACAACCTTGTTTACAAAATTAAAGAAGGAATGTTTTTTAACTTATATGGTGAGTTGGCTATTTTCCACCATTATAACACCTTAGAAGATTCCCTTACAAGATTATGAAAATATTTTATGAATAAATGTTTTCTTTTATAATTACGCGACTTTTAAATGATTTCACAATAGAAAGAGATGCTTCGTTCAAAGAGTTTTCATTTCATCTATGTCAACATCCTTTGATAGATTTCATAGTTGTTTGAAGTTGACTTATTATGATACAATAATACATATTGTATTAAAGTTTTTTTTTAAAATTCTTGACCATGTATGTGTAATTTTTATACCATTCATTGTTTTTGGTTAATGTATTAACATTTCATATGCTATTTTTAATACGAATGATTCTGTTATGTTTCATTATTTTCATACGAGGAATGTATTGGACTTAGTAAGTGATGGGTGGAGCCCGCTATAGCTCCATGATGCATCAGTAGGTCTCATGAGACAAACTAGTGTCTTGGTACAAATACTTGAAAAAAATCATATTTGTAGTCTTGGAACGAGGCCTTGAATATGTGGTTATGAGGTCCGACATTATGTATTCCATCATTATGAAATTTGATATTGATATTACATGCGATTATATGACTAGTAGAATATCCATATGAATACGTAAACATAATTATTTGATTTATCATTTCCATATTATACTGATGTTTATGTTTAAAAGGCTGGTGGTTTAGTCTTATACATTTACTTATATGATTATTCTTAATTATGATAGTTTCTACTATATTATTATCCTTACTGAACATCTGAGATCACCACTTTCTTATGTTTTTTATTTCCCAGGATGTGAAGAAGTATATTAGGATTAACCTGCAGGAATAGGATAAGGGATATAGGAGTTTTCAAAGGGGACACAATGTAGTATTTTTATTTCATGATGTAATGTAAAAAATATGTATGTATCTAGTACTTCCAAGGCTACTGAACTGATCGGTTTATTGGGAAATGAATCCTTGTATCATACCAATGTTATATAATAATGTAACAACTTTGGGTAACTGGGGTTGGGGTGTTATAGTTGGTATCAGAGGAATTTGATTATAACCCTTGGAAGCTAGATTAAGAAAAACTCTAATTGGAGAACATTACCCTAAGATAGAAATTGAGAATTAGTATAGAAGAACTTCCTAGAATCTTGTTAATTTATAGATTTTTTGAGTTTTCTAAGCAATACATCCCTATCTAGATATGAGAAGGTAGAGGAAACTCTTGAATAGAAGTACCTAGGAATGAAACTTCTGACAAGGTGTTTCAGGCTTAACCCGGGGTATCCTGGTACATGACAAAGATCCTTGATGCACTATTGATTAATCCACTCTTAGGGGATATGCTTAGGATAATTCACATTTTCTTTACAAATCGTTATGATGTATTTATGAGAATATATCTCCTCAATTAATTTTTTTTTATTATGGATTATATCCATAATCTTTTCATTTAATGTTAACTGTTTTACAAGTTTGTAATTATGTATGGTGATTCATAAACTAATCTAGTGTATCCCATTGTTTAGAAATTACTTCTAGTGGAAGGAATGGAAACTGTATCAATTCACATAATCTATATAGGGATTTACCCATACTGAAGATAATTATAGTGGAGCGGGTGATGCAACTGGTGCTGATCAACTTATCACCATACTGGGACAACTCAGATAGGTTATAAAAAATAACATTACCTGTATAGAGCAGCCTAATCCACAACATGGAGGATCAATGTTATACCACTTCATGAGGAAACAACCACCAAAATTAAATTGGAATAATAATCCATTTGTAGTTGATAAATGGATATGTTCTATAGAGAAAATATTTTATGCTTTGGGGAGTAGAGAAAAATGAAAAAATTTGTCATGGTAGTTTATCACCTCCTGGGAGATGTGGATCAATGGTGGTCATTAATTAAAAAAACAAATAAGGATGAAGAAGTATCAAATATGGAATGGAAGTAGTTTAAAGAGATTTTCTTAGAAAATAATTTCCTCATAAACATCGAGTTGATATAGAAAGACAATTTCTGAGTCTAAGGCCAAAGGATGATGAGAATGTTTCAACGTATGAGGATAACTTTACAATTCTAGAAAGGAATAAAACATATTATGTATGTAACCCAAAGAGTATTATTGATCGATTCATTGATGGGTTAAATCCATTTCTCTGTTGAGAATTAGTCTCACAATCCTTCTCATCATACGAATATATTGTCTCATGTGCTATCAAGATAGAAACAGAATTATATAATTCTTCCCACATTAAAGTAAATTAGGAGAAAAAGAGATTTGTTGAACACTCTGGGAATAAAAATAAGGGAAAGATGGGAAATGTTGAATTTTCATCCTGTAGTAAATGAGGGAAGAAACACCTTGGTACTTGCTTTAAGGGAATGATATTTTATTACAAGTGTGGTGAAAAAAGCCACCAAGACCATTATTACAAGGGAGAGAAAGAGGATTTAAATGATGAATTCTACAAGTTTAGAGAAATGAGGCATTATGCAAACGAATATGCTAAGTTCTAAGGAAACATACCTCAGAAATGGTCTAGGGAGAAAAGCCAAGCTTATGTGACCACTACTACTGAGGTTGAAGCTCCGAATAATGTGGTGGCTGGTAATTTAATGGTTTTATCAAATTTTTCCAATGATTTATTTGATTTTTGATCATCACATTCTTTCAGATCATCCTAGTTTGCTAAGAAAATTAGATATTTCCTATTTGATTTAATAAGGGAGTTGTTAGTCAAAACTCTTAAGGGAAGTATCATTGCAACAATGATTTGTAAATCAGTTCCCATTAGAGAATATAGATGTTCTTTATCTGCTAATCTCATTGTCACACCCATGATTTAATTTCATATAATCCTCGGTATGGATTTTATTTCAGACCATGATATTAAAATTTATTGTAAAAATAAGAAGGATATAATTTTTTATGATGATAAAAAGAATCTTAACTTTAGAGAAGAAACATCACCACCTGATTCTTATCAAGATCCACCCCCTATAGCTCTACTAAATTCAATTATTGGGGGGAAATAGAGTAAAATAAATATGGGTGAGGAAAGGAATATACAAATAGAATATGTACCTATTATGCCGGAATACGTTGATTTGTTTCTAGATGATTTACCTAGACATCCTCTTGAATGAGAAATTGAGTTTTCCATTGATTTAATTCCAAGTTCACAAACCATATCAAAGACCCCTTATAGAATAGACACTGTGGAATTAGGGGAAATATGGAAACAACTTGAATAATTTAGTAATAAAGGATTTATTCTCCCTAGTTTTTCTTCATGGAGAGCCCCTATTCTTTTTGTTAAGAAGAATGATGGATCTAGAATGTTGTGCATTGACTATAGGTAGATCAATGTGATTACAATAAAGAACAAGTATCACCTACCTCACATTAAAGATTTATTCGATCAAATTCATGGAGCTCATTATTTTTCAATGATTTACATTCGATCTGGTTATCATCAGTTGTGTGTGAAGAAGGAAAACATTCTAAATACAACATTTTGTACCAGGTTTGGGCATTACATGTTTACAGTAAAGCCTTTTGAACTGACTAATGAACCCGCTGTTTTCATGGATCTAATGAATAGAGTTTTCAAGAAATATCATGATGAATTTTTAGTGGTATTTATTGATGATATCCTGGTATACTCAAAACTCTAAAAAGATCATGAAAATCACTTCCACACTATTTTAAAGAATCATAGAAGAAATGAACTATATGGGTTGTTAGGCATGTGTGAATTCTGGCTTCAGAAGATTTCTTATATTGGCTATATTGTCTCTAAGGGAGGAATCTCTGTCGATCCTTCAAATTCCAAGGCAATCGAAGAATGGCCATCACCAACGAGTATAATTGAGGTACACATTTTTATTGGTTTAGCAGGTTATTATTTGCATTTCATCCAGAATTTTTCCTAATTGGAAAACCCATTAACCATTCTCACATGTAAAGGGGATAATTTTTTTTTGGAAAAAAGATTGTGAAATTGTTTTTTGAGGAACTAAATAGGAGATTAGTTAATTCTCCTATCTTGACTCTACCATCAGGAATTGATGGATTTGTTATTATAGTGATTCATTAAAGAAATTACTTGGTTGTGTCTTTTGAAGAATGATAGAGTTGTTGACTATGCATCACGACTGCTAAAAATTAATGAACAATACTATCACACTCATGATCTTCTGTTATATGATTTAATATTATCTTTGATGATATGGAGAAACTATCTCTATGGTAAAAAATGTGAGATATATAATGATCACAAGAGTTTGAAGTATATTTTCTCACAAAAAGAACTCAACATGGGGAAAATGAGATGGCTGTAACTTCTCAAGGATTATTATTACACTATATACTACCACCCAGGGAATGAAAATAAGGTGGTATGTAGATGCTTTGAGCAGAAATGATCATTGAGTCTTGAACAAGATGAGAGTGGAAAGGCATCTTAAGTTCACCGATCTATTAAAAATGGATATGGGAATAATCATGGAAGGTGAAATATCAATACATTTTCAAATGGTTGAGAAACCATCTTTACCAGAAATGACAAATTGTTATCAAACTGATGATAAGGAGTTTCAAAAGAAAATTAATCCTGTGAATGATGAGAGATTGATTGAATTTGTATATGAATATGGAATTTTGAAATTTGGGAACAGACTTTGTGTTATTGACATGCATGATCTAAAATGGGAATTGTTGGATGATTATCATAGAATTAATTTATTTACACACCATGGCAGCACTGAGATTTATAGATATTTAAAGGAACTTTTTTGGTGGGAAAACATGAAGAGGGATATTGCTTATTATGTGTCAGGATGTATGGTTTGTCAACATGTGAAGGATAGAAGACAATATATTAGAGGATTCAGGAATCCTTTTCCCATACCTGAGTAGAAATGTGATGATATTATGATGGACTTTGTGATTGGAAAACCAATGAGTCCTAGGAGGAATGATTCAATATGGGTCATTGTTGATCATCTTACAAGGTCAGCACATTTTCATGATATAAGTGAAGTTTTACCACATGAACATTTATCAAGACTATATATTAATGAAGTTGTAATACTTCATGTAGTACCCCTACCAATTGTTTCTAATCATGGTCCCCATTTTACATCAAGATTATGGAACCATATTCAAAAGGCCCTACTAAACTTTTTTTGAGCAGTGCCAACCACCCTAAAAATGATGGACAATCAAAATAGACTATCAAAACCTTAGAGGACATGTTGATATCATACTCAGTTGACTTTCCAGGTATGCAGGATAAATATTTACCTCTAGTAGAATTTTCCTATAATAATAGGATCCATTCAAGTATTCATATGGCACCATATGAAGCATTATATGGAAAAAGATGTCACACACCAACTTGTTGGGATGATGTTTATGAAAGAAATCTCGCTGGCCCAGAACTTCTTGAGGAAACAATGAAAAAGGTTAATATTATCAAAACCCACATCAAAGTAGCTCGAAGTAGGCAAAAGAGATATTCCAATAACAAGAAAAAAGGATTTGGAATTTCAAGTAGGAGATCATGTTTTCTTGAATTTGTCTCCAGGGAAGGG
The DNA here is from genome assembly GCA_963277665.1 of Viscum album. Taxonomy (NCBI): domain Eukaryota; kingdom Viridiplantae; phylum Streptophyta; class Magnoliopsida; order Santalales; family Viscaceae; genus Viscum; species Viscum album. Next base: position 1,303,987,707 of record OY728141.1, read on the forward strand.
TGTTATAAGTTTCGGTAAGAACGAAAAATTAATTTCTATGTACATCGGACCTTTTGAAATTCTAGAACAAATTGGATTTGTAGCATACCATTTTGAAATACCACCAAGTCTCTCCAAAGTTCATGATGTCTTCCACGTATCATTATTGTGAAAATACATGCTTGATTCAACCCATGTACTCACCTATGAAGAAATAGAATAGGAACCGAACCGGTCTTATTTTGAAGAGTCTATCATAATTCTTGATACCATAGAACAAGTGTTGAGAAACCAGATGACTTGTCTGGTGAATGTTATATGGAGAAACCATAATATAGAAGAGGAAACATGGGAACCCAAGGAACTTATGATGAAGAACCACCCGAATCATTTTATAAAGTAATATTCAACTAATTTTGTGGATGAAATTATTTGATGGAGGGAAGAATGTAGCACCCCAAACTTCTATGGTACACTTCTCTTTAAATAATATAATAACTTGTGTTGTACTAAACATCAAGTTTTATCACACCACAACCAATCAAACTAGATGTTATTAATAGTAATACCCACTTTTTGAAAATTTATAAATTTTATTTTTCAAAATGGACTTCAATTTTGGATTAAGAATATGAAAATTATCTTATGGGTAATTTTTGGTATTTTTCTGAAAACAATAAATTTTTGATGAATAGTGAAAAACACTGCATTATTATTTAAAACCGAAATTTTATTTAAATAATTAGTTATTTTATTTAAATTTATTTTAGGTAAAAATAGATACATAATAAAAATATATGTTCAATTTAATTATTTTGTGTCATTTTATAAAAATATTAAATATATAAAATTTTATTGAACTTTTTACCTTCTTTTACCCACCATCTAGGTGCATTTGAAAATTTGTAAAAAATGTAATTTTACCACTTCTGTGAATTAAATTTTAAAAATATGAGAGACATGGTTGATATCAGTAAGTAAAATGTGGTTCAATAAGATGAAAATAATTTTTGGTGAATAATAACTTTTGACTTTTATTTAGCACAGCTAAAAGTAAATACGGTATTTAAAGTTAATAAATGATATTATAATTACTCTAAGACATATATTAAATATATTGGATAAATTTTTTGACCAAAATCATCCTTTGTAATAAAATATGATCCTTTTGGTTCACATGTATTATATTAGGACATTTATTATTATTTTATTTAAAGAAGAGTTAAAAGTTTCAAATTCAATGTTTACTAAATAAATCATTTTTAATATAATGTTATACATAAGATAAATTTGACTATAAAAATTATTTAGAATGGTAAAAGGATTTTCTACATAATGGTATTTTATTTATAATTTTTAGACATTATATAATTAATTTTTTTGACACAATGATGATGCAATAATTATATTATTATTGAATAATTAAAATAATTGATATTATAAATATACAAATAAATGTAAATTGAGACTTTTGATAAATTCCCCTAATTTTATATCTAATTATGACATTTTAGGGTTGATTAAATAATCTTTTTTGGAAGTGATAATGTTTTTATGACTTTCACAAAAACAAAATACCAAATAGTCTCAAAATTGACATAAATGAGTTTTTAAAAAAAAATATTATATTATTAGTTGATATAATGTTACTAAAAATATAAGATTCACCCAAAGGACATAGATGAAGTTATATATATTAATAATAAACCACTTGGGGTTATCTTTCCTTTTTATAGTATGTCTATTAAGCATTTATTATAATAATACAAGAATACATGGTAAAAGTTAATCTATTTAAGTAAGAGTTAAATATAAAAGATAAGTTTAATATGGTGACCTAAATATGTATAACACATATTTTATGAGAGGTATTTGACCCAGCCCCACATTATCCAAGAAATAAATCCTTTTGGATCCATTTTAAATTGAATAAATATTTATAATAAATTAGCATTTCAAGGTTTTCCTAAAGTGACCATCACCTCTCTTATAAAATGGTACTTTCCCTTATCTCAAAATCACACCTCCAAAGCCTTCTGGCTCTGCCAAAACCTACTCCAATATCCCCCCAACTTCCAAAATACTACCTAGTGGCCATAAAATGATCATTACACCAATATATGGAGCCCTCTTGATCAACTCAAAAATAAAACACCAGAAGAAGAGATAATAATTTCCCCACCTCTTTCAATGTTCTTTTCTTCCTCCACATCCCTTTTCATTGTTGTTTCCATACCAAAATAATAACTCCTGAACCTTATACATACTTATATGGCATTATAGATATTGTATGACCATATTAATTATTCTATCTATCCTATGAATGATAACTCACCATACGCGCGTACGTACGACTTATCATCTCCACGTCGTGGTGTAGTTTGTTATTCAAACACTTCATCATTTGGATGGGTATAATAATGAGTATAAATGTTGTAAAAAATAAATATAAAATGTTGATGATTTTTTATATATGATATACCATCCAATTAAATGTGATTTCCCCATCAATAGAATGATATTGTCGCTCGTGCGTACATACGGCTTACCGTCTCCATGAACGCAGGGAAATTCATTCCCCTTCATAACCATTCTGAAATAATTTTCATTTTATGATTAAAAATAATTACGAACATAATATAACATTGGATATGAATCAAATACATCCTATCCATAAAAAACATGTCTTACAAAACCCATAATATAAAGGAAAAGGATTCAGTTACACCAAAAACAATTATACTAGTGAAATATTATTAACAAATCCATATTAGAAGATCATATATGAAATTATATTTATGTATGTGGTTATTTTATAATTTAATAAAAATTATTTAACTGTTATACAAGAGGGTAATGTGCCTTATATCATGGAAAATACAAGGTAAGGGTTAATTTTACAATATGTTCATTATTTGAGGTTTTTTATACGTGAGTATCTACTGGGACCTCTTTATCATCCACATCCGGGTTTCTTAAAAATGTATTTAAATTTTTTTTACTATTTCCATGTATATGGGATAAATTAATTTATAACCTTGTTTGAATTTTTATAAATATTTTATAAAGTAATATTTCAATCGTATTCCAAAGAAGGTCCTTTACGAACATTTCAACAAAATTAAGGAAATAATGTTTTTAAACTTATATAGCGAGTGAAACTATTTTCCACCGTTATAACACCCTCAACGTTTACCTTAAAAGATTATCAAAATATTTTCAAAATAAATGTTTTTTTATAATTAAATGACTTGTAAATGATTTAAAAATAGAAAGATTTACTTCCCTCAAATAGTTTTGATTTCATCAATGTCAACATCCTTTGAGGGATTTTACACTTGTTTGAAGTTGATTTTTATGATATAATCTTCCATATTTTATTGAAGATTTTGGGATATTTCTGACTATGGATGTGTTATTTTTATACCATTCATGGTTTATAGTTAAATTATTAAAATTTAATATGCTTGTTTTAATACGAATGTTTATGTTAAGTTTCATCATTTTCCTATGAGGAATGCATTGGACATAGTATGTGATGGATAGAGCCTTCTATAGCTCCCTGATACGTTGGTAGGTCTCATGAGACAAACTAGTGTCCTAGCACAAGGACATGAAAAAATATTACTTGAATTCATGGAATGAGGCCTTGACTATGTGGTTATGATGTCTGAAATTATGAATTCCATCAATATGAAAATGGAAATTTATATTACATGTGATTATTGGAGTAGTATAACATCCATGTGAATAAGTAAATGACATTATTTGATTTATATTTTCCATATAATGTTGAATTTTATGTTTAAAAGGATTGTGTTTTAGTCTTATACATTTCCTTAAATGATTATGCTTATTTATTATAGTTTTCCCTATATTGTTATCTTTATTGAGAATCTGATCTCACCACTTTCATATTTTTTTTTCTTATGATGTGAATATGTATATTATGATTAACATGAAATAATATGAAAATAGATATAAGAGTTTTCAAAGGGGACAAAATTTTGTTGTTTTTTATTTCACGATGTAATGTAAAACATATGTATTTATCTATTACTTACAAGGATACTAAAATGATCGGTCTTTTGGGAAACGATTCCTTGTATCCTACAAATCTTATTATTAATACACCGAATATGGGTAACTAGGGTCTGGGCATTACACGGAGGGAAATTACAACTCTATCTGAGACATGGCCTCTAGAGGTGATCACAATCCTACGATGTGGATGAAATGACACACAGATACCTAAAGGGAATGGTCCAAGGGAACACACTAAACATAGACTGGTCCAATATAAGGAAAAAATAAACACAAAGACTCTTTAAGGGCATACATGGTGTGAATTAGGGGGTAAAAAACATGTAAATCTATGCCCAATCTTTCAGTGTGGAAATGCCTCCCATGACATGTAACACTCTATATACATGATTTGTTGAAGAAGTACATAGTGTGTAGAGACATACAATGTCCTACACATATCACCTGGCCGTGTCCAAGTATGGTGGATGTGTTTATATACCCACCAATGTACACCTGGACATGTCCGTGTACTGGACTGCGCCTATAATAACACTTTTACAATAGGCCACATCTATGTAAGATTACATGGTGTTCCAATTTCCTTCTACTTTTATAGTGTTTTTCTATATCCCCAAGTACACACCAAACCATTACGAAGGGGTAAGGTGTGATGCTATATTTAATTTCAACGGGAACCCTAACAATGTAGCCAGGGGGTCACATGAGTTGTAATATCAAAATACGGGCTGGGTTTCTCATGAAATGCCAGACCTTTCAGATCATTATTCACATAATCATGTGCATAGATATTACCTACTACATTTATAGAACATATAGTTTGGTGTTATTCTAGTCCATACCAACACCGATTGTCATAAATTTGGGCTCAAATCCCCTAAAAATCACCCTATCCAGCCACTGTCATTATCAATAAAATATCTTGAATAATGGTACTTCTAAATCCATTATACTCCACCTCTGATATTCTACTACTGTCATCTCACCTTGATCACCCTATCAATCACGAACCACACCAGCAATATTGATATGTTTCACTAAATAACAGGTGTACAACGGCCATATACAGGGTATTCATCGAACCCAAGGACAAAAAAATCTCCCATATTGAACGTGTGAAGAATGGGTGATGAATTAAAATAGCGAACAACTCTAACAAATGAACACCAAAATTTTTTCATTTGGAATCGATTCATTTTCATAGAAGGATAATAATGAATAGGGATAAATAAAAATGGAAAAATAATTATTCTTTAAATTTAATTCTACCAATGATTCACAGATAAAACCTTTTGATGGAATTGATCGAATTTAATTAAAGTTTAAGAAAATGGTTTAAAACAACAATGAAAAAATCCTACACTGATTTTGGAGAGATCCCTTATCAATAATGGTTCTATGTTTCCAAAATGTATGAGATCTATGAACTCCATTAGCATGAGGATCCATGATCTGATCTTGACATGTCGTTATTTTCCATGAAATCTCTCTAATAATCATCTGAATCTTCAGGTTTTGAGTAGATAACCTAGATGAAATCCTATAAACTTTTATTTTAAGGTGAATAAAGTCTCTATGTTGAAAATATAAAATAAATTATTTAATAAATTTATGTTATTACTTATTTTCCCCTAATAAAATTTACTCGAAAAACCTGCGATGATAATGATTATTTCATGCCTAGGGTAATCCCTGAATTTTTAACTCAATGGAACCCACTTTTTTTTGATTCAGCACCCAAATCATATGGTATTACAAATTTTCAGGAAAGATTCACATGCATGATATTTAAAATATATAGTATATATCAAAAATTTAATATGGGCATACCAAGCCTCATAATCACACAACATCTTAGGGATTGGTCTAAAAAAATCCTTATAATATCAAAAAATCATAGACTGAAAATATGAGTCATTAAAATTTTCCCACACTAGGTGTTTTAATCCAAAAAATAGAAAAAACATAAAAAAGATAAGGGTACTGAGCTCACATCTAGGTTTCCCACTCCCAGGTTCTTCTCCTTAAGGTTCTCCTGCTTCCATTGGACATGCACTAGGGTAATCGATATACATAAAATATCCCCTCATACCAACATTCAATCACAACCGACTACTATGAAAAGATATCTCCATCCCCAATATCCAGCATTCAATAGTAAATAATTTCAATCATTTCATGAACGTATCTCCTCAGCTACAACACATGGAAGTCATTATGTACCTAGTCCAACAGTAGTTTTGGAGCCATATATTTCTCATTCTCTCCAACTCTATAAAATATCTTGTAAGGGACCAATGAATCTCAAAGATATATTTCTTCTATGGATAAATATTTTCAATCCACATCTTGGTGAGACTCTTAGGAAAACATGGTCACCCTCCTTGAACTCTTGAGGTCTCCATCATCATCTCACATAAGACTTATGATAGTTATATGTAATCCTCATATGCCCCTGGATGATATGAACCTTCTCTATAGTAGCACACACCAACTCTATGTAACATCCCAGGTAAATAATGAATATGACTTTTTTATATTTATTAATTTTTGAAATAAATATTAATTTTACTTTAAAAGGGTTGCTATTGTTCGATAGCGTACACGATACGCAATAATGGGTTTCTTTGAAATCTTATGTTGCACACAAATAATATATTATTATTTTAAACGGTAGTTAACTCCAAGCCATTGTCTTGGTAGGAATGAATGAAACTAACTAAAATATGATTATACATTTTTTTAAATGTATTTACATTTATCGAATAAATGTTACATGCTTAAAATGTGAATGAATCTAATTTTCAGAATAACTTTCATTTAAAGGCTGATTTATCGCCTTTTATTCAAGAACCCTTTTTAATTATAGTTTTGGTCAATTTAATAAATTCTATATGACCAAATAAAATCCTTCTTTATAATGGGGATATCAAAATTTACTTTGTGTAAATTTTCGGAAATTTTCTGATAAAGTTCATTTTTTAATGAATAGGGAAAAATATTGTATTTTAATTAAAAAGTTTCTTTTAATCTAATCTATTTATATGTTTGGATTATATTTTTAATTTTTTTCAAAGTAAAAATAAAATATATTTTTTCCATTTAATCCAATGTTGCTCATTGTAATTAATTTCACTTTGAAATTGGACATAAACAAGTATCAATATTATGATAGTTATTGTTTCTTAAAAACACGCTACATGTTTTGATAATGGGAATTAATTTTAAAATTAATTAATGACACATATATGTTTTGAATTTGGAAAAATATACATAATTTTTTAATTTGGATTATCAAATTTATCTAAGGCTTAATTTTTGGTATTTTTCTGAAAAACTTCAATTTTTTGATGAATAGTGAAACTACTTAGTGGTAGTTAAAAAAACTGACTTTTTCATTTAAATGATATTTTACCACTTCTGTGAATTGAAATTAGAAAATCCAACATACATGGTTGTTATATGGAAGTAAAATGTGGTTCAATAAGAAGAAAATATTTTTTAGTGAATAGAAACTTTGACTTTTATTTACCGCGGTTGAAGGTAAATAAGGTAATTCAAGGTAAAAAGAATATTATAATAATTCAAAATTACCTTAACACTTGTCCAAACCTTATTGGTTGAGTCATTTACGACTATGGACATATTTGGGTCGATTTTGGGACCCCATGGAGCCACTTGGGAGTGATAATGACAATTTAGATTAATTAATTTAATGTGAAGACCAAATTGACATTAACAATAATCTTTTAGTAAATAATTTTTATATGGTGTTATATAAGTCCTATTTTCGACTATAAATATTATTTAGAATTCTAAAAATATTTCCTACATGATATTATTTGTTTTATAATTTTTATAGATATAATAAATTAAATTATTTATGACACAATAATGACGCAGTATTTACCTCATTAATAAATGATTTAAATAAATAAGATTATAATGATTAAAATAATATTCAAAACATGTCCAATTCTTATTGGATGATTTTATTTAGAATATGAGTCATCTTATCTTTGACCTTAAGTATTTTCAGACCATTAGAAACCGAATATCATTATATAATAAAATAATGAATTCACACTTTCTTAAAGAACCCCTCCTCTCCCTTATAAAAGGACACCATTTGAATCCAATTCGTCACACCTCTCAAGCCATTTTTCTCGTCCAAACTCTGCCCAATTAAGCTCCCTACATCCCTATCGTCGTCATAGTAGCCCTAACTTTGGTAGAAGGCACTTCAAGAGGTCCTTTTGTTCAAACCAAAGGGAGTTACCCAAATTAAAGGTAACCATTTTTCTTAAATTGATGTCTTTTATTTTACCTCTCCAACCCCTAAACTCTTTTATTACTTTATTTTGTAACAACACCTGTATCCTCAATATACTAGTATTTTTTTATAATAAGTATTCGATCTAAACTTACACACACCTCCATCTAATGGTTAAAGAACATAATGTTTCCGTGGATGGGAAATTGACACCTCACAAAACGATGATTGTTCAATTACATATTACTGACTATAATGGTGGCTATTATGATGGAAATGTATTTATATATCATATATATTATGTTTATGATTTCCATATTCTTTTTTACTACCCAATTATATCAAGCCTTTATGGTTCTCATAGTTAGTAAATATGATAATCTCCTTTGAGGAATTGCGGACTACCGCCCCCTCAAAGTGATGTAACTCATTAATGCCTTATGTGGTATGTATAAAGGATAGATTTAATGATATTATATATGATATTATATTGGAATTATAATATACATATGTATTATTATGTTTTAATTCCATTAAAATAAGAAATAGAAATGAAAATAGCGTTCATGCGTACGTACGACTAACTGTCTCCATGAACGGTGCATTTCATTTTTTACCTCAAAATGTTATGTAAATACATTTATATACTAGATATATATGATATATATGATATATAAATCATGAATATCATTCTGGATATAATTAATCCTTGACCACATGAACAACATGTAATTATAAGAAGTCCATTTTTGACTCATGTACCAAATATCGACAAAACGAACATTATTAACTTAAATAATTATATAATGTTTATAACTTGTTAATAAGTGATATAAAAGGAATAATAAACTTTAAAAAGGTTATAAACAAAGTATAAATTAAATTTAGTTTATTATTCATGAGATTAATGAACAATCGAGTCAAGTCAGACATGAGGTAAGGGATTTTCTTATCGCACTTTTAATTCTGTGAGATTTCCATTGTTCGCAACTTATTAATTGCATGTGGTGTATTGTGTAGTGAAATTTGATATATATTATCATGATTCTAATTATATTCATGGTATTATGTGATTAATTGTGTGATTATTAACTTTTTTTCATACGATACAATTGATTACAACATGGTAAAGGGTTTCATCTCACTTTTTATTCCCATGAGATTCATGAGATATTTGCCACTATTTCCTTCTGTGTGGTGTATTTACTTCCCATGATTGTACTATATATGTAATATAATTTCATTTATGAGTATTTACATGTTCATTGTATTATCCTTCTTCATGTGGAATATGTTTCGTATGTTACCAAATCAGTAAGGGAACCTTTCACCCTCCTCTATTTAAAAGACTTATTTTTTATTATGTCTTTTAATTTACATATTATTTTGTTGGGATATGTTCTTTTATTTCCCCATTGATTTAAACATTATGTTGAAGTGATGAGATACCCTTTTTATCTTATCAACTCATTTTATAATATTTAAACTGACGTCGTTAGGCTGTCAAATTTTTGCAAGGGAACTTCTTAACCCAATTTCAATTTTTTGGGTTCAACTTGTACTTATTGAATATGTCATCCAATAAATATGTGTGAATGAACACTAATTGTTTTAAACTTAATATCCAATTTTATTGGGTGTAATTATATTTTTCACACATTATTTTGTGATTGACTTATCCTTATTTTAATGATACCATCTTTATAGGGGATTTCACCTCAATTTACATTTCCATTAAGATTTCATTGTTGTTATGCACCAATTCACTCTTATATGGTGTATATACTGTACTTTGACATATTATATCACGAATAGATTTATTCTAATGATATTATAAAGTTCTGATTAAATGTTATTCCTCAATTATTTGTATGTAAGTGTCTCTATTTTTGTTAAAAAAAATCTTTACCTAAAATATTGTTTTAAATGTTTTAAAGATTTATTCTTCTAAATATATCTCATTAATGGCCATTTTTTCAAAATGGGTTTTATGATTAATTTATATTGACATTAATGTTTTAAAATGTTAAGTTATTTAATAGCATCAAAGTGACATGGGATACTTTGATTCAAAAATCACTTTTTAAAAGGTTTTGAAAATGATTTGATAAAACATTTTTTATTTCAATATCTTGATTTGATATATTGGAATTTTGAAATTTTATCATTCCTTTATAAATGTGTTATATGTTATGATTATTTTATGGTTATTGGGAAATGTTTATGTATATGGGTGGTTCCGTGATAAACCTAGGGTGGGTGAGCCCGAGACAGCTCTCCAAAGCATTGGGTAACGTGACAGAGGTAAACGTGATCTTTCTACTAAGTGATTTAGGGAATACACTATGATGGGTATTCCAAGTGTAAATACATATGTAGCTATGATATCTACATTGTAATTTTGATATGGATTACATAAGTAACCTTTATGAATTATTATTTTTGTGTGTTATTCATAAATCATGTGATTTCAAAAGGTATGTTATGATTGAAAAGTATGGTTTCATGGATTTGTATTTATTATTGGGCTAATGTTTTCCTTCCTTATTTTATAACCCTTACTGAGGTTTTTTTGCTCATACCGAGTTTTCAAAATGTTTTCCACATGACAAAAAGATGAATATATTCAAGGATGCGATCAAGGAAAAGTCATTCTATCTAAAACATGGAACTAGACATGTGTCTTTTTAAGAGTTTTTATTTTATGAAAAAAATGGATACTGAGTAGTAGTGTCTACTTGTAATATTCAAGTTGTTATGTAATAGTTATGGTCTATTTATCTAAAACTCTAAACCTGAAAAGATACCCAAAGAGAATTATTCATTTAATTCAAGATTATGAAATGTTTAATGAAGGGTCCTTATAGTTGGTATCAAAGGTCGGTTTAGATAACTTTAAATGTTAGGGAATTCTTTATGTATAAGTGACATTACCATAATGGTTAGGATTTCATAAAGAGTCATAGTTTTTTTAAAGTGAATGATTTTAAGTTAACATGATCACGTATATCTTAGTGTTTACCCTACTCATAAGATATTATATGATGGTTTTACTGACATACTCACACTGACCTTTTTGGTTTTAGTAAATGGATGGATCTAGCAGGCACCAAAGTAACAGTGGATGTGAAGAAAACTGTGATGGATTTCTGAATGAGAAACTAAATGAAATGGGAGATGCAATGAGAACTCTTGTGGTTATTCTCAACCAACTATCTGGAGTCATGATTGAACAAATGAACCTTAGTGATCTTTATAAGGCATCATATATGCAAGAAACAAATCCCTATGAATATTCATGTAATAATTATAAAGGTAAGTGTGTTAAAAAACCTATGTGTCAACGATGTGGAAATAAACACCTAGGAAAATGTTTCAAAGGGACAGAAAGATGCTATATATGTTGAAATGAAGTTCATAATGTAAGAACCTTCCATGGAAAAAGGAAGAATCTTGTTGACTCTAAGAAAAGTAAAGAAGTACTTTATGATAGATCGATTTAATGTTTTAAATGTGGTGTGCATGGTAATTATGAAAACACATGTCCTACGAAGATGTTTTGGGAATGGGATCACCAGGATCATACAAATATTCATTTACCAATACCTAATGCCATTCCGATTGAGGATGAAGAAACTGACAATGACCAATGGAAGGCATGAGTGATTTCCTAACATATGTTTTCCTATTATTTATATCATAGGATATGATTCATGATTTTGTTTTTAGGAAATAAGTACTTAAGAAGAAGTTGGAATGGAATGGTTAATGGATCATGAAGAATGGTGAATGAGTAAGAAGTCAACATATAAGGGATTCAAGAGTTATGGTAGAATTTAGGATGGTGAGATGCTTAAAAGTTTTAAGGCTCCTCTGATGATGGGATTACATTAGAAGAATTTTTATAGAATGTGTAACCTTGATGTTTGATATATAAAAATTTTATTCAAGGAATAATTATCCTCTCTTTTGTGGATATATTTATAAAAGAACCATTTGAGTTTATATGATCCCTGAATTTGAGTCAATTACCGGTTAATACATTTTGGGATGCAAAATGAAATTTATTAGATAACCTTTGTGGTTAAAATATGTGTTGGTTATTTTTGATAAATTTATCTCTTTTTGGGAATGTTATAAAATTATGTAGTTTTTGAAAAGGGACAACACGCAAACCATGTGACAACCCATCGCGTCGGACGAAGCTGTGGGAATCAAACACACAACCAAAGTGCGACTGGTATTTATCGCCTACCACTGGACTACGTGAAGTCCCTAGTTAGTATGACTAATTATTTTTAGTTAGATTATCTTTAAAATCAGGAATAAGTTGATTTTGGGTTATCTATGAAAATGATTAACCTATCAAGAAAGATATGTGATTAGGTTAATTACTTCTCAGTATGAGACTTTAAGAGTAACTGATGTTATTTGGAGATAAATGTTAAGATTTACCTAGGAAGACTATGTGATTAAATCCTTTAGAGATTTGGGTTTCAATCTTAGATTGGAATACATTGATGAATTTTAAGGATAACTATTTATTTAATGGTCTTTTTGAACCATGGGTTCTTTTTGTGGAATTTTGGATATTAAGAGTATTATTTCATTTTATAAATGATTATCCTTTCAGTGATTATCTGATATTGTACTAACAATTTTTGTTGATGTCTAAATACAAGGGAAATACATAGTTCTCCTTTTTTAGGTTATGTGATTCCCTAGAAGATGATTCTTGTGCTTTTGATGTGACCAAGTCTTTTTGAATGCCCATCGTTTAGAGAAATGGTTAGTTTTGGTAGAAATTTATTAAAAGATGAAAATCTACTTGAAGATAAGTATATTTCATTATGTTATTATTCTATGAAGAAGATGAATTCCTCCAAATTATGAAAATGAGTGTAAAACAAAGACGTTTTTGGTTTGTGTTTCCTACTGGGTAATCAAAGACCATTTACACACATCATAAGTTTGTGATTTTCTTGTGTTTAACTTTATCCTAATCATCTTTCCTATCACTTTACTTCAGAACATGGCCCTTTTTTTCTCATCCATATCCATGTTTTCATGGAATCTTAGTATGGGTTAACTCGTGTGGCCATTTTACTTATCTTTCTTTCTTTTAATGTGATAGTTTTACTGACTATTTTTCTAATATAGGACTTTCAATAAAGTTTCCGAGCCCCAATTTTAAAATTGCGAGGACACAATTATAAAAAGGGGGGAAGGATGTAACATCCCAGGTAAATAAAGAATATGAATTTTACATATTTATTAATTTTTGAATTAAATATCAATTTTAATTTAAAAAGGTTTCTATGTTCGATCGCGTACCCGGTACGCAACAACGAGTTTTTTGAAATCTTACGTTGAACACTAATTCTATATTATTATTTTAAATGGTAGTTAACTATTAGAAATTTTATTGTCAGGAATGAACAAAACTAACTAATATATGATTATACATGTTTGTTAAATGTATTTACATTTATCCAGTAAAAGTTAGAGGCCTAAAATGTGAATGAATCTAATTTTAAGCATAATTTACATTAAATGACCGACTTATCACCTTTTAATAGAGTACCATTTTTAAATCAAGTTTTGGTCACTTTAATAAATTCTATATGACCAAATAAAATCCTTATTTAGAATGTGGACAAAAAAATTACTTTGTGTAAATTTTTTGAATTTTTCCGATAAAGTTCAATTTTAAAGAATAGTGAAAAATATTGTATTTTAATTTAAAAGTTCCTTTTAATATAATTTATTTATCTATTTAGATTATATTTTTAATTGGTTTTAAAGTGAAATTATAATATATTTTTACAATTTAATCCAATTTTTGTCATTGTAATTAATTTCACTTTGAAATTGGACATAAACAAGTATCAATCTTTTGATATTTATTGTTTCTTAAAAACACGCTATTTGTTTTGATAACAAGAATTAACATTAAAATTAATTAATGGCACTTATATGTTTTTAATTTGAAAAAATAGACATTGTTTTTGAGTTCAAAATTTCAAATTTAGCTTAGCCTGAATTTTTGGTATTTTTCTGCAAAACATAAATTTTTGATGAACTGTGAAACCACTTAGTGGTTGTTAAAAAACTGACTTTTTCATTTAAATGAAAATTTACCACATATGTAAATTGAATTTCGAAAATCCGACATATATGTTTGTTATCAAGAAGTAAAATTTGGTTCAATAAGATGAAAATAATTTTTGGTGAATAGTAACTTTTGAATTTTATTTACAACTGTTAAAGATAAATAAGGTAATTAAAGGTAAAAAGAATATTATAATTATTCAAAATTCACTTAACACTTATCTAAAATTTAGTGGTTGAGTCATTTACGACCCTGGGCATCATTGGGTCTATTTTGGGACCCCATTGAGCCACATGAGAGTGATAATGACAATTTAGATTAATTAATTTAATGTGAAGACAAAATTGACATTAACAATAATCTTTTACTAATTAATTTTTATATTGTGTTATATAAGTCTTAGTTTTGACAATAAATATTACATGGAAATATAAAAAGAATTCCTACATGATATTATTTTATTTATAATTTTTCTACATCTATTAAATTTCATTATTTATGACACAATAATGATGCAGTATTTACCTCATTAATCACTGATTTAAATAAATAAGATTATAATGATTAAAATATTATTCAAAACATGTCCAATTTTGATTCGATGATTTTATTTCGAATATGTATCATCTTATCAGCCACCTTAATGATTTGTGGACCATTAGAAACCAAATATCATTATAAAATAGACTAATGTTTTCACACTTTCCTAAAGAGCCCCTCCTCTCCCTTATAAAAGGAGACCATTTCTATTAAATTCCTCACACATATCAAGCCATTAGGATCATCCAAACTCTGGCCAATTAATCTCTCTACAACCCTCTCCTCAATCTTAGAAGCCTTTCCTTAGGCAGAAGGCTCTTCAAGTGGTCCTTTGGTTCAAACCAAAGGGAGTTACCCAAATTAAAGGTAACGATTTCTCTTAAATTGTTTTCTTTTAATTTACTTATCCAACCCCTAAAATATTTTTATTCCTTTATTTTGTAACAAAAACTCTATGTTCAATATACTAGGATGTTTTTAGAAGAAGGATTAGAACTGTACTTACACACACCTCCATCTAATGGATAATGAACATAATGTTTCAGTGGATGGAAAACTAACGCCTCACAAAATGATGATTGTTCAATTACTTCTTACCGCCTCTCATGGTGGCCATTATGATGGAACTATATTTATATATTATATATATTATGTTTATTATTTCCTTATTCTTATGTACTACCCAATTATATCATGCCTTTATGGTTCCCATAGTGGGTAAATACGATAAGCTCATTTGAGGATGTGCGGACTACCGCCCCCTCAAAGTGATGTGACTAGTTAATGCTTTATGTTAGATGTATAAAGAATAGAGTTAATGATTCTATATATGATATTATATTGGAATTATAATATACCTATGTATTATTATGTTTTATTTCCATTAAAATAATAAATATAAATGAATGTAGCGTTCATGTGTACGTACGGCTTACCGTCCCCATGAACAATGCATTTCATTTCTTACCACAAAATCTTATAAAAATACATGTATATACTGGATATATATGATATATATGATATCTAAATCATTAATATAATTATGGATATAATTAACATTTGACCACATGAACAACAAGTAATTATAAAAAGTCCATTTTTGACTCAAGTACCAAATATCGTCAAAACGAACATTATTAACATAAATGATTATATAATGATTATAACATGTTAATAAGTGATATAAAAGGAACAATTAAATTGAAAAAGGGTTTTAAGAAAGTATAAATTAACTTTATTTTATTATTCAGGAGATTAATGAATGATCGAGTCAAGTCGGACACGAGGTAAGGGATTTTCTTATATCACTTTTAATTCTGTGAGATTTCCATTGTTCTGCATTTATTAATTGCATGTGGTGTATTCTGTACTGCCATTTCATATATATTACCATGAATATCATTATATTCATGGTATTCTGTGATTCATTTGGTGGTTATTAACTTTTTTTCATACGAATCAGTTGATTACAACGGGGTAAAGAATTTCGTCTCACATTTCATTCCCGTGAGATTCATGCAATATTTTCCACTATTTATTTTGTGTGGTGTATGTACTGCCCATGATTGTAATAGTTATGTAATATACATTAATTTATGAGTATTTACATCTTCATTTTATGATCCTTCTTCATGTGGCATATGTTTCGTATGTTACCAAATCAGTAAGGGAACCTTTCACCCTCCTCTATTTAAAAGACTTCTTTTTGTTATGTCTTTTAATCTACATGTTATTATGTTGGGATATGTTTTTTATATCCCCATTTATGTAAACATTATATAAAAATGATGAGATACCCTTTTTATCTTATCAACTCATTTTCTAAAATTTAAAGTGGCGTCGTTAGGCTGTCAAATTTTTACAAGGGAACTTCTTAACCCAATTTCAATTATTTGGGTTCAACTTATACTTATTGAATATGTCATCCAATAAATATGTGTGAATGAACTATAATTGTTTTAAACATAATATCCCCTTGTATTGGGTGTAATTATATTTGTCACACATAATTATGTGATTGATTTATCCTTAATTTAAGGATACCATCTTTATAATGGCTTTCATCTCAATTTAAATTTCCTTTGAGAATTCATTTTTGTTATGCACCAATTCACTCTTATATGGTGTATATACTGTACATTGACATATTATATCATTAATACCTTTATTCTCATGATATTATAATGTTCTGATTAAATGTTATTCCTCAATTATTTGTATTCAAGTGTCTCTATTTATTTTAAAAAACTCTTTAAAAAAATATCGTTTTAAATGTTTTAAATATTTATTCTTCAAAATATTTTTCATTAATGCCCATTTTTTTAAAATGGGTTTCAGGATTAATTTATATGGACATTAATGTTTTCAAATTATAATTCATTTAAAAGCATCAAAGTGGTATGTGAATCTTTGATTCAAAAATAAATTTTTAAATGGTTTTGAAAATGATTTGATATAACATTGTTTATTTCAATATATTGATTTTATATTTTGGAATGTGGAAATGTAATTTTCCTTTGTACATGTGTTATATGTTATGATTATGTTATGTTTATTGGGCATTGTTTATGTATATGGGTTGTTCCGTGATAAACCTAGGGCCGGTTAGCCCGAGATAGCTCTCCAATGCATTGGGTAACATGACGGAGGCAAACATGATGTGTCTCCTACGAGATTTAGGGAATATACTGTGATGGGTATTCCAAGTGTAACTCCCTATGTATTTGTGATAGCTACAATTTATGTTTGATATGGATGCCATAAGTAACAATTATGATTTATTATTTGTGTGTGTTATTCATAAATCTTATGATTTCATAAGGTATGTTATGATTGAAAAGTAGGGTTTCATGGAATTGAAGTAATTGTTGGGATAATGTTTTCCTTCCTTATTTTATAACCCTTACTGAGCTTTTATGTTGATACCATATTTCTAAAATGTTTTCCACAGGACTTAAAGATGAATAGGTTCAAGGATGAGATCAAGGAAAAGTCATGTTATCTAAACCATGGAACTACACATGTGTATTTTTAAGAGTTTTTATTTTATGAAAAAATGGATACTGAGTAGTAGTATCTACTTTTAATATTCATGTTGTTATTTAATAGTTACGAACTAATTCTCTAAAACTCTATACCTGAAAATATCCCCAATATGAATTATTCATTTAATTCACGATTATGAAGTGTTTATGGTCGGATCCTTATAGTTGGTATTAGAGGTCGGTTTAGATCTCTTTAGATATTAGGGAATTCTTTATACATAAATGAAATTACTATAATGTTTATGATTTTGGAAAGGGTCATACTTTTTTTAAAGTGAATGAGTTTAAGATAACATGAACAAGTATATCTTAGTGTTTACCCTCCTCATAAGATAATATATGATGGTTTTAATGATATAATCACACTGACCTTTTTGGTTTTAGTAAATGGCTAGATCTAATAG
The DNA here is from genome assembly GCA_963277665.1 of Viscum album. Taxonomy (NCBI): domain Eukaryota; kingdom Viridiplantae; phylum Streptophyta; class Magnoliopsida; order Santalales; family Viscaceae; genus Viscum; species Viscum album. The sequence goes on from OY728141.1 coordinate 1,304,006,103, forward strand.
GCAATAAAGTAATAGTGGATGTGAAGAAAACTGTGATGGATTTCTGAATGAGAAACTGAATGAAATGGGAGCTGTAATGAGAAATCTTGTGTTTATTCTCAACCAACTATCTGAAGTCATTATTGACCACCTAAACCTTAGTGATCTTTATAAAGAATAATTTATGCGAGAAAAAAATCCCTACAGAGCATCATGTAACAATCATAAAGGTAAGTGTGTTCAAAAACCTATGTGTCATAGATGTGGAAAGAAACACCTAGGAAAATGTTTCAAAGGGACAGAAAGATGCTATAGATGTGGAAATTAAGGTCATAAAGCAATAACCTTCCATGGAAAAATGAAGCATCTAGTTGACTCTAGGAATGGGAAATAAGTCCTTTATGATGGATCGATTGAATTTTTTAAATGTGGTGTGCACGGTCATTATGAAAACACATGTCCTATGAAGATGTTTTGGGAATGGGATCACCAGGATCATACAAATATTCGTTTACCAATACCTAATGCTATTCTGATTGAGGATGAAGAGACTGACAATGACCAATGAAAGGTATGGAATATTTCTTAACATATGTTTTCCTATTATTGAAATCTTAGGATATGATTCATGATTTTGTTTGTAGGAAAGAATTATTTCCAAATAAGTTGGAAAGGAATGGTTAATGGATCATGAAGAATGTTGAATGAGTAAGAAGTCAACATATAAGGGATTCAAGAGTTATGGTAGAATTTAGGACGGCGAAATGCTTAAAAGTATTAAGGCTCTTGTGATTATGGGATTAAATTAGAAGAATTTTTATAGTATGTGTAACCTTGATGTTTGATATATGAAAATTTTATTCAAGGAATTATTATCTTCTATTTTGTGGATATAGTTATAAAAGAACTATTTGGGTTTTCATGATCCTTGAATTTGAGGAAATTACTGGTTAATACATTTTGGGATGCAAAATGAAAGTTATTAGATAACCTTTGTGGTTAAAATATGTTATTGTTATTTTTTATGAATTTATATCTTTTTGTGAATGTTATTAAATTATTTAGTTTTGGAAAAGGGACAACACACAAACCGTGTGACAACCCATAACGTCGGACGAAGCTATGGGAATCAAACCCACAACCAAAGTGCGACTGGTATTTATCCCGTACCACTAGACTACGTGAAGTACCTGTTTAGTAGGACTAATTATTTTTAGTTATATGATCTTATAAATCAGGAATAATCTGATTTTGGGTTATCTATAGAAATGATTAATCTATCATGGAGGATATGTGATTAGGTTAATTACTTTTCAGTGTGAGACTTTATGAGTAACTGATGTTATTTGGAGATAAATGTTAAGATTTACCTTGGAAGAATATGTGATTAAATCATTCAGATATTTGGGTTTCAATATTAGTTTGGATTACATTGAATAATTTTAAGCATAACTATTTATTTAATGGTCTTTCATGACCCTTGGGTTCTTTTTGTGGAATTTTGGAGATTAAGAGTAGTATTTCTTTTTCTAAAGGATTATCCTTCTGGTGATTATCTGATCTTGTAATAAATATTTTGGTTGATGTCTAAATACAAGGGAAATAGATAGTTGTCCTTTTGTGGATTACGTGATTCTCTAGAAGACGATTCTTGTGCTATTCATGTGACCAAGTCTTTGTGAATGCTCATTGTTTATAGAAATGATTAGTTTTGGTAGAAACATTTGAAAAGATGAAACTCTACTTGAAGGTAAGTATATTTCCTTCTGTTTTTATTCTATATAGAAGATGAATTCCTCAAAATTATGAAAATGAGAGTAATACAAAAACTATGTTGGTTTATGTTTCCTACTGGGTAATCAAAGACAATTTACAGACATCATAAGTTTGTGATATTTTTGTGGTTAACTTTATCTTAATCATGTTTCCTATCACTCTCCAGCAGAACTTGACCCTTTGTTTTCTCCTCCATATCCATATTTTCATGGAATCATTGTATGGGTTAACTCGGGTGACCATTGTACTTCTCTTTCTTTCTTTTAAAGTGATAGTTTTACTGACTCTTCTTCCGATATGGGACTTTCAATAAAGTTTCTGAGAACAAATTTTAAAATTGCGAGGACGCAATTCCCAAAAGGGGGGAAGGATGTAACATCCCAGGTAAATAAATACTATGAATTTTTAATATTTATTAATTTATTAATTAAATATTAATTTTACTTTAAATGGGTTTCTATGTTCGATAGTGTACCCAATACGCACCAATGGGTTTCTTTAAAATCTTACATTGCACACTAATAATATATTATTATTTTAAATGGTAGTTAACTCCTAGCCATTTTATTGGCGGGAATGAATGAAAGAAACTTCAATATGATTATAAATGTTTGTTAAATGTATTTACAATTATCAAATAAATGTTAGAGGCTTAAAATTTGAATGAATCTAATTTTAAGAATAATTTAAATTAAAAGGAAGATTTATCACCTTTTAATGGAGAACCCTTTTTAAATCTAGTTTTGGTCACTTTAATAAATTCTATATGACCAAATAAAATGCTTCTTTAGAATGGGGACATCAAAATTTACAGTTTGTAAATTTTTTGGAATTGTTTCGATAAAGTTCATTTTTAATGAATAGTGAAAAATATTGTATTTTAATTCTAAAGTACATTTTAATCTAATTTATTTATATGTTTAGATTATCTTTTTAATTGGGTTTAAAGTGAAATTAAAATATATTTTTACCATTTAATCCAATGTTGGTCATTGGAATTAAATTCACTTTGAAATTGGACATAAACAAGTATTAATCTTTTGATAGTTTTTGTTTCTTAAAAACACACTATTTGTTTTGATAATGGGAATTAATTTTAAAATTAATTAATGGCACTTATATGTTTTGAATTTTTAAAAATAGACATATTTTTTGAATTCGCAATATCAAATTTATCTTAGGCTTATTTTTTTGTATTTTTCTGAAAAACATCAATTTTTGATGAATAGTGAAACCACTTCGTGGTAGTTAAAAAAAGTAACTTTTTCATTTAAATGAAATTTTACCATTTCTGTGAATTTAATTTTGAAAATCCGATATACATGGTTGTTATCAAGAAGTAAAATGTGGTTCAATAAGATGAAAATAATTTTTGGTGAATATGAACTTTTGACTTTTATTTAACACGGTTAAAGGTAAATAAGGTAATTCAAGGTAAAAAAATATTATCATAATTTCAAATTACCTTTACACTTGTCCAAACCTTATTTGTTGGGTCATTTACGACCATGTGCATCTTTGAGTCTATTTTGGTACCCCATTGAGCCACATGGGAGTGATAATGACAATTTATATTAATTAATTTAATGTGAAGACAAAATTGACATTAACAATAATCTTTTAGTAATTAATTTTTATATGGTGTTATATAAGTCCTATTTTCGACTATAAATATTATTTAGAAATATAAAAAGATATCCGACACGATAGTATTTTTTTATCATTTTTATGCATCTAATAAATTAAATTATTTATGACACAATAATGATAGAGTATTTACCTCATTTATAAATGATTTAAATAAGAAAAATTATAATGATTACAATATTATTCAAAACATGTCCAATTATAATTGGATTATTTTATTTAGAATATGAGTCATCGTATATTCTACCTTAATGATTTTGGACCATTAGAAACTGAATATCATTATATAATAAAATAACGTTTTCACACTTTCCTAAAGAGCCCCTCCTCTCCCTTATAAAAGGAGACCATTTCTATCCAATTCCTCACACCTCTCATTCCATTTGTATCAACCAAACGATGATCCATTAATCTACCTACATCACTATCTTCCTCCTAGAAGCCTTACCTTAGGCAGAAGGAACATCAAGAGGTCCTTTGGTTCAAACCAAAGAGTGTTACCCAAATTAAAGGTAATAGTTTCTCTTAAATTGTTTTCTTTTATTTTACTTATCCAACTCCTAAACTCTTTTTATTCCTTTATTTTGTAACAAAACCAGTATCTCCAATATACTAGTATTTTTTTATAAGATTTTTTGTAAGTACACTTACACACACCTTCATCTAATTGATAAAGTATATAATGTTTCTGTGGATGGAAAACTAACGCCTCACGAAACAATGATTGTTCAATTACATCTTACCGCATTTCATGGTGGCCATTATGATGGAACTGTATTTATATATGACATATATTATGTTTATGATTTCCTTATCTTTATGTACTACCCAATTATATCAAGCCTATATAGTTCCCATAGTGGGTAAATACGATAATCTCATTTGAGGAAGTGAGGACTACCACGCCCTCAAGGTGATGTGACTCGTTAATTCCTTATGTGGGATGTATACAGGATAGATTTAATGATATTATATATGATATTATACTGGAATTATAATATACCTATTTATTATTATGTTTTGATTCCATTAAAATAAGAAATAGAAATGAAAGTAGCGTTCATGCGTACGTACGACTTACTATCTCCATGAACGGTGCATTTCATTTATTAGCTCAAAATGTTATGTAAATTCATTTATATACTGGATATATATGATATATATGATATATAAGTCATGAATATCATTCTAGATATAATTAACCTTTAACCACATGAACAACATGTAATTATAAGAAGTCTATTTTTGACTCAAGTACTAAATATCGACAAAATGAACATTATTAACTTAAATGATCATATAATGTTTATAAAATGTTAATAAGTGATATAAAAGGAATAATAAACTTGAAAAATGTTTTTAATCAAGTAGAAATTATATTTAGTTTATTATTCCGGAGATTAATGAACGATCGAGTCAAGTCGGACACGAGGTAAAATATTTTCTTATCTCACTTTTAATTCCGTGAGATTTCCATTGTTTGTCAGTTATTAATTGCATGTGGTGTATTTTGTACTACCATTTGATATATATTATCATGATTCTCATTATATTAATGGTATTTAATGATTCATTTGGTGGTTATTAACTTTTGTTCATACGACTCAGTTGATTACAATGTGGTAAAGGGTTTTTTCTCACTTTTTATTCCCGTGAGATTCATGCAATACTTTCCACTATTTCCTTTTCTGTGGGGTATTTACTAGCCATGATTGTAATCTATATGTAATAAAATTTAATTTATGAGTATTTACATCTTCATTGTGTGATCATTCTTCATGTGGCATATGTTTCGTACGTTACAAAATCAGTAAGGGAACCTTTCACCCTCCTCTATTTAAAAGACTTCTTTTTATTATGTATTTTAATTTACATATTATTATATTGGGATATGTTCTTTTATATCCCCATTTATGTAATCATTATTTCCAAGTGATGATATACCCTTTTTATCGTATCAATTCATTTTGTAAATTTTAATGTGATGCCATTAGGCTTTCAAATTTTTACAAGGGAACTTCTTAACCCAATTTCAATTCTTTGGGTTCAACTGGTTCTTATTGAATATGTCATCCTATAAATTTGTGTGAATTACCTATAATTGTTTTAAACTTAATATCCACTTGTATTGAGTTTAATTACATTTGTCACACATAATTATGTGATTGATTTATCCTTAATTTAATGATACCATCTTTATAAGGAATTTCATCTCAATTTATATTTCCATTGAGAATTCATTGTTGTTATGCACCAATTCACTCTTATATGGTGTATATACTGTACTTTGAAATATTATATCATGAATCCCTTTATTCTCATGATATTATAAAGTTCTTATTAATTTTTATTCCTCGGTTATTTTTATTCAAGTATCTCTTTTTTTAAAAAAAAACTCTTTTACTAAAATATCATTTTAAATGTTTTAAAAATTTATTCTTCTAAATAATGTCCATTTTTTCAAAATGGGTTTTAGGATTTATTTTTCTGGACATTAATGTTTTCAAATGATAATTAATTTACAAGCTTCAAAGTCTTATGGGACACTTTGATTCAAAAATAACTTTTTAAATGGTTTTGAAAATGATTTGATAAAACATTATTTATTTAAATATCTTGATTTGATATATTGGAATGTGGAAATGTTATCTTCCCTTTATACATGTGTTATATTTTATGATTATTTTTTGGTTATTCGGTATTGTTTACATATACAAGTGGTTCCATGATAAACCTAGGGCAGGTGAGCCCGAGATAGATCTCCAATGCATTGGCTAACGTGACATAGGTAAACCTGATGTTTCTCCAAAGAGATTTAGGGAATATACTGTGAAGGGTATTCCAAGTGTAACTACCTATTTAGTTGTGATATCTACAATGTAATTTTGATATGGATTCTATAATTAACCTTTATAATTTATTATTTATGTGTGTTATTCATAAATATTATGATTTCATAAGATATGTTATGATTGAAAAGTATAGTTTTATGAATTTATATTTATTGTTGGTCTAACGTTTTCCTTCATTATTTTATAGCCCTTATTGTTCTTTTTATGCTAATCCCAAGTTTTTGAAATGTTTTCCACAGGACATAAAGATGAATAGGTTCGAGTATTGGATCAAGGAACATTCATGCTGTCTAAAACATGGAACATGACATGTGTCTTTTTAAGTGTTTTTATTTTATGAAAAAATGGATACTGAGAAGTAGTGTCTACTTGTAATATTCAAGTTGTTATGTAATAGTTATGGCCTAATTATATAAAACTCTAAACCTGAAAATATCCCTAATGTGTATTATTCATTTAATTCAAGATTATAGAATGTTTAAGGTCGGGTCCTTATACTTTATGCCTATGTGTTGGGACATTCCTAGAACTGTTGAACAATGTGGAAAATTTTAGAGTTACCCTTAAAAATCCAGGAATAGTTCCATACCAATGGTGTAAAGATATCTATTTTCTATGAAAACTCCCCCAAGGGTATGCGATCCTCCCAACTATGAGCATAGTATAAAATACAAGATCGTAGTGTATCCTCAATGAAATGAATAAACCTCTCTATCTAGCCCAAAGTCATGTGGTGAAATTCCATGCTCATGTGTAATATATTTCTAAAGTAATCCTGTAATACTCACCATAACTATAACGGTCTGGAATTACTTCCAGTGGACTATAATTGATACCTATCAGGGCACTCCATGGGCGGCTACACCCCCTGGGCGGGACACACCACCATCCCCAGTGGCAGCCATTTCCTCATGAAGCCCTTGGGCGGAGAGTCATGCTTCGTCCAACGCTCACATGTGAGAGTTCCCAAGGATCAGATACATTCCTACCTCCTTTGCCTTTGATACCAACTATAACGACCCACACTTTACATACATTGTTAATACTTCAAAATTGAATCAAACTTATTACAACATATGACAAAACCACAAAGGACCGTATAGGTATAGTGTCTTTAGAAACTGGGAAACATAAACAACTGGTTCATAAATCTTCTACAGTGTCTCCCATTTATTTCATCATATCTAGGGTCCCTTTTAGCATATTCTACTTAATATCCATCTTCCTGGCCTGGGGAAAAGAAAACATAAAAGGGTGAGCTCAAATGCTCAGCAAGGGAAAATAAAGGAAATAAAAATCATATCATATCTTTTTGAAAATTAAAACCTGCAAAAGAGATCATAATATCTTAACATGGAATAAATCATAGAAGTGAAAATGAGATCCCCATAATCATAACATAAAACTTGAATCTTTGTGGCATGCACACATAATCATGGAAAATCATTTCTTGTTAGTCATGACTCATTGCCAAGACTATCTTAGTGGACAAAGTCCCTTTCTGAACCGAGTTCACTCCTCGTTTCAGTCCTGTATCACTGAACCGAAATAACCTTCCGTTCCAGCCATGTCTATCTCATGAGATATAAAATCTTTACCCAATGCATTGGAGGGAGATATAGGTCCCACCCATCTTATAATGAATCCTTTCTTATGTGTGCCACATAATCATAAAACATACATCATCGCATAACACATGTAACAAAAATGGGATTCTTGAAACATCATGACATCATAAATCAATTCATAAAGGAATTCATAAACATAATTCCATCACAACATAGTCAAATCAATGTAAAAATATGGATATAAACAGAACCCTTTATTATCTTAGATGGAAAATAATTTTGATAAAACACTTGAATTGAATTCTTGAGGAAAATATACTTTCTTCTTCAAAAACATTTTTCCTTTCATAACATGTCATACAACTTTAAAATAAAATAATTTGATTAAAAATAAACTTGAAAAATTGTAAAGGAAGCTTCTTTGAAGTAATGTTTTAAAAATCCATTCATGCCGTATAAGTTAAAAAAAACATTCTTCGTACTTTTGTCGGAAAAGTCAAAAAGTACCTCGTACGGAAAAACGACAAAATATTCCTTTCATATTCTTTACTAAAAACTCACCTAAGGGTAAAATTGGATTTAAACTATTTCAAGTGGATGGAAACAATATTACATATTGAGGGAACATGGATGTGGATGATAAAATACACCCCAGTAAATACTTACGAATAAACAATCTCGGACAAAAATGAGATTGTGATATTTCCGTTACCTTAGGTCCGATTTGCTTTGTTCGTGTCCGAAGCTCCTGTATAATGGTTTAAATAATGTTATTGACTTATTCCAGAATCATACATATTGATATGAGATCATATATGGTCATATTATTAGCTTCTTGTTAGTAATATTTCATTGTTACTTGTTACTCGGGTCTTTATAACTTTTTGTTCTTATGCGTGTTTTGTCGAATAAATTCTTATTCTTATCTTTAGGTTATAGATAATTAATTTCCAGAATGGTATTAGTGTAGTATATACCATATTCATTCATTCAATTCATTTATATAATCATTATGAAATGAAGATCATGTAGAACGAGTCGCATCACATCGTGGAGACGGTATTCCGTACGTACGCACGAGTGATGATATCGTTCCTATGATCGTGGAATTGTATTGGAGTATATATATATATTATTTCAGTATCAATATTACTTAATAATAATCATATATAGTTACTGATTACACCATTATACCCATCCTTGTAAGGTGATGGTGGAAAATAGATTACACCACGGCGTGGAGACGGTATTCCGTACGTACGCACGCGCGGTGATTTCATTTTTCCGTAGGATGGATAGAAGGTGAATTAGGGTTGTTTCATATTTATAATAACATATCAGTATGTATGTAATACTGATGTTATTACTTTATCATGAAACAACTAAAGAAGAAGAAGTTGAAGAAGAAAGAAATTGAAAAGATCGGTAATGGATATTACCTCTTCTTTGGAACGCCTTTTTGAATCCTCCACTTAAGGAACTAAGATTGGTCTTTGGAGAAGACCAGGACCTCTAGGATTATTCTAGGGAAGTGGAGAAGGGAAAATGGCAGGGGTTGGACGAGCTTGAGTGCTCAAATTGGTGTGAGGAGGAGGGGGAGGAGGTGCCCTTTTATAAGGGAGGAGAGGGGCACCTTAGGAATATCTCAAAATATTATTTTATATCAAAGTCAAAATCGGTTTATAATGGTTCCAAAGGGTCTTATTTCGAAGCTAAAGTGGGGAGGGGTCTAAATCCTACCAACCAATAGGATTTAGACAAGTTTAGGGTATTATTTTAACCTTATCAATTAGATTTAACTCTAAGTTAATTAATTTAAATTTTACCGTGTCTTTTTGTTTTCTTTCACTATATGGTTAATACACTTACTATAACATGCCAAACGAACCCCAAATTGTTTATTGTTAATATATATATCCTTATCTAAGTCATTTGGCCGAACCTTAGATTTTTAGGAATAAAATAACAATTAATAATATAATATTTGACTTAAAAACTATTTTGTGTCAATTTTGACACTATTTGATATATGATTTTTGTGAAAGTCATAACAGATTTATATGTTCGAACCAAGTTGATTAAATCAATACTAATATATCATAGTAACCTAGAAAATTAGTTGAATTCATAAAAAGTCTCAAATTACATTTATTTTGGTATTTATATTATCAATTTTGTCAATATTTCATTAATAAGATAATTACTGCATCATCTTTGTGTCATAAATAAATTAAATTATTTGATGTCTAAAAATTACAAATAAAATACCATCATGTAGGAAATCGTTTTATCTTTCTAATGAATATTTACAATCGAATTTATCTTATGTATAACCCTATATTAAAAATGATTTACTTATTAAACTTTGATTTTAACTATTTTAACCCTTCTTTAAATAAATTAATAATAAATGTCCTAATCTAATCCAAATGGGCCTAAATGGTCATATTTTATTCCTAAGTTTGTTTTTGGTCGAATTACACTTGTCCAATAGAATTAGGACATGTGTTAGGGTAATATTAATATCATATTTACCCTTAGTTACCCTATTTACTATTAACCGCGGTAAAAATAGTAAAAAGTTACTATTCACCAAAAAATTATTTTCATCTCATTGAACCACATTTTAGTCCTTGATATTAACCGTGTCTCTCGGATTTTTGAAATTCCATTCACAGAAGCGGTAAAATTAAGTTTTATGCAAAATTCAGTTTTTAACCTACCACTTAGTGGTTTCACTATTCATCAAAAATTGAAAGTTTTCAGAAAAATACCAAAATTTCACCCTAGGATAATTTCGATATTCTGAGTCCAAAAATGAAGTCCATTTTGAAAAATAAAATTTATAAAATTTCAAAAAGTGGTTATTACTATTCATAACGGCTAGTTTTAATAGCATATTTTTGTTTAGTGAAACTCGGTATTGCGTACGACGCAAGCTATCGAGGAAGGTCGCGATTGCGTGTAAAGCAAGCCAAGCAAGTGTTGTGTAGAAAAAGATTCCTTTGATGATTTATATAATATAAAAGTCTCGGGTGTTACATTCTACCCCCCTTAAAAAGAATTTCGCCCTCGAAATTCGTCACTTTGCAACAAACAAATGAGGATACTTCTCCCTCATCATATCCTCAAGCTCCCATGTAGCTTCTTCACGTTGGTGGTTTCTCCATAAAACTTTCACCAAGCGAGTGGTCTTGTTTCGTAGGACTTTTTCGCTACGATCCAGAATCTCTATCGGCTGTTCTTCATAAGAAAGATCTTGCTCCAGCGGTACAACTTCTGAGCTGAGTACATGTGAAGGATCTGGTATGTACTTTCTCAGGAGAGATACATGGAACACATCGTGAACTTGAGAGAGATTCGGTGGAAGCGCCAATCGGTAAGCTACCTTCCCAACACGATCCAGTATTTCAAAAGGACCGATATATCTAGGGATCAACTTCCCCTTCTTTCCAAATCTCATAACCCTCTTCCAGGGAGATATTCGTACGAACACTTTATCACCCACTTCAAACTCTAGGTCTTTTCTTCGGTTGTCGGCATAACTTTTCTGTCGACTCTGAGCTGCTCTTATGTGTTGTTGAATAGATCTGACCTTTTCTGCCATTTCATCAACGAGATCAGGTCCTAATAGCTTTCTTTCCCCAACTTCATCCCAGCAAGTTGGAGTCCTGCATTTCTTTCCATAGAGATCTTCATAAGGAGCCATCTGAATACTGGAGTGAAAGCTATTATTATAAGAAAATTCCACCAAAGGTAGGTGTTGATCCCAACCTCCTTTGAAATCCATAGAGCAAGCTCTCAACATATCTTCTAGGGTTTGAATTGTTCTCTCAGACTGACCGTCTGTCTGGGGATGATAAGCAGTGCTGAAACTCAACTTTGTATCCAGAGTATGCTGAAGACTTCGCCAGAACTTCGAGGTAAATCTCGGATCTCGATCAGATATAATAGAAAGTGGTACTCCATGCAATCTTACCACTTCCTTTACATATATCCTGGCAAGCTGATCTAGAGAGAAATCCTCTCTAATAGCAATGAAGTGTGCAGACTTTGTAAGACGATCAACTATGACCCAGATAGCATTATTGCCTTTGGATGTTTTAGGAAGTCCTGTGACAAAGTCCATAGTGATGTTTTCCCATTTCCATTCGGGTATGGGTAATGGTTGTAACATCCCCTTAGACTTATGTCTCTCAGCTTTAACTTGTTGACAAACCAAGCATCGAGAGACATATTCAGCAACATCTCTTTTCATGCCATCCCACCAGAAGTACTCTTTTAGGTCCCTATACATCTTCGTGCTTCCAGGATGAATAGATAATGAAGAACTATGAGCCTCATCCAGCAGCTCTTTCTTTAATTCGGGGATGGGAGGAACACAAACCCGATTCCTGAACTTTATTATCCCATCACAATCAAGGTTGAATTCAGGAACATTTCTCACCTTCTTTTGTAACTCGAAATCTTCTTTCTGTGCCTCTTTAATCTTCACATGTATAGATGGTTGAACATTCATTTGAGAAAGATAAGATTTTTCCCCTTCCATTATAATTCCAAGATCCATCCTTTGTAAATCCATAAATATTGGATCTTTTGTGATCCTCATCATGGATAAACTAGCATGGTCTTGTCGACTTAATGCATCTGCCACCTTGTTTGCTTTCCCAGGGTGGTAATGGATTGAGCAGTCATAATCCTTAATCAGCTCCAACCATCTTCTTTGGCGCATATTCAGCTCCTTTTGTGTGAAAATATACTTTAAACTTTTATGATCAGTATAAATATCACACCTTTCACCATAAAGGTAATGCCTCCAAATCTTTAATGCAAAGATTACCACAGCCAACTCCAAATCATGTGTTGGGTAATTTTGCTCATGGATTTTCAACTGTCGTGAGGCATAAGCTATCACCATATCATTTTGCATAAGAACACACCCCAATCCCTTCTTGGATGCATCACTGTAGATCACAAACCTTTCTCCACTACAAGGCAGTGTGAGCACAGGTGCACTGGATAACCTTCTTTTCAACTCCTTGAAATTCTCTTCACATTCCTCTGTCCAGACAAACTTAACTCCTTTCCGAGTCAACTTGGTGAGTGGATTAGATAATCGTGAAAAATCTTTTACAAAACGTCGATAATAACCAGCCAAACCAAGAAAACTTCGGATCTCAGTTACTGTTGTTGGTCTTGACCATCTTTTGATAACCTCTGTTTTTGCTGGATCCACAGATATCCCCTCTTTTGAGATTATATGACCCAAAAATGCAACTTTTTGAAGCCAAAATTCACACTTGGTAAATTTGGCATAAAGCTTCTCTTTTCTCAGGGTCTTCAATATAATTCTCAAGTGATCTTCATGCTCTTCCTTGCTCTTTGAATAGACCAGAATATCGTCTATAAAGACTACCACAAATTGATCAAGATAGTCTCTAAAGACTCTATTCATTAGATCCATGAAGATAGCAGGGGCATTAGTAAGACCAAATGGAATCACTATAAATTCATAGTGTCCATACCTTGTACGGAAAGCTGTCTTTGGTATATCCTCCCTTTTGACCCTTAATTGATGATACCCTGAACGAAGATCAATCTTGGAAAAGTATTGAGCTCCGCGTAGTTGGTCAAATAAGTCATCAATGCGTGGGAGAGGATATTTGTTCTTGATAGTGATCTTGTTAAGTTCTCTATAATCAATGCAGAGTCTCATTGATCCATCTTTCTTCTTAACAAATAGAACAGGTGCTCCCCAAGGTGACGCACTAGGGCGTATGAATCCCTTATCAAGATTCTCTTGGAGTTGCTTCTTCAATTCCTGCAACTCAATTGGGGCCATTCTATAAGGTGTCTTTGAAATAGGCAAAGCACCCGGTACGAGTTCTATTGAAAACTCAACTTCACGATTTGGTGGAAGACCCGGTAATTCCTCCGGAAAGACATCATCAAACTCCCGTACAATGGGCATATTCTTAATCGTGAGTTTCTCACCAACTATTTGAGATAAATAACCTTCATTTAGTGGAATCAATACCCATAAGATGGAAGAAATTTCCACTGGAAGGTTATGTTCATCATTGCATTGATAGACGATCGTAGGTTGATCTGGAATATGAAATGTGACTTCCCTTCTTTGGAAATTGATATGAGCTCCATGTAGAGAAAGCCAATCCATGCCAAGAATCACATCAAATTCCACTAAAGGAAGGATCAAAAGATTTGCAGGAAGCACTTTCCCACAAACCTCGATCGGAGAAGAATTATAAACTTCTGATGCGATTGATGTGCCATTAGGTGTTCTCACAGCTAACTCAACATCTAATTGTTGAGGTAATACGATGATACCCTTAGAAAATTTTTCAGAAATAAAAGAGTGGGTGGATCCAGAATCAAATAAAACATTTGCTACTTTAGAGTGGATGGTAAGTGTACCTTTCACCACATCGTTATCGTACTCCACATCGCTGATAGAAATTGCATGTGACTTTCCTTTTTCTTTAGCCTTAAGAGTTTGTTGACGTCGACCATCATCATCAACCCTTGGATTTGGGCATTGATTGGCATAATGCCCCATCTCCTTGCACTTGAAACATTGAAGTGTAGCAGGTTCATTCTGTGTATCCCTTCCTTTGTTTGCATCATTAGACATCTTCTTCCCATTATCACGGCATTCAAATGCCCGATGACCTTCCTTTCCACATTTAAAACATTTACTTGTCCCTTTAAGACAACTCCCTCCATGTTTCTTTCCACACTTTGAGCATAAGGTAAAGTTCATCTTCTTTTCCGTGTGCTCTTTAGATTTTTCTTTGAATTTCATCTTCCTCTTCTTATCAAACCCATGTGACTGATGGGTTACTCCAATCTCCATCTCGACTTTGAGAGCACATCGAACGATTTCCTCGTAGCTATTGAAGTCCCTTATGGCTAACGCCCTTCGAAGACTTGGTTTTAAGCCACTAAAGAATCGATCGATCTTACTCTCAGGTTGGATAATAATACCAGAAGCGTACCTTGCAAGTCTGGTAAAATTTGCTTCATAGGTACCAACAGATTCATCATCCCTTTGCTTTAGTTCAAGGAACTCTTTCTCCATCTTTGTTCGGAGAATACGAGGGAAGTACTTATTGAAAAATAAGTTCTTGAACTCGTCCCATTCCATAGACTCAATTTCATCCCTTTGCCTTGTATTCTTAACAAGATTCCACCATTGATCAGCATCTCCTTCCAAACGATACACTGCTAGGATGACTTTATCATGCTCAGAACATTGAAGAACTGAAAATATCTTTTCAGTAGTACTAATCCATTGTTCAGCAACTAATGGATCAGTAGACCCACTGAAAGATGGTGGACGCTGCCTCATGAAGGATTCAACAGAATGTTGCTCCCTCCTTTGTTCGTTTGGAAATCCTGCATGATTCATAGCTTGAGAAAGTTGTGTGAGCATGGATACAAGATTTTTCATTCCAGCTCCCATATCGTTTGGTTGCTCAGGGGGACAATCATTGCATTGCCCATCGCATTCCGCATTAACACGGTTCCTTCGGGTTCCAGCCATTGACTAAAACCAAGAAGAATAGTGTGAGCAACACTAATTATAATAGGAAACCACATAATTCAAGAATAAAATTTTCATGCTTAAGGTCTTATCCTAGGTTATTAAAGGCCATTTTTAAAACACTAAGATTGTGTTCTATGCTTAGACTTATCCTTAGGGTTCTTACTAAGGCTTTCACATCCTAGTTTCCAAAGGTTGACTATACCTTTCCTCTGATACCAACTATAACGGTCTGGAATTACTTCCAGTGGACTATAATTGATACCTATCAGGGCACTCCATGGGCGGCTACACCCCCTGGGCGGGACACACCACCATCCCCAGTGGCAGCCATTTCCTCATGAAGCCCTTGGGCGGAGAGCCATGCTTCGTCCAACGCTCACATGTGAGAGTTCCCAAGGATCAGATACATTCCTACCTCCTTTGCCTTTGATACCAACTATAACGACCCACACTTTACATACATTGTTAATACTTCAAAATTGAATCACACTTATTACAACATATGACAAAACCACAAAGGACCGTATAGGTATAGTGTCTTTAGAAACTGGGAAACATAAACAACTGGTTCATAAATCTTCTACAGTGTCTCCCATTTATTTCATCATATCTAGGGTCCCTTTTAGCATATTCTACTTAATATCCATCTTCCTGGCCTGGTGAAAAGAAAACATAAAAGGGTGAGCTCAAATGCTCAGCAAGGGAAAATAAAGGAAATAAAAATCATATCATATCTTTTTGAAAATTAAAACCTGCAAAAGAGATCATAATATCTTAACATGGAATAAATCATAGAAGAGAAAATGAGATCCCCATAATCATAACATAAAACTTGAATCTTTGTGGCATGCACACATAATCCTGGAAAATCATTTCTTGTTAGTCATGACTCATTGCCAAGACTATCTTAGTGGACAAAGTCCCTTTCTGAACCGAGTTCACTCCTCGTTTCAGTCCTGTATCACTGAACCGAAATAACCTTCCGTTCCAGCCATGTCTATCTCATGAGATATAAAATCTTTACCCAATGCATTGGAGGGAGATATAGGTCCCACCCATCTTATAATGAATCCTTTCTTATGTGTGCCACATAATCATAAAACATACATCATCGCATAACACATGTAACAAAAATGGGATTCTAGAAACATCATGACATCATAAATCAATTCATAAAGGAATTCATAAACATAATTCCATCACAACATAGTCAAATCAATGTAAAAATATGGATAGAAACAGAACCCTTTATTATCTTAGATGGAAAATAATTTTGATAAAACACTTGAATTGAATTCTTGAGGAAAATATCCTTTCTTCTTCAAAAACATTTTTCCTTTCATAACATGTCATACAACTTTAAAATAAAAGAAGTTGATTAAAAATAAACTTGAAAACTTGTAAAGGAAGCTTCTTTGAAGTAATGTTTTAAAAATCCATTCATGCCGTATAAGTTAAAAAAAACATTCTTCGTACTTTTGTCGGAAAAGTCAAAAAGTACCTCGTACGGAAAAACGACAAAAGATTCCTTTCATATTCTTTACTAAAAACTCACCTAAGGGTAAAATAGGATTTAAACTATTTCAAGTGGATGGAAACAATATTACATATTGAGGGAACATGGATGTGGATGATAAAATACACCCCAGTAAATACTTACGAATAAACAATCTCGGACAAAAATGAGATTGTGATATTTCCCTTAACTTAGGTCCGATTTGCTTTGTTCGTGTCCGAAGCTCCTGTATAATGGTTTAAATAATGTTATTGGCTTATTCCAGAATCATACATATTGATATGAGATCATATATGGTCATATTATTAGCTTCTTGTTAGTAATATTTCATTGTTACTTGTTACTCGGGTCTTTATAACTTTTTGTTCTTATGCGTGTTTTGTCGAATAAATTCTTATTCTCATCTTTAGGTTATAGATAATTCATTTCCAGAATGGTATTAGTGTAGTATATACCATATTCATTCATTCAATTCATTTATATAATCATTATGAAATGAAGATCATGTAGAACGAGTCGCATCACATCGTGGAGACGGTATTCCGTACGTACGCACGAGTGATGATATCGTTCCTATGATCGTGGAATTGTATTGGAGTATATATATATATTATTTCAGTATCAATATTACTTAATAATAATCATATATAGTTACTGATTACACCATTATACCCATCCTTGTAAGGTGATGGGGGAAAATAGATTACACCACGGCGTGGAGACGGTATTCCGTACGTACGCACGCGCGGTGATTTCATTTTTCCGTAGGATGGATAGAAGGTGAATTAGGGTTGTTTCATATTTATAATAACATATCAGTATGTAAGTAATACTGATGTTATTACTTTATCATGAAACAACTAATGAAGAAGAAGTTGAAGAAGAAAGAAATTGAAAAGATCGGTAATGGATATTACCTCTTCTTTGGAACGCCTTTTTGAATCCTCCACTTAAGGAACTAAGATTGGTCTTTGGAGAAGACCAGGACCTCTAGGATTATTCTAGGGAAGTGGAGAAGGGAAAATGGCAGGGGTTGGCCGAGCTTGAGTGCTCAAATTGGTGTGAGGAGGAGGGGGAGGAGGTTCCCTTTTATAAGGGAGGAGAGGGGCACCTTAGGAATATCTCAAAATATTATTTTATATTAAAGTCAAAATCGGTTTATAATGGTTCCAAAGGGTCTTATTTCGAAGCTAAAGTGGGGATGGGTCGAAATCCTACCAACCAATAGGATTTAGACAAGTTTAGGGTATTATTTTAACCTTATCAATTAGATTTAACTCTAAGTTAATTAATTTAACTTTTACCGTGTCTTTTTGTTTTCTTTCACTATATGGTTAATACACTTACTATAACATGACAAACGAACCCCAAATTGTTTATTGTTAATATATATATCCTTATCTAAGTCATTTGGCCGAACCTTAGATTTTTAAGAATAAAATAACAATTAATAATATAATATTTTATTTAAAAACTATTTTGTGTCAATTTTGACACTATTTGATATATGATTTTTGTGAAAGTCATAACAGAATTATATGTTCGAACCAAGTTGATTAAATCAATACTAATTTATCATAGTAACCTAGAAAATTAGTGGAATTCATAAAAAGTCTCAAATTACATTTATTTTGGTATTTATATTATCAATTTTGTCAATATTTCATTAATAAGATAATTACTGCATCATCTTTGTGTCATAAATAAATTAAATTATTTGATGTCTAAAAATTACAAATAAAATACCATCATGTAGGAAATCGTTTTATCTTTCTAATGAATATTTACAATCGAATTTATCTTATGTATAACCCTATATTAAAAATGATTTACTTATTAAACTTTGATTTTAACTATTTTAACCCTTCTTTAAATAAATTAATAATAAATGTCCTAATCTAATCCAAATGGGCCTAAATGGTCATATTTTATTCCTAAGTTTGTTTTTGGTCGAATTACACTTGTCCAATAGAATTAGAACATGTGTTAGGGTAATATTAATATCATATTTACCCTTAGTTACCCTATTTACTATTAACCGCGGTAAAAATAGTAAAAAGTTACTATTCACCAAAAAATTATTTTCATCTCATTGAACCACATTTTAGTCCTTGATATTAACCGTGTCTCTCGGATTTTTGAAATTCCATTCACAGAAGCGGTAAAATTAAGTTTTATGCAAAATTCAGTTTTTAACCTACCACTTAGTGGTTTCACTATTCATCAAAAATTGAATGTTTTTAGAAAAATACCAAAATTTCACCCTAGGATAATTTCGATATTCTGAGTCCAAAAATGAAGTCCATTTTGAAAAATAAAATTTATAAAATTTCAAAAAGTGGTTATTACTATTCATAACGGCTAGTTTTAATAGCATATTGTTGTTTAGTGAAACTCGGTATTGCGTACGACGCAAGCTATCGAGGAAGGTCGCGATTGCGTGTAAAGCAAGCCAAGCAAGTGTTGTGTAGAAAAAGATTCCTTTGATGATTTATATAATATAAAAGTCTCGGGTGTTACAATAACCAAGATGAGAAGCGATAATCAGGGTAAAAAATTTAGTCAAGGGGGCCCCATGGAGTCAGACTATCTTTTTCATGAAGGGGTGTCCCAAGTTCTATGTTGAACTCTACACTCAATTATCTTCGAAGTTGGATGACTTGGTGAGTAATTCTATGATCAACCATATTTCATCATGTTACCTAGACTTTTTTGGTAAGATTTTCATCATGTATATGAATATCCCATGCCACTTCCACTCTGCAACCTCGAGGGGTTGTGCTAAAACTATCTGATATTTGTGCTCATTCATCACTTACTGATAAGTGATGCATTGAGAGACAAACTATTAAACTCATTTCTTCATAAAGTTATACAAAATATGTTGTCTAAGGTCATATAAATTATTATCAACTTGAGGATGTTCCACAAAAGGTGATGTATGAATCACCGACAACACCTCCTCCCACAATTTCAATGTTACCTCCATCTATCCCCTAAAAAATGATAACACACATTCTACCTTTAGAATATACATTAGGAGAATGTGTAGTGCATATATGCGTAAATGATATCTCACAGTATATAACTCCATGATGAGAATCCCTGGAACACTATAACAGGGTTATGGTAATAACAATATAATTGTTGACTCCGAA
This sequence comes from Viscum album, assembly GCA_963277665.1. Classification (NCBI taxonomy): domain Eukaryota; kingdom Viridiplantae; phylum Streptophyta; class Magnoliopsida; order Santalales; family Viscaceae; genus Viscum; species Viscum album. The sequence goes on from OY728141.1 coordinate 1,304,026,166, forward strand.
AAAAGCCTGAAACTCCCAGAGGAAGTTTCGGAATGATGAACCGAAGTCATATTCGGAATCAGAGGCCCGATCCGGAGGCCCGGGAAGTGGTGCGCGAAATAAAGGAGGATCTGCGCACAAAAATGTTCTGCGCGCGAAGTGCTCCCGGGATTTGTGGAATTGGACCGGTGAGGTGCGCAATAATTGCGTGCCCAGTTTCTCCGTGGCGAGAATTTGCGCGCAAGCGGTTCCCAGCGTGGAAAACTTCGTGCACCGCCTGGATTCCACGCCGGAGGTCACCTATAAATATAAGGAGACCCCGAACGGTTTGGGAGTTGAGGAATCCGAAGCGACTCTCATGCGTGCAATTCAGCTCCCCCCGCGCGAAAGATGACATCCAGGTAATCCCGAATTCCACGCAACCTTGCCCCGGAGTTCGCCTTTGCGTGCAACTCCACCGGCTTCAGTGAATTTGCCCCTTCCCCCGGTTTCGCCACTTGCGCGCAATCTGTGGTCCATGCGCGCAATACTCTGCCTTGCGCGCAAAACATTGCGCGTAATTCCCTCTTCACGCGCAATTCTGTTACTTCAATGGCGCACCGTCCTGGTGTTTTGCGCGCAAATCGTCCCTTTTGCGTGCACAGAGCCGAGGACCCCTCACCTTGACGCCCCTTGGCTGCCCCCTGCATCGGCACCTGATGTCTCCCCTGCCGGGCATGCGCGCCATGCGTTGTTTTCCCGCACGGCCTTCCAGGCTCGTGCGAAGTAACCTCAAGGTCCCCTGGGCCGTGTTTCCCGTTGCGTTGCTTTGCCTTATGCTTCTCAGTATAGGCACGCTAACGGCTATTGCTTCTTCGCATAGCCACGCTAATGTGGACCCCCCTGTGGTTTGCCCTGCGGCCCCCCTTTTCCATGGCTTTGCCGATGCCTTCCCTTCCACAAGGGGTAGAGGGCATTGGGCATGTACGCCCTAGGGGTGTGGAGCAATCCCACCTCTTCCAAGCTACAAGATGTTAAACTTCTAAGCATCTCATCCTTAACATAAGACGTTAAACTGTGGTCCGACCCCGTGCTTCGCACACAGGGTCCCCCCAGCTCGGACATTTTTTACGCCACTCGTCTCCACGGGAATGGACTCTTCCTCACATGGAATGAGATCCTCCTTTTCGGAGCGGCGTTTGTCCGCGGGGGAAGGGCTGCCTCAGAGCGTAAGCCCCTAACCTTTAGTACAGATGATTGCACCCATGAATCTCCATGCTTCCCCCTGCCAAGGCCAGTGGAGTCCTTTTTCTACTGCGCTTTGTCGCACCACGGGCCTCCACCCTGGAGTGAGCCCCGACACCAAGGGCCGCTAACCACGCGTAAGCCCCTATTTCCTCTTTGGGCCACTCAATGCGTAAGCCCCATTCCACTTCTCACGGACGCACCCTTTGCGACGTGGTCTTCTGGTCCCTGTCTCCTCTTGTTTCCCACACCGAGCATGACTCACGTGTGCTTAGAGTGCACATCGACCATGACATCCTCCTATGGGCCACCTCATAGTGTACGCCCCACCCCAGCGAACTACGTGGACTTTGATTCGTGCTAACTCATGGTACGTAGGAAGCCTCCACGAGGTTCAAGCCCACCACCCGGTCATCCCGACCTCTCCATGTCGGTCCCCAAACCACCTTGGGAAGCCTCAGAGCATAATCCCCAAATCTCGCATCTCACATGACGTTAAACTGTATTCCATCCCGCATGATGTTAAACTGTATCCCGTCCCGCATGACGTTAAACTGTATCCCGTCCCGCATGACGTTAAACTGTATCGTGTCCCGCATGACGTTAAACTTTATTCCATCCTGCATGACGTTAAACTGTATCCCCCCTCTTGGGTCGTCTCAGAATGTAAGCTCCATGCTTCACCCCACCATCCATATTGATCCTTACCCGGGCCGCCACATCCCGGTGAGATCATGCCACCCTTTCCAACTCCATGTCATATGGGAGGCCGCCCACGTACTGGCCCCAACATCGGTGATTCCCCCTAGGGATCCTTTAACCTGATCTGTCTCCGCAAGATGTTAAACTCATGACATACCCCGTGTTAAACATGGGAAGCTGAGGAAAACCTTAGATGGTTCGCATTCCCCACGTTCGATGTGGGATGCCTCGGGCTTCCGCGCCCTCGAGAAGCCCTGTGATTAGGGACCAAAGAAAGACATGCCGACGATGCCCCAACGTGACCGTTCTCCTCACTGCAGGTTGTTGTCCTGACGAGACCCCTTGGAGCGTCTTGATGGAAGCAGCGTAATTAACTGGCGTCCATGTAGATATGGCACCAGGAATGATCTTCACGAATCCGTCTTAAATCTTTGAGGGAGACCCGGACTAGGTGAAGAGCTCCAAGGAGGAATCCAAGGAAGGAAGAACTGACATCCCAGCATCCGAGTTTCGATCAAGGAGCAGACGTCCCTAAACATGGAACAGATGCCGCCCGCCTTTGGAAAGCGGGAATGCGGGGCCACAAGCAGCGCGCCCTCCCTGGCGGACGGACGCGTGTACCCCGACGAAAGCGTCGGAAACAAAAAATGGTGAACCTGGTATGAAGTTATTCTCCTCAACATGGGGAATGATAGCCGTCAGAGAATCAGAATAATAGCATGTCACCAGGTCCGGGTAACTCTCACTGGGACATGAACCCTCCAGGGTTCGAGGCCCTCAGGACGTTGACTACTCCGTTCTGTGACATCGTCAACGTGGTTCCCTCTCACCGACCAATGAAGACGGAATGATTCTGGGCCTTGGTTGTCGATCTCCTTTCCTGTTGATACTAATGGGTTCATCTCCCTGTATCCAGGAATCAAATCACTGCATTCGGAGCTCGATCGCCACCTGCCCACCGGCGTAGGGGCAGTGCCGACACGGCTACCCCGCACGGTCCCACCTATCCCACGGTCGCTCTGACTTCGACCGCTGTAGAAGCCAGGTGCTTGCTCCCCCTCTCCCCGTCAGAAATCATCCAACGGAGGGTGATCAATAACCTGGTTCGTAGGTATGACGAGGAAGGGATCCTCCCCACCAGGGGCATAGCCCGCTTGGATCTAGAGGCGGCCTCGCCTCACCACCATCGCCACCCTTGAGGGCCGCACAGGGAGCCGCCTCTCCCCACGCCGACGTTCAACAGCTTCGGGAGCCTATCCCCGGAGCGCTGTGACACATCCCTCCCCTATGCCAATGAGGTGGGGGATGTCCGGTCCACCCGATCGGCGATCCATCATAGGGGTTACCGGCAAGAACCCCCGCCAGGCTGCGTCGACGCCGCCGCCCGACTCCCCGATCCGAAGAGCAGGCAATCTTCATGCCCGCATCGCCGGCTCCAGCCCATCTGACTCGATGCTAGTGTCAGGCGAGAGTGGGGGAGAATTCCCGTCCTAGGGCACCAGCATCAGAATCCATTGTGACCCCAGCCACTACTGACTCCTATTCCCAGATCCCTGCGCATGTCGAGCAGGGGCAGCCGCGTGCCCGACTGGGATCGAAACCCCGACCGCCCTGCAGGCAGGTTGGGTCGAATCTCCCAGTCGCGGACACTGGCAATGGCCACTGCGGACCAATCCGCGGTAGTGCCTCTCACCATTAAGGCTCATCCCGTGCCACTGATCTGGGAAGCCGGAGGCTTCTTCGCGACGACTATACTTTGGGTACGACTCCTTCCAGCACCAATTGCATGGGGTATGAGGTCACTCCCCCTACTGCTGGTCGCGATCATGGAGCCATTGTGTATCCAGTCGCTCACTCACATGGAGGTCCTACCCATGTCCCTTTCGACATCTATCCCTGTGCTTCTCGCACCCCGGACTTCGGTCCCCTCTGACCCAGCTCTATTGTGGCCGGGGGACCCGATGACGGAAGTCATCCTTACCTTGAGGAACTACCCAGGGGGAGGAAGGCTGGGCATCGTCGCCGTCGGAGGAATGTCAGGGGAGTCCGGACGGGAATCAGACCAGTCCGTTTCTCGGATTCCGAGGTAGAGTACGACTCGACGATAGAACCTCCCCCCCAACCTTTCGAGTTGAGGGCAGGGATGGGGACGCGGCGCGTCGGTCTTGTACTCCCCAAGTGCGAGGTCCGTATGATTCCCTCCTCCCTTCGAAGGTATATCCAGGAGGACGATGATTTGGAATACCGCCAGGGTTCAAGCCTGTAGTTTCCGCTGATCTCCTCGGAAGCACCTCCCGCCCCTATTAGGGATGGTGAGGAGCTCATCTGGGAACCGATGGAAGGATCGCGAGGTGACACACCCTCGGCGAGCACCGACGTTGCGACAGGAGGCCCATCCGCCGGCCCATCCTATCGCGACATGGCGGCCATGGCACTGCAACCTTGGGAGGATGACCCGGGGATCGGTGGATAATCGGCATGTTCACTGTATTCCCCTCCGGCCAGCCCACCGCCCCGACATCCTGCCTCGGCGCCATTTCCAATTCCCCGACTTTACTCGGTGGATGAGCAGGGGTGGCAAGTTCCGGACCCCGAGCCGGAGCCGTGGAGCTTCTGGACCGTTCTTGCAGCGGGCCACTTCCCTGAGAAGTTTTGGCCGGTTGCAGAATCGGGTTTTGATGTGCCAGAGTCGCTCACCCCGGGGGAGTTTTAATGCTTCCACCAGATTCTTCGGGTGACTCACTCCCGCCTCCGTCATCAGCTAGCGCCGTTTCCCGGGATCCAAGTGCATCTCGAGGAGATTGGTGAGCAGTGTCGCGGGGTTGACCTAGCAGCACTCCCCGTGGTCTGGCACCCCGAGTCGCTGGGCCTCCACGAGGCCCTTCAGCAACAATGCATCCAGGGTTTTCAAGTACTCCGTAGAGTTATTGAGGAGGCCACCCCCCACGTGCACGTCCATGGGTGGGGGCGGTACGCTGCTCTCATCTTCTGTGCGATCCGCCGGCAGCCCGACCCACTGGGCAGCCCTGAGGGAACGTCGCCAAGGGCAGTAGCAGTCAACATGGATGACCTTTCAGATGAGGGAAACATTGTGGATCCCCTCGATGGGGACTAACCCCCCGAGGACAGGCCGCTATTGGACCCATCTGGGAGGATTACTCGCCAACAGAGGAGCCTCTTAGGCCTTCCTGTACCCACGGAGGCACTGTCACTGGGCCGAAACATCGGCAAGGGTAAAGAGCCTGTCAGGTTTGTCAAACTCACCGACCCATCTGCCTCAGTGCAGAAGGCAGAGGAAGATCCCGAGAAGGCCACGCTGCGCCAACAGCTAGCCGAGCAGAAGAGGCTAGTCGATGAGCTCTTGGCCGAACGCATTGCAGAGCGGCGGCCTGTCTACGGCAACCCTAGACCAGGACAGAAGGGGCAGGAGCATTTACCCCTTACTGAGATCCCCCCGGGCAACTGTGACCGTGTCATGTTCGCCGAAAGGGGAGACACAGGAGCCCATGGAAAGAGGTCACGATATGTTTCACCGAACCCTCCCGAGCAGCGAGGCAACCTGGGAGACCCCACTCGGTTTCCTCCTTCCGCTCCGACAGTCACTCCGCTAGCTGCCCCCCGAGCCACTAAGCACGAATATCGTATCGAAGAGCCTGGCAATGCAATTGTGGTTAGAGATCCCCGTCAGGACATGAATCCGCATCCGGATGATCTGATGGAGGTACTCATCGCTTGCTTGGAGGCCCTGGAAACTCGGCAGGTGGCGATCCCACCGGATGGGAAGCCGTACCCCGCATGGGTGGATGACATGCCAGCCCCATCAGGATTTGGGAATCCCACTTTTCCCCCTTTAACAGGACCGGAGACCTGCCACAGCACTTGGCCCACTTCAACTCGAGATGCGGGCCTATGTTGGGGACTCCGGCGCAGTAGGAGGCTGCCAAGCTCCGGTGCTTCGTTCAGAAACTGGAGGGACCAGCGTTCGTTTGGTCAAGCCAGATCCTTGTTGGATCAGTGACTAGCTGTGAGGACCTTCATCGACAATTCCTCTACCAGTTCAGTTCCACAACCCAGAAGAAAAACATTACAGACCTCTTCAGGTGCAAGCAAAGGCCCGACGAGCAAGTCGCGGACTTCGTCGCCCGGTGGAAGGGTCTCACGTACTCCCATGACATGCCACTGACTCAAGATAAATTACTGATGATGTGTGTGGGGAACGTCAAGGCAGAGTTGGTTCCTTCCCTGATCACGCAGAATTACCTTGGAGGGTTCCGGGACTTCTCAGACAAGGCTCAGCGCCTCGAAGAAGCCCTGCAACAGGCCAGTCAGGCACGTCCGCTGCTTCCTGTGATCTCCGCAAAGAGAACCGCCAGAGCCGAGCTCGCTACTGTGGCATAGATAGAGGCCCCCAGATAGGTAGAGTTGCTGCAGGTGAGGCCAGCTTAGCAGGCTCATAGGGGTCCACCCCCACAGCCTCTGGCCCAGCAGCGACCACCTCAAAATCGGCAAGCACCTCCGTGTAACGCACCGCCACCACGTAGGCGAGGTAATCTGGCTCCGCTTCCTCAGCCTGCTCCTCCAGTACCTGGCCATGGTCAGCCCCCAAGGGTCCCCTTTACATGCAGAAGGAATCGGGCTTACTCGTTTGACGAGGCCCAGGTCCCCGGTTATTTCCGTAGCGCCTTGGAGCAGAGGGTCGTGCGACTGCCAGAGTGCCAGAAGCCAGAAGAGGCGTGTCTCACGGATCGCCCTGACTACTGCCCTTATCACCGGTTCCTGGGACACACCATCCAACAATGCTATGTGTTGAAGGACTGGCTCTATGACCAGATTGACAAAAACATAGTCAGGTTGGGCCCAACACCGGCACAGGTGGCAGGCATCTTCGGGGGATCAGATGGCAATAGTGATGACAGGGATGGGTGGAAACAAGTTTCCGATAATGGGTCCCAGAAGTATAACGACTGGATGGCCCGCAGGACGGTCGCTCGTGCCCATGGCATCATCCGTGCCCGCCTGGACCAGCCAGAGCCCTCAGAATCCGCGAGCGCCGCTTCGGCCTCGTCGTCCCAGCCTGCTTCTTCCCAGAAGAGCATGAGGCGACGCAAGAATAAATAACACGCCCTGCCATTGCCATCATCTTCTCACACGCTTGGCGACTTCATGCCCCCGGGAATGGGGATCCCTCCGAGACCCCGTCCGGTAATGGATGACTCCTCGACCGAGATCCCGGGGTACGCTTTGGTTAACACCGTAGAGTTGGTAAATCCCTTTGTGGCTCCCGACGATGGGGAGCGCCTGGTGAATCTCCCAGAGAGCCCGGGGTACACTTCGGTTAACACCGTAGGGTTGGTAAATCCCTTTGTGGCTCCCGACGACAAGGAGCGCCGAGTGAATCTCCCCAAGATCCCGGGGTACACTTCGGTTAACACCATAGAGTTGGTAAACACTTTGTGGCTCCCGACGACGAGGAGCGCTGGGTGAATCTCCCCGAGAGCTCGGGGTATGCTTCGGTTAACACCATAGAGTTGGTAAATCCCTTTGTGGCTCCCGACGACGAGGACCGCTGGGTGAACCTCCCCAATGTTCCCAGCCATCGTCAACGTCGATGGAGCCGTGGGAATGTGAATCGCCGGGGCACGGCGGTCTTCACCTCTAGTCAGGTCGTGCACGCTACTGAGACCAGGCAGCAGACCCGGTATAGAGAGCAGCACTCACAGCTCCCTCATCCGATGACAATGGGTTCACTTCCACCACCGTTCGTGTTGCTGGATCGGGCGGAATCGCCTTGCCCGTGTCGCAACCAGCCCATCCCTACTGCTGGACGACTACGGCCTTTCGGTCCTAGCAAGGCAGCCACCTCCCAGGCTTCAGCTAGTGAACAGCGGGACGTGCCTAGTACCAGTCAGTCACCGGTCCCGCCAGCAGGGCCCGTCATGCCCCCAATCGCAGAGCGACCACTTGTAAGCAGAAGCTCGCGTTTGGCATGAAAGTATGATGTCCTGAAGCATCTGGCCGGAATTCCGGTGAGGCTTTCCATCCTTGAGGCCCTCCACCTGTCGTCTGAAATGCGTGAGGCGCTCTCCAAGGCTCTGAGGAGCCCCCTATAGTTTGAAACGGAGGTAGCGGCCGCCTAAGCCTTCCAAAACGAGGTGGTTGAGGACGCCGAATATCAGGCGGTTATCTCATTCTCCGGTGAAGATGAAGACCCTCCCATACAGGGGAACATGCACCCGCTGTACATCACCGGCCAGTTCAATGGCGTGGAGGTCCGTCGCTGTCTTGTCGACACGAGTTCTGGGGTTAACTTGATCCCAACTTGGACACTGCGAAAACTGGGGTTGTCTGATGATGATTTAACTCCCTCTGACCTTAGAATCCAGGGGTATGATAGGGCCGAGCAACATCCAGTCGGCAAGATTCGTCTGAGGACCCAGTTCAGCGGCTTAATTGCAAATACTGAATTCATGGTTATCTCTCAGGACACTGCCTATAACGCGTTGATGGGAAGGCCGTGGCTCCATCTTCACGTAGCGGTTCCCTCATCATACCATCAGTGCCTCAAATACTCCCTTAAGGGTCAAGTGGGTGTTCTCCAAGGATATGCATCCCCGTTTGCCTCTTGTGAAGCTCGTTACCTGGACGCAGACTATTACAAGAGCAAGGAAAAGCAGATCCTGGCAGGTGAGGTTGAGCCTGCCGTTGTCGCCAGTGATCCCTGGGCAGGTTTGGATGACGCATATGTCTTCCCTATCCATCGGTTGGAGGCCAAAACTCCCGATATGGGGGAGTGCTTTGTTGTCTCGTGTACTAGAGGAATACATATTTCCGGGTCTAAGTGACGGCGGAAAATCACCTTGTACTCTTACACCAACCAGGCCCGGTTGGTCCCCGAGCCTCCTACCCCCGTACGATATCGGGACGTTGGGCTTATGGCAACGGTGGTGCGTCATACGTGCATGTTTCGCCGATCCGGGATCGACCGGCTCAGGCCAATGCGACACCACTGCTTCGATGTCGTAAAGCATGGCACCTTGGGCTGCAGGACAGATGGGATTGGACCAACCACATTTGTTGCTACGGTCTTCGCGGTGCATGAACCTCCCGTCGTGACAACCTCGGCCGCCCAAGCCAGTGCTAGCTCCCCATCGGGGTCGAGCAGCCCCGAAACAGCTCCCCCCGTGGACGATCTTTCCCCAAGCCGAGAAGAAGACATGGAAGATGCTCCTTCTGCCTTTGAGGAGGGCGTCTCCCCCACGGTCGACGAGCTCGTATATGTGAACCTCAGTAGTGAGGTGGACCCGAGGCCCACATTGGTCAGCGCCGCTATGCCTCCCGAGGAACGACAACGGTACATAGACTTCCTCAAATAGCAATGTGATGTGTTTGCCTGGAGTTATGACGAGATGCTGGGACTAGATCCCTAGGTATCCATCCACCGCCTTGGCCTCCCAATAAACCATCGCGGGTGCAAGCAGCCTCCCAGAAAAATGCACCCCTTTCACGGTGCCATGGTTGAGGCTGAAGTTGATAAGCTCATTAAGGCCAACTTCGTCAGGGAAGTCTAGTACTCCAGGTGGCTAGCCAACATTGTGCCCGTCAGGAAGAAGAACTGGCAGATCAAGGTATGCATCGACTTCCGCGATCTTAATCGCCACTGTCCGAAGGATGACTTTCCCCTTCCCGTGACAGAGTTGTTGATCGACGCAACGGCCGGGTTCCAAGCCCTCTCTTTCATGGATGGTTACTCCGAGTATAAACAAATCCAGATGGCCCCTGAGGATGAAGAGTACACTGCCTTTAAGGCCCCCCAGGGCACTTTCTGCCATCGGGTTATGCCCTTCGGCCTGAAGAACGTCGGTGCCACCTATCAACGGGCTATGCACCGCATATTCAAGATGATCCTTGGGACGCTCATGGAGTGCTTTGTAGATGACCTGGTGGTTAAATCTCGTCAGCGCCAGGACCATCTCAAAGACCTTTAGAAAGTGTTTGGTTTTCTCCGTTCTCATCACCTGAATATGAACCCGTTGAAGTGTGACTTCGGGCTCACCTCTGGAAAGTTTCTTGGCTTCATCGTCAGGTATCGAGGTATCGAGATCGACCCCGAGAAGATCAAGGCCATCAGTCAAGTGCCTCCCCCGAGTAATATTCGGGAGCTTCGAGGCCTCCAAAGCCACTTAGCCTATATACGCCAATTCAGTGTGAATATAGCCTGCAAGTGTAAGCCCTTCTCTCGGCTCATAAAGAAAGGCGCCTCCTATTGGTGGGATGAAGAGTGCCAGACCGCTTTTTAGGAAATCAAGCATTATCTTCTTCAACCTCCGGTCCTGATGCCACCCGTTCCCGGAAGGCCGCTGGTCCTTTACGTGACCGCCCTAGAGTGATCCCTCGACGCCCTTCTCGCCCAGAAAAACAATGAGGGAACAGAGAATAGCCTGTACTACCTCACCCACATGCTCCTCGACACGGAGATTAGATATTCTCCCATCGAGAAGAGCTGCCTAGCGCTCGTATTTTCCGTGCAAAAATTGCGGCACTACTTGCAGCACCATGAGGTACAGTTGGTCTCTCAGGTAGACCCATTGAAATACATCCTGAGTCGGCCTATGTTGACCGGCCGATTGGCACGCTGGGCGGTGATCCTCCAGCAGTTCGACATTAGATTTGTACCTCAGAAGGCCGTCAAAGGACAGACGTTGGTATACTTCTTAGCTGCTCATACAAACTCTGCGGACCAGCCATTGGATGTGGGCTCTTCTGATGAGACAATCCTATCAGACGATCACGCCACCCCATGCTGGCAGGGGCACTTTGATGGCACCTCCCGAAGCCCTACTGGTAGAAGGATTAAAGATCCTAGGCTTAACAGAGTGGGCCTGGGTATCGTCTTCATCACCCCGGAGCAAGCCGTGCTGCCATATTTGTTCTTATTGTCAGAGGGTTGCACCAAAAATGAGGCAGAATATCATGCCCTCATCACTGGCCTCGAGTTGGCTCTGGAGGTTAACGTTCCCCACATGTATGTAAAAGGGGACTCTGAGCTAGTCATCAAGAAGGTTAACAGTGACTACGCTGTTAGAAATCCATAACTCGTGCCATTGCTGGAGTGCAACCTCCATCTAATGGCTAAGTTCTCCTCCCGACCAGATGTCGTTCACATTCCCCGGTCGCAGAACAGTCAAGCAGATGCTTTGGCCAGCCTGGCCGCATCTCTCGCGGAGCCCAAACAGGATGAACTAATCATCCACGTGGTGCACCGAAGAGTCATTGCTCCTGTTATCCCGGAGGGCGGTTGTTGCCCGTGAGTGAACCATCTCACCGTTGGTGCCCCCGCGTCGGGACCCCCGGGGTTCCAGGCGTGGTGATCGAAACAGTTCCTGACTGGAGGACACCTCTGGTTGAATATCTCCGGCACGACAATCTTCTGAGGGACCGAGCAGAGCAAGAATGAATTCGGTGCCACGCGCCGCAGTTCACCCTTCAAAGTGGTCCTAGCCGTGAGCAGCTCCTTTACAGGCGCAGGTTTGATGGTGTTCTCCTCCGTCGTCTTCAAAGAGTTGAGATCCCACAGTTCATGCAGGAAGTGCACGCTGGCTCCTGTGGCGCCCACCAGGCCGGGTCGAAGTTGTCCGACCAGATTCGGAGACTGGGATAATTCTGGCCCTCCATGATCCACGACTGCATCGAGTATGCCAAGAGGTTCCATGTGTGCCAAGTTCATGCTAACATTGTGCATCGGCCACCAGAGCCTCTCCATACTACTAAGTATTCTTGGCCCTTTTGTAGTCTGGGGGTTGGATGTCGTAGGGCCCTACCCGCTGGTGACGGCCCGCCAGTTCCGATTCATCTTAACCGCCACAGATTTCTTCTCAATGTGGGCAGAGGCAGCCCCGCTTAGGGAAGTCAAGGCTGGTTCTATTGCCGACTTCATGAGTTCCAATATCATTCATCGGGTTGGAATACCTCACGCTATCCTCACGGATAACAGAACCAACTTCCGAGCGGTTGAGCTGATGAGATTGTACGCCAAGTACAACATTTTCTCGAACCACCCCTCCCGCTTTCATGCGCAGGCGAATGGACAGATTGAGGCGTTTAACAAAACCCTCTCTAACATCTTGAAAAAAATGGTCGGTCAGAACAGGAAACGTTGGCCGGACAAGCTCCCCAACGCCCTCTGGGCTTATAGGACGACGACACGCAATTCCACCCAGGTGACCCCGTATTCCCTGGTGTACGGAGCTGAGGTCGTCCTTCACATCGAGGTCCAACTGCCCTCATTGGGCACAGCGGTCTACGACCAGCAAGCGCCGGACAGAGTTGCCGAGATCCATCTAGCCGAATTGGAAGCGCTTGATGAAAGTAGGCTTTGCGCTTTACATAACCTAGAAAGGCATCAGAGTAGGATGGCTCGATCTTTCGATAAGAAGGTTCGCCTCCGCTTCTTACTATAATGTGACCTGGTGTTGGCTCTCAGAGTGCCAATGATTCCCGGCAGGAAACCACCCAAGTTGGAGACCAAGTGGGAGGGACCTTTTATTGTCCACAAGGTCTATCCCAATGGTGCGTATTCCCTGGTGACTATCGATGGGGAGCGTATCACTCCTCCCACCAACGCCATGTTCCTCAAGAAGTATTTTGCCTAAACTATTGGTCCTACATGACCTTAAACTGTATGGTCCTACATGACCTTAAACTGTACGGTCCAGCATGACCATAAACTATATGGTCCAGCACGACCTTAAACTACACTCTGCCCTATATCTGGGCTCCATGGTCCGAGCTCTAAGACCTAAAACTAAGATCCTCTCGGTCCGAGTTCTAAGACCTAAAACTAAGATCTATTATTCCATCCAACATGATGATAAACTGTATTTTCAAGAACTACGTGTGGCTTGATTCTCATCCTCATGAAATACGTAGGACCGCCCAGACATTTCATCTCGGGTCCAGCCCCGGAGTTACCAAATTCCGCCCTTTCTTCCTTCTCGGTGCGAGTTCTAAGACCTAAAACTAAGATCTATATTCCGTCTAACATGACGTTAAACTGTACTGCCAGAACTACGTGTGGCTTGATTCCCATCCTGAGGGGATACGTTGGACCGCCTGAACACCTAGATGTCAGGTCCAGTCCCTTCTCTTAGGAGATCCCACGATCCCGCGGTGCCCAGGGTGTTTGGCATTACGCCCCCTCTTTTGCCCAGGGATCTGCCATCTCTTGGCCGCTCTCGGACTGAGCCCTCTGACCCTATCCAGTGGTCTCCTGATGTGCTCAAAGCACTCTAGTCTAGAACTTGGAGTGCTAGATTCGACTTAGGAAAGTTCCATCCACTTGCCAAGCTTCGTGTTCCCCTTCATTTGGGCCACCGTCATCTTTCATACCTGAAGGGACCCCCAAGAACTGTCTGCATACAATTCCCAAGGGCTCTCCTACCATCGTGGGCCAACACCCCCGAGGGTTTTAGACAACAAATTGATACAAATCCCACGTTGCGAACATGGTCAGCTGTTGATGCTCATTTTTTTGTCCCCGTGGCTAACACGACAAGATGCTGTGTTGCGAACATGGTCAACATTAGTCCTCAGTTGTCATGCCGGTTACCCAGGCCCTGAATGTTGGTGGCATGGTTCATGTCATTTTATGCCCCGCTGTGCCAAGGTGGAATCTCGACACTCCTTGTACTAACCCTCAGTACACCCCCGCACATCAGATAGACCGAGCTGCGTACCGGTGTCTCTCAAGGCTTCCGCGATCTGAGCGCTAGAGTATGTGCTTGGGTCTCTTCTTTACGGGTTGCGTGCCGCTTGACCTTCATCCCCTAAGGGGATTGAGGAGTCGCCCAGACACTGCGTATTGGGCCCAGAATAGCTGGGAGTTAGCATCTGCTGCCCCTCCCTGATTGTTGAACCCTCGTAGGCTCCTTTGCCCGAGGCTCCTCTCTCAGTTGGTCCAAACCATATGACCTTAAACTGTGTTTTTGGTCCAAACCATATGACCTTAAACTGTGTTTTTGGTCCAAACCTTATGACCATAAACTGTGTTGTTGGTCCAAACCATATGACCTTAAACTGTGTTGTTGGTCCAAACCTTATGACCTTAAACTGTGTTGTTGGTCCAAACCATATGACCTTAAACTGTGTTGTTGGTCCTGCCACACGACACTAAACTGTGACATTATCGTCCTGGCCGCACGACGAAAAACGGAACTGCATTGTGGTGACGTCACTGTAGAGGACATCACGTTGGGTATTGGTTTTATGCCATGCAATTTGTCAACGCCTATCACGGCTTGATGCTTGTGGCGACACCGTGGCCTGCTACTCTAGGTCTGTCGCTTCACAAAAAAAACCACTCACCTTAATGGACAAACAAGATTTATCAAATGACGCTTATTTTAGTGCAAGGGCCACGCCCGTACTCCCCCTCTTCCCTTGGAACTAGTATCTTGCCATGTCACTTTCAGAACTACGTGTGGCTTGATTCTCATCCTTATGAGATATGTAGGAACGCCTGGGGAATTACCCCGCGGGTCCAGCCTATCACCGTGTTCGGTCCCTCGACTCGAGCGTTTCCCCGGAGAACACATGTTATGTAGGCCTTAGGTCCTCCTTCATGTCGGGTTTTTTGTAACCGCCTGGCCATGTGTCTGTTTCTCCCCTATCATCATGGTGTGAGCTCTAAGACCTAAAAATAAGATCCTCATGGTCTGAGCTCTAAGACCTAAAACTAAGATCCGTATTTCGTCCCGCATGACGTTAAACTGTATTTCGTCCCGCATGACGTTAAACTATATTCCGTCCCGCATGAAGTTAAACTGTATTTCGTCCGACATGACATTAAACTGTGTTTTCAGAACTACGTGTGACTTGATTCTCAACCTTATGAGATACGTAGGACCACCCGGACGTTTCGTCTTGGGTCCAGCCCTAGGGATAGCTTAACACCATCCTTCTTTATTGTCGGCCCCTTGGCCCGACTTCATGAGAATTGGTGTAATCAGGATATCTACCCCGACCATGTTCGGGATGCCCCATGGTAATGATGGGAAGCGGCAGTTCTCTCGCCAAAGAAGTCCTGCCTGGAAATTGGGACGACACGTGATCAGGTTGGTACGTCCGCCTAATGCGCCCCCACCCTGGCGGCGCAATATCGAGAGTGTTGGACTCTGTTCGAACAAGCCACCACTCCACCTCCCGCGCTTTGCGTTCTCCCTTATTCGGACCCTCATTTCCTTTTGCGTTTGACGGGACCCCCTAACAGTATGGATGTTCGACCTATAGTCCGCCTACTGTCCTGGGCCAACGTTCCAGAGAACTGGTCATGTTTGACGGGACCCCCTAACAGTATGGATGCTCGACCTATGGTCCACCTACTGTCCTGGGCCAACATTCCAGAAAACTATCCAACGATATTTGAGTTAGGCCCCGTGTTGCGAAAATGGTCAGCGGTTAGCCATCATTTATTGTCCTCCCATTCCGGGCCAACGTGATATGGGTGCTGTGTTTCCGCCATGGTTGACAGTTATCCTCCATGGTTGCGCCCCATTGGGTTCCGAATTTGGGTAGCGTGATGCACCCTTTCTCTCCATCCCCCTGTGCTCGGATGGATTTCAATGTTCCCGGTATTTCCCCGCTCGTGTGATAAGGCACATTGAGAGGTTGACACATCAATCGGCCCGGGATCTCTTCAAAAGTCTAGGCCCGATTTTGGACGCCTGAAGCTTGGTCAATGCCCCACAGTTGAACGGAAAGATGGTACGAGCACCTCTTGCTTCTTGTGTTGGGAATGTCCCACAGGAGCCTAGGGGTGAGTTGTTATTCGTTTCGAAGATATGGTTGAGTGCATTAAACCAAGGGTACAAAAGAGTGTATTTGGCCATATATTGGATTGAGACGATGAGCAATACAAGAAAAAGTTCATGAGATGGAAAAAACAAAGCCCTCAGCGTTTAGCGTGCTGAAGCGATCTTTCCAGCGCTGCTACCCTCTGGCTGGTAGCCTCTAGGACCGCTTTTCACTCTTCGAAGACTCTCTCCTCATCGGCCACCACAGAGCGCAGCTCATCAGCCCTAGCTTGTGCCTGCACCTGCTCGCTTCGAAGCACGGTCATCTGGGGACTCGCCTCCACCAGTTGTTCCTGGGCATCAGCCAGCTGGGTGGTCAGTTGCTCCACGAGCTCAGAGCATGTTGCGATGAAGACCTCTTTATCTGCCGCCTACCCTTCGAGGTGCCGGACTTCTTGCTCCGCCCTCAGCAGCGTTTGATCGCTCGTCGATCCTTCCTACCATAGGGAAACGTCGGCGTGCCGGCTGCTCTCGCGCATCTTCTCGGCCTTGTAGTCACGGACCGTTAGATGAAGGCGCTGAGCATCAGCCCCTCCGGCGCACAGGAAGCGCAGCCAAGTCTGAAGTGATCCCATCCGCCTCAGCCAATCGGACTGAGGCTGCCTGAGAAAGTGCTGGATACACTTCCACCCCTTGCGTCGTGTCATTCGACTCTCCTCGGCTGCCTCTGAGTCTGAGTCATCAATCTCCTCAGGGTCAGCTGGTCGGTATAGGGGGAAGGCCGCCAGCAGATCGGCAGTAGGATACACTCCAGGGATTTCTTCATGAGGAATAGAATCCTTGACGTCCGAGCGACCTTCCCTCACCCGAGCAGCAATGACGCCTCCACCAGCTTCGGAACGCATTCCAGGAACAGCGCCGCTGATGTCCTCCGACCTCTGTTCATCTATTGTTGGGGCCGACTCAGTGCAGAGATCTTGTTCCGAGCGAGGTGGTATGTCCGCCGCTGGTCCACTCACGGATGGCCCAGGCTCCGCAGCCTGACATGCCTCCAGTGTTGAGATCATTGCGCGGGGCATACGCTGGTCAGATGGGATCTCTTGACACCAAGAACCAGTAGTGAGGCGTGAGACTTACAGGAATCCAGAGCTTCAGTCCCCAGAGTTCCGGCCACTGCAGGAGCCTCCATAAGGGGAGACCCCTCTGCGTTGATAAATTCAATGATAGGTGTCGGGTCCCCATCATGTCCCCCTGGTTCCTCTCCGCCTTCCTCTTGTGGGGACCCCTGTTCACCGCTCATCTGCTCCTGAGTAAGATGGGGAAGTGAGTTAGAAGTTGGAAAGTGGAATGGATGAATGAGGGAACTGAATGAAGATAGAGACTAACCTCAAGAATCTCGGTTATGTCTAGATTAGAGTCGGCAATTTCGTCGCTCTCTCGAAGACTCCCTTGGTAGGCCGCCCCTTGCGAACCCTCACCTTCGGGCTCCTCTTCTTCATCTTCTCCCTCGCCTTTGTCCTCCCTGGTTTCCTCCTCCCCCTCCGGCTCTACATCACTGTCGCCTTCTCCCGGCGGCATCGCTTCCGGATAATGCTCCTGGATGAGCATCACATTCACTAGGAATGTTGGCTCCGCTCGCCGCCCCCTTTGGCGTGCGTATGCGTCCATGGCCGTCAGATAAGCATTCCGCCGATGGAAGTTCACTCGGTCGGTAATCCGAACGAGCCTGACCTCCGGCAGTCGGATCCCATTCTACATTATCTTCTGCCAGATGGCTTCGACGCTCAGTCATTGCCACAGGGTCATCCAGGCCCACCACAGTGCCGGGAGAATTGAGTCTTGAGAAGGTTCAAGCAGATATCTTATCCGCTTCCTAGGAAGTTCCCTGGCCGCCTCATGTGACCCCCCTGCGGGTAACGAGGACGTGGAGGCACCATGTGATGTCCTAGCTGCCGAAGTCCCGGCCTACGCGAGCCTCGCTGCGTGGCGTGCCCTCGGTTCTCCCCTTCCAACGACACCTTCCCTTCTTTCCCGTCGCCCAGTTTCTGCGCGAGTAACCTCGAGTTGCCGGACACGCTTGCGTAATAGCCCCTCAGGGTACGTGATGGTCCTGTTTTCGACATATTCGGTTGCTAGGCCGGCATCGACCTCGGTGGGAGGGAGAGTAACGACGTCGCCAGAGCCGAATTTGGTAAACATCAACCACATCTGGCGTAGGACACATGGATTCTTCTCCTACCAGATAGCCGTGAATACCTTCTTCGGCATTCGCTGGAGGCACCCGAACTGCCTGGCGAATCGTGATGGCACGTACGGCTCGCAGATCACCTTCCCGTCGATCTGAGCCACGAGCACCCCGCCCCGAATGCTCTGGAAGTATTCCTACTATTCCAGAGAGCCTCGCCCGTTGTCCACCAGCTGGCCGACCGGGGTGGGGAACGGGCTGAAGTTGAAGTTGGCATGGTTACCAATGTGGATCCGCACGCCCTTCTCATTGAGCGTCAATGGCGCCACTCCTGCAATGTTTAGCAAGGACGGTCGCAAGCCATTTCCCATAGGACGGATGACGTTTGGGAACGTATACTAGCCGAGATGAGCCGCCACCCAGCCATGGAAGATCTAGAAGGGACCACAAAACATCTGAGGCGACCCCCCTCGTGAGATGCGCCCCAGAATGGTATACAGCTTGGCCATCACAGGGATGCCCAAGTTGAACCATTTGTTGGCGGCCATGGAGCCCTCCATCACCAAAGTCGCTGGACGGATGCCCATCCTCGCGTCCCGCACCGGCAGGAGCCACCCGCTCAGGTAGGCGGCAAGGAACCCGGCATACCGGACGTTCGGGTCCCATTCCTCAATGACGTGGTAGCCCCATGATTGGTATTGCCCTGCCTCCAGGGTCTTCTAGTATGACCCTTCCTTGCTCCTCTGAGTCGCGGTTGGGCACCCTTTGCCCCGTCCCGACATCTTGACGGTGGGATCCTTCTCAAGGAACAGGCTGAACCAGCCCTTGTAGGCGATGTCCTTCAGGAAGTCCATGACCCCCAGCCTCTCCTTGGCTAACTGCAGCAGGTGCCACATCAGCATAGGCGTCTGCGACCTGTCTCCCCAGGTGTTCTTTGGAGGAGATAACTCGTCGTATTGGTAACCCTCCAGTGGGATACCGCCGATGCAGTGAACGTCCCAAAGACTGATGCCGACTTCCCCGTGATGAAGGTGGAACTTGTTGGTGTCGGGAGACCACCGGGTAAATAGCTCTGGTCTGAGTTCATGCTGACGGTGGAAATGGAACTGCGATGTCCATACCGCCTCGAACATGCCGATATACAGCAGTTCGTCTCCGAACTGGCTGCAGGTATGGTGAACCCAGAACGCCCAGGCCCATTCACTGGTGAAGTTACCCCCGGACCGCAGATCCCAATCCTTCATCCAGCCCTTCGTGTCATCCGTGATGCTCTGACGAAACGTGCTCACGTAGAGGGCCGGGGAATACTCCGCCGTAGGCTCATCCCCGGTAATGGTCCTAGTCCTCAGGTTCAGGACATATATATCCATGTGTCTAGTTTCCCTGGCAGGACGGCCGTTGTTGGTGATGTTGTAGCGAGGAAGTTCGTCCTCCCGGGTCACCCAGGACCGCGGTGTGTCCACCTCGAAGCCCAACAGTGGTACCTCCTCCTGGATTCCAAAATTCCAGAGTGAGAGGTTTTCTGACAATGGATATGCCTTTTGGGCCAGAGTCAGCAGATTGAACAAGGTGTGATTGTTGGAGACGATCGCCTTGGCACCATATACCTCCTCGTTCGCCGCCATTTCTGTCCTACGGGCAGCGGCTTCCCCCTCATCGACTCGGTTTGCATCCATCTCGAATTTTTCAGGAGTTAGGCGAAATAAGGATGCAGGGCGCGTAATCGGAGTGTTCTAGCGCGTAATCTGGCTGAGTTACGCGAAATCCTGGAGTTGGGCACACAATCGGCACGCTAAGCGCGGAAGATCCCGGTTTGGCGTGAAATCACAGCTAAATTTCAGAAGGAATTCCGCGCTGCTAGTGCATTATTACGCGCAGACACGGAGTAATTTCATGCACGAGAGTGATAAGATTATCGCGCGGAAAAAGCGGAAGTATGGATCTGGGACCCAGCGACCGTTTTTATAGGCGAGGACAGGGTCCGCGCAGCGTGGAAAGAATATTTCACGTGCGCCCGTATGTTTTGCGCGCCCCGTCGGATTTTTTTCGCGCAACATGATCAGGAGACTTATCATTTTGACATTTCGGTGTTTCCGTTGGAATCCGATCATTGCGACCTCTCGCCGATCCAATTCCAAGGGGAGGAATTTGTTGACACCGAAAAAATCCGGCAACTCCCAGAGGAAGTTTCGGAATGACAAAGCGAAGTCATATTCGGAATCAGAGGCCCGATCCGGAGGCCTAGGAAGTGGTGCACGAAATAAAGGAGGATCCGCGCGCAAAAATGTTCTGTGCGCGAAGTGCTCCTGGGATTCTTGGAATTGGACCGGTGAGGCGCGCAATAATTGTGCGCCCCGTTTCTCCATGGTGACATTTTGCACGCAAGCGGTTCCCGGCGCGGAAAACATCACGCACCGCCTGGATTTCGTGCCAGAGGTCGCCTATAAATATAAGGAGACCTCGAACGGTTTGGGGGTTGAGGAATCCGAAGCGACTCTCGTGCGCGCAATTCGGCTCCCCCCGCACGAAATATGACATCCAGGTAATCCCGAATTCCGCGCAACCTTTCCCCGGAGTTCGCCTTTGCGCGCAACTCCACCGGCTTCAGTGAATTTGCCCCTTCCCCCGGTTTCCCCACTTGCGCTCAATCTGTGGTCCGTGCGCGCAATACCCTTCCTTGCATGCAAAACATTCCGTGTAATTCCCTCTTCGCGCGCAATTCTGTTACTTCAATTGCGTGTCGTCCCGGTGTTTTGCGCGCAAATCATCCCTTTTGCGCGCACAGAGCCGAGGACCCATCACCTTGATGCCCCTTACCTGCCCCCTGCACCGGCACCTGATGTCTCCCCTGCCGGGCATGCGCGCCATGCGTTGTTTTCCCGCATGGCCTTCCAGGCTCGTGAAAAGTAACCTCAAGGTCCCCTAGGCTGTGTTTCCCTTTGCATTTCTTTGCCTTATGCTTCTCCGCATAGGCATGCTAACGGCTATTGCTTCTTCGCATAGCCACGCTAACATGGACCCCCCGGTGGTCTACCCTGCGGCCCCCCTTTGCCATGGCCTTGCCGATGCCATCCCTTCCATAAGGGGTAGAGGGCATTGGGCATGTAAGCCCTAGGGGTGTGGAGAAAACCCACCTTGTCCAAGCTGAAGGACGTTAAACTGCTAAGCACCTCGTCCTTAACACAAGACGTTAAGCTGTGGTCCGACCCCGTGCATTGCACGCATGGTCCCCCCATCTTGGACATTTTTTACGCCACTCGTCTCCATGGGAATGGACTCTTCCTCACATGGAATGAGATCCTCCTTGTCAGAGCGGCGTTTTCCTGCGGGGGAAGGGCTGCCTCATAGCGTAAGCCCCTAACCTTTCGTACGGATGATTGCACCCGTGCATCTCCGTACTTCCCCCCCTCCAAGGCCAGTGGAGTCCTTTTCCCACTGCGCTTTGTCACACCATGGGCCTCCACCCTGGATTAAGCCCCGACATCAAGGGCCGCTAACCACGTGTAAGCCCCTATTTCCTCTTTGGGCCGCTCAATGCGTAAGCCCCATTCCACTTCTCACATACGCACCCTTTGCGACGTGATCATCTGGTCCCTGTCGCCTCTTGTTTCCCACACTGAGCATGACTCACGTGGGCTTAGAGTGCGCATCGACCATGAAATCCTCTTATGGGCTGCCTCAGAGCGTAAGCCCCATCCCAGCGAACTACGTGGACTTTGATCCGTGCTAACGCATGGTACGTAGGAAGCATCCACGAGGTTCAAGCCCACCACGCGGTCGTCCCGACCTCTCCATGTCGGTCCCCTGACCACCTTGGGCTGCCTCAGAGCGTAAGCCCCAAATCTCGCATCCCACATGACGTTAAACTGTATTCCGTCCCGTATGACGTTAAACTGTATCCCATCCCGCATGACGTTAAACTGGACGTTAAAATGTATCGCATCCCATATGACGTTAAACTATATTCCATCCCGCATGACGTTAAACTTTATCCCCCCCTATTGGGCCCTCTCAGAACGTAAGCCCCATGCTTCAGCCCACCATCCATCCCGATCCTTACCCGGGCCGCCACATCCTGGGGAGATCATGCCACCCTTTCCCAATCAATGTCATACGGGAGGCCGCCCACGTGCTGGCCCGAACATCGATGTTTCCCCCTAGGGATCCCTTAACCCGATCCGTCTCCGCAAGACGTTAAACTCGCGACATACCCTGTGTTAAACATGGGAAGCTGAGGAAAACCTTAGATGGTACACATTCCCCGCGTTTCATGTGGGATGCCTTGGGCTTCCACGCCCTCGAGAAGCCCTGTGATGAGGGACCAAAGACAGACATGCCGACAATGCCCCAATGTGACCGTTCTCCACACCACAGGTTGCTGTCCCGACAAGACCCCTTGGAGCAACTTGACGAAAGCAGTGTAATTTACTGGCGTCCATGAAGATATGGCACCAGGAATGAGCTTCACGAATCCATCTTAAATCTTTGAGGGAGACCCGGACTAGGTGACGAGCTCCGAGGAGGAATCCACGAAAGGATGAACCGACATCCCATCATCCCGGTTTCGATCAAGGAGCAGACGTCCCTAAACAAGGAACGGATGCCGCCCACCTCTGGAAAGCGGGAATGCGGGGCCACAAGCAGCGCGCCCTCCCCGGTGGACGGACGCGCGCGCCCCCGCGAAAGCGTTGGAGACAATAATGAAGATATAAATCCCCACCCTTGTTAATAGAAGACATCTATAATGAGACTTACTGCTCTGAGACCTCATCCAACAATTGAGAACAATATCTATTTCTAAGATCATCTGCCACAATGTTTTTTTATAAATGATTATAGATAACATAAAATTCATATTTCTAGAGGAACTCTAGCCATCAACTCTGTCCCATATGATGATCCTTTTGTGTGAAGATATACATGAGATTTTTTTCATTTGAGTAAAGGATAAACCACTCGCCCATAAGCTATTATTGTAACATCTTCAATGTGATATCATCGACTGATAACTAAATATCAGGGGTCATATAGTTCTTGTCATGTGGTATTAACAAACATGAAGCATAAAAAATAACCACCAGCCTCGACATTAGAACACAACCATGTACAATTTATAATGCATAGCATAACACTACGTACTTGATACCCTCTTCTAAAAATCTCAATATGGGATCACTCTACAACCTCTTAATTAGCTCAATAATTAAATGATGGCACCATTCCATCTACAATAAATGCTACCCCTTCTGAGTCAAATCTATCACGATTGATTCCACTATGGATTAAAGGTTACAAAACATAAATTGTAACCATATAACCCATGGATTCTTTGAACCTCAGTAAAACACATGGGTATATCCAAAGCAATCAATACATAAACCATCACCAGGTCCACTCATACTCCATCATTTGAGATAAAGTTTCCAAAAATGTGGACCTATTAAATCCAAATATGGCACATTGATAACTTCATGTAAAGATGGTTCTCATAGAGTGTGTCCAAGACCATCCTAAAGTGACTCAAAAAATACTCCTTATAAACTAAATACACTAGGATTTCATCGATAAATACCACCATAAAATAGTCTATGAAGGTATGGAAGATTCAGGTAAGGATTCCCATGAACATTGTTGATGAATTATTCACATCGAATGGAATCACCATGTACGAACAGTGTCCATAACGACATATGAATAACATATTCATTATATAATCATCATGTAATCCCAACTAGTGATAGATTGATCAATGTACATTCTTCGAGAACCATCACACACCTCTGTATTGATCAATGTGGTCATTGATCTTTAATAGCAGACACCTATTCCTACTAGTCAAATGATTCAAGAGATAATAATCCACATATAAACTCTAGATCTCAACCAAGAAATTAGAACATTACAATGAGAATGCCCAAGTGGAAACGTTGTGTTTCACAAAGACCTTCTCCTAACACACTTCCAATTGAACCCTCAGCTCTTGAAGCACTCCAAGAGACATCTCATATGCTTGTGTATATATCAGTGTCATCTTAACATTAAATTCAATGTGTATGTCTACAACCTGATGGGGAGGTAAACCAATACAACCTTAGAAAATACATCATCCTACCCTACCACCATGTTAGAAAATTATTGCACAAATAATCCACTGATCCAAGAGTCATACTATTCATCTGATGAGTAATTGGATGCATTTACCTTTCCTGATCCCATCTTATTCCATCATGGATCCCATCCCACCAACCATGGAAATCATCATTATATCACTATAGATAACACATACCCTCCTTCTAAAATAGTCAATCTAGGTCTTAATTTTCAGCATCCAAGCCACACTTATGTGACATTATAAGGCCTTTTTTCATCTATAATGATATACAATAAAAAAAATTCTCCTCCAAGTGTCAAGTCCCACTATTGGAATAAGTTTGAAATCAATGAGTCACTGCCTATTGGATTATCCAACCACAAGGGTCAATCCAATGGATAAAATGGATTATATTTGTCTCGAACTAGATAAGTGTCAAGGAAGGAATGAATCACCCCTGTGTCTATAAATATTACAGCTATAATAGAAAAAGAACAAATCATTCATTATATCATCCATGGAGACTGAAGGTCATAGACATCCATAGCTTGTAGCTAGAATCATCCATATCCACCAGCTCCCAAAGCCTGGAACGTACCACCTTGTGTTGGTGGTGGTAATACTTTGAACATCCGGCAACCTTCTCCTTCCCTAGTGGGACCTCTTCTATCCTTGCTTCCCAATGAACCATCCTTTTCAACTTTTCCACTTCCTCCGTGGTCCCTCGACCATATCACAATAAACTATATGATGATTCAGACAATCATGAGCTAGATATCCTCAACCGTCGTAGGAGAAACACGACCTCACCCTTACATTATTCGATCCATCCTCAGATTCGTGCACTGGTGACCCTGTTTCCTCGGATCACCACTTGATGCATCAGACACACTTGAATCCCTATGATTTCTATCATATACCTAATAGTAAGGTCTCATATAATGGGTTCCCAGAACTATCTACCACTATGGATTACTTCTGTTCCAGAATTATCTCCACCACCAAGGCACACTCATGCACCCCAACAAAGGTGGAAATGAAAATTTATACTACTGAAGCCATGATGTCCCATCACAAGACCTTCTCAATGTCCAAATCTCTAAAAAATGATCTCACACCATATCAAAGGAGTAATGAGAGAAATTAGTATACCTCTATGAGTACTTTTCCATAAAAATATTTCCATGCATTATATTCAAAATCTCATAGATGAGTACTACTTGAAACATGTAAGGATAGAACTAATCCTTGAATTGAGGCTCAATCACTGACCTATAGAGATATTCCTCATCATGTGAATGAGTCACTAACCTCCACCATTAACCAAAATAGCCCTAAATAAGACTCAATGTAAGGACTGACATCTAATTTATTTGCATCCTCACTAGGAAGAAAACATGAGTGAATACCTCTATCGATCCCCCACCACAAGGGGTCTGGCTAATCTCAAAACCTAAGAGGTCACTACCTATGAAACTCATCCAACACACTCATCCTACATACATCCTTTAATAGTACTTTTAGAAAATTATGTTTCTCATTGGGTGGTGGTGTAGTCGGTATACAACCTGAAGGTGCTATATGTAGAGACCCGTATCCTGACGTACATGGACGTTACATTACTTTTGCGGAATACTTAGTACATAACAAAAACACACACACAAGGATCGTAATAGTTTAGTGTCTTTGGAAACTCGGAATAAAATCTTCTAATCATGGGGACAGATCTTCAACATCTCCCATAAATATCTTCCTTTTTTTTATACCTAAAACCTTTCTTTATATCCTGGGGAAAAGAAAACATAAAAGTGTGAGCTCAAATGCTCAGTAAGGGTAAACAAAAGAAATATCAATCACATCATATACATAAGAACATAGCTTTTTGAAATCTTAACCTGCAAAAGAGCTCATAATATCATAACATGGGATAAATCATAGAAGTGAAAATGAGATCCCCATAATCATAACATAAAACTTGAAACTTTGTGGCATGCACACATAATCATGGAAAATCATTTCTTGTTAGTCATGACTCATTTCCAAGACTATCTTAGTGGACAAAGTCCCTTTCTGAACCGAGTTCACTCCTCGTTTCAGTCCTGTATCACTGAACCGAAATAACCTTCCGTTCCAGCCCTGTCTATCTCATGAGATATAAAGTCTTTACCCAATGCATTGGAGGGAGATATAGGTCCCACCCATCTTATAATGAATCCTTTCTTATGTGTGCCACATAATCATAAAACATACATCATCGCATAACACATGTAACAAAAATGGGATTCTTGAAACATCATGACATCATAAATCAATTCATATAAGATAAAGGAATTCATAAACATAATTCCATCACAACATAGTCAAATCAATGTAAAAATATGGATAGAAACAGAACTCTTTATTATCTTAGATGGAAAATAATTTTGATAAAACACTTGAATTGAATTCTTGAGGAAAATATCCTTTCTTCTTCAAAATCAATTTCTTTTCACAAAACATCATGCAATTTTAAAAGAAAGAGATTTTATTGAAAATAGTCATGAAATCTTTTAGAGGAATCTTCATGAAAATAAGGCTTTATAAAACAGTAGAAATCCGTTCGTGCCGTATAAGTTAAAAAAACATTCTTCGTACTTTTGTCGGAAAAGTCAAAAAGTACCTCGTACGAAAAACGACAAAAGATTCCTTTCATACGTATTACTAAAAACTCACCGAAGGGTAAAAATGGATTTAAACTATTGTAAGTGGATGGAAAAAAATATTAAATATTGATGGAACATGGATGTGGATGATAAAATACACCCTAGTAAATACCAACGTATAAACAATCTCGGATAAAAATGAGATTGTGATATTTCCCTTACCTTAGGTCCGACTTGCTTTGTAAGTGTCCGAACCTCCTGTATAATGATTTAAATCATGTTATTGACTTATTACAGAATCATATTCATTGTTATGATATCATATATGGTTCACTTATGACATTATATTACCCGTTCTTTTGTAAATTCCATGTTAAAGAAGCGTTTTGGGTAAAATCGTTTCATTTATCGTAGGTGTTTTGACTTGTTGTTCTTGACATCATTATTACTTATATCATGATTTACTTACTTCCAGAATATAAAATATGATTTATATATCATATATATTCAGTATATATATATATATAATAGGTAGATAAATAAAATGAAAAACACCGTTCATGGAGACGGTAGTCCGTACGTACGCATGAACGTTGTTTTCCTTTCCTTATTGTCTTGAAATGGAAGTAAGTAGATGACATACATATGTATATATATACATAAATCCAGTAGCTATATAATGTCATATATTTCATTATTATTTCTTATATATACATTATAATCATTCTTAAATGGTTAACATGGAGAATGAATCTCATCGCGTCGTGGAGACGGTATTCCGTACGTACGCACGAGCGATGATATCATTTCTATAAATATTTAATTGAATTGGAGTGGATTATACAATATATCAGAATCAATATGATGTTGTAATAACTATGTATAGTTATTCTTTACACCATTATACCCATCCATGTAAGGTGGTGGTGGAAAATAGATTACACCACGGCGTGGAGACGGTATTCCGTACGTACGCACGCGCGGTGATTTCTTTTTCCGTAGGATGGATAGATGGTGAAATAGGTTTGTTTCATACTTATAATAACATATCAGTATATGAGTGATACTGATGTTATTACTTCATAATTAAACAACCTAAGAAGAAGAAGTGGAAGAAGAAATAAAGATGAAAGAATTGGTAACGGTAATTACCTCTTCTTTGAAGTGCCTCTTTGAGACCTCCTCTTAGGGAACTACAATTGGTCTTTTAGGAAGACCAGAACCTCTAGGATGTTTCTAGGGAAGTGGAGAAGATATTTTGGCAGGGGTTGGCCGAGCTTGAGTGCTCAAATTGGTGTGAGGAGGAAGGGGAGGAGGTGTCCTTTTATAGGGGAGGAGAGGGGCACCTTAGGAATTCTTAAAAATATTAATTTATAATAAATCTAACCCCACTTAAAAACCTCCAAAAATGACTCATATTCGAAGCTTAGATGAGATAGGGTTGTAATATCATCAACCAATCAAATTTAGACATGTTTGGATCTTATTTTAAACCTTATCAATTAGATTTAACTCTAAGTTAAATAATTTAACTTTTACCGTGTCTTTTTGTTTTCTTTCACTATATGGTTAATACACTTACTATAACATGCCAAACGAACCCCAAATTGTTTATTATTAATATATATATCCTTATCTAAGTAATTTGGCCGAACCTTAGATTTTTAGGAATACAATAACAATTAATAATATAATATTTGATTTAAAAACTATTTTGTGTCAATTTTGACACTATTTGATATATGATTTTTTTGAAAGTCATAACAGAATTAAATGTTCGAACCAAGTTGATTAAATAAACAATAATATATCATAGTAACCTAGAAAATTAGTGGAATTCATAAAAAATCTCAAATTACATTTATTTTGGTGTTTATAACATCAATTATGTCAATATTTCATTAATAAGATAATTACTGCATCATCGTTGTGTCATAAATAAATTAAATTATTTTATGTCTAAAAATTACAAATAAAATACCATCATGTAGGAAATCTTTTTAGATTTCTAATGAATATTTACAATCGAATTTATCTTATGTATAACCCCATATTAAAAATGATTTACTTATTAAACTTTGATTTTAACTATTTTACCCTTTCTTTAAATAAATTAATAATAAATGTCCTAATCTAATCCAAGTGGGCCTAAATGGTCATATTTTATTCCTAAGTTTGTTTTTGGTCGAATTACACTTGTCCAATAGAATTAGGACATGTGTTAGGGTAATAGTAATATCATATTTACCCTTAGTTACCCTATTTACTATTAACCGCGGTAAAAAAAGTAAAAAGTTACTATTCACCAAAAAATTATTTTCATCTCATTGAACCACATTTTAGTCCTTGATATTAACCGTGTCTCTCGGATTTTCAAAATTCCATTCACAGAAGCGGCAAAATTAAGTTTTATGAAAAATTCAGTTTTTTAACTACCACTTAGTAGTTTCACTATTCATAAAAAATTGATGTTTTTCAGAACAATGCCAAAATTTCATCCTAAGCTATATTTCATATTACGAATTCAAAAATGAAGTCTATTTTACCAAAATCATAACATAAAAGTTGCATTAATTATTTTTATAATTAAATCCCGCTATTAAAACAAATAGCGTGTTTTTAAGAAACAATATCTATCAAAAGATTAACACTTGTTTATGTCTAGTTTAAATGTGAAATTACATCCAATGACCAACATTGTATTAAATTGTAAAAATATATTCTAAATATACTTTAAAACCACTAAAATTAATAATTTATCACTATTAATTATTTCGATTAAAAAAGTTGTTTTTAATTATAATTTAGTAATTTTTTCACTATTCATCAGAATATGAAAGTTATCCGAAAAGTACCAAAATTTCACCCTAAGCTAATTTCGATACTCCGAATCCAAGAATGAAGTTCATTTTGAAAAATAAGATTTAAAAAATTTCAAAAAGTGGTTATTACTATTCACAACAGCTAGTTTTAATAATATCTTAATAGCATATCGTTGTTTAGCGAAACTCGGTATTGCGTATTACACACGCTATCGAGAAAGGTCGCGATTGCGTGTAATGCAAGGCAAGACAAGGATGCGTGTTGTGCAAGATCCTTTTGGTGTAGCGTACAACACAATACATTAATAAAATTAAAAAGAATATTTTTTTATAAAATCTTGGGCGGTTACATTCTACCCCCCCTTAAAATGAATTTCGCCCTCGAAATTCGTCGGGGTTATAAATGGTTTACTATTCGAAAGTTTCTTTAATAGAAACCCACATCGTAAAAAGGAATATCAAAACCAATCTTTAAAAACAAAAGTATGAAACGTAACGGTTACCCAAATAAACTAATCATTGGGTTTCCACATAGGTGAAAATATGGATATGGAAGACAAATCTAACCATCATGTTCTGATGGAGAGCGGTAGAGAACATGGCTATGGAAAAGCCAGTAATCACAAATCCATAGATTTGTGATGATATAAGGTACCATCTGATTCATCAGGTATAAGATCACTAGGACAACATTTTTGGTTTTCAATATCATTTCCCCTAAAGTTGAAAATTTGAATTAGAATAAATACTTACTTTATTTTGGTACAATCTCACTTTTTTTCGTGCCTTGAACAATTTCTACTTCATCTCTTAAATAAATGAAGTTGAATTTGTTGTTCGTGAAGTGTTAGCAGATCATGTGATAGAATGACGGGTCATTCCATCTATCTCAAACAAAAGGTAAGCAAAAGTTATTAAATATACATAAGTAATTCTATAGTGAGATTAATCATATATAGTTCCTAAAATGGACTTATACTTCATATATCATACTGCTTAATATAATAAAACTAGTTTCTACTAAACAGGGACTTCCTGTAGGTCAGTGGTAGGTGATAAAGGCCAGTCGCACTTCGGTTGTGGGTTCGATTCCTACAGCCTTGTCCGAAGCGATGGGCTGTCGCCCGTCCTGTAGGTTGTCCCTTTTTCTAAAACTACGTTACTATAACATCCCATCAATAATATCGAAAAAAAAATTCTATCCTTAAACAATACTAACTTACGTCCAACACAATCCATTCCAATCTTTAGGCTTATCCATAATACTGCAGTCCACTCTCATAACATAGTGAAAACAATTACCAGAGATTTAATACTGTCGTTGATCCCCACATATCATAAGATATGTCTTGTTGGTCACATTCCAAACATTCAAAGTCCTTAATCGTGTATTCTCTTGAATACCTTAGTGAAAACATGAGTGCAGTTAAAAGTTAACACTTTCCACATACCAAAATCCTCAAAATTCTATATACTCAAACCATGATATCACTTAGTCCTTATATCAATCATGAGCTCATGAATACTATTAAACATCTCATTGTCTTCTTATCCTTTCATTATGCACTTATCATCTACTTTCCAAAAGTATCTGAATAACCTTTCATGGTTACTGGTACCATTCATCATACACTTAAGGAAAGACAACAGTGTAACAATCCTTAGATGTCTCCTTATTCCATGAGATTACTTATACAACACTACACATGATAAACATGTAATCATTCCACTACATTCTTAGACCATTGACCGAGCTTCAACATTTCTTTCATCTCACATATCATTTGTAGTTTCTTCATCATCGTCAACATAAATACTTCCCATACGACCATACTGATTCTCTTCATGAGACTTTCCCTTAGGGCATTTGTTTGCATAATGGCCATACATTCCACATTTAAAACACTTAACCATTTTTGATGTCGTAGCAATACCATTATCCTCATCCATGGTGTTAACCGACCCTTTTCCTTTGCACTTACTTGCTTTGTGTCCTTCTTTTCCACACCCAAAGCATCTTCCAGTTCCCTTGAAACATTCTCCTTGATGCCTCTTCCCACATGAATTACATAGGGGAAATTGAACTTTCTTCCCTCTATGATCATCATGAAACTCCATCTTTCTCTTATTAGCCGAGTCAGGAAACTTACCAAATTTTACTTTATTGATCATATTATGAGATTGCTGATTCGGCATAATAATGATATTTGGACTTCCAAATCCCATTTCACTATGAAGAATATCATTCCATTGTCCATCATATCCTCCATTATTGTGAATCATCTTGTTTCCAGCCATTTTCTAAAACCCAAAAAGAATAGTGTGAGAGGCAAAAATCATGCTAGGGAAAACAACAAAATAAAGGGGGAGTACCTTCAATATCTAACATCTTAGGTTTAATTCAATGACCGTTAGCGTAATTCTAGTACTATAACCTATACATATACTTAACCTTAGGGACATCCCTAGACATACCTTAGAAATATCTCTAGGGATCTCACTAAAGTTCTCGCATCCTAGTTTCCAAAGGTTGACTAAACCTTTCCTCTGATACCAACTGTAGAGACCCGAAGCCTGACGTACATGGACGTTACATTACTTTTGCGGAATACTTAGTACATAACAAAAACACACACACAAGGATCGTAATAGTTTAGTGTCTTTGGAAACTCGGAATAAAATCTTCTAATCGTGGGGACAGATCTTCAACATCTCCCATAAATATCTTCCTTTTTTTTATACCTAAAACCTTTCTTTATATCCTGGGGAAAAGAAAACATAAAAGGGTGAGCTCAAATGCTCAGTAAGGGTAAACAAAAGAAATATCAATCACATCATATACATAAGAACATAGCTTTTGGAAATCTTAACCTGCAAAAGAGCTCATAATATCATAACATGGGATAAATCAGAGAAGTGAAAATGAGATCCCCATAATCATAACATAAAACTTGAAACTTTGTGGCATGCACACATAATCATGGAAAATCATTTCTTGTTAGTCATGACTCATTGCCAAGACTATCTTAGTGGACAAAGTCCCTTTCTGAACCGAGTTCACTCCTCGTTTCAGTCCTGTATCACTGAACCGAAATAACCTTCCGTTCCAGCCCTGTCTATCTCATGAGATATAAAGTCTTTACCCAATGCATTGGAGGGAGATATAGGTACCACCCATCTTATAATGAATCCTTTCTTATGTGTGCCACATAATCATAAAACATACATCATCGCATAACACATGTAACAAAAATGGGATTCTTGAAACATCATGACATCATAAATCAATTCATATAAGATAAAGGAATTCATAAACATAATTACATCACAACATAGTCAAATCAATGTAAAAATATGGATAGAAACAGAACTCTTTATTATCTTAGATGGAAAATAATTTTGATAAAACACTTGAATTGAATTCTTGAGGAAAATATCCTTTCTTCTTCAAAATCAATTTCTTTTCACAAAACATCATGCAATTTTAAAAGAAAGAGATTTTATTGAAAATAGTCATGAAATCTTTTAGAGGAAGCTTCATGAAAATAAGGCTTTATAAAACAGTAGAAATCCGTTCGTGCCGTATAAGTTAAAAAAAACATTCTTCGTACTTTTGTCGGAAAAGTCAAAAAGTACCTCGTACGAAA
Organism: Viscum album; assembly: GCA_963277665.1. Taxonomy (NCBI): domain Eukaryota; kingdom Viridiplantae; phylum Streptophyta; class Magnoliopsida; order Santalales; family Viscaceae; genus Viscum; species Viscum album. Next base: position 1,304,059,245 of record OY728141.1, read on the forward strand.
AACGACAAAAGATTCCTTTCATACGTATTACTAAAAACTCACCGAAGGGTAAAAATGGATTTAAACTATTGTAAGTGGATGGAAAAAATATTAAATATTGATGGAACATGGATGTGGATGATAAAATACACCCTAGTAAATACCAACGTATAAACAATCTCGGATAAAAATGAGATTGTGATATTTCCCTTACCTTAGGTCCGACTTGCTTTGTAAGTGTCCGAACCTCCTGTATAATGATTTAAATCATGTTATTGACTTATTACAGAATCATATTCATTGTTATGATATCATATATGGTTCACTTATGACATTATATTACCCGTTCTTTTGTAAATTCCATGTTAAAGAAGCGTTTTGGGTAAAATCGTTTCATTTATCGTAGGTGTTTTGACTTGTTGTTCTTGACATCATTATTACTTATATCATGATTTACTTACTTCCAGAATATAAAATATGATTTATATATCATATATATTCAGTATATATATATATATAATAGGTAGATAAATAAAATGAAAAACACCGTTCATGGAGACGGTAGTCCGTACGTACGCATGAACGTTGTTTTCCTTTCCTTATTGTCTTGAAATGGAAGTAAGTAGATGACATACATATGTATATATATACATAAATCCAGTAGCTATATAATGTCATATATTTAATTATTATTTCTTATATATACATTATAATCATTCTTAAATGGTTAACATGGAGAATGAATCTCATCGCGTCGTGGAGACGGTATTCCGTACGTACGCACGAGCGATGATATCATTTCTATAAATATTTAATTGAATTGGAGTGGATTATACAATATATCAGAATCAATATGATGTTTTAATAACTATGTATAGTTATTCTTTACACCATTATACCCATCCATGTAAGGTGGTGGTGGAAAATAGATTACACCACGGCGTGGAGACGGTATTCCGTACGTACGCACGCGCGGTGATTTCTTTTTCCGTAGGATGGATAGATGGTGAAATAGGTTTGTTTCATACTTATAATAACATATCAGTATATGAGTGATACTGATGTTATTATTTCATAATTAAACAACCTAAGAAGAAGAAGTGGAAGAAGAAATAAAGATGAAAGAATTGGTAACGGTAATTACCTTTTCTTTGAAGTGCCTCTTTGAGACCTCCTCTTAAGGAACTACAATTGGTCTTTTAGGAAGACCAGAACCTCTAGGATGTTTCTAGGGAAGTGGACAAGAGATTTTGGCAGGGGTTGGCCGAGCTTGAGTGCTCAAATTGGTGTGAGGAGGAAGGGGAGGAGGTGTCCTTTTATAGGGGAGGAGAGGGGCACCTTAGGAATTCTTAAAAATATTAATTTATAATAAATCTAACCCCACTTAAAAACCTCCAAAAATGACTAATATTCGAAGCTTAGATGAGATAGGGTTGTAATATCATCAACCAATAAAATTTAGACATGTTTGGATCTTATTTTAAACCTTATCAATTAGATTTAACTCTAAGTTAAATAATTTAACTTTTACCGTGTCTTTTTGTTTTCTTTCACTATATGGTTAATACACTTACTATAACATGCCAAACGAACCCCAAATTGTTTATTATTAATATATATATCCTTATCTAAGTAATTTGGCCGAACCTTAGATTTTTAGGAATACAATAACAATTAATAATATAATATTTGATTTAAAAACTATTTTGTGTCAATTTTGACACTATTTGATATATGATTTTTTTGAAAGTCATAACAGAATTAAATGTTCGAACCAAGTTGATTAAATAAACAATAATATATCATAGTAACCTAGAAAATTAGTGGAATTCATAAAAAATCTCAAATTACATTTATTTTGGTGTTTATAACATCAATTATGTCAATATTTCATTAATAAGATAATTACTGCATCATCGTTGTGTCATAAATAAATTAAATTATTTTATGTCTAAAAATTACAAATAAAATACCATCATGTAGGAAATCTTTTTAGATTTCTAATGAATATTTACAATCGAATTTATCTTATGTATAACCCCATATTAAAAATGATTTACTTATTAAACTTTGATTTTAACTATTTTACCCTTTCTTTAAATAAATTAATAATAAATGTCCTAATCTAATCCAAGTGGGCCTAAATGGTCATATTTTATTCCTAAGTTTGTTTTTGGTCGAATTACACTTGTCCAATAGAATTAGGACATGTGTTAGGGTAATAGTAATATCATATTTACCCTTAGTTACCCTATTTACTATTAACCGCGGTAAAAAAAGTAAAAAGTTACTATTCACCAAAAAATTATTTTCATCTCATTGAACCACATTTTAGTCCTTGATATTAACCGTGTCTCTCGGATTTTCAAAATTCCATTCACAGAAGCGGCAAAATTAAGTTTTATGAAAAATTCAGTTTTTTAACTACCACTTAGTAGTTTCACTATTCATAAAAAATTGATGTTTTTCAGAACAATGCCAAAATTTCATCCTAAGCTATATTTCATATTCCGAATTCAAAAATGAAGTCTATTTTACCAAAATCATAACATAAAAGTTGCATTAATTATTTTTATAATTAAATCCCGCTATTAAAACAAATAGCGTGTTTTTAAGAAACAATATCTATCAAAAGATTAACACTTGTTTATGTCTAGTTTAAATGTGAAATTACATCCAATGACCAACATTGTATTAAATTGTAAAAATATATTCTAAATATACTTTAAAACCACTAAAATTAATAATTTATCACTATTAATTATTTCGATTAAAAAAGTTGTTTTTAATTATAATTTAGTAATTTTTTCACTATTCATCAGAATATGAAAGTTATCCGAAAAGTACCAAAATTTCACCCTAAGCTAATTTCGATACTCCGAATCCAAGAATGAAGTTCATTTTGAAAAATAAGATTTACAAAATTTCAAAAAGTGGTTATTACTATTCACAACAGCTAGTTTTAATAATATCTTAATAGCATATCGTTGTTTAGCGAAACTCGATATTGCGTATTACACACGCTATCGAGAAAGGTCGCGATTGCGTGTAATGCAAGGCAAGACAAGGATGCGTGTTGTGCAAGATCCTTTTGGTGTAGCGTACAACACAATACATTAATAAAATTAAAAAGAATATTTTTTTATAAAATCTTGGGCTGTTACATTCTACCCCCCCTTAAAATGAATTTCGCCCTCGAAATTCGTCGGGGTTATAAATGGTTTACTATTTGAAAGTTTCTTTAATAGAAACCCACATCGTAAAAAGGAATATCAAAACCAATCTTTAAAAACAAAAGTATGAAACGTAACGGTTACCCAAATAAACTAATCATTGGGTTTCCACATAGGTGAAAATATGGATATGGAAGAGAAATCTAACCATCATGTTCTGATGGAGAGCGGTAGAGAACATGGCTATGGAAAAGCCAGTAATCACAAATCCATAGATTTGTGATGATATAAGGTACCATCTGATTCATCAGGTATAAGATCACTAGGACAACATTTTTGGTTTTCAATATCATTTCCCCTAAAGTTGAAAATTTGAATTAGAATAAATACTTACTTTATTTTGGTACAATCTCACTTTTTTTCGTGCCTTGAACAATTTCTACTTCATCTCTTAAATAAATGAAGTTGAATTTGTTGTTCGTGAAGTGTTAGCAGATCATGTGATAGAATGACGGGTCATTCCATCTGTCTCAAACAAAAGGTAAGCAAAAGTTATTAAATATACATAAGTAATTCTATAGTGAGATTAATCATATATAGTTCCTAAAATGGACTTATACTTCATATATCATACTTCTTAATATAATAAAACTAGTTTCTACTAAACAGGGACTTCCTGTAGGTCAGTGGTAGGTGATAAAGGCCAGTCGCACTTCGGTTGTGGGTTCGATTCCTACAGCCTTGTCCGAAGCGATGGGCTGTCGCCCGTCCTGTAGGTTGTCCCTTTTTCTAAAACTACGTTACTATAACATCCCATCAATAATATCGAAAAAAAAATTCTATCCTTAAACAATACTAACTTACGTCCAACACAATCCATTCCAATCTTTAGGCTTATCCATAATACTGCAGTCCACTCTCATAACATAGTGAAAACAATTACCAGAGATTTAATACTGTCGTTGATCCCCACATATCATAAGATATGTCTTGTTGGTCACATTCCAAACATTCAAAGTCCTTAATCGTGTATTCTCTTGAATACCTTAGTGAAAACATGAGTGCAGTTAAAAGTTAACACTTTCCACATACCAAAATCCTCAAAATTCTATATACTCAAACCATGATATCACTTAGTCCTTATATCAATCATGAGCTCATGAATACTATTAAACATCTCATTGTCTTCTTATCCTTTCATTATGCACTTATCATCTACTTTCCAAAAGTATCTGAATAACCTTTCATGGTTACTGGTACCATTCATCATACACTTAAGGAAAGACAACAGTGTAACAATCCTTAGATGTCTCCTTATTCCATGAGATTACTTATACAACACTACACATGATAAACATGTAATCATTCCACTACATTCTTAGACCATTGACCGAGCTTCAACATTTCTTTCATCTCACATATCATTTGTAGTTTCTTCATCATCGTCAACATAAATACTTCCCATACGACCATACTGATTCTCTTCATGAGACTTTCCCTTAGGGCATTTGTTTGCATAATGGCCATACATTCCACATTTAAAACACTTAACCATTTTTGATGTCGTAGCAATACCATTATCCTCATCCATGGTGTTAACCGACCCTTTTCCTTTGCACTTACTTGCTTTGTGTCCTTCTTTTCCACACCCAAAGCATCTTCCAGTTCCCTTGAAACATTCTCCTTGATGCCTCTTCCCACATGAATTACATAGGGGAAATTGAACTTTCTTCCCTCTATGATCATCATGAAACTCCATCTTTCTCTTATTAGCCGAGTCAGGAAACTTACCAAATTTTACTTTATTGATCATATTATGAGATTGCTGATTCGGCATAATAATGATATTTGGACTTCCAAATCCCATTTCACTATGAATAATATCATTCCATTGTCCATCATATCCTCCATTATTGTGAATCATCTTGTTTCCAGCCATTTTCTAAAACCCAAAAAGAATAGTGTGAGAGGAAAAAATCATGCTAGGGAAAACAACAAAATAAAGGGGGAGTACCTTCAATATCTAACATCTTAGGTTTAATTCAATGACCGTTAGCGTAATTCTAGTACTATAACCTATACATATACTTAACCTTAGGGACATCCCTAGACATACCTTAGAAATATCTCTAGGGATCTCACTAAAGTTCTCGCATCCTATTTTCCAAAGGTTGACTAAACCTCTCCTCTGATACCAACTGTAGAGACCCGAAGCCTGACGTACATGGACGTTACATTACTTTTGCGGAATACTTAGTACATAACAAAAACACACACACAAGGATCGTAATAGTTTAGTGTCTTTGGAAACTCGGAATAAAATCTTCTAATCGTGGGGACAGATCTTCAACATCTCCCATAAATATCTTCCTTTTTTTTATACCTAAAACCTTTCTTTATATCCTGGGGAAAAGAAAACATAAAAGGGTGAGCTCAAATGCTCAGTAAGGGTAAACAAAAGAAATATCAATCACATCATATACCTAAGAACATAGCTTTTGGAAATCTTAACCTGCAAAAGAGCTCATAATATCATAACATGGGTTAAATCATAGAAGTGAAAATGAGATCCCCATAATCATAACATAAAACTTGAAACTTTGTGGCATGCACACATAATCATGGAAAATCATTTCTTGTTAGTCATGACTCATTGCCAAGACTATCTTAGTGGACAAAGTCCCTTTCTGAACCGAGTTCACTCCTCGTTTCAGTCCTGTATCACTGAACCGAAATAACCTTCCGTTCCAGCCCTGTCTATCTCATGAGATATAAAGTCTTTACCCAATGCATTGGAGGGAGATATAGGTCCCACCCATCTTATAATGAATCCTTTCTTATGTGTGCCACATAATCATAAAACATACATCATCGCATAACACATGTAACAAAAATGAGATTCTTGAAACATCATGACATCATAAATCAATTCATATAAGATAAAGGAATTCATAAACATAATTCCATCACAACATAGTCAAATCAATGTAAAAATATGGATAGAAACAGAACTCTTTATTATCTTAGATGGAAAATAATTTTGATAAAACACTTGAATTGAATTCTTGAGGAAAATATCCTTTCTTCTTCAAAATCAATTTCTTTTCACAAAACATCATGCAATTTTAAAAGAAAGAGATTTTATTGAAAATAGTCATGAAATCTTTTAGAGGAAGCTTCATGAAAATAAGGCTTTATAAAACAGTAGAAATCCGTTCGTGCCGTATAAGTTAAAAAAAAACATTCTTTGTACTTTTGTCGGAAAAGTCAAAAAGTACCTCGTACGAAAAACGACAAAAGATTCCTTTCATACGTATTACTAAAAACTCACCGAAGGGTAAAAATGGATTTAAACTATTGTAAGTGGATGGAAAAAATATTAAATATTGATGGAACATGGATGTGGATGATAAAATACACCCTAGTAAATACCAACGTATAAACAATCTCGGATAAAAATGAGATTGTGATATTTCCCTTACCTTAGGTCCGACTTGCTTTGTAAGTGTCCGAACCTCCTGTATAATGATTTAAATCATGTTATTGACTTATTACAGAATCATATTCATTGTTATGATATCATATATGGTTCACTTATGACATTATATTACCCGTTATTTTGTAAATTCCATGTTAAAGAAGCGTTTTGGGTAAAATCGTTTCATTTATCGTAGGTGTTTTGACTTGTTGTTCTTGACATCATTATTACTTATATCATGATTTACTTACTTCCAGAATATAAAATATGATTTATATATCATATATATTCAGTATATATATATATATAATAGGTAGATAAATAAAATGAAAAACACCGTTCATGGAGACGGTAGTCCGTACGTACACATGAACGTTGTTTTCCTTTCCTTATTGTCTTGAAATGGAAGTAAGTAGATGACATACATATGTATATATATACATAAATCCAGTAGCTATATAATGTCATATATTTAATTATTATTTCTTATATATACATTATAATCATTCTTAAATGGTTAACATGGAGAATGAATCTCATCGCGTCGTGGAGACGGTATTCCGTACGTACGCACGAGCGATGATATCATTTCTATAAATATTTAATTGAATTGGAGTGGATTATACAATATATCAGAATCAATATGATGTTGTAATAACTATGTATAGTTATTCTTTACACCATTATACCCATCCATGTAAGGTGGTGGTGGAAAATAGATTACACCACGGCGTGGAGACGGTATTCCGTACGTACGCACGCGCGGTGATTTCTTTTTCCGTAGGATGGATAGATGGTGAAATAGGTTTGTTTCATACTTATAATAACATATCAGTATATGAGTGATACTGATGTTATTACTTCATAATTAAACAACCTAAGAAGAAGAAGTGGAAGAAGAAATAAAGATGAAAGAATTGGTAACGGTAATTACCTCTTCTTTGAAGTGCCTCTTTGAGACCTCCTCTTAGGGAACTACAATTGGTCTTTTAGGAAGACCCGAACCTCTAGGATGTTTCTAGGGAAGTGGAGAAGAGATTTTGGCAGGGGTTGACCGAGCTTGAGTGCTCAAATTGGTGTGAGGAGGAAGGGGAGGAGGTGTCCTTTTATAGGGGAGGAGAGGGGCACCTTAGGAATTCTTAAAAATATTAATTTATAATAAATCTAACCCCACTTAAAAACCTCCAAAAATGACTCATATTCGAAGCTTAGATGAGATAGGGTTGTAATCTCATCAACCAATCAAATTTTGACATGTTTGGATCTTATTTTAAACCTTATCAATTAGATTTAACTCTAAGTTAAATAATTTAACTTTTACCGTGTCTTTTTGTTTTCTTTCACTATATGGTTAATACACTTACTATAACATGCCAAACGAACCCCAAATTGTTTATTATTAATATATATATCCTTATCTAAGTAATTTGGCCGAACCTTAGATTTTTAGGAATACAATAACAATTAATAATATAATATTTGATTTAAAAACTATTTTGTGTCAATTTTGACACTATTTGATATATGATTTTTTTGAAAGTCATAACAGAATTAAATGTTCGAACCAAGTTGATTAAATAAACAATAATATATCATAGTAACCTAGAAAATTAGTGGAATTCATAAAAAATCTCAAATTACATTTATTTTGGTGTTTATAACATCAATTATGTCAATATTTCATTAATAAGATAATTACTGCATCATCGTTGTGTCATAAATAAATTAAATTATTTTATGTCTAAAAATTAAAAATAAAATACCACCATGTAGGAAATCTTTTTAGATTTCTAATGAATATTTACAATCGAATTTATCTTATGTATAACCCCATATTAAAAATGATTTACTTATTAAACTTTGATTTTAACTATTTTACCCTTTCTTTAAATAAATTAATAATAAATGTCCTAATCTAATCCAAGTGGGCCTAAATGGTCATATTTTATTCCTAAGTTTGTTTTTGGTCGAATTACACTTGTCCAATAGAATTAGGACATGTGTTAGGGTAATAGTAATATCATATTTACCCTTAGTTACCCTATTTACTATTAACCGCGGTAAAAAAAGTAAAAAGTTACTATTCACCAAAAAATTATTTTCATCTCATTGAACCACATTTTAGTCCTTGATATTAACCGTGTCTCTCGGATTTTCGAAATTCCATTCACAGAAGCGGCAAAATTAAGTTTTATGAAAAATTCAGTTTTTTAACTACCACTTAGTAGTTTCACTATTCATAAAAAATTGATGTTTTTCAGAACAATGCCAAAATTTCATCCTAAGCTATATTTCATATTCCGAATTCAAAAATGAAGTCTATTTTACCAAAATCATAACATAAAAGTTGCATTAATTATTTTTATAATTAAATCCCGCTATTAAAACAAATAGCGTGTTTTTAAGAAACAATATCTATCAAAAGATTAACACTTGTTTATGTCTAGTTTAAATGTGAAATTACATACAATGACCAACATTGTATTAAATTGTAAAAATATATTCTAAATATACTTTAAAACCACTAAAATTAATAATTTATCACTATTAATTATTTCGATTAAAAAAGTTGTTTTTAATTATAATTTAGTAATTTTTTCACTATTCATCAGAATATGAAAGTTATCCGAAAAGTACCAAAATTTCACCCTAAGCTAATTTCGATACTCCGAATCCAAGAATGAAGTTCATTTTGAAAAATAAGATTTACAAAATTTCAAAAAGTGGTTATTACTATTCACAACAGCTAGTTTTAATAATATCTTAATAGCATATCGTTGTTTAGCGAAACTCGGTATTGCGTATTACACACGCTATCGAGAAAGGTCGCGATTGCGTGTAATGCAAGGCAAGACAAGGATGCGTGTTGTGCAAGATCCTTTTGGTGTAGCGTACAACACAATACATTAATAAAATTAAAAAGAATATTTTTTTATAAAATCTTGGGCTGTTACACTATATCTGGTACATGACTCGGTAATGACGCTTCATCACTAGGCGGGTCATCCTCATGATCATGCGGTGGAATCCATGATGACTTTATACATGGAGGGATCCTAAAATAAAATAATTTATACCATGAATAAAAGAGTATGTATAGAGATCTAACTCATGATGGAAATGGAAAACATAATTATTCTTATATGATGCATGTTTTAAATTTCATTCCCTATAACCAAGGATTGCATGTACTTAGTCGAAAGGCTGGAGATTAGAGTCCTGATTTATGGATATATTGGAAACTAATCCAACACCATATTACCTGGCCTGGAATAAGATCCCAAAACACTAAACACTATTTCCCCAAACTAATATCATCGAATATGGTTTTTATTTAGAACTTACGACCTCTGATACCACTCTATCATGACATATCCTATCGAGGTATGACATGTGACTACCCCAACCATACCTCCAATTGGCCAAGATCTAGTGACCAACACTGAGTAGCTATTTCCCACACTTGGGAGAAAATATTTTAAAAGGCATGTACACTTTCACACAATGCCAATCCCACATAATGATGAAATGTAAAACAACTAAAACCATGCATGAATACATATAGGATCCCACAATAGGGCATGGGGTCAAAGTTATGAATGAAGAAAACTAGTCCAGATACAATCCAATCAAAAAACTATCAATAGTTCAACATTATTCAAGAGAGATGAAAAAGTCTAATGAATTATCCGGGTAAACACCTCAGTCTACCAAGCTCTAGATACACACCACACTCTCCTAATCCTCCCAACAAACCATCAAAAGGGACATCAACAAATAAGGCATGAAACATATAGGAAAACCCATGAAAGAGGGAGTATAACAATACCCAGTGAGACCCACCCAAGAAAATAAACATGAATAACAAATTATAGTCATCTCAGTACATGATATAATAATCAATGTCTAACAGAAACATCTGCATACACTTAGGGAAGACACCACACCCCCATGTAGACATATTCTAATTTCATCCACATGATTATGATGGAAGAAATGTTTATTTTGGTAGAATCAAATACATTGGACATTCTATCATTGGCGAAACTCGACTAATAAGTTTAGATCATAGGGGACCACCCTAGAAAACTCATTATTCTAATATGACCCCGACACACAGATAAAAGGTCACACCCAAAATCGATGGGGATCCCCAAAATCTTATGTTGATCAACCAACTATAAAAGGGATAACAAGTCACTGATACTAAAAACCCTACCGATATGACCTACAATATAGAGGATCAACAATTTGATTCGGGACATCATATTGATTCCACCAAACCCTCCTAGGGAACAAATATTATAGACGACCACACTCCTGTCTCATGGAGGTAAATTGCAACTCTACCTAAGACTCTAATTCTATATTGTAACACTATCCTATGATGTGGATCCAATGTCAAACTGTACATAGGATGGAATCAAAAAATACAACAAATTCATCCTACAAAAACCAAACTATGGAAACAATGTGATATTAACACTATTGAAGGGTGTACCCAACATGTCTAGTTGTCCCCAAGTCTTACCAGGTCGATAATCCTCACAAGAAATGTTTGTTTTTATATAAAATATTTTTAGAGATCACCAAAATCATACATATGATACTAGGCCATGTTTTTTTGTGTGTCCATCTCTATGTATCGACCCATGTACACCTGGATGGGTTTCTGTACAGGCCTTCCGTTGTACTAACCTATTTATATGTGTCATTGTCCGTGAATGATTACACATCATGCCACTAGATATGTATTTTTTACCACTAACATTTAATTAAAGAATAATAAATTTTTTAATGATATATGGGTCATGAAACATGTGATATTTAACTCCATCTAGTACCCTTGCACCCTAGCCAGGGTGCCCCATGCTATGTGTAATTTGGAAATACACGCCGTATTTCATGTAAAATTCTAGATCTGTTGGATCTTCCTACGCATAATCCTCTCCCTCAACGAAGCCTCCACCCAAACCAAAACATATATATCGGGTTTTTTTGGACCGTCTAATGCTGATCAGTGTAAATCTGGACTTGAATACACTCAGAAATCACCCTGCCAAGCCACCATCATCATGCATCAAATATTTGGATGAAAGGAACTCAGAAATCCATTATGTTCCACCATTAATTATCCACCACCATCATCTCACCTTGATCACACCATATAATATGAATCACACTCGTGTTATTGATATTTTATGCCAAAGAATGACCCCACAGTGACCAATTACCATGTATTCACCAAATCACGAAAAAAGTGCTTCTGATGAATGTGAAATGAACAGAGGGAATCTAAAAGACAACAAACATAAGGAATGAAACTTAGTTGATGTTTGTTTATCTTTGATTCATTTTCATATAAGGAAATGAACGAAGAGGGATAAATCAAATTAAAAAAAATTCCACAAATTTAATTCTATGGATGATGTACATATTAACTATGTTAATGTAATTAACCCACATTCATCTTGGATTACTAAAGATATGGAAATCACAAATAAAATCATTCTATATGGAATTTGGATCTATCATTAAAAAATAATTATTTAGAGTTTCCATTGTTTTTGAGATCCACAGACTCTATTGCTATGATGATCCATGATATGAGTCCAGTACTTCATTTTTTCCAAGGAAAGATCTCCCACAGTTTCATGAATCTATAGGTATTCAGTGGAAAACTCTTAGAAAATCCTATAACCAAACATTTAAAGGGAATGTAGGTCATGACATCGCAAAATTAAAATAATTTCTTTAATTGAGCAATTTTATTAATTTTGCACCAATGAAATCTTTTTCATAAATGGACCATGCGGAAAAAGTTTATCGCATGCCTAGGGTTAAACCTATGTTTTTAACTCAAATGTGCCATTTTATTTATGATACAACCCCTATTCTATTGTTATTACACTTCTTTAGAAAATTTGTTCATTCATGTTATTTAACATATTTAGTATATTTGAAACATTTGTTTTAGGCACATCGAGCCACCAAATCACACACCGTCTCAATGAATGGTCTCAAAAATATTTATTATAATATATACAATATACTACATAAGAAATACGAGTCATTAAAAAAATTAATTTTTTATTAATGATATCCAAAAAAATTTATTGATATTTGAAAGGTATTGGTCTATTTTAGGGGAGTCAAAATGGGTTTTAATAGATTTGAATAGATACTTGTTCATTATTTTAGTTCCAATGATTTACATATAATTAATTTATGGTATCACTGGTCCATCATTCTATACCAAAAATATATATACCCTACGAGAGAAACTTGTAGAATGTTAAAGGTTTCAGTTAATTCTCTTTACTATAAATTTAACTCAATTAACTCTGCCATATCCATCAAATATGGAGGTTTATTTATGTGTTCTGCAACTAGTATATAACTAATAGATAATCCAACCTATCTTTCAAGAATAAATCTTATAAATTCATCCTATTTTATAACAATTTATTTTTTTTACTCAAGGGGTATGAATTATATTATAAAAACCACCTTCCCACTTTTTTGAGTTCATATGATCTAATTCAATCGTAATGATTTCATTAAGATAAGTTGGTATGGGTATTACTTAACATGATTATAGAAATATAATATCCCCTAAATATATATTATTTTTAATACCTTAAATAATTATATTTTCATAGTCCCTAATATCAATTATAGGTCTCCAATTATGAGAAATTAAAAACATTAAATTATAAAATATTCCAAAAAAGGTATAGTTATTGGATTTTAAATTAGACAACACCCGATGCATTCTAACCAGATCTAATATGTATTTATTTGAAACTAAACTACCGAATTTTTTTTAACTCATTATTAATTTCTTATGTAACATGGTGTTCATTGAATATTCAATGGAAATATGTGTGATGATAAAGAGTGAATTAATTAAGAATTGAACAATTTAATAGGTAATTGCTATTGTATAATAATTATACCATTAATTATTTCATTCATAAATTAAACTACTACAATTGTTTTTATATCACATCATTGATCCCTAAACTTATTATGGGGTTAGTATCCTTGGAACAAGGGGTATTTATTATAGTCATTTCCCATATTAGTATAAAGAAAACACCACATATTAAATACTTTCCACTTTTAATTTCCCTTACAAGATTAATGAACATTTTATAGAGATATTAAAAATAAACTATATCAATCTAAGAGGGCCCTTTAGTAATTCAATCAATAGTTATATCATATAAGGATATTTTTTCCTCCCTTAAATTCTTTAATTTTTATCTTTTCAAATATTGAATAGTCAAAATTTTATTTAATGTTTCCCTTTATAAATTATTTTTTATATCCTCTCTTTATAATTTATGTAACATATTACTATATCATCATATATATAAATAGTTTGAGAGAGTAATGATAATTAAAGGTAGGGTTTCGAACTATTGTAGAAAATATGAATACTATTAAAAATATGAAATAGATACTTTTGAATGTATTTAGACATAGAATTATATAATTGTATCTTATAACATTTATTAAATATTAAAAAATAGAATTTCCATCTCAACATGTTGAACCATTAGGAAACATTATTCCCAAAAAATCACCTAAAATTCATTCCACTCCATTTTTTCTGTATTCTAATTTGTTATAGTATTTTGAATAAGTTAACACCATTTATCATCATCTATTAACAAACATATAATACCATGATAATTTTTTTCCATCTTTGTGCACCCTAATTCCATACAAATTATCTATAGAATATTTACCTATAACTATTACATCGTTGGATTAGTGGACCCACTAAATTATAGAGGTAGTTTCTTTATAAAATTATCTAATGTGATAGATCCTCATTTATGGGAATATGATTTATCCATGGAAACAAGGTAATTTTTTATAACCATAGTTTCTTTTCCTAGAATAGAAATATTTTTTCAAATAACCACATTAACTCCATTATCATTATTAATTAGATAATATCCATATTTTAATTGACTCCATGAAGGATTTAAATCATTTTAATAGGAATAATTGTTTAAAAAATCCAATGACATAATTACTAATATTATATACTACCAATGTATACAGGAAGAATTAAATATCGTGGTTTTAAAACATAATGTATTATTAATAGAATACAAGTCAAACCAATTTTGTAAATTTTTTAAAAAGTAAAGTATACCATCACTAGATATGTTTATGTAAATCGTGTTCGAAATGTTTTTACTCATCATTTATCTACAATGAACTATTACTCTACTTACCCAGGTCATCCTTATTTAGTGAGTTATTTGTTACCTTGTAATTTTATTAAATTAGATTAGAAACTGTTGATCAGTGTTTAGTAGTTGTATGGAAACATGTATCATAAAATATACCTTACAATAAAAAAACTACTTCCTTGGCATTAAAATATTTTTAAATTAAGGATATTTATATAAAAACCATAAAAATTATTCCTTCTCATTTCCATGGGAAATGGGGGAAATATTGAAATGGTTATCTCAGACTCTCCATAAGTGATAGTCTATAGTAGAAGCTAACATTTAATATTAATGGAAAAGGAAATATTGGAAGAATAATTAAATAAATGTAAATCTGTTGATTAACAGGTAAGCATAAAATAATACATTAAATTGAATGTTATTAAATAATCAAGGGGATTAAATTAAATGTTCTAAGAATTATGGATACAATGGGAATGAATAATTTCAGTCACTATAAACATATTTTTGAGGCCTTTTGTTAAAATATCATACAAAAATGGATAGGAAAATACCACTAAAATATCATAGTTTTCTCAAGAGACCTACCAGTGTACTGTTGGGTTATATAATTCTCATCTATTACCGTCTAAATTTTCTCCATTGAATTAAATAATATTTTAAAATGGAATAAAAAAGGAATAATCTTCACAACTGAACAACCTAGAAATATATTTTCTTAATTTCACAAGAAATACCACCTTATAAGATTTAACTCTATATAAATAAGTGATTATATAATAAAATTAACCTATTTATCATGTCAAATAATTACTATGATTTTCAAGGTGATTTATAACAAATTATAAAATTAAAAATAAGGGGTTGAGAATGTTCTATTATATAAGATTATCTCCTGAATAATATCTAAGTATAAATACTAGGCAGGTAATAAAACAGTCCTAATTGGATAATGCATGAATCCCCTTTATTAATAAAGTAAGTGACACAAAAGAAATAGGATAGGGGCCACACAAAGAAATATAACCTAATTCATAGAAGAAAGAAATAAAAAATCAAATTCAATATAATTAATTTCATTAAAAGGATCATACTAATGAGATTAATTTCTTAAAGATTAAAAGAGACTAGGATGTGATATTCTCTATTCGGGTAATTGTGTTGACCTAATTCTCATTATCGGTTTTAATGTTGAATTATCCTTCCATATTCTTGGATTTTTATTGGAAAAATTTATAAATCCATCATAAATGTTACACATGCTTTTAATAGATGTATACTTATATGATGCTGTTATTATTTAAACATTAAAACTTCCATTATCCTCTTAAAGAATTAGAAATGTCACCTGAGCATCTAATGAATCCATAATTACTAATTTTATCTTAAAATGATTTATGAATTCCAATTTGAGCCTGATCCTGGTGCATTTACAATTGATTCATATTTAGATCCAACCCATGCATAGAACTGATAGAATCACGAGGTAACATGTATCTGACGCCCAATGTAACAAAAAATTAGTCTCCTCACCATGTAAGCTAACAATTTATGATATATATGACCTGTATACTTGTCAAGTGTCATATTAAAAGACATTCTTGGGGTGTCAATATATATTAATCTCCCAGGATCACAACGTACCAAGGAATTCTTCCCATGTGAGGGAAAAATTAATATACTATGTAGGGAAATACACAACACATACACAAGAATACCCAATTAATTATATTCCTTTTTAGATCAAATTAATCCACCCTTCAATATGTATGCATTGTCAGCCACTAGACTTCATGACCCAACATAATTTTTTTGATCCAACACATGAATAATCCCCTTAATAGAATATGATATTTCATAATGTCCATGAACCTGACTAGAATATTAATATATTCATTCCAACTATAAATATTGTACAACAGTATCATAGTATGAATCAGGGTTCAAAAGACCATTGATTTCTCTCAGCCTCTAGTGAATTCCATTGTGTGAAAAAATAGGGACAAAATAACTACTAACATCTTCTATTTCCTGTTCATGTACTAAGGAAGGTACGATATTACTCTTTTGTATGGATTTATTATGTTTAAATTCTCTACATTCCTGCCTGTATTTTTTAAAATGAAATGATTTATCATATTTTGGATTCAACCTAACTCCATATTTGGAACATTATATTTTTTAGTGTTTTATGAACCTCACACACTCTATCTCCCTATTCATATTTCATCCTAAAATATTGTACCTCATCGAGTGAGTAAGCCAACTTCTTTCCTTTATTCCTAAAGAACCTACAACCATATATAGTGATATAATATAAATATAAGGAATTTATCAGTGTTATTACTAATTAATTTACCCATTGAGATAAAAAGTGGATGTTTTTAAAATTCTATAATAATAATAATATCATCCGAAGTGGAAAATAATATCACATCAATGATCAAAGTTTCAATTAGATCCACATAAATTATAATCCTAGTAACGAATTGATATTTTGATTCATCGATGGATCTTTCCATCATATTATTAATACTAATAACTAATGATATATTAAATAAAATCTGTTGATAAAATAGAATCTAACTTTTTCAAGACACATAGATCCAACCATATTCCCAAATATTTCTATGAAATAATAGATTGCAATGAAAATACCATCCATTGATGGTTAATGTACAATGATTAATTGAAATGAAACAACTTTCCATGGCACAAAACTTCAATTCATCATATGGAAATAATAAATGGAAATAAAAAATTTCCAATTGTATACACTTCTATGTTGAAAACCACTATAGAAAAGATATAGGACTAAATATATAACAATTTTCCTGTGGGTTTCATCTACTTGTTAGAATTTTCCGTACAATGATCAAAAAATAGAAAGAAAATATTTAAGAGTAGTAAAATCTCATATATTTTTTGGAATGAATCAACCAACAAAACTATTCCTAAATAATGCATTGGGATTTTTTTTACAATGAGGGAAAATTCCTTAGATTCACATTTTCATTAAGAGTTACACAATGAGAGTTAATAACTAAAACTCAAATATCTCTAAGCTGACCAAATTCCGTCAATATAGAAGCAATAACTCTAAGAAGATGATTTTACCCAATATCAGGTGGAAACTACATCAGAAATTCAATTCCCTACCAAATATTATGCAGAAATACTCCCCCACTATACATTTTTACCGTTAAAAAACTAAAAATGGAGGGAGTGAGAGAGGTGGTGAACCCTGATGCTCATATTAATAGGGCATAAGTTTTAAAATAACATTGAGTTTATATAATCTAGAAGTGGTGGTATTATCCTCTTCATGTATGTTTATTGAAAAATTGATAATAAACACCATTCAAAAATAAATATTGAATCCCAATACATGAATTTAGTGTCATACAGAATCTAAAAAACTAGATAAAAAATTCTATAGAAAATATATGTAGTGGCCATGGCCCCCATAAACTCTATAATAAGCCCACATGAATGTAATTACTAGATCAATCACCAACGAACTCATACATTCATAAAAAATTGTTTATATATATATAGGTTTAACATACAAGTACACTTAGTAGGATCATCTCTTTAACCTCTTGAAAATAATGTGATATAGGCATACTAATGGATAATTAATAAACTAAGGACTCTAACATAGTATCATAATAAGTATATTTATTTCATATACTCACAATGTATCCCTCATAATTCAAAACATTCATGTAAGAATATCCTTATTAAATAATAAATAAATATGAATGAACCCTTATGACACCTTGAAATTGATTTTTCACTCTCATTTTACAATTGATTATGTATATTACTAATCCATCCCATAAAACATCCTTTCATAACCCTAAAAATCATTTCACACCCATAGTTCTCCCCATAAATTCCGAAATAACCACATAATCATCTCATATATAGCTATATAGAATTACAAAATCCTCTATAGAATTTTAATCATGGATTATACCTCTAACCATCAAAAACCATACTTGTAAATAAATGGGATGTTATAATCACATTGACATGATACAATTATGTGATATAATTCTAATTCATTAGAAAACATACATAAATGTATAGTAAAGAAGACCCATCACTATCTACATGATACCGTAACAATAACCATAAGCCACCAAAACATGTTTATTCAAACAAATTAAACTATAACTAAAAATAGAGTAGGGGAGAGTGAGAAGTAAGCTATCCATTTCTTCACATACTTAAATATTCCCCAAAACACCCCAAACAATTGGTTGTTGAGTTCCCCAACATCTCAAAATGGGAATTGTATGAAATTAGAAAATATAATAATTTTATCACATAATACCATACTATTGTCAACTACCCGTCCATATAGTTGTTATACATATATTATTGCATTAGACACCTAGATTCCACCATGATGGAATGCGAGAGTAGATCAAAAATATAAAGACAAGAATTATGGAATAATCAAAATTTAAAAAATTATATTTAGTAATTATAAACTATTATCAGTTAATAAATTATTATATTAAAGACCCATATTTAATTAACCTATCATTATGATTTTGTTTTAATTAGATTGTTCCATTGAAATCCTACATGATTCTATACTCATTAATCAATTTCAAATTTATATTCCTATTATTCCAGTGAATTCGTTCAATTATCATCATCACATGGGTTCATTGATTATTCCTATTCACCAATAAATAAATTTTTGGGTACTCTTGGAATCATATATAGCTACCATAGAAAAATAATTTTTTCTCTTTCATAGAATCAACTAAAAACAGAATATAACAACGACAAAAATAAGTCCTATAGAAAATATACATGTAGAAGAATGAAGTAATAAAAAATCATTGAGTATGCCTAGATGTAAAATCATCTTGAACAACATAATGTATCCCTTAACACCATTGTGCCCATCAATTTCCATCCCATGTTCACTAATATGAATACACCACTAAATCCCCAAAAATATGGTCCATTTTTCATCAATTATTTTTACAATTAAATATTATTGATAAACACATTAACTATATAACATCCTAGAGTAATAGTATAAATATTTAAAACTATTTTCATCACGAAAATTTGTATGGAATATAATTTCATATTTACAAATCATTTAACACTGTCAAAAAAGAAATGACTCAACAATCCAAAAACATTTATCCTCAAAAAATAGACATGTAATTAACATATTAAATTATACATTTTTTATGAATTAATTTATAGTAACAATACTTATCTATTACAAAAAATAAATTATATATAAATACATCTGGATACATGATTAAAGATAAATATCCAATTCCATTAGTTTTAAGGAAATAATTAATCAAATCCTCAAACTGATTTCATTAATCATTAAATTATAAAAGCATTATATTGTTTAACTAAACTGTGTGCACATAAATATTTCTAAGGAAGGACATAAATAAAATAATTATATTTTCACACTATCTATAATCTATCATGAATTAATATTAACTATATCGTGAGAGAGTAATTTTCAATTTCGTCCCTTTAATTTCATTAATTTAATCGATTATTATATTTGTTAAGGTTGATACTATCTATTTACTAAGATAATGCTGAAGAATTATTAATTTACAATATCACTAAATAAAATAAAGATAAAAAATCCTCAACCTCATGAATGTTTTATGATTTGTTTTAAAAATAATAGGTCAGAAGAATGATGAACATGAACTAAAAATCATATGAATGATATCAATTAAATTAGAAAAGGAATTTTGGAAAAAAATTAGAGACTCGGTGAAATCTAATTTATAGTTTTGATTATGTATAATCGAAGAAAAATTGAGAGTGGATATAAATAACTAATTTTATAAGAACAAATTGAGTTTTTCCTATAACTTCCCAAAGAATAAGGTATTTTTTAACCTTTTAATTTAAATTAAATTCAAATTTGAATAATCCTACTGATTTTAGTCCCTAAAAAACCCATTTAGTACACCTATATTTTTAGCATGTATAAAATCTTACCCATCTTATTCAATTTGGGTTTCTAATAATTTTTTTGTTATTTAATATTTCATTTTATGTGAAAACCCATTAGAGATTAAATTATAGATGAAATAGGATTTTTTTTACAAAAACAATCACCAACACAAGAAAGCGGTTACTACCCATAAATTTAGGTTAATAAAAATTTACATAGCATGTAATATCCTTTACATATGTTGAATCTATGCATATGGGAGATTCAATCACTATGATGTGATATATAGAAATCATATATTACCCTTATGCAATGTGACAAACCATGCTTTTACTGATATATTTATCCTTAAATAAATATTATATTTGATATCTTATATCAAATAAAATATAAAAACATCAATAGATCCTGAAACTATTTTTAAAATAGATATTGAACCATATAATATTGTTGTTAGATGACCAGTTGTAAATAGTTATAACCAGATTAATAAATAAAGGTCCCTTTAAATATTATTTCAACAAGTGAACCTAATAATTTTATAAATTTTTATTATACAAAAAATTTAATTTGGTATTTTATCATTTTATATTATTTTCTTATAAAAATTTTATTAGAACTAATTTCATAATTATAATTAGTGTACACAAAAGACGATTTCCTAGAATATAACTGATTTTTCTCCAAAAATTTGGAATTTAATAAATGATAAAAGAATGAATTGTTGAATGTTAATTTGAAAAAAAAATGAATTCCAATTTATACTAATCTTAAAAAAATTACATTATGATAATTTCTTTTTGATTTTACTAAAAATATTTATTTTAGTTAAATTGTTCCAAAATATTTATTTTTCAAAGACTGTGACTTTTAAAACGTTGTTACTATAAATGCAGAACATATATATTTATGAAAATATTTTATATAACCGATATATATTTTATATGTGACTTTATATTAGTTATTTTATGTTTCAATTTATATATGACATTTTAGAACATTTGGTGTATGTTTTTTTAAAATATGGTTTAATACATTATACAATTTTTTATAAAATTGATCTCTATATGTTTTGAAAAAGAATATTATAAATTTAATTTAATATATATAATTATATGGTCTAAATTTTATATTTTGGACCATTTTACATTAGGGTATAAAGAATATTTTTCCATGGTTTAAAATACTAGTTACACTTGTAGAGAATAAAATGTTAAAATGTAGTAACATGTGGGGTAAAACGAATAACATGTTAAAAATTAATTATAATCGAGTGATTATGGAATGTATTGAAAATAAAATCCCCTATATTACCATCCATTTTTGGTGAAACATGGAATGCTTAACATGTGATCAATTTATATTAATTGGTTAATATTACAAAAATCTCATTGTCACAACTTTTAAAATGGGCTTCTCACTAACCCTTTAATACCAATCAAATAATTAGGTTTCCACCTAAAAGTATTCTAAATTTACCTTCTTTAATTAACTATTCATTTACTTTCTACTGTTTTACACATG
Source organism: Viscum album (assembly GCA_963277665.1). Taxonomy (NCBI): domain Eukaryota; kingdom Viridiplantae; phylum Streptophyta; class Magnoliopsida; order Santalales; family Viscaceae; genus Viscum; species Viscum album. The sequence continues at coordinate 1,304,081,586 of OY728141.1, forward strand.
ATATAGTATTGAGAATAATTTTTACATAGAGTCCTGTAATGGAAAGCTTATATTCTCTACATGAGTACATTTTCCTCCAGAATCTTTTTATTTTTTATAAACCTAAAAATTATAATTTTATAATTACAATAAAATAAATACAAGTATTTTTTTAACCTAAATTTTATGACTCGTTGTTAAGTAATAAAAACATTTCCCTTATTTATTAAGAAAAATTAAACTATCATTCCTTTGTTACACAATCCATTGCCTCAAAAAAATAATTTATCTTGTTTTTCATTTAGTTTAATTATTATTAATAAAACTGTTATAAAATATTATTAAACACCATAAATTTGTATAAATAATTTTATTATAATTAATTATTAAAAATATTGTTCTAAAAAACTTGAATTTCATATTCAAAGTCACCCATTAATTAGGGTAAGTTCTTATTTGGGTCGGTCTAACCACCTACATGAAAAATTCTATAAAATAATATAATGAATAACTATAGAAAATAAGTTTATGATAATATAAGATATAAATTATAAAATAATTATTTGGTTTTTTCATTAAAATTGAAAATCAATTAGTATGAAAAATAATTATGAAACAATTCCCCCTTAGTTAAAAATCGAAAAAACATGCTCACTAACGATGTCATCATAAATGATCATAAAAAATATATATACTTGAAGATAATAACATGAAATAAAAATATAAAAGGGTCTAGATATAAATAATTTTATTATATAGATGACTATGATAGTTTTTTATACATGATATTAAAGGATATATTTTGAAATGAGGAGTAAATTTAATGGATTTGGTAACTCAAAATTCACCCATGGAGTTATACACCGTATTCTTGAATTTTGTGTCCTTTGTTCACTACATTCATTTATTTTCAATTTTAAATATTCAAATATCTTATATCCTTGGGTATTTTTTATGAAATAAAATCCACATAAATTATGTATTTTATTTCGTTGAAAAAAAATAAGGTGACTTTTTGAAAAGAGACATGTGACATTGAATTTTACAATGGTGATTAATTTTTTTCCGAAAAAATACACTTTCAAATTTTTTATTCATTCTCCACTGCATTATTAAAAATATAAATCTCCATTAGATTTATTTTTCTAGTTTCACACTTGAAATTTCTTATATTATGTGATTATTTTTGGGTGATCATGTTTTGATGTGATTTGATTTAATTCTGATTGTTATAAAATATATGATATTTTTCAAACATAGTTTTATTTCCATTTTCACATTATTAAAAGAATGGTGAAAAGTATTAATTGAATATTTTTTATAACCCATAATTATTTTAGTGTGTATTTTTTAAAATATAAATAATTATCAATTAAATGATTAAAAAACTAATTCTATTTCCATTTATTCTTGATGACGAGATAAGGGAATTATTTTCACATGTGACTCATAGGTATGAATGATAATAAGTGGGGTACTATATCACCCTATAAATAATAAGTTAATGGTTTAAAACTCATGGGATTCGTATACAATAAAATCTCTTATTTTTTTGATGCATAGGTGAAAGTGTGTGGCTCATAAAAGTGATGTATACATATATAAAATTAAGATATATTTCATGCATAGGTGAGAGTATATGACATAGGAATTTTATTTCCATTGAAAATGTTTTCTCAACTTTTGAAATATTTTATACATTATGATTTTATCATAATTCATCGTTTATGTAAAATGTTTTGAATCATATTTATAGATACTATGTTTCATTATTGAAATTTTATGGATTTATGTTCTTCTTCCCTACCTTTTTTATGTTTATATTATTTTTAATATTATTTTTCATGAAGATATTATATTTCCCCTATGATAGAGGTTTTTATGAATTCAGCACTGTTAAAATGCTTATTGATCGCTTATTGAGAGTTTCCTCACCCCTTTTTTATGTTTTAATTCCCATTTTAAGAATATGTGTATTACTAATGATAAATTTTGAATATTGTATATTATTGTTCACATAAGATGTTATGATCATAAGAATTTTAAAATAACATGATTTTATAGGTAGTATCCGTAAAAATAAGGCCAATTAATCAACTATATATTTTCAATTCTATTTATCAAATATAATTTTTATTTCATATATAATATGTAAAATAAAATAATGTCTAGATTGGGTCCTTAAATTTTGTATGAGTGAAATTTTTATATTTTTATTTTTTGAAATTAGAGATGTATTTTTTTTTGAATTAAGGTACAATTTCCTTAGTATAAACTATAATGATGAGTTAATGCATATAGTGATATCAAGGCATTTAGGAAATTTTTTGATTGTGTGGTTTTACAAGAAATTACATCACTCTATGGGTATTGGTTAGTGGATATGGATATGGATCAAATTAATCTAGGGATAATAACCCCAAAACTAGCAGACAGTGTATTGAATTGATCTTAAATATGACTCACAATGATTTATACAAAAGACAACACACTAGTCCTAGCAATCCTAGGGGATATAATTTATAGATTCACAATCTCTTTAAAAACCATTATGAAAAATTTGAGCCTATTATTATGTTAATTTTATGGATCTTAATACTAAATAGATAGTCAATAACATATATTTATCTCATAGAACGTATAAGTGAAAGAAAAAAATTATTTATGATTCATTATTTTTGTGATAATATTTTTGTTTTTAGATTAAATATTCTTATCATTTAATTTTCTTATTAAAAAAATATTGGATTAATACGAATAAAAGATAACATTAGATGAAATGGAAAATTAAATGATTCTCCCAATGTGATACCAAATGGGAAAGGAGAAATAATACACAATCTTATAGAAATTATCACCCATCATTCATAATCTATGAAAAATGAAAGAAAACACGTTGGGATACTCAATACACCAAGGAAATAGAATATTTCAATCAAGAATTTAATGATATATTGTACACCCTACTTCTATGGTTATTTGAATCCAATTATTTCTGATTAATGAGTTATTGTTATGGAAATATTGTTTTCTATTCCCTGATTCTTAGAACATGAAACCATTTTCTTGATAGTGTAACATTTATAAGTATTATATTACTAATTGTGGGACTTAATTATGAAAAAAATGATCTGGTAGATATATAATCTAGGTAATGAGTGGAGTTTCATAATGCATTCCTCTTAAATAATATTCCTCAAACTATTTTAATGGTGAGGGAGAGATAATCCCTACAATTTGAAGAAAATGTTGGATGAGTATGTAGGAACTTATAATGTAAATTTTTTGAGGATGATGAGTTATTATAGTAGTTATATCACATGATTTGAAAGAATGATCTATCATATTTTGGGGGTCTAAAACATAGAATTTAATGTGAATTAGTCGTGTGTGACCTTGAGAGATATTAGGATATTGTTCATTGTGTGCTATAGGTGGAGATAGAAATTACGGAAATCTCATAATTTCATGGTTAAGAAAACAGTTAAATATCATGATATCCTTGATGGTAAGTCACATGGGGGAAATAAATTACAACCACATTCTTCTAAAATGTTTTTGATGATGAACCTATTTAGTTTTATCAAGGAGTCAATGATGATTTATGTGTGGTAATGTAGTATAGAAAGCCTATAATTGAAAATTTAAGACTAAGAGGTCAATTAATGAAACAGAGGATAACATTTCATAGATAATTATCCAACCATAGTGTAGTTCTTCATGTGTTATAAGTTTAAAAATTGTGCAAATCAATTCCCCAACCCTTAAGGTAATAAATAAAATAGGATCCAACAACCTCCCAAATAGCGAAAATAAGGAAGAGAATTCATTATCACTATTTTTGACGTAGATTATGATAATTAAGTGATATGAGGTACAATTTAAATATATTTTACATATTTTAATTTTTTTTATTTCTAGATCATAAAATTCTTTAATATAACACATGTTTTCTAAGAATGATGAACCACCACCTTATGAAATGATTACATGTAACATATTTTAATTATCACCAATTACTATTTGTGGGAGTATAATTCATATTGTTCAAAATCTTCTCCATCGATTGAATTTTTCATAATACTAGGTATGGATTAGATTTCTATAAAGAAAGAAGATATTAATTTTTATGGAATGTATACATCATTTTAGGATCTAAAATATACAGTTATCGTGTTCATAAATAGAATAATCATGCAATCTAGTTGGAATATAACTAAATAATACCAGTCTTAATACTCAGAAATGAGGGATTTATAGTTCAAATAATAATAGATGACGTCAAATTTGATTAAATAAAAATTATATGGGAGTTTTTTATTTATTTATGGGTGACCTACCAAGAATTCCCCAAGAATACTAGGTTGAGTTTTCAATTGAAATAATTTACAGACCAATGAAACACTCAACATGTTAGTGTGGAATTCCTTTAATGAATTAGTGAAATTCAAAAATAAAAATTAATATAATCTGGATAAGGGATTCATATGTTTGAAGGATTTGGAATGGGGTACACCCATCTTCTTTATCAAAAAGGTATGGATAAATGCATATTTGAATTGATTATCATGAGAATAAAAAAATCAGGATAAAAAAGTTACTTATTTTCTATAATGATGACCTTTTTTATCAACTTCAAGAAGATCAATACATCTCAAAGACTAACATTTGGTCTAGATATCATCATTTATGGGTAAAACGAGTTTATATTTAAAAATATATTTTTTCAAAAGGTATGGAAAATATAAAATTATAGTGAATACATTTATACTTAATAATTATTTAATTATCATTATGGAATCAATGAAAAAAATCATTGGGTATTACCATTGAAAGAATCATGTTAATCATTATAGAATATATTTTTTATATTCTACGACAAAGGAAAAGGATGAAGTTTATTTTTAGATTGGGTTTTAAAAAAAATGAAAAAATATATTCTACTTTTATAAAGTGTTAATATCTTCTAAATAAATTATTATTCATGAAACATTTAACAATAAGAATTGGAATATCAGTTGATCGAGAAAAGATCATTCTTATTATGAAATTACCCAGATCATCCACTGTTAGAAAAACAAATAGTTTTCTTTGGTTAATATGATATTACAAATAATTTGTGAGAAATTTGACATAGACATTAAATCCATCAACCAAGTTTAAATAAATGTAGTGATTTTACTTTGGGTGAAATGATGTGAATAAATATTCATGTAACTGAGGAAGATATTGTTCACTCCACGTGTACATACATTACCCTATATTTGGGAAGCGTTTATAATATATGTTTATTATTCAAAAAATACCTTAGGTTGTGTTTCTATGAATAATGATAATGTAATTTCATATGCATCACATCAATTAAAGACTCGAGATAAAAACTTTTTAATTCATGATTAGGATTTTACAATGGTTATTATTGAATTAATGATTTGGTGAAATTATTTCTATAGATAAATTTGTTATTTAAATAATAGAAACATGATCTTGAAATATATATTCACAAAAATTAGTTTAATATATTCCAAAATAGAAGGTTAGAATTGATAAATTATTATCACTCTTAAATAAATTACCACTAATGGAAGGTAAAATATGTAGATGGTGATATAAGAAAAAATGAACATGCTACTCTATTCATAAAAATCTTTAAAATGAACCAATACTCGTATATTTTCAAATGGTAAATCAATAATTTACATGGGATGGTGGAAAATACTATCTTACACAAATGGTCACTCAAAAATACATTATTGTAAAGAACAAATAATCCAAGAAAGTTGATGTAGAGATATTAAAAATGGTAGTGAGTAATCTAGAGATAAAAATTAATAAAGATATATGAATAAATGATGGAAACTATGAATTTGTTCCATTAAACCCATTACTGAATATGTAAATATTTTATGATTCCCATATCTCATCCTACTCAATTTGTCTTGGAAATATAAAAATGTACACTAGTAAAAATAAAGCCTCCTATCTGGATAAAATGAATAGGGAGATTATTTGATACATATCTCCAAGATTTTTATTCCTTGAAATTATGGATGAATGATAGAAGTATATGGCTATGTTTCCATGATTACCCACATAGGTATAGAAATGAGAAAAAATATAATGGATTTTATCAAATGACTCCATAAAATTTATAATGTCCGTAATTCAATTTGGGTTGTTTTCTACTACCTTTCCAAATCATCACATTTTATTTCCATAAATTATGGTTTATTTGTAAACCAAGTCACAAAGATATAAATAATGCAATAGGAAAGGATTATTGTTGTACCACTCTCCACTTTATCTGAGTAGGATATAATTTTTACCTACTGTTTTTGTAGAATTCAAGAGAAATACTTTGCGAGAGATATGAGTTTTTTGAGTTCTTATCACCCTATGAAATATAGTATATCAAACAGGAAAATTGAAACTCTATAGGATACATTGCGATACTATTTAATCGAATTTAAATGATATTGGGATTAATAAAATCCATTGGATGAGTTCCCTCATAATAGCAGATTCCATTCTAGAAACTATATGGAACCATATAAAGTAATATATTTGAAATTATGTAGGAATCCATCTTGATGGGATGAGGTAAGAGAGAGGATGTTAAGAGGTCATAAACTATTGAATGGAATTATGGAGAAGGTTCAAACAATTTAATATAATAATAAAGAAGAAAAATATCGATAAATTATTTATGAAAATAATCCTCAACATGATATGTAGTTCGAATTGTATGAGATGGAATTATTTGGATATATTTGGGTAAGTTGGTTTTGATATTCGTGAAGAAGGGGAACTTGAGATCTTGGAAGATCAGTCCCTTTGAGATCCTTGACAATGTTTGAGTGGTATATTATATCTGAGAACAATATCTAGGACCCTAGAAAGAAATTTATTTATAATATGTAATTATTTTGAAGAAGTATATACAATACCCATAACATATACTAAACTCAGAAGAAATTTAACTAGAATGAGATCTCTCATATGAGATACAACCAGGGAAATTCTAAATTGAAGAGATAAGGTGGTTCATAACAAGATCACTAATAATTTAAAAGTTTTATATAGGAATCGTATCTTCAATGAAGCTACATAAGATGATGATGATGTAATGATACAAAATTACTCTCCAATTGTTTTATAAATAACAATGTTTCGAAGTTGATATTATTTTTAAAGTGGGTAGAATGTAGTGACAATAGTATTTGTGAAATATTACTCATTAAATAAATATTATATTTTATATATTTTATCACACTCAACATAAAAACTAAATGTTCCATGATAAGTTTTAATAAAATAGATAAATAAAATTATAGGATAGTCATTAAATTAGTGGTTGTGAATAGTTAGAATCACATATAAAATGAATGCCCCATTAAATATTTTTTAACTAGTAATCAAAGTGTTAATAAAATATATTTATATAGAGAATTTATTTTCTAAATTTCATATCTTTGAATTTTGATTTTATTATTGTTATACAGAAGAAACTATCATTATTTTTTGATAAATAGTTAATATACATAATTAATGATTTTTTAAAATAATATTATGTAAACCTACATTATCATTTTTTTAAAATTAAATTTATGGATTTTAAAATGAAAAATTTTAAAAATGAAATTAAATATTGGATTAATCCTAAAAGTATTAAGATTTTTTTTATTTCAAAAATGATTTATTTTTAGGCGAATAGTACAAAAATAATTTTTTTAACAAATACAAGGAATTTTATAACATTGTTAGTATGTAAGTAGTACATGAAAATTTTCAAAGTTATACTCAATAATAAATATTTAATTTATATGTTACTTTATAAATTTTATATCAATTTTAATATTTTTATATATTATTATAATGGAAAATAATATAATCAGGACCAATTTATTTTAGGGTATAAAGGATAGGATACCTAACAAAAATATTAGTAACTATTGTATAAATCTAAAATAATTAAATATAGAATCATAGAGAGTAAAGAGTATAAAATGGTGAAAAAAGGTTTCAAATTATGTGGATGATAAGTGAATCGGATAGAACATATCCCTAATCAATTATTTCCCATTTTTAAATCCATTTGATGTGTTTAACGTGTTCTCCATTAATATTAAGTTATTATAATTAAGATAAATTCCATTCTCACCACTAATAAAAGGGTCATACAAACACCCATTTATGACCACTTGAATAATTTAGTTTACAATGGAAAAATAACCATTTTAACTCCTTTATAAATGAATTCCATTCACTATTTCTTTTAGTGAAAAAAAAACTGTCTTAATACCTCAATTTTCAAAGAGGCTTCAATGTGGAAGTTTACATTATAAACAATAATACATTATTTTCATTGAATATGTTCATTTATTTTTTACCTTCCAAACATATTATTAAATTTAATATATAATTGTATTAGTAATTTTTTGTATACTAAGTGTTATTATTCTTGTGTAATAACAATTAGCCATATTTTCCCACTTCTATTAAGAAAAATGAAACCTTTATTCATGCGATGTGAGAGCTACAACCTCTCCAATTTAATATACATCACTTTTCATAAAGATTTTTATTATTTATGTACATTACTTAATATATGATTCATAAAATAAATTTTTTTAAATAATATCAAAATAATTTTATAGTAAAGATAATATTTTATAATAATACACTTTCATAATCGTAATAATCCATGAAATTTCATATGTTCTTGTCTAAGTCGTGCTAACCACCTACTAGAATAGTGTTATAAAATAATATCATGGATGATTATGATTTATGAGAACCTAATTATTTATAATATAAGATATAAATATGAATATACATATTTTATGTTGTCTCTGTTCATGTAATTTTAGTATTAAACCCATTAATTAAGGTAGTAAGGGTCGTCATATAAAATTCACAAAAACATGAGCATACTTTTTTTTATCTATATGGATTTCCAAAAAAACCCAAATACACAGATGTCATAACATTATGAATAATTATAAATAATTAAGTATTGCACCTCTTTTTATCTTAGAATGATTATTGTTTGATTAATAATTGTTAACAACATGATGATTATAAAACTAGTTCAAAATGATCTATATTTCTCACACCCTAAATTAAAAAAAGATAAAAAATAACTTATATAAATTAATATAATAATAGAAATATAAGTATATAAATTGTAAATTAGAGGAATTTATTTTTTAAAAAGGTGATTAAGAAATTTTTTACACATTAAGATAAATAACATTTGTTGAAATAAATGAAAAATGAAAAGAATTTGGTAACTCAATGTTTTTCTTGGAGGTATAAGAATTATACATTAATTTATTTCCACCAAATTAATAAAATAAAATTATTTACACTTTTAAATAATTTTATGTGTGTTATATCATGGAAAAAAAGAGTTTTTATTTCAAATACCCTTCCATGATGTGTTTTATTTTAACTTATTTGTGAGAATGAAGATGATTCCATCTGAAAAGAGACCCATGACAAAAACATTTACATAATATGGTAAAAAAGAATGTAGGAAAAAAATTATATGGTTTTCATTTTTCTATATATCTTAAAAATATCAATGTCCAATGTTTCCATGTTTTTAGTTTCTCCATCCATTTTTCGTTTTTTTACATTTTTGGTGTGATCATGTTTTCTATGTCAATAGATTTTATTCATATTTTCATTGTATTATAAAATATTATAATACTCACTTTTATATCAAATGTTTTTATTGCTACGAATTTTGAGTGAATTAATTGTTAATTATTTTATAAAACCCATTTCAATTTTAATGTTATAATTATAAAAAGTGAATGATTTTCATTTACAAATTATATGAAGCCAATATTTTATCTATGGGTTATTTATGATATTATAAGTGAATGATTTTAAAGTGTAACTCATAAGAATTTATGATGATGTGTGGGGTCCTATATATGCCTCCAAATAACTACTAAATTTTTTAAATCTTAATAGATATATATATACTGGAAAAATTTAATTTTTTCAAGTGTGGATGGAGGTGTATGAGTAATGGAGATTTTGTATACATGGGTATAGTTAGGTTGTATTGCAATAATTGGTGTAAGTGTGTGAATCATGATTTTTTTTTATTTTTAATAATTTATTTTCAATCATTTAAATATGATGGGAATTCTGATCATATTCTCTAATGATTCACATATTATGTCTAATTCTATTAGGCCATGTTAAAAAAAATATGTTTCCCTTTTGATCTATTGTGGCTTTATGTTCTTATTTCGTACACTTTTAATGTCACTTATGTTTTATAATTATCACTCATGATGATATAATATCTATCTTATGATTGTGTTATTTTTATGAAATCATTTATGATAGAATTCTTATTAATCCTTTGCTATGTGTTTGAGCTCACACCTTTTTATGTTATCCATCCATGTGTTACCAAGATAATTTTCCCTAATGAGTTTTTTCGATGATTTTATAGTACGGTTCCCAAAAGATGTTATGATTTAACGAATTATAAATTATGACGATTATTTATCTAGTAATAATGGATACTAAACCAATCATTCCCATAGATGTTATTACTATTATTTATGAATTTTAATGTGTATTTTAATGTAAATGAAGTAAAATAAAGGCATTATTAGATTTGTTCACTTTATGAGAACTCAAAATATATCATTACAAGAGTTAGTTTCTACACTCATTCATGATATACCTTGACACAACTTGGGTACCCATACATGAGAATAAAATTTTTCCAATAGTATATGAATAACAAACATATATTATGAAACATAAAAAATTAAATATTATATTTTGTAAAGAAGGAATTATATTAATGTATTATATTTACAAGGAACTACATTAGGGTTAAATGGTTTTACCTATATGTGGGGAGTGGTTTCTTCTAATGTAAAAATTATTTTTAAACTTTTTTTAATTTCCATGAAATATTATTTTAAATAATAATGAAAACAGACTCGGAATACCCTTTCAAAAAATCAATGCCTTGAGGAAATTTAATGGGAGGTGTTGGGAAATCTGGCGTGCTGAAATCATATATTTATAAAAAAATATAGATAATTAAAAAACCCAATTATTCAAAGGAATACAGTGTTTAAAGAACCACACCATGATATACCTATGAAGAATCTCAATATAACACAAAAATATGTATCCCATTAGATGAATAATGTTCATATACACATAGCATCATCAATCATCTATACAAAACACCCAAGGGAGATACCTCTAGAAAAAAAATTAAATATCCAACAACAATAACCAGATCAATTAAAACTGAAAATCAAATATTACAATATAATATCAAATAAAACATTACACTAAAGAAAAATATAAAAAAATTAAATAGAGTGAGTGATCATCTATATTTCACACTCTTGAGTTCCCTCTTATATTCTATTTTACTATCATAGGACTTGAACTAATAGAATAATACACTTATGAAAAACCAAATCATAATTATCCTAGATTTCCACATTCCACTCTCTAAATGATTCATCATATCAATTATCCAACACATCCTTATTAATGACGTGAGAATCCTAAGTAATAAATAGGTGGATTTATGACACATGAATGTTGTAATATATCTAGATCATGGATAAGGTATGTTCTAGTGGATACACAATATATTCAAAAAATACAAATATAGAAAGGTATAGTAAACTATGTGAGACACACTAGTCCAACTCTCCTAGACTTGTAAACTATATTTGATAAAATATTAGATAAACCTATTGTTATTTTAAAAATTACTTTAGAATAATCATTAAAATCAATAAAACTACCCAAAATGTCAAGAATGGATGATTTATTTTCGTAAATCACAAGTAACATGGTTATTTTATTTTTCAAAACTTGTGTTCTTTTTGTTAATATAATAACGAAATAGATATACCTCAAGAAATAATGTAGGTTATAATCATATGTATAAATTTCCAACCCATGTTGTGTTTTATTTTTTATTTTTTAGAAACATTTGATGTATGTTTAAATTCGGAAAAAGTAAAATTTTTGGATTCTAGAAACACATCATCATAATAATTATTCAAACATATCCAATCAGTGTGAGTTGTTCAATATGATCCATTGGATTGGAATTTTGATAGAATGTAAGAAAATACTGGAAATAATATTGAGTCTAGAATAAAATTAGTGATCATGATGAGGAAGAATATCATCATTTGAATGGATCTAATGATCTGATGACACTTTTTTATTTTTTAACTAACAAAAATCATAATACTTTTGACAAATATGTGATGTATTATTGATAAAAGAAAGGGAAAGTGATAACAATCATATTAAAGAGTAAATTGGACTGAAAGATGTTTCTGTAAGAATGGGATGTCACAAATACATCCAAATAGAAGCTAGATGATTCTATTCAAATCCTAATCAGGTTCAAAGTCATGATAATGTCATGATAAAAATTGGAGTCTATGGAATAGTAGATAATAGAGTATAATGTATTCAGGATACTTCTCACCGGGGTGGGGAACACAAGACATAGAAGGATGAAGATTATCTGTATGATAATCATTAGTGTAACAACATCAGCAAGATATAATATCATTTGCATCATAATGAGTCAAAAATATCTTCTTGTAGAAAATAATTCACTATTGACAATGATCCATCTGACGTGCTATACTACCGAACCATAGTAATGGATTTTGACACTGATTCATATTTTTTGTGTTCTTTGAATATCAGATGATTCTTTTTATAAGAGGTAGAATAGTTGATGAAGGATGAAGTATATTTCAATTGGGTTGATAAAACAGTAAATCATACACTGTTTTATTAAAAATTGGGTCAAGAGAAAAATTTATTGATTGTTTTTCAAGATGTGGTGTTGAATATTGGAATGAAGGAGACATTAATCCACCAGGTTCAGGATAACACCAATAAAGTCATAAAAATGGTGAACTAATCAGTAATGGGGTCATCAATTTTATTAATTAAACAAAATGATAAACACTTTGATGATATTTCATAATGGTTTTCAATGTTTTATGTTTAATATCTAATAAAAGGAATGTAAATAACAAGAATTATAGTGTTTATAAGAGGTCATTATAATGGTTAATATTCAGTATAATATATGTTTTCATCACAATGATAAGTCATATGGTTATCATATATAATGATTTGGTATTACTTCATCATAATGAATAATTATACTAAGAAATTGGATTGATGAAATTTTTGTAAACTTAATGAATAATAAGGTATTGAGATTATTAAAAAATATCATAGGTGTAATGAGAAGAGTTTAAGAAGTAAATGAGGAATATATATATTAATGAGAAATATAGAATTATGATTTTTGATTATAAAAAGTGGAATTTGTTTTCCCACTTTTTATGTTCTTGGTCACTATAAAAGGATAGATCGGTCTATTTATATGTTGTGCCAAACATTAATTGTTAACGTGTGATGAGAGAACTTACATTTGTTTGTTAGGTATTTAGTTTACAATAAGAAATTATATTTTAGTTTGATGTTGTGGATCTTCCATCAAAATGTTTCTATCTAAGTGAAGTTTAATCTGATCATTGGAGAATGTTCCAGGATGATGCTTCATCAAATAAAGTCCCTCAAAATGAGCCCACTAGAGAAAAATCCACCAGAAAAAGGTTCATCGGACCAAGTTACAGTGGAATGAGGAATTATGAGATACTAATTGAGATCCTAATAATTTTAATTAAGAAGATTAGAATATTTATTGGACTAGAATCCAATCAGATGGATCCCATCATACAGAGAGTACCAAACGAAGGATGATCAGACTGATGTTGATGTGGAAGATTTCTATAATGAGTTTGTTGAATATGTTACAAGAAAAATAAGTTCCTTAGATAATTTTTTATCTTATTGAATATTCTAGAAAATTAATGTTTGATTTATATTACTTTTTGAGGAAGTGAATAATTTATAAAGTGTAACAAAATAGAAGAAATAATGTGGATCTTGTAAATTGGGTTTCTTACATGTTACTGAAAAGGAATTTTATTTTACTAGGCTGTATAACCTATTGTGGTAAAGTGGATATTGAATAGTATAGTTGGAGGTATAACCATATATAGAAGTAAATTTGATACTAGAATTATGTTATTGTGTAATTTTTGTTCATTTTTATTCAAAAAAACATAGCGAAAGAATCCATGTTGATGTGACTATCCAACATGGTAAGGAGTGTGTCTTTATACCGAAGCCTATAAATATCATGTGTTACCTTATGTTTATATTTTATGGATCTAAAATGTGAGTTTGAGAATTTTTATTTGGGTGCATCAAAACTTTAACAGGTTTTAATGGCTTAGAAAGAATTTCTAAATAATTTAAGAAAAATTCATATAAAAGAAAATGGAACCATTGATTCACTCAATCTCAGTGTTCTTAATCCTACCAAATTAATTCAATAACATGGATAAAGAAATCATGATAAATGGGTGTGATAAATTTCACAGTAATGGAAAACTTATTAATTTTATTAAGGAGTTGATCATAAAAGATTGAAAAAATTACAATTGATAAATTCCTTATTAAACATAAATGGAATAATATATATTATCAAAATGTTGTGATAGAGAGACATGTAATATCAAATGAACAAATATATACCTAGGAAAAAGTGATGAATAATGATACATTAAACATTATTCATAGAGTATAATTATAATAATATATAAATATTGAATATCATTACATCATATTATAATAAAGAGTAATGTAAAAAACATAATCATTGAAATTTTTTTGAACAATGCTTCTAGCATCAGTTTTAGATTAAAAAACGTGAAAAAATATTTACATATGTCATTCACACAAAAAACTTGTGATTTTTCCCAAAATATCATTCAAATTAAAAAACTTTTAAATCATATTCTAACATCTCATTCACACTATAATCTTGTGAAAAAATCTCCCCACATCGCATTCACAAAACATGTGAAGAAAGATTATTTCTTGTAATTAACATAATATTTCATCATATCAAGTGATATGAAATATTATCAAATATATTAATGTTTGAAATAGGACACCACCCAATAATAATATATATATATATGTGTGTGAATCAGGAAAACAAAAATTCATCATATCATTAAAACCTAAAGAAAAGAATGGGTTTCGTAAACCATTCTTAAAAATCACATCAAATGAACCGTAAAAAATTAGAGGATACAAAAAATATCATATTACACATGTAATTATATCATAATAACAATTATTGGGTGACCAAAATATCACGTCACGAAATAGAAACATTTTATCATTAATATAAGTGCACATAGAAATTTTTCAAAAAAACCATTCAATAAATTTAATTAGAAATTAATTTCGAAATCATTTTTTTGAATTAAAAGAGAAGAGCATTGAAAGACTTATTATTTAGAGTAATAGTTAAATTATGCTTAAAAAATAGTTTTTATCAAAATAATGTGTAGTATAATATAAATAATGTTATATTAGATTGAATACAAAACCATTTCAATGTTATAAAATTCCCTTAGGGGAACCCACATCACAAAAGTGGTAGTAAAAATTCCATTTTAAATAGGAGAGGGGAATATTGATGTCACATGACCAAACACATATTTATGTTTCAAGTTAGTAGAGGGAATGTATTTTTGGGAGTAATGGAAATATAAATGGAGGAAATACCATCATTAAAGGCCACAATAATTATATTCATAGAAATATCACATTTTTAGGCCAAATAAATTCATCAAATAAAGAAAATTTAAAAAAACATCATTTTCCCCAGAGAGAAAATTGAAAATAGATGATGAAATTAGAAATATGAGAATTTATAAATCATATAATATTGAATCATAGGACATAAAATTTTAACTCAATGAACTGATAATTGGGTTAAATAAATTTCTTACTGATGTCATAATTCTTGATGTAGGAGAAATTTAGAATACAGTTTTGAGGGAAAAATTTAAATTCCTACAAAATTAATACATGATACCAAAAAATACAAAAAAAATTAACTTACATAAATTATAAAAAATAATTTCAAGAATATCAATCATAACTCAATAAATGATATTTTTATTTCCAAAAATTGTAACGGTAATATTTACATAAGAATAAGAGGGTTACCATGAAATTTAAAGTCACCTATCATTAAATGAGATATTTGAATTATACATTGAGGAAATAATGTAAATAATACTACACATAAATAAAATAATGGTGTTAAATATTAAAAATTTCTTAGGGATATGAAAATGAGATAAGGAAACCCATATGATTTTAAAAGTATTTAACTAAAATTGTCTTAAAAGAGAGAAGGAGTAATTTAAATAGAATGTCAAATGATATACTAGAAGATAATAACATGAAATAAAACAATAAAAGGGTCTAGATATAAATAATTTTATTATATAGTTGACTATGATAGTTTTTTATACATGGTATTAAAGGATATATTTTGAAATGAGGAGTAAATTTATTGGATTTGGTAACTCAAAATTCATCCATGGAGATATACACCGTATTCTTGACTTTTGTGTCCTTTATTCACAAAATTCATTTATTTTCAATTTTAAATATTCCAATATCTTATATCCTTGGGTATTTTTTTTTGAAATGAATTCCACATAAATTATGTATTATATTTTTTTTAAAAATAATGTGAATTTTCTAAAAGATACTTGTGACATTGAATTTTACAATGATGATTATTTTTTTCCAAAAAATCCACATTCAATTTTTTTTTCATTCTCCAGATAATTTTTAAAAATATAAATCTCCATTAGATTTATTTTTCTAGTTTCACAATTGAAATATCTTATATTATGTGATTATTTTTGGGTGATCATGTTTTGATGTGATTTGATTTAATTATGATTTCTATACAATATATGAGATTTTTGAAACATAGTTTTATTTTCATTTTCACATTATTCCAAGAAAGGTGAAAATTTCTTAATTGAATACTTTTTGGAACCCATAATTATTTTAGTGGGTAATTTGTAAAATATAAATAATTTTCAAATAAATGATTAATAAAACTAATTCTATATCAATTTATTCATGATGATGAGATAAGGGAATGATTTTCACATGTGACTCATAAGTATGAATGATAATAAGATGGGTACTATGTCACCCTATAAATAATTAGTTAATGGTTTAAATCTCATCAGATTCGTATACAATGAAATCTCTTAGTTTTTTTGATGCATAGGTGAAAGTGTGTGGCTCATAAAAGTGATGTATACATCTATAAAATTAAGATCTATTTCTTGCACAGGTGAAAGTATATGACATAGGAATTTTATTCCCATTGATAATGTTTGTTCAACATTTGAAATATTTTATACATTATTATTTTATCATAATTCATTGTTTATGTAAAATGTTTTGAATCCATTTTATAGATACTATGTTTCATTATTGACATTTTATGGATTTATGCTCTTCTTCCCTACCTTTTTATTTTTATATAATTTTTAATATTATTTATCATGATGATATTATATTTTCCATATGATAGAGGTTTTTATGAATTCAGCATTTTTAAAATGCTTATTGATCACATATTGAGAGTTTCCTCACCCCTTTATTATGTTTTCATTCTCATGTTAAGAAGATGTATTTTACTAATGATAAATTTTGAATATTGTATATTATTGTTCACTGAAGATGTAATGATCATAAGATTTTAAAATAACATGATTTTATAGGTAGTCTCCATATTAATCAAGCCAATTAATCAACTGTATATTGTTAATTCTATTTATCAAATATATTTTTTATTTCATATATAATATGTAAAATAAAATAATGTTTAGATTGGGTCATGAAAATTTTTATGAGAGACATTTTTATATTTTTATTTTTTAAAATTAGAGATGTAATTTTTTTTTGAATTAAGGTTCGATAACCTTAGTATAAACTATAATTATGAGTTTATGCATATAGTGATATCAAGGAATTCGGGAAATTTTTTGATTATGAGGTTTTACAAGAAATTACATCACTCTATGGGTACTGGTTAGTGGATATGGATATGGATCCAATTAATCTAGGGATAATAACCCTAAAACTAACAGATTGAGTATTTAATTGACCTTAAATATGACTCACAATGAGTTATCCAAAGACAACACGCTTTTCCTAGCAATCCTAGGGGATATAATTTATAGATTCACAATCTCTTTAAAAACCATTAAGAAAGATTTGAGACTATTATTATGATAATTTTATGGATCTTAATACTAAATAGATAGTGAATAATGTATATTTATCTCATAGAAAGTATAAGTGGACGAAAATAATTATTTATGATTCATTATTTTTGTGAAAATATTTTTGTTTTTAGATTAACTATTCTTATCATTTAATTTTTTTATTAACAAAATCATTGGATTAATGAGAATAAAAGTAAACATTAGATGAAATGGAAAATTAAATGATTATCCCAATGTGATACCAAGTGGGAATGGAGAAAGAATACACAATCTTATAAAAATATCACCCAGTAGTCACAATCTTTGAAAAATGACATAAAACATGTTGAGATACTCAATACACCAAGGAAATAGAATATTTCGATCAAGACTTTAATGATATTTTTTCCACCCTACTTCTATAGTTATTTGAATCCTATTATTTCTGATTAATGGGTTATTGTTATGGAAATATTGTTTTCTATTCCCTGATTCATAGAACATGAAACAATTTTTTAGATAGTGTAACATTTATAAGTATTATATGACTAATTGTGGGACTTAATTATAGAAAAATGATATGGTAGATATATAATATAGGGAATGCAAGGAGTTTCATAATGCATTCCTCTTAAATAATATTCCTCAAACTCTTTGAATGGTGAGGGAGAGATAATTCCTACAATTTGAAGAAAAAGTTGGATGAGTATGTAAGAACTTATAATGTAAAATTTTTGAGGATCATGAGTTATTATAGTAGTTATATCACATGATTTTGAAGAATGATCTACCATTTTTTGGTGGCCTAAAACAAAGAATTTAATGTGAGTTAGTCATGTGTAACCTTGAGAGATATTATGATATTGTTCATTGTGTGTTATATGTGGCAATGGAAATTGTGGAATTTCATTATTTCATTGTTAAAAAAACAATTAAATATCATGATACCCTTGATGGTTAGTCACATGGGGGAAATAAATTTCAACCACATTCTTCCAAAATGTTTTTAAAGATGCACCTATTTAGTTATATCAATGAGTCAATGATGTTTTTTTATGTGTGGTAATGTATTATAGAAAGCCCATAATTGAAAATGTAAGAATAAGATGTCAATTAATGAAATAGAGGATAACATTTCATATATAATGATAAAACCATAGTGTAGTTCTTCATGTGTTATAATTTTTAAAATTGTGAAAATCAATTCCCCAACCCTCAGGGTAATAAATAAAATAGGATCCAACAACCTCCCAAGGAGTGAAAATAAGGAAGAGAATTCATTATCACTATTGTTGAGGTAGATTATGATAATTAAGTGATATGAGGTAAAATTTATATATATTCTACATATTTTAATTCTTTTTTATTTCTAGATCATAACATTCTTTAATATAACACATGTTTTCTATGAATGGTGAACCACCACATTATGAAATAATTACTTGTAGAATATTTTAATTATCACCAATTACTATTTGTGGTAGTATAATTCATATTGATCAAATGCTTCTCCATTGATTGAATTTGTCATAATACTAGGTATGGATTAGATTTCAATAAATAAAGATCATATTAATTTTTAAGGAATGTATACATCATTTAAGGCTCTAAAATATTAAATTATCATGTCCATCAATATAATAGTCATGCAATATAGTTGGAATATAACTAAATAATACCAGTCCTGATACTCAAAAATTAGGGATTTATAGTTCAAATAATAATAGATGATGTCAAATTTGATTAAATGAAAATTATATGGGAGTTTTTTTATGTATTTATGGGTGACCTAGCAAGAATTACCCAAAAATACTAGTTTGAGTTTTCAATTGAAATAATTCATAGACCAATGAAACAATCAACATGTTAGTGTGGAATTACCTCAATGAATTATTAGAATTGAAGAAGAAGAATTAATAGAATCTGGATAAGGGATTCATGTGTCTGAAGGATTTGGAAAAGGGTACACTAGTCTTATTTATCAAAATGGTATGGATAAATTCATATTTGAATAGATTATCTTGAGAATAAAAAAATCAGGATAAAAATGTTACTTATTTTCTATAACGATGATCTTTTTTATCAACTTCAAGGAGATCAATACATCTCAAAGACTGACATTTGGTCTAGATATCATCATTTATGGGTAAAACGAGTTTATATTTAAAAATATATTTTTTCAAAAAGAATGGAACAATAAAATTATAGTGAATAAATTTATACTTATTAATTATTTAATTATCATTATAGAATCAATGGAAAAAATCATTGGGTATTACCATTGAATGAATCATGTTAATAATTATATAACATATTTTTTATATTCTACGACAAAGGAAAAGGATGAAGTTTATTTCTAGATTGTGTTTAACAAAAGAAATGAAAAAATATATTATATTTTTAGAAAGTGTTAATATCTTCTAAATAAATTATTATTCCGGAAACATTTAATAACAATTATTGGAATATTAGTTGATCAAGAAAAGATCATTGTTATTATGAAATTTCCCATATCATCTCTTGTTAGAAAAACAAATAGTTTCCTTTGGTTAATATGATATTATTAATAATTTGTGAGAAATTTGACATATACATTAAATCCATCAACCAAGGTGACATAAAGGTAGTGATTTTACTTTGGATGAAATGATGTGAATAAATATTCATGAAACTGAGGAAGATAATGCTCACTCCACATGTACATACATTACCCTATATTTGGGAAGCGTTTATAATATATGTTGATTATTCAAAAATTACCTTAGGTTGTGTTGATATGAATAATTATAAGGTAATTTCATATGCCTCACATCAATTAAATACTCATGATAAAAACTTTCTAACTCATGGTTAGGATTTTACAATGGTTATTATTGCATTAATGATTTGGTGAAATTATTTCTATTGATAAATTTGTGATTTAAATAATAAAAACATGATCTTGAAATATATATTCACAAAAGGTAGTTTAATATATTCCAAAAGAGAAGGATATAATTGATAAATTATTATCACTCTTAAATAAATTACCACCAATGGAAGGTAAAATGTGTAGATGGTGATATAATAAAGAATGAACATGAAACTCTATTCATGACAGTATTGAAAATGAACCAATACTCATATATTTTCAAATGGTAAATCAATAATATACATGGGATGGTGTAAAATACTATGTTACACAAATGGTCACTTAGAAATACATTATTGTAAAGAACAAATAATACAAGAAAGATGATGTAGAGATATTGAAAATGGTAGTGAGTAATCTAGAGATTAAAATTAATAATGATATATGAATAAAGGATGGAAACTATAAATATGTTCTAGTAAGCCCATTACTGAATTTGTAAATATTGGATGATTCCCATATCTCATCATACACAATTTTTCTTGGAAAAATAATGATATTCATTGATCAAAATAAAGCCTCCAATCTGGATAAAATGAATGGGGAGATTATTTGATACATATCTCCATGATTTTTATTCCTTGAAATTATGGAAGAATGATAGAAGTATATGGGTATGTTTCCATGATTACCCTCACAAGTATAGAAATGAGAACAAATACAATGAATTTCATCAAATGAAACCATAAAATGTATAATTTCCGTAATTCAATTTGGGTTGTTTTCTACTACCATTCCAAATCGTCACATTTTATTTCCATAAATGATGGTTTATCTGCAAACCAAGTCACAAATATATAAATAATGTAAGAGAAATGTATTCTTGTTGTACCACTCTTCGTTTTATCTGACTAGGATATGAGGTTTACCAATTGTTTTTGGAGAATTCAACAGAAATAGTTTGTGAGAGATTTATGTTTTTTGAGTTCTTATCATCCTATGAAATATAGTATATCAAACAGGACAATTAAAACTCTAGAGGATACACTGAGATACTATTTAATCTAATTTAAATGATATTGGGATTAATATAATCCATTGGTTGGGTTCCTTTATAATAGTGGTTTCCATTATAGAAATTATATGGAACCTTATAAAGTAATATATTTTAAATTATGTAGGAATCCATCTTGATGGGATGAGGTTAGAGATAGGTTGTTAAGAGGTCCTAAACTATTGAATGGAATTATGGAGAAGGTTCAATCAATTTAATATAATAATAAAGAAGAAAAATATCAATAAATTATTTATGAAAATAATCCTCAACATGATATGTAGTTTGAATTTAATGAGATGGAATTATTTGGATATATTTGGGTATGTTGGTTTTGATATTTGTGAAGAAGGGGAACTTGAGATCTTGGAACCTTAGTCCCTTTGATATCCTTGACAATGTTTGAGTGGTATATTATATTTGAGAACAATATCTAGGACTCTAGAAAGTAATTTATTTATAATATGTAATTATTTTGAGGAAGTATATACAAGAACCATAACATATACTAAACTTAGAAGACATTTAACTAGAATGAGATCTCTCATATGAGATACAACCAGGGAAATTATAGATTGAAGAGATAAGGTGGTTCATAACAAGATCACTAATATTTTAAAAGTTTTATATAGGAATCATATGTTCAATGAAGCTACATAAGATGATGATGATGATGTAATGATACAAAATTACTCTCCAATTTTTTATAAATAACAATGTTTCAAAGTTGATATTATTTTTAAAGAGGGTAGAATGCAGTGACACTAGTATTAGTGAAATATTACTCATTAAATAAATATTATATTTTATATATTTTATCACACTGAACATCAAAACTAAATGTTACATGATATGTTTTTATAAAATAGATAAATACCATTATAGGATAGTCATTAAATTAGTGGTTGTGAATAGTTATAATCACATATAAAATGAATGCCCCATTAAATATTTTTTAACTAGTGAATCAAAGTGTTAATAAAATATATTTATATAGAGAATTTATTTTCTAAATTTCATATCTTTTAATTGTGATTTTATTATTGTTATACAGAAAAAACTATCATTATTTTTTGATGAATAGTTAATATCTGATATAAATACTTATTTTTGAGAACATTCTTATTTATAATATCTGATATAAATATGAATATACATATTTTATGTTGTTTCTATTCATGTAATTTTAGTATTAAAACCATTAATTATGATAGCAAGGGTCGTTATATAAAATTCACTAAAACTGTAAAGACCCATAAATTTCAAGGAAATTTTTTTTCTTAATTTTCTTCTGAATGTTACAAGAGCGCAGTTTCTGATGGCACCTAATTCCGAGGCCCGGTGTTCCTAGAATCATTTTCCAAAGTTTGGCTCGGGTACGTTCAGTGAACGGACGAGCGGGTTTTTCTAACTTTTGAACCGGTGCCCGGAATCGAATTCTGAGGGCACCGATGAAATCGCAGCGCCAATATTTGCTTAGAAATGCCTCTTCCGGAGTTGCGTTTGCTCGGGTGTGGTTTTTAATTTTCAGGTTTAAATCTAAGAAATAAAATAATTGTTCCACAAACTTTATTTTATTTCACTTATGCCACTTGAAGCCACTTTAATGCCACTTAAACTGAGTTGAAATGGATATGGTACTATCCAATAATATCCTACCCTCTTGGTAGGATATTTGTGAGGTGGGGCCCGCATGAGCCCCACCGTTTCTTTTCCGCTATGTAACGCACCCGCAAAAACCCGTCATTATGAAAGTCAACTGACGCATTTTCTTAAATTCTTAACGCACCATTTAATTAGGCGGTTTATTTCGTGAATTAAATGGGCATTTTCTTTCGTTGAATTAATTCTACGAATTAATGGGTCGTTACTTACCTTTTATTCGTTTGTTGGCATAATAATAAAATAAGACCAACACGACTTTTGGAGGATTACTCGTTGAGAGGTTTTTGACAGAGGTTCTTGTGCCTTCACCCTTCTTCGCGAAGAACACGAAGAACGCTGGCCTCCGACGAAGAACGCCGAACCTGCGGAAATCGACGACGTGAAGCCGTGTGCCGTGACACCAACGTTTCCTCTCCCGCGACGTTCTTCTGCGACGCTCCATCCTCCGCGACAAAAACCTTCGATCATCCGTTGAGGTGAGGGTTTCGGTTTTTCTTTTAATTTTTCTTTGTGGTTTTTAACTCAAGAATGATTTAATTATTTTTAATTAAATCTTTTGTTCTTGAACCTCGGAGTTCGTCGACGTGAGACCCTTCCGCGACGACGCGACGATCCCCTCCTTCCGCGATGATCAATCCGCGAAGAACCCACGCGTGCGACTTGACGTGGTAGGGATTTTGTTTTGGAAATACCCTTATTCACGGAACATTTCTTTAAAATTAAAGAACCGGTTTCAAATGAACAATTTTAATTTATTAAAAATGTGGTTTCATGTGTTGAATTATCTTCTCCCGTTGTCGTTAACTAATGCGGAGGTTGCGGGCCAAAAGAACACGGCCCGATAACCCTCCGCCGTTATTCGTGGTTGTGCGGATTTGGCGGGCGATGACAAAACATGATGCAAGGGTAGGTTGTTGATCCCACAGTGAAGTACGGAACCCGAGTGGAACAACGGAACATACGGGATGGAAAACGGACCACCAGAGCGACTCCGAGGGCCCGTGGAAGCTGCCGGCGGCGCCGGCGCGCCGCCGGATAGGGCCGCCGCGGCTGAGCCGCGGCCGCGGTGGCCAACAGACCCGCGGCCGCACGGGTCCATCTTGCCCTCACGGGACGCCGCTGAAGCCGCATCCGTTTGTCCAGTGCGGCCCCTTCGAGGGCCCCAACTTCTCCCAAACCGCGGGGGCGGCGCCCCGCGGTGTCCATCCGCTCGGCCGGGCCGAGCCAGGCCGGTCCAACTGGCCAGGCCGCGACCTGGCCGGACCGGACCGGGTCCAGCAGGGTCGGACCGGGTCGGGTCAACCCGGTTCGGCCGACCCCGGGGGGGGGGGGGGGGGGGGGTGGGGGGTCGAGCCGGGTCGCCCCGGGCCCAGACCCCCCATCTTCGCGCCGTTTTCGGTCAAATTCCCATAACTTGAGATACGGTCCTCCAAACGACTCGCCGTCAGCGGAAACGCGATCCTTGAATTGAGACGGTCGTTTCCGTATATCGCACTCAAGGTTTCAGAATACTTTGAGTTCGGCCGGGTTGGTTCGTACACGAAACCAACCGGGCCTTCGGAGCGGAAACCCTCATATCTTGAGCTACATACGTCCGATTGACGTGCCGTCGGCTTCGTTGAATTCCTCTATGTGAGATGGATCTTTTCGCTCACTTCGACCAAGGTTTGGACGCAGGTGGAGTACGGTCGGGTTGGTTTTTCCTTAAAACCAACCGGGCCCCTGGGACGAAAAAGCCAATAACTCTGAGACCGGGCGTCCGATTGACGCGCCGTCTGCGACGTTGAGTTCCTGTTGACGATACGGAACTTTTGGATACATCGACTTCGGACTTTGTGACAGTTGATGTATCGGCCTCCCGGCTCGTGGAGCGGACCCTCCCGAACGAGCTTGCTGTGTGCAGGAACCCTAGAGATGGCTGCGACTGCTACTGCGACGACGACCGTGCAGAGATCCTTAGTGGACTACGGCGACGGAAGTGCAGAGATCCTCAGTGGACTGCGACGACGACTGTGCAGAGATCCTCAGTAGACTGCGACGACAACAGCACTCAGCGATCCTACGTGGATAAGTGTTACAGGTCCTGTGTGGGCCCTATCATGTGTGGGTCCGATCCTGTGTGGGTCAGCGCTCAGCGGTTCTGTGTGAACCAGCGCCTACAGGTCCTGTGTGGGCCCGATCCTGTGTGGGTAATTGCGGGGGTTAGTTACCTATCGATCCTTTGTGGGTCCGACGACTTAGATGGATCAGTGGTCATCTTTATCGTCATTTGAAGAAGTATACCTGTGTGAGCTGAATCCTGTGTTACTCTCCTTTGTGGATTGTGTTGAGCTATCCTGTGTGGATTTACTTTTTACTCTCCTTTGTGGATTGTGTTGAGCTATCCTGTGTGGATTTACTATTTACTCTACTTTGTGGATTGTGTTGAGCTATCATGTGTGGGGATACGTTTGCTTTCCTGTGTTGACTGGGTTGTGCTTGGGCTCGGACGTTGGAGCCGAACGAGAATTGATGACTTAGGTATATGTATGGGAATATACCTAAGCCATGTCAGATGTTACTTCGTGATTGTATATTTCCTTTGTGGTTATCCTTTGTGGATTCTAGGAGACCTTCGGGGGTCTCAGGGGTCCCTAATGAGTAGATTATACTCACCACTGCATGGGCTATGCCCGCACTTCGTTGTGTTGGTTGCAGACGACGGACATCGCTGATCGTGGTGGAGGCGTGCGGAGTAGGACTGTACCTGGAGGTGGACCACTAGGCAGGATGTACTCGGAGCGGACGGCTAGACTGAGGAGATGTGGAGGCTATCTGTACCCACCCTTCAGGTGGGACCTTCAGAGGACGGCTCGACGCTGCAGCTTTTCTTTTCAGTTGCTGTTTTTCCATTTCAGTTGTACTTTACAGTTGGGCTTGTATTTCCGGCCCCCTTTACTTTCAGCACAGTTTGTTACAGTTTTTACATAGTGTTTACTTTTCTGCTTGCTTACTCTGTGGTGCTTGTTTACTTTACAAGGCAATGCCTTCCCTTTTTCCGGGATTTACACCTTGGTGCTAGTCGCCAGCCCCTGGCCAATGGAAGGCGGGCTTGGGGTAGTCACGGCACGGGCCCCGAGGACGGGTCGTGACAAATTGGTATCAAAGGTGGTCAGTTCTACCGTAGACTCTGATCTTTATTCTATGTGAAGCAATAGTGTTTAGTGTATTGGGTGTGGTTATCAGTCCAGGGAGTCCAGTGTTGGTGCGGCGACCGAAATATCCGTACACCAGGACCCTGACTTCTGATTTCCGACTTAATGCACGATAAAATTGATTGTAAGTGTGTTTCATGTTTTCTTTTTGATTACTTGTGTCAGCTCACCAAGTATACTGTTCGGACCATGGCGCACTTGTTTCCTTTTCAGGATGGCCCCACGATGGCATCCAGCTAGGGTTCTGAGAGTAGAGCGCGACGACAGCCCGCTAAGCGACGAGGCCTCGATACAGGGCCCATTGATAGTAGAGGCACCGGCGGTACCTTTACCCGCCGAGCCCCCGTTGCTTCCAGCACCGACCGCTGACGATGCACGTCGCCTCGGAGCTCTACATGAGTTCCAGTGCCAGCGACCACCCGGGTTTTGTGGGGAGATGGACCCCCAGGCAGCCGAGGGCTGTCTGGAGGTGGTCGTTTGAGTTTTCAGGCTAGTGAGGACACCAGCAGACCTCATGGTGATCCTCGCGGAAAGCCTACTGCATGCAGCAGTAGGACGATGGTGGAGCTTGATGATCCAGGTACACGATGATGCATCTCTTCTCTGGACGGACTTTGAGAGCGTCTTCCGCTCAGAGTTCGTCCCAGCCACCCTCCATGCGGTGCACATCCAGGAGCTTCTTCAGTTGCGGCATGGCAGCTTGACGGTCACCCAGTACGCGGCAAGGTTCACTGATCTTTCTTGCTACTCGACCGACATGGTACGGGACCCCTTCTTTCGGGCCCGGAATTTTGAACAAGGTTTGAGACACGAGATCAGGGCATCGCTGATCTCACTCAGCATCCCGACCCAGGCAGGAGTGCTGGAGTGAGCCCTTCTGATCGAGAGCTTTCGGGCTGAGTCCACAGCGAGACCTACCACAGGGTGGCAGGTAGCGGAGTCTTCGGCAACAGGTAGCTGATGGATGACTCAGTGTTCCAAGCAGACCAGACCTTCCGGCAGACGACCTCAGGACACTGGCTCAGCAGTGCGGGGCACACAGCGCGGAGCCAGTCTTCCGAGAGGTAGGAAGTGCTACGCGTGTGGCGGGAAGGCCACATGGCTCGTGACTGCCCGACCCGCCGTACCGAGGAGCAGCAGATGGTGGAGGGTCCACCCAGGCAGAGGCAGAGGGTTGACCGTGGTGGTCCACAGGGAGAAGGCGGACGAGGCAAAGGAGCTGGCCGAGCAGCAGGTGGTGGGCGACGCTTTGAGGCTCTGCCACCACAACCACCAGGAGGTCCGCCCCGACCACAGGGAGTTGGCGGGCAGAGACAGGCACATCTCCAGGCAGTGGAGGCCTACGACCACGGTTCACCAGAGATGATTCGAGGTACGATCTGTGTCTATTCCACCCTTGATGCAGTTTTTATAGACATAGGAGCGAGTCGGTCTTTCATAGCCGCTTCCCTTGTTCGGAGCTCGGAGATTCTAACAGAGCCGTTGGCTCGATCCTTATGGCTAGAGACCCCTACGGGAGCAGACTCGATGATTACGCACTGGTGCCAGTAGTGTGATATTACTCTAGGAGGCGAGAGATTCGGCTGGGATCTTCTTGTAGCGACTTTGAGGCCTTACGACATCATCTTGGGCATGGATTGGTTATCTAAAGTCAATGCTCAGATTGACTGTTTTTG
Source organism: Viscum album (assembly GCA_963277665.1). Taxonomy (NCBI): domain Eukaryota; kingdom Viridiplantae; phylum Streptophyta; class Magnoliopsida; order Santalales; family Viscaceae; genus Viscum; species Viscum album. The sequence goes on from OY728141.1 coordinate 1,304,110,223, forward strand.
GCACAAGGTGCGATGTGTGCGCACCGACAGGAGCAGGTTCACCTTCACTGGCGAGAAGGGAGCCTTTGCAGCATAGGACGGACTCTCGCAGAGGAGGGGACATCCCATCACTCATCAGTTGGCTAGCCTCCTCCTTAGTGCAGTTGATGTGCAGAGTCCTAGTTTTCCTACAGTGGTGGATCAGTATGCGGACGTCTTCCCCGACGACGTTCCAGGGCTACCTCCTCGCAGAGAGGTAGACTTTTATATTGACCTGTACCCTAGGACATCCCCGTTATCCTCTCCAGAATATTGGATGGCCCCCGCTGAGCTTCGAGAGCTGTGGGTACAGTTGGAGGACTTGCAGGGCAAGGGGTTCATCTGACCCAGCGTTTCACCCTGGGCTTCCCCGATATTGTTCGCCAAGAAGGCGGACGGTAGCTTGCGAATGTGTGTCGATTATCATCGCCTGAAACAGGTGAAAGTGAGGAACAAGTATCTGCTATCGAGGATTGATGAACTCTTCGATCAGCTAAAGGGAGCACGATGCTTCTCGAAGATAGACCTCAGGTCAGGCTATCATTAGCTCAGAGTTCGAGATGAGGACGTGCAGAAGACGGCCTTCAGGTGCCGGTATGGCCACTATGAGTTCTTGGTTATGCCATTCGGCGTAACAAATGCTCCAGCAGTGTTCATGATCCTCATGAACAGTATCTTTCATCCATACCTCGATCGATTTGTCATGGTCTTCATCAACGACATTTTGGTGTACTCGGCCACGGAGGAGGAGCACACTTACCACTTGCGGGTTGTACTAGACACACTCTGAGAGCACCAGCTTTATGTCAAGCTCTCTAAGTTCCATTTATGGTTACGTGAGGCCCACTTCTTGGGGCATGTCATTTCTGAGGCGGGAGTAGCTGTGGATCCCGCGAAGATTGAGGCAGTGCTAGCTTGGGAGCCACCCAGGAGTGTGACGGAGGTGCAGAGTTTCTTGGGTCTAGTTGGATACTATCAGATATTTGTGCCAGACTTCTCCAGAGTTGCGGCGCCACTCACAGCGTTGACGAAGAAGGGGAAACCCTTCGTGTGGTCAGACAGATGTCAGTAGAGCCTCCAGGAGCTGAGACAGAGATTGACCAGCACACCTATCTTGAGGTTGCATGAGGAGGGAGTTGGATATGTAGTCTACTGCGATGTATCAGGGACCGGACTCGGGTGTGTCCTGATGCAGGAGCGGGCTATGATTGCCTATAAATCACGTCAGTTGAGGCCGCATGAGCAGAACTACGCTACCCATGACCTGGAGTTAGCAGCAGTGGTCTTCTCTCTGAAGACATGGCGACACTATCTGATGGGCGAGCACATTATAGTCTTTTCTGACCACCAGAGTCTCTGGTACGTCTCCTCTCAGAAGGACCTAAACCTGAGACAGCGGAGATGGCTCGAGTTCCTCCAGGACTATGACTTTGAGATAGTCTATACTCCTGGGAGGGGGAACGTAGTAGCTGATGCCCTCAGCAGGAGGACGGGCATTCAGCTACTTGAGGAGGCGACAGAGCAGCTAGCCGCCTTGCAGATATCCTTCGTGGATAGGGACGGAGCAGACTTCCTTCAGTCTCTCACTGTCTCTCCTCCACTACTGCAGTGGGTCAGAGAGGCACATCGTGGGGATGCTGACTGTGAGACGCAGCGTGCACAGATATCCTCGAGACATGCAACTGATGGTTTCTCCCTTAGAGCAGAGCACGACGTCCTTTTTGGAGGACGTACTTTGGTACCAGTCACATTACGAGAGTAGTTTCTAAGAGGTTTTCACACTTCTCCTTTGGCGGTACATCCTGGAGTGGAGAAGATGTACCAGGACCTCAGACAACAGCACTGGTGGCGGGGCATGAAGAAGGTTGTGGCAGAGTTCGTTTCACGGTGCCTCACCTACCAGCAGGTGAAGGCAGAGCATCAGGTACCAGCAGGCTTGGTACAGCCCTTGGAGGTCCCAGAGTGGAAGTGGGATGAGATATCTAAGGACTTCATGACTGAACTTCCACGCACTTCCAGAGGTCACGACTCCATTTGGGTGATTGTGGACCGACTCACCAAGTCAGAACACTTCTTGCCCATCAGAGAGCAGGGCTCAATGGAGAGCTTGGGGCGTCTCTATGTTTAGGAGATTGTACGACTTCATGGTGTGCCATCGACTATCGTCTCTGATCAGGATGCTCGTTTTACTTCCCGGCTTTGGAAGGGGTTGCAGGAGGCGTTCGGGACGCGGCTACGTCTGAGCATCGCCTTTCACCCTCATACGGATGGTCAGAAGGAGAGGACCATTCAGACTCTCAAGGACATGCTCCGTGCATGTGTCCTCGACTTTGGTCGCAGCTGGGAGGACCATATACCCTTGGTGGAGTTCGCTTACAACAACAGCTATCACTCCACCATCAGGATGGCACCATACAAGACGTTGTACGACAGGCCTTGAAGATCTCCTTTGTGCTAGACAGACCCTGGGGAGTCAGCACTTGTGGGACCAGAGATGGTCCGAGCCATGACAGAGAAGGTCCAGTTCATCCAGGAGCAGATGAGGATAGCTCAGAGCCGGTAGAAGTCTTATGCTGACAGAAGCCGGAGGCCACTAGAGTTCGAGGATGGCGACCATGTCTTCTTGGGTGTCTCACCTCGACGTGGTTTACGGAGATTTGGCCGAGGCGACAAGTTGTCTCTACACTTCATTGGACCCTTCCAGGTCCTTAGCAGAATTGGCGAGGTGGCTTATCGCCTGGCTCTACCACCTCAGTTGCACCGGGTGCACGACGTCTTCCACGTATCTCAGCTGAGGAGATACGTGCACGACCCGACGCACATCATTGACTATGGGGAGCCAGATGTGGATGATGGGGCAACTTTTGCGGAGGTTCCAGTGGAGATAGAGGATCGACAGGAGCGGGTCCTACGTGGGTGATCGATTCCTCTTGTGCGCATCAGATGGAAGCATGGGAACCTCCAGGAGAGCACATGGGAGCGGGAGGCTCAGACGCGTGCTCAGTACCCACATTTGTTCCCCTAGTTTTTGATGTATCTTTACGGGGACGTAAAGCTCTGAGGTGAGAGTAATGTAAAGACCCGTAAATTTCATGGAATTTTTTTTCTTAATTTTCTTTGGAATTTTACAAGAGCTTTGTTTCTGACGGCACCTGATTCTGAGGCCCGGTGTGCCTGGAATCATTTTCTGAAGTTTGGCTCGGGTATGTTCAGTGAACAGACGAGCGGGTTTTTCTAACTTTTGAACCGGTGCCTGGAATCGAATTCCGAGGGAACCAATGAAATTGAAGCGCCGATATTTGATTAGAAACGCCTCTTCCGGAGTTGCGTTTGCTCAGGTGGGGTTTTTAATTTTCGGGCTTAAAGTTAAGAAATAAAATAATTGTTCACCAAACTTTATTTTATTTCACTTAAGCCACTTGAAGCCACGTGAAAGCCCCATAAACTGAGTTCAAATGGATAGGGTACTATCCAAAAATATCCTTCCCTTTTGGTAGGATATTTGTGAGGTGGGGCCCGCACGAGCCCTGCCGTTTCTATTCCGCTATGTAACTCACCAGCGAAAACCCATCATTATGAAAGTCAACTGACGCGTTTTCTTAAATTCTTAACGCACCATTTAATTAGGCGGTTTATTTCGTGAATTAAATGGGCAGTTTCTTTCGTTGAATTAATTCTACAAATTAATGGGTCGTTACTTACCTCTTATTCTTTTGTTGGCATAATAATAAAATAAGACCAACACGACTTTTGGAGGATTACTCGTTGAGAGGTTTTGGACAGAGGTTCTTGTGCCTTCACCCTTCTTCGCGAAGAACGCGAAGAACGCGAAGAATGCGAAGAACACCGGCCTCTGACGAAGAACTCCGAACCCGCGGAAATCGACGACGTGACGTCGTGTGCCGCGATGCCGACGTTTCCTCTCCCGCGATGTTCTTCTGCGACGCTCCTTCCTCCGCGACAAAAACCTTCGATCATCCGTTGAGGTGAGGGTTTCGGTTTTTCTTTTAATTGTCCTTTGTGGTTTTTAACTCAAGAATGATCTAATTTTTTTTAATTAAATCTTTTGTTCTTGAACCTCGGAGTTCGTCGACGCGACACCCTTCCGCGACGACGAGACGATCCCCTCCTTCCGCGACGATCAATCCGCGAAGAACCCGCGCGTGCGACTTGACGAGGTATGGATTTTGTTTTGGAAGTGCCCTTATTCTCATGAACGTTTCTTTAAAATTAATGAAACGATTTCAAATGATCAATTTTAATTTATTAAAATTGTTGTTTCATGTGTTTAATTATCTTCTCTCGTTGTCGTTAACTAATGCGGAGGGTGCGGGCCAAACGAACACAGCCCGACAACCCTCTGCCGTTCTTCGTGGTTGTGCGGATTTGGCGGGTGACGAAAAAACGTGACGCAAGGGCAATTTGTTTATCTCGCAGTGAAGTATGGAACCCGGGAGGAACAACGGCATAGACGAGAAGGAAAACGGACCACCGGAGCGACTCCGGTGGCCCACGGAAGCTGCTGGCGGCGCGGGTCGCCAGCGCCCCGCTGGACAGGGCCGTCGCGGCTGAGCCGCAGCGGTGGCGGCCAACAGACCCGCGGCTGCACGGGTCCAGCTCGCCCACACGGGATGCGGCCGAAGCTGCGTCGGTTTGTCCAGCGCGGCCCCTTCGAGGGTCGGGGCTTCTCCCAAACCTCGGGGGCGTCGCCCCGCGGTGTCCAGCCGCTCGGCCGAGCTGAGGCAGGCCGGTCCGACCGGCCGGGCCGCGACCTGGCCGGACCAGACCAGGTCCATCCGGGTCTGACCGGGTCGGGTCGACCCGGTTCGGCTGACCCCGGGGGGGGGGGGGGGGGGGGGTCGCCCCGGGCCCAGACCCCCCATCTTCGGACCGTTTTCGGTCAAATGCCCGTAACTTGAGCTACGTGCCTCCAAACGACTTGCCGTCAGAGACAACGCAATCCTTGGATCGAGATGGTCGTTTCGGTATATTGAACTCAAGGCTTCTGAATATTTTGAGTTCAGCCGGGTTGGTTCGTACACAAAACCAACCGGGCCTTCGGAGCAGAAACGCTCATATCTTGAGTTACGGACGTCCGATTGACGTTCCGTCGGCTTCATTGAATTCCTCTATGTGAGACAGATCTTTTGGCTCACTCCACCCGAGGTTTGGACGAGGTGGAGTACGGTCAGGTTGGTTTTTCCTTAAAAACCAACCGGGCCCCGGGACGAAAAATCCAATAACTCTCAGACCGGGTGTCCAATTGACGCGCTGTCTGTGACGTTGAGTTCCTGTTGACAATACAGAACTTTTCGATACATCAACTTCAGACTTTGTGACAGTTGATGTATCATCCTCTTGGCTCGTGGAGCGGACCCTCCCGAATGAGCTTGCTGTGTGCGGGAACCCTAGAGCTGGCTGCGACTGCTACTGCGACGATGACCGTGCAGAGATCCTCAGTGGACTGCGGCGACGGATGTGCAGAGATCCTCAGTGGACTGCACCGACGACTCTGAAGAGATCCTTAGTGGACTGCGACGACTACAACACTCAGCGATCCTACGTGGATCAGTGCTACAGATCCTGTGTGGGCCCGATCCTGTGTGGGTCCGATCCTGTGTGGGTCAGCGCTCAGCGGTTCTGTGTGATCCAGCGCCTACAGGTCCTGTGTGGGCCCGATCCTGTGTGGGTCATTGCGGGGGTTAGTTACCTATCGATCCTTTCTGGGTCCGACGACTTAAATGGATCCGTGCTCATCTTTATTGTCATTTGAAGAAGTATACCTGTGTGAGCTGAATCCTGTGTTACTCTCCTTTGTGGATTGTGTTGAGCTATCCTGTGTGGATTTACTGTCTACTCTCCTTTGTGGATTGTGTTGAGCTATCTTGTGTGGATTTACTGTTTACTCTCCTTTATGGATTGTGTTGAGCTATCCTGTGTGGGTATACGTTTTCTTTCCTGTGTGGACTGGGTTGTTCTTGGGCTCGGACGTTGGAGACGAACAGGAATTGATGACTTAGGTATATGTATGGTCATATACCTAAGCCATGTTAGATGTTACTTCATGATTGTATCTTTCCTTTGTGGTTATCCTTTTTTGATTCTGGGAGACCTTCGGGGGTCTCGGGGTCCCTACTGAGTAGCTTATACTCAACCCTGCACGGGCTATGCCCGCACTTCGTTATGTTGGTTGCAGACGACGGACAACGCTGATCATGGTGGAGGCGTGTGGAGCAGGACTGTACCTGGAGGTGGACCACTGGGCGGGACGTACTCGGAGCGGACGGCTGGACCGAGGAGCTGTGGAGGCTATCTGTACCCACCCTTCAGGTGGGACCTTCAGAGGACGCCTCGACGCTGCGGATTTTCTTTTCAGTTGCTGTTTCTCCCTTTCAGATGAACATTACAGTTGGGCTTGTATTTCCGGCCCCTTTTAATTTCAGCACAGCTTGTTACAGTTTTTACTTAGTTTTTACTTAGTTTTTACTTTTCCGCTTTCTTACTCTGTGGTGCTTGTTTACTTTACAAGGCAATGCCTTCCCTTTTTCCGGGATTTATGCCTTGGTGCTAGTCGTCAGCCCCTGGCCTATGGAAGGCGGGCATGGAGTAGTCACGGAACGAGCCCCGAGGATGGGTCGTGACAAAAACATGATCATAATTTTTTATCTATATGTATTTCCAAAAAAACTCAAATACAAAGATTTTATAACATTATGAATAATTATAAATAATTAATTATTGCACCTTTTTTTATTTTAGAATGATTATTATTTGATTAATAATTGTTAACAACATGATGATTATGAAACTAGTTCAAAATGATCTATATTTCCCACACCCTAAATTAAGAAAAAGTTAAAAAATAACTTATATAAATTCATATAATAATAGAAATATAAGTATATAAATTGGAAATTAAAGGAATAAGTTTTTTAAAAAGGTGATTAAGAATTTTTTTACACATTATGTTAAATAGAATTTGTTGAAATAAATGAAAAATGAAAAGAATTTGGTAACTCAATGTTTTTCTTGGAGTTACAAGAAGTATAAATTAATTTATTCCACAAAATTTATAAAATTATATTATTTACACTTTTAAATAATTTTATGTGTGATATATCATGGAAAAATGAGTTTTTATTTCAAATACCCTACCATGATGTGTTTTATTTTAACTTATTTTCGGGAACGAAGATGATTCTATTTGAAAAGAGACCCATGACAAAAACATTTACATAATATGGTAAAAAACATGTAGGAAAAAATTATATGGTTTTCATTTTTCTATATATTTTAAAAATATCAATCTCCAATGTTTATATGTTTTTAGTTTCTCCATCCATTTTTCGTTTTTTTGAATATTTCTATGTGATCTTGTTTTCTATGTCAATAGATTTTATTCATATTGTCATTATATTATAAAATATTATAAAACTAACTTCTATATAAAATGTTTTTTATGCTATGAATGGTGAGTGATTTATTTGTTAATTATTTAATGAAACCCATTTCAATTATAATGTTATAATTAGAAAAAGTGTATGATTTTCATTTACAAATTATATGAAGCCAATATTTTATCTATGGGCTATTTATGATATTATAAGTGAATGATTTTAAAGTGTAACTCATAAAAATTTATGATGATGTGTGGGGTCCTATATATGCCTCCAAATAACTACTAAAAATATTAAATCTCAGTAGATATATTTATATTGGATCAATTTAGTTTTTTTCATGTGTGGATGGAGGTGTATGACTAATGGAGGTTTTGTATACATGGGTATAGTTAGGTTGTATCACAATAATTGGTGTAAGTGTGTGAATCATGAAATAATTTTTATTTTTAATAATTTATTTTCAATCATTGAAATATGCTGGGCATTCTGATCATATTCTTTACTGATTCACAGATTATGTCTAATGCTATTAGGCCATGTTAAGGAAAATATGTTTCTCTTTTGATCTATCGTGGCTTTATGTTCTTATTTCATACCCTTTTAATGTCAATTATGTTTTATAATTATCACTCATGATGATATAATGTCTATCTTATGATTGTGTTATTTTTATGAAATCATTTTTGAAAGAATTCTTATTAATCCTTTGCTAAGTGTTTGAGCTCACACCTTTTTATGGTATCCTTCCATGTGTTACCAAGATAATTTTCCCTAATGATTTTTTCAAGGATTTTATAGTATGGTTCCCAAAAAAATGTTATGATTTAAAGAATTATAAATTATGCTGATTATTTATCTAGTAACAAAGGAATCTAAACCAATAATTCCCAAAGATGTTATTACTATTATTTCTGAATTTTAATGTTTATTTTAAAGGAAATGAAGTAAAATAAAGGAGTTATTAGATTGGTTCACTTCATGAGAACTCATACTTTATCTTTACATGAGTTAGTAGCTACACTCATCCAAGATATACCTTGACAAAAGTTGGGTACCCATACATGAGAATAAAATTTTTCCAATAGTATATGAATAACAAATATATATTATGAAACATAAAAAATTAAATATTATCTTTTTGAAAGAAGGAATTAGATTGATGTATTATATTTAAAAGGAAGTACATTAGGGTAAAATGGTTTTACTAATATGTGGGGAGTGGTTTCGTCTAATGGAAAAATTATTTTGTAAACTTTTTTTTAAATTTCCATGAAATATTATTTTAAATAATAATGAAAATAGACTCGGAATACCCTTTAAAAAATTAAATTCCTTGAGGAAATTTAATGGGAGGTGTTGGGAAATCTGATGTGCTGAAATCATATACGTATATAAAAATAATAGATAATTAAAAAACCCCATTATTCAAAGGAATATAGTGTTTAAAGAACCACACCATGATATACCTATCAAGAATCTCACTATAACAAAAAATATGTATCCCATTAGATAAATAATGTTCATATACACATAGCATCATCAATCATCTATACAAAACTCCCAAGCGAGATACCTCTCAAAAATTTAAAAATCCAACAACAATAACCACATAAATTAATACTGAAAATCAAATATTACAATATAATATCAAATAAAACATTACACCAAAGAAAAAACTCAAAAAATTAAATATAATGAGTGATCATCTATACATCGCACTATTGAGTTCCCTCTTATATTCTATTTTACTATCATAGGACTTGAACTTATAGAATAATACACTTATGAAACACGTAATCATAATGATCCTATATTTTCACATGCCACTCTCTAAATGATTCATCATATCAATTATCCAACACATCCTTATTGATGACGTGAGAATCCTAAGTAATAAATAGGTGGATTTGTGACACATGAATTCTGTCATATATCTAGATCATAAATAGGGTATGTTCCATTGGATACACAGTATATTCAAAAAATCAAAATATAGAAAGTTATAGTAAACTACGTGAGACACACTTGTCCAAATCTCCTAGACTTGGTGCTAAAAAATGCTTTTTTTGTAAACTATATTTGATAAAATATTAGATAAACCAATGGTTATTTTAAAAATTACTTTAGAATAATCAATAAAATCAATAAAACTACCCAAAATGTCAATAATGGACGATTTGTTTTCATAAATCACAAGTTACATGGTTATTTTATTTTTCAAAACTTGTGTTATTTTCTTTAATATAAAAATGAAATAGATATACCTCATGAAATCATGTAGGTTATACTCATATGTATAAATGTAGAACAGATGTTGTGTTTTTTTTATTTTTTAGAAACATTTAATGTATGTTTAAATTAGATAAAAGTAAAAGTTTTGGTTTCTAGACACACATCATCATAATAATTATTCAAAAATATCCCATCATTTTGAGTTGTTCAATATAATCCATTGGATTGGAATTTTGATAGAATGTAAGAAGTTGCTGAAAATCATATTGAGTCTAGAATAAAATTATTGATCATAATGAGGAATACTATCATCATATAAATGGATCTAATGATCTGATGAACCTTTTTTTTAATTAACAAAAATCATAATACTTTTGACAAATATGTGATGTATTATTTAAGAAAGAAAGGGAAAGTGATAACAATCATATTAAAGATTAAATTGGAATGAAATATGTTTCTGTAAGAATGGTATGTCACAAACACATCCAAATGGAAGCTAGATTATTCTATGCAAATCCTATTCATGTTCAATGTCATTATAATGTCCTGATACAAATTGGAGTCTATGGAATTACAGATAATAGAGTATAATGTATTTAGGATACTGGTCACTGGTGTAGGGAACACTACTTCCCTTAAAAATATTTTCCTAAGACCATAAAATATATGATCCTTCCCACTCTTTGGATCACGTGAATTCGTGGAGTTGTCATTCCTTCTACTATGAACCAATTCTAAATAATGGAATATACTGTATTAAATCATAATAAGATTTATAATTTGGAATATGGTATTAAAATCTATATTATTCATCATAAATATTAGAGTCATAAACTTCGGTAACTTTGGGGTTATATTTATTTTCAAATCCTTCATATTGGTAAGTATTATAATCAGGAACTATCATATGTGTATCCCACATGACAGTCAAATTAGATGTGTAGGAAGGCCCATTTTTGTGTTCCATGTTACCCATAATCAGGCCTGAAACACAAAGTCGGAGTTGTTAATCCTAGGTGCATCTCTTCCAGAATGATATCCACTTATAGTATCCAAACATGAAATTATATATAATAATACCCAGATAATATCGACCTTACCAAAATTCTATTTGTTATTTTAGACTTATCATTAATTCATATCTTTGGGTTTTTCTCTCTAATATATTTTTTATAAATATTGTTTCTATGGTTACTTCTAAACAACCTTTTATACTAGCTATAATGACCCGACCATAGAAGATGGAAGCTGGTGCTATATGTTTTTTCATTTTCATGATTACATGGAATAATATCTTATAGGGCTGATTAGTATTAAATTCATGGATATAAAAATTAAATACATCATTCCCATAATACATTAGAAAATAGAAAACTAAAACATGATACATAATAAAATGAAACAATCCGCACAAAAGAATGTTTATTCAGTTGTTTCTTCTTCATAAACTTGGGAAAGGAAAACATAATAAAGGTGAGATCAAATGCTCTATAAGGGTAAGTGAAGTGGAATAAATAATGAATCAATGGAAATAAATCAATATAGAGAAGTAAAAATATGATAACACATGCCTTTCAAAAAACATTACATGGAAATATCAATATGGAAAGGTGAGAATTTAAAGACACATTCCATGAAACCATTGAACTAAAAATTAAATGAAACCATAGATATATTGACACAAAATATCATGGATAAATAATAACTAAATTCTCAATAAAGGAAATTCTTAATTAACTAATTTTATGTTCCCTTGGCACATGATTCCTTTATCGTTATAATATAGTTCAACTATTTGTCCAACTAATTCACTTCATGATAATTATGATGCATCGAGGGGCTTGGATTAACCTATACGAAACTCGCAGGTCTTGCCTTAAGTGGTCCCCAACCAACGTATTTCACATCCAATTAATTCAAAATATATTTAATAAAACATTTTCTTTAAAAAAATGTACTCATTTTTAATAGAAGATACAAATTAATCAATGAATCCAAGTTATTCAAATAATAATAGAAGTTAAAAAGGTATGCAAAATGATATATGATTTAGGAAATAATTATATCTATTGTGTGAGATTATGGGTATTCAAATTAATTTCCAATTGAAAGTGACTAAAATAAAGTAATTTTTTCATGATAAATTTATCAATCACCAAAGGAATTGATATTTCACAAAAAAACAGTAGGATCATTTTTTTTGGAGAATAATCTATAAACATTTTAAAGATTCCCATACCACTTGGAAAATTTAAATCCTAATCACCAGAAAGGAATGAAAATAAATGATACATACAATATCATGAGAATAATGGGATTCATGGTATATCATTTTAAAGGAAATATACTATAGTAAAATGGACAGTTCGTATACTACACAAAAGATGTTAGTGGTGAATATGAAATTTATCTCACATGTGTAAAAAGCGAGATAAAAATACCTTACCTAAACATTACTTCTATTGTGTGGTCTTTATCATCAAATATAGTGATATAAAATATGATAATAACTTATACAATAACCATAATAATTTTTATAATATATTATATTAATTCCATATGTCATTTTTTACCCCTTTGTTAACACTCTTTAATTATTTTAACTATTTCAGGAATTAATTACCTAGTTTTCTCAAGTATGTTTTATCTTTTAATTTTTTATTACCATTACATAGATCATGATTTAACAATATCAAAAATTTAATTCATGAAGAAATTATGATATATAATAAGTACATTTTATTTATAGTGGTCCATAATATTTCGAGATTATAAACGAAGTGCACTGTTCATGGAGACGGTATGACGTACATACACTTAAACAATACATTAATTTATTTCATTTATTGAATGAATGAAAAATAAATGATAAATATATTTATTATAAATAAATTATAATATCTATTATATATATTTTAAATAATTTTATCAAAATCATCCTTTATATGTTTTATGTATGGAATGAACGAGTCATATCGCTTTGATGGGGTGACAGTCCACACTTCCTCAAACGAAATTATCATATTTTCACAAGATGAAAATAATAAAGGTATGTAATAAATGAAAACTAATGAATCATAAAGGAATTATAAATAATTTATATATCATATATATAAATATATATATTTTCCATCATAATATTCACCAAGATAGGTGGTAATGAAAAAAAACTGAACTATCATCGTTTCACGAGGCAGTAGTTTGCAGTACTCACAAACAATATGTGTGTTAACCATTTTATATAATTGTGTAAAAGTGTTTGTCAAATAATACATATAAAAATATATAAGTGTATTTATGATACTATTTTTTTCATGCAACCCTACAATAAATAGATTTTATGCGGTGTATAATGGAAATAAAACTAGAGAGATTGAACTAAGATGTTATGTATTAATGTGGTAACTTATTTAGGTTTGTACCAAAATGCTTCCTTTGAAGTATTTCTACCTAATTTCAGGAATCAAGGTTGGTGGTAAGGATGTTGTTAAGATTTAAAAAAATATATTGGATAATCCAAAGTGGTTTTATAGGTGTGAGGAATGGGGAGAGTTGGAGGACTTTTATAAAGAAGGAAAATGACTCACTTGGTATTTTTGAAAATATGTTACGTGTAGCCACGTTTTTACCTAAAAGTAGTCTCACAAAACCTTCTAAAATAAATAATATTAGGATAATAAACTATTTATGTCTAGAAAATAGGTGATGTCCATGTTTATAGGTCATTTGGTCCAATAATTAAAAGGTTTAGTCCTTTATTAAGCATAAATATACCTCAATAATTGTAATTAATTTCAATTACATTCACTAATAATGTTGGTAAAAAAGTGGGAATTTTTAGATATTATAAATTATGATAATTCAATATATGAAATCTATTTTTCAAAATTATAATCACAGAATTGGCGTAAATTAAAACAAAATTCTCCCTACATGCTGGAAAACAATACGAGTTTTTAAAGTGAAAACATTTAAATGTTTGATAAATATTTACATTCACTTTTAATGTGAAATTTATCCCAATGATGTAATTAGGATTAATTGACAGAATTTTGATATAATTAAAATTTAAAATAAGATAAATTATAACATTACCTTATAAATAAATTACATGAAAAAATAGTTTTGAACTAAAATTCAGAATTTTTAAATATTCATTAAATATGAAACAAAATAGGAAAATAAAAAAAATTATCCAAAACTATTTTTTATATTAAAATTTAAAATATAACGGCAATTTTTACAAAGTAACTCAATTAAATAATCAAAATTCGTATTTAAAATGTTTCTCCATTAAAAGGTGGTAAAATCGAGTTTTAATAATATTGGTTTGTTATTTGTAAAATTGAGTTTCTTCTTATATTATCACTATAAAAGATAAAGGATTAATATAAAAAATAATCTATTTAATAATATATATATATATATTTTAAATTAATTGAACTCAATTTTTTTTGTAATTTAATCTATTTCCATGAAAAAAAATTTGAGCATAAAAATTGTTTTCAATAAATATATTCACTTTATATTTAATTGATTATTATATTCATTTCATATTAATTTTTATCCAATTAATTCATTATACAATTTTATTAACAATAATTTTAATAATTTATTTATTAGTATTAATAAATATTAAATTTATTTCTATTTTATATCACATTATATTTTAATAATATATTATTGTTGGATAAAACTCAGGTTTTCTTGTACTGAAATCCATCAAAGAAGGTTGCTCTTGAATGCAACACAAGCTAAATCAGTGTTGTGTGAATTATAAAATATAGAAAATATAAAATATATTTAAATTAGTAAATATATTTTAATGTACCAGGGTATTTAATCCCCTTATGAACTGGGTGTCATGTGTCATGAACACTATCGATTATAAGGTTATTACTTTAGAATTTTGGGGTGTTACATTTAGTTTTTGGTACCTATACACAAATACACATCTCCACACACTATTATAATTCATAAAGATACCCAAATAATATAATAAGTTCATTTTGAACATCTATCCCACGTGATAGAATATCAAGATGTATGAATAAATCTGAAGGGGGAAATAAAAGACGAAAAAAACTATGAACATATAAACCTAATTAAAACAAGTGGAAACTAACAAAAAAGTAACTCTTGGATACATCAGTGGAACATCTAAGACAAAAAAAAATAAACATGTTCTTTTATATATAGTACTATGTAGAAAATCATGTCTACTTTATAACACAGAACATGTGTGGGCAGTTCCCATACAGGGGTGAGAATAATCATTCCTAATAGTACACCCTGAGATCACTATATAAAATGCCTCACGAGATTGGTTAACTCATAATCATAAAAACATGTTAATAAAAATTTGATACATTACAAGAATTGTGAAAATAACCTAGATATAATCAATCGTAGAATATGATTCTCAATGTAGGGTACAAATATACATATGACCTAGGAACTACTAGATACAGATAAATACAACTCATTTAGCAGAATAAATCCTTGGGGTATGTCAATCACTAAAGTCACTAATATGAGAGGAATCATACATTGGGAACTAATTTATTGATGGAGATCATCCGCAAAAACTTCTACATTGAGTATTTAAATGATAAATCATTAAGGAAACTGATAAGGTGCATCCAAGATACTTACTTTTATAGACTATAACCTTCCAAAATATAAAAAAAATTGAAACATAAATGGGGTATTACCCCCATAGACAATAGGGTATGCCTGACCCTAACTATAATAACCCACTAGATTGTCAATAAAACTAATTTATGTTAGTATCATGATCCCAAATCCTTCCTTTGGAAGAAGATGATAGGAATATGGATACAACCATCAAGCCTCATGGATGGATTCACACTCTAGTATTCCAATGAGATGTTGTCCAATGATATAAATATGATTCTCCATTGAACCATGTTAGAGTAAAACTAAGGGAAACACCCCATATAAATAGGATTAAACTCTTCTACATTGATAGAGTTCAAGGGATTATACCCATGCTCAAATCATGACTAGCTCAAGATGTTCAAGGTCTCTCACTTTCCCTATAAGGAGTACACGAATTATCTCATGGGGTACCTGAATTGTCTATATATGTCTGTAACTTATTGTGTCTTACTATATCCAAAAGAAATATATTTATCCAAATACATTGTCTGTATGCTTGGGTAAACATAAGTTAGAGGATGGGATTGAAGATTACTTCTTTCTTTATGGTCATGTCTATGTACTCTATCCCTTTCCCATGATCTATGGTCATTCAAATGTACATTGCTCATACTCAAGCCTGAGTTCATGAAATTTCAGAAGTAAAAAATGTGCACTCTAAATCACATGACATGTAGGGGTTGACCAGTAGTTTATTATTATTTTTCATCCCAAGACACTATGCCTTGAAATGTATAACGAATTTTCAATTCCATATATGTATTATGGAACTACATGAACTATTTGGAATGTGTCACCTGTACATTCCAATATATCTGACATGATATTACATAGAATGTGTTTCCACCACACCTCGTGTGGGGTCACATGGACTTAATGGGTGTGAATTCCATGTACATTACGTGTTTCCCAGCTTAGGGTCATAAGGTGTGTGGGAACATAGAAGAAATGTGACATTTAACACAAGGTAAACCATAGAAACAACTCTATGGGGACTGTAGAGATTGTGATTGTCTAAAATATATGTTGTGAAACTCGAGATTTACAAGAACATTTTGATATCCATGTTATTACACTTACATAACCTAATCCTTCATTCCAGCTAAAAATATCTTCCATGAAATGTGGATATGAGTTAACTAGACTTTGATCATCTACATTGGTAATATTTCAGCCACCAATTTTCTAATTAATCACCCCTATGATATCACATCATTTGAATAACTAATCCAATAAAATGATCCCTCTCGACCCGATTCCAAATCCTCTATCAATTTCATGAAACATAATCATTCCATAGATCCTAAATCCAAATCCATTGTAACAAAATTTTACAATAAAAAGTTATTGAGAAATGATCTTTCACCAGGTATTTATTGATGCATAATCCAAATAGAGTATCAATGATGAATGCTCAATGTATGGGGGAAGATATGCACAATAAAATAATGAGGAATGAACGTTGAACATTTTTTTGGGTTATCCTCAATCAATTGTCATTCAGGTGATGATAAAAGGATAATTATTGATAAAAAATACCATCCATTCCAAATTATAGAAATATTGAATCAACACTTGTAAATCATTGATGGAACTATGAATCAATTTTCTATAAGGATTGATTTGTGATTAACATGGGATAAAAAAATAGAGAATAAAACAACATAACAATACATCCAATTAAATGTTTTAATCAATATTTTCTGAATAATAAACATTAATCGCTATCATTTTTGAGATCTTTGCACTCCTCTGGTGAAGAAAAATTATATGTATCGATTGTCGATCTGTGATCTATTCATTTCCACCAAAAATATCCTCATCATTCTAAAAAAAACCATAAGATTATGTATATGACCACATGATCTACCCATAACTGTGTTAAATTAGTGATGGATTCAGTTCATCCCAATTAAATATTAAAATAATAATTAATTAATTAATTTATTGACCAACATCGTGTGGCGCTCCTCAACCAAACACCCAATATAGTAGAATTATATATCATTCCTAGGGAAAACCCTGCATTCCAGGATTAGTGGTGGTCTTAGATTATCCATATGAGAAACCATTCAATATTAATTAAATCATTTCAAAAAAATTATATATTCCTGATATATTATGTTTAATATTTTTAATAAACATGGACTGAGGCTCTCTAGGCCCCAGAATTACACATAAAATCTATGAACATCCCCAGAAATATTTATTAAATTATTTAAAAGTGTAAATCATAAATTGAAGTCATTACGAAGTGGCTCTAAGTAGAGTCTCTATAAATGTTTGACTTTGAGACACATTATACACTAGTGAATGGAAAAATCATTTCAAATGATTATAACCGTAAGGTAAAGGTTTCCCAAGATATCAGTGAAGTTAATTTATAGTAATAGTGGATCCTCATAATATTTTTGGCCTATTGGACCTTCTATGTATCAAGGATAGATAATTTTTTTCTCCATTGGTGGTCACATATTCTTTAGTAGACTGGGTAATGTCTGGAAAAGTGACATAACAAGAGAGTTTTGTGATGTGGGAAGAGTATAACAACCCATTATTTTCATGAAAAGATATTTCCTCAAAATAGATTAATATTCATTACATAATGTAACAAAACCATTCTTAAACTATATAGGTTTAGTGTCTTTATAAACATGGAAACCAAAAAATATGGTTCATAAGAATATATATCATCTCCCAAAATTTATTCACATCTAGAATACATCTTTTTAGTATCCTGTATAAAAACTTTATTCGTAACCTAGGGAAAAGGAATCATAATAAAGGGTAATATATGATTCTCAACAAGGGTAACCATATGAGATATCAACTATTTTGTATGAAAAACATGACCATGTGGGTACATAATAAAAACATAATAATTGAAAATTTTACCCTTCATATAAAAAATAATAATCTCAAGTAAAGAAAAAAAAGGAATATCAATGCTTGATTATATTTATGTACATGATAACAATGTGATAACGATCAAAACATATTATGTTTATAACAATATTTCTATAGATGATAAACATGAATCATGGAATAATAATTTTCATTTTACAAATCAAGGACCATAAGAGTGAGAAATAATTCTAAATTAGACATAATCTATAAGACCGGGTAATAAAAGTGTGCAACCATTATAAAAATAGGAATCCATTTCATATTTCAAAGTCAACTAGTAATTACATCAACATAGTGTAACATGACACACCAATTTCCCATAGTAGATCTGGTGACACATGTTTCCCATTAAATATCATGACACACATCTTTCCCATAGTTGATCAATCCCATAGACTTATACCCCATTATTATATCATGATATATTAATCTTTATCCAATTCATTTTAGGGACATATAGGTCCAAACCATCACATAATAAAAACCATACATATGTGTGAAATAATAATAGAAATCAGTCATTATATTAGAACCTATGAAATAAAATGGGTATTTGAAACATTTCATCACATAATTACTCATGGGAATGAATTTTTTTTAATAAATGTTTCATCATTTCACCACAAACATAAACCATCCGGAGAAAGAGTAATTATGGTATACATTGATAATATACGCATTAAATATTAAATAACAACAACTAATTTCATATTAAGTGGAGAATTATTTTGAATGATCACTTCAAATAATTCCATTGGAAGATATCATTTTTATTCGGAAAATATTATTAAAATTTCGTGGAATTTTAAAATAAAAATTGTCCTTTTATGGGAACTTTGTAATCTTATAAAGGAAACATCAGAATATTAAGGCATTATGATGGTGAGAAAATTTTCTCATGCCATATAAGTTCAGAAATCAATCCTTCAATATTCTTATAACAAATTTTATAAAGAACCTTATTTAGAAATAGACAAAAAATGCGTTACTTTTTTTAAATGTCAAACATGAGTAAAATTTACTTCAATCATTAAAAATATCATATTAAAAATAACTGGAAACAACTTTAGAGAATTTGAAAATGAATAAATATGATTAAAATAAACATTGATTTTTTAATAAAATATGTCTCTTATAAATAACATATCATTTTAATGAGATTTTATCAATTGAATTCATTTTCTACATCAACTATAAATTGACAAAAAAAGTAGAAATACAATATAAGATCACAAAAACCCATATAAAAATAAATCATAACTTGAAATAATTAATGAACTATATATTTATCATAATGAATATAAATTAATTTATTAAATCCCACAAAACTCTATATTAATTTGAATCGTATTACCCATAAAAGTATTAATTATAAATTAAATATTAAATACCATGAATATAATGATAATCATGATATGATATATCAAAGGTTAGTATATACATTTCAAAAAAAAATTAGTAGTGAATATGGCATATGTCATGTAGAAATAAAAGTGGTATGAGAAACACTTACCTCATTATTTCCACTTGTTTTGCATAATTTAACCCCCTCTTGAGTATCTCCTCTTTGAAGGACCCCTTTAGAAACATGGAAATGATATGTTCATGAGAATAAAATATCATGGATTTTGGGAGAGTGAGTAGTAGAGGGTTTAACAATTATTTTAAGGAATTCAAGGCTTGTGAAGATTAATGGGGTGGTGATGGGTGGTATTTATACTTGATGAGGGGTGGTTTTGAGTGACTAAATATTAATTATTTTTAATTTAAATACTATCATATTTGGGAGGAATTAATTACAAATAATTTGGATGATAATTAATGTTATAAATACTGGTTATGGTCAAGAAACACATTAACAACTCATTTAATTTTTCATTTTTTTGGTATTTTAAGCATTGACCCTTTATCTTTCGCCCGCTACATTATTTTACCTATACTACGTTGAATATTTATTTAACACAGTAAATTAGTTATGCATAATAATTAAAATTAAATTATTACATTTTTTAAATCTACATTTGAAATATAAAATACATTTAAAAAAAATTCAAGACACCTAAGATTTAAAATTACAATTAAAAATGATCTTTCAAAATTTAATATTTTTTTGAATGTTTTTTTAATCCTAAAATGTACATATAAAACCATAGGGTAGAAAGATTTTTTTAATTTAATTAAAATATATTATATATAAATAAAATGTTCTTATGTTACATTGATATCATTTTGAAATCCTAAAATGAATTTTAAATATATAGAAAATGAGAGTTGTTATAAATATCTATATTTTAATTAAAAAAATTAAACTTTTAATAAAATTATCAAAAATTCATCCCCAAATAATTTCGACAAGATAATTATAAAAATTATGTTTATTTTATTCAATAAAACCTCTAAAAGTGTCCAAAAATAATTATATTTATTTTTTCATAAAAATAAATAAAAATTGATTTTTGAAGATAACATATATATAAGAAAAAGTATTACTATACTGGAAATAATGTTTTTATTTCAAATGAATAAATTAATATTATTTGAACCATAAATTAATATATACTTTATTGTATAGTTAATCAAATTCATTCCCAACAATTTAATGGATACCTTATAATGGATGTCTTAAAAAATTGGAGTTCGTTTAAGCTTATTGTTTCATGAAAAGTATCCCTTCAAATGGATTAAATTAATTTTAATAAAGTCATTCTCTAAAATCATGGGGGGTTATAAAATGATATATGGAGGAGACCCAATACATTGGTGTTCATTGGATAGAGAATATGTGATCCTTGTACATGGGAGGGTTGTAGTTTCTTCATACATTAGGTAAGACCTAATGAGTGAATTTTTTACCTCTATGTGGGTTATTCAACCACGAGTGAAAAAGTTTTACCCACAATTCATGCGACAGTACTTGCGACCATAAATAAATAGAGGCATTTCAAGATTCATTTCATGATGACTTACCTATTAGAGGATAAAGTACATACACAAACATCTAGGATGTTTTCTCATATAAAAAACTATTCCCATGTCTATGTGGGGTGACATCGTGATATACATTGTGATGGGGGTACCGAGTACACTAAGATTCTGTGATGCTGTCTAGGTAATTATAGATAATTTTAGGCATGTTCCCACTCTTTTATTACTTGTGAGACTGATGTAGTAGACAATATGAGAAATATTTGTATCAGTGAGATCATATTATTACATAGAGTTGCCTTCAACGTTTTATTTTTAAAAAATATTCTCATTTAACATCACGATTTTTGTTATGAGTACATAAGGCCTTAGGGACTTAGAAGAGATTGTGCATTGTATACCATCCTTATAAAAATAGATAGTTAGATAATAGGATTTTCATATTAGATGATATGATCCAATATTATATCCCAGGATTTAGTAGATCTTCTAATGAGAATGTTAACATAAAAAATATATTTTAGGCTTCTATATAAATTTACCTTTTTAAGGCCATGTATGGGTGACCACATCGCTCTCTACTATATTGGAATGAGGTAGGAGGGGAAATTGATGTAGGGATTATTATGGTATAGGTCACTATAGAGAGGTTGAATTTGATCTCGATGTTATTTGTGAACAATTTTTTTAGCTAGTGGTAATACTAATACAAGATAATATAACCTTTGGTGTTCTCTGTTGGCGACTAGGTTTTCATGAATGTTTCACATACATTAGAGAATCATCATTTTAAATGTTAGGGGAATCTTTCATCATAGATTTTTGGACCCTTTGAGGTCACAAAAAGGGTAGGTATAATGGAATAATTACTAGATGTTCCTCCATGTTATCAAGGAATTCATGGTGTGTTACCTTTTACTCACATTTATTAGTAAACCCCCAATCCCTCCCATGTTATATACTATGAGAATGTTGAGTTACATTTAGATGTATCATTCTGAGCAGTTCATAGTATATAATATAGAATAAAGTAAAAGTTTGTTGTTGTGAATGAAAATTACACTTGTTCAAGTATTATGGAAGGATGGATAGATCTAGGAGTAGGCTTGGGAGTGAGAGACCAATTTCAATATCAATGTTCTAAATTATTTGAGCATGATTCTTGAGGATGAGGAAAAATTATAGGGGGATAATTGTAATATCATATTTGTTGAAATGTTCTTTAAACCCCCTGTTTTTGTATTTTAAATTTCAGTTTTTGGAAAATTTAATAATTATCAATTAAATATTTATCCATATGTCTATAAAATGGAATACATAGAGGTATGTGTGTTATACTTATACATATTGGGGTTTGAAAGTTCTTTGTAAAGGTAACCTGATGTTTATAAGGGTCATGTAAGGGAAATACCTTGGTTTGATGAGTTGTATATGGGTAGAGCTCTTTTTATAGGTTTCATAAAGTAATCCTCACGTTTTAAAAGGATACGTAAGTGTAAACTATGAATTTTGTAATGGAAAATTTGAATTTACAATTTTTTAGTAAGGGTAAGAAACACCTCTATAACATTATCTAGGTTACTCTATAATTATATACCTATATATATAAAAGATATGTTATAGTAGTCTATGATTTTGATATGGATAAATCCTTTATCTTCATAGGCCATGTAAGGGGAATCCAGTGCTGCATAAGGGTATGTATGGGTTTATGACATACCTTTGGTTAAAATGCATTAACCTTACAAGGAGTCTAGGATCCATGTAATTGTATAACCATGTTACAATTACACATGTCACTCTTTTTAAAAACAACATTTTATGAACAATGGGTTTTCTTATTCTTCCCCAACACGATCCTATAACATGCTTTTAACTATTTCCAAAATCCTAAATTCATTGAAATGAAATTTTTGAGACATTTATTGTTCATGTTTCATTCAATGGATCAATTTATGAACTCTTCAATTAATAAATGATTAAATTACAATGTAAATGATGATGTTAATTTTGGGTTTTTAATGGTGAAAATTAGAATGCACAATTATTTCTCCTAAAATACATTGGAATTTCCCGACATTGATTTTTGTTATCATCATGAGTCTGGTCAGTATATAAACCATTTCGTAAAGATATATAATGTCTTTTTTTAATAACATTATGCTATTATTCTGGTATCAAGTATTGGAGGGACTATCTCACTCTTCTATTCATATGTGATTATTTTTGAATGGGTATCTTAATGAATCATTTATGGGTAGTTTGGGTTGATGAATACATTGATGTAATTTGGGTGATGATACCTTGAATTATCTAGTAGTTCTTCAACAAATACCTTGGGGTATAATTTTGGTTACCATATAAGGAATTTTACATTACGTAATCATAATATATTATTTATTGTTAATAAGACATGGTTCTTATATGTTCACATATGGGTGTATAACATAGAAACCATTATTTCTTGTAAACAGATGTTTTATGAGTAGCCTCACAAGATCATTCATAACATGAATTATTGTTCCTTGATATTAAATTTATATCATACATTATGTATTATATTGTAGAAACTTTCTCAATGTATTTGGAAGATCAAGTTTCATAGTATCTGTTCAGTGAACCTTTTTGGGGAGATGATTATGTGATTATGACTATAATGTATAGATCATTCGATGGGCTGCTTCAGGTTATGAACATGATGGTCAAAGTAGGAGTAGACTATTTAGGGGATGAAAATTCATTAGATGTGGACAAAAAAAGGATAATTTCATGAAGTGGAGATGTGTTATCTTATCATGTCAAACAAGTCTGGTGAGGCATACCGTTATTTAAGGATAAAAACCACCAATAGTATGGGGCATGCAGATTACCGACAAATGAATATCAACACAAATGGGAATATTGGGTTCCTAATAAAGGAAACCATCATGGTAAGGCATGAGGGGTTCCTGATAATGACCAAAATTATGGTGGGGCATGTATTGTTTTCCATAATGGATTATCTTGTTTGAAAAATATTTACATCCTTACTATAATTATGTCGAAATAGGAGGGACTAATATTCATGGTGGCTTGGTTAGCTCATGCATACTCTAAAATTTTTTAGTTGTATATTTATTTTATAAATATTTTATATATTTAGATACACTATTATATACTATGTGCACTTTTGTTAAGGACACATCATTGTTTTCACAATGGATTTATTACTCGAACACAGAATTGAATCTTGGTGAATGTGTATGTTTCATGAACATGACTCTAGTATATTGAAAAATCCATATAAAAGTTATGTGAGGAGATGGAGTCTTAGAGATATAGGTCATGTTAGAAAACACTCTAGACTACTGTTACCATTTATTTTGCATTACCTTCTTTATAATTTGGT
Source organism: Viscum album (assembly GCA_963277665.1). Classification (NCBI taxonomy): domain Eukaryota; kingdom Viridiplantae; phylum Streptophyta; class Magnoliopsida; order Santalales; family Viscaceae; genus Viscum; species Viscum album. Next base: position 1,304,134,778 of record OY728141.1, read on the forward strand.
TTAGATTGAAACACTGGGTACCCATTTGTTTATTGAATTACATGTGTTCAATCTAATTTGGTTTTCTTACACATATTTACATTGGGTTGTTTTATTTTATTCATATTATTGGTGATAATATATGATGATAAAGGTATAGTCACTATAGCAATGGAATTCAGACCCTCACTAGTAGTTGATAATCCCTTCGTTATATGGAGGCACACATAAGGAATTGTGGCTCTCTAGTTCCTCTCATGGTTAATTTCATGCTGTTATAATCACATCCAATGCCACACAACAATTTGTATCATTGAGGACGAATGCCAGATCAATGGCTATATCTCCCTACTACCGTAGCTTCCTCTAAGGACAAACCCATAACGGATGAGATTAATGTTTGTCTCTAACTCAATACTAGTTATCATGGAATCATACACATTCAAATATATATTTTATAGTATTTAAAAATGTATAAAAATTTAGACAAAATCATCTTCGATTTTTTTAAGATAAAAAAAATATATGAAAATGGAATGAAAAAGGCTAGAACTGACTACCCACTATCTAAAAGTTGTTCTGAATAAGAAATATTTATCTTATATTAGTATCTCTACCCCATAATAAATCTATTTGGCTCGAAACCTAATAGAATATAATTATACCTGTCATCCAATGAATGAACGTTTCCCTTGGAAACACCTCATGGAATTTGTTCGGCATATACAATGTGTCATGACACTAAATATTTAAATGAAAGACACCCTCATAATGACTTTTCAAACCCACGTCATCTATTATAAGTCTTTATAAATATTTAAAGGGTTTATTATAATGGATACTCAACTTATTCACCATAAAACCCACTAGATTAATTGTATGATTATATATTTTAAATTAATCTGAGGAACCCATGTCATTGGGCATGGAAAAATAGTTTTTAATGTTTTCCAAGTGCAGTATAGAGGCTGATCGGGGTCGTCTCACTTGAGGAACATCCTCAGTTCATGCCTACTTAATCTAATTCAACAAAGAATTAATTAATATTATTATTTTAAATTTTATGAAATAAATTGAAATTAATAAAATAAATAAAAAAATGACAGCAAACTAATAATAAATTATATATTTCCATGCAATGAAAAACAAAATGGAATTATGGATGAAAGGAAGTTCTCTCGAGAGAAATTTCAGGGAGAACCATCATTGACCAGCTTCAAATATTCTTTGCCAACACACTCCATCTTATGTGTGCACACCTTATTCTACCCCGTCTATGAATGAAAATACTAGTTAGAAATCTCCAAGCACGCCCTCAATCCATCTCCTCAATCATGGGAAAATGGTTGTAAATTAATATGTTAAACATTAGACAACCACACTGAGGATTACACCCACTAAAAATTATCATTATAATTAACTAAAATAATATTGAAAAAATGTTATTGGGTTCAAGAACCTAATTAATCCCCCAGGATATTCCTATGATTAGTTAAATATGATCAAGAGTATTATAATTCACGATGGAAAGATGAGAAGAAGAAAAGAGGGTGGATGGGTTAACACAATAATAAAAATAATGCATGAATTTATAGATATCTAAATTATAATTAGAAACTAAAAAATAAAGAAAATAAATAAATTAAAAAGAATTATGGAAGATTTTTAGCCGTCTTCCCTCGGTGGAGATCTCCTTCTTGGTGCCATGAAGGAATGATATGGAGAAGAGGATGCTTTGAGAGATGGGAGATCCTCTCCTTTTATAGGCCGATTTTATCCTCTGAAAGTTGACGCATGAATTTTCCCAATTAATAGATGATTCAGGTGTTTTGTCCTTCACAAAAGTTGTTTAGAAATAGCTTCTACGTTCACCCTCCAATGTTTAGATTTATTTGATGCACCAATAGGGAGTTATGTATTTTTTATTGACAAAGACTTTTTATGTATGAAATTTCTAGGAAGCTTCCTTAGAATGTATAACTCCAATGTCACACATAATGACCTAAAAACACCATAAAATGATTTTTGAGGTGCCTTTGTCTATCCTTGTTCCCTTATATGTAGAAGAATTTAAATATATGACATATAGGCTAAGATAGACATCTGTTATTGTACTGGCGTCCACACTGTCCGCTCAGAAAAATCATCACCTTCTTTGAATTTTTAATGCCCATAGATGGATGAATCATCCCATGGACTAGAATAAAAAGTTAAATAAAATAAAATATGTATTATAAAAAAATATTCACTCAATTTATATTTATATATTTCATGACATGACAACAATATCCTTGATGTAAAAATCTGTCCAAAATCCAGAATTTGTCACTTTTCACAATTTTCCTCAAAACACATCATAAATAAAAAATTGAATCACATCAGATAAAATTGATGATTGGGGATGATTAAAAAAATTAAATTCATAAAAAAATGTATAAAATATTATCTTTATCAATTTACCCACACATAAACTGGGCTTTTCCTCAAGCATAAAATCTCTACATGGAATTTAGAGGACACTAATGTTACCAATAATAATAAACCAATATAATAAAATTTAAAAAATCTCAATATCAAATAAAACAATGAAAAAACTACATAAAATATCAATTTAATTATCCATTATTAAAAGAAATAAATAATTCATGTATTTTACTATTTCCCTTTGAAAAAAAAAACTTCTTCTTTCTTTTATCCAAGATTATCAATTAATTATTATTAAGCATTCAACATCATGAATTACCTCACCGTTGAATTTTTCCTCTCATCAATCATTGTACAATTCATGTGGAGTTATTCTCATATCATGATAACATGTACCTTATCAATAATCATGTAAAAGAACTAATTTTTTTCACTTTTCAAAGACAAAAGGGAAATAAAATCATGATGACTTTTCAATAATGGTTCAAATGACTCTAAGGATTATGGTTGGTAGGATTTGATGTTTATAAAATTAAGGATCAAGAAGGATGATTATCCCTTAATTACAATTCATGATATCAAAAAGTGTAATAAAATTCTCCCTTTCAATGTACCAACACTCACTTCCCCCAAAAATAAATGTAAGGTCATTATCAAAGTAAAACTTAATGAATGATTAATGCACCCTCTTGATTTTTTATTAACTTTTATATTTTTTATTATTTCTTTGAAAGTTATGATTAGATAAAACCTCGCATATATATCCTATGAACATACTATTTGATTTTCCTCAGTCTGGAAAGTGGTTAATTTTAGTTCTCTCCAATCACATCCCTTTTTTTATCATTTTTTGTCCGTTTTTGTAATTTTTTTTAAATTCAAGAGGGGAAAAAATAAATTACAATTAATGAATCCAAAACCTTTTAAATTTACCATAATAACACCCCAACACCTTTTCCATACAATTTAAATCATCCCTTCCACCATGATTCCCTTCACCCCCATAGTTCTTCTTTAAATTATCATTAAAATACCAAGAGTAGGGTAGGAAGGGATAAAAATGGCTTGAAACATGGACCATCCCTATAAAAGTAATTCGTGGTCTATATGGGATAAAATAAGGATTGATTTAATGGTGGTATTTAAAGACAATTGTTTTTTCAAATATGCCTCAATCAATTTAAATGTGTTTTTTATAGTCATAGAGTTGACATGTTCAAATGCAAGTTATAGCATGCGAGATGTCCTAAGATGACTCAAGAAATATGCTCAAGATAAATAGGAAGTACTCAGTCTAGAAATCCTCTTAGGAATGAGAAATATTTCAGTGGACAATCACTAATGGCATGACTAATAATAATCAATCTATTCACATGAACTTCAGAAATTCAAAGCCAATAATATGGTAGGGAAATTTCATTTACCTGAATCAATCAATTCCTCCAAATCATGAGTTATAATTTCAATATACATGTTCCACATTAAACATTAAATTTTTAATTTTACTCATTCAATATTATTAACATTGAAATCCAAAACATGGAATCTCTATAATCCTAAGAAACTCATGTCTCCTTGATATATCAGGTAAAGCATAAATTTAGTTTTGGGTATGCAATTTCTATCATTAAAGCTGAAAAGATGTTTTCGACGAAAAAAAGGAAAGGAGTTTAAATAAAAATCATAAAAAGTGATCTACATTTTGAATTAAATATTTGGTCCTCTTCCTTCAATTCTTGGGGCTTCCATCTACTTTCATGATCCAACAATAGAAAAATTACTCAATTAATCACAACGATCGTTTCATTTAAGCTCAATATGATAAGAGGGAGTAGGCCGCAGGATGGAATAACTCCTCATACTAAATTTTAAATCTAAATTCTTAATATTGAAAATTAAATTAATATAATTAATGTAAAGGATAAATCATGGTATGATCCCCAAAGTGGGAACTGTCATCTTTTTCTCCCTCCATTGGGCAGCACTAGCTTTTACCCATAATATGTCAGTGGATGGAGCTTCTTTGATTTTAACCTCTACATGTGGCTCTTCCCAGATTCCAGATCTTTGTACTTGTTGAGGAGGACTCCATGGACAATTTATACCATATGTTCCCACATTACAATGTAGTACATCTTTCATGGTGGGGGTAGGATGAAGTCGTGAACCTCCTCTTCTTTTGTTGCTACTTGTGAAACCATATTGTCTTCTAGTGATAGCTTCATGGAGGCTTCAACCTCTTGTCTAATATCATCAAGCTTATCAACTATGATCTCTTCATGATGGGGCTCCTTCAGTAGATATTCAATGTCTTCATGGAGATTCAGGAGTTCCTCATCAGGTGCGTCATTTTTCACATCATCCTCCAAGGCATATTATGAGTTTGCCAAATCTTAAAATTCAATAGAATTAGGAGATATAATCAAATTAGTTTCAACAAAATTAAAATAATTTGAGTTCACACCAGAGGAAATCACACATATACCAAAAAAATATTCCAAATACTTTAAAACACCATTGGGAAAAGGCTACTATACCAATGGTTATGTTGAACTGTTGGTATATTCTTGTTTTTTTCCAGAGGATTAAGGAAATGGTTGGGTATAGTGATGATCAAGAGGTTTTTATCAACGATTTAAAAAAATTGTTGGGTACAGTTGTGAAGATATTTTCCGAATGGTTATAATGTTTTGGGATAACATTACATTCCCAATGGTTTTTTAAAACCATTGGGAATGGGAATCCCCAAATATTGATTCCTCCAGGGATCTCGAACTCCAAGGATTTCAAAGGTGTTTTTCCTAAATGAGAGCTTGAAGCACCATCTTGAATATTTTTCCCTAAACCTCGAACATCTCGAAGATTTCTCCCTAAACCTCGATACGAAATCTACATCCTAGCACAACAGGCCTGGTTTCCAACGATTTGTTCTTCTGATTTAAATCGGTACATGTGAGTTAATTTTTTTTATATTTTTTTGGTTCATTTTTCTGAAATGTAGTGTGTATTATGGTACCTTTATGAACAGAAGGCATATATCATTTTTTGTTGTGTTTCGAAACCTACATCCCAACCTACTGTCGAGGGTGCTAACACTAATTTACAACTAGGAATCTATATTTGATTCCAATAATATTTGTTCTTCCATTTTAAATCAATACATATGCTTTCATTTACTTATGATTTTTTTTATTCCATTTCACTAAAATGTACAATGTATTATGATCTCCTTATGAACACAAGCAATATATCATTTTAGGTTGCGGTTTTGTTTCGATTTTTCTAAATAGAATGATTTTGATTGATATTGAAGAGGTAAATATGATCATAAGTTATTTTATCCTTGGTTTATTTTAAATTTAATTTTTATTGACAAGATTTTTTTGGATAGAAAAAAATAAAGTTATTGATTATTTTTATCCTAAGAGGAATGATAAGATACTCATGCATTACGAATTAACCCCTAAAAGTTGTCTTTAAAATATCACAAACTATCATTAAGATGATGATACCCACACTATAAGTCATTCAATGAAGTAGATCTTCCACCTGAACCACTAGAGTGGGCATGGGCTCATTTTCATGTTTGAATGGTGATAGAACCAAAATTTACTCTATTACATGATTAATTTTCCTACTCGACCAAGCAGTTCAGTCATACACTTTTAATATTTTTTGAAATTAAAAATGTGTGTTAGGAATCCATGTCACAATTTTCTTAGGTAGTAATAATGAATTATTAAGGTATTTATATCATTTTATATCCTAGAAAGGAACCCATAATAAAGGAGTATAACCATCATATAACTCACCGATGTTGTTCATGCCTACACATTCTTTACTCTCTGATGTATATCTCATGAAAAAAATACCACAATCATGTGTGCATAATTATTCCAAGCTAGTTAGTAGTATTGGATGTCTGTGGAGTTTCACCTGAGGAGTTATTATGCTCTTTCATGGAATATATTTGTTTTATTTTATTCTAGGAATTATGAATAAATATTAGATTGCTTTATTTTTCTTAATTTTGGTGGATAATTATATGGAGATTGGTTTGTGTTGGACATGTGAGTCATGAACCCATCTCCAGTGGTAATTATAGGTTAGTAAAATTATCAAATTGCACTTCATTATTATCAATTATACCTAGACAACCCACCTCATGGACACCCCTACACCCTTGGACAACACCCCCAACCCCTGGATAACCCCCACCCCTGGACAGCCCCAAAACCTTGGACACCCCCACCCAGGACAACCCCCACCCCCTGGACACCCCCAACCCCCTTGGATAGCCACTCCAACCCCCTGGATAGCCCCCAAGCCCCCAGACACCCCATCCCTAGAAACCACACAGTCCTTGTGGAAAGCCCCCAAACCTCATGCACAACACCACCCCCAGGACCCCACCCCACCCACTGGACACCCCCAAACCCCTAGAAATCCCCGACACCCCCGTGGACATCCCCCAACCCCAGTGGACTATCCACTCACCCCCTTGGACACCCAAACCCCTTAGATAACCTCGTCACCCCCATGGACAATCCTCCCACCACCTGGACACCCCATAACCCTTGGATAGCCCCGCCTCCCCTGTGGACAGCCCGCCCAACCCCTGGACATCGTCTTGCCCCTGGATAGACCCTCCCACTAGTGTGTACACCCCCAACCCCAATGGAAAGCCCCGTTACCCACATGGATAGCCCACCAACCCCGTATAATCCCCTATCCCTATACATCCTCCCTGCCCCTGTGGATATCCCGCCCGCCCCACCGGGACTCCCCTACCCCCTTGAGAGCCCCGCCAACCCCGTGGATAGCCCACCCACCCCCATGGACACCCCGTACCACCTTGGATTTCCCCACCACCCCTATGGATAGTATGTCCACCACTTGGACACCATTTACCCCCTGGAAAGCCTCGCCACCCCCGTGGACAGCATACAAACCCCCTAGACACCTCATACCCCACTCGACAGCCCCCCACCCACCCCATCGACAGCCCCCAACCCCATGGACAACCCTTCCACCCCCTTGGACATCTCTCCCATCCTCTGTACACCCCGTACCCCTATAGAAATCCCCCCTCCCCACCCCCGTGGATAGCCCGCCCACCCCCTGGACATCCCTTACCCCTGGACAACCCTGCCACCCCCTTGGATGGACCTCCAACCCCTTGGACACCTCGTACCCCCTGGAAAACCTACCGACCCCCTGGAAATCCCCACTACCCCTATGGATAGCCCGCACACACCTCTCGACACACCGTACCACCTGGATTTTCCCTCCACCCTCATGGACAGCCCTCCCACCCCTTAGACACCTCATACCCCTAGATAGCTTCCACCCCTTAGAAAGCCCTCAAACCCCCTTAGAAAGCCCCACAACCCCCGTGGATAGCCCGCCCACCCCCTTGGATACCCAGTACCCCCATGGACTAGCCCCACCCCTGTGGATAAGCCACACACCCCCTGGACAACCCATACCCCTAGGAAAACCCCTCCACCCATATGGACAACCCGCCCACCCCATGGACACCCCGCACCCCCTAGACAGCCCCACCACCCCCGTGGACGACCCAACCTCCCCTGTGGACTGCCCCACCACCCCCTTGGAGATACCACCCACCCCTAGACACCCTGTAGCCCTGTAGAATACCCTGCCACACCCATGGACATCCCACCCACCCCCTGAACACCTCATACCCCCTCTAAATAGCCCCCACCCCATTGAAAGCCCCCCCCCCCCCGACCACCTGGACAGCCCCGTCATCCCCATGGTCAGACCGCCCGATGCCTTGGACACCCATTACCCCCCTAGACAGGCCCCCATCCCTATGGACCACCCGCCCACCCCCTAAATACCTCATACCCCTTAGATAGCCTTGCCACCCCCGTGGACAGCCCCCCACGGCTTGGAAGCCTCGTACCCCCTGGATAGCTCCCCACCACCTGGAAGGCCCCATGCTCCCTGGAGAGCCCCAACACCCCCATGGACATCCCGCCCACCCCCTAGACACCACGTACCCCCTAGACATCCCCCACCCCTGTGGATAGCCCGCCCACCCCTGTACCTCTGGTACCCCCCCTACATAGCCCCGCCACCCCTATGGACATCCCACCCACCCCCTGGACACCTTGTACCCCCTAGACAACCCCACATACCTAGAAAGCCTCCGACCCCCTGAGTATCCCCACCACCCATGTGGATAGCCCGACCACCCCCTTGGACACCCTGTACCCCCTGAATAGTCCCCCCCACCCCATCTCCATGGATAACCCACCCACCCTTGGACACCCGATTGCCACCACCCACACCCCCATCCCCCCAGACACCCCACCCCTATACACCCCCGACCCCCATCATCTTCCCCCACGCCTCAGGATAACCCCCACATACTGGAAACCACCACCCCCTTGACACTGCCACCCCCTTGGGCAGTGTATGTGAGAACACAAATAATCTTCTAAAATATAAAATTTCTTCATTCTCAAATTTACTCAACACCTGGATATGTCTCCTCCACAAATTTACAAGATCTTGTACATTCATGTATAGTTCTTAAAAGATATTTTGTTATAAATATTGTATTTTTTGTCTTTTATAATATGATTTTCATAGAGAGTAGTGTGTTGGTTGTGGTTTCATATAAATTGAAAAATTCTCATTTACTTAAATATTTTTTCGATGAAACAAAAATAATACTGAACTGATTTTGTTGAAATGAATTATAATGATTTTTTTACAGAATAGATAGAAGTTGGATGTATGAAACCAATCAAATCTAAAGCAATTTTCAAAACAATTTGGAGATCTTTTTAGATTTTTCATTTCATAATGCTTCAGATAGTGGTCACATACACTGTCCATGTTAATGTTGTGTTGGAAGACCTTGGTTGAGCCATGAAGAAGTCAAATACCACATAACCAAATATGGTTTTCAAGTGAACTACTCAATCTGGTATCACAATGGGGTGAAAATGAAATATCACATTTTAGATGATCTAAAGGAGAGGACTAGATTGGAGAATTTTTTTATATGACCAATTTCTATTTATTCGTCATTATGAAAAAGAAAGGATTCTGACCGAAGAATATTTTTATAAGAATACACAAGATGCATCTAATAAAAATTGTGATGTTGTCAGGTTATAAAAATTGAATGACGCTGCCAAAAATCTAGTATATCGACAATGCGTTAAAATGAAAAAGATGGAATTCTTAATCCTATTGTTTCATTGGAAATCTATGTATGGGATTTCTAATACATACATTGATTAAATTCATACCTTATTGATTGAATTAATTCCAGATGATGCAGATAATCCCTCAAACCACTATATGGCATTGAAGTTAGTTAAGGAACTTTAATATTCAAGAAATAAAATTCATTCTTTCCAAAAAGATTGCAGTGTATTTTGGGAGGAAACTACTATGCAAAATGATTGTATAAAATGTGGCACATCCCACTGGAAGCCAAAAGCTGATGGAACTCCATCCCTTGAGCCATAGAATGTAATGCGGAACTTTCTATTTGTCCCCAAACTCTATAATATTTTTATATATGATGAAATATCAATAAAAATGTGATGGAATGATACTGAGAGAAAGAATAATAATGATGAGATGGTTCACCAAGTAGATGGATTTTCATGGTAGATATTTGATTCTTGATATCCTAATTTTGCAGTTCGTGTGCATAATGTGTGGTTGGGTCTCTCATGTAAAGGTTTTAATCCGTTTGGTTATATTCTTACATCGGAAAACACATGGCCGATTTTTATACAGATTTATAATTTTCTCCATGGTTGTGTATGAAAAATCCTGTCACTATCAATAGTATACTCATATATATCCCTTCTGATCCTGAAAATGATATAGATGTATACAGGGAACATTTAATAAAAGAGTTGAAGCTTCTCTGGGATGTGGGTGTGTGTACATACGATGCATGTTTGAAAGACATATTTCAGATGCGTGATGCACTCATGTGGACGATCAATGATTTTCATTCTTATGAAATGATGTCTAGATAGGGGAAGAAAGGAAAACTATCATGTCCTATCTGTATAAATAATAAATGATCTAGAAGACTGAAACATCATTGTAGTTTTAGTTTTTTGAGATATAGATGATTCTTGTAATAGACCATCCATATAAAAATTATAATCAAATATTTTACAATACCATGGAGACGGATGATCCACCTCATCATATATCTATAACTGATGTGATTAATGAAAATAAATATTTTATTTTTTCATCCAAGAAGGGTCAAATGAAATCTAGAATGAGAAATAATGCCTCCATTGAATCCTATTACAATTGTAAGAAGATAAGTATTTTCTTTGATTTGTCTATTTTTCAACTAATTTGTTATGTCATTTCTTAGACATAATGTTATTTGAAAAAAAAATATGTGAAATGTTTCTTTTTTATTCTAAATGTTAAGGGAAAGATAAATCTGATTTACAGACTCGGTGTGACTTGGTGGACTGGGGCATCAGACCAGAATTGCATCCTGTGCGTATCAGTGAAAATAAATGGTAAGTTTCATGTTATTTTTATGTGTTGAAACCTACAGAAAAATGAAATTTCAAGAATTACTAGAGACTATTAATGGTATTGATTTCTATTCAATGAATATATCTAAATGTGTCAATAGAAGAGAGATGAAGGAAAAATATTTGAAGAAACATGATTATCACATCCTTCTGCCTGAGTTAATTCCAATATAAATTTTTCATATTTTGTACAATAATTTAAGGGTGGATGTTATTCAGTTGTGCCATTTTTCTGGATATCTTTGTGTTAAAATGTTTTCCAAGTATTTATTGAAAAAAATGTTTGTAGATTCCCCATTAATTTTGTGTGACTTTGAAAAAATATTTCCTCCATCATTTTTCACATGAATGCAAAATCTGACAATCCATATTACAACAGAAATACTTCTTTGGGGAAGTATATCATCTCATTGGATGTATCCAACTAAAATAAATATGTACACATTATATTCTTATATCTGTAACAAGAATCATCCTGAAGGTTTATCGTGAATAGTTAATTGGATTAAGAATGTATGGATTTCTACTCAATTTATTTGTCTGATTTTAAAACAAGAATCGATAGACTAAAGAGAAATGAAGTACAATAGTATGAAAAATTAAACATAGTTTTCCATCTCTTCCTTAAAAAGGATGAATTCTTGGATCATATAGATCAATGACATTACGCCTTGATGAGATGGATATGCTACATCACACAGTTTTTTTCAACAGTGATTTGTTCGATGAATAAATCATGTAAGTAAATTGAATATGTATATCTTATATATATATATATATATATTAATCAATTCCAATTTTTATCAATAGGGAATATAAATTGATTATAAATTGAAAACATAATTTTTATCATTGAGAAGGATGGAGACTTTTCATAGAAAAGAGTCTTCTGCTTTGTTAAAATTTAAGGTAACAAAATTACTGTTTAAAATAATTAAAAAAAAATATTTAATTAAGTTTTATATTCTTTTATATTTTAGGTAGTGAGTTTTCTTGTTGAATCTATCTCTAAGGAAATAAGTGAGTTAGATTTTGGTCCCAATACCATGGTCCATGGCTATAGATCAATTGTTATCAATGGGTACTGATTTATTATAACTAAATGTGCAAAGAACATGTGAACACAATAGTGTTATGGTTACCGCCACAACAGACTATTATGCTAGTCTATAAGATAGTAGACTGCGATTTCAAAATGTAGGTTATTATAGAGTCATTGAAAAAACAATATTGGATTATTATTCTCACGGATGAGTCACAATGATGAAATTCCAGTGGTTTGATTCGATGACGAGGAATGGAAAATTTATTGATGATTTTGGATTTCGAGTAATTAATATGACTCACACTCTTACTACTGATGAACCATATTTATTGGCATCAATGGAGAAACAAAATTTTTATGTTAGAGACCATCTTTGACCTGAGTTTGGTGTCATTATTGATGTAATTCCAAGACATTTTTGCTGATGGTGATGATGGAATTTTCACCATCTCTACTGCCATTGGAAACGATCCATTTATTACTTTTGATGACAACAATTTCTAAATTGTTAGAGATGATTGTGAAGCTGAAGTTATGGTGGGAAATATATAATATCATCCATTCATGTTCTCAATTCATTTGGTTTACCTCGACTTGGGTTTTTAAGGTTGGTACTATTCAAATTGATTTAATATTGATTAAAAATATGTTGTGTCAGACTTGACCGTTATGTGAATTTTCATTATTCATTTGTTGAAATTTTATTTGAATTTACTTTTCTAATATGGATTTGAACTATATTCAAACCTATGAAACCAACATTTCTAACTTGGTAAAAATTTCAATGCTTCAACTATGAATGTATAAAATTACTATAACTCTAGACCTCTCTTTATCATTTTCCTAGGTAATGAACGTGACGATTTGTATTCTTCTGAAAAAAATGTACAGAAACCTACATCATCTACCTGGGCTAAAGAAATTAAATTTTCCTTAAATTAGATAACTGGTTTACCCCTTATTAATTTGGTAGAATCAATGTTCCATGGTTTTAATACACTGATGACACATAGTAAATAACCATCCTTCAAAAAATTTAATTTCTTTATTACATGTTGAATGATTTATTGAATTCATTATATATCTATTCAAGCTCAATTATTTTGTTTTTTCGGGTTAAAAATAGTTATCATTGGCAAATTACTTCCATATTTGTTTTCAAATGCAGAAAATGCAACCAATTGATGAGAGGCGATGAAAACAGATGATGGACACAAATTGTCTCATGACTGAGATGGGAATTCCACCACTAGTGCATATAGTGAGTATTTTATTACATATATTTATATATATTTAAATAATATATAATTTCATGTGATAAATTTTGTTTTCAACATTTTTCCAGGATCCATATATTAGGTGAAAAATATTTGATGAGCAGCCTAGTACTGGTCCCAGTACTCAGGGTGTTCATCTAGGGGGGTACGAGAGCTAGATGTAAAGACCCGCAAATTTCAAGAAATTTTTTTCTTAATTATCTTTGGAATTTTACAAGAGCGCAGCTTCAGACGGCACCTAATTCCGAGGCCCGGTGTGCCCGGAATCAATTTCCGAAGTTTGGCTCGGGTACGTTCAGTGAACGGACGAGCGGGTTTTTCTATCTTTTGAACCGGTGCCCGGAATCGAATTCTGAGGACACCGATGAAATCGCAGCGCCGGTATTTGCTTAGAAACTCCTCTTTCGGAGTTGCGTTTTCTCAGACGTGGTTTTTAAATTTTGGGGCTTTAAGTCAGAAATAAAATAAAATTTGTGCGACAACTTTATTTTATTTCACTTAAGCTTCTTGGAAGTCACTTGGAAGCCACTTGAACTGAGTTAAAGCGGATAAGGTGCTATCCGGAAATATCCTACCCCTTGTTAGGATATTTGTGGGGTGGGGCCCGCACGAGCCCCGCCGTTTCTTTCGCTAAGTAACGCACCCTCGAAAATCCGTCAAAGTAACTGAAAAGTCAACCGACTCGTTTTCTTTAATTTCTTAACAGACCATTTAATTGGGCGGTTTATTTCGTGAATTAAATGGGCTGTTTCATTCGTTGAATTAATTCAACGAATTTAATGGGTCGTTACTTACGCGTTTTGCATTTGTTGGCAAAATAATAAAATAGACAAACTTGTCTATTTTGGAGGATTGCTTTTGTTGTGAAATTCCTCTGAGCCTCCACCCTCTCCGCGAAGAACGCGAAGAACGCGAAGAACGCGAAGAACGCCGGCGACCGGAATTCGACGACGCACACCGTGATCTGCGACGTCGACGAGCTCTACCCGCGACGTTCTTCGGCGACGCCTCTTCTTCCGCGGCCGATCCTCGTTCGGCAACTAAGGTGAGAAACGGATCGTTTAATTCTCCCTTTTTAATTTCAATAACAACGGATTTAATTAATTAAATCCGTTTGTCCTAGATCCGGAGATCGTCGGCGCGACGTTTTTCCCGCGGTGCGACGAACGTCTCTTCCGCGACGACGCGACGATCCCCTCCTTCCGCGACGAGCGGTTCCGCGACGACCTCACGTCCGACGGCGACATCGAGGTAGGGGTTTATTTTCTTGATGATTCTTTCCCGTGTTTATTCTTTTAAAGTAAAGAACCTGATCTCCGAACAATTTTAATTTATTTAAAAATGTTGTTGATTATTTTCTTTTCCTCCCGTTGAGTTTATGACTAACGCGGAGGGTGCGGGTCTAATGAACAAGACCCGACAACCCTCCGCCGATCTTTTTGTTGTGCGGATTTGGCGGACGACGACGAACCGCGCGGCAGAGGCGATCCGTTGATCCCGCAGTGAAGATCGGCCCCCGGGAGGAGCAACGGCGCAGACGGGAGGCAAAACGGGCCACCGGAGCAACTCCGGCGGCCCGCGGAAGGCGGCGGCGGCCGGGGGCGGCGGCGCCCGGCGCGCTGCCGTGGAGGAAATCCGCCGCGGCGGCGGCGGCCGGTTCCGCGGCCGCGTGGAACCGTGGAGGGACGCGGCGGCCCGGCCGCGTCCACGTGACAGGCGGCCCCCCGCGGGGCCGCGCCTTCAATCCAGCCGCGGGGGCGGTGCCCCGCGGCAGCCGCGCTCGGCCGATCGGCCGAGCCGGTCCGACCGGCCGGGCCGCGCCCAGGCCGGACCGGACCCGGCCTAGCCGGGTCGGGCTGGGTCAGGCCGACCCGGTTCGGGCCGACCCGGTTCGGCCGACCCAGGGGGGGTTCGGGCCGGGTCGCCCCGGGCCCAGAACCCCCGTTTTCGGGCCTTCTTCGGTCTTTTGCCCATATCTTGGGCCTGGGACCTCTGATTGACGAACCGTCAGCGGCTACGCGATCCTTGGATCGATACGGTCGTTTCGGTATATTACACTCAAGGTTTCAGAAGACTTTCGGTTCGGCCGGGTTGGTTCGTACACGAAACCAACCGGGCCCTCGGAGCGGAAACGCTCATAACTTGAGCTACGGACGTCCGATCGACGTACCGTCAGCTGTGGTAGTTTCCTCTAAGTGAGACGGAACTTTTGGCATAATCCGCCTGAGGATCGGACACAGGCGGAGTATGGTCGGGTTGGTTTTGCCCTAAAAACCAACCGGGCCCCTGGGACGAAAATGCCAATAACTCTCAGACCGGGCGTCCGATTGACGCGCCGTCTGTTGCGTTGAGATCCTGTTGTCGATACGGAACTTTTGGATACATCAACTTCGGACTACGTGTCAGTTGATGTATCAGCCTCTCGGCTCGTGGAGCGGACCCTCCTAAACGAGCTCGCTGTGTGCGGGAACCCTAGCGCTGGCTGTGACTTCGACGACAGAGCAGAGATCCTCCGTGGACTGCGACGACGGCAGAGCAGAGATCCTCCGTGGACTGCGACGACGGCAGAGCAGAGATCCTCCGTGGACTGCGACGACGACAGAGCAGAGATCCTCCGTGGACTGCGGTGACGACTGTGCAGAGATCCTCAGTGGACTGCGTCGACTACTGCACTCAGCGATCCTACGTGGATCAGTGCTACAGGTTCTGTGTGAGCCCGATCCTATGTGGGTCCTTACTACCGGTTCTGTGTGAGCCACTGCCTACAGGTTCTGTGTGAGCCCGATCCTGTGTGGGTCTTTTGCGGGGGTTAGTACCTATCGATCCTTCGTGGGTCCGACGACTTAGATGGATCAGTGATCATCTTTGACGTCATCTGAAAAAGTATACCTGGTTGAGCTGAATCTTATGTTACTCTCCTTTGTGGATTGTGTTGAACTATGCTATGTGGATTTACTGTTTACTCTCCTTGTGGATTTGAGTCTTGCTTTCCTGCGTGGATTGAGTTGTTCTTGAGCTCGTGAGCAGAGCTAGAATTGGGGACTTAGGTATATGTATGGGCATATACCTAAGTCGAGTCAGATGTTACTTCATGATTGCATCTTTCTTTTGTGCTATATCCTTTGTGGATTTCGGGAGACCTTCGGGGGTCTCGGGGTCCTTACTGAGTAGCTTATACTCACCCCTGCACGGGCTATGCCCGCACCTTGTTGTGTTGGTTGCAGACGACGGACAGCGCTGATCACGGTTGGGGCGTGGAGCAGGACGGTACCTGGAGGTGGACCACTGGGCGGGACGTGCTCGGAGCGGACGTGGGACCCGAGGAGCCTGGAGGCTATCTGTACCCACCCTTCAGGTGGGATTGCCAGTGGACGACACGAGGCCGCCGTCTTTTCTTCAGTTGCTGTTATTTACTTTTTCAGTTGTACATTCAGTTGGGCTTGTATTTCGGCCCCCTTTACTTTTCTGCACTTTGTAGTTACTTCTGCTTGCTGACTCTGTGGTGGTTGTTACTTATAAAGGCAATGCCTTCCCTGTTACCGGGATTTTACGCCTTGGTGCTAGTCGCCAGCCCCTGGCCTATGGAAGGCGGGCTTGGGGTAGTCACGGCACGAGCCCCGAGGTTGGGTCGTGACAAATTGGTATTAGAGGTGGTCGGTTCTACCGCAGACTCTGATCGTCCTTTCTTCCTATATGAAGCAATAGTGTTTAGTGTATTGAGTGTGGTTATCAGTTCAGGGAGCCCAGTGTTGGTGCGGCGGCCAACGTATCCGTACACCAGGACCCTGACTCCTGATTTCCGACTTAATGCATGAAAACATTGATTGCGTGTGTGTTTCAAGTTTTCTTTGTGATTACTTGTGTCAGCTCACGGGGTATACTAATCTGCTTTATGAAAGTCTCAAGTTTTCCTTGTGATTACTTGTGCCAGCTCACCAGGTATACTGTTCTGACTATGGTGCTCTTGTTCTCCTTTTCAGGATGGCCCCGCGATGACAGCCAGCTAGGGTTCCGAGTGTAGGGCGCGACGGCAGCCCACCGAGCGATGAGGCCTCGGTGCAGGGCCCTTTGCCAGCAGTGGCACCGGCGGTAGCTTTACCCGCCGAGCCACCGATGCTACCAGTACCAGACGCTGACGATGCACGTTGCCTCATGGCACTGCATGAGTTTCAGAGCCAGCGACCGCCCAGGTTTCGTGGTGAGGCGGACCCCCAGGCCGCCGAGGACTGGCTAGAGGCGGTGGTACGGATCTTTAGGCTAGTGAGGACACCAGCGGATCTCATGGTGATTCTCGCGGAGAGCCTCCTGCAGGCGGCGACAGGACGATGGTGGAGCTTGATGCTCCAGGTTCACGATGAGGCATCCTTGCTCTGGACGGACTTCGAGAGCCTCTTCCGCTCTGAGTTCGTCCCGGCCACCCTCCGAGCGGTGCGCATCCAGGAGATTCTCCAGCTGCGCCAGGGCAACATGACGGTCGCTCAGTACATGGCAAGGTTCACTGACCTATCTCGCTACTCGACCGACATGGTACGGGACCCCTTCTTCCGGGCCCGGACCTTCGAGCAGGGCTTGCGACAGGAGATTCGGGCGTCGCTGATCTCCCTCAGCATTCCGACCCAGGAGGGAGTGCTGGAGCGAGCCCTCCTGATCGAGAGCTTCCTGGGAGAGCCTTCTTCAGCGGAGAGACCTAGCGCAGGGCGGCAGGTAGCTGAGTCTTCGGCAGTAGGTAGCCGACGGATGACTCTCGGGTCCAGGCAGACCAGACCCCCACGCAGACGGCCTCAGGACACCGGCTCAGCAGTGCGGGGCACATAGCGGAGTGCCAGCCTTCCGAGAGGCAGGCTGTGCTACTCCTGCGGCGGGCAGGGTCACATGGCTCGTGACTGCCCGACTCGCCGACCAGAGGAGCAGCAGACGGTGGAGGGGCCACCCAGGCAGAGGCAGAGGGTCGACCGTGGCAGTCCGCAGGGAGGAGGCGGACGAGGCAGAGGAGCTGGCCTAGCAGCGGGTGGTGGGCGACGCTTCCAGGCTCTACCCCCACCACCACCAGGAGGGCCACCTCGACCACAGGGAGCTGGCGGGCAGGGACAGGCCCAGCTCCAGGCAGTGGAGGCCTACGACCCCGACATGCCAGAGATGATTCGAGGTACGATCTGTGTCTATTCCACCCTTGCTGCAGTACTTATAGACATAGGAGCAAGTCACTCATTCATAGCCTCTGCCCTTGTTCGGAGCTCGGAGATTCCGACTGAGCCGTTGGCTCGATCCTTACGGCTAGAGACTCCTATGGGAGCAGACTCGACGATTACGCACTGGTGCCGACAGTGTGAGCTTACTCTAGGAGGCGAGAGCTTCGGCTGGGATCTCCTTGTAGCGGCGTCGAGGCCTTACGACGTCATCTTGGGCATGGATTGGCTATCCACGGTTCATGCCCAGATCGACTGTTTTAGGCGCAAGGTGCGATGTGTTCGCATCGACGGGAGCAGGTTTACCTTCACCGGCGAGAAGGGAACCTTTGCAGCACAGGATGGACTTCCGCGGAGGAGAGTGCAGCCCATCTCTCATCAGTTGGCTAGCCTCATCCTAGGAGCAGTGGACGTGCAGAGTCCAGCTTTTCCTGCAGTGGTGGACCAGTACGTGGACGTCTTTCCCGAAGACGTTCCAGGGATACCTCCTCGTAGAGAGGTAGACTTTTACATTGACTTGTATCCCGGGACAGCCCCGATATCTACTCCAGCATATCGGATGGCCCCCGCCGAGCTTCGAGAGCTGCGGGTACAGTTGGAGGACTTGCAGAGCAAGGGGTTTATCCGACCCAGTGTTTCACCCTGGGCTTCCCCAATTTTGTTCGCCAAGAAGGCGAACGGGAGCTTGCGACTGTGTGTCGACTATCGTCGCCTGAACCAGGTGACAGTGAGAAACAAGTATCCGCTGCCACGGATCGATGACCTCTTCGATCAGCTCAAGGGAGCGCGGTGGTTCTCGAAGATAGACCTCCGGTCAGGCTATCATCAGCTCAGAGTTCGAGACGAGGACGTGCAGAAGATGGCCTTCAGGTGTCGGTATGGCCATTATGAGTTCTTGGTTATGCCGTTCGGCGTAACCAATGCTCCAGCAGTGTTCATGAGCCACATGAATAGGATCTTCCAGCCATACCTCGACCGATTTGTCGTGGTCTTCATTGAAGACATTTTGGTATACTCGACGACTGAGGAGGAGCATGCCTACCACCTGCGAGTTGTGCTAGACACACTCTGAGAGCACCAGCTTTATGGCAAGCTCTCAAAGTGCCAGTTCTGGTTACGTGAGGTCCATTTCTTGGGACACGTCATCTCTGAGGCGGGAGTTGCAGTGGATCCCGCGAAGATCGAGGCAGTGCTAGCTTGGGAGCCACCCAAGAGCGTGACAGAGGTGCGGAGCTTCTTGGGCCTAGCCGGATACTATCGGATATTCGTGTCAGACTTCTCCAGAGTTGCGGCACCACTCTCAGCTTTGACAAAGAAGGGGAAACCCTTCGTGTGGTCAGACAGATGTCAGCAGAGCTTCCAGGAGCTGAGACAGAGATTGACCAGCGCACCTATCTTGAGGTTGCCTGAGGAGGGAGTTGGATACGTAGTTTACTGCGATGCATCAGAGACTGGACTCGGGTGCGTCCTGATGCAGGAGCGGGCCGTGATCACCTACGGATCACGTCAGTTGAGGCCGCATGAGCAGAACTACGCCACTCATGACCTGGAGTTAGCAGTAGTGGTCTTCGCTCTGAAGACTTGGCGGCACTATCTGATGGGCGAGCGCTTCACAGTATTTTCTGACCACCAGAGTCTCAGGTATATCTTCTCTCAGAAGGACCTGAACCTGAGACAGCAGAGATGGCTTGAGTTCCTCCAGGACTACGACTTTGAGATAGTCTATACACCTGGGAAGGGGAACGTGGTAGCCGATGCCCTCAGCAGGAGGACGGGCATTCAGCTACTTGAGGAGGCGACGGAGCAGCTAGCCTCCTTACAGATATCCTTCGTGGATAGAGACGGAGCAGCCTTTCTTCAGTCTCTCACAGTCTCTCCTCCACTTCTACAGCGGGTCAGAGAGGCTCAGCGTGGGGACGCTGACTGTGAGACCCGGCGTGCACTGATATCCTCAGGTCAGGCGCCTGATGGCTTCTCCCTTGGAGCAGAGCACGGCATCCTTTTCAGAGGACGTACCTTCGTACCAGTCTCTTTACAAGAGGAGGTGCTGAGAGAGTTTCACACTTCTCCCTTGGCGGTGCATCCCGGAGTGGCGAAGATGTACCAGGATCTCAGACGACAGCACTGGTGGCCGGGCATGATGAAAGCTGTGGCAGAGTTCGTTTCACGATGCCTCACTTGCCAGCAGGTGAAGGCAGAGCATCAGGTACCAGCAGGCTTGGTACAACCCTTGGAGGTCCCGGAGTGGAAGTGGGATGACATATCTATGGGCTTCGTGACTGGACTTCCACGCACTTCCAGAGGTCACGACTCCATTTGGTTGATTATCGACCGACTCACCAAGTCGGCACACTTCTTACCCATCAGAGAGCAGGGCTCAGTGGAGAGCTTGGGACGTCTTTACGTCCAGGAGATCGTACGGCTTCACGATGTGCCATCGTCTATCGTCTCCGATCGAGATGCTCGTTTCACTTCCCGGCTTTGAAAGGGGTTGCAGGAGGCGTTCGGGACGCGACTCCATCTGAGCACAGCCTTCCACCCTCAGACAGATGGTCAGACGGAGAGGACCATACAGACACTCGAGGACATGCTCTGTGCATGTGTTCTCGACTTTGGTCGCAGCTGGGAGGACCACCTAATCTTGGTGGATTTCGCGTACAACAACAGCTACCACTCCACAATCGGGATGGCACCATACGAGGCGTTGTACGGCAGACCCTGCAGATCACCGTTGTGCTGGACAGACCCTGGGGAGTCAGCACTCGTGGGACCAGAGGTGGTCCGAGCCATGATAGAGAAGGTCCAGATCATCCAGGAGAGGATGAGGACAGCTCAGAGCCGGCAGAAGTCATATGCTGACAGGAGGCGGAGGCCACTAGAGTTCGAGGATGGCGACCACGTCTTTTTGCGTGTCTCACCTCGACGTGGTTTACGGAGATTTGGCCGAGGTGGCAAGTTGTCTCCACGCTTCATCGGGCCTTTCCAGGTCCTCAGCAGGATAGGAGAGGTGGCTTATCGCCTGGCTCTACCACCTCAGTTGCACCGGGCGCACGACGTCTTCCACGTGTCTCAGCTGAGGAGATACGTGCACGACCCGACGCACATCATCGACTTTGGGAAGCTGGACGTGGACGATGGGGCGACTTTTGCGGAGGTCCCAGTGGAGATCGAGGATCGACAGGAGCGGGTCCTACGTGGGCGGTCGATTCCTCTTGTGCGCATCAGATGGCAGCACGGGAACCTCCAGGAGAGCACTTGGGAGCGGGAGGCTCAGATGCGTGCTCAGTACCCCCATTTGTTCCCCTAGTTTTTGATGTATCTTTACGGGGACGTAAAGCCCTGAGGTGGGAGTAATGTAAAGACCCGAAAATTTCAAGGAAATTTTTTCTTAATTTTCTTTGGAATTTTACAAGAGCGCAGCTTCAGACGGCACCTGATTCCGAGGCCCGGTGTGCCCGGAATCAATTTCCGAAGTTTGGCTCGGGTACGTTCAGTGAACGGACGAGCGGGTTTTTCTATCTTTTGAACCGGTGCCCGGAATCAAATTCTGAGGACACCGATGAAATCACAGCGCCGGTATTTGCTTAGAAACGCCTCTTCCGGAGTTGCGTTTGCTCAGACGTGGTTTTTAAATTTTGGGGCTTTAAGTCAGAAATAAAATAAAATTTGTGCGACAACATTATTTTATTTCACTTAAGCTGCTTGGAAGTCACTTGGAAGCCACTTGAACTGAGTTAAAGCAGATAGGGTGCTATCCGGAAATATCCTACCCCTTGTTAGGATATTTTTGGGGTGGGGCCCGCACGAGCCCCGCCGTTTCTTTCGCTAAGTAACGCACCCGCGAAAACCCGTCAAAGTAACTGAAAAGTCATCCGACGCGTTTTCTTTAATTTCTTAACAGACCATTTAATTGGGCGGTTTATTTCGTGAATTAAATGGGCTGTTTCATTCGTTGAATTAATTCAACGAATTTAATGGGTCGTTACTTACGCGTTTTGCGTTTGTTGGCAAAATAATAAAATAGACAAACTTGTCTATTTTGGAGGATTGCTTTTGTTGTGCAATTCCTCTGAGCCTCCACCCTCTCCGCGAAGAACGCGAAGAACGCGAAGAACGCGAAGAACGCGAAGAACGCCGACGACCGGAATTCGACGACGCACACCGTGATCTGCGACGTCGACGAGCTCTACCCGCGACGTTCTTCGGCGACGCCTCTTCTTCCGCGGCCGATCCTCGTTTGGCAACTAAGGTGAGAAACGAATCGTTTAATTCTCCCTTTTTAATTTCAATAACAACGGATTTAATTAATTAAATCCGTTTGTCCTAGATCCGGAGATCGTCGGCGCGACGTTTTTCCCGTGGTGCGACGAACGTCTCTTCCGCGACGACGCGACGATCCCCTCCTTCCGCGACGAGCGATTCCGCGACGACCTCACGTCCGACGGCGACATCGAGGTAGGGGTTTATTTTCTTGATGATTCTTTCCCGTGTTTATTCTTTTAAAGTAAAGAACCTGATCTCCGAACAATTTTAATTTATTTAAAATTGTTGTTGATTATTTTCTTTTCCTCCCGTTGAGTTTATGACTAACGCGGAGGGTGCGGGTCTAACGAACAAGACCCGGCAACCCTCCGCCGATCTTTTTGTTGTGCGGATTTGGCGGACGACGACGAACCGCGCGGGCAGGGGCGATCCGTTGATCCCGCAGTGAAGATCGGCCCCCGGGAGGAGCAACGGCGCAGACGGGAGGCAAAACGGGCCACCGGAGCAACTCCGACGGCCCGCAGAAGGCGGCGGGCGGCGGCGCCCGGCGCGCCACCGTGGAGGAAATCCGCCGCGACTGAAGCCGCAGCGGCGGCGGCCGGTTCCGCGGCCGCGCGGAACCGGGGAGGGACGCGGCGGCCCGGCCGCGTCCACGTGGACAGGCGGCCCCCCGCGGGGGCCGCGCCTTCAATCCAGCCGCGGGGGGCGGGTGCCCCCGCGGCAGCCGCGCTCGGCCGATCGGCCGAGCCGGCCGAGCCGGTCCGACCAGCCGGGCCGCGCCCAGGCCGGACCGGACCGGCCTAGCCGGGTCGGCCGACCCAGGGGGGGTTCGGCCCGGGTCGCCCCGGGCCCAGAACCCCCGTTTTCGGGCCTTCTTCGGTCTTTTGCCCATATCTTGGGCCTGGGACCTCCGATTGACGAACCGTCAGCGGCTACGCGATCCTTGGATCGATACGGTAGTTTCGGTATATTACACTCAAGGTTTTGGAAGACTTTGTGTTCGGCCGGGTTGGTTCGTACACGAAACCAACCGGGCCCTCGGAGCGGAAACGCTCATAACTTGAGCTACGGACGTGCCGATCGACGTACCGTCAGCTGTGGTAGTTTCCACTAAGTGAGACGGAACTTTTGGCATACTCCGCCCGAGGATCGGACACAGGCGGAGTACGGTCGGGTTGGTTTTTCCATAAAAACCAACCGGGCCCCTGGGACGAAAATGTCAATAACTCTCAGATTGGGCGTCCGATTGACGCGCCGTCTGTTGCGTTGAGATCCTGTTGTCGATACGGAACTTTTGGATACATCAACTTCGGACTACGTGTCAGTTGATGTATCAGCCTCTCGGCTCGTGGAGCGGACCCTCCTAAACGAGCTCGCTGTGTGCGGGAACCCTAGCGCTGGCTGTGACTTCGACGACAGAGCAGAGATCCTCCGTGGACTGCGACGACGGCAGAGCAGAGATCCTCCGTGGACTGCGACGACGGCAGAGCAGAGATCCTCCGTGGACTGCGGCGACGACTGTGCAGAGATCCTCAGTGGACTGCGTCGACTACTGCACTCAGCGATCCTACGTGGATCAGTGCTACAGGTTCTGTGTGAGCCCGATCCTATGTGGGTCCTTACTACCGGTTCTGTGTGAGCCACTGCCTACAGGTTCTGTGTGAGCCCGATCCTGTGTGGGTCTTTTGCGGGGGGGGTTAGTACCTATCGATCCTTCGTGGGTCCGACGACTTAGATGGATCAGTGATCATCTTTGACGTCATCTGAAAAAGTATACCTGGTTGAGCTGAATCTTATGTTACTCTCCTTTGTGGATTGTGTTGAACTATCCTATGTGGATTTACTGTTTACTCTCCTTGTGGATTTGAGTCTTGCTTTCCTGCGTGGATTGAGTTGTTCTTGAGCTCGTGAGCAGAGCTAGAATTGGGGACTTAGGTATATGTATGGGCATATACCTAAGTCAAGTCAGATGTTACTTCGTGATTGCATCTTTCTTTTGTGCTATATCCTTTGTGGATTTCGGGGAGACCTTCGGGGGTCTCGGGGTCCTTACTGAGTAGCTTATACTCACCCCTGCACGGGCTATGCCCGCACTTTGTTGTGTTGGTTGCAGACGAAGGACAGCGCTGATCACGGTTGGGCGCGTGGAGCAGGACGGTACCTGGAGGTGGACCACTGGGCGGGACGTGCTCGGAGCAGACGTGGGACCCGAGGAGCCTGGAGGCTATCTGTACCCACCCTTCAGGTGGGATTGCCAGTGGACGACATGAGGCCGCCGTCTTTTCTTCAGTTGCTGTTCTTTACTTTTTCAGTTGTACTTTCAGTTGGGCTTGTATTCCGGCCCCCTTTACTTTTCTGCACTTTGTAGTTACTTCTGCTTGCTGACTCTGTGGTGGTTGTTACTTATAAAGGCAATGCCTTCCCTGTTACCGGGATTTTATGCCTTGGTGCTAGTCGCCAGCCCCTGGCCTATGGAAGGCGGGCTTGGGGTAGTCACAGCACGGGGCCCCGAGGTCGGGTCGTGACACTAGACAATCTAGTCGGCGCATCGAATTAGACCTTTCCCATCCCACTAAGATTCCATCAATCCCCACATTCTGATCTCGGTGTGTCTTTAGGGACACAAGATATATTTAGGCCTCCAAAATTTTTACCACCAGTTACATCTGAGCTACCTCACCTATCTGTACCACATACGATAATGATTCCCACTTCCCATCCTACAATCAACCATCCATCCATATCATCTTCTTTTACTTCAGTTTGCTTCTCTTCTAGCTTTTATATTCCATCTCCCTCGACTCCTGCTCTGCCAGAGTCTATCCCTATGGAGAATTCTTTGGGACCCACTCCACCGGTACAGGGTGTTCTTTCAGTTTCTATAGATCCAGTGGCACCCATTGATCAAACTACCGCATGTATACTTATACAACCCTAATAAATTTTTCTACCACTATTGATTATCATTATAACATATATTGATAAATAATTTTTTAATCTTTCATAAAAGATACATCTACTAATAAGAGGTGGGTGGGGGGTGTACATGCAAGCGTGGGGTGTGGAACTGCCGCACGTAGTTAATAGTGAATTACAATAAAGATAGTTAAATGACTGAAAAATCAGGGCAGCAATGTTGGAGTTTTTTGGAAACACTTTCTAAATATTCCAACATCATTACTGTCAGCCTACTCTCATGGAGAAAATTTCCAAATGAAGTGAATGATAAAGTTTGGGTAGAGATGTGTGTAAAAAAATCTATTGTATTCAATGTAATATTATATTATATGAATTATGAATTTGGTGTTAGATTCAGTTAAATTTTACTGATGGCGAAGGTGCACGACCAGTATGTCTAAAGGGTTTAGGGTGCGATTTGGAGAGATTATAAGTACAAGATTTATATTGGCTATCATGATAGAGTTGTCAAAGAGTTAGAGGCAGTCCCTGTCTTGGATGATTTTCCATTAGAAGAGTGTTGAATGATGATTACTCAATGAGTGACTAGCCAATTTATGTTATTAATCACATTAGAGGTATTCAAAAGAAAATATTCATGTTTTTCGTTAATAATAATTATGTAATTTTATTTTGGAATCATTCAGAAAAAGTAAAAAAAAACATTGCTTCTAAAAAATACACTCTAATCATTAGGATGTACTACGATGCCAGATCATGAGAGTTAGTAGGTATGATAGTTTATAATTTTCCTTTACAATTTTCACTTTCTATTGCTTCATCCATAGTTTATTCGGCTGCAAAAGTTGTATATAATTTTTTTTATGAAATTTATTATTTTTATCCTATTTTTAATTAAGTTTTTCAATAGTAAATGTCATTTTAGAGGCATAAATTGAATATAGAAGGACATGTGCATCGTGAAAAACTGTTTTTCTCGAGTAGAAGGAATAAAGATGGTAGTGCAGTTAATAAACAGACTCAACAACATATTTCAAGTTTTAATTTGTATATTTAAAATTTTAATCTCTATTTTGTAACATAGTAATCTATTTATATTTGTAACATGATACTTTAGAGGCCCTTGATGTATAAGAACCTAACAATCTAGTGCCAAACAATCAATTACTTCATGTATTGGAAGATGACCACCCAGGTAGAGTACGCTGCATATCTGGGAAGAGTATAGTTCTGATGAGGTATTTTCCTTACACAGGTATGAGTTATAGTGCCAAAAAGTTCTAGCATGTTAAGGCACATGCAGAACAGGCTGAAAAAGGGCAAAGAAGATGGTATAACTCTTTGTTAGGGAAAACACTACATTTATGAAACTACTTGATGTTTTACATCCAACACATCCACCATAGGCCAGAAAATCTTGGGATTAATATATGTCGTCGATGCATTCTATATATTGTGCACCAGGGGGCAGTTCGAGTGATGGTCGAGACGATGGTGAGGAGGAGGCCGAGGCGGAGGGGGATGAGGGTGAGGAGGAGGGTGAGGCAAAGGAGGAGGGCGAGGAGGAGGTCGGGGCGGAGGAGGAGGGAGATGAGGAGGCTGAGGCTGAGTATGAGGGCAAGAATGAGGGCATCGAGTAGGGCTGGGACAAGGATGGGGACAACAATGAGGATGAGGGTGAGTTTGATGAAAATGGTGATGGTAGCGATGGTGATGAGGGATAGACTGATCCATTACATTTTTGATAAATATTACTAAGATTTGATGTTTATTGATTTGTTGTGCCTGAATATATGTGTGATTAGGTTGGTCACATTATCTTTACCTTTTTATCTATAAATAATAAAACCTGACTTGATTTTTTCTATGAATGATTCACCCCTCCCCCGGATAGCCCACACCCCCGTGGATAGTCCGTCCACCCCTGGACACCGTGTACCCCCTATACCCTCGTGGACAGCCTCGTCACCCCCATGGACAGCCCGCCAACCCCCTGAACAGTCCCTTCCCCCATAGAATCCCCCCAACCTTCATGGACACCCTTACCACCCCCTGGAGACCCCATACCCTGTTGGACATCCACAACACCCCCACGGATAGCCCCGCCTCCCATGTGGATAGCCCGCCCATCTGTTGGACACCCCGTACATTCTTTCACAACCCCACTCACACCCCTGGATACCCCGCACAACCTTAGAAATCCCCCACCCTCATTGAAAGCCCTCCCACCCCAATTGATGACCTACCCACCCCTTTGGACACTTGATGCCCTTCGGACAGCCTCACCACCCTCATGGATAGCCCTCCCACACCCCTAGACACCTTGTACCCCCTTGGACAGCCCCCACCCCCATGGACAGCCCACCCACCCTCGTGGATAGCCCACCCACCCCTGGACACCTTCTACCCCCTCGACAGCCCATCCACCCCCGTGGATAGCCCTCCCACCCCCTCGACACCCAACCCCCTCATGGACATCCCCCACCATCGTGGATAGCCTGACCACCCCACTGGACACCCCTACCCCCTGGATAGCCCCACCACCACCAAGGAAAACCTTCCCACCCCTTGGACACCCTATACCCATGGAATTCCCCGCCCACCCCCTGGACACCCCGTACCCCTAGATATCCCCCACCCCTGTGGAAAGCCCCACCAACAACCTGGACACCCCTATCTTTTTAGACAGCCCTACCACCCCTGTGGACAACCCCCACCCATGGACAGCCCCACCCCCATGGATTATAGGGTTTCTATCAACTTTATGATCCCCTTCATCAATGCTACCCACATCATTGCAACCTTGGATCCTTGATCAACAATAAAAAATAGTGGATTCTATTTTAGAAACTCCCTTTCATAATCAATGAATCTAGAAGAAAATTATTATTCCACTTCCAAAAGAGTTTGAGTAGTGACAAAGTCTAAGAAGACAATAGATGGATCACAAGAATGACTACCTAAGATATCCCCTTATTGACTTTTTGATTCATTTATATTGTTAACATTCTAAAGAATTATCAAAAAAACCTTTAGTAAAACAATCTGGTGTTCTAAAATAGGGGACAAAAAATCACAAATCCCATAAATATATATCATAAATAAATCTTCATAAAACCATTTCAAAATCACATAACAGATACGTCTTTCTATTTAAAACTCCCCAATGGTTTATGAAAACACCTTTTAAGGTTATATTTCAGAAATAATATAGTATTTTTGTCCCATTATGAAAATGTAATCCATTTTCTAATAATTAAATACCACTTCCTATCATAGTCACCCCCAAGGAAATCCCCCAAACCCCAGGAGACCCCCACCCTGGACAACCCCCAACCCCCAAGACACCCCTACCACCTTGACAACCCCCAACCCCTGGACGACCCCCACCCCCTGGACACCAACCCAAAACCTAGACACCCACACCCCATGGAAATAAATCACCCACATGGACACCCCCACCCCACCCACCCAGACATCCCCCAAGACACCCCTACCCCCTTGGACAATCCCCAACCCCCTAGACTCCCCCACACCCCGCAGACACCACCCTACCACCTAGACACCCCCACCCCCTAGACACCCCCACCCCCATGGACAGCCCCTACCCCCTAGATGGCCCCCACCCATCCCAGACACCACCTCACCACCTGGACCACACCCCCTAGATACACGCACCCCCATGGATATCCCCGCAACCCATGGACAACCCCACCCCCATGGAGACCCCCTACCCCCTTGATAGCTCCCAACCCCTGGATGGCCCCCACCCATCCTAGACACCACACCACCTCCTGGCCACCTCCCACCCCATGGAAACCCCACCACCATGGACATCACCCACCCCCATGAACATCCCCCCATGCCCTGGACACCACCCCACCACTAGACATCCCCACCCCCTGGACACCACCCCACCACCTTGGACACCACCCCACCCCTCGGACACCCCCATGGACAGCCTCCCCCTCACAACCCTGGACAGCCCCCACCCCACCCCCTGGACCCCCACCCCTTGGATACCTCCCAGCCCCCTGGACACCCCTCCCCCGAGACACCCCTACCCCTTGGATAGCCACCCCAACCAATTTAACATCCCCCACCCCCTGAATTCATAATTTAATCCTTTATGTATTAAACTAACTTATGAATTATGTGTTAATGGTGTTTGGGTATACTTGTTGTATGCATATACTTGCTGTAATTACCATATGAATTTTTTGTTAATTATGTATGTGTGTAGAGGATTATTAAATTAAAAATTAAAGTTATTCATAATTATGTATGAATAATGTGTTGTATGAGTTATTTTTGAATTCATAATGAATTCTGTATATATTCTGCAGTTATTGAAAATTGTGTAAGAATTCTGAAATTTTTATGAATTTGGTTTGAATTGAGTATGAATTGTGATTTCTTTCAGAATTGTGCAGGTATTCTTTATAGACAGCACCCCCAACCCCCGGTATGTATTCTTCAAGTATTCAGAAATGTGTATGAATTGTGTATGAATTCTATAGGCTAGTTGGGGGAAGCTGGTGGAATTATTGTAGGTGCATAGGGGAGCCTGGAATGCTGCTACAAGTACATAAATGCTATTCCAATTGTTTAAAACCGTCATCATATCTTTAAAAATAGATCTTATACCAATGGTATTATGTAAAACATTTGTAAAATTATATACCAATGTTTTACAAACCATTGGTATATGTATTTTTACTTGAAATGTACCAACGATTTATGGGAAACTATTGTTATAGAGATTATTGTTGACATTACCATTGGTTTAAAACTATTGGCAAACATTTATTCCAACATTTTCAATAAACCGTCATTATATACAAAATTTTTCAGAAATATCCCAATGGTTCTCATAGAACTATTGGGATATGCCTATACTTATGGCTCAAGACCCAATAGTTTCCCAACATTTTACAATGATTTTAAACCATCGGTAAAGATGAAATTTTCAGTTGTGTCAGAATGTATCATCTCCCGGAGTTTTTAAATCATTAATATCATCTTCAATTGAAAGTGAATATTAGATTTGAACTTTACTAGATGGAGGTAGGTTTTCAGGATCCTCCACCTCTATTTTTTGCTTCATCTTCATGGATGTATTCAGTGAAATATGGGAAGACTATTTGAACTTTTTTATTGGTCTTGAATATGTTTATTTCATTTTTGAGTTCATCGACCATGTCTATAAATTATTCGGTTGAGATCCATGTTGCTATTCCACTTTCCATTTTCTTGACCATTATCATTAGCCAATCATATCTTCATTAGAGGGCATCCTTCATGTAATCTATTTCTTATTCTTGAAGCTATGAGTGATTTTCAGTCCATGTAGAATAAATTTCTTTTGAATACATCATGGAAATATTTTTTTTTTATTTTTTTAAAGAATAAAATCTAACTAAGATTTGAATAAAAAACGTAAATGAAATAATGAGTATCTCCTCGGAAACAGAGCCATGTTTTGACACATGCCTATCGTAAGCGTATTTTTTTATATTTTCCTAGTGCAGCAAAGAGTCTGGCCAGGGATGTGTCACTTCTTCTCCATTCGATCACCTACTTAATCTAATTAACATATTAAGTAATTATTTTTGTTGTTTTATGTTTTATGAAATAAATGAATTTAATAAAATAAATGAAATGAAAAATGATATGAAACTAACATTCAATTATATATTACTATGAAATACTGAACATAATGGAATTATGGATGAAAGGATGTTCTTCCGAGAGTACTTTTGTGGAGCTCCTTCATTGAATAGATTTAAATATTATTTGTGAACACAGTCCACCGTATGTTTTCACACCTTAGTTTACCCCGGTCATGAATGAAAAGTTTACTTAGAGATCTCCAAGAACACCCTCTATACACCTCTACAATCAATGGAAAATGGTTGTAGATTAATAAGTTAAACTTTAGACAACCACAGTGAAGATTGAACCCACTATAAATTATCCTAAAAAATAACTCAAATAATATTGAAGACATGATCTTGGGTTCAATTACTTGATTAATACCTTAGAATATTCCTTAGATTAGTTTCTCTGGATCATGTGTATTATAGTTGACTATGGTAAGACGAGAAGAAGAAAAGAGGGTGGATGGGTGGATGCAATAACAAAAAGATACATGAATTTATTATAAATATAAATTAAAATTGAAAACTAAAATAGAAATAAAGAAAATAAATATATTAAGAGGAATGGGGGATTATTTGTGGCCGGCCTCTATTGGTGGAGATATCCTTCTTAGTGATTAAAAGAATGGGATGGAGAATGGGATTCTTTAAGATGTGGGAGATCCCCTCCTTTTATAAGAAGATTCCATCCTCCGAAATTTGATGAATATTTTGGCCCTATTAATGGATGATTCAATCATTTCATCCTTCATAAATGTAGTTTTACAATTTCTTGTGAATTCACCCTCAAATGTACAATTTTTTTTGACTCGCCAATAGGGAGTTATGGATTTTTTATTAAAAATGAACTTTTCTATCTGAAATATACAAGAAGCTTACTCCAAATTTATAACATCCAATTTCACCCTTAATGACATCCAAAATCCATAAAATTAATTTTGGAGGTGCCCCTATGTGTACTTGTTCCTTTAAATTTGAAAAAATTTCAATAAATTATGTTTAATCCAAGAGAGACTTCTGTTATGGTGGTGGTCTCCATGCTATTCACCCCGAAAAATATTCACATTCATTGATTTTTTAATGCCTCTAGATCGATGAATCATCCCATGGTTATGAATAAAAAATTGAAGAAAATAAAATAGATAATATTAAAAAAATATTTAATTAAGTTTGATTTATGTTTTTCATGAAATGAAAAAAATACGCTTGATGTAAAAATCTGTCCAAAATCTAGTATTAGGAACTTATCCCAATTTTTCTCAAAATACATCATAAAGCTCAAATTTATTCATATAATCTCAAATTAATAATTTTGGATCATTAAAATAATTTATAATCATACAAAAAATTAGAAAATATTATATCTATCAATTTACCCACATAAATCGTGCTTGTCTATAAGCAAAAAATCTCAACTTGGAATTCCGAGGACACAAATGTAACTAATATTCTAATTCCAAAGTAATAAAATTTAAAAAAAATCAATGTCAAATGAAACATTCAAAACACCACATAAAATATAAATTTAATTTCCAATTTTTTAAAAGAATAATTAATTCATGTATTATTCTTATCCCCTTTGAAAAAAATGGAACTTCTTATTTCATTCATCCAAACTTCTCAACTCATAATTATAAAGCATGCCACATCATGACTTACCTACCCTTTGAATTTATCCTCACATCTCTCATTATACAATTCAATTAGAGTTATGATCATATCAGGAGAACATGATCCTTATCCATAATCTTGTAAAAGAATAACATTCTCCACTTTACAAAGACAAAAGGCACATAAAATTATGAGAACTTTTCAATAAAGGTTCAAATGAATATGAGGATTAAGGTTGGAAGGATTTTATATTTTAAAAATTAAGGCTCAAGGAGGAGGTTTATCACTTCATTACAATGCATGATTCTAAAAATTGTAATGAGATTCTACCCTTAAATGTACCAACACTCACTTCCCCCAAATCTCAAGGTAAGGTCATGATCAATGTAAAACAAAATAAATTAATAATGAACCCTCTTTATTTATTTAAAATTATATATATTTTTCTCTTTTTTTTGGAAGTTTTTATTTGATCAAACCACACAAACATCACCTAACCACATACGATTTGATGTTTGTTTTTCTAGAAAATGGTGATTTTTGGTTCTCCAAAATCACTACCCATTTTCTCTTTTTTTCTTCCTTTTTGTCATTTTTGTCAGTTTTTTTAAAATTCAAGTGGAGAAAGCAATGAAGAAAAATTAATGACTCCACAACCTTATACAGTTCCCAAAATAACACCCCCACATCTATTCGTTACAATGTAAACCATCCCTTCTACAATGAATCCCTTCACCCCCACACTTCATCTTTAAAATATCATGTAAATAACAAGAGTAGGGTATGAATGGATAAAAATGGATTAAAACATGGATAATCCATATAAATGTCATTCATGGTCTCTATGGGCTAAAATAATGATTGAGGTAAAGGTGGTATTTGAGGATAAGGGGTTTGTGAAATATTCCTCAATCATTTTAAATGTTCTTTGGAATAGTCATAGATTTGACAAGTTCAAATGCATGTTCAAGTAGGTGACATGTCCCAAGATCACTCAAGAAATATGCTCAAGATAAATTGAATGTTCTTAGCCTAGAAATCCTATCAAGAATGAGAAATATTACATATTAAAATAACTAATGTAATTACTAATAATTATAAATAGATTCACATGAACATCATAAATTCAAAGCATGAAAGATGATATGGAAATTTTATTTACATGAATTAAACAATTCCTTCAAATATTGAGTAATAATTTCAATATCCATGTTTCACGTTAAAAATTAAAATTTCCATTTTACTCTTTCCATATCATAAACATTGAAATCCAAAACATGGAATCACCGGAATTTTAAGAAACTAATGTCTCCAAGATAAGTCAAGTAAAGAATTAATTCCGGTGTGGGCATGTAATTTTTATCATTAAATAATAAAAGATTTTTTGTAACAAATAAATGATTGGAGTTTAAATGATAATCATAAAAAGTGAAATCCCTTTTGAATTAATTCTTTGGTCCTCTTCTTCCAATTCTTGGGTTCTTCCTTCTAATTTCATGATCCTACAGAATAAAATTTACTCAATTAATCACAAGGATCATTTACTTTATGCTCAAAATCACAGGATGGTGTAGGACGCATGCTAGACAAATTCTTAATGTGGAATTTAAAATCAAAATTTCTAATATTTAACATTAAATTACTATAAATAAATCAATGGATAAATCTTGGTATGATACCTCAAGTTAGTCTTGATGTATTTTACTACCTCTAGAGGGAGTACCAGCTTTTATCCATAAAATTTTGATGGTTGAAGCTTCATTAATTTGAACCACCACATGTGGTACTTCCCAGCTTGCAGTTCTTTTTTATGGTTGTGGAGGACTCTATGGATAGAGAATACCATATCCTCCCCCTTCACAATTTGGTATAAATTTTATGGTGGGGGTAGTATGGAGTAGGGAACCTTCTCTTCTTTTGTTACTACTTGTGCAACCATCTTGTCTTCCAGTGCAGGATTTATGGAGGATTTAACCTCTTGAATGATTTCATCAGGCTTAGAAACATTGAAGTCATCATGATGGGGCTCTTCTAGTAGATATTCAATGACTTCATGGAGCTCCAGGAGTTCCTCAAAAGGTGTGTCATTTTTCACATCATCCTCTAAGGTGTATTATGAGTTTTCTGAATCTAAAAATTCAATAGAATTAGAAGAGAAACTCAAATTAGTTTCAACATAATTATTATAATTTGAGTTAAAGAATGTATCATCTCCATGAGGTGGTTCTCCATTAATATCATCTTCAATTAAAAGTACTTCTTGGACTCAATCCTCACTAGATAGAGATAGGTTTTCATGCTCCCTCCACATCCATTTTGGTTTCAACTTCCCAGAAGTCTTCAGTAAAATCCGAGAAGACCAGTATCACTCCCATCTTGTCCTTGATTTTTTTTAGGTCAACTTGGAGCTTATAGACCAGGACCATCAAATATTCAAGTGAGATCCATGTTTTTATGCCTCATTAGAATTTCTTGACCATTATCATCAGTATATGAGCTCTTCGTTGGAGGGCCTCCTCCATGTAGTCTATCTCTTATTCTTTCACCAGTGAGTAATTGTCATTCCACGTAGAATAATAATCATTTGAATTCATCAATGAAATTTTATTTTTTTAAACTAAAATCTATCTAATATGTAAAAATATAAAAAGTAAATGAAATAATGTTTATCTCCCCTACAATGGCACACTTTTTTGACACATGCCTGTCACAGGGAATCAAAAAAGTGTATTTTAATGTTTTCCTAGTGTAGCATAGAGACTGACCACGGTCGTCTCACTTGAGGAGCTTTCTCAGTTCATTCAACTAAATAATCTAATTCACCTAAGAAGTAATTATTATTTTTGTTTTATGTTTTAGAAAATAAAATGAATTTAATAAAATAAATGAAATAAAAAATTACAGGAAACTAACATTCAATTCTAAATTACCATGCAATGCTAAAACGGATAAAATTATGGAAGAAATGATGTTCTCCCAAGAGAACATTCAGGAAAAACCTTTATTTACCAGTTTCAAATATTATTAGTGAACACTCTCAATCGTATGTGGGCCCACCATAGTCTACCAAAGTTATGAATGAAAAGTCTACTTAGTGAGAACCTATCACACCCTCCATCCACCACCTCAATTGAGGGAAAATGGTTGTAGATTAATATGTTAAACATTAGATAAACATAGTGAGGATTACACCCACTATAACTTACCGTTATAATTAAATCAAATAATATTAAAAACAAGGTCTTGGGATCAAGAACCTGATTACTCCCTCGGTATTACCTCGAACTAGATACTCCTGATCAACATTATTACAGGCCACAATTGTAATATGAGAATATCAAAAGAGGGTGGATGGGTGGACACAATAATGAAAAAAAAGCCTGAGTTTATTAGAAATATAAATTACAATTGAAAAGTAAAACAGAAGTAAAGAAAATTAATAAATGAAATGGGAAGGGGGAATTTTGGCGACTGGCCTCCCTCAGTGGAGATCTCCATCTGGGTGCATTGAAGGTATGGGATGGAGAATGGGATGATTTGATAGGTCGGAGCTCCTCTCATTTTATAGGATGAATATGTCCTCCGAAAGTTGATGTATCTTTGTCCTATTAATGGATGATTCAGTAGTTCCAACCTTCATAGCAGTTTGTTGAAAATATCTTGTGAGTTCACCCTATAATGTTTAGATTTATTTGACATGCCAATAGGTTGTTATGGATTCTTTAATAACATTGATGTTTTCTCTCTGAAATTTCCAAGAATCTTACTCCAAATGTATAGCATCCAATTTTACACATAATGAAGTCCAAACTCCATAAAATTAATTGTGGAGGCGGCCCTATGTGTCCTTGTTCATTTATATATGTATAAATTGTAATATATGATGTTTAGACTGAGATAGTCTTCTGTTACGATAGTGGGTTCCATGTCGTCTGCCCAGAAAAATCATCAAATTCATTGATTTTTTAATGCCTCTAGATGGATGAATCATCCCATGGTATAGAATACATTATTGATTAAAATACAATTATTATTATAAAAACGGTTCACTCAATTTGGATTTATATTTTTCACGAAATGAAAAAATACCCTTGATGTAAAAATCATTCCAAAATCTAGAATTAGGCACTTTTAACCATTTTTCTCAAAACACATCATAAATCCAAAATTCTTTCATACAATATCAAATTGATAACTTTTCATAATTAATTTTCTTAAAATAATAAAAAAAAATGTATAAAACATTATATCAATCAATTCCCCCACACATAAACCATTCTTGTCCTCACGCATAAAATATCAACATGGAATTTAAAGGACACCAATGATAAAAATATTCAAATTCCAAAGTAATAAAAATTAAAAATTATCAATGTCAAATAAGAAAATCAAAAATCCATATAAAATATCAATTTAATTTTCCATTTTAAAAATAAATAATTAATTCATGTATTTTAATTATCCCCTTTGATAAAATAGAACTTATTGTTTCTTTCATTAAAGATTCTCAATTAATTATTACTAAGCCTTCCACATCATGAGTTACCTATCCTTCAAATTTTTACTCTTGTCCCAAATGATACATTTGAAGTAGAGTTATGCTCATATCATGAGAACATGAACCTTATTCATAAGCTTGTAAATGAACCAATTTTTCCACGTTACAAAGACAAAAGGAACATAAAATCATGAGAAGTTTTCAATAAATTATTAAATGACTCTGAGTCTTAATGTTGTTAGGATATGATGTTTTAAAAATTAGGGCTAAAGGAGGAGGTTTATCTCTTCTGTACAATTCATGATATCAAAAAGTTTAATGAAATTCTCCCCTTAAATGTACCAACACTCACTTCTCCCATAACTCAATGTCAGGTCATGATCAAAGTAAATCAAATTGAATGATTAATTCACCCTATTGATTTTTTTTAAAAATTTATTTTTTTTTTCATTTGTTTGAATGTTATGATTAGATATAACCTCACATCCATCACATAACCACATAAGATTTGAAGATTATTGGTCTAAAAAATGATGCTTTTTTGTTCTCCAAAATCACAACCCATTTTTCTTTATTTTCAATTCTTTTTTTTCATTTATTTTTATTTTATTTTTAAATTTCAAGAGTGGAAAACAATGAAGTACAATTAATGACTCCACAGCCTTTTATATTTCCAACAATAACACCCCAAAAACTTTTTATTACAATGTAAATAATCCCTTACACCCTGAATCCCTTCACCCCCACACCTCATATTTAAAATATCATGTAAATATAGAGAGTAAAGTATTAATGGATAGAAATGGCTTGAAACATGGATCACCCCTACAAAGGACATTCATGGTATCATTGGGCTAAAAGAAGGATTGATGTCCTGGTGGTATTTATGGATAATGGTTTTTTCAAATATTCCTAAATCATTTCAAATGTGCTTTTGTACATTCATAGATTTGAAAACTTCAAATGCATGTTCTGGCAGGTGACATGTCCCCAAATCACTCAAGAAATATGATCAAGATAAATAAGAAGTAAATGGTCTAGAAATAAACTCCCGAATGAGAAATATTACATTGGAAAATCATTAATGGCATGACTAATAATAATAAATTGATTGACATGAACTTCAGATATTCAAATCATGAAAGATGGTAGGGAAATATCATTTACATGAATTAATTAATTCCTTCAAATCATGAGTCAGAATTTCTATATCCATGTTTCAATTTAAACATTAAAATTTTCATTTTACTCATTCAATATCATTACTATTGAAATCTAAAACATGGAATCATTAGAATCCTAAGAAACTCATGTCCCCTAGATAAGTCAAGTAAATAATTAATTCAGGTGAATGCATTTAATTTTTATCATTAAAGATCAGAATAAGTTTGGGAGAAAAAAATTATTGGTGTTTAAATGATAATCATAAAAAGTGAACTCCCTTTGTAATTAATGATTTAGTCATATTGCACCAATTCTTGGGGAAGCCTTTTACTTTCATGATCCTCAAAAAGGAAAATTACTCAATTAATCTAAAGGATTATTTCATTTAAACTCAAAATTATTAGAGGAGTAGGTCACATGTTGGACTAATACCTAAAACTTAATTTGAAATCTAAATTCCTAATATTGAAAATTAAATTACTATAACGAATGTAAAGGATAATTCTTGGTTTGATCCCCCAAGTGGAACCTGATAGCTTTTACTATTACTAGAGGGAAGTATGCGCTTTTATCCATAATATTTTATAGGATTATGTTTCTTTTATTTGAACCACAACATGTGGCTCTTCCCAGCTTGTAGTTCTTTGTTCATGATGAGGAGACTCCATGTAAAGAGTATATCATATCCCCACTTTCACAATGTGTTAAAAATTTAATGGTGTAGGTAAGATGATGTAGGGAACCTCCTCTTCTTTTTCTTATACTTGTGTAACCATATTGTCTTCCTATGATGGCTTTTGGGAGGCTTCAACCTCTTATATGATTTCATCAAGCTGAGCAACATGGATCTCTTCATGATGGGGATCCTCCAGAAGATATTCAATGTCTAAAAGGAGCTCCATGAGATCCACAACATGTGCATCATTTTTCTTATCATCCTCCTAGGTGTAGTGTGAGTTTTCTAAATGGTAAAATTCAATAGAATTAGGAGAGATACTCAAATTAGTTTTAGAAAAATTAAAATAATTTGAGTTCAAGAATGTATCATCTCCCTATGTTGGTTCGACATTAATATCATCTTCAATTGAAAGTGCCTCTTGGAGTCGATCATCAATGGATAGAGGTAGGTAGTCAAGCTCCTCCACCTAGATTTTGGGTTCAACATCATGGATGTCTTCAGTGAAATATGGGAAGACCAGTGGTACTTCCTTCATGGCCTTAAATATTTTTAAGTCAACTTAGAGTTCATTGACCATGGCCATTGAATCATCTGCTGAGATCCATGTTTCTACACCTCCTTACATTTTCCTTCCCATTAACATCGGCGAATCAACTTTTCATTAGAGGGCCTCATCCATGTAGTATATTTTATGTTCTTACACATGTAAGTTATTTTCAGTCCATGTAGAATAATAATTATTTGAATTCATTATGTAATGATTTATTATGTTTTTTTTAAATGAAATATAAATAATATGTGAAAATATAAAAGGTAAATGAACTAATGAATAACTGACCGATAATGGTGCCATGTTTTGACACCAAGTATTCATAGGGAATAGAAAAATTGTATTTTTATGTTTTCCTGGTGCTGCACAGTGGCTAATCGGGGTCGTCTCAATTTAAGAGCTTTCTCTGTTAGTTCATCTACTTAATCGAATCCACCTAAGATGTAATTATTTTTTCTGTTTTATATTTTATGAAGTAAATTGAATTTAATGAAATAAATTAAATAAAAAATTTCAGGAAACTAACATTCAATTAAAAATTACCATGAAATTCTAAACTAAATGGAGTTATGGAAGAAAGGAAGTTCGCCCGATAGAACATTCAGGGAGCACCCTCATTGACCAGCTTCAAATATTCTTAATGAACACACTCCATCATATGTATGCACACCATATTCTACCACTGTTATAAATGTAAAGTATACTTAGCGATCACCAAGCACACCCTCCATCCACCTCCTCAATCGAGGGAAAATGGCTGTAGATTAGTAATGTAATCTTTAGACAACCATAGTGAGGATTAAAGCAACTATAAATAATCCTTATAATTAAATCAACGTATATTAAAAAATTAGTCTTAGGTTCAAGAACCTAATTAATCCCTTGGAATTTTGCTAATATTAGATAATTATGATCATCAGTATTACAGTTCATATTGATAAGATGAGAAGAATAAAATGGGGTGGATGGCTGGACACCATAATAAAAACAATACATGAATTTATTAGAAAAGTAAATTAAAATTGAAAACTAAAACAAAAAAAAATTCAAAATAATGGAGGAATATTTTCAGCCGGCCTATATCAGGGGAGATCTTGTTCTTGGCACCATGAACGAATGAGATATAGAATGGGATGCTTTGAGAGGTGGGAGGTCCTATCCTTTTATTGGAAGATTTAATCCTCCGAAAGATGAGGATTTTTTCCCCATTAATGGATGATTCAATTGTTTCATACTTCATAGAAGTTTTTGAAAATTAGATTGTGAATTCACCCTCCCAATATCAGCTTTATGGGATGCTCAAATAGAGGGTTATGGATTTTTATTAACAATTACTTTTTATGTCCAAAATTTCAAAGAAGCTTAATACAAATTTATAAAGTCTGATGTCACCATTAATGACATCCCAAATCCATAATATTAATTGTGGAAGCATCCCTATGTGTCATAGTTCCCTTCCATGTGAAATAATTGTAATATATGATGTGTAGGATGTGATAGAATTCTGTCACAGTTGTGGGGTCCACTTTTTCCACCCAGAAAAATATTCACCTTTATTGAATTATTAATGCCTTTAGATGGACGAATAATCCGCTGTCCAGAAGAAAAAGATGAAGAAAATAAAATAAAGACTCTAAAAAAAAAGATTCAGTCAATTTGGATTTATATTTTTCATTAAATGAAAAAAATTCCCTCGAGGTAAAACTCGGTCCAACTTCCAAAATTAGGCACCTTTCACCATTTTTCTCAAAAGACATCATAAATCCAAAATTGATAAATATAAGTTCAAATTGATAATTTGGGTTGATTAAAACAATTTAAATGTATACAAAAATTGTAGAAAATATTATCTCTCAATTCCCTCACACATAAACCGTTATTTTCCCCAATCATAAAATCTCAACATGGAATTCCGTGGACACCAATGTTACCAACGTTCAAATTTTAATTTAATAAAATTTTAAAAAACTCAATGTTGAATAAAAAATTCAAAAAAACACATAAAATATCAATTTAATTTCTCATTTATAATATAAATAATTTATTCAGGTATTTTATTTTCCGCTTTGAAAAAAATGGAATTTCTTTCTTTCATTCAAGATCTTCAATTCATTATTATTAAGCATGCCACATCCTGAATTACCTCAAATATGAGTTTTTTATCTTATATCTCATGATACAATTTATGTAGAGTTATTCTCATATCATGGGAACATTCACCTTATCCATAAGCTTGTAAAACAACTACTTTCTCCACTTTTCAAAGACAAAAGGAACAAAAAATCATAAGGACTTTTCAATAAAGGTTAAAATAAATCTAAGGCTTAAGGTTTGTAGGATTTTATTTTTCAAAAATTTAGGGTAAAGGAGGAGGTTTATCTCTTTAGTACAATGAATTATATCAAAAAGTGTAATTGAATTCTACACTTCAATGTACCAATACTCAGTTCCCCCAAAACTCAATGTGAGGTGATGATCAATGTAAATCATAATGAATGATTAATGCACCCTCTTGCATTATTGTTTAATTTTTTTTATTTTTATGATAGGTATTTTTATATAAAAACTCACATTAATAAAGTCACCACATAAAATTTGAATATTGTTGGTCTGGAAAATGGTGATTTTTGGTTCTCCAAAATCACAACCCAATTTTCTTTTTTTGTTCTTATTTGTCTTTTTTTTGATTTTTTTTAAAATTTCAAATGGGGAAAACAATAAGTAGAATTAATAACTCCAAAACCTTTTATATTTTCCACTATAACACCCTCTCATCATTTCCTTATAGTGTAAATTATCCCTTCCATCATGTATCCCTTCACCCCACACTTCATCTTTAAAATATCATTAAAATACCAAAAGTCAGGTTAGTATGGATAAAAATGGCTTGAAACATGGCTCATCCCTATAAAGATCATTAATGATCTCTATAGGATAAAAAAAGGAATGATTTAAAGGTTATATTTATGGATAAAGGTATCTTCAATGGTGCCTCAATCATTTTAAATATTCTTTTGTATAGTCATAGATTTGAATATTTCAAATGCAAGTTCTGGCAGGAGAAATTTTCCATGATCACTCAAGAAATATGCTCAAGATAAATTGGGAGTACTCGGTCTAGAAATCCACTCTGGAATGAGAAATATTAAATTATACAATCAATAATGGCATGAATAATAATAATAAATTGATTCAAATGAACTTCAGAAATTCAAAGCATGAAATATGGTAGAGAAATTTCATTTACATGAATCAATCGATTCCGTCAAATCACGATTCATAAATTAAATATCCATGTTTCACATTAAACATTAAATTTCCATTTTAATAATCCAATATCATTATCATTGAAATCTAAAACATGGAATTACAGGAATCCTAATAAACTAATGTCTCTTAGATATGTCACTTAAAGCGTTAATTCATGTATGGGCATGAAATTTTTATCATTAAAGATCCAAAGATGTTTTGGACCAAATAAATGAAAGGAGATTAAATGATAATCATAAAAATTGAACTCCCTTTTGAATTAAATATTTTTTTACTATTCCTAGAAATCTTGGGGATTCCTTCTAATTTCTTGATCCTAAAAAACACAAATTACTCAATTAATCCCAAGGATCGTTTCATTTATGCTCAAAATGATAAGAGGGAGTCGACCACATGCTTGACTAATTTCCAATACTGAATTATGAAATCTAAATTACTAATATTGAAAATATAATTACTATAAATAAAGTAATGGATAAATCATGGTATGATCCCCAAGTGGGCCATGATCTTTTACTGCCTCTATAGGGCAGTACCAGCTTTTATACATAATCTGTTGGCGGATAAAGCTTTATTGATTTAAACAACCACATGTGGCTCTTCCCAGCTTGTAGTTCATTGGCCTTGTTGAAGAGGACTCCATGGATAGAGTATACCATATCACCCCCTTCACAATGTGGTACAACATTTATAGCGGGGGTAGGATGATGTAGGGAACCTCCTTTTCTTTGGTTTCTACTTATGCAACCATCTTTTCTTCCAGTGTCAGCTTCATAGAGGCTTCAAATTCATGTCTGATTTCATCAGGCTCAACAACATGGATCTCATCATGATAGGGATCCTCTAGTATATATTCAATGTATTTAGGGAGCTAAAGAGTTCCTGAACATGTGCATCATTTTTCACAGCTTCCTCTAAGGCGTAGTTTGAGTTTGTTGAATCTAAAAATTTAGTAGAATTATAAGAGATACCAAAATTAGTTTCAACAAAATTAAAATTATTTCGGTTCAATATTGTATCATATCCATGAGTTGTTTCCACATTAATATCGTCTTAAATTTAAAGTTCCTCTTGGAGTCAATTTTCACTGGATGGAGGTTGGCAGTCAGGCTCCTCCACCTCAATTTTGGCTTTAACATCATGGATGTCTTCAGTGAAATCCGGGAAGACC
The DNA here is from genome assembly GCA_963277665.1 of Viscum album. Classification (NCBI taxonomy): domain Eukaryota; kingdom Viridiplantae; phylum Streptophyta; class Magnoliopsida; order Santalales; family Viscaceae; genus Viscum; species Viscum album. Next base: position 1,304,179,041 of record OY728141.1, read on the forward strand.
AGTGAAACCTCCTTATTGTCCTTATATATTTTTAAGTCAATATGGAGTTCATCGACCATGGCCATAAAATCTTATGATGAGATCTATGTTTCCATGCCTCTTTCCATTTGCATGACCATTATCATCAGTGCGTTAAATCTTCGTTGGAGGTCCTCCTACATGTAATCTATTTCTTGTTCTTTCACCTTTGACTAATTGTCAGTCCATATAGAATAACAACCATTTGACTTGAACATGTAAAAAAAATTTAGTTCTTTTTATAAAATTAAATCTAACTAAAATGTAAAAATAGAAAATGTAAATGAACTAATGATTAGATCCATGAAAAATCCACCATGTTTTGTCACACACCTATCATAAGCCAAGTAAAAATCTTATTTTTTTATTTTCCTAGTGCAGCAAAGAGGCTGACCAAGGTCGTCTGACTTGAGGAGCTTTCATAGTTCGTTCACCTACTTAATCTAATTGACCTAAGAAGTAATTTTTTTATGTTCTATGAAATAAATTGAATTTTATAAAATAAATGACATTAAAAATGATAGGAATATAACAATAAATGAAAAATGAACAATGAAATAATAAATATAATGAAATTATGGAAGAAAGGATGTTACCCTGAAAAAACATTCTCGGAGCACCTTCATTGACTAGCATAAACTATTATTAGTGAAAACACTCCATCCTATGTGTGAAAACCTTAGTATACCTAGGTTTGGAATGAAAATTCTAAATAGAAATCACCAAGCACACCCTCCATCCACCTCCTCAGTTGAGGGAAAAGGGATGTAGATTAAGAAGTTAAAATATTGACAACCAAAATAAAGATTACACACACTATAAATTATCCTTTGAATTAACTCAAATAGTATTAAAAACATGGTCTTGGGTTCAATAAACTGATTAATCCATCGAGATATTACTAAAATTAGTTACTCATGATCACAAGTAATATAGTTCATGATTGTATGATGAGAAGAAGAAATGTGGGTGAATGGGTGGACACAATAATAAAAACAATGAATGAATTTATTAGAAATTTAAATTAAAATTGAAAACTAAAATAAAAATTAAAAAAATAAATAAATTATAAAGAAATGGGAAAAATTTGTGGCCGATATCCCTCCTTGGAGAACTCATTCTTGGTTCCTTGAAAGAACCAGATAAAGAATAGGCTGCTTCGAGAGGTGGGAGCTCCTCTCATTTTATAGGAAGATTATGTCCTCCAATATATGAAACATCTTTGGCCTAATTAATGGATGTTTAAGTTGTTTCATCCTTCATATTTTTTTTAAAAAATATTATGTACTTTCACCCCCTAAATTTCATCTTTATTGGACATGAAAATATGGAGTAATATATTTTTTATTATAGATGACTTTTTCTTTCCGAAATTTCCAAGAAGTTTATTTCAAATATATAATGACTTCCAAACACCTTAAAATTAATTTTGGAGGCTCTATTATGTGTCCTTGATCCCTTCAATGTGGAATAATTTAAATATATGATGTTTTGGCTGAGAGAGACTTCCGTTACAGTGGTGGGGTCCACACTATCCGCCTGGAAAAAAATTCACTTTTATTGTCTTTGTAATGCCTCTAGATGGATGAATCATCCCCTGGTATATGAGACAAAGTTGAAGAAAATAAAATAAGGATTACAAAAAACGATTAACAAAATTTGGATTTATATTTTTCATGAAATGAAAACAATAACCTTGATGTAAAAAACGTTCCAAAATCTAGAATTAGGCACTTTTCACCTTTATGCTCAAAACACATCATAAATAATAAATTGTTTTGATATAAACTCTAATTGATAATTTTGGAAGATTAAAAAAGTTGAAATGCATACTAAAAATATAGAAAATATTATCTCTATCAATTCCCCCCACACTTAAACTGTGATTTTCCTCAAGCATAAAATCTCAACATGGAATTCTGAGGATACCAATGTTCCCAATATTCAAATAAAAAAGTAATAAAATTGTAAAAATTTCAATGTCAAATAAAATATTCAAAAATACACATAAAATATCAATTCAATTTCCCATTTTAATTGAAATAATTCATTCATGTAATTTATTTTTCTCTTTTGAAAAAATGGAACTTCTTCTTTCTTTAATTATATCTTTTCAATTCATTATTATTAAGCATGACACATCATGAAGTACCTCACCTTTGAATTTTGACTCTCATATCCCATGATACAATTCATGTAGATTTATGTTCATATCATTAGAACATTCACCTTATCTATAAGCTTGTATGAGAACTACTTTCTCTAGTTTACAAAGACAAAAGGCACATAAAATCAGGATGATATTTCAATAAAGGTTCAATTGACTCTGAGGATTAATGTTGAGAGGATTTGTTTTTTAAAAAATTTAGGTAAAAGGATGATTTATATCTCTTAAGTACAATTCATGGTATCAAAAATTGTAATTAAATTATCCCTTTCAATGCACCAATACTATCTTCCCCCAAAAACTCAACGCAACGTCATGATTAAAATAAAGCATAATGAATGGTTTATGAATCCTCTTGATTTTTTTTAAATATTAATTTTTTTTCTTTTTAGGAAAGTTACTATTAGATCAAACCTTACATCCATCACCTAACCACATACGATTTTATGATTTTCGCTCTAGAAAATTGTAATTTTTGGTTCTCCCAAATCACATCCCATTTTTCTATGTTTTATACATTTTTGTCACTTTTTTTATTTTTTTTAATTCAAGAGGGTAAAACAATGAAATACAATGAATGAATCCACAAAAATTTACAAGTCCCACAATAACACCCCCACACCGTTTTAATACAATGTAACCCATCCCTTAAACAATGAATCCCTTCACCCCCACACTCAATCTTTAAAATATCCTGAAAATTTAAAGAGTAGGGTAGGAATAGATAAAAATTTAATTAAACAAGGCTTATCCCTATAAAGGACATTCATGGTCTCTGTGGGATAAAATAAGGATTTATGTAAAGGTGGTATTTAAGGATACGGGTTTCTTCAATGATGCCACAATCATTTTAAATGTGCTTTTGTACAGTCATATATTTGAAAAGTTCAAATGCATGTTATGGAAGGTGACAAGCCCCAAGATCTTTCAAGAAATATTCTCAAGATAAATATGAAGCACTCAGTCTAGAAATAATCTTAGGAGTGAGAAATATTACTTTGGAAAATCACTAATGGTATGATTAATAATAATAAATCGATTCACATGGACATTATAAATTCAAAGCATGGAAGATGTTAGGGAAGTTTCATTTACATCAATCCAATAATTCCTTTAAATAAAGAGTCTTAATTTCAATATCCATGTTTCAATATAAACATTAAAATTGCCATTTTACTCTTTCAATCCCAATAACATTGAAATCTAAAACATGGAATCACTAGATTCCTAAGAAACTCATGTCTCCTAGATAAGTCATGTAATACATTAATTTAGGTGTGGGCATGTAATTTTAGTCATTAAAGATAAAAATTTGATTTGGACCCAAAAAATTAAAGGAGATTAAATTATATTCATAAAAGTTAAATCCCTTATGAATTAAAGCTTTGGTCCTCCTCCTCCAAAGGTCGTGGCTTCCTTCTAATTTCATGATCCTACAAAAGAAAAATTAATCAATTAATCACAATGATTGTTTAATTTATGCTCAATATTAGAAGAAGGTGTAGGTCGAATGCTCGACGAATTCCTAATACTAAAATTGAAATCTATTTTCATAATATTGAAAATTAAATAGCTATAAATATTCTAACGTATAATCCTTGGTATGATCCACCAAGTGGGCACCAAAATCTTTTACTATCTTTAGAGGGAAGTACCAACTTTTAACCATAATTTGTCGGTGGATGAAGCTTCTTTAATTTGAACCACCACATGTGGCTCTCCCCCAATTGTAGTTCTTCATTCTTGTTGAGAAGGACCCAATGGATAGAGTATACCAAGTCCTCCCCCATCAAAATTTGGTACAGCTTTCATGGAGGGGGTATGATGAAGTAGGGAACCTCCTTATCTATTTTTGATACTTATGCAATAATCACTACTGGAAATAAGATCTATAACAATGGTTTTAGGAAAAAAGTTGGTATAGTTCACTTATATGGAGCTATACCAAAATATTGGAAAAACCTGTTGGTATAGGTCCCTAATTTGGACATATACCAACAGTTTTCAAAAAACCATTGGTAGAGGTCCCAAAATCAATGAATCTATACCAACGGTTCTCCAAACCGTTGGTAAAGGTCTATACTAATGGTTATGATAACCCTTGGTATAGTTACATGTTTTTTTATGGAATATACTTACAGAGAACATTAAATAAATCAAAACATAAAATATTTATGATAATATATATATATATATTAATGAAATTATGTTAACAAAAGGTAGGTTAGGTTAGTGGCTAGGTCATTCAATGATAAACCAGAGGTACTGGGATCAAAACCAATAGGGTGCTTCTTTTTTGAAATATATAGACAAATGGTTTTATAGAACCGTTGGAATATATTTTTCATATTACTCACACCAATGATTTTGAAAACCATTTTTATAGGTCTATGCAAATGGTTTTTCCAAAACAGTTGGTATAGACCTATCCCACAGGCTTACTATCCAACGGTTCTCCAAACCCTTGGTATATGATATACCAATGGTTTGGAGGCTAATACCAATTGTTTCAAATAGTTGGTGTATGGTTTTTTCAAGCATTGAATCTTGTCTTCCAGTACAGGGTTCATAGAGACTTCATCCTCATGTCTGATTTCATCATGCTCAAAAACATGGATCTCGTCATGATGAGGCTCCTCCAGTAGATATTCAATATCATTAGGGAGCTCAAGGAGTTCCTCAACAGGTTCGTTGTCTTTCAAATTATCCAATAAGGTGTAGTATGTGTTTTTTGAATCTAAAAATTCAATATATTTTGGGGAGATAATCAAATTAGTTTCAACAAAATTAAAATAATTTGAGATGGAGAATGTATCATATCCTTGAGCTGGATTGACATTAATTTATTTTTTAATTGAAAGTGACTCTTGGAGTCAATATTCACTGGATAGAGGTAGGTAGTCAGGCTCCTCCACCTCGATTTTAGCTTCAACTTCATGAACGTATTCAGTAAAATATGGGAAGACTAGTGGCACTTCCTTCTTGGCCTTGAATATTTTTAGCCAACTTGGATTTCGTCGACCATTTCCAACAAATAATCATGTGATATCCATGTTATTATGATTCATTCTATTTTCTTGAAAATTATCATCAGTGCATAAACTCTTCATTGTAGGGCCTCCTCCATGTAGTATATTTATTATTCTTTCATCTGTGAGTAATTTTCAGTCAATGTAGAGTAATAAGAATTTTAATTCATCATGAAATTATTTTTTAGTTTTTTGTTTAAAAATTAAATATAACTAAGATGTCAAAATAGAAAAGGTAACTGAACAAATGATTAGATCACCGGAAAAGGCACCATGTTTTGACAAATGCCTATTATGGGGCATGGAAAAAAGAGTAATGTTATGTTTTCTTAATACAACATAGAGGTTGAATATGGTCGTCTCATTTGAGGATCTTTCTCAATTCATTCACCTACATAATCTAATTTACCTACGAATTATTTTTTTTGTTTTACTGTTTATGAAATAAATTGAATTTAATAAAAAAATGAAATGAAAAATGATAGGAAACTAACATTATATTCTAAATTGCCATGTAATTCTACATATAATGGAATTGTGGAAGAAAGAAAGTTAACCTGAGAGAACTTTCAGGGAACACTGTCATTGACCAGCTTCAAAAATTCTTCGTGAACATACTCCATTGTATGTGTGCACATAATACTCGACCCTAGTTTTGAATGAAAAGTTTATTTAGTGATCAAAAAGAAATCCTCCAATAAACCTCCTTAACTGAGGGAAAATGTTTACAGATTAAGAAGTTATACTTTAGAAAACCATAGTGATCATAACACCTACTATAAATTATCCATAGATATAACTCAAAGAATAGTAAAAAATTGGTCCTGGGTTCAAGAACCAGATTACTCCCTCTAGATATTCCATGGATTAGATACTCATGATCATGAGTATTATAGTTCACAATGGTAAGATAATAAGAAGAACATAAGGTAGACTAGTGAACACAATAATAAAAATAATGCATGAATTTTCTAGAAATATAAATTAAAATTGTATACTAAAACAAAAAATAAAGAAAATACATAAATTAAAAAGAAAGGGAAAAGATTTGTGGATATAATGCCTTAGTGGAGATCTCATTCTTGGTTCTTTGAAGGAATGTGAAGGATAATGGGATGCTTTGAGAGGCGGGAGCTCATCTTCTTTTATTGGTAGATTCTATCCTTTGAAATTTGATGAATTTATTCCCCATTAATGGTTGATTAGACGTTCTATCCTTCAAAAATGTGGTTTAAAAATATATTGTGCATACACCCCCCAAATTTAATCTTTATTGGTGGAAAAAATATAGAGTTATGGATTTTTTATTAAAAATGAATTTTTCTATCTGAGAATTCCAAGATCCTTCCTCAAAATGTTTAAATTCTGATGTCACCCTTAATGACATCCAAAATCAATAAATTTAATTTTGGAGGCACCCCTAGGTGTACTAGTTCTATTCCATGAGAAATAATTGAAATATATTACTTGTAGGTCGATATAGACTTTTGTTATGGTTGTGGGGTCCAGGCTATCCACCCAGAAAAATATTCACATTCATTGATTTTTAATGCCTCTAGATGGACGAATCATGTTACACAACATGTTTTTCTAAAAATAAATTGAAATGTATGGAACTTTGTTTTAAGTAGATATTTATAACTTGGCTTCAAACATATTTTTTCCACTTCTATTTTTTGAATTTCAAGAAATTGTCATCTACAATTGTGTTCAGAATGTTATTTGGAGTCTAATAAAATCAACTTGTTTTTTTGAGTAGTAACATAACCTTATGAATAGTAAGATGACCCTAATTAATAGTAAGATTTTTTATTACATTATTTTCTTAAGGCATTAATATAATAACCTCTCGATTAATTTTTCATTATGATATATAAGTAGTTATAGAAATAGAATTATTAATTTTTGAATTAAGTATGATTTTATTTAAAAATTAAATTAATAATATTTAAAAAAATATTTTATAAAATTGGACTTCATTTAGGAATTAAAAACATTGAAAAATTGTTTGGATATATTTTTGGGATTTTTTTGAAATTATTTTATTTTCTATGGATAGTGAAATACGATAAAATATCGTATAATCAAATTATCAGTAAAATACACTATTTATGACATAATAAGTAATCTAAGGCCAAATAGTTCTTAATAAAATTCCATTACTACTTTTTGAGGTCACATGAACTAAAAATATTCACAATCATGGGAAAATATATTATAATAATGATTAAAATAATGAAAATATACCCCCTCACCTCCACTATAAATACCACCCTCACTCCCATCTTTTTTCCACACCTCTCAAGTATTGAGACATGCCTATGTCTTGCAAAATAATCCTCCCAAGGATCTTCCCCACATCCTAGATCTGATGGTCTCACCAAAAGTCCAAAAACGAAGCCCTTAATAAGTATCTCAAGGACAAGAGATCTAGAGGTAAACATGCTCTTTTATTTTCCTTCTTTTCTTTCATTTTGTGTTATTCTCTTATTTTCCATTCGGATTATGTTGGGATATTTCATTTTATATCCCCAATTAATATCAATATTATGTAATAGTGATGAAATATCTTCTTTATCTCATCAAACTATTTTTATTAAATTTTATGAGACGCTGTTAGGCATCCGAATTTTGGTTATAAATTTATAAATTTTTCTTTTATTACAATTTTTTTTTATTTTCTTCTTCATTACTCAACTCTTCTTAAAAAAGAGGAATGAAAGCTCCATAATATTTTATATTCTAGATGATACCATGTTAATGGAAAATTCATTATCAATATTTTTCTCATCTCCCACTTATTCAAAGAATTAAAAACATTTTCCATGATGTGTCAAATTACCAACATCGTGGCTGATGTGATTTCATTTTTTATTAAATCCATCAAGACTAGCCATGAAACCATTTTTATGGTTTAAAATTGTTATAATGTATATATTATGTCTCATCTAGGGTTCTATAATTCATTAATTACCAGGGTTTCAATTTATAAAACAAAATGAGGTTGTTATTATCAAAGAACCACTAAAATAATCTAAATTAACATCATTAATGTTTTATCTCATGAATCATCCTCATTTAAGAATTAAAAATGATAAATGGTATAATTTCTGGTACTAGAAATATTTAAAAACTACTTCATTCCAATTATTGTGTTTCTCTTCCAATTGACAAGAACATCTATCATGAACCAATCTTGGAAATCATGTAAAGAAGTCACCCAAAAATAGTGCAAGGAGAAAAATACGAACAATTAAAGGGTGAAATGACGTTATGAAATGAAAATATAAGATTTCATAAACATAAAAATATTACTTTAAAATGGTAATAACACTATTTTAACCATTATACAGGACGTTTAAACATGTTTTAAATAAGACAAACCCAAGGTAAGGGAATTCTTAACCCGATTTCCATTCTTTGGGTTAACCTTCTACTTTTTTATTTATGTGCTATTGAAATTGATTGTGCGATAAGTTTTTCTTATATAATGTTGAATAATGTATAATTACAGTGCATATTCATATTCCATCTACTCTTTTATTTTTCACTTTAATTATACGATAGTTATAATGGGTTTTCCTTTTAAAATCCTCTTTTAAAATTATGTTTTACAATGTTCAAAAGAAATGTTTTTATGCTAGAAGTCATGTTGTATGATTAAATTATAGTCCATTGGAATTGTTTATGGTGAAGTGTGGAACCTGTATCTCCCTCCAATGCATTGGGTATGTGTATGTTGGAGGACATCCATATGGTTACTCCAAGTGGAACTGCGATGGTTACACAAATAGTATGGTAGCTGTGAGGGTTGAAAATTATAAGGTAGTTGAGAGGGCTATAATATTATGTAAGTAATGGCCCCATGATACCTTTATGGTTCTAATTATGTTCTAATATGTTGTGTAAATTTCATGTTTCACAAAGTATGTATACATACACAGGTGATAATTATGTCTTTTGAAAATGATTTCTTAAGTTACAAGTATTCATGGACTAATGTGATCTTCCTTTATTGTTATATCCCTTACTATGTTTTTGTTCTAATACCTAGTTTTAAATGATTTTCATAGGTTAATGGATGTGTAATAAAAATAAGGAAGCAATGTTAAATGTTAAAGAATTGTCAAGTAATCATGTTTTATGTTTTAATGATTTATCTTTTGAAAAATAATGAAACTATTTTATGGTATCCACTCTGTAATAATATGTAATGTCATGAATTTTGTATGTACAAATTCTATAAAGATATAAAATTGAAAAGATACTCAATGTAAACTGAAGTTTTTTTATTGACTACATTCAAGATTATGCGTGTACTAAGGTCAGGTCTTTATAGTTTGTTTTAGAGGATGGTTTAGATAAATTTATGGGATTGGATGATGTTAAAAGAATACCATAGAAGATTTTTACTCAATGATTAATTTTAAATGTTATATCATTTAAATGTCACCATGTTTCTTCGTCTAATTTATGTTCATTTAAAATGGTTGTCTACAGAAGAAACAGAGAAGATGAAGAGGAGGGGCACTGACAGAACGACATCCTTCTGAATATGCAGCCTGGAATGGTAGAGATTGGAACCGAACAGTTTGTGATTTTAATGGATTATCTCACACATGCAATAAATGGTGGTGACATCCATAAAATAGAAAAACTGGTGGTACCACAATGAAACATGACAATAGTGGAACATTTTTTGAGGAAACACCCCCTTGATTTCAATGGATATTCTGACCCAGTAGCAGCTGAATGATGGATTGAAGCCCTTAAAAAGATATTTGATGTTATGGGAAGTTTAGAAAATCAGAAGGTATGCCTTTCAATTTATCATTTCGAAGGTGAATATAATCAGTAGTGGTCAATGGTAAAGAATATCTGGGATAGAGAGGATTTTAATTCCTTAGAGTGGGATGAATTTAAAATCCTTTTACTTGAAAAATATTTTCCTACTGTAGTGCCACATAGGATGGAGAAGAATTTAATTGAATTAAACAGAAGGAGGAAGATTCGGTGGCCATGTACGAAGCAAACATAATTAACTGGTGAGGTATGCTCCAAATCTTATTCTGGATATTGATAGAAAAACCAACCACTTTTTGTAACACCCCAAGTAAATAAAGAATATGAAATTTTCACATTTATCCATATTTGTGAATAAAATATTAATATTACTTTAAAGGGAACACTATGCTCGATGGCATACCCAATACACAACAATGAGTTTCTTGGGAATCTTACGTTGCACTCTAATAATAAAATAATATTATTTTAAATGGTAGTTAACGCCTAGCTGTTGAAATGGCGGGAGTGAACAGAACTAACTAAAAAATTATTATATATGTTTTTAAAATATTTTTACTTTTTACAATAAATGTTAGAGGATTAAAAATGTGAATGAATCCAATTTTAAGCGTAAAAATTCTAATATTCTTTAAAATGTCGATTAATTGTCTTTTGATGGAGAACCTCTTTTAAATACACTTTTTGACAATTTTATGTGTTATATTTGACATAATAAAATTCTTCTTTAGAATCAGGACATCAAAATTTACATTGTGTAAATTTTTGGTATTTTTCTGATAAAGTTCATTTTTTAATGAATAGTGAAAAATGTGGTATTTTAATTCAAAACCTCTTTTGATATTATTTATTTATATGATTAGATTATATTTTTAATTGGTTTTAAAGTGAAATTAGAATATATTTTTACCATTTAATCCAATAGTGGTCTTTGGAATTAATTTCATTTTGAAATTGGACTTAAACTAATGTCAATCTTTTGATACTTGTTGTTTCATAAAAACACGCTATTTGCTCTGATAGTAGGAATTAATCATTAAATTAATTAATGTATCTTATATGTATTGATTTTTTTAAAATAGACATCATTTTTGAATTCAGAATATCAAATAGAGGTTAGGGAAAAGTTTTGGTATTTTTTTGAAAAACTTAATTTTTTGATGAATAGTGAAACCCCTAAGTGGTATTAAAAAAACAGATTTTTCATTTAAATGTAATTTTACCACCTCTGTGTTTCGAATATCAAAAACCCGACATACATGGTTGTCATTAATAAGTAAAATTTGGTTCAATAGGATTAAATTTTTTTTGGTGAATAGTAACTTTTAAGTTTTAATCGCGATTAGAGGTAATTAGTGTAGTTTAAGGTAAAAATAATGTTTTAATAGTTTGAAATGACCTAGACACATGTCCTAACCTTATTGGATGTATCATGGACGACCAAGACAATACATGGGTCTCCTTGGGGACCCCATGGAGCCACTTTTGTAGGAAAATCACATTAATACCTTTTTATTTAAAGTTAAAATAAAAATGTCACAAACATTAGTTGTTTTACTAAAACAATTTTTAACTGGGGTTATACAAGTCATATTTTTGACTATAAATATTCACTAGAAATATAAAAAGATTTAATAAATAATTATTTTTATTTTTATTTTTTAGACATTAAATAAATTAAATTATTTATGATACCATGATGATGCAGCGATTACCTCATTATTTAACGATTAAAAAAAATGAAATGATAATGTAAAATCTAAGACCTACACATGTAAAAAACCTATTGGATGGGTGTATTTCGAACTATTATTACCTTATCCTAGAAATAAATAATTTTCGGACCTTTTAAATCCGAAAATCATTTTATAATAAAGTACCCTTTTATAACTTTCCAAGAGTGCCCCTCCTCTCCTCTTATAAAAGGCCCCCACCTCTACCACCATACACACATCTCTCAAGCCTTTGGATCGGCCAAACCCTACCCATTTCATCTCTCCACATCCCTCTATTCATTATTGAATCCTCACTTTGGGCACAATCCTTTCCATGGAACCCTTTGAGCTCAAATCAAAGAGAGTTACCCGATTTAAAGGTAATGTCTTCCCTTGTGTTCTTTTGTTTTATTTTTCTTCTCCAAACCCCTAAACTCTTTTTATTATTATTTTTGTAACAAAAATAGTATATTAAATATATTAGGATGTTGTTATAATATGTATTAATGCTACACTTTCACACACCTCCGTATAATGGTTAAAGAACATACTGTTTCTATGGATGGCGAATTACTGCCTCACGAAACGATGATTTTTCAATATTATTTTTAACACCTTAAAAGGTGGATATTAAGATGTCACTATATTTATATATGATATATAATATGTCTTTTTTTTCATTAATCTTCTGTATTTTTCATTTATGGAATACCTTTATGGTTTCCATTATGGGTAAATGCGATATCTTCGTTTTAGGAAGTGCGGACTATCGCCCCCTCAAAGTGATTTGATTCGTTAATGCCATATGTGGGACGTATATAGGATGGAATTAATGGTATTACATATGATATCCTAATGGAATTATAATAAACCTCTATATCATTATTATTTAATTTCCTTGAATACAAAAAAAATAAAGAAAAAAGAAATGAAAGTATCGTTCATGCGTACGAACGACTTACCGTCTCCATGAACGGTACATTTCATTTCTTATCTCCAAATGTTATGTACTATTACAAGTACATATATATAATGGATATATATGTAATATATTACATCTATATGATGGATATAATTCTGGAATTATAATATATATATCTCTCATTTTGTTTTAATTCCATTAATATGACAAAAAATGAAAGTAGCGTTCATGCGTACGTACGTCCTACCATCTCCATGAATGGTGCTTTTAATTTTTCATCTCAAAATGATATGGAATAGTATAAAATGAATATATAATGGATATATATGATATTTAAAACATCAATACTATTCTGGATATGATGTACCTATAACTAAATTGAAAATTCTTTTCCAACAAGTTCGATTTTTACTCATGTACTGAACATCGACAAAAACGTCTGATATGAACTCACTTTATTAACCAATTATTATAACCTTATAATATGTGATATTAACTGAATAATAATATCTAAATTATGTCCTTCAGAAATTATAAATTGACCAAATTTTATTATTTAGGAGATTAATGAACGATCGAGTCATGTCGGACATGAGGTAAGGGATCCTACCCCTCTCTTTCTTTTTATGTACACTCTTTTATGTCATTCCTTTTAAGCTCATAGTTATTATGATTAGGATATTATTTTATATTACCCCTACTGTAATTTTTATGTTCATATGATGAGAGACCCTATTTTATATCATCAATTAATTTTGGATGCTTTGAGTGACGCCGTTAGGCTGCCAAATTTTCGTAAGAGATATAACCTCTCTCTTTTTTTAAGTACTCTCCATTATGTCACTTATTTTAAGCTCCAATTTGTTTTGACGGGGGATGTTATTTTATATTCCAATTTCTTTACATTTTATTTTAATATTATGAGGGACCCTATTTGATCTCATCAATCCATTTTTGGAAGTGTTAAGTGGCGCCGTTAGGCTGCCGAGTTTTTGTAAGGGATTTTTCATCTCACTTTTAGTCATGTGAGATTTATGCTACATTTGCGACCATTTACTTTGATTGGTGTATGTACTTCCCATTATTATACTCTTTGTGTAATATAATTTCATTTATGGGTATTTACATATTCATTGTATGACCCTTCTTCAATGGGGTGCACGTTTCGAAAGTTTCCCAAGTCGGTAACGGAACCTTTCACCCTCCTCTTTTTAAAAGACTTATTTTGTTATGTGTTTTAAATCACATAATATTATGTTGGGATATGTTATTCTATATCATTATTGGTGTAAATTGTTTTCCAAGTGATGAGATACCCTTTTTATCTCTTATCATCTCTTTTTCGGAATTTTGAAGTGACACCGTTAGGCTGTCGAATTTTTGCAAGGGAACTTCTTAACCCAATTTTGATTCTTTGGGATAAAATTGTACTCCTTGAATATGTCGTTCTATGAATATGTGTTAATGTACTATGATTGTTTTACACTTAATATCCAATTATATTTGGTGTATTTGTTTGTCACACATAATTATGTAATTGATTTATCCTTAATCGAAGGATACCATCTTTGTACGGGACTTCGTCTCAATCTACTTTCATTGAGGCATATTATGTTTTATACACAACTTTATTTTATACGGTGTATAAACCCATTTTACTTTTATGTTTATCCAAAAGGAATCTTTTTATACGAAGCATTTTACTAAAAGAAGAAAGCGAATGTTTTTGTCGTACGTATGCGACGACAACAACGTTTCTGCCGCTGTGACCATTATTTGAGTTTCGGCTTCCTCTACAAGATATACTTTTTTAATTGAAAAATAAATACCATGTTTTAATTTTATTTTATTTTGGTATTGAAAATGGTTTTCATAAATTTTTATATCAATATGTTTTATTGATATCTTTTGATTCAAAAGTGGAAATGTTATATTTCCTTTATGCATGTTTTATGTGATACGATTATGTTATGGTTCTTGGATATTATTATGAAGACGGGTGGTTCCGTGATAAACTAAGGGCAGGTGACCCCGATATATCTCTCCAATGCATTGGGTAACGCGAAGGGGTTAAACATTAAGGGTTCTCCGAAGAGATTTGGGGAATATACTATGATGGGTATTCCAAACGTAACCAAGAGGGTTACTCACCACGTAAGAATGTTATAAATGCCTCATGTTACCTTTATGCCTTATGATTTCTATGATTTATTCATGATTTGATGAGGTATGTCAAAATGATTTTGTTTTATGAGTAAAGTATGATTTCATACATGGACTAATATTTTCTTTTCATTCTTTTATATCCCTTACTGAGCTTTTTATGCTCATCCCAAGTTTGTGAAATGTTTTTCACAGGTCAAGGGAAAGATGCATGATATGATGATAGTGTCAAGAAAGTGTCAAGAAAGAATCTATGTTTTATTTTAAATATGTTTTTGTTGAAGGGAAAAAACGAATACTATCTTTTATGTAACCACATTGTTTAAATGTGGAATGTAATTCATGATTTATGATCTAATTCTCTAAAACTCTAAACCTGAAAAGATCCTCAATGTGAATTATTCATTTAATTCAATATTCTGTAAGGTTTAAGGCTGAGGCCTTATAGTTGGTATCAAAGGTCGGTTTAGATAACATTAGAGGTTAGGGTATTCTCTAGGCATAAGTGACATTACCATAATGGTTAGGATTTCAGAAAGAGTCCTAGTTTTTGAGTAAGTATATCTTAGTGTTTATCTTCCACATTAGTACATGATGGTTTTATTGATATACTCACACTGAAATTTTTGTTTTTAGTGAATGGATGGATCTAGTAGGCACCCAAGTGACAATAGGTTTGAAGGAAACTGCAGTGGTTCTCTGATTAAGAGACTGGATGAAATGGGGGGTATAATGAGGAAACTCGTGGTTATTCTAAACCAACTATCAAGGAGTCATGATCAACCACTTGTACCTTGGTATGTTCTATAATGCATCATGTATGAGATGACCAATCGATGTGGAGGTTCAGGTAATAATTATAAAGGTAACCATTAGGGTTTATATGATCCTTACTTTTGAGGTAATTATGGGTTATTATATATTATGACGGAAAATGAAAGGCATGAGATAAACTTGATGTTAAAAACTGTTATGATTATTTTTAATGATTTTTTTGGGGAATGTTTTAAGAATTATATAGTTTTGGAAAATGGACAACACGCAGACCGTGTGACAACCCGTCGTGTCGGACAAAGGTGCGAGAATCTAACCCACAACCAAAGTGCGACTAGTGTTTATTGCCTACCACTGGACTACGTGATGTCCCTAGTTAGTTTGATGAATTATTTTTAGTTAGATGATTTTAGGAATCAAGAGTAAGTTTATTTTGGGTTATCTATGGAAATGATTAACCTATCATGGAGGATATGTGATTAAGTTAATTACTTTTCAATATGAGAATTTAAGGGTAACTGATGTTATTTGGAGATAAAAGTTAATTTGTACCTTGGAAGACTATGTGATTAAATCCATCAAATATTTGGGTTTCAATCTTAGTTTGGTTTAATTTGAAGAATTTTATGGACAATTGTTAATCGAATGGACTTCGTTGAACTTTGGGTGTTTTTGGATAAATTTTGGAGATTAAGAATAGATTTTCTTTTTATAAAGGATTATACTTTTGTGGATTATCTGATCTCATACTAACAATTTTGGTTTTGTATTTTGTCTAAAGACATGGGAAATTAATAGTTCTCTTTTGTGGATTAGGTGATTCTCAAGAAGTTGATTATAATACTCTTAATGTGAACAAGTCTTCCTAAATACTCAACTTTTGGAGAAAATATGAGTTTTATTAAGGAATCCAGTAAAAGTGGAAAGTCTACGTGACAAGTAAGCATGTTTCATTATGATTTAGTTAAGCTCAAAAATAAATACCACAATGAAGAGTAACTTAAATAAAAAATGTTGTCTGTTGAATTTTCCTACTGGGGAATTGATTACCGTTTAACCCATCACAAGTTTGTGATTTCCTTATGGTTGACTTTCTCCTAGACATGTTTACTATCACTCTCCATCAGAACATGAACCTTTTTTTTCTTCCTCCATGTCCATATTTTCATACCTGGAAACCTAGTATGGGTTAACTCAGGTGACCTTTGTACTTCTATTTATTTATTTTAAAGTGATTGTTTTACTGAATCTTGTTCCGATGTGGGATTTTCAATGAAGTTTACAATCCTAATTTTAAAATTGCGAGGACGCAATTCCGAAAAGGGGGGAAGGATGTAACACCCCAAGTAAATAAAGAATATGACATTTTCACATTTATCCATATTTTTGAATAAAATAATAATATTAATTTTAAGGTCATGCTATGCTCGATGGAATACCCAATACGCAACGACGAGTTTTTTCGGAATCTTACGTTGCACTTTAATAATAAAATAATATTATTTTAAATGGTAGTTAACGCCTATCTGTTGAAATGGAGGGAATGAACAGAACTAACTACAAAATGATTATATATTTTTTCCAAATATTTTTACTTTTTACAATAAATTTTAGAGGATTAAAAATGTGAATGAATCTAATTTTAAGCGTAAACATTCTAATATTCTTTAAAAGGTCGATTAACCGCCTTATGACGACGAATCTCTTTTAAATCCAATTTTTGACAATTTTATGTGTCATATTTGACAAAATAAAATACTTCATTAGAATCAGGACATCAAAATTTACATTGTGTAAATTTTTGGTATTTTTCCGATAAAGTTCATTTTTTAATGAATAGTGAAAAATGTTGTATTTTAATTCAAAACCTCTTTTTATCTATTTTATTTATATGATAGATTATCTTTTGAATTGGTTTTAAAGTGAAATTAGAATATATTTTTACCATTTAATCCAATAGTGGTCCTTGGAATTAATTTCATCTTGAAATTGGACTTAAACTAGTGTCAATCTTTTGATACTTATTGTTTCATAAAAACACGCAATTTGCTCTGACAGCGGGAATTAATTATTAAATTAATTAATGTAACTTATATGTTCTCAATTTTATAAAATAGACAAAATTTTTGAATTCGGAAGATCAAATATAGCATAAGGTGATGTTTTGGTATTTTTCTGAAAAATTTCAATTTTTGATGAATAGTGAAACCACTAAGTGGTACTTAAAAAAACTGATTATTCGTTTAAATGAAATTTTACCACCTCTGTGTTTTGAATTTCAAAAATCCAACATACATGGTTGTCATTAAGAAGTAAAATGTGGTTCAATGGGATTAAAATAATTTTTTTTGGTGAATAGTAACTTTTAAGTTTTAATCGTGATTAGAGGTAATTAGTGTAGCTTAAGGTAAAAATAATGTTTTAAAAATATGATATAATCTAGAAACATGTCCTACCCTTATTCGATGTTTCATGGACGACCAAGAAAATCCATGGGTCACCTTGGGTACCCCATGGAGCCACTTTGGTAGGAAAATGACATTAATACCTTTTTATTTAAAGTTAAAATAAAAATGTCACAAACATGAGTTGATTTAACAAAACAATTTTTAAATGGGGTTATACAAGTCATATTTTTTACTATAAATATTCACTATAAATCTAAAAATATTTCTTACATCATGATATTTTTTTTATAATTTTTAGACATTAAATAAATTAAATTATTTATGATACCATGATGATGCAGCGATTACCTCATTATTTAACGATAAAAAAATGAAAAGATAATGTAAAATATAAGACCTAAACATGTAAAAAACCTATTGTATGGGTGGATTTAGAAATCTTATAACCTTATCCTCGAAATATATAATTTTGGGACCTTTTAAATCCGAAAATCATTTTATAATAAAGTAACCTTTTATAACTTTCCAAGAGTGCCCCTCCTCTCCTCTTATAAAAGGCCCCCACCTCTACCACCATACACACACCTCTCAAGCCTTTGGCTCGACCATCCCCTGCCCATTTCATCTATCCACATCCCTATATTCATCATTGAAGCCTCACTTTGGGCAGAATCCTTTCCAAGCAAGCCTTTGAGCTCAAATCAAAGAGAGTTACCCGATTTAAAGGTAATGTCATCCCTTGTGTTCTTTTGTTTTATTTTTCTTCTCCAAACCCCTAAACTCTTTTTATTACTTTTATTTGTAACAAAAACAGTATATTAAATATACTATAATGTTTTTATAATAAGGATTCGAGCTACACTTTCACACACCTCCATCTAATGGTTATAGAACATACTGTTTCTGTGGATGGCGAATTACTGCCTCACGAAATGATGGTTGTTCAATAATATTTTTAACATCCTCAAAGGTGGACATTAAGATGTCACTATATTTTTTTTATGATATATAATATGTTTATTGTTTCTTTATGCTTATGTATTTTTCATTTATGGCTTGTGTTTATGGTTTCCATTATGGGTAAACGCGATATCTTCATTTTAGGAAGTGCGGACTACCGCCCCCTCAAAGTTATTAGATTCGTTAATGACATATGTGAGGCGTATAAAGGACGGAATTAATGGTATTACATATGATATCCTAATGTAATTATAATATACGTTTATATCATTATTATTTAATTCCACTGAATAAAAAAAAGAAAAAAGAAATGAAAGTAGCGTTCATGCGTACGTACGGCTTACCGTCTCCATGAACGGTACATTTCATTTCTTATCTCCAAACGTTATGTACTATTATAAGTACATATATATGATCTATATATATTTAATATATTAAATCTAAATTATGGACATAATTCTGTAATTATAATAAATATATCTCTCATTTTGTTTTAATTCCATTAATATGACAAAAAAAGAAAGTAGCGTTCATGCGTACGTACGGCCTACCGTCTCCATGAACGGTGCTTTTAATTTTTTATCTCCAAATGCTATGGAATAGTATAAAATTAATATATACTGGATATATATGATATTTAAAACATCAATACTATTCTTGATATGATGTACATATAACTACATGGAAAATTATTTTCCAACAAGTTCGATTTTTACTCATGTACCGAACATCGACAAAAACGTATGATATGAACTCACTTTATTAAACAATTATTATAACATTATAATATGTGATATTAACTGTATAATAATATTTAAAGTAGGTCCTTATGAAATTATAAATTGACCAAATTTTATTATTCAGGAGATTAAAGAACGATCGAGTCATGTCGGACATGAGGTAAGGGATCCTACCACTCTCTTTCTTTTTAATTACACTCTTTTATGTCATTCATTTTAAGATAATATTTCTTATGATTGGGTTGTTCTTTTATATTAATTATACTTTAATTTTTATGTTCATATTATGAGATACCCTATTTTCTATCATCAATCCATTTTGGAAATTTTGAGTGGCGCCGTTAGGGTGCCGAATTTTCGTAAGAGATCTAACCTCTCTCTTTCTTTTTAAGTACTCTCCTTTTTGTCACTTCTTTTAATCTCCTATTTGTTATGATGGGGGATGTTGTTTTTTTTCATCTTTCTGTAAATTTTATTTTAATATGATTAGGGACCCTATTTTATCTCAACAATCCATTTTTGGATGTTTTAATTGGCGCCGTTAGGCTACCGAGTTTTCGTTAGGGATTTTTCATCTCACTTTTAGTCCCATGAGATTTATGCTACATTTTCCACCATTTCCTTTGAGTGGTGTATGTACTTCCCATTATTATACTCTTTGTGTAATACAATTTCATTTATGGGTATTTACATATTCATTGTATGACCCTTCTTTAATGGGGTGTATGTTTCGAATGTTACCCAAGTCGGTAAGGGAACCTTTCACCCTCCTTTTTTTAAAAGGCTTCTTTTGTTATGTCTTTTAATTCAAATACTATTATGTTGGGATATGTTATTATATATCCTTATTGGTGTAAATTTTATTTCCAAGTGATGAGATACCCTTTTTATCTCTCATAAACTCTTTTTCTTAATTTTAAAGTGACGCCGTTAGGCTGTCGAATTTTTGCAAAGGAACTTCTTTACGCAATTTTTATTCTTTGGGATAAACTTGTACTCATTGAATATGTCCTTATATGAATATGTGTGAATGTCCTCTGATTTTTTTACACCTAATATCCACTTATATTTGGTGTATTTGTTTGTCACACATAATTATGTAATTGATTTATCCTTAATCCAAGGATACCGTCTTTGTTTGGGAGTTCGTCTCAATCTCTTTTCATTGAGGCATATTATGTTTTATACACAACTTTATTTTATACGGTGTATAAAACCCTCTCAATTTTACATTTATCTAAAAGGAATATTTTTATACGAAGCGTTTTACTAAATGACAAAAGGTAATGTTTTTGTCGTACGTATGCGGCGACAACGACTTCTCCGCCGCCGTGACCATTATTTGAGTTTTGGATTCCTCTACAAGCCATACTTTTTTTTAAATGAAAAATAAATACGATGTTTTACTTTTATTTTATTTTGGTATTGAAAATGGTTTTCATAATGTTTTTATATCAATGTGTTGTATTGATATCTTGTGATTGAAAAGTGGAAATGTTATGTTTCCTTTATTCATGTTTTATGTGATACGATTATGTTATGGTTCTTCGGAATTATTATGAAGACATGTGGTTCCGTGATAAAATAAGGGAGGGTGAGCCTGATATAGCTCTCCAATGCAATGGGTATCGCAAAGGGGTTAAACGTTAAGGTTTCTCCGAAGAGATTTAGGAAATATACTGTGATGGGTATTCCAAACGTAACCAAGAGAGTTACTCACTACGTAAGAATGTTCTTAATGCCTCATGTTACTTTATGCCATATGATTTCAATAATTTAATAATTATTTGATGAGGTATGTTAAAATTATTATGTTTTATGCGTAAATTATGATTTCATACATGGACTAATTTTTTCTTTTCATTATTTTATATCCCTTACTGAGCTTTTTATGCTCATCCCAAGTTTTTGAAATGATTTACACATGTCAAGGGAAAGGTTCATTATATGATGATAGTGTCAAGGAAGTGGCAAGAATGAATCCATGTTTTATTTTAAATATATTTCTGTTGATGGAAAAAACGAATACTATCTTTTATGTGACCACTTTGTTTAAATGTGGAATGTAATTCATGATTTATGATCTAATTCTCTAAAACTCTAATCCTGAAAATATCCTCAATGTGAATTAATCATTTAATTCAATATTAAGTATGTTTTAAGGCCGAAGCCATATAGTTGGTATCAAAGGTCGGTTTAGATAACATTAGAGGTTAGGGTATTCTCTAGGAATAAGTGACATTACCATGATGGTTAGGATTTCAGAAAGAGTCCTAGTTTTTGAGTAAGTATATCTTAGTGTTTATCTTCCTCATTAGTACATGATGGATTTGTTGATATACTCACACTAACATTTCTGTTTTTAGTGAATGGATGGATCAAGCAGACACCAAAGTGACAATAGTTTTGAATGAAACTGTGGTGGTTCTCTGGTTAAGAGACTGGACGAAATGGGGGATTCAATGAGGAAACTAGTGGTTGTTCTAAACCTACTATCAAGGAGTCATGATCAACCACTTGTACCTTGGTATGTTCTGTAATGCATCATGTACGAGATGACCAATTGATGTGGAAGTTCAGGTAATAATTAAAAACGTAACCATTAGGGTTTATATGATCCTTAATTTTGAGGTAATTATGGGTTATTATATATTATGATGGAAAATGAAAGGCATGAGATAAACTTGATGTTAAAATATGTTATGATTATTTTTGAAGATTTTTGGGGGAATGTTTTAAGAATTATATAGTTTTGGAAAAAGGACAACACGCAGACCGTGTGACAACCCGTCGCGTCGGACAAAGTTGCGGGAATCGAACCTACAACCAAAGTGCAACTGGTGTTTATTGCCTACCACTAGACTACGTGAATTCCCTGGTTAGTTTGACGAATTATTTTTAGTTATATGATTTTTTGAATCAAGAGTAAGTTTATTTTGGGTTATCTATGGAAATGATTAACCTATAATGGTGGATATGTGATTAGGTTAATTACTTTTCAATATGGGAATTTAAGAGCAACTGATGTTATTTGGAGATAAAAGTTAATTTGTACCTTGGAAGACTATGTGATTAAATACTTCAAATATTTGGGATTCAATCTTAGTTTGTTTTAATTTGAAGAATTTTATGGACAATTGTTTATCGAATGGTCTTCGTTGAACTTTGGGTTTTTTGGACAAATTTTGGAGATTAAGAATAGATTTTCTTTTTATAAAGGATTATAATTTTGTGAATAATCTGATCTCATACTAACAATTTTGGTTTTGGATTTTGTCTAAAGACATGGGAAATATATAGTTCTCTTTTGTGGAATAGGTGATTCTCAAGAAGTTTATTATAGTACTCTTAATGCGAACAAGTCTTTCTAAATACTCGTCTTTTAGAGAAAATATGATTTTGATTAAGGAATATAGTAAAAGTTGAAAGTCTACGTGACATGTAAGTATGTTTCATTATGATTTAGTTCAGATCAAAAATAAATTCCTCAATTAAGAGTAACTTAAAACAAAAATTTTGTCTGTTAACTATTCCTACTGGGGAATCAAATACCATTTAACCCATCACACGTTTGTGATTTTCTTATGCTTAACTTTCTCATAGACATGTTTACTATCACTCTCCATCAGAACATGACCCTTTGTTTTTTTCCTACATGTCCATATTTTCATACTTGGAATCCCAGTATGGGTTAACTCGGGTGACCTTTGTACTTATCTTTCATTATTTTAAAGTGATTGTTTTATTGACTCTTGTTCCGATGTGGGATTTTCAATGATGTTTCCAAGCCCAATTTTAAAATTAAGAGGACGCAATTCCTAAAAGGGGGGAAGGATGTAACACCCAAGGTAAATAAAGAATATGACATTTTCACAGTTATCCATATTTTTGAATAAAATATAAATATTACTTTAAAGTGCACGCTATACTCTATGGCATACCCAATACGCAACAACGAGTTTTTGGGAATCTTACGTTGCACTCTAATAATAAAATAATATTATTTTTAATGGTAGTTAACGCCTAGCTATCAAAATGGCGGGAATGAACAGAACTAACTACAAAATTATTATATATGTTTGTTAAATATTTTTATTTTTACAATTAATGTTAGAGGATTACAAATGCGAATGAATCCAATTTTAAGCGTAAACATTCTAATATTCTTTAAAAGGTCGATTAACCGCCTTTTGATGGTGAACCTCTTTTAAATCCACTTTTTAAAACTTTATGAGTTATATTTGAAAAAAATAAAATTCTTCTTTAGAATCGGGACATCAAAATTTATATTCTGTAATTTTTTGGTATTTTTCCGATAAAGTTCATTTTTAATGAATAGTGAAAAATGTTGTATTTTAATTCAGAACCAATTTTTAATCTAATTTATTTATATGATTATATTATCATTTGAATTGGTTTTAAAGTGAAATTAGAATATATTTTTACCATTTAATCCAATAGTGGTCATTGGAATTAATTTCATCTTGAAATTGGACTTAAACTAGTGTCAATCTTTTGATACTTATTGTTTCATAAAAACATGTTATTTGCTCTGACAGCGGGAATTAATTATTAAATTAATTAATGTAACTTATATGTTTTGGATTTTTTAAAATAGGCATCATTTTTGAATTCGGAATATCAAATATAGCTTAGGGTGAAGTTTTGGTATTTTTCTGAAAAACTTCAATTTTTGATGAATAGTGAAACCAGTAAGTGGTACTTAAAAAAACCGATTTTTCGTTAAAATGAAATTTTACCACCTCTGTGTTTTGAATTTCAAAAATACAACTTACATGGTTTTCATTAATAAGTAAAATGTGGTTCAGTGGGATTAAAATATTTTTTGGGTGAATAGTAACTTTTAAGTTTCAATCGCGATTAGAGGTAATTAGTGTAGGTTAAGGTAAAAGTAATGTTTTAATAATATGAAATGACCTAGAAACATGTACTACCCTTATTTTATGTGTCATGGCCGACCAAGACAATCCATGGGTCAACTTGGGGACCCCATGGAGCCACTTTGGTAGGAAAATGACATTAATACCTTTTTATTTAATGTCAAAATAAAAATGTCACAAACATTAGTTGTTTTACTAAAACAATTTTTAAATGGGGTTATACAAGTCATATTTTTGACTATAAATATTAATTAGAAATATAAAAGGATTTCATACATAATGATATTTTTTTTATAATTTTTAGACATTAAATAAATGAAATTATTTATGATACCATGATGATGCAGCAATTACCTCATTATTTAACGATTAAAAAAATGAAACAAAAATGTAAAATATAAGACCTACACAAGTCAAAAAACTATTTTATGGGTGTATTTAGAACTCTTATCACCTTATCCTAGAAAAATATAGTTTTGGGACCTTTTAAATTCGAAAAGCATTTTATAATAAAGTAACCTTTTATAACTTTCCAAGAGTGCCCCTCCTTTCCTCTTATAAAAGGCCCCCACCTCTACAAACTTACACACACCTCTCAAGCCTTTGGCTCATCCAAACCCTGACCATTTCATCTCTACACATCCCTTTATTCATCATTGAAGCCTCACTTTGGGCATAATCCTTTCCAAGGAAGCCTTTGAGTTCAAATCAAAGAGAGTTACCCGATTTAAAGGTAATGTCTTCCCTTGTCTTCTATTGTTTTATTTTTCTTTTCCAAACCCCTAAACACTTTTTATTACTTTTTTTTGTAACAACACCAGTATCATGAATATACTAGGATGTTTTTATAATAAGTATTCGAGCTACATTTTCACACACCTCCGTCTTATGGTTAAAGAACATACTGTTTATGTGGATGGCGAATTACTGCCTCACGAAACGATGATTGTTCAATATTATTTTTAACACCGTCAAAGGTGGCCATTAAGATGTCACTAAATATATATATGATATATAATATGTTTATGTTTTCCTTAAGCTTATTTATTTTTCATTTATGTCATTCCAGTATGGTTTCCATTAGGGGTAAATGCGATATCTTCATTTTAAGATGTGTGGACTACCGCCCCCTTAAAGTGATTTGATTCGTTAATGCCATAAGTGGGATGTATAAAGGATGGAATTAATGGTATTACATATTATATCCTAATGTAATTATAATATACCTTTATATCATTATTATTTAATTCAATTTAATACAAAAAAACAGATAAAAGAAATGAAAGCAGCATTCATGCGTACGTACGGCTTACCGTCTCCATGAACGGTACATTTCATTTCTTATCTTCAAATGTTATGTAATATTATAAGTACATATATATAATGGATATATATGTAATATATTACATCTAAATGATGTATATAATTCTGTAATTATAATATATATATATCTCATTTTGTTTTAATTCCATTAATATGACAAAAAATGAAAGTAGTGTTCATGCGTACGTACGGCCTACCGTCTCCATGAACGGTGCTTTTAATTTTTTTATCTCCAAACGATTTGGAATAGTATAAAATTAATATATACTGGATATATATGATATTTAAAACATCAATACTATTCTGGATATGATGTACCTATAACTACATGGAAAATTCTTTTCCAACAAGTTCGATTTTTACTCCAGTACCGAACATTGACAAAAACGTCTGATATGAACTCACTTTATTAACCAATTATTATACCCTTATAATATGTGATATTAACAGAATAATAATCGTTAAATTAGGTCCTAAAGAAATTATAAAATGACCGAATTTTATTATTCAGTAGATTAAATAACGATTGAGTCATGTCGGACATGAGGTAAGAGATCCTACCCCTCTCTTTCTTTTTACGTACACTCTTTTATGTCATTACTTTTAAGCTCATATTTATTATGATTGGGATGTTATTTTATATTAATCCCACTATATGTTTTATTTTCATATGATGAGAGACCCTATTTTCTCTCATCAATCCATTTTGGATGTTTTGAGTGGCGTCGTTAGGCTGTCGAATTTTCATAAGAGATCTAACCTCTCCCTTTCTTTTTAAGTACTCTCCTTTATGACACTTCTTTTAAGCTCCACTTTGTTATTATTGGGGATGATATTTTATATTACTATTTCTGTACATTTTATTTTAATATTATTTGGGACCCTATTTGATCTCATCAATCCATTTTTGCAAGTTTTAAGTGGCGTCGTTAGGCTGCCGAGTTTTCGTAAGTGATTTTTCATCTCACTTTTAGTCCCGTGAGATTTATGCTACATTATCCTCCATTTCCTTTGAGTGGTGTATGTACTTCCAATTATTATATTCTTTGTGTAATATAATTTCATTTATGGGTATTTAGATATTCATTGTATGACCCTTCTTCAATGTGGTGTACGTTTCGAAAGTTACCCAAGTCGGTAAGGGAACGTTTCACCCTCCTATTTTGAAAAGACTTCTTTTGTTATGTCTTTTAATTCACATACTATTATGTTGGGATTTGTTATTATATATCATTATTGGGGTAAATGTTATGTCTAAGTGATGAGATACCCTTTTTATCTCTCATCAACTCTTTTTCAGAATTTTGAAGTGACGCCGTTAGGCTGTCGAATTTTTGCAAGGGAACTTCTTAACCCAATTTTGATTCTTTGGGATAAACCTGTACTCCTTGAATATGTCGTTATATGAATATGTGTGAATGTCCAATGATTTTTTTACACTTAATATCCACTTATATTTGGTTTATTCGTTTGTCACACATAATTATGTAATTGATTCATCCTTAATCCAAGGATACCGTCTTTGTATGGGACCTCATATCAATCTCCTTTCATTGAGGCATATTATGTTTTATACACAACTTTATTTTATAAGGTGTATAAACCCCTTTGACTTTTACATTTATCCAAAAGGAATCTCTTTATACGAAGCATTTTACTAAACGTCAAAAGGGAATGTTTTTGTCGTACGTATGTGGTGACAACGACTTCTCCGCCGCTGTGACCATTATTTGAGTTTCTACTTCCTCTACAAGCCATACTTTTTTTAAATGAAAAACAAATACAATGTTTTACTTTTATTTTATTTTGGTATTTAAAATGGTTTTCATAATTTTTTTATATCAAGGTGTTGTATTGATATCTTGTGATTGAAAAGTGGAAATGTTATGTTTCCTTTATGCATGTTTTATGAGATACGATTATGTTATGGTTCTTGGGACTTATTTTGAAGATGGGTGGTTCCATGATAAACTAAGGGCGGGTGTGCCCGATATAGCTCTCCAATGCATTGTTTAACGCGAAGGGGTTAAAAGTTAAGGTTTCTTTGAAGAGATTTAGGGAATATACTGTGATGGGTATTCCAAACGTAACCAAGAGGGTTACTCCCTACATAAGAATGTTATGAATTCCTCATGTTACCTTTATGACTTATGATTTATATGATTTATTTAGGATTTGATGAGGTATGTTAAAATGCTTATGTTTTATGAGTAAAGTATGATTCCAAATAAGGACTAATGTTTTCTTTTAATTCTTTTATACCCCTTACTATGCTTTTTATTCTCATCCCATGTTTTTGAAATGTTTTCAACAGGTCAAGGGAAAGGTGCATGATATGATGATAGTTTCAAGGAAGTGTCATGAAAGAATCCATGTTTTATTTTAAATATGTTTCCGTTGATCGGAAAAAACGAATACTATCTTTTATGTAACCACTTTGTTTAAATGTGGAATGTAATTCATGATTTATGTTCTAATTCTCTAAAACTCTAAACCTGAAAAGATCCTCAATGTTAATTATTCATTTAATTCCACATTAAGTAAGGTTTAATTCCGGGGCCTTATAGTTGGAATCAAAGGCCGGTTTAGATAACTTTAGAGGTTAGGTTATTCTCTAGGCATAAGTGACATTACAATAATGGTTAGGATTTCTGAAAGAGTCCTAGTTTTTGAGTAATTATATCTTAGTGTTTATCCTCCTCATTAGTAAACGATGGTTTTGTTGATATACTCACACTGAAATTTATGTTTTTAGTGAATAGATGGATCTAGCAGGCACCAATGTGACAATAGTTTTGAAGGAAACTGTGGTGGTTCTTTGATTAAGAGACTGGATGAAATGGGGGATTCAATGAGGAAACTCGTGGTTGTTCTAAACCAACTATCAAGGAGTCATGATCAACCAATTGTACCTTGTTATGTTCTATAATGAATCATGTACGAGATGACCAATCGATGTGGAAGTTCAGGTAATAATTATAAAGGTAACCATTAGGGTTTATATGATCCTTAATTATGAGGTAATTATGGGTTATTATATATTATGATGGAAAATGAAAGGCATGAGATAAACATGATGTTAAAATATGTTATGATTATTTTTGAAGATTTTCAGGGAATGTGTTAATAATTATATAGTTTTGGAAAAAGGACAACACGCATACTGTGTGACAACCCATCGCGTCGGACAAAGCTGCGTGAATCGAATCCACAACCAAAGTGCGACTGGTGTTTATCGCCTACCATTGGACTACATGAAGTCCCTGATTAGTTTGATGAATTCCTTTTAGTTAGATGATTTTAGGAATCAAGAGTAAGTTTATTTTGGGTTATCTATGTAAATGATTAACCTATCATAGAGGATATGTGATTAGGTTAATTACTTTTCAATATGAGAATTTAAGGGCAACTGATGTTATCTGGAGATAAATGTTAATTTGTACCTTGGAAGACTATGTGATTAAATCCTTCAAATATTTGGGTTTCAGTCTTATTTTGGTTTACTTTGAAAATTTTTTTGGACAATTGTTTATCGAATGGTCTTCGTTGAACTTTGGGTTTTTTGGACAAATTTTGGAGATTAATAATAGATTTTCTTTTTATAAAGGATTATACTTTTGTGGATTATATGATCTCATACTAAAAATTATGGTTTTGGATTTTTTCTAAAGACATGGGAAATATATAGTTCTCTTTTGTGGATTAGGTGATTCTCATAAAGTTGATTATAGTACTCTTAATGTGAACAAGTCTTCCTAAATACTCGTCTTTTGGAGAAAATATGAGTTTGATTAAGGAATCTAGTCAAAGTTGAATGTCTACGTGACAAGTAAGTATGTTTCATTATGATTTATTTAAGCTCAAAAATAAATTCCTCAAAGAAGAGTAACTTAAAACAAAAATGTTGTCTGTTAACTTTTCCTACTGGGGAATCAAATACCGTTTAACCCATCACAAGTTTGTGATTTTCTTATGGTTAACTTTCTCCTAGACATGTTTACTATCACTCTCCATCAGAACATGACCCTTTTTTTCCTCCATGTCCATATTTTCATACTTGGAATCCTACTATGGGTTAACTCAGGTGACCTTTGTACTTATCTTTCCATATTTTAAAGTGATTGTCTTACTGACTATTGTTCCAATGTGAGATTTTCAATGAAGTTTCCAAGCCCAATTTTAAAATTGTGAGGACGCAATACCCAAAAGGGGGGAAGGATGTAACACCCCAGGTAAATAAAGAATATGACATTTTCACATTTATCCATATTTGTGAATAAAATATTAATATTACTTTAAAGGGGACGCTATGCTCGATGGCGTACCCAGTACGCAACAATGAGTATCTTGGGAATCTTACATTGCACTCTAATAATAATATAATATTATTTTAAATGGTAGTTAACGCCTAGCTGTTGAAATGGCGAGAATGAAAATAACTAACTACAAAGTGATTATATATGTTTGTCAAATATTTTTACTTTTTACAATAAATGTTAGAGGATTAAAAATGCGAATGAATCCAATTTTAAGCGTAAACATTCTAATATTCTTTTAAAGGTCTATTAACCGCCTTTTGATGGAGAACCTATTTTAAATAAACTTTTTTACAATTTTATGTGTTATATTTAACAAAATAAAATTCTTCTTTAGAATCGGGAAATCATAATTTACATTGTCTAAATTATTGGTAATTTTCCGATAAAGTTCATTTTTTGATGAATAGTGAAAAATGTTGTATTTTAATTCAAAACCTATTTTTAATACAATATATTCATATGATTAGATTATATTTTGAATTGGGTTTAAAGTGAAATTAGAATATATTTTTACCATTTAATCCAATAGAGTTTGTTAGAATAAATTTCATCTTGAAATTGGACTTAAACTAGTGTCAATCTTTTGATACTTATTGTTTCATAAAAACACGCTATTTGCTCTGACAGCGGGAATTAATTAATAAATTATCTAATGTAACTTATACGTTTTGAATTTTTTAATATATACATAATTTTTGAATTCGGAATATCAAATATAGCTTAGGGTGATGTTTTGGTCGTTTTCTGAAAAACATCAATTTTTGAAGAATAGTGAAACCACTAAGTGGTACTTAAAAAAATTGATTTTTCGTTTAAATGAAATTTTACCACCTCTATGTTTTGAATTTCAAAAATCCGACATACATGGTTGTCATTAATAAGTAAAATGTGGTTCAATGGGATTAAAATAATTTTTTGTTGAATTGTAACTTTTAAGTTTTAATCGCGATTAGAGGTAATTAGTGTAGTTTAAGGTAAATATAATGTTTTAATAATATGAAATGACCTAGAAACATGTCCTGCCCTTATTGGATGTGTCATGGCCGACCAAGAAAATCCATGGGTCAACTTGGGGACCCCATGGAGCCACTTTCGTAGGAAAATGACATTAACATCTTTTTATTTAAAGTTAAAATAAAAATGTCACAAACATGAGTTGTTTTACTAAAACAATTATTAAATGGGGTTATACAAGTCATATATTTGACTATAAATATTTATTAGAAATCAAAATATATTTCCCACATCATGATATTTTTTATAATTTTTAGACATTAAATAAATTAAATTATTTATGATACCATGATGATGCAGCGATTACCTCATTATTTAACGATTAAAAAAATGAAATGATATTGTAAAATATAAGACCTAAACATATCAAAAACCTATTGGATGTGTGGATTTAGAACTTTTATCACCTTATCCTAGAAATATATAATTTTGGGACCTTTTAAATCCGAAAAGCATTTTATAATAAAGTAACCTTTTATAAATTTCCAAGAGTGCCCATCCTCTCCTCTTATAAAAGGCCCCCACCTCTACCACCTTACACAAACCTCTCAAGCCTTTTCCTCGGACAAAACCTGCCCATTTAATCTCTCCACATCCATATCTTTATCATTGAAGCCTCACATTGGGATGAATCCTTTCCAAGGAAGCTTTTGAGTTCAATTCAAAGAGAGTTACCTGATTTAAAGGTAATGTCTTCCCATGTGTTCTTTAGTTTTATTTTTTTCTTCTCCAAACCCCTAAACTCTTTTTATTACTTTTTTTTGTAACAACACCAGTATCATAAATATTATAGGATGTTGTTATAATAAGGATTCGAGCTACACTTTCACACACCTCCGTCTAATTGTTAAAGAACGTACTGTTTCTGTGGATGGCGAATTACTGCCTCACGAAACGATGATTGTTCAATATTTTTTTTAACACCTTCAAAGGTGGCCATTAATATGTCACTATATTTATATATGATATATAATATGTTTATGTTTCCTTAAGATTCTGTATTTTTCATTTATGGCATACCTCTATGGTTTCCATTATGGGTAAACACGATATCTCCATTTTAGGAAGTGCGGACTACCGTCCCCTCAAAGTGATTTGATTCGTTAATGCCATATGTGGGATGTATAAAGGATAGAATTAATGGTATTACATATGATATACTAATGGAATTAGAATATACCTTTATATAATTATTATTTAATTCCATTTAATACAAAAGAAAAAGAAAAAAGAAATGAATGTAGCGTTCATGCGTACGTACAGCTTACCGTCTCCATGAACGGTACATTTCATTTCTTATCTCCAAATGTTATGTACTATTATAAGTACATATATATAATGAAAATATATGTAATTTATTACATCTAAATTATGGATAAAATTCTGGAATTATAATATATATATCTCTCATTTTGTTTTAATTCCATTAATATGACAAAAAATGAAAGTAGCCTTCATGCATACCTACGGCCTACCGTCTCCATGAACGGTGCTTTTAATTTTTTATCTCCAAATGCTATGGAATAGTATAAAATGAATATATACTGGATATATATGATATTTAAAACATCAATACTATTCTAGATATGATGTACCTATAACTACATGGAAAATTCTTTTCCAACAAGTTTGATTTTTACTCATGTACCGAACATCGACAAAAAGGTCTGATATGAACTCACTTTATTAACCAATTATTATATCCTTATAATATGTGATATTAACTGAATAATAATGTTTAATGTAGGTCCATAATAAATTAAAAATTGACCAAATTTTATTATTCATGACATTAATGAACGATCGAGTCATGTCGGACACGAGGTAAGGGATCCTACCCCTCTCTTTCTTTTTAAGTACACTCTTTTATGTCATTCCTTTTAAGCTCATCATTCTTATGATTGGGATGTTATTTTATATTAATCATACTGTAATTTTTATGTTCATATGATTAGAAACCCTATTTTCTCTCATCAATCCATTTTGGATGTTTTGAGTGGCGCCGCTAGGCTACTGAATATTTGTAAGAGATCTAACCACTCTCTTTCTTTTTAAGTACTCTCCTTTATGTCACTTCTTATAAGCTCCTATTTGTTATGATGGGTGATGTTCTTTTATATTCTTCTGGATGTAAATTTTATTGTAATATGATGAGGTACCCTATTGGATCTCATAAATCCATTTTTTGAAGTTTTAAGTGGCGCCGTTAAGCTGCCATGTTTTCGTAAGGGATTTTTCATCTCACTTTTAGTCCCGTGAGATTTATGCTACATTTGCCACTATTTTCTTTGAGTGGTTTATGTACTTCCAATTATTATACTCATTGTGTAATATAATTTCATTTATGGGTATTTACATATTCATTGTATGACCTTTCTTCAATGGGGTGTACGTTTCGAAAGTTACCCAAGTCAGTAAAGGAACTTTACCCTCCTCTTTTTAGAAGACTTATTTTGTTATGTATTTTAATTCACATACTATTATGTTAGGATATATTATTATATATCTTTATTGGTGTAAATTTTATTTCCAAGTGAAGAGATACCCTTTTTATCTCTCATAAACTCTTTTTCTGAATTTTGAAGTGATGCTGTTAGGTTGTCGAATTTTTGCAACGGATCTTCTTAACCCAATTTTGATTCTTTGGGATAAACTTGTACTCCTTGAATATGTCATTCTATGAATATGTGTGAATGTCCTATGATTGTTTTACACTTAATATCCACTTATATTTGGTGTATTAGTATGTCACACATAATTATGTTATTGATTTATCCTTAATCCAAGGATACCGTCTTTTTATGGGACTTCGTCTCAATCTCCTTTCATTGAGGAATATTATGTTTTATACACAAATTTATTTTATACGATGTATAAAACCCTTTGCATTTTATGTTTATCCAACCAGAATACTTTTATACGAAGCGTTTTACTAAATGACAAAAGGAAATGTTTTTGTCGTACGTATGCGGTGACAACGACTTCTCCGCCACCGTGACCATTATTTGAGTTTCGACTTCCTCTATAGGCCATAATTTTTTTTAAATGAAAAATAAATACCATGTTTTACTTTTTTTTATTTTGGTATAGAAAATGGTTTTCATAATGTTTTTATATCAATGTGTTGTATTTATATCTTGTGATTGAAAAGTGGAAATGTTATGTTTCCTCTATGCAAGTTTTATGTGATATGATTATGTTATGGTTCTTGGGAATTATTATGAAGATGAGTGGTTCCGTGATAATATAAGGGCAGGTGAGCTCGATATAGCTCTCTATTTAATTGGGTAACGCGAAGGGGTTAAACATTCAGGTTTCTCCGAAGAGATTTTGGGAATATACTATGATGGGTATTCCAAACGTAACCAAGAGGGTTACTCCCTACATAATAATGTTATGAATGCCTCAAGGTACCTTTATGCCTTATGATTTCTATGATTTATTCATGATTTGATGAGGTATGTTAAAATTATTATGTTTTATGAGTAAAGTATAATTTCATACATGGACTAATGTTTTCTTTTCATTCTTTTATATCCCATACTAAGCTTTTTATGCTCATCCCATGTTTTTGAAATGTTTTTCATAGGTCAAGGGAAAGGTTCATGATATGATGATAGTGTCAAGGAAGTTTCAAGAAAGAATCCATGTTTTATTTTAAATATGATTCCGTTGATGAAAAAAACGAATAATATCTTTTATGTAACCACTTTGATTAAATGTGGATGTAATTCATGATTTATGATCTAATTATCTAAAACTCTAAACCTGAAAAGATCCTCAATGTGAATTATTCATTTAATTAAATATTAAGTAAGGTTTAAAAACAGGGCCTTATACTTTTACTCAGGACTAAATCCAAGGTATCGAAGGGAATTTGCCTCTCGTGAATTTAGAATTTATGAGAAACTAGTATGATGTGGTGAGAGGGTAGAGATGGAGTTTTCTTATGGTCATGTGCATTTCAGAAACAAGGAGAATAAGAGGTCTTGATGAAAAGTAGTGGGTAAGAATCAACCATTGAAATCAGATGGTAAGAAAATCCAATTTCTAGTTTGTGTAAAGTGTGGCAAGAAGCTTCCTGGGGAATGTATTAGAAAAACTGGGAAGTGTTTTAAATGTGGTAAGTTTGGACATATGGCCCAAGATTGTAATGAATATTATCCAAAGACTAATCCTGATAAGCAAACTATAAAGTGTTTAAAATGTGGTGAGATGGGTCAATATGCAAATGCCTTCCCAAAGAGAGATCTGAATGATGCAAAGAAGCTAGAATACAAGAAGAAAGGTGTAGTGAGATCTTTTGCGAACACGTCAGTAGACATCGAGCCATCCAATGAAGTTGTATTAGGTACTTCATTTGTTTACTCAGATTTTGAAAAAGTTTTTTTTTGATACAAGGTCTACACATTCATTTATCTCTGAGAAATTTTTGGGTAAATTGGAAATATAACCTCAACAAATGAGACCTGAACTTGTTGATAAAACACCAAGGGGAAATATTATAGAAAATAGGAATTATAAGAATATTTCTATTATGGTATGTGGAAAGGATTTACCTTTAAACCTTGTTGCTTTACACTTATATGAGTTTGATGTTATTTTGGGAATGGATTGGATTTTGGTTTATCAGGCTAAGATTGACTAAAGAGAAAAAGAAGTTTTTTTTCAGAAAGAGTTTTAGTTTATATATAAGAACGAACCCATACAATTGATAACATATAGGGAAGCCGAGAAACTATTGAAAGATGGAAATGAAATTTAACTTGTTCATATTGTTGAAAATAAGAGAAATTTTCAGATTCATTTTACTCTAGTGGTAAATGAATACCTTGATGTTTTTACAGATAAGTTACATAGTGTTATACATGATCGGGAGGTCGAATAAACAATTGGATTAGTTCCTGATGCTAAGGCAATTTCAAAACCACCATGTCGTATCGATCGAATAGAACTTCTTGAATTGAAAAATCAATTGTAGGATTTTCTTGATAAAGGCTTCATTCATCCTAGAACTTCACCATGGGGTGCTCCTGTTTTGTTTGTTAAAAATAAATATGGTTCCATGAGATATTTCATTGATTATAGAGCTTTGAATAACATCCATTTTAAAAACATGTACCATTTTCCTCATATAGATGACTTGTTTGACCTGCTCCAGGGTGTTCAGTACTTTTCCAAGATTTACTTGAGATCCAGATACCATCAGATGAAGGTTAAGGAGGATGAAATCCCAAATGTATCATTTCGTAATAGATATGGGCATTATGAATTTGTCGTTATGCCGTTTGGATTAACTAATGCGCATACTATATTCATGAATCCTATGAATAGATAATATCATGAGTTCTTGGATAAGTTTGTGGTGGTGTTTATTGATGACATTCTGGTATTTTCTAGAAATAAAGAGCCACATGGAAAACATCTAATGGTTGTTTTACAATCCATAAAATGAAAGAAAATCTATGGAAAATTCAGAAAGTATGATTTTTGGTTACAACATATTTTTTTTCTTGGGAACATTATAAATAAGGATTGAATAATATTTGATCCCGCCAAAACAAAATTGGTTGATGAATGTTCAAGACACAGAAATGTTACAAATATTCATAGTTTTCTTGGATTAGCTAGTTATTACTGATGTTTTGTTAAGAACATTTCTCGGTTATATAGCCCAATAATTATGTTAACATGGAAAGTGGTTTATTTTTTTTTATAGAAGATTGTGATGTTTGTTTTTTGGAACTGAAGAAGAGACTGGTGAATGCTCCATTTTTGTCCTTGCCTTTTCGAAATGGTGAGTTTTCCATCTACAATGATTCCTCTTTGAAGGGACATGGTTGTGTTTTAATGTAGAATGATCAGGTAATTGCTTAAGCTTTATTTCAAATAAAACCTCATGAGATAGATTATCCCACACATGATTTGGAATTGGCTGATGTGGTTTTTTTCTTTGAAAATTTGGAGGCATAATTTATACAGAAACAATTGTCAAATATATATTGACCATAAATGTCTAAAGTATATATTCACTCAGAATGAATTAAACATGAGGCAAAGAAGATGGCTTGAACAGATAAAGGATTATGATTTCACGATCAATTTCCATCCTGGAAAATAAAAAAAAAGTGGATGATGTCTTGAGTCGGAAACATTTTGCATCATTATACATGTTATGTTTGGAACATGATCCCTAGATTAATGGTTTTAGGAATTTTGGATAAGAAGTTGTTGGTACATGATATACATCTATTTTGAATCAGGTTTTAGTTTAGTCATCTTTGTCAGACAGAATTAAGAGAGCACATAAGGAAGACCGTGAGTTACGGAAAATGTATAATTGTTCAAAATGGGTAAGTTTCCATAATTTAACCTATATAAAGTTTGTGTTTTATGACTTGGAAAAAGGTTTTGCGTGCCTAGTTATTCTCATTTGAAGAATTATTTGTTGTGTAAAGCTCATAGTTCTCTATTTTCATTTCATCCTGGTAGTACTACGATTTATAGAGACCTTTAGGAGTATTATTGGGGGGATGGAATGAAAAGAGATATTTCTTATTTTATTATGAAATGCTTAACATGTCAACAGGATAAAGTAGATCAGCATTCACCGGAGGTGATGATTCATCCTTTTCCAGTGCCATAGTGGAAGTGGGAGAATGTATCCTTGGTCTTTGTAGTGGGACTACTCAATAATTCTTGAGGTAACATTGCGATTTTGGTTATTATTGAACGGCTGAAAAAATATACACATTTTCTTTCTATTTGAGATACAATGTCTTTGGATTAGCATTCTCGATTGTACCTCAAAGATATTTTCTCGTTATATGGAGTTTCTCTTTACATTGTATCTGATCAGGATCCCAAATTCACATCTAACCTTTGGAAGGGACTTCTGAAGTCGTTGGGCATGGAGTTAAATTTCAGTACAGCTTTTCATCCTCAATCAGATGGACAATCAGAACGAACAATTCAGACCTTGGAGGATATGCTTCGATCTTGTTCAATGGACTACTAGGGAATTTGGGGCTAATATCTTTCTTTAGTTTAGTTTTCATATAATAACAGATTACATTCTAGTATACAGATGACACCTTTTGAGGGTTCTTATGGGAAGTGGTGTCAGACTCCAGCGTTTTGGGATGAAGTCGGTGATAGAATGTTGATGGGGCCAAAATTATTAGATGATGTGGCTATGAAAGTGAAGATGATCTAGCAGCACATGAGAACAGCTTAGTGCAAGCAGAAAAGTTATGCATATAATAGAGGGAATGAGTTCTCATTCAAGGTATGTGACCATGTTTTCCTTAAAATCTCTCCTTGAAAAAGTGTGATGTGTTTTTGGTAAGAAAGGAAATATAAGACTTTGATTCATTGGTCCTTTTGAAATCTTGGAAAATGATAGACCAGTTGCATACTGAGTATCTCTGTCTCCAAGTTTATATCAAGTAAACAAAGTTTTACATGTTTCGATGTTGAGAAAGTATGTTCCATATTCATCCCATGACATGAGCACGGAAGAAGTTTAGCTAGAAGAGAACCATTCTTATGAAGAGTAACCAGGTAATATTTTTGATCGAAGAGAAAAGGTACTGAAAAATAAGTAAATCCACTAGGTAAGGGTTTTGTGTAGAAACCACATGGTTGAAGAAGGAACATGGGATTCTGAAAATATAATGAGGGAAAAGTACCATCAGTTGTTTAATAATTAAATAAAATTTCAAGGATGCAATTTCCAGAAGTTGGGGATAATGTAACACCCCATGTTTTTAAAAAATTAAAAAGAAATGCTTGAAACGTTTTTCAAAATTGATATTTATAATTAGACTTTCAATATAATTTTTCCACTTTTATGTTTTTAATTTTAAGAAACTGTCATCTTCAATTGTGTTTAGTAAGTTATTTGGAGTCCGATGAAGCCAACTTATTTTTTTTGTGAGTAGTAACATACCATTATGAATTGTAAGATGAATATTAATATGACCATAATTAATAGTAAACATTATTATTATTTTAATTTCTTAAGGCTTTAAGATAATATCATCTTGGTTAATTTTTCATCATGCTATAGAAGTAGTTATAGAATAAGAATTGTTAATTTTTGAATTAAGTATTATTTTATTTAAAAATTAATGTAATACTATTTAGAAATTTATTTTAAAAAAATGGACTTTGTTTTTTGTATTCTACACATTGAAAAATGGTTAGGGTAATTTTTTGGGATTTTTCTAAAATTCATGAATTTTTTATTAATAGTGAAATACGATAAAATACAGTATAATCCAATTATCAATAAAATACACTATTTATGACATTATAAGTGATATAAGGCCACATGGTTCGAACTCACATGACATTATTACCATTTTAGGGCACATGAACTAATACTATTCATAATTTTGGAAAATTATATTATAATAATGATTAAAATAATGAAAAGGACCCCCTCTCATCCACTATAAATACCACCCTCACTCCCCTCTTCTTCCCACATCTCTCTAGACTTGAAACATGCCTAAGTTCTTCCCAATTATTCTCCCTAGTCTATTACCTACGTCCTAGATTTGGTGGTCTCAAAAAATTCCAAAAGCAATGCTCTTAAGAAGGATCTGAAAAAGAAGAGATCAAGAGGTAAACATCCTCTTTTATTTTTATTATTTTC
The DNA here is from genome assembly GCA_963277665.1 of Viscum album. Taxonomy (NCBI): domain Eukaryota; kingdom Viridiplantae; phylum Streptophyta; class Magnoliopsida; order Santalales; family Viscaceae; genus Viscum; species Viscum album. The sequence goes on from OY728141.1 coordinate 1,304,218,959, forward strand.
ATTCATTTTATGTTATTACCATATTTTCCCTTTGTCTTATGATGGTATATTTCCTTTTATACACCCCTTAATTTACATATTATGTATGAGTGATGAGATATCCCCTTTCTTTGAACAAACTATTTTTATGAAAATTTAAGTGACGTTGTTATGCTGCTAAATTTCCGTGAGAAATTTCTCTAGTTTTCTTTTACTTCAAGATTATTTATTTTATTCTTCTTTACTCCCATAATATTAACCAAGAATCATGGAAGATCTGTAATCTTGTATATTCAGGATTTTTTCATGTTCATGGATAATTCATCATCAATAATTATCTCCTCTCTCACTTATTCATCCTGATCATTTTTCCCATGATGTGTCGAATTACCGACATCAGGGATAATTTGATTTCATTTTTCATTAAATAATTCATGTATGGTAAGGATACCATTTTTAGGGTTGAACCCGGTTATAATATATGTATTATGTCTCATCCATGGTTCTGAAATTCTTTTGTACATATGGTTTTAATTTATAAAACAAAATGAGGTCGTTATTATCAAAGAACCATTAAAATGATCCAAACAAACATCATTAATGTTTTAACTTATTAGTCATCCTCATGTAAGATTTAAAAGTTATAAAAGGTATAATTTATGGTAATAAAAATATGTAAATAATAATCTATTCTAATTATATATTTTCACATCCATGCAACATGAACATCCATCATGAACCAATCATGTAATGAAATCACCAAAAATAGTGCAAGAAGAAAAATACGAACAATTAAAGGGTGAAATGATGTTCCTAAATGTTCATAAAAAATATTGAAAACATTAAAATGTTTGTTTAAAATGGTAATAACACTCTTTTAACTATTATATAGTAAGTTTAATCAAATATTAACTAAGACAAACCTGAGTTAAGGGAATTCATAACCTGATTCCCATTTTTTGGGTTAACCTTTTACATTGTTATTTAGGTGATATTAAAATTGATTGTGTGATTGGTTTGATTATATTATTTTTAACTATGTCTAATTACAATTTATATACATATTATATCCACTCTTTTAAGCTTCACTTCAATTATATGATATTTATAATGGATTTTATTTTTAAATTCCTCATTTAAAATTTGGTTCTAAAAAGATCAAAAAAATTTTTTTTATGCTATTACACATGTTGTATGATAATGTTCTAGTTCATGGGAATTGTTTACGATAAATTTTGGGACATATATCTCCCTCTAATGCATTGGGAATGTGTAAGTCGGTGGTTGGTTGTATGGTTACTCCATGTGTAACTCCGATGGCTACAGAAATAGTAAGGTAGCCATGAGGGTTAAATATTATAAAGTAGTAGATAGGGTTACATGATTATGTAAATAATTCCCCATGATACACTTATGGTTATACTAATGTTCTTATGAATTGTGGAAATATCATGTTTCACAAGGAAAGTATATATACATAGGTGGTAAGTATGTCTTTTGAAAATGATTTCTTACGTTACAAGTATTCATGGACTAATGTGTTCATCCCTTATTTTTATATCCCTTACTTTGTTTTTGTGCTCATACCAAGTTTTAAATTATTTTCATAGGTTAATGGATGATTAAGTCAAAGATGGAATCCATGTTAAATATCTAATAATTTTCAAGTAATCATGTTTTAATTTTTAATGTTTTATATTTTGAAAAAACAGTAACTATTTTTATAGTATCCACTGTATAAAAATATGTAATGTCATGAATGTGTTATGTCCCAAATATCTATTTCTAAAAAATTGAAAAGATCATTAACTTAAAAGGAAGTGTTTTCTTGAATGAATTCATGATTATGTATGTAATAAGGTCATGGCCTTATAAATCATCCCCTGTTCTACAAAACTAAGATGATGAAAATAAAATAAGGATTCTAAAAAAAATTATTAACTCAATTTGTATTTATAGTTTTCATTAAATGAAAAAAAACCCTTGATGTAAAAAACTATCCAAAATCTAGAATTAGTCACCTTTCACCATGTTTCTCAAAAACACATCATAAATCCAAAATTGATTAATATAAGCTCAAATAGATAATTTGGGATTATTAAAAAAATTGTACTTCAAACAAAAAATGTAGAAAATATTATCTCTATCAGTATCCTTCTCAGTCAATGAAATATACCCACCCTAATACAAATCTTGGTGCTTATCCCCAGACATCGTGGACTCATTGAAATCTAGGTTGAAAAAGAGCCACCACTACTAAAAATAGCATATAACAATGTGACAATAATACAAACTTTTACTCCCTATGACCATATATTTGAATGCATGAAATCAGTACCTCCACTAACAATCATTAGTATGATGATCTGAAAAGGATACCTCAAACTAGTGATGAAAATTGAAATAAAAATCCTTAAGTTTCATAATCAGTGTTTCATGATCTACAACCACAACTATTTAGTGATATGCTAGAAAATATTTACAATCTTCTAAAACAAGAACCTAAGAATGATATCAGCCTAGTAAAGTTACTACAATAAAAAAAATCGGGAATCATTAAACCAAAAATATTGAATATTTATGTTAATTTGTTTAGTTCCCTGTTAAACTAATTACCCCTATCTAACCAATTCAAAAATTGGTTTAAACAATCATGATCCTTTATTTTAATCTTGGCATTTACCACAAAGGCAACATCACTTTAATTATTATTTGTATTAAATTTTATGGTCTTTGAGTCAGATAATATAGGTCTCTAACACTTCTAGAACAATAGGCTACAACCATGGATCTATAGCCACCGTTTTAAAACTGTGGCTATAGGTGGCTATGACCACACTTTTAAAACCATGGCTATAGGTAATTTTTATGGGCTATAGCCATGATTTTCAAAACCGTGGCTATATCCCACACCTATAGCCACAGTTATGTGGCCTATTTCCACGGTTGGAAAAACTATGGCTATAGGTCTCCTGCCCTTGCATGGGAGAAAACTTTTCCCGCTAAAAAAATGGTGGGGAGAAATACTGCCAAAATTTTGTAGGACACTGCCATGGTTTTTAATAATACATATTACATATTATATGGATATATACACAAAATATTTTGTATTTCAGTGGTTAGGGCACTAAAACATGAAGGGAAGGTGCTAGGATCAAATCCAACTAGGGAGACATTATTTTTAGGCTATTTCCACGGTTTTCATGGGCTATTTCTATGGTTGAAACCATGGCTATAGGTCAACTACCATATTTGAAAATGGAGACACCTATTTCCACAGTTTTCAAAACCATGGAAATAGGCCACCTATAGCCATAGCTAAAATTGTGGCCATAGGTAAGACCATACTGCCACAACGATAGTGCCCACAGTTGCGAAAAATAGTGGTCATAGCCTATGGCCATGGTTTTGGGCCCTATTGTCATGATTTATAACCATGTCAATAGCCTTTTTTTCTAGTTGTGTAAAATCATGTATCATAGTTTGAATCCCATTATTTCACCATGTTCCAACTTCTACTGATAATTTTTCCCAAACAAGACATTAATCATCATTGATTAATATATAAAAATTCAATCCTATCTATCAAACATTGTCTCAAATACCATTTTTCAATACCCCATCTACCATGTACCCCTCCAAACATGGAAATGAAGTGATATACCATGAACTCCAAATCCCATATTTGATAGGCCACATGTTTTAGTGTAAAATAGGGGACATATAAAACCAAATGAGAGGCCATAATTTTTCTCTAAATAATTATGAAATAAATGACAATACAATATACCACCAATAAATTCAATGAAAAATTATTAATAAATCCCTATGCATGAATTTATTTCCATACATTAGAAAAATAATTCGAAAATATAAATACCGAATCAATAAAAAGGTGCATCCTTGAAGACCTTCAACTATCAAAAAACTCCATGATCAATTAATTGAAATCTCAATCACCCACAAACTCCTACAGATTCAAAAAATAAAATAAAAATAATCATACATATGTTGAGATAATATGTAAAATCAGTATGATCCTCCAAATAACATCTCTTAAAAATATAAATGAGGAAAAAAATTCCATTGACTAATCGAATAAAACTAACATGAAACTGAAAAGGAATTACTATTCTACATCCTCACCATGTATCTTCTAACATATTTCATATACAAGTAATCATATCCTTTTATGATAACATATATTAACAAATTTTACCAACTTCTAGTTACTAAGTATTTTTTTTACATTGAGTCTCCAAAAAATCACTTCCTTAGGTCATCCCTCCCATACGATATCCTTTACTAACTTGAGAAATCATAACATAGCTATCATGTATCCCATGTATCCTGAAATAACCTCATCAGCATATAATTTTTTTTTTAACATTTATAGGTTTTTAATCCATTAAATATCATCTATCCTAAATAATTCCTCAAGATATCATAGGCCACACATGCATACACATTGGATGTTTTATCCACCATGACTGGTTAAATGATTGTGATAAAGAAATTTAGTCATTATATGCTACACCTAAATGGAATATAAAATAATATCCATCAAATCCCACATGATTCCATACCTAATATATTATAAAACAATTTCATGGTTATGTTTCCAAACTAAAATACATCTGAGGAGAGAGTGGGGTCAAGAGAGAATATAGTTATCTATTCTCATGGTATCCATGATGTTGTTGAAATCAACCTCAAAAAATAGAGTGTCATTTTCCCTATAGACTATATTGGTGAAGCATATTAAATTAAAAAATATAAGAATAGTATCAGACATGAGAAAACTGTGGGTAACTACCTAGACATAGACTCATACTCCATCAACCATCACACAAGACACCTAGATACCACCACTAAGGACAAGGCCACTAAATCTGAAGGTTTCAAAAAAAAAGCATGTCTTAATAAATATTATCCAGTCACATGTAGTAATTTTCCATTTTAATTATTTTATACAATAATCCAGGAATTAACCATCTTTTATTAGGAAAAAATTTATATTCACATATAGTTATAATACTCCACACCATGGGTTATTTTATTTATCTAATTTTCCATTATATAAATTTAAGGGTACCCTAGGAATCATATTAAGATTCAACATGGAAATAAGAACTGACAGTTAATAGAAAGATCTAAAAAACACTATTTAGAGTTAAAAAAAATCAATCCCATAATAACATTCCCATGTAAATAAATAATCAATAATTATTAAAAATAAATACAATTTCATAAATCACATTGATCCCCCTGGTTTATTTCATGAAGTAATTTCATAAATTACATTTAATCACAACATATTTTATTTTGGGGAACAACTTGATCCCTGAGGAAACAAACACTTTTTTTAAAAAAATTTATTCCAACCATTTTAATTAATCCTCAAGCTAATCAAGTCCAAAATATCCTAAATAAATAATACATAGGTAAAAAAATATTTTCATCATGACAACCTCATTGGGAATAAAAATACATAAAACAAAATTATTAAACCCTTTTTAAAATAATAACGACCTTTTTAGACACAAAAAATATCATAAAAAAGAAATAATTGAATTAGATTGCTAAAATTTCTAATTAATTAATAATAATTTTTTAAAAACAATAAATCACAATTTCATCTTCTATATAGTATGTAAATAAAGTTTTCTATATGGTTTATGTTACACGTCAAATTCCATGAATATTAACTAAACAAGTAATTAAACTCTTATTCTAATTTTTTAATCATGACATTTTCCAATATTTGTATTGTTTAAGAAAATTTCATTCATGTAGGTCAATGAATTGAATAATAATACTAATAAGAAAAAATCAAACTATCAAGAAAATGATATGAAATTACATCAAATACAACATGTGATAATAATTTCACTTTATTCAATTTCATTTATTTAACCGTATATATTATTACCTCAATTAATGTTGACCCCTTCAATTAATATAGAGGAATATAAATAACTACTAATTTAATCTTATAAAAAATAAAAAGAAATAAAATATCACTAACCTCATGAAAGAATCCCTATTTATTATATAAATGAGTGGGATATAGAGAGATGAACATGGAATAAAAATTTTGGCAAATGTCTTAGTTGAATCATAAAAGGATTATCAAAGGAATTTATGAGCCTTACTAATCTCTAATGGGAAGGCGTGATGATCCATGATCATGAAAAAACAAGAAACATGAAAGGGGATATAACTCTCTTATTTTTAAAATACTGGTAATTTTATACTCATCAAATCCAAAATACATTTCCAAATATCTATTTGAGTTTATAATAAATTCATATTTCCATAATTGGTATGATTTTGTTCCCTCACATAACCCATCTAAAACTCCCATATTATGTTATGTCAATGATTTTATCAATAATCTTCATATCTAGTTTTAAATCCATCATTTCAATTTATAAATTCATTCTTCATAAATACACATTGCATATCGAATTATGGGATAATAAAAAAATATATAGAAAAAATATTACCTATTCATATATAGTGTTAGTATACATAATTTTCATAAAAAATAATGCAATTTTATGTAACCATAATGAACATCAAATTCCACTTCGATTTAAGGTTGAATAACCCCAACATGAGCTTTAAAATCTTACAATAGCATTACACATTCATAAAATCCACCTTTATGAGAATAAAAACTCCCATAACATATGATCTAACAATATTACATCCCATTATATTAGTAATGTACAAACCTTATGTACGAAACATACAAAAACGCCATGAGTTGGGTAACCTTATGTGATATTAAAAAAATTTCCTAACCTTATATGTATTCTATATAAAGTAATTATAGAAAAAAATAAAATATTATCCTTATAAAATCCATATTTAACATGATGTAGGAAAGGTAATAGATCTAACATGATGGTAAATTGGTTTTAAATAAATTTGGGGAGGGGAGGTATAAATGGGTAAATAAATTTAGAAAATAAGTTAATATCAGTTTAATAAACAAAAAAATACAAAGGAAACAGACATTGAAGACCCTCTCGATGTCAAGAATACCAAAAAATATAATGGGAATAATTTAGAAATCAAATACAATGCACTTATTATTGATAAATCCTATTTAAAATTTGAATTATTTAATAAAAAATCATTTCTATACATTAAGAATATAAAACATTCATTAAGATAAACCTTAAGGTTGTTATAAACTGATTACAATGATGAAATTGTGTCAAAATATTGTTTAATACATCTTGGTTATATTAGAGGAAAAAATATCTATATATTAATTTTATATTGTTATGTAATGTCGAACCAATTATAGAAAATGTGTCCACAATACAACAAAAACATATCATACATTTCGATTTGTTTATCACGGGAAAATATATAAATTATTACCACATAGGGTAATTTCATTATAATAATGGATTATGAATAGAGTATACAATTAGAAAACTAGGTTCCATATAATTGAATATCACAATGAACACGACTACAATTATATCAAAAAATATATTAATATAAATGTATAAAATGAAAAAAAAATATAAATGTATGTAGGCATCAAAAATATAGTGGAAGAGGAACCATAACACTACTGAGCTTCACAGCCCATAGATTTCCCTTAGAACAAACCAAACACATCATTATTTAAGAGTTTCATATTAGAGAGAAAAATTAATATAACTAGAAATATATATTGGAAATTTGGTGTATGGATATGTGAGAAGCGGTTTGGGTATTTACAAGGGTAGTGAGTGGAATTCCATGTAATAAATAATAGATTATTTTATTATTCTATTTTCATAATTCTACACTACTCCCCATAGTGCCCCATTATATCCCTTAATGATCCATAATAATGGAATGTAGAAAAATAATACATTGAATATCAGCATGGTTGAGTTTAGTCATACATAAATAAATATAAAAAAAATTATCATATTTTTAGTTTTTTCCACATTTTACATTTTTTTATAAATAAATGAATATGTCAACCCTTAACTAGTTCGGATACCCAAATTCCAAATTTGTATCTTATTTTATCAAACATTTCTGATTATTTAGATTCTATATTTTATATATGATAGATATGTTTAATAAAAATGTGTTATTAGATTAAAGAACATTTCATTAGTAATTCATTTATACATTATGACCTATTAAACCCTATATACTAATCCATTATTACACTAAAATAATAATAAAGTGTAGAGTTTGGTATTACTATACATTCTTGTTTTGTTTCCTAAAACATAGATCTAGTATCAATATAAACTAACTCAAACATATCACATAGTTAATTTCATTCAAACTATAATTAATGCCTCTTTGCTTGTATATCATACAATGATCCAAAAATCTTTCACTTGTACAAATAATGTTGGTTACTATACCTCAAGGGCACTTCCTCATCGGCCAGAGGCATCTGAATAATAGTAGGGGTTTTAGAGTACATAATGGGGTGACTATACTCCCTTTTACTGAGTCACAACAAAATAGAAACAACAAATAGTAGAGTATAGAATTAGCAGAAACAATAATTTTTCAATTAGATAATAAATGGTTAACCAATTAAACCAAATAAAAATGAACCATGTAATGTAAATATTGGATGTAACTAAAATTCGTTATGGAAGTCATACCAATAAAATAATAAAATAAGAAAGATAATTTCAAAAAATGTAGTCCCAAATACTTTTTCGAGCTCTTCACCAAACTCCAACCCATCTTTAAAAAAATTGTCGACATGGTACCTTGGCTGTATCTATAGTTATATCCATGTAATATTCTCAGTTTGAAAATTGATGAACAAACAGGGTGTGATTAAAACTCAATAGGTTGACACCTTCATGTCAAAACCAAACCAATCAAATAATAAGTACATGTAATAAGGTGATTAATAGTAGTATAAATTAAACATCTAATACAACATAATAATTATCCTTCCTCAAAACCATGAAAAAAATATCTATGATCTTTTAGCACAATTATGTCATCCATAACCACATGTAAATTTAATAATTATATAACTGGGAAGATCCCTAAAATCATTACAACATAACTAAGACAATCCATTTATATAATAATTTTAGCTTAACCAGGTAAATACTATTATATATGATTTCCATCATTATATGTAAAATCCATTTTTAAAATAATTTCATCTTATTCAGTCTAATCAATTTATTAAAAAAATTTACCATAACCTAACCAATATCTTTATTTAATCATTTCATCATAACTAGGATAATCCCTATATAATTGTATTTAATCATAACCTGATCAATCCCTTATATATAATCATTTCATCATGAGTCACATCACTTGTTATATCTCCAAGAATAATAGACCCTAATATCATAATCCACAATAGTCAATTATGTGAACTATCATTTCCCTTCAATTCCCTATTCATTTGTTAAATTATATCTGATGTTGTTATCTTGATAGAGTACACACCAATTTTATATCAAATTATCTATAGTCAATTAAATAATTACGTATACCATTTTCCAAAAGATAACATGTCACAATAAATCACCTAAGGTCCCATGCCATGGTAGAACATATTTTAATCATTTATAAAGTATTTATTATTGAAGAGTTGGATCACCCAATGGGTAGCCGCAAGTTTGGTCTTAATACTAATGGATCCCAATGGATATAAGTATTAAAAAAATGCACAATTATCACTAACTATTATTCTGTTATTTAATGAACATATTTAATTGGTGAAATTTCATAATATTACACAAACATAAATAAATAAAAAGTAATCATAATGGATTTGGTCTATACCGTCTGTCATTATCTGGAAATCAATGAATCAATTTCAATAAGTAACACCAACAATGAAATATGGTGATAGTGATTATAAGGAAAAATTGGGTTAAAAAAATTAAAAAGGAAAATCTAATTCAATAGTAGTCAAGAGATCCCACTGCTATGAAGGAGAAAAATCATAAGAGAGGGGAAAATAATGAAAAGTAACTCATTGGATATCAAATTATAGAATAAGATATCCAAAAGGGATGGAATTTGTATGATATTTCTTCGATTAACCCTATAGTCCAAGAGAGATGGATTCAAAATAGATGAAATCAAATCATAGACACAACAGGTTTTAAAATTATTTGTCTGGATATATTCATGATGTGGGCCCCTTTCATGGTTTGGATATATTGATTTATAATATACACTTAAAAAAATGTCATGTCTGGTTTAAATAACCTAGACTAGCCATTTCATTATGTAAACTAGTTTCAGAGTGTGTAACTATTTCAGGATCCATAAAGTTCACAATGTGTTCTAGGATGTTTTTTCACATCATGTAACGTGTTCATGGTGTGAAAGTGTCCATCATATAAGGCACAACCCATATCCTTTAGAAACAACCCAAACCACCAATGATTGTTCTCAAACCAACAAAGAAGACTAGTAGGCATTTTAAACATTTATACTCAAAATATATTAATTCAAAAAAACATACATCCCTAAAAATCAAGTCATTTCCCCCTATAAATTCCCTCCATCCTTAAAATATACCCAACCACCATGGTTTAAAGAAGAATTAAATCCCTAAAATAAAATAGATTGAACCAAAACTCAAAGACGGACCTACCTAAAAAAATATAGGATCTTGCAACCTCCCACCATAAAAAATCATGACCCAAATCTATGCTAGGAATCAGTGAGTGGTCTTAGGGAACATTTTTAGACACTATTATCACAAATTAGATTCCCTCTCATCAGTTTCCTCTTAAACACATTTTTTATACCAATATTTTCAAACTAGAGGTATAGTACTTCCCCAAAAATACTTAACAATATGTTACACAATACGTATCAGAATCTCTATAATTGACTCATCCACACCATGCTTTATGTTATCAATTTATATCACATGATATGGTTCTAGAAGAAATTTCTGAAGCTATGATACATAAAACTTGTTGTGTATGATATTTTATCTCTATAGAAGGACCAATCATTATGACACATTTATAAAACTTTTCTCTATCCAGAATGACCCAAATAACACAATAGAATGATTTAGTTATTTCCTGATATATAATTTCCGTAACATAGGTGATATCAAAAGGAAAGCATTATGACCGACCTCAATCTCAAGAGGTTGTCTCTGCTTGTCAGTGAAATATTTCTACCAAATTTGTGTCATCACTAATCACCTCTTGACCAATTGTAACTTATCAGAAAACTATTATACATTACTAGGTCCATCAAGTGATGAATCACCTAATATATACCAAAAAAGTGGAAAATTAAACATTCTTCCATAAAAATCATCACATGGTTCCATATGAATCGATTAATGGTATCTATTATAAAATAAAACATTCGAGAGTACATAAATTCTCTCCAATGAACAATCACATTCCCAAAAATAGGCTTATAAAATTCCTCTAGAATCTGAATTGTCTATTTATATAGGGCATAAGTCAGTGGAATATTGGACATAATCAATAGAACATGGGATCCTGGATCCTTATGAAGACCCCTATAGAACTGATAAGTTAAGTGATGATCTCAATATGAAAACATATTCATAAAAACACATTATAGTCAAAATATATCCGACATGTTAAGAGTTCAAAGATCATCACTAGTTAAGGTATCCCTATTTAGAAATAAGTGTGCTAACTTCATTATTCAATCCAAAATCAACCATAAAAAATCATTATTATTAGGGGTCCTGGGTAATCTTATCACAAAATCAATAGAGAAATCATCACATTTCCTTTCCAAATTGAGAATTAGATGAAATAGCCTAGTTGACCTCGGATGACCGACCTTGACCTACTAATAAGTGAAATATCTCACCATGAAATCTTCTTCCTCCTTCTTCATTCCTATAAAAATGTACAATATATGGAGATCATATTACATCATTTTCATCCCTAGATTTACCAAAATTATTGAATAATGAAACTCTTTCAACTAATCCCCTCATAAGCTTGTAGGAACCCATACTCGTCTGCATAAAAGAAGTGAATTTCCATTTCCAAGAAACTGTTTTTTTGGATCCACTCTAAATATTCTATATATAAGAGATAAAGTGTCATGATAAAATATCTACATTGATTTTATCTTTTCAAAATAAATGGTTATAAAAGAAGTTGAATTCGTAGATTCAATTCCCCGTGAATCCTAAAAATAGAGATGTATGTTTTCAATGAGTTCTATATTCTTCCACAATTCACCAGAATCCCAAACTTCTTCATTCTTTGTCTTTTGGATCAAGGCATTGAGAACGAAATTTCATTTTCCCATTGTATAAACTATCATGGAGTTGAATGATTTTAGATACTTGAACCACATTCTCTACTAAAGGTTTAGGTCTCACTAAGAAAATATATACATGAAGACCTTATAGTTTTTTCACACCACTATCCAATTAGAAATGTGATAATGTCTCCAAAATCTCCAGGCATGTACCACCACATTTTACTCCAGATCATGTGTAGGATAATTCCCATCATGCTGTCTCAGATTTCTGGACCCATAAGAAACTACCTAGTCCACCTCCATTAGAATTTATTAGATTCCAACATCGAATAAGTCATAGTACTCAATATATGGATTAACTGGCATAATTTTGGTGAGGAATGATTTTGAGTTCAAACTTACCTTAAGATCTTGAAAATATATTTTGTAAGCATCTATCCAAATAAACATCACCATTTCTTGGTCATCATAGAAATCAATGCTTCCAAATATAAGAATCCCTAGAAAAGATGATGATAATAACTGGGTAAAACAAGAATGATATGAATCTCAATGAATTTATTAGTCCTTTCACAACATACTACAACTATAACATTCTCTCGGTCCACTGACACTACATCCTCATGATTACATGGTCCCATATGTAGACATTATCTATACAAAAACTACATATTCTTATCTTGGAATTAAGACAATGCTCTCTCAATGTACTCAAGATGATTTTAACACATTGGGAATGAGAATATGATTACTGAGATTATAAAATGACATCATTGACAAAAAACCATGAAAAATATATCCATGAATGAATGAATGATGCAATTCATCAAGTCCATCAAAATCCTTTGTTTATTCCTTTAACTAAAATGCCTTAATATGAACTCATAGGAGCCATACATGATCCTAAAACTATTTTGTTATATGTTTGCGTTTTTCTCTAACAAATTAGTATACCATGATCTTAGTTCAATCTTATAGAAAAATTGGGAACCTCTTAGTTTACCAAAGTGATCATCAATTCGTGAAAGGGGATACCGATTCGTGATCATTGTCTGGTTCAATCTCCAATTTTCCACACATAAGTGAAATGTACCATAATAGTTATTAGTGAAAATCATGGGGAACCCCATGGTGATGTAGTAGTACATATAGAAACCTTAAATTTTAGATCTTCCAACTAAAAATTAAACACATTAATCTATACGGTTTCCATACGATAAAGTTGGATATAAACTGGCACTGATCCTAAAAGCATCTCAACGGTGAACTAAATATCCTTATTAGGTTGTATGATATAAAACTCATCATGAAATAAATAATTAAAATATTCTACAATTGGTATAAAATTATCCTAATATATTCCACAATTTTCAAGAGATGGCCTCATATATGATATTTGAGACATTCTAATCTCCACTAAATTGGTCCTTCATGACCAGCCTAAAGATCCCACTCACCTTAGTTAAAATAGGTTCCTCTTTATGGAGATATAAAGTCAACTATCCTTCAGTAATTATATATATGATTTTGGTAGAAAACTATATAGTCTATACCATGAATTGAATTGAAAGCTATCATTTCCAGCCCAAATTATTCCCAAACGAAATAGTATCAATGAATTTCTAGAGAACAATCCTTGCAATGTATGATATATTATAAATGCACTCCAAATAGTATATATTTGGAAAAGAAAACATCTATTATTTCCAAAACTGAGTCAAAAACATTTTAAAAAATATAAAATTTAATGGAATATGATTCTCTTGTATCTAACAAAACACAGGAAATGGAAGATGGTACGAGAATTGTACGTTTGACTATGTAAGTTACTTCATCCAAACTAGCTAGATTCGACTGAATATAATGTATATGACATGCCCCTTTAACATGGAATATATTATGAACCCTCTAGGATATATCATTAATAGTAGAAAACCAGGTCCCCTTCCTTGACTTGAACATTCAATGGAACTCAAACTACCAATCTTTTATGGGTTGGTTACGTCCTTTCTATTCTCGGGTACCTATCCTAATCCACAATAAATACTATTCTATAGAATGCCCATATGAAACCACAAAATGGGATATGAACTAGAGCAAAAATGGAACTCAAAATAAATATACAAATAGATATGCAAATGTGGGAAAACATTCCTCACCGATATCACTGTAACTGACCATTTTTATGAGATGGTTTCCCACTTCTAGGACTGATATACCCACTATTTACATGGAAATAAATGTCATATCATTACATATTCCAACTAGAAAATTTTATGTTCTCCCTATTTAAATACAATGGATAATAAAAAGGGCCTTTGTCTTATATATTTCTTGGATGATATCTTGATTCATTGAATTATAAATGCTACTCATGCGTAAAACATTCCACTATGAAGTAATATCATAAAAAATCCAATCCTGGAAACAAACTACCCTATAAATATCATAAACCACTAAGGATGTAATAAATAAATGAAAATCGGTGAGAAATCAATCAAAATGAATCACTAAAAACAATCTTGCATTAACTGCATGATATCATGAACTTTCTCATAGATCAATGTTTCAATATAAAAGTGAATCATAATTTTTATTCAAATTCCGTTGAGGATAAATCCTCTTACTGCCCAAGTTTCTCAATCAAGTACAACCAATGATTGGTTGGTCCACACATATTGCACATAAAAAGATTCAACCTCCTATCTATGGGTGTCTTGAGATTCTTAAATTTCAAATGACTTTACTCAATCTAAAACTCAGATAAATTGGGGCCTCTCTCCCAAGTGAATGTAGGTATATGCTGTAATAGAAACTATCTTGTCATCTTAGACATTGACGCCATGGTGAAAACTTTTTCCCTTTTCAAGGATCATGTTAACCTAAATAAGGGATCACAAATATATACATATATATAACCCATATGTGTTATAGGATAATCTAGTTTAACATTGTCAGGAGGATATTGATTTCCTCTGTCTTGATGTTCAATTTGAAGACGATGAATTGTAATTACATATATAAGACAAAAAAACACATTATGAAACTGGATAAAAATGAGGTAAGACTCAATAGGTGGAAACCAAAGAGATCCAATGGATCAGGATCTCTATAAACAATAATTATTAATGAAATTATAATGAAATAAAATTTCATTGATTTTATTTATATGATATAACCAATATCTCATTTCACAGTTCTTATAGGATATTATATCCAATGTAATAAATAGGTCCATATCCAGAATAATGCATGTCAATATATATATATATCCATATGTTTCTATCATGATATATTCATACACATCTCATACCATACTATTAAATGAGTATAAATTTCATGAAACAAAAAAATTATACAACATGTGAATCACCCAAGGTGAAATAACATCAACCACAACAAAACAACATCATGAATGACAATCTAATCCCAAGGTATTTGGATTTTTCCCCAATACATGGGTCAGATACTTTGATGGAAAAGATCATTACAAAGACCAAACATATCTTAGTATCATTTATACCTTTCCCAAATTGTATTTCAATATAAAAGAACAACCTGCTCCTCTAATACCCATTTTTAACATCACCCGATCCTTTACTCTCTCATGCAGACAAATTGGATTTTTTACTAAAACTCAAGCATGCATCCCCATATGATAGACGATGTCGATTGGTATCATGGGTGTAGAGAAAATAGTAGGGAGACTATAACCTCTGGTAAAAAGATGAAATGTTGAATAAATAAAAAATATCAGTGTAACAGAATTAGAGGAGACAATACATCATACATCCTGAAGATGAAGGATGAACCATGTAAATTAAATAATAAAAGATCAAGTAATTTTAGGATCGAATGTGACTAAATGAAATGCTAGACGTAATACCTATTAAAGAACAAGATAACAGAAATAAACTCAAAAGACCTAAATTCAGAATCCCTGGTCCATATCGTCTCAAAACTCCTACCCATCTAGTAAGTGATTTTAAACAACAAGGTCTATAACTATTTTCCATGATTAAATCCATATAATTTGGTTGGGTACTAAATAGAGACCCAAATACCATACGAGTACAAATCATTATATTGAAACCACCATATCTAAAAAACCCAATATAATAATAATTTCTTGAAATAATGTGGGTACCGATATTATAAACTAAACAATCAATAAATTTTAAAAATTTACCTTCCATAACAACATGTAAAAATATATATACACATATAGCACTATTCCAACCAGAATTACATGTTCATGGAATAATCCTACAACTAGGAAAATACCTATTTGAATTATTTCATAAATGAGTAAATACTTCTATATAAGAGTTTCATCATTACTTGTCCAAGTAATTAATATAAGAATTCAAGTATAATCGGTTGAAACCCATTATATAATAATTTCAATATAATTCGGATAATCCCAATATATAATAATTTCATCATAATCATGAAAATCACCTTATGATTTCATTTCATATTAACCAGTACAAGGCTTTTATATAATAATTTTTTCATGTGTCAAAACACAAATCATAACTATAACAATAAAAGGGCATAATATCTTAAAAAACAATGGTAAATTCACCTAATTATAATGTTTTCTTTGAATTACACTTTATTTTATTACATAAAATCTTAATACATTATCATTATAGTCTAATAACATATTTTATATCAAATTATTATCATTAATTTTAATAATCATGTCATCTATTTTCAAATGTGATCCCATCACATGGAATCACATAAAGTCTCATGTCTTTCTATAACATATTTTAATCCATCAGCTGGTTCTTTATTATTCAAGGTTATACTCACCCTATGGGTAAAATCAAGATAGGTATTACAACTAATAGATCCAAAGGTATTAAAATAGTAGAACAAACACACAATTATGATCACCGATTATTCTATTAGATAACATGCACATTGTGTTTGTCTAATCACATAATATTTCACACATTAAAAATTAGAAATAGACTATTGTGATTTTTAATAGAAGACGTACATTTATATGGTGATCAAAGAAAAAATATAATTAGGTGGAACCAACAGAAACACGAGAAATGTTGATAAAAAATGAAAATTACTTCACACAAACATCATGATCAAGAATCAATTCATTGGAGATCAAGAGACCACTATATATAATAGAGAACTAGCATAACATAAGGGGCCACCAAACCTATGAAACTAAATGGAGATAATCCTATAAACTGTGATTTATTCATGAAAATGAACCACAAAAATATCACCATGTTTCACCATAGGGTTTTGAATGAAGGATTCATGGTAGTTAAATTAAAAGCATGAAGATTATTTTTTTAAAACCTATTGTCATGAGATATTTAAGACCTGAACAGATTTTTTGGAGTAAATTTATCAATTTGTATGATACAATGAAAAATTATCCACCTCATTTTAAAAAAACCCAGATTAACCATTTAGTGATGTAAACCAATTTCATGGTGTTTTAACATTTCATTCTCTTAACCAGTTCACACCATATTCCTAGAAACAAGTTCACATCACATAATATTTTCATGGTGTGAAGGTTTCTACAATGGAGTGCACATCCCTGATCCTATAGATAAAATATTAACCACTTAGGAAACTTTCCAAACCCATGGAAATAACTAGTCAGACTTGGAGAAATATGTACTCAAACTCCATTAATTCAAAGAAACATTAATTCATAATCAATATGTCATTTTTCATATCTAATTCTCTCCATACCAAAAAGAGGATCGACCCCAGGCTTTAAAGAAGAAGGGAAAACCTAAATGAAAGATGAATAAGTAAAACACCAATATGGATGTAACTAGTAAAAGGCGAGATATTTCATCTTGGGCCTCATCGGTAAAAAATCAGAGTGATAATACAATCTTACTATTACCTAATAAGTTAAATTCATATAGTATTTTACTTCTAATAAAATATCAGTTTTATCCATTCTTCATCAATTAACTCTTTTCCTTACTATTAATATACAATAATTCTAATAATAAATTCATTATGGCTATATCAAAAATGGTCAGAATTCCCAGTGGTCATAAAATTACCTTATTTACTATAAAAATATGTAAATTAATCCATGCTAATACACTATAAAATACTTCAACTTTTTAGTTCCTTCATGTTTTCAATTATTTATACTATTTTATTTTTATTTTGTACTATATTTATTATAACAATGATTTTTGTATGATTTTATAAGGTAGGATAAATTTACAAAGTAATGGGATGGTTTCATATTTTTTATTATTAGTTTTAGTTGTCTTAAGAAATCAGTATATTTGATTTATGATATATCATTTCCAATATACTCATTAACTAGAAGTATTTTTCAGATTTCATAAATTTTCATATAAATGTTTTTATTTTTGTGACGTGGTTATGAATGAAATTTCATAAAATTATATTATATATGGATTTCACCTTTATGTGATATCATTTATTTATCTGTTTTTTCATTTATTCCCTATTAATTAAAAGAAAATACATCCTATTATATATGTTTTATTACCTTTGTTATAGTGGAACAACAATTTAAAGCATGAATTGGGGGTTAAACATGACAATGATACATATACATTTGGTGTTATAGTGTGGATGTGTCCTGAAATTTTCAATCTTCAAGGTCTCAAGAGTATCCCTATGAAATGTCTCATAAGTCTCTAAAATATTCATTTTTCTATCCATGTGGTTTTTTTATTTCATTTAAGAGAATCTACAACCAAAAAATAATTACTATTCTATAAATAAATACACCTTCCCTTATTCACCTAGATAATTTGATATAAAAATAAATAGATTCACACCCCCAATATTAAAAAATACTCATTTTCCCCCATTGTAAATAATTGAAAATGAATGGAATAAGAAAAATGCAATAGTAATATTATAGGTATTTTAAGAGATAATTCATTCCAAACAACACTTTTTATTGCATAAAGGAATCATTCACTATTGGATTCATAAAATTATCCACAACATGATCCTATAATATAATATATTTTATTTAAATCAATAAAAAGCTCTACTTTTCATTGATTAATCATTACAAGATATCAATACTATTAATCCTCGAATATTTTTTATTATTTGATATGAAATTCATCACACATTGTTTCCCAATAACAATCAATAATGAGTATAAAATTGTCACAATTATTTTTTTATTATGTGACATCAAAAAAAGAATCATTTCAATTTAAGCATGTGATGACATAATTAAAGCATCATATATTTCAAAAAGAGTGATTAAATTTTTATACTTGGAGTGCTGAGAAATATAAAGTCATCTAATAAAAAGTGAATATCAGAATATTTACATCCGATAAATAACATCTCCATCCTAATCTCTATATATTGAAAATTACTTTTTTATTCATAAGGGGATGTGGGCTTCCAAAATAAAATATAAAAAGTGGAAAGAAAAAATCATGGTGGCTTGAAATGATAGATCATGAGTGTATATCCATGGAAAATGTGTTAGTATTAATTAAAAAAGAGAACACTATATTGTAGACAATTAGATTCTTGTTAGGTAATCATTCACAAGTTAACTCATTTTATGCAATGTTCTATTCCCTCCAAACAATCAAAACAATACTACACTAATTTGTTTTAAATATGAACTTCCTATAATAATGAGACATCTCCAAGGAAGGTCTTAATTTCCCTTGAACTATTCGAACCATTACATCACAATCACATTAAAATTCATCAACATAAAAATTTAACCACTCACATAAGACAATTCATATATACATGGATCCAATCTCCACATGAGTTGAGAATCTTGATCCATAGAAGTCACTAATACCAAGGAAAACTGAACCTCTGATATCTATCAACTTCTTGACACCCCTTATCTCCCCATCCATGTGTTAGCCATCAATGGTTAGATTCATACCCCAACATAGTGGTATCCATATAATCCACCTACATTGGTTTATATGGAATGGGGATAAAATCAAATATTTCGTTGAGAGAAACCCTCACAATGTAGAATAAATTTATCACCCCAGATATGTGACCTAAACATTAAAACAATTACAATTTTCAATTGAAAGAAAATATGGGATATCCTGGAATCTCCACTCACCATATTTCTTGTATCCCATAGATTAAAATAGAATACAATAAAGATGAGACCGTTAGTATTCATTTCCGATTCATGGTTCACCATTCCCAAATACTAGATGGTGTAAAGTTCATGAATAGAGAATCCCTCTTAGAAGATATCAAGTCATTTCCCCACAAAAGTCCATAAACCCCTTTCCCATTATCCTTGAACAAATAGAATCATTGTGTATTCTGAATGTGGTCTATCACAACAGAATCCCCACAAATTAATATTTACCCCTTTATGTAACACATTATCATCCATGGAGATCACATGGTTCCAGATGTGAAGACAATAAATTTCATTTATATAGATATCTATTCACACCACATCTTCATATACCACTCATATAGCTCATTGTGCTCATGAAAAATGGCCTTATAGTTATTGATGTTAAATTAGCATGAAATTGATCTTGTAAATCATCATTGGTTTAGATCGTCAACCTAGTTGATACTATAAAAAGTTATCTATTTTCCACATTATGATTACCCTCCTCCATGGATGGGTTCCTACTCACCTCCTTTAAGAATATGTTCTGAGCTAGGATCCTTGAAAATATATCCCCTTTTTATCCAAAATATCCTTGCCCAGGTTGATTCCACCTCATCCTACTTTCTAGTAGGTATGATCCTGCAAATAATCATTGTGGTTCATCTTATACATGGAGAAGATAGATAATACCCTTCATCAACATGTCTAGTCCTCTCAGATTTTATCATTCCTTCCAAAAATAAACACTTTACATAAGTATTTACCTTCCTCAATCTCCCATTAAAGTTGTTCATACAAGGAATGAATCATTTTAGTAATGTTCTGATGGATGACGCCGCACTCCTCGATAAGCTTAGTCATGCGTTTCCATAAATTCTAGTGATATCATCCCACCTATTTTTCTTCCCAATGAAAAAACATGATATTTTACTTTTTTATAGTTTTCCACTTCTATTGGATGATAATAGATAAACCATGCATTGAAATTGATGTTTAAATGATATTTTTCAATATAACCCTTCCTTTAAATTATAAGCATTTTTTCTTCATGTGTCAAATTATTCTGGTGATCTTATGATAAACTCATTTTAGGTCTCCTTTTTTCTTTGACCATTAGATATAGGGGATCTGAAGCATGATATTAGGCAGTTTTTCCTTTATATCTACAAAATCTCTTCAATTAAACAATAAAAACTTTTAGATAATTTTTTGGATATGGAAATTTTTTTACTCCTTATATAGATGTCTTGGATTGTCACTTTTCCCTATGTCAACATGCTTCTCATGAAACATATAATTTATTTAAATATTCCATTAGTAAAAATAATGACATCATTAGAAAATATAATATTGGAAACAAGGTTATTCCCATATTTTCTGATAAAATATTTCCTCCTCTATTCATCCAAGATTTCATAAATCTTCCTTGAATGTGCTTCCTGCGCCAAAATGAAAAGATGTGGATATAATGGGTCCCACTTCCGGACACCTTGCACATTCTTAATGAAAATGAATAATTTTTACCAATAGGGAGATACAAATTAACGAATAATTGTAAAACCTATAGTAGAGATTACAGATCCATTCTTGAAAAGAAAAATCTTCTCATAATCCTTATGATAAATACCCAATCAACTCTCATAGGCCTTTTAAATGTCTTATTGTATGATGAAATGGGATCTAATAGCCCTATTGTCGATTCCCCCACCATTTTTTGGAAATAAAAAATGACCATGGATACCTTACCCCTTCACAAAACCAGGATTTTTTTATGAGACAAGCCTTCAGATGATTCTGATAAGGCTTTCGAAGATTATACAAGAAAACAATTTATTGGATAAATAATATCACCCCAACCCCAGAATCATATAGATGGTGTATTAATTTATTATAATAAAATTATTACAAAATTATAATTTTAAAAGGAGTGATCAGTTTAACAGTCTTGGAATGCAAGATTACATACATGATACACATAATATATTAGGAAAATTGAATAAAACATGATACATGATAAACTAGAATACACTACATCCATGAACACTTATTGAAATGTTTCTTCTTCATAACCTTGGAAATGAGACCTAAGAAGGGTTAGCTCAAATGATCATTAACATTAAGTAAATGAGAATAAGTAACAATCCAATAGGAATTAATTAACAGTAAAGGAAGATAACTAATAACACATGCCATTTAAATAAATAGACAAGAATAATTCAATACTGTAATGTGAGAAATAGATACACATTCCATTTAATCAATAAAAACAAATGAAATGTATCCATAGATACATCAACAAAAAATACCATGGATGAATAATAACTGAAATATATATGAATGAAATTATTATTTATTAGACATCATGTACTTGGCACATGAGGACCTATACTATCCACATCAATCCTCAAGACAGTTTAAAACTACATATAGAAAGCTGTTTAATTTGGCTAGTATAACCATCTCATGATAATCTATCAATTCATCGAGGAGAAATATAAAGTATGGGATCCATCAATTATTTAATTTCCATATAATTACTCATATAGAATAATCAATTTAATCAATAGAAAATATGCCTTATCAATTATTTGTATTGAATAAAAGATAC
This sequence comes from Viscum album, assembly GCA_963277665.1. Taxonomy (NCBI): domain Eukaryota; kingdom Viridiplantae; phylum Streptophyta; class Magnoliopsida; order Santalales; family Viscaceae; genus Viscum; species Viscum album. The sequence goes on from OY728141.1 coordinate 1,304,241,923, forward strand.
AGATTTATCAATAATTCCCTAGTTAATCAAATAGCTACAAAATTAAACACCAAATGTGAAAATGAAACATTTTTTTAATAAATATTAATATATATTGTATAATAAGTATGAAATTCATGTATAATTACAGTGTAAAATTATTACATAAGGATGTGAGATTTCGTAGATTATCATTAAAAAGATTATTGATTTTAGAATTATCATTATATATTTGAAAGTGTCCCACACAACTTGGAAATATATGAATTATAACCACAAGAATGTATGAAATTAAATTAAACATATAATATCATTATAATAATGTTATTCATGATATAACATGACAATGTAATTATAGGAACCAAATAAATGTGAATTGATGCATAATAATAAATAAGTCTCAATGAAATGTAATTTGAGATGAAATTCCCTTACATTGTCATTAATTTCAATTATGTAATATTTAGAATAAAATATAGTGGTTTAAAATATGTTAATAACTAATCTAATAATAATTCTCCAATTTATAATACCAAATATTAACTTCATATAATATCCTATTTCCTGTTTGTTAACATTGTTTCATTATTTTTACTATTTCGAATGATAATTTCAGAGTTTTCTAATGTATGGTTTGACTTGTGATTTTTTGTTCCTATTCATGAGATCATGATGCCATAATATCATTAATTTAAATCATGAATTAATTATTATATATTATCTTTATACATGTCATTTTTGTATTATAAAATATATTTATATTACAAATGAGAAACAATATTGGCCATACGCATGCATAAATGCTACTTTCATTTATTTGGTGTATTAAAACAATAAAAAATAAATGAAAAATATGTATATTATAATTAGAAATTATTTTATATATTTTATATGTTACATAATTTATTAAAAACATTTTTTATATGTTCCATGTACGGAATTAATGAGTCATATCACATTGAGGGGGCAGTAGTCCACACCTTCCCCAACGAAATTATCATATTTACAGAAGATGGAAATAATAATGGTATGTTAAAAATAAAAATTAACATAGTATAAAACCAGTATAAATATCATATATATAATATATAAAAATATTATTCATTATAATATCAAAATAATATGTGGTAAATGAAACAATGAACAATCATTATTTTGTGGGGCATAATTTCACCGTACACATAAATTGTATGTTCATTACCCATTAGATGAAGGTGTCAGTAAGTGTAAATCAAAAAATTAGAATAAAATAATATTTTTATATTTATTATACATATGTCTTAAAATTATCATGGTATAAGTATAGCTGAGGGTGTGTAGAATGTAAATAAAACTAATGATGTTGTGATAAGACATTACCTCTTAATTGGGTAACTACGATTAGTTTGAATCAAAAGGATTACCTGGAATGTCTTATACCCATGAGGGGATTCAAAGTTTAGGGAAGGTATGTTGGGAAGCTATATGCATTGTTATTGGCCAAACCTATGTGGTTTTAGAGGTTTGACGAATGGTGAGAGGTGGTGTCCATTTATTAAGAAGGAAAATGACTGACTTGGTATTCTGAAAAGAAGTTATGTGAAATAATGTTTTTAACTAATAAATTATTATAAAACCAGAAAATCATTATACTCAAAGGTTCATGGAGAATTTATGTCCAGGAAATGGGTGTTGGAAAGTTGTCTAGGTCATTTGGACCATTATGATTATGGATTAATCATTTCTTAATATAAATTTTAAATTAATAATTATAATTAATATTAATCTCCTTCAATAATATTTTTGGTATAAAATAATGTTTTCCTTATTATAAATTATAAATTATACTTTTTCTAAAAAATGAATCCATTTTTACAAATACTGATCATATATGTGGTAGAAATTAATGAAAATTCAGTCCCAGAGAGAGGATGACAATGCAGGTTTTTATGGTAAAATATGACCACAATTTTCCTATGTTTATATAGTCAATTTCAATGTGAAAATTATTACAATGGAATAAATAGTATTAATTAATAAAAAATATATATAAATATGACATAAACCCAAATAAAAATATAGTTTATACATATAAATAAATTATATGAAAAAGATGTTTTGAACTAAAATTCTAGTATTTTTAAAAATTCATTAATAAAATGATATTTTCCATAAAACATTAAAAAATCACCGTTAAAAATTTTTCATGTCTCAATTTCAAATAATAATTTTTTTGGACATATTAAATAAATTATTTCATTAAATTTCATATTCAAAATGGGTTCTCTATTAATTTTTTTTAATTGCCTTTATAAAAATATAGTTTCAACGTGAAATATATGGTTTTTCATTATCTTATGGGTATAAAAGTTATTGGTTGAAATAAAAAAAATATTATCCTTCAAATATTACATACATATATAACACTAATATCACCCACAATTTTTTTAAATTAAATCTATTATGGTAAAACATCTTTGAAAAAATGATATTATTTTCATTTATATTCAATCAGTTTTCATATTCATTTATAATTAATTTAAACCAAATTTATACATTTTAAATATGTGTAAACCATATATTTTCGATAATTCGTTACCCCTTTTCATAACTACAAATTTAAAATCTAACTTATATGTTATTATATTTAATAATATATCATTATTCGGTAAAACTCGGTCCTGCGGGCAGTGTTTGATTTCAAAGAAAGCATGTCATGCATATTACACAAGGTAAATCAGTGATGAATGTATAAAAATATATATAATATATAAAATATATTTTAAATATGAAATATATTTTAAATAATTAGGGTATTATATCCCCATATGCATTTGGTTTCTCATGTCTTGCACGCTATCGAATATAAGGTTCTTATAATAGAATTTTGAGGTGTTAAATTCTCCCCACCTTAATTAAATGGGGTTCTCACAATTTAATCATGGTCATATTAATCAAGGGATTTAAAATAAAATATTATTGAAAGAACCACATCATAAAAGGTTTAATAACACATCTTCTTAATAAGAGTTAACGGAAATTCCAATGGCCATGTAACTATTTTATGAAGTAGGAGAACAAATGTGGGAAATTAAAACATGGATACAAAGGTAAATCGAACAATAAGGTTCTGATAAAGAGTTAAAGAGAACATGTTTATATTAAAATTTTTTACCCCAAAACCATAAAACATATTTTTGAGTAAAGGTCATCGACATCATCGAAAATGATGATTATAGAAAACGATTTTTGTTTCAAATCCATTTTTTTCTATTGTTAATGAGTTATTTAACTATATAAAAATATAAGTAAATATCCATTTCAATAATCATAATCCATTCCTTTAATTATTCCTTGATCTATTTCTACTTCATCTCTTATCACGTGAGGAATCATATGGTTAATTAATGCATAAATCCTTAATATATCATCCAATTTTGAAATTAAACCATTCTATAAGTTGTTAAATTTTTAACATATTATAACCTAATAACTTTGGAAGGAATGCCATTTAATATCCAAAAATGAACGTATCATTATCCATAAATCAATAAGAATTATCATATACTGAATATTTAAACACATTCACCATGTATTCATTGGAAATATGTTAATAATATTAATTACTATAATACATTGTTGGAAACATGCATTCTTCATTATTACATAAGTAAGACACTTGTTATTGGATATAGTAATAAATTCCAAAACATTTGTAAAATCAACTAATTAAATCATAATCGAGTTTTATATATGAAATTAATCAGTTTCCAGAGAGCCAGTACATGTCAAAATCATTCATTTCTTCATCATTATCTCCATATTAAGAACATATTAAGGGTTGTATATCCCTCAATCATGTTTTTTTACCAAAACTTTAAATTTTTAATGAATAAAATTTATTGGTACCATTCAATATAGGATATAAAATCATTATTTAAAATGTAATGAAATTTAATACTTGTTTTATAAATCATATGATGTGAACAATAAAAAAAAATACATTTACAACATATTTACTACATCCCAAAACAGAAGTACATAAATAATTTTACTTTTGTTGTGTCAATTACATATTATTGACCTTTATACATTATCTTATTCAGAGTTATATTCCATTGATGTTGGGAGAATTCTTTTCCATAGTGCCCCATATCTTTGCAGTGGTGACCCTGAATAGTATTATTTTCATTTTCTTCCTTTCAATATATTTCATGGTGACCCTTTACTCAAGAATTATAAAAACACATAATCCTTTCTAGTATTTACCAGGGTGATTCTTTCCACATATATCACATGTTGGAATTTCCTTATTTCCCTTTATATTCATTTATTAATTTCTTTTTTCATGGTTTCCAAAAGACAACTTCTTCTATTTTTTAACATGGATATTTATTTCTCCATTATGGTAGAATATAAAACAATTTCATCATATGATGAATAATTTTGTGAAACTAATGCCCTTCAAGTATTATTCTTAAGTACTTCAATTAAATGATCAATACTATATTATTTTCTCTGTATGAAATATATACCATACATTTCTATCCCAGTAAATGCTTCTTTCATGATCCATAATACTGTCTTATACCCTTTTCTTCAAACTATGAAATTTCGTCTTCACATTAAATTTTCAATCACGAGGAATGCTTCTATCAATGAATTCATCCTTAAATGTTTTACAATCAATTAGTTCAATTTATTATTCCTCCCTTTAATTATGGATTAGAGTACACTACTGGTCTACATCACATTAGAGAAATTAGACCAGAAGTATAACCTATTCCTTTTTTCAATATTCCATGGTTGTAAATATCTTCTCTAAATACTTAATCAATTGGTAATCTAAACTGGGGTTATTATTCCCACTAAATGAAGGGGGATTATGCAGCATAAAGAAATCCAACATTGCATATTATCTCCATGGTATCAGTTAATCATTTTGGAAGGGTTATTTTTAATAACCTAGTTATTTTTCCCTAATATATCCATTATATTTTTAGTACCAATATGAGATCTATTTGTTTCTGTAGTAAGTAAATATCAACATTTTATACAAGTACTGGTATAATTCTTCCTTCAATGATCTATTTCTAAATAATTCTATATATTATATAAGATCTTAATGTTATGAACTTTGTATTACTCTAAATATGGTATAACTCACAACATAAATTTATGCATCCTGAATCCAAGAATCATAATCTTCTATATCTTTGGGGTAATCATTAATTTCAAACCCTCTATAATGGCTGGTATATATAATGTGATGTTCTATAATATTATCTCCCAATAGTGTCAAACCGATTTCATAGTAAGGCATGTTGTCTTGTACTAGGTTACCCCAACTCTAGCTCAGAACACCTTGTTGGAGTTGTTACTCCTTGGAATATCTATTCCATAACCACATCCACTTATAGTATCCACACTAGGATACATTTCTAGGAATACCGACATAATATCCACCATACCAAAAATTATAGTATGTTCATTTATAATTATCCTAAATTTCTATATATTTTTTTGTTTTATAGAATATTTGTTTTCTAAATCCATTTTCCATGGTTGTTTGTATACTTCATTTGATACCTACTGTATCACCCCAAACATTAAAGCTTGGAGTTGGTGCATTATTTTATTACATCAAGAATATTACATAGAACAAAATCTCAAAGGATCAATCCATTTAGTAATCATGGGAAGCTATATTACGTACATGATAGCCATAATATGTAGGGAAACCAATATAAAACAGTACACACAATAAATTTTAATTAACAAATCCATGAAAACTTATTCAAATATTTCTTCTTCATGACCTAGAGAAAGAAACATAAAAAGCGTGAGCTCAAATTCTCAGTAAAGTTAAGTAATTTGAATGAAATACTAATAAAATATTAATAAATTAACTTGGAATGGAATATAACTAATAAAATAAAATATTCAAATAACTAGATAAGTATAATTCAATAAGGAATGTTAGTAAAATGATACACATGTCATTTAATCAATGAAAATAAATTAAATGTATCCATAGATATGTCGATGAAAATTCTTATGAATGAATAATAAATAATATATATATGAATTAAATGATTAATTATTAGACATCATGTCTTAGGTACATGAGGACCTACACTATGAAGATCTATCCTCCAGAGAGTTTAAAAATACAGGTAGAAACCTGTTTAATCTGGCCATCATAATCGAATCATGAGAACACATTGATACATCGAGGAGATATATAAAGTCTATGCTCTACCATTAATTTCATGTTCATGGAATTCACCATATCAATTTATCAATTTATTAATAGACGAAATACTTTTTCAAATATCTGTATTGAATAAACAAAATGGATTTATCAATAGTTCCATAATTAATCAAATAAATGTCAATGTAAACAATATATGTGAAATGATATATGGTTTATCCAATAACTATATCCATCATATAATTAAATTTTTTTTCATGGAAATTTACAATTACAAAATATTACAAAAGGATTTTATATTTAAAAGGTTATCATTACGAACATTCTTTAGGAGAATTGTCTTTAAACGTTCCAATGTGTCCCATACCAATTTGAATCAATTTAATAATATTATCTAGAATATATGACATTAAATAAAAAATAAAAAATAATTAGAATAAAGGGATTCATGTTATAAAATTAAAAAGGTAGTATATACATCAAATAAAAAGGAATTGTCATATAATAAAACATAATTGTCAATGGATTGTAATTTGAGGAAAAATTCTTCCAAATTATCCATCATTTTGATTGTGTAGACATTATCCTTTCTATAATGTGGCTTAAAATATGTTACTAACTAATATCATAAGTGTAATCATGTTTATATTATAATATATTAACTTATTATAATATCTTATTACCCATTTTTTAACAATGATTATTTATTTTGACAATTCCGGGTGTTAATTTCTTAGTTTGTCACGTATGTTTTGACTTGTCATTATTGGTTTATCTTAATTAGATCATCATTTAATCATATAAAGAATGTAAAAAATGACTTAATTATCATATATATTCCTTATATATGTATTTTTTTAGCTTATCATATTTGGATATTAGAAATGAAGTGCACCATTTGACAGAGATGGTAGGTCATACATACATGTGAATGATACTTTCATTTATTTATTGTATTAACATAATTATAACAAAAGGATAAATATTTCTATTAAAATTATAGTTTCTTATATATGATATATATATTACTTAGTTTTTTAAGACCATCAATTATATGTTAAATGTATGGAATCAACGATTCATATCTCTTTGAGGGGGCTGTAGTCCACACTTCCTCAAAAAAAATTATCCTATTTACAGAAGATGGAAATCTTAAAGTTCTGTTATAAATTAAAATTAAATAATATTAAAGATATTATACATATAATAAATATCATATATTAATATATTCTCCATCATAGTGGCCATAATGAGATGTTGAAAAATAAAAATGAACAATCATCATTTTGGTGAGGTAGTAGTTCATCATAATCATAAATTATATGTCCATTACCCATTACATGTAGGTGCGTGTATGTGTAGTTAAAAACCATAGAATAAGAAAAATTAGTATTTTTATTATACTGGGTTAGTATAATTACAATTAAATAAAGATATTTTATGGGGTGGATAATGAATATAATATTAAAGAGCTTGAGAGAAGACGTTTCCTATTAATCGGATAACTACATTATGATTATACAAACAGGATTCTTTATAAGGATTTATGAAGAAAGATAGGATTTAATGTATAGTAGAGGGTTTTTTGGAAGATATATGGGAAAATATTTTCCAACCCTAATTGGGTTGAGAGGTGTGAGGAATGGGGAGAGGTGGTGGCCTTTTATAAGGGAAAAATGACTCAATCGTATTTTGAAAAAAGGTATTTTCAACCACGTTTATACTAAATAAATCCTCTAAAACCAACTAAATTAAATAATTTAATGTTCATGGATGATTTATTTCATGAAAAAGGATGTTGGACTAGTTACTAGGTCATTTTGACTCTTATGTAAAAAGCATTAGTCCTTTTTTAAGATTAATTTTACATTAATAAATGCAATTAATTTAAATTACTTTTACTAATTTTTTTGTTCAAAAAAAGTTGTTGTTGTTATAAAATATATATTATGATCATTCAAAATATATAATCTATTTTTGAAAATTCCAATAACAGTAGTGGAAGAAATAAATTTAAATTTAATACCACCGATGGGTGGACAATTCTTGTTTTTAAGGTAAAAATTTTCCAAAAGAATGTTATGTTTTTATAGTCAATTTTAAATTGAAATAGATTGACATAATATAAATTGTATTAATTGGTAAATATATTATATAATTAAACATTAGAAAAAATTAAAAATATAATTTATCATTATAAATCCATTAAATAAAAAATTAATTTTGATTTAAAATTCAGCATTTTTAACTATTCGTTTAAAATGATATGTTTTTGAAAAATACAAAAAATTACCCAAAGAAATTTTTTATGTTTTGATATCAAATATGATGTTTTTTACATAAGAAATTAAATAATGTGTCAAAATTTAAATTTAAAATGGGTTCTTCATTAAAAGGTGGTAAAATGGCCTTTACAAAAATATATGTTTTAAGTGTCATATTTGGGTTGTAAATATCATATTCTTATCGAATAAATTTTATGAACAAAAAATATATTATATTGAATTTATTATATATATATATATATTATTTTAATATCACCCACTTATTTTTATAAATTAAATCTATTCATGTAAAATAAATTTTTGAAAATAATATTATTTTCTTTTATATTCAGTTGGTTTTCATATTAATTTTTAATTAATTTATAACTGATAAATTCATTTTAAATTTCTGTAAAATCATATTTTCATATAAATGATACCATATTTCATAAATACTAATTTAAATTCAAGGATATATTTTATTATATTTATTAATATATCATTATTTGGAAAAACATGTTCTTGCGTGTAATGTAAGATTCTGAAGAAGGATACTCTTATGTATAATGCAAGGTAAATATGTGTCTAATGAATATCCCAATATAAAATATATAAAATATATTTAAAATATTAAATATATATTAATTCCTCATGGTATTATATCCCATTACGTTCTTGGAGTCACGTGTCATGAAAGATATTGAATATGTGGTTCATACTTTATAATTTCAAGGTGCTATAGATATTACCCAAGTAGATCAGCCTAAATTGGATACTTTCCATAGGGTCATTAACCTTTTGAATTATGACTATTTTTTAAGAACACAACCCAGTTTATAGAGAACCATCTATAAAGAACTCCACAACTTATCCCATAGCATGAACCATTCGGAAGTCCCATGCCGCAACATAGAATGCAGGTAGGAAATGGTCTTCTTAATATCCTCATCTTTCACAACTTCACCATTTCTTGGTCAGCCTAGAAATCAATGCATCCAAAGAGAAGAATCCCTGGATAAGATGAGGAAAATAAGTGGGTAAAAAAAGAATGATATAAATCTCAATGAAATTTTTAGTCCTTTAAAAAAATACTACAATTATAACCTTCTCTAGGTCCACTGACACTCCATCCTCAAGATTACATGGTCCAAGATGTACACATTATGTATACAAAAACTACATTTTCTTATCTTGAAATTAAGACGATTTTTCCTTAATGAACGCAAGATGACGTAAACACATTGGGATTTATCGTGTGATGAATGAGATTAATAAATGACATCATCAACAAAAAACCATGAAAAAGAGATCCAAGAATGCATGATTGATGCAGTTCATCAAGGACATCAAAATCTACTGTGTATTCCATTAACTAAACTGCCTTAATATGAACTCATAGGAGCCATACATGATCCTAAAACTATTTTTGGTATGTTTTAGTGTTTCGCTAACAAATTCATATACCATGATCTTAATTCAATCTTATTGAATATTTTGGAACCTCTTAGTTAACCAAAGTGATCATCAATTAAGGAAAGGGGATACCGATTCGTGATAATTGTCTAGATAAATCTCCAATTTTCCACACATAAGTGAAATGTACCATAACATTTATTGGTAAAAATCATGGGGAACCCCATGATTATGTACTAGGACATATAGAAACCTTAAATTTTAGATCTTCCAACTATACATTAAACTCATGAAGCTCTACTGTTTTCTTACGATAAGGTTAGAAATAAACTGGCTCTACTCCTAAAAGCATCTCGATGGTGAACTAAATATACTTATTAGGTGGTATGATATAAAACTCATCATGAAATAAATAATTAAAATATTCTATAATTGGTAGAAACTTATCCAAATATATTCCACATTCTTCAATAGATGACCTCATATATGAGATTTCAGACACTCTAATCTCCACTAAATTAGTCCTTCATGAAAAGCCTAAAGTTCCCACTCACCTTAGTGAAAATAGGTTCCTCTTTATGGAGATAGAAAGGTAACTCTCCTTCAGTAATAATATATATGATATTGGTAGAAAACTATGTAGTCTATACAATGAATTGATTCGAAAGCTATCATTTCCGGCCCAAATTATTCCCAAACGAAATAGTATCAATAAATTTCTAGAGATCATTCTTTGTAATGTTTGATATCTTATAAATTCACTCCCAATAGTGTATCTTTGGATAAGAAAACATCTATGATTTCCAAAACTGAGTCAAAAACATTTTAAAAAATATAAAATTTAATAGAATATGATGCTCTCATATCTATTCAAACAAATTAAATGGAAGATGATACTATAATTATACCTTTGAGTGTAGAAGGTCCTTCATCTAAATAAACTAGAGTCGACTGCAAAAAACGTATATGACATGCCCCTTTACCTTGGAATATATTATGACTCCCATGGGATGTATCATTTAAACTAGAAAAGAAGGTCCCCATCCTTGACTTGAACATGCAATGGAACTCCAACTACCAATCTTTTGTGGGGTGGTTGCGTCCTTTCTATTCTCGGGTACCTATCTGAATCCACTATAGCTAATATTCAATAGAACAACCATATGAATCTAAGAAATGGGATATGAACTACTACATAAATGGAACTCAAAATAAATGTAAAAACAGATAGGCACATGTGGAAAAACATTCCTCACTGAGTTCACTGTAACTGAACATTCTTTTTTGAGATGGCTTCCCACTTCTAGGACTGCTATACCCACTATTTCCATGGAAATAAATTTCATATCATTACATATTCCCACTAGAAAATCATTATGTTATCCCTATTGAAATACAATGGATAATAGAAAGGGCGTTTATCTTATTTATTTCTTGGATGATATCTTGATTCATCAAATTATAAATGCTACTCATGCGTAAAACATTCCACTATGATGTAATATCATAGAAAATCCCATCCTGGATACACACTACCCTATAACTATCATCAACCAATAAGGATGACATAAATAAATTAAAATCGGTGAAACATCAATCATAGTGAATCACTTAATGAAATCTTGCATTAAATGCATGATATCATGAACTTTATCATACATCAATGCTTCAATATAGAAGTGAATCATAACGTTTTTTTAAAGTCTGTTGAGGATAAATCCTATTACTACCCAAGTCTCTCAATCAAGTACCACCAATGATTGGTTCGCCCACACAAAATGCACATAGAAAGATTCTACCTCCTATCTACGGGTGTCTTGTGCTTCTTTAAGTACAAATGAATTTACTCAATCTAAAACTCAGATACCTTGGGGCATCTCTACTGAGTGAATTTAGGCAGATGCTGTAATAGAAACTGTCTTGTCATCTAAGACATTGACATCATGGTGCAAACTATTTCCCTTTTCAAGGATCACATGAACCTAAAGAAGGGATCAGAAATATATAAATATATATAATCCATACGTGTTATAAGAAGATCTAGTTTAACATTGTTAGGAGAATATTGATTTCTTCTATCATGATGCTCAATTCGAAGACAATGAAGAATAATTACCTATATAAGACAAAAAACACATTATGAAACTGGATAAAAATGAGGTAAGACTCAATAGGTGGAAACCAAAGAGATACAATGGATCATGATATCTATAAATAATGATTATTTATTAAATTATCATGAAATTAAATTTCATTCATTTCATTTATAAAATATAATATGTATCTCATTTCACAGTTCTTATAGGATATTATATCAAAAGTAATAAATATGTACTTATCCAGAATAATGCATGTCAATATATATATATCCCTATGTTTCTATCATGATATATTCATACTCATCTCATACCATACTATTAAATGAGTATAAATTTCACGAAACAAAAAAATTATACAACATTTGAATCACCCAAGGTGAAATAGCATCAACCACAACAAAACAACATCATGAATGGCAATCCAATCCCTAGGTATTTAGATTTTTTCCCAATACATGGGTCAGATACTCCGATGGAAAGGATCATTACTAAGACCCAACATATCTTAGTATCCTTTATAACTTTCCCAAATTGTAATTTAACATAAAAGAAAAACCTTCTCCTCTAATACCCATTTGTAACATCCCCCGATCCTTAACTCCCTCATGCGTACAAATTAGATTTGTTTACTGAAACTAAATAATGCATCCCCATATGCTAGATGATGTCGACTAGTATTATGGGTGTAGAGAACATAGTAGGGAGACTATACCTTCAAGTAAAAACATGTAACATTGAATAAATAAAAAATATCAGTGTAACAGAAATAGTGGAAACAATATATCATACGACATCCAGATGAAGGATGAACCATGTAAATTAAATAATAACAGATCATGAAATTTCAGGTTTTAAGGTGAGGAAATGAAATGCTATAAGTCATACCTACTAAAGAACAAGATAACAGAAATAAACTCAAAAGGCCAAAATCCAGAATCCATGGTCAGTATCATCTCAAAATTCCTACCCATCAAGTTAGTGATTTTCAACAACAAGGTCTATAACTGTTTTCCATGATTAAATCCATGTAATTTGGTTGAGTAATAAATAGAGACCCAAATAAGATATGAGTAAAACTCATTAGATTGAAACCACGATATCTAAAAAACCCAATCTAGTAATAATTTCATGCAATAATGTGAGTAACAATATTATAAATTAAACAATCAATAAATTATAACAATTTACCTTCCTTAAAAACATGTCAAAAACTATATACACATATAGCACTATTCCCACTAGAATTACATGTCCAGGGAATAATCTTACAACCAGTAAAATACCTATAAGATTTATTTCATAAATGAGTAAATAATTTTATATAAGAGTATCATCCTTACTTGTCCAAGTACTTAATATAAGAATTCCAGTATAATCAGTCGAAACCTTTTATATAATAATTTCAATTTAATTAGGATATTACTTATATCTAATAATTTCATCATAATCATGCCAATCCCGTTATAATTTCATTTCATATTAACTAGTACAAGGCTTTTAAATAATAATTTTTTAATGTGTCAAAACAGAAGTCATAACTATAACATTAAAAGAACATAATATCCTTAAAAACAATGGTAAATTCACCTAATTACAATTTTTTCTTTATATTACACATTAATTCAGTACATAATATCATAATATATTATCATTATAGTTTAATCACCAAGTTTATATGAAATTATTATCATTAATTTTAATAATCACGTAATCTATTTTCAAAAGTGATCCCATCACATGAAATCTCATGAAGTATCATTTCTTTATATAACATATTTTAATCAATCAGCCGGTTCTTTATTATTCAAGGTTATACTCACCCTATGGGTAAAATAAAGATAGGTATTACCACTAATAGATCCAAAGGGATTAAAAAAGTAAAACAGAAACACAATTATGATCACCCATTATTCTATTAGATAACATGCACACTGTGTTTTCCCAATCACCTAATATTTCAAACTTTAAAAAATAGAAATAGACCATTGGGATTTTTGATAGAACACATACCATTATATGGTTATCAATGAAATAATCTAATTAGGTGGAACCAACAATAAACAAATGCAATGTTTATAAAAGGGGAAACTTACTTCACAAAGACATCATGATCAAGAATCGATTCATCGGCGGTCAAGAGAACCCTAGATATAATAGAAAACTAGTATAAAATAAGGGGGAAGCAACCCTATGATACTAAATGGAGATAAACCAATAAACCAGGATTTCTTCATGAATGTGAACCACTACAATATCACTATGTTTCACAAAAGGGTTTTGAAAGAAGGATTCATGGTAGTTAAATTAAAAGCATGTAGATAATTTATTTTAAAATCGATTGTCATGAGATATTCCAGACATGAACACATTTTATGGAGTGAATTTATCAGTTTGTATGATAAAATGAAAAAATCTCCACATAATTTTAAATTTTCCCAAATTAACCATTTAGTGATGTAAACAAATTTCATGGCGTTTTAACATTTCATTCTCTAAACCAGTTAACACCATATTCCTAGAAACAAGTTCACATCACATAATATTTCTTGGTGTGAAAGTTTCTACCATGGAGTGCACATCCCTGATCCTATAGATAAAATCTTAACCACCTAGGAATCTTTCCCAACCCATGGAAATAACTAGTCAGACTTGGAAAAATTTTACTTAATCTCTATTAATTCAAAGAAACATTAATTCATAATCAATATTTCATTTTTCATATCAAATTCTCTCCTTACCAAAAAGAGGATTGACCCCAGGATTTAAAGAATAAGGGAAAACGTAAATAAAAGATGATGAAGTAAAACAAAAATATGGATGTAACTTGTAAAATGTGAGATATTACATATTGGGCCTCATCGGTAAAAAATTAGACTGATAATACAATCATACTATTATTTGATAAGTTAAATTCATTTTGTATTTTACTTATAATAAAATACCAGTTTTACCCATTCTTTATGAATTAACTGTTTTTCTTACTATTAATACGCATTAATTCTAATAATCACTTCATTATGGCTATATAAAAAATGGTTATAATGCCAAGTGGTTATAAAATTACTTTATTTACTATAATATTATGTAAATTAATCCATGCTAATACACTAAAATACTACACCTTTTTAGTTCCTTCCAGTTTTCCATTCTTTATACTATATTATTTTTATTTTGTACCATATTTATCATAACAATGATGTTTGTATGAAATTATAAGGTAGGATAAATTTACAATGTAATGGGACTGTTTCTTATTTTTTATTATTAGTTTTAGTTGTCTTAATAAATCATTATATTTGATTTTTTCTATATGATTTCCAATATACTCATTAACTCCAAGTATTTTTCAATTTTCATAAATGTTCGTATAAATGAATTTATTTGTGTGACATGGTTATGAATGAAATTTCATAAATTTATATTATATATGGATTTAATCTTTATGTGATATCATTTATTTATTGGTTTTTTCTTTTATTCCCTATTAAATAAAATAGAATAAGTCCTATTATATATGTTTTATCACCTTTGTTATAGTGGACCAAAAATTTAAAGCCGGATTTGGGGGTTAAACAAAACATTGATACATATAAATTTGGTGTTATAGTGTGGATGTGTCATGGAATTTTAAATCTTGAAGGTCTCAAGAGTATCCCTATGAAATGTCTCATAAGTCTCTAAAATATTCATTTTTCTGACCATGTGGTTTCTATTTCATTTAAGAGAATCTACAACCAAAAAATCATTACTATTTTATAAATAAAAACACATTATCTTATTCATATAGACTATTTTATATAGAAATAAATAGTGTCACAAACCCCCAATATTAAAAAAAATACTCATTTTCCACCCATTATAAATAATTAAAAATGAATGGAATAAGAAAAACAATAGTAATATTATTGGTATTTTAAGAGATAATTCATTCCCAAAAACAATTTTTAGTGCATAAATGAATCATTCACTCTTGGATTCATAAAATTATCCACAACTTGATCCTATAATAAAATATATTTTATTTAAATCAATAAAAATCTCACCTTTTCATTGATTAATAAGTACAAGATATAAATACTATTGATCCTTGAATATTTTTTATTATTTGATATGAAATTCAACACAAATTGTTTCCAAATAACAATCAATAATGAGTATAAAATTGTCACAATTATTTTTTCATTATGTGACATCTTAAAAAATAATTTCTATTCGAGCATGTGATGACATAATAAAAGGATCATATAATTCAGAAAGAGTGATTAAATCGTTATTCTTGGATTGCTAAGAAATATAAAGTCCTCTAATAAAAAGTGAATATCATAATATTTACATCCGATTAATGACATCTCTAACTTAATCTCTATATATTGAAAATTACATTTTTATTCATAAAGGGATGTGGAATTCCAAAATAAAATATAAAAAAGGGAAAAAATCATGGTGGCTTGAAATAATAGATCATGAGTGAATATCCATGTAAAATGTGTAAGTATTAATTAGAAAAGAGAACACTATATTGTAAACAATGAGGTTCTTGTTAGTTAATCCTTCACAAGTTAACTCATTTGCTACAATGTTCCATTCCCTCCAAACAATCAAAACAATACTACACTGTTTTTATTTTAATATTAACTTCCTATAATAATGAGACATCTCCAAGGAAGGGCTCACTTTCCCTTTAACTATTTGAACCATTACATCACAATCACATTAAAATTCATCAACCTAAAAAATTTAACCACTCGCATAAGACAATTCTTATATACATGGATCATATCTCCACACCAGTGGAGAATACTGATCCATAGAAGTCACTAATACTAAAGAAAACTAAACCTCTAATATCTATCAACATCTTGAAAACCCTCATCTCCCCATCCATGTGTTAGCCATCAATGTTTAGATTCATACCCCAACATGGTGGTATCTATATAATCCACCTTCATTGGTTTCTATAGAATTGGGATAAACTCAAATATTTCTTTGAGAAAAACCCACACAATGTAGAATAAATCTATCACCCCAAATATGTGACATAAACATTAAAACAATCACCTTTTTCACTTGAAGGAAAATATGGGATATCCTTGAATTGTCTCTCACCATATTTCTTGTATCCCAGGGATTCAAATAGAAAACAATGAAGATGATACCATGCGTATTCCTTTCTGATTCATGATTCACCATTCCTTAGAATTAGACGGTGTGAAGTTCACGGATGGAGAATCCCTCTTAGAATATATCATGTCATTTCCCCACAAATGTCCATAAAACTCTTTCCCATTAACCTTGAACAAATTGAAACATTGTTTATTCTGAATGTGGTCTATCATAGCAGAATCCCCGCAAATCCATATTTACCCCTTTTTGTAACACATTACCATCCATGGAGATCACTTGGTTCCAAATGAGAAGACAATAAATTTAATTTATATAGATATCTATTCACACCACATATTCATATACCACTCATATAGAACATTGCGCTCATGAAAAATGGCCTAATAGTCATTGATGTTAAATTATCTTGAAATCTATCTTGTAAAGCATCATTGGTTTAGATCGTCAACCAAGTTGATACTATCATAAGTTAGCTATTTTCCACATTATGAATACCCTTTACCATTTATGGGTTCCTACTCACCTCCTTTAAGTATATTTTCTGAGCTAGGATCCTTGGAAAATATATCCCCTCTTTACCCAACATATCCTTCCACAGGTTGATTCCACCTCATCCTACTAGCCAGAATGTATAATCCTACAAATAATCCTTGTTGTTCATCTTGTACCGAGAAAAGATAGATAATACCCTTCATCAACATGTCCAGTCCTCTTATATTTTATCATTCCTTCCAAAAATAAACACTTTCCATATGTATTTACCTTCCTCAATCTCCCATAAATGTTGATCGTACAAGGAATGCACCATTTTAGTAATGTTGTGAAGGAGGACGCCGCACTCCTCGATCATCTTAGTTATGAATTTCCATAAATTCTAGTGATATTATCCCACATATTTATCATCCCAATGAAAAAAACATGATATTTTAGTTTTTTATGGTTTTCAACTATATTGGATGATAATAGATAAAACATGCATTGAAATTGATGTTTAAATGATATTGTTCAATATAACCCTTCATTTAATTTATAAGAATTTGTTATTCATTTTTCAAATTATTCTAGTGATCTAATGTTAAACTCATTGTAGGGTTCCTTTTTTCTTTGACCATTAGATATAGGGGATTCAATGAATGATATTTGGTGGGTTTTCCTTTATATCCACAAAATCTCTTCAATTAAACAATAAAAACTTCTAGATAATTTATTGGATATGAAAAAATTTCTCTTCCTTATATTGATGTCTTGGCTTGTCACGTTTCCCTATGTCAACATGGTTGTCATGAAACATATAATTGATTTACATATTCAATTAGTAAAAATAATGACATCATCAAAAAATATAATATGGGAAACAAGGTTATTCCTATATTTTCTGGTAAAATATTTCCACCTCCATTATTTGAAGATTTCATAAATCTTCTTGGATGTGCTTCCTGGGCCAAAATGGTAAGATATGGATATAATGGGTCCCACTTCCAAACACCATTTACATTCTTAATGAAAATGAATACTTTTTACCAAGAGGGAGATAAAAATTAACAAATAATTATAAAACCTATAGTAGAGATTGCAGAACCATTCTAGAAAAGAAAAACCTTCTCATAATCCTTTTGATAAATACCCAATCACGTCTTTCATAAGCCCTATAATTGTCTTATTATATGATGACATGGCATCTAATAATCCTATTGTTGATGTCCCCCACCATTTTTTGAAATTAAAAATGACCACGGATACCTTACCCCTTCAAAAAACTAGGATTTTCTTATGAGACAAGCCTTGGGATGATTCTGATAAGACTTTTGAAGATTATACAAGAAAATAATTAATTGGAGAAATAGTATACCCCCAACCCCAGAATCATAGATATGGTGTATTAATTTATTATAGTAAAATTATTACAAAATAATAAATACAAAAGGACTGATCAGTTTTATAGTCTTGGAATGCTAGATTACATACATGATACTCATAATATATTAGTACAATTTAATAAAACATGATACACAATAAACTTGAATACACTACATCCATGAACACTTATTCAAATGTTATCTTCATCATAACTTAGGAAATGAAACCTAAGAAGGGTGAGATCAAATGATCAGTAAGGGTAATTAAATGAGAATAAGTAACAATCCAATAGGAATAAATTAACAGTAATGTAAGATAACTGATAACACATTCCATTAAAATAAATATACAAGAAAAATTCAATACAGTAATGTGAGAAACAGATACACATTCCATTTAATCAATAAAATGAAATGAAATTTATCCATAGATACGTCAAAAAAATACCATGGATTAATAATAACTAAAATATATATGAAAGAAATTTATATTTAGTAGACATTATATACGAGGAACATGAGGACCTAATCTATCCACATCCACCCACAAGACAGTTTTAAACTACATATAAAAAGCTGTTTAATTTGGCTAGTATAATCATCTCATGAGAACCTATCAATTCATCGCGGAGAAATATAGTATATAGGATCCATAAATAATTTAATTTCTATATAATTACTCATATAGAATAATCAATTTTATCAATAGACAATATGCCTTTTCAATTATTATTTTTAAATAAAAGATACAGATTTGTCAATAATTCCCTAGTTAATCAAATAGCTACAAAATTAAACACCAAATGTGAAAATGAAACATTTTTTTAATACATATTAATATATATTGTATAAAAAATATGATATTAATTGATAATTATAGTGAAAAAATATTATAGAAGGATGTGCGATTTCATAGATTCTCATTAAAATGATTATTTATTTGAGAATCATTAAATATTTGAAAGTGTCCCATACAACTTGGAAATATATGAATTATAATCACAAGAAATTATGAAATTAAATTAAACATATAAGATCATTAGAATAATGTGATTCATGATATAACAAGACAATGTAATTATAGACACCAAATAAATGTGAATTGATGCATAATAATAAATAAGTCTCAATGGAATGTAATTTTAGATGAAATTCCCATACATTGTCATTCCTTTTCATTATGTAGTATTTAGAAATAAATATAGTGGTTTAAAATATGTTAATAACTAATATAATAATCACTCCCCAATTTATAATACCAAATATTAACTTCATATAATATCTTATTTCCTATTTGTTAACAATGTTTCATTATTTTTACTATTTCAGATGTTAATTTCAGAGTTTTCTTTTGTATGGTTTGACTTGTGATTTGTTTTCCATATTAATTAGAACATAATTCCATAATATCATGAATTTAAATAATGAATTAATTGTTATAAATATTCTTTATATATGTAATTGTTTTATTATATAATATATTCATTTTACAAATGAGCATTACTATTGGCCATACACACACATGAATGTTACATTCATTTATTTGGTGTATTAAAAGAATGAAAAATAAATGATATATATGTATATTATAATTAAAAATTATTTTATCTTTTTTATTTGTTACATTATTTATTAAAACCATCCTTTATATTTTCCATGTACGAAATTAATGAGTCATATCACTTTGAGGGGGCCGTAGTCCACATCTCCCTAAACGAAATTATCATATTTATAGAAGATGGAAATAATAAAGGTATGTTCAAAATAAAAATTAGCATAGTTTAAAAACAATATAAATATCATATATATAATATATAAAAATATTTTTTTATTATAATATCAAAATAATATATTGTAAATAAAACAATGAACAATCATTGTTTTGTGGGGAATAATTACACCGTACACATAAATTGTATGTTCGTTACCCATTAGATGAAGGTGTCAGTAAGTGTAGATCAAACAATTAGAATAAAATCGTATTGTTATATATATAATATAGGTATCTTAAAATTATCATGGAAGAAGTATAGTTTAGGGTGTGTAGAATATAAATAAAACTAATGATGTTGAGATTAGACATTAACTCTTAATTGGGTAACTACTTTTAGTTTGAACCAAAAGGATTACATGGAATTACTTATGCACAAAGGGGGAATTCAATATTTATTGAAGGTATTTTGGGAAGCTATATGGGTTGATATTGTCTGATCCTATGTGGTTTGAAAGGTTTTACGAATGGTGAGAGGTAGTGGCCTTTTATAAAGAAGGAAAATGACTCACTTGGTATTATGAAAAGAAGTTATGTGAAACAAAGTTTTTAACTAAAAAATTATTCTAAAACCAAAAAAACATTATACTCAATGGGTAATGGATAATTTATGTCCAGGAAATGGGTGTTGGAAAGTTGTCTAGGTCATTTGGACCATTATGATTATGGATTAATCATTTCTTAATATAAATTTTAAATTAATAATTATAATCAATATTAATTTCCTCAAATAATATTTTTGGTAGAAAAGAAAGTTTCCCTTATTATAAATTATAAATTATTCTTTTTCTAGATATTGAATCCATTTTTACCAACACTGATCATATATGTGGTAGAAATTAATGAAAACTCAATCCCATAGACTGGATGACAATGTAGGTTTTTATGGTAAAATAGGACCACAATTTTCTTATGTTTATATAGTCAATTTCAATGTGAAAATTATTACAATGGAATAAACTGTATTAGTTAAGAAAAATAATATTTAATTATGATTTAATCCCAAATAAAAATATATTTTATACAAATAAATAAATTATATGAAAAATATGTTTTGAACTAAAATTCAAGTATTTTTAACAATTCATTAAAAAATGATATTTTACATAAACATAAAAAATTCACCGTTAAAATATTTTCACGTATCAAATTCAAAAAATTATTTTATTTTGATATATTAAATAAATTATTTCATTAAAATGCAGATTCAAAATGGGTTCTCTATTAAATTTTGTTTAAAATGCCTCTATAAAAATATAGGTTTTAAGTGAAATATATGGTTTTTCGTTATCTTGTGGGTATAAAAGGTATTGGTTGAAATAAAAAATATATTATCCTTAAAATATTATGTATATATACAACACTAATATCACTCACAAATGTTATTAAATTAAATATATTAATGTAAAACATCTTTGAAAAAATGATATTATTTTCATATATATTCAATCATTTTTCATATTAATTTCTAATTAATTTAAACCCAATTTATTCATTTTAAATATGTTTAAACCATATATTTTCTTTAATTAGTTTCCCCTTTTCATAACATACAATTTAAATTCTAACTTATATTTTATTATATTTAATAATATATCATTATTCGGTAAAACTCAGTCTTGCGAGCAGTGTTTGATTTCAATGAAATTAGGTCATGAATATTACACAAGTTAATTCAGTGTTGAAGGGATAAAAATATATATAATATATAAAATATATAAAATATAATTTAAATGTGAAATATATTTTAAATAATTAGGGTATTATATCCCCTTATGCGTTTGGTTTCTCATGTCTTACAAGCTATCGAATATAAGGTTCTTATAATAGAATTTTGAGGTGTTAAATTCTCCCCACCTTAATTAAATGGGGTTATCACAATTTAATCATAATCATAGTAATCAAGGCATTTAAAATAAAATATTATTGAGAGAACCACATCATAAAAGATTTAATAACACATCTTCTTAATAAGAGTTAATGGAAATTCCAATGGCCATGTAACTATTTTACCAAGTAGGAGAAAAAATGTGAGAAATAAAAACATGGATACAAAGGTAAATCCCACAATAAGGTTCTGATAAGGTGTGAAAGAGAACAAGTTTATATGAAAGTTTTTTACCCTAAAACCATAAACCATATTTGTGAGTAAAGGTCATTGATATCATCGAAAATAATGATTATAGAAAATGATTTTTTTTTCTAATCCATTTGTTTCAATAGTTAAGGAGTTATTTCCCTATATAAAATATAAGTAAATATCCATTTCAATAATCATAATATTTTCCTTTTATCATGCCTTGATCTATTTCTACTTCATCTCTTATCACGTGTGGAATCATATGGTTAATTAGTGCATAAATCCTTAATATATCATCCAATTATCTAATTAAACCATTCTATAAGTGTTTAATTTTTTTAACATATTATAACCAAATAAATTTTAAAGGAATGTCAGTGAATATCCAAAAAAGAAATTTTCATTATCCATAAAGCAATATAGAGTATCACAAACTGAATATGTAAACACCTTCAGCATGTATTCATTGGAAATATGTTAATAATATTAATTACTATAAAACCTTGTTGGAAACATGCATTCTTCATTATTCCATAAGTAAGACACATGTTATTGGATATATTACTTAAATCCAAAAGTTTTGTAAAATCTATTAGTTAAATCATAATCGAGTTGTATATAAGAAATCAATGAGTTTCCAGATAGTTATCACATGTTAAAATCAATCATTTATTCATCATTATCTCTATATTAATAACATATTAAGGGTTGTATTTCCCTCAATCATGTTTATTACCAATAGTTTAACTTTTTACTGAATACCATTTATTGTTACCATTCAATATAGGATATCAAATCTTTATTTAAAATGTAATGAAATTTAATACTTACTTGTTTTATAAATCGTATGATGAGAACAATATTAAAAAAAAATTTACAACATATTTACTAGATCTCAAAACAAAAGTACATAAATAATTCTACTTTTGTTGTGTCAATAACATATTCTTGAACTTTACACATTATCTTCATCAGAGTTATATTTCATTGGTGCTAGGGGAATTCATTTGTGTAGTGCCCCATCTCTTTTCAGCGGTTACCTAGAATAGTAGTGTATTCATTTTTTTCGTTAATTAAATTCATGGTTACCCTTTTCTCAAGAATTATAAAAACTCATAATCCTTTCTAGTATTTACTAGGGTGATTCTTTCCACACATATCACATGTAGTAATGTCCTTATTTTCCTTTATATTAATTGAGTCATTTATTTTTTAATGGTTTCCAACAGACAAATTCTTCTATTTTTTAACATGGATAATTATTTCTCTATCATGATAGAATATAATACAATTTCATCATATGAACAATAATTTTGAGAAACTAATGACCTTCAATTATTCGTCTTAATTCCTTAAATGAAATGATCAATTCTATATTCTTTGCTATGTATGAAATATATATCATACATTTCTAACCCAGTAAATGATTTCATTCCTGATCCATAATACTTTCTTCTCCCTTTTTCTTCAAACTATGAAATTTCATCTTCGTCTTAAATTTTCAATCACGAGGAATGTATCTATCAATGAATTCATCCTTAAATGTTTTACAATCCATTGGTTCAATTTATTATTCCTCCATTTAATTCTGGATTAGTGACCACCACTGGTCAACATCACATTGGAGAAATTAAGCGAGAAGTATAACCTTTTCCATTTTTCTACATTCCATGGTTATAAATATCTTCTCCAAATAATTAAAAAATTGGTAATCTAAAATGGGATTATTATTCCCACTAAATGATGGGGGATTATGTATCATAACGAAATACAACACAACATATTATCTCCATGGAATCAGTTACTCATTTTGGAAGGGTTATTTTTAATAACCTAGTTCTTTTTTCCTAGTATATCCATTACATTTTCTGTACCAATACGAGATCTATTTGTTTCTGGAGTAAGGAAATATCAACATTTTCTAAAAGTAATGGTATAATTCTTCCTTCCATGTTCTATTTCTAAATAATACAATATACTATATTATCTCTTAATGTTATGAACTTTGTATAACTCTACATATGGTATAACTCATAAAAAAAATTTATGCATCCGGAATCCAGGAATCATAAACTTCTATATCTTTGGGGTAATCCTAATGTTCAAACCCGCTATAATGGAAGGTATATATAATTTTATGTTCCATAAGCTTATCCCCCATGAGTGTCAAACGAATTTCACTGTATGGAATGTTTTCTTGTACTAGGTTACACCAACTCTAGCTCAGAACACCTTGTTGGAGTTGTTACTCCTAGGAATATCTATGCCAGAACCACATCCACTTATAGTATCCATGCTATGATACATTTCTAGGAATACCGACATAATATCCACCTTACCAAAATTCTAGTATGTTCATGTCTAATTATCCCAAATTTCTATATTTGGTTTGTTTTATGTAATATATGTTTTCTAAATCCATTTTCCATGGTCGTTTTTATATTTCATTTGATACATACTGTATCACCCCAAACCTAAAAGCATGGAGCTGGTGCATTATTTTATTACGTTAGGAATATTACACAGAACAAAATCCCAAAGGATCAATAAGTTTAGTAATCATGGGAAGCTATATTACATACATGATCGCTATAATATGTAGGGAAAACAATATAAAACAAGATACACAATAAATTTTAATAAAAAAATCCATGAACACTTATTCAAATATTTATTCTTCATGACCTAGATAAAGAAACATAAAAAGGGTGATCTCAAATTCTCAGTAATGTTAAGTAATGTGAATGAAATACTGATAAAATATGAATAAATTAACTTGGAATGGAATATAACTAGTAAAATAATATATTCAAATAACAAGATAAGTAAAATTCAATATAGAATGTTAGGAAAATGATACACATGTCATTTAATCAATGAAAATAAATGAAATGTATCAATAGATATGTCAATGAAAAGTCTTATGAATGAATAATACATAACATATATATGAAGTAAATGATTAATTATTATACATCATGTCTTCGGTACATGAGGACCTATACTGTGAAGATCCATCATCCGGAGAGTTTAAAACTACAGGTAGAAACCTGTTTAATTTGGCCATCATAATCGTCTCATGATAACTCGTTGATGCATCTAGGAGATATATAATTTCCATGCTCTATCATTAATTTCATGTTCATAGAATTCATCATATCAATTAATCAATTTATTAATAGACAAAATACCTTTTCAAATATCTTTATTGAATAAACAAAATGTATTTATCAATAGTTCCATAATTTATCAAATAAATGTCAATGTATATAATGTATGTGAAATGATATATGGTTTATCCAATAACATTATCCATCGTATAATTAAATTTTTATTCATGGAAATTTTAATGAAAAAATATTACAAAAGGATGTGATATTGAAAAGGTTATCATTAAGAACATTCTTTAGAAGAATTGTCTTTAAACATTCCAAAGTGTCCCATACCAATTTGAAAATTTTTAAAAATATTATCTAGAATATATGACATTAAATGAAACATAAAAAATAATTAGAATAAAGGGATTCATGATATAATATTAAAAATTTAGTATATACATCAAATAAAAATGAATTGTCATATGATAAAAAACAAGTGTCAATTGGAAGTAATTTGAGGAAAAATTCTTTCAAATTATCCATTATTTTGATTGTGTGGACTTTATCCTTTCTATACAGTGGCTTGAAATATTTTACTAACTAATATCATAAGAATAATCATGTTTATAATACCATATATTAACTTATTATAATATCTTATTAACCATTTTTAACAATAATTATTTATTTTGACTTTTCCGGGTGTTAATTTCATAGTTTTTCAAGTATGTTTAGACTTGTAATTTTTGGATTATATTAATTATATCATCATTTAATCATATAAATATTGTAAAACATTAATTAATTATCATATATATTCATTATATATGTATCTTTTGGCTAGAAAAGAAAATAAAACTGATGTAAGTTCTCATCATTCCCTCTTTTAGGGGCTTAAACCTGAAAAAGTGTATTTT
The DNA here is from genome assembly GCA_963277665.1 of Viscum album. Taxonomy (NCBI): domain Eukaryota; kingdom Viridiplantae; phylum Streptophyta; class Magnoliopsida; order Santalales; family Viscaceae; genus Viscum; species Viscum album. The sequence goes on from OY728141.1 coordinate 1,304,268,717, forward strand.
ACACTATTAGTGTGGAAGGCGATGTCATAGCAAGATAAACTATAAAAGGGATACCAATACTAGTAATCAATGGAGAAAATCTGGAAATCGAAAGTGTTATTTTGATACGATGTCTTAGTGAAATATAGCGGGATCCATAATCACTATGGGCTAATGGGTTAGTACTAACGCTTCCATGGGTGGTGGGTCCAACCACTAGGCTATGGGTGAAGTTCCTGTATTGTCAAAATATTATGTTGGATCTAAGACCATATGCTATTATACAATGGATTATGCACAAAAGGAATCTCGAGTAGAGCCAATGAATGTTTGAGGTACCGTTTTTAATCTCCTTTGGTGCATGTTTGTTATGACATAGGTGGTACTCAATATTTCATATCATAAAATATATTTGACATATTGATCTATTTTTATATCTTTTTTCATTTTTTTGAATATTTAAACACTTTTGGTAAAGATAGCCAAACATGGTTCTGTGAGTCCAACGTGTTAAGTGATGATAGTTGGTGTTGAGGTAGAGTGTAAATTCTTAGTAATTGATCCTAAAATCGTCATATTGACTATCAGAATGTATTGTATGATCAATGTTATGTCCAAAATATATTTTTATAAAAATAATGTTCACTTCTTTAGTACTTATGGGGCCACTCATTTATTTAGGGTGAGTCGGACACTAGATCATGAAAGATAGTGCTTGTTATTCCTTATAATTTGATAATATCAAGTTAGTTATCAGAGATATTCCTAGATTATTTTGGGCCTTCTTTAGGCTTCCATCTTTCTAGGGTATTGTTTTTGTAACCCAAGGACTTTTTAGATGGACTTTATGGATTACCACTATAAATAGAGGTTGAGCTTAACATAAACCTTATCCTTAGTACAATTCCCATTTCAATTCATTCTTATCTACTGAAACATGATGAGTTGGTGTACGATATGGTCTATATTGATTCCCTTGAGGTTAATGGATTTATTCATCCTAAAATGTCACCATGGGATTCACTTTTCCTATTATCTAAGAAGGCATATGTGAGTCTCATAATTTTTTTGGTTTATCAAAAGTTGCAACGAGTGACTGTTTAGAAAAAATTAATTTTCATAGGATTGATGAATTTTTGACTATCTTATATGAGAAAGTATGTTTTAAAATATTTACCTTCAGTTAGAGTACCACTAGTTGAATTTCTAGTAATAATAATTACCTATGATATATTTTAGGATCCACTATAGGAATTTTTAGTTCTTGGATAAGTCACTATGTATCACCAATTGTCTTGTGGTTTTTATGTATTTGATGAAATTAATATTTCATTAGTTCTATGATTTTTTTTCATGTCCATGGTAGACGAATTGGTGTACTCCACTTTAGAGTAGGAGAACATGGACCATTTTGATACCATTCTTTGAACCTTCAAGAAACCTTCTCATTTGTTATGATTTCTAAATGTGTTTTTTGGATATGAGAATTCAAATTCCAAGACATGTGATATTTGAGTAGGGAATATCAATAGATCTAGAAAATATATAGAAAGTTATAAGATATATTATCCCATAAATGTTTTTGATATTTCGGGATTCTTAGGTTTTTATGGGTACATATGATGGTTTTTTAGAACATCATTAATATTGAATCATTGATGATAACTTTAGACAACAAGAGCTAATTTATTTAGTGGAATGAAAAGTGTTAGAGATATTTTTTGATGGAGATATTTAATTTATATATAATTTTGATTATTCTAGAACATGTTTTGGGTTATGTTGTTTCTATAATTATTTTGGAATATGTTAGGTTGTGTCTTGACATAGGGGACATAATTGGAAGCCTATGGTTCTCTCTAGTTAATAAGAAGTACCATACAGATGATTTTGAGTTAGTAGTGGTTATTCATGTACATAAAAACATGGATCACTATCTATTCATGGAATGATTTATGGTATATTATGGTAATAATATATGAAGGTATATTTTCATATAGAGATATATGAACATGAAATAGAGAAACTGAAGGGAGTATCAACCAAAATTTTATTTCAATATTAATTATACTCCTTTAAAATGGGAAGTTTTTTTGATCCAGTGAAAAGAAAAATACTAACTGAAGATGCAAAGGATTCATATGAGGAGTGGTCTTGGAGGAGTTTTTTTCTGAGATATTATTTGGAATATAATAAGATAATGGGCGGGTAATTATGGCTTCGATAATGGTAGACTCATCATTATATGAGTGGGTTCCACTTGAACATATGATTATAATTATGTTCCATAGATTTAGTAAAATAAATTATTGTTGGGAGACCACAAGTTAGTGGTATTAGTATCCCAATGGTTCTTTTTATTTTCAAAACAAGATGGTTGTTCATTTTTCCATGGTGTAGTTGTTGATTGATAGTAGAAACGTGTCATGTTGGTCCATAACCCCATTGGATACTAATATATTCCATGACTTGAGAGGTTAGTATTGATTTCTTGCGATGAAAGAAATTTTTATATTTTATATAATGGTGTCTTACATGTCATAGAAATATGATGGAACATGAGATACATGTGTGTTTATTGTACCCATTACCCAACACAATGTGGAAATGGGATGATATTTCCCTGGATTTCAGTTTTGGATTACCAAAAACTCTTATTAGGGAAGATTTATTTGGGTGACCATTGATCGTCTAATGAATTCAACTAATTTACTCCATAATAAGGACACAAAAAATTCAAACAACTTGTGGACTCTTATGCCTCATATACAATGAGACATATTGGTATTTCCTCTATAGTTAGTTCAGAGAGAGACCCCTGGTTCACATCCATCTTTTGTAAGTTTTTAAAGGGATATGGCTTTCTAGTTCAAATTAATCACAACATACCATCCATAGATAGATGTATGGAAAACAAGTGTTATCTAGATTGTTGAGGATATCATTTGGTACTATTTTCATGATTATAGCGGATCTTGTGAAAAGAAGATTCTTATGGTAGAAATTTTTTATTTCAAAAATTTTTAGTCTTTGACAAAATTGTTCCCTTTAAGGTTTTTTATTGGAGACCTTATAGATATCACTTATGCTGAGAAATGATGGGACAATAGTCTTTGGTTGGTCCACGTCTTATTTAAGAGATGATAGAGAGGGTACAGTGTATCAAAAAGAGATTGGTCACATTATAGGTTCATTAGAAATATTATTTATTAAATCATTTTCAATATATATAGTTTGAGGCTGTTTATTAGTTCCTTCGAAGAGATTAAACACTCCTGGAAAAAAATGGTTGGGATAGAAGGGTAAGTTAGCACTAAGGTTTGTGGGACCCTTTGAGATCATTAGATTACTAGGAAAGGAGTCATATTAGTTGGAATTAACATATCATTGGAATTTTTTCCATGATGTGTTTACTGTTTTGTTAATGAGGAGGTATTGACAAGATCCTTCCCATATGATTTATGGGGATGATTTCTTTCATGATAACAATATCATTATGGTTAAGAATCATGTTTATATTATGGATCAACAAGAGAAGGTGCTGTGAAGAAAAAAAATTCCTTTGGTCTGTGTACTATTGTTGTTCGGATGAGATAGTCAGGATATGTGGTAGTTGGAAATATTGATGAGGTATTTGTGTCGATCAATTTGTTTAATCCTGGATTTTGAGTACATTCAATGGATATAATGTGTTTTTGGTGGGGAGATTATAACACCCTAATACACTACTTCTGGTATGTTGTGACCTTTTGTTTTTGTTTACCTTATACATTAGGATTACAGTGGGATTATTAGAGATGGAGAGTGTTTTCTAGAGAAAATGAACCAATTATTGGGTATGAAATTTTGAATGATTTTAGGAGTTTTTTGGGGCTCAAGAACCAAAATATTTTGTTCAGAGAAATTCTACCCAAAACTAGTCGAAGAACTACCTATTGGAAAAATTCACGCCATGAATGGGTTACATGACAAGAATCTATCACCAGTTAGGTTCCATGATTATAGTGTAAGGCGTGAAATGTTTAAACACCATGAATTGGGTACACATCAAGAACAACTTGAATTAATGATTTTAATATGAGGATATGAATATTTTGGCATAACTCTAATATAGGGGAATTCATGTTGTGAAATAGGTTCCCGCTATGAAATGGACATGGTAGGTGGTTTTTAATATGAAACATGAATTATTTTTATCTCATTAAATGTTAAATATCCCTATAATGACATAAGAAGTTGACTAGTTGTTTTGGAATCATCACTCCATCTAAATCATTCATTCAACGATTGATCATCATGGTAATTGTGGTGTCTCTCTCTTAGAAAAATATCGTTTATATTTCTCATTTATTTTGGTTGTTACTTCAATTTTTTCCCACATTTATGGTATAAATTCTAGATCTACTGGTGATTTATAATTTGTTTAAATTTTTTTTCATTCCTTATCTTATAATATCATATTTGTGGATTTTCAACATATCTAGTGAACCAAGAACATTAATTCATCATTCTTGAGGTATGTATTTATATATATTATGTTAATTATATGAATTTATTATCATCGTTTTAAATCCAGTTGTTTTCAATGAATTGAATATATTTTTTATTTCAGTGTATTTCTTATAAAGATGCATGTTTTAAAAGGGGTTTTATATTAAAAAAATAATTTTTCACAGAAATTATTTAATTAAATTCTTGAAGGGTTATATTGATTCAAAAATGGGTTTTAAAAAATCTAGGTATATTGGATTTCAATTGAAATTTATTTTTAAATTATTTATCATTTTTTAAATGAATTTTAACAAAAAATGCAACATTAGGGACCTTGGTCGGACCATGAAAGGGTAATTGATTACCATAATGTGTGTGCCACCACTAGGGGTTTCTTTTGGAAAATCGATGGGCTGTTATAGGACTCAATGTTGGTTGGTACCAAAATATGAATAGTATTACCTTATATTATTCCTAGTATATATTCCCATAGGATATGGCCCAATATAGATTTATTTTTCATTTATGTATGTTTATTGAATTTTTTATTATGTTAGGGTTTATTTCTCATATGGATTTATATTATGTTATATCAAATGGATTTTTGTGATTGATTATTTCATGGATATATGTTTACATTCATACTTTATGGTTTATGGATTTTCATTCCTATTTTACCACTTATACTTTTTATATTTCTATCTTGTTAATTTGAAATGATTTTATAGAAAATTGAAGGGAATTTTTTACAATTGGGATTGCATTTAAGAAAATGATTTGTAAAGAAATTTATTCTTTTTGATGATAGAATTACTGAATTCTTATCATTAAACCTTGTATAGACTCTTTGGTGGTATCCTTTATTCTTTTTTTGATCACACTATACCTTTTCCTTTCATTAATTGTTAATATTGTATTGTAGGATCCATGTAATGATAAAGAAATATTGTAGATTGTTAGTTTCTATTTTTTCATTGCATTCATAGCAGGGTGGTTTGAATGTAAAAATATAAACCCATGATTTTGATACATATATATTACATATTTTTAGATGAATATTCAACATATTACTCAATCGCAAGCCTGAGGACTGTAATGGTTTTACCTCCTAGGAGACTTAGTACAAAATCATATAATTTTTTGAAAAATATTCTATATCTCCCATAAAGGTCTTCCTATTTAGTACACTTAAAAAATATACCCTATATAAAACATTCCTTCATACCCCAGGGAAATGAAACATAATAAATAGTGAGCATAGGTTCTCAATTAAGGTATAAAGGGAGATAAGAAAGCATAACATGAGCATTAGGGTATGAGAACATGATCATACCACTTGAAAACCATACCATTACTATCAAAGAACATAATCATGATTCATGTAATAATGATTGAAAGTTCATAAGACATGAATCATAAGGGAATCAGAGTACATAATACGTGAAAGCATAAAATTAGAAGATTTCAGAAATTTATGTCTTACAGATATGAATATAAAATCTTTTTTCAATAATACCCACCAAGACAATCATAACATGTTATTTTGTATATAATCACCCATCTATCTAATTTAGGATTGGTATAGTAACCAGTATTCCATATTGTTTTGGGATTTGGATAACATTATTTGTTAGATCTTGTTTTTGTCTTAGGATAATATCCCTTATACCCACCTTTATGTCTTGGGAGAACCTCTCGTGTACCCTTTAATCTCATATAACATTAATAATTACCCAAGGCATTGGAGGGAGATATAGGTACCAACAATTAAATAATCTAAACATTTTGGTTCTATAAGATCATAGAACACTCATCATATCATAACCAATGAAAATAAATAGGCTACATAAATAATCATTATAGAATTACCCATGGAAGAAAGGGTTTCATAATAATTTCATTATTTCATCGTAATATTACCCATGGAAAAAAAATCGGTTTCATAAAACAATTACCATTATTAACATAAAAAAATAATGGAATTAATAATAATGGTTTTTTTGGATCATATCCCCAAAAAGAATAATTAATATCAAAGTACCCATCTTCGATTAAAAATAATTTTGAATCAAAAATGAATTGGAAAATTTCTTGATGGAAATAAATTTTCTTTGAAAATAACAATTTTAAAATTGTAAATAAAAAAATATCATGGAAATAAATTTCTTTGATATAACCTTGAAAACGTATAAAGAATGATTTAAAAAAAACTAAAACATTTCTTGAGGAAAATATACATTATTATTTGAATCCACTTTTTAAAAATAATATTTTTTCAAAATAATTTTTTATTTAAAACTATGATGAAGAACTATAGGGTAATCTTGAAATAATTTTGAGTCCTTGATGGTGAAAAATTCAATACATTTTGAACCCATTATAACAAATATTCTTTTGACATTTTTAGTAAACACCAAATTGGAATTTTTTAGACGATGACATGAATATTTCATTTATTTTTTTGTATAAATAAAAACATGTGTAAAATTTTATTTAATTAATAATTTAAAAAATTTCAGACACATTTTTTAAAATATTTTCTAAAACATGGTTTTGTAAGTTAAAGGGTTTTTGATAGAAAATCAACTTTTTCATAATTTTATTTTGTACTCTTGAGTATATGAAGAGACGAAAATGAAGGTATAATGTTGATACTAATTTCATAAAAAGTGGATGAGATTATTAATAAGTTTCATGATATTTTAAATATATGATGTTAGGATCCAAAATATTATCATTAACAGTAATAATAAGTATTGAGATTGTAACATAAATTATTTACCACATTTTCAACCTTCACAAACAATCCCCATGAAAGAATATTATTAATTGACACATAAAATATGATGAGGAAAAATAAGTTCAGGACATTAAATTTCAAAGGGGATATATATACACCTAATAAAATAATATTGTTTTATAACATATATATATATCTTAAATAAATAAAATAGAGAAAAAATTCATACCACATTAATGACACTGAAAATGTAAAACCCATGAGAATTATTTCATAAATTTAATTTATAAATAAATTTATTTTTATGATAAAAATAATAAAATAAATTAATTTTTAGTATATAAAACACATAAAACAAATATGTGGTGAATATGGCATTTCTCTCATAAAAGAAAAAGGTAAGGTAGAAGTCCCTTACCGCCTTAGTAATATTTTGAATCATAAGAACCAATAAATTGTAACCTCAAATGAAAAGTTACATATCATTAAAATAATGATATTAGTGATATAACATGTGAAATGGGATTTATATACACAATAAGAAATAATGGAGTGGTGAATTTTCATATGTCTCCCAGAAGTAAAAGATAGAGTAGAAATCACATTCCATAGGTATAGACTTATTTCATACATATTATAACCTCATGTTTAATAATTATATATTTTTATAAATATATTTAAGAACCATAATTTTATTTACCACATGATATATGATTTAAATTTGACTTTTTATTACCCAATTGTTAACAATTACCTGTAAAAATCACTATTTTTGTAGTAACAACTTTGTTTTCCCTGTATGTTTTGATTTTTAATTTTTTTGTTCATTTACTTTGAAAATGGTTAAATAATATAAATAATAATAATAATGATATAATTAAAATTTTATACAGAAATATTATTTTTAATACGATTCATGGAATATGGTTTTTAGAAATTATGTACATTAAAATCATGGAGACAGTAGGTCGTACACACAAATGAGTAATGTTTTCATATTTTAACGATCTGTATTAGAAAAGGTTAGTAATATTTTATATTTCTAAAACAAAAAAATATCAAAAATACCGTAGTATTTAATTAAATATACTTATACATAACAACCATGTGGTGTGTTGATGAAAATATAGTCACATTATGTTGTGAAGGCAGTTGTCCACACACACCCGAACAACATCATCATCATTCAAAGAGTTAAAAGGTAAGAATAAAAATGCTATATTTTATTTTAAAAATGAAGAATATGTCAATAATTTGATACTTATGTAATTTATATCACACATATTTATCCTTATTATCTTCCATGTAAAGAGTTAGTGAACACTAGTCACATCTCTTCGTGAGGTGGTTGTCTTCCATAGACACAAGTGACATTATAAATTCCCCTATGGAATGGAAAGAAAAAAAGTTATATATATGATAAAATTACACCATATTTATAATTAGGTTAAAATTTTAATATATATATATATATATACTTTATATATATAATAATACTCATCAATTAGATATGGTAATGGAATATATAAAGACATGGGTTTGTGCGATGATTCACCACCGTACACATGAATGATGAATTTGTAACCCATTTGAGGGAAGTGGAGATGTCCTTTAGTAATTATATTTACATTAAAAAAATCTATGAATATGTTATAATATTATTATATTAGGTAATCACTATTTAATAATGATTGAATTACGTGGAGGATGACAAAATATAAAAATACTCATTGAAGAATGTTACATCTTCCTTGGGTAACTTCATTAGGTTTGCACCAAAATCATTACTAGGTTGAATTTATTTAGAAATGAAGCCTTCTAAGATGAGATTATGTATATTTTAAGTTATTTGGGAATATAAATTTCAGTATATAACAATTATATGGTGGGAAGAAAATAGGATATGGGGTTTCCTTTTATAAGTGAGGTGAGTGACATACATGTAATTTTATAGAATGAAAATGGTTTATCAACATTTTTATTATTATAAAAGGATACAAAATGAATTATTACTGAAAAATATATTTTATATGTTCTAAATATTCCCATAATATAGAATTTATGAATGTTTTAATTTCATTTTAACCAATATCTTTGTAGTTTAACACCCAGGTAACCCCATTTTTATCATAACCACAGTAATTGATTTTTAGTGTCTTTATTATTCCTTATGTAAAAAAATTATGATAACCATATTATATAATATAAACTAGGATGATTCATAATATTAAATACATTTTCATATATTTAAATCATATAATTGCAAAATTATAATTTAAAATTATTCCTAGAGACACGATGAGAAAGCGGGGTTTCCAAGAGAAAATGATCAAATGTTTACAAGGTGTTTCTATCAAGATTCAATATGAAAGATAAATACTATAAAATAAATTGGAATAATATATATATATATATATATATTAATAAATTTTAATTGAGAATGAGTAAAATTATATTTTATATTTATATATAATTTATACCAAAATGTAGTTTTCAATTAATATTCAATATTTTACACTGTTCATCAAAAAATTATTATTTTAATAAAATTATCAAAAACTCACCGTAAGATAATTTTCAAATTATTATTAAAAAATGGAAAATAATTGTTTCAAAAAAATAATTCTAAAAGTTCCAAAAATTAGTTTTAAAAATAATTGAAAAAAAAGTGAAAAAATTGTTTTTTATAAAAAAAATACAGTTCTTTGTGGTTAAATTAGATTTATTCTAATATAAATTCTTGAAAACACATAATATATATATTAAATAGTTTAAAAAATATATAATATATAAATTTGATGAAAATAATTCACCAAAACGTTTTTTTTATTCTGTTGAGGGCAAACATATTTGTTGCATAAAATACAATTTTTTTCATAAAAATATTTCCATTATTTTTAAATAGTTTTTATATTAATTTTTAATTATTGTTTCATCAAAGAAATAATTTTATATAAATTTTCGAAAATATATTTTCATAATTTTGTTTATACTTTTCATACTCACCATTCCAATGACTATGTGATAACCATCGTACTATTTAAATAGTATTATATATTTTGTTTAAACCACAAAATCAAACTTTAGTGTTACTTGTAATAAAAAAATAATTTTTATTTGAAAAAATAATAATTCAAAAAATATCATGGTGTGAAATTATATCCCAATTAAAAAGAATTTATACCTCATAATCCATCTTGGTAATAAATGGTTTAACATTTGAAAATGACTTCATTGAAAAAGACAATGTAAAATTGGTCAATAAAAAACTCTATTGATAAAGGGAATGGGATACGCACACATCATGAGAAATAAATCATACAATGTTTCTAAATGGGATAACATCTTTCGGTGTTAGGTACTAGGACATATAAGAGAATTCAAACACCCATATACTGATGGAGAGTGATAAAGAACATGTTTAGGAGGATGTTGAAGAATAGAAATATATAAACCCATTTGGTGTGAAAAATGTCATTGATATAATAAAAAATTATGATAATATCAATAAAAATTATTTCAATATTTTTTTCATAATTTTTGTGTTTCATTATTCATGTATATTGAGAATATATGAAAATGTACCGGATGTATATATTTTTTTCATAAGCACAATTTCTAAAAACCCAAAATTTAATTAATAGAAATTACCGTATTATAATTTTTTACAAATAGTATAAAGCACATTCATCACAGAGAGAACCGAATAAAAAACATTACTCGTATAAATTAATAAAGATACATCTTTGTAAAAATATACCAATAATAATCCCAAATATTATACAGGGTTAATAAATAGTAAATAAGATAATAAGAATAGGATAATTTGGTTCTTATGAATCAACTAGAATGACCACACCCATGAAAAAAGATGTGAAAATAAAATATAATATCAACAATAAAAAATTAATTTTAAAAGATTAAATTAAAAATAATTTTTTGAAAGCAGATTCATAAATTATTATGATGCTGTAATATAAAAAAAGTTCAATTTATTCGTCTTTAACAAAAATTTTAAAGGGTTATAAAATCGATTATAATATTAAAAAGCAGTATTTTTTAATAAATATTGATTTTAAAGAAATAATAAATTTCACATAATTAGAAAATCATTTAAATAAAATTAAGTCTATTTTTAAAAATTTAACATAAAAAAAATTTGGGTTAATATGTATTTTTTTCTAAAATGGTTGAATTTTTAGTGAATAGTGAAATACTATAATTTAAGGTATATAAAATAATAAATAAATAAATGTATTTTTGAGCCTTGTATGAGTCATGGATGATGTTATTTACAATTATATTTAAATTAAATGATATATTTACAGTATTTACTCATGTTAATAAACACTACTGATACTATTTATCCAATATAATAAACAAATGAATAAAATAATCAAAACACCGCCCTCATCCTCTTATAAATACCACCGCTTTTCACCCCCTCCTAATATATCCTAATATTTTTATATTGTATAGGATATTAATAATTAATAAATTAATACTCTTCCCTACATTTGAGTCTTTCAGGTCTCACCAAAACAACTACTAACTACCGTGATTTTCTCAAGTAGAGATATTCAATCGGTAAAATCTTCCATTAAATTTTAGTTTCTTTTATTTTATTATACTCTCATCAACTCCTTAATAAAAAGTTACATGATAATCTTAGTACCCTATATATGAAATTATGTCAGTGTGTTTATGGAATATCCACCATCACTTCAATTTATAATTCTGTTATTCAAAATTGGAAAACAATGTCAACGATATGTCGACTCACCACCTCCAGTGATGATGCATTTTCTTTTTCCCATTACTGCCTTCAAGGATGGTAATAAAACCATTATAATGGTTAATACATTATTAAAAATTTATATTTTTTAATTTTTTCATCTTCTAGGACTAATATAAATACATAACATTGAAGAATAAACTAAAACATGTTCACAATGATAAGAAAACCGTCAAAATAAACTAAATGTTTATCATTATTTTTTTTTCTAATGTAACATTATCATATAAGAAAATTATATATGGGTCCATTTAAAATTATTGAGGTAAATTAATTCTATTTCATTGAAATTATATTGTTTTTCCTCCATTTTAAAAGAACTCCCAAAATTATAGTCAAGGGAACAAACCACACAACCATGGAACAAAAAAATCCTAGAACAATGAAATTAAACATTATTACTCATCAAAATGGCTATTAATAAACTCAATAAAACAATAATAAAATATTATATATATATATGATATTATATGTTCATTAATTAAATGTTCCAATTTTATTATCTAGGAAATCATGTGAAAATGCATAACACATTCAAACATAAGGTAAGGGATCTCTCCAAACCTCCATCTTTTTCCTCTAGTTTATGTTTTCTCTCTATTTACACAAAATGTAATTCTCCCTCATTCTTATATAAATCTCCAAAGTTATGTGTATATATTCCAAATGTTATTATATATTTCATATGATCATTCTTTTTTCAAAAAATTCTTTATTATAAGGTTTTCTTCTCATTTCCTCCTAAAAAGAAAACCCCATTAAAGGAAACATTACAATTACTTACAAATTTTAATGTAGACTCAATTATATATTTCAGTCCACTATTATTTTTTAAAATATATTAATTTAATCATCAAAATATTTCATAATCAATTTCTATTTTTATGATATTAATAATGCCTTTATTTTTTTTAAAATTCTCTTTAATATTTTCCCTTAAACCGCACTAAAGAGGTTGATTTCTAATGTTTCCAAAACAGTATTTTCATGTAATCATTTAATTTTGATATCTTTATTAATGATATATTTTTTTAACTTTTTGAATTTTATTAAATGGTTTAATAATATCATTAATGGATTCCCTTATGATACTCCATTTGGTTATGCATTATGAAAGGATTACGATGCCCATTTCATTCCAAGGGAAAACCATATGTTTTTCCCTTATGCTTGATTATTTATATGGAAAACATATGCATGAACATCTTATATTGGGTGTTCAATGATAGTGATACAATGAATTGAGAAATGTTTATTGTCATGATATATCATGTGTGGGACTAGTGAATAAACCAAATACATCCTGGGACTTATAGTCTTAGGAGTTAGCCTAGGCTCATATTTATATAATGCTATATGTTTCTACCACATTACATTGTTTCTATGACCACATGATAATTTTTTTTACATATTATGATTATATATTTTTACTCATGGTCCTTTCCTTTTTATGTCATCATGTTATTACTTCAAATCCATGTATTATGCTTTATTCCTATGTTTATTACCATACTGGAATTTTTATCCCATCCCTTTTTCCATGTATTCCACATGTTATACATTGAAGATGTAGGAGGTAAATTTATGTTCAGGGATCATTGTGTAAAATTAATATAAATATGTTCAATTCTATTTCAATGTTTTTAGATTTATATACCCAGTCTTCCAGGGTAACTAGACTTTATGGTCATTGGATTGTAATTAATGGATAAAAATGATTAAAATCATATATTATTATTTGTAAAAGGATATGGTAATTATAGTTGGTATCATAGTATGGTTTATTTTTTTGGGATTAGGAATATAAATCTTCATAAAGAACCATAAGGATGATTTTATCACCAATGATAAACTAAATTGAAACATAGGAAATCACAAGTAAAAATTTAATTTAATTTTATATGTTTATGGTTATATGTTCACAGTTTGCTTTATTATTTTATTATTATAAATGTATTCAATACCATAAATTATTTTTTTGTTTTTTGATTTCTTTGAAATAGGATAAGTACCATCACATATTTTCACCTTTTTTTCAATATTAAATTTTGATGGTGAAATCTTATAAAAGGGAAAAATGAAAAGAGAAAAAAATTTACATTTAGAAATTTCTTTCGTATAATTAGATAATATAGTATAAACCATATATATCACATAGATAACCCAAAAACATTATTATAAAAAAATAAGAAAGAAACATTATTTAGAAAAAAAAACAATACTAATTACAGTTATTATAGTGGGTCAATAAAAAAATATAATAAGAATAATATAATTTGGATTTTCTTGATACACTAGAATGGGCACACCGACAATAGAAGATGTTGGAATAAAAAAATGATAATAAAGATATTTATTTTCAAATATGAAAGAATAAATAAAATTTCAGTATTATATAACTGATAATACAGTATATTTATCTCATGGTATAATTAAAGAAATGTAAAAAAAAATATAAATTAAATGTTTGTATTTTTTATAAAATTTAAATGTGTATTTAAAATTTTATAAATAATATAATTTCATAAAAGAAAATTTATATTCATAAAATATATTCATAAATTAATTTTAGGTTTTATTATAATTATAAGTAAAATATATGAGTCTTTCATAAAATTTTCAAGGGTTTATAAAATCGATTATAATAATATAAATTGATAGTTCCAAAGAAATGAAGATTTTAATTAAAAATTAAATATCTCATATTTAGGAAATAATTTCTAAAAATTTAAATACATTTTTTAAATACAAACATTTAAAAATGGATTGGGATAAATAATGTAATTTTTCTAAAAGAGTTTAATTTTTGGTGAATAGTGAAATAATATAATTTACGTTTTCTAACATTTTATGAAAATATATGAATTTTAAAGTAATGGTTGAGACAATGATGATTTAATTGCCCATTAACCTAATCTAAAATTCAATTTTTACTGTATTAAGTAATGGTAATCAACACTATTCATATTTATGAACCAAAATGATTAAAATATGAATAAAATAATCAAAACACCCATCCCCACCCCTTATAAGTACCTCCCCTTACCACCACATATCCTCTCACCTCATAATTATTTTAGTGTGTATATTTTGAGAAAATTTCCTCTCCAAAGACTCATATTTAGGTTCTGGTTGTAGTGGTCTAACCAAAAAGACAAATACAAGTGCCTTAAGGTGGTTTCAAAGGAGACGATAATAAAGAGAAAAAAAATACGAATTCATTCTCTTTATGTTTTTTTTAATTTTCTTATCCTCTATTATACTAATATTTAAAAAAGGACATGATAATTATATTATAACATATATAAGATTATGTTATTTTATTAATTAATTATCAGACATCAGTACTATTATATCCACGTTTTTTTCTAAAATTGAAAACATCATATGCGATAAGTCAATGCACCATCTTTATGGAGGATGTGTTTTAATTTTCCATTACCACTATAATTGATTGTAATAAAACAATTATAATAGTTAAAATAGATTGAAAATAATATATTAAAAGTTATTTTATTTTCGGTGACTAATATATATTCATTATATAAAATAATCAAACAAAAGAAATTTGTGAATATAGGAAAACTGTCGAAATAAAATAATCATTTATTGTTAATGTTTTTTGTAATGAATCATTCTCATATTTGAAAAAAATTAAATATTTTACCATTTAAATTTATATATTTATATTAATACAAATTAATTCCACTTCTTTTTTTTCATCCAATTTATAAGAACTCCTTTAATTATACTGAAGGGTACCGAGCATAAAACCACAATATGAACGACTACAGAACAACTAAATTAAACATTATAACTCATTAAAATTTAAAAAAATGAACTTATTAAAATTATAATAAGTCAAATATATTTTAAGAGGTTCTTAATTAATTAATTAACTGATATAATTTCATTATCCTAGAAATTATGTGCATGTTTAAAAACATTCAGATATAAGGTAAGGGATCTCTGAGAACCTCCAATGTTGACCCTTGAGGATTCTTTCCCTATCTTTACCCCAAGGTATTTATTATGAATTTTTATATAATATTACTAAATTATATTTATATATAAAAATATGTTTATATATCTCAAATCCTCTTGATCTAAAGGGGAAATTTATGTTTTATATGTTTTCTTTTCCCAATTTCCCCTAAAAGAAATCCCAATTAAAGGGAGCTTCCAAATTTCAGACACATTTTCAAGTACACATCAAAATATTTTTTATTCCATCAATATTTTAATAAAAATGATTCTAGTATAAAAAAATATCATAGTTAATTTATTATTTTATTCAAATAATTATTTATTGATCAATTTTAATCACACATTAATTTTTTCCCTAAAACCGCACTAATGTGGCTCATTTCTAAAGTTTCCTAAACACTATATTTCATATAATAATTTCAGTTTGACATCATTATTAGTGATGTAATCATATTTATTACTCTTTTATTAATCATAATGTTCATAATACCTACTTTCATGGATTCAATTATGATACAGCCTTTGGTTATGACTTATTACATGATTACAATGCATATTTCAGTCCACAAGTAACACTTATGTTTATTCATTATAATTCGTAATTTATATGAAAAAATATGAATAAACGTGTTATGATGGATGTTCCGAGATATTTTGTCAGTTAATTTGGTAATCTTCAGTATAATGAGATGTTATGCATGGGATTTGGGAGTAAACATAATCTTGTATGGGACTTTTTCCACCTTGTGATATAGTATTGGAAGTCACACTCAACACATGTTTATGACAAGTTATATGGTGTTTCCAAATTACATATGCATACCTGATGACATGATCATAATTTTTACAGGTTATTATTCCATATGTTTACTCATGTTAAATGACATTTTAGGTCTTCATTTTATACCTTTTATACCATGTACTATGCTTTATTCCTGTGTCTATTATTCCCACAATGGGATTTTTAGCTTATCCCTTTTTCCATGAATTATAGTGATTATCGTTTTTATTTTTAGGATCTGTAAATAAGTTATGATGTAATTATTGAATGTTATTATATTGATTTTTAATTCTATTTCCATGTTTTTAGTTTTATTTACCCAGTATTCCAAAGACTCTATACATTGTGATCCTTTGGTTTTCATGGTTAAATATTCTTCAAATAATGTTATAATTTGTGTAAAAGGATAGGGTCATTAAAATTTGTATCAAAATATTCTCTAGTTATTTTGTGTATTAGGAAAAGTTAAATTTATAAAAAAACCCTAGGGATGATTATATTTCCAGGGATAACCTATATTGAATCTCAGTGAATAAAAAATTAGGATATATTTTCCTTATATATTTTCATCATTATACGTTCATAGTTTTTTTTTATAATCTTATTAGCTAGGTATTTTGGACACAAAAATTTATTTATTTTTTATTTATAATGGTTTGAAATAGGATAAATAACTTCACTTATTTTCACTTAATTATATAAAATAATATTTTGAGGGAAAAATTTCATAAGTGGGGAAGAATATAATGACCCATAATATTATCAATTGAAATCATATTCTTATTATTATGTAATATAGTTTAAAATAGATAAATCACATAGAGAACCATATAAAAACATTTTTACCATAAATTAATAATGTTATATCAATTTTAAAATAATCAAAAAATAATTTCACAAATTATAGTGGAATAATAAATAAAAGATAAGATAACAAGAATATGATAATTTAGATATGCTTGATCCATTAGATTGATAGCACCCACAAACAAAATTATGGAAGTAAAATAGAATTCTAACAATGAAAATTTAATTTTAAAATATAGAAGTATAAATAAAATTTATATATCTTATAAATTAAATTATTATATATATATATCATTTTATAAGTAAATAAATGTTTTATAAATGGTAAATTAAGTGTTCGTATTTTTTATAAAACATAACAAATTAATTATAACTTTAATATTAATATATAATTTTTACTAATTTTTTATAGAAAAGATTCCTAAATTAATATTACGTTGTATTATAATTATACGATAAATTTATTTGTCCTTAATTAATTTTTAAATTGTTTATAAAATCAAATATAATAATAAATATTGGCATTTTTTGAATAAATGGAGATATTAATTAAAAATTAAATTTTTATATTTGTATTTTTTAAAATAAATCCTATATTATATATATATTAATTGAAAAATAATAAGGGTGTCTATTTTTTATTTTTTTAAAGAGTTGAATTTTAGGTGAACAGTGAAATACGATAATTATGGTATATAACATTATGAGTAAAAAATGAATTTTTGAGTCATATTTGAGTAATTGATGATTTATGTGCCCATTATCATGAACTCTAATTATATAGTTAATCTATTTAGTCATGAGAATCAACAATATTTATAGTATATAGAAAAACTAATAAACAAATGAGAAAAATAATAAAAAACACCACTCCCCTCCCTTCTAAATACTACCCCACAAAACCCACTGTATTCAAACCTCCCAATCATTGTATATTGTATATGTTCTACCCAAATAATTCACCAATAATTTTACCTATGTTATGGTGTTTCTGATATCACCAAAATACCACTTCCATGGTCCTTAAGGGGGTTCTCAAAGAAGATGATATCCAAGTGGTAAAATCTTTATTCTTTCTCTTCTAGTTTATATTATTTTTTTCCCTCTCCTTAACTACTCTATCCGAACTGAAATGGTAAATATATTATGATATATACACTATAAAATTATTGTGTAAATGGGTTATCCATTATCAATTCTATTCTCCCTATCCTTTTTTATAAAAATGAAAATATCATCCGTGATATGTCAATTCACCGCCATTGGGGATGAAAAATTTTAATTGTTCATTACTGACTTCAAGGATGATCGTAAAACCATAATAATGGTTAAAAAAGATTTGAAATTTTATGTTATCAATTTTTTTTCTTCTTGAACAAATATATTTACATAATATTAAAAGATAAAAAAACTTCTTCTTGATGATTGGAAACCCGTCAAAATAAATTAAATGTTGATCATTAATATTTTACCTTATAAAAAATTATAATATTTGAAATAAAAATAATATATGTTTCCATTTAAAAATATTTGTGTGTATTAATACATTTTCTTTTATCTATTACTGGTTTTATTCCATTTACATGAACTCCTATTATTATACTCAAGGGAAACAACCATAAAACCATGAAAAAAACACTCATAGAAAAACTAAATTACCCATTATAACTCACCGAAATGGATGAAATGAACATAACATAATTATAATAATTATAATATATGTATAATAGGTTCTAAATAAATTAATTATTTAATATAATATTTTTATCACGGAAATTATGTGAAAGTGTAGAACACATTCCGATAAAGGGTAAGGGATTATCTTCAAACCTCTATTTTTTCCTTCGGGTTACACTTTCTCTCTATCTTTAAACAAATTTATTTCCACTTTATTAATGTATAAATCACCTATATTATGTTTATATTTTCAAAATTTTCTTATATAACTCCAATTATCATTATTTCATGGAGAAATTCACGTTTTATAAAGTTCATTTCTCAATTCCCTCGAAAGGGTAATCAGATTAAACGGAACATCCCAATTTGGTAAACACTTTTTAGTAAACTCTATAATCTATTTTATGAAACCATTAATTTCCTAAAAAAACTCATTTAATCATTAAAAACATTCTCATGTCATTTTTTAGATAAAAAAAATTATCCCTTTATAATTTTCATAGAATCTTGAATATTTTCTATTAATCCAAACTATTGTAGATTATTTCAAAAGTATATTAAACACTTTTTTCATGTAATAATTTTAGTTGGACATAAGTATTCAGGATGTATTCATATATGTAGCTAAAATACTATAAAAAATGATTTAATCCATTATTTTTTGTATTCCATTATGAAATATCCTTTGGTTATGCCTCAGGATATGATGATAATGACAATCTCATTCGATGGGTAACCCATATATTTGATTCTATATGTAGAATACATATGATTGAACAAGTTTTTAAGGTTTTGAAAAGGTTGAGATCCAATAAATTGGGTAATATTTCGGCTCTGGATATTTTATATATGAGATTAAAGAGTAAACCTAACCCATTATAGGACTCTGTCCACCATGTGATATAGTATTGGTAGTTAACATCAACTAATATTTAGATCATGTTATATATTCCTAAATCATTTTTATGTTTCCATGAGCACATGATCCCATTTTCCTCATGTTATAATTTTATATGTTTTCTCTTATTCTGTTCCTTTTTATTCCATCTTGTTATACCTTCTAACCCATGTTATATTATGTTTTACAATGTAGATTTCCTTACTAGGATTTTTAGCACGCCCATTTTTTCCATGTATTCCTTGGGTTTTTCATTACTAATGTACGATCTCAATGAAAGTTAGGATCTCATCATATAATAATAATATAATTTTTTAATTATATTTCTATTTTCTTAGTTCTATGAACCTAGTCTTTCAAATTAGAAAGAATCTATAATCCTTGGTTTGTATTTCAGGGTTATACATCCTTAAAATCATGTTATAATTTGTTTAAAAAGTAATTATCATTATTAAATTTCTTCTTATTTTTGTTCCTTGAAAAATTTATACATCAACACTTACTCTAAGAGAAGAATTTTTCATGTCTCATGAAATAAATAAGATCCACAATAGAATGATAAGTAATTCCATTTTTCCAAAGTTTAAAATAATAGTACTCATTATCCAATATGGATAAATATTCCCTTGATGAAGTAATATGTTAATCTCTAAAACCAAATCCAATGTTCTTCATAAACCATTACATAAATCGTTAAACATATGACCCTTAAAAAATTTATAATATAGTGACTATGTTTATAAAAAACAAATGAAAAATACTCCCCATATATCATAATGCATCTCTTGACTTTCAAATATCAAACATGTGAATACCTCCATCACGTGTTCTCATAAAAAATATAATTAAACTGAATAACCATAAAACCTTATTGAAAACAAGAATTCTATATCATTCCTTATATAAAAAATAGATTATTCATTATATTCCTAAAATCCAGAAGTACTGTAAAAATTATCATTGATATAATAAAGAACTTTTCCAACAAATCATTAATAGATTCCATGATATTTAGTACTATACAATTTAGTTTTTCTATATAAATCATCCCTTAAAAAAACAAACCATCATTTTCTTCAATATGAGGAACATATTTATGCTATATTTTCTTAATAGCATGTTTTTTAGAAAAGTATGACTTTTCAATTAAATCAATTTTATAGTTCAGCAGTACCATTAAACATATTATTAAAAATAATAGATGTAAAAAATCTGAAATATCTATATATATATTCATATTACATAATTTAGAAATTAAAATACACAAACACATCATTTAGTCCACCCCATCCTTATGTCATTAACTAGGATTCATTATCTTATTCTTTAATACCTATTTTCTTTCATATGTTCTTTGTAGTTTCTTTATCATCAGTTGTATAACCATTAATCTTACCACCTTGCTGATTCTCTTTGTAATATTTCATCCTAGAAAATCAATTTTCATAATTTCCATACTCTCTACATTTGAAACATTCATCCATTGAAAATACCATAGGGAGACAAATATAAAAATCTATTACATTAAGAGTACATTTATTTTTCCCTTATAAATTTATTGCTATATGCCCGTACTCTCCACAAATAAAATATATTCTCATTAATTTATGAAATTCATGGGAGTGTTACTTCCCACATACTCAACATATAAGAAGCTGAATCTTTATTATTCAATAGTCCCCACTACCTGAACAATCATTGAACTTTGTCCTTCTATTGATTTTCAAGATTGAGTGTTGGTTAAGGTGTATGTTGTTAATCAAGGTTCATGGTAATTGATTAGGAATAACCATAATATCATTACATATATTCTTCATCCCATTTAGATGAGAATAATAAAAGTTTCCATCACATTCAATATAATCCTAGTTCCTTTTGGTTCCCTCCATGAAATAAAACAAATGAAAATTATTATGTGAGAAATAATAGTCATATTGGAGAACCAAATTATCATTAAATATTATTTATAGAATCTCTAAATCAGGAAAATTTATTTTTAATTTTTGACTCCTTTGGTTTATCTAAGGCCATTAATAATGATTTTCCATTTAAATCCTTAAATTTGGTTTGTAAATTGTTTGTGAATTTTGAAATCATGTCTCGTAGGAGTGTTAAACCATGTTTTCCTAAAGGCCCTTTTTTTCCCAATGTGAGGAACATGTCTTGCTCATTGAGACCTTTTTGGAGTCATTACCTCTTGACACCATTGTACCAGATCAACATCCACTTTTAGTAACCATACAAGGATATAATTTCCTAAAAAAAAAATTCTCTATCATTTACTAAAATTCCATGATATTTTCCTACACTTTTACTCATCCATATACTTATACTAAATTCAATAAATAGAAATATCCTTATTAATATCCACTGGGATACCACTAATGTTCTTTCATCCTATTTTTCAAAGGTTATCTAAAACTTTTTTTGATACAAAATATAAAAACTACAGATTTTCATACATATATATTACATATTTATATATGAGTATTCAAGTCTCCACAAAAACAAAAACATGAGGACCATAATTGTTTAGTATCTTTGGTGACCAGGTAAAAAATATTTTAATTTTGATAAATATTCTCAAAATATCATTGAAATATCATCTCTTTTTTTACTCTTCAAAACATACCCCACTTAAAACCATTCTTCATAACTTGTGGAAATGAAACATAATAAATGGTTATATCAGGTGCTCAAAAGGGGTAAAAATGGATAAATGTAATTATAAAATGAAATTAAGATTATGGTAACATGATCATAACATTTGAAAACCATAGAAATTATTTCAATGATCATAATCTGGAATCATGGAATAAAGATTGGTAGTTCACAAGACCTAGTTCAAAATATAATCAAATAACATGATCCATGAGAGCATAAAACAGGTATATAGCATAGATTTTTCAAATACATATAAGAATATAAAATATTATTTCAATTATACCCAAAAAAATTGTACAAACATTTTATTATTGGTATAATCCGCTATGTACCAACTTCATGATTGGCATAACCTAATATGTACACTCTCATTTTGGGTGTGGGAGTGTAACCTATTTATGGGTTTGTGATATCCTCACATATACCCTTTGAAATGATATAAAAATAATTTTTACCCAATTCATTAGAGGTAGATATAGTTCTCACCCCTCACATAATTTATATATTTTTTTCATCCCAATATTATTGAATATTCAACATATCAGAACACATGAATAGAAAGGGATTTCCCAAATCATTTAATAATAGAATTACAGGAGGAAGAGAAATTAAATTCAAAACCATTACATCATTTCATAATAATATAAGACATGAAAAAATAGGTTTCATAAAAATATTGTCTTCATAAACATAATCCAATAATGGAGAGTATAATAGTGTAATTATTAGACCATATCCCTTGTAATGAATATGTAATATAAAATAAATACATGTTATATGGGAAATTATTTCAAATGAAAAATAAATTTTAAAATTTCTTGAGGAAAATAAATTTTATAACACAATCACTTTTTATAATTAAAAATTGATTAATCCTTTTTAAAATCCATTACTTTTGAAATGATATTTCAAACTTAAAAAGTAAGCTTTATAAATTATTTGAAACATTTCTTGTGGAAGATATACCATTATTCTTGTGAAACAATTTTTAAAATATAAAACATTTTCAAAACCCTTTTCATAGAAAATATACTTTAAAATTTAGGATGTATGGTTTAAAAAATTCTGAGTATATGATGGAATAAAATCCAATACATTCCAAACATGTCAAAATAATGATTATTTACTAATTTTTTGTAAAATCCAAATAGAATATGTTTTTGAAAAATTAATTGATATTAATTTGATTCTTTTTCGAAAAATTTATAAAATTAGTAATTATTTATTGATTAAATCATTTTAAAAATGATAAAAACATATAAACACATTTTTAGAAAACATGGTTTTGTATGAAAAAGGTGGTTCAACTGAGAAGATGATTTTTATTAAAAACATTATTTTTCAACTGTTGTGTATATAAAGGGAGTAAAATAAAAGAGGTAAATTAATTATAATGATATAAATAGAAGAGAATAAATTAAATGATTTTATTTAGATATTTATCATAATACATTTAATCAGAAATGTGATAATAAACAATCTGGATAAATGATTAGATTGTAACATAAAATATATACCTTCATGGTAACTTCAATATATACACCCCATGATTTAATATCATTAAATTAAACAGAAAATATCATTTGGATAAATAAATTCCTCATGTTAAATGTAAACGGTTCTGTATATACACCTCAAAAAATAATATTGGTGCGTAACATAATCATTTCTCAAAGATAAAAAATTGCGGAAACAATTCATTACCACATTGATAACATTGAAACCTTAAATCCCATAAAAGAAATATCATAAAATTGATGTATAAAAAAACAAAATTTACTATAAAGAATAAAAAAATTATGGGTAGTACATACACCACATATAATTATATGGTGGTTAATTTGGAATGTGTATCACAAAAGTAAAAAAAGTGAGACGAAAGTCCATTACCACATTATAAATATTAAGAATCGTAAGGAATAATAAAGAATAACATGGAATGAAACATTAAAAATAACTAAAATAATGATATTAATTATATAAAATTTCAATGAGGTAGTATATACCCCACACAAAACAAAATACTAGTGAATTTTGATATGTCACCTAGAAATAAAATAGAGCTTATAAGTCCCTTAAATCAAGTTTTTACATTCATTTTACACCTTCCAAACCCCAATATAATAAATAAAATTTTATTATACATATATTTATGAACCATATTTATTTATATCATACCATATAAGTGTTACTTATGAACTTTTATTACCAATTAATTAATAATTCATTGTTAAAACATGTTTCAGGTAATAACTTTTTTTGTTCATGTAGGACTTGATTTTTTGGGTAATATTAATTTAATCATTGATCTATCATATAAATAATTATAATATTTAAATAATTATCATATCTATACATCAATTTACTATTAATACAAATTAATATAGTTGTTTTTGAGAAATATTGTACGTTATGATCATAGATATGGCATGTTATACGTATAAAAGAGTAACATATTCATTTTTCAAGGAGATGTATATAGATAAATAAATTAATATCATAAATTTATATAATAATAGAAATATCTTAAATAAAAAAATATTCCTTTAAATATACTTATACATTCCATCCATGTGGTGTGGTGATGAAAAGAGAGTTGCATCGCTTTGTAGAGGCAGTAGTCCACATGTACATGAACAACATTATATTCATTCTATGAGTGAAAAGGTAAAAATAAAAATGATATATTATCATTTAATAATGATAAAAATTTATTTAATATAATAATTATTTCATTTATATCACATATAGGTATCCTTAAGATTCTCTATGTAAACTGTTAGGGAAAAAGAAACACAGTTCATCACGAGTCGGTAGTCCGCTGTACACATGAGTGATATTTTTTATCCCATTTAGAATGGAATGTAAAAAAGTAATATATGATATAATTACTAAATAAGTATATTTATACTATAAATATAATATATATAATATATATACATCATCCTCTTATCTGTTAGTGGTTATAATGGAAAAATAAGTGACATCAGTTCACACGGTGGTAGTCCACCTTACACACAAGTGATGATTTTGAAACTAATTTGATGGAAATGGAGATGGTTTTTAGTTATTAAATGAATCAAATTTAGTTATATTTAATATAATTATATTATTATATTACCATGATTTAATGATAATTTAATAATGTGGAAGAATAAATATAAAGAAAATACTTGTTGAAGAACGTTACGTATTCATCGGGTAACGTCCATAGGTTTTAACCAAAATACTTTCCATGGTTGTATTTATGAAAAAAATAAGGATTATATGATGAGAGGAAGGATGTTGGGAAGTGATTTTTGTTGGTATTGGTAGGCCAAAAATGTTTTTAATGTCTTAATAATAGATGAGAGGGGGTGGACATTTATAAGTTAGGTGAGTGGCACTATTGTTGTTTGTTGAAAATAGAAATGTGTACCAAAATTTTTATCATGAAACAATAGAAGATAACGAAGTATTATAGAGAAATAAAAATTATACGGTATATATGTGGACGTTAAATAGATTTTAGACATATTTTTGGTCATTGTAACACTAATAATTTTAATTTAATCCCCTGATAAACCCATTGTTAACTTAATGGATGTAAATAGTTTTTAATGGTATTAGTATTTATTT
Organism: Viscum album; assembly: GCA_963277665.1. NCBI lineage: Eukaryota > Viridiplantae > Streptophyta > Magnoliopsida > Santalales > Viscaceae > Viscum > Viscum album. The sequence continues at coordinate 1,304,295,154 of OY728141.1, forward strand.
TGAAAAAATTACCTTAATATAAAATTTAATTTTTTCTAATTAATAATATGAATTCTCATTTTCCAAATTCCAATCAAATAAGTAGAAATTTTTAATTTAAAATTAATACAACAAATTTGATTAGAAAATGAGTTTTATTGGAGAAAATGCGCTTAAGGGTACATGGTTTTATATCAAAATTTTAAAAAAATGATTCCAATGAAAAAAATTGATTGATATATATATAATTAGAATTATTTTTTTAAACCAATTTAAAATATAATTTATCATTATAAATAATTTAAATAAAAAGGAATTTTTCTAATATAATGAATTATTTTTCATAATTCATTAAGTAATTATTTTTTTCATTGAATTTTCAAATATTATCATATATGTAATTTTGAAATGATTATATAATAAATTAAAATCTATATATTCGAATAAATTTTCTAAAATAATCAAAAATTATTTTTAAATATTAGTTCGTAGAAATGTGACATAATTGTTTTTTAGAAAAATACTGTTTTAAGTGTAAAATTGGATATAGTATTATATATTATTTATAAGACGCATAATATTAAATGTTAATAGTTTAATGAATATATAATATATAAATTTTAATAAATAATCCACCAAGAGTGGTTTTTTATTTTATTTTGGTAAAACATGTTTCTTTTTATACAAATATTGTATTATTTTTCAAAAACATGCTTTATTTTAAAATTGTATGTATTTTAATTTTTTTAATTGGTAACCTATGAATTTGTTTTATATCCATGTTAAAACAATATATTTTAATAATTTAGTTAATCCAATTCATACCCTACATTCTAAGGACTAGGTGATAACAATCATAATGTTTTAATAATATGAAACATTTTTTTAGAATTAGTATTTCATGTAATGAATGCTAAAATTTTTGTTATGGGTAATGGATAAATTATTTGAAAAAAAATTTCTCAAAATATCTGGGTGTTATTGTGGGGGTTGGTCACATGGACAATTATTAGTCTAGACTTTTCATAATTTTTGGATTGACTGGTTAGGCATAAATTATATGGGTTTTGGGGGTATATTTATTTATTCATATATATAATATAGTGGTATATTTTATTTTGGGTATATTCATGACTCGTTTTTGTTATCTCTATTTTACCACACCATGTAACGGTTATCCCATGTGGGTTTTTTGTTAACCCAAGTTGGGTTGTTTTATAGGATATATAAATATTCAATTTAGTCATATATATATATAATGAAGAAGTTTTCATGATCAACATATGATATTCATTTTTTGTAACATGTATTTTAGGAAATAATAATCTATGATCATGACTATTGTTCAAAAAAATCATTTTCCCTCTATAATTTTAGAAAGTTTATTATTATATTATAAATAAATATTGTTCATTAGAAATGATATATCATTTACTCGTGTTAAGGTTTTTTCTTCACACTAGGTTAAAATAAATTAAAAAATAGTAAAAATATATCAATATTTAATTAAAATAAATATTTATTTTCAGCTATAGAATGGATTTCTTTATATCCTTTGTAATATCTAACAAATGTCAATTAATTTTTCAAAATCCTAAAAAACAAGGCATATGGAGGTTCTTATGTCATTTTAGAAAATGTGAAACCTTTATAATATTCTTAAATATTCATTAGAAATATATATATAATTTTACCACAAAACATTCATAATAAATTACAATGGTATTATATATATAAATAGAAATTTTTGATGTTTAATTTTTTTAATATTATCAACTTTTATAGCTTCAATCTACTAAAATCGTTTCCAAAGAAATACAAATATTAATTTCACTTTTATTTACTATTGGACTCCTAATTTTTTAATGCTCACAAATTAAGTTCATAGATTATTGGACTCCTCATGTTTTATTCTCACAAATCATGTTTGGTTATTGTTGGACTCCTAAAGTTTTAATGCTCACAAATCATGTTTGGAGATTGTTGGCCTCTTAATTATTTAATTCTAAAAAAATCATGTTTGAATCTTTTAAACTATGTTCAATCTTGTTCTTTTATGTTTTATTATGATTATGTTTAATCTTAATTAATTATGTTAATATTTCTTCATAATAAAACATAAAGATAATTGTATTAGTCTGTGAAACAGTATACTTGCTACCAGTTCTGGAATTTCACAATGTCTATGACACCATATGATTGCTACCAGTTCTATATTTTTACAAAGGACCTAATTGTATTTCCATTCTACCATTTCAATGACACTGTAACTAGACAATGCTCAGAATTTTTATGGAGAACTAGGCACTATTTCTTGAGACATAATTTCCCAGACACTGTAACCACGCAACTAACTCCATAATTTCCAACAAATCGACACTATATCATTGATATCGGTTCCAGATCTCACAAAAAATATGGCACCATTACCATCTCACCATGACATTATCACCACAACTGTGATACTATTCTTTACTTAACCATTTTTTCATTCCAAATTATATTTGAAAGTTGTTTCTAATGATCATATATGAGTCATTTCAGGACATTATATATAATTAATGATCTATTGTCGTCCTATTAGTAGATAGTATGTGGTACAAGGTGTTATGATCATGCACATTGTCAGCTTCACTACAAGTATCCGAAATAAAAATAAAGTGTGGGATTCGAGCATGATATGAATTATAGTAGTCAAATATATGGAATATAGAAGAGCCCTGATACATGAAATAACACACTGAAGGAATAACATTCAATTCATTTTGGATATAAACCAGGAAGAACATACTGGGAACCATATTGAATGAATACTTTCAGAAACTCAATGAAGAAGAAGAACATATCACTGTACTAACATCCAAAATACTCGACTCGCGATGCTCTATTTTTAGAAGAGGACTGGAACATAGCATATACTACTTCCAAAAATTCTATATATATATTTCATGACACATATATCCTTCTAACCTCCAACTCATTAGTTTTTTCTGAATTACATATTGTTTTATTACTCTTCGAGTTGTGTGAGTATCCATAGTAAAAACACACACAATATCATACACTGAACTAGAGGATACAATATATCCTCACTCAAATATCTTTTTATACCTTTCTTCACGCATGTATAACTATGGAAGCGGTCATGTGTGACTTGGATGTTAGTTTTCCCATGATGAATAGTGGTAGATGTATTGTGACCTAGATAATCTTGTGTACTAATTTTTACCCCAAAAATAGTTTGTGGACCAAATCCTTTTATAGGCTTTTCTCGATTGAAGTTTATCACATAGTTTAGTGGATTAGGTCTTGACTTGAGACTGAACCACTTTTTTATCCCATGTGTCATTCAATTTAGAATTTCTCTATTTTTACCTCATAATTCTGAAAACTAGATTTTACATGGATAATTAGTCTTGGATATTAGTTATATGTGTCTTTACTTATTAGAGTAGTTTAAAAAGTTGAATCAATATCTCATATTTTTATAATTAACAATTAATCAATATTCTAAGAAACTATTTGAACAATCATTATATTATAATTTTACTCCCTTGGTTAACTGGTAAGTTTCATTTTTAATTATTAGAATCTATTTAATATTAATTTTAATATAAATTTTTATAGGAAATCAATTTACCCCCCTCTTGAGTGTCCTACTCTGACCAAAATTTGGTATCATAGTTTGTCTTCAAGTTATAGCTTTCAATATATTAAATCTATTTTAACATCATTATCAAATGTGATTATAGGTGTGTTTTAAAAATATCTAAATTTTTGTTGGTTATAAATTTCTAGTTCTGTAAAAGCATATTTCTTTATCATGGATAATAGATTGGAAGGTGATGCTACAAAAATACATATATTCATTAATTGTTCAAATTATGCACAATGGAAAATTAAAATGAAAATGCACAAAAAAAGTATAGGTTTTAAGATTTCATCTTCAGTTATAGATTAATATAAAATTCTTATTAATTATATGTATACTAGGGATGACCTAAATAAATATTCTTATAACAATAATTTCAAATATATTAATTATCTATACTATTCTTTATGAGATGAAGAGTTTAATATAATTTATGCATGTAAAACAACCTATGAAACATTGGACACTTTATCTATTTCACATGAAAGGAACCACTAGTGTTAAGAAAATGAGACATAAAAAATATAATATTAAATATGAAAGTATTAAAATGAAGCATGATGAGCGTATTTCCAACATGTATACCAGGTTTAATGAAATTGTGAATACTATGAATTTTCTAGGAAAGGATGTTACAACCAAGAACAAAATCATGCGAATACTTTCATTCTTACCAGATAGATGGAGAGGGACTTATGTAATAATTTTAGAATCACGTGACATGAAAACATTTCTAGTAAAATAATTGATAGGGATAATAATGATATATGAGGAATAATTAAAAGTGATCAAGGAAGAGGGAGATGAACCAAAGTGAAAGTAATAGGATTTCAAAATCACTACTTCTAAAAAAAGGAAAATTAAAGGATATAAACTCATTATGATAATACAATTATTAAATATTCCCCATCTAATAGGGGTGAAAAAATGGATCAATTAGCTATACAATTTAACATGTCTTATAGAAGGGTAAAATTATTCAAGAATCCTAACTACAAAGGTAAACATGACAAATAAGGGAAACATAAAAAAGAATTGGAAGAAAGGTGATACAACTATTGAAATGGTCTGTTATGAATTTAAGATAAGAGGACATGTAAAGGAAGATTACCCTATGCTATACTATAAAATGAGATTAATGTTCAAAGATATAAAGTTTAAAATGGAAATGAACAAATCATGGAGTTATTCTTAGGAAATATATAATGACTCAGAGCCGTCACTTGATGAAAAGGATGGGAAATCAATTATGTGTTTTATGAAAACAACATCAGAGGTATCCTTTAAGTCTCATGTAAAATATTATTATTATTTTAGATATGAAAGTGTTTCTACAAATATGATCAATTATTAAATGTTTTATTATTATAGAATTATTGAAGAAACCAATAATGACATTAAATATTAATAAAAATCTTTAATGAAATACTATGCTTTGACTACCACTATTAAATTAGAACATGCTATAGAAAAAGTGAAAAATTCTCCACTATATAAGGAAAATAATGAACAATAATTTTCAAATGAGAAATTGAAAAAGGATCTATAAATATCTACCAATGTAAAATAAATCATCGTTCAAATGTTTGGTAATTAATTATATCCCAAGTATAATAAATAACTAGGATACAAGCCAAGAAAGGGGAATATTTAAAAAATTCATTTGGTGTCAAAATATAGAAAAAAAGGGTTTATACCGAGTTTTAGAAAATTTTCAACATGTTCCAACTTTGATACATCTTCTACTGCTTTGAGTTTCTCTAGACCATATCAAGAATATTTTTCAAATACATTACATGGTACTTATTGGAAAACCATGAATCAAATGTGGGTTCCCATAACATTTTTTACTAATTTATTAGAACAAATAACATGCTTCAAACATTTACTTTTGTTTGATTCATTAATAGGAAATCAATTTGAAGAGATCATGTAAAAGTCTATCGTACATGTACAATAACTGTTTAAGACACATGACATGATACTATTCATGTTTCATGATCCTAATAAATATTGATGGTGTGCATATAACCATTGGTGAAAATGTAAAAGTAAAAATCATTGGCCTTGTCCATATTAGAAACTATAACACATTTTTAATATTTAATGTAATTATTTTTAATGGATTAAAATATAATTTTCTTAGTATTTTACAATTTGGTGATAATGGTTTTAATGTTAAATATGAATAAAATGATTCCAATTTTTTTTAATTTTAAGAATGAATAACTATTTTCAACTTTAAGAAATGAAAATAATTGTTCTATTCACAAATTTATTTAGTTTCTAAAAAATTTTCATGCCTACATGTACTTCATAATGTTTCTTGGCATTGGAATAGAATACTTGGACACTATAATATACACTCACAAAGAAATATTTCTTAAAAAACCATAATCAAGGATCAATGTAAACATGAGTTTCAAAATGACAATGTTTGTAATCCTTATCAAATGGGTACACAACAAAAAATATCATTCAATCCAAATAAAGACGTTTCAACTTCTCAACCTATTGATTTGTTTCATATTGAATTTTTTGTACATTTTAGAGTTTCATGTATTAAAGGTATGCACTATGTCTAAGATATTGTAGATGACTATTCTGGATATACATGGTCCATTTCCTTGGCTCACAAAAGTAAATATTTCTCTAATTTTACAAAGTATGTTAGAACTATATAAAATATTAGTGGTATTAGAATAAAAACCCTAAGATGTGACAATGGGAGTGAGTTTGAGAACCAAGTGTTTAAATATTTTTCCTTAAAAAATGGCTATAGTCATAACTTCTCTTCCCTTAGTACTTCTCAAAATAAATGGTTTTGTAGAAATATGAAATATAACCAAACAAGAAATTTCATGAACTATTCATAGTGAGTACGACCAACCTATCTACTTTTTAGTATAATATGTGCATACAATATTCTAATTAATAAATAGAGTCATTATTAGCCCTATTCTAAAGAAAACAATTTATGAGTTGTTGAAAAATATAAATCAAAAGGTTAATTACATAAATGTTATTGGTTAACAAGTCTGTATTATTAAAACTATGGAAAATAACGACAAAATTCCCTCCAATAGTGTTGGAGGAATTTTCATAGGTTATTAAATTTATATTAAATCTTATAGAGAGTTTAATAAAAAAACTAAATGTGTGGAAGAATATGTTCAAGTCAAATTTGATGAAATAGATCCAAATGAACATGAAGAATCCCTATAAAATCACGATTATGATCTGTCAAATTTAGACATTAATGATAAATTCTATGAAAATCCTAGGAAAGAATCTGTTAAAACGTCCAGTTTGGTAAATTTTCAAGATTCCAACAATGATGAACACGAGCCTATTGAAGAACCTAAAATTACTAGTCCTTCTTTTTCAAGATCTGTTTAAACCCAATTGAATCATCCTTTAGATGTTGTTTTTGTTGATTTAGATAAATGAATATATAATATATCTTCTTTTAGAAATATTTTTGAACATTAAGCTTTCTTGTCATAGCATGATCCTAAGAACATAAATGGGGAAATCAATGATGAATATTGGGTTATTTCTATGAAAGAAAAATTAAATTGGTTCAGAAGAAATATAGTACAGAAACGCTTAGATAAGCCTAAATACATCTTGTCCATAGACACTATATGGGTGTTTAGAAATAATATAGATGAATATGGTACCATAGTAAGAAACAAAGGTAGATTAGTTTTACAAGGATATAGTCATGAAGAAGGGATATATTTTGAAGAACCTTTTGCACCAGTTTCTAGACTTAATCCATAATAATAATATTAACTTTTGTAGGACATATAAATTTCAAACTATATTAATTGGATATTAAGAGTGTATTCCTAAATGGGTGTATAGATAGGGATGTTTTTGTTGAACAACCTCCTTGTTTTACAAACCCTCATTTTCCAAATAATTTTTTCATATTATCGAAATCTTTGTATGGTTTAATGTGATCTCCATGAGCATTATATGATAGACTATGTTGTTTTCTTATTTTCAATGCTTTCACAAAATGTATAGATTATTCTACTCTCTTTATAAAAATAACTTCTAAAGATATTTTTGTTGTTCAAATCTATGTTGATGATCTTATTTTTCGATCTTCATATAATTCCATATGTATTTTTTTTAAAGATGACGCAAAATGAATTTTATGGTTGAACTAAAATTCATTATTTTATTTCATATCATTCAATTTATGTAAGGTATTATTTTAAATCAATTAAATATACTAAAGAACTTATAAAACGTTTTGGATTATATATTACTAAAAGTAGTGATACTGTAATGAGTACCCCTTGTATGTTAGATCCTGATGAGAATGATAAATCTTTTGATCAACCCACTTATAAGGGAATGATAGGATGTTTACTATACTTAACTACTAGTATGACTGATATAATGATTATTGTGTGTATGTGTTCTCATTTTCAAGAAAATCTTAAAGAGTCACATATTTTTGTTGTAAAATGGATTTTAAATACTTCAAACAAACTACAAACATATGATTTTTCTATCCTAGAGAACAATAATTTGACTTAGTTTTCTATTCATAATATATTTTAGTGGTTTTAAGTTAGATTGAATAATAAAATTTGGATCATTTCATTTTGTGGATAATTCTCTATTTTCATGGTGTAGTAAAAAGCAAGATTCTGTTTCACTATCTACTTCTGAAAATGAATACACAGATTTTGGTGGTTTCTGTGCATTGATTTTGTGGATGAAACACAATTTTCTTGACTTTGGATATCAATTTAGACTTGTCCCAAAAAATTGTGATAAAAAACATCCTATTAACATATCAAAGAATTATCTTTCTCATTCTAGAACAAGGAAAATTGATGTAAGACCTCAATTTTTTAAGATATCATTAAAAAAATGTGACATTACTTCATAATTCATTGGAATAGAACATCTTCTTGCTCACATTTTCATTATGCCATTACATTTTGGAAGGATAAATTCCATAATGCATGAATTAGGAATTATTAACCATTAGTGAATGTTTACTTTATTAGGATTATTGTCTCACATATTTAAATCTTATGTTCATTGTCTCAATAGTTACAGTTGCACCTTGTTGATTCTCATTGTAATAATAGAAATTTGAAATCATATACTAGTCTCACTATAATATTCATAATTTCCATTTTAAATATTTCTTTGTATCACATGTTTTATTTATTTTTACCACATTTTTATTTAGAGACATTTGAACTCCCTAATTGATAATACCTATCACATCACTTCTCTCGATCTCACTTCTCTTGAAACCAGAACCCCCCCTCTCAAACCACTTTCCATACTTCTCATATTTTATAATCCCACACTGAATTCAATGATTAAGCGTCCATCCAAATTGATTGATGAGAAGTACATGTCTCATAAGAAACAGAAGAAGGCTCCTGTTGTAATGCCATAGAAACCACTGAACCCAGGTATTGAGGATAACGAAGCAGTACCCTAAATGGAAATATGTGCAAAGTGGCTCTTTTCTAGTAAGTTTCTAGTTATAATGAATGAACAGGGGTGGTAGAATTTGTTTACCAAGTGGAAAAGACCCATTTATCTGAAGCATGTTTTTGAGTATTATTAGTATGTCCATTTTTCCCTCAACACCAATGATGGTTTTTCTTGTTAGTAGCTGTGTGAAAGGTCACAAATTCTCTTTTTCATGGTGGATAGGGGATTCCTATATTGTAATTCATCATGAAGGGATTTTTGAAGACTACCCATTACTTAATCCTCTTCCTAGTGATGTTTTTATCCTAGAAGATAAATTTAAGAATTTTGTCTTGTAATGAGAAGAATTGAAGGCCTATTTCTTCTAAGCTTGATGTTGAGTTGGGGATGTTCTTCAAGTTCATTCAGCATCTTATATTCCCTAGTAAAGGGCATTTTTCTACTCTTGAATATCAGGATTTATTTTTTATTCAAATTTTTAATAATTGACACAAAAATGACTTGTGATAGTATATTATATTTCACATTTGTGATATGCTAAAAACTACATCAAAGTCCTACTCCCATTTTGATTCACGGTTTATTTCTTCTATTATTCTAGACGAATGTGTTGTTGGCCATAATGATGAAGTGCATGAGGAATATGATTTCTATATCTATAAGGAAATTTTTATGAGAATGAAAATAAGTTGGAATCCATGGAGGATATCAAGGGTTGAGGATAATGATTGGTTGTATGAAGATTTTAATCATGTTGAAAATCACAGTAGACCTAAAAATTTAGCTGATCATAGATTAGAAGATGATAAGATTGTGGTATATCCAGTAGAAGAAACAATTGATGATGTTACTGAAGGTTCTATGAGATTATCTCATGATCTATCACCTCTCTCCAAAGACGATGCTGACACAAGTGGAAAGGGTGAAGCTAATGCTAAAGGGAGTGATGATGTAGAGGAAGAGCCTGCTATTGAGGAAGAGTATGCAGATGTTGAATGGATTGAAGGATAGGTTGAAACTGAAGTAATTATATCTACCAAGGAAAGGGTGGAACATGCCTTTCCATTAGCTAGAGAATATAGGGGTGAGCCTAACATACCTAAATGTTTTGGAGTGGGTCAGGATATTGAGTATCTTTGTCTTAGAATAGTTGCACATATTGAATTAGAGAAGCACACAAAAATTGAAATTAGTCGTTATCTAAATCTTGTTGATCAAATTTCTCTAGATACATGGTACATGTTTCCTAGATATTTTGATGTGAATAATGCCCAAGAGGCCTCAGTACATGAAAAAAATCATTTCACCATGTTTCAGTTGAAACCAATTTCTTCCAAATAAGTCTCTCATACTATGGAATCTGAGCCTGTTTCAGTTCCCATTTCTGAATCCACTCATGAATCTTTAGATTATGTAAGTCATAAGGATCTTAATCATTATAAAGACAACATTTTGTCTGGAATTATGAATCTTTTATAGTCTCAACATGCACATATAAAAAATCTCAGGGAAAGGGATTGTGCACTACTTTTAGAGAAGATTATTTGGAAAATAAAATCTAAAATTCTCCTTGAAATTCATGACATTTTATTGAGAATAAACAACTGAGTGATGAGGTGAAGCCTCTAAAATCAATGCCTTAAGATACGTAAAAATCCTTGAAAACTTCTCAAGATCTTTTTTCTTTTATTAGTGATAATGATGCGGAAAAGTATCAATATATTGGTGTATATCTTATTTATATAAAGTTATTACTGTATATGAAAAAGTGGTTCAGAACAACACCAATATAGGCAATGAGATGTGTTATCTTGTCTCCAGACTCAATAAGTTCACCAATGAATATATAGGTTATTTAAGAACTGTTCTATATCAGATTAAGACTCTAAATTCAGATTTTTAAGCTCCATATACCTCATGACAACCACATCAGTCTATGGATAGTGACATGATTAGATCATTTTATAGAGAAGAGCTTCAATCAGTTTTGAGTGGTGTTGATAAAGAATGTATCTCTTTTATCATTAAGAACATTTACCATGTGATTGATTTGGTTAGGGTACATTAGAAAATTTACAATCATTCTAGAGAATAAATCCCTAAGAATTTAGAATTATACATTAATATAATTTATTCAAAGAAAGTGTTGAATAACCACTTCATGTATCTTGTGGAGAATTTGAAGATTATTCGTGTCACTCAAGCCTTTAAGGATCAAGTGCATAAGATTAGAGATTTCACACGAACTCTAAATAATTTTATACAAAAAAAGGATGAATTTAAGAATGAAATGTAGTATGGTTCAGAAATCATCTCATATTTTATCATGCTCTTGAAACCATAGGTCCATATTCAGAGTACTGCAGCTATGGCTCCTACATTTTCTCCTTTGATACATGATATACCTTTAGCTACAAATCATTATTCCTCCACCTCATTTTCACCAAGGATAATGAAAGCTTCCAAGGCTCTGATATAGATCAGAACTGTCATTATTTATAAACCATTTCCTAGGTCTTCGACCAAACCAACCCTAGAACCTTATTCCATTGAAGGAGTTCCACCGCCTTCCCTAACCAATGATTCTACCACATCCACTTTAGCTTCTACTTTATCTCCATCTGATGTACCTCACAAAGGAAAATCTATGTCTAATGAATCTACTGAGATGTAAATAATCATTTTGATAGGGATATGTTGTATTTTATTTCTTACTTGTAATGGAATTTATATTTTTATTCAATGGTATGTGTCCTGATGTTGTATCCTCACCTGTTTTTTAATTTTTTTCTTATATATTTTCTGTTTCTCTATCTTATCTTTTTGATATTCCCATAAGGGGGAGAAATAAAAATATGATGGAATTTACATGGGAAAAATCATAACTAAACTACTAAGGGGGAGATCTAATAAGAAAATAATAATTTGTAAAAGAACAACCCGTTATTCTATTCATGACATATGTGCATTAATATCTTCATATGATAATAATGCACATATGTTTATTACTAAAATATCTGTTACGTAAATTCCATGATTTTAGATCACAAAAAAGGGTAAGATTATTAGACATCTCATGTTTTAATGCCCACAAATAATGTTTTTTTATTGTTGGACTCATCATGTTCTAATCCTTAAATATAATGTTTGAATCTTGAAAACTATATTTAATATTATTCTATTATATTATTATATGGTCTTTTTTAATCTTAACCGATTCAATGAATATTTCTTCTTAAGATAGCTAATAGATATTTCACTATGTCTATGATACCATGAACCTACTAATGGTAAAAGATTATGACAAACCCTAGGACACAAGAAGATTTCTACCTGTTCAAGATTTTTTCAATATACCAAACATTGTTTCTATTCTAAAATTCCATGATACCGTAACAAGACATAATTTAGTATTTTGACATTGGTTTAGACACCATTACCTGAGGCACTATTTCCCAAACACTGTAACCATGCCACCAATTCAATAATTTCAAAATAACCAGACATCGTACATTTCTACATGTTCTAGATCTCACCACAACTGTGGAACTGTGATTGTCTCAATATGATTGTCTCACTACAACTGTGAAACCATTACTTATATAACAATTTTTGGTCTTTCATAATTAAACTTAAACATCATTTAAAATAGTTATATTTTAGTCATTTCATGACATTGATATAATTAACTATCTTTTGCAGTCATCTGAGAAAATAGTTCGATATAGGACTTCTAGTGATCGTGCTTTTTTTCAGCTGTACCACCAGAACCAAAAATAAAAGAAAATCATGTATGTAGTGCAAGATATGAATTTTACTATTTGAATGAAAGAAAAATAGAAGAACATTGATAAATGAAAAAACACGCCAATGGAATAACATTGAAATATTTCTAGATATAAACAATGTAGAACATTCTTAGAACAATCTTGAAAGAATCATTGTAGTAACTCAATGAAGAAGAAGAACATGTCACTACACTAAAAACCATAATGCTCGACTCACAACTATATGTTTTATAAATAGTACTAGAATATTCCATCAGGTGTATCCAAAGAGTCCATAGCAGTATTTCACGACATACATAGCCTTATAAACTATATGTAATTTCTTATTATTTCTATTTTGTACAGTTTTGTTACACTACGATTTGTTTGTGTATATGTTTAAAAAAAATTCTCCTATATTTAATTGGAGGATACAAGATAACCTTACACAAATATCTATTTACACCTTGATTTGACCACATATAACTATGAATTTGACCTGCGTGACATGGATATTTGTTTTACAATGATGAATAGTGGTAGAGGTCTTGTGACCTGGACTGCCTTGTGTACTATTATAAACCCTGATATAGGGTATGGATCAAAGCACTTTATATAGTTTTCGGGGTTGCAGGTGATCACCAAGTGTAGTGGATTAGGTATCAACTTTATACATAAACACTTTATTTATCTATTGTGTCTTTCAATATATTCTTTGTATATTTTTAATGCATATTTCCAAAAACTAAGTGTTACTTTGATAGTTACTCTTGGATAATATTCATAACTTTAATACCTAATTAGAATAGTTTAGAATGTTTTTTCAACATATCATATTGTTATAATTGAGAATTAATCAATATTCTGAGAATCTATTTGAAGAGTCATCCTATTAAATTTTACAACATTGGTTAACTGGCCAGTATTTTTTTAATTGTGGGAATCTGTTAAATAAATGTTCGAAGATAAATTTTTATTGGAACTCAATTCACCCCCTCTCGAGTGTCCTACTCTGACCAACATTTACCTTTATAAAAATGAAAAAAATCTAATACCATAGATTGTTTCATGATATCTACTGAAAATTTTGTTCCTACGTTTATCATGGATAATAAAATATTTTTGAAAATCAATTTGGTTTAAAAAATATAATATCTCCGAACTAAGAGTGTTATTAAATACTTTTATCCCCAATTTTTATATTCTCATTAGATTATAGATAGAGTTGTAAATCAGTGAATTCACAAAATTTTAATTAGTTAGTTAAATAATAATAAAATAATTGAAATTATTAACTATATCATTTGTCTCTTTTGATTTTCATAAGTTTTTATAATTTATTTATTATTCCATTTATAATAAATTCACATCGTTAACATGCACTTATATTTCAATAAAAATAATATATCATTATTAGTCTGTGTGTAGGTGTTTTTTTAGATTAAACTATTATATAAATCGATCCCTATGAGAAAAACATCATAGTCATTCTTCTTGAAATAATGTTCATGCATTCATGTTGTAGAGGATGGTCAAAATCAATATTAATTATTCCTAGTGTGGTATAGAGGCATACCCGAGTAATCTCACTTGAGGATCCTTCTAAATTTACTTAATGTACTTTATTTAATTAAACTAAATGAATTATATTTATAGTTTTTTTATTTTAAAAAAACAATGAAAATGATTTTGGATTTTTTTTCTTTTTAAAATGACATGAAAAGGAGAAATTAAACTATCATGAAATCTTAAATAGAATGAGTTAAAGAAGAAAGAGCATGGCCTTGGGTTCTATAAGGACCCGACTTTAAACATTACATAATATTGAATTAATTGAATAATTCAAATTGAGGATCTTTTTTAGGTTTAGAATTTTAGAGAATTTGGACATAACTATTACATCTCAAAAGATTACAAAGTAGACCCTTATACACATTTTCAATTATTTTTCACAAAATAAAAACTCGTGAAAAATAGAGTCATGTCCAGTTCCATATTTTAAATAGCGTGACTTTTCCTTGATCCCATCCTTGACCCTATTCATCTTTCTGTCCTCCGAAAACATTTCAAAACTATGGATGAGCATAAAAAACTCAGTAAGGGTTATAAAACAATGAAAGAAAATATTTATAAATATATACATAAAAAAACTCTTTTACTTACCTCATGAAAACATAATATTTATGAATAACACATAAAATAATAAATCATAATGGAAACATTTGGAATCAATAACATACTTACAATGTAGCTATCATAGCTACATTGGGAGTTACTTTGGAATACCCATCACAGTATATTCTCCAAATCTCTTTGGAGAAACATTCAAGATTACCTCCATCATGTTACCCAATGAATTTGAGAGCTATCTCAGGCTCACCTGCCATAGGTTTATTATGGAACCACCCGTATACATAAATAATGCCAAATAACCATAATATGATCATAAAACATAACCTAAGCATAAATAAATGATTACATTTCCACATTTCAATAAAAAAAATATCATTTAAAGATATTGAAATAATAAATCCAATTCACAAAATCATTTTCAATACCAAAGTACATAAAAAGAATATATGGTTTTTATTTTTCCATTTAGAAACATTACAACTTGTTAAGGAATCCAAATATCAAATAATACTCACGGCGGCGGAAAGGTCGCTGTCACTGCTTACGTAAAATAAAATTCTTTTTTGTCATTTAGTAAAATGATTCGTATAAAAAGATTCCCTTTGAATGAAATAAAAATTATAAGGAGTTTATACACTGTATAAAATTAATCTGGGTATATAACTAAATATGCCTGAATTAAAGGATATTGAGATGATGTCCCTTAGCTCGTGTCCGACATTAATTGATCATTTTTTAATCTCCTGAATAAAAAAAAATATAATTTATACTCACTTAAGAACATTTTTCATGTTTTTTATTAATTTTATATCACTTATTACCATGTTATAAACATTATGTAATCATTTAAGTTAATAATGTTCATTTTTTCGATATTTGGTACTTGAGTCAAAAATGAACACCTTGTATTTACAAGTTGTACATGTGGTCAATAGTACATTATATCCAAAATGATATTCATTGAGTCTAGAATTATATTTATTATTTAGATATCATATATATCATATAAATATAGTATATACATGTTTTAATAATAGTATATAACATTTGGAGGTAAGAAATGAAATGCACCGATCATGGAGACGGAAAGTTGTACGTACTTTAATTTCTATTTAGCACTTTAATTTAATTTAAAGAATAATTATTAATAGGTATATTATAATTCCAGTATAATATCATACATAATATCATTAGCTCTATCCTTTATACATCCCACATATGTAATGAACGATTCATATCACATTGAGGGGGCGGTAGTCCGCACTTCATTAAATGAAATTATCGCGTTTACGCATAATGGAAACCATAAAGGTATTCTATAAAAGAAAAATATAGAAGCATAAAGAAAACATAAACATAATATACATCATTTATAAATATAGTGTCATCTTAATGGCCACCATGATATGTGTTAAGAGATAATCGAACAATCATCGTCTTGTGAGGCATTAGTTTTCCATCCACAGAAACAGTATGTTCTTCCCCAATTAGATAGAGGTGTGTGTAAGTGTAGTTCAGATACATCTCACAACAACATCAGAGTATATTTAGGATAATATTTTGTTATAAAATAATGTAATAAAAAGATTTTAGGGATTGGAGAAGTAATATAAAAAACAATTTTGGAGAAACTGTTACCATTAATTTGGGTAACTCACTTTGGTTTGAACCAAAATTGTTTGTTGAAGTGCCTTCTGCCTAGGGTAAGGCTTCTTAGTGGAGGGGAGGGATGTAGGGAGCTTAATTGGGCAGAGTTTGGACGAGCCAAAAGGCTTGATAGGTGTGAGGAATTGGTTATAGGTGATGGCTTTTTATAAGGGGGAGGAGGGGCTCCTTAGGAAAGTGTGATAATATTATTTTATTATATAATGATATTTGGTTTCTAAAGGTCCTAAAATCATTAGAGTCTAAGGTAAGATGACTCATGGTAAGAAAACAATCATCAAATAATAATTGTATAGGTTTTGGATGTTATTTTAACATTTATAATCATATTTAATTAAATGATTTATTAAAGAGGTAAATACTGCATAATTATTGTGTCATAAATAATTTAATTTTTTAGATGTCTAAAAATTATAAAAAAATACCATTATGTAGGAAATATTTTTATCTTTCCGATTAACATTTATAGTTGAAAATATAACTTTTATAATATCATGTAAAAAATAATTTACAATGAGATATTTGTTTCTGTCATTTTTGTCTTTACATTAAATTAATGAATCTAAAATTTCATTATCAT
The DNA here is from genome assembly GCA_963277665.1 of Viscum album. Lineage (NCBI taxonomy): Eukaryota > Viridiplantae > Streptophyta > Magnoliopsida > Santalales > Viscaceae > Viscum > Viscum album. The sequence goes on from OY728141.1 coordinate 1,304,312,411, forward strand.
TCATAAGTTCTTCCATGGGGTCCCAAAATCGATGCAAATATGCCTATGCTCGTCCATTACTCATAAAATATGGTTTGGACAAGTGTTAAGGTAATTTTGAATTATTATAATATTATTTTTACCTTGAATGGCCTTATTTACCTTTAACTACGGTAAATAAAAATCAAAAGTTACAATTCATAAAAAATTATTTTCATATTATTGAACCACAATTTACTTATTCATAACAACCATGTATGTTGGATTTTCTAAATTCAATTAATAGAAGTGGTATAATTTCATTTAAATGAAAACATTTGTCTTTTTAACTGTTACCAAGTGGTTTCACTATTCATCGTAAATTGATGTTTTTCAGACAAATAACAAAAATTCATCCTTAGATATATTTGATATTACAAATTCAAAAATGATATCTATTTTTAAAAAATCAAATCATAAAATTGGAATTAATTAATTTAAAATTAATTCCCGTTGTTAAAACAAATAGGTTGTTTTTAAGAAACAATAACTATCAAAAGATTGGCACTTGTTTATGTCCAATTTCAAAGTGAAATTAATTCAAATGACCAAAATTGGATTAAATAGTAAAAATATATGATAATTACTCTTTAAATCAAATTAAAAATATAATCAAACCATATAAATAAATTACATTAAAACATTTTTTTTGAACTAAAATACAATATTTTTCACTATTCATTAAAAATGAACATTATCGAATTTTTTTAAAAATTTTATACAATGTAAAATTTGATGTCCCCATTCTAAATATGGTTTTTATTTGGTCAAATAGAATGTTTTAAAGTGTCCGAAACCTTATTTAAAAATGGTTCTCCATTAAAACGTAGTAAATATACCTTTTAATGTAAATTATGCTTAAAATTATATTCATTCACATTTTAAGCATCTAACGTTTATTGGATAAAATTAAATACATTTAACAAACATTTAAAATCATATTGTAGTTAGTTTTGTTCATTCCCACCAATAAAATATCTAGGAGTTAACTTCAATTTAAAATAATAATATTTTATTATTAGTGTGCAACGTAAGATTTCAAAGAAACTCATTGTTGTGTATCAGGTACGATGTCGAACATAGAAACCATTTTAAAGTAAAATAAATATTTTATTCACAAATATTAAAAAGTGTGAAAATGAATTATTCGTCATTTACCTGGGATGTAACATCTTTCCCCCTTTTGGAAATTGTGTCCTCGCAATTTTTATTCACATATGGAAATAAGTGTGGGTATTTAACCCTCATAGAATTTTCAGATTCACATGTTGCCTCTTAAACCATATGGTCTTTCAACAAAACCATTACCTGGTGAATTGCCTTATTTCGCAACACTTTCTTTCTACAGTCATGAATTTGGAGTGGTTGTTCTTCATAAGAGATATTCTCTTCCAACTAAACAACCTCTAGACTCAAAACCTAAGATGGATCTGGCATATACTTTCTCAACATTGAAACATGAAAAACATTGTGTACCTGGGGTAAACATGGAGGTAAATCAACTCTATATGCAATTGATCCAACTTTCTCAAAGATTTCATAAGGTCCAATGAACCTAAAACTCAACTTTCCCTTCTTTCCAAAACGCATCACACTTTTACGTGGAGAATCATTGAGAATGAAATGATCACCTACCATAATTGATCCAACTTGCTCTTAGCTGTTCATATGTGCTTCTGAATCAACTAAACATTCTATGCCATCTCTTCTACCAATTATGGTCCCATCAGCTTCCTTTCACCTACTTCATCCCAAAGAGATGGAGTTCGATAATGATTTCCATGTAATTCCTCAAATGGAGCCATCTGTATATAGAAATGAAAAACTGTTATTATATGAAAATTCAACCAAAGAAATATGTTGGTCCCAACATACCAGGTAATTCAGTGAACAAGCACGTAACATAACCTCCATGTTCTGAATTGTTCATTATGACTACCCATCTGATTGAGGATAAAAAGTTGTACTAAAATTTTATTCAGTACCCAACGACTTCTGGAGGCCTTTCCAAAAGATATAAGTAAAACTTGGATCACGATTAGATACAATGGAGAGGGGAACTCCATTCAGCCTGACTATCTCTTTAACATACAACCGAGAAATTTGAACTAGAGTCAAAGTATCCCGAATTGGAAGGAAATGAGAATATTTAGACAATCAAACAACTATAATCTAGATTACATTGTTATCTAGATATGTCATCGGTAATACCACAACAATGTCCATAGATATGTTTTCCCATTTCCACTCTGGCACCAGTAATGGATGAAGAATCACATTCGGTAACTGTCACCCTACATTAACCTAAACACAAGTAAAACACATGAAAGTAAAATCACTAATATCTCTTTTCATTCCATCCCACCAGTAATACTTCTGAAGATCCATGTACATCATAGTACTGCCAGGATGAACTGAAAACGTTGAACTATGAACTTCACATAACAACTCATTCTTCAACTTTGTATCACAAGGAACACATAATATCTTTCCAAATATCAAAACAAAATCATTTTCAATGTTAAATTCATGAAAAATTACCCTTTTTTACCAACTCTACCTTTTTTTTGTAACTCACTATCTTCTTTCTACTCTTGCTTTATTATGTCTGATAGATATTATTTCACTGACACCTGAAAAAAATAGAACAATTTCCTCCACCATAAACTTCTATTCCAATGTTTTTCAAATACAAAACCTAAGGATCTTATTTCAAATGTAACATGGTTAATGATTCATTAATTATTCAACTCAAACCATCAACCACTTTATTTTCTTTTCCTGGATGGTAATGGATCATGCAATCATAGTCCTTGATTAATTTTAGCCATATCCTCTATCTCATTTTCAATTCTTTTTTAGTGAATATATTCTTTAATATTTTGTGATCAGTATATTTTTCCCATTATACTTCATACAAATGATGCCTCTAAATTTTTAAAGGTTAAACAACAACAGCTAATTCCAAATCATGTGTAGTGTAATTTAACTAATGTGTTTTCAACTGACGTGAAGCATAAGAAATTATCTAATCATTCTTCATTAGGACATAAACAAGTCCTTTCAATGAAGCATCACTGTATATAAGAAACTCACAATTTATGTATGGTAGTTCCAAAACTGGAGCCTTCACTAATCATATTTTCAAAACCTGAAAACAATCATCAGATTCTTTTGTCTAGATGAACTTAACACATTTTCGTGTTAACTTAGTCATTGGACTAGATAACCGTGAATAATTTTCAACAATCCTCTGGTAATAACCTTCCAAACCAAGAAAACTAAGAATCACAGTTATATTTTGGGGTCTTGGCCATTCATCAATAACTTTTGTTTTAACAGGATCAACCGTTGTGCCATTTTTTGAAATAATGTGACCAAGGAATGAAGCTTGATGCAACCAAAGCACACACGTTTTGAATTTCCAATGCAGTTTCTTTTCATTTAAGATTTTAAAGACCACCCTTTACTGAATTTCATGTTCCTATTTACTTTTGGAATAAACCAAAATGTCATAAATGAACACAACCACAAAATTATCCAAGAACTCACAGAAAATTCTATTCATAAGATCCATGAATACAGTAGGTGTATTGGATAAAACAAAAGGAATAACTAAAAATTCATAATGGCCATATCTAGTACGAAATGCGGTGTTTGGAATGTCTTATTCCTTTACATTCAATTTATGGTACCTCGACCTCAAGTTAATCTTCCAAAAATACTGCGCTCCTTGGAGCTGATCAAACAAATCATTGATATGAGAAAAAGGATACTTGTTCTTAACAGTGATGTTATTAAATGGTCTATAATCAATGAAAAGTCTCAATGAACCATCTTTATTCTTAAAAAACAAGACAGGAGAACCCCATGGTGATGTGATAGGGAAAATGAAACCATTATCTAATAACTCCTTCAATTTCTTCTTTAACACTAAAATTTCAATTTGAGCCATTCGATAAGGGGGTTTTGTAATTGGATTAGCATCAGGAACTAAATCAATAATAAATTAAACTTTCCGATAAGGTATAATACCAAGAAACTCATCTATAAAGACATAAAGGTACTCATTTACCACTTGAATATCATTAATCTAAACAGTTCCTTTGTTTTCAGCGATATGTGCAATGTAACATTCATTTCTATCTTTTAATAGTTTTTCAGCTTCCTAATATGTTATAAAAATTAAGGTTTCATTCTCGTACTAAAACTAAAAATCATTCTGAAAGGAAAAATCATTAGCTCTTCAGTCTATCTTAACATTATATATAAAAACCCAACCCATACCCAAAATAATATCAAACTAAACTAAAGGAAAAAAATAATTTTTTTAGGTAGATTATTTATTCACAGAAAGACATGAATGTTCTATTGTTTTCTTTTTTGTATCATCATTTCCTCCAAGTGTTTTTACCATATGTTCTGTATTCGTATATTGAGATGGAATTCCCAATTTACTAGAAAACTTCTTTAAAATGAAAGAGTGTGTAAAACCTGAATCAAACAACACATTGGCATAATCTGAAGAAACAAACAGTGTACCTGATACAACTTCATTTGATGGATCAACATATGTTGAAGTAGTAACAAAAGATTTCACCACCCTATTTTACTTGTAGTCATGCTACTTTCCTTTAGTTGAGTTCGTTGTTGGACACTCATTTTCATAATGACCCATTTCATTGCACTTAAAACATTTTACTGACTGTAAATTAGATTTTGTTTTACTATTACCCTGATCTTTTTCAGTGCAATTACAAGTCTTATGTCCCCTTTTACCACATCAGTAGAACTTACCAGAATTGAAAAGACATTCCACAACATTCTTTTTACCAAAATATTCACAAAATGTAGACTTAAGTTTCTTACCATCAGACATTTTTGAAGAGTTCTTCCCTTTTTCCTGCCACCTCGACCTCTTATTCAGCTGTTTTTCAAAGAAAAATTGATCTTCAGAAAACTCTATTTTTACCGTCATCTCACAATGAACACGTTTTTCATAACTTTTGAACTCATTAGAAGCTAAAGACCTTCGATTCGATGGCTTTAATCATGAGAAAAAATGGTTGATTTTACAATCATGATCTCGTATGAAATTTGGAGAATACCTTTCCAGTCGAGTGAATTTTGCTTCATAAGTAGCCACTAAGTCATCCTCCTATATCAATTCTAGGAATTGTTTTTCCATTCCAAGACAAACTACCTTAGGAAAATAATTCTCAAAAACATACCTTTGAATTCATCCCAATCGAGAGCATCAACATTCTCACCATTCTCGATCATTGTTCACCATCGACCACCACTAATCATCTTTACATTCAAAATGGTAAATAGTGAGACTAACCTTTGGATGTTCTGAACACCTCATTACATCAAAAATGTTCTCTAGTGATTTAATACACTGTTCTGCAAGCACTGGGTCAGATGATCCTCTGAATGATGGGGGATGTTGCCTCATGAAATGTTTTAGTACTGACATGTTCCTCTGTGGTTGATCTGGATGATCTCGTACATGGATACCACCACTATTTATAGCCTGAGTCAACTGTTCCATCACTACAACAAACTGTTTAGTTCCGATTCCAACCATCTCTATTTTCAGATTTGGAAGGTTGTGTTCCTCCTAATTTCATCCCAACATAGCTGCCATGTTTCCTCTACGGAAAACCATTCTGAGCACGAAAATATCTTAGGCGAAGTAGCATGGTCATCTGTAAATGCAATATGATTTCAATATTAACATAAATTACTTTATAGATATTAATTTAACAATACCCTAAATCCTTAAGTGATCTAAACCGACCTATGATACTAACTATAAAGAACTGACCTTAAACATTACATAATATTGAATTAAATGAATAATTCACATTGAGGATCTTTTCAAGTATGGAGTTTTAGAGAATTAACACATAACTATTACATCTCAAATGATTACAAAGTAGACACATCTACACAGTTTCCATTTTTTCATAAAATAAAAACTCATGAAAAAAGAGTCAGGTCTAGTTCCATGTTATAGACAGTGTGACTTTTCCTTGATCCCATCCTTGACCCTATTCATCTTTATGTCCTGTAAAAACATTTCAAAACATGGGATGAGCATAAAAAACTCAGTAAGGGTTATAAAACAAAGAAATAAATTATTTTCACCAAAATACATAAAAAACATAAACTCTTTTACTTAACTCATGAAAACATAAGATTTATGAATAACACATAGAAATTAGAGATCATAAAGGTAGCTTGTGGCATCAATAACATACATACAATGTATCTATGACATCTACAGGAGGAGTTAATTTGGAATACCCATCATAGTATATTATCAAAATCTCTTACCAGAAACATTCACATTTACCTCTGTCACGTAACCCAATGCATTGGAAATATATATTGGGCTCACCCGCCCTAGGTTTATTACAGAACCACCCATATACAAAAATAATTCCCATGAACCATAAAATGATAATAACACATAACATAAGCATAAAGGAAGGATACCATTTTCACATTGTAATAATAAAATATCATTTCAGGATATTGAAATAATAAATCCATTCTAAAAATCATTTTCAATTCCAAAATACATAAAAAGAGTATATGGAATTTATTTTTCCTTTTAAAAACATTACGACTTGTTAACAAAGCCTAAGATCAAATAATACTCACGGTGGTGGAGATGTCATTACCACCGCTAACATAAAAAAAATACTTTTTGTCAATTAGTAAAACAATTCATATAATTTTTTTTCCATTGAATGAAATGAAAAGTCAAAGGGTTTTATAAACTGTATAAAAAAAAGTCGTGTATAAAACTAAATATGCCTCTATGAAAGGAGATTGATACGAAGTCCCTAACCTCACGTCTGACTTGACTCGATCGTTCCTTAATATCTTGAATAATAAACTAAAGTTAATTTGAACTTGCTTAAGAACATTTTTCAACTTTTTTATTCCTTTAATATCACTTACTACCATGTTATAAACATTATTTAATAATTTATTTTAATAATTTTTGTTCTGTCAATATTTGGTACTTGAGTAAAAAATGAACCCCATATATTTACAAGTTGTACATGTGGTCATTAGTCCATTATATCCAGAATGATATTAATTATATCCGAATGATATTCATTTCTTAGATATCATATATATCATATATATCTAGTATATGCATGTATTTATAATAATACATAACATCTGGAGGTAAGAAATGAAATGCACCGTTCATGGAGACGGTAAGCTATATGTACATTCATTTCTATTTCATATTTTAAGGGAATTTAAAACAAAAATGATTCATAGTTATATTATAATTCCAGTAAAATATCTTACATAATATCATTAACTCTATCCTTTATACGTCCCACGTATGGAATGAATGAGTCATATCACTTTGAGGGGGTGGTAGTCTGCACATCTTCAAATGAAATTATCGTGTTTAATCATAATGGAAACCATAAAGGTATGCTATAAAAGAAAAATACAAAAGCATAAAGAAAACATAAACATAATATATATCATATATAAATATATTTTCGTCTTAATTTCCACCATTATAGGTGGTAGGAGATTATCGAACAATCATCATCTCGTGACGCGTTAGTGTGCCAACCACAGAAACAGTATGTTCGTCACCCATTAGATGGAGGTGTGTGTATGTGTAGTCCGAGTACTTATCATAAAAAAATATTAGTATAATTAGGATTATGGTGTTGTTATAAAATAAAGGAATAAAAAGAGTTTAGGGGTTGGATAAGTAAAATAAAATAAAACAATTTAAGATAAACTGTTACCTTTAATTTGGGTAACTCACTTTGGTTTGAACCAAAATGGTTTGTTAAAGTGCCTTCTGCCTAAGTTAATGATTCTAGGTGGAGGAGAGGGATGTACGGAGATTAATTGTGAAGAGGATGGATAATCAAAAATCCTTGAGAAGTGTGAGTAATTTGTTAGAAGTGAGAGTTTTTTATAAGGGGGAGGAGGCGCTCTTTCGGAAATTGTGGTAATATTGTTTTATTATATAATGATATTCCGTTTCTAAAGATCCAAAAATAATTAGAGTCAAATATAAGAATTATCATGGTCAAAATAAAATCATACAATAAGAATTGGATAGGTTTTGGATGTATTGTTAATATTTATAATCTTATTTAATTAAATGATTTATTAATGAGGTAAATACTACATAATTATTGTTTCATAAATAATTTAATTTATTCGATGTCTAAAAATTATAAAACAAATACCATGATTTAGGAAATATTGTTATCTTTCCAATGAATATTTATAGTTGAAATGATAACTTATATAACACCATGTCAAAATTAATTTACCAAGAGATATTTGTTTATGTAATTTTGGTCATTACATTAAATTAATTAATTTAAAATGTCATTATCATTCATTAATTGCTCGATGGGGTCCCCAAATAATCCCAAAGATGCCCATGGTCGGTCATTACTCATCCAATAAGGTTAGGACAAGTGTTAAAGTCAGTTTGAATGATTATAATATTCTTTTTACCTTGAATTACCTTATTTATCTTTAACCGCGGTAAATAAAAGTCAAAAGTTACTATTCACCAAAAATTATTTCCGTCTTATAGAACCAAATTATACTTAAAAATAACAACCATGTATTTCGGATTTTCAAAATTCAATTCATAGAAGTGGTAAATCTTAAATTAAATGAAAACGTCAGTTTTTTTCACTACCACTAATTGATTTCACTATTCATAAAAAATAGAAGTTTTTGAGACAAATACCAAAAATTCAGCCGAAGCTACATTTGATACTCCGAATTCAAAAATTTTGTCTACTTTTTCAAAATCAAAACAAACAATTGGAATTAATTAATTTAAAATTAATTTCCATTGTTAAAACAAATAGAGTGTTTTTAAAAAACAATAACTATCAAAATATTAAAACTAGTTTATGTGTAATTTCAAAGTTAAATTAATTCCAATGAACAAAATTAGATTAAATGGTAAAGATATATTCTAATTAAACTTTTAAAACCAATTAAAAATATAATCTAACCGTATAAATAAATTATATTAAAACCCAGTTTTGAACTAAAATACAATATTTTTCACTATTCATTAAAAAATGACCCTTATCGAAAATAATCCAAAAATTTACACAATGAAATTTTGGATGTCCCCATTATAAAGAGGGTTCTTATTTGGTCAAATGGAATGTGTTAAAGTGTCCAAAACTAGATTTAAAAAGGGTTCTCCATTAAAATGTGGTACATCGTCCCTTTAATGTAAAATAGGCTTCAAATTGGAATATTTCACATTTCAAGCCACTAAATCTTATTGAATAAAAGTAAATATATTTAAAAAACATGTATAATAATATTGTAGTTAGTTTTGTTTATTCCAACCAAATACAATGGCTAGGAGATAACTTCCATTTCAAATAATAATATTATATTATTAGTGTGCAACGTATGATTTCAAAGAAACTTGTTGTTGTGTATCAGGTATGCTATTGAACATATCAACCCTTTTAAAGTAAAATTAATATGTAATTCACAAATATTAATAATTATGAAAAACTAATTTTCTTCATTTAGGTGGGATGTTACAAGTTCAGTTTTTTGATTCAATCATTATTACTTGTATAAAATCAATACTATATTGATAATCCAAAGACGAAATATCATATTTTAACTACTATATTTCTATTATAAACTTTGCAAATAATTTATTTATTAGTAAATATAAATGCCACTTCATCATTTAATCATGGTTAAAGACATAACATATTCTAGGATGTTCCATCTTCAATTCCAACCTCCATCGACGATGTTTCAGCTGTTGATTAGCACAACTACAACATGTGATGAAATAACCAATGAAGAGAGGGAAAAGTTAATAAATAATAGATTGAAGTTATATTTGTTTTCATGGTATTGGGGGAAACCACCACTTGGTGGCATTCTCCTCACCCATTCCTTCTTCTTAATTTTATCTAAAAATAGTAATTAAACATTAAATAAAATTCATGAACAGATTTACCTCCCACTAGCAATGCCTCGGGGTTAGCCTCTCATTTTCAAAAGTAATATGTCATTTGTTGGAATAGGTGAAAGAGAATAAGAATAAATTGATTTAAATAAAATAATTAAAATTTATAAATATTGGTGATGTGAAACAAAAATTATAAAGTAAAATACAATTGGGATGAGGGAGAGATAGAGACAAAATAAATGGCAAAAAATAAATTAAAAATAATTAATTAATTTATATAAATTATAATGAATGATAAAATAATAATAATAATAATAGATATTATTATAATTACAAGAATAATTTTTGGAAACGAATATCGAGATAGAAAATAAGAAAAAAATTAAATTTTAATATAAAAATGTTAAAATGTTTTAAATATTTATAATAATAATTTAATTATTAAATATATAAATAATATAATCAATAATAGTAATACTAATTAAGCAAGATTGTTAAAAGAATAATTAAAATAAAAGTGTACCATTTTTTTAAAAAATCATTGATTTATTAATTAAGAATTAAATGAAAATTCTAATTAAAATTGAAAATAAATATGAAAAATAATAAAAAATAAATAAAAATAAAATATAAAAATGACGATGAATATAGTGGAGATGTTTATAGTGTCTATCCACCATTGTTGGAGATCATCTCCTTAGCACCCTGGACGATTTGGAATGGATGTGTTCACCACCTTTTATAGGTGATGAGGGATATTTTTTTGATCCAGAATTATTCCACCAAAGGTTTGCGCATGTTTTACACAGTAAATTTCGGAATTGGGACATGTGGGATTCATTAAATTTTTTTTCAATTTAATTTCACAGTTTCCTCCAAATTTCTGGTTAATTAGAAACATTTATGAAGAAGTAATATGAAAATAACACCAGGTTTGTGTTATGAATAATTAATATTGAATCATTCTTAAATGTTGGGAATTAAATGGTCACTTTATTGAGTTAATAACAACATAACATTAAATTGGGAATAGATCACATGGTTCCAATTTGTAATCCATATAAAATCACCTTATTTAGATGTGGGTAACATGATTTATGTGTATTTTATAAAGTAGGGTCTGCTCTATCCTCCCAAAACATTAATCAACATGATTAATTTTTTTAGACCTATATATGTTTGAGTCACATATTATCCCAACAGAGAATGTTGTATCCATAAAATTTAGTAATCACCCATAAAAGAAATCACATCAATTGGATGTATAATATAAATTTTTTTGATACAAATATAAATGTGGTTATAATATTTCAGAATTCAAGAATTATGAAAGGTTCATATTTTATCAAATTTACTTTCTACAGTTCCAATTACCCATTATTTGTTTATTTTTTGAATAAAATGGATTCTATCCTTGAAAATTATTAATAAATCATTGAAATATGAATAAAAATATGCACATAATTTTGGTATATAAAATACCATCACTCCTAAACCATGATTTTCATCAAAAATAAAATCTAAATATTGAGTTATAGAGGGATGTGATGTTATAAATATTAAAATTTCAATGCAATAAAAAAAATGTCAATGTGAAATCTAATATTAAAAATCCATAAAAAATACCAATTCAATTTATCATTTCCAAAAGAAAAAACATACCCATATATTTTACTTTTCCATTTTAAAACATGATGGATCTTATCCTTTTATTAATTCAAGATCATAGTTTCATTATTATCAAACATTCCATGTTATAATTTACCTCACTTTTTGTTGTTTTCTCGCATCACACATGATACAATTCATGTACACTTATTCTCAAATAATTATGACATGATATTTATTCATAGACTTGTAAAGGAACTACATTATAATCTTTGTAAATAAGAAAAAAAAATTAAGTGAGATTGTAATCAAGGATCAAAGGTCTATGAGGATTATGGTTAGTGGTACTTGATGTAAAACATTAAATATTAATGAGGAGGCCTTTATCTAAAATCATAAATAATGATATTCAAAGAAATTTTTTAATGAAATTACCTCCTTCAATTAATATGAACACAGAAATTCCCCAAAAGTAAAATTTAAATATTATAATTATATGAAGTAGAAAATATTATTTTTACCTTATATTAAAAATTTTGTTATACTTTTTCTCTTTTTCAAGGAACATTTTCATTATTTATTCTTATTTTTAGAATGTTAATATTTTATTAGACCTCACATCCACCTTATAACCACATATGATAAAAACCATTGGTATAGTAATGTTAATTATTTACCCAAAAAACAACCCAATGTTCACATATAGTTGGTTCTTTTGGCCATTTTCATTTTTTTATATTCATGAGAGGAAAAAAAATACAGTAAAATGAATGATTTTAAAAAAATTTAAAATTACCACAATAAAAACCACCACAATACTTAGATACAAAGTGAATCATACCCTTTACTAAGATTATCTACACCCCTAAAATTTTACCATTAAAATGTTTTGAAAATATTAATAAGATGGTAGGAACAGATAAAATAATGTTTCAAACCGGGATTATTCCTATAAATTTCATTCATGGCCTCTATGGGATAAATAGGGATTGATGGAAATATTTTTTTTTAATATATGTGTCTATCAAAATATTCCCCAATCATTTTAAAAAAATTTTTCCATAGAAATATAGTTGAAATGTTCAAATTCATGTTCTTTAACGTGCAATGTACCACGATCACTCACAAAATATGATAAATATAAAATAATAAGTACTAGGTCTATAAATACTCTAGATAATGGGACATATGATTTGGAAAAGTTGATGAATGCATGATTGAAGAAATTAAATAAATTCCCATGAGTTTCATAAATTCATATCCTGATAATTTTTTGGGAATTTTTTTGAACATGTGTTAGTAAATTCCGATATATCCCGAGTCCTCATTTTAATATAAACACTTCACATTAATATAAATAATCCATTTTTCTCAATCAATTTTATTATAATTTGAAATATAAAACATGATATCATATGATTCCTAAAAAAATCATGTCTCTTAGGTATGTCATGTAAATCATAATTCATGTATGTGCATTCAATTTAATCATTAATGCTCAAAACATGTTTCTGGATAAAAATATTGGGAGTTTATAATATAATACAAAGGTTACTCGTTTCCAATGAAACTTAGTCCCTCACCATAACAATCTGGGGAAACCATCTATAATAATGATCCTATAAAAGAGATCTTCAAATTTGGGCACAATGATTATGCCATTAAATCTCAAAATAATGGAGTTCATGGGATATATACTGGACTAATTCTTATGAAATGAAAATTAAATTAAAATTACTTTAATGAATGTAAAGACAAATCATGGTATGATCCCCCGTGTGGGACATATTTTTTTATAACCACCATATGGGATGTATCTACTATATTCCATTAGATATCATTGGGTGGATTTTCATTGATTTTAGCCACCACATGGAGTTCCTTCCAGCTGAGACTTCTCCATCTCGGTTGATCATGAATCCATGGATATAGTTATATATACCCCCTTCAAAAAGTGGTGTATCTTGTATGGTGCGGGTATGATACAAATGGAACCTTCTCTTCTTTAGGCACAATGTTGTAAACCTTTCTTTCTCAATAATGTGTCTTCTCTAGGTATGCTTCATTAAATTAATATTAAAAGAGAGAGTTGAAATGTAATTTTATTTTAACAAAACTATATTTTGAAAATTCATTACTAGATTATCCCATTTTATACATGAAACATGATTCTCTAGTTTTTCATTCATATCCATTGCTATCTCTTTATGGGTTTGGTCTAGTAGATGTTCAATATGTTTATGGAGCTCCATGTTTTCTATAATAGGTGCATTTTTTTAATCAGGTTACTCTATATAAAATTACGAGTCCATGAAATCTATAAAATAAAAATAGTAAGGAGTGATACTCAATTCAGGTATAATGAAATTTTTCCATAAGGATTTCGTAAAATGTCAATGGAAAAAATTTGTGTGATGTGAATATATTCTCCAATTGAAAGCTCTTATTGGAGTTGATCTTCAATTAATAGAGATAGGTAGTTTGGCTCCTCTAATATTTCCTTGAATTCCACCATTTGGGTAGTTTCTTCTTTTTATAAGGCAATAGAGAAGTGTAGTGGTGGTTTTTCTTTTTCATTGTAAGGAATCAAGAGATCATATTGAAATTTAATTTCTACCAAGTTCCTCCAAAATTTACCCACCTTCACATGATCTCCCGCTTGTAAATCTATGGAAATTGATCATTCATAATTCTCCTATGGAAACGATTTAGGATGGTGTAATGAATCATTAGGAACCTCCACATTTACCTCCTTATGTTCTTCAATTTCAATGAATATTGGGAAAATTCCATCCACCACTACCTTAGGATATTGTTTTGGCTTAGGGTCAGCTTTCTCGATTAGTGCACGAACATATTTGAATTCTTAATCATCTTTTCACATCATTTGTTCAATGATTTTTCTAGGTTCATGAACCTAATCTCTATTATAATCTTATTATTATTCTTTTATTTTTTATTATTTCTTCTATTTCACATAGGAGACTTCTACTGATGCATAATAATCAGAATTTAAATAAATTAAGATAACATAATTATTTATTGGGTTTTATCTATGTCAAAATAATTAAAGAATATTTAGAATTTCAAACTATAAAAAATAATCAATCAACTAATTATATCCCCGAAACAACCTTAGATTTTATTCATTCTAGTTGGGGGTGTTGGAAAAATAAATATTAATTTTTCCTAGTGCAACAAAAATACTGAACATGGTCAAATCACTCAATGATCCTTCCAAATTTAGTTCAATAAAATTATTTATCTTAACATAGATACTTATTTTTAAGGATATTTAATTTAATGAGATAAATTAAATTCTAGATTGTTTTTTATAATTTTATAAAATGACAAGAAAAAAAAAATTAAAATGATATGAAATCTTAAACAGAAAATGTTAAAGAAAAAGGAGCATGGCTTTTGGTTCAGTTATGGAAATTTTTCATTACTCTATTTTATATATTTAATTTTTGTTTGATAATCTTAAAATTAAATATTATTCTTAAACCAATTTCCTCATTTAAATATTTTGTAAATCATTTGGTTCTATGAAATCTCAATTCCCCCACCTCTATTAATCATGGTTATTGACATTTCTGGGTATATAATGTTCTATCTTCAACAACACAACTCTATTGATTCCGTTTCATCCATTGAGTAGATCACCTCCAACATTTTAAGAAATAACGAATAGAAGGAGGGAAAAGTGATTAAAAAATAGAGATAGATTGAGATTCATGTCATCAAAGGAAGTCACCACATCAGGGAAATGTGCCTCACCCAAGTATACCAATAAATTAAATAAAGAACATAACATTAACAATTAAATAATTTTTATTAACACCTTGAGATCCCGTCAAGAAAAGCCTAGGGGTTAACCTTTCATTCCCTAGAGTAAGATATCACTTAGTGGAGTGGGTGGAAGAGAAGAATTTTAAATAGATTAAAATATAACAATGAAAATATCAAGGTAATGGTGATGAGAAAATAAAATATTAAAGTAAAATATAATTGGGATTATAGAGAGAGAAAATAAAATAAAATAAATTTAAAGAAATTGAAATGTCATAATAAAATGATTTAAACTGTAAATAATATTATAATAATAATAATAATAATAATAATAATAATAATAATAATAATTAAAAAAATTCTATTGAAAAAGAACAGGGATAAACAAAATAAGAAATAAAAATAAATTTTTCAGTGACATTGTTAAAATTATATAAATAATAATAATAATTTACTAATATTATTAATATAAATATAAATAATAATAATAATTATTTAAATTATAAATTCATAAAGAAAATATTGTGTGGTGAAATAATTTTAAAAAATGCCTGAATTTATTAATTTAAAACAAAAATAAAATTAAAATTTCAATGGAAAATAAAAATGAAAACTAAAATAAAAAAATTAATTTGAATACAAAAGGTGAAGACGAAGATGGGGGAGAAGGTTGAATTAGACGGCCTCCCATGGTGGAGATCTCATCCTTGGTGGCCTAGAAGATTTTTAATGGAGGGGTTAACTTCCTTTTATTAGTGGGGAGGTATATTTTTAGGCTTTAGAATTCATTATCTAAAACTATTCACATATTTTATTGATTATATGGATGAATTGAGAGATGGTGTCCCCATAAATGTTTTCCCATTTTTATTTTTTGTTTTCCTCCTAATATGAGCTTAATAAGCCACATGTAGAAGATGTTATTGGAAAATTACACCATTTTTTAATTCTAGGAAAACAGATCCTAAATCATTCTTAAATGTTGATCATCCAATGGCCTCCTTAATTTTTAAATACATTATTCATATTTATTGGGAAATTATGTATATGATTCCTCTTTATAATCTATATGTAATAACCTCAATTGGTGGTGTGATGCATGATTTCTTAATCTTTTCTAGAGTGGGGTCCACTCTATCGGCTCGAACAATTTCTTGACACAATTGATTTCTTCAAGCACCTAGATTTTCATATCACAAATTGGCCCAAAAGATTGTGTTTTATCCAATAAACAAATAAATTCTAAAAAAGATAAACATTTAATGTATTAACAATTTATATTTTTTATCCAAATATTAATGTGACTAAAATATGTTAACATTCCAAAAATAATCATTTTTTAAATTTTATCCCATTTTCATTATATAGTTTAAATTACACATTATTGTAATAAAACATTTAAATACATGTGATTTTTAAGTGAAATAATGAAGAACTCATCATAATTATTATATAAATATTCAAATATTTTTGGTCTATCAATGGTTTTCACTATACGAGTTATATAATATCTATTCTCAATTTAGGCATCCGAACTAACACTACAAGGTGTTTCATTAAAAAATATAAATAATAAGAAACACTAATTCCATATTTTTTAATCATTTTTATACATATTAATTTGAATTATCAAAATATAATTCAAACCTTCATTGTAATAATATAATAGAATCAATGATTTAGACTATCTATTGTATAAAAGATTGATGACATAGCCGAGTGTTATAGAAATATTTATCAAAAATCAATTAAAAATTTATTATAAGAATCATTATTTATATTTTCCCACACTTTTATATTATATAATTCTTGATATTATATTATTGATCTATTTTTAAAGAAACCAAATTATTTTATACTCAAAATATAATTTCCTTATAAATTTATTATCCATATCTTCTTTTCTTAATATTCGATTTTCACATTTTGAATAGTGGTTAGACCACTATATTATGAAATATTCCTATATTCTCCCCCATATTATACTTATATGCCTTCAAATTTTATCACCCAGCCTTCTTCATGGCCATCGGCTCGTCTAATATATCCTGGAATAATTACATTGTGTTCACTAGAAATATTGTGAACCGGTTTTCCTAGAGCAATGATGAATAGGGAACATAAATTATAATAGTGTTACATGGGACATTTAATAATGTTGAAGTGTAAATGATGACATTGTTGATTCAATAAGGGTTTCCTTAGGACATTTCCATTCTTTCATGTTAGGGGGAGATTTTTGAGTCAATAAGGATTACCTTATGACTTTACCATCCATTTGGTTTTGAAAATCCCAAACACCTTATTTCAAGGAAAAACTCATTTTACCCCTTATTTTACTCCTTTATGGAAAATTTACTTACCCAAGGAAATTTACCCTTACCTAGATTTCATTGTTTATATCATAAATTTTATAAGTGTAAAACTCGGATTGAAAACAAAATTTCAGAATAATATAATACTTAGATATGAATAATTATGTTTATGACTCTGAATTAAGGATACAAACTCTCATGAAGATCAACTCCGAATTCTTGATAGGAACTCTCCGGATGTTCAACTCCGAATTCGGGATACGAACTCTAATGAAGTTCAACTCCGAATTCTGTATATGAACTCTCCTGGAGTTCAACTCCGAATTCTGGATACGAACTCTCATGATGTTCAACTCCGAATTCTGGATATGAACTCTCATGAAATTCAACTCTGAATTCTGTTTATTAACTCTCAAGAAGTTCAACTCCGAATTCTGGATATGAACTCTCATGAAGATCAACTCCGAATTCTGGATATGAACATTCATGATGTTCGACTCCGAATTCTGATTATGAATTCTGGATATGAACTTCTCTAAGTACTGACTGTGGAGTACTCTGAATTCAGACTCCGAAATCCTATGAGTTATGAGTCCGAATTCTCATGAACTCCAACTCCGAACATTGTATGTTCAGGTTCGGAATTATAATGAATTCAGATTCTGAATTACCTTGAAATTCATACTCCAAAATTCTAGAGAATTCAGGTTCCGAATTCTCACAAAACAGAATCCAAATATTCATGTATTATAGACTCAGAATTCATTTACTTACATTCCCAACATTCACTTACATGCATTTTGAATATCAGATTTTGGTTATGCTTTCATTTTTTAGTTATAAAACAATGTCGTGCTTTCATTTATCAACTAACCGTTGTTTGAGTGACACGTGTACATGTCTCTTCAAATATCAAGGAAAAATATCACCGTTGGAGGAGGGAGCTGATAGTTGGAGTTGTGCCTATAAATAAGAGATCATTTGAAAAGAGCTAAACACTGTTCTGTGACTCTAGAGACCACATAATGTTGAAGTAATTTCTAGAGAGAGACATTCATTGATTTGTGCATACTCAACTACTTGTTCAGTTTTTCTTTGTGAAACTCTGAATGTTGATGTGTACAATTGAGGGATTCTAGGGATATGAAGATAGAGGTTCCGACTACCTTGAAGTTGAGGGCTTCCTTGATGGTGAAGACAGAGGTGTCGACTACCTGATAGTTGATGTCTTGTTGGGATAACATTATAGACTATGATCTGCGTATCGAGGGATTACCCTATTGTGGGTAAGACAGACTTTCATGAAAGTAGAAATCATGAGACATTTATCCAAGGTTGTTAGATACCCTTATCTCTGGGTTAAAATATTTACTACTTGTTACTTGTATTTTTTCCAATTTTTCCAATGCATTTGTATAGTTGAAAAAGTATAACTTTCTTATACTTCCTTACACTTGTACTCTGATTTAGTTAGATTATATACACTTTAAGGTATAATCTTCATCTTTGTAAACTTTTGTTATGTTTCATCTTCATAATCACTCTTCTGGAATCATGCATGTTATTAGAACATAGAGGTCTTGTGAATTATCTTTGTTAACCCTGTTAAACATAATCATGTTTAAAAGTTCCTAATGAATTTTTAAAGTGTGCAATTCACCACCCATCTTGTATTTGAGAATCTCATGTTTACATATTCGATCCTACATTTGGTATTATAGAGTATATCATACTCACATACCAACTCAAAATTGGTATCAGAGCATTTGGTACAATCTAAATTAATCTCATGACTAGATTCAGAAGAGAATTGTTCCTCTCATAATTTTTTGAATTGAATTCTCGGAATTGAACTATCGGATCCATATTTTTTTTGGAATCTATTTTTTCAGAATCATATAGTTGGGATTCATTCTTTATTATAGATATTTTTTCCTTACTTAGGTTATTTTCTCTTATTTAAAGACTTATACAACTAACATGTTTTTAGTGCCAAAGATTACCTTAAGGATAACAGGTTTAAAAGTTGGTTCTCTTGATAACCTATATCCTACCAGACCTCCTATTTTCTATGGAAATGATTATGAGTTATGGAGAGATAGGATGAAGAAATTTGTTTTCAATACTGGAGTTGACAACTATCTAATGCTGATTGGAGATTATATGATTCCGAATAAGGATTTTAGAACCTCTACAAATCTGGAGAAATAGGAATATCAATCAAATTTCAGAGTTTGAAATACTTTGTTATGTTCCATGACTAGGAATATCTATAGTCAAATACAATGAACATAATTATTCAGTCGGAATATAGTGACACGGAAAAGTCTAAGAATGAATTAGCTAATCTTACTCAGAGAATGAACAAGATTGTAGCTCAAAGGAACCATCAGAATAAAAAAAGAAGATATACTACAGAGATAAGAAATATGGATAAATTACATGTTATAAATGTAAATGAATAGGTCATATCAGACCTGATTGTCCCTTGTTGAAAAACAAGGAAAAGATTGAAAGGAATAAGAAGAAATTCTATCGATCAAATCACAAGAAAAGACATTAACTAATGATACTTGGAGTGCTAGCTATGGAGATTATTCAAAAAGAGAATCTTCTGAATAAGATTCACCAGCAATGAATATTATGGGTTTTATTGCTACTACTTCTTTCCCAATACATGTCCTATGGACAATATACGCTCTGCCGAGGATTTAACAAATTTATCTCTTGATAAGAATTACTATTCTGAAAATAGTAATTCTAATGAAGATACTTCATCCTCAGAAAATGAATAAATACCTTCATATTAAGAAGTTTCGTGATTTTCCAAGTTATTTTAAGCAAGAAATTGTAAAATTTCTAAGAAATTAGACAAGGAAAATACTAGGGATGAAATTTTTACAGAAGAGATTTCAGATCTATCTAAAGATCTTAGAGATAAAGATGAGTTTTTATAAAAACATTCTAAATTCTCTGAGAATGAAAATCCTGTTAAATAATAAATTTTTAAAGATCTTAAGAATGCTATTTTAGAGATAACAGTTTTTGAGGAAAAATATAACTCTATGGAAATGATTCCTGAGGATAGAAATTTATTCATCAGACTGAAATCTTAAATATTTTCTCTTAAGAAGATTCTTGAAAATGTTTCCTCTGGGAAGGAAAATTTTCACAAGATGTATTCTCAAAATAAACCTCACAGAAACACTACTAGAGTAGGTTATACTCACCAAAAACTAGTTTTCAAAAACAACTATTTTGTTCCTTCTAGAGACCCTTTTTGCACTAAATGTCAAAGTGGTGGGAATTGGACGTAAAATTGCTACTTAAATAGAGTTTAATATCTTGGGTTTCATAAAGTCTATTTTTCTAAACAGATGTGGATACCATAAATTTGGTTATGTAACAATTCCAGATCCAAGAAATTCTGTATTCCAAAAATCTAAATTTTTCATATTTTCAGAAAAATAGGAAAAGTACTAATAGAAATACTTGGTACATGGATAGTGGATGTTCCCAGCATTTGACTGGTAATAGAAACTATTTTGAAAATATTATCAAGACTAAAGGAGGAAAATTCAATTTTAGAGATAATGCTCAGTGAGAAATTATTGGTATTACTAACATCATTCTTTTGGGAAAAACATTGATTTAAAATTATTTATTTATTAAAGGTCTTACGAACAACCTCATTAGCATAAGACAATTATGTGATGAAGGATACCTTGTGAATTTTAGGAATGAAAATTGCTTAGTACACAATTACAAGGAATAATTTATTATTTCTTACAATAGGTAAGAGAATTTTTACACACTAAATTTAGAAGACCTTAGGAGCCAAGACATACCTTACCTTAGTGAAATGGAAGATCATTCATTGTTAGGGCATAGAAGGTTAGGTCATTGTAACCTTATAAACTTATGAAAAATCTCTAAGAAAATATTAGTTAAGGATCTACCGAAGCTTATATTTGATTCTTCAAAAGATTGGGACCCTTTTCAATTTGGAAAGCAACATAAATCAGTTTTAAATCAGTCGGTGAAGTCTTAACTATTGATGCATTACAACTAGTGCATATGGATCTTTTTGGTCCAACACAAACTGGAAGCATTGGGGGAAAATATTATGTATTTGTCTTGGTTGATGATTAAAATAGATTTACGTGTTTCTATTTTCTAGCAACGATGTTAGAAGCCTTCTATTCTTTCAAATGTTTTAGATCCCTAGTTAAAAATGAGAAAAGCGTTCCATTGAAAACTATTCATAGTGATCATGAAGCTGAATTTCAAAATTATGATTTTGAAACTTTTAGTAGTATAAAAGTTATTAATCACGACTTCACGACACCCGAACAAACTCAACAGAATGGTGTTGTTGAAAGAAGAAATATAATTCTTCAAGAAATAACTAGAACCATCTTGAGTGAGTATTCTGTATCCAAACATATTTGGGACGAATTAGTAAGTACTTCTTGTTAAACTATAAATCATTTATTGATTATAACATTTCTTAATAAAACTCTTTATGAGTTATGGGATGGTAGAAAACCTATACTTTCATACATTAAGGTTTTTCATTTCAAGGTATTCATTCTAAATACTAAATATAATCTACATAAATTCACACCAAAATCTGATGAAGAGATTTTCATAGGCTACTCCACAACTTCTAAGGAATATAGAGTTTTCAATAAAAACACTTGTACTGTTGAAGAGACAGTACATGTTAAATTTGATGAAACTGATCCTTTTTTTAAACAACTCCAACCTACATCCATAGATGTGTTTTCAAAAACAGATTATCAACCTTTGATAAAAAAATCATCTGATAAAGAAAATGTTCAAGAAGATACTTATGAAATATTTACCCCATAAGATTTACTACCCTATGTTGATGAACATGTTTTACAAAACCCAAATCAGATGTTTTTAAAGAATCATCCTAGTGATAGTATCATTGGTGATGTCAAGGAACTTGTAAGGTCTAGAAGTTATTTATTAAATGAAGTAGAACATCTAGCATTCCATTCCCAATTAGAACAGAAAATCACTAATGATGCTTTAGGTGATGATGATTCTATTAAAGTCATGCAAGATGAACTAAATGAATTCGATGGAATAAAGTATGGACCTTGGTTGAAAGACCTTAGGAAACTTTTGTTATTGGAGTAAAATGAGCCTTCAGAAATAACTGTGCTGAAAATGGATTCATTGTTAGAAATAAAGCTGTATTGTTTGCTAAAGGTTATAATCATCAAGAAAGAATATACTATGAAGAAACCTATTCTCTAGTATCTAGACTTGAATCTATTCGTATTTTACTTTCCTTTCCAGCATTCTTCAATTTAAAACTTTTACAAATGGATGTAAAATGTGCTTTTCTTAGTTGTTATGTTCAAGAGGAAGTTTTTGGTGAAAAACCTCCTGGATTTGAAGATACAATACATCTTGATCATGTTTTTAAACTTACTAAAGCTCTGTATGGACTTAAACAAGCCCCTTTAGCATGGTATGATAGACATACTAGATTTTTTCTTCAAAATAACAATGTTAAAGTGAAATAAAGATCTAACCCTTTTTATAAAGAAAGATAAGACAAATGTTTCTATTGTTCAAATTTATGTTGATGAAATTATATTTGGTTCAACTCAACAATCTTTAATAGATTCCTTTGCGGATCTATTGAAATTTGAGTTTGAAATTAGTATGATGGGAGAGTTATTATTTTTCCTTGGTTTTCAAATTTCTAAAAAACTAGAAGGAATCTATATATCCCAACATAAGTATATTAAAGATCTTATTAAAAAGTATAGATAAGACAACACTAAGAATATAAGTACTCTTATTGGTACCTCAAAAACACTTGATCGTGATGAAGCTAGGAAACCAGTAGATCAAACATCTTTTAGAGGTATGATACGAAGTCTACAGTACTTGACATCTAGTAATCCAGACTTAATGATTTTGGTATGCTTATATGCAAGATATCAATTCAATCCTATGTAATATCATTTAAAGGCAATGAAAAGAATTTTTTTCTACATAAAGGGAACCATGGATTTAGGATTGTTTTATACTTCTGGAAATGATTTGGTTTTAAAAACTTTTTCCGATGCCGACTTTGGTGGATGTAGAATGGATAGAAATAGTACATCTGAAACATTCAATTTCTTAGGAGATTCATTAGTATCTTGGTCCTACAAGAAGCAACACTCTATTGCACTTTACCCTACTAAAGCTGAACATGTAGCAGCTAGAATTTGTTGTGCTAATGTATTTTGGATGCAACACACACACGCATACTATGCCATGAGTTTTACTAATACTAAAATTAAGTGTGATAACACTAGTGCAATTTCCCTTAGTAAAAATCCTGCACATTACTCTCGTGGAAAGCACATAGATATTAGGCATCACATTCTTAGGGATCACACACAAAAAATGAGATATCATTCTTCAATTTATCGGAACGCAAGATCAACTTGATGACATTTTCACAAAATCATTACCTTTCTATAGATTTGAATTCATTAAACAGATGTTAGGATTGATAAACATGAGGTAATCTTCCTCCATTAACTTTCTGTTAAACAAATATCCTTACAGTAATAAACTCTTTTTCATAGGGGGGTACATCTGTTATTAATGGTTTCCAAAATTTTCATAGTTGGTATTTCAAAATTTTTCGTAATGAAAATTTTCATAATGATGTATTTCAAAAAATTTCATAATAAAGTTTTCATATTTTTTCGTAATGGAAATCTTCAAAATTGAAATTTTCGTAATGAAAAATCTTCAAACCTGAAATTTTTATAATGAAAATATTCCGACTTGAAATTTTTGTAATGAAAACCATCAGACTTGAAATTTTCGTAATGGAAATATTTAGATTCCAAATTTTTGTAGTGAAGATTTCGTATTCATGTTTTTTTGGAATCCAAATTTTTTCAAGAAGAATATTCCATAGTACGAATAATCTTCATAACAATCCAAAAGGTATTATTCGTTCCTATGTTTTCATAATTACTTTTACTTGCTGGTACATTCTTTTGCTTTTAAAATTTCTTGGATTCAGGTTTCCTTAAATCCAAATGTTTTCCTTTAAAACCTCAAAAGATTAGATTCAACCAAATTTTTCCTTGCGGCTATCATATCAACCGTTAGATCAGATCTGATGGTTTCCCAACCATTAGATTCAAATTTCATGTTGAAAGGTCACTTCCATTGCCTTTATAAAGGAACCCAGAAGAGTTTTCCCACATTGGTTACCATGCTTTTGCGTCTCAAAGCTCTACCTCTCTACAAAATTCCGTTCCAAATTAATCAGATGTGCTCTAGTCTAAATGTCTGCAAAAGCTCCTTCTCAGGATATGTCTACAGTTAAGCTGATTCCAGAGCGGAAAATATATAGGGAGAGGTTGGTACACCCAAATATTTTTAGCAAGTATGACTCCATTATTTCCAAGAACATAAAGCTCAATGGGTGGGAAAATGTAGCTAGTTCTAAGACAACAGCTCAAGATGTAGTCTATCAGTTCTTCTTATCGAGTTCTATGAATCAGTTTTCATTATTAAGGAAGATGGTAGAGAAAAATTCTCGTTCAGTAGTTATGGAAAGACATATAAACTCTCTTACACCAAGGTTGTGAGCTTGGTAGGGAAGTCATATGAAGTTGATGCTGAATTCTGTTCACACAAGCTACCATAGGTTCGAGGAAGTTTTGTTAATAAAAGGCTATGGAATTCAATGGGATCAATGATATCAAGAAAACCATGATTTCCCATCTATCTACCAACAATTAGATTCTATAGTTATGGGTGCAAGGTCTCATTGTACCAAGGAAGGGTGATAAGGAAACCCTTAAGAAAAGTGACATGTATATCCTGGAATTTTTAGTATATCTGAGGAAGGTCAATCTCATGATACATATCCTCATTAATATTTAGAATATCAATAATGGGAAATTTAAAAGCTCAGATTATCATGTATCCAGCCTTAAGTTTTATGCTGATAGTTCGGTGCCTAGAATCATTCAAGATTCCATGTAGTTCCAAGGTAAGAAATTACATAGTTATGCTTATTAATGATGATACCCTAAAAAGGACGAAGGTTGGTTTCTCCAAGGAGTTAGGAGAATATAATGATCTTCCTGAGGAAGAGGCAGAAGTTGTTCCAGAAAATGTTGAAAAAGCTGAGCCATCAAAGAATGCCAGAAAGAAACAGAATTTGAAGGAAGTGGAAGTAGAATATAAACCCCCAAAGCTAAAAAACCTCAATCCACACCTCCTAAACCAAAGAAGCAGAAATCATACCCTGATGAAGTTGTAGCAAAATAGAGGGAGGATAAGAAGAATAGAAAGGATGGGGAGGCACAGTTCGGTTTGGATCCTACTGAGGCTAAGGCCTTGAAAGAAAAGGCAGCTGATGAACTAGAAAAGAAAGACAAGGAAAATAAGCTGAAGAAGAATATGTCTAAGGCAGAGATTGTCTAATCTCATTTGAAGGCCAATGAGGTTGCATCCGAAAAAATCCTCATACAAAAAACCTTCCTAGTAGAACAATAGCCTGAGACTCCAGGAAAGAAGTTTATGTATCCGGAAAATGTCAAAGAGAAGGAAGTTGAGAAGGAAGCTGTAAAAGAATTCTAGGAAGCTCAAAGATCTAAAAATATAGCTAATTTCTTAAAAAAGTAGAAAACTTTCCGGAATGGGAATGTCCTTCTGAGAAATTTTCACTCCCGAATTATCAAGCTAGCTCTTATAAACTGGTTACACTTAGAGATGAGGAGTAGGGTGAAGATGAAGTCCAAAAGCCATCTGAGGAAGAGAGTCATGATCATGACTTTATTCTTCTTGAGGATAATGATTCTAGAGCTGAGAAGGAAAATTTTGATGAAGATAAAATTGTACAATTATCCGTAAGTGAGCAGGAATCTATTGATGAGGAAGCAGTACCAAAAACTAACAAGGGGAAAAAGTGGTTCTTGATACCCCAATGAATGAAATTATGAGGATGAAATAAGCTGGAGGAACCTCTAGAAGGAAACTAGTAGAGTTATAGGAACATCCTTCTCAATGTAAAATGTCTGATTCGAAGTCATCTGCATTAGGACATTATTTTGTTGTTAAATCTATGATGAAGTTGGTAGATACCATTCCGTTTGTTCCTACAATTGATTCTAGATGCTAGATGATTCAACACACCATGAATTAGAAAGCAGAATCTGTATCTATGGTGATGGAAAAATGTGTTATGATTGAGGTAGAACACAAAAATGTATTTATCAATTATGAGGCCCACAAAAAATCCTGCAATAAAATGAATCATTGGTCGAAGAAAATAAATGAATATTTGGGAGATCTTGATCAGTTTCAAGAATATGTCAAAGTGGCCTTTGACAATGAAAACTCCAAGATCAAGGATCTTACAAATAGTTTTCCGTAAAAGCTATGTCTAGAACAAAGTTCTCGGATTCAGGAAGTAAGAGATCAGAATGGGAAGCTGAGTTATTTTTTAAAAAGTTGGAAAACAGAGAAGGATCTCCAGACTCAAATCGAAGAATGGATTGTGAGGAAATAGGAATTGCTGAAGTCTCAGGAAGTGGCCCTGAAGGCTCAGGAAGAATGGATCAAATCATAAAAAAAGACAGCTAAGGAGGATCATAAAGAGCTAAAAAAGCTGAAGACCATTATGAAGATGCTAATGACCAAGGAAAAAGAAGAAAAAATAAATCCCACTCCGATTATTTTTTGTCTTTTTTTTCGTTTACTAATACTTCCAATCTCAATGAAATTTTGGATGCTTGCTTTGTTTTGTTGTCTATACTAATATTTCAGGTATTATATTTTTTTTCCATTCCCTCAAACTCTTTTTGAAAATCAAAAAGGGGGAGAATGAAAAAGGTTTCTAAGTAAGGGGGAGACTTTTGAGTCAATAAGGTTTACCTTATGACTTTTCCATCGCTCTTGTTTTGAAAATCACAAACACCTTATTTCAAGGAAAAACTCATTTTACCCATTTTTTACTCCCTTAAGGAAAATTTACATACCAAATGAAATTTTCCCTTACCTAGATTTCATTGTTTAGATCATACACTTTCTTAGTGTAAAACACATATTGAGACCAAAATATTAGAATCATATAATACTTAGATATGAAGCATTCTGTTTAAGACAAAGAATTCTGGATACGAACTCTCATGAAGTTAAAATTTGAATTCTGGATACGAACTGTCATGAAGTTCAACTCCGAATTCTAAATAGAAACTCTCATGAAGTTTAACACCGAATTATGGTCACGAAATCTCATGAAGTTCAACTCTGAATTCCGGATACGAACTCTCAGGATGTTCAACTCCGATTTTTGGATATGAACATTCATGATGTTTGACTCCGAATTCTGATTATGAATTATGGATCCTAACTTCTCTATGATATGACTCCGGAGTACTATGAATTCAGGCTCCAAACTCCAATGAGTTCTGACTCTGAATTCTCATTCACTAAGACTCCAAACTTTGTAAGTTCAGGTTCAAAATTCTATTGATTTCAGATTCAGAATTACCTTGAAATTCATAATCCATAATTCTATAGAATTCCGGTTCTGAATTCCCACAAAATAGAAACTGAATATTCTTGTATTATAGACTCCGAATTCATTTACTTACATTCCAATATTTAACATACATACATTCCAAATATCATATTTTGGTTATTCTCTCACTTGTTTAGTTATAAAATGATGTTCTGCTTTCATTTATCAAGTAAATATTGTTTGAGTGACACATGTACAAGTTCCTATGAATTTCAAGGAAAAATATGACTGTTGGAGGAGGGAGCCTACTGTTCGAGCTGTGCCTACAAATATGAGCTCATTTGAAAAGAGCTAAACATTGTTCTGTAACTCTAGAGACCATATGTTGTTGAAGTGATTTCTAGAGAGAGACTATCATTGCTTTGTGCGAACTGAACTACTTGTTCAGTTTTTCCTTGTGCGACTCTGATTGTTGTTGTGTATAATTGAGGGCTTATGGGGATAGGAAGACATAGGGGTCGACTACCTTCAAGTTGAGGGCTTCCTTACTGAGGGAGATAGAGGTGCCGACTACTTGATAGTTGAGGTCTTGTGGGGATAGCAAGACAGACTCTGATCTTCGTATTGAGGGCTTACCCTGGTGTGGGTAAGACAAAATTACTTGAATGTTTAAATCAAGGGACATTTACCCATGTTTGTTGTATACCATTATCTTTGGGTTACAAGATTTACTTCTTGTTACATGATTTTGTTACAAGTTTTCTACTGTATTTGTTTAGTTGAGGAAAGTATAACATTCTTATACTTCCTTACACTTGTACTCTGATTTAGTTAGATTCTATATGCTTTAAGGTTGAATCTTCATCTTTGTAAACATTTGTTAAGATTCATTTTCAGAATCACTCTTCCAGAATCAAGCAAGATTTTAGAACTTAGAGGTCTTGTGAATTATCTTGTTTAACCCTATTAAACATAATCATCATTAAAAGTTACTAATGAATTTATAAGGTGTACAGTTCACCCCCCTCTTGTATTTGAGAATCTCATGTTTACATATTTGATCCTACATTTGTTATTATAGAGTATATCATACTCACATACCATCTCACAAACACAATGGAACATGTCTGGATGATTGGAGAAATGCAAAAGAAAAGATGAAACAATTTGAGTGTTCTATTAGGTAATTTTTTAAAATAGATGTCCAGTGAGGGGTATTCTTATCCAATAAAAGGTGACTGAATGTTTTACAGTGATTATAGTGCTTAATCAAGGTGATTTAAGGGAAATAAAAGGAAAACATCTGTTATGATGGGATTTTTTTTGTGTGTATATTGATTCTATAGGATAATGATGTGATAAATTGATTGATTTAAAAAAAATGATTTATCATGCTTCTACAGTGGTTAAGGATTCCAAACAATGTTTTATATTGCATGAGGTTTAATTTAGTTAAACCCATTATATAATTTCAGTTATAAATTATTTAGTTGTATAAGTCTATATTACTGACTAACTACCTATAACCACATTCCATGTGGAAAATTTTCTATGTCGTTTACCTCAACCACATAACCATGGAGTGTTAATAGACATTCCTTTGATACCCATGACTAAGAAAGGACATATAATTTTTTATAATTTCATTTCATTTTGATATTATATATTTTGTTTAGTGGTAACACCTGTCCCAATCAATCCTTTTGGCGCACAATGAATTTATGAAGGAGCCCATATAATGTATTATTAACCCATTAGAGTTTTTCATAATTTTTTCCCAACGATTCAATATAGCTATTTTATAAGTCCTTGTGATTATTTTTTCACTATAATAAAATATAAAATATTATTTACTTATTAGTGAAATAATTAAATGTAATTTTATCTTAACTCTATTAAGTGGTTTTGAGTTTGGTTGAAATGATCGAAGTAGAAACAAGGTCGTATACTTCCCTAGAGAAATTATATTGATCATGTGAATGTACCTTTATTCTTCACTTTTATAACTCCCATATATACAAAAGAATCATATACTCCATTTTTATATATATGGTTAGTACACTGAGGGTCTTGAAAAAATTCATTTGAAACACACTCCAGAGTACTTGTGTCATTAAATCCTATTATAATGGTAAATTGGTCTTTAGGTTATATATTTGGTAACTTCTTAATTCACCATTCACTCCTAAACGATAAATGTGTCATCCATCTAGGTTGGTACTCCATCATCCAAAAAAAATTATTCCTATGTGTGTTGAGGCCCCCCAATATTGTTTTTGAGAGGTGATGTGGTTTTTAAAATGTCAACCAAATATTGTTCATTGGGTTTGTAATACTATTAGGTCGTTTTTTAAATATGTTATGAAGAGTTGTACTCTTAGACATCTATGGTTCTCATCCTTTATATCATATATGATTTACTTCATAATTGTTTTTACAGATATGGCTATCCTAGGTTTTTTATATTTAACCAACATAAGGGTTATGATTGTTCTCCAAACATATATAATTGTTTAACCACACAAGTCATGTATTTATAGAATTAAGGCAATTCAGTAATGATTTTTGTGAGTGTAGTTTTAGTATAGTTGTAGCATATTTGTTATAATGGGTGATTGGTGTAAGATAAAAATATTATAATGTGGTATGAATCAAGTAAACTTCATCATTTCTAGTTGATCTATATTAGTTTTATTTTCATATATTTTTGTATTTTTTACTACAAATATAATGCCACTTGATTTTCACTAGTATAAAATTATTAGATATGGTCATATTTTTTATCTTTTTAGCAATATATATTTTAGAGATTACCATATTCTTATATCAATTATAAAGACATGTAGTTTTATACAATTAACTTAGTCTGATAACTCAATCATTATTTGATATACCTACTGGATTGAGTCACCATCCGATACCCTATTGGATACAGAACATTGGTGGAACACTCATTATAAAGACTCATATCATGCATACATAATTTTTCATAATCTTTAATGGAATCCCCATATCAAGACAAACTATAAATATTTTGTCTTTAAGAAATAATTCATATCTAAAAATATTTATAAAATGATTACCCAATCATTTGTTTCAGTTTTCATGATTCCCACTTAGTGAAAACCCAAATCATAACACAACATAGGGAAAATTCTCATCATTTATAAAATAAAGTGATATCATCAAATTCTATTATTATAGTGAAAATTTATAAACATTTGTTATGATACCATTTGATTTAAAAAATCTAGGAATGGAATCAGAAAATGAAATTTATTATATATAATTTCAAAAAAAGATTCTATAAGGGAAATAATATCTCAGAAGCACAATAATCACGAGAAACAAAATATTTTATATGAAATATATGGCATGTCATCATAAAAAATTATAAATTATTACTTATATGATGTCATAAATACTGTATAAGTATCAATGATATGGTTAAATAAGCAATTTAAATGGATCATCAATAAGGATACATCAGATGATATTGTGATATATAATGCATTACATAAAAAATTATTGGGATATATAATTATAATCCCACCATTCCTCATAATATAAAAATAATATGAAAGAAATATTTAAGTGAAAATTTTAAAAATAAAATTAATGAAATAAAAAAAAGAAAAAATGGAATATGATGATTTCAAAACCTAGTTAAATGAACAATAAGATAGACACTCAAAATAAAAAATATGTAATATATTTAATGTTTAGAATCATCAAATTAAAAATAATTGGTATTTTTAGAGATTTATATATATAAAATATACACATTATTACCATTCCAATTTCACAATTCATATTCAATTATTCCATTGAAATACAAAAAAACATTGCAGTATAATGGAATTTGAAAATTAAATTCATAATAACTAGTACTTGTAGAGATATTTAACATAAAAAATATATGTAAACACAATAATAATTAACTCAAAACTATAAAAAACTAAAAAGGAAATAGACAGATAAGATACATTATTATTATGAGTAAAATAATAAGTTGTGGAATAGTCATTTTATAGAACACCTAAAGATTTTTTGAATTATTTTATATACTAGAATGAATTTTAATATATACTATATAAAATTATTGATGAATTTGTAGGGTTAATATTGGATGTCTGACCCTTGGGAATGAGAATATTAGAATAATAATATTACATTAAGTTAGTTTTAATATTAATTACACTATTATCCAAATATGTGACTCACAAAATAAAAAAATTCATGTATTAATAATATGTGTGTAAATTATTAACAATGTATATTCTTTAATAAAAATAACAACTGTATACGTATGAATAAAGAAAAAAGGTTTTAATTTTTTTATAAACAAAATCACCAGTTTTAAATAAAGATGTTTATTTTCCTATCTATTAAATGATGCACAGTAATGATTTTATTTTATTAAAAATGACTTCAAATTTAACATTTCCACATTGAATTTAGATATTGGTCAATTTTTATATAATTATTTGAAATTAGATTTTATATGTGAATATGAACACTTGGTATGAATATATGTTTAGTACTATGATACCGTAGTATCTTTTATATGATTTCAAAAAAAAATTATAATTCATGGTTATAAAAAAAATTTAAATGCATTAAGATATTATTTTAAAATGAAAAATCTATATTTCGGAAAAAATATATTTTTTTGAAATCCTAAAATATATATTTTGATCTCAAAAACAATTAATTGTGAATAAATCTCTTTTTAATGGAAACAACTATACAATTTAACTAATTTTGGTACATATAACTAAAATATTTAAAATAATTCTACAATTTTCAAATATAATTATATAATAAAATTATAAGGTTGAAAATATGTATATTTTTTAAAAACCTAGATTCCAAGGAATATGTTTAGAAATTTATAACAATTCCCCCTTATTTTCTATAAATAGATATCCATCCTAAAATTGATCCTAACTAAAAAAATTTATTCATCGGATTGAAATTATTTTCTCTCTAAATTATTATTGGGAAGAGACAATTCAAGATAAAATTTTCAAACCATTTCATTACTTCAGTCCAAAATAAAATCCTAGTAATTTACCACTAAATACATTGTAATATAGTGGTCCTAAAAATACATATCTATATTTCCCTTTCAATATCCCAACATCAAATATCTATATATATTACTCACCATTTTCCTATAGACATAAAATGATTAGTTGTTTAACAAAATTATCATCATTTATATTTAAAAACTGATTTTCATTCATTTATATGGTGCCATATAATTATGTTACATTTCATTGATACATATCTGTGATTATATTTTCAATAAGAGACTACCATTTCTTATTACTATATAACCCTCACAATCCAATATAATATATTAAATCTCATGTTACCATAATGATATTTATCTGTCATTACTTTAGCAACCATCATTATAATTTTTGAATTCATAATAATACCTCAATATCATTATTTTATGTGTCAAAATACACTGTTATCAACTATAATTACAATTGTTATTGAATATCCTAAAATTTATAATAGATTGATGTATATTTTTCAATATATCCCTATTATTCAATTTACTAGGGAAAACTGAATATTTATTGTTCCATTAATTTTATAAGAGAAAATATTCATTACCAATACATGTCTATATATTTTCATCATTTTGGAATATCATGATAGTTATTTTTAACCAAAATTATTAATACGATTGATGAATATTACTTATTATGTGACATGGGAGACCTTGAAATATAGATCTATGTGATTCATCAATTTGTTTCAAGAGAAAAACTAGTGTGGGGTAATTGGTTAATGCTTTATCTATTATTTATTATGCCATATCACTAGTCCCTGGTAGTATAGTTATGATATGTTCATCAAGGCCATGAGGGTATGATTAAGATGTTTGTATATATGCATCCCATCTGTATGAAATAATTTATTTTTAACAATTTAATTATTTATTCCATTTATTTTGATTTTCATGTATATAAATTTAGTAACTATATTTAATTAAATTATTTATTTTGGATATATTATTGAAACCTTCATTATTTCATTTTATATTTTATAGTATCATACCCATAACTATGTATATGAGTAATTTTTTTTTCATTTCCCAATGACATATTTAAATGTACTAGGATGGATATAAAATTATTTTGTAAAGAATATTAATTTTTAATTTGTTTTTTATTTGGAACTTTATAATAATAAATTTTATGCAAGGATCATGAATATTTTTATTCGTAGAATAATACTATTCTATTATATCCTAGGTTATGTGATCCTTTATATTATCTTTAATTTTGAAGAAATATTCACTTGATCTGACTTATAATGGTTATGGTCATTTTTATTGGTATAAGAGAATGTTTATTAGTAACATTGGGAAATTTATTTATAATTAGAAGTTATGTTACATAATAATTGTTTTAAAATATAATTACTGTCGATAAACATATCTACATTAGAATTCGATACATTGATGGGGTGGTATCTGAGTAGTTAGAACCCTCAACATTACATAATGATATTGAAGATAAAATTAGGTCAGAGTATGAATTTACATGTTACTAATGTTTTTACTATAGAAAATAATATAGATTATACTATAGTGGGTACGATAGCTGAGGAAATATTCATCCAATTAGTGTCTATGGTCCATGTATTTGGGATTTTTGGACACATTGACTTCAAGAAAATATTTTCCATCACTGCCACATGGTATTCAGGACACAACTGACCTTTTTACTAGTTGATTTGAATCATTGGGAATTCAAGATATGAATCAGTATGTTCTAACCATCGGTGAGAAGAACCAAAAAGACAAATTAGAGGATTATTAGTGATCAAAGAAGAGCTAATTATATTCGAATAAATAGAGGGTATATAAATTTCCACTAGTACCAGGAAATTTCAAGCTCTCCTTGTATAAATTCTAGTTGATCAACCATGTAAGGAGTGGGGATAGGTTATATTAATGAATCTGATTTTAGAGAAGTGGTTGCTCCAGATTATTTGGTTCTATGGGCCTTCTGAAAATGTATTCATCCTTTTACCTATGGACTTATGGGTAATGAAAGGGTTCCATATCATCCTATTTAAAATGGTGATGGTCTAAAATAAATAAAACACCAGATGCCCTTCGGACTGGGTTGTCCATATTAGAATTTTATATTATATATATATAATCATAGTGTTATAAACTGATTAAATGTATCGTATTTTTATAATTGGATCAAAATTTAATGAATATAAATCAGTTTATCACTTGGAATAAATGTTGGTATTTTATTCTTGTAAAATACAATGAGGCCAATGTTGGATTACAACTTATAATTACAATATAAGGATATTTATCTTATTTTATGACCAATAAACATTACCTTCTGTGATTATATATTGTAAAAAAACATAGTGTAATAAGGTTGTACTATTTATTATTGAAACAACAACCATTATTAAAATTAATAACTAATACAGTAGTAGCTAAAAATGTACGGAATCCGTGTAGAATATATTCCTCATAATGTGGTTTAGTGAGAGGGAGACAATTATCAACAAAATATATTTTATACGGGGAGGTGTTGATAAATAATGATATTTGAGTCAG
This sequence comes from Viscum album, assembly GCA_963277665.1. Lineage (NCBI taxonomy): Eukaryota > Viridiplantae > Streptophyta > Magnoliopsida > Santalales > Viscaceae > Viscum > Viscum album. Next base: position 1,304,348,272 of record OY728141.1, read on the forward strand.
AACAATTTTTAAGAGGATATAAAGATCATGGAATGGTATATTTTATAGTTTATATTCGTCAAAATGTACTTTATCCCCAAGAAACAGATAAATTTTGAAAGAAAATTAAAAAAATTAATGACCAAATTAGGGGGAAATATTTTTTATTATGAGGTTAACATTAGAAAGTCATTTACATATTCGGGAAAGTAGGATTGATTAATTATTTCATGGGAAAAGTCTTTGTTTTTAATGGACATTATCTTCTAATAATTTTTAGTGCACTAAAAGATAATTTCAATTTCATCAAAAAAGATAATGAATTGTCCAAGTATAATTATTTAATGGAATGAAATAAAATAAAATGAAAACATAGTACCATATTTATATAAAAATTACTTTCTAAAGGATTAATGGGAGGAATTCCCACCTTGTAATAATTTCCGAAAAAACATGGGTTTAGATTTAATGGATGTATAATTTTTAAAAAGTGTGGTCATAAAGTTAAAAAATAGATAATTTAATAAATAGAGAGAGGAAAACACTATGAAATTATTTATCTATTAGGATATTGGATAATATTCTATGAAATTTACTACATATTAAGTTAATTGACATACTAAGATGTTAAGGAATAAAATTCAAATTTCATGTAATTACTAAAATGGATTTAAAAGTATCTAATGATGTTTTATTGGTTATATCGATCATAAAATAAAATAAATTAAATGTATTATTATATTATGATTCTATTCACTCATGTATATATTTTATATTTTCTAATTTCATTGAATCATGTTGTTATACATTATTGAAGGAGATAATGGTCTAAAAATATGAAATAATATTATAGAAATAAGGATATATTAGTATGATAAAATTTATATGAATATATATTACTTAGTATAAAACATGAAAGTTATACCTATGGTTAACATTTAAATAATCATTCGAGTGAATTGGATCTAAAAAAGTGGGATGTAATTTTCTATCTAGAGAATGAGATTATAATTTGTGATGGAGTTATATATTGATTTCATTTAAATGAGGGACTTGTTTATCTTATAATTTTCATTAAAAACCTTTAATAACCAATCCTAAAAATAATTATTTATGGAGATGTGTATGAATTATATATAGATGTGGAATGTTAATGGAATTATTGACAAAAAATGACTAATTTTTTACCATTTATTTCAATAATATTATAAGAATGGAATATTCCTAAATATCATAAAACAAAGTGATTGATATCTTTTGTATCATTAATTTGATAATATCATTAGGGTATTTATCTAATATAGTTTTTATTTTCGTTCTACTATAATATTAAAATGATGATGTGCTATGACAAATATATTTAAACATACTCTCTCCAGTGTAGATGAAATCATATGTCCATCAAAAATAGTGTTTTAGCTACTAGGTATTGTATACTACATTCAAGACATGGCTTCAAGTAATTATGATTTTCACTTTGTAATATCAAATATGATATATTTTGAGGAAAATACATATAATAGGAATTCGTCATGTTAGAGGATTCAATTCATATTCCAATATGTATGTATCGGTCCATACACATTGGATTATTTTTAATAAATAACTGTAGTCACATAATATGATCCATTGAAATAAAACACATATGATATATTCTTCTAGTGAGGTTGGATAGGATTGTTCTATCATAATTTCTATTTAATTTTTTAATAAATAAAAAACGTAGTTTTCACTTCACTATAGTAAAAATATGTTTTTGCTAAGGGTTAATTATGACGAAAAATATTCTATTTGCAAAGATTCCATGAATTTATAATATTTTTATTGAATCAATTATTCCATTGAAAATTAATTTTTTTGTGAAAAATTTTTGTAGTAGAAAGGGATTCCTTCTCAAAATGACTAAGCAACAAAACTCTTGAAATATAAGGCAATTATTATTTTTGACAGACAGTAAATTTCGATCAAAAATGAGTGACATGAAAAACTTTTCATGATAGAAAGTGAATATTGACTGTAAAATATAACTATTAATATAATATTACCTAGTCTATCATTATTATGTTTTTGGTCCGACAGAAAAATATTTGGTTATAAATATTTTCATTGAAAAACATTTTTGGCCTCACATTCATTTTGAATGATACATATTATTTTTATAGTGGGAATAATTTCAGAGGAATTATAAAGAAAATAATTATATTAGTGACATAAATTTATCCCCTAATATGGTACCCTATAAATACAGGATCCCATTCAATGATGGTACTAATAATATATTTTTAAAAAGAACAAGAATATTGAATCATTATAAAAGGATTTTACAAATTCGAGAGCGCATCACTCCTTGAATTTCTGCTTCCACCATTAGGACATAATAGTAGAGAGTTCAAAAGGACCACATCCTAGTCATTTCGATGACCGGTTTGTCAGACAAAACATCCAACCCATAATTTTACTATATATATTCATGTGAGAGAAGTAAATTGAGTCATTTGAAAAAATTATGTAAATCAATACAATGAGGATGGATTTTCCAAGGCACATCCCCTGTTTTTGTTTTATAATAATTATCAACAATATAAGAGTCAGATTAAATATATAAAGAGATCAAATAGTATTAGGAAGCATACATGCTTTAATAAATCATAGCTCATAATTCAGCCTCATATGAAACTCTAATTATAGTTTATTAGTAAAGGATGCCTTTGAAAAACAATGGTGTGTGTGGAAAAAACCACCACAACCCAAGGCCCTTGTCATAATGGTTGTTGTAACAACAACATTGACCTTAAGGCACTCGTTTATGTGTGGTTATGAAAACATATTTTAGAACCCTAGATTTTCTCATCCAAACTGTGTCTAATTTTATATCTGAAATATGATGACATATATTTTGTGTACAACATCTCCACACAAGACATTCCTACTCAATTTTCTGATCTATGACCAACTATTATAAATCCAAATTCCATTTAATTGTTTTATATTCCAATTAAAATATCCATTTTAATACATAGTTAGTGATTTCCAGATTTTTATTGTGATAAAAACACCAAATTTATGGTATTTTTAATAATGGTCGTTTAAATAATTTTTAATTTCATTAATTTAATTGTATTATCTTATATAATGCATTTTATAGTTTAATGTATTTGAATTTAAATAAAAAATGCATTACATCATTAAATCATACCTAGTTTATTACCATTTGAATTAATAGTTGTGTAAAATAGAAATAATATTTAAATAATGTTGAAAAAACAAAATAATTATTAAAAAACTATAATTTATTTAAATTCCCAAAAATAATAAATAATAGAATTTTTTTTATATTTAATATTTTAAAATAATAAGGAAAAAATATTTATAAAAAAATTAAAATATTTTCATAATTAGTAACTATTAAAAAAAATAATAAAATTTTCTAATTTGTAAAAAACCATTTACAAAACATTTAAATGAAGTTGAAAATTTTAGTTATAAATTGTTTATTTTAGTAATATAATAATAATGTGTAATAATTAGTGAAAAAATAAAAACAACAAATATTAATAAGAATATTTATATAAAATATTTAAATAATAATAATTATTATTAACAAATAGTAAAAACTATAAATAATAATAATAATTCAAAAAATATTATTAATAATTACATATCAAAACAATTATAACTTATAGAAATTATGAAATTTATATATATTATCATCATTTAGTAAAAAAAATTATTAGGTAATTACTTGTAAGAAATATTAATTAGTGATAATTAGTAAAAAATACTACATAGTACTCATTTCTAAAAATTAATTTTCAATCAATAATAATATTTTGTTTTATTTAGTTAAGTATAGAAAAATATATTAGTAAAATTAGTATTGACTGGTAATTTTACTAATGAATTTTAGAAATATCATTAATTAAAAAAAATTACTAAAATAAAAATACATTAAAAAATTACTATATATCATTAAATATTAGTGAATAATTACTGAAAATTATAAAAAAAATTTGTATTAATTAATAATAAATGGAAACAAATATTAACAATTAGTGATAATTAAAAATAAAAAATAAAAAATCTTGAAAAATAGACTTTTGTTTTTAAAATTTAGTAAAAAATATTTTTAAAGAATAATATATAATAATTCTTGTGTTATTAATTTTAAAAAAATCATATTAATTTGTATTTTAATAACAATTATAAATAATTGCTAATAATCTTCAATGAATAATAATAATAATCAACGACTATACATATTTATAAGTAATTTAAGTAGCAATAAACTATAATAAATCAAAATAGTTATCCAGAATTACAAAAATTAAGAATAATTTAAAATAATGAGTAATAATATTTCTTATAATATTCTTCTATTCATATGTCCATAATTATTTTATAATATAGGATTAATCATGAACAATATTTCTAATAAAATTTTTAAATTTTATACCTCAATTATATATCTTTATCTGATTAAGTATTATTTATATTTTATTACATATTAAATAATAAATTTGTTTTCTCTATATTTGAATTTTCTAATAAACATCAATTAATACATTCATAATTATTCATATCTATATGAATAACCATAACCAATATTTCTTATGAAATATTATATTTTATTCATGAATTATTCACTTTAATCAATTAATTATTTGAAATATTTCATATAGAATAAATTTTTTACACATTTAATATTATATGCATTAATTTATTATCTCTAATATTGTAATATATCTCAAATAATTCGTACACAATTATTCATTTCTATCATCTTAGTCATGAGCAATATTTCTTACTTTTAACACATATTTTATTCTATGATAAGTAATATTTTTTGGCAATTAGTGTTATCTTGTGTGACACAATTTTAATTAGTAATAATTAGTAATAGTTAGAAAAATATAGAGAAAATCATGGCAAAAAACCTATTACTAAGAATTAGAGGCAGTTAGTAATAATTAATATAAATTAGTGTCAATAAAATAATATTATATTCAAAATATTGTAATTTTTAAAAATAGTATGGCCTTATATTGTAGTCACTAGTTTATTTTAATGAGATAATGATGTGATAAATCATCCCGAAAAACTATGCAATTTTGTTATATAATATTTTAATATTTAGGGCGGTTAAATATTTATATAATTTTCATCATCTAATTCAAAATTTGTTTCAAAAGGGAGAGTTATGATTACATATATGAAATGGGATCTGAAGATATTGGAAATGATTTATAATATCTGAGTTGATGAATTTCATTTCAGTTTTTCAAAGGATTTTGTTTTCATGTATCAACATAGAGATAAGGAATTAGAAGTAATAAATTTTTTTCTCGATCAATCATGATTTCCCACATTACTATATAAGGTAATTGTCATATCTTTTCCACACAAAAAATATAGAATGTTAATTCATATCATAAATTTTATCCATATTAGTTTTATTAGTTTTCAAAATCCATCACGGATGCCTCGTATGATGAATGAATGATTAGAATCATTGAAGTGGTTATAAAATATTAGGATATTAAAAAAGGCCATGGAATAAAAAAATAGTTATTAAGATCAAATATTTTATATAGTAAAATAATTGTTACCAAAGCAGAACAAACATAAAATTTCTATACATTTATGTTGTTTTTCCATAATTTGAAACATAGTTATCAAATAATCATGTGTTTTCAAATTATTTGATCTTATATTATTATGAATGTGAATCTATACTTATATTTTTACATTTTGAAAATCTATTTTCATAGTGTTTCTTAAAGGAAATCCCCAATTTGTTCTAGATTGACAAATGATCTATTTTCCCCTTACAACAACATTTCAATATTTATTTATTTGTCACAATTAAGCTACATTTATGACATAGAATCAATCTCTTAATTACATTAGTAAACTTTTTATTCATCCTTTTCAGGGTCATTCATTGAAATTCATTGATCAATGTTATATTTTTTCTTTTACAACTCATAACATGTGTTTTCTAATTTAAATATATGTTTACTATCCATTTGATTAATAAAATTGTAAATATTCAAAATCTATTGTCGTCACATGTTCTTACAACATAACTCCATTGATTTAAATAATGGAACTATTTTTTTAATTTTTATTATAAATTATCCAAAATATTATAATAAATATTGAATTATATTTAATTAATGTAATTGATGTGATAAATTTGTTATATAGTTACTATGTAATTTTATAGGATGTAGCGAGTGAATAAAATTTTACTTTTAATGTTTCATTACAATGAAAATAAGTGACTTTCAAAAGAATCATATGTCATCCTGTTTGAGTGAACATGATCTAAAATATTGTTCATATTTCATGGATGAAATAAAAGTGTTATTGAATTTAAAAGGACTAATATAATGTTTTTATGACTTTTACTCATGATTTCTTCCTCCGAATCATCTTATTAATATAACAAAAATAATTTTAATATAGGTAAAATTGAATGGGGTAGACCTCTAGTAAAAATATCAGTTATTTAGATAGAATATATCACCTATTTGTAACTTTTTATTTCATTTATACCAATTGTAAATGAATAAAAATAGATTATTCTATAAGATCTCATTATTTAACAAGGAATAATTTTTTTGGACCATCAAAATAACTCTTAATTTTCTCCATCCTCGGTAAGGGTTTTTAAACATTGATAACACTTATTCTGAAAATACATTTTATTCAATGTTATACATTTCTGGTAGGACTTGTCACAACCCATCATCGGGGCCCGTGCCATGACTACCCAAATCCCACTTTCCATAGACCAGTGGCTGGGGACTAGAACAAAAGGCATAAATCCCTAAGCTGGGAAGGAATTGCCTTTAAAAAAAGTAAACAAACACAAAAAAGTACAAAACATGAAGTAAAGACTAAGTAAAATTGAATACAAAAGAGTGTGTTGGAAAGTAAATAGGGGCAGTATACAATCCCAACTACAAAACAAGTACAAGTAAAGGGACTAATAGATAAAAGTAAAGATTAGCTCCTAAATCGTCCTCCGGGGATTCCAACCTGAAGGGTAGGTATAGATGGCCACCTCAACACGCACGCCCATCAGCCTCCACCGTGTACTGACTCGTCGCAAGTTCCACCTCCGGGTGCTGTCCAGTTGTGGTGCTCTCGGCCTCCGTCAGTGCTGTCCATCATCTCCATCCAACACAACGAGGTGCGGGCATATCCAGTACAGGGGTGAGTATAACGATACTCAGAAGGGACCCCAAGGACCGCGAGGTCTCAAAATATCCACTAAGGATAACCAAAATAAGAAAGATGAAACCAAAAAGTATCAACCAACCCTACTTAGGTATATGCCCATACATATACCTAAGTCACCAGTCACAGTCCGGCTCCAACTCAAGAGCCCAGGCACAACTCAGTCCACACAGGAAGTAAAGTCAAAAATTGTGATGATAATGGTTGAAAGACATGACTCATCTCACACAGGTATGCCACAATTGTAGAGAGATATAGATGATCAGATGTAGCTACTGGATCATCTAAGTTGTCGTACCCACACAGGATACAGTCCAGCTAAGCTGTCAGACCCACACATGATATATTCCAGATATCTCGTCTAAGCTGTCGGACCCACACATGATATAGTCCAGTTATCTCATATAAGCTTTCAGACCCACACATGATACAGACCAGCTATTCTAGAGTAATAGAGATGACTAGATGTATTCACTGAATCGTCTATGTTGTCAGACAAACATAGGATACAGTCTAGCTACTCTGTCAGAACTGTCGAACCCACACATGATTCTGTTACATTTGTCATCGTCGTCGAACCCATGGAGGATTCCAGTACGGTAGTCATCGCAGTCATCTCCAGGGTTCCAGCACACAGTACACTCGATTCTAGGAGGGTCCGATCCTTGAGTTAAGAATCGATACATCAACTAAGTCTTTAGTGGATGTATTCCGAAGTTTCGTCTCATTAATAGAACCCGAACGCGATAGGCGACATGTCAAACAGACCCCGGGTCTGAGTGATATTGACTTTTCTATTATTGGGGCCCGGTGGGATTTACACCCAATCTAAACTCGACCATTTTACAAAGTCATCCAAAACTCACTAAGAGTATCAAAAAAGGACTACCACGTCGCAAGGGTCCCTGTGCCGCAGACAGCGTGTCGTTTGGACGTGTTGTCTAGAAGTTAATCAAGTTTAAGCGAAACGGGCCTGGGCCGTCAACCCCAGTGGGCTGGAGGGTCAGCCCGACCCAATTCGGAGGGTCCAACCCAGCTGGGGGTCAGCCCATTTCGGTGGAGCATGACCCACCTGCGGACCCCGCCCAGATAGCGGGCCGGTTCGGTTCGCCCGGCGACGCCGAGCGCCGCCGCCCCTCCTCGGTTCGGCTGGGCGTAGCCAGCTAGTTTTGTCTGGTGCGAGTGGCCCGAACAGTGGGATACTGTCCTTCTACGCTGCGCCAAGTGGCACCATAGTTTCTTCCACTCAACTGGAAGGCAGTCATCCGGTTTGACCACCGAGTTGCCCGTGGGAGCGGGCCGCGGTTCTTCCGCAGTGCGGTGCCAAGAGGAAACACCGTCTTCTACCCGGCAAGTCGTTGCTGGCCGGTTCGTCCAGAAAGCAACACGTACTTTGCGGGCCGCGGTCTCCCATCTATTTAGAACCCATTGTCGCAGTCCTCCAGCAGGTCGACTGGTTCTTCAGCCCAAGCGAATCGCCATTACGGGATTCAGTTTTCCTCCAAGCGGTCGTCACGCGGTCGTCGTTGCCGCTGTCGCCTCCAGTCATCGCCTCCCCTTCCATCCCTTGGCCTCTTTCCTCCGGCGTGGTGCGACGACACCGCTCCCACTTGGATTCGCCTCCATCATCAAACAACATAAACCAATGGAGGGACATCGGGCCTTTTTTGTTTGGCCTGCGCCCCACGAGTTATATGATAACAAAAGGCCATCACTGCACAAAGTAATCATTGAAGAATCGATGATTTAAATTAATTCATTTAAAAATAAATAAATTTCCCTACCTCAAAACATGTCATTGAACATCGATGATCCATGGAAGACGAGGGTTGCGGAATTCGGGCATCGTACAAGAAGGCGTCATGTCAGAAAAATGTTGTTCCGTCAACATTGGAGGGAAGACGTTGGCGGTGTTCTATACGGGCATCATCTTCTCCCTCTGCGCGGAGGAAGAAGAAAACGATGGGAATTCTTTATGGGCATCGCCGTTCTTCATCGAGAGAGGAAATTTTTCTTCATTGGAAGAAGGCCCTCTCTATTCTCCAAAGCTCCACCAACACAAAATGTGCCAACCCAAAAATATAAGCTTGGCTATTACTTTTAACCATGATATTAATTTCAAATCAATTAAAATTTGGTTAGCCATTTAATTAATTGCTAATTAATTAAGTGAGTGTTGACATCTTTAATTGGAGGAGGTGAATGGTTTAAGAGTTAATGGTGGTTCATGGGAGTTAAAGGGGGAGTTGAGGGGTTATGTGCTCATGTGGTCTCCACCACACATTATCCTCTCATGGGAGGTTATGTGGGGTGTGGGACCCTCCTCCCACTCCTCTTTGGAGAAGATAACCAACGCCTTAACAAAAATAATGTAACACATAATTTTTTTTATTAAGAAGATATACCAAACATTAACTTCTCCTCCCGAAAAAACGCAACTGCAGTAAAGGTTCCCTTCTGAGAATACCGATGATGCGAGTTCTTCGGTGTCCTCAGATTTCAATTCCGAGCACAGATTCAAAAGATATAAAAACCCGCATGTAATTTTACTGAACATACTGGAACAAAACTTCAGAAATTTATTTCGGGCACACCAGGCCTCAGAATCATGCGTTGTCAGAAACTACAGACTCGTAAAATTTTCAAGAATATAAGAAAAACAATTCCTTGAAATTTCCGAGTCTTTACATTACCACAACCTCAGGGATTTACATCCCCATAAAACTAAAACACACACACTTGGGAAACAAATGAAGGTACTAAGCATGTATCTGAGTCTCCCGCTCCCATGTGCTCTCTTGGAGGTTCTCGTGCTACCAGAAAATGCGCACCAGAGGAATCGACCGTCCAGGTAGGACCCGCTCCTGTCGATCCTCGATCTCCATCGGGACCTCCGTGAATGTCTCCCTCTCATTGATTTCCTTCTCCCTGTGGTCGATGATATGGGACAGGTCCTGCATGTATCTCCCCAGCTGAGATACGTGGAGAACTTCGTGCACTCAGTGCAACTGAGGTGGATGTGCTAGGCGGTAATCCACCTCGCCTACCCTACAAAGGACCAAGAATGGTCCGATAAAATGTGGAGATAACTTGTCACCCCATCCAAATCTCCGTAGAACTCATCGAGGTGACACCCATAAGAAGACATGGTCACCATCCTTGAACTCCAGCAGTCTCCGTCTCCTATCGGCATAGGACTTCTGTCTGCTCTGTACAGTCTTCATCCGCTCCTAGATGATCTGCACCTTCTACATCATAGCATGCACCATCTCTGGTCATACAAGTGCCGACTCCCTTGGGTCAGACCAGCACAGAGGTTATCTTCAAGTTCATCCCTACAGTGCCTCGTAAGGGGACATCCCGATGGTGGAGTGATAATTGTTGTTCTATAAAAACTCCACCAAGGGTAAGTGATCATTCCAGCAACGAAAAAGTCGAGGACACATGCACAGAGAATTTCCTCGAGAGTCTTAATGGTCCTCTCATTCTGAACATCCGTTTGAGGATGGAAAGCAGTGCTCAAGCGAAGCTGCATCCCAAAAGCCTCTTGTAATCCCTTCCATAGCAGGGAAGTGAAATGAGCATCTTGATTGGAGACGATAGTCGATGGCACACCATGAAGCCGTACGATATCCTGATTGTAGAGGCATCCCAACTCTATACTGAGCCCTGCTCTCTAATCAGAAGGAAATGGGCTGACTTGGTGAGTCGGTCTATGATCACCCAGATAGAGTCGTGTCCTTTGGATGTACATGGAAGTCCCGTCACGAAATCCATGGATATCCCGTCCCACTTCAAATCTGGGATCTCTAAGGGATATACCAAGCCTGCTGGTACCTGGTGCTCCGCCTTCACCTGCTGACAAGTGAGGCACCATGAAAGAAAATTTACTACTGCCATCTTCATACCCTACCACCAATACTGTCTTCTGAGGTCCTGATACATCTTCGCCACTTCTGTATGTACCGCTAGAGGGGAATTGTGAAACTCCATCAACAACTCATCATGTAGTGAAAATGGTTCAATGGTACGTCCTCTAAAGAAGATGACATGCTCCCAAGCTTCAGAATACACATCAGGTGCCTGCCTTAATGATATCTATGCACGTCGCGCCTCACCATCAATGTCCCCATGCTGCACCTCTCTGACTCACTGATGAAGTGGAGGAGTGACTGTGAGGGACTACAGAAAGGCTTCTCTATCTCTATCCACAAAGGATATCTGCAACGTGGCCAGCTGCTCTGTCGCCTCTCCTAGCAGCTGAATGCCCGATCTCTTTCTGAGAGGATCTCCTACAACGTTCCCTTCCCAATATTATAGACTATCTTGATGTAATAATACAGAAGTAACTCGAGCGATCACCACTATCTCAGGTTGAGGTCCTTCTGCGAGAAGATTTACCTGAGACTCTGGTGGTCAGAATAGACTATAAAACATTCACCCATCAGATAGTGCCACCAGATCTTCAATGTGAAGACCACTACTACTAACTCCAGGTAATGGGTTGCATATTTCTACTCATGCTATCTCAACTACTGTGAACCATAGACAATCACTTCTCACTCCAGCATTAGGACACACCTGAGTCCAGACCTTGATGCGTCGTAGTAAACTATGAACCCTACTCCCTCCTCCAGTAGCCTCAAGATGGGCACACTGGTCAAACTCTACCTCAGCACCTGAAAGCTCTACTTGCATCTCTCTAACCACACGAAGGGTTTCCCTTTCGTCGTCAAAGCTGAAAGTGGTGCTGCAAATCTGGAGATGTTTGGCACAAATCTTCGATAGTATCCAGCCAGACCCAGGAAACTCCGTACCTCCATCACACTACTGGGTGGATACCAAGCTAGTACTACCTCGATCTTCACTGGATCCACCACAACTCATGCATCGGAGATGACGTGTCCCAAGAAGTGAACCTCTCGAATCCTGAACTATCACTTCGAGATATTACCATAAAGCTAGTGCTCTCGGAGTGTATCCAGTACCACCCATAAATGGTAGTAATGTTCCTCTTTTGTAATCGAGTAAATCAGTATGTTGTAGACGAATACTATGACAAATTGATGGAGGTACGGCTGAAAGATCCTATTCATGAGACTCTTGAACACTGCTGGAGCGTTGGTTACGCGAAAGGGCATAACCAAGAACGCAAAGTGTCAATACCAACACCTGAAGGCCATCTCTTGCACATCCTCATCTCGAAGTCTAAGCTAGTGATAGCCTGACCCGAGGCCTATCTTCGAGAACCATCATGCTCCCTTGATCTAATCAAAGAGGTCATCAATTCTTAGGAGTGGGTTATTGTTCTTCACGGTCACACGATTCAGGCGACGGTAGTCGACACAAAGTCTCAATCTCCCATATTCTTTCTTATTGAACAAAATTGGTGATGCCAAGGGTGAAACACTGGGTCGGATTAATCCCTTCCCCTGCAAGTCCTCTACCTGTACCCGCTGCTCATGAAGCTCTGAGGGATCCATTCGATATACTGGAGTAGATATTGGTATTGTCACAGGGTACAGATCAATATAGAAATCTACCTCTCTGCGAAAAGGTAGTCCTAGAACATCGTCAGGGAAAACATTCGTGTAATGATCCACCACAACATGAATATTCAGACTCCGCGCATCAACCAGTCCAAGGATGAGTCTAGCCAACTGATGTGTGATTGGCTGCCCTCTCCTCTGCGTAAGTGCATCCTGCCCTGCAAAGGCTATCTTCTCGCCGGTGAAGGTGAACCTGGTCCCATCCATGCAGATACACCGCACCTTATGCCTAATACAGTCGATCTGAACATGGACCGTGTCTTAACCAGTCCATTCCCAAAATGACGTCGTAAGGCCTCGACGCCGCTACAAAAAGATACCAGCCGAAGCTCTCACCACCTCGAGTAAGCTTACAATGATGGTACCAGTGTGTAATCATCGACTCTTCTCCCGTAGGAGTCTCTAGCCATAAGGATCGAGCCAACAGATCTGTCGGAATCTCCGAGATCTGAAAAAGGGCAGCGACAATAAAATAATGACTTGCACCTGTGCCTATGAGTACTACAACAAGGGTTGAGTAGACACAGATAGTGCCTCAAATAATCTTAGATGCACCGTAGAGGTTGGCCTCGACTTCCTAGAGCTGAGCCCACCTCTGTCTGCCAGCACCCTGCGGTCGTGGTGGACCTCCTGTGGTGGTGGTGGTAGTGCCTTGAAATGTCATCCACCATGCACAACTCGTCCATCTCCTCTACCACGTCCGCCTTCTCCCGATGGACCACCATGGTCGAACCTCTGCCCTTGCCGGGGAGGTCCCTCTACTATCTGTTGCTCATCTGCATGGCGGGTCAGGCACTCACGAGCCTTGTGGCCCTACTCACCGCATGCATGACACTACATGCTCCTCGTATAGCTAACTCTACCATGTGTGCCCCGCACAACCGAACCTGTATCTTGGGGTCGGCCACCAGATGGCCTAGTCCACATAGACCTCTGCGTCATCTATCTACTACAGGTAGTAGAAGACTCCACTACGTGTCTCTCTGTGGTGGGTCTCGCCACTGGTGACTGCTCAGTGAGGAAACTATCCACAAGAAGGGCTCGCTCCAGCACCCCTGCCTGCGTCATAATGCTGAGGGGAATTTTCGAGTCCCTGATTTCATGCATGAGTCCCTGGTCGAAGGTCGGGGCCCTGATGAACGGGTCCCGCACCATATCCATGGAGTAGCATGAGAGGTCAGTGAACCTCACTGAGTACTAAGCTTCTATCATGCTACCTTGCTGCAGATGAAGTAAAACCTGAATCAGCACTACAAAAAGGGTGGCTGGAACAAACTCCGAGCGGAAGAGACTCTCGAAGTCCGTCCAGTGTAAAGATGCCTCGTCAAGAACCTAGAATATAAGGCTCCAAAATCTACCTGCTTCTGCGTGAAAGAGAGTCGCTACAAGGATCACCATAAGATAAGCTGGTGTCCCTACCAATTTAAAAACTCTGATGATAGCCTCCATCCAATCCTTAACATCATGTGGGTCCGTCTCTCCCAGGAACCATGGCGGCCTATGGCACTAGAACTCGTACAGTGCACTCAGGAGGTGTGCACTCTCTGCTGCTGGGGTTGGTCGTATCGGTGGCCCAGTGGGTAGTGCTACCACTGGTTCCTCCGCTGTGATGGGGCCCTACACCGAGGCCTCATCGCTCGGTGGGCTACCATCTCATACGAAACTCAGAACCCTAGCTGGCTGCATTCGTGGGGCCATCCTAAAAAGAAATAGGTGTTTCATGGTTAAAATAGTATACATGGTGAGCTGACACAAAGTAATTACCACGAAAACTTTTCAAAGGAAACAGACACACAATCAGTGTTTTCGTGCACTGAGTCGGATATTAGAGGTCATGGTCCTGGAGTATGGATATGTTGACCACCACACAAACATTGGACTCCCTGAAATAAAAACGACACTCAATACTCTTAACACTATTGCTTCTCAAAAAAGAAATATCAGAGTCCTGTGTTCTAAGGTAGAACTGACTCCTCTGATACAAATTTGTCATGACCCATCCTCGGGGCCCGTACCGTGACTACCCCAAGCCCGCCTTCCATAGGCCGGTGGCTGGTGAGTAGCTCAAAAGGCATAAATCTCTAATATGGGAAGGAATTACCTTTAAAAAAACTTAATAGAGTACACAACAGGAAGTAAACACTAAGTAAAACAGAATACAAAGGAGTGTGCTAGAAAGTAAATGGGCCAGTATACAAACCTAACTGAACAAAAGTATAAATAAAGGGACTAACAACTTATAGTAATGAGCAGCTCCTGGATCTTCCTCTAGGGATTCCTACTAGAAGGGTATGTACAGATGGCCACCTCATTACCCACGTCCATTTGTCTCCACCGTGTGCCGACTCGTCGCAAGGTCCACATCTGGGTACCATCCCGTTTTGGGGCTCTTGACCTCCGTCAGCACTGTCCATCGTCTACATCCAACACAACAAGGTGCGGGCACAGCCTGTGCAGGGGTGAGTATAACAATAATCAGTAGGGACCCCAAGACCTACGGGGTCTCACAATATCCACTAAGGATAAGAAACAGAAGAAATATACAACCACAAAGTCTCAACCAACCCTACTTAGGTATATTCCTATACATATACCTAAGTTACCAGTCACAGTCTGGCTCTAACTCATGAGCCCAAGCACAACTCAGTCCACACATGAAGTAAAGTCAAACACCATGATG
Source organism: Viscum album (assembly GCA_963277665.1). NCBI lineage: Eukaryota > Viridiplantae > Streptophyta > Magnoliopsida > Santalales > Viscaceae > Viscum > Viscum album. The sequence goes on from OY728141.1 coordinate 1,304,363,725, forward strand.
ATAATGGTTGAAAGACATGACTAAGCTCACACAGGTACACCACAATTGTAGAGAGATATAGATAATCATTTGTAGCCACTAGTTCACCTAAGTTGTTAGACCCACATGGGATACAGTTCAACTCCCCTGTCAGACCCACACAAGATACAGTCCACCTATCTTGTCTAAGTTGTTGGACCCACACCGGATATAGTCCAAGTATCTCATCTAATATTTTAGACACAAACAAGATACAGTCCAGCTATTCTAGAGTAATAGAGATGATCAAATGTAGTTACTGATTCATCTAAGCTGTAGGACCCACACATGATACAGTCCAGCTACTCTGTCAGAACTATTGAACCCACACATGATTCTGGTATAGATGTCATCATCTTCAAACCCATGGAGGATTCCAGTAAGGTAGTCATCGTAGCTAGCTCTAGGGTTCCCGCACAAAGCACACTCGTTTCTGGGAGGGTACATTCCTCGATTCAAGAATCGATAAATCAAAGCAGTCTTGAGTTGATGTATTCCGAAGTTCTGTCTCATCAAAAGAAACCCAACACAATAGACGACGCGTCAAACGAATGCCCGGTCTGAGAGTTATTGGTTTTTCCGTTCCAAGGGCCCGGTTGGATTTACACCCGATCCAAACCCGACCATTTTCCAAGTCGTCCAAAACTCACTAAATTTATTGCAAAAGGACCGCCTCGTCGCAAGTGTCATAATGCCATAGAAGGTGCGTCTTTTGGACCTGCGATCTAGAAGTTATTCACGTCTAAGCGAAACGGGCCCAGCCCGTCAAGCCCAGTCGGCTGGCAGGTCAGCCTGACTCTGTTTGACGTGTTTGACCAGGCTGGGGGTTGGCCTGGAGTATGGCCCACCCGCAGACCCGACCCATATAGTGGGTCGGTTTGGTTCGCCCCGGCAGCACCGCCCCTACTCTGCCCGACCTTCCGAAGCCAGCTGATTTTGTCCGGGATTAGCGGCCCTCAAATCGGGTAGTTGTCTCCCACGTGGTGCCAAGAGGCGCCACGGTTTCTTCTTCCCGGCCAGCAGGTAGCCGGCTGGTTCACCCCCTGGGCGGCCTGTGGATGTGGGCTGCGGTTCCTCCTCAGCATAACGCCAAGAGGTATTGTGGTCTTCTACCCAATCGGCTATTGCTAGCAGGTTCGTCCATTATGCGGCCCACGCTTTGTGGGCCATAGTGTACCATCCGCACAGAACCCAATGCCACGGTCCTCTAGTAGGCCAGCCAGTCGGCCGACCGGTTCTTCAGCCCAATCGGCCTACGGTTGCGGGCCGCGGTTTTCCTCTAAGAGGCCGGTGTGAGACTAGCGCCACCTTCAGTCATCGCCGCCCCTTCTATCCCGTGGCCTCCTTCCTCCGGCGTGGTACGACGAAACCGCGCCCTCTCAGCTCCGCCTGCATTGTCAAAAAACATAAACCAACGGAGCGACATTAGGCTGTGTTTGTTTGGCCCGCACCCCCACGTTATATGATAACAAAAAGCCATAGCCACACAAAGTAATCATTGAACAATCAAGGATGTAAATTTGTGTATTTAAAAATAAATAAATTTACCTACCTCGAAACTTATCATTGAACATCGATGAGCCGTGGAAGACGAGCGTCGCTGAAGTCAGGTGTCGCGGAAGATGGCGTCGTATAAGGCAGATGTTTTTCCATCAACGTTGGAGGGAAGACGTTGGCAGTGTTCTAAGCTGGTGGCATCTTCTCCCTTAGCGTGGAGGAAGAAGAAGGAAGATGGGTGTTCTTCGTGGGCGTCGCTATTCTTTGTTGAGAGCGGAAATTGTTCTTCGTTGGAAGAAGGCCCTCTCTATTCTCCAAAGCTCCACCAACACAAAATGTGCCAACCCAAAAATAATAGCTTGGAAATTATTTTTATTCATGATATGAATTTCAAAACAAATCGAATTTGGTGAGCCATTTTATTAATTTCTAATTAATTACGTGAGTGTTGCCATCTGTAATGGAAGGAGGTGAAGGGTTTAATAGTTAAAGGGGTTACATGGGAGTTAAAGGTGGAGTTGAGGTGTTAGGTGCTCGTGTGGGCTCCACAACACATTATCCTCTCATGGGATGTTATTTGGGGTGTGGGCCCCACATCCAAATCCTCTTTGGACAAGATAAACACCCCATTAACAAAAATTATGTAACACTGAATTTTTTATTTATTAAGAAGAAATCCCAAAAAATGAATTCTCCTCCCGACCAAACACAACTACGGTAAAGGTTCCCTTAGGCGAACCCCGACGCTTCGAGTTCATCAGTGTTCTCGGATTTCAATTTGGAGCACCGGTTCAAATGATAGACAAACCCGCACGTATGTTTACTGAACGTACCCAAACAAAACATCAGAAATGGATTCCAAGAACACCAGGCCTCAGAATCAAGCGCCGTCAGAAGCTACAGACTCGTAGAATTACAAAGAATTAAAGAAAAAAAATTCCATGAAATATCTGTGTCTTTATAGGACTAAATTTATTGTATTTGAATTTTTAATTCATTAAAAAATTTGTAATAATGTCAAATATTAGTTATTTAAAAATTCTACGTCATAAAATTTATGTAAACAAAAATTAATTTATTAAATTTTCAAGAATTTTATTTCTATTTATTTTAACTTATTTATTTGTTTATTTTAATATATGACTATAACATTTATTTATATCTCATTGTTAGAAACCGTAATATTACGAGGTAAAATATTATTTCTATTCCTGTCATAATGTATAGATCATTACTAAATGGCCTTAAAAGGTTGATGTGTTTTGTAACTGGAATAACATATTTTTTTTAATAAATCCGTGAAGTGATAATTTATAATGAAGGATTATGTATATTGAAAATATATATTTTTTAAATTTTATGTTATTTTGATAGATAATCATTCATACATTATTTGATTCAATAAAACATATAATATTACATATTCTCTATGAAGGTAAAGTTAGAGTGTAATTAGAGTTCCAATTGATATACCCAAAAAAATAGTTAGATTTAAAAATCGAAGAAGATGGAATAAAACAACGAATAATTTGAATGGTCAATTAAAAATCATATTTGAAGAAGGAAATTTCAATTTCTTTCTCCCATTATTTTCAATTATATTATCCTTTGAAACATAATGTTATGTGTCATAATTATTGAAAAAATTTGACGTTTTCATGGACCACTGATTATTAATATTTAATAAGCCTATGTTTAGTTTTAGTGGCGATAAGGAATGCTAGATTTCAGATGATAAACCTCACCAATCTCAAACATATTATCTATTCAAATAAGAAGACATTCCTCAATACTTATATTATGTTATACATTAATAGATTTTTAATATTTTTTAATGTAAATTTATTTTAACTAGTTTATAGAAGATATGATTATTATAAAAAAACAATTCACCAAAATTATAGAAACATATTTTAAAAAAAATTAAAAATTGTAATATTTCCTATTATGGGTAGTAATTAACCCACCATTAAAATTAGTATGTCTCATAATAAATATGTGGAAAGTGGATTTAACTTTGATACACTCACATATGGTGATTCCAGAAAAATATTGGAAAATAGTTATATTTTAAAGGATTCTATCCTAATGAATATGATGTTTAATTTTACTGCTACATGGTTAAAAAAGTGGAGTCATAATGTGTGGGAAATCAATATATAACAATGTTTAAATGTATTCGGTTTTATTATGATCTAGGGATTCACTATCATTTAAGAAATGGAATTGTTGATATTAAATATGAAAATATTCATTTATAAAATCAATCATTCATTCTAGAACAACATGAACATTTGTTTAATATTTATATTACTTTTTCACTTAGAGATATTTAACAGATTGGTGAACTTTAATAAAAATGTATTCTCATGAAAATAAGTTTGTATAAAATGAATATAATTAATCAAATTTGTGATATGTTTAAATTTTTTAAAGGAAAACACTAAATTAATAATTTATTAATAGAGACATATATATTTATGATAAATATGAACATTTCTGGGATGATAGTGTTGATAAATTTGATAGTGTAAATAATAAATTTAAAATAATAATAAATCCTAAAATTTAATTTCATATAGATATTGATTATGCGGAGGAGGAATATTTTTTCATTGTCAGAAAAGTATATGAACATTAAGATGGAGCATGTAATATTTTTTTATTGTATTGAAATTTTATTTGTTCTTTATATTTTAAAATTATATATACCATTATTTATATATAGAATTACTTTTCTATTTAACATTACTAGAGATTTTATGTATGAGTAGTCTCATTTTGTCATAGATTTAGAGCTTCCCATTGATCTCCCTTACAAAATATCATCTAAACCACTTTATTCCACCACAACACCATCATATAGGAGGGGTCATGACCTAGTGAGACAATTGATTAAAGATCATATTCCAAATAAATAAATCTATCTTTATTTTGATCCATCCTTGAGAAGATACATCCAATTATGTTTTGAATTTAAATTTTAATTATATTATTAACACATTTTTTATTTGATTATTTTATATTCTTTTCATATTTATATATATATATCTATCACTCAAGAAGTTAATATTCTTGGGAATTATTTTTACAGGTCATGGGTATCATGGGGTACAATTGTTAGATGATCAGTAAGGCACATTCTTTCCTAGAATTATATGTAACTAAATCTGTTTTTAATTTTATTTAATTATTAATGTGTTGTAATTAATAATTTTTAGTTGTTATGATCTTTATTAAATGATACCATGATTACCACAGTGTATAATGCATGTAATATTTATATGCACATGTTTTTCCATTAGTTTTTACATAATTCTAGAAATATATCTCAAGATAAATATTTTTTATTATTTTATAATCAATAATGATAATAAATATAACCCTACTACTCCATGATAATGAAATGGATGAGTTTTTATCCTATTAAATATGAGATACATTTCATTGAATTTTGTCATCAGGTTTGCAAAATTTGCGAGGAAGTGGGTGACAAAGAGAGCTATGAATCACACGTTTAGCATTCATCAAACATATATGGTATGGACTTTTTATAATTAATTTATATTTCATAATAATAAAATCATTTTATATTGTATTTATGTAGTAAAATTCTATTACCAGTGTTATATAATTTGATACAAACATGATTATGTAAAATTATCCCATTATCAGATAGTTTACTAGTGACTTATAGTGTCATATTGCGGTTATAATTTTTTTTTGTGTTTATTATTAACTTAAATTATTTATTTTTATTTTTTAATTTACAATCAAATTGTATATTGACATATAATGTGATACGATATGATAAAAAAGATATCCATGCTAATATGGATGTTGAATCCTCCTTTGAGTTAGAGTTCTATGAGGTATCTATGAAGAAACTGACGATGAATGGTATCGAATAAGGTTGGGTGATTTACATAGGATAATTAATGAATTGTGTTGGTTATTATGAGTATGTTATGAGGTAATGAGCTAGCTCAAAGGTACCTATTTCATATTCATCCTTACCTATAGGGTAAGAGGACAAATTTCAAGATGAGGATAATATTATAAAAATCAAGCGTAGAGGGTAATAAGAGAAGAATTCACAAGGGGTGAAATGACATGAGGAGTTATATCAACAAAATTAAAAAATAATGGATTATATGTGATGATTTACAACTTTTATATGTGCGTTTTTACATATTCTTGGCCTAGTATCCAATATCCCTCTCCTATAATTACTTAATGATGTTTTTTTTATGGTCATATTATTTATTAAATGATTACTATCTTTTCTAAAATTCATATAAATATTTTCTAATAAAAATTTGAATTTTTATAATATTATGTTTCTTTTGATGAATAAATAATTACACCTAAAATAGAATTTTATATAATGGAATTACTAATATTTTTTAAATAATTTTTCAGAGAGACCTTTAATTATATATGAAATAGTGTTTTCCTTTTCTTATATATGGGACTATGTTTGCACCATAATGAATTATTATATTAAAGAATCAATTAAAATCACAATATTATTTATTATGGGATGTACCATCATTAAAAATTAATGTGTTTCCATTTTACACCATGAATCATTTTCAGTTCGATCGAATTGTAAATGATTTTTTTTTCTTGATTTATTTGAAAATTACTCATAAAAATAAACCATCTAAATAGGATATTTTAAAATTTCCATTCCTTCATCAGAAGAGACAGTTTTGATCACTATGATTATAATTAAAATCTCTAATTAATTCCATTATCATCTAATTTTATCTATGAGTTAATTTATTATAGTTATAGAATGATATTTCAAGTATATAGATTAACATGACAAGTAATACAACATAAATGATGATATATTGTCAAAAGGGATGATATTCATTAGTGATCTTCAATTTGATGATATTATAATTGTGAAACATTATTTCTTCTCCATTGGTTCCTTGACATGTTTCTATATTTTTTACTAGAAATATAATACATCTTTCCTAATGCCACTAGAAACTATATGGAGGTTATAAAAATGAGTGTTTCCTAGAATAAAAGTGAAAATATATTTTAATTTAATATATTAAGAAATATTATTTACTTACGATGAGAATCCACTTTTAAATAATGGTATGATTTTTTTTCTCAGAAATGGAGGTTATAATTAGTTGTAATTATTTTATGGGTTGAGGGTGGCATACGGTAAGCATTATGTTGATCGAATAAGGCTTTATTATAAAAACGGTTATTTGTAGTCTTTCATAGAGATAACACATGTAATGATGTGAAATTGTGAGTAAATGTTAAGAAAATTTATTACTCGACTTACTCATGATGTGAATTACAATTGAAACCTAAAATACATCATGTATTGTTTTTTTAATTATTAATTTAATGTGGGTTTTTTTAAAATAAGTATTTGGTTTCCTTCTAGGTATCATGTTTAATAGAAAACTCTACCACATGGAATTATTCTCTCTAAATTTGAGATATTCCTTAAGTATATTCAAAATATTGTTCTATAAAATGTGATTGAAATAATGATTTTATAATATCCTTCTATATGAAATCTTAATTTTTTTATTTCATTACAATGTTTTCTCTTGGTATTTTTATCTAATATCCCCTATTTTCATATCTATGTAACATTAATTAAAGGATGATATTGATTGAGTGAATTTCTATGGATATATGTTACATGTTGTGTAAGCTATAATTTAAAAATATAATTGTTTCTAATGGGATCATGAAGTATGGTTTCATTGAGATACCATGTTCTTACCTATTTTTAATTAATAAATTATGTGTGCATAAATTCATAAACATGATCTGATATTCTATCCATGAGCATCAATTCTTAAGGTGTAATACACGCTAATATCCACCAGTTCCGTGTCCTTGACATGAGAGAATTATTTGGGTAATAAAGGTGGAAAGAGTAGGAGCAACCAAATAAAAATATTTGATAGACTATGAAGGGTTTTGGATGAATATAGCATGATCCTAAATCTAGGTTGAATGTTGGTACGTGAAAATTACTATACATTATATTATCAAATAGTTAATTGAATTTACTATATACTTATTTCATTTAATTATTGACATATAATAAGTTGGGGTGTTCACTAGGGACTCATTATTATTTTGGTTTAGAGTACCTTAGGGGAGTTCCCCACTAACTCATTTTGACATATCGTTGGTGTGATTTGGGGAATTCTCCATTGAAATCTATGTAAATCATGGTTTTATTTGACTTGATTAAATACCTCAAAAAATTATTATGAGTTCTAATTTTAGATTCCATATATTAGATCCCTAGAGATGGGTTGACTTCAAATGTGTTTGAAAATGGATATGAACTATAGAACCAAGATGAGAAAAGATTTTGGATTTTATTTATTTTATCTATATAGATGGGCTAATAACCGATTTGATCTCTATTGGATTAGATCCTTAAATAATAAAATACTAAAAATTCTGGATGTCTTCGATTGAAAGCATGAACCTGAGGTGACTACTGATTTTGTATTCTAGGGATTTGATCCATGTGGCTAGGGTAAATATTTATATGAAATACCAAGGATTTCATTCCTGGAGTTTAGATGAGTAGATATTTTGTAAAACATTGATTTTATCATTTGATATTGGATAAATATCAAGATATAATTCCTTGTATTTGATCCTTGGATAAAAGATAGTTACTGATTTGAGATTACATGTATTTGATCTTTAAATATGGGATGACTTGAAATTTGTGATTGTTGTAACGTAGCCATATATTCAGTATTTCCTATATCGGTTTCTATGGAAAGACATGTTTTTCTAAGGCCAATGTTGGTACGATTAATACATAGTATTACCATAGAACCCCACAATTTATGATTATTTAATTAATTATATTGGATTTTACCTATTATGTACCTCACCATGCACTTGTTTTATAAACTAGGAATACGAATAAAAAATTATAGTACATTATTTATGAGTTAAAATCACACCTATATTAGGCCATTTTTTGGTACCCAAGAAAAACTCATTATTACACAACTTTATAGGGTAAGACACCCTTTTAATAATTTTTGAATATAACAACATGAATAGGGTATGGGAGTTTGATCTAGATCTATTGATCGAGATCAATCTTGATTGATTTTATTTTTTTTCATTTTATTATTGTTTAAATATTTTTTTATATGACTGACTATTGATTTACGTCTCGTTTAAACTCCATATTTTCATTCAATAGAGTGTGGGGGTGTAGTAATGTGTTTATATTTTTAGGGATACATCAATATCTCTTTTCTAGATGAGTCTACTCACTATTATTTATGAAGTTATTCCTCTGTGATATATGTGAACTATATCCACACCATTCCATTTACTCAGAATACATGTTGGTGTCCTTGGTCACATGGGGAGTCACACATAAGGAATCATGGTGACCATTGGTGTGGGCCCTGATGAGTGATCCAAGGTGGTGGGAAGTTGTGAAGTCACATCAGAGAAGTTTTAGTTTGGTTTTAATATTTTAGTAAGTTAGACATGATATATGGAATTTGATGAACATGGTATGGAACTCATCCATGTTGTTAGCTAGTATGCATTAATAGAGACTCAAAATTACTAGGAGTGAAATAAATTTTCTTATATTTTTTTTATAATTGGAATATTTCAACATTGGTTCACACATATGATTTGTGATTTGTGATTTGTGATTTATGATTTATGATATTTTTTCTCTTGGATGGATTAGGAAGAGGATATGTTTTAATGAATTGTACAAGGAACATGGGAATCACATGTCATTTTAGGAGTCCCTGTGATAGATTTCATGTTTACATATTCAATGGAATTACAGTTAGTTATTTAAAGTGTTAATTTAAATTTATATAGAAGTTCACATATGAATTGATGGTTGATTCTTAATTAAATAATAATATTAATTTATTAAAACATTTTATTTGATCAATTTATAAAATTATTTTAATGTATCAATTAAATAAAATGTAAATTAATACATATAGATTATTTTCTTCTATAACTTACTATTGAAATTTTATTTAACTATAAACCAGCTGTAATAATTTCTAGTTGAAGTAAACATTTAATAGTGTCTTACATGATCCCTCATCATTTTTATTTGCGTGACTATCTGAGTAGATTTCTAGTCATAACTGATAAAGTGTTTTATTTTATACTAAGAAAATGAAACCTCATATCAATGAAAATTATTGAACTTATATGGTATAGTTCATCAACTGGGTCCCATTATTTCATTGTTAATTGTATGTGTATAAGAATTTTAAAATGCATATGGTAGTATGGGGCTCATCTGAGAACCATAGTTAATGGTAATTTGAATTTAAATACACGGAAATTTCATACATTTATTTAAGGTTTAGTAAAAACAAATTGATAACACACTAGGTTTCAATATGTTTTCATAAGAATTTGGAATTTAAGACTGAATGGAGGAATGATAAAAGAATGGAAGAATTAATTATTACACAACTTGAATCTCTAGTACACTAAATGAATTCTTCATGTATAGAGCACATACGAGCTGAAGTCTAGCTGGTGAATCAAAAATACAAGGCGTGACCCAAGTACATGATGTGAATCAATATTACATATCAAGAGAGACTCAAATTACTATAGTGTTGATATTCATGACATTATCATAGTAAAATATGGGAAAAGTTTGAGTTTTGATTCCTACTAATGATACATGCTGTTAAATCCATGGGATCTTGTATATTTAGAGAATAATGTGGATCTGAAGTACATGTCATGAAAGGCAATTACATTCCATGAAATACATGATTTAGAATCCAATTAAAGAACATTAATGATGTGAACTATTCACACATCATGTGACATTTGAGGACTATATATATGCCATGAATCTATATACACAAATAAAATGGAACTTTTGATCTTTATTCCTCCTTTTGAACTTAATTTATTTCTCGTTTCTTCCTATATTGTTTCAATTACTTTATTTTACCATTTTAATAATTCCCTTTTTATAGATTTCTGTATCAAGACATATTTACTATTTAATATTGTTCCAACATTTCAATTTCAATACAAATTACTATTCGACATCAAATACCACTATGTTCTTCATTATATATTTATTTAATTTAATTTTTTATTGTTATTATTTGATGCTGAGTTTCATATTTTTTTGAATCAATTTCATGGTATGTTGATCAATCCATTTGATTCGCAGCATTCAATAGAAACGATCATGCATTTCTAATATTCCAAGGGTTAGGCGTTGAGAGTAGGGTTCTGTTTTAATGTAACAAATCTAAAAATAAAAATTTGAAAACTCTATGGATTTTATTTAGGTTAAATAAATATTTTAATCTTATTTCTTTTCATCATCCCTGAGAATCAGATATGGAAACGAAGGATTCTAACGCAGTTGGTGTTGAGTAAGCTAGAACCAGTAGCTGGTGATACTATATACATATAAGCTAAGCTTCTTACGCATTTTTTATCTATTTCATGACCATAGAGAAGTTTCCAACCTTGGTTGTTAGGATTTTTTGGACCAAGAATTAATGGAGACATTATCACAACTTTGTATCATATGTTATAGGTATATCCCAATATATATTTAGGACAATCTTCTTCATAAATTTTGAAATTGACCGTAGAATAATATTTCAAAGATGATTTAAAATCCATGATACTTATTATTTAGAAAACCCAATCCCATGAGTGATCATAAGGAATCTATCCAATAGTTTATTCCTAATAGGTTTCCCACCTAACAGTTTTCCTTATGGGTTCATCCCCAAACAATCAATTTGCAATGCCATAGTAGTAGAGTGTAGTTCAAGAAATATAAATTCATATATAATAAACGCATACACATAATCAAATATGACATGTATGCCAGTCAAAATTTGGGTCTATTGGTGCAGATAGTAATGCTTAGGCATAATAAAGTTTGATACAAAACTAAGATTACCTCACCCCCCATTTTTTCCTCTTTTGATTAAATTTTTTTCACATAGATGAGAACGAATGTTTTCTTCTTCTTAGACTAATTCATGCCTCATGGCCTTCTGAATAATTAATGGATCCTTAAAAACTCATGAACTTCAAGATTTTATCTCATGATTGATATATTTCATGATTCATCATGACATTCAACCACGGACAAACATGATAATATTTCAAAAGAAAACCCCTAATATATTTCACATGAACATCAACGTAAGGAACCTCTACTATAGGAGAACACCATCACAGATTACAAGTTTTCATCTATTAGCATTGTTGCACCCAACATTGTGTGACCTCATATTTAGGTGATTTTATTCAAAATTAATCATATAATAATTTGTATGATTCTGAACATGATAAAATTTAGTGGACTTAAAAGTGAATATCCCCAATAGAAAATTTCAAATATCGAAGATGTCTATGAAACCTTTTGTTATAAAGGCATATTCTATGACACAAATCAGTATTTTTTATTTCCATTATTCATTTATGAACAATATATGGATTGAAATAAATGATAATACCCTGAGGCTATATTGACATGGTATGATCTGAAAATGATGTTCCTAGATAAATACATCCCATTGATCGAAATATAGAAGATCATAAATGAAATAAGTAATTTCAAAAAGAATAATGAAGAGATATATTAGGAATAATGGGACCATTAAAGGGAAATTACCAATAAGAAGACACATCCCATACTCAATGAGGGTTTATAATTACATAAATTCTATCATGGACTCCAATATAGTGTATGTACACTAGTAGATAACGCCGCTAATGGATGAATCAAGCTCCAAATTCATAAAGTCGGCAGAGCAATTTTGGATGAGATTCCCCAAAATTTCAGACTATGGTAGAGAAATAGAGGACATAATAATGTAGAATCCATAATTTTGAAGAGAAAACTCTTCTTGTAGAACATGTTAAAGTCCCGATGGAAAAAATTGTGTAATTCCAACTGCCTACTACACCACTACCCCTCATCCACCTATTAGGAAGATATAGTCATGTTTAATATGAAAAATCTCAAAAAAAATAATATGACTGGAAGGCTGGTATAGGGGGACCTCAAATATAAGATTTTAATTTTGTTAAATAAAATCATCAAAATCAATAGTTTTAGCAATCCAAAAAAGTAAGCAATAGTATTATTTCTAGAGACCTTCCCATTTTCTACCAAAAGAAAATAAATTTTATTATCAACTAATGTTTTTCCAAGAACCACCACTGAATTAGGGTCCACCTATATATCAACTATAGATTCTACCTCTCTAACTACAAAAAACATTCGACACTAATATTTTTACCCAATTTATGAGCTCTTTAAACCATCCCAACAATATAATATTCTGCAAGGTCATCCAAGGAATCCATATAAATTACAAACTATTAAATCCATTGTTGAAAACATACTCATAAACATTTTGATGAATGAAGATCAGAGGATGGCTAACCAAGAAACAGAAATTCAAAACTAATGGTTAACCCTCCTAAACCTTGAGCACAACATGGGATAAATATAAAAACTATATCATATTGATTACCAAAAATGTTTCTTGGTAATACTGAGACTCATCAATGAGAGTATTTACTTGATATAGAACATAGTATTGGCTGAATTATAGTTTTTCAATAGAAATGCAAAGGGTAAAGTAAGTAGAAGGAATTATCTTAAAAACATGTGTCAACCATCTATAAGGATGATGATGATATAAAAAATAAATTTATTAAAGGAAAAACATAGAATTATAACCAATAAAAAAAATATTTAGGTAAATATAATCCAAAAAAGATGATTTTTATGTGGTATCATCACAAAAAATCACTCCTCTCCAATTTCAAGAGAGGATGATGCAAGTTAAAAGAGATGGAAAAAACAATTTTTTTAATTTTTTAATCAATTACTCATCAACATCCTATTTTTAGAATCGATCACTCAAATGAATACTTATTCCATGTTTATTAAGTAAATACTATGAAATATAAGGAAAATGTGAGATCTAGTGTTTATATAATGAAATGAAGTCATTCCTATAATTGTCCAGAAGAGGATTCCACCCAAGACGTGATACCTAATAAGTTTCAATATTCCCTGTGATTGTGGGATTCCCTACCTCCCTTCAGTCATCCATTGACCACCCACCTCCCCTCCTCTTCCCTATTTCTAGATTACCCTTACAAAATAATCCTTCCCTCTGACATGGATAAAACAAAAATCGGTAGTGTGTGGGACAATGGGATGATGACCCTCTTCTAACAATGCTTCCGGACCTCAAAAAACCATCATCACATGTAGACATGACCATCTCATCGTCTACATGACCTTTTTCCACCCCCTCATCTTATAAGAAGTAACAGTCCTTGTCCCTGTAGACCTAATGTACTACCTAATACTTGAACATATATCTAATCATGTATTTTTTTTCTTGGGAGAATGTAGTTTTATTTCTTCCATTTTTAGGACATGATGATGAGGTACATCAAGACCCTGTATATTTTTGTTCCTGAGAATTTCTATGTTCCCAAGGAGGTTCATGATATACTGGGATAAATACAACCCTCCACCATCATAAAGGTCTATGAAGAGACCTATCCGTAACTATTTATTGATTTCCTTTCCAACATTGAGTCGGAAATCATGCATGTCACATTAGAGTTCGGTTGTCGTCCATAAGAGTTCACTTAGAGAGACATTAACATTGGGATCAACATTTTCTTTTCTTAATTCATTTATTCCTCAATTATTTTGACCTTTTGAATATACCTAAGAGAGAAAGATACTATGAAGAATTTGTTATTGATCTATATGGATCTCTAGATCTTCCCTGAAATATGTATGTTGAAGAGAACCAAAAACTAATCCATGCTCCCATCACCACTCCATCTAACAAACCTTCACATCATTCCACTTAATCCTCTACTTCCCCTACCACCACCACTACACCACCACCCTTCAATATCTACTCCCTAACCACCATTCCCATTATATTTATAGTCCATATATAATATCTTGTTTTTTCATATACCCTTCCCAATTCAATTCTTTTTATGGGTGTTTATTTTTTTATTATAGTATTATTCCAAATTGACTAATGTACCATTATCTATATCTTTGGATGAGACATTGTTTTTACAACACTTCTTGTGTACTTATTTTAAAATTTCATGTATAGTATAATTTCACAATGTGTTTCTCTACATCATCTCTTATGGTCATTAATTAGAAGTCCATGTTACCTAAAGACCTTCTAAAATACATCTATCAACATTAGGATGGAATAAAGGGATATATAGAGGAGAAAGATCTCCAGATCTATAATCATCTATATCATCCTACATGTTTTTCATGGAATTGAATGATTTTATATTATGTTTTTTTTGAACCATTCCTGAGGTGGTTTACCCACCGAAACAACAATATGACTCAAAAACCACAACCACTAGTTCATACAAGAGATAGTCAACATCTAGGAAGATAGATGAAACTAACTGATTCATTTCTCCATTCATTTGGGTGATGACTTCATAGTTATTTAATTATGAGTGAAAACCCATATGGTTTGTTATAAATGTTTTAATTTTGTTCTTAGTATATTTTTCCACTCACATAAAACTTTTTTTTTTCATTGGTTGTCAAATAATTCATAATATTCATTTCATGCATTTATCAAAGATGCTCTACCCTACCATTAAATATGTCCACCTACACATTTATTATCTTCCAATTTTATTAACATATTTTTAATAAATGTTTAGCTACTAAATTTATTTTTTCCTTAAATTTTTGGAAGGTATCATAATTTACCATCATCATCTAAAAACTTATTTTGGAATGACTTTCACTATAGGTAGTTTCCAATTATCTATTTAAAACATTTTATTCTCATTTCATTAATATATATTCATCAAATAATTTATCAACCACGTCTCTTTCTAGTACAGTGGGTACACTTTTTCATTTAAAATTTCGGATTGATATTATTGATCTTTATTTTCAATACACTTAGATATATTCTTCTTCTCATTAGACTAAGAAAGATTTTTCATTTAATTCAATCTTTAAGTTGAAATCACATTACAACCATTTAAATAAAAGACATTGTGGTTTAGAGAATTATTAAATTCATTTTTATTCATGTTTTGAAATTATAGCATGATTTAAGAGTTCTGTAATATAATTATAATTATATATTCATTAAATTGTTTTTAATTGACTTATTATTGAACAATATGGCATGAGTGATTTCTTATTATTATATACACTTACATTCATTATAGTATTTCTTTATGTACATTTTCATATTATTTTTTAGAATATTTCCTGTGAGATAATTGGGGTTTATTAACATTTCATTACTTGAATTGTAATCTTATAGAGGCTATTATTGAAATAAACACTCTTAAAATGAATGGGGATATCATTATTGAACCATATTTCTAATACCTACTTATAAATTATTCCTTTGTTATCATGTAGTATCGATGAATAGCCTTTTTAGTATTGTGTACTTTAAAAAATATAATATCTTCCCATACCACTCATTGTACAACAGTTCATTTTATTTTGAAAAAGTGTGTGTTATTTTTCATCTCTAAAATACTCGATATATTGATACTGAGGAAAAGTACCATGGAATGTTCATTAGATTTATGGGACGTGGTTCCTGATTAAAATTGAACTAGGAAACACAAATCATTTCATTAAAAAATATTTATGTTTTAGTAAAGTCTTAAATCACCATTACTATCCTGATGAATCCTATAAAGGATAACATGTTATTAGGTGATTGATGTGTGATCTCACCTAGTCATGAATTATAAATAATAATCAAAATGGAAAGGATGATGGACCATCTATTTATGGTATGAGTTTAACTCCATTTTACATTTATCTATTATGATGAGATAAAACTAATTGTGAAGTAAATTCAAAAATTGGTGTCATTTATATGGAATAATTTAATAAAATAAAATGAATAATGAACTAATATATATATTGAACATTAATATGAGGAATGAGTAATTTTTTCGGTAGGAGTGATTTGGGAGGAAATTATTTTTCTTTTTGTATATAGTTTTATTTTAATGGTTGTAATTCATGTTTCATGTTTAAAATAGGTTTCATTCATAACACAAATTGACATTATTTTTAATTTATAGAAATACATTTTCCATATATGGTGGAATTTGATAAAACAAAATTATATATACATATTGGATTCATTTCTCTGATTAATCATGTTGTCTTTGATAATACATTGGGGTTTTATAAGTTATCATAGGAATGATGGATTAAATAATTAAAGGAGAGTGCTGAAAAATAGTGAAATTAATCATTACACATCCAAAATCCCATGTACATAACCATTATCCTCTGAGTACCCACCACCTATGAGTTTCAGAGTTGTATGCAAATCCAATGTACACAAAGCGAACAAAGTACAAGATGTGAATCGAAATTACACATTATGAATGAATTCAATTACAAGCCTAATGAGATACTATATTTGATCTCAGTACATGATTTGGGTAGTCAAAAATTTGAATTATGGAAAAGATAAATACTGTGAAATTCATGTGATACATGATATTCATAGATTATTTTTGATCATAATTACAAGACAAGAAATAAAATTACACACCATGAAATCCTCAATGGAAAATCCACATAAATACAAAATAAAAATTGGACCATTTACACATCTTAAAACATTTCATGTCTCTATATATGCATCGTGCCCCAATTTCTAATAGGAGCATGAACTTTTGAACTTCCTTAATCATTTACACTTCATTTATTTCCCAATTCATCAAAAATTATTTCGATTTAATTTTTTTAATATTTCAAGATTACTTTTGTTATTGAGTTCCATTTCAAGAGATGATTATTATTTTATATTGGTATGACATTCATATTTCAATACCAATCTCTATTAAATGTAGACATATATTTTGTTCATCATTTAATCTTTAATAATGTTAGTTTTTTATTTATCTTGTATGATTTTGGTTTTGGATTTATTAATTTAAAATAACTTATTTTGTTATGTCAATCATGAAAATGATATCCTTAATTTTAATAACTACTATAATAAGTAGATAATACACCTATGGTTATAGGTTGAGAGTAAGAGTATTCTTTATTGTAATGAATCAATGAATCAAAACTTGTTAATCATATGGATAATAACTAGGTTATAAAATTAATACAATTATTTTGTATATTCCCTAAATTTCAGAGATATAATTGAAGAAGACTGACATTATTAGAGTAGTGAAATTTTGAACTAATATCTTGTGATAATTTCTATATAGATTCTAAGATTCCTATATTTAGGATATCATATATGTTAGGATAATTGACTATTTCCATCATAAGAAGATCAATTTGGATGGAACAAGATCAATTTATGACTTTACAAAACTCCCTAACATCAGTTATAGTTATGTCCATATTTAAATTGAGGAGTATCATCTTACCAAACAAAAAAAATTACCCTAAAACCTTCCATTCAATATGAGTCAAAAACCCATGCTATATAGCCTTCATAAGACACAAACTCATGAGTAATAATGCATAAAATTTTCAAAAGTATATTTTTAATAGGTTACCTACCTTATTTCTATCCCTATGGGTTTAACCCCAGTCTACCATACAAATACTCCTTATTATCTTAGTGTAGTATGAGAAATATAATTTTTATTTTGATCAGCTGTTGTACCTAATCAACAATGCTGTGATGGTCAGTTTGTTATTATTTTTAGGTTGTATAAAATATAGATAATAATTTGGGATGTAACTATTATATCTTTCTTTAAACTATAGATTCATCATTTTTTAATATTAAGGGGGTTATATGTGGGTTATATTTATGCATATCCAGATCATGAGAAAATATATACCATGATAAATAACTCTAGAGTGGTGAGAAATTATTTGATGAATGGGTCATAGGATGATGGGATGCTCTACCTATTGTGTTTTTAGTATGAATGAGGGATCTATGAACTATAAGATTTCATCACTAACAGTTCCCTTGCTGGTATGTTAATTACTCAAGAGTGAGATGGGTATACTAAAATCTAACATGTATTTTTAGACCTCATGTTTTGTGTCTTGATTGGAGTAGTGATCCATATTGTCTGTTATTTTTCCTCTACATTTAAGAAATATTAAATAAGGATAATAATGGGAACCATGTTATATATATGTTTATTACAACACTAAATTTGATTTAATAGTCTATGAATTCACCTATGATGTTTATATGTGGCTGATAGTAATGGTGAGTTTAGAATTGTGATTTATAGATGGTTGTATCGATGATATTGTTTAAGATTGTTGTGATATATAATGGCATCCTTAAAGAGGGGTTATCCATTGATTTTATGTCACAATGTCTTTATAATCATTAAATATTATTTATGATATGATTATTTAATAATGATTAATAATAATATATAGGAATTGAGTGTAGATGCCTTGCATTTTTTTGGGATTAGATGCATAGCTAGGATGTTTTGAGGTATGTCTCAATTTTGAAGTGGTGGATTGAATTGGATTCCAATAACAACTATTCATGTGATCTATGATTAATATTTTTATAATAATGATATAATGTGTAGAAACTCCACATTTGTTTTGTTGATTCTACAGATGGATAATAATTATATACTTTTAAATGGAATGAGTTAAATGAAATAGAGTTGTTGAAAATGGAGAATAATGTGAGATAATGTCAACTAAATACATCTAAAATACAGTGAGTGTGGTTGAATGGGTTATATGGAATGTGGCCCGGGGATTGATAGGGTATAAAAAGTGCTAGTAGAGTCCGATTCTAATAAAATGTGATAATGGGACCCATTCTTATTGGGTATTCATAGTAGGAAATCAGTGTTGTTAAGTACCATTACGGGAGGTTAAACAATAATCTCCAATACCATGTACTAAGTGAGTTGAATTTTTCTATCCTACATGGTATGCAGATATATGCCTCATATTCTTAGCCATACAAATGTAATCCCAATGTTTGCATTTATATCGATAGTAATGGATGGCATGTGATAAATGTCCATATAAGAATTTGAGGAAAATCCCTAGGATGAGGAGTTTGAGATGGGAATGTATCACAACTCGTGAGGTGTAGTCATCATAAGGAATGACAAAGAATAATGGTTTCATTTGATGCTCCTGCTGGATAGACCTACAATTTTATAATGTATGTCTCTAGTCCATAGAATCCTATTAATGTTTGGAACTAATATGGTTCTAGTATGTTTAAGTGAATTTTAGGACTCATTATTTATCCATAACTAGTATAGTAGGGGTATGTGTTATTGAAGGGATTGATAGATGAGTAGATGTGAGGTGATGATAGAAATGTATTAAATGATTGTTCAATTAATTTTAGGTATAGGGTGTACACCATTGATGTGTGTATGTGTCATGGTTAGATAAATATAATGTATATGGAATGAGTATTCGAATTTTAAGTAGAGAAGTGAATGAATTACTATGTGAATGATTTGTGAGATGAGTTCACAGTAATCTATGCTGAATAGAATGAAAGGTATGAACACCTTACTGATTTCAATATGTTCAAATCATATGATTTTCTTGATGTGGCCATTATTGAAAAAAAATTATTCTTATGGGGTGATTGTTGTTTCTTTTAAAGTGATCTCTTTCTCAACTTTAATGATTTTGAATCTAGAAGGAATTGATATCTATTGAGTTTTGAAATGGATAATATGTGTTTCATAAAGGTATATGTCATCCCTATGGTTGGTTTGAACAATAGAGTTGTGTTATGGTGGGAATTATCATGGACCTTGAGTTCTGTCTATCCAGACCGACTGTACAATTTAATTTGTTCATAAAAATTAGAACATTGTTTATTGGGGAACCGTATTATAAATATAGTATCGAGTAGGGTTCGTGTTGAGAAATGATTCCTATAACATGTGTAGGGATTGATAAATATTGTGTCTGGATAATGGTGAATTTTGGTTAAGGTGGTGTTCATAGACTGAAAATAAGGACATCCTATGGTTGTAATCACACTATAGATAAATTTAGCATGTGGTTCCCATCTTGACAAAATGTATATAAATTAAAGAAGTGACATGTTGATAAACTCTAACTGGAGGTGGGTATAGATTTATTACATATCTTTATTACAAGAATCCTAATTAAGTTAAAAAATATGTGTGATATCCTAGTGTGGGTGGCTATTATAGATATTAAGGTGGGGTTAGTACTCTAAATATTTGTAAATAAACTATATAGAAGATAATTATTAGGTTGTATAATGGGGTCAGAATATTAGAAAAAATGTTTTTATGGTGTGTAAAAAACAGACCTAATATTCCATTGTACCTGACAATTGACCCAATTCTCTATATGGCTCGAAGGGATTTCCCAATCCCCATGTTTGCCAACTACTTATTGGGTATCACAGAAATTAATTTGGGAATTATTTCTCCCAAATAAGTGTTTAATGGGTTACAAAAATAAAATTAAAATACACAAAATACATAAACAAGTAGGAAATAAATACATAAAAAACTAAATAAATAAATAATTATAAGAAAAAAGAAAAACTACCAAACACAAGCCGATACCCAAAACATATCCACCCACTCCCCCCACACTGGCCATGAAGAACAAAATTGAATCCAACTATGTACCTAGAAAGATATAGTCATGATAAAAGTACCAATTGATCACAACAACATCCAAAACTATTAAATAGATTTTAGAAGGAATTTCATTTATTCTAGCCTAAAAATAAATATAGAAACAATTCTTTATATAAATTATCACCATAAAGAAAAAATAAAATACATGGACAAATTCCATTTTTTAGAAACCAATCACACACATTTCCAAACCAAGACACAATACTATGACTTATCATAATGACAAACACCAAGTAATTTCTCTAAAAAACACAGTTGTGTTTTTAAATGAAAATAACAAATTTAAAACATTTCCAACAAGGCTAAAACAATCACCCAAAAACACTTAGGTGAACATGCCGAAATATTTAAACATGGCATTGAAAAGGTGGGAATAAACATTAACACATACTCAATGAAAAAATACATATAAAAACCTCATTACATCATATCAAACACAAATAGTAACAAAATAAATTCTAAAAACAAAAAATCCCAACCATAACTCAAGCTACCTAAGGGATCCGAAATTCCATGTCTAATCATCTCAGCCTCTAAGTCATAAGTCGAAAATCATGGAGTAGTTGATAAGGGAATTCCAAGGTAAAAAAATAAAAATCATTCCATTTGATAAAAATATTAAATTTAATAGTTTCCTTAATATTTATCTATTATTATTCATTTCAATCCATTACAATACAAAATATGGCGGTCAACTACTTTGCATAAAGGGATAAGTCAAGTTCCCTATCAAATAAGAGAAAACATTTCAAAGAAATTATATTTCAATTACCATGTTGAATTAGTCTAAATAGCATATAAAACATACCATTTAAAAACAATCAATGTAGTCTATCACACAAGGATCATTATTCCATGTAGTCTCATTCTTTTTATATATTAGGGTCATAGAACCTCATTCTGACTACCTAACCCGTCTATTCTAGGGGTTTGGTTTAGAGCCTATGTCCAATCCTACCCATGGGTGAATATACTCAATTCCATACCCCACATACCACCAAGTCTTGTGAACAAGCTTCATTAAACATTTACCACATATAGCATTTCAAAATAAAATAAAAACAATCAAATAACATTCATAATTATTAATTCATTAATAGATAAATCATTTTCATTACATAACCATTGAAAATGTTACCACTTGATTATCATTTGTCATTAACTCAAAAATATTATACCAATAACTTCCTCATGTAATGAAATAAATTAGTTACAATTAACATTAATTTAATTTACAATCCATGTTAACCAAAAAAACCCAATTCGAAATAGTTTCATTAATAAACCTCTATTAACATGTGAAACAAAACAATCCTAGATCTATCCCCTTATGTTCCACCAATTTCATATTTATCAATACGAACCCGTGTTCATGAACATGCAACACCCCAAGGGTAGCCTCAATAACAAACCAGATATCCATTATTCATTCCATGAGGAGCATAAGGGTTTAAATTT
This sequence comes from Viscum album, assembly GCA_963277665.1. Classification (NCBI taxonomy): domain Eukaryota; kingdom Viridiplantae; phylum Streptophyta; class Magnoliopsida; order Santalales; family Viscaceae; genus Viscum; species Viscum album. Next base: position 1,304,386,420 of record OY728141.1, read on the forward strand.
ATCATTTAATTAATCAATCTGTCAGTTATCACTGAGGCCACCCAAAAAGAAATAGAACAATTCCACAACCACACATGTCATGGTGAAGCTGTATTTTTACATTCTAAAACCAAACACCCTTCTTAAAATAAGGAAAACAATATAACACAAAAATAGACCCCACATAGAAAACTATTTGTCTTAAAGTCCGATGATCTAGTGAATTTTACAATAAAAACACTCATTTTAATTTTTTCTATAAATCATATAGAATGTGTAATGCCATATTTGAGAACCATTTTTCATTGGATAATGAAATAAAAAATTATTTGAATTTATAAAACCCAAAACATTAAATCATATCAAGGTAACCCTCGCATAATGGATTTATTCTTTGGAAACTCTAAACATGGAAAAATGCATTTCTTCCATCACACATTCCACAAAACACCACATTAAACATTTTAATAAGTTTAATAAAAACATCAATTTCCTAAAAAATGTCATGTTGCCATGTGAAAAACCAAAACAACAAACCAATAATTATTCTTTTCCAAAAAACCACAATTAACAAAACCAAATGGTATTTTCCACAAAAGTTAAACTAGAAAACCATTTCAATTCACCATTTTAAATAAAAGTAAAGGGCCCTCTTTATGTCATTTGAGGTCAACATCCAAAATTTGTGGCTAAATTCACCTTAGAACTTTATATTCTATTAATGAAAAACCAAACTAGTTTTGATCATATTTAAAATCAATCCCCCACTTCCCAAAAACATTTTAATAAATCTAATAGTCATTTTATAAATATTTGTATAACTAAACATTCCATTTAAAACAATTAACACATATTGCATATGAAAAACCAACTATTCCAAGAAAGAACACATTGAAATGGTTGCAACACATCACAATTATATATATATATATATATTAACACCTACCTCAAAGAGGAGATGATCTAGCCAGAACACTTGGGCACTGGAATCTTCTATCGGTGACCACACAAAGCTACTCTTTCTCCCCCATATGAATCTACACCTTCATATATACACTTGTAACCCTTTTTCCCATATACATATTCTCATGTACATGAATACGCACAAGGGAATACTTACATATATGGTTATATTGGCATATCTATTTTTATAGTTACAAACTTATTAATTTTTCATATACATACATAAGAGAACCTTTCCCCAATATATATTCATTCCACAATCACTGAATAGATATATTTTGAGGGAACATACATATATATATTCTTGAGTATTCATATGAAGGTATGTCACCATCATCTTTGGTGACTCAAAACCCTTAAAGATTATCAAACCACACAACAAAGCTTATCAGAGATCAAAATCACCAAATAACCACAAATAAAATTGTTCAAGAAAATGTAGTGGATGAAAATACTTCTTCGAGTAGTGGTGAAAACCCTAAATGATCTGAAATACATCACCTTTAATGTTGTACACTGGGACATAATTAAAAATGACCTTAGGGGCCCTATTCACTCCTTATCCAATATATTAAACCGAAAATCAAGTGAAACATTACCCAAGGGTTCAATCAAAATGTACCGTGTGACGGGGAGAGGGAAAATTAACCGAAAGAGAGATATTTGTTAGATAATAGAGAATAACTTGATGTTTTGACATTGAAATTGATAAAAATGTTGATATATTTTAGGTTTAATAGGGAGAAGGGGGGGTGAAAGTGACATATGAGAGGAGGAGGTCATTGTGTGAAGAAAATGGAGGATAAGAGGGAACAAATGAGGAATGAAAATAAGTGGAAAAAATAAAAAAAATAAATAAATAATAATAAAACTTTTAAAATACTAGGAAACTTGAAAGGTTTTCACACATTCATCCAAACTATGAACTAACCGTGCAATGGACACTTCCTAGTCTAGGCACCCTCACACGATCAGTCCTAGAAAAACACATAGTTTATTAAATAATTCTCAAACCATTCAACTTAACACAACAAACATAGATATATAAAACACATACTTACTACTCAGTTTAATAGGTTGTGAATTAGATATTAACTACACCTCAGTATCAACTTGGAACCCACACTATCCTAGCATGGTTACTAATAACTATATGGAATAACCTTGAAACAAATAAATATCCGAAAAATATTTAAATTTTTGACTCTCCAATTACAAGATCAAAAAACCACTTCATAAAAAGATAAAATAATTTTATATTAATATCATTATGACACATAGGTGTCACAATATCCCCACCATGACACGTTTTATCTATATAAAATTTTATTATAAGGAATAAAAAATGGAAAATTGAGTAGAAAATAGGACCTACCAAAAATATACACTTTGTGTGGCTTAAACGCAAGGGAGAAAAATAAAATCCTTAAAAAATCACTCCAACAAACTATAAATAATTCTCATCTCCATGAACAATTGGAATGAAACCATCAAAAAGGAATATTATTTATCATATTAACCTCTATCATGTTCTCCCCACAATTTGGAGTTCCTCTAAATTAGTTGTACTAATGTAAACTACTATAATACATATCCTTTAAATAACTGAACATCAATGTGTGACATATTCTCAAGAAAAATACCCTACAGAACCAAGAAAGAAATAACCCCCATAAAGAGAATCAAAATATAATTAGAGGTATCACCTATGGTCATAAAAAATGCAGTTAACCTAATGTTCATGTCATGGATCACCCCCACAATGTGCATTCAAATCACCCAAAGTTGAATGACAGCTGGTATACCAAAACTTGATATTAGATCATACATTGTAGTTTCCCAATTGTTCACCCAAGGCCTATCTCATGTCTGAAGCAATGAGAAACTCAACATCCCAATGAGAAAATGCGGAAAAATCTACCCCATCTACATAACCAAATCGAAAGCTCCAACAATAAGATCACTAACAACGATATAATGTCTTACCCAGACAACTCATCTCATAATATTTACATGAATATGCAGGCCTCAACTTAACCTATATCCCATGATTGGTTTCACATCCACTACTCATCTTAGATTCAGGGTATGCACTGGATCTGGGGGGACAAATGTAATGAAGCTAGACAGAGACCTTGGGAATCCATGCCTCTTAACACCCACAAGAAATTCATTGTAAAACAACGAATAAAAAATCAATCCCAAACAAGGTTCACAACACCCCTCAAAATAGGCATACATAATTTTATAAAAATATTTTTTTCCTTTTTAAACAACATTATTAGCATGGAAATTTTAAAATTTACACAAATCAAGGTATTATAAAAATATTAATCCATTCCACTTAGAAAAATAATAGAATTTTTGGAACCCACTCATTTACAATACATGAAAAAGAACAGAAAAGGATGCAAAAAATTATATTTCATTTTTAAAATAGAACACGTATGGATGCCCATACAAAAATTACATTTGTTTTGAAAAAAACATTTCAAAAGTAAGAATCCATTTTTATAAATCACATCACAAAACCAATGAAATCCAATCATCCAAATTTTCTACAAAACCTAGTTTAAAGATACTTGTTTCCTTTAAAAAATTTATTAATTAATCACGGGTTTTCAAAAATAAGAACACACAAGTAATAGACAATAACCCAAATAATAATAAAAAAACCACATCGAAATACAGTCTTCAACCTACCTAAAATCTGAAGAAAGAACCGCTTGAGGAATAAATAATCACAAAGTGTATAAAATAGGCTAATAAAAAAGAGAATTGTGGTATTCAGGCATTGGACCCATTGTTGGGCAACCACTAGACAACCCTACCATACACTCCACATAAGTGGCAGACCTGGCCTCATGGGAAGAAAATGGATTCCCATGCCATGAAAGACAACCATATATCTCATCTTATCCTTCCATTATACCCCAAGACAAATGGTGACTCCCTAATATTATTAACATTATCAATATGGATCAAAACAACAATCAAATCAGAAAAATCATAACTCCACTAAAGAAACTCAAATCCATGATTCAAAACCCAACATCCCCCACTATCTTGAGGCTCAAGACAAGAAAGATATAATAAGACAATCCCAACCCTTACCTCTCATGCTACGGTAACCATATTCACTTTAATTCATAGAAATCAAAAAATAAAATGGGATATACCAATCCAATGTCCCATTAAGAACATGGGATTTGATACAACATTTTAAGGTACCATTATGGGATTCCATTCGACTCGATAGTTGTCTAGATTCTCCATAATCCCTAAATGGCATTACCTATCCCCACGAGTTGGTGACTAGTGCATGGGCATCACAAAAATTCCATTAATAAATATTATACACAAATTAGAGTTTAGTTGAAAGTAAAAGATATACATGAAATAACCAAAATAAATAAACAAGAAGGAATTCATGATATACCCAAAAAATAACCAAAAGAAGAAACTACACAAAGAAATAAAAAATTATCAACTCGAGATAACACCTAAAACAACTCCACCCCTCTCCCCCCATTTCGGACCACAATGAACAAAACAGAATACAATAGAGAACATATAATAATATATGCATCACCTAAAATACCACTCCGTCATCAGAACCCTTTGAAAAAATTAAATACGTTCCATATGGAAATTTATCAATCATAGTATGAAAATAATTTGTGAAATAATGATTTATATACATATTCATCTCTAGGAAAATAAATCAAATACATATACAACTTTCAAAACATTTTCCTTATTTTCTAGAGTTGAACACAGTCATTTCAAAACCCAGACACATCCACAATCCTTATAAAAAACACAATGACATTTCCCAAAAAAATACATATGATTTATTTAAATGTAAAATAGTCAATTGAAAACATTTTCCAACAGTTCAAAAATAATAACTAAATTCCACTTAGGCACAAGTTCACAAATAACCAAACAAGGCATGGAAAAGGTGGGAATAGAAATGAATTTGCACTCAATGAACTAATATTGGCATAATATATTTTATTAAATCATATCAGACAAGAAACTAATAAAATCCATCAATAAAAAAGGACATCCAAGTAGAAAACGTCCTATGAGATCTAGAATGCCATGTACATTCATACCAACATCTAGGTCACAAATTAGAAAACATAGAGAAAGTTCCATGGGAATGAGATGGTAAATAAGAATAAACTATCTATAATTAGCATAATACATTCACTTTAATCATTTTATTAATTTTTATATGTATAAACATTTCCATTCATTACACCATGGCCTATTCTATTCAACCATTATGCGTAATGAGATAATTCATGTCCACTCTGTCACTAGGGAGAAAATTTCACAATTATTATATTTCACTTACCATGGAGTGTGTCTAGGTAGGGTATCACCATTACCTTGGAGAATCAGTCCAATTAGACTATCAATAATACCTCAAATCATCAATCCAAGAAGTCTACCACATATACGATAGAGAATCAGTTAAGGTAGTCTATCAAAATTACTATCGAGCATTAGTCTAGGTAGTCTTATCCAATGCATACATTAGGGGAATATAACCTCATTCAGAATACTTAACCTATGAATTGTATTTGTGGGGTTAGAGTCCCAATCCAACATGACCTTTTGGGGTAGAACCTCAAATAAATACTCCACCTACCACCAATCCATGTTCAGATGCTTCTTTAACCATTTACCACATATAACATTTGAAAACCATAGTAAAACAATAACACAACATTCATAATTAATTATTGATCAATATATAAATCATTCTCATTCCATAACCCCTAAACAAAACACCATTTTCAAATAATTTCTCATTTACCCATTACCATTATACCAAACACTCCCTCACGCCATATTAACAATTTGGAACAATTAACATAAATTTCATTTACAAACAATGTTAAAATGAAACAGAATTATCATAATCTCATGTTAACATGTTAAATGTAACAATCCTAAGATTAACAATTTATTTTACACAAATTGAATATTTAAAAACACAATCCCATGGTCATGAACACAGAACACCCCATGTGTAACTTCAATTCCTACCACAACATCCAACATGCATCACATATAGATCACAAGTGTTTCAATATATATTTTTATAAATCAATAAATTAGTTCTCACCATGGGTACCGAATATCATAATAATAAGCGACTAATATAACAACTAAATATGTAAAGGTGAAACTCTATTTACACTTTATAAAATCAAATACCCTTTTTCAAACAAGGAATCCCCTAAAAAACAAAAATGAAACCCACTTCAAAACAAATTTTTTCTATAGACCAAAGAGGAAGTGAATTTCAAAATTAAAAAAATTCAATATAATTTTAAACAAACATAAATAATGAATTAGAAACCATTCTAAAATCATGTAATAAAACATAATTTAATTCACACATTCATTCCAAAACAAAAATCCCAGATATTATTGAATATCAAGATCAAACTCTCACAATGCATTTATACTTTGAAAATTTATAATACTAATAAATTACATTCACATTCAAAATTTTCATAAAACAAAAATTAAAATATTTTATGTGTTTTTATAGATATCATCAATTTAATAAAAAATAGGAAGATACGATTGAAAAAAACCACAATAATAAACCTTCCCCATTTTATTTCTATAAATCCGAAATCAATGTATCCAAATCAGAATTTCAACATAAGGTAAACCTTCCAACCATTTCAAATAAGAATTTAAAAAAATTGAAAACCATTATTTATGTCATTAGTAGTCAACACAAAAAACATGAGACAAAATTCCCCTTAAAATCATTCTCATAATGAAAACTAAAATGGTTTTAGAAGGAATTTAAAAAAATTCACCCTCCTCTCAAAATGATTTGAAAAATTTACAAAGAGATTTCATTAGTGATTTAAATGACTAAACAAGCTATTTAAATACATGAACACATATTTCACATGAAAAAATTCTATGACAAATACAAGCACACAAAATGGTATCAACACATTACAAGGTTATCCATATATCTATACATTCATAAAATGGAATTTTAAAAGGAATAAGAATATTATAATTACATATGATAAAATAAATATATTTTAATACTGACCTTAAAGATAAGAGGATCAACAATGAACACATCAAAATTCAAATCCTTCTTTAGCGACCACATGAAGCTACTCTTTCCCACCCCCACGCATATGAACCTTCAAATATAAATAAGTAATCCATGCCCCAAGGTGAAAATATTTTTGTTGAAATGAATATGTACCAGGGAATTTTTATATATATGCTTATATTTTTATATACCCATTTAAACATACACAAGTATTCATTTTATATATATATACATCAGAACAGCTTGTCCTAATATATAAATTCACACCTCCATGGGTGAATATATATAAAACTGGGGAACTTACTTATATATAGGAATACTTATACATAAGAACGTATGTCGGGTTCGACTCTGGCTATTCAAACCCACCAAAAGGATGTATAAAACACACTAAAAAAACACTAGGAACTCAAAATCCCCAAAAAAACCCAAATAAAATTGGGAGATACAAATCAGTAGTATAAAATACTTCCTCAAGTAGTGACATAAAGGCATAATGATTTGAAACACATAACCTTCGGTGGAGAGTACTGAAAAATACACAAAGGTGACATGAGTGTCTTTTTATACATGCTATACAAGGAAAAGAAAACAAAAAATTGGGTCAACCCAAACCTTAGGGTTCATATTAATGGAATTGAGTGACAGGGGGAGGGAAATAGTCCAATAGAGGGAGAAAAGAGGGAGAATGTGGCTTTCCTCATGGTGTCAACCATGAAATATGAATAAATATATTGGGATCACTTGATGAAGTGTTAGTCAGGGGGTGGTACATGTGAAAAATGATGGGATGAAAGCCTCATGTAATTTACAGGGTGGAGAAGAGAAATAAAAGTCAGGGAATGAAAATGGAGGAATGAAATTAAAAGAAAATCAAAATAAAAAATTAAATTTAAAAATTATATGATACCTGCACGGTTTGTGAAATGTTTTCCAAATTTTTTTCCAACTATTCAATGGTCCCTACCCAGTCCAAAATCCCTCACACGACCACTAATCAACAAACAAATGGTTGAAAAACTATTCTCAAACCATGCCACTCAACACTATAAACATACGTAACCAAACCACATGCTTACAATATGGGTTTATAGACCACGCTAATCCATGAACCACACCCCATACATTCATGGAAACCCATACATGCACCATATAGTTACTACTAACTATACATGCTAACTGTGAAACAACTATTTTTTACCCAAAATTTATATTTTCATCCCACCAACTACCAGATCTCAAAACAACTCCACAAAATAAAAAATAATAAAAATTAAAAAATATCATGACACTATGGTGTCATTTGGTGTCTATGTTTGATTGAAATTATTTCTCAGGAATATCATTCAGACATGAATTATGCGAAAATCATTGTGGTTAGAACTAGTATTGGGAGTGAGATTTTGGATCTAATTATTTAGGTTATATAAGAAATTATATGGTTTATACCATTGAAATCATAAATCATGTAGAAATTATGTAAGTTTGGGAGTTTGAGGATACTGTAAGAAGTGGGGAATAATGGAGGCGTTAGATGAAATTTTCTATGTTATAGGTTATGGGCCAATGTTTTTTTGATATATAATGAATGTTTGATGGTAGTGTTGGAATGACTATATCTAGTGCGAGTAATCCAGTATACCATATTTATATGTTGTTAGTGATATTTATGGTTTATAAAATATTCATATGGATACTTCAATGAGAGTATAGAAATAACTAGGTACGCACATTATTTTTTTAATATCATGATATCTTTAGGCTAATTTACTTTCCTTTAATATGATTCAGATCATTGAGGAAATTATGAAAACATAGTTCATTGATATATATGTCTCATATTAGAAGGATTAATTTTTATTGGAGTTCAAAAAAAAAATTAGTTCTCATTAATCTTGATAAATGAAACATTATGATGATTTATATGGTAGGAAATATCATTTTACATTGTACTAGATTGAGACTAGTGTGAATGTAATTATTTGGAATAGTCTCATGTTGGAGACACCAAAGGACATTCTGTTATCCTTGAATTGGATAACCACATCCCTATATAGGAATAGATCTTATATAAAATTATGGCATCAACTATTGTAGCAAGGTATGTGCTGTTAGGTAATAATTCATTAGAATCTTGTGATTTGTAACTTGATTCATGTGCTAAAATAGGATTCATGATGTTAATCATGTTATAAACCATGATTCATGTTGTCATTCATGGGGTGAACTATATTTTTTATGTGATTGAGTGGATAAATACCAAATTTTCAGATTCTTTATGGGACGAATATTATGATGATACATATTGATGGTGTTGATTTAGGGAAATAATTTTGATGGTGTAAGAGATTTTGGAGTCATGGTTCGTGGGTATGAATGTGATCCAATATAAAGACCCATAAAATTGAATGGAAATTTTTTTCTTAATTTTCTTTGGGAATTTACAAGAACGCAGTTTCTGATGGCACCTGGTTCCGAGGCCCAGTGAGCCCGGAATAATTTACCGAAATATATCTCGAGTACGTTCAGTGAACGAATGAGCGGGATTTCCTAACTTTTGAACCGGTTCCTGGAATCGAAATCTGAAGGCACCGATGAGACCGCAGCGCCAGTAATTTCTTAGGAACACCTTTTCCGAAGTTGCGTTTACTCGGGTGTGGTTTTTAAAATGTTGGGTTAAGTAAAGGATAAAATAAAATGGTGCAGCCAATTTTATTTTTATTGTAAGTAGTTAAACCTATGCTTAGAGGTTGGAGTGGGACCCACCACATCCTAACTACTCTGTTAGGTAGGATATTTGTGGGGTGGGGCCCACACAAGCCCCACCCTTTCATATTCCTTAACTCCTATTTAATTTTTAACCCACCCCCACCCCCTTTAAATGAAATTAAACTCTTTAATTAATTTAATGATTAAGTTATTCAAATTAATTATTTCTTCAATTCAATTTGAATTTCAAAAGGATTGGCATGAAAAATAAAATAAGGAAATCTTTATTTTATTAGAGGGTTTTTTCGTGTGCGATATGCTTTGGGAAGAAAAAAGCTCTAAGTCTTGAAGATCTTCTTCCTCATCGAAGAATGTGAAGAACATCGAGCCTTCGACGAAGAACTCTGTCACCGCAAAGGGGAGTTCATCATATCGTCTTCTTCCCTCTCCACAGCTGGTGAGATATTCCATCCTCTGAGATTGACGATGCGATGCCGACGATACTCTTCTCCGCAACGCCAATGATCCTCCTTCCGCGATGCCTTCTTCCGCGACGTTCTTTTCCGAGAGGAATCAACAACGCTTGGGGTAGGGGTTAATTTCTTCTTCGTGAATACTTTCGTCGTCGTTCATCGTTTCCTAATTTTTCACGACCCGTCCTCGGGGCTCCTTCCATGACTACCCCAATCCCACCTTCCAAAGGCCAGGGGCTGGCGACTAGCACCAATGCATAATTCCCAATAAAAAAAGGGAAGGCATTGCCTTTATAAAGTAAACAAACACACAGAGTAAGAAAGTAGAAGTAAACACTAAGTAAAACTAGGTACAATAGTTAGTGCGGAAAAGTAATTGATCCAGAATAAAATCCCAAACTGAAAGTAAAGTACAATTGGAAAAGAGGTACAACAACTGAAATGTAAAGCCGTAATGTCGAGCCGTCTACTGTAAGTCCCACCCGAAGGGTGGGTACAAATAGTCCTCATAGCTCCACGGGTCCAGCCGTCCACTCCGTGTATGTCCCGACTTGTGGTCTATCTCCAAGTACTGTCTTGCTCGACAAGCCTCAACTGCAATCAGCGCTGTCCGTCATCTGCATCCAACACAACGTAGTGCGGGCATTGCCCGTGCATGGGTGAGTATACGCTACTCAGTAGGAACCCCGAGACCCCCGAAGGTCTCCCGAAATCCACAAAGGAAAGATACAATCAAGAATTAACATCCAACACTATATAGGTATATTCCCATACATATACCTAAGTCATCAATTCCCATTCGGCTCCAGCATCCATACCAAGTTCGATCATGTCCACATAATAGTACAACCCAATCCACACAGGATAACACAACTCAATCCACATAGGAAAGCAAGTCAATCATATCGAAGATATTGATTGAAGTAAAGACTCATCTCACACAGATATAATTCTTCGTAAGACGATAGGTATGATCAGATGTAGCCACCGATTCATCTAAGACGTCGGACCCACACATGATCGATAGGTACTAACCCCCGCAATGACCCACACATGATCTGACCCACCCAAGATCATTATGCGCTGGCCCACACAGGACCGCTGAGCGCTGACCCACATTGGATCTGACCCACACAAGATCGGTAGCACTGATCCACACCGGATTGCTGAGTGTTGTAGTCATCTCTTTCAACCCCATGGAGGATTTCTGTACGATCTTCATCATCGTCGCAGTCACAGCTAGCTCTAGGGTTCCCGCACACAGCAAACTCGTTCGGGGAGCATCCGCTCCACGAGCCAAGGGGGTGATACATCAGCTGACACGAAGTCTGGAGTTGATGTATCCAAAAGTTCTTTATCATCAAAAGGAACTCAACGTCACAGGCAGTGCGTCAATCGGACGCCTGGTCTGAGAGTTATTGGATTTTTCATCCCATGGGCCTGGTTTGTTTTTTTAAGTCAAAACCAACACGACCGTACTCCAACTGTGCCCAAACCTCGAGCAGAGTAAGACAAAAGGACCGTCTCAGAAAGATGAATCCATTATAATCAATGGAACGCCAATCAGACGTCCGAAGCTCAAGTTATAAGTGTTTCTGCTCCGAGGGCCCGGTTGGTTTCGTTTTCGAACCAACCTGGACGAACCAAAAGTTCTCCGAAACCTTGAGTGTAATATACCAAAATGACCATCTCGATCCAAGGATCACATCACAGCTGACGGTGTGTCGATCAAAGTTCCATAGCCCACATTATGGGGAAAATACCAAAAGAGGTCCGAAAATGGGGGTTTTGGGCCCGCACCGACCCGACCCCAGACCCCATGGAGTTCGGTTCTACCGCAGAACTCAAGACTCTGATCTTTTTCTATGTGAATCAATAGTGTTAAGAGTATTGAATGTGGTTATTAGTCCAGGGATTCCAGTGTTGGTGCGGCGGCTGACGTATCCGTACACCAGGACCCTGACTTTTGATTTCCGACTTAATGCACGAAAACATTGATTGTATGTGTGTTTCAAGTTCTCCATTTTATTACTTTGTGTCAGCTCACCAGGTATACTATTTTGACCATGGCGCACCTGTATCTTCTTAGGATGGCCCCACGATGGCAACCATCTAGGGTTCCATGTTTTTTACGTGACAACAGACCACCGAGCGACGAGGCCTCGGTGCAGGGCCCTATTACTGTGGAGGCACCGGTGGTACCACTACCCTCCGAGCCACCGATGCTACCAGCCCCAGCCGCTGAGAGTGCACATCGTCCTGGTGCACTGCACGAGTTTCAGTATCATAGACCGCCTAGGTCCATGGAGAGATGGACCCTCGGGCATTCGAGGATTGGATGGAGGCAGTTGTACAAGTTTTCCGATTGGTAGGGACCCCGACAGACCTCATGTTCATCATTGTAGTGAGTCTCCTGCACGCGGCATCAGGCAGATGGTGGAGCATGATGTTCCAGGTGCATGACGAGCCATCTCTCTTCTGGATGGACATTGAGAGCCTCTTCCACTCGGAATTCATCCCAGCCACCCTCCGTGCAGTACGCATCCAGGAGCTTCTACAGTTGCGGCAGGGCGGCATGACAGTCGCCCAGTACTCGGCAAGATTTACTGATATCTCATGCTATTCGACGGACATGGTACGAGACCCATATTCTAGTCCTGGAACATCGAGGAGGGATTGAGGAATGAGATCATGGCATCACAGATCTCCCTCAGCATTCCGACACAGGCATGGGTAATGGAGCGATCCCTTCTCATTGAGATCTTTCTTGCTGAACCTACACAAGCAGCGAGACCTACATCAGTGCAGCATGTATCAAAGTCTTCTGCAGCTAGCAGTCAACGGATGAAACATGGGTCCAGGTAGACCAAACCCTTAGGCAGACGACCTCAGGACACTGGCTCAAGGGTGCGGGGCACACAACGTAGAGAAAGTCTTTCGAGAGGCAGATAGTGCTGCGCATGCGGTGGGCAGGTCCACACGGCTCATGACTACCCGACCCGCCGTGCTGAGGAGCAGCAAACGGTTGAGGGACCACATAGGCAGAGGCAGAGGGTCCACCAGGGCTGTCCGCAGGGAGCAGGAGGACGAGGCAGAGGATCTGGCCATGTAGCAGGTGGTGGGTAACACTTTGAGGCTCTACCACCACCACCACCAGGAGGTCCACCCCGACCACAGGGAGCTGGCGGGCAGAGACAGGCACAACTTCAGGCAGTGGAGGCCAATGACCACGGTGCACCCGAGATGATTCGAGGTACTATCTGTTTCTACTCCACCATTGTTTCAGTTCTTATAGACATAGAAGCGATTCATTATTTCATTTCTGCTGCCCTTGTTCGGAGCTCGGAGATTCCAACGGAGCTGTTGGCTCGATCCTTACGGGTAGAGACTATTACAGGAGAAGACTCGATGATTACGCACTGGTGCCGGTAGTTTGAGCTTACTCTAGGAGGCGAGATCTTTGGTTGGGATCTTCTTGTAGCGGCGTCATGGCCTTACGACTTCATCTTGGGCATGGAATGGTTATCTACAGTCCATGCTCAGATTGACTGCATTAGGCAGAAGGTGCGATGTGTTCGTACCTATGGGAGCAGGTTCACCTTCATCAGCGAGAAGGGATCCTTTGCTGCACAGGATGGACTCACGTAGAGTAGAGGAAAACCCATCACTCATCATATGTCTAGCCTCATCCTAGGAGTAGTTGACGTGCGGAGTCCGAGCTTACCTGTAGTGGTGGATCAGTATGCGAACATTTTTCCCGATGATGTTCCAGGACTACCTCCCTGTAGAGAGGTAGAATTTTATATTGAATTGTACCCTGGGATAGCCCTGATATCCATCCCAGCATATCGGATGGCTCCCGCCGAGTGTCAAGAGCTACAGGTACAACTGGAGGACTTGCAGGGCAAGGGATTCATCTGACCCAGTGTTTCACCCTGGGCTTCCCCGATTTTGTTTTCCAGGAAGGTGGATGAGAGCTTGCAACTGTGTGTAGATTACCATCGCCTAAATGTGGTGACCGTGAGGAACAAGTATCTTCTACCGAGGATTGATAACCTCTGCAATCAGATCAAGGGATCACAGTGGTTCTCTAAGATAGACCTCAGGTCAGGCTATCATCAGCTCAGAGTTCTAGATGAGGACATGTAGAAGACAACCTTCAGGTGTCGGTATGTCCACTATGAGTACATGGTTATGCAATTCGACATAACCAATGCTCCAGGAGAGTTCATGGGCCTCACGAACTGGATCTTCCATATTTACCTCGATCTATTTGTCATAGTGTTCATCGACGACATATTGATTTACTCGACGACTGAGGAGGAGCACGCCTACCAATTGCAGGTTGTACTGGACACACTCCGAGAGCACCGGCTTTATGGTAAGCTCTCGAAGTGTCAGTTATGGATACGTGAGGTCCACTTATTGGGACACGTCTTCTCTGAGGCGGGAGTTGCGGTGGATCCTGCGAAGATCAAGGCAATGCTAGCTTGGGAGCCTCCCAGGAGCGTGACAGAGGTGCGTAGTTTCTTGGGACTAGATGGGTACTACCATAGAATTTAACCAGACTTCTCCAGAGATGCAGCACCACTTTCAGCATTGACGATGAAGTGGAAACTTTCGTGTGGTAAAAAAATGTCATCAGAGCTTCCAGGAGATGAGACAGAGATTGACCAGCACACCTATCCTGAGGCTACCAGAGGAAAGAGCTTGGTACGTAGTTTACTGCGATGCATCAGTGACCAGACTCATATGTGTCCTGATGAAGGAGCAGGTTGTGATCGCCTATGGATCACGTCAGTTGAGGAAGCATGAGCAGAACTACACTACACATGACCTGGAGTTAGCAGTAGTGGTCTTCGCTTTGAAGATGTGGCGACACTATCTAATGGGCGAGAACTTTACAGTCTATTCTGACCACCAGGGTTTTGGGTACATCTTCTCATAGAAGGACCTGAACCTCAGACAGTGGCGATGGCTCGTGGTCCTCCAGGAATATGACTTTGAGATAGTCTATACTCTTGGAAAGGGGAACGTAGTAGCCGATGCCCTCAGCATGAGGATGGACATTAAGCTACTTGGGGAGGCGACATAGCAGCTATCCTCTTTGCAGATATCCTTCGTGGATAGTGATGGAGAAGCTTTTATATAGTCACTCACAATCACTCCTCCACTTCTACAGTGGGTCATAGAGGCACTGTGTGGGGACGTTGACTGTGAGACGCGACGTGCATAGATATCCTCAGGATAAGAACCTGATGGATTCTATGTGGGAGGAGAGCACGTCATCGATTTCATAGGACGTACCATGGTACCAGTTTCATTACAGGATGAGGTTATTAGGTAGTTTCACACATCCCCTTTAGCGGTACATCCAAGAGTGGCGACGATGTACCAGGACCTCAGACAACTGCACTGGTGGCCGGGTGTGACGAAGGTTTTGGCAGAGTTCGTTTCTCGATGCCTCACTTGTCAGCAGGTGAAGGCAGAGCACAAGGTACCCGAAGGCTTGGTTCAACCATTGGAGGTCCCGTAGTGGAAGTGGGATGGGATATCTATGGACTTCGGTACTAGACTTCCACACACTTCCAGAGTTCACGACTCTATTTGGGTGATTGTCGACCGACTCACCAAGTTGGCCCACTTATTACCCATCAGAGGGCAGGGCTCAGTGGAGATCTTGGGATGCGTCTACATTCAGGAGATTGTATGGATTCATGGTTTTCCATCATCTATCGTATCTGATCGAGACGATCTCTTTACTTCCCAGCTTTGGAAGGGGTTGCAGGAGGTGTTCGGGACGCAGCTACGTCTGAGCATCGTCTTTCACCCTCAAACGGATGGTCAGACGGAGAGTGCCATTCAAACTCTCGAGAACATGCTCCGTGCATGTTTCTCAGCTTTGGTCACAGTTGGGAGGATCACCTACCCTTGGTGGAGTTTGTGTACAACAACAGCTACCACTCCACCATCAGGATGGTACCATACGAGGCATTGTACGACCGACCTTGCAGATCGCCGCTATGCTGGACAAACCCTGGGGAGTCAGCACTTATGGGACCGGAGATGGTCCAGGCCACGATAGAGAAGGTCCAGGTCATCCAGGAGTGGATTAGGACAGCTCAGAGCCGACAGAAGTCTTATGATGACAGGAGGTGGAGACCACTAGAGTTTGAAGATGGAAACCAAGTTTTCTTATGGGTCTCACCTCGACGTGGATTACGGAGATTCAGCCGAGGCGTAAAGTTGTCTCTGCGCTTCATCAGACCATTCCAGGTCCTCAGCAGGATTGGTGAGGTGGCTTATTGCCTTGCACTACCACCTCAGTTGCACCGGGTGCACGACGTCTTCCACGTATCTCAGCTAAGGAGATACGTGCACGACCCGACGCGTTTCATCGACCATGGGGATCTGGACATTGATGACGAGGATACTTTTGCGGAGGTCCCGGTGGAGATTGAGGATCGACAGGATCAGGTCCTACATGGATGGTCGATTCCTCTAGTGCGAATCAGATGGCAGCACGAGAACCTCCAGGAGAGCACATGGGAGTGGGAGGCTCAGATGCGTGCTCAGTACCCACATTTGTTTCCCTAGTTTATGATGTATCTTTACGGGGACATAAATCCCCGAGGTGGGAGCAATGTAATGAGCTGTAAAATTAAGGGGAATTTTTTTTCTTAAATTTCTTTGGGATTTTACAAGAACGTAGTTTCTGACGGCACCTGACTCCGAGGCCCAGTGAGCCCGAAATAATTTACCGAAGTATAGCTTCGGTACGTTCAGTGAACGGATGAGCGGTATTTCCTAACATTTGTTGGGTGGTCAGAATCAAAATCTGAGAGCACTGATGAAACCACAACACCGGTAATTGCTTAGGAACACCTTTTCCGAAGTTGCGTTTTCTCGAGTGTGGTTATTAAAATGTTGGGTTAAGTAAAGAATAAAATAAAATGGTGCAACCAATTTTTTTATATTCTAAGTAGTTCAACCTATGTTTTGAGGATGGAGTGGGACCCAACACATCCTAACTACTCCACTAGGTAGGATATTTGTGGGGTGGGGCCCACATGAGCCCCACCCATTCATATTCTTTAACTACCATTTAATTTGTAACCCACCCGCACCCTCTTTGAATGAAAGTCAACTCTTAAATTAATTAATTGATTATGTTATTAAATTAATTAATTCTTGAATTCAATTTGAATTTCAAAAGGTTTGGCATGATAAATAAAATAAGGCAATCCTTATTTTATTAGAGGGTTTTTTGTGTGTGAGAAGCTTTGGGAAGAAAAAAATCTCTAAGTCTTGAATTTCTTCTTCCTCATCGAAGAACGCAAAGAACGTCAAGCCTTCGATGAAGAACTCTGTCACCACAAAGGGTAGTTCGTCGTACCGTATTCTTCCCTCTCCGCAGCCGGTGAGAGATGCCATCCTCGGAGATTGATGACACGATGCCGATGATTCTCTTCTCCGCGACACTAATGATTCTTCTTCCATGATGCATTCGTCCGCGATGTTCTTTTTCGCGAAGAATCAAAAAACGCTTGAGGTAGGGGTTCATTTATTGTTCGTGAATACTTTCTCACCGTTCATCATTTCGTAATTGAGCCACCTGTTATCATAATGATGGGAGGAGGTCAGACCGCATGAACACGGCCAACCCTCCTACCCCCTTGATGCTTGATTTTGTTGCGACACGGGCAAGGCAGCGTTGTGCCATTGCACCGTGCGGAAATAATGAAGTATGGGCGGAGAAGCGTGGTGCCGTCACGCTGTGCCATTAAAGTAGAACAAAGTTGCGACACCATCGCTCTGCGATGGAGAACCTTGAAGAGGCCACGACTGGAGCGGGGCCGCGGCTCCATCGCGCCACGCCGATCGGACAAGGACACGACCTATGGACGCGGTGGTGCGGGGAGCGATGGCCAGAACCGCCCACCGCCAGAGCAGGAGGGTGGGACCGCGGCGGTCCCGCGGCAGCAGCAACTGGCCGGCCAGACTGGGTCAGCCGTTTCATGGGGAGACCGGTGGTTCGTAACCCCTGGCTGGAAGAGAAGAGCAGCCCCCATGTGGGGGTTGCATATTGTCAATCAGGGGGCAGCGCGCCCCCCTGTTCCGCTCAGCTCGGCTAGCTGAGCAGGCCACATGGGCTGCACCATCTGGGTCGGGCCGTGCCCAAACAGGCCGGACCCAGACCCGGTTCGGGTCGACCCGGTTCGGGCTGACCTAGGGGGTCTCGGGCAGGGTCGGCCCAGGCCCAAAACCCCCATTTTCGGGCCACTTTCAGCATCTTACTCATAACATGGGATACAGACCTCCGACCAATGCACCGTTAGATGCGATACGATCCTTGTATTAAGGTGGTCGTTTAGGTATATTACACTTAAGGTTTCAGAGAACTTTGTATTCGGCTGGTTTGGTTCGAACATGAAACCAACTGGGCCCTCGGAGCAGAAACACTTATAACTTGAGCTCCAGACGTCTGATTGACGTGTCGTCGACTATAATGGATTCTTATTAGTGAGAAGGACCTTCTGGCTTACTCTGCTCGAGGTTTGGGCGTAGTTGGAGTACAGTTGTGTTGGTTTTGACTTAAAAACCAACTGGGTTCCGGGGACAAAAAACAAATAACTCTCAGACCAGGCGTCCGATTGACGCACCGTTTGTGACGTTGAGTTCCTTTTGACGATATGGAACTTTTGGATACATAAACTCTGGACTTCATGTCAGCTGATGTATCAGCCCCTTGTCTCATGGAGCGGACCCTCCCCGAATGAGCTTGTTGAGTTCGGGAACCTCAGAGTTGGTTGCGACTACGACGACGATGACGACCATACAGAAATCCTCCGTGGGTTCGACAACGATGACTACAGCACTCAGCGATCCTCTGTGGATCTGTTCTACCGATCATGTGTGGGTTAGATCTTGTGTGGGTTAGTGCTCAGCTGTCCTGTGTGGGCCATCGCATACCGATCATGTGTGGGTCATTGCAGGGGTCAGTACCTATCGATCCTATGTGGGTCATTGCGGGGGTTAGTATCTATCAATCATGTGTGGGTCCGATGGCTTAGATGAATCAGTGGCTACATCTGATCATCTCTATTTTCTTACAATGAAGTATACTTGTGTGAGCCGAGTCTTGACTTCAATCAATATCTTTGATATGATTGAGTTTCTTTCCTATGTGGATTGAGTTGTGTTATCTTGTGTGGATTGGGTTGTACTCCTATGTGGACATGATCGAACTTGGCAGGGATGCTGAAGCCGAACGGGAATTGATGACTTAGGTATATTTATGGGCATATACTTATGTAGTGTTTGATGTTACTTCGTGATTGTATCTTTAATTTGTGGTTTATCCTTTGTGGATTTTGGGAGGCCTTCGGGGGTCTCGTGGTCCCTACTGAGTAGTGTATACTCACCCCTGCACGGGCAATGCCCGCACTATGTTGTGTTGGATGCAGACAACGGACAGCGCTGATCGCGGTTGAGGCTCGTGGAGCAAGATGGTACCTAGAGGTGGACCATAGGGCGGGATGTACACAGAGCGGATGGCTAGACCCGTGGAGCTGTGGAGACTATCTGTACCCACACTTCAGGTGGGAATTACTGAAGACGACTCGACGTTGCGGCTTTACTTTTAAGTTGTTGTACTTCTTTTCCAGTTTTACTTTACTTTTAGTTTGGGTTTGTATTCTGGCCCACTTAATTTTTCACACTTACTATTGTACCCATTTTTACTTAGTTTTTACTTCTCCATGCTTTCTCTGTGTGTTTGTTTTCTTTATAAATGCAATGCCTTCCCTTTTTTATCAAGAATTACACCTTGGTGCTAGTCGCCAACACCTGGCCTATGGAAGGCGGGATTGGGGTACTCACGGCACGAGCCCCGAGGATAGGTCATGACATACAATTTCTAGGGACATTAGTAAGGTTTTGAAATAGAGGATGATGCATCTTTTTAGGAGTGTACAATTTACATAGTTATTCATTTTAAAAAGGAACAATATGGTCAAAAATTTCACATGGTGCATGTATTGTAGAACCATAAACATATATAGTAGAATATACAGGAGGAAGAGTCCTATGTGTTTGCCTATTTGGATGGAGGTGTTTACCATTGAAGAATAGTGATATCTGGGAGAGAATATCTGAGATGTAGTTCTACATGGTGTGGTAGTTGTAAAACAATAACACCTTTTGAGGTATGTATTCCATTGAATTTTACTATAATATGTGTTTTTTAATCAATTATAATGGTTTTAGAGTTTATTAGTGGATGAGGGTAGTTCATATGGAAATTAGGTGTGCCTTCCAATTGAAAACTATAATCATTATCCAATCATGTTAGGAAACATTGTGTCATTTCTTGGAATAGTATAGTGGTTTTTAAAATCCTTGTTCATTCAAATACTCAATATGTGAATTACATATCGAAATGTAAATCCATGTAGAATTTTTATATTTTTTTTTCAATTATTAAATTAATGAGATATGTTTTTAAAAAGGATTGTGGATTACTCCCAGTAATTCTATTCAATGGATGACCTTTATCAAGGATTTTATTTTCCTCCAAGTGAATATCCTTCATGAATATCCGCCAAATCACCTTCAGTATATTGTGAATATAATTTTTAGTATGGCTGTAAATCTATCTCATAAAAATCATAATTTCATTTTTAATTAATTGGTATCTCCCTATTTGTTTATAATATTCCACATTTCTAGGGTATTCTTCTGGTTTTATTATTTCTAAAAGAATATAATGAATAAAAGGATAAAATTAAAGAGTAAAAAACTGTGGTTATAATGTAGGTATTTTAATGATTTACTATAAAATTATTATATTTTTATTATCAATATATAGTTTTGTGACACCGACATACCATGAAATTTATCAATTTTTAATGAATGCATTTTATGTTCCAAAATCCGAGAACATAAACCCCTTCAAGAGAAATGTTAAATCCATTGGAAATTGTAGATCATGACTTTATCCATCCTTGTGGTTTGATTGATTTTGGAGAATTAATTTCAGATATAAAATGAGTAATCCAAGTGGATTTGAGAAATGAGTTGTTTACTAAGAGTGGAGAGTTTGGTATTGTTATATTATGCTCAAGGATCTAAGTTGGGGGTTGGTAAGTGACCCATGTTGATCATGAAATTAATGAATAGTTATTTTAGTTACCTATTCACATGTTTGTAGTTATTAATGTCTTTGAATAGCTTTTTAGACTCCACATTGAAATCATTATGAATCTTTTTTAGAGTTAGTTTTGGCCACCATACATAGAAGTTCTGTGATGTATAGATGAAGTGCCTTGGGGAAGTCCCCCTTTGAACATGATATAACTCAATGTTTAGATTTCCTTGTCTAAATCCCTCAGAGACATATTTTATATTCCTATTTTCAAAAACATGAATTTTATACTAGGATATGTGATGAATTTGGAGTTGATATGGATTGTATTTTATCAATGGAATTAGGTCATGAACTAATTTGGGTTGTGATGGATTTGATCTATCGATCTAGGATGACAACAAAATTGTGTTGTGTTAGATTTGATCATTGTAGCTAGGATGATAGTTGATTTGATCCATGGATCCAGGGTGACTCCTGAATTGGTCTTACATGTATTTGATCAATTTAACATTGATAAATACTGATCTATATTTATATGGATTTAATACATTAATCCAAAATGCCTATGGATTTTTACTTCCATATATTTTATCATTATAGATGTGATTCCAATTTATTGTGTAAAAAACCAAATTTTTTCATCAAGAAAGGATGAATGTAGATTTTGGAAGCATGTGACTCATACCCTGGATTAAGTTGTCCCTTTTTAGGTTACTATGGATAGAGATTTCCATATTAGTCCTAAGCATGTGTGTCCAATCATGAATTTTACCATGGAACAAACCCACTGATTATTTATTTATTTATTTATGATGATTCATTTTGATTATGCAAAATATCATGTAATTATTTCATAGATTGGATATAATGATAAACGTCATTTTTTCTGGCCTACTGAGTGATACTCTATCACTCCATGGGCCACCTTTTGGTAGTTTAGTAATATTAATGAATACAATACATGATAAGGGAAATCAACATATAAATGATGCATGATTGGATAATGTTGGATGTATCATGGGTGTCTGGGACTAGGCTAGTGTTGGGGACTATTTTAATGGTGTTTTATAGTTTTTCGGTTTTTATTTTTTTGATATATTTTTTTAAATTACCTTCGTCATATGAATGACTACTTGAAATTGTCAATAGCTATCTTGGTATTACATGGTTCATGATTTTTTGTTTGGAATTTTCTAAGTTGTTTCGTTATGAATTTATTTTGATGTATTTAATTTCAATTATTTTAATTGTTGTTTCACTCTAATATAGGTGCAGAGTCTACCCACTATACCACCTTAGACACTCACTGTTAGTTGATACAATATGGTGTATAAGGATTAATGATTAAGGACATATTGTGACCACAAGTGCGTGAATTTATTGGTTTTATAAGGATATAGAATATTAAAAATCATAAGAATGGGAAATAATATTTATTCAAGAATAATTTATCTATGTAATTAGCTAGAAGTTATTTTCAAATTAAATTATGTATTAGAGTTGGATATTAAAAAAACATGTTTTCTCAAGAGATTTCTAATATTATACTAATTTATTTATTTAATGAATAATATAAAAGTATTAAATTACATGAATAAATATTCATTATTTGATGTTTGATAAAAATCAAGGAGGATTGACCTAAATAGTTTGGGACATATATGGAATTGATATATTTTATTTAATGTCATCAAAATAATATTAATCAATTTATTTAATGAATTATATTTACAAAAAATGAGATAATTAATGTAATAAAATTTTATTACTTCTATTATATGATTTGGGGTTTAAATATAATTAGGAAATTACTTTATATAAATTCTATAATAACAGATTACTAACACTATATATATACCGAGTTATATCATTTTTTATTATGTTTGAATAATTGAGAAAAAATGGAACTGTTCTCTCAAGAAAAGTCTATCAGGATTAATGATGACCCTATCATGAATTATTTATAGAATAAGAGAAAATATCCATCCTACCTCTCAATATTTTCTCAAAAATGTATAAAATTATTCATGATTGAAGTAATTATTATAAAGATAGATGAAAAATGATTTAATACAGTCATTATATCTCTGAAAGAACATTGTGTTCCATCATTAATATTTTGTTGGGAGTATTTCTTGATATTTCTAGGTGAAATTAACCTTTTATTATTCATTTCCACAAAGGTTTGAAAAAATGGCCAACCAAATTCATCAATTAAGAATTAAAAATCAAGATGAGGTAATTGTCATTTAAATTAATTATAAATTATAAGCGTTTAAAAGAATGTATCATAAATTTTTTGGGGTTAATTTTATATAGTGTTTAGTATTTATCTTAAGAATCAATTGAAAATCATTGTTTTGAATGGGTTTGATCACTTGTATTTTTACTTGGAACCATTAAGTTGTCTTGAAACAATAAAACATTTATTATTTCATTGATCCATTATATATTTGATTTATGGTTTTTCAATTTTATTTATTCCTTCTAATTTATGGATATTGGGATATTTTTTTCACAAGATTTTATAATACCATGAAAAATCAATGTAAAAATGAATATCTCTCAATGATACCATATAAAGGTATCAAATTATTTCAGTAAATGAATCAACTATATAGAGTGTAAGAAAAACTAAATATAATGTATTCATCATCATACAGAAATATAAATTCCATAGTCATTAGAGAACACTATCTGGGATTCATTAAATGACATAATTAATAATGATTTTGTATTGATTGCTAGCCCACACACATAATGATAGAGATAAACATTGATTATTCATTGTAAATTTAATGTAATGAACCATGGTTTTTCTATGTGTAATATGTGGATCTAATATGGTCAATGTATATAGAAACTAAATAAATTTTCAATTAATAAACATTTTTTATATTTATTTTCATTCAAGATACATAGATTAGGACTGATTAGATTTATTGTGGTTGGATATATATTCCTTGAAATAATATAGTTTTTGCAGATACACATAGAGTTCCACTTTGTGTAGAGTAGATGTCTAAAAATGAATTATATACCGGGTAATCAGTGTAAAATCCCTACAATGTAGAGAAAATCACAAAACATAAATTCCAAGATAATATTTTCATGTCATTCAAAAAAACACAATGAAAAGTTAGTTCTAGAAAAACTGAACTATAAGGAATTTAGAATCCCATACACTCCATGTTATGGTGTTCTAATTATGGATTACATTTCCAAGGATTTTCAGTGGGTCATCTGTTATTCAATTCATAAATTCATCATTTCTTATTTTATTTTCTATATAAGAAAATATATAATTGTAATACACATCTTGTACTTCATATGAATTGACAACCTGACATTGCACATACAATTAAGGCTTGTTGTGTGACCTAACAAACACATAGACTATATATCATGACCAAGTAAAACTGTCATTGTGTAATTACATGACATGACATATTTAAATAAATTTAAAGTAAGTACATAATAATATAAAAATATCATTCATGATTTTATTTACTCATGATTTCTTATGATGGTACACATATTGAAACATTAAAACACTAGAAATTGTTTTTATTTAGACACATAAGGGAAGCCACAATATTTCATCTAATAAACTTCTTATAAATTTTTAATCATGAATGAATTTAAATACATATTAGAAGGGTAAATATTTTTTCCTAAATTAGTTTACATCATATTTGATATTATTTTAAAGGAAATTTTTTTATTTCTAATTAATGTGGATTGGAAACATAAAAACAAATATGATTTATTATAAATATTAATGAATAAATAAATTAATGAAATGATTAATTAATAATTAAAGAAATATGATATTTGTAAATAATGAATTGAGAATATTTTGAGATATTAAAAATCTCGCATTGTTTCCGGCTTAGATAATCAATAGATTAACCCGTCTAAATATGTGTTTGTTTATAATAAATTAAAATTATCATTACATGTTTTTTTGATAAATATGTTATCAAAATAACTATAATGAATTATTAGTCATACTCTAAATTTTTTAGATGTGGTTCTACTTAATGAAGGATTATTTATGTAACCATTAACCTTGGGCTCCACTGAGAAATGTTACATTAACCATATATTAAGAAAGGAGCTCTAACATCGAAGGAGATAGTTCTAGACAAAAATGAGATGAAACCAACTAACGACATACACATGTTAGTAAAGAAATGATACAACTATATCAATTACCGAGTCTATAAGTTTCCTGTATAGGGTTATTTATTAGTTCATTATCCTATTAGTAAACCAAATAGATTTTAATGGTAATTAAGTTATTCTATAAAACCTTAATATGATAATTAATATAGTTTATTTGTCATATATTAAAGTAAAAATTGTTCCCCATTTTAATGAAAAATGTAATATTCAATGAATGTATTCATTTACATTTATACTATGGTTTATATTACATATTATAACATGGAAGAAATGATGTTTTGAATACCAAGTGTTGTATTCTTATATGCGAGTGGGGATTCAACACATGATGTCTCAAACTTAGTAATTTTTGATACAAAATATTTTTTGGAATGATATTCCAATTTTAATTTAACATGTTTATGGTTTCCCTAGATATTCCTATCTTTGTATGTGTGTATATTTCAATTATAATGTGATTATAATTAATTAAAATAAATAATTCTTGTCTATTAATCTTTTGAAAAAAACATGATGAAATATTTTCATAGAGATATATGATATGTTTGGTTTATTATGGGTTCATGAAATTAATAAATATGTTATGAAATATTATTTTCCAAGGAAGAAGATATATGATCCCTTTGATTAAAATTGATCAAATTGATTATATTAATGTTCAATCCAATTTATTGATGAGTTCATTCTAGGTTGTCAATGAATTATATTTTTTGCAAAAAGGTTAAGAAATAAAAAATTAAATCATCTTGATGAGATATCAAGGAAAATAAATTATATTACACATCATGGGTCAATATGAGTTTTTTTCAATGCAATAGTTACTACCTTTTCTATGGGTACCATGATCTGTTACTAGACCAAAATCAATGATAGATGTAAAAGATTCCTTATTCCATTGATAATGAGTCTTAGAGGGATATAAACTATGTATAACCAAGAATCTCATAAGAATTTTATTTTAATTTAATATAGGATAAAATATTATTCTCAATGGAAAGGAATAATATTTATTCTAAAATTACTAATTATAAGTATTCTATCACTGATTATATTGATATTAGTTATATATATATTATCCTAATATTGAATAAATATTCCTATTAATTAGACATAGAATAAAAAATTGATTTATTTATTGAATCTAGTCAAGATATTTAATTGTCTAAATAATTTTTTTATTAACGTTTCAATAAATAATGAAGACCATTGATGGGAATTGGTATGGGACTTGATGAAAATGAAATAAATTACTTAATTTCATTAAAATAAATATTTACCTATATATTTATTAAATATTATTTAAATATATTTTACATAGTAATAATCATGAAATAAAATAGATATTATTTTTTTATAGAGGGTTTACTTAAAATATAGAAAAAAAAAATGGATAATTTTTCTAATAACTAAATCTCTAACTGTATGTCTATACCAAATATATTATCATTCTTTAATTTATTGAGAATCATTTTGGACAATAAATAAGTTCTTTGTAAATATTTTTATCAATATCAATTAGTAATATCTCAACAATAATCTCAATAATAAGTGTAAGACATTCTCCTTCCACTCCAAACTGAGATATCAAGGTTAATAATTCATCAAGGTTGACAAAAGTATTTTAGTGATCAACTATGAATGATGTAATATGGTTGATACATCCAATCTAGCACTAGACGTTCCATCCACGGAATTTCCATGTTCTAAAGTCACATCTTGATACTTATATAATAATTTTACATTATATTATTCATGTAAATAATTGAATGAAAATTATTTCAACCCAATTTAGTATCATGTATTAAATAATCGTTCATAAGTAATTTTGGTTTATAAATGAATTATATATTTAATATTTTTAAGGGCTCATCTATTAAAATATTATGGAATTGATATCATCTATTTCTAATAGTTTTCTATAGTAAATAAATGGAATATAATGTTTCTCAGGGTGTTAAACTTTTTAACATCATCTTGAATAATTTAATGTTATCTAAAATATAGAGGATGTACATATTTTAAATGAATAAATTGTTATAATTTCAGATTTATTAGATAAGAATCCACAAAACTATTGATTTTTTATTTTCTAAAAACTAATCCAAAATGAAAAACATATATCTATGTTAACTTGTATAATTTAAAAATTTTAATTGGTGGAGTTTAAGAGAAAACTAAAAGATTAGTGTGATAATGCATTAACCCACCCATAAAATTTCACAAAAGGGAGACCTTGTCCTTTTGGTAGAAAATAATGATGGTTCTATGGGGATGTGCATCAATTATATTGAAATAGATGATATTAATACAAAAAATTGTATCATTTATCTGACATTATTTAATTAACTGTTAAACATCATGGTGATTAATATATTGTAATTAAATATCATTATTCAAAATATTATAAATAAAATGTGATGATAATTTATATAAAAAGTATAGAATTTTATATAAATTCTGAACATTATGAGTTTACGTAAATGTCACATTGATAATCTAATTATTCCATAGTGTTTAAAAATTTAATGAATTGACATTTCAATGATTATGTGTATAAATTTATTTGGGTATTTATTTATGACTTTATAACAACCACTATACTCTATGGCTTTTTTGAAAATTATTCTTTGATTTTTTGATACTCTTTGAGAAAATGTGTTATATTTGATATTAAATATATTAAATTGTCTCTCCATTATTTTTATTTATACAACAATATTTTCTCTATGGATGGAATATTATTTGAAAAATTAATGAGTAAGGCTATCAAAAAATAGACCACCATATAGAATATAATTGGGATACACATTAATATTATTTATCTAGTTACAATGAGTTATTTGATCAACATTTATTAAAATATTAAAACCCATTAAACTTTCCAATATATAATGTTTTAAATTCACCTAGTAAAATTATTCTGAATAATGATTTGATGAACCAATGATTGGATTGGTCAATGCACCTATGTTATCATTACCACTAGGAACAAATGGATTTTTAATATATAGTGAAGCATTAAATACTATAATCTCATGAATATATATATAATAGGATAAAGATATTTACTATTCCTGAATTAAATTTTACATCTTGGAACAAAAATATAAAACTAATAATCGTAACTTTGTAACAATATCCATTACATTTAATATAAATTGATACTACAACAATGGTAAAATATGTGACTTATATAGGTGTGAAAAATAATTCATGTGGATTTTCAAACATAAATAGCTCAATATGATCCAAAATAGATGTATAAATAAAATCATGGAAATTTACTTCATGAAATACTATAAAAATAATATGGAAAACAAAGTGGGTGATTTATTCAGTAGGAAGGATCACACAATTTTACTGATGAAGTGGATAAAAAATGAACAAATATTCATTGATGTTGTATTTTTTTACATGGAAATATTTATTAAATGGAAAAAATAATTCTATTTACATGATATTTTCCTTCCATAATTACTGAAGAGGATGGTCAATCCCTATCAAGATAAAACGTATCTAATAAATATGGTTATCTTTAGTAATATTTGAGTGACTTAAGGATATAATCTATGATAATGAGGGTATTAAGTATGGAAAGAGACAATGTGTTCCATCAATATATGGTGACAAAGGGATATTATTGAATTTATTTTTCTATAAAACCTCATATAATAATGATATAATAGCATTTAATAGGATATTTCTAACTGTGTATCCTTATGTGAGAAATATTTATGATGTTTCAAGACAAGTGATGTGAAAAAAACTAAAGGCGGAGGGAATGAATCAAATGGGTGTCATATAATCACTCCCTATACCAATAGAGAGGTAGAATAATAATAGACTAGTCTTTTTATTTTCATTCCATATATATTTATGATCAATGAAATAAAAAATATTTTATATTTCCTCATAGGTTTTTCATACTTCATCTCAGTAAGAGATGATCTAGCCCTTTAAAATCATGTATGTCTTTATATAAAAATTATTTTTAGGCTGTACTGAGAACTATATAAATTGTATCTTCTAGTGAATCTTATTTATGATCCATATTATAGATGATTCTTTATAATTCATTTATAAATTATATAAAATTGAGCACTAATTATCATCCTCAAATTGTTTTCTAATTTGAATGTATAGTCCAAAAATTTGAACACATATTTAAATGAATATCACATAATTTTTAGGGAAAATAGAATTGTAATGTTTCTTTTTTTTAATTTTTACATTATAATAGTTTCTATTCAGGAATCGAAATGACACTATATGAATCCTATTATGTGAAATAATTCCATTATTTGTTATGTTAGTAAAAAGTTAGAGAGAGTTGGGGAAGAACTCATTGATGCATAAACTAAAAAGATTATATAATTTTATAGTCATTTTAATTTGTCTAAAATTACATAGATGAGTAATTTAAATAGTGAGAGGAAGGGAATGGAATTATATGTATTAAATCTTGTAATGTCCTGAAAATTCCATATATATTTTTGTATTATATGGAATTATTTCGAGACCATGAAATCTGATGGCGCGCAATTCCGAGGCCTAGAGTGCCCGGAATGATCAGTAAAAGTTTTGATATGTTTTAATTAACACATGTAAGCAGTTTCCCTGAAAAAGAGGTATAACTCTTAAATGGTTACTCGGATCAGAAATCTGAGGGCACCATTGCATTTAGGATGGCGGATTTATCCTGGGCACGTCTTAAGTTTAGTCATCACGAGCCTCTTGTGAGAAAACCCAAAATGGAATAAATGTAAATAAAAAAATTAAATAAATTATTTTACATTTAAAATGCTTATAACTCACAAAAGGTAGCTCGGAATGAAAATCTAAGACTGCCGATGAACACGCGAGGGAATACTTTAATAAAGAATATACTAACTTAGGCCAGATCAAGCCACCAATGAATGATTGTTTTTAGCCATAAATAAAATAATTATGCGACAATAATTTTATTGTAAAATTCTTAACTTCAAAACGGTAACTTGGATTGAAAATTTTAAAGTACTTCTAGTTTATTTGGGGTGTGTTTCACTTAGGCAGAGCCTAACCTTGACCGGTGCGGGTCAAGGGTGACTGCTATAATTTTTCCAAACTTTTTTTTCAGATATGTTCTGTTAACGCTCATGCGGCATTATATAACATTTCAACCAGTGCACGGAATTGAAATCTGAGGGCATCAATGAACTCGCTTTGTTGATATTCTCTTAAAGGAGGTTTAACCATTATAGCATTGGGCTGAGAGAAGAAGTTGGTTTTATCATTTTTGATGGAGGATTACATAAAATAAATATATTTTATTTTAAATTTTTTCCCAACTCTCTTTTTGATGTTTAGTTGTAGGGAAGACCCAAACTGAAACCCCCAATTTGAATTCAAAGGTGGGGACCACCCGACCATTGAACACCCCCTTTAATGGGAGATAACTCTTGGTTTTCCTCCCATTGATGGGAAAACTCAATTAGTTTATCTAATAAACTTATTTGGCACTTCACCATTTGGTTGGAGGATTTTTTGCAAAAAGGGAGAGCTCTCGAGAACTTATAAGGATATTCTTTAACTAACAACATCCACTACAACAATGAGTGACTTCTGGAATTGATGAATGAGGAACTGACTTAGAGCGTCTTGTGGGAGTGATGAACGTCGACGTCCTCTTCAATGAATTTGTCTTATTCATCAGGTTTTCTCCAAGAAACAAGGTAGGGGTTTTTATATATGTTTGAATTTGTTTTATTGATTCTTAATATCCTAGATTCATGATGACGATGGCCAAAAAAACATGGCCAACGTTCCGCACATAAAACATGATCTTCTTTAGTTGTATTCATCATGCATTCTTTGAGCATTCTTCAATGCCTAATATTTATTGGCACTAGAAACATGGAGTTTTGCTGAGCGCGATATATGGATGCGATTCCATCAATGAAAGGATCACAAATATGTGATCATTTAATTTTTTGGGCTTGGGACAAAGCCACAATGGATCACAAAAGGAGACAGACAAATATTTATTAGTGCTAGAAACAAAATGTTTAATTGAGCATGTCATATGGACATAGAGTTCTCGACCCGAGGATAGAGAATCTATGGTCATCACATTTTTTAAGATTAGAACGAAGATGCGGTGGCCCATGGAAGGGGCAATGTGGAGGTGTGATTTTCGGCATGTGTTCAGGGCGCAACTCCAGGAGAAGTAGATGATGTGACATGCGGGGGTGGAGGACAATAAAGAGGCAACATCTAGGCAGTACAACAGTCCATCGATGTCATGTCTCGGGTAGCCGGAGGTCGTGGAGACGGTATGACCGTGAAAAAGAAGGAAAATTGTGTATGAAGATGGATGGAATGGATAGAGAAAAACTAAAATACGGTAATGTTAAAATAATAAAAAAGAAAATAATAAATTTATGTCTTTGTTTTTGGCGAACAACGAGGTGCTAGCATGGTTTGATTTATGTAGTTAAGGAGAAGTAATTAAATAAGTAATTAATAATAATACTACTAAAATATGGTTATTATTACTTTTGATCATAACACACCTTTTTGTCGACAACTTCCCCGTGCGACCTCGGTTTGATGAACCGTCTACGACAGTGTGGCCCTGACTCTGAGATAGACATTCTGAGTCAAATATTGGATGTCTTATTCAGGTTTTCCTATTGGGTACCTGAAACGCTAATGAAATAATAGATTTAATATTATTATTTAATCTTCAACCTTCCATATCTCTTGTGTGTGGCGTCCGATTTACTTGCTGTCAGTGGTGGGGTGATCCTGTCATTAATACGGTAGATTCAAGTCTAATGTTGGAAACTAAATTCTGTTTTGTGGCTCATGTCCACGAAACACCCCATATTATTATTATTATTAATATTATTATGGGATCTTGTATTCGACATATCTCCCTAATATGGTGTGGGAATGACGAAATGTCTTTGTTGGTGGGACCCTGAAATTAAGATGAATATTTAAATACCAATTTAGGATATTTAGGTCGAGGTCGGGGTTCGAGCCCCACAATGTCTGGTTCGTGCGTGTTGCGTTGAAATGCAAATTTTTTACAGGGTATCGGTTTTTGACAAATGGGTAGTACAACTTGAGTGTTTTTCTATGTGAATCATAATGGTGTGACCCGTTTGGTTATCTGGTGCCGTTTGAAGTATGACCGGGTTTGATCGAACACGATTCCAATTGTGCCCTAGGAACTAAAATGTCTATAACTTACAGACCGAACATATGGTTGAAACATATTCTGTTGTATTGAAACCCCTTTTATGTGTCTATCATTTGAGATAAATCTTCATGGGACTTCATGGAAGTTGGAGAATCGACCTGTGGATTAGGGACAGACTCTCTCGGAGATGAGGTAGACTAGTGTGGAAACCCAGTAGAAAGCTGTGACGAGAAGAGATCTCTTCCAGCGATCCTATATGGGTCAGCTCCAAGAAATCATGTGTGGGTAGGCTCTAGTGATCTGGTGTGGGTGAGCTCCTATCGATACTATGTGGTCATAGCTTCTTGCAATCATGTGGGGGTCAGCTTTAAGCGTTCCTGTGTGGGTCAGATCCTAGCAATATAGTGTGGGCCAGCTCGGATGATCCAAGGTGGGTTAGCTCCTATTGATCCTGTGTAGATCATCCCCAATGATCCTGTGTTGGTTTAATACTAGAGATCATATTTGGGTGAGCACCTATGGATCCTGTGTGGGTCTGCTCCAGTGATCCTGAGTGGTTCAACACCTAGAAATCTTATGTGGGTCTGCTCCTTGTGATCCTCTGTGGGTCAGCTCCACCGATCCTTTGTAGGTCAGCTCGAGCGATCCTGTGCGGGTCAGCTCCTAGCGATCCTGTGTGGGTCAGCTCTAGCGATCCTATGTGGGTAATATCCTAGTGATCCTGTGTGGGTCAGCTCCTACCGATTCAGTGCAGGTCAGCAGAAGAGCCTTTTAACGAAGTAAGATGATTTAGTAGATATAAATAATCATCTCTACTGTCGTACCTAAGTTCAACCTGGTGTGAGATGAGTCAAAACCACTACATTTCTTGATGTTTGATATGGATTACTTGACAACATAAGTATATGTATGGGCATATACCAAAGTAGGGCTATCGGTTATTTTCATACTTTGTGGGTTATCCCTTGTCGATTTTGCGAGACCTTGTGGGTCTCGGGGTCCCCACTGAGTATCGTTATACTCACCCAAGCACGAGATATGCCCACATCTTGTTGTGTTGGATGTAGATGAAAGACAGTGGAGACTGAGGATGAGGGTACCATTACTAGGCAGTGCTCGGAGGTGGACCATACAACATGTCGGTTCGTATAGGAGACGAGTGGACGTGGAATGAAGAGGAGTCGATCTGTACCTACCCTTCAGGTAGGAACCTTGGAGTAAAATCTAGTATCTATATTTTGAATTTCATCAGTTTTATTTTATTTTAGTTGTACTTGTATCTATACTATTGGGCTTTTATTCAGGCCCCTTTTACTTTTATGACTCTTTTTGTTATACAGCTTTCTTGTATTCATTTCTTGTTGTGTTCCTAGTTACGTGGGCTTACAGGTTATAAAGGAAATGCCTTCCCAGTTCTAGGGAATATGCCTTTTGGTGCGAGTCTCCATCGCCTAGCCTAAGGAAGGTGGGATTAGGGTAGTCACGACACAGTCCTCGGGGGATGGGTAATGAAAAAATGGTATCAGAGGAATTGGATCTACCATAGAAAATTGGAATCTGATCATTTAAATGGAAATATTGTTATGTTTAGTGGTTGTGGTTATAAGTTTAGGGGATCCAATATTGGTGTGGAGGTTGACATATCCATACACCAGGATCCTGACTTTTGATTTCTGACATAGTGCATGAAAACACTAATTGATTGTGTTTTTATAAGTTTTCTTGTGATTTACTGAGTCGTCTCACTAGGTATAACTTAATGACCATAGCACACATGTTCCTTATCAGGATTTTGTTGCGTAGACATCTAGCTAGGATTCCTGATATAGTACACGATGACAGCCCACCTAGTGGCAAGGCACCGGTGCAGGTCCCTCTTACTATGTTGGAACCTTTTGGGGGTGTTCCAAAAGCAACACCACCAGTTGGGAAATAGTTACCACCAGTCGCACTGGAAGACGATTCATTCTGACTGAGCACATTTTACAAGATCCAGCAGTAGAGGCCTCAGAGGATTTGAGGCGAGACAATTTTCCATGTAGTTGAGGGCTGGATGGAGGCGATTTTCTAGAGTTTTCCGCCTAGTTGAGACAACAAAAGAGTAGATGGTGATATTAGCTATTAGTATTTTCCAATGAGTGATCATGAGGATGGTATGCATAGTGATGAGGCTTCGGTACATGGATCGTTTCCCGAAATAGTACCTTTGGGTAGGTTGTCCGCTATATCATGGGCCGTTGGTCAGTAGTTACAACTGTCAGTACTGTTAGAGGACACATTTAGGCTTAGTGCCGTAAATGAGTTTCAACATTAGATTCGCCTCAGGTTCTGAGGTGATCCCGACTCATAGGTAGCTAAGGACTAACTTGAGGATGTGGTTGAGATTTCTCTAGAGATTATACTGCTTCAGTAGGATAATATGTCAGTAGCTCAGTATTCTTTGAGGCGTACCAAAAATTCCTAATACTCAATGAATATGATACGATCAGTGCTTCAGGGCTCGAACTATCGTGTGAGGTGGGTTTAAGTACTTCTGAGCATGCACTATTCTTTTATGCATTCCTACTTATGTTAGGGTGCTAGATAGAACCTTTGTGGTTGAATATTCATTGGCTGAGAGGATATAGCCAGTTAATGTTAGGAGTGGGAAACCAGGAAACTCACGCTAGTCTCAGAGACTTGGGCATGTAAAATGTTTTGAGAAGAAGATGTGTTAGGGATAGATGAATCAGTAGGGTAGCATAAGTGGAAGCTGAGTTCGGAGAGCATCATGAGGTGGTGTACATTTCGACATGTCACAACCAGCCACCTATGTGGTACCCACCAGGCTTAGAGAGCTTGATGAAAAGGGAAGGGAGTTGCTTCATACGGTCAAGGAGTGTGACCCAAGATATATAGGAATGATTCGATGAACGGTCTGTGTATACTACTAGCTGTAGTATTAATAGACATAGGTACCAGTCATTCCTACTCTCCATGAATCATGTTCATGACATAGAGTTTCCAGTTAAACCATTGATATGACCCTCATGTATGGAGATACCTTTAGGAGGATACTCGATAATCACACTTTCTCCGACAGTGTGTTCTGACCATTGAGGAGAGAGATTCGGTTGGAACCTCTTTGTGCCAGCGTCGAAGCCTTACGATGTTAGTTTGGGTATCACAGGACATCCACAATTTATACTCTGATTGACTGTATTAGGAAAAAATATTGTAGTTTATCTACAACATTGTAATGAGGTTTTCCTTAGTCGGTGAAAAAGGAAACACGGACAACAGAGGAAAAAATCTTGCATAGGAGGGTGTGTCTAATCACTCGTGAGTCGGCCAGCCTCATGCCTGTGGTAGTAGAAGTTTTGAGTTTTTAGTTCCCAATAGGAGTGGCAAGAATTCCTCCAGGACTATGACTTTGGGATAATCTATACTCTTGAAAAAGGGAACATGGTAACAGATTCACTCAGCAGTAGGTCGGGCCTGCAGCTGCTGAGTGAGGTGACATAACATCTAGCCGCTTTGCAAATATTCTTTGTGGATCAAGATGGACCGTCTTATCATCATTCTCTTAGACTCAATCCCCCACTTCCTCAATGAGTTATGCAGTTGCAACATGGGGATGCTGGCATCAAGGATCGAGGTGCTCAGATATACTCAGGGAAGGCACCTGATGGATTTTATAATGGTGGTAAGCACGTCGTCCTCTATAGAGGACATACCATGGTACCAGTATTACTATAGAAGGAGGTGTCGAATGAGTTCTATACGTCCCCTCTGGTGGTACATCCTTGTGGGGTGAAGATATACCAGGACCTTTAGCGTCAGTAATTGTGGCCAGAGATGAAGAAATCAGTGGTGGATTTTGTATCATGATGCCTATCTTGTCAGCAAGGGAAATCTTCTCGAAGTTGGAAGAAGTCTTATGCCGACATGAGGATGGAGATCTTGACTTAATACGGGTCTCACCTCGATGAGGTTTGCAGAGATTTTTCTAAGGGGGAAAGTTATCACCAAGTTATATCGGTCCTTTTCTGATCCTTCAGAGGGTAGGTGAGGTGGGATACAACGTGGATCTTCCACCATAGTTAGAGAGGGTGTGCATCCTCTTCCACGTATCCCAGATGAGTGGATATGTGCACAACCCATCTCACATCATCGACCATGACTAATTAGACTTAGATGATGGGGAATCATTTACAGAGGTTCCAGTGGAGATTGAGGATCAATAGGATAGAGTCCTTCCTGGATGATTGATTCCTTTGGTTCATGTACCTTTGCAGCACATGAACCTTCAAGAGCACATGGGAGAATGAGGTTCAAATTCGTGCTCAATTCCCTCTTTTAGATTGTTTTCCCCTTGTTTTGGATTTCAGGGACGTAAAGCTCTAAGGTTGGGAGAATGTAATGTCCCAGAAATTTGGTATAATTTTTTTATAATTATATGGAATTATATTGAGACTGTAAAATATGATGGCACGTGATTCTGAGACCTGGAGGGCCTGAAATGTTCGGTCGACGTTTTGTTAAGTTTTAATTAATGCAAATAAGTTGTTTTCCTAAAAAATTAGAATAACTCTTAAAAAGTTACTCGTATTAGAAATCCAAGGGTACCGTCGCGTTCAGGATGGATGGATTACCCTAGGTGCGACTTAAGTTTAGACGGCGTGGGCCTCCTGTGAGAAAACCCATAAATGGCATAACCGTAAATAAAATAATTAAATAAATTATATTATTTTTAAAAATATTATAACTCACAAATGGTAGTTTGGATTGAAAATATAATACCATCACTGAACTTGTGAGGGCATGCTTTATTAATGAAGATACTAACTTTTTCCGGTGCGGGCCACCAGTGAATGTTAGTTTTTTTTTCGAAAATAAAGTAATTACGTAACAATTATTTTATTGTAAGATTAATTTCATCTAAATAGTAAATTGGATTGAACATCCTCGAGTACCTCTAGGTTTTATGGGGCGTGTTTCACTTAGACAGAGCCTAACCTTGACTGGTGCGGGTCAAGGGTGACTGTAATAATATTTCTGAACATTTTTTTGGGTACATTCAGTAAACTCGCGAGCAGCATTATATAACTTTTGAACCAGTGCTCAGAATTGAAATCTGAGGGCACCATTGAACTCACATCATCTATATTCACTTAAATTGGGTTTAAACTCGACAACAGTGGGTTGAGAGAAGAAGTTTGTTTTTGCATTTTTCATGGAGGATTAAATAAAATAAATATATTTTATTTTAAATATCCTCCCACCTCTTCTATTGATGTTTAGTGGTGGGGACAACCCAAAATAAAAACCCCCAATATAAATTCAAAGGTGGGGACCAACCTACCCTTGATATCCCCCACTAATGGGAGAAAAATATTGGTTTTCCTCCCATTGATGTGCCAACTCAACTAGTTTATTTAATAAATATATTTGTCAGTTCACCTTTTTGTTGAATGATTTTTGGAAAAAAAGGAGAGCTCTGGAGAACATGGAAGGAAATTTTTCAAGGACGAACATCCACTACAAGAAAGAGGGACTTCCAAAATCGAAGAATGAGGAACTAACATGGGGCATCTTGCGGGAGTAACGAACGCCGATGTCCTCTTCAACAACATTGTCTTCTTCCTCGTGTTGTCTCTAAGAAATGAGGTAGGGGTTTTTATATATGTTCAAAT
Source organism: Viscum album (assembly GCA_963277665.1). NCBI lineage: Eukaryota > Viridiplantae > Streptophyta > Magnoliopsida > Santalales > Viscaceae > Viscum > Viscum album. Next base: position 1,304,424,854 of record OY728141.1, read on the forward strand.
TTGTTTTATTGATTCTTCATATCCTAAATTTATGACGATTATGGCCAAAAAAACATGGCCATTGTCCCACACATAAACCATGTTCTTCATTCTTTTAATTCATCTCGCGTTCTTCAACACCTAATATTTATTTGTACTGGAAACACACAGTTTTGTTGAGAGCAATATATGGATGCGAAGCCCTCGATGACAGGAATGAAAATATGAGATATTTTAATTTTTCAGGCTTGGGACGAAGCCATAATGGCTCACAGAAAGAGAAGAAAAAATATTTATTGGTGGTAGACACACAATTTTTCGTTGAACGCGACATATGAGCACAAAGATCACGACCCGATGATTGTGAATCTGCGTTCGTCACAATTTTCAAGATTAAAATGATGATATGGCGACCCATGGAAGGGGAGACTTGGCAGTGTGATTTTTGGCATGTGTTCACGGTGCGGCTCCTGGAGAGATTGATGGTGCGATGTGCAGCGATGGAGGACAGTCGGGAGACTACGTTTAGGCGGTACGACATTCTATAGGCACCATGGCTCGTGTTTCTGGAGGTGGTGTAGATGGTTTGTATGTGAAGAAGAAGTAAAATAGTGTATGAAGAAGGGGGAATTTGAGAGAGAAAACGTAAAATACAATAATGTTAAAATAATAAAAAATAAAATAACAAATTGATGTGTTCTTTCTTGCGTACAGCTTGGGGCTAACATGGTTTGATTTATGGAGTTAAAGAGATGTAATTAAATAATCAATTTATAATAATAATAAAATATTGTTATTATAACTTTTGATGATAAAAAACCTTTTTGTCAGCAACTTCTCTCTGCGCCCTCAGTTTGATGAATTATCTATGGCAGTGCGACCCTAAATCTGAGATAGACATTCTGAGTCCAATATTGGATGCCTTATTTGGTTATTCATATTGGGTACCTAAAATGCTCATGAATTAAAAGATTTAATATTATTATTAAATCATTGACCCACCATATATCTTGTGTGCAATGTCTGATTGACTTTCCATCAGTGGCGATGTGATCCTTTCATTAATATGGTCGATTAATGTCTAATGTAAGATACTAAATTGTTGTTTGTGTCTTGGTTCTATGAAACACCAAATAATAATAATATTATTATTATTATGTGATCATTTATCTGACATATCATCCCCATACATTGTCAGAGAGACGAACCGTCTATGATGTTGCGACCCTGAAATTAAGACGGATGTTTCAAGACCAATTTTGTATATTTATGTCGAGGTCAAGGCGTAGGCCCCATGAGGCCTGGTTCGCATTTGTTTTAGTGAAATGAAAATTTTCACCAGGTATATGTTTTGGACAAATAGGTAGTCCTTCTCGCATGTTTTCTTGGGTGAATTGTAATGTTGTGACCCATTTGGTTATCCGGTTCCATTTGAAGTAGGGCCGAATTGGTTCGAACATGAATCCAACATGGACCTTGGCACTAAAATGATTATAAAATACAGGCCGAACAATCGATTGACATGCCAACTATTGCGTTGAGACCCCTATTACGTGGCGATCCATTCAGATAATTCTTGAGTGGATTTTGTGGATGTTTTAGAATTGAGCAGTGGCTTGGGGAGTGGGCTCTCTCAGAGACGAGAAAGCCTAGTGTAGAAACACAGTAGCTGGATGTGATGAGAATAGTGCTCCTCCAGTGATCATGTGTGGGTCAGCTCTAGCGATCCTGTGTGTGTCAGCTCTTAACGATCATGCGTGGGTCAGAAATAATGATCCAGTGTGGGTAAGATCCTAGAGATCCTCTTTGGGTCATCTCCTAGAGATCATGTGTAGGTCAACTTTGAGCGATCATGTGTGGGTCGGCTCCTAGAGATCCTCTTTGGTTCAGCTCCAGCGATCCTGTGTGGGTCAGCTCCAAACGATCCTGTATGGGTCAGCTGTAGCTATCCTGTGTGGGTCAGCTCCAAGCGATCATATATGGGTCCGCTCCAATGATGTTTTGTGGGTCAGATCCTAGAAATCCTATGTGTGTCAGCTCCAAGCGATGCTGTGTGGGTCAGCTCTAGCAATCCTATGTGGGACATCTCCCAGCGATCCTGTGGGGGTCATCTCCTAGCGATCCTGTGTGGGTCAGCTCCTAGAGACCCTCTATGGGTCATCTCCAATGATCATGTGAGTGTCAGCTCATAGGAATCCTGTGTGGGTCATCTCCAGTGATTAGGTGTGGGTCATCTCCTAGCGATCCGGTGTGGGTCAGATCCTAGATATTCTGTGTAGGTCAGTAGTAGAGCCTATTAACATAGTAAGATGATTCATTAGATATAACTAACCATATATAATACCATACCTAAGTTATAACTTGTGTGATTTGAGTCAGAACCTATGTGTTTCTACATGTTTGTGATGGATTACATGATTACTTAGGTATATGTATGGGCATATACCAATGTAGGGTTATCTGTTATTTTCAAACATTCTGGTTTATCCTTGGTCGATTTTGTGAGACCTTGAGGGTCTCACGGTCCCTGCTGAGTATCGTTATAATCACCCTTTCATGGTCTATGCTTGCACCTTGTTGTGTTGGATATATATGGCAGACAATGCCGGCTGAGGCTGAGGGTACCAGGACTGGATAGTGCTTAGAGGCGGAGCATACGATGTGTCAGTTCGCAGAGGAGACAGATGGACATGGAGTAATAAGGAGGTGATACATACCTACCCATCAGGTTGTAACCTCAGAGGATGATCCGGTATCTGAATATTCCCTTTTTTCAGTTGTAATGTATCTCAGTTGTACTTGTATCTTTACAGTTGGGCTTGTATTCTGGACCCTTTTACATTCAACACACTTTTTGTTATACATTTTTCTTGTGTTCGTATATTTCTATGGGCTTGGTTATGTGAGTTTACAGGTTATAAAGGAAATGCCTTCCCAGTTCAAAGGAATACACCTTTCGGTGCTAGTCGACAGCCCCTATCCTATGGATGTCGTGCTTGGGGTTGTCACAGCATGGGTCTCGGGGGATGGGTTATGTCAAATTATGTATTCATGGATGTGACACCATGTATTTTTTATAATGTTTGATAGCAATGGAAAATTAAGTCAATATTATTTAAGACCATTTAAAATTATGAAAAGAATTTTAGAATTGGATTAATATTTATCTATGACACCCAAAATCTGTAAATTGCATAAAATCACCCATGGATTTCTTTTTTGGAATGATAATTGTTTATGTTTTGATATGGAAACGTAAGCAGACTGCATGGTGGTCTATTGTTATAATGTATAAGCACATCTTAATAATAATTTATATTAAATTATATTGAAATGAGGATAATAATGTAATAATAATTAGAAAGAAGGACCTGTTTCATTTTGTTTTCTATAATTATCTCCATCATGTATCCCTCAAACCATGTTTTTGGAATACATATATTCTGGTTAAGAACATTTTCCTATTACACAATAGTATCTGAAATAAGATAGTGGGTCCAAACATATCATTGTTTATCTCATTGTTTGTGATTTAAAATAATACCCCATCCACATAACCACACCTAATGAATAATGTTGGTACCTAGATTTATTTATAATAAGTAGATTTTAAAGATTATCGATTCAATATTGAAAGAGTTATAGAATTAGAAAAATAAACTAATGGAAGTACATAGGAAGAATAAGAACATAGAGGAATTAATATTAAATTTTATAGAATAAATAATAACATATTATAAAAATTTTCCTAATGAATTGGTTGATGAAAATAATTTTTTGGATTATATTATATAATGGTGGGATATCTGAACTGAGAATGTATTGTATTAAATTAGCAATTTTTTAGATAAATATGACATAAATCATGTTCTACTAATTTATCTTTTTATCAAAACACATTTACATATAATAAAATTAGAAATATTAATTAAAAATAGTAGATATAAGTAGTGTTATTAAACACAAAACAATATATGGAACAATCGTAATCATAAACTTGTGTGTATCATGCTGTAAACAGAATTAATGATACATAAACTATGGTATTATTATGTTAACAATAATAATTTGAACAAACATCATAAATATTATAATTGAAATATGCGAATTATTTTTGATATTAGAACAGAATTTATATATAATCGGTAATACAAAAATTTTATATGTAAGGAAACCATAAGAAATTGTTTATTTAAAAATATTTGTTTAAAATTAATAGCTTCCATTTATAACCGTTATTATAATTTTGTATTTCATAAACACCAAAATTTATAAAAACATATATACATTTAGTTTATATAAACTAATATATAAATTATTAAGATTCTATTACCATTAATAAATAAAAATCATACTATATATATATACTATATCATATTTTTTTAGATATTTATTTCTATATACATTATTCTAAAATTAAAAATATTATTTCATATCGAAAATATATTTCATAGAGGTAAGAAAAATTTAGAAAAAATTTACATGAGATTAAAAATGAAGGTATTGACATTACCAAATGCTGAATTTTGTAAAAAAACTTATGAAATATAATTTTTTGGTAATAATGATGTATAATATGAAAATATCCTCATTCTTATGTCATCATTATGACATAAAAATGTTTTAATAAATTATATAAAGTCATAATTATTCAAAACAAATAACTATTATTGAACATAATGTTTTTTAAATTAGTAAAGTTAATTTCCCAAACCTATCAAGTTGATCATTACGAAAAAATATATTTTATGATAAAAAATAATATTTGTTATGAATAATTATATTTTTTTCTAAATAATATAATTTTAAGGGTTTCAATATATGATATTTTAAACATTTATACAAAAATCGAAAATTTTATAAACCTAGGAATAAAATCCTTGTAAGTACAATGATTCTCGATTTTTCACAATATTAAAAGATAAGAAATTGTTTAGAAATTACTAAAAATTTCAACCTCAATTTTTCAATAAATAAACATAAATACTCATATTACTCTCTACCTTATATGTATTGTTATGATTTATCCTCACATTTTACCACCCATGATTCATTGATAAGACACTCTATATGATATCCGTTGAATCTACCTAGAATTTTCTCTGTAATTTTGGCCAAATTTTTTTTCCAAAAAAACAAAATAATATAAGGGATAGAAAAACCCCTTAATAAATTTATAGTTTTATAGCATAAAATCTAATGAATTAAGAAACATATTCTCAATATATGGGAAGGTATATAACAATATAAGGGATTATATATTTGAATTTTAGTTTTCATTATTTTTTCCTTTTAATTTAATAAAATATCAATATTTTATGTTACTGTGATTCATTATTACAAATCCATTAATGAATTTTGAATATGAATTTTTTCTTTTAATCTTATTGTAAAAACACCAAAATAAATTGTATTTAAATATGATTAATATTTTAAAAATAAAATTATTACATAATTTCCTAAGTCACTAAACGTTTAATTACGTTATTACTATTTAAATGCCAATTCAATGAATGTATTTCCAAAAACATAAAACATTTTAAGGGTACATTCCATTACATTACTAATATCCTATAATTAAAACTACAAAAATGGATATTCACCAAGATAAATATGAAACTAAATTAAATATGGATAACCTTATAATCCATATTTTCATTAATTCCATATTTAATAGTATTGATTTAATGATATGTGTATATTAGTGGCTCAATTGGGGAAATTATGATATGTATTATTATCTAAACATATTTAGATGATGGATAAATTTTACATATTATGTCAAGGGAGGCATGAATTTATAAATCCCATTTATGTGTTCGAATGTATTCTGATATGTACTAGTTTGTTTTATTAGGTTTAAAGTTACTCTATTATTTAATTTAGCTATATACATGGATTTTAGGATATGGTTATGATGGTTGGGACATGGATTTGATGGTATAATTATGTTATTCAGTGTTACACATATCATGATTTTGAATTAAATTATTTTTTATCAATTTAATTATTTATTTACATAATTATATATCCAATATATATATATATATTACACTTTTTAAATCCATTTGATTATTTATCCCAACTATAATACTTATGTATATATATTACCAATTTAATTTTTATTTTACTCTACCATAAATCGAACCTTTAAATTCAGCACTTTATTTTCTTCCCTCTCAAATTAGGATTCAATTAAGGGTACTAGGAATGATCTATCAATATGATTAGAGGAATTACAATTTTTTTATTGTCCTATAATTCCATACATAGAAATTTTGAATGTAATTGATAGATAATTTCTACTCCTTGCCTCATAAGACTACTAAAACATTATAATTTAATAATTTATCCATTAATATTCATTAGAAATTAAATAAAATAAAAAGTAAATCATTGATTTTATAGTTAGTTAAATTGAATTTTAGGAAATATAAAACATAATAATTTTAGAGTAAAAGGGGGGATAATTTTGGAAAAAGTGAGGGAAACTGGAAAATAATTCATAATATGCTTCGAATGAATATGTTTAAGGGAAATATAAAATGGGTGACATAATGTATGATAAATACCTATCATGATTATGAATTAGGAAACATAAAAGGAAATAATGATAACATATAATATAGGTAGAAATTGTGTGGGAGAGAAATATTGAAAGATAGAATGACATAATTAATGGGGAAGGACAAGAAAAATCATTACATGGAGTCTTGAAATGCTAATAGAACTCTGTTAAACTCCACAAACCTTGAGTAAATACTTTACAAATGATCTTACACAATTTAGAGGAGTGAAATTTGGTCCCACTATGGGTATAATGATTTATATACAAGACTACAGACAAGGATCAATGTAGATAATTAAAGTGATATTTTTATGAATTGTGGAGAAATTCATGGAGGAGTGTTGTCTATATTAGAATATATAAAATGTAAATTTGAATAAGGTATTGATCAATATAATATATTGGATGAAAACTTTTTATTTGACTAATTCCATATTATTATATAGGTTTATTGAAAAACTATATTGGTCTCAATGATGTTCAAATCCATCCAAAATTGAATGAATTCTTTAAAATTGATTATTTAAGGTAATGAATAGAAAATATTTTTAATATTCAATTAAATGAAAATTCAAAATAAAAATTCAAAATATTTATGATTAAATTCTACAAATTTATTTTAAATACATTATTTTACATATTAATTATATTATATTTGAAAAAAGTAATATTTTAGAAAATTTAAATTCATATCGATATCATAATGGTATAATGAAATTAATGGTTGAAAAAAAAAATTCTATATTCACAACATATCATAATTTTTAGAAAAATCCCAAGAATTATCCCTTAGTTAATTCATATATGATATTTTTAAAAATGATGTCCTTTATATCAACATCAAATTACAAATATTTTAATACTACTATTTAATTAAAATAATGTAAAACATTGGAAAAATAGTTTACATCCAAGAGAAAAAATTTCATTTTAAAAAATAGATCAAATTATAATTTAATATAGTAAATTAATACTTATATAAGTGATAAATAAATATTATTGAACAATTTACTAGGGTAATATTTTATGGTTATATTGTTAAAGTGTAATAATATGGTTAATAATTTATAAATTAGTTTAACACATTTATTATCAAAAATGATAATATTTTTATTTTTTTAATTATTTAAAATGTATTTATTGAATTATTATATATACTTTTATATGTTGTACTAATTGAAAATATAAATTTTTATTCATTCTATTATTTTCATCTATCCTTTCTTCATTTTATTTGAAAGAAATTATTCCCAATAGTCTTATAATAATCAAACAGGTATACAATCATTAGTCATCTAATAAAGAATTAAATATTAAATATTTTTCCAATAAATTTTCAATTAACCATTTTGATTTTAAATTAAATTTAATATCATTTTTCTTATAGTTTTCTTCATTTTTATATTGTTCTTTATATCCATAAAAATTTTAATGGACTAGGAAATATTGAATATCTAGTCGATTTTTTCTACTTGCCTTTTTTCCCTACCGTAATATTTTCAACTCTATTGGGAATATACACAATTCATTACTAATATTTCATATTGTGGTAGTAATATTATTTTGTTTAGTATTATGATAAATATAAAATGTTATACAAGAAATATATAAGATAGAATAATATTTCATATGTTATTATTTAGTTTCATTGCATTCTACCCTATTTAATAAATTTATCAATAAAATTTCAATCATAATCCTAAGTCATAAATTGATGTGTGTATAATTATAGAATTTCATCCTTAGTATCCAATGAAGTAACTAAATATAATGTATTTTTATATAGTACTCTAATAAGTTAAGTGGTATTAATTTTTAGAACATTATCATAATTATCAATGAATTCCATTATCTTCTATATCAGAAAGGTCCATGATCCAACTCTAACACCCCTAGATTAATTACACACGAAGGAACTGGTATGGACTTCAACAAGGGTGATTAATTGAGAAAATTATGTTATTGAGACATTTTATAGGAATGTATAAGTTAATTGGCCATATCTCCAGAGAAATCCACAATAAAAAAGGGGCCTTTCAACATGGTACATAAAATTCCAAATTTATTGTGCCTATTAATGATATTTTATTGAGAAATTAAATGATATAAAGAATAAAAAATATATAAAATTAACCCCTATACATTATTATTCATATTCCACATCATCTTTATCCAATATACTTACATATGATACTGAATCAATAATACATATGTTATATATTCTTCCTATTAATGTTGCAATAGCTTCTATTTTCTATCCTCATCCTAGTATATTTTAGTTCAACACTTATTTCCATAATGTTATTTAAATGGAATAATATAAATGACTGAGTTGGTGTTATTACGGTATGAGAACAATACTAGAATAACTTTTTCATTTCCAACCTAAACAAATGTATATCGGAATGATTTAATCAAGTTCTCAATAATTTTAATGGTGTTTTATTATTGATCATCATTTTATGGTTTAAATATTTAAATAATTTAATATAATTAATTTAATTACATATAAAAAATGATCTAGATCATTTATGTAGACATTGAATGTTTATTAGATATAATCTTTAGTGTCATTTTATACAACCTTTCATTTTAAATTAATATAAATCTTGTAATAATAATGCAATGAGAATTAATCATGAATAAAGATTTTGTGGGTTTTAATTATAATGATATCCTTGAAATCATATATAAATTCATATCATTGTAATTTATTTAGATGTCTTGCAAAAAATTACATGGTGATGTTCTATAATTTTCATGTTGTTAATATTAAAATTTTTATCATCCCTTAGGGATTTTTTCTTTCTACAATAATATTTTTTTATAAAAAAGAACCAAGATTTATATTTTTAAATCTTCTTATTTTTATTTTACAATCAGATGTAATATAAAAAATATTTACATATCATTATTCTAATTGTGTAGATATAGAACATTAAACTCTAGATATATTCTAATATCTCATTATTTTTCATATTTTTATGTGGTATACATATTGATATAACATAACATACAACACCATCTTTATAAGGGTTTAAATAAAATTTCTAATTCCTTATTACATTGAACTTGTTTTTAACATTAGCATCATCTTTGTATTCCAAATTGAACTTCTCCTCGATTGATAATTGTGTTATCATTTTGTAAATGTAGAATGATATTACTTACTTTATGATTCCATAGTATATAATTCTCATTAATAATAATTACATGATTAATTAAAATTCATAATGTGTACATGGTTAATGGAACTTTTCATCAATGAAAATTAGATGGTTTTTTCATTTATATAATTTTAATTAAATGATATGTAATATATGTTGATACTTTCCCACTATATTAACTGGTTTACATTGATCTTTTTTTGAATGAAATAAACACTATAATTTTATTATCAGTTTATATGTCACATATTTTTCCAAAGATAGTATGCCTCCAAATAACCTTGAAAATGGTTATATATTCTAATACTAAATCCTGATTTTGATATTTTTTATTTTTCACCTAAAACTGTCTTGATAAAAATATATCACTCTATATTTTTTCATGTGTACCAAAAAATTACTTCTTTGAAGATTCATTTTTTATCCCAAATTCACCCCTAATTAAGTGTCATATGATTTTATCTATTATTAATGAAATTTTATTTATCTCCTTGATTTGTCTTAAAATTCAAATTCCATATCAAATTATTAAGCATTAATTGTTATATTAGTTAGTGGGTTTGATAATCATGATAGATTTCTCAAATACCATCTAGAGTCCCATTGTAATTTGATGAAATTTGGTATCTATTTTATATTTATTATTTTTAACCTAACATTAATTATATAATTATTTGATTAATCCATTTATATCCATTCAATTTTGATAACAATACCTAGTTTTGTATATTTTTGAGAAAAATTAAAAATTATTTTACTTTAAAATCAAAATTTTTATTTGTAATTTAGTCAACAAAATACCCATGAGTTCTTCACGGTCATCTTATATTTTTTAATATATACTAATATCATCTATAAAAATAGATTCTTTTGACAATTTATTCCCAAAAATACAATATTAATTATGTACATAAATATTTCTGTTGAATTTTTCAATCAGGATGGAATCATTATAAACTCATAATATCCATAATTTTCATGGGTTTTTTAATAAAAGATCACTATATTTCAATGTTAGTTGATGTAATCATCATGAATATTGGTCATCAAAATATAATATTACTCACATAGGTTATTTTGAAAAACATTGATTTATTATAGATGATAAATTTTATTTTCTTGATCATGTTATGATCAATATTTACAATTCAAAGATCTACTAGACTATCCTTTATGGGTACAAAGTGGACTGAAAACCCCCATGGAGAAGTATACAGTTTTATTAAAGCCCTGTATATGTAATTTTGAACTTAAAAATTATACTTATATTTTTCACAGTGGTCCACTATTTAGGTATTTCTAATATTTTTCTATATAAAATAATTTTTTATATTGATAAATCAACCTCTAAATTAGAATAAAGATAATGAAACTCATAAATAATAGATGAAAATATTATTTAATAAATGGAATTATTTCAATGATAACTATTTCCTTTCCCTCAATAATATTAGGAATATAATATTAATTACAAGTAAACAGTACTCATTCCGGAGAAGGAGTTTCTAGTGGAGTCTAATAATAATCCTTTATATTTTATAGAGATTTTGGATGATTTTGGACGTGGAATAATATTTCTCTCACAAATTAATTGGTATTTTTTCTCTATGAGAACAACTAATCAATCCTGGATATATCTATAAACAATACTAAGGGAAGCATAGCTTTGTTCATAGATATATTATTCTAATAAATTTTATTTTTGGATGATAATTATACTTGAGATGAAATTATTATAGTGATGGGGTTTTTAATCATTACTGTGGCATCCATTTAATAAGTCAATGTATGAATAAGTCTTCAAAACCTGTTTGATATGAACAAATGCAAATATATAGGGACCACATATTCTCTCTCATGTTATCTAGGTTATTATATATTTTACTCATTGAAAATTCTCTAAAACAATTTTCATGGTACAATTATTAGTATAGTGTCTACGATCATTATAAAAGTACAATTAGAAAATGAGGTTAGTTTTAAGAATAACATTATTATCATGTGTAGTATTGATTAGTCAACTTAAATCCGTTAAATAATATTTAACATGATTCCCCAGTTTCCCACAATAATGAATATTCTAATTCATTTTAGGTGATTTCTAGGATTCATATTCTGTAACATTAGAAATATTTCTAGTTGTTTCATCTTCCTTCTATTATGATTATCAGTTTAACCCCCATAGTTAAACACTATGTGTCTATTATAATATATTGTCATAAGTGACCATTATGATTCAACATTTCTAATCACTAACATAAGGGAACATTGAAATATTTTATCTTATTATGAAGTTCTAGGAATACGTAAATGTTTTTTAATATATGTTTTCAATCCAATAATTATATGTTCAACATTTATTTTGTGTTTAATATAATAATATAATTTATAAATTTTTTCCATATTATGTTCTGAGGTTACATAACATTAGACACATCCTCTCACTGGTTGTGTCTATAAAATAACATCTAAATTTTAAAACAGTGTCTTAAGTAAAATATATATTATTAAAATGTTTTCATGAATTATTTAATTCCCATTGAGATGATAAAATTCATGGGATTGAAATTATTAATTATTTCCAATTTTGTTTTAATTATTACTGTATATTGAAAAAATCACATTATCAGACACTCTTTATTAAGGGAATGATAATATTTTCTCAAATAATTGATAATTTTATATAAGAACAAGGGACAATATGATCCACTACAATACGGTTTCTTCTATTAATTTTTTTGACTCAGCCTTAATTTGAGTCATCTTTATTGAAGTCATGAACTTTAAAAAAATAATTTTATTATTCATTGGATGATTTCATTTAAAGAATTCTTATATAATTTTCTCAACATATAACTCAATCATGTTATGAATCTCATTAGGGAAACCAAATCAATGACCATCACATTGGTTGTTAACTCAATTCCTTGGATTTCAAGGAACTAAAAAATGACGTTATTAATCATAATACTTATAATAATACAAATATAGTAGAAAAATTATGATCATTGATTGAAAATATATTGTCTTAATTGAATAATATATCATACTAAATCCTCATATTTGAGGTATGTTTTTTGGATGTACAAGATACTATGTTCTATAACCTAGTATTAAAATACAAATAAACAATAATTTCAAGGATATTATATTGAAACATAACCTTTTGAAATAATAGTAAAGAAATTTAAGCAAAAACAGATATTAATAATTCCCTAAATTATGAGGTTCAAGTTCATTGTCAAATTAGGAACATTTCATAAAATGTATAAATTAACTATATATTATTTAATTTCATTATTCATGATTTGATCATAGATAAAATTAATATCATATTTACACATAGGATAACATGGGGTTATAATAAATAATTTTGTCTTCTATAAAACCTAGAAGTCATATAAAATAGTAAAAAAAGGACGACGTAGTATAATAGTAAATAAATAATACATTGGAATTATAAATGATAGGGATTATAATTTCTCTCATAGAACTATTAATTAATGGAAATATTATCATATAAGCCCAATACTCGTTATAATCATATGAATGTGGAACAAGAATATTGTATGACAACATTATTATATATTAAGGATCACCTATAGGGAATTAAAAAAATTGTTCACATATCACTACCAAGGCATCAAAGACATTGGTCAAGGATCTCCTCTAAGTCTTCAAAAACATGGCCCAAGGCTCACTCAAAATTCATAACAAAATGATTTCCTAATATATAATGAGATAATAAATTGATTTTTATGTCTTATAAGTTTGATAACACCCATAAACAAAACATATATATCATAAGAGTGTCACATATAAGATAAATATAAAAAAAAAATCAATAAATAATCCCATGAAGAAGAAATGGGTTATATAATTACCCAAATTGGTTACTAAAATAGTGAATCATGTATATATATATGTTTTAAAGGAAGCATATCTTTTTGGAAGTTAAAAGTTTATATTTAAAATATTATAAATTTCATTATGAATTAAATAATTGAATAAATATAGGCAAAAAATAATAATAATAATTTTAGAAAATTAGTGTGAAACCTAAAAATCATCATAAATTATATTTTTATGGCTCGAATTTAGAAAAAAAATACAAATGGAAACATAATGAAATAAATATCAATACCAAAATGTTGAAATTGGTTTTTAAAAATATGTAATGTAAACATAAATGAAATTTTAGATGAGGATAATAATGGAATATAGTGTTTAATGGAGAATATTACCTCTAGAATGCGGGATAATAAAAAGAGAACCCATATCAAAGGTCCTAATATACTTTTAACGATCCTATAATATATCTATTCCATGAGTTTACTACTTTTGATTATTCTTAAATCCTTTAGAAGAGGAAAATTAATTCACATTTTAAGCTTATAGATATGTTTTGGTAAATTTATATTTTTATTTGGGAAGATTGTTTGAAAGTAATTACTCTGTGATATGCACGAAAAGAGTGGATTATGAGTGTTGATGATGTTAAAAAGTAGTAATATTTTTAATAATATTAAAAATTTAATTATAATTGCTAAATACTTTGAAATTATGGATACCGGTGTCATTAAAAATTTTATGATTAAATAAATAATGAATTTATAAAATTAAAATCCATTAAAAACTGAATTAGATTATGAAATATATTTTTGAATGTAAAGAATTATATAAGTTTTTATCAGAATAAAGAACTTATTTAGCTTTTAAAATTTCAAATATATTTTTATAAATTCATCATGAAAAACTAAAAATAATTTTACTAAAACTTTACTAAATATTATATCTAAAAAATTTATATATATATATATATATATATATATATATTTCAAATTATTATAAAGATGATTTTGAAATAGTTATAATACTAAATAAAAAAATATCAATTTCGTAATCAACAAATTAATTATTTAAAATCCAAAAAAATAAACCAATGTATATTACAATGTGTTGATTCAATAAATGATCTCTATTTAATCCTGATTAAAATCTATATTTCTGAAATTTTACATTTTGAATAAAATCACTTATCCTAGGGAAAAACAATATTATTTCAAATAAATTGTAAATATTAATCTATGAGTGTCTCTATTCTATTAATTATTATAAAATTATTCGTATATGGTTGATAATTTATTATTATAAATATTTAAATAATGATATTATTATGGGAACACATAATAAAATATTAATTTAATAATTAATATTATATTAATAAGATTAAATTTACACTATTAAAATTTATACTTATGTGTAAATTATTTAATATGAATTGATAAATCTTGTTGTGAAATTTTAATCATTATCTTCAGATTATTTCCACCCTAAAATAAATTTTTGATAATTTTTTTTGATTTTTATTGTTGTAGTTTACATTTCAAGTGTTATTTATTAGTAACAATGGTCATATACTTTTTTTATCAATCATATATTAATTTTACTTCCAATAAATATCATATATATTAATTATATACATTTTTGTAGACATATATAAATATTCTATATAAAAAAATGAATCACACCATTATTGGAGATTTTTAGCCATACATAAGAATGAAGACAATTTACATTTTTGGATGCAGGGAATGAACGAAAATTACAGAATAATTCACCCTTAAAGAATAATTTTTATATAATAAATATCATATATATTCATAAAACCATTCCTTATAAGAATTCATGGACAAATAAAATGAAAAATGAATCAGATTACTTCGTGGAGGAGAAAGTCCACACGTACATGAAAGTGACCTTATCATTTTCCAAAAGATTAGAAGGTAAGAAGGTATATGAGATATTATATATAAATAAAAATAATTTGTATATAATATATATATATATATATATTAAATATATCATTATATCTTTCTGTGATATGAAATGATGGAAAAATAATTTCATTGGTTTGGGTGGTTGTAATTCACGGTACACATGATCGATGATTTTATTTCCCATTTTATGAAATAGGAAATATATATATATATATATCTGTGTGTGTAATTATAGTTACATAATAACATATGATTATATGGTATTTTATTTTATTTTATTGTAATTATAAATAAATCGTTGAAGGTGGTGAAATAAGAAATAAAGTAAACATTGTGAGGACAATTTTATTTTCTAAGGAAACCTCTTTTAAATCCCAAATCGAGTCCCATAAGTTTGTTATTTTGTGAAGAAAATAATATCCGTAAAAAATATAATTATGTTAGGATGATATTTTGGTAGGTTTTGGTGTAGATAAATGACTTAATATGTTTGATTTAGTGAGGGGAAGATGTTCCCATTTATTATTGAGGGGAGTGGAAAACATGTATTTTTTAAAACATTTAATGCAAAGATAAGTCACATTCCTCAAAAAAAATATACAGAAAATATATAATATAGAATTTTCTAAAGATAATTTATAAATATTACATAAAAACAACATTTTAGAATTTTTAAAGTCATTTTAACAATGATCATTTTATATTAACCCATGATAAATATATTTTAACTTTAAAAATGGTAACTTATTTTAACTACTTTTACCATATTTTATGACAAAAAATTATTTTGAAATATTCAATAAATATTAATAATTCTGATTCTGATTAATAATTCCATTTTTTCAAATTTAATTTATTGAAGTGAAAAAATTATATTTAATATCAAACTCACAAACACAGTGAATGTGGTTTTCGAAGAAATTTTTTTCCTATGTATTAAAAGTTTTAATATCTAAATTATACATATATATAATTATATTGAAATTATTTTGATTAATAATAATATAACTATAATTATATTTCATTGAAAACAAATTTAATATTTAATGGATATTTTCAAACGCTTTAAATGAAAAGACAATATTTGTAAGGACCTAAACATTCATTAATAAAAATTCTTGTTGATCTAATTAAATATAATTTTATGTAAATTGGTTATATAAAATATTCACATCCTTGGTTTTTTGTTTTTAGATTTCAAAATACCGTTAATAATTATGACCTTTACTAACATAGTTGTTGAATAGTTTTAACATGATTAGTATAAATATATGGCTTTAACAAATCCAATTTACTCAGAGAAATGCAGCGATGACCTCATACAATATAATTTCTCAATACAATGCCCATTTTTTGGAGCTAAACTATGATGTGGCATCACTGGGTTCGCTCTTGACCGGGGCCAAGATAAGCTTCAACACTTTAACCTTGAATGGAACTTCCTATGAAATAAGTGAAAGCTAATATAGATTACCACTCGAGAGATGTTATTCGAGCCACCCCAAAAGTCTATCACCATCATACACCTTACCTCTAGTCGTATGCGGATGTAAAAAGATATTATGTAAAAATACCTTAGCACTATGATTATGTGCATTATTTTTGTATATAATAAATAATATAATTAATTTTATTATTATTACATTGTAAATAATTTTAAATCACAAATAGTATTTTAAGTTAATATTCAATATAGTAATCTATTCTGATAAATTAAAGGATTTTTTAATTAAATAATATTTTAATAAAATATTATTAATAAATTTATTTTTATTAAATTATTTTATAAATGTTATGAATGCATTTGCGACTACTATTGAGGTTTCAAATATGTTTTCTGTCAAAACACGTGAATTTTTTATAAATGTTTGTTTTATTTGAAAAATAATAATTCAAATATATGGGAAATTATTTAGATAAAACGAATATTATTTTTGGAATTAGGACATTGAAATTATTCAATGGTGAGTTTTCATAATTTTCTGAGACCGTCGAATTTTTTGGTAAAACATAAATACCATTTAAGGGTATAATGTGTTTTATGACATCGTAATGACCTAATTATGATGTCATAAAATACTACAAATGGTATTTTCAGATAATATATGTTTTACCATTATATTTATTCTATTTCATGTTTGTTTTATTTATTTTGCAATGCATTAGTTGACCCTCCTGGGGTTATGAAATATTTTAACCTTTTAATTTTTTTTTCCTTGAGAGTGCGACTAACTTCCACATAATCAAGCATAATATTTTATGAATCTTAGCCATTTTAGTTATAAAATAAATTTTTCAATCCCTTTTATCAAAAACCACGTGCAAAAACCATGGGTTGGTTTGTATTTTTGATTAGTATAATGTGTGGTTCCCAAAACCTAAATAATAAAGAATTCCCTCTCCCTTCCTATATAAAAACACCAAAGATCCCACTAACTCTTCACTCAAATTCATTATAGTTCTTCCAAACACATCCCTCCAGTATCTAGAATTCTCCAAAGTCACCCCAAGCTCTCAATAATCCTCTCTCAAGATCTCCCAATATATTGGGATCACACATCCAAGTAAGGGATTTATTCCTTTCCCATTTTTTTCCAAATTTCATTATGGTGTTATGACCTTTTATTTTCAATTAAAAATGTTTGGGTAATATTTTTAACCTCAACATACTTCCCTTTTTTGTTTGAATGATTAGAGATCCATTTCTCTCTCATTAATTCCTCCCATGTTCACCTGTTACCATGCAGACATTCCGTAAGGAATTTATTTCTTCTCATTATGTTCATGAAATTTTCATGTATTATGAATATAAATTTCATTACATATGTTGTTACATGTATCCATATAATCCCCTTACTATACATCTCATGTACATATGATGAGATACCCCTTTTTCTCTCATAAACCATTTTTATTAATTCGTATGTCACAACGTTATTCTATAGAAATTGCCCCGTAATTTTCCAAGCCAAAGTCATTGTGTAGTGAGTATCATGACCATTTCTCTGTCAAGGGTATTCACCGTTATGAACATTTACATATTTATTATAATGTTTCAGTTATGAATTTAATATTCCTTTATCATCGAATAAATGGTGATGTTTAATGTATCCATTTTATATGATCCATGTGGCACACTTATGCATCAAATGAAATGAATAAGAGGGGTCCACCTATATTGGACTCCAATGCATTAGATAAATATTAGTATAATGATTTGTTATGGGCAATGAGAGTTAACTCAAGCTCCACTTTCAATGATCCTTGGCTCATGCTAAAATCATGTTAAATATTGATGCCACATTTCCATGTTATGATCATGCCTTTATGTTCATGTTTCTCTTATGCTCTATTGAAAATACTATTTCCAACCTTGTATTGTATACTTCATGTAATTCCTTTCTAATACCTTATTAGTTCTTTATACCTCAACATTTTATAATGTATGTCCCCACATTATCCCATTCAAGGCTAGGTATTAAGGAATTATGTGGTCATGAAAAATAAGTTTTCAATAAGATGTTGGATTTTATGTTTTATTTTGTTCTGTAATGTTCCTAAGACCCAAAGAAACTAGTCCTCTCAATCATATATATTGTATAAAGTGAAGGTTTTATGTAATAATTTATGTGAAAGTGTAAATTAATGTGAAGGGTTGTTATATTTGTTGTCAGAGAAACGTTTAACCCCCCACCCCCCAAGAAAGAACAAATCGCAATCGAGAGCTTCATCAGACAAAGGATAACTTCTTTTAAGGGATAATTTGATCCCTCTATTGCCTAACAATGGATAAATTTCATTGAAAAGATCTTCTCCACCCTTCAATAATAGAAAGATGAGATGGTTCTTTTCGATGCTTATTATATAGAGGGTGAATATGATCAATGGTGGACATTGGAAAAAAATATATGAAGCCTGATGAGTAGATTGAGGTGTTTTAATGGAAGGATTTCTGGAAAACAATGGAAAAATATTTTCCTCACACCCGCAAAATTAAGATGGAAAGGGACTTATTTTCCCTCAAGAAAAAATATGATGAATCCATCAAATTGTACGAGGAAAACATCTCAAGGATTTCACGATATGCCTCTGGAATTCTTGTTACCCCTGAATGCAAGGTTGAAATCTTTTTCGTTGTGCTAAAAACTAGCCTACGGAATGTCGTAATGATCCGTGACATCGAGATCTATGAGGAAATAGTCGATGTACCCTCAAAGTCAATTTAGAGATTGATGAATCTCAGGGGAATAATGGGGATAATAAGGGTATGGTGGAATTTAATTCTGGTGGTCTGATAGAAAATTTCAATGGATCAAAGATAAACTTGCACCCCACATGCCCAAGGTGTGGAACGAAGCACCTTGTAAATTACGTAAGGGTGATGAGGAAATTCTTTAGGTGTGGAAGAGAAGGGAACTAGGACATTAAATGACTAAAATAAAAACACAAGGTTGTTACATAGGAGAATAATATTCCATTTGAACCTCAAATTGTTGTTCATTACTTCAACTGGAATGAACCAGGGAACCTTCAAAATTAGTGCCCTAAGCCAAGAGTTTTTTGAGGCAACCAAAAACTTCCAAGGAAATAGGGGTAAGCTTTTTCCACCACTACTGCCTAGGTGAACTCCAACAATGAAGTGGTGATAGGTATGCTAGTTATTCATTCATAAATAGATAATTCACTTTTTTATTTTGGTTCAAAAGTTCTTTTTTATCCCAAAAGTTTAGTATAACAATCCCAACACCCCCAAAAATCAGTGAAGTAAAGATGTCAGTGAGAACAGAAAATGGGTAAATCATTGCAACGCCTAAGTCTAACTCATCCCCTATCACAATTTTTGGATTTTACTTCCCAGAGAACCTCTACATACTCCCTCTGGTGGAATTTTATTCTATAATCTACCTGGATTGGGCTTCCTTATATTGAGCCAAAAAAACTTTCCATGAGAGGGAAGTAACTCTCCGTATGGTAAATCGAGCCCCAATTCTATACAAGTGCAAAGAGAAATAAGAATAATATTTATCACCATTATCCCATGAGTGGATATTACTACCATATGAGAATGCATATCTAGATTAGATGATTGAGTCTATGAAAGAAGACATCCTTGAAGACATGCCTATTGCGAGGGAATTCACTGATGTGTTTCCTGAGGAATTTCTTGGTCTTCCCCCTATATGATATGTTGGATTTTTAATTGATCGTATACCCCGAGGTGTTTACAATATCCAAGACTTCATATTTAATGGGTATTTTGTAGCTTGAGGATATCAATAAACAACTATAAGGGAATCTAGATAAAGGGTTTATATTCTCAAGTGGAATTCCATGGGGTGAAGCAGTCCTATTTTCCAAGAAGAAGGATAGGTTAATTCCCTTTTTCATTGATAATCGTGAGCTCAACAAAATCACAATAATGAAAAAGTATACTATATCCCAAAATTATTATCTTTTCAATCTTCTAGGGGTAGAACAATACTTATCCAAGGTGGATTTAATGTCTGCATATTTTTATGTAAGGGTGAAGAAGGAGGATATACCAAAAACAATTTTTCGTACAAGGTACAGGAACTATGAATTAATTGTAATGCCTTTTAGACTAACTAATGCTATTGTAATCTTCATGGAATTGATGAATAGAGTCTTTAAATATTACCTCAACAATTTTGTAGTCATTTTTATGGATAATATGCTAATATAATTCAAAATCTAGGATGTTCATGAGGACCATCTATAAACTGTACTAGAGAACTTTCGAAACAAAAATCTCTATGCAATGTAAAAGTTGTTTGAGTTGTAGTTGAAGGTGATATCATTTATAGGTCATATCATCAAAAGCAATGGGATATCTGTGGATCCCTCTATGACAACTACAATAGAGGGATACCTGAGGCCGATATCGGTAATGGATATCCAAAGCTTCTTGGGGTTAGCTTAATATTATCACTAATTTGTGATAAATTTCCAATGAATTTAAAAACCTCTTACCAAGAAAAATTACAAGGGAGTAATGTTTTCTTGGAGTATTGAATGATAATAGAGAATCAAGGAGTTGAAAAGGGGGATTATCATTGTGCTTTTTCTCACATTACCCAAAATTGGATAACTTTTTGGGGTATTTAGTGATGCTTCGAAAAAAGGCATGGGTTGTGAGTTGATGAAAAATGATAAAGTCATTCCCAATGATTCATGGAAATTAAAATTTCATGATCAGAACTATCAAACACATGACATGATGTTATCTATAGTAATCTTCTCTTTGATATTTTTGTGACATTACCTCTTGGGGAGAAGTGTGAAATATATACAGACCAAAAAATCTTTAAGTACCTATTAACCTAAAGAGAGTTGAATATATGCCAATGAAGATGGTAAGAGATGATCAAAAACTATAACTGCTCAGTCCATTACCACCCAGGGAAATAAAAAATGGTGGTAGATGCTCTATGTAAAAATAACCAGCAATTTTATCCATAATGTGAATTGAAAATGATCCAATATTCATAGATCTTATGAATATTGACATGAGAATCATAACTAAGGGAACATCATAAATACCCTAACAAATTATTGTTCACCTATACCTTTTGAAAATGTTATAGTATACTCGAAATGATAATTGTTGGAATACAGAACAATGTGGAAAATATCAAAAAATGGAAATCCTTAGAGTTTAATATTAATGAAGATGGAATTTTGAGATTTGGTACAAGACTATGTGTTCCATAAAATCTAGAGTTAAAGAATGATCTTTTCAATGATTCACATACATTAAATTTCTCCATTCACCCCAAAAACACAATGATTATTAGAGATCTCCGAGAGCATTATTGAGGGGATACCATAAAGAAGGATATTGCTATGTTTTCATCAAAGTGCCTGGCATATTAGTAAGTGCATGCTAAGAGGAAAAAATATCAGGGGATGAATCATCCATTACACATACCAGAATATAAATATGAGAACATCACCAAGGAAGTTTTCACCAGAATTATGACGAGATCCAATGGAAAAAATGATATCTGAGTTGTTTTGGATCATCTTATAAGGATTTCACACTTCTTTGTAATTTAGGAATATTTCTCATAGGATCAACTGTCATAGATATATATCAAAAATGTGGTAAGGATTAGTAGAGTACCAATATCGATTATATCATATCGAGATCCAAGATTCACGTCTATGTTTTGGAAGAGTCTTCAACATTCTCTGCACACTAAGATGAACTTTAGTACGACTTTTCATCCTCAAACTGATGGAAGATATGAATGGACTATTCAAACACTTGAGGACATGTTGAGAGTGTGCCTGATAGACTTCAAATGATGACATGATCAACATCTTCTACTTGTTGAGTTCTCATACAATAACAGTTTCCACACAAGCATCATAAAAGCTCTTTAAGAATCCCTATATGGGAAGAGGTGCAGAACAATGACATTTTGGGATGACGTTGGGGATAAAAAACTCCTTAGTCTAGAAATGGTTGAAGGAATGGTGTAGAAGATTAATACCATCAAACAAAACATTAAATCTGCTAAGAGTCAAAAAATTAGCTATGTTGATAATCGTTAATGAAACCTAGTGTTTGTTGTTGGAAACATGGTTTTCATCTTTCTATCATCGTGGAGGAGAGTTATGAGATTTTGGAATAAGGGAAATTTTAGTCCATGGTACATTATCCCTTTTGAGATCCTTGATCGCATTGGGGCGGGGGCCTATTTAATAGCACTCCCACTAAACCTATTTCTAGTACATGATGTAATCCATTTATCACTCTTGAAAAAGTACATACTTGACCAATTTCATGTTCTTAATCCAGAGGTGGTACCAGTGTAAAATGACCTCTACTATGAAGAGAAGTGAATGAAGATTATAGATTTTATAGAAAACGTTTTATGAAATAAGAGAATGACCCTCATGAAAGTGTTGTAGAGAAACCCAATGTTTAAAGAAGAAACGTGGGAACCAGAGGAAGTGATGAAGCAAAGTTAACCTCATCTCTTTTATTGCGGGAAAGGGAAATTTGGAAGGAAAAAATTTTAAGGGGGAAGATTGTAACGACCCAAACATTCATTAATGAATATTCATATTGATCTAATTAAATTTTTTATTATTTAAAATGGTGATATAAAATAAGAACTTCTTTGGTAATAGGTTTTTGGATTTAAAAATATTGTTTATAATTTTGACCATTACCAATATATCTGTTGACTAGTGATCACATAATTTGTATAAATATAGGGCTTTATCAAATCCAATTTACTCAGAAAAAGGAAGATATGTCATCATATAGTAGAATTGATGCATTCGAAGCCCATTTTTTGGAACTCGGAAATGAGGCGGCGTCACTGGGCTTCTCTTTTGACCAAGACCAAGCTGAGATACAACTTGATAAGATTGAACAGAGCCGATTATGGGAGAAGTGAAAGGTAATAGAGATTACCACCTTCATGATGTCATCCGAGAAACCCCAAGAGTCTGTCCCCATCACACACCTTACCTTTTGGTCTTATGCAGGTGTTATAATAGGTTATGTATTAAGACTTTATCACTATGATTATGTGCATTATTTTTTAATATAATAACAAATATAAATTCATTTTATTATTGTTACATGGTAAATAGTTTTTAAATCACAAACAATATTTTTAGTTAAATATCAATTAAAAAATATATTTTAATGGATTTTTGAATTTTTTAATTAAATAATATTTGAAATAAATATTATTAATGAATTTTTTTATTAAACAATCGTAAAATTTTTATGTATACAACTGTAAATTTTTTTGAGGATTGAAATCCGTTTTTTGTCAAAAACCATGAACTTTCAAAAAAATGTTAGTTTTTATTGTAAAAGTAAAAATTAACATATTAATAAAATTATTTAGATAAAATGAATATTATTTATGGAATCAGTACATTGAAATTATCCAATGTTGATCTTTTCATTATTTTCTAAGATAGTCGATTTTTGGGTAAAAATTAAATACCATTTAATTTTATAATGTGTTTTGTGACATCATACTGACCTCATTGTGATGTAATAAAATATTATTAATTACATTTTTGGCCAATATATGTTTTACCATTATAATAATGTTATTTTATGTTATTTTGATATATTTTACAAATCTTTAGTGGACCCTCCACGACTTATAAAATATTGTAACCTTTCAAAAAGTTTTCTTTGAGAGTGTGACTCCCCTCCACATAATAAAGCCTACTATTTTAAGATGTTTGGAGATTTTACTTATAAAATAATTTTTCCACTGCCCTTTCAAAAAATCCATGGGAAAATATATAGGGTTTTTAGGGTTTTCATTAGTTTAATGTGTGGTTCCCAAAACCTAAGTAATAAAGAATTCCCTCTCCATTCTTATATAAACCTACCATATGTCCCACATAATCAACCCTCAAAGCCTTTTGAGTTCGTCCAAAATCCACCCTCCACTCTCTAGAATTCTCCTAAGTCACCCCAGGCTTTCAGGAATCCTCTCGATATCCCCTCCCAAGCCATTGGGATCACACTTCCAAGTAAGCGATTTCTTCCTTTTCCATTTTTGTTTCCAAATATCATTATGTGGTTATTCCCTATGACTTTCAATTAAAACTATTGAGGAATTATTTCACAACACCTAGATACTGACCTATTTATTTTTGAATGATTATATAACCCTTTATTTCTCATTAATCCCTCCCATGTAAACTTGCTACAATGCAAAAAATCTGTACGAAATTTCCCTTTTCTCATTTACATTCAAGTAATTATTTTTTATTATGTATTTAAATTCCATTAAAAATGTTGGTACAAGTAACCAAATAAACCCCTTACATTCGATTTCATGTATATATGATGAGACACCCTTTTCTATCTCGTTAACCATTTTTATGAATTCTTATGTCACACCGTTATGCAGCCGAAATTGCACCGTGATTTTTCAAGCCAATGTCATTATGGAGTGAATACCATGTCCATTTCTCAATTAAGGTATTAACCTTTATGGAAATTTACTTATTGATTATATTTTTTCAATTAAGAATTATTCATTCCCTTATTGGGGAATAAGTGATGATATTTAATGAATCCATGTTATATGATCTATGTGGCACACTTATTCATGAAATGAAATGATTAAGAAGGGTGTTCCCTGATAATTCTCCAACGAATTGGGTGAAGATTAGTATAATTATATGTCATGTTCTATGAGGGTTTAATCAAGATAATTAAAGTGTAATGATGGTTTACTCATGATCCATGTGCAATGAGCGTTGTCTCATGCAAAAATCATGATCAATGATATTGCCACATTTCCAGGTTATGATCATGCCTTTATGTTCATGTTTCACTTATTATCCATTGATAAGCATAATTCTTAAAATTTAATGTATACTTAATGTTATGACATTTTATTCCCTTAATAGTATTTATATCACACCGTTTTATTATAAATGTCCTCAAGTTATCCCATGAAAGGATAAGTATGATGGAACGATGTAGTCATGTAAAAGTGGTATTTGATAAGATGTTCCATTTAATGTTTAAAGTTGTTTTGTAATGTTCCTAATCCCCAATGAAAATAGACCTAAAAATATTAAATGACGTTTCAATTGATGGATTTATATAATAAATTATGTATAAGTGTGAATTAAAGAGCATGGATGTTATAATATTTAAATAAAATTGGTATTTTTCAGTATTCATAAAAAAATTAATCATTTTCAAGAATTACCAAATATTATATGTATTATTATTTTGAAATTTTAATTTAAAAAATATAGTTACTTATTAAAAATAAATTTTCTAAATTTTTTTTTGAAAATAAAAATAAATGTAAAAAACCTAATGAACTACTTTCTAAAAATACATTTTATTAATCATTAAAAGGTATTTATTTTTATCTCATTCCAATCCTAAAAGATTAGTTAAATTATAAAGAATTATATTGAATATATAAAATATAGCTATCATTCAAATAATTCAATAATTTTGAATAATTTAATTAATATAGATAAAACCCATTTTGCACATAATTTTTTTCGAAAAAAGTTTCTTCTATATTCAAATGAAATCTATTTTCATTAATAATAAATTTATAAAAAATTATTTTTTTTAAAATTTTGAACAGAATAAATTTCATAATATATTATTTCCAATTTATAAATTCTAATTCGATGATAAGTTTATAACAGTATACTATGTTACAGTTCATTTTTACTCTAGGATGTGTGTATCATTTGCTATCAAAAAGGTTAATTTTAATTAACAATAAATATATAGAATAACATCAAGATATTAAAATAATTCATATTTTATTTTATCACTTTTAGGACATGATAAAAATTAATTGGGATATGTTTGGAAAATATGCTATAATCATGGTTGATGTGGATCTTTTACCCTCATGCTGGGATAATGTTTTTAATAGTGAAATGATCAAGGAGGATTTGAATATGAATATATTCTTATATTTTGGAATTTCATCAATATTATAAGTCATCATGTATCAAACTATTTGAAATTAGATATGGTTCAACTCAAATTTTTAGTCATTAAGGATGGAGGAAAATGCATGTTAGAGGGAAGGCCACAATGTAAAAGATGGTTTCTATATCAACTAATCTCCCTTTGAAATATTCCTTAAATTTACAGGGAATACTTAATTTAATATATAGTAATTATGGGTAAAATATTTTTCATATAGAGACCAATAATTTTATATATGTGGTGGGGGATAAAAAATTCATTGTTGTTCATGAAAATCATGACACATGCATAAATTCCAGAAAAAAATCTTTCGAAAAATATATTTTATATCATATGGATCAACCATTTTATAATATTTAAATCCTTAAAGAGATAATCAATTACTTTCAATGAGGGTAGGGGCGGGGGTGGTGGAATGTGTGGAGGAAGAATTGGATTTATTAAAATAAGTTGATTCATGTTCTAGAAAGGGGACTACAATTACTAACAACTATGTATTCATCCCTATATTGAAAATGTATCCATATTAAAAGAATAAAAAAGACCTATAGGGATATAAGAGTGGGAATTTTCTCATTAGTTGTGGTTGGGAATTAGATACACATATATATTTTATTATAGAGGACGTTCGAGATAAAATAGAGGGCGAGTCACATTTTTTGGAGCCCTCTCCATACAGAGAATGAAAATAAAAAACAACGAAGATCCAAGTGGTAATGTAAAAGAACAAAAATTTATCCCCATGTAGAATGAAATCAAAATCCAAAAAAATTAATAGATTATTATTTTGTCTTGAAATTATCAAGGTCTTTAAAACCATTCCACTTCTTATACGATAAAAAGGATTTTAATAATTCATTTCCTTTTGTGGATTATTATTGTTAAACTCAAAACCCATAAAAACCATTTAAAGTGTTTTAATAGTATGTAACTGGTTTGTAAAACTACTGGGATCAACCTTAACTATAAGATGATAGAAACACTATGGGTTTTGGTTTTCATTATGGTCTCTAATGTTCATTTAATCAGTAACTATTGATATATGATCTCTACTAGGATTGATTTTTTATGTGGTAATTATCATCAAATCATTCATTTATTTTCTAACAAATTATCATGGAATAATATATTTTAGGGTGGAGATTTTGGAATATAATAGGTATATTATTGGACTTTATGAGTCCACAAAATATGTTAATATTTTCTCAAAATCAGAAGAATAGAGTGGTGGCACAGATCACTTAAAATTTAGTTTAAATTTCATGGATTAGATTGAGTGAAAAAATCTTGTGGAGGTTAAAATTAATGGGCATAGATTTATATGGTATATCGAATTAGTAAAAATTATTTATTAAGAATGATAATATATTTGAGCATTTTAGTAATGTGGATCTATTGGGGAGGTCCAATCAAGAACACTATTGAAGAATAATTTTTATCATCATCCCATTATAGTATAATTTGTTGGATTGAAAAGGGACCACTACCATACATATTTAATATTACATGGTTAATTAAATGGGACTATAGGAGGACTTTCTATGAGGTTTTTGATAACTATAGTTGTTCATAGGGGCTTTATGTGAGTTCATTGAATCCTAATATTAAAGAATTTATATTGATATGTATGATCATAGATAAATTCTATTGATATTTATTGGGATATAATATCAATGGATAAGTTGTTTTGTGGAATTGAAATTTTCATGAGGAGGAGTTTTACTCACCTCACTTTTACAATGACATGGAGTCATGAATGAGACTGAATGAAAACTTTCATTGATGTATATTGTACTTAATGATAATTATAGGGATACACAGTTAAATAAGGATGACATAAAAACAACATTATTTATTAAATTTAATTGGATTTTAAAATCCTCTAAACGAATCACATATTTTAATAATGGTAGTGATATTTTCACTAGATAAAATAAATCAAAGAGGATATTGGATAATATTATAGGGATCTATCTAAATGTTTTACATATATTAATCACATAAACCTCATAAATTAATATTCCCAGATTTGATGATTATAGAAAAATAGATATCTCACTATAATTTCATACATTAAAGAAATAAATGATAACCATTTTCATTAAGGCTCAAGAGTTATCCTCATATGGTTACTATACATGTATATTTTTTTCCAAAATATTTAGATATAATTAATGAGTAATTAATAAAAATGAATCACATTTGTTTTGGGAAATAAATTTTCTAAATAGATATAAAATCTTGTTTCTTATTCCCTTCCTTAAATTGATGTTTCTAATAATTTCAACTTTTGAAATCCTATTACTCTTATTAATTCTGCTCAAAAGATCATTATAAATATTATAGAAATTAAGATCTCTAAAAATATTTACAATTAGATGTCATAAAATTTGTATTATTTTTTCTATGCAAGGATAATATAGTATTTTTCATATTTACCATAGAATATATTAACATTCTATGCAATCCTAGTATAAATTGGTGCATTTATCTTAAATTTGAGGATAAAAATGATTTTGATTCCGTTAACTGGGACTTGTTTATTGAAATCCTATAAATTTTTTGTTTTAGTGGGTGGTTTAGTAATATGATATTCATATTATATAATGGATTTAGAATTTTAATTCATTCTAACAGATTCCAAATAGGACACTTCATTTTCTCATGTAGAATGATGAAAGGATACCCCTTATATTGCATCTTAATTTTTAATACAACTTTTTAGCAGAATAGAAAAACTATTTAAATCATGTATAACTATATTACTAATAACATTAAATACATTAGTGGATTAATTTTACTATCTCATCTATTGTATCATGACATTAATTTACTCTGGGAATTGAATAATGATTATTACATTAGTTCCATATTGGACATCATCAAACATCATCACACCTTCTATATATGTTGATCCATCTCTTTGCCTTGTAAGGTCTCTCTTATAGAAGGTGTTAAAATACCCATGATTTTTTAATCAATCACGTTTGATATATAGAAAATAAAACTAATTAAAATATAGAATCAATGCTTATGGAATTTATCACAGCGTGGTTTTATCATTGAATGGAAATATGTTTTTATTAAATGAAGTTAATGAACTAAATACCTTAAAAATGAATTCCTAGAAATTATAAAATTGACACTATGGAATGAAGCTCTTCAAAAAGAGTTTATATAGGGACTCTATACATTTAATAATAGTAATATTTTTCTAAAAATATATTATACATTAGGATAAATTGTTAGAATCAATGTTGGATACTCACCTCCAATTTGAAAAACTCAAGGAGAACATATTCTAAAATGATGAAGGATTCTATATTTCTAGCACAAATGAAATAAAATAAAAATTTCATGAATAGAAAATGGTTAGACTTATCACTGATATAGATTACTTAATATTTGGATCTGAACATTCAATTCATGATCAAGAATGCAATCTATTAATCCATAGAGCATCCATACATTTATAGAAAGTAATCTATAGATATATTTAGCTTAATCCCATTAATATATCTCTTAACCTAGAAGTCATCGTGACATTGTACACATATTAAAAATTTATACAATCATTACTAAAAAATGTGGTTTATCTAGTGCTAGGATTTATCAATGCTAGAAAAATTCTAATAATGGTTCACTTCAATATGCCTTCTTATTAACGTTGATAAAGAGGGTCTTTATCAATGCTACCAAAATGAGTTGATAATTGGAGACCTTTATCAGTGATAACAAAATTATGTAATAAAAGGGACCCTTTGTAAGATATTTGGAAAACATGATGATGAAGGGGGACTTTTATTTGTTATAGTAAAAACCCACTGATAAAGCCCCTCCACATTATCCGTTATTTTGCTATCGATGATAAAGGGACCACTTTATCAGTGTTTTTTATATTGCCGATAAATGGTATATTAAATTAAATTAATTATAATACATTAAAAATAATATATTAGTATGTAATATATATTTATATTGATATAAATATAATATATATTTTTAAATATGATTTTGATAAGGAAGAATACATAATAACAATTAATATATATGATATTTAGTGGAAATTTCTTATAAAATATTAAAAATATTATTAATTAATAATTTGTTAACTTTAATTAAGTAGATGTCAATTTAAAAGAATTGGATGACAGAAAAATTAAATGATATAATGAATAGGGTAAGATAACATAAAAAATGACACAAAAATCAAATTACCATAACATTTGAACAAAGCATCCTTTTGTGCTCTACCACATATGAAGTTAAATCTTGAAAAAGATATCAATGCCAAATTAATATGGGGCAACGTATACTTATATTTTCTTGTAGCCAAAAAAGAAATAGAAGTCCTCTAAAATAGAGTATTTAGTTGGGGTATCCCAATTTTTTGAACATTAGAAGGAATTTATACCTATTTAAGGGTATATTATATTATTTATTTGGTAGGGAGTAAATTTATTCCCTAGGCTTAAATTCATATAGATATTATTGAATTAAAATTTTATTATATTTCATAAGGTATTTTTATTTATAGTTTAATATATTATTATTTTATTGTATTTACTTATAATAAATGAATTGTACAAATATATATTTTAACATATTTATAAAAAATCATTTTTAAATATAGAAAATCAATACAGATCATTAGTTTTATTTAAAATAAAAATTACACATTTTTTAAAATATTAAAATTCATTAATATGTATATATATACCTCTATATGTAATACTTATATATAAACATGAGTGTGTTCATCAAAAAATATATATTTATTTGTATATATTAATATGTGAAAATAAATACAAATTATTTAAACATTTGTATGTGTATAGGAGAGATAAAAATATATTCTTGTGTGTGTTAATATGTCTCTGAATTTTTATTAAGCATATATATCATATATATATATATATATATGTCTTTTTTAAATATATCATTTTCATTATAATTAAATATCATATATAACTATATTTTACAATAAATATTTATCAATACATAAACAATTTATATGTAGATATACATTTATATGTGAATATGTATATATATATATATGAATTAATGTATAAAATGTATAACTGAATATATATATATATATATATTGATAAACTTTGAAAATGTATTTTGAGAAAAATATTACCATTTTTTCACATTATAAAAACATATAAAATCATATATATTTATATAAATACGTACTCACTCACACAAAGAGAGAGATATATAAATATATAATATTTATATATACACATGTATGTGTATTAGTAAATTAATATATATTTATATTATATTCTTGATTATGTAATTGAATACTAATATATAAAATATTTAAATATATATATATATCACTCACACAAAAAAATATTTTTTTATTGATGATTTTAAACAGAATTATATAAATATATAAATAAAATTTATATATAAATTTATATGTAAATAAATATATAAATAAATATAAATATTGTAAAATAGACAATAAAAAACATTATGTAATAGTAAAGGTGGTCCAGTTTTAAAGGATACGTACAATGATCAAATTGAGGTTCACACAAGAAGTTGTAAAAATATAAAGCACCGATTAAATAAAACAAGTGATGATATAGGGGGACTTTATCAGCACTAAAAAAGTGTTGTCATAGGGTGACTTTTTCAGCACTTCTTGAGGGTATTGCTAAAGAAAATCCTCCAATATCACTCACATTATCAACACTTATATACCACTAAGAAATCAATTTTCATACGAGTATTATTGGATAAATTTCTACTAGTGTATGATTTAATCATGAGTAGGCCATTATTGGTTATAGCCTACCTCGAACCCTTTTTCAAGCCATGGGCTTCGCCCTTTGGGAAAATTATCATATAGATATTTTTATTGAAAAGGTATTATTTTGAAGATATAATAATGAAAACTATTATTCAACTCTATGAAATGTGCATCATTTGTAAATTTATACATGTAATTGTTTAGCATATTTAGTTTCAGTGTACATTATCTTGTAAATTATAATATTAACTATAATATTTTTAATAAGGATACAATAGATGAAAATTGATATTATCCCACTTCATCCTCAATTTAAATTATTATAGTGTACTATCCTTTTATGAATGTTCACTACATGACTTTTATGGAGGTGTTGAATATTATATGGTAACATTTAAATGTTAACATGACTCATGGGCATGATATTAAACTTGATATGGACATGAGGAACACAATCCATGATATCTGAATGGATATAATTATGAAATATTCCTTTAATAGAAATTCCATAATTGAGATAATTATCTATGATAGACTAGATATTCCTGTTAATAAACCAAAATGGGTTTATACCTATTTTTTACATGTACATATAAAAATATAAAACAACGATTAATATAGATGGATGTTTCAAAGGTATCCTGGGTCGAGAAGGTTGTTATGGATTGTTCATAGACTCTTAAGGTGATTTTTATAATACTTATATAACGATCGTGGGATGGTGATTTCCTGGAAATCATATATATAGGTTGTGAACATGACCCAAAATATTACTAGATTAAATAACTAGAGAAAATAAGGTTTGAACGAGGACACTTCTTGGATTTTCAATCCATAAGGCTTGGCATCACCTACCCTTTTGGAGGGGTACATTAGAATGAGAAGAAATCCAATGCAATTATAGGTAGATGGATTTTATTTGGTGTCATGTTTATTGATAATAGACTTACTTATTCTCATTTTAACAGGGGTGTTAGATATAGAAAATGCATTGGTAAATAAGAAATTCTATAGTTGATTATGGAACATTTTATCCTTGACATTTATTGGACATCATACATCCATTATGTTTAATATTCTGGGCCCTTGAGATTTTTATTATAGGAATCCATTACAATTATTATTAACATATGATGAATTTTTGGAATTTTTTTAAAATAATCGATTTTTTTAAATATTGTATAAATATAGATTTTGATAATACTGTCATATTTTGGACAATATTTCATTAAAAAATGAATATAATGTTTTTGATAACATTTTTTTGTTGAATGATTTACTTTTGATGTAAAATAAATCAATTAAAATCACTATGTTTAATGTAAAATACCCATGTTTATGATTTTTGAATCATAAGTAACATTATACTCAAAAGGCTATTTTAATCAATTTTATTAAATAAAATTATCATATCTTATACAAATTAATCCTAAAAATTGATTTTATATTTTATATTATAATTTTATTACTACATATTATGGTCAATTTATTTTTTATTCATAAATATGTTTTAGATTATTCAAATTGTAATTAATACTAAATAAGTGTAAGGAAACAAAATATTATATACATCATTTTTTCTAAAAATATTGTATTATATATATTAAATGTTTTAAATTAAAAGATAATTTTATATATTTTATAAATATAATTATATTTTAGGGATTTCAAATTTTGGTATAAAAAGTCAAAAAATTTCTGTAGGTGGTATCTTTTGTTTATAATAAAATATAAAATATTTCATAAAAATTAGTTATAATTGTAAAACATAAAAAATAAAAAGAAAAAAAATTATAAAAGTCTAAAACATGATTATGAAATTGAATCAAATTAATGGTGCACATATTCTAAAACATTACTCACCCCACTAAATTATTTCCCATTTTTCAGACATTGACCATAGAATAGTATCCTACAATCATTGAAAAATGCAATGGGTATTTATAAAAGTGTAATTTTAATTAGTTATAAAAGACCCAACATCCATCAAATTTACATTCTAAATACAATGAATTATATATAAAAAATTGCATATCATCTCTATAAATCTATACCTCTTTCTTATAGTCTTTCGTTTTTTAAAATATATGCTATGGAACTTTGTGTTGTTACCCAAATTAGAACATCCAAAATGAGAATCAATTGATGTCATCCAAACTCTATTAGGTATTTTATTATTATACAGCCACAAATCATTCAAAAAAATTAAATTATTATAAAATAAATGTTATTTATATTAAAAATATTAGTATAAAAATGGAATATAACTTTTATACCTCCCTACAAATCTATTCATCAAATAAATAAAACATTATGTACTTCTATTGACTACATCCTCTTTTAATAACATGCTCTATTTTTCATAAATATCAAAAACTGATGTTCCAAAATAGTTATTGGTAATACAAAAAAAAGTAATTAAAATGATTAATATTATAAAATAAGAAATTTTTTATATTTATATACACTAAAAATACAGGAAAAATAAATGTGTCACAATTGTATGTACGTGTTATCACATCCAAAAATGAGAAATTTTTTGCAAACACCTAATGACATGGATTACACTAAAAATATATTTAATGTACATATATCATATTACTAAACTATAAATATTCTTGAAATTCCAAATTAGATATTTTATAATTTATATTAACAATAAATATTCAGATTCAGATTATACAATATAAAAAATATCAAATCACCTTTGATAAATTGAGTACATTTTTAGAGAAAATATAGATATTATGATTATATTGCACAAACAATTTACAATGGTCATCATATTATGATGTTTTAGAGTAATTGACCAAACACTATAATTTAAATGATATATTCAAAAACTAATTAACAAATTAATTAAACATGATTATGAATAACAGTTTTAAAAATAAAAATAAATTAAAAAAATTTAATGAATGTTTTTAATAAAAATTATATAATATATTGGTATGTAATGAACACATTTATAATAAGGAATCATTAAATTAATGAGTTTTATGATGTAATTTTTTTTCACAATGATGAAATTATTATTCAGCATAATTTTATTATTGTGTTTGTATGGAATGGGTTTAATATAAGTCACAATATTCTTTAAATAATGGGTATTTAAAAAAACCAAGCCTTGATTTACATTTTATTTGTTTTCAATTTCAATGATTACGACACTACAAGGTTTTATTTAACTCAAACCATATTTCATTGATCATTTATTTTTTTAATATATATAATAGTTGATTGTATTTCACAACTTCTATAATAATGATTCTATACATTGTCTTTATTTATAAATTCCTACCAGTATTATTCATTATAATTGAAAATTTTATTATCTAATGTATCTTAAATGAAATATATTTCACTTATCCTATATTATATTAGCTTTTACATTTCCATTTATTTGATGTGGTATTTCAATAATCATATTTTAGATTATAAAATGGATCTTCTGACCCACAATAATTAGTTTTTTATTACACATTCTATTAAATATTCTGGATTTACGTATACCATATTATCATTAATTTATTACAAACTATGTATATATATTTCATATATACATATATATATAATTTATTTTTACTTTCATTATTATGGGACAATAAATTATTTAAGTTTCATTTGAAAAAAACAACTTTATATAAAACTGATTCAATGGAACATCACTATTTTTTATTTTATGCCATTTACTTACATAGTAAATTGTTTTTACCATCAATTTATTCATTAAATACTACTATATTCATATAAAACCCTTCTAATTAATTTATGGTTTAAATATAAATAATTTGATCATTACACCTATAAATGATCTTTTAACTATTTCATAATGCATTACACATGTGGTTTTTTTTTTATTCATTCATTTTTATTAACACTCGTGTATTTTTATAAATTAGAATTGTAAGATTATGTAATTTTATTTATTACTCAAATATAAAATCACATGATGAATTATATCATTTTTATCTTTGGAATACAAATTATATTTCATTTGGTTAGGATTTGAGAATACATTTTGAAACCAATATTCTTTTCATTGGTTTATCATGATTATAGTTTTTTTTGTGGTTTCTAGTCCTCCTATGGAAAAATATGAATTTATATATAATTAATATGAAGGGATCAAATTAATAGAAAAATTATACCTTAGGTAATGTTTTATTCTCATTAGATACCATGTGTTCTGCATAAGAATTGATCTTAAGGACACTATGTTATGTTTTAATGGGAGTGAAATTTGATTTGTTATTATTATTTCATTTTTAATGTTGTTTCAACATATTTACGATTCCATGATCTTATGATTTCAATTAATTATTTTGTGTTTATATACATCTCTCACAATATTATTCCATGGTACATGTTTTTTCATTTTATATTTCATGTTTTTAAATCATTATATGTGGACGAATATCATTATTCCAAGTTATTTTAATAGATAACCATGTTTTCTCTTATGATTATGATATTATAATTTACTTTATGGTGAAAATTTTCCCTTATTTAGAATTTTAGCTAACTCTTTATTATGTTTGAAATACCTAGGATTCGAAGCTGAGTATAACTTATGCGTAGTCTATAAGGGTGTCTAGTGTGTCTCAATTATGGTGATATTTTCACAAAGTTTGGTAAAATGAATTCATATGTATCTATTCCTCAAAGACTCTAAACGATCTATTTTTGGGATTTTTATATTATTGTAATATGTTATTATTATCTTAAAAATGATATAAAAAAGAGATATTATTCTTGGGTTATTATAATGTAACAAATTATTGAATGGTTTTTTCTGTAGGTATGGATATATATATTGATTCAAAAATAAATAATTGTTTAAAATAATGATAAGTAACAATGAATGGATAAGTGAGGTCCAATAGAGAGTGATAAATATTTAAATATTAATTAAAAGTAAAAATTTTTAATGAATGAAATCAGATAAGCTATGAAATTATAAAATAAGTTAATTGGGCTAAGAAAATTATGAATTTTCTACAATTAGAAAATATTTCTTCATTCTTTAAAAATTAATCTTACAATAATTAATTATCAGATGAATATTTCTATAAATTTTGATTTGATGTTGAAATTATATTAAACTAGATCATCCATATTTAATTTATTGATTCAAATTCCATTACTAGAAGAAATTGATACTATATAAATCAAAATAAAATTGATACTCAATCATGAAATAAAGAACTTCAATAATATATTTCTATTTCTAAAATTATTCTATTATAGATATCTAAAATATCCATTCCAATTCATTATTAAGAAAAATAAAAAAATAATTTTCCATAATTTTGAAATGGTTTAAATTCAATGTGATATACAAATGAGTACTCTTCCAATTCTAAAAATGAAATAATGAATGCTTCTTTATAATAAATAAAAAAACATTAAAAATATATATTCACAATTACTCTAAATATTTATGTTTTATGTGATTTACCGTTAAACAAACCCATAAAATTATCTAGATTATTGTATTGTACCAAATTTTAAACACATAATACTACCAAAATAGCTCCACCACCTATATATTACATATTACATCTTTGCATAAAAATCATAACACCAATAGTAAATTAATCCATATTCTTATTGATAATTATGTTTTAATTCTATTTTTCCAAAAAACAAAATACCAACTATTGCAATACACATAAATATAAAAACTTATTAAATCCATAGACTCTTATTTGACTTAATATAATATTATATCATTTATAAGGTGTAATTCATATATTGATATATTCCATTAATTGTTTCACCTGAGATCCCTTGAATAGTCATATCAAAAACTCTAGATCCTCTTTATGAAATCATAGTGAAGAAAAATTTAATTCCGTATAAAGGTTGGGCCATCTCAAATTTATTCTCCGAAAGGGAAAATTACACTAGACCTAAATCATATATGATTAGTTATACTTTTACAATATTGTATAATGAGTTACTTAAAAATATTTAATATAAGTTGTATTCCTCATTTAGTTTTTTTCATCCACATAATCACCTACTATAAATTTTAAAGTGGTGTTATAATCATGTATCATCTCTAAAAATATATATATTTTCCCTATGAGTAGTATAATAATACGTAAAACACTATCAAAAAAATGTTTTCAAATATTATCCATCTTGTGTTCTTCGATACATTGACTAATTTATTTTGATTAATGTTATAAAATAATTTATTCAAATATAAAATCTGTAATTTTTTAAAAACATAATAATTTTAATTAGGAATATTCAAAACTCAATTACTATAAAAAATATTCCAAATGAATGTATTTATGTTAAAATGTCAAGCATAATAGGAAAATCTAATTTCAAATCCTATAACAAATCAAAATACATAAAATCCTATTTAAAAAATGAATCATAGAAAATTCAAAATAATTATATAAGAGAAAAATTTAAATATTAATCATAATATTATAAATTATTTAGCAACAAAAATTTTCGTTTTTTAAAAACCATTCAATTATTTTTATTTTTAAAACATCGTGATCAATTAATAATAATTTTAAAATGAAAGGAAATTATTATAAATAATAAAGTAGATTTGATAATGAAATTATGTGAAAAAAATGTATAAAATAAATTCATATAACAGTCACCCAAACATAATCCATTTCATGCCCTCATGAAATCATATTAAAAAATTTACTGAATAAAAAATTGATAACATTATTGAAAGAATATAATGATAAAAAAATAGGTTATTCTAAAAAATTAATTTCACCAATTAAATAAATTAAGAAAATTTTCATTATTCGTCTATTAAAATGTAAATATGTGATGAATATTTTTTTTCTATGTTAATAAAAATAATTAAATGTTAAATTATTTTACATAATATAATAAAAATTAATTTTTTGATTCACATTTTCTTTTAAAATATTATTTTATCCATGATGAACACACAAATAGTATAACATTTTTCTAGTAAAACATTACCTCTTAAAAATAATTTATTTGATAGATGTATTTATTGATGTGTTAAATAAAAACACAACCTAATTAGAACCATTTAATACACCAAAACCAATCCCACATAACTCAATTACTAATTAAGAGATACTTTCTACAAAATTTCAATTTATAATTTTTTAGTGTATCTATTTTTTGAACATCAAATCCCAAGAGAAAATAGATAATTTACTCCAAAAATTTAAAAAAGAATTAATTCTTAATAGTGTAATATATAATATGTTAACCAAAAAAATCCTTGAAAAATTAAACATGATTAAAAAATTTACATATTAAGAAATAATTCAAATTATTCGAAAAAATTATCCCATTGGGAATGTAAATTTATTCTAATGAAAATTACATGCTCACAGAAAATAATATTGCTTATTTAATTTGGAAATACATGTAAATATAATATTTCAGTATCCGGAAATAAAAATAAGGAATACTATTTTTCTATTTGGATTCTGTTATGGGTGGAATATCCACTCATAGAATAATCCTGTTTTAAGCTTCCATATATTGGGTATAAATTTAATAAAATAATAAAGACGAATTTTCATAGTATTGAATTGCGTGATAAATTTTATCAAGAGTAAAAAATGCAATATTACTAGGTATAATAATAAAATTTTTTAAATTTTAAAATCCATATTTTCTTTTTAAAATATATCTAAAAAATATGAGGTTAAATATGATACCATTCGATGGAAACAATATTTCCCAAAAATATTCTATTTTTTTAAAAAAAATTATATTTTAAGAAGGTATCATTTTTAATTATATATTTACCACATGTTTAAATTTGAAACATATATCAATTATTTAAAAGAATAAAATGATATATTGTTGTTATTTGTGATATAATAGTTTAATATCGATCCAATGTTATTTAATTATTTTAAATGACTGTAAATGATATTGAATTATGTTATAATGTGAAAATATTAGATCTATTATTAATTCCCCAAGAAATTATAAATTCCCATTAAGATAATTCACATGGCTAATAAAAAATTATGAAGATGTTTCAATTTTCTCATCAGCCATAATTTGTTTTAAGATGTTTAGGGAAGTGTGGATGGATCATTAAAACTATATTTAATAGGTAATTCTGATGAACTACCAATTTGACTATATTTAGGTTGTGATGTACCCTCTTCCTTCTTCAAATTAATTCTCATGTTTCTTACATTTTTAGTATAGCAACATGGGTTTTTCCCTATCAGACTTTGGAATATTCCTACGAAGGATTCTAGAGCTAAGCATATAGACGACATGTGATTCCAAGGCCCGGTGTGCATGGAATAAATTTTATAAAAATATTATGTAAATTTATACTATTCACATTGAAGAGAAAAGATATATCCAAAAACATTTCTCTGGTCAGATATCTGAGGCCACACTTGTGTCTGGAGCATGCTGTTTACACTAGGCAGTATATATGTTTGGTTGGTCAGGGCCTATTGTGGAAAAAGTTTTCAAGGGTTGTTTCGAAAATATATTAATTAATTTATTATGTCATCAGATCTTGAATAACTCATGAACGGAGTCTCAGATCGAAATTATGAGACCGTATATGAGCTCTGAATGTCGTGTTTACCCTATATGTGACATAATATTAGTTAGCATCAGGCGTCCGGTTGGGGGCGAGTCTGGCCATGAAGTTATGTTATTATTTGTTTTAATAAATACTAAAACTATTATACATCCATATACCCTACCCATTTAAATGCACAATGTTTTCCCCCTCCTTTCTCTTTCGATGACGAATCTACAAGAACTAAAGAATGAGGTGCTATTGGACTCAGATATTGGAGGTGATAGCTCTCGAATCTTTTACCAACATCACCAATGATTAGATCTACTGTAGAAGTGTCAACGATTCACCAAAAGGTATGAAATTTTTGTTTTTTGTCA
The DNA here is from genome assembly GCA_963277665.1 of Viscum album. Lineage (NCBI taxonomy): Eukaryota > Viridiplantae > Streptophyta > Magnoliopsida > Santalales > Viscaceae > Viscum > Viscum album. The sequence continues at coordinate 1,304,466,513 of OY728141.1, forward strand.
CTAGTCCCATTTATGATTCGTTTTCAATTGATTTTTTATCACTGCAATGTAGATCTAGTTATGAGGGTACAAGAACTTGTTTCATATCCCGATTTGGACAATCAGGGCGATCCTTGGGGTAGGTAACATTGTTTCATACCATCACGGGATGGCGACTTCCTTGAAAAAAATTGTAGGGGCAGTTATTTTCAAGGAGTCCATGGGAGTGCATTGGCGGTGGTGGTTGCCATGCCAGCCTAGGTGGGCTAGCCCGGGCCGGTCCAGCCATTTCAAGCCCGAGGGTACTTTAAACCATTGTAACTCATATGCCGGGATCCTGATTTGGGATAATTCAATGTAATCGTGACCCTCACAAAAATCACAACCCTTTGAGGCTAGTTTGGGAAATTTTATAATCGATTTCCGGGCCTAGGGAGACAAAACATTGAAATAATAATAATATTTTATTATTATTCAACATTTATCCACCATAAGTTCTACATTGAGAGTCTGTTTGATGCATCATCAGTATTTTTGGACCCTATCATTATGTAGGAAATTCTGAGATTGATTTCAAGTACTTATACCAAAATTGTTGTATGGGCCCAATGAGGCTTGTTTTGGGCATTTTCGGTGAAATTCATCTTATTTTTCATATGTCTCTATTTTGGACAAATAATTAGTCAGCCCCATTTGTTTTATCAAGATAATCACAATAGAGTTATCCATTTGAAGAGTTCCAGGATCGAGGAGTGGGCCCCATTTAACCCATTAGGACTTGCTATGGTGAATAGTTATCATTTCTCTAGTATTGCTTTTTGGGTGAGTAAATAGCATATCATACGTGTTTTTTCTCATAGAACGCAATGGTGACCACATTTTTGGCCTAGGAGGTTTGGGTTGAGGCAATGTTATGAGTCTCTTGGGTTGGTGATGTTTGGACCACCAGCGGTTGAGTGAACTCCCTTGGTTCATTCTAATGAGGGTTCCAGTTCCATTACAACCCCAGTACATTGGTTGTAATCCACATGGTGTGGTGAGCTAGATATATTATAGTATCCCACTAGAGTGTCCAATATATGATCATCTAGCATATCGTTTACCCTAGACTGGGTTCACAGAATCACCGGGACCAACACTAAGGAGGCAATGATCCCCTATCTAGAAGGATATCTCGATAGGGTTTGTGGTATCATCAGGTATATGATCCAATACATACCAAACAATTTTAGTAATATTGTAGTATAATTAGGTATAGTATCCCCTAATCAATAGATATTTAAAGTAAATTTTATGGAATTATTGGGTATATGATCCCCTACTACACATGTTATCCAAGACAGAGTTCATGGTATCGTTGTGACAAACATTACACAGGAGATGATCTTATATCTGAGTGATGTGAACTACAGTATCTCAGAATGGGTTGTGGTATCCCCTTGGGATCATGGATGAGATCCTCTCTATGGGATACGAGGTAGGGTTGTGGTATCCCCTTGTTAATCCTAAGAGTTCTCCTCTATCCAAAGATATTTCTTTTATGGGATTTCACTAGGGTTTTTAGTATCACCAAGTGGATATTTGGAGGGATATCCTATTTGAGAATTGTGATTCCCTAAGTTTCAACATGCCATTATTTTTTGTGATATCTGATTAGCCGGTTGTCTTGGTTATGTGTTTCATTAGAGACTCGAGTTGAACCTATCACTATTGATGAGGTGAGAACCTCATGAGTCTTGGGGCTTGAGATGAGTATATCTGGTCGATTTATGGATCATCCCTTGTTGTGTTGTCATATCTCCATTAACACACCAGATCTTTATAGATTTCTAGTAATGTTTTGTCAATGAGGGTATCGACATGACGTTTCTCCCTCCTTTGGTTTCCCTATAGATGAGATGAATGAATTGATGCATTTCAGTTTCTGACTTTTCATTTCGGGGTTTGGGGGTTCCTACTGTGTATGTTTATAATCACCCATATACAGTCTATTCCCACACATATTTTGTGTCTTGTGAAGACCATGTTCCTTTCGATGGAGTCCTAGTAGGACCTAGAGCATTAAGATATAAGTCAACATGACTGATCAAGGAATGGCTAAGGAGATTTCGGGCAGGTTCATTTTACAGTGATCCCCTTCTTCTGAGCCGGTCAAATTATATTTCAATTTTTTTGGTGGGCATGTATTTTATCTTTTATACTGATGTTGTATTCCGGTTGTGGGATATATGAATGCATAAATTTCATTTCATTATTTATACATCTCATCATTTTTTAATAGAGGTTTATGTAGGTGTTTGTGTATAGGTACATTACGATAAAGCCTCCAATGTATGTGATAGCCTACTTGACACTAGTCGCCAGCCCCTGTCATATTATAGGTGGGGTTGGGGAGTCATGGATTTATAACCATTGGGATGGATCATTAAATTTATTATATATGTTTTTCAATATATTTTCAGATACATATTTTTTTAATGATAAAGATATGTACTGAATTTTCATTCTTAAAAAATTATAATACTTATCCAAATTCAATGATGCACTTAATATATTCATACTACAAACAACTAGGACAGTGAGGAAGCAAAATTAATAGGTTGAAACCTTTATATAAAAATTATTGAGATATATAACTCATGTATAGATAATTTAATTAATTCGATGATAAATTATACAACATATTTGATGTTTCCCATCATGGATTTATTTATTACAATGTATATAAGAGAAAAATGTCCACCCCTAATTAGATCTACCTTATTTTCATAGTTTTTTGTATTAGAAATATATAAGGTGTATATTTAAATATAAATATGTCTTAGAGTTATCTCATATGTAAAATTAAGTTCCATTAATTTTCAATTCCAATAAATTTGTTTATGAAAAAACCAAAATGAAATGATAGAAGGAAGAGTCATGAATGATGAGAAATTATGTGAAGAAGAAGATTGGTACACCAAAAACTGAGTGTATCTAGAGTGACAGTATATCCATAGTATATTTCAGATTTTTTTATAATGATCCTTTTGGTGACTTTGGTTCAAGAAGTGATGAAGAAGATCATATTTGGCTAATCATTATTTTTATTTTTAAGTCACTGATCATCCAATTAAGGATCCTTTCATGGTCTCCACTTCCATATTTTTATTTATTAATAGAATTAATGATGAAAATGATATTTAAAATTGGAATTTGGGGATATAATGCAATTGGTGGATAATGATATTCAAAGATGAAAACATCTCACACATAATGTTATAGTGAAATAAGAAACTATACTACATTACAATGATAATATCTCGAATGTTGAATAAGAGTGACATAGAAATGTGTGTATGAATTTAGTGACTAAAAAGGTACTTGAAAATATTACATATACACTTTAATGATATCACAAAACATCAAAAACAGTGAATGGTCCTCATTTTTAAAATAAATATAAAGTAATATTAAATCTCATTGAAGATGAATTGCAATTGGATGTCTTTGGAGAATATGTATTGGAAATAGTTATGAAAAAATTCATAAATATAAGAGGAATAATACATAGAATCTATATAATATCAATAAATATTATTAATATGTAATGTTAATGAGAATTTAATATTCATTTAATTCTTAAATATAGGTAAATCATATTCATGATGATGAGAATTAGTATTTAATTATTTAAATTGTAGAAAGAACAAATGATTTTAGGTACGAGAAAAAATTAATCAAAATGAATTATAATGGAATGGAAATCAAATTTAATAATATGAAGGATAAAAAATTTAATAATTCCCATAAATAATGTGAAGAAATCTTTAAATCACGTGATTACTAGAAATTCTCTCTAAATATGAAATTTATTGAGTTGTAATTGAATTTACAAAAATCAAGAGAACACCACAGATAATTTTTCAAAGAATTATAGAAGATGAAAGGTACTAAAGAATGTTTTTGAAAAGTGTATAACTCTTTAAAAGTCTCATTATAGAGGAAAGACTAGAAATATAATATTAAAAGATAATTCTATTGTAATATTAATGAAATAAGAAAAATGTTTCCTACATTATTTTGTTTGTACTAATACTATCACATATGCCAGTATAGGTTCAAAAAAGAATTAATGTCAAAAATTTGAAAATAAGACTAATTATAAAACCATAGTATAATCAATGGTCATTGTGAATATGAAAATATATTATTTTTAACCTTAAAATTCTAAAAATAATAATTTTGTTTCATAAAGACATCAAGATGTCAAATCATCCAAAATTTTAGTACAAAATAAGAAACCCATATATGTTGGATATTGTTGGTGCTATTGAGGATTTTGGAATCATGGTGCTTATTGTGAGCATAATATTTCTGAATATGAAAATTAAAAACTAATATTATTTATGTGTGTCATATTTAATTTTAAGAGAGATCCTATAAAACTAATGTTGAATATACGGATAGAGAAGAGTCTATTTTTCAAAAACAGTTTTGGATGGCTTAAATACATCAGATTTTTTTGAAATATAATTATTTATAGTTATAATTAGTATTATTATATAGTAATAATTAACCAGTCATATGATGATATTAACACAATACCACACCTAATGCAAAGAAAACAAAAAAAGAAGAAGAAAATTATTCCTTGAGGTATAAGAAGAAGAAGGATGTATGGAAAACTATAAATTAGGATATACCCAAAAGAATCATAAAATGGAAATGAAACCAAATAAAATATTCCTTTACAATTAATGACGAGGTCATATCATGTATCGTTTAATGTATTCTATAAACTCCAGGGTCAATGGAAGAAAGCTAAATGAAAATGTGATTCCACAATTGAATCAAATAAAAGGCTTGATTTAGACAGTGGGAAAATATATAAGTATTGAAATTTATGGAGTGTTTATATAAAAGGGTTAAATATATTACTATTATATATATGTGTGGATGGTGTAGTTTTTTAGGGTATATTTATAAAAAATTATTGACATAGTTTCCTGGACAAAAATAACTAGGGAAGAAAAAAAAGGATATCATCATTGACATCTTGTTCTAAAAAAACTACTATGAATAATGAGTCTATAAACAAGAAGAAAATTGTTAATCGACCAAAAAAAATTATATGGTATTAGTATATTTATTTCAATAAAAATAAGGATTTATAATATAATAATGAATGAAAATCACTTGTAAATTTGAAGAATCCCAATACATCTAAGATGGAAACTATAGAAATTAAAAATTCCGTGACTCTAATAAATAATAATATAAATAATGTTAAATAACGATCAATCATAAATATTTTATTCATGAATCTATATTTATAGTGAAAATATTATCGATAATGACAAATAAATCTCATCCTTATTACTATAATGTAATAACATTAAAGAAAAACCGTCTTCCGAAGTATAGTTTTCTTTCATTTTCTATGTAGGTAATTGAAGGTGATCCATGAGTTTAGGGAGAGGAATGAACTTTATAAAATATATAAACATCACACAGGAAGAAATATTTCAACCATAAAGTACTTTTATCCAAAGGGTATCATGTTTCTTCTTTAGAAGCACTTCAATTAAGATCAAGAGATATTTGATGATTATTTTTGATGAAATTAAATAATTATAAATAAGTATATAGTGAATCCATTATGAGGGAGATTTTATGATTAAAAATCATTTAAATATATCTCATTTCCATATCATGAATATTAGGTTTATTCGTTAGGGATATATCTTGAGATTTGAAATTTTTACATTCGGGGGACTTAATGTTTTCATCAGTAGTGGAATTTCATTATATTCTCTAAATTTTCTATGAATGATCAAATTTAAAATGAAGACCTAAATTAATATATGATAAAAAAGGGAAAAATATTTTTTAAGGGGAAATACATTCATACACTAGAATGTATTTATTTTTTAGATGATTATAGGATGTATTTTAAAAATATTCTAAAAACACTTGTAATATTGTTATATTACATATATCAAATGATAAAAATTTATTCACTGTATTATTGTTTGATAAATCATTTTTATACATGAATAATGTCTCACATGGACATATATATGGTTCATTTTGGTTCATTTCTATTATTTTTGCAATTTTATCTTTTTCTAAAAAACAATCATAAAATATGTTTCAGTAGTGATGATGATGATATCATGAAAATTGGATATTGAATATTATAAATCATTCCTATACATATATCTTTTATTTTATTATAAATATGTGTATAAATATAACATTTAAATTCATAATTAAATATGTTTTGATAATAAATTCAATTGTGCAGTTCAAAAACCCAAGTGGTTTATTGATGTTAAAATTGTGATAATGTTGAATATTGTTTCTATAAGGTGATTTGTTTGAAAATGTAATGTGTTTATATGTGACTATTATATATCTTTTAATAATTTCCAAAACATGTTACAAATGCATCATGGGATGTAAATTGTTTACAAAATTTTATGAATATAATCTATTGTCAATTTTCATTCATTATTTGTTTGAAGCAGTGTATGTAAGTGGAGATATATTATCTTTTTATTATTATGATTTTTGACCCGAAATTTAATGAAAGAATATTTAATAAATTATAAAAAGAATAAATGGTTGTATAAATGAGTTTTTGAATTTAATAAATGGGAAATTTAGGGTTATGGATTTTGTATTTGATGTTTTATATTTTTAGTTGGGAGTTGTAATATAATTTTTTTAATAATATTAATAATATATTAATAAAAAATCTACCATCCTTGGTAAACCAAGGACCCACCTCTAATAGCACATGTGAGACCCCATGTGTGAAGTAGGAGTACTCTTCCAACCAACAAATAAGGAGGTAACACAACACCCACATATGGAGCATTATACTTTATTTTAATGGTTCTGTTAATTAAACCTCTGGTGTGAATGTAAGGTGGTTTGAGGGGGGGTGAAGGTGTAACATTCCCCATGTATGTGTGTTTAGTGTGTCTTTGTGATGTACCTAGTGAAGACTTGTTCAGTTGAAGAAGTGGAAATCTTATAATGGGATGAAAAAATGAGTGAATTTTTAATATTTGATAAATTAATTTGGGTTACCATATCCATGTTTAAAATGTAATTTAAATAACTCAAGCCATCTGATTTATTTAATATATTCCATTAGATCAACACTAAATCATAATCTAATATCTTTTGACATCCAACGTGTTTCTTTATGCTTCAGGATTTTTTTTACACCACCAAACCACTAATGATTAAATTAAGATAATATGAGCATGAAAATATCATGTGAATAATCATTATTTGTTTTAATGTGATAATATATATATATATATATATAACACTATTATTTGAAATTTTATTATGTTAAATCAATAGTGTTTGTATGGTATGAAATATGAGACGTTCATTTCTAATGTATCAAATACAGATTTTAGGCTGTTCATGTGAATGAATTTTGGTGAACATATGTGTGGGACTATGTCCATGTATTTGTCAATAAGTACCTCATTTATCACCATTTTTATGTTATAATTTGAATTTTTATCATGAGAACATTTTGAGAAGACAAAATAGTTTCTTGAGATGCTCTGTATTCATGAAGAAGGTTCTTTGTCATCATGCTCTCTATAAAACCTTCATGCACAGATAATGAATGGTGGATTCCATGAACTAGGGTTTGAATAATATGATCTCATTATGTTATAAGAATAAAATGATTCCTCATATAAACCCTTACCAAAAGAACAAGTATTAGGAAATGATGTGTTTCTTGGAAAATGATGATTGGGTACTATAAGAATGATGTTTCACCTTGGTAAAGCAGTGAGTAGATAGTGATATAATAAATAATGTTTCATTTGATGGAGGATAAAATCATATAATGAAAACTTGTGATACTTGTTCTTGAATAGATACACATTTACAAGTATCACACATATGAAATATGTATGCATGAATGAAATAAAGTTATATATATTGGAGTATCATGATGGAGAAGGGATACAATACTATAAAATGGATGCTTTATGAAAATATTATAAAATAGTAAAAATTGCATGAGAATTAATGTAATAAAATAAATGAAATAATAAAATTAATTTAGTTGAAGACAATTGAAAATAATTTTTTAGATTTGTGAATTTTAGAATGTATATGTTTGTAACATGCATGAAAGGGAGGTTTTGAATATAATCCCAAGAATTAGGGAAGTATTGAAATGAATTTTGTCTAGTCAACGTTGAGAATAAGGAAAATGAATAAAAATTATGACCCTTAAGTATTATATATGAGATTATCATAATGCGACATGTAATGTTTATTAATGGTAGAAAATGCTAGTTATGACTCTACAGAAGATATTCCCACATGGACATGAAACAGAACAAGGCCAACGTGAACACTAGATCAGTATATAGAAGTTGTTGAGTACCTATTCAAAGAAGGTTGTGAAAGTCCATTGGTGATATGAACGTATTATAGTTTAAAAAATAATACTTTTAGCTATAAATCTTACCTAGTTGGTTTCAATTTATAGAACACTGGTGGGATTCAAATCTAAAGATGATTATGGGATATTACCCAATATAAGAATTAGTGATTTTAAATTACATGTGTTTTCCTAAAGAAATGATTAGTAAATTTTATGTACTTAAAATAAATTTTCATTACTATAGAGAAATATAGTGTTTAGATCATCCCAAAAATATTAAGTCTAAGAACCCGGTTCTTATTCTGGAGGTACAGGTTTCTTATTCCCTTTTCCTTGAGTTTTTTTTTGAGAATTTAAGGAAAATGGGGGAAAATACCAAATTGTTTTGGGTAAACGCCGTGTAATTTTCCACAAGCCGTGTACTTTGGCCGTGTGGGATGATTACACGGGGCGTGTCGGCCTGTCGGTGATTATGGGTGTAAAGACTGACTACACGTCCTGTACTTAGTATTTACACGCCGTGTAATCAGTCGACAAGATAATAATAAGGTGGTGGATGAAGCAACTAGCAGAGCAACAGAACACACCGTGTAATCAGGAATACACATCATGTACTCATGTCGACGGATGAACAATGTGGCGGTGAAAATTAGACGCCAAATGAATAGTTAAAAAAATAAAAAGTACACGCCATGTACTTGATAATACATGTTGTGTAGTTAGTTTTTTTCTCTTAAAATGGGATGTAGCCTCCTCTTTCAGCAGAGGAGGATTTGGGTTAGTTTGGGAGCTCGAAAGGACGTCCATAGCTTTGGATATCACCTGATCGCGCATCAGGAATCCGTTTTTTCCTCCGTCAATCACGTTGGGACCATATGGGTAAGCCCTCGCCTCTTATTGCGTTGTTCTTACCAATTCTTCCTCTATGGTAATTTATTTATGTTTGAATGAGAATTCTATTATCCCATATCTACATCTTTATTGGACGATTTGGGAAGTGTTTTTATGTAAATCGATCAGTGGAGATCAAGGTAGGTGGTCTGGTGTTTATTTACAACGGTTGAGTTTAATTTGTGTACCGATGTGCTTCGCGGCCATGGTTGGGGTGTCATATTGATGAGGAATTTTTTTGAAAAGATATCTATAATTTTATAGATAATCTAATGATAAGTTTAAACTGCTTTTTGGTATCACTGATTCGATCCAAGACCACCCCGGCGGTGCGTTTATATGTTTAACCATTTGGCCAGGATACCCGAGGGTATGCCATGATTACATTGTGTAATGCATTTTCTTGAGGGAAATTTTATTTATATTTCTTGTTTATGCTTGGGGCTCGGCCCGATTCCTTGTGCCTGAGGGAAATGTTTTGTTTATCCTGATGGAAAGTGTTTGTTTAGCCTGAGGGAAAGTGTTTCATTTATCTAGAGGGAAAAGTTTCATATGCATGTGGGCAGTTGATTAAATTCATGAGAGATTTATCTCATAAACATGATGGAATTAATCATTATTCCTGAGGGAAATCGCCTGAGGGCGTGATTCTGATTAGCCTGAGGGCATGGTTCTGTTAGCCTGAGGGAAAGATTCTGATTACCTGAGGGTAAGGTTTGACATGTATGAGGACACTGTTTATTTTGTATATTCACCGTGGTGATTTTTGAGGTGGTACCTTACAAGCCGAAGGACATTCTTGGAGGTGATAAGTAATAATTAAAATGGAAATGGAACTGGTTGTGTTAGTTACTTTTGAGTACTTACTAGTTTACTTCATTTTACTTTTTCATACTTTTGTTGCATATTTTCATTGACAGTTTGGCATGGGCCTTTGGTGGGTGCCTACTGTAATTTATTTCTCATACGCTGTTTGGGTCATGTATTCGGCCCAAATAGACTATATTGCTACAGGTGTCGATAGGGTAAATGGCCCCTATACAGGTACATTATTGTAGTATAGGATTAGGGGAGCAAGGGACCAAGCTTAGGCATGCGTTGCTGCTTCATTCTGTTTACTCTGTTTTATTCTGTTTGTTGTACCCGGTACTTTGAAGCGTATTGTATTGTATTGCAGTGTATATTATTCAAGCTATTTTCATAGAATTAGTGACATGATGCATCTTTATATATATATATATATTACTCTTGGTTCTATTTTACTTCAATTGTCCATTCAGTTGTATATTGTTTACTACTTCCACTTTTGTATGTTATTTATCTTTTCCGATGTGCTACACTATGAAAAATGAGGGCATAGTTTCCCCACTATCAAGAACTAGGACCTCTCTTCTAGTATGTAGCCTATGGCGTTTGTGGAAATGGTCTTGAGGTCATGTGACCAACCGGTTCGGGGTACCCGTTGAGTGGCACCCGGATCCGGGACGTTACAAAGTGGTATCAAAGGGGTTATTTTCTTTGAATTACTATTTGGATCCTTAGTCAAGGATAGGACAGACATGGTTGTTGGTAATAAGCTGTGCCCGGAAGTAGCTAAACCTTGTATAGGGAAAAGCTAGTCTACCTTGGTTATTGTAATTATTACTCGTTTTTCAATTTAACTGTTGATTTGATTTTCTCCATTAGGTGACAAACATGGGATTGTGCTATTTATATGATATACATGGGTTCTATTTTGTTTCAACCCAAATATATGAGGGTATTCCATCTCATGAATCATTTAGGCACATGCTAGAAATCACATGCCATTAATAATTTCCATGAAATTTTGGTGCATTTGAAATTGCATGTTGTTGTGATAGTTTTTGTACTAGAAAAGAATGCTATTTTGATAGCTTCTTTGATAAATACCTACTATTTTATAGGTTATTGTTGTAATGGGTTGTTGATAGAATGAATTCTAAACATTGGTTTTTGGGGATTATGGTCCATCAATAATCGGAATTTGGTGGATCATTGATGAGTTTACTTTGTTGTTACATGTGTTAGATGCCAAGATTTGATTCGCGTGGAGTATGGGCCCTCATGGATCCGAATTTGGCACTTAGGTGTTTGTTCCGTGTTGTTCTGGGTTTCGGAGTAGTTTCTGAGGCTTCTGTCCAAAAAACCCCGGATACACGCCATGTAGTTCCTTGGACACACGCCGTGTGTTATTCTATTTGGGAAGAAATGAAAACGTTTTAAGTACACTTAGTGTACACTTAGTACACGCCATGTAATCTATTCCTATGTCAGAGTCCTTGTGAGCAGGGACACTAGGTAGGGAAACGCTTGGGGGAACATGGCGTGTATCGGTTGTACACGCCGTGTAGTGTTGACCCAGTGTCCGCCCGTGTAAATAACAACACAGACGGAGGAAACATTAAGACAAACAAGCCATGTCAACCCTGAACACGCTTTGTAGTCTTACCCAAGTACCCAGCCGGGTCACTAACAACACAGGTCAGTGTTATCTTCCATGTAAATTTTGTGTGCCTGTGAGACACACCATGTAGTTTTGTTTTAGGATAGCCGTGTGGCTTAGCCATGTAGAAGGAGTAGGGCAGGGAAAAAGGATTCAAGTACACGTCGTGTATTTGGGGTGTTACATGGCCAGTTTAAGCTGTATTACATGCCCATGTGGATGGCTTATGAGAACACATCGTGTAGTATTTATACACTCCATGTAGTCAGGTTTTGTAAATCTTGAATACTTTTCTTCTCCCGTTCCCTTCTTGGTCCCCTAGTTTTCATTATTGGATAAATTTTGATTTATGGTGTTCTTCGACCTTGTAGATTCATTCCACCGAGACAACCATTGGTTGTTCACCAAGAGTGCAGCGATGATTATGCTCCTGAGATGGTAGGCCATGGAAAAACAGTGGATCCTCCTGCAGTGCCAGATGCACTGCCAACTATTATACCAGACACATGCACGGAGGCATAGTTCCATGAAGGCTTCATGCGGTTCATGCAGACCTCCTAGGGAGCACCATAGGTCGCCACATCTATGAAAGAGATGACACATATATTCCAGCAGCAGCATCCATATTATTTTTCAGGGGAAGGCAGACTACAGGCCATAGATTCAAGGCAGTATTCAATGCAGACGATATTCGAGCATATGGAGACGCCTCATGGGAGGAGGGTCATGCTCACTAAATACATGCTGTGTGATTCTGCCAAGAGGTGGTGGGATGTTACCACCCAGTCTGAGCATCACTGAGACATGGCGTGGGATGTTTTTCAGGAATCCTTCTAGGACATATTCTTCCCGGAGACATTGTGGGAAGATTGAACTCAAGAGTTCATGAATCTGAAGTACGGTGTCATGCCAGTGATGGATTATTATGCTATCTTCATCGAGCATTAGCATTTTCCACCTGTTCTTGTGGGTGATGAGGTGTTGAGGGTTAGATGATTTGCGGATGGTCTTTGATATGATATCTGAGCATTTGTAAATGTTTTCTGGTAGCCTACCATGCATGCTATTGTGAACCCGGAAATGATTACAGAGTGGAACCTGCCGGAAGCTAGTGGTGTGGGCCCAGTCATTTCAATTCCAGTTTCTGTTACTATTTCTACCGGTAAGAGGAAGAGACAAATGGATTTTTCTCATGGTTTTAGTTCTATCCATAATAATTATATAGGTGGTCCGGTTATTTGCTACCAGTGTGGTAGAGAAGGACACAAGTGACCTCCGTGTCCTCGAGACCCAGTGGAGTGATAGTATTGTTTCATGATGGGTCATCTGTAGCGCTTTTGCAGGGCGTTCCTACCTGTGGCTAGAGAGAGGGGTTCTGTGTGGACTCCACATGCAGGAGTACGGCCAAAAATGTCTTACCAGATGGGAAACTGGAATACATCAGGGTGTGTAGGCCGAGATGGTGGTAGTGGATTTGGTATCCAGACACCAGGATCTCAGAGGCAGTAGGGCGGGCCAGTCAGGGTAGCCAGGTTGTGTCACAGGGCCATGGCATTGGGCAGTCATATGCAGTGCAATAGACCCAATAGAAGCAGGATCCCAGATCTTCTACTATCATAGGTACTATTCAAGTAGCATCTATGTTATCTTCAGTACTTTTTGATATGGATGCTCCTCATATATTTATATTTGTGCATCTTTTGGAGATCCTTGGACTCTGTGTTTCTTCCTCTTCTGATGTTATGATGCCAGAAAATTTGTTGGGAACTAGAACGACAGGTGTGAGTCAGTGTAAAGAGTTCCCCTAGAGGTTGGTGGGTGTAACCTTCTATGGGACCTCTATATCTTGGAGATTACAAGCTATGATGTCATTATATATATGGACTAGTTGGTTCCTTTTAGAGACTTTGTGGATTGCTACTATCGCAGGGTGAGTTTCAATCACCAGAGGGTGGAGAGTTCCAATACAAGGGTGAATGGGATGATCAGAATATTTGAGCTAGACACGAGCATCATGGGCTTGGTGGAGTCATATCCTAGATTACGAGTTTATATCTAGATGACCAGGGGACTTTTCAAAAGGATTCCCCTTCAGTAGTTGATCGTTTCAAGGATGTCTTCCTAGATGACGTTTTAGGTCTTCCTCCGGAGTGAGATGTGGATTTCTTTATTGATCTTGTTCCATGAGCGGCACCAGTGTCCATTCCTCCTTATAGGATGGACACACCTATGTTTTAAGAGCTCAAGAGTCTATTATAGGAGTTGTAAGCAATGGGTTTTATCTGACCCAGTACTTCTCCTTGGGGTTCGTCGGTCCTTTTTGCAAAGAAGGAACCCGGTACCCTCAGAAAATATGTGGATTATCAGAAGATGAACTAGCTGACGGTCAAGAACTGATACACCTTACCAATTATTGATGGTATTTTTGATCAAATATGAATTTCACGAGAGTTCACAAAGATTTAATTGAGATACAGATATAATCAGTTACAGGTTAGACCATCAGACTTAGCACTTACATCTTTTCAGAGCAGATATGGTATAAACGAGTACTTGGTTATGCCGTTTGGACTCATGAACGCGCCAACAGTTTTCATGGCCCTGATAAATCATGTGTTCCACCCTTACCTGGATTATTTTGTGGTAGTCTTTGTGGATGATATCTTGGTGTACTCTCACACTCGACACGACCATTCCACCCATCTTGAGATCATTTTGAGTAAACTGAGAGATCATTAGTTATAAGCAAAGTTCTCAACGTTCCACTTTTGGATGGACCAGATTCACTTCCTAGGTCATATTATCATATAGGAAGGAGTTGTAGTAGACCTATAGAAGGTGAGAACAGTAGTTTCCTAGTATCATCTTAAGAATGTGTCTGAGATACGGAGTTTCTTGGGGATGGTTGGTTACTACATGCATTTTATACAAGACTTCTCCCACTTAGCTGCACCGTTGACAGGTTTGAGTAAGATGGGTGTGAAGTTCATTTGGTCAGAAGTTTGTGAGATAGCCGTTCAAGAGCTGAAGGGTAGGTTGATATCAGCCCCAATCCTGATACTTCCAGAACAAGGTAAGAGCTATACAGTGTACTCTAATGCATCATTTATTGGGATGAGAGAGGTGTTGATGCGGGGTGACCATGTTGTCGTGTATGGGTCTCGGTAGTTGAGGCCACATGAGAGGAATCATCCAATGCATGACCTCGATTTGGATACAGTTCTTCATTTATTGCGTTGTTGGAGACATTATCTCTTGGGAGATGATTTCACAATTTTCACTGACCACAAGAGTCTCAAATACATCTTTACTCACCATGACAAGAACCTGGGACCATGAAGGTGGGTTGAATACCTTCAATACATCGAATTCGATCTTGCCTGTACACCTGGTAATGGTAACACAGTTGCTGAAGCACTAAGCAGGAAGGCTCAGATACATGCAGTTCATAAGGCCAGTGGTGAGTGGAATCTTATGGATTTGTTCATTGAGATTAATTTGAAGGTGCGCGATAGTCAAGGGAAAACCTATATTTCATCGTTAGTTGTGACTTCTACATTCCTGGATTGAGTGAGGATGAGAAATCTCTCTGATTAAGAAGTCCTAGTTCTACGGGAGCCGATGGAAAGTGAGAACCCTCCTCTTGGTTGGACTATAGGTAATGATGAGGTAGTGCGTTTCCATGGAAAATTGTGGGTTTTAAGGTAAATAAATGAGGAGTTGGTGCGGGAGTTTCATGCTTCAGCTTGGGCAGTTCATTCTAGAGTCACCAAGATGTACCATGACATAAGACATCAATATTGGTGGCCAGGTATGAAGAGAGAGGTAGCTTGTTTTGTTACAAGATGTTCCACCTGTCAGCAAGTGAAGGCAGTGCATCAGAGGCCAGTGGGACTATTACAATTGTTACCCATTCCGGAGTGGAAATGGGATTATTTCTTCATGGATTTCATGATTGGGATGCTGAGTTCACCTCGAGGCAGTGATGTCATATGGGTTGTTGTGGATAGACTTACAAAGGTAGTTCACTTTTTGATGATCAAGGAGACCTTCAGTATTGATGAGCTCAGGATGTTGTATATATGAGAGGTAGTATGCCTTCATGGGGTCCCTTGTTTTATCGTTTTAGATAGGGAATCCTGATTTAAATAATATTTTGGTAGGGTTTTCTGAGTGCACTGGGTACACGGGTGGTTCTGAGCACAGCTTACCACCATCAGTCTAATGGACAATCAGAGCGTACGATATAGGTGCTTGAGGACATGATTCCTACACGCGTCCTAGACTTTAGGGGATCTTGGGACAATCATATACCCCTGTTCAAGTTTTCCTACAATAAAAACTTTTATGAAACTATTGAGATGACACCATATGAGGCTTTATATGGTAGGTCGTGCCAATCACCTTTGTGCTGGTTAGAGATAGGTGAGGCAAATTTACTGGGACCACATCTTGTACAGAAGACTACATAGCAGGTCTACTTGATTTAGAAGTATATGGTTACAACATTGTCTGGTCATAAATCTTATGTTGATCACTACAGATGACCCATGGCGTTCGTGGTCGGGGATCAGGTGTTTTGCGTGTTTCTCCGAGGTTGGGACACAGATGGATTAGGAGACATGGTGAACATTCACTGAGGTATGTAAGGCCATTTGAGAGTCTGGAGAGAGTCGGTTTACATGCCTATCGGTTTCAGTTACCATATAGGTACATGGAAATGCACGACTTCTACCATGTATCACAGTTGTGCCGCTATCATTCAGACCCATCTCAAATCTTTCAGCCCGAGGAGGTTGAGCTTCAGGTCGATGCATCCTTTGAAGAGCATCTAATTAGTATTGTCGATAGGAGCATGAAGGTTCTATGAGGCCAGTTAGTTATTCTTGTATGAGTGATATGGCATTATGGATGAGTGAGGACAAATCCTAGGAGCGGGAGACCGACGTACGTGCTCAGTGGAAAGAGTTGTTCACAACTTTATCTTCACCAACCGTGGAAGGGAATTTTGGGGACAAATTTCTTTAAGGGGGGAAGTTTGTAAGAACCCTATTCTTATTATTGAGGTACGAGATTCTACTTTTCATTTTCCTCATTTTTTTTAGAAAATAATGAAAATAGGAAAAAATAACAAATTTAGTGGGAATACACCATGTACTTTTCCACATGTCGTGTACATTGACCGTGTGGGATGAGTACACGGGACGTGTAGGTCTGTCGACGATGAACGGTGTAAAAACTAACTACATGCCATGTACATAGTATATACACACTGTGTAATCAGTCGGCAGGTGAATAGTAAGGTGGTACAAGCAGCTACCAGTAGAGTGAAAGTACACTCCATGTAATCAAGAATACACACCATGTACTCGTGTCAACGGATAAACATTGTGGCGGTGAAAAGTAGCTTCCAGAGGAATAGTTAAAAAATGAAAAGTACATGTCGTGTACTTGAGAGTACAGGCCGTGTAGTTTTTTTTGGTTAAAACGTGCAGTAGCATCCTCTTTCGATAGAGGATGATTTGGGTTCAGTGGGGAGCTCGAAAGGACGACTGTAGATTTAGAGATCACCCGATCGTGCACCTAGAATCTGTTTCCGCCTCCGTCGATCACGTTGGGACCGTACGGGTATGCCCTCCCCTCTCCTTCCACTATTCTTACCAATTATTCTTCTAAGGGAAGATATTCTTGTTTGAACGAGAATTATTTTATCCCAGATCTATGTCGTTCATATATTATTCAGGAAGTGTCGTTCACATATATCGATCAGTGGAGATCGAGGTAGGTGTTCTGGTGTTTATTTCCAAATATTGAGTTGAATTTTTTTACTGATGTTCTATGTGTCCATGGTTGGTGTGTCGTATTGATGAGGCCTTTGCTAAAATGATATACATAATTGTATAGATAATCTAATGATAAGTTTAAACTACTGTTTGGGATCACTACATGGATGCAGGACCACTCCGAGGGTGCGTTCCTCTGTTTAGCGGTTTGGCTAGGATACCAGAGGGTATGCCATGATTATATTGTGTAAAGAATTTTCATGAGAGAAAATTTATATAAATTCCTTATTTATTCTTGGGGATATGCCCCATTCCTTGAACCTGAGGGATGTATTTTGGTTAGAATGAGGGAAAGTGTTTGTTTAGCCATAGGGAAAGTGTTTCATTTAGCCTATGGGAAATGTTTCATATGCCTGAGGGCAGTTTCTTTCATTCTTGAGGGAATTATCTCGTACTACTAAGGGCATTATTCGTTATGCCTAAGGTAAATTGACATAGGGCGTGATACTGATTAGCCTGAGGGCGTGGTTTTGTTATACTGAGGGAAATATTTCTGATTACATGATGGTAAGGTTTGACATGTCTGAGGAAATTGTTTATTTCGTATATTCACTATTGTGATTTTTGATGTTATACCTTATGAGACAAAGCACAATCTTGGAGGTGATAATTAATAATTAAAATGGGAATGGAAATGGTCGTGTTATTGACTTTTGAGCACTTACATGTTTACTGCATTTTAGTTTTGCACACTACTGTTGTATATTTTCACTGACAGTCGGGCACGAGCCTTTGGTGGGTGCCTACTAGGAATTATTTCTCACACCCTGTTTGGGTCATGTATTCATCCCAAATAGACTATATTGATGCAGGTGTCGATAGAGGAAAAGGGTCCTATACATGTACATGATTCTAGTAGAGGACTAGGAGAGCATGGGACCGAGCATAGTCTTGTGATGCTATTGCATTCTGTTCACTCTGTTTTGTTTTGTTTGTTGTACCATGTACTTTGAGTTGTATTGTATTGTATTTCAGTGTATCCTGTTTTGGATGTTTTCATATAATTAGGGACATGATTAATCGTTATATATATATGATTGATGGTTCTCTTTTACTTATGTTATCCATTAAGTTGTATATTGTTTACTACTTCTTCTATTGTATGTTATTTATCTTTTTCATTGCGCTACACTTTGAAAAATGAGGTCATTGTTTCCCCATTATCAGACCAGGGCGCTCACTGCTAGTTGGAAGCCTCTGGAATTTGGGGAAATTCTCTTCAGGACATGTGACCAACTGGGTTTGGGGCACCCGTTGAGTGGCACCTTGATCTGGGACGTTACATTAAGAATGTTGTTATCAATACTGGGTTGAACCTATAATAAATACTATGTGTTATGTTTCATTTATATTTAATCATATATTTTGTTTAATCATGTATGTTAAGGGAGAATATTTTTTCATCCAAACATATAAATATGTTTGAACATTGATGGGGTCAAAATGTGAATGGAAATAAATCAATAAAACACATGTACATAATTCAAACCCCTCCAAGTATACATACACGATCCACTATAAGAATCATGTTCTATGGGAATCAAATGTTGTTTACTTATTTTAACTGGTCATTAATGAAAATAAAATGTTGTAGCCACATTTAAATTATATAGTAATAAAATAATTGATTTTAATAATAAATATTTTATAGAAATTTATATTCTATTTGATTCTACTTCTCGGTTGTTACTAAATCCTAGAAGTGATATTAATGAATTATAATTAAAAAGGGAAATAGTGTATCTTATTTTTTTATAATTTTACTAATGTCTATAATATGGTAATGATTCGATTAAATTATAGTTCCATAGAGGGAACAGATTTAATGGAGGTTTGAGGATTTTGTTTGGTGGTGGCTAGAGGACATATATAAGGGAGTAACCCAAATTATAAAATATTTTATGGGTAACCTAAAGGCCCAAAAAAATCATGGGAATATTGATTATTCATATGGACAACAAGGAATTCTATTATTTTATATTTTTACTGGTTCCCCCAAAAATAACAACATAATATTAGGCCTCATTAGTGATGGTCTATATAATAATCATTAGTAATATTTTTTTAGAGTTGTTAGAATATATGCTTTGTTGTAGGGTAGGAAGGATATATTCATAATAAGGTTCCTTTCTGTATTAACTGTGGTAGTAAAAGTTATATACATATAAAAATCAAAGTAATAATAACCTCAATAATAATGTAAAAATATAATGATATATTAATTGATATGAAGATTCAATCTATAAATATCATTGGTTTCAACATTGCTTTCTCACCAACTATACTGATGGTGATTAGTGCATTATGTTTATTTTTTTAGCTTTATTAGGCTCAATATAATACATATCATTTTAGATATAATTTAACAAAAGGGTAATTATTTTTCAATGAGATACAATAAATATAGAACACATTTTTTATAAAATTTTCCATACATCACTATATGAGTAATAACACAAATACTATTAGTTATGTTTCATAGTTGATTCAAGAAATTCATAATATAGATCATTAAAAAATCATTCAAAATGGATTCCAATATAGGATTCGAGCATTATATTTAAAATATAATGGTAAAAAATGATGTTTATTTGGACAATTTTATAATACCTTCATAAATATTGTAAATCCATGAATTTTCTTGTTACATTTAAGAAATATTAAAAAAAAAATTTGAAAAGCATATTATTTAATATATGTGTTTATTAAAAATTTACATTTTTTCGTTACAAAAATAGTTTATGAATTAATGGTGAAAAAACTGGCTCCTAGAATGAATTTTGTTAATAGGGTAGTTTTTAAAGAAATATTTTTTGTATTTTGTGAGAATTAAATTTTTTTTGAAACATATATTTCAGAATTCAAACATAAATGTGGTCATAGAAGTGGATATTTATGTGCCAACAATAAAAAATCAATTAAAATGAAAATTTTGAAATTCATGGAATATATATTTGTGTGACGAAAAATCAGGTCATTACTCAAACTACCACATTACAAGAATATGGAAACATTTTTTGAGAACACACTATCCACGAACTAAAGTTAATTTAAATATAGCTTCACCACCCAATTATAATTAATAGACCTCTAGAAGATAGTAGTTCACACTCTAAAATCACAATACTCATTCTTTTGAGATCTCATAAAACCAAAGACCTCCATGGATTCCCATAGTTTTGAAACATTAATGAAATACTTAACTAGGTTCCATCATTATATTAACATATTTTTGACATTCATGTAATAATATTTTATTTATGAAGGACAATGATCTTTCACAAACACAATTATTGTTGCAACACTATAATTCTTAAAAAATATACAATATTAATAATACCTACATCCATATAATACCCTTGAGGCTGAGTTCATATATGATTGAACTCTATTAGTTATTGAAACATTAAAGTTATAAGAGAACATATTTTTGGACATTCATTCAATGCCTCAGTCCCCCACTCATAGTGTAATGTCCCGCTAATTCTAATTGTCTTGAGAGTATAACAAGTCATTACTATGCCTTAAGTGACTACCACAAGGTTCAAAAAGAAGAAAATAAATGAATAAGGGTTTCAATGAAATTGGGAGACGATTTACCCTTCATTTTCAAAATCAAACACCCAACAAACCATCCAAGGAATAGATAAATATATGATGCATGAAATAAACAAAGACATTTCAAATCATTCTATTTAAAAAAAGTGTATTCTATAAAAGAAAACAAGACAACATCAAAGTAAACAGTGAAAAAACAATGAATAATATAAAATACAACCACAAGACACAGTACTCGACCAGATCTCTACTCCAACATCACCAAGTAGTCCAATGTATCATGACATGGTACTAAAGAAGTGTGAATATTTAATTTTTCACAAGTCCCAAAATGTATCACCTACAAAAGCACCATATTTCCAAAGCAAGGGTGATTATAAAACATAGTAGGGTTTCCAAAATACTTCCCTTCTCACAAAACTAAGATAGAATAGTTATCACATTATATAAAAATTTTTATTTAAAATAATTTTCCAAATATTTTAAAACCAAATATAAAAAATTTTGAAAACCAATTATACCCAATAGAAAAAAAGTAAATGAGGCCAATTTCTAGAAATTTATTTTCCAAAAAATAACTAATAATGGATTATAAATTGATTCTAATTATTATTTTGGCATACCTATTCTATAGTTCAGAACACACTCCCACATTCATGCTTCATTCAATAATACCATACTCTAGATTGGTCTCTTTTCCAATCCCATTGTGTCCCACTAACACTCTCCCCTGATCCAAGGATACATACCTATTACACAAATGGTACTCATCCCTAATTCAGGGCCTGTTATGTATGAACTCACAGCAAAACCATGTAAGCCAAATATTTCCATTACCAAAATAAACCACTTCCATAAAACTGAACTTTCATTGAATACCAAATAATAAAAAAATTTAAAGCCCCATTTCATTTTAATAACTCATACCCTTTCATTAAATACATATAATCCATTTCATGTTCCAACATTATAGAGAAATCCCCATTTTAAAATCCCCATTTAAAAAGAATGAACAAAATCCCATTCCACATTAATCCAATTTTCCAGGATGTAGAAACCATCTTTCAAGAAGGTTTCTAAGAAAATTTTAACAACCATGTCAATATTAATTAATCACCATAGATTAAATTGAAATAAATCCAATCAATTATACTAATAAGATTCGATATTGAATCTTCCTTCCTAGACGGTTTTGACAAAAAACAAAAGCAGCTATAGAACTCTCACAAAACCAGGTTGATTCATCCATGAAACATCCTTAGATATCTTCTCCAATCAACAAAAAAATCGAAATATCAACTTATTTTGAAAAAACAGACCATGATCTACCATAATAGGCATAAATCATATAACCCAAAGGAGAGTATATGTTGATCCATTTGAACACTTACTCAAAGAGAGGTAACACAGATGCAACAAAGATCAAAAGTTGATCAGATCCATCTAGAAGAAGGGGTGCCAATGGAAACCACCAAAGGAGAGTATAGGGTTGAGAGGAAAGAGTTTGAAATTAATAGCCAAAGAGGAACATGCAAACATGTGACTTTAATCTCAGCACAAGCCGGCTCATGAAATGTACCCAATGGTTATGAAATGAAGTCCACATTAGATAAGTTTTCCAAGAAACCCATCACCTCAGGTAAAATAAGATATTTAGACACTACATGATGTGTAACTTATGTACACGATGTATACCAAATCATGGAATGACCCCCAATTCATGACATGAATCCATATCTATGAACATGATGTGTACTTCCTGTACATGGTGTGTAATTGTTCTACAGTCTGTAGTAAACCATGAAAAATAACATAAAAGGATTTTTAACTAAAAGGGGACCTAGAAAAGGTGGAAATAACTCAATCAATGTAAAATGTTGTCAAAAATAGTAACAGGGTGTACTAAATTATCCACACCATTGGTATTTCCATCCTCATGAAGTAGAAAACCCTCATCACCCTAGAAGAGTTCAGGCCATTGCTCATTCATTTATTTATTGTGTTCCCAAGTATCTTCTTGAATCTGACCATGCTGTCATAATCCCTATAACATACTGATTCTTTTTTCCATGGAATAATTTTCCTTGAATTTACACAATACACCCTTGGATATGTAACAACGAGGCATCTAGATCTGGGTCAACATGATCCCATCTGATCACACGGTCAGGATCATGCCGATACTTTTTCAACTGGGATACATGGATTTCAATGTTCCCCAAACTGAATAGTGGGGGTAATTCCTGGTGATATTCCACCTCTCTGACCTATTCTAGTATCTAAAAATGGAATTTTTACCAAGGATATAACATAACATTCTTCCCAAAAGGGCGATGTCCATGCCTTGGATATTTTTTCAAGAACACATGATCCCCCATGACGAACAAAAACAATCTTCAACAGTGATCTGCATATGATTTCTAATGGTTCTGAACCATCTCTATCTACTTTCTAATCAACTGGATCTTCTCCATTATTTCTTAGACAAGGCTTGGTACATCTTGTGAAGTCTTAATGGTTTCCACCCAACAGAGTAGAGAATGACTAGGATGCACATAAAATTATTCAAACGGACCCATATGTATCGTTGTCCGATAGCTGTTATTGAATGATAACTCCACCAAGGGCATATAATCATTCCATGTGCCACCGAAATCCATTACCCAATCCTACAACATGTGTTCCCCTGTCTTTATAGTCCTCTCAGACTGGATGTCTATTCGAGGATGGTATGCATTGCTCATAGTCAACTATGTCCCATGGTATTTTTGTAAATATTTACAAAAATGAGATGTGAAACTTGAAACTCTAACCAAATTGATTGAAATCGGTACTCCATTCCTCTTCATCGCTTATTTGATATAAATATTGGATATATCATCCACCATTTGTGTCTCAAAAATAGGGATGAAATGGTTTGACTAGGTAAGATGATCCACTATCATCCAAATGGAACCGTGTTTTTGAACCGCTCTAGGATGTCCTATAATATCCATCGATATCTACTCCCATTTCCACACTATGATATCAAAAGACTACAACATACCTATGGTTCTTTGATGCTCTACTTTAACATATAGACAAGTTATGCACCGCGAGATGAAAGTGTTCAAATTCCATTCATTCCGCTCCACCAAACCAGCGCCTTCAATGCCTTATACATATTCTATGTGCCTAGTTGTACAACAAATCTAAAATTGGGGAATCAATGAAGGGATTTTTTCATAAAAAGAAATAGGTATCACCATCGAATATCTGAAACCTGAAAATGAAATCCCCTCGTGTTTATAGCCCTTAATGGTCTCCCAACCATGGAGTTTTGAACTCATAACCACACATTCTGCATCAGATGTTTGTGCCTTATTGAACATATTTACCAAATCAAGAATAATCATATCTGAAAAGAAAAGTATAACATCACTCGGTCTTCACATTCCACATGCATGTTAGCAAGGGCAGACATCAACTGCCATTATTCTGAAGCTTGTTTCTCCTACTGAGCATATGAAATTCTACTCAATGAATCTTTACAAAAATTACCTCTTCCTTATCTATAAATAAAGTAAATGTCAAACATCAGGTGATACTCCTTCGTTTTACATTTCCTCATATTGAAATATCATTTTGAGAAAATATTTTTCAATCTTTTACCATCCATAAACACAGAAAATTTCATACCAACGAGACAATGTCTCCATATTTTCAAAGCATGGATGACTGTAGGTAAATCCAAATCATTTTTTGGGTCATTCTTATCAAGAACCCATAACTTCCTTGACCCATAAATAACTACATGGTCTCCCTATATGAGAATACATCATTTCCATGATCTTCAAGCATCGTAGTACACCACATACCCTTTTTTGGAATTTGAAAAAATTATTATACATGATAATGAAAGACAAACATTAATCTCTTCGAAAGACTTCTTTGATTTCTTTGTCCATTGGAATGCAGTATTATTTTTTAGAGCCTTCATTGGAAATGATAATCATAAGAAATCATTAAAAAAGAATCGGTACTAGGCAGTTAGAAAAAGAAAACATATTTTTTGAAGAAATTATTTGGTATTTTCCTGGAGATAATAACTTCTATCTTTTACAGATAAATGTAGATGAATTTTGATGAAATTATATGGTACTAAAAAAATCATGTTTCGAAAAATCACACTTTGATAATTTTTCATAGAAATGGTAATTTTTCAAAATTTATAACAATGTTTCCAAGAATTCCTCATAGTCACCCCTTTTATTTGAATACACCATGATTTCATCCTCAAACACCACAATAAAAGAGAATAGATAAAGATGAATTTACAGAACCATAAAATCCACGAAGACCATGGGTACATTCATTAGACTGAAAGTCATTACTATATATTCATAGTGGATATATCTTCTTCTAAATGATTTCATTGGAATATCTATCTTCTAATATAACGACCCACACTTTACATACATTGTTAATAATTCAAAATTGAATCACACTTATTACAACATATGACAAAACCACAAAGGACCGTATAGGTATAGTGTCTTTAGAAACTGGGAAACATAAACAACTGGTTCATAAATCTTCTACAGTGTCTCCCATTTATTTCATCATATCTAGGGTCCCTTTTAGCATATTCTACTTAATATCCATCTTCCTGACCTGGGGAAAAGAAAACATAAAAGGGTGAGCTCAAATGCTCAGCAAGGGAAAATAAAGGAAATAAAAATCATATCATATCTTTTTGAAAATCAAAACCTGCAAAAGAGATCATAATATCTTAACATGGAATAAATCATAGAAGTGAAAATGAGATCCCCAAAATCATAACATAAAACTTGAAACTTTGTGGCATGCACACATAATCATGGAAAATCATTTCTTGTTAGTCATGACTCATTGCCAAGACTATCTTAGTGGACAAAGTCCCTTTCTGAACCGAGTTCACTCCTCGTTTCAGTCCTGTATCACTGAACCGAAATAACCTTCCGTTCCAGCCATGTCTATCTCATGAGATATAAAATCATTACCCAATGCATTGGAGGGAGATATAGGTCCCACCCATCTTATAATGAATCCTTTCTTATGTGTGCCACATAATCATAAAACATGCATCATGGCATAACACATGTAACAAAAATGGGATCCTTGAAACATCATGAAATCATAAATCAATTCATATATGATAAAGGAATTCATAAACATAATTCCATCACAACATAGTCAAACCAATGTAAAAATATGGATAGAAACAGAACCCTTTATTATCTTAGATGGAAAATAATTTTGATAAAACACTTGAATTGAATTCTTGAGGAAAATATCCTTTCTTCTTCAAAAATATTTTTCCTTTCATAACATGTCATACAACTTTAAAATAAAAGAAGTTGATTAAAAATAAACTTGAAAACTTGTAAAGGAAGCTTCTTTGATGTAATGTTTTAAAAATCCATTCATGCCGTATAAGTTAAAAAAAACATTCTTCGTACTTTTGTCGGAAAAGTCAAAAAGTACCTCGTACGGAAAAACGACAAAAGATTCCTTTCATATTCTTTACTAAAAACTCACCTAAGGGTAAAATTGGATTTAAACTATTTCAAGTGGATGGAAACAATATTACATATTGAGGGAACATGGATGTGGATGATAAAATACACCCTAGTAAATACTTACGAATAAACAATCTCGGATAAAAATGAGATTGTGATATTTCCCTTACCTTAGGTCCGATTTGCTTTGTTCGTGTCCGAAGCTCCTGTATAATGGTTTAAATAATGTTATTGACTTATTCCAGAATCATACATATTGATATGAGATCATATATGGTCATATTATTAGCTTCTTGTTAGTAATATTTCATTGTTACTTGTTACTCGGGTCTTTATAACTTTTTGTTCTTATGCGTGTTTTGTCGAATAAATTCTTATTCTTATCTTTAGGTTATAGATAATTCATTTCCAGAATGGTATTAGTGTATTATATACCATATTCATTCATTCAATTCATTTATATAATCATTATGAAATGAAGATCATGTAGAACGAGTCGCATCACATCGTGGAGACGGTATTCCGTACGTACGCACGAGTGATGATATCGTTCCTATGATCGTGGAATTGTATTGGAGTATATATATATATTATTTCAGTATCAATATTACTTAATAATAATCATATATAGTTACTGATTACACCATTATACCCATCCTTGTAAGGTGATGGTGGAAAATAGATTACACCACGGCGTGGAGACGGTATTCCGTACGTACGCACGCGCGGTGATTTCATTTTTCCGTAGGATGGATATAAGGTGAATTAGGGTTGTTTCATATTTATAATAACATATCAGTATGTAAGTAATACTGATGTTATTACTTTATCATGAAACAACTAAAGAAGAAGAAGTTGAAGAAGAAAGAAATTGAAAAGATCGGTAATGGATATTACCTCTTCTTTGGAACACCTTTTTGAATCCTCCACTTAAGGAACTAAGATTGGTCTTTGGAGAAGACCAGGACCTCTAGGATTATTCTAGGGAAGTGGATAAGGGAAAATGGCAGGGGTTGGCCGAGCTTGAGTGCTCAAATTGGTGTGAGGAGGAGGGGGAGGAGGTGCCCTTTTATAAGGGAGGAGAGGGGCACCTTAGGAATATCTCAAAATATTATTTTATATTAAAGTCAAAATCGGTTTATAATGGTTCTAAAGGGTCTTATTTCGAAGCCAAAGTGGGGATGGGTCGAAATCCTATCAACCAATAGAATTTAGACAAGTTTAGGGTATTATTTTAACCTTATCAATTAGATTTAACTCTAAGTTAAATAATTTAACTTTTACCATGACTTTTTGTTTTCTTTCACTATATGGTTAATACACTTACTATAACATGCCAAACGAACCCCAAATTGTTTATTATTAAAATATATATCATTATCTAAGTCATTTGGCCGAACCTTAGATTTTTAGGAATAAAATAACAATTAATAATATAATATTTGATTTAAAAACTATTTTGTGTCAATTTTGACACTATTTGATATATGATTTTTGTCAAAGTCATAACAGAATTATATGTTCGAACCAAGTTGATTAAATCAATACTAATATATCATAGTAACCTATAAAATTAGTGGAATTCATAAAAAGTCTCAAATTACATTTATTTTGGTATTTATATTATCAATTTTGTCAATATTTCATTAATAAGATAATTACTGCATCATCTTTGTGTCATAAATAAATTAAATTATTTGATGTCTAAAAATTACAAATAAAATACCATCATGTAGGAAATCTTTTTAGCTTTCTAATGAATATTTACAATCGAATTTAGCTTATGTATAACCCTATATTAAAAATGATTTACTTATTAAACATTGATTTTAACTATTTTAACCCTTCTTTAAATAAATTAATAATAAATGTCCTAATCTAATCCAAGTGGGCCTAAATGGTCATATTTTATTCCTAAGTTTGTTTTTGGTCGAATTACACTTGTCCAATAGAATTAGGACATGTGTTAGGGTAATATTAATATCATAATTACCCTTAGTTACCCTATTTACTATTAACCGCGGTAAAAATAGTAAAAAGTTACTATTCACCAAAAAATTATTTTCATCTCATTGAACCACATTTTAGTCCTTGATATTAACCGTGTCTCTCGGATTTTTGAAATTCCATTCACAGAAGCGGTAAAATTAAGTTTTATGCAAAATTCAGTTTTTAACCTACCACTTAGTGGTTTCACTATTCATCAAAAATTGAAAGTTTTCAGAAAAATACCAAAATTTCACCCTAGGCTAATTTCGATATTCTGAGTCCAAAAATGAAGTCCATTTTGAAAAATAAAATTTATAAAATTTCAAAAAGTGGTTATTACTATAACGGCTAGTTTTAATAGCATATTATTGTTTAGTGAAACTCGGTATTGCGTACGACGCAAGCTATCGAGGAAGGTCGCGATTGCGTGTAAAGCAAGCCAAGAAAGTGTTGTGTGGAAAAAGATTCCTTTGATGATTTATATAACATAAAAGTCTCGGGTGTTACATTCTACCCCCCTTAAAAAGAATTTCGTCCTCGAAATTCGTCACTTTGCAACAAACAAATGAGGATACTTCTCCCTCATCATATCCTCAAGCTCCCATGTAGCTTCTTCAAGTTGGTGGTTTCTCCATAAAACTTTCACCAAGCGAGTGGTCTTGTTTCGTAGGACTTTTTCGCTACGATCCAGAATCTCTATCGGCTGTTCTTCATAAGAAAGATCTTGCTCCAGTGGTACAACTTCTGAGCTGAGTACATGTGAAGGATCTGGTATGTACTTTCTCAGGAGAGATACATGGAACACATCGTGAACTTGAGAGAGATTTGGTGGAAGCGCCAATCGGTAAGCTACCTTCCCAACACGATCCAGTATTTCAAAAGGACCGATATATCTAGGGCTCAACTTCCCCTTCTTTCCAAATCTCATAACCCTCTTCCAGGGAGATATTCGTAAGAACACTTTATCACCCACTTCAAACTCTAGGTATTTTCTTCGGTTGTCGGCATAACTTTTATGTCGACTCTGAGCTGCTCTTATGTGTTGTTGAATAGATCTGACCTTTTCTGCCATTTCATCAACGAGATCAGGTCCTAATAGCTTTCTTTCCCCAACTTCATCCCAGCAAGTTGGAGTCCTGCATTTCTTTCCATAGAGAGCTTCATAAGGAGCCATCTGAATACTGGAGTGAAAGTTATTATTATAAGAAAATTCCACCAAAGGTAGGTGTTGATCCCAACCTCCTTTGAAATCCATAGAGCAAGCTCTCAACATATCTTCTAGGGTTTGAATTGTTCTCTCAGACTGACCGTCTGTCTGGGGATGATAAGCAGTGCTGAAACTTAACTCTGTATCCAGAGTATGCTGAAGACTTCGCCAGAACTTCGAGGTAAATCTCGGATCTCGATCAGATATAATAGAAAGTGGTACTCCATGCAATCTTACCACTTCCTTTACATATATCTTGGCAAGATGATCTAGAGAGAAATCCTCTCTAATAGCAATGAAGTGTGCAGACTTTGTAAGACGATCAACTATGACCCAGATAGCATTATTGCCTTTGGATGTTTTAGGAAGTCTTGTGACAAAGTCCATAGTGATGTTTTCCCATTTCCATTCGGGTATGGGTAATGGTTGTAACATCCCCTTAGACTTCTGTCTCTCAGCTTTAACTTGTTGACAAACCAAGCATCGAGAGACATATTCAGCAACATCTCTTTTCATGCCATCCCACCAGAAGTACTCTTTCAGGTCCCTATACATCTTCGTGCTTCCAGGATGAATAGAGAATGAAGAACTATGAGCCTCATCCAGCAGCTCTTTCTTTAATTCGGGGATGGGAGGAGCACAAACCCGATTCCTGAACTTTATTATCCCATCACAATCAAGGTTGAATTCAGGAACATTTCTCACCTTCTTTTGTAACTCGACATCTTCTTTCTGTGCCTCTTTAATCTTCACATGTATAGATGGTTGAACATTCATTTGATAAAGATAAGATTTTTCCCCTTCCATTATAATTCCAAGATCCATCCTTTGTAAATCCATAAATATTGGATCTTTTGTGATACTCATCATGGATAAACTAGCATGGTCTTGTCGACTTAATGCATCTGCCACCTTGTTTGCTTTCCCAGGGTGGTAATGGATTGAGCAGTCATAATCCTTAATCAGTTCCAACCATCTTCTTTGGCGCATATTCAGCTCCTTTTGTGTGAAAATATACTTTAAACTTTTATGATCAGTATAAATATCACACCTTTCACCATAAAGGTAATGCCTCCAAATCTTTAATGCAAAGATTACCGCAGCCAACTCCAAATCATGTGTTGGGTAATTTTTTTCATGGATTTTCAACTGTCGTGAGGCATAAGCTATCACCATATCATTTTGCATAAGAACACACCCCAATCCCTTCTTGGATGCATCACTGTAGATCACAAACCTTTCTCCACTACAAGGCAGTGTGAGCACAGGTGCACTGGATAACCTTCTTTTCAACTCCTTGAAATTCTCTTCACATTCCTCTGTCCAGACAAACTTAACTCCTTTCCGAGTCAACTTGGTGAGTGGATTAGATAATCGTGAAAAATCTTTTACAAAACGTCGATAATATCCAGCCAAACCAAGAAAACTTCGGATCTCAGTTACTGTTGTTGGTCTTGACCATCTTTCGATAACCTCTGTTTTTGCTGGATCCACAGATATCCCCTCTTTTGAGATTATATGACCCAAAAATGCATCTTTTTGAAGCCAAAATTCACACTTGGTAAATTTGGCATAAAGCTTCTCTTTTCTCAGGGTCTTCAATATAATTCTCAAGTGATCTTCATGCTCTTCCTTGCTCTTTGAATAGACAAGAATATCGTCTATAAAGACTACCACAAATTGATCAAGATAGTCTCTAAAGACTCTATTCATTAGATCCATGAAGATAGCAGGGGCATTAGTAAGACCAAATGGCATCACTATAAATTCATAGTGTCCATACCTTGTACGGAAAGCCGTCTTTGGTATATCCTCCCTTTTGACCCTTAATTGATGATACCCTGAACGAAGATCAATCTTGGAAAAGTATTGAGCTCCGCGTAGTTGGTCAAATAAGTCATCAATGCGTGGGAGAGGATATTTGTTCTTGATAGTGATCTTGTTAAGTTCTCGATAATCAATGCAGAGTCTCATTGATCCATCTTTCTTCTTAACAAATAGAACAGGTGCTCCCCAAGGTGACGCACTAGGGCGTATGAATCCCTTATCAAGATTCTCTTGGAGTTGCTTCTTCAATTCCTGCAACTCAATTGGGGCCATTCTATAAGGTGTCTTTGAAATAGGCAAAGCACCCGGTACGAGTTCTATTGAAAACTCAACTTCACGATTTGGTGGAAGACCCGGCAATTCCTCCGGAAAGACATCATCAAACTCCCGTACAATGGGCATATTCTTAATCGTGAGTTTCTCACCAACCATTTGAGATAAATAACCTTCATTTAGTGGAATCAATACCCATAAGATGGAAGAAATTTCCACTGGAAGGTTATGTTCATCCTTGCATTGATAGACGATCGTAGGTTGATCTGGAATATGAAATGTGACTTCCCTTCTTTGGCAATTGATATGAGCTCCATGTAGAGAAAGCCAATCCATGCCAAGAATCACATCAAATTCCACTAAAGGAAGGATCACAAGATTTGCAGGAAGCACTTTCCCACAAACTTCGATCAGAGAAGAATTATAAACTTTTGATGCGATTGATGTGCCATTAGGTGTTGTCACAGCTAACTCAACATCTAATTGTTGAGGTAGTACGGTGATACCCTTAGAAAAGTCTTCAGAAATAAAAGAGTGGGTGGATCCAGAATCAAATAAAACATTTGCTACTTTAGAGTGGATGGTAAGTGTACCTTTCACCACATCGTTATCGTACTCCACATCGCTGATCGAAATTGCATGTGACTTTCCTTTGTCTTTAGCCTTAAGAGTTTGTTGACGTCGACCATCATCATCAACCCTTGGATTTGGGCATTGATTGGCATAATGCCCCATCTCCTTGCACTTGATACATTGAAGTGTAGCAGGTTCATTCTGTGTATCCCTTCCTTTGTTTGCATCATTAGACATCTTCTTCCCATTATCACGGCATTCAAATGCCCGATGACCTTCCTTTCCACATTTAAAACATTTACTTGTCCCTTTAAGACAACTCCCTCCATGTTTCTTTCCACACTTTGAGCATAAGGGAAAGTTCATCTTCTTTTCCGTGTGCTCTTTGGATTTTTCTTTGAATTCCATCTTCCTCTTCTTATCAAACCCATGTGACTGATGGGTTACTCCAATCTCCATCTCGACTTTGAGAGCACATCGAACGATTTCTTCGTAGCTATTGAAGTCCCTTATGGCTAACGCCCTTCGAAGACTTGGTTTTAAGCCACTAAAGAATCGATCGATCTTACTCTCAGGTTGGATAATAATACCAGAAGCGTACCTTGCAAGTCTTGTAAAATTTGCTTCATAGGTACTAACAGATTCATCATCCCTTT
Source organism: Viscum album (assembly GCA_963277665.1). Lineage (NCBI taxonomy): Eukaryota > Viridiplantae > Streptophyta > Magnoliopsida > Santalales > Viscaceae > Viscum > Viscum album. The sequence goes on from OY728141.1 coordinate 1,304,499,729, forward strand.
GCTTCAGTTCAAGGAACTCTTTCTCCATCTTTGTTCGGAGAATACGAGGGAAGTACTTATTGAAAAATAAGTTCTTGAACTCGTCCCATTCCATAGACTCAATTTCATCCCTTTGCCTCGTATTCTTAACAAGATTCCACCATTGATCCGCATCTCCTTCCAAACGATACACTGCTAGGATGACTTTATCATGCTCAGAACATTGAAGAACTGAAAATATCTTTTCAGTAGTACTAATCCATTGTTCAGCAACTAATGGATCAGTAGACCCGCTGAAAGATGGTGGACGCTGCCTCATGAAGGATTCAACAGAATGTTGCTCCCTTCTTTGTTCGTTTGGAAATCCTGCATGATTCATAGCTTGAGAAAGTTGTGTGAGCATGGCTACAAGATTTTGCATTCCAGCTCCCATATCGTTTGGTTGCTCAGGGGGACAATCATTGCATTGCCCATCGCATTCCGCATTAACACGGTTCCTTCGGGTTCCAGCCATTGACTAAAACCAAGAAGAATAGTGTGAGCAACACTAATTATAATAGGAAACCACATAATTCAAGAATAAAATTTTCATGCTTAAGGTCTTATCCTAGGTTATTCAAGGCCATTTCTAAAATTGTGTTCTATGCTTAGACTTATCCTTAGGGTTATTACTAAGGCTTTCACATCCTAGTTTCCAAATGTTGACTATACCTTTCCTCTGATACCAACTATAACGACCCAAACTTTACATACATTGTTAATACTTCAAAATTGAATCACACTTATTACAACATATGACAAAACCACAAAGGACCGTATAGGTATAGTGTCTTTAGAAACTGGGAAACATAAACAACTGGTTCATAAATCTTCTACAGTGTCTCCCATTTATTTCATCATATCTAGGGTCCCTTTTAGCATATTCTACTTAATATCCATCTTCCTGACCTGGGGAAAAGAAAACATAAAAGGGTGAGCTCAAATGCTCAGCAAGGGAAAATAAAGGAAATAAAAATCATATCATATCTTTTTGAAAATCAAAACCTGCAAAAGAGATCATAATATCTTAACATGGAATAAATCATAGAAGTGAAAATGAGATCCCCAAAATCATAACATAAAACTTGAAACTTTTTGGCATGCACACATAATCATGGAAAATCATTTCTTGTTAGTCATGACTCATTGCCAAGACTATCTTAGTGGACAAAGTCCCTTTCTGAACCGAGTTCACTCCTCGTTTCAGTCCTGTATCACTGAACCGAAATAACCTTCCGTTCCAGCCATGTCTATCTCATGAGATATAAAATCATTACCCAATGCATTGGAGGGAGATATAGGTCCCACCCATCTTATAATGAATCCTTTCTTATGTGTGCCACATAATCATAAAACATGCATCATGGCATAACACATGTAACAAAAATGGGATTCTTGAAACATCATGAAATCATAAATCAATTCATATATGATAAAGGAATTCATAAACATAATTCCATCACAACATAGTCAAACCAATGTAAAAATATGGATAGAAACAGAACCCTTTATTATATTAGATGGAAAATAATTTTGATAAAACACTTGAATTGAATTCTTGTGGAAAATATCCTTTCTTCTTCAAAAATATTTTTCCTTTCATAACATGTCATACAACTTTAAAATAAAAGAAGTTGAATAAAAATAAACTTGAAAACTTGTAAAGGAAGCTTCTTTGATGTAATGTTTTAAAAATCCATTCATGCCGTATAAGTTAAAAAAAACATTCTTCGTACTTTTGTCGGAAAAGTCAAAAAGTACCTCGTACGGAAAAACGACAAAAGATTCCTTTCATATTCTTTACTAAAAACTCACCTAAGGGTAAAATTGGATTTAAACTATTTCAAGTGGATGGAAACAATATTACATATTGAGGTAACATGGATGTGGATGATAAAATACACCCTAGTAAATACTTACGAATAAACAATCTCGGATAAAAATGAGATTGTGATATTTCCCTTACCTTAGGTCCGATTTGCTTTGTTCGTGTCCGAAGCTCCTTTATAATGGTTTAAATAATGTTATTGACTTATTCCAGAATCATACATATTGATATGAGATCATATATGGTCATATTATTAGCTTCTTGTTAGTAATATTTCATTGTTACTTGTTACTCGGGTCTTTATAACTTTTTGTTCTTATGCGTGTTTTGTCGAATAAATTCTTATTCTTATCTTTAGGTTATAGATAATTCATTTCCAGAATGGTATTAGTGTATTATATACCATATTCATTCATTCAATTCAATTATATAATCATTATGAAATGAAGATCATGTAGAACGAGTCGCATCACATCGTGGAGACGGTATTCCGTACGTACGCACGAGTGATGATATCGTTCCTATGATCGTGGAATTGTATTGGAGTATATATATATATATTATTTCAGTATCAATATTACTTAATAATAATCATATATAGTTACTGATTACACCATTATACCCATCCTTGTAAGGTGATGGTGGAAAATAGATTACACCACGGCGTGGAGACGGTATTCCGTACGTACGCACGCGCGGTGATTTCATTTTTCCGTAGGATGGATAGAAGGTGAATTAGGGTTGTTTCATATTTATAATAACATATCAGTATGTAAGTAATACTGATGTTATTACTTTATCATGAAACAACTAAAGAAGAAGAAGTTGAAGAAGAAAGAAATTGAAAAGATCGGTAATGGATATTACCTCTTCTTTGGAACACCTTTTTGAATCCTCCACTTAAGGAACTAAGATTGGTCTTTGGAGAAGACCAGGACCTCTAGGATTATTCTAGGGAAGTGGAGAAGGGAAAATGGCAGGGGTTGGCCGAGCATGAGTGCTCAAATTGGTGTGAGGAGGAGGGGGAGGAGGTGCCCTTTTATAAGGGAGGAGAGGGGCACCTTAGGAATATCTCAAAATATTATTTTATATTAAAGTCAAAATCGGTTTATAATGGTTCCAAAGGGTCTTATTTCGAAGCCAAAGTGGGGATGGGTCGAAATCCTATCAAACAATAGAATTTAGACAAGTTTAGGGTATTATTTTAACCTTATCAATTAGATTTAACTCTAAGTTAAATAATTTAACTTTTACCATGACTTTTTGTTTTCTTTCACTATATGGTTAATACACTTACTATAACATGCCAAACGAACCCCAAATTGTTTATTATTAAAATATATATCCTTATCTAAGTCATTTGGCCGAACCTTAGATTTTTAGGAATAAAATAACAATTAATAATATAATATTTGATTTAAAAACTATTTTGTGTCAATTTTGACACTATTTGATATATGATTTTTGTCAAAGTCATAACAGAATTATATGTTCGAACCAAGTTGATTAAATCAATAATAATATATCATAGTAACCTAGAAAATTAGTGGAATTCATAAAAAGTCTCAAATTACATTTATTTTGGTATTTATATTATCAATTTTGTCAATATTTCATTAATAAGATAATTACTGCATCATCTTTGTGTCATAAATAAATTAAATTATTTGATGTCTAAAAATTACAAATAAAATACCATCATGTAGGAAATCTTTTTAGCTTTCTAATGAATATTTACAATCGAATTTATCTTATGTATAACCCTATATTAAAAATGATTTACTTATTAAACTTTGATTTTAACTATTTTAACCCTTCTTTAAATAAATTAATAATAAATGTCCTAATCTAATCCAAGTGGGCCTAAATGGTCATATTTTATTCCTAAGTTTGTTTTTGGTCGAATTACACTTGTCCAATAGAATTAGGACATGTGTTAGGGTAATATTAATATCATAATTACCCTTAGTTACCCTATTTACTATTAACCGCGGTAAAAATAGTAAAAAGTTACTATTCACCAAAAAATTATTTTCATCTCATTGAACCACATTTTAGTCCTTGATATTAACCGTGTCTCTCGGATTTTTGAAATTCCATTCACAGAAGCGGTAAAATTAAGTTTTATGCAAAATTCAGTTTTTAACCTACCACTTAGTGGTTTCACTATTCATCAAAAATTGAAAGTTTTCAGAAAAATACCAAAATTTCACCCTAGGCTAATTTCGATATTCTGAGTCCAAAAATGAAGTCCATTTTGAAAAATAAAATTTATAAAATTTCAAAAAGTGGTTATTACTATAACGGCTAGTTTTAATAGCATATTATTGTTTAGTGAAACTCGGTATTGCGTACGACGCAAGCTATCGAGGAAGGTCGCGATTGCGTGTAAAGAAAGCCAAGAAAGTGTTGTGTAGAAAAAGATTCCTTTGATGATTTATATAACATAAAAGTCTCGGGTGTTACATCTAAACTCATAATTGCTCATATATTGATTGAATGTCAATCTTAGAGAACCACTGAGCTCCCCTTAATTGATCGAACATTTCATCAGTGCACGGAAGTGGGGACTTATTATTTATCATAACTTGGTCATTATTATGATAATCAACACACAACTGATGAGTTCCATCTACTTTATTCATGAACAAGATTGGTGTTTCCCACAGAGATGCACTTGGATAAATGAAACAATTTGAATTATATCTCATCAACTGGAACATTCAATTCCCATTACTAATTTGGTGCCATCCTATAAGACAAAAGGGAAATAAGATGAGTCTCTCGAATGAGATCAATCATAAACTCCACATCCCATAGATGTGCTAAACCTGATGATTTTTGAGAAATAAATCTAGAATTTTTTTTACAATTGTTGGAAAACAATATTCCATGATATCATTTATTTATTCAAAATTAAATTCCAGCCACTGATAAGAGATCATTCCAACCATTGGTTCCAATAAGAACTTTTCACATTTTGTTACCATCATATTTCCTCTGGATAGATCCTCAACACCATCCACAATTATGAAAGTAACTATTCATTTGTAATAGTCGATGTGAGCCTAAATCATTTTTAAAAAATATATACCTAGGATTACGTCATAGATATCCATCTCTAACTTTGATAAGTCTATTTCACCTCAACTCCATCAGCTGCTATTGCACATGACCCACAGACAATGACTTGACATCCTCTTTCTCTGAGAGGAGTTTGCATTTTTTAAATAGAAGGCGTAATTTCCAAATTTAAACATAGAAAATCAACATCATGAGATGCAATGAAAGAATATGAAGCACCAGAATCAAAGAGAACTTGAAAACAGTAGAATTCAAAAGAATCATAACTCTCACCATAAATGGTCAAACCTGATCACCACCAGTATTATAGTTTTATCCATTCAATTTCTGCATTACTGTACTATTCTCCTTATTGCCTTACTAATATTTCCCTGGTTCTAGAGTCATGGTATTTCTAGAGTCACCATTCCTAGATCTTCTCTACTAATGAGACTAATTCTGCGGTCCTCACCCTATCGAAGAATATGATGCTTTTAATTCACGAGAAGTGTCTTGAGAACATGACCTTGGAGCATTGTGGTGAGAGCGCTAAAGATTACAAATATTATTGTAGTTATGGAATACTCTAGGTTATTCTATACAATCCCACTTTCTGGGGTGAAGAGAACTACATTAATCACAACATGCATTGCTATTGGGTCATGGAGGAAGGTTCATTGATCTAGACGTCAGATTCATATTTCCACTTCAACATTGGAATTTGGTGTCTCTTTCAATCTAGCTTACAAGGTTTGAGTTCCAACCATTTCTTGTAGGTATAATCATACCTGATCCTATAGATCCTGACATATCACATTTATCCATAGTTACTCTATTCACTATCTCTGTGTAATCAGTAATACATAGCATTGTAATCATCGATCGAATCTGTTTCCTCATCCTGTATTCAAAGATGCATTCCTATAAAGATTCACATGACACAACTACTAGTGAAATTTGCACTAAATTGATGAATTTATCTGCATAGTCTGTGATAGAGAGAGTCTCTTCTTTCATCCTGAAGCAGTTCTCCATTTTATGGATCATGAACGTGTGATGATAGAATTTTTTGTTGAACAATTCCTCAAATTCCTCCCATGTAAGGACTTCATCAAATTTTTCCTACACTCCTAAATCCCACAACAAGTTTGAAATATCCTTGAGAATATAAGTCACTAGATTGACTTTTATCTCTGATGGAGTGCCACTGAAATCCATGACACAATTCATCTTACTCATCCACAGATCTACTTTTTTGGGTTCAGCATCACCAAGAATGTTAGGTGGATTCTATTTCATGAACTGGTTGGTATGATCCACATGACTTGAATCAGTTTTCAAGTTCCACATATCTATATCTTGAAAGACATGTTCAATACTATGAACCTGCTTTTGGTTAACCTATGGTTTTAGTGAAACCACATCCTCTGTAGCATCATTGGGTTGGTTTTGACTACGCCTACCAACTTCTATTTTCTAAATCAAAAACAAACTCCATTAATCACACACTCTCTCAACTAATGGATTATAATTTCAAATTCTATCACATCAACAATCACAAAATTGTTTTACAAAAAAATTTCCATGTTCAACCATATTTAAACATTGTAAATCATGTTTTCGAAAATCAAATCATTTTCAAAATATATCTTCCATTTCTTTTAAATATCATTCATTTGAAAATGGATAAATAATTGTTCTAAAATAAACACTTTATACACAGCATGAATTACTACCTAAAATGACATATGCACTCACACTCGGAAGTCTTTCCTCTACAATTCATGTCATTCTCGTCTCATTGAAATAACTAATCACAATGAGTTTTCAAAATCCTTGAAGTGTCTCCAAAAAATGTTATACCCAACTCCTTGGTAACTTGAACATCAGTAAAACCATGTTAACTATGTCTTTTTATGATATACATTTCAAGATCTGAAAATCCTACTCCTTTCTAATAATCCACCCCAAGGAATAGACAATAATGAATTCTGAATCGAAGAACAAGAACACTGATGAATACATAATAGGAAAGGACTGAACAAGTTGATATCATTTGTAATTAACCGCTAATTATCACATTATTAAGAGTAAAATGAGTCATTACTATCCTTAAGTGAGATCACTAAATCCCCAAAGTCAATAAATTAGTGATAAAGGGTTTAAAACCATATGGGGGAGAAATTAACCTTTAATGCCAAAAAATAACAACATGAAAAACCATCGACAAGTAGCTCACTATATGATGCATGAAATAAACTAAGACATTTCAAATAATTCTCTTTCAAACAACCAAAAATGTTATGCTATAGTGGAAAAAAAACCAACATCAATGTAAATAGTGGAAATAAAATGATTAATCTCCATGATGACAATAAGACTCCATGATCCAAAAGCACCATGATACAACATCACCAAGTATTCTAATGTATCATGACATGGTGGTAAAGAAGTGCAGTACTTTACCTTTAGCCAAGTCCCATAAGGTAGAATCTAAAAGTGACCAATGTGACAAAGTAGGGGTGAGTATAAAAATCAGTTGGTTTTCCCAAAGTCTTCCATACTCATTCCACATGTTTATAATGGATAGCACAATATATAAAACACTTTATATAAAAAAATTTACAAAAAAACTTATAAAAAAATATAAACAATTTCGAAAACCTATAATACACATGTGATAATAAATGTAAATGAACCCAATTTTCAACACATTATTTTCTATAATATAACTAATCAAGGAATATAATCTAATTGTAGTTCTTATTTTGGCATACCCATTCCATAGTTTACAACACACCCACACATTTATGCATCATTGGACAGTTCCATAATCATGAGCGGTCTGTTGCCCAATCAATTCGGGTCCCACTAACATCCACCCCAATCCAAGGGCCTATACATTGTACCCTAATGGTACTCATCACTTATTAAGGACCCCATTAATAATGAACCCCCACCAACACTATGTATGTTTAATATTTCCATTACTAAAATTAACCTCTCCAATAAAACATAAATTTTATTGAAAACCAAAGAAAAAACAATTTCAATGAAAAATGGAATTTCAATAAAACATTACCTTTAATTTAAAACATCTAATGCAATTCATGTACTAGTATTCCAAAAAAATTCCATATTAAAATTTTTATTTAAATTTTTTGAACAAAATCACTTTCTACATTAACCATATTTTCCATATTTCACAAGTTTTCACTCAAGATGGTTTGCACATGTGTTCAATAATCAAGTCACAATAAAATAATCCCAATAAATTATATTGAAAGAATTTAAATAATTTTTACCAAGAAGATTCAGGAATGAATCCACCTACATTGATTTTTTTGATCAATGACAATAGCTAATGAACACCAACAAAAAACAGGTTGATTTTTAATGAAACAACCTTAGATCTCTTCTCCTATTAATAATTAATCCAAATTTCAACTTATCTTTAATACAAATACCAAGATATACCCATAATAAGAATAAATATTAGAACCAAGAGAATAGGGGAAGTAGATATAAGTGAACACTTACTCAATGAGACATTCCATAGATGAAACAATGATCCCAAGCTTATCAGATTCATTTGGAAGAAGCGGTGCCTATAAAAATATCATAAAGAGAGTTTAGTGTTCAGATCCAAGCGGTATAGAAATAATATACAAAGTAGAATTTCAAATACACGACTTTATGCTGGTCACATGACGACTCATGAGGTGTACCCTAGTCACGACGTGAAGGCCATGCTTGATAAGTACACCAAAAATCCAGCCTCCTCATGTAAATAACACGTTATTTAGACACTGCATGACGTTTAAATCAGGTACAAAATGTGTATCAGCTCACAGTGTGACCCCCCACATCCTAACATGAATGCACCTCCATGTACCTGCCATGTAACTTTTTTGGATTCTCCAGTAAGGCCAGAAAAATTACATTAAATGATTTCAACTGAAAGGGGACTTAGAAAAAGTGTAAAACATACCCAATCAATGTAACATGATGTCACAATCATGAAACAGGGGGTAGTACACATAGTTTCACCAAAATTGAGTTTTCAAGGGTCTGACATACACTCAAACTGAGCTTACTCATGTAGAAACCATATAGAAAACAAGTATCACGGATCCTTATATCCAATTAATTTACCATAATCCTAAGATTGGACGTTTTTTAATAAAAAAAAATATGTTACTATATATGTTTCCTTTTAAAAAAATAAAAATTTTATCGCTAATTGTTTTACATATAACACACAAAAAATGAAATGTGACATATTAGATGAATATTTTAATTAAAATATATGAAAAAATAGATCCTATAAAAAATTAAAATGTAGAAGTAAATTTTTATTGAATTAAAAATACGTTTAATGTCAGATAATATTTGGAAAGAAACTATTAATTTTAAAATAGATAAAAGGAGGTTGTTTTTAAGAAATAACTTTTATTGTTTATATGTCTCCTCAAATAATGTTTTTTAGAATAATATTATCTTATATTTTTTTATATAATTTCATTTCTGTTTTTAAAGGATAATTTTTATTCATCCAAATTTATTTCAATTTAAATAATACATTCTTAATTATTTCTTCAAAGATAACATATAATCATTTTTTTATTTGAAAATAATTTTCATCAAATAAATGAATCCCATATCCATATATCTATTAATGTAATGACATTTTTTAACAAATTTTAAATGGGAATATTTTTTATTATCTCGAATTATCCCAAAAAATATTACAAAAAATATTTAATCTAGGCAGTGAGATGTATGATATATTAAACATCCTATTGTTCCACTATTGAGTGTTTTATTAACTAGTTTTGTAGAATCGTCAACATATAACGCTTTTTTTGTACTGATATGTATTCAAACACACTAGTCATATTTTATTAGTGAATTTTATGTATGTAATTTATAATTTTTAGATAAAAATATTCCCTCTATGTTTTTGAGAAATAAAAAATATGTACATTCACCCTATCATGATAAAATCATACTCATATTTCATAAGACACTCTATAGAAAAATAAATAAAACTTTTATTTAAGAAAAATATAATTTCATTACATAAATATGAAGAATGATTATTTCCTTAAAAAAATATTAAATGAGTTGGATATATAGCTCCCTTAATGTAGATTTTTTTGAAGTTAAAATATGGTAATTCTATCATATTAATCACTTGGTGAATTTTTAAGAACAGAATGGGCCTTAGTATGTTTAAATACATTATTTGGTGATTTTGTGTTATCAAATCTATGTTGTTGTTATACATACAAATATTTCTTTATTTATACACTAAGAAAATAACTCTTCACATCCATCTAATAGGGTATAAAATGTAAGAATGCCACTTAGGTAAGAAGAATATGAATAAATTCATTTATAGATACATGAGTGAATGTTTCATTATAATCTATTAATCAATGTTATTGATATAACATTTTATAGGAGGATTTCTTTACATATTACAATAATTCGATTTTCATCATATTTTTATGGAATTCATATTTTACCATAATTACAATAAAATATTTAAGAAATTCTGCCAAAGCCCAAAAATAGATCCCCTCACATTAATTATGTTCATACAACATTTCCCTTATCCAATATTCATCATCTAATTCCTCATCATGATTTTTAGGTTTGAGCTGTAATTGAAATATATAATGTTTTCTTTCAATTTGAAAGGAACTTATAGGTATGACTTGTTGATCTACATCACCAATGATATTTTCCATCGGATGATTCATTATGATATTTTGATTCCATAGATGTGTTAAACAATATTCTTCAAACACATGTTGAGGTTCTTGTAGAGGAAATAATTTATAAATTTATTCCTTAATTTCTGTTTCATATAATGAATTTTCAAACATAGTTTGAAATTTTTTAAATAAGATCATATAATGTTGTGGTTTCTGTATTTTTTATAAAAAATGAAAAAATTTAATAAAATTAATAATGTACTTTTAAATTATTATAAATTTTAATTTTTTTAAAAACAGGATAAACCAAACATGTTATTAAAAAATAAATAAAAATTCATTCGTAATATTTTTGATTAAATTTATATAAATTATCTAAGGAATTAAAAATGAATACTTTACATCCAAAAAATATAATCTTACAAATTTTTTTAACTACTATCCCAAACTCACACTTATTTTTCATCATAAATGTTTTGTGTAAGACTCAATTTAGTGTATAACATCGACCAGTAAAAGCTTTTCCAAAAATGTAAAACTAATCTATATTCACTAAACATGGTACTAGTTATCTTTAGAAAAATCTATTTACCAATTAAAAACACCATTTTTGGGGTATTATATGTGTTTAAATGGAAATAATGGAATATATCATAATATCAAAATTTAGAAATCATAATCTTGAAATTACACTATGATCACTGGGAATAATGATTTTTTTTTCTAATTTTAAACATGGTATAGAAATATTTTCAATCATGAAAAGTAATCCAACATTTTAGGTAGAAAATAGACAAATGTTTCTCCAGTTCCATCTTCATACATGAGATATACATAGTATTTTCCACCTATACTTATATATTTTAATGGAGTAAATAAATCCATCTAAAGTTAACTTAATCTATCAGATTTTAAAACATCACCCATAGAATTATTTATAGACTTATGTTGATTTCCAATTTTACAATGACCTCAAATATTAAAATAATTTAATACATACTCTAGAAGATCAACAATTAAACCATTATTACAATGTCTTTATGATGTTTTTACATTATAGAGTCTTAATATTCAAAGACATAACCCTGATTCATCCACAATTTCAATTGCGAAATGTAGATCCAAGCTCCCAATTACATATATGTTGTGAGTTTAAAAAATCCCATTTTTATTAGAAGAATGAATTAATTTTTCTTCTTAACATGGAATAGTATATTTACCATTCTTGATGTTAAGAAGATAAAAATCATAATATAATTGAGATATTGTAAACAAAAATTTCTAAATAAATATAATATATAAAACAATTGATATTTTATATTTATATAAGAATTAAAAATCACTAATACAATATTATTCTTTTTGAACATTATAAATTAAATTAAATTTTCCACATTTCACCTTGATATTATTGGGGAATTTTATATTCTTTTTATGTTCCCATAAAAACCATAACAAATTGTTACAAATAATCTTACTATTATTATTCAAAATATACCCTTGAAATAGAAATATTACATTGTGTTTTCATCACATGATTGGGTCGATATGTAATTGAAAAATATTTGAGTATAGAAACATTACCAGACAATTTTTTTTCTACTAATATTAATTATGAATGGATATATGCATTATGAAAATGAGAAGAATGAATCTTATTTAAATAAAATTTGTTCTTCCAGAGTCCTCCTCTATTACTTTTATTTTAGATGGGTGCACTATTTGGAACAAAGTAATTATTTTGATTGACAATTAATTTTTTTAATCATAAAGTAGAACCCATGAAAGAAGATAAAATCATTGGTTTATAAAATTCCAATGTCCAATATTTTATTAAAAAACTATTTTACAAACATGGGGTAATGATCAAAGATAATATTAAATAATGAGATGTCAAGAAACATCTCCAAAATTTGCTACGATATCTATCGCTTAGATTAATTCACACCATGTGTGTTGTAGCCCTATATTATGGTAAAGAATTTTTCATTTCCCTATCATAAAATCACATAACCAAAGTGAGGATAAATTATTTTTCATGAAGATGAAAACTTTTACAGAATATAACAACATCATTTTGATTAAATTTTATTTGTCCTAGAAAATGTTGAAACCAATATAGGGTAAAATCATAATTTTTTATTAAAATACATAGTTGGATCATTAAAAAATAATCCCATTTTATAGGGAGATATAAATGATCAGTTGACTCTGAATAAAAATTAACATAATACTAGTATTTGGGAAAAAAATTGAATCACATTGCATTAGATATCACTATATGTTGAGATATAATTATGGGAGGATCCCCATATCAATATGTTTAAATTATATTATATGACCAACAATGAGTATCATCAATCTAGATGAAGAGCCTTGTATATAATTTGAATGAGCTTACTGAAGTCCTAGTAATTAAAGAGTCATGAACTATAAATAGTGAAAAAAAATTGACTTTATTAATCAAAATAATTATCTGAAGATTTTTTTTTGTTTTTGAAGATATAGAACACTCTCAACGATAGATAGAAAGGATATGGATAACATGAATTTGATATTAGGTTCATGAAATTGTGAAAAAGTGTGTATTTCTAGACAAATAATCTTTCTAGGAAAAGGCATCTCCTCTCGCAATACCATAGAAAGTGCGTTAGAGTATTAGATGCATTATATTCTTAAATATAATACATTATTGATAAATAAAATTTTGGAAATATAAAATTTCATATAGTGTCATACATTATTTAATCATCATATAATAAGAACAAGGGAAATTATTAGTGATAAAAATCCTTTTGTGGGTATAGTATCCTTATAATCATCAGATTATATATCTTTTTTTGTTATGAAGTAAAATATTGATCATCTTAATCAAAATAGTTATCATTTAAAGTTAATATTATAAATAAATTTTTAGATAACATATCCATGAATCACTTATTTTTTCGTAATATCACAATAAATAAAAAATCTTTTATATTGTCACTATTATTTTCTAAATAAGTTTCTGAGGAATAATCTGATACACCTTCAGTCATATTTTCTAAAACCGTTAAACATTTCACCCAATAATTTTAATAAATGAATCTCTAATTTCTATATTTCTAATCATTTTTTTTTCGAAATTTGAATATCATATCAAATATTGAAAAGATTCATACATTTATTTTAAATAATCTCATAAGAATATTCCAAAATAGATCTTTCATTATAATTAATCTTTTACTAATAAAAATAATATTTATATCCAATAATTATATAAATACTTTTATAATGTTTTTAAATTTAGTTCTCTAATTCATATGAATAAATAATTTATATGTCAACTGTAACATTATTCTACTTACAAGATAGAGTAAAATATCACAAGACCATATTTTCTATATAGTATTATATATATAGCCAATAACAACCTCATATTTCATTTTCTATTTCTCATAATCAAAATGTTAAAATACTCTCTTATTAAATAAGAATTCAAATTATATCATATTTACTTGGATTTATAAGATGTTTGGAATCATATATACCAATTTTCTTTATTCCTAATCTTTAAAATTGGCATCAATGAACTTACTAATAATTTTTTCATCATTAAATTTAGTCTTTACAAAATATTTTAATATACTATCAATATTTATAAATCATTAATGCATTTGAGTGACTTAATCTCTAGATAAAATGTCAAATGGTGGATAAATAGAATGAATCAAAGGTCAATGAGTTTCTAGATAATTATATTTCAAAAATATGTATGTTATAATTTCATACATATATAATTACTAGTTTTACAAGATGATATATGATTTTAAACATTTACCTTCATTTAAGATATACAAGTAATTATTAAATGATCTTTTTTTTTCAAATTAATATTTATATTTAGTTGAGAAATTAGAAAATTCCTTATCAAGAATTTGAATATATCTCATTATCATAAAAAAAGTTTATACTAATATTTTCATAACAGATGATTTAGTATGATTTCTATAATAAATCAACACCATCAAATATTTGTTGTCTTCATGGATTTAAATGTCAAATATCCAAATAAATAATGCTTCCAACTTAAAAAAGTTACTCTTTTCTTAATAAAATACGATTTTCTGTAAAATTTTATGAAAATTATAATCCTTATTTGATACAAAACATAAGATCAACAGAGTATACAATTATCTACAAGATGGGATGGGTGGGGGTTAATTTTAGATAATAAAGCTAAAGCATACAGTTTTTTCTAAACTAATTTTGAAAATTATCATATGTTGTTTCACTTTTATTAAAATTATAATTAGAGTAATAAATATTTTATAAAAAATAAACTATTATATATAAAAATGTACAATGGAATCAGTTACTTATAAAAACAAACATGAAAAAAATGATATTATGAAAAATTTTCAAAACAATTATTATTATGTTTTAACACATTAATATTCCTTGTGAAGGATTAATTTAAATAATATTATGTTATACAGAATAATCACAATATCAAAAATTTATATAATCCTTAAACTATAAATCCAATAATAATTAATATTAGACAAAACTCGCTTTTCTTTATCTGCAGAAACTATTTATCTAATGGATTAAAAAACACCTATCTCTCTTCCATGAGAGGCCTCGACTAAAAAAGATATAACACATCAATTAATAATGAAAAACTAAAGATATATGCAATTTAAACACAAAAATAGTTAGATTATGTAATGACCTGGATTTCCCATGTATGTTTTTTAAATTATATGAAATTTTTTCGAGACCGAAAAATCTGACAACGTGTGATTGTGAGTCACAGAGTGCCCGGAATGACCCATAATAATTTTTTATGCTTTATTTACCACACGTAAGCAGTTTTCCTAAAAAAGTAGAATAACTCTTAAATAATTGCTCAGATCCAAAATCTGAGGACACCATTGCTTTCAAGTTGGCAGTTTTATCGTATACGTGACTTATGATTCGTCAGCATATGCCTCCTATGAGATAAAATAAAAATGGAATAACAATAAATAAAATTATTGAATAAAATTATTTTATTTTTCAAATGCTTATAAATCACGAACATGAACACGGATTGAAAATATGACACCACCACTGAACTCGGCAGGGTATTCTTTTTTAGGGTAATACTAACATTTGCCGGCGTGGGCCACATATCAAGGTTAGTTTTATGCCATAAATAAAACAATCAAGTAAAAATTATTTTATGGGAAAATCCATAAAATTTAAAACAGAAATCGGATTAAAAATCTGAGAGTAACATTGAACTTGTGAGGGTGCGTTCTCCTTAGGCGGGGCCTAACCTCGACTCGCATTACTTGAGGGTGACTGTTAATAATTTTTCTGAACTTTTTTGGGTATGTTCATAAAACGTGCGGGTGGAATTTTTAAATGTTTGAACTGGTTCTCATATAAAAACCTCGAGGGTACCATTGAATCTACCGCACCAGGATTCTCTTATGGGAGTTTTCACTTCAACCGCGGTAGTTCTGGAGAAAAAGTAAGATTTTTGACATTCTAAAAGAATAATAAACTAAATTAGTTATTCTATTTCATTCATTACTTTCCTCCAATAGACAAGTGATAGTGGTGAGAAAAATGAAGTGTCAAGCCATTAAATGGATTTACTCTGTAAATCCTTCGTTACAACCCCACTAGAATTTTGGAAGGTTCTTAATAAATAAACCCACAAAAATTCCACAATCGTTACATACCATCCCCCTATCCTATTTATATGGAACTTGGGGGGATGTGACGACATGAATTCACCAAGTGATGAAGTTTTAATAATGTTCTCTTACACCAATCACTTGGATGGTTGAGCCGGTTTCTGCAGGCATTTATGAGCGACACCGAATCACGAACCGAAGGACGATGATTGAATGACAAGGTTGGCAGCTTATTGTGGAAATGTCGAACACCGACTCTACCTCAACTGAGGATGTTCTCCAATGATCTTGAGGTTGGGGGTATATTTTGAAATTTTCCATTGATAAATAAAATCCTCTTTCGCTTGAAATCAACTTAACATGGAGGGAACATGCTAAATGAACAAGGACCAGTCCTTCTGCCGCATCATTCTTGATGTGAACCTCGAGGAAAAATTTCCAACATGATGGCAATATAAGATGGTAGGTCATGCTATGATGAAAGTAGTTTGGAAGAGTCGTAGGCAAAGACAACACCAAGAACAGACACTGGAGCACATCTGGTGACACATAGAAGAAACAACCGATGTGCCATGTCGGTGGTGGCTGGAGGAGACCCACAGCAAATGGCCATGAATGGTGGGAGTAGGGCAAGACGACACGCCATAGTTGTCAATGGCGTGTAGTACGATCCAACTGCACGAGATGATAGGAGAGCCCACAGGGGCTGCAAGTGGAAGCGGCTGCGGCTAGAAGGCCATGGTACGAATGCACATCGCAGCCCGCACCACGTCGCGTTGTCGACACCTAGTCGGTCAAATGACTAACCAATTAATTGTAGTGGGGAAGCACCCCACCAGCTAAAGAATGTCCCCACAAGCATGAGGCCAGCATGGAGAAATGGTCTGCCTCAGAGTGGAAGAAGTCGGGGCAAGCCAGCTGAGCGGGCCCAACTCACCTAGTGTGTTGGACCCACCAGTATTCCGGGACGGACCAGTAGGACAACAAGGGTGGGCTGATTCCCACACGACGATATTGGTAAACCATGACTTGAAACCATGAACCGAACCAGGCTGACCATGATGGGTCGGACCCTATAAACCAGGCCAACCCATAGTGGGTCGAACCTGAGCTGGGTATGATGGACCTCGTGACCTTTTGCATCGGGCTTGCCTAACCAAGTCAGACCTAGGCTAGACCCAACCAGTCCTCGAATAAAAAAAATGTCTATAATTGACAATCTGGGTGTCTGTTAGACATTCCGAATGTGGATTTGGGATCTGTTTTGGGAAGTGGTCCCTTTGACGTATCCCAGCGGGCCCGACCGAGCCGAGCTAGGCCGAGGTGAGATCACCCCTGTTTCCCGGAAAGTGATTTAACTAACAGACCAGACATACATTTGAAAACCCATCTATGGAACCTGAACCCTGAGGATGAGATGATCCTTTTTGTATACTCCGAATGTGTTTTAAAAAATTTTGAGTATGGCTGGGTTGGATCGAATCATAATTCAGCCGGGCCCTCGTAACTATAATGATTATAGTTCACAGACCGAGCATCTGATTGACATGTCATCTTTCACATTAGATCCCTTACGACATGGCAGTCATGTGGGATACTTCTTCATGGGACTTTAAGTTGGTTGAGGTAAGACCAATGGTTTGAGGATCTGTTCTACCAAACGAGCTATGAGGGTTAGCGCTTACCTATCCTATGTGGGTCAGATCCTTTGTGGGCCAGCGCTTAGAGATTCTTTGTGGCTCGGGGCATACCGATCCTGTATAGGTCATTGAAGGGGTTAGAACCTATCAAATCTAGGCAGGTCAGATCCTATGTGGATCATTTTTTTGGTTAGTACCTATCTATCCTATGTGGGTTAGACTCTATATGATCAGCAGTAGTGCCTCTTTATAGAATATGATGATCTAGATTCGCAACTAATCATATGCACTTATGTACTTCACTAATACCTAGTGTTTGTTGAGTCTTTACCTTCGCGGTATTACCTGTGTGGAACGTTGACCTTCGTGGTATTACTTTTTTGGTACTTCTACCTTCATGGTATTACATCTATGGTACTTTAACTTCATGGTATTACCTGCGTGGTATATATAACTTCATGGTATTACCTATGTGGTAATTTTACTATTGTGGTATTACCTATGTGGTACTTTTACCTTTGTGGTATTACCTGTGTGGTACTTCTACATCTAGGTTACTTTTACATTTGTGGTATTACATGTGTTGTACTTTTTTGATTGTGGTACTAACTATGTGGTACTTGTACCTTCATGGTATTACCTCCCTGGTACTTCTACCTTCGTGTTATTACCTGTGTGGTGCTTTTACGTTCGTGGTATTACCTATGTGGTACTTTTACCTTCATCGGTTTACCTTAATCAAGTTACAATTGTGGTAATTTTACCTTTGTGGTGTTACCAAAATGGTGTTACCATTGAGGTACTCTCCCTTTTTGGATCAGTTGGGTTTGAGATGACCATGTTTTGATAACTTAGGTATATGTATGGCATACACGTGAGTATATTTGATGACTTCCCAATGTTTTTTTATTGAGGTCCTTCTTTGTGGTTTTTCCTTTTTGGAACTCTGGGAGACCTTAGGGGGTATTAGGGTCCCCACTGAGTATCCTTATACTCACCCATGCACAGGCTATGCCTGCACCTTGTTGTGTCTTTTGCAGACGATGTACAATGTCGTTCGAGGCTGATGGATCCAGGACTGGATGATGCTTGGGGGTTGACCATTTGGCATGACGTGATGTAGGGACTACTGATTGTGATATGTACCTTCCCTAGAGGTAGTATACTTGGTAGAAAATCCAGGTGATGATTTTTTCCTTCTAATTTTATTTTTTCATTTTAGTTGTACTTTTACATTTGAGTTGGGCTTGTATTCTGGACCCTATACTTTCAGCACACTTTTACTACAGTAGTTTACATCGTGGTTGCCTATTACTGTGCTATGGTATTTTAATGTTTGTATAATTTTAAAAGAAATTTTTTTCCCATTATAGTGATATGCCTTTCTAGTGCTAGTTTCCAGACCCTGGACTATGAATGGTGGGATTAAGGTAGTTACAACACGAGCCTGGGGGCAGGTTGTGACATTGTGGAATCAGAGGAGTCATTTCTATCGATGAACTAGGAATCTGATCTTTTTAATGGAGAAATAGTGTTCATTGTTTTGAGGGTGGTTTTCGGTTCACGAATTCTAGTGTTGGTGCACCGGCTGATGTATCCAATGTCGGGACACTGAATTCTGATTTCTGACTCGATGCATGAGAACATTGATTTCGTGTGTTTTGGATGCGTTTTCCCTTGGTTTATTTAAAGTCATCTTAGTAGGTATAACTTAATATCCATGTCGCACCTATTCCTTATCAGGATGCCACCGCTTTGCCAGCCACCTAGGATTCCTGATAGAGTACACGATGATGGCCCCCCACGCAATGAGGCCTCAGTTCATGGCCCTCTTTTGACATCAGCACCTTTGGGTGGTGTATTAGGTATATCAATGCACATTGGCCAACAGTTACAACCGGTGGCACTGGTAGAGGACATATGTTGGCCTAGTTCCTTACATGTGTTTCATTATCAGATACCCCTCAGGTTCCAAGGAGAACCTAACTCACAGGCGACTAAGGACTAATTTGAGGATGTTGTTGAGTTTTCATCTATATATGGCACCATTCGATCAAATGGCGGTCCTGGTAGAGAGCCTTCTATGTGGCTCAGTAAGACTATGACGTGGTTTAGATTACCCAGATCTTGCAAAGAGGTGACTTTTTCTTTAGACTAGCTTGAGAACCTTCCTCAAAGAGGGCGGTATCTTTCCATAAAGACATAATGGATGTGTGTTATCTAATGTTTCTATAACTTAGAAAGGACAACATTTCAGTGAATGTGTATTCATTGAGGCATACCGAACATCCCATGGACTCGATGAATATAGTACGGTCAGGGCTTCAGGGCTCGGACCTCTGAGCGTGGTGTGTTTAGGGGCATCCTAGACACCACTATTCCTCTATGCATTCTTACATATGTTAGGATTCTAGAGATTACCCTTTTGGGTGAATGCTCTTTCACTAAGCCGATATAGCCAATGATATTTAACAATGGGAATGTAGGAAACTGATTCCAGTCTCAGAGACATGGGCATGTAAAGTGTTTCAGTAAGAGGAAGCGATAGGGGAAAATGAATATGCAGGGCAACAGATGTTGAAGTTGATCTAGGAGAGTATCATGAGGTTGTATACATTTTGATATGTTACAACCACAACATCAATGTGGTCCCCACCAGGCATAGGGAGATGGAGGAAATATGAAGGGAGTAGCTGCATGTGGTCAAGAAGTGCAAACCATGGGCTCCAGGAATGATTATATGCATGGTATGTGTCTACAACTAGCTGCTGTATGAATAGAAATAAGAAATAATCATTCCTTTTTCCCCTGAATCTTGTTCAAGACCTAGAGTTTCTAGTTAAACGGTTGACTTCAACATTATGTTTGGAGATACCTTTTGAAGGAGACTCGATAATCACACTTATGTCGACGATGTGATCAGACCATTGAAGCAAGAGTTTCTGTAACACCCCAAGTAAATAGAGAATATAACATTTTCAAATTTATTAAAATTTGTGAATTAAATATTAATTATACATTATAGGGGAGGATATGTTTGATGGCGTACCTGATACACAAAAATGGGTATCTTTTAAATATTATAGTGAAAACAATACAGAGTCTTACTGAAAAATAGTAACATAATATTATTTAAAATGGTAGTTAAATCCAAGTATTTGTATTAGTAGGAATATACAGAAATAACTAAAATATTAATATACTTGTTTTTTAAATATTTTTACATTTATCCATTAAAAGATAGAGGATTAAAATTTGAATGAATCCAATTTTAATCATAACTACTCTAATAATATGTAAATTTTTTATTTACCGCCTTTTGATGGGGAACCCTATTTAAATCTTGTTTTGGCCACATTTTTATGTGATATTTGAAAAAAATAAAATTATTCATTATAATTGGGACATCAAAATTTACTTTCGGTAATTATTTGGTATTTTTTTTGATAAAATTCATTTTTTAATTAATAGTGAAAAATACTGTATTTTAATTAAAAAGTGCCTTTTAATCTAATCTATTTATAATAATTGATAATATTTTTAATTGGTTTTAAAGTGAAATTATATTATTATTTTTACTATTTAATCCAATTTTTTAATTGGATGTAATTTTAATTTGAAATTAGATATAAATATGTTTCAATCTTTTGATAGTTATTATTTCTTAAAAACACGGTATCTATTATTTTTATCACGAATTAATTTTAAATTAATTTCTTCCACTTCTGTGTTTTGAATTTGGGAGAATTGATTCAATATTTGAAATCAGGAGGTCAAAATTGTGTAAATAGATTACTTTTATTTTTATACATTATGAATATTTACTTCAACAAAAAGTTTATTTGCCATGGTTAAATGGTAAATATGGTAAATAAGGGTAACAAAAATTATTATAATAATATTAAACTACTCTAATATGTGTCCTAATCATATTTTTTGATACATTTCCAACCATGGGAATATTTGGGTAGATTTTGGGACACTATGGAGCCACTTGTGATTGATAATTACACTTTATATTAATTAATATAATGTAAAGAAAAAAAGTACTTAAACATATATCTTTTAGTAAATCAATTATTACCTGGGGTTATATAAGTTATCTATTCGACTATAAATATTCATTTTAAATATAAAAAAATTTCCTACATCATGATTTTTTTTAATTTTTAGACATCAAATTAATAAAAATATTTATAACACAATAATGATGTAGTGTTTACCTCACCTCATTAATGAATGATTTAAATAAATAAGATTATAAAGATTAAAACAATATCCAAAACCTATCCAATTGTTATTGGATGATTTTATTTCGAACATGAGTCATCTTATCTTTGAATTTAATATGTTTTTGAACTTTAGAAACCAAAAATCAATACATAATAAAATAATATTGTTAAATATTTATAAAGATCCCCTCCTCCCCCATATTAAATGCCCTCACTTATAACCTATTTCTCACACTCTTCAGGCCACTTGGATCATCCAACATCTGAATAATTAATTTACATACATTCGTCTCCATCTCTTAGAGGCCTTACCTTAGGCAGAAGGAACATCATGTAAAACTTTTCGTTCAAACCAAAGGGAGATAACCGATTTAATGGTAACATATTCTCTTATGTTCTTTTCTTTCATTTTACTTCTCCAATCCCATACCATCTTTTTATTCAATTATTTTATAACAACTCCAGTATCCTAAATATACTATGTTGTTTTCATGAGAAGTATTCAAACTACACATACACACACGACCGTCTAATGGGTAAAAAGTATACTGTTTCTGTGGACGACGAACTATTACCTCAAGAAACGATGATTGTTCAATTATCTCGTAGCACCTATCATGGTGGCCATTATTTTGGAACTGTTTTTATATGTGATATATATTATATTTTTATTGTTTCTATGATTCGATATGTTTAATTTATAGCATACGTTTATGGTTCCCATAATGGGTAAACATGATAATTTCATTTGAGGAAGTGCGGACTACCACCCCCTCCAAGTGATATGACTCGTTCATTCCATATGTGGGACGTATACATTACAGTGATAATGAAATTATATATTATATAATACTTTAATTACAATATAACTATTTATAATTATGTTTTTATTCCATTAAAATACGAAATAGAAATGAATGTAACTTTGATGCATACGTACGGCTTGCCATCTCTTTGAACGGTGAATTTCATTTCTTATCTCCAAATGTAATGTACAATTAAAATTAATTATATATAATGGATATATATGATATGTATGATATCTAAACCATGAATATAATTCTAGAGATGATGGAATTTTGACCTCATGGACAATTTATAATTATAACAAGTTCATTTTAAAATCAAGTTCTGAACATCGACAAAATGTATGATGTGAACTCAAATAATTATCTAATTATTATATCAAGGTAATAATTGATATAAAAGGAATAACAAAATTGAAAAATTTTCTTACGAAAGTTTGAATTAACTTTTTTATTATTATTCAAGATATTAAATAACGACCGAGTCAAGTGGGACACAAGGTAAGGGATTTTTTATCTCACTTTTAATTATGTGAGATTTCCATTGCTCGCCACTTATTTACTACATGTGTTTTATTGTGTAATGACATTTTATATATATTATCATTATTATCTTTATATTCTTGGTATTATTTTATTCATTTTGTGGTTATTTACTTTTGGTCATACGACTAGATTGATTACAACATGGTTAGGGGTTTGTTATATCACTTTTAATTCCTTGAGATTTCCATTGTTCACCTCTTATTTCATGAATGTGGTGTACTGTGTACTGAAACTTTATATATATTATCATAATTATATTTATATTCATCGTATCTTGTGATTAATATTATGGTTATTAACTTTTGGTCATATGACTCGATTGATTACAACTTTGTATGGAGTTTCCATCTCATTTTTTATTCCCTTGAGATTTATGCTATATCTGCCAATATTTACTTTTGTGTGGTTTATGTACTACTCATTAATGTATTAATTGTATAATATACATTAATTTAGGGGTATTTACATATTTGATTAATTTCCCTTCATTCATTTTGTTAATGTTTCTTATGTTACCAAATCGGTAAGGGAACATTTCACACACCTCTTTTTGAAAGACTTCTTTTTTTGTTATGTCTTTTAATTTACATATTATTATGTTGTGAAAATTACTTATATATCCTTATATATATAACTTTTATGTCCAAGTGATGAGATAATATTTTTTCTCTCATCAAATCATTTTCATAATTTTAAAGTGACGTCGTTAGGCTGTCAAAATTCTGTAAGGGAACTTCTTCACGTAATTTCAATTCCTCGAGTTAAACTTCTATTTTTGGATTTTGTCATGCTATGAATATGTCTGAATAAACTATGATTGTTTTACACATAATATCCACTTATATTGTGTGTATTTATACTTTTCATGCATAATTATATCATTGATATATACTTAATCGAAGAATATTTTCTTTATATTGGATTTTGTCTCAATTTACATTCCATTGAGACTTCTCCGTTGTTATGCACCAATTCACTTTTATATGGTGCATATAATACCCTTTGACATATTATATCATGAATCTCTCTATTCTAATGATATTATATTCTTTTATTGATGTTAAACCTCAATTATTTATATTCAAGCATCTCACATTTGGTTTGGAACACTTTAACAAAAATATCATTTTTAATTATTTAAAGATTTTCTCTTCTAAATCATTATCATTAATGTACATGTTTTAGAAATTGTTTTAAGGATTTATTTATATGGACCATAATTTTTTAAAATGTTAATTATATTATAGGATTTAAAGTGGTATGGGAGACTTTGATTCAAGAATCACATTATTAAAATTTTTAAATAGTTTTGAAAATGGTTTGATAAATCATTGATTATGTCAATATCTTGAAATGATATATTGTAATTTAAATTTGGAAATGTTATATTTAATTTATTCCTATTTAATGTGTGATGAATATGTTATTGTTATTGGGAATTATTTACGTATATGGTTAGTTCTATGAGAATCCTAGGGCGGTTGAGCCCGAGATATCTCTATAATGCATTAGGTAATGTGACATAGGTAAGCTTTAATGTTTCTCCAAAGAGATTTAGAGAATATACTGTGATGGGAATTCCAACATAACTTCCTACGTAGCTGTGATAGATAATGCGTACGTATGGTAAGGATTCAATAAGTTATCTTTATGATTTATGATTTCTATGTGCTATTCACAAATTTTATGATTTCATGAGGTATGTTATGATTTAAAAGTATGGTTTCATTGATTTGTATTTATTTATGGGCTAATTTTTTCCTTTCCTTATTTTAAAACTCTTACTGAGATTTTTATGCTCATCCAAAGCTTTTGAAATGTTTTTCACCAGACGTAAAGATAAATACGGTCATGGATGGGATCATGGAAATGTCATTATTTATAAAACATAGAAGCATTGATGTTTTTTATGAT
The DNA here is from genome assembly GCA_963277665.1 of Viscum album. NCBI lineage: Eukaryota > Viridiplantae > Streptophyta > Magnoliopsida > Santalales > Viscaceae > Viscum > Viscum album. The sequence continues at coordinate 1,304,525,168 of OY728141.1, forward strand.
TTTTTATGAAAAAAATAGAAATTTTGTGGAAGTGTCTACTTTGTAATTTTATGACATGTAATGTAATTATTATGGCCTAATTCTATAAACCTCTAGACCAGAAAATATCCTCAAAGTGAATTATTCATTTCATTCAATAATATGTAATGTTTTGCGGATGAGTCATTACAGTTGGTATAAGAGGTCGGATTATAAAACATTAGGGATAATGAGTTTTAGTTTAACACATGGTTAGTCCCTATGTCTATTATTTCAGTTAAATCGTTGTTTTATAAATTATTCAGATCAAGGAAACTCAGTAACAAATGGAAGGAGGAGTATCTCAAATGAAATTCCTGACTCTTCCGAATGATATGCTTGAAATAATTATTTAAAATTCATGTTCAGATTATTTTGAAACATTTTATAGCATACAACTCACTTATAAGAAGCTGTTTGAGATAAAAACACCCTCCACTTGTCACGACCTGTCCTCAGGACCTGTGTTGTGACTACCCCAAGCCCGCCTTCCATAGGCCAGGGGCTGGCGACTAGCACCAAGGCATAAAACCTAACGATAAGGGGAAGGAATTGCCTTTAAAAAGTAAACAAACACCACAGAGTAATCCAGCTGAAGAAAACACTAAGTAAAATGAGTACAATAGTAAGTGCGGAAAGTAAATAGGCCAGAATACCAACCCAAACTGAATGAAAAGTACAACTAGAAAGAAAATACAGAAACTGAATAGTAAAGCAGCAATGTCGAGCCGTCAACTAGAAGTCCCACATGAAGGGTGGGTACATATAGCCTCCTCCTTATCTCCTCTGGTCCAGCCGTCTACTCCGTGTACATCCCGCCTGGTGGTCCGCCTCCAGGTACTGACTTGCTCCATAGGCCTCAACTACGATCAGTGTTGTTCGTCGTCTACTTCCAATAAAACATAGTGTGGTCATAGCCCGAGTAGGGGTGAGTATAAGCTACTCATTAGGGACCCTGACACCCCTGAAGGTCTCCCAGAATACCCAAAGGATAATCCACAAAGGAAAGATACAATCATGAAGTAACAACCAACTCTACTTAGGTATATGCGCATACATATACCTAAGTCATTAATTCCAGTTCGACTCCAACATCTGAGCCCAAGTTTGATCATGTTCACTCATGATAGTACAACCAAATCCACACAGGAAAGCACAACCCAATCCACATAGGAAAGAAAGTAAATCATATCGAAGATAATGATTGAAAGTCAAGACTCAGCTCACACAGGTATACTTCTTCGTAAGGTGATAGAGATGATCAGGTGTAGCCACTAATTTATATAAGCTGGGACCCATGTAGGATACTAAACCAGCTAAGCTGTCAGACCCATGTAGGATACAATACCAACTACTCTGCCGGACCCCCGTAGGATACAAGTACAGAGTCAAATACAGCCGAACCCACGTAGGATACAAGAACAGTAGTACTGCTGGACCCACGTAGGAAACAAGAAAAGTAGTCATTGCCATCTAACCCATGGGGGATTTCAGTACGGTCGTCATCGCTACCGAACCCAAGGAGGATTTCAGTGCAGTCATCATCGTTGCCGAACCCAAGAAGGATTTCAGTGCAGTCATCATCGTCGTCACAGTCGCAGCCAGCTCTAGGGTTCTCGCACACATCATGATCATTCCCAGGAGGGTACGCTCCATGAGTCAAGGGGTCGATACATCAACTGACACATAGTCTGGAGTTGATGCATCCCAAAGTTCCATCTCAGCAAAAGGTACTCAATGTGACAGACGGTGCGTCAATCGGACGCCCGGTCTGAGCGTTATTGGATTTTTCGTTCCTGGGGCCCGGTTGTTTTTTAAGTCAAAACCAACCCAACCATACTCCAACTACATCCAAACCTCAATCAAAGTAAGAAAAAATGTCCATCTCACTAAGAGGAATCCAATAAAGTCGACGGAACGTCAATCGGACGTCCGGAGCTCAATTTATAAGTGTTTCCGCTCCGATGGCCCGGTTGGATTTGTGTTCGAACCAACCCAGCTATACAACATGTTCTCTAAAGCCTTGAGTGTAATATACCAAAACGACCATCTAGATCCAACAAGCACATGACAACTGATGGTGCATAGATCGGAGGTTCGTAGCCCAAGTTACATAAATTTAAATGAACCTTTCTGGTTTTAGGGGGTTTTGGGCCCGGACCGACCCGGCCCAAGACACCCTGGGTCAGCCCGAACCGGGTCGACCCGACCGGGGTCTGGGTCCGGAACATCAGGGCACGGCCCGGCACGGCCGGTCTCGGCTGGAACGGGTGCCGCCTGAGCGCAGAATGGGGGGGGGAACCGCAACACCCTTCGATGAAACGACAGACCCGCGGGGGGTCCTTCCAGCTGTGCTGACCGAGGGTCAAACCCCCGGTCATTCCGGATTTGGCTGGCCATAACCACCGGCCAGTGCACCGCGTGTGACTGGTTGGTCCTGCCCTCCAGAACACCAGTGGCTCTGGCCGCCCTCCCTTGCTCTACCGCAACCTTGGTTCGACCGGCGCGGCGCGACAGCGCCGTGCCCCTCCGCCGCCGCCCCGCTCCGGTCACGACCTCATCTAGGTTCTCCTGCATAGCGTGACGGCACCGCGCCCCTTCTCCGTGGCCCGACTCAGGCCGCGAGTTATTTCCGCATCACAGCATGGCTCGACGGCGCCACGCTTCTTCACCGCGTTCCTCTTTGTTTCCGCGTGGTTCCCTTGCACCATGCTGCCTTTTTTTGTGCCGCGACAAGTACAACATCAAATGGGGAGGATGGTCGGTCGTTTTCATGTGGTCCAACCTCCTCCCATTATAATGATAACAGGTGTCCCAAAATAAAATAACTTCTACAAGAAAGAACAAATTTAATCCATTAAATTGGAACTCAAACCCCTACCTCAAGGAGTTGTCTAATGATGGTCGTCGCGGAAAAAGGGCATCGCGGAAGATGGTGTCGTGGAATACGGTGTCGCGGAAGATGGCGTCATGGAACGAGGCTCTGTATACATTGTTGGTGAATGTCCGATGAAGGATGCAGTGTTCCCCTCTCTTTGACGTGGAAAGAAGATCGAGAAGTGGGTCGGTGTTCTTCGCGTTCTTCTTCGAGGAATAAGAATATATCCAAGACTTGAGTTCTCCTCTCTGAATATCTCCACACAACGATCCACCAATAATAAAATAAAGATTTTCCATATTTTATTACTCAAGCCAATTCTTTTCGAAATTCAAAATATCACATTAATTTAATTGACTTAATTGAAGAGCTTTTAATAATCCAAATAATTTCGAGAGTTGACTTGTCATTTAAAAAGGGGGTGCGGGTGTGTTACAGAAATAAATGCACATGGGTGGTTTAAATGGATTTGAAGGGGTGTGGCTTGTGTGGGCCCCACCTCACTATTATCATACCAAATAGAGTTAAGATGTAGTGGGACCCACTCCAACGTCCATGCATAGGTTAAAACTACTTAGAATAGCAAATAAAAATTGTTTCACAATTTTTTATTTCATTCTTTAGTTAACCCATTTTTTTAATAACCTCACCCGTGCAGAAGAAACTCTAGAAAAGGTGTTCCTAAGCAATTATAGGTGCTATGGTTTCATCGGTGCCCGCATATTTCGATTCCATGCACCGGTTCAAAAGTTAGGAAAACCTGCTCATTCGTTCACTGAACGTACCTGAGCTAAACTTCGGAAATTGATTCCAGGAACACCATGTCTCGGAATCGGGTTCCTTCAGAAACTACTTTCTCATTAAATCCCAACGAAAATCAAGATAAAATTTACCCTTGAAATTTACGAGTCTTTACATTACTCTCACCTCAGGGATTTACGTCCCCGTAATGATACATCACAAACTTGGGAAACAAATGTGGGTACTGAGCACACATCTGAGCCTCCCTCTCCCAAGTGCTCTCCTTAAGGTTACCATGCTTCCATCTGATGCGCACTAAAGGAATCGACTACCCACGTAGGACCAGCTCCTGCCGATCCTCGATCTCCACCGGGACCACCTCAAAAGTCACCCCATCGTCAATATCCAGCTCCCCATGTTTGATGATATGAATCAGGTCATGCACGTATCTTCTCAGCTGAGAAATGTGGAAGACGTCGTGCACCTGGTGCAATTGTGGTGGTAGAGCCAGGAGATAAGCCACCTCGACTATCCTGCCGAGAACCTAAAATAGTCCGATGAAGTGCAGAGATAACTTGATGCCTCGGCCAAATCTCCATAATCCACGTCGAGGTGAGGCCCGTAAGAAGACGTGGTCGCCATCCTCAAACTCTAGTGGTCTCCGCCTCCTGTCAGCATAAGGCTTCTGTCGGCTCTGAGCTATCTTCATCCCCTCTTGAATGACCTGTACCTTCTCTATCGTGGCCTGGACCATCTGTGGTCCCACAAGTGCTGACTCCTCAGGCTCTGTCCAGCAGAGAGGCGATATGCAAGGTCGGCCGTACAATGCCTTGTATGGTTCCATCCTGATTGTGGAAAGGTAGCTATTTTTGTACACGAACTCCACCAAGGGTAGGTGATCCTCCCAACTGCAACCAAGGTCGATGACATATGCACCGATCATGTCCTCGAGAGTTTGAATAGTCCTCTCTGTCTGACCATCCGTCTGAGGGTGAAAGGCGGTGCTCAGATGTAGTTGCATCTCGAATTCTTCCAAAAACCCCTTCCAAATCCGGGAAGTAAAGTGAGTGTCCCGATCGGAGACGATAGATGATGGAACACCATGAATCTGTACAATCTCATGAATGTAGAGGCGTCCCAGGCTCTCCACTGAGCCCTGCTCTCTCTTGGGTAAGAAGTGGCCCGATTTGGTGATTTTGTCGACAATCACCCAAATGGAGTCATGACATCTGGAAGTACCTGGATGTCCAGTCACGAAGTCCATAGATATCCCATTCCACTTCCACTCTGGGACCTCCATTGTTTGTACCAGGCCTGCTGGTACATGGTGCTCCGCCTTCACCTGCTGGTAGGTGAGGCATTGAGAAACGAACTCTGCCACAACCTTCTTCATACCCGGCCACTAGTTCTGTCATCTAAGATCCTGGTACATCTTTGTCACTCCTAGATGTACTGCTAAAGGGGAAGTGTGAAACTCCCTCAGCACCTCCTCTTGTAAAGCAGCTGGTACCATGGTACGTCCTCTGAAAATGACGCAGTGCTCTCCTCATATAGAGTATCCCTCAGGTGCATGTCCCGAGGATATCTTCTCACACCGCGTCTCACAGTCAATGTCCCCACATTGTGTCTCTCTAACCTACTGTAGTATTGGAGGAGTAAAAGTGAGTGATTGAAGAAAGGCTACTCCATCTCTATCCATGAACGATATCTGCAAAGCGGTTAGATTCACTATCACCTCCCCGAGTAGCTGAATGACCGTCCTCATGCTGAGAGCATCAGCTACTACATTCCCCTTTCCTGGAGTATAGACTATCCTAAAGTCTAGTACTAGAGTAACTCGAGCCATCACCTCTATCTCAGGTTCAGGTCCTTCTATGAGAAGTTGTGCCCGAGACTCTGATGGTCAGAGTATAATCTAATGCACTCACCCATCAGATAGTGTCTCCACACTTTCAAAGTGAAGAGCACTGCTGCTAACTCCAGGTCATGGGTAGCGTAGTTCTGCTCATGCTGCCTCAACTAAGGTGATCCATAGGCAATCACTGCCCGATCCTACATCAGGACACATCCGAGTCTAGTCCCTCATGCGTTGAAATAGACTACGTACCCTACTCCCTCCTCTAGTATCCTCAAGATAGGTGCACTTTTCAATCTCAGTCTCAGCTCCTGGAAGCTCTGATGACATCTATCTGACCACACAAAGGGATTCCCCTTCATTGTCAAAGCTGAATGTGGTTCCGAAACTCTAGAGAAGTCTGGGAGAAATCTCTAGTAGTACCCAGCTAGCCCCATGAAACTCCGCACCTCCATCACGCTCTTGGGTGGATCCCAAGCTAGCAGTGCCTCAATTATCGTAGGATCCACCACAACTCCCGCCTCAGAGATGATGTGTCCCAAGATGTGGACCTCACGTATCCTGAATTGAAACGTCGAGTGCTTACCATAAAGATGGTGATCATGGAATGTGTCCAGTACCACCTGCAAGTGGTAGGCGCGCTCCTCCTCGGTGGTCGAGTATATCAATATGTCGTCATTGAAGACCATGATAAATTGATCAAGGTATGGCTGAAAGATCCTATTCATGAGACTCATGAACACTGATGGAGCGTTGTTTACGCTGAAAGGCATAACCATGAACTCGTAGTGGCCATACTGACATCTGAAGGTCGTCTTCTGCACGTCCTCGTCCCGAAATCTGAGATGATGATAGCCTGACCCGAGCTCTATCTTTGAGAACCACCGTGCTCCCTTGAGCTGATCGAAGAGTTCTTCAATCAACGGTAAAGAATACATATTCCTCATGTTTACCTAGTTCAGGCGATGATAATCGACACATAGTAGCAAGCCTCCATCCGCCTTCTTGGCGAACACAATCGGGGAATCCCAGGGTGAAACACTGGGTCGGATGAATCCCTTGCCCTGCAAATCCTCCAGCTGTACCCGTAGCTCTCGAAGCATAGTGGAAGCCATATGATATGATGGAGTGGATATCAGGGATATCCCATGGTATAGGTCAATATAAAATTCTACCTCTCTGCGAGGAGGTAGTCCTGGAACGTCGTTAGGAAAAACGTCCACATACTGATCCACCACTACATGAAAGCTCAGACTCCGCACGTCAAATGCTCCTAGGATGAGGCTAGCCAACTGGTGAGTGATCAGTTGTCCTCTCCTCTGTGTGAGTCCATCCTACGCTACAAAGGCTCCCTTCTCGCCGATGAAGGTAAACATGCTCCCATTAGTGCGAACACACCACACCTTGCACGTAATAAAGTCGATCTGATCATGGAATGTAGATAACCAATCAATGCCCAAGATGACGTCGTAAGGCCTTGAAGCTGCTACAAGAAGATCCAAGCCGAAGATCTCACCTCTTAGAGTAAGCTTACACTACCATCACCAGTGCGTAATCGCCGAGTCTTCTCCCGTAGGAGTCTCTAGCCGTAAGGATCAAGAAAATGGCTCTGTCGGAATCTCTGAGCTCCGAGCAAGGGCGACGATGATAAAATAATGACTTGCTCCTGTGTCTATATAAACTGAAGAAAGGGTGGATTTGACATAGATAGTACCTCGAATCATCTCTGGTGTGCCGTGTTCATAGGCCTCTACTACCTGAAGCTAAGCCTGCCTCTGGCCGCCAACTCCATGTGGTCGGGGTGGACCTCTTGTTGGTGGTGGTGGCGGTAAAGCCGCAAAGCGTCTCCCACCACCTGCTACTCGGCCAGCTCCTCTTCCTCATCCGCTTTCTCCCTGCAGACCGCCACGGTCAACCCTCTTCCTCTGCTTGGGTAGTCCCTCAACCATCTGCTGCTCCTCTGCATGATGGTTCAGGCTGTCACGAGCCATGTGGCCATGCCCTCCCCACACGTAGCACTATCAGCTCCTCAGAAGGATGGCTCTGCGACGTGTGTCCCTCACCTCTGAGCCAGTGTCCTGAGGTCATCTGCCTGGTGGTCTAGTCTTCCTGGACCACTGTGACATCTGTCGACTACCAGCTGCAGAAGACTCTGCTATGTGCTGCCCTGCGGTAGGTCTCACTGCTTGTGTAGGCTCAACAATAAGCCTCCCTATGAGAATGTCTCGCTCTAGTACTCTTGCCTACATTGGAATGCTGAGGTAGATCATTGATGCCCTGATCTCATGCCTCAGTCCCTGCTCGAAGGCCTGGGCCCAAAAGAATGGATCTCGTACCATGGCTATCGAATAATGCAAGAGATCGGTAAATCTTGCCGAGTACTGGGCTGTCGTCATGCTGCCCTACCGTAGCTGTACTAGCTCTTGGTTGCGCACAACACTGAGGGTGGCTGGGACGAACTCCGAGCGGAAGAGGATCTCAATGTCCATCTAGAGGAGAGATGCCTCGTCGTGCACCTGGAGCATCAAGCTCCACCATCTGCCTGTTGCCGCGTACAAGAGGCCCACCACAAGGATCACCATGAGGTCAGCTGGTGTGCCCACAAACCTGAAAACTCGAACTACAGCCTCCAGCCAATCCTCGGCTGCCTGAGGGTCGTTCTCCATGTAGAACCCGGGCAGTCTCTGACTCTAAAACTCATACAGTGCACTAAGGTGATGCACACTTTCAGCGGCTGAGGATGGTGGAATCAAAGGCTCGGCGCGTAGAGGTACTGCCGGTGCCTCAGCTGTAAAAGGGTCCTTAACTGAGGCCTCGTCGCTCAATGGGCTTTCTTCTCGCACAAAGCTCGGAACCCCAGCTGGATGCTGTCGTGGGTCCATCCTAAAAAGAAACAGGTGCGCCACAGTCAAAACTGTATATATGGTGAGCTGGCACAATGTAATCACAATGAAATTTTTTGATACACACATGCAATCAATGTTTTCGTGCACTGAGTCGGAAATCAGAAGTTAGGGTCCTCGTGTATGGATACGTCGGTCACCGTACCAATACTGGACTCTTTGGACTGACAACCACACTCAATACCCTTAACAATATTGCTTCACATAGAAGGAATATCAGAGTCCGGAGTTCTGCGGTAGAACCAAACTCCCCTGATACCAATTTTTCACGACCCATCCTCGGGACCCGTGTCGTGACTAACCCAAACCCGCCTTCCATAGGCCAGGGTCTGGCGACTAGCACCAAGGCATAAAACCCGACGTAATGGGGAAGTCATTGTCTTAAAAAAGTAAACAAACACCACAGAGTAATCCAGCATAAGTAAACACTAAGTAAACTGAGTACAATAGTAAGTGCGTAAAGTAAATGGGCCAGAATACAAACCCAAACTGAAAGTAAAGTACAAATGGGAAGAAAATACAACAACTGAAAAGTAAAGCAGCAACGTCGAGCTATCCACTGGATGTCCGACCTAAAGGGTGGGTAAGGATATCCTCCTCCTCATCTCCTCAGGTCCAGCCGGCTGCTCTATGTACGTCCCTCCCAGTGGTCCGACTCCAGGTACCGACTTGCTCCGCAAGCCTCAACAACGATTAGTGTTGTCCATCATCTTCATCCAACACAATGTAGTGTGGGCATATCTCGTGCAGGGGTGAGTATATGCTACTCAGTAGGGACCCTGAGACCCCCGAAGGTATCCCATAAATCACAAAGGATAATCCACAAAGGAAATATACAATCACGAAGTAATAAGCAACTCTACTTAGGTATATGCCAATACATATAACTAAGTCATTACTTGTAGTTCAGCTCCAAAATCCGAGCCCAAGTTCAATCATGTCCACACAAGATAGTACAACCCAATCCACTCAGGAATGCACAACCCAATCCACATAGGAAAGCAAGTCAATCATATCGAAGATAATGATTGAAAGTCAAGACACAGCTCACACAGGTATACTTCTTCGTAAGGTGATAATGATGATCAGGTGTAGCCACTGATTCATCTAATCTAGGACCCACTTAGGATACTAGACCAGCTAAGTTGTCGAACCCACATAGGATACAAGACCAGCTACTCTGCCGGACCCATGTAGGATACAAGTACAGAGTAAAATACTGCCGGACCCACGTAGGATAGAAGAACAGTAGTACTGTCGAACCCATGTAGGATACAAGAACAGTAGTCAACGTCGTCGAACCCATGGAGGATTTTAGTATGGTCATCATCACTGCCAAACCCACGGAGGATTTCAGTGCATTCTTGGTCACTGCCAAACCCACAGAGGATTTCAGTGCAGTCATCATCGTCGTCGCAGTCGCAGCCAGCTCTAGGGTTCCCGCACACATCATGCTCGTTCCAAGGAGGGTCCGCTCCACGAGCCCATGGCTCGACACATCAACTGACACGTAGTCCGAAGATGATGTATCCCAATGCTCTGTCCTGGAAAAAGGAACTCAACGCGACAGACGGTGCATCAATCGGACGCACGGTCTAAGAGTTATTTGCCTTTTTGTTCTTGGGGCCCCGTTGTGTTTTTAGTCAAAACGAAAACGACCATACTCTAACTGCTTCCAAAACTCGGGAGGAGTAAGAAAAAAGGTCTGTATCACAAATAGGAATCCAAAAAAGTTTATGGTACGTCAATCGGACGTCCTGAGCTCAAGTTATAAGCGTTTCTGCTCCGAGGGCCCGGTTGGTTTCGTGTTCGAACCAACCGGGCCATACCCAATGTTCTCTGCAGCCTTGGGTGTAACATACTGATATGACCATCTCGATCCAAGTATCACATTGAAACTGACGGTGCGTCGATCAGAGGTCTGTAGCCCATGTTATGGGAATTTAAATGAACTTGTCGCGTTTTAGGGGGTTTTGGGCCCGGACCGACCCGGCCCAACACCCCCATGGGTCGGCCCGAACGGGGTCGACCAGACCCTGGTCCGAGTCCGGCACATCAGGGTGCGACCCGACCGGGCTGGCGTGACCCGACCCAGCCGGCGCGGCACCGCCCAGCGCGAGCGGCCCGACCCAATGAGGGCGGCCAGGCCCGGGGCAGCCGGTTCAGGCCGGCATGGGCCCCACGCGCCGCGTGAGCATGGAAGGGGGGGAACCACCACCCCCTTCGACGAAACGGCAGACCCGCGGGGGGTCCGCCCGGCTGCGCTGACCGGCGGTGATATCCCCTGTCTTTCCAGATCTGGCCTGTCGTTACGGCCGGCCAACGCAGCACGTGGGACTGGTTAGTCCCGCCCTTTAGAACACCGGCGGCTGGGGGCTCCGACCGCCCTCCCTTGCTCCACCGTGGCTATAGGTCATGGCCTTGGTTCAACCGGCGCAGCGCGAAGGCGTCGTGCCCCTCTACCGCGGCCCTGCTTGGCTGCCGCCTCCTCGGGGTTCTCCAGCACCGTGTGATGGTGTCGCGCCCCTTCGCCGCGGCCTGACTCTGGCTATGGATTCTTTGTCCTCAACGGCACGGCGCGACGGCGCCCTGCTTCTTCACCGCATTCCTCTTTGTTTCCGCGCAGTGCCATTGCACCGCGCTACCTTTGTTCGTGCCGCGATAAGTAAAAAATCAAAGGGGGAGGAGAGTCAGCCGTGTTCGTGAAGTCTCACCTCGTCTCGTAATAATGATAAGAGGCGGACCAAAATAAAATAACTTCAACAAGCAAGCACGAATTTAATCCATTAAATTGGAACTCGAACAGCTACCTCAAGGAGTTTTCGAACGATGGTCGTCACGAAAAAATGGATCGCGGAAGATGGCATCGCGAAAGACGGCATCGCAGAAGACAGCATCATGGAACTAGGCTTTGTATACGTCATCGGTGCACGCATGATGAAGGATGCCGAGTTCTCCTCTCTTTGACATGGAAAGAAGATCGAGAAGTGTGTGGGTGTTCTTCGCGTTCTTCTCCGAGGAAGAAGAAGATCTCCAAGACATGATTTATCCTCTCCAAATATCTCCACACAACGAACCAAAAATAATAAAATAATGCTTTTCCGTATTTTATTACCCAACCAAACCCTTTTAGAAATTCAAAAGATCACATTCAATTAATTAACTTAATTGAACATCATTAAATAATCAAAATAATTTTGAGAGTTGACTTGTCATTTAAAAAGGGGGTGTGTAAGGGTTGGTGTCCTCAGAACCAACTGTTTTTTACTTTTATTACATAAATGTTCACTTATTATATATTGTTCATTGTTCTGCATGACTATAATATAATAATGACCTGGAATATTTGTTGCATTAATAATGTCATAGCAGATCCCCGCTATGATGAGAACATTGAAAGGCAATAACAATATTCTTAAACAAAGTTCTGTGGTTGGATGACATACTATAATAGGACAGATAGTATACAGACCCTCATGTGTGAGTACTCATATGAAGACAAGACTCTCTCTCATGGAGTTCGCACTTGGTAATCTCCAAGATGAGAGATTATGAGAACAGTCCCGCATGTAGTAATTCCACATTCTTTGGTGTCATTGGATATTGCTATCTACGAGCATGTGTAATTGTCCTTAGACTGAAAGATTATCATTAACTCATGTCATGACTCGTGCACTTAGTTTTACTGATGAAACCCATCACGCAGACTATTGGCGGGAAGTAGGGTACGTTGGGTGCGTCATGAGTGACAGGTTGTTAATGGATAAGTCGGGGAAGGATTTGTCCCTTCCATTTATGGATGTTGATATCTCAGCCCTTTGATTAAAATAGAACTGTCGCATTAAATTCCATGTCCATGGTGTAAACGACGAGTTTATTTCAGGTAGTCAAAGAATTACATATCAATCATATAGGTTTATGACACTACCATGAAACCTGCTTGATGAGATATCGAGACAAAGGGATTAAATTACACAGTAAGCATTCGTATGAGGTGATACGTCAATGTGGCATCAAATTATTTCTCATGGGTGACTTGACCCATTGCTAGATAGTAATCTTGGACTTTAGGCAAGCCTGCCTATTGCGAACGAGAGAGAGGCCTAGAGGGTCACACTCTAAGTGTATCCAAGTATCTCAAGTTGAATAAAGATTATTCCCGTACGTGGTTTAATAATTATTCAAGGAAGCATATGTTGTTTTAAATGATGGAGGAAAAATAAAATAAAACAAGTACACGCCATGTATTATTAAATGTACATGCCGTGTAGTTTTATTTTGGATAGGAAATGAATAAATGAAAACAAGATATACACGTTGTGTACATTTAATGTACACGCCGTGTAGTTTTCAATGAAAAACAAGTACATGCTGTGTATTTATTATTACACGCTGTGTAGATTTTTCAGTTGGGATTTTGAAGATATAATATCATTTTATTAAATGATATTTATTATTATCAGTGTGACCACATGTCAAGGAATTTATTATTCGACATGGGGGTTTTCAATAAGAGTTAATGAAATAAATGAAACCTGTAACGCATTTATTTATTTTCATAACTCTACAACCTCAAACTCTGTTATAAAAATCCTCACAACCCCAACTCTTTTCCTACACAAGAGAATCATTGTGCACAACATCTCTGGAGAATTCTTTCAAGACCGAAAGAACCTATTCCTCCAAGAACTCTCTCAATACCAAGAGAGATCCTCTTCTATTGGATCAAGACGATCTAAGGCGGACAATGCAAGCAAAGGCTTCTCCACACTAGCACCCGGAGAATCATTTGGCGACATCTTGAGATACAAGGTACACGTGTGGATCACCGCTAGAGGGAGTCTACACTTGGCATCTACGATGCAATGACGGATCACATCGACAACGTGATCGAGAACATCAATGAAGAAAGAACACCCAAAAGGTATTTCATTATAATTAACTAAATTAACTATAATCAACCTGTAACGATCCTTGTTTGTGGTTCTGGGACAAACCATCATATTTGACTTATTATATGATTCGATCCTTGGAGACTGGCGTTTATTGTCATATTGATCCCGGATTGATCATTGCTAATGACAAAAAGACAAATGGGCACATCCAACCACGCACTTCCGCTGCGCCCGGAACCTTCAAATGGTATCAGAGGGAGGTTACAATGTTGATTATAGTTATTTAAATTTCGTTGATAATTTATGCATTCATATTGGATTCAATTATAAATAAATCGTTCTATAAATTTGAATTAATGAGATCTATTCTTCCTCCTTCGTTTCTCAATTCATATCACAGAAACGACCTTTTAATTTTAATTTTAATTAAAATAAAAATGAGGAACTCATCTAGAGGAGACACTCTTTCTGTCTGTACGACACGGTATTACACGGCGTGTAATTAAAACTACACGTCGTGTACTTATGTTCAATGAACCGTCACTGGTCTGCCAAATCACATCGTGTGAATCGATTATGCCTAAGATTTAATCACGCCGTGTTGACCAGAATAGAACGGCGCGTGGAAACCAGAATACACAACGTGTATGTTGGAACAACACGCCGTGTATCCCGTTCCGACCTAGGTGAAAACGTGTACAAAGATAAGCCGCGTACCGCGTACACGGGATCGCCAGGCCGGTTACCATGTAACAAGGAAGTACACGACGTGTATGATTCATCTACACGTCGTGTACTCTAAAATTTCTAAAGTACAGAAAACAATCCAAAGCCCCAGCGTGTACTTTGGATAAATGGTGAAAAGAAAAATACATGCAGTGTAATTATAAACTAAATGTCATGTACTTTCCAGAAATGGATTTTCACCAGGTTTTCTCCAATGTACAAAGACCCGTACAAGGAATATGGATGAGAAGAATCTCAAGAAAATTCAGAAAGGAATTTAAGATAAAGAATTGATTAATTATAAGATCATAATTAATTAAATTAGAGCGTATATTATCTTAAATAAAAGAACGATTGAAAGAATTTGAATTTTAAATATGCGTAAATGTCGTTGCATACTATGGATGATCATGAGCTAGACCAAAGACCCTTTGTATGTGTATGGTTTCATTTAAATTTATTTAATTTTTTTGGCCTGCGATCCTTCTTCCAATAAAATGTTGGGAATGCGTGCCCAGGGTTTCTTTAATGTAAACAAATGTAATGGAGGATCTCCCAAGCCAGAGGAGACGATTCAAATACCGATTCTGATGTGAAACCGATACAAGAAGATACAAAGGTGGAAAGGTGGGAGCTGCAAAACATGAACCATCAGGTTCAAGGTGTCTTCCCTAAGGTCAGGGTTAGATTATCAAAACTGCTAGATAATCTAACCAAATATAAGCTCATGATCATTCCATATTATTTTATTTCTGTCTGATTTCATGGTTTATTTATTATTTATGTGTTGTCGCAATCACATAATTAATAAAATGAACAATAATGCAAAGATGGAATAAAATAAAAACCGGACTATGCATAGACACTATCGGAACATGGTTAATCACTTAAGCCAGCATCACTTAATATTAACAAGCATTTGGTAATGTAAAGATACGCATAAAGAATAAAATCCCTCAAATACCATATTAAGTCAGACCAAGCCTTTCGTTACTTGATTAAGGGAAAGACTCAATAAAACTATGTGTTTGACCAACCCTTGTTGGGACACTTACTTTTATAAAGGAAGCCCTTATGAAAGGTTTCAGGTTGACTTAACCATATTACATCAAGATAAGTATCCCTTGATAGATTTGATGTAATATTGGAGGCAAGAGTTGAGGAAATCCAAGTCAGGATTTCAGGATTCGGGAGTCCACTCAACAAATCAAGGAATGTAAGCTCACAGTTGGAAAAGACTTTCCTACCTAAATACCTTCAAATATCTTGACCAACCCTTGTTGGGGTTATGCGAAGGGGAATATGGATCCTTTCCACTAGAATGTCAAAGAAACTGGACATTCTGAGTTCAATGGTGAGGGCCATTGGGACTTGATAAAATAGTGGGAGACATAATAAAATTTATTATTTCTCATAAAATGTAATCAATAAACTACTGATGAATCTTCTCTTTTAATTTGTAGAATCAATATGAAAAACTCGTCAACCACTATTTCTCTGCGATCAATTCTGGATAAAGATAACATCCTCACTAGCAGTAACTTTCATGAATGGTTTAGGCGCCTTTGGGTTATCCTATTCCATGAACGAATGTTTTACGTGCTGGAGTCCTCACTTCCTGATTCCCCAACCCCCGGGGCGAGTGATGAAGATTTCCTAGTCTATGATCAACATTTGAACGATGCACTCGATGTTCAATGTTTGATGCTATCATTAATGTCTAATGAGCTCATGAATTCTCATGAAGACATGGATGCCTACATCATGCTTCAGCACATCCGTGGTTTATACCAGTAGAGAGCAAGACAGGAAATGTTTGAGATCTCCAAGGCTCTGTTTCAGAGCAAGCTTGGAGAGGGTGCCCTAGCTAAGCCTCATGTAGTCAAGCGCATTGGCTACATTGAGTGCTTGGAGGTTCTAGGGTTTAAAATCCCTAAAGAACTGGGTACTGATCTCATTCTCGCATCACTCCCCCAGAGCTTCTCAAAATGTTTTGTGAACTTCAATATGAACAACATTGAGAAGTCTTTGTCTGATCTTCTCATCCTCATTCGCCAAGTGGACACTGACATGAAGCATGAAAATCCTTCTATCCTCATGGTGAATAAAAGGAAAGGGAATGCGAAGAGCTTTAATCCTGAAGCTTCTTCAAGGCCTTCCACAAAAAGGAAGATCAAAGTGGAGGAAAAGGAATAGGATGATGTTCGTTTTGCATGTGGCAAGAAGGGCCACTGGATGAAAAACTGCACCCATCCAAGGAAGCAAAGGGAAGATTCAGGTGGGTTTGTTATCTAATGCAGTCTATCTGTTTCTACTAATTGGGTATTAGATACTGCTTGTGGTGCTCACATTTGTATCCAAATACAAGAACCAAGTAGATTCAGAAAGATTGATTGAGGGGAGGTAGATCTACAAGCAGCCAGTGGAGCCAGACTCACTGTTGTAGCTGTCAGAGACTACCACCTCACATTGCCTACCAGGATGGCCTTGGTTTTGAATGGTTGTTATTATGTGCCTTCTGTTACTAAAAAATTTATTTCAGTATCCATATTAGATACTGATGTATTCATATTCATGTTTTGAAATGAATGTTGCTACTTTTATAAAGAGAGCATTTGTTTTGGTAGGGCACATTTATATAACGACCTTTATGTTTTAGACTACACAAACCAAGTAATGGAAATCGATAACAAAGTTAATTCACATGACTCATACCACACCCAAATTTGGCATCATCGACTAGGTCATGTCAATGAGAAACGTTTGACAAAATTACATCAAGATGGGTATTTGGATTCTTTCGAAATAAAACCACCTTGTGTATGTCATGCGTGTCTACAAGGCAAAATGACCAAAGCCCCATTTAGTGGGAATGGTGAATGAGCTAAATAGCTTCTAGAATTAGTTCACACAGATGTGTGTAGACCATTACCAGTTGAAGCAAGGGGTGGGTTCTCATACTTCATAACTTTTACTGATGATTTTAGTAGATATGGATATATCTATTTAATGAGGTATAAGTCAGATTCTTTTGATCGGTTCAAAGAATACATGAATGAAGTTGAGAACCATATTGGTAAGAAGATTAAGAAACTATGCTCAGACAGAGGAGGATAATATCTTAATCAAGACTTCATTGATTTCTTACGGGAGTTTGGGATTCTCTCTCAACTCACTCCTCTTTACACACCGTAGTGGAATGGTGTAAGTGAAAGGAGGAACCACACCCTGTTGGACATGGTGAGATCAATGAGGAGTCATGCG
This sequence comes from Viscum album, assembly GCA_963277665.1. Taxonomy (NCBI): domain Eukaryota; kingdom Viridiplantae; phylum Streptophyta; class Magnoliopsida; order Santalales; family Viscaceae; genus Viscum; species Viscum album. The sequence continues at coordinate 1,304,542,448 of OY728141.1, forward strand.
AGTCTTCCATTATCCTTTTAGGGATATGCATTACAAACAACATCGCACATACTAAACCAAGTACCAACTAAATTGATAAATGGTATTCCATAAGAATTATGGAGTGGATGCAAAGCCATGTTATCGAATTTACATGTGTGGGGTAGTGAAGCATTTGTTAAGGCCTCTTCAGGTAACAAACAAGTACCCTGAGGCACAAAGTTTATCTTTATAGGATATCCCAAGGAAAAAAGTGGATATTACCTATACAACCCCTCAGAAAAAAAGGTTACAGTGGCAAGACACACCATATTCCTTGAGAGGGAGCACATCTCCAAAAGAGATAGTGGGAGTGAGATAGACTTTGATGAAGTCGAGGCTAAAGATATAAATGAGTTGGTACAAGAACAGATTCCACAAAGCCCCGTGGATGAATAATCTGTTCTAGAGAAACAAGAACTGCGTAGGAGCACAAGAGAGGTGAGAGAACCAGAAAGATATGGTTTTCTTGTCACCGAGGATGGTGACTCATTATTGGTTGACAATGATGATACTCTTACCTACAAGGAAGCAGTTGAAGGCACAGACGTTTCCAAGTGGCAAGAATCCATGAATTCTGAAATGGATTTGATGTACCAAAACCAAGTCTGGATTTTGGAAGATCCTCCAGTTGATGTAAAGCCTATTGGTAATAAATGGGTATTCAAGAAGAAACTGGACATGGAGGGGCAAGTCAGAACCTACAAGGCATGACTGGTAGCAAAAGGTTTTAGACAACGTCAAGTAATTGACTATGATGAAACCTTTTCACCGGTTGCAATGCTGAACTCCATCAAAATCCTATTGGAAGTTGTTTCTTACCATGACTATGAAATTTGGAAAATGGATGTTAAAATAGATTTCCTTAATGGGAACCTCCAGGAAGATGTCTACATGACAAAACATGAAGGGTTTCTGACTCCAAAGGATGCCAACAAGGTATTCAAGTTGCAGAAATCCATTTATGGATTAAAGTAAGCATCAATGTCATGGAACATTCGTTTTTGATGAAGATGTTACAGAATTTGGCTTTGTTAAGAATGAATGTGAGCCTTGTGTCTACAAAAGGTTTAGTGAAACTGCAGCCGTTTTCCAAATAGTATATGTTGATTACATATTGCTAATTGGAAACGAAGTACCTGTCTTAGTCAGTTAAGGCATGGTTGCATAAATGCTTCTCCATGAAAGACTTGGGCGAGGCGGCATATATTCTTGGGATAAAGATCCATCATGATAGATCCAAGAGATTGCTGGGCCTGATTCAAAGAACTTACATTGACATGATACTGAAGAGATTCAATATGGAACAGTCCAAGAGATGATTGTTTCCAGTGTCACATGGCATTCATCTTTCCATGAAAATGTGTCCTCAGACACATGAGGAAAGAAATAGGATGACAAGGATCCCTTACGCATCTGTGATTGGGTTAGTCATGTATGTTATGCTATGTACGAGGCTATATGTTTCTTACGCATTATGTGCGGTAGGCAGATATCAAGCTGATCCAGGAGACCGCCATTGGATGGAAGTAAAGACTATCCATATGTATCTAAGGTGTACTAAGTATATGTTCCTGGTTTATGGAGGAGACGAGGAACTAGTCATCAAAGGACATGTAGATGCTAGTTTCCAGACTAATCAAGATGACATGAAGTCGCAGACTGGATACATCATCAGTTTGAATGGAGGTCTAGTGAGATGGAAGAGCACAAAACAAAGTGTCGTGGCATATTATATAGCAGAGTCCGAGTATATCACAGCTTGTGAGGCTGCTAAAGAAGCAGTATGGATGCGAAGCTTCGTCCAAGAACTGGATTTTGTACTGAGCACTAAAGATCCTATCACACTCTATTGTGATAATACTGCAGCAGTGTAACTTACAAAAGAGCCAAGGTCACATCAGCGGACAAAGCACATACATCATAAGTATCATCTCTGGAGGGATTTTTCTCATAGAGGTGAGGTTGCACTGAGCAGTATTTCCATGGAAGACAATGTGGAAGGACCCATTGACTATAGCCTTGACTCAGAAAAAACATGATCATCATGAGAGGTCTAGCAGACTAAAAGTCGTAGGCGGTTGGCTCTAGTCAAAGTGGGAGTTTGTAAGGGTTGGTTTCCTCAGAACCAACTATTTTGTAATATGATTACATAAATTTTCACTTATTATATATTGATCATTGTTCAGCATGACTATAATATAATAATGCCCTGGAATATTTGTTGCATTAATAAGGTCATAGCTGATCCTCACTATGATGAGAACCTTGAAATTCTATAACAATATTCTTAAATAAAGTTTTTTGGTTGGATGGCATACTATGATAGGAAACGTAGTATACAGACCATCATGTGCGAGTACTCGTAAGAAGACGAGACTCCCTCTCATGGAGTTCGCACTTGGTAATCTCCATGATGGGATATTATGAGAATACACCCGCCATTAGTAATTCTGCATGTCTTGGTGTCATCGGATATTGCTATCTGTGATCATGTGTAATTGTCCTTATACTAAAAGATTATCATTAACTCATGTCATGACTCGCGCACTTAGATTTACTGACGAAAACTGGCATGCAGACAGTTTACGGGAAGGAGGGTACGTTGGGAGCATCACGAGTGACATGTTGTTAATGGATAAGTCGAGGAAGGATTTGTCTCTTCCATTTATGGAAGTTGATATCTCGGCCATTTGATTGAAATAGAACTGTTGCATTAAATTCCATGGCCATGGTGTAAAATACAAGTTTATTTCAGGTAGTCAAAGAACGACATATCAAGCATATAGGTTTATGACACTGCCATGAAACCTGATTGATGAGATATCGAGACAAAGGGATTAAATTACACAGTAAGCGTTCGTATGAGGTGATACATCAATGTGGTGTCAAATTATTTCTCTTGGGTTCCTTGACCTATTTCTAGACAGTAATCTTGGACTTTAGGCAAGCCTGCCAAATTCCAACGAGAAAGAGGCCTAGAGGGTTTCACACTTAGTGTATCCATGTATCTCAAGTTGAATAATGATTATTCCCTTACGTGGTTTAATAATTATTCAAAGAATCCTAAGTTGTTTTAAATGATGGAGGAAAAATAAAATAAAACAAGTACACGTCGTGTATTATTAAATGTACACGCCGTGTAGTTTTATTTTGGAAAGGAAATGAATAAATGAAAACAAGATATACATGTCATGTACATTTAATGTACACGCCGTGTAGTTTTCAATGAAAAACAAGTACACGCTGTGTATTTATCATTACATTCCATGTAGTTTTTCCAATCGGGATTTTGAAGATACAATATCGTTTTATTAAATGATATTTATTATAATCAGCGTGAGCACATGTCAAGGAATTAATTATTCTACATGGGGGTTTTCAATAAGAGTTAATGAAAAAAATGAAATGCGTAACACGTTTATTTATTGTCATAACTCTACAACCTCAAACTCGATTATAAATATACTTACAACCCCAACTATTTTCCTACACAATAGAATCGTTGTGCACAACATCTCTCGAGAATTATTTCAAGACAGAAAGAACCACTTCCTCCAAGAATGCTTTCAAGACCGAGATAGATCCTCTTCCATCGGATCAAGACGATCTAAGGCGGGCAACACAAGCAAAGGCTTCTCCATGCAAGCACCCGGTGAATCCTTTGGCGATGTCCAGAGATACAAGGTACACATGTGGATCACCGCTAGAGGGAGTCTACACTTGGATTCTACGACGCAATGACAGATCACATCGACAACGTGATCGAGAAAATCAAAGAAGAAAGAACACCCAAAAGGTATTTCTTTATAATTAATTAAATTAACTATAATCAACCTGTAACGATCCTTGTTTGTGGTTCTGGGACAAACCATATTATTTGTTTTCTTCTATGATTAAATCCTTGGAGACTGGAGTTTATCTTCGTATTGATCCTGGATTGATCATTTCTAATGACAAAAAGCCATGTGGGCACATCCACCCACGCGCTTCGGCTGCACCCGGAACCTTCAGGGTGTAGGTGTGTTACACAAATAAATGCACGTGGGAGGTTTTAAGGGATTTGAAGGGGTGTGGATCATGTGGGTCCCACCTCAATATTATTCTACCAAATGGAGTTAGGAAGTAGTGGGCCCCATTCTAATATCCATGCATAGGTTAAAACCACTTAGAATTGAAAATAAAAATTGTAGAACACATTTTTATTTCGTTCTTTAGTTAACCTATTTTTTTTAATAACATCACCTGAGCAAACACAACTCCAGAAAAGGTGTTGCTAATAAATTACCAGCACTGCGGTTTCATCGGTGCACACAGATTACGATTCCGAGTATTGGTTCCAAAGTTAGTAAAACCCACTTGTTCGTTCACTGAATGTACCCGAGCAAGAATTCAGAAATTGATTCCGGGCACACCGGGCCTCGGAATTAGGTGCCGTCAGAAATGGAGTTCTTGTAAAATCCCAAAGAAAATTAAGGAATAATTTCCCTTGAAATTTATGGGTCTTTACACCACTATTACTCGATATCATCTTGGATAATGGGTTGTATTTAATCAAATCATATTTTATCAATATTCTCATATTTTCATGAAAGGAAAATATTATCATGGAATTTTGAAATATTTTTCCTTATCAAAATATTATGAAGCATATTATGATTTTGAAAAAGGAGATGAAGAAGGAGACCCTAGAATAGTAATTCCCCAACCCCAGTTTCCCAGAGTCGGTGCATTACTACATAACATTGGCATGATCACAAAAGATCATGTCTCGAAAGATTGATTAGTTTAGTAGCCTTGTAATCACTAGACACATTCATAATGTTTACATTACATCATAAAGTGAAAACTACAATAACATATTGTCTCCACACTCATATCCATTTATACTATCCCTGCAGGTCATTCATAAAATACTTCTTCACATCTTGGGAAAAATAATACATAGATAGGGGTGAGATCAAATGCCCAGTAAGGATAACAATATAGCAGAACTTTCATGAATAAGCATAAAAATTTAAGGCAATGTATAACTAAAACAAAATACTTTTAAACTTGAATTTCAGCATAATATGGAATAAATAAAATTAAATAATTCCATTAACTTATTCGCATTGATATTCTACTAGTCGAATAATCACATGCAATATTAATAACCACTTTCATAATGATTGAATTCATAATGCCAGACTATCCTAACCACATAGTCAAGGACTTGTGCCAAGACTACAAACAAGATTTTTTCAGGCCTTGTGCCAATACACTAGTTTGTCTCATGAGACCTACCGATGCACTGAGGAGCTATAACGGGCTCTACCTGTCACTTACTAAGTCAAATTCATTCCTCATATGAATTGGTTTAAACATAACATAAACATTCATATTAAAACTAGTATTCGAAATGTCAATACTTTCTCCATAAACCATGAATGGTATAAAACTATGAAATCCACAGTCAAAAAAATCACAAAACCTTCAATACAATATGGAAGTTTTGTATCATAATAAATCTACTTCAAATAAACTTAAAATCTATCAAAGGATGTTTACATAGATGAAATCAAAACTATTTGAGATAAATATTTATTTTTTTGAAATAATTTAGAAGTCACATAATTATATAATAAAAAATTTAATTTCAAAATATTCTAAAAATATTTTAAGGGTAGCTTCGACGATTTTATAATGGCGGAAAATATCCGCACCCGCCGTATAAGTAAAAAAAGACATTCTTAACTTAATTCTGTCGAAAAGGTAAAAAAGGACCTTGTTTGGATAACGATGGAAATATTCCTTTATGAAAATATTATAAAAACTCAAAAAAAGGTATAAATGAATTTATCCCATTGTCTATAAGATAATAATAATGTTTTTATATACATTTTTAAGAAACATGGATGTGTATGACAAAGAGGTCCTAGTAGATAATTACGTATAAACAACCTTAGATAAGGAAGAGATTTTGAAATAAGTCCTTACCTTGTAATTTTACTTGGTTGAGGGTAAGTTAACCTCTTATATAATGGTGAAATAATTGTTATTAAATTATAAATGAATCATATACATTAATATGATATCATATATGATCTTTTAACATTGCTTTGTCAATAATATCTTAGTATTATCGTCGTTTCGGGTGTTAACATACTCATTTTCTTTTATATGTTTTGTTACATAAGTCATGTTTGATATGGATATGTTTTATCTTAATCATATAAATAATTATATCAATTCCTTAAACATTATTTTTAATAATTAAATGAGAATTATAATTGCATGGATACGATGGGGAATGAATCTCATCGCGTTCGTGGAGACAGTAGTCTGTACATACGAACGAGCGACAATATAATTATTTTGATATTAAAATAATATCTAATTGGATGGTATATCATATATAAACAATCATTATCATGTTATATTTGTTATTTAAATCAATTGCACCTCATTATCATACCCATCCAAATAAAAAAATTTTGAATGGGAATTACACCACGACGTGGAGACGGTAAGCCATACGTACACACATATGGTGACATGTCATTCAAAGGATGGATATAATACTGAATATTGTTGTATCATATTTATAATAACATCATAGTATATATAAGATAATGGAGTTATTATTTTAAGATGGAAAAAACAAAGAAAGAAGAAGTTGAAGAAGAAAGGAACTTGAAAGAGGGTGGTGAAACATTACCTCTTCTTTGGGTCCTTTCTTTTGATTTGATCAAAAGGGCTCCTTAGGTTGGATTTTTTATCAAACTAAGGACTCTAGGTTGAATTGGGGGAAGTTGAGAGAATATTGGTGCTGGGGCTAGCTGAGCCAAAAGGCTTTGAAGTTGTGAATTAGAGGGAAGGGGAGTGCCCATTTATAAGAGGGGTGAGGGGCACCTTAGGAAAATCAAGAAATATTATTTTATAATAAATTCATATTCGGTTTATAATGGCTCCAAAGTGGATTATTTAAATGTTAATTTTGTGATAGGTCTAAAACCACTCAACCAATAGGTTTTAGACAGGTTTGTGTCACTATACTAACTTTATCTTTTTGATTTAACTCTTAGTTAAATAGTTTGACATTTCCCATGTCTCTTTGTATTTTTTTAATATTATATATTTAATAAACATAATATAAACTTCCAAGAAACCTTCAAGTGGTCCATTAATAATACACCTATAATTATATAAGTATCTTCACGAACCTTATATTTTTAGTATTTGAATATCAATTAATAATATAATATTTGTTATAAAAACTCTTTTATGTCAATTTTGACACTATTTGGTATTTGATTTTTGTGAAAGTCATGACATGATTACTTAGAAAAAAGTTAATTAAATCAATACTAACATGTCACATTAACTGAAAAAATTAATGTAATTCATAAAAATTCTCAAATTACATTTATTTGGGTATTTATATTATCAATTATTTTAATATTTAATTAATTTGGTAATTTCTGCATCACCATTGTGTCATAAATAAATTTTATTATTTAATGTCTAAAAAATATAAATAAAATAAAATTATGTAGGAAATATTTTTATATTTCTAATGAATATTTGTAATCGAATTTATCTTATATATAACCCTATATTAAAAATGTTTTATTTATTAAACTCAGAATTAAACACTTTTTACTCTTCTTTGAATTAAATAATAATAAATGTCCTAATCTAATCCAAGTGGACCAAATATGTTCATATTTTATTCCTAAAGTTGTTTTTGGTCGAATTATACTTAGGAAATAGAATTATGACATGTGTTAGGGTAATAATAATATCATTTTTACCCTTAATTACCCTATTTACTTTTAACCGTTGTAAAAAAAGTAAAAATTTATTATTCACAAAATTATTTTTGTCATATTAAACCACATTTTACTCCTTGATTTTTACCATCTCTCTCGTATTTCCAAATTTTAGTCACAAAAGCGGAAAAATTATGTTTTATGTGAATTTACAAATTCTCATAGGAGGTGGGTAAAAGATGGTGAAATGTTCAATAAAATTTGTATATATCTAAAATTATTCTAAACTAACTCCAATGAATTACATTGAACTTATATAGGTATTATGTGTCTATTTTGGGCTAAAATAAAATAAAATAAAATAATTAATTATTTAAATAAAAATGCGGTTTTAAACTATAACTTAGTGTTTTTTCACTATTCATAAAAAATTGAATGTTTTCAAAAAAATACAAAAAATTCTCCCTAAGCTAGTTTTGATATTGCAAATCCAAAAATGAAGTCCATTTTGAAAGATAATATTAATAAATTTTCAAAAAGTGGGTAATACTATTCATAACGGCTAGTTTGATTGGTTGTGGTGTGTGTCAGAACTCGAAGTTGCGTACACCACACGCTACTATATTATTCAAAGAGAAGCATACCATGGAAGCTTAGGGTGTTACATTATCCCCTATTTCAAATAATTTCGTCCTCGAAATTTATAGAATATTACTGCATAAAAAGACTCAGGTGGTTCTTCATCATAAGTTCCTCAGGTTCCCACATTTGCCTCTTGCATCTTATGGTTTTCCATAGAACATTTACCAGACAATTCATCTGGTTTCTCAACACTTGTTCTCTGGTGTCAAGAATCCTGATGGGATCTTCTCAAAAAGACAGATCGAGTTCCAGTTATACTTCCTCAAAGGTGAGTATATGCGTTGGGTCAGGCATGTGTTTTCTCAATAAGGATATGTGGAACACATCACGAACTCTGGAGAGAGTTGGCGGCATTTCCAAATGGTAAGCTACAACCACAATTCGTTCTAGAATTTCGAATTGTCCGATGTACCTGGGACTCAATATTCCTTTCTTACTGAAACGTATAACACCCTTCCATGGAGATACCTTCATGAAAGCACGATCTTCTACCTGAAATTCCAAATCCTTCCTTCTGTTGTCACAATAGCTCTTCTGCCTACTTTGAGATGCATTGATGTGTTTTTGGAATACCTTCACCTTTCCCATAGTTTCCTCCACCAGTTCTGGGCCTATGAGTTTTCTTTCACCAAAATCATCCCAAAAGGTTGTTGTGTGACATCTCTTTCCATATAATGCTTCATATGGTACCATCTTAAGTGAGCATCATCTCAACATGTCCTCTAAGGTTTGAATAGTCTTTTCATAATGTCCATCAGTTTGAGGGTGGTAAGGAGTGCTCAAATGAAGTTGAGAATTCAGGGATTTCAGAAGACATTTCCAAAATTTGATGTAAAACGTGGACCACGATCAGAAACAATTGATATGGGTACTCCATGAAGTCTCAAAACATCATTAATATATAGTCTTTCTAGACGTTCAAGTAGTAAATCTTCCCTTATAGCAAGAAAATGTGGTCATTTGGTAAGACGATCAACAATGACCCATATTTCATCATTCCTTCTAGGAGTATTTGGTAGTCCCATGAAAAATTCCATCGTGATATTATCTAATTTCTACTAAGGTATGAGAAGTGGTTGCATGACTCCTCCAGGCAGTTGCCTTCCAGCTATCACTTGTTGAAAAACCATACATCTTGACACAAAATCAGCAATCTCCCTCTTCATGTTATCCCACCAAAAATGTTCCTTCAAATATCTATACATTTTGGTGCTCCCATGGTGTATAGAGAAATTGGAACCATGCGCATCATCCAAATTTTTTTTAGATCAATTATATCAGGAACACAAAGTCTCCTCCAAAATTTCAAAATTCCATATTAATGAAAAAAGTCGCTCAATCTCCCATCATTCAAAGCATTAATATTCTTTTTAAACTCTTTATCATCGGCCTAAGAACTCTCTATCCTTTCTAGTAAAGATGGTTTGGCATCCATTTGAAAAAGAATTGATGTTTCACCTTCCATGGTTATTTCCATATCCAACTTTACTAGATCCATGAAAATATGATCCCTTTCAACTATCATTTTGTTCCAAACTCCATGATACTTTCTACTCAAAGCACATGCCACGTTATTTTCCTTCCCCCGGTGGTAGTGTATCATGAAATCATAATCCTTGAGTAATTAAAGTCATCTCCTTTGCCTCATGTTGAGTTATTTATGTTAGAAAATATACTTCAAACTCTTATGATCAATATATATCTCATATTTTTCACCTTAGAGGTAGTGTCTCCAAATATTCAAAGAAAATATTACATCCGCTAACTCAAGATCCTGAGTAGGATAGTTTTGCTCATGATTTTTCAACTGTCATGATGCATTGGAAATAACTCTATCATTCTACATAAGTACACAACCAATTCCTTTCTTCGATGCATCACTATAAATAACAAACTCGTCATTCCCCGGTTGTAGAGTAAATATAGAAGAATTGAATAATCTTATCATCAGTTCCTCAAAACATTCTTCAAACACTTTTTTCCAAACAAATTTAACCCCTTTATGTGTGAGCATAGTTAATGGGTTTGCCAATTGGGAAAAATTCTAGATGAAACTATGATAATAACCTGCTAAACCAATAAAACTATGTACCTCAGTTATACTCGTTGGTTCTAGCCATTCATAGATTGCTCTTTTCTTAGAAGGATCAACATAGATTCCATCTTTATAGACAATATGGCCTCGAAACGAAATATCCTAAACCTAGAATTCACACTTTCTAAACATCCCATATAATTCATGTCTTCTAAGAGTCTTCAGGATAATGAGACAATGATTTTCATGATCTTCGTATCTTTTGTAGTATACCAAGATATCATCAATAAATTCAACCAAAAAATCATCAAGATATTCCTTGAAACTTTTTTCATTAGATCCATGAACACATAGTGTGAATTAGTCAGCCCAAAAGGCATTAATTTAAACTCATAATGCTCGTACCTGGTTCAAAATGTTGTCTTCAGAATATCTTCCTTCTTCACACAAAACTAATGGTATCCAGATTGAAGGTCAATCATTGAAAAGTATTGAGCTCCATGAAGTTAGTCAAATAAATAATCAATGTGAGGTAGGGGATACTTGTTCATTTTTGTTATAGCATTGATTTCCCTATAGTAAATACATAACCTCATAGATCCATCTATCTTCTTAACAAAAAAGACGTGGGATACCCATGGAGAAACACTTGGGAAAATAAATCCCTTGTTACTCCATTACACTAGTGGTTTCTTTAGTTCAACTAATTCCATAGTGGACATTTTATAAGGGGTCTTTGATATAGGCCGTGAACTAGGAATTAAATCAATGGAAATCTAAATTTCTCATTCTCGAGGATGTCTAGGTAAATCTTCTAAAAACACATCAACATATATTCTCACAATAGGTACATACTCTATTTGAACAGCCCTTTCCTCTCCCACAGTCATTTATTTCTCTTGCACTCTGATAAATGAATTTAGTTGAGCTCCTGGGGGTGGATCTAGATAAGAATTAGGTGGTGACGATTCTGATATAAAGATAAGGTGTTCCTTATCATCATCATCGAAATTCATAACCTACTTCTTCTTACAATAAATCATTGCATCATGGTCCAAAATATAATCCATACCAAGGATTATATCAAATTCAATCATAGGTATGACGATGATATCAGAGGATAAAGAACATTTATGTGTTCTAATGGGGACTGATTCACAAAACATTGTTGCAATGATACTTCCCTTAAGAGTTTTAACTGAAAACTCCCTTGTTAGATGAAATTGAAAATATCTAATTTTCTTATTAAACTGTGAAGATATGAAACAATGTGATGATCCAGAATCAAATAATGCATTTTCTAAACACGAGGAAACCATTAAATTATCTGCCACCACATCTTTCGGAGCTTCTACCTCAACAGTAGTGATAGAATAATCTTGGCCATGATCCCTTGGCCTTTTCTGAGTTATGTTCCCCTGATACTTAAGACATTCATTTTCATAATGTCCTATCTCCCTGCAGTTGTAGCATTGAACATTAGTAGCTTCTTTCTTCCCCTTGTAATCACGAGCTTGGTTTCCTTTTTCACCACACTTGTAACAAACTCCCATTACTTTCAAGCAAGTACCAGGGTTTTTTTCAGAAATTTACTACATGATGGATATTCAACATTTCCCTTCTTCCCCTTATTTCTATTTCCTGAGTGATCAGAAGATCTCTTCTTCTCTTTCTTTACTTTAATGTCGTAAGACTTAGAGAATCCTTTTTCTGTCTTGATAGAGCATTCGAAAATATCTTCATACAACGAGAAGGATTATAAGACTAATTCTCGATGGAGAAAAGGTTTTAACCCATCAAATAAATGTTCGATCTTACATCGTTGGTTACGTATATAATCTGCAGCATACCTTGCTAACCTTGTAAAATTAGCCTCATACTTTGCGACATTCTCATCTTCTTTTTGCCTCAGACTCAGAAATTTCCTTTCATATATGCTCGATGGTCATGAGGAAAGTATTTTTCTAAGTACATATACTTGAACTCCCACCATTACATATTTTATACTTCATCATCTTCCTTTGTGTTCTGAATCAATGACCACCATTGATCAGCATATCCAGTGTGGTGGTAAACTGCCATGATAACTTTTTCCCTTTCACTACTCCCCAAGGCATGAAATATTTTCTCTAAACAATTTATCCATTTCTAAGCTACGATGGGATTTTTTACTCCCATTAAATGTTGGTGGTTGTTTTCTCATAAATCGATCTAAAATTTATCCTCCCAGTCGTGGATCTGGTTGCTCCATACGGGTATGGTAATTATTCATAAATTGAGTGAGTTGTCCCAGTATGATGATTAGCTGATCAGCACCAGTTGCATCACCAGCTACCCTATAATTATATTGAGCAGGAGGGAAATCCCTACATGTAGTGTGTGCATTGATACAGTTTCCATTCCTTCCTCTAGGCGCCATTTCTAAAAAATGTCATACACTAGATTTTTTTATAAATCGCAATACATAAATACAAACTTATAAAACACTTAACATAAATTGAACAGTTTACAGATATAATCCATAATCATAAAAATTATTTTCTTTTATAAAGTATATACTCATAAACTCTTCATAATGGTTTGTAATGAAAATGAGAATTATCCTAAGCATATCCCCCGGGAGTGTCATAACCAAGAGTGCAGCAAGGCCCATTGTCGTGCACCAGTTCCCGTTCGAGTCTATCTCAATGCGGTGTGTTCGGGTTTTACCCCTAAGTATTTCTCTTCCAAAGCAGCCTCTACCTGCTTTTATCCAGACAACGATGTATTTCTCAGAAAACACACAAAATCCCTACCATACCAAAATTCTAGGAAGTTCTTCTATTCTAATCCTCAAAGTCCATCTTAGGTATATGTGCTCTAATCAGAGTTTATCTAAATCTAGTTTATAAGGTTTGTAATAAACTTCCTCTCATACCAACTATAATGCCCTAACCCTAGTTACCTATAGTGGGTGCATTATTACATAACATCGTCATGATAACAAAATATCAAGTCTCGAAATATCGATTAGTTTAGTATCCTTGGAATCACTAGATACATTCATAATGTTTACATTACATCAGAATGACAAAACTACAACTACCTCTTGTCTCCACACTCATATCCCATTTTACTATCCCTACAGGTCATTCATAAAATACTTCTTCACATCCTGGGAAAGATAAAACATAGAAAGGGTTGAGCTCAAATACTAAGTAAGGATAATAATATAGCGTAACTTTCATAAATAAGCATAAACTTTTAAGGCAATGTATAACTAAAAGAAAAGCATTTTAAACATGAAATTCATCATAATATGGAATAAAAAAAATAAAATAATGCCATTTAATTATTCACGTTGATATTATACTAGTCGAATAATCACATGGAATATCAATAATCACTTTCATAATGATGGAATGCATAATGTCATATTATCATAACCACATAGTCAAGGCCTTATGCCAAGACTACAAATAAGATTTTGTCAAGGCCTTATGCCAAGACACTAGTTTGTCCCATGAGCCGAACTGATGCATCAAGGAGCTATAGAGGGATCCACCCTTCACTTACTAAGTCCAATGCATTCCTCACATGAATAGGTTTAAAAATAACATAAACATTCGTATTAAAACTCGTATAAAAAATTTCAATATTTTCTCCATAAACCATGAATCGTAAAAAAATAACACATACACTGTCAAACATATCACAAAACCTTTAATACTATATGGATGATTTGTATCATAATAAAACAACTTCAAATAAACATAAAATCCATCCATGGATGTTGACATAGATGAGTTCAAAACTATTTGAGATAAATATATCTTTTATTGAGATCATTTAAAAGTCACATAATTATAAAATAAAACATTTAACTTAAAAATATTCTTATATATTTTAAGGGAAGATTCGAAGATTTAATAATTGCGGAAAATAGCCGCATCCACTGTATAAGTAAAAAAAGACATTCTTTCCTTAATTCTGTCGAAATGGGTAAAAAGGACCTCGTCTGGAAAATGACGGAATGATTCCTTTATAAACATCTTATAAAAAGACAAAAAATGGTATAAATGACTTTAACACATAGTCTATATGATATTAAGAATGTTTTTAAGTACATTTTTAAGAAACATGGATGTGGATGATAAAGAGGTCCCAGTAGATAATTATGTATAAACAAACACAGATAATGAAGAGATTGTGAAATAAACCCTTACCTTGTACTCCTCCCTGGTTGAGGGTAGGTTAACCTCATGTATAATGGTGAAATAATTGGTATTAAATTATACAAGAATCATATACATTAATATGATATCATATAATATCTTTTAACATTTCATTGATAATAATATCTTAGTATCATCGTCATTTTGGGTGTTAACTTACTCGTTTTCTTTTATATGTTTTGTTACATAAGTCGTGTTTTTTATGGATAGGTTATATCTTATTCATATAAAGAATGATATCAAGTAATTAAACATTATTTTTAATCCTAAAATGAGAATTATACATTCATGGATACGATGGAGAATAAATCTCATCGCGTTCGTGGAGACGGTAGTCCGTACTTACGCACGGGCGACAATATCATACTTTTTATATTAAAATAATATATAATTGTGTGGTATATAATATATACAGAATCATTATCATATTATATTTATTATTTACATAAATTATACATCATTATCATACCCATCCAAATAATAAATCCATAGTATATAACAATAAAATAAGAAGTTGAAGAAGAAAGGAACTTGAAAGTGGGTGGTGAAAACATTATCTCCTTTTTGGGTTCTTCCTTTTGATTTGATCAAAATGGCTCCATAGGGTGGCTTTATGATCAAAATAATGCCTTTAGGTAGAAGTGAGGGAAGTTAATAGAATAATTGGGCAGGTTTTTCCCGATCCAAAACGCTTTGAATGTGTGAATTAGAGGGAAGGGTGAGTTCCCTTTTATAAGAGGGGTGAGGGGCACCATAGAAAAAGCTAGAAATATTATTTCATAATAAATTCATATTCGGTTTGTAATGGCTCCAAAGTGGATTATTTTAAGTTTAAGGTAGGGATAGGTCTAAAACCCCTCAACCAATATGTTTTAGATAGGCTTGGGTGACTATATTAACTTTATCTTTTTTATTTAACTCTTAGTTAAATAGTTTGACATTTACCATGTCTCTTTGTATTTTTAAGTTATATAGTTAATAAACATACTATAAACATCCATGTGACCTCCAAGTGGTCCATTATTAATACACCTATCATTTTATATGTTTCTTGGACAACCCTTATATTTTTAGGAATTTAATATAAATTATTAATAAAAACAATTTTTTTAAAAACTCATTTATGTCAATTTTAACACTATTTGGTATTTTATTTTTGTGAAAATCATAACAGCACGATTACATCAAAAAAACTTAATTAAATCAATACTACATGTCATATTAACATATAAAATTAGTTTAATTCATAAAAAGTCTCAAATTACATTTATTTGGGTATTTATATTATCAATTATTTTAATATTTCATTAATTATGTAATTACTGCATCACCATTGTGTCATAAATAAATTAAATTATTTAATTTCTAAAAATTATAACTAAAATAAAATTATGTATTAAATATTTTTATCTTTCTAAATAATATTTTTAATCGAATTTATCTAATTTATATCTTTATTTTAAAAATGTTATAGTTATTAAACATTTATTTTAACGCTTTTAACTCTTCTTTGAATTAAATAATAATAAATGTCCTAATCTAATCCAAGTGGATAAATGAGGTTCATATATTATTCATAGGGTTGTTTTTGGTCAAAATATATTTATCCAATATAATTAGGACATGTGTTAGGGTAATAATAATATTATTTTTACCCTTAATTACCCTATTTACTTTTAACTGTGGTAAATAAAAGTAAAAAAGGTACTATTTAAAAAAAATTATTTTTCTCTTATTGAACCACATTTTACTCCTTGGTATTAATCGTGTCTCTTATAGTTTCAAAATTACACTCACAGATGTGGTAAAATTATGTTTTATGTGAGTTTCTAAATTCTCCAAGGAGGTGGGTAAAAGACGGTGAAATGTTCAATAAATTTTTTATATCTAAAATTATTCTAAACTGACTTGAATTAAATACATTGAACTTATATAAGTATTATGTGTCTATTTTGACCTAAAATTAATTTATGTAAAATAAATAATTGTTAAAATAAAAATATGGTTTTAAACTATAACTCAGTGTTTTTTCACTATTCATAAAAATTAAATGTTTTCAGAAAAATGGAAAAAATTCACCCTAATATAATTTAGATATTAATAATCCAAAAATGGATTCCATTTTGTAAGATAATATTTATAAAATTTCAAAAAGTGGGAATTACTATTCATAGTGGCTAGTTTTATTGGTTGTGGTGTGTGTTATAACTCGAAATGCATACAACACATGCTACTATATTATTCAAAGAGAAGCATATCATGGAAACATGGGGTGTTACAAGCACCACCTATTTATATTGGATTTTATAATGTAGTCTCTCAGTACATACTGATAGTATTTTAAAAGGACCATTGATTGAATGATTTAACTAAAATTCGTTCTGACTATTTTATTAGAATCATTTTTGATCATATGTTTTGAAATTATATGTCATACATGATCATTTAAAGAAAATATTTTATGAGAATAGACATATGACCCATGTTGTATAAGGTGTATTTGGATGAAGGAAGCAAAGGATTTTAAATTATCTCTAAATCATTGTTGCAATGCGTAGACCTTATACCTATGTGAATAAGATGATGATGAAACTATATAGACACCATGATCAAGGTATAATGTTATTTATTTTGGGAATAGTTTTATTATATCATATTGAGGAGAAAAATTAAAATATATAAGATGTTTCGGTCTTAATGTATTGGTATGGAAGTAATGGTATAAGAAAACCATTGATGTTAAAATACTATAGGGTTATTTTTGAGTTTTAAAAAAAAGGACAACCTGTAAGATTGGTGACAACTCTTCGTGTCCAGAAAGGCCACAAGAGTTAATCCCACAACCAAAGGGTGTCAAGGGCGCATGGCCTACCACTGTCCTATGTAATGTCCCTGGTTGGTATGACTTATTATTTTAAGATAAATTATTTTATGGATGAAAAATAAGTTGATTTTTGGAACTTATGTTTTATCAGATCGATATCATTAATATAGGAAAATGATTCGGTGATTAAGTGATAAAGGTTATTTTAGAAGATTTTTGTTCATTCGGAAGAACTATATGCTTAAGGAAAATAAATTACTATGGGATTTAATTTATGGAGTAGTAGTTGAAATATTATTTTTGAAGAAACTGTGATTTTATTGTGGACATAAAATGATTATGAGATATCCAGGGAAACTATTAACCTATCATGGGGAATATGTGATTACGTAAATTTCTATTCTGTATGTTTCTTTAGGAGTAAATGATGTTGTTTAGAGATAAATGTTAAGATTTATCTTGGAAGACTATGTGATTTAATCCTTCTAAGATTTGGGTTTCAATCTTATTTTGGATAACTTTGATTAATTTAATGGACAATTGTTTATTGAATGGTCTTTTTTAATCTTTGGGTTTTGTTTAAAAAAATTTGGGATTACGAGTAGTTTTTCTTTTTGTTCAATATTATCCGTTTTGGGGATTAGTTGATCTTGTACTAACCATTTTGATTTTGGTTAATGTATAAAGACATGTGAAAAATATATTTAATCTTTTTTGTATTATGTGATTCTCTAGAAGTTGATTATATATTTTCCAATGTGAAAAAGTCATCTTAAATACTCACAGGTTGGAGAAAAGATGAGTTTGTCGTGGAGGTTTCATAAAGGATGACAGACTACATGACAAGTAAGTTTATTTCCTTATGATATAAGTCTAATTATTAATAAAATTATTTAACTATATGTTAGGTATATTGTAGATAAGATCTTATATGGTCTATTTTATTATCAGAGTTTTACCCAATCACAAATTTATAGTATTATGGAGGATAAAATTCTATAATCAAGTTCTCTTTCACTGTATATTAATCTATGAGAGTTAGTTTCTCTTCCATATCAATGTTTTCATGGAATCCTAATTTGTATTTTCTCGAGTGACCTTTTTATTTATATATATTTCTATTAATGTTATACTTTTATTGAATCTTTTCCCGATGTGAGACATTCAATGAAGTTTCCATGCCCAATTTAAAAATTGAGAGGATGCATCTCCCAAAATGTGGGATGGATGTAACATCCTAGGTAAATAAATAAAATAAAATTTACATTTTTATAAAAATTAATGAATTAACTATTAATTTTACTTTAAAGGGGTTTCTATGTTCGATGTCATACACGATACAAAACTATGGGTTATTTTTGAAATACTATTTAGAACACAATGCTGAGTCATACTGAAAAATAATAATATAATATTATTTTAAATGGCCTTTAATGCCTAGCCATTGTATTATATGGAATGGGGAAAACTAACAACAATATGAATATACATGTTTCTTAAATGTTTTAACATTTATCCAATTAATATTATAGGCTTAAAATGTGAAAGAACCAAATTTTTAGCATAAATACTTTAACATTCTTTAAATGGTCGATTTACCACCTTTTAATGGAAAACCATCTTTAAATCTTGTCTTGGTCACTTTTATATGTTATATTTGACAAAATAAAATTCTTATTTAGAATTGGGACAATATAATTTACTTTGGGTAAATATTTGGTATTTTTTTTGATAAAATTAATTTTTTAATGAATACCAAAAAATACTATATTTTAATTAAAAACTACATTTTAATCTAATTTATTTACCAGGATATGTTATCTTTTTATTTGGTTTTAATGTTTAATTATATTATCTTTTTACTATATAATCCAATTTTGGTCATTGTAAGTAATTTCACTATGAAATTGGACATAAATAATTGTCAATCTCTTTATAGTTATTATTTCATAAAACATGCATTTTGTTGACAGCGAAAATTAATTTTAAATTAATTTCAGTCACTTTTATGTTTTTAATTTGGAAAAAAGGATTCCATATTTAAAATCACGAGGTCCAAATTTTGTAAATATGTAACTTTTATTTTGAGATATTATGAATATTTATTTCTATAAAAAACTTATTTACCATGGTTAAAGGGTAAATCTGGTAAATAAGGGTAACAAGTATCATTAAAAAGACATTATATTACCCTAAAATGTGTTCTAATACTATTTGTTGATACATATATGACCATGGACATCCATTGGTAGATTTGGGGAACCCATGGAGCCACTTGGGAGTGATAATGAAACTTTTTATTAGTTAATTTAATGTAAAGAAAAAAATAACTTAAACATATCTCTTATAAGAAATAAATTCTTACATGGTTTTATATAAGTTATCTCTTCAACTATAAATATTCATTTGAAATAAAAAAATATTTCTAAAAAAATATTTATTTATAATTTTGAGAAATCAAATAAATAAAAATATTTATGACACAATAATGATATTGTGTTTACCCTATTAACGAATGATTTAATGAAATAAGATTATAAAGATTAAAACAATATCCAAAAAATATCCAATTAGATTATTTTATTTTGTACATGTGTCATCATATCTTCTACTTTAATAAGTTATGGACCTTTAGAAACCAAAAATATTTATATAATAAAATATTATTTTTAAACAATCCAAATGAGCCGCTCCTCCCCCTTATAAGAATCCATCATTTCTAACTAATTACTCACAATTTTGAATCCCCTTGTCTCATCCAACATCTGAGCAATTAATCTCCCTACATCCCTATCATATCCTAGAAGCCTTACCTTAGTAATAAGGCATATCAAGTTATCCTTTCGGTTCAAACCAATGGGAGATACCTTATTTAAAGGTAACATCATTTCGTAAGTTCTTTTCTTTAATTTTACTTCTCCAACCCCCTAAACTCTTTTAATTAATTTATCATATAACAAAAACAGTATCCCAAATATAATATTTTTTATGTGAATGATTCAATCTACAATTACACACACCTCCATTTAATGGATAAGGAACATAATATTTCTAGGGGTGGAAAACTATTGCCTCACTAAATGATGATTGTTCAATTATCTCCTACTACCTCTCATGGTGGCCATTGTGATGGAATTTAATTTATATTTGATATATATTATAATTAAATTGTTCATATGTTTCTTTAAATTTCATTTATTGAATATGTTTATGCTTTTAATATAGGTTAAACATGATAATTTCATTTGAGGAAGTACAGACTACTGACCCCTCAAAGTGATATTACTCATTCATGCCATATGTGGGATATATAAATAATTGGGCTAACGAAATTATATATGACATTATAATTTAATTATAATATACCTATGTATAATTATGTTATCAGTCCATTAAAATATGAAATAGAAATGAAAGTAGCGTTCATGCGTATATACGACTTGTCATCCCCATGAACAGTGCATTTTATTTCTTATCTCCAAATGTTTTGTACTATTATAAATACATATATATACGAGATATATATGATACATATGTTATCTTAATCTTAAATATCATTTTGGAGATTATGGAATTTCCACCACATGGGCAATTTATAATTATAACAAATTCATTTTTAACTCAAGTTTCGAACAACGACAGAAGGACTGATATGAACTCAAATAATTATACAATTGTTATTTAAAGATGATAATTGATATATAAGAAATAATAAAATTGAAAATTAGTCTTATTCAAGTAGATATTAAAATTAGTTTATTATTCAAGAGATTAAAGAACGATCGATTCAAGTCGGACACGAGGTAAGGGATTTTTTATCTTACTTTTAATTTTGGGAAATTTCCATTGTTACACACATATATATTTTATGTGGTGTATTGTGTACTTCAATTTGATATATATTTTCATTATTATATTAATATTCATGGTATTCTGTGGTTAATTTGGTGGTTATTATCTTTTTATCATACAACTCGATTGATAACAACGTGGTAAGGGGTTTCTTATCTCACTTTTAATTCCATGATATTTCCATTGTCCGCCACTTATTTTTTGCATTTGGTGTATTGTGTACTGCCATTTTATATATATTATCATGATTATATTTATATTCATGGTATTCTATGATTCATTTTGTGGTTAATAACATTTTTCATACGACTCTATTGATTAACACGTGGTAAGGGGTCTTCGTCTCATTTTTTTATTCCCGTGAGATTCATGCTATATCTTCCACTATTTACTTTTGTGTGGTGTATGTACTGAAAATGATTTTATTATTTGTTTAATAATCTATAATTTAATTTTATTTACATTTTCTTTGAATTATCCTTCATTCATATGATGTATGTTTCTTAAGTTACCAAATCTGTAAGGGAGAATTTCACCCTCCTCTTTTTAAAAGACTTGTTTCTGTTACATATTTTAAATTACATCTTATTATGTGGAAATATGTTTTTTAAATACTTATTGCTATAAATTTTATGTACAAGGGATTAGATACTATTTTATTTCTCATAAACTAATTTTTTTAATTTTAATGTGATGTCTCTAGGCTGTCGAATTTCAGTAAGGGAACTTCCTCCACCAATTTCAATTCTTTATGTTAAACTTCTACTTCTTGATTATGTAGTTCTATGAATATATTTGAATAAAATCTAATTGTTTTAAACTTAATATCCACTTATATTGTGTTTATTTATATATTTCACACATTATTATTTCATTTAATAAACATTAATCTAGGGATATCGCCTTTGGAAAGAATTTTGACTCATTTTACATTCCATTGAGACTTAATTATTGTTATTTACCAATTAACTTTTATATGATGTATATACTTCCATTTGATGTATTATATCTTGAATATCTCAATTTTAATGTTATTATAAACTTTTATTGATCTTATTACTCAATTATTTTTATTCAATCATCTCTCATTTTGTTAGTAACTCATTAACAAAAATTTCATTTTAAATGTTTTAATGATTAGTTTTTATAAATATTTCTAATTAATTTCCTTGTTTTTAAAATGAATTTTATGATTTATTTATATGGAAATTATTGTTTTAAAATGATAATTGTTTTTAAACCATCAATGTGGAATGAGACACTTTGATTAAAAAATTTATTTATTAAACGTTTTAAATGGTTTTAAAAATGTTTTGATAAAGCATTGATTATGTCAATATCTTCCAATGGTAGATTGTAATTCTAATTTGGAAATGTTATCATTACTTTATGATTGTTTAATGTGTTATCAATATGTTATTTATATTAGGAGTTTTTATATATACGGGTGGTTCCATGATAAACCTAGGGTGGGTGAGCTCAAGATAGCTCTCTAATGCATTAGGTAACGTGACAGAGGTAAACGTTAATTTTTCTCCTAAGAGATTTAGAAAATATAATGTGATGTGTATTACAACATAACTCCCAACAAATATATTATTGATACAATGTATGTATTGTATGGATTCCATAAATTACCTTTATGATTTATGATTTCTATGTGTTATTCATAAATCTTATGATTTTATGAGGTATGTTATGATTGAGAAGTATAGTTTCATTGATTTGTATTTATTGATGGGTTAATGTTTCCATTCCTTATTTGAAATCCTTTATTGATATTTTTATGCTCATCCATGGTTATTGAAATGTTTTCTATATGACTTAAAGATGAATAAGGTCAAAAATGGAATCCAGGAAAAGTCACACAATCTAAAAATTCGAATGAAACATTTATTTGGGAGTTTTATTTTAAGAAAAAATGGAAACTGAGTGGAAGTGTCTACATTGTAATTTTTTGAGATGTAATGTAATATTTATGGCATAATTATATAAACCTATAAACCTGAAAACATCCTCAATGTGAATTATTTATTCAATTCATGATTATGTAATGTTTTAAGGTCGAATCCTAATAATTTCGATTGGAAAATCTTGTTGATTTCGTTGATTCCTTATGAGGTTAGTTTTGGTACGGACTGAACATCCACAGTTCTTAATCAGATTGACTGTATTAGGAAAAATTTTGTGGTTTATCTACAATGTTGGAATGGGGTTTTCCTTGGTCGGCGAAAAAGAGATCCAAGGAAGAAAAAGATAAACTCATGCAAAGGAAGGTGCATGGGATTACTCTTGAGTCGTCTAGAGTCACCCATGTTACAACATGAGTTTTGAGTTTTCAATTCCTAACAAAAGAGGCAGAGTGTGGGGACATATTTTCAAAATAGGTTTCCAGGATTACACCCCCAAAGGGAGAGGGTCTTCTGCTTTGGTTGGGTAATACCAGATATTTTTTCCGGACTTATCCAGGGTAGAGACACCCTTGTATGCTTTGACAAATAAGGGAGAGCCTTTCCTATGGATTGACAAGTGTTAGTAGACCTTCCAGGAGATGAGGGAGAGACTGATCAGCAAAACTACGTAACCCAAGGCCTGGAGTAATCCGCATTGGTCTTTGTAATGAAGATGTGATGGCAGTACATGATGGGTGAATGGTTTACTGTATACTCTGATCACAAGTTTCTTAGTGATAACATCCCATAGAAGGACCTAAACATGAGATAGAGATGATGGATAGGGTTCCTCCAGGACTATTACTTTGAGATATCCTACACTCTTGGGAAGGGGAACGTGGTAGCAGACTCACATAGTATGCGTCCTGGACCTCATGTCTATGACTTTCACTCCCCCAATTCTTCAGCTCGTTCGGGAAACATAGCTTGAAGACGCCGACTGTGAGGAAAAATGTTCTTAGATATCTTTATCATGGTATCATGAAGGTGGGGAGTACATTGTTCTCTTAATAAGATGCACCATGGTACCAGTAACACTTAGTGGGGAGGTGTTGAGGGAGTTCCTTACATCCCAATTAATTGTACATCTTGGAGTGGTGAAGATGTACCAAAACCTTTGGCCTTAGTACTGGTGGCAATGGATCAAAGAAGCAATGGCATAGTTTGTGTCTCGATGCCCCACTTTTGTATAAGTGGAAACATCTCAGAGCCGAAAGAAGTCTTATGCCAAAATGAGATGGAGACAATTGGGGTCCAAGGTGGAAGACAATGTCTTCATATGGGTCTCACTCCAACGAGGAATGTGGTGGTTTGGTTGGGGAAACAAGTTGTTACCGAGATTCATCGGACCTTTCTAGATTTTTAGTAGAGTGGGTGAGGTGTATTACCACCTATCTCTTCCCCCACAGATGCAACAAGTGCATAACGTTTTCCATGTGTCACAGCTAATGAGTTGTGTGCATGATCCATCGCACATTATCGACTAGGGACATTTGGACTTTGACGACGAGGCATATTTTACAGAGTTCTTGGTAATGATAGAGGATCGATAGGGGTGAGCCTTTTGTGGATTTCCAATCCCTTGAGTGTGAGTTCGGTGGCAGTACGAGGACCTCTAGGAGAGCACATGGGAGCATGATACTCAGATTTTTTCTCAATAAAATAATTTGATTCCTTAGTCTATGTTGTGGATTTTAGGGACACAAATACCTAAGGAGGCGAGATTGTAAATACCCATATTTTCTTTCTAAATTTTCATAATTATATGGAATTATTTCAAAACTGATAAATATTTCGTCATGTTATTCTGAGGCTCGGAGTGCACGAAATTACCCATCAAAGTTTTGTTATTCATTATCTAGCGCACTTAAGAAGTTTTCCTGAAAAAGTGGAATAAATATTATACAGTTCACAGAATTAGAAATTTGAGGCCACCGTTACGTTTAGAATCTCAGTTTCACCCTAGGCGCGACTTATGTTTAGTCGGCGCATGCCTCTAGTGTGAAAACTGAAAAATGGCATAACTGTAAATAAAATAATCGAATAAAATTATTTTATTTTTCAAATTCTTATAACTCACGAATAGAAAATCGGATTGAAAATCCGAGACCACTCCTGAAATCATTTGGGTATACTTTCCTTTTTATGATACTAACATTTTCTAGTGTGGGATACCAGGGAATGTTAGTTTTTGGTCGTATATAAAAATAATTATGTGAAAATTATTTTAATTTAAAATCCATAACATCTAAATTGTAACAAGGTTTGAAAATCCAAGAGTACCTTTGAGATCATAATGGATTTTTCTCCTTAGGTGGAGCTTAACCTCGAATGGCGTGAGTCAAGGGTAACTGCTAATAAAATGTTTTGAACTTTTTTTCAAGTACGTTCTGTAAACGCGCCGGTGGCATTTTCTAAAATTGGAGCTGGTGCACGGATTAAAAATCCAAGGGCACCATTGAATCTTCAATAAATGGAATCACATAAGGTAGGCTTCACATCGACCACAATAGGTTTGGAGAAAAAAGTTATATTTTTTACTTTTTTAAAGAATAATAAAATAACATTCTTATTTTATTTCATTTTTTCTTTTCCAACAACGGACAAGGGGCGGTGGCTTGACCAATGACGTTTCAATCCATTTAATGTATTGACTCCTCAAATCCTTTATATTAGCACCGCTAGAATTTTGTAAGGTTACTATTAAACAAACCTCGATAAATTCCATGATCGTTACTTACCCTCCCCTATCCTATTTATATGGAGCATGGGGAGAGATATTGGAACGACATCTCCAAGAGAAAAAGTTCTGATAATGTGTTGTAACACCAATCAATTGGAGGACGGATTCGGTTCTAGAGGGCCTTGACAAGTGACACTAAATCACGGACCAAAGGAAGATGTTTGAACATCAACATTGGTATCTTATTGAGGGAACTACAAACACCGACTCTCCCTCAAACACAAATGTTATCCAACGATCATGAGGTAGGGGTCTATTTTGAAATTTTTCATGGATAAATTAAATCATCTGTCTCTGGCTATCACCATAACATGGAGGGAGCATGCCAAACGAACAAGGCACAAACCCTCCGCTGCTTCATTCTTGATGTGAACCTCGGTAGAAAATTTCCAACTTAATGGGAATGAGAGATGGAAGGACACACAATGATAGTAGTAGATCAAAAGAGCTGTAGGCGCAAAAAACACCAAGAATGGACACCAAAGCACGTCTGGTGACCCACATAAGTAATTGTTGGAATGCCATGTGGTCGGCAGCTGACAGTGGCAAGAGGAAACAAGCGATAAACAACTGTGGGTGGTTGAAGGAGGTGCACGACTGTGTTCTGCGGTGTCCAAGGGTGGCAGGCCCGAGCTGGCTATGCGGGAAAATTGCGGCGCCGCCAAAGGAAGCGGCCACGACAACTAGGACATAGAAGGAAGAGGTGGAAAGACCTTCCTCACTCCACATTGGAGACACCTGGTCAGCCGAATGGATGACTAGTTAATTAATATAGGGCAACTCCCCACCTGCTGGAGAACAACCCCACAAGCGCGAGGCCAGTGGGGTGAAGCGGTCCTGCTATGGAAGGACCAAGCCAGTGCGGTCTGGCTGAGCGGGTCTGACCCACCCAACGTGCCTAAACCGTCAGCGGGACTAGCCGGACCCACCCAGTGGGATAGTCACGTGGTACGATGGGCCAACACGGGTGGGCCTTGACCCACCTGATGGGTCGGGCTACCCCTGACTTGGGCCCGCGAAACGAACCGGGTCGACCCCGACGGGCCAAGCCCCATAAACCTAGCTAAAACATAGTGGGTCAAACCTGAGTGGGGTTATGTGGACCCCGAGACCCATTTTGCATTGCCGAACTGACCGAGTCGGACCAGGCCCAAACCCAACTTGTCCCCGAATAAAGAAACACCCATATCTAACAACCCATGTGTCTATTCGACATGCCGTCAGTGGCATTGGGATCCCATTCGGAAAGAGGTCACTATTATAATTCCCAGCAGGCCTGACCGAGCCGGGCCGGGCCAAGGTGCGATCACCCACGTTTCATGGAACGAGGTGTGACTAACAGACCATGCATCCATTTAACGAACCGTCTATGGCACCAGAACCCTTTAGATGAGGTGGTCATTTTGGTATATTGTTTGTGTGTTTGGAACAATCTTGGAGTGTTTCTTGGTTTTAACAAATCCATATACAACCAGGACCTCATAACTATAACATTTATAAGTAACATACCGAGCGTCCGATTGATGTATCGTATATCACGTTAGAACCCTTACAACCTAGCGGTCCTTTGGGATAAATTTTCATGGTACATTGTGGAGTTTGTGGTACAATAGATGTGTTGAAGAGAAGTTGTACCCAACATGCTATGAGTGGGAATCCAATTGCTAGTAGTGAGGTGGAGGTTGGAGACATATCAAATGATGGTTAGTTTTGAGAGATTCGGTGTGGGACAACAGTGATCCTATGTAGGTCTGACCTTATATGGGTCTGTTCTCAACGATCCTATGTGGGTTAGTGCATAACAATCCTTGGCGGGTCAGATCTTATGTGGGTCATCACTCAGCGATTTTTTTTGGGTTAGCGCATACCGATCATGTGTGGGTCAGATCATGTGTGGTTCATTGCGGGGGTTAGTACCTATCAACTCTTGGATTGTTGGATCCTATGTAGAGAATTGTGGGAGTTAGTACCTATCGATTATGTGTGGGTTAGACTCAATATGCTTAGTAGTAGTTCCTCTTGAAAGAATAAGATAATCTATCTTTACAACTAATCATCTGTACTTCTATACTTAACAAATACCTCGTGTGTGCTGAGTCTTTACCTTCTTGGTAGTACCTGTGTGGTACGTTTAGCTTTCTGTTATTACCTATGTGGGTTTTCTACCTTCCTGGTATTACCGTTGTGCTACTTGTACCTTCGTGTTATTACATGTGTGGTACATATACCCTCGTGGTATTACCTGTGTCATACTTCTACATTATTTTTTTTACCTGTGTGGTACTAGTAACTTCATCGTATTAACATTGTGGTACTTATACATTCGTGGTATTAACTGGGTGGTACTTATACCTTCGTGGTCTTACCTGGGTGGTACTTTTACCTTCGTGGTATTACCTGTATGAATCTTTAACCTTCAGGGTATTTCCTATGTGGTACTTCTACCTTTGTAGTATTACCTGTGTGTCACTTTTATCTTCGTGGTATTACCTGTGTGGTACTTCTACCTTTGTGGTGTTCCCTTCATGAAGTTACAATTGTGGTACTTTCACCTTCATGGTTTTAACTTCATGGTGTTACCTTTTTGGTACACTCCTTTCATGGATCTATTGGCTTTGAGATGAATATCTTTTGATAACATAGGTATGTGTATGGGAATATACCTATGTAGAGTTTATGACTACCCCATGTTTGGTTATTTTTGTCTTGCTTTGTGGTTTTTCCTTTGTGGAAATCGGGGAGACATACATGGGTCTCGGGGTCCCTACTACATATCATTATACTCACCCCTGCATGCGCTACGCCCAAACCTAGTTGTGTCTTGTACCGATGATGTACAATGTTAATCAAGGTTGAGGGACCTAGGACATGACAGTGCTCAATGGAGGACCATTTGGCATGATGTGATGTAGGGAACACTGATCATGAGTTCTACCTACCCTTTTGGTAGGATCCTTAGTGGAAAATTTGAGTGCTATTTTTCACTTTCCAGTTGTATTTTTACTTTTTATTTGTACTTGTACATTTCATTTGGGCTTTTATTCCATCCCCTTTACTTTTAGCACACATTTACTACAATAGTTTACTTCAGGGTTGCCTCTTATTGTGCTGTTTGATTTGTGTGTTTGTATAGGTTTAAAAGAAATTCCATCCAATTATAGGGATACATATTTCTAGTACTAGTATCCAACCCCTATCCTCTGGATGAGAGGTTTTTGGAAGTCAGGACACGGGACTAGGGGACGGGTCGCGACACATTACGTAAAATATCTAAACATTTAATTGAAGATATTTTAAAGTACAAGCCCTTACAAATGATATGCAGCATCTTTATTTAATTGATTTTTTAAAATCACCCTCACTTCAAACCTATGAATTTATTGGTATATTTTTTCTAAATTATCATATTCCACATTTCATGGGATTATTTGAAATGGAATTCGACAAAATCATTTTTTAGTTGAAATGTTCTCCATAAACACTTCGTTAATTGTTTCTCTTGGTTTATACAACTATAGTGTATAATTGTTCTATCCGGTAGAATATAAATTCATTTTCCATTGGAATGTAATAAGTTATTTGACTAGTAGGATTTCTAAATGTTCAACTATTAGACATATCCCATTCCATTTGAAAATGTTAATCTGATAGATTTTTAAAACAACATTTAATGGAGATCATTATCATTTATCTAGTAGAATTTATTACCAAACATCTGAAGAAATTTATATCCATATATCCTCTTTATATATATATGTTCATTTGGTATAAATATGAATGTATCATATGGTAAAAGTAATAATCTCATACAGTAAAATAGCTTTCTTTTTATACTTAAAAAACCCTAATAAATATGGTAAATTTAAAACATAGAAATGTATAATTAAATTTGGATGGGGATTAGAATTATAAAAATAAAATATATAATATTATAAAATAACTATTTCTAATCAAAATTCTACTATTTGAGCTATTTGATTATTTTTATTACAGAAATTTTAAACTATAGAATTGATGTAAAATAAATAATAGATTATATTGGGTTGACAAAGTATGTAAAAACGTAAATTTTTAAAGAAAGTGTTTTACCCCCAAATCTAGCCTGGTAGTTATAGGTCACATCATGTTTTATTTCATACTACTCTAAACATAAGAACTCTCATTTAAAGCCTCATACATTCTTACATAAAATTGCATCATCTATATATTTTACCTTCATATTTATTATGTAATGTGGATATTTAAGCATGAAAGAATGAATTATTTAGGGTTACCACCAATTTTCCCCATAATATTATTTTATAGGATCCTTTTATACTTCTCTCCTCATACTATAATTGGGATTTGAAATTTGAATGTATAATCCACACACAACTCTTGGTAATCACCACCTACCTGATGGAAGATGTTCTCAGTAGAAGTTTTCAAACTATATCAATGATCCTCAGTGGATGATTATTGATTGAATCCATCATTCCTATATATAAAAGATAATGTCTATCCACTTACCTCAGTCGAACTTTTTTAAATACTATAAACATCATTCACACAATATGTAAAATGTATCACATAATTATAAACAGACATAGGATACCTTGTCCGACAAGACCATGATGCGTAATGTTATGCGAATGATATGAATAATTAGATGAGAATGTTATAACCCTCACTTATTTGGATTTCCATATAATAATACCCACACTATCGCTGTTTTTCACTCAATTTTATGTAAAATTTCTCTTGAAAAATGATGTTAATAAACTTGGTGGGGTCCTATTTTATGACAATAAACATTAAAATCAATATTTTTTGGGTATTAATTATTATTAAAAATATGATATGTTAGAATAATACATATGTTTTAACCCCAAATAATAATTTATCATGTTTCCCTTATATAATGACTGGCCTCGATGATGATCCTGAGGTTACTCTACCATCTCAAAAATAACTATCCTGTTACCAGTTCACCTCCCACTCATGAAAAGCAATATTTTAATTCTAATAATTACTATCGATAATATAAAAAATCTCACAATAATATAAAACTTTCCAGAAGGAAATTTGGGGTTGTCACATGATGACAATATGTACCTAGTAAAATATGTTATTAGTGTATATGGGATCCATCACCACTAGAAATTAAACACTAGGTTTCCCCAAAAGATGTTAATATTTTTGGAACCCAATATGTGATTAGGTTATATGGGAAACATCGCCACTATAATAAATATTTATGAATGATCCATACATGAATATTGTATTTTATACTATCCCCACTAGACTCTAAACATATAATCCTCCATTACGCGTAAATTATGATTGGAAACCCACCTTATGCATTGAAAATTCACCCCTAGATAATGAGATAAGATAGAAATAGACAATGAACCTAAGAAGACTTTATAATGAGAACAAAATATATTATCCCTAAACTTAGCTGATATGCTTAATATGTTCCATCATGTGGAGATCATGATATTCCTTATCTGAGGAGTAGAATAATGTTATTGGGATCTCATCCCCATATTTTATGTTGACAAGTATATATTCATACCTCATGTGTTGTCCAATAGATAAATTATGTGACGAGAATAATAATCATATATTATTATCATGGTATATTTTCATTCATCAATAAGGTGATAAGCCAAATATCTCAATTTTTTATGAGAAAATCATATATCTCTAGTGATAATTTAGAAAATAATTTGGGGAAAAACATAGATTAGCTTGTGCGATGAACAATTTTTACCATACTAGATGAACATGAGTAGCCTCTTATCACAATAAAGGATTTCACTCAATAATGGGAATAAGACGAATTATGAGATGAGAATAAGATTCCTTGTGTGATGAATAATGGTTTCCAATATCCCTAAAATATATATTTCTCGTCCTATAAATAATGTAACCCCTAATATCAGATCTTGGAGAAGATATTAACAAATGCATGATGTACCTGAAGGTATATGATCATGTGTGAAGGTCACTCATCCCATAAAATATAAGGTGTCCCCATTGATAATTATTCTATTGATTATTAGTAAACAAACTCTATATAAGAACATTCATTAAATTTTTATGGGACAATAAGATTTGGAAAAAAACTCCATATAGGAATGTGTAACACTCCACGATTTTAGAATATACATTCCATTAAATAAATATTGTTTTGATTTCATGTTTAAAACCAAATTTTAAAAAAATATATAACATATTATATAATAAAATGAAAATAGTATTAAAAACTATATGAGAAAAAAATTTAGTAAGCAATTTTAATTTCATACAAAATAAAATTAAGTAAACATGATGTTTTAAAAAAATATTTTTATATAAAAGTAATTTTTCTTAATATAACATAATACTATTATGAATAAAAATTTATAAAATTTATAAAATTATTTTTATGAAATTAAATATATCATTTATTAACAATTTAATAACTATCTTAGGATACATTTTTTAGTTTATTATAAATAATCATGATATTAGTGAATAATGAAAAATACTAATTTTTCTAACACCACCACTTTTATGATATGATACTAGTAAAACCAAGGATTAGGTTTATTTAAAACTATATATATATATATATAATTTTATCTAATTTATTTAGAAATACCTTATTGAATTTATAAAAAAATTCAAAAAATTTTATAAACATAAGTAGTATTTTAAATAAAAACTTGTTTTTATTCCCTTATCTTAAAAATTTATGTTCATAACTTATATAAATTAAATCATAAAAAATAATTAATATTACATAGTACTATTTTCATATTTTATATTAATTTAAAAAAAATATGAATAAAAATATGATTAGTAACATTAATTTCAACGGGCATGATAATAGTGAGAGGTTTATTTTAAAATATTTATTGTAATATAAAAATGTAATTTTAATACAAAAAATTATATTGATTTTCTAATATAATAACTTATATATTATATTTAGAAATATATAAAAATATTTTACTTCACATTAAATTAGGAATAAATGATATATATGTTTAAGAATACATAATATTGGAAACAACATTTTTTTACACAACTGTTTTTCTATATATAAAATTTTCTAATTTAATATAAAATTATATATATATATTATAAATTATATTAGATAATATAGTTCAAAAACACAATAAAATAACACTTAAATCTAGTTCTAAATTATCATATTGATATTTCTAGCATAGATACGAATAAATGTGACAATATTTTAACCATAAAAACATACACCATCAATAGATAATATAATCCCACTAACAAAACGAAATACCTTTTAGGATTATAGTTTTTGTATAATTATAATAAAAACCAATATAAAATCTTTTATACATAAATAATTTTCATTTTCCACTAAAATTTTCAAATCTACTAGTCTTATTAGTAATGACATACTTAAAAAAAATCATCAAAACATGGGAAACAGAAACATAAGATATTAGAGAATAAATTTACTATAGCTTTAAGAAAAATATTTAACAATTGAATCTTGTCCATGATAATATTATTAAAATAAGGGTAGGATAACATAATAAACCTACATGAAGAAAACATAATTAAATTCCGACCCATCAAAAACTGGATTATAAAATATAATAAATGAAATAAATCATTAACAAATTTAAGAGTGACATGAGTCAATATTAAAGTCCATATAAATTCAATATTAATCAAATGAAACATTGAAAACTCATAGAAATCCTAATGAAAACATTTTTGTGTCTTAGAACCTTATCTTTATAGAACCCTTGCATGCGGAATAACGAATATGGTCAACATCGTACATAAATCTATGAATAACATAATCATTACCTAATGAATTGGATATCAATATCAGGATAACCGTATATCATTCTCACCCATAATAATAAGCTAAACTAGCATCAATCATCACCATAAATATTGCACAAGAATACTTACATATTCATTACACCAAAAAAATTTAATTTTTATATATCACAATAATTATTGTTCTTTTATATCATTATTTACATGCAAAAAATTGTAGATACACGAAAATATCATAATCCATCTAGAGAATGAATAAGTATTATATCATTACATTATATACAATGTGAAAAATAATGAATAATAATGGTTGTGGTCATTTATAAATATAAATACCATTAAAATATTTTTAAAAAAAGTATATAGAAAAATACAATTTCCTCTTTGAAAATCATTGATTAAAAGGTGACCCATGTGGATAATGATAAATAAATTCCATTTATAAACATTTAATTATGGTCATAGATAATTCAAAATAACTTTAATTTATAAATTAATGTTTATAAAAAATCATTCTTCAAAACATTTTATAAAACATGGATATAGAATAGAAGGATTCCCTCTTTAAAAAAAGATAAAAATTAGTTTAAATTAAAAGTAAATTTTCTGATTGTATTCATAAATTAATTGCAGAAAATAAAGATTTAAAAAATTAAACCATACTAATAATTAGATTATAATAAAACATAAATGGTTCATGACAATAAAAAAATATTATTTACCAAAACAAAAACATAAAAATAACAAAACCATGAAAATAACAATGTTTGAACATAATACATTTATAGGTTTGGGAACATTCAAAATTATATTTAAATGAATTAAAAAATCTGATATGGATATTTAAATACAAATAATTAATAGATTTAATATGAGAAATTTAATTAATTTTTATTTGAATACCCCATTCAGGGAAATCCTAGTGTTGAACATGAATCATTTCTCAGAAAAATGAGATGGGGGGGGGGAAGAAAATTGCTTAAAATGATCATATCATTTGAAGTGATAACTAACCATTAAAGTGATATTTGAAAATATTTAAATAATTATAAAAATGTTCAATCAAATTATCCAAAAAGTTAAAAATTAATTTGCACATAATAATTTATTGAAATTGTTAATGATGAATATTTGTAACCCAATTAAAAGAAATCAATTTAAGAAATCCCACACGACTTGTTAACATTTGTGTAAAATACCCTCAAATTAAATAATTTAATTGTTGAATAAAATTACAAAAATAATGATGTAATATTTATATAAAACATTGAATGGTATTTTTATACTCTAGAATATTTAAATTAGGTTTATAATATGAAAATATTCCACAATCATGGGAAATTGATAAAAAAATCAATTTCCTCACAACATAAAGATATATGTCCTCCCTTTAAAATATATATATATATATTAGAATTATATATTTAATTTACATTAATAATAATAATATAAAGGATGGTTATTTTATCAATAAAACATTTTTTAATTTATCTCAATGTCATATTTATTTACATATTAAGTTAAATCATTGGCATGTGTTTCGAGGGGGTTCAGTTCATAGTTGTGAAAGGACATCAGTATTACTACCGTGGTCACATATAAAAACAAATGATGTTTTAATTCCTATATTGATAGAATAGTTGATGAAAAAAGGTTATACCATATGAATGATAACCTATAATTATATAATATAAAATGATTATATTATAATTTGAAATTTTTATAATATTTCACGGGGTTAGAAGAAGAAATAAATTGAATTTGGTCGGGATGGATGATTACCTCTTCATCATTGGACCTCCTTTAGATCCCATATCTAGGAACATTGAAATTGCCTTGTAAGATGACTAGAACCTCTAATTCATTAATAGGTAATTTGAAAATATAATTTTTATGGATTCTGATAATTTATATGTCTCAATTTGGAGAAAATAAGAAAATGTGGGGAGTCCTTGTATAAGACAGGTTATGATATTTCTTTAGAAATCCATGAAATAATATAATATAATATGTGTCTAACCCATCAAATAGGGTTGAAATATTAGCTTTCTCAAAGATATTAAGGATATGTTATTAATATTATCATCCAATGAAATTAGTATATAAATTTATACTATTTAAACCAACTCATTTCCTTTTACCCATTGGTTAAACAAAATGTTCCTTAAATGTTTAAATGACTTTTTCAACATTATAGTTTTTTTTGGTCGGAGTGGATACTCAAGAGGAGGGTGAATTGAGTTCCAACTAAAAATTTCTGTTAAAAAATATTTCTCTTAAAATCCCCCAATTTAAAAACAAAGTTAAACTGTAGTGAATCTATACAGAGTGTAAATGTTCAATCAGTTTCTCAAAGATTGGTTAGGTCTCATTTGACTTCATCTGAAGATTAAATTAACATTTGAAGCCGACTTACTGATTTACAATAAGTATAAACACTTGTGAATTTAACTGTCAATGTAGCTTTAAAATAGTTTGTATTTCAAAGTAATAATAGTGGAATAAGTATATAGTTTACTTATAGACTTAAATTAAAATGCACAGTAGAGTTAACCAAGAGGTTCATTCTCACGTCGAGACTTAGTCCACTCAATAATTTATATAAATTGATCCACACCCTGGATCGGGGTTAACAATAGTGAACGACTGTCTAGGCCACACATGGACCTCTACCACAGTTCTTTATGGGAAAAAAACAATGACCAGGCCACACAATGACCTCTTCCACAGTTGTCGTGGGTAAACAATAGTAAACAATTGTGGTTTGAGGATTTTTATATCCTCCAGTTTAGCACAGGAGTCAGTGTTTCTGTAAGATATATATAGTATACACACACATCTCAAAAATGTAAGTAAAATAATCACTAAGATAGAATGTATCAGAGTGTAGAAAGCTCTAGTGATTGGATGTGTTTCTCTGAACTCATTGGAATCATCAGAAATGCTTCTAAGTCATTCTCTAGTTTTTCCATTTAAAAACAGAGTATCGTGATTCACTTCCTTCACTTCCATTATAGGTGTTCACCTCACGTATGTGTAGTTGTTATACCTCTTGAGATTTTTATTTGAACTTGTGTTGTTGATGTATATCAATGTTCTTCAAGTTCTTCTTTTCATGTACGTGTATGGAAGAATTCACACTCTTTTTGTATCTATGTATCTGTAGTATATCTGTGTGTGTCTTTGTTGTGTATATTTACTACAGCTCGATATTCCTTTTATTCCACGAGCTCCGGTAGTAGGAATGATTACCTTTTCAGAGGTACGAGGTACGGTCCCCTGACATGCCAACAATCAACATTAAATAACATTAATTGCATTAAAAACATAAAAAATGACTATTAGAATTTAATACGAATTGATAGAAATTCAAATAGTTTTCATGACTATTGGTGAGTCCTGTGATCGGTGAGACATTTTGAATCTGTATTGGTTTCGGTAGCATCAGCATCGGTGTCTCAGCATCGGTGTCTCAGCATTGGTGTCTCAACATCGGTGTATCAACATCAGTTTTTAAGCATCGGTGATTCATCATTGGTGACTCATCATTAGCGTCTCATGATCGTCGGTATCAGTGACACATGATCTTCAGTATCTCTTTAGATCCATGGTAGCTATCGATGCGACCATTCATCATCGGTGCGACCATTCATAATCGGTGTGACCGTTCATAATCAGCGTGACCATTCGTCATCGGTGCGACCTTTCATCATCGGTGACTCAGGAAAATGACTATCAGTGAGTCAAGATGAGGAATTCTTACAAAGTGTCTGTTCAAACCAGAATACTTCGAGGTCGACCATAACTATACATTCATCATA
This sequence comes from Viscum album, assembly GCA_963277665.1. Classification (NCBI taxonomy): domain Eukaryota; kingdom Viridiplantae; phylum Streptophyta; class Magnoliopsida; order Santalales; family Viscaceae; genus Viscum; species Viscum album. Next base: position 1,304,580,103 of record OY728141.1, read on the forward strand.
GATAAAAAATTGTAGATATGATTTAAACATATTTAGAACAATTTGAACAATAGATTAATAGGAAATAAATAAAACTAAGATTTGTGATTATTAAAATAACCATTTCATAGAGAGTACAACAATCTCCCCCTTTCTGATAATCACAAATCAATGGCATAAATGAAGAGAGAATACAACATTTCATTCATTATGCTCCCCCTATAAAAAAGAATATATGCCAAAAGATAAAACATAGTTAGAATAGAAACCAGAACATATATATAACTGAGTCATTCTCCTGTTTCAATATTTCTCCCCCTGTGTATACATGCATCTGATAAATAGCCAGCATCGGCATTCATGTCACGCATCCATACATGATGCATCCAGATATGATGCATCCAGATTTCGCATATGCAAGCATGATTCACCTGTTTTCTCTCCGTGATTTCTATCCCCCTTTGGGATTATAAAAAAGAAGAGATAAAGAATGATAAGCAAGAATATTTCATACCAACAATGGTTACACATATTACAAACAAAAGAGAATAGTTCAGGAAAACAAACACCCTATCAAAAAAATTGAGAGTAACAGCTATTTTTCTGGGTGAAAGGGAGATTTCCCTTTATCAGTAGAAAGAATTGAAGGTCCAGATGGTTGTTGGGTAGAAGGTAGAACTGGCCTTATGGAGAAAGGAGGTAGGACGACCCGAGCTGGACAAACTGTGGGTTCCAAGATCACATGTTGCAAAGAAGTCCATTCTGAAGTTTGCTATTGAAAGACTGGTCGAATACTTAAAGGGCTTGAGAAACAGACATATTGCTGGGAGAAACATCTAATGATTACAGAGTATCATCTATAGGAAAACAATGTCTTTTTCTTGCACATGAAGGTAGGGTTTTAGAAAGTTGATGAAGTCTTGAATGCCTTCTCTACCATACTTCATGGATTTTTCAAAATCGTCCTTATTTTGCATGGAATTTTCTAAAGTGGGGGTAAAATCTTTTAACTGCTGAACTTGATCATTAAAAGTGTGAGTCACTAGGGGGAGTCTTAGATTATCATCCAGTACTTTAAAATGATGATTCATATCATGCTTTGTGTAGATCTTATAGAAATAATGATCTACTTTCTCCTTAATCTCCTTTTGAGCTTTTGTAGCCTCAGCCGAATACAACTGTACCATTTTATGCACATGATCACTATGCTCTTTCATTTTCCTCATTGAATCTAAATCTAAAATTTTCCCAAGATCCGCCAGCTCTTCTCTAACAACATCTCTTATGGTATCTAATTTTGGACCAGTTATCTTGGTCACCTTGGCATTGCCAGCCTGAGAAATAACCTTAGTAATCTCATCTTTTAACTTCCTCAAATCTGCTTTCTTCATATATTCTATCAGATTTCATAAAACATCCAACATACCAAATATGTTTGTTCTGAACTCACCTGAAAAAGAACAAGATTTCTGCCTAACTCTGTAAGTGTTGGATTCAAAGAGGTAATATGCCTGCCAATCGATTCACTATAATTTCACAGGTCTGGTTTGATAAGGTTTGCCACTCTTTGAGCCAAATCATTGATATCAGCATCAGATAAAGTCAAAGGAGTAGGAGCAGGAATATGATATTACTCAATTTTCATAGTCTCCCTAACATCCTGAATCAATTAAATCTTGAAATTACCAAAATATGACTGAGCAACTGCGAGATCAAGTCTACTTTGAGATACTGAATGATCTGGTCTGACATCTATTCTTTGCAAAAACCCAGCAATGAATTTAGACTTAACATAATCACTTATACCTGAATGATCCACTTCTATACATTCCTCTTCCTCTAGGTATTCTAATCCTAGAACAGTGAGACCTGGATGCTATTCCCATGCAGCTTTGCATGAAGGGTATATAGGTTTCACAAACTGAGCTCGTCCATAATTTTCATGAGGGACTTCCTCATCCTCATTACTCCCCAACTGTTCTATCCTCGTAGCTTCAGGAACATGCTATTGATCAAGTGGTTATGGTTTGGGATCAAATTTGATCACATTTTGACCTTCTAAAGGTCGAGAATCACTATCATCATCATAAGCAGCATCATCATCATCACCATTACTTTCACTGTCACCGCTACTACCATCACCATCAGCATCACCCTTATCACCATCAGCACATTCGTCATCATCATCATCATTAAGTGATCTCTCATTAGAACTGCCTATACATCCGAATTCATACTCCTCAGAAGTTGATTCAGTAGTCTCACCTTCTTCTTCATCATCTAAAAGCGGTTCAATTTCTATTAAATTGAGAGGAGGACTTGCTAAACCAAATTCCATCATTCTTCTCTTTGGGATAATAGTATCAGGATCACTCCTTTCATCAGGAGATGATTCACCCTCTTCTTCAGAAATTAGATTCTCATCAGCTTCTACTTCTTCTTATATTCCTTTCTTATTGGATTCACCAATTTCATTAGGAGCAACCACTTCTTCTTCTTCTTCCGAATAGATCACTTCCTCACCAGTTTTTAAGCTAGGATCTCTTACTTCACTTGGTCTCCATGGATGATCAGTAGGATTGAAAGATTCATATAACTTTTCTTCATCAGCAACCCAATATTTCTTCCATGGGTTCCAATTTATTTTCATTCTCTTAAAAATAACATTGTTGAAACAAAAGCTAACTTTTGAGATACAATTTTCTCCATCATCTACACAGCCTATGAATTTCAGCATGGCCAAAATTTGTTTAGAATAAAACAGAGTGGTAGCTTTCATTGAAGGTTTTATCATCTCAACAATATGTTCGGAAAAATATCTACTTGGATTGATATTTTCACCATTCAGCAAAATAAATAGCAGAAAATATCTTGATACTTTACTGCTGCAAAATTACCTTTTCTCGGACATACCTGATGTTGAATAAATTTGAACAGGATTAGGTTCTCACCATCCAGCTCAGCAGCAATTATCCTTCACGATTCAGACTTCCCAGTCAAAAATTCCAGGGCTAACTCATAAGAAAAGTAATTAGTTGTGGGATTAATATTACCAAAAATAGTCCATGTGTCTTCCATTGTGAGGTAATCGTAGACATTCAGTCCATTGTTTTGATGAAAACACAATCCTTTTCCCTTTTACTACAGAAGACAATATCGCAGCCTATACACCGTCCAAATATATATCCAGGTTCAAATAGAACTCGTGCACGAGCTTCAGGTAAAAGACTCTATCATTATTACAGAACCAATCCTTCCAGCCTTGAGTTTCCAAAACATTCAAGAGAACATACTTTCTAGATAAAACCCATTCCGAATAAAATTCCTTTTCAGCTATAACTTCTCGTTTTCTAGCTTCGAGTTCACAGACCTCTACGTCGTACTACTCGACCCACCTCAAGCACGCTTTATAGGTGAAGTTCCTTAAGATTCCTTGCTCTGCCTCTTTTGCTTGGCCATTTTTTGGTTTTGAGGCAATCGAGAGGCTTGGAAAGATTCAAAAGGCTCGGGTTACAGAGAAGAGAGGAGGGAGTTCGGTGGGAAATGGAAGGTCAACAGTGTTTAGAGAACGGAATAGCCGCATGTCATTATTTTTATCATTTATGGTTATAAATAATAAAGTATCAATTATGTAAACCATTGTTGTTTTTAAACACACAAAAAATAGTACGACCCAATCGGTAGCACTAGTCATCATGACAGATCAGTCTGACATATCAGATTGATAGATCTGTTTGACAGATTGGTTTGACAGATCAGTTTGACAGATCGGTTTGATAGATATATCATACCTGACTATAACTTAATCGAGTATAACCTTTCGCAATTTAAAGGCTTGGTGAAAATATCAGCTAATTGATGTTCAGTACCTATAAATTGAAGAGTGATATCACATTTTTTGTAGTGATCTCTCAAAAAGTGATGTTTGACATCAATGTGTTTGGTTCTAGAGTGAGAAACATGGTTCTTTGAAATGTTAATTGCACTAGTGTTATCATAGTTAATTAAAATATGCTTAAAATCATATCCATAGTCCAAAAGAGTGTGTTTCATCTACAGAATTTGTGCACAATAACTACCAGCATCAATACATTCTGCTTCAGTAGTAGATAATGCAACAGAGTTCTGTTTCTTACTACACCAAGATACGAAGGATTGACCCAATAAATGACATGTTTCATATGTGCTCTTCTTATCTAACTTGCAACCAGCAAAGTCAGCATCTAAATAACTAATTAGCTCAAAAGATTGTCTTTTTGGATAAAACAAGCCTTTGTTTTCAGTGTGTTTAAGATACTTAAAAATTATTTTAACAGTAAGTAAATGAGAATATTTCAGGTTAGATTGAAATCTTTCACACATAAACACACTAAACATAATATCTGGTCGACTAGAAGTAATGTAAAGTAAGCTTCCAATCATGCCTCTATAATTGGTTTGATCCACTGGTTTCCCAGCTTCATCTACATCCAATTTACAGATTGTACTCATAGGAGTATCACTTTTCATAATACTATCCAAACCAAAACGTTTTATAAGATCCTTTGTGTATTTACTTTGAGTCAAAATAATACCATTTTCATTTTTAAAAACATGAAATCCAAGAAAATATTTATGTTCTCCCATTAAACTCATTTCAAATTCATTTTGTATACTCTTTGAAAATTCAGTACATAAAGAAGGTTTAGAAGATCCAAAAATAATACCATCAACATAGATTTGAACTATTAAAACATCTTTAGAAATTCGTTTAATAAAAAGAGTTGGATTAGTAATCCCTTTAGTAAAACTTTTTGAAATATGAAAATTACTAAGTCTATAATACCAAGATCTTAGAGCCTGTTTTAATCCATATAAAGCTTTATAATGTTTAAAAAAATGATTTTCAAAATGTGGATTAATAAATCCAGGTGTTTGTTCAACAAAAACATCTTCAACAATAAAAACATTTAGAAAATCACTTTTGACATCCATTTGATATAACATGAAATTCAGATGAGCTGCATATGAAAGTAAGATCGTAATGGATTCTAATATGGCTATAGGTGAAAAGGATTCTTAATAGTCTATACCTCTTTCATTAATATATCATTGTGATACTTTCCTAGCTTTGTTTCTAACTATGTTTCTAGAATCATCAACTTTGTTTCTAATCACCCATTTTGTGCCTATTGTTAAAGTGTCCTTAGGTCTTTCCACTAATTCCAAGACTTTGTTTATTTTAAATTTATTTAACTATTCTTGCATAACCATTACCCAAAATTCATCACTGATAGAATCATTGACATTTTTAGGTTCTTGATGTGAAAGAAAGGCTTTATGTTCAACCTGGTTTCTTAGAGAAGCTCTAGTATGTGTCCCTCTATCTGGAATACCAACAACAACATCTAATGGATGATTATTTAGAATTCTTGTTGATCTAGTAAAGGTAGGGCTATAAATTTCAGGTTCTTTTCTAGGTTCGGGTTCATTAGGAACAAATTATGTAATAAGTCCATAACATGTTGTCTTTATAGTAGGTTATTTAGATTTGTCATTAAGGTCCAGAACAGATAAATCTTCTTCAAGATTTTCAAGAGAGGTTTTATGTTCATGTGGATCAGTTTCATCAAACATGATGTGAATAGATTCTTCCCCACTTTTGGTTCTCTTATTAAAGACTCTATAGGCTTTTCTAGTTAAATAATAACCATGAAAAATTCCTTCATCACTTTTAAAAGCAATCTTGTCCAGATTATCCTTTGTATTAAGAATTAAAAGTTTACAGCCAGAGACTCTTAAGCAACTAACTTTAGGTTTTCTATTATTCTACAACACATATGGGGTATTCTTAAGAACTGGTCTAATTAAGACTCTATTAATGATATAACAAGCTGTATTGACAGCTTCATCCCAAATGTAAATAGGCAGATCAAATTCTTTAAGAATAGTCCTTGCAATTTCTTGAACGGTTCTATTTCTTCTTTCTATTACACCATTCTGCTGAGGTGTTCTAGGAGGAGAAAAGTTATGACTATAGACATTATGCGAGTAGCAGGATTCAAACTCATGATTCTCAAACTCATGACCATGATCACTTCTTAGGGTTTTAATCATATGTCCACTAAGGATTTCTACAGACATAAAATATTTGACAAAGTAAGAACAAGCTTCACTTTTGTGAGCTAATAAGTATACCCAAGTATATCTAAAAAAGTCATCTACTAGAACAGAGACATAGTGCTTCCCATTTAAACTAGAAACTCTTGATGCTATGAACAAGTCCATGTGAACCCACTCAAGAGGTTGAGAAGTAGAAACTTGTTTCTTTGATTTAGAAGAATCTTTATGTTGCTTTCCCTTTTGACAGGGATTACAAACTTTGTCAATTGGAAATTCAAGTTTAGGAAGGTCTCTAACCAAGTTTTTTCTAGTTAGTTTTCTATGTGATGGATGTTGCAGTGTCCTAATATTCTGTGCCAAAGCCAAGACTCTTTATTAAAATCATTTAGTCAAGTAACATTTTTCTTAGCTAAATAATTTAAATCAACTACATAAACATTTTCCTTTCTTAAAGAAGAAAAGGATAATAAAAAATTATAATTAAAAATATTACAAAAATCATTTTCAAATTTGACATTAAAACCATCATCACACAATTGAGAAATACTTAACAGAGTATATTTCAGTCCATTAAAAAAACTTTCGAAATTAAAACTGAATCAGTGTAACCAATTTTGCCTACGTTGATGATTTTTCCTTTAGAATTATCACCAAAGGTGACATGGCCTCCATAAATCTTTATTAGACTTTTAAATCATGAGTAATCTCCAGACATGTGTCTCGAACATCCACTGTCCAATTACCATATCTTCTTATGAGAACACTTCAAACAGGTTTCCTACAAAATAGATTTAGATGGAAAAGGACTTTGGTACCCAGATCTTCTTGGGTCCAGAAAAGTTAGAAATCAATGATTTTGGTACCGACATTTGTCTTATGGGTTTCATACAATTTACAGAATCAATAGATTTTGAAAGATAAACATTATTTGATCTATAACTATGTGAATTATTAGTTGAAGAATATGAATGTCCAGAACTAGAACTACCATTATTCTATCCAGATTTATGAATAAATCTTTTCATAGTAATCTATCTATGTCCAGGTTTGTATCCTATTCCATTAGTGTATTTGGGAGCTACCTGATTTCCTAGTATTTGAGTTAGTGTATTCTTTACATTTTTAAACTTCTCTAAGTCTTTTCTATGTTGCCCATTTGACATTTTTAGTTTAGTGTTTTCCTTTAACAGTTTAGCATTTTTCTCTTTTTCAATAGTATGTTCTGTTTTAACAGTAGTAGTGAGAGCATTCCATTTCTTAAATGATTTGTATTTATCCTTAAGATCATTTCATGTCCCTTGCAGCATATTACAATATTCAAATAATTCTTCACAAGTCATGTTTTTAGAACTAGAATCATATTATGCATCATCTCCAGAATAACAGGAATTTAAAACAGGAGTATCTAAGGTTACATCAGATGTGTTGGTCATGAAACACATGTTGGCATGATTCCTATCAGAATCATACATTTCAGATTCACTTGTACTATATTTAGATGCACTCCAAGTAGCCTTCATAGATTTCTTGTACTTACTGTCATTGTAATCTATTTCTTCTTGAATTTTAACTTTGGGATGTCTGCTTTAATGTGTCTTTTTCTTTTTCACTCATATCAAACAACTTCATAACTTCTATCTGGATTTTACCAGTCCTTCTTCTAATGTCCCTCATTGTCCTACTTTCCTTTCTAATTTCATTTCATGAAAAAATTCCTTCTTCCAATAAAATTTATTAAACCTCGTGGCTATATGATCCATTTCAGCATCACTATCTGAATCAAAATCTTCACTAGTTGAACTCTCTGTAGGTATTTGAATTTTCTCATTGTCTTTTCTCTTTGAAGCAGTAGTCTTAAAAGCCACTAATTTCTTTTTTGGTTCATCTTCTTCTTCTTTATTTACCTTCAGTTCTTCCTTATACATCATGAGCTTACCAATATGTTCTTTGAAAGGTAGAGCTCCAATGTCACATGATTCTCTGATTGAAACAGATGTGCCTCTCCATCAATCTGGTAGACATCTCAAGATTATCATGATTTGTCCCTTTGCTGGAACAACTTTACCATGTCAATTCATTGTATTGACTGTCTCATTGAACCTGAGATACATATCAGAAATGGGTTCATCAGTTTTCATTTTAAAATTATCATAATTAATAGTATAAGTATTCAATCGCATTTCTTTAACATTAGCTGTTCCTTCAAGAGAAACACATAAAGTATCTAAAATTTCATAATCAGTTTTGCAAGTAGAAATTCTATTAAATTCCTCATCCCCTAAAGCACAGTACAGGGCATTAATAGCTTAACAATAATTATTGTAAGCAGTGTTTGTAGGTTCATCCCAAGCTGTTCGTTCAGTTTCTGGAATTTTATATTGAGACTCTATAGCAGTCCAGATATCAAAAACCATACTCTCTAAATGTATTTTCATTTTATGATTCCAATGAGCATAGTTCATACCATTAAAGAAAGGTGTCATGTTAGTAACAACACCCTCTAGTCTATTATTCATAAATAGATTTTAGAAAATAGGTTCAATGAGATAAATTTTAAAACTAACAGAAATTTAATATCTTTAAAGATGAAACTAAAATCACACATGAAAAACAAAGTGTTTGAAAAATACTTAAACAAAAACAAAAACCTCTGATACCAAATGTTGGTCAGAGTGGATACTCAAAAGGGGGGTGAATTGAGTTCCAGTTAAAAATATCTGTTAAAAAATATTTCTCTTAAAATCTCCCAATTAAAAAATGAAGTTAAACTATAGTGAATCTATACATAGTGTAAATGTTCAATCAGTTTCTCAAATATTGATTAGGTATCAGTTGACTTAATCTTAAGATTAAATTAACTTTTGAAACAGACTTACTGATTTACAATAAGTATAATCACTTGAAAATTTAACTATAAAAGTAGCTTTAAAATAGTTTGTATTTCAATGTAATAACATCGGAATAAGTATATAGTTTAGGTATAGACTTAAATTAAAATGCACTGCAAAGTTAACCAAGAGGTTCAATATCAAGACGAGACTTAGTCCTCTCAACAATTTATATAAATTGATCCACAACCTGGATCCGGGTTAACAACAGTGAACGACTGTCTAGGCCACACAAGGACCTCTACCGTAGTTCTTTGTGGGAAAAAAAACAATGACCAGGCCACATAAGGACCTCTTCTATAGTTTTCGTGGGTAAACAAGAGTAAAAAATTATGGTTTGAGGATTTTGATATCCTCCAGTTCAGAACAGGAGTTTGTGTGTGTGTAATATATATAGAGTACACACACACAGCTCAAAAATGTAAGAAAAATAATCACTAAGAGAGAATGTATTAGAGTGTAGAAAGCTCTAGTGATTAGCAGTGCAGATCTGGACTCGTTGGATTTAGCAGAAATGCTTCTAAGTCCTTCCCTGGTTTTCCCTTGAAAAATAGAGTATCGTGATTCACTTCCTTCACTTCCAATGTAGGTGTTCAGCTCAAGTATGTGTAGTCATTATAGCTCTTGAGCTTCTTCTTTGAACATGTGTTCTTGATGTATAACAATGTTCTTCATGTTTTTGTTTTCATGTACGTGTATGGAATAACTCTCTCCCTTTTTTTATCTCCCTATCTGTTGTATATCTGTGTTTATCTTTGTTGTGTATCTTTACTACAGCTCGATCTTTCTTTTATTCCATGAGCTCCGGCAGTAGGAATGATTACCTTTTCATAGGTACAAGGTATGGTCCCCTGACATGCCACCAATCAAAATTAAATAACATTAATTGCATTAAAAACATCAAAAATGACCGTTAAAATTAAAAACGAATTTATAGAAATTCAAACAGTTCTCATGACTATCAGTGAGTCATGTGATCGGTGAGACATTTTGAATCTGGAGTGCTTTCAGTAGCATCATCATCGGTGTCTCAGCATCGGTGTCTCAGCATTGGTGTCTCAGCATCGGTGTTTCAACATCGGTGACTCATCATTGGTGACTCATCATTGGTGTCTAATGATCGTCGGTATTGTTGAAACATGATTGTTGGTATCTCTTTATATCTTCGGTAGCTATCGGTGCGACCGTTTATCATCGGTGCGACCGTTCATCATCGGTGCGGCCATTCATAATCGGTGACTCAGGAAAATGACTATCGGTGAGTCAAGATGATGAATTCTTACAAAGTGTCTGTTCAAACCAGAATACTTCCTGGCCAACCATAACCATACATTGATCATATATAAACTATTGCAGATATTATTTAATCATATTTAGAACAAGTTGAACATGAGATTAAAAGGAAATAAATAAAACTAAGATTTGTGATTATTAAAATAACCATTTCATAGAGAGTTCAACAGTTTTATAATTTTACATATAAGATAAAAATTACATGATAAATTGATAAAAGATTAATGTTTAGAGCATCTAACATCACAATTTCAATCCTTAATGATTAATATTATTGGTAAACAATTTCACAAAATATTATATATCATAAAATATCATTACTGTTATTTTTGACAGTATTTTTAAAGATTGATTGTAATGATAAGAAGAAAGTAATATAATTTTAATATAATCCATCATAACATCCCATAATATGTTATTTTTATCTGTAAAATTAATGGGAAACAATAAATAACACAAAAAAAATTCTTTTAGGGTTTTTATATTTATTTAAATGATATTTATAATGATTACAAAAAAACTCATCTAGAATTGTTTACAAATAAATAGAAAATATTTGATAAAAATTTTTGTGAGGATAAAAAATAATTTATTTAAAAATAAAATAATTATACTGAACATAACATATTTTTATCATTTTCATGAAAATATTAAAAACAATAGAATTTTGAGTGTAAAATTTTTTAATTTATCCATTACTTAAAATATTAAAAATGAAAAAAAATAAGCTAAATGAAAAAAGAATTATTTTAGAAATTTGACTGGTTTCAGATAAAATAGTCTCATCCTTTGAAATTAATTCAATCATTAGAATAAATATTAATATTCATCGTCTTATTTTTAACTATAATTAACCCTTTTTTCTTCATTGTGGTAATAAAAAATTACAATGGTTACAATTCATATTGACCAAAACTTATGTTAAAAAATACCAAATATTGGTAATTATGATCTCAAATATGGATTAATATTTATAAAACTATGTTAAAATAGTGCTATAATTTATTTTAAAAATAATCCCATAATTGTTACAAAATTTTAATTTCTATAAAATATCTTTTATGTCTAAAAATATTTTTATACAAAATTGAAGAATAATTTTCATTATGATAACATTTATTATATTTTTAATAATAAAATGAAACTAATTAATACTAAACTAAATTATAATGTGAATTCATATTAATATAAAAATAAAATACAATTATCTACAAAAATGTGTATTTTTTATTATTGAGAAAAAATAAAACTTTGCAGAAACATTTCAAAAATGAATCCCCATAAAATATTTAACCAAAAAACTAAAAAATGATATCATTTTTGTCTTTTTAAATTACTAAAATATATATAAATTAATTATTATATCAATTTACAAAAATTAAAGAAATAAATATTTAAAGAAAACAAAATTCTGATGCATAAAATGATGTTACTAAAAAATTGAGTTCTAATTTCCTAGTAATTAATAAATATATATTAATTATTAGGAAAATTATATATATTTCATAATTAGGTTAATCTTATTCATAATCTCAAATTTAATAGCTAGGTTAGAATTATAACAATAAAATATTAATATATCGTTGTTTTTTTATCAATGTTTCTTGTCATATACAAAATTGAATGCAATTTTCTTTTAAATTTTTGAGATATTATAGTGTCACCACATTAATAAATCGTGTCCTCATTATTTTATCTTTAGATCTATAATCAATTGTTTGGAATTTGAAATTATTATTTTTTGAAATCCCACAACTTAAAAAGGGTTAACAACAATTTATATTAAAAAGTTGGAAAGATAAGTATAATGGTAATCTGGAATAAAAATAACTAGGTCTTGGAATATGAGAACACTATTGAGAAGTGAAAATATTAACATCCTAGTAAAAAATACTACCTAAATAATAATAGAGAGTGATTGAGAACACTGTTCAAAATAAAGAAGATACTCATGAAAAAGTAAATTACCAAAATACCATCATCCAATACAATTTTAGTAAACCATCGATTTATCTAAAATGAAGATAATCAATAAATTTTTTGTATCAATATCCTTTTACAATAGTTGTGGAATTCAGTTACCATGTAACCTAAGAACATAAGGAAATATACATACATGTCATGTATAATTTCATCCATTATTATATTTACGCCACAATCACATATTTATCAACAAACGATTAGTATTCATGTTGAATTTTACAGGCATAAAGAACAATAATCAACTTCTATAAGATCACATAATCAATAAAAGGAAAATAAGAAATTTCTACAATCTTTATATATTAACTAGAACTAAAATATTAAGCAAAAGGTATTATAACACAAAAAATTTATAAAAAATCATATGATGAAATATTACATTTATCTCAAAAATAATAAATAAAAAAGGTTTAAGACAAATCATTATATAAATAAATATCCCAGTATCCTAAATAACCTAAATACCCTAAATATTAAACAATGTTTTCACCTCAATGGATATCTCATACCATTAATCAAACATCTCAAAAAATTAAAAGAAATCTACCAAAATAATACTTAACATTAAACTTAAGGGTTACATATAATCAAACCCTATAAAAGCTCTCCTAAAATACCATTAATAACATAAATATTACATTACAGAAAACATTAGAAGATATCTTTATGAAAATAAAATTATGACAGACCATACTGTTTTAACATGTTGTGGTATATATAACTGTTAAGATAACCTTTCATTAAAAAAACCTCATATTAAAAGTTTTCGAAACCCTAATTGAATACAAACTATAATAACTTTAATCACACACTCTCGAATATAATGATACAACATCATATTTATATTTTTATATTTTATACAATTAAATGTGACCCAATTTATACCAACCAAGACATACAAAATCAATAGGAAATATTTTATCACATTTATACACATACACCTTTTATTATTAGAGTTGTAGATATTTAGGTAACACTCTTACATAACAACATCGATAATTAAGATACTGGTTCGAAAAAAAGTACTTCATCACACACAATTTTCTTCACATATAGTATCTATATTAGTAATATCATACCTAAAACAAATATTTCTAAACCTGGGAAACAAAATCATAAGAAGGGTGAGGTAAAACAAGAAGTAAGGGAAAAAATAAGTATTAATAATTGAAAGTCATCAATGTGAAAAAAATATGAATAATGACAATATGACATAATTAATTTATATGGGAATAGAATAATAAAATCCAAACCCATAATAACATCGATTAAAAAAATGTGATACATGAAATACAACTTTAATATAGGATAGAGTCATTGGAATCAATAATCATGATCCATGTGTTGTAAATTTAATTCTATAGAAAAATTGAATACACATATAAAAAATAAGACTAAATTTTGGTATCTTATAACATTATCCATTTATAACCCTTACAAGAAATTTTATAATATTAATAACAAATATTTTTAACATAATACATAATTCAACAGAGAAAAAAATTATTTTCCAATGCATTTGACAACTATATTTGGCTCACCTATCATCCTGGTATATTTTAGGATCACCGATCATCAGGACTTATATTAGGGTCACCCTTCATTGAAAAAATTTCAAAGAGATATATCATATTCTTAATACAAGAAGGATTTCATTTTTCAACATATTAATACTTATTATTATTTTAACGATTTATTTACCATTAAAAAAAGAAAAGGGTTCCATGATAATAACATAATACAACCATAGAATGAATAAGGGTGAAATCATTACAATATATCCCTAGTTGATCATATGTATCACATAGGGTTATTTTAAATAGTAAATATAATTACCATAAAAATATCTATAAAAACAATGTTGTGGAAAATAAAATTTTCACATTTAATGTCACTTTGGAAAACTAAAAATTCAAGAAATATTTTATTAATAATTTCTTCTGAAAAATAAATTGAAAGAATATAAAGGGATATTTAAATAAAATAATGATCAGGTTGACTCTAAATACTATTCATCTCATAATAATTAAGAATAAAAATTCTTTTCAATCCTTTTCAAATAAAATTAACAGAGACCCTTACAAAAAATTGAAAAAAAAATAAATTTAAAACCATTTAAGACATGGAATATGATATAATGAAATAAATTTAGATAATTTTTCATTATGAAAGAAAATTATTGAAATAAATTTATAAAACATTGATATGGATGAGTAATATTCATGATCATAAAAAAGATACATGATCTGTATAACTAAAAAATAAAAATTTTAAGATTTCATTAATCAATAAAGAAGGAAATGGAAATTGAACATGTAAACTAAATTCATAACCATATAGTAATAAATGATATTTGGTTTATGAAAATAATACTATATTAATTCAATATTATGAATTTTGACCATAAACAATCAGGAAAATAAAAGAGATTGTAAGATAAAGTTCTTAAAATTTTGGTAACATTTAAAAAAATCATTGGAAGAAATAATATTCCATATATATATAAATACAAGGAAATAACTGATTTAATATGAAAAAAACCATTCATGGGGAATTAGTACCATAATTCAATGAAAACCATGATGCACGATTTGAAACATACCTTAAGATAATGATATTGAGAGAATAAAAATCCTTATTATGATCATAACCTTTATTGTGATAATGAATACATTAATTGATTACAGAAACATATGTAAAAACCAAAAAATTAGGTATAAATACCACATAACAAATTTCATATTCCAATTCACACATAATCGTGGCATAGAAGTGTCAATGAAGAAGAGTTATAACAGAGTGGAATGAAATAGAGTTATGAAACCACTTAAAAATTGGATAAATTCATTTAAAATAACATCAAATGATACTATTTTGATTATAACATAAAAAACCATGAATTACAGGGGAATAATGATATTAAATTTTAATGGAGAAGTTTATACACCATATAAAATAAATTAGTTTTATAACATTAAAATCTTACTCAATGAAGGGTAATTGAGATGAAATCACATTCCTTGAGTCCATAAATTCCATCTATATATTCTAAACCCATATATAATAGTTATATAAATTAATAAAATATTTTTTAAAAATTTAAATGTCTATTACTTCATCATTAGACAATTTTTCCCAATTAATTTTATTACATATTTATTATGTATTAATTTAAGTCCGCGTTGTGAGTTTTGATGATGTTAGGTTCATAGTTGAAAAATAGCTATAATATGTTTACTATTTCCAAGTGGATGTTTTCATATCCTCTATTGAGTAATAATTAAGTTATTTTAATGTTTCTTTATTGAATATAATTTTAGAAAAAAACTATAAAATATGGTTATGATAAATGAACTTTTTTACACGCAGAGAGACAGTATGTTGTAAATACACATGAGTAACGTTTCCATTTTTAAAAAAATCTGATAGAAATAATATAATTATTAATTTATCTATATTGAATTACTATTATATCATAAATATAATATTATCTCTTTAACTGCTTTATATATTCTGTTGATGTGATACAGTGATGAAAAAATAATCACACAGCTTTGTGGAGGTCGTAATCCACAAGTACGCATGAATGAAATTATTATTTCTCAATGGATTGAAGGGTATTAAAATGAAAAATATAATATATATATATATAGAATTATATTTATATCGTTAATATTGTCACGACCCGAACCTACCCGGGCTCGAGCCGCAACTAACCCAGGCCCGCCTCCATTGGCCAGGGGCTGGCGACCAGCGCCGAAGGTAAAACAACTGGGGGAGGCCATTGGCTAAGTATCTGTACACATGGACACGCAGCAAACTCAATTCAAAAGTGAAGATTAAAAGAAAATACAAGCAAAGAAAAGAAAAGGGAAACTTCTATATACATACCACAAAGTGCATCGACCTCTAAAAATACAAAGTACAAGCTGTAAGGAAAAGGGGCAAAACACACGCCCAACCAAAAAGTGTCACAACCCGGCAACAGGTAAAAAAAAGAAACAGCTGACGGGTCTCCCACCTGGAACCCGGCCACGACCACCGCACGCGGTCCAAGATCCCAAGCTCTTATGCTCCAGCGAAGTCACGTGCCACTTGTCCGTCGTCTGCAAGGGCGCACTAAGTGCGGGCAAAGCCCAAACAGAGGTGAGTATAAAAATACTCAGTAGGATACCCCGATGGCTCGAGGGAGAAACAAAAGAGGTATCGAAGGGTGATCAGTATAGCGACCAAGAGAAAGCAAAGGGAGTACAACAGAGAGTGCAATGAAGAGTAACATCACAGCAGAGAGTCCAGCTCATCCCAACAAGAGAAAGTAAGTAGACTCATCCAGACACAAGGAGCTGGAAATGGCGACAAGATGAACTTCCCGTCGAGTCTTCGCTACCTATAGCAGGAGAGTAGACTCATCCAACCACGAGAAGCTAGACATGGAAAGCACGTGGCATACCCCGTGCGTCTTCGCCTCTCCTGGAAAGAGAGTAACCAAACCCAAGAAGTGGGTACCGGAATAAGGTATGTACATATACATATGCTCAACAAGAAGCCCAAAAAAGGTCATAAGGGGATCTCCATCCCGTAGCTCAGCCCAAGAAAAGAGTATCCAACAGTCCCAGAAGAAACACCATCGATGCCCAGCATCCTGCACGTCTGCCCCGAACCGCAAGCCAAGGGGCTCGATCACCGCACCTCGACACTATCCGCTTTGGGCGGCACTGACTCACCCGCACGGTTTTAGATCACGTCACAAGAACGCGTCTCGGTGGGGAAAGTGCCCCTCGAACTTGAGAGTTCTATGGAAAGTCAAACCACACCCCGTCACTGCCCTGTAGTCGAGAGGTCTCCTCAAGCCAAAGTCGTTCCATCACCGACCCGTACAACCAAGGGTCCCACTCCAGTAAGGACGGAGGAAAGCCACAGACTATCCTAGTCGGAAGGACTGATTCTGGAATGCCAATAGGTGTCCCACTACCCAGCCCCACTAGAGGGTAATTAATAACCAAATATCGGGTGACCCACTATCCAGCCCTGTTGGAGGGTAAACCATAATACATCATCCGGCGACCCACTGCCCAGCCCCACTGGAGGGTAGACCATAATAAGATACTGGGTGACCCACTGCCTAGCCCTACTGGAGGGTAAACCATAATACGTCATCAGGCGACCCACTGCCCAGCCCCGCTGGAGGGTAGACCTGGAATAAGTCGACAGGCGACCCACTGCCTAGTCGTGCTGGAGGGTAGACCTGGAACTAGACAGCGGATGACCCACTGCCCAGCCCCGCTGGAGGGTAGAACCTAAGAGGTCTTCGTGTGACCCACTACCGAGTCTCTGCTGGAGGGTAGACCCTAATAGCGTCGGGTGACCCACTTCCCAGTCTCTACTGGAGGGTAGACCCTAATAGTGTCGGGTGACCCACTGCCCAGTCTCTACTGCAGGGTAGACCCTAATAGCGTCGGGTGACCCACTACCCAGTCTCTGCTAGAGGGTAGACCCTAAAAGTCAGTGAGCAACCCACTGCCCAGCCCTGCTGGAGGGTAATCCCGAGGAAGTCGATGAGTACCCCACTGCCTAGCCCCGTTGGAGGGTAAAATTCAGAACCACTCTGCCATCTCTACAGGAGGATACAACACTGGCTGACCGAACACGGAGTGGGGGGTCGCGCAACCACCCAACTCCAGAACAGCTCTCCTAAAAGAGGTGCAACGTCTACCCTAGCACAGGGTGTCACTAGCACCGCTACCGGCCAATCCATCGAGAGAAAAACTAGGGGGAGACCACTCAACCCTGCTGATCAAACAAACGAGCACAAAGACAGGGGAAATAAACTCCACCCTACTAGACAAAAAAACGAGCACAAAGGGACCCTCTACACCGTGAGAGGTCCAAGCACGCAAAGCAGAACATGGCATGCACGTGGGGCCCAGACGACGTGTGGCCCCAAGTCAACCCCAACCAAGCTCACGAACGTCTTAGGTACAAACTACACATACCTCCAAGCGCTCCCGTATACTCCCAGTGTATACCTCGTTCCAGCCCATAGGCTATCATGCACACGACACCCAACGTCAACGCGAAGGCGTGATATAACAAATCCAACCTGCCACCTCATCGGCTAAGGCACAACCAACCACATCTCATGAGCCATTTATATCACTCTCCCTAGAGTGCACGATCACACGCCAAGGGTTCGCTACAAACAATGTAGGGCAAACCACCACTAGAGCACCTTCCATGCTTCTGTTGTTAATAAGATCATGCAAGAGGCTTCGCACAGACAAATGGATCTCACCGTTGTAATCCTCGTGGAAAAACACACGAGATCGACTACTTACTCGCCTCAACGGATATCGGATGGGAAAGTCACCAACACCGCCTCAAGCCCGAACGACGTCCCCTGATCCCGAGCCTTGGCCCCGAAAATAGTTGGGTGCATCGCAACATTGCGATCCCCTCGGGAAAACACGTCAAAAGCATTAGTCACTTGAGTGCCACGGATATCCGGAGAAAAAAAAGGTGCATTCCAGTGCACCGCACACGAGTGGTACCACGTGGGACCCGCAACCCGGTCCCGAAACTCAACGAATTGATTGCACCATTGCGATTCTCTAAAAAAAGAACACAAGATAGACCACTCCCTTGTCCAAAACGGTTGCCCGGTGATTAAGATGAAAAATCACCTTCGACGCCCAAAAGGCCCTCGTGGGCCCCGCACCATCGTGCCGAATTAGGGCGGGCAGATTGCACCATTGTAATCCCCTCGTAAAAACACCCAACATTGACGGCTCGCACGCCCCGAACGGATGTTCGAGGAAAAAGTCACTAAAAGCTGCACGCAGCTCAAAAGACGGGTCGTGGGGCCCGCGCCTCGTCTCCAACCCGAACGCTTTGGAAAGCATCTCAAAAAGTCTGCACGAGGACTGGGATCATGCTGCCACTGACGGTGCGTCAATCGGATATCCCAAATGGGAGTTAGGTCCGACGCAAGAATAATTAATTAATTATATAATTAATTAATTATTCAAAATGCGTTTAATGCCGCAGAGCAACGAAACCAACCCGCAAACGTTCCGAACCACATTGGAAGTACCGTCTCAGCCTCAGGGCCAAAACACCTCTGACGGCGCGTCAAACAGACGTCTCGCCCGTGAGCCACGTCCGTCGCAACTTTAATAATAAATTAATTTTATTAACTTAAAGCTCTTGGGGAACCCATCTTCGGACACGGAATCTTAATGTCCTGAAACACAACTTAAAGAGAGCGCCTCGTCGATATGGACTCATCTCCGCAGACGGCGCGTCAAACGGACGCTCCGTTTGAATGATATGGCCCCCCCGAAATGCAAGGGGCCCAAAGGGGCCGGTCTGGACCGGTCCAGACCACCGGCCCAGTCCAGACCACCGCGGCCTGCTCGCCGCGGCTCATCCTCATCGCACCGGACCCCTCAGGTCTGGTTCTTCCCAGCAGACCGGCCAGGAGGCCGGTCTTCTTCTTCTCGCAGGACCCGCGTTCGGCGGGTCCTTGTCCACACCGCACGCTCGAGGCACGGTGCCTCAGGTTCCCCTGCTGAGGGCGACGGGCCGAAGCCGCACCGCGGCCACTTGTCGCTCGAGCTCCCATCGTCGTCCGGCTCGTCACGCCGCCGCCTGGCTCGCCCACAGAAGCCATCCCGTGCTCACCCAGCGCCTTCACGCTCACCGTCGCCGACACCTACAGTCGCTCCGCCTCGGCCAGCCGCATGCTCGCCACTTCACCGCTGACCTCCGTTCGGCCTGGACTGCCGGACCGGCGCGCAAAGCCGCCGGACCGCCGGTACCCTGGGCTGCCGCCGCCCAGAACAACCCGAAACTGCTCCACAAATACACAATCTTCGGCGAATGATTGCAGGTTCCTTAGAAATCCAAAACCAAAACCAAAAGATGCGTTGGATATCCCATAAAAACTACTATGTGCTCAAGATATTTGATTCGACAATCGAACAAAAATCGACGCATAAAATTGAGGTTGAAAGATGGTTCGGGAATCAAAATGCAAACAAAGACCTCCTACCTCGCTGGGCTTCGCCAGGAGCTTCGCCGCGATCCGTCGGAGCTGCTCCTTGTCGGAGTTGCTTCGCCGGAGCAGGAGGAGGAGAGGGAGAGGAGGGGCTGCCTACACCAAGGAGTGAACAAGGGGGAGGGGAATGGGATGAGGGTTTAAATAAATTAAATGAATTTTAATTAATTAAACCCATAATTTTCCCCGCATCTAAAACCTTTGGCAGGGTCAAAATTAAACCTCCCCTATGGTAAACACCACCTCCCAAGCACAACCGTGGTCTCAGAATTTGATTCCGAGCTTCCGTTTGAACGTTATAAAAATTTAACGTCCGAAGCTGCTAAATTACGAAAACGCCCCTGGCAGCATTTTTCACAGACGGGCCGCGCCCATGAAAGTTATACCCCTCCTAGGGTAAACGGTAGGATCCGAACTCAACAGTGCCCTCAGTTTCCCAATACGAGCCACCGTTTAAGAGATACATGCGTTTCAACATTAAACAAATAAATTAATTAATTAATTTATCCGTATAACCTTCTGAAAGCGAGAGGGGGGTCCAAACATCCCGCGCCGACAAGTTTTATGTCGTTACTAGGGTGAACACCCCATTTCGAACCCATCCATACACTCGAATCTCAGATCCAGAACTCCGTTTCAGAGTTATACCATTTATTTGTCGTTTCCAGTGTGAACGCACTCAAAATTTAATTCTGGCCACTCCGGGGATCGGAATCGCACGTCGTCTAAAGGCACTTCTCTAGAAAATTATCAAGAATATTTCAAAGACTTTTTCAGCAAAAATAGGGTTCTTAAATTATTCCCTCATTCAAGCTTTTCATCCCCGAAAAGCAAAACTAGGGAGCAACACAGTGTACTAAGCCCACACATGGATTCCTCATATCCAGAAGAACCCACGCACAGCACTGCGTCACCGCACACAGACCAAATGATTGATCTGTTCACGCGAGGTCGGCCCTTACCGATGTCATGCACCCACTCCAGACATTGGGGTTAGGGCAAGGCAGTAGGGAACCTCGCCATCCCTTTGCACGGTCTCAAACGGCCCGAAGGCCCTCAGATGTAGCTCACCTCCCCGGTCAAGCCCTTACGTCGCACACCGCGACTGGAATCACCGCCCGCACCTGGGACAAGGCTCGGTGATTCCCTCTTTCAGAATATCCATATGGTGAAGCACCCAAGGATATCTGGTCATGCAATATTTCATAGTTGATGCTCTCTTACATGCTCAAAAGGCGAAGGAGTCAACACCATTGACTAAAGGAAAAGGTCTCACGCCTTTTTCCTTACCAACCCAGGGTTACACCCGACGCCCTGAGTCACCTTGGTAACACCTCAAACAAGGAGCAGGGAGGAAAGGGGTTCACACACAGAGTCAAAAAATTCTACTGCAAGAATTAGAAGAGCCTCAAGGGGTACCTCTCATCATCCCATGCTCTACAGGATCGTAGACATCCAAGCTCACAGCTGTCCGCGGTCCCAACTGTCATCTCCCGGAGCTTGACCTGGACCGACTAGTGCTGGTGGGAAGACCGCGTAACGTCTTCCCCCACCTCCAGCTCCTCCCGCTCCTCCGCTAGCACCACCTCTATGGCCACTACTCCGATCACAGTGCTGCGTCTGCCGTGGTGGTGCGCCTATTGCCTGCCCGAAGCTCTCAGCAACTCGGGTCGGGCAGTATCATGCCAAGTGACATCGACCGTCATAAGCATAGCACTGGCGCTCTCTGGGCTGCCGTGGTGCCCTCCGGCGCCACTGTGTTGTACGACCACGGCCCGGGATCCACTCACGGAAGGGCATCACTGGCTGAGGCCCTACGCCTTTTCGCCACAGTGGTATACGACCACGTCCCCGAGACCGGTAGTGGGAAGGCCACCTGTATCGAGGTCCTGTCCTCCGGTGCCTGCTAGCTATGGTAGACGTCCTTGCTCCGTCGCTCCCACTGCCACTACCAACCGCAAAACATGACATAAAGCCCTCTGTCACCAGCGCTTGCTCTATCACCCCAGCATATGTGGAAATGCCGAAGGGTACTCTGACAGCACGAATCTCTCGGCGGAGACCCTGCTCAAACTTATGCGCTCGGAGGTCGTCGTCATGGAACAAGTCCGGGTAAAAGCGTGTACGGTTTGCAAAACTAGCCGTGTACTCGGCCACCATCATCCCTCCCTACTGAAACTGCAGGAGCTCCTGAATCCGAACCGAGTGGAAGCAGGAGGGGAAAACCTCCTCACGGAGCAACAACTGAAAGTCGTCCAATGAAAACGACGACTCGTCATGGAACTGAGTAATCAGACTCCACTAATGGCAAGTTGCTCCACGAAAAAGGCTGGAAAAGCCACTCTCTGATCTGTCGGTGCCTGTACAAGCCTGAAAAGGAGAACCACTGCCTTGAGCCAAACCTCTACTGCCTGAGGGTCTGGCTCACCACTGAACCTCAGCGGTCTCTGCAACTGGAACTCACGGAGCGCGCTCAACCTGCGCTCAAGCTCAGCCTGCACTGCTGAAACTGCCTGCTTATCAACAGGTGGGGGTTCTTCTACCGGCCCACCCGGAGAAAGGGGCTCACACGATGGGTCCTGGACTGTGGCCTCATAGATCATAGGGTCATCATCATGAACCCAAGCTGGTATCCTGGTTGGCTGTCCTCGCGGAGACATCCTGAATATTATCAAGGAGTGCCGCGGTCAAAT
Organism: Viscum album; assembly: GCA_963277665.1. Lineage (NCBI taxonomy): Eukaryota > Viridiplantae > Streptophyta > Magnoliopsida > Santalales > Viscaceae > Viscum > Viscum album. The sequence continues at coordinate 1,304,603,097 of OY728141.1, forward strand.
GAGAATACTTGTATATTACAACAACAACAAAGATGGGGAGCTGACGCAAGAAGGACAAACAAGGACTCGGTCCTATGTGATGCACAAACAAATTTCCCTACAACAAGTGTCTCAGCATGCCGAGTCGACAAGCGGGTTATCAAGGTCCTGGTGAATGGATACGTCGGCTGTCGCACCATCACTGGACTCCCAGGCCTGAGAGCAGCTCTCGAGACACATCAATAGTGTTTCCCTATATCCCAACCAATTCCTCTTTTAGGGATGTCCACACAACGTCCCAAGGAACAAACCACCTCTGATACCACTTTGTCACGACCCGACCCTACCCGTGCTCGAGCCGCATCTACCCCAGGCCCGCCTCCATAGGCCAGGGGCTGGCGACCAGCGCCGAAGGCACAACAACTCGGGGAGGCCTTTGCCTAAGTATCTGTACACATGCACACACAGCAAACTCAATGAAAAAGTGCAGATTAAAAGAAAATACAAGGAAAGAAAAGAAAAGGGGAACTGTTATATACATACCACAATGTGCATCGACCTCTACAAATACAAAGTACAAGCTGTAAGGGAAAGGGGAAAAACACACGCCAAACCAAAAAGTGCCATAACCCGGCAATAGGTAAGCAAAAGAAACAGCTGACGGGTCTCCCACCTGGAACCCAGCCACGACCACCGCATGCGGTCCAAGATCCCAAGCTCCTACACTCCAGTGAAGTCACGCTCCACCTGTCCGTCGTCTGCATGGGCACACCAAGTGCGGGAAAAGCCCAAGCAGGGGTGAGTATTAAAATACTCAGTATGATACCTCGAAGGCTCGAGGGAGAAACAAAGGAGGTATCGAAGGGTGAGTAGTAGAGCGACCAGGAGAAAGCAGAGGGAGTACAACAGAGAGTGCAGTGAAGAGTAAAAACATAGTAGAGAGTCCAGCTCATCCCAACAAGAGAAAGGAAGTAGACTCGCCCAGACACAAGGAGATGGAAACGGTGAAAAGATGAACTTTCCGTTGAGTCTTCGCTACCTATAGCAGGAGAGTAGACTCATCCAACCACGAGAAGCTAGACACGGAAAGCACGTGGCATACCACACGCGTCTTCGCCTCTCCTAGAAAGAGAGTAACCAAACCCAAGAAGTGGGAACCGGAACAAGGTATGTACATATACGTATGCTCAACAAGAAGCTCGAACAAGGTCGTAAGGGGATATCCATCCCGTAGCTCAGCCCAAGAAAAGATTAGCCAAAAGTCCCAGAAGAAACACCATTGATGCCCAGCATCCTGCACGTCTGCCCCGAACTGCAATCCAAGGGGCTCGATCACCGCACCTCGACACTATCTGCTTTGGGAGCACTGACTCACCAGCATGGTTTTAGATCGCGTCACAAGAACATGTCTCGGTGGGGAAAGTGCCCCTCGTACTTGAGAGTTCTAGGGAAAGTCAAACCACACCTCGTCCATGCCCTGCTGTCGAGAGGTCTCCTCAAGCCAAAGCTGTTCCATCACCGACCCGTACAACCGAGGGTCCCGCTCCTGTAATCACGGAGGAAAGCCACAGACTAGCCTAGTCGGAAGGATATAGTCTGTAATGCCAACAGGTGTCCCACTACCCAGACCCACTGGAGGGTAATTAATAACCAAATATCTGGTGACCCACTGCCCAGCCCTGCTGGAGGGTAAACCATAATACATCATCCGGCGACCCACTGCCCAGCCCCGCTAGAGGGTAGACCATAATAAGATATTGGGTGACCCACTGCCCAACCCTGCTGGAGGGTAAACCATAATACGTCATCAGGCGACCCACTTCCCAGCCCCGCTGGAGGGTAGACCTAGAATAAGTCGACATGCGACCCACTACCCAGCCGTGCTGGAGGGAAGACATGGAACTAGACGACGGGCGACCCACTGCCCAGCCCCGCTGGAGGGTAGACCCTAAGAGGTCATCGGGTGACCCACTACCCAGTCTCTACTAGAGGGTAGACCCTAATAGTGTTGGGTGACCCACTGCCCAGTCTCTGCTAGAGGGTAGACCATAATAGCGTTGGGTGACCCACTGCCCAGTCTCTGTTGGAGGGTAGACCCTAATAGCATCAGATGACCCACTGCCCAGTCTCTGCTGGAGGGTAGACCCTAAAATTCAGTGATCAACCCACTGCCCAGCCCTGCTGGAGGGTAAGCCTGAGGAAGTCGATGAGTAACCCACTGACCAGCCCCGCTAGAGGGTAAAACTCAGAACCACTCTGCCATCACTACAGGAGGGTAAAACACTGGCCAACCGAACACGGAGTGGGGGGTCGGGCAACCACCCAACTCCAGAAGAGCTCTCCTAAAATAGGTGCAGTGTCTTCCCCAGCACTGGGTGTCACTAGCACCGCTACCAGCCAATCCATCGAGAGCGAAACCAGGGGGAGACCACTCAACCCTACTGGTCAAACAAACGAGCAAAAATCTAGGGGAAATAAACTCCACCCTGCTAGCCAAACAAATGAGCACAAAGGGACCCTCTACGTCGTGAGAGGTCCAAGTACGCAAAGCAGAAGACGACACGCACGTGGGGCCCACACGACGTGTGGCCCCAAGTCAACCCCAACCAAGCGCACGAACGTCTAAGGTACAAACCACACGTACCTCCAAGCGCTCTCGTGTTCTCCTAGAGTATACCTCGTTCCAGCTCATAGGCTATCGTGCACACGGCACCCAACGTCAATGAAAAGGTGTGTCATAACAACTCCAACCTGCCACCTCATCAGCTGAGGCACAACCAACCACATCTCATGAGCCATTTATATCACTCTCCCTAGAGTGCGCGATCACACGCTAATGGTTCGCTACAAACAAGGTAGGGTGAACCACCACTGGAGAACCTTCCATGCTTCCACTGTTAATAAGATTGTGCAAGAGGCTCTGCACAGCCAAACAGATCGCACCGTAGTAATCCTCGCGAAAAAACACACGAGATCGACTTCTTACTCGCCTCAACGGATATCCGACGGGAAAGTCACCAACACCGCCTCACACCCGAACGACGTCCCGTGATCCCGAGCCTCGGCCCCGAAAACAGTCGGGCACATCGCACCATTGCGATCCCCTTGGGAAAACACGTCAAAAGCACTAGTCACTTGAGTGCCACGGATATCCAGAGAAAAAAAAGGTGCATTCCGGCGCACCGCACACGAGCGGTGCCACGTGGGACCCGCAACCTGGTCCCGAAACTCAACGAACGGATCGCACCATTGTGATCCTCTCAAAAAAGCACACATGATGGACCACTCCCTTGTCCAAAATAGTTACCCGGTGATAAAGATGGAAAATCATCGCCGATGCCCAAGCGGCCCTCGTGGGCCCAGCACCATCGTGCCAAATTAGGGCAGGCGGATTGCCCCATTGCAATCCCCTCGGAAAAACACCCATAATCGACTGATCGCATGCCCCGAACGGACGTCCGAGGAAAAAGTCACTAAAAGCTGCACGCAGCTCAAAAGACGGGTTGTGGGGCCCGCACCTCGTCTCCAACCCGAACGCTTTGGAAAGCTTCTCAAAAAGTCCGCCCGAGGACTGGTATCATGTTGTCGCTGATGGTGCGTCAATCAGACATCCCAAACGGGAGTTAGGTCCGACGCAAGAATAATTAATTAATTAAATAATTAAATAATTATTCACATAGAGTTTTGTACCACAGAGCAACGAAACCAACCCTAAAAGGTTCCGAACCATATTGGAAGTACCGTCTCAGACTCAGGGCCACAGCGCCCTTGATGGCGCGTCAAACGGACGTCTAGCTCGTGAGCCACGTCCGTCGCAACTTTAATAATAAATTAATATTATTAACTTAAAACTCTCGGGTCACCCGTCTTCCGACACAGAATCGAAATGTCCCAAAACACAACTTAAAGAGAGCGGCTCGTCGATATGGACTCATCGCCGCAGACGGCGCGTCAAACGGACGCTCCATTTGAAAGATATGGCCCCCCGAAATGCAAGGGGACCAAAGGGGCCGGTCCAGACCGCCACGGCCCGTTGGCCGCGGCTCATCCTCATCGCACCGGACCCCTCGGGTCCGGTTCTTCCCAGCAGACCGGCCAGAAGGCCGGTCTCCTTCTTCTCCCGCAGGACCCGCGTTCGGCGGGTCCTTGTCTACACCGCACGCCCGAGGCGTGTTGCCTCGGGTTCCCCTGCTGAGGGCGACGGACCGAAGCTGCACCGCGGCCGCCTGCCGCTCGAGCTCCCGCCGCCGTCCGGCTTGCCGCGCCGCCGCATGGCTCGCCCGCCGAAGCCGTCCCGGGCTCACCCGGCGCCTCCGCGCTCACCGTCGCCGACCCCTGTAGCCGCTCCGCCTCGGCCAGCCGCCTGCTCGGCGCACCACTGCCGAACTCCGTTCGGCCTGGACCGCCGGACCGGCGCGCGAAGCCGCCGGACCGTCGCTACCCTGGGCTGCCACCGCCCAAAACAACCCGAAACTGCTCCACAAACCCCCAATCATCAGTGAATGATTGCGGGTTCCTCAGAAATCCAAAACAGAAACCAAAAGATGTGTCGGATATCCCATAAAAACTACTACGTGCTCAGGGGATTTGATTCGACAATCGAACAAAAATCGACACATAAAATTGAGGTTGAAAGATGGTTCGGGAATCAAAATGCAAACAAAGACCTCCTACCTCGATGGGCTTCACCCGGAGCTTCGCCGCGATCCGTCGGAGCCGCGCCTTGCTGGAGTTGCTTCGCCGGAGCTGGAGGAGGAGAGGGAGAGGAGGGGCTGCCTGCGCCAGGGAGTGAACAAGGGGGAGGGGAAGGGGATGAGGGTTTAAATAAATTAAAAGAATTTTAATTAATTAAACCCATAATTTTCCCTGCATCCGAAACCTTTGGCAAGGTCAAAATTAAACCCCTCCTAGGGTAAAAACCACCTCCCAAGCACAACGGCGGTCTCAGAATTTGATTCCGAGCTTCCGTTTGAACGTTATAAAAATTTAACATCCGAAGCCGCTAAATTACAAAAATGCCCCTGGCGTCATTTTTCACAGACGGGCCGCGCCCGCGAAAGTTATACCCCTCCTAGGGTAAACGGAATGCTCCGAACTCAACGGTGCCCTCGGTTTCCCAATCTGAGATACCGTTTAAGAGAAACCTGCGTTTACACATTAAATGAATAAATTAATTAATTAATATATCCGTATAACCTTCCGAAAGAGAGCGAGGGGTCCAAACATCCTGCGTCGACAAGTTTTATGTCGTTCCAAGGGTAAACACCCCATTTCGGTCCCATCCGTATACTCGGATCTCTGATCCGGAACTCCGTTTAGGATTTATACCATTTATTTGTCATTTCCAGTGTGAACGCGCTGAAATTTTATTTCTGGCCACTCCGGGGCTCGGAATCGCACGTCGTTTAAAGGCACTGCTCTGGAATATTATCAAGAATATTCCAAAGTCTTTTGCAGAAAAAACGGGGTTCTTACAAATATAATATTACTATATTTAATTGCTCATTATAAACATAATTTAGAGGATGTGATGGGAAACAAAACACATCTCTTCATGGGGGTAGTATCCCCTTCTATGCTCGAGCGAGGTTTTCATTGCCCATTAGATTTTAAAGGTGATGAAAAATGTTCATAATAAATTAATAATTACTATTTTGTACATATTATAATATTATTTCATTATATAATCATGTTTTATTAAAAATTTAATTTTGTAGAAAATGAAATAATTTTAATGTGGTAGAGTTTGATGAAGACCTCTTCATTAGTTATCCTCCTTTAGATTCATTGTTAAGGACCCTTAGAATGGTATTTTAAAAATTTCAAGCCAAATTTTTGATATAGGTATGATTAAAATACAACAGGTCATTGTTTTGTTTATATATATGGCTCAAAGTGGCTCATATAAGGGAAACAAGGGGTGTCCTTTTATAAGGGCGAGGAGTTCCATTTTTTGAAATCCATACAATATTATACTATAATATTTTTTTACCTTATGTAATATTATTTCAAAATAATATATATTTCAAGATAATAAGTATATGATTTTAATATATTTATAAAATAAAATTTATATATTATTAAATTTTATATTAAAACTTATCTCTTAATTTAACCACTTGGTTAATGAATTATAAACTGGACCACGATGATGACATCTTTCAGTATTAAAGGGTTATAATTTTACATATAAGTTGATAATTTATTCATAAATATATCAGGGATGAAATTTTAGACTATTTTTAATCCAAATATTTATATTTCAATATTTTTATGATATTTAAAAAAGATATTTCAATTTTATTTGATATAAAAAATAATTAATGTCATGTTTGAATATATTTATTTAGTTTGAACTTAAGGACTAGAATATATAATTTTTTTTCTAATATAAACCTTTATAACATCATGCAAAATTTATTATCGATATATATAAAAAATATTACATTTTAAATCCCCAACAATATAATACTTTTCAAATTTTTAAAATTTGTTATTTCAATTGTATACTACATTCACAAGAAGTGTGTGAGTGTTTCATAATCATTTATGGTAATTATTTCATCACTATAAATTAAAAATAAAATTACAGAAAATAATAATTATTTATCATTTAAATGAATACTTAAAACGAATCATATTTTTTAACCTATTTAGGAAATATTCATAATATTTTAAGAAATAGATTTCAATTTTTGACTTTATCCATTACTTAAAATATTATAATGGTAATGATCAAACTAATGGGATACTAAATGTCACATTTTAAAAATTTATATGATGAAGGGAGAAATTGAATAGAAAACTAAAACTAATTAAATAATTTTAATGAATTTTAATCCTCATCACATTCATTTTATCCCTAATTAAACCATTTTCAAAATACTATGGTAAAAAAATTACAATGGTTACTATTAATATTGAAAAAATACTTTAACGTATTACATGATATAAATTATTATGATCCCAAATAAAAAATAAATTTTATCAAATTCAATTCACTTATTTTGATTAATTTAATTTAAAATTAATCCTGTTAATGGTGATGAGAAGAGATGTTCCATAAATATCCCTTTTCATGTTAAAAAATGTCTTTATGCCATGTTCAAATATAATTTCAATTCCAATAAAATGTAGTCATTATATTTAATCAAAAAAAAAATATTAAACAATAAAACAAAATCCAAAATAGGATGTAACATTGTGTATACTGGAGAAGAATTAATAGTTTTAAAATATAACCAATGAAATTTTACAAACCTCCAAAATAGGACGTATCATTTTCTATACTTCAAAAGAAGTTCTAGTTTAATGAATTTAGAATTTATAACTATTCATTGGAAAATAAAACATTTCATAAAATTATAAAAAATTGATCATAAGATGAATTTTTCATGTTGAATTAAATAATGAATTAGTTTTGATCAAATAAAAATATCAAGAAATTAATTACAATATTCTCTCACAAAAATCTAATAATATTATTTTCAAAAAAAAATATTTAGATGAAAAAAACAACTCTAGTTGAATTCTCATTGATTTCTTCCGTAAAAAAAATCAATATATATTTGTTTCATTGGAAATTTTTATAAATTTCATAATAAGGTGAATCATATCTATACTATCTAATTTAATAGATGGGTTATAATGATAAAATTTAAATATTAATATTCCGTGGAGTATTTAATCTCCATGATGCATGTTGAATATGATATAGAAAATAATATTATTTTAAAATGAAGGAATATTATAAAAAAGGATTACATTTATGTTTATAAAATCATATTTCGTAAATAAGGGTTACCATTTGTTATTAAAGTAAAATTAATTAATTGGGTAAAATTTGGATGTTTTTTTCATTTTGAACCTTGTTTTGTGGTGTATGTGTGGTAGTGTGAATTTATTTGTAGGTTCCCATTTATCCAAAAAGTAGTTCATCAAATTAATACAAAAATGTATTGAATAAAGCTGGTAATAAAACTATTCACCATTGTAAAAACCAACATGGTAAAATGACAAAATCATATTGTGGAAGCTACAAAATTAGTGTTGGATTATTTTTCGATGAAATATCACTCAAAAATAATTTTTTATTCAATCTTGGATCCATTTAACCGTGAATATTGTCATTAAATTTTAGTAAAATAATGAGTGAATTCCCAAAAGTGTTAATTTCCTTACATTTATGAGAAAATAAATTCCACCCTCTCAAAGATACATTTATACAATGAAATTTAAAAGATACCCAACGAAAAAAATCAATCCTAGATGTAACATGCATGAAATAAATCACATTTTAACCATATTTTATCCAAATCACTTTATTCTCATGGAGTGTTTCAAGAGATTTTTTAAGATCCCAAAGTGAAACTTTTTTAATCCTTAAATTTTTATCTTAACATTTTAATTCTAATCTTATCCTAAATACAATAACATAATTACCTCAAAAACATCAATATAATTTTGTTATATTATATAAATGTAATTTCACTTATTTATTACATCACACCAACGTTGACCCAAATAGAATGTTGGAAATGAATTTTAGTGTTCTACTTCCTCCTTGATGTGACACCCTTTTTCAACAATGTATATCTTCAACATAAATAAATATCGATTTTCAGAAAAAATGTGAATTATATAATATAATTTCTTTTATAATGAGATAAATTATAATCATCCTTCTCACCATATCATTAATAGGGAAATTAAAATATAAATTGTGTGACATGTGAATAAAATATCCACAAATTATTGTATCTGATTTTTCATCGAGATTATTTTTTATCTATTAAATTATTCTAAAATATGATTTAAAAAATTAAAAATAACATAATAATTTCATTATTCATAAATAGTAGAATATTTTTATAACAAAAAATTATTTGATAAACGTAATGATCAATTAATTATAGTATGTTTATATTTCAGATGGTCAAACTAATTACTTGAACAAAGCTACAAAACTGAATTATGGATGACTGTGGGTACATAAATAAACATATTAAGAAGTTTTTAATAAGTAAATCATGATTGTTTTATTTTTTATGAAAGGTTGTTTTAGATAATTTATTAATTATTAAAATATCAAATCTGATCGCTATAAATGTGGATGTATACTGACATAGATTCCCTTTTCAAACATAATATCCAAAGAACATATCTAATGAGAAAATAGATCTGTAAATCAGTATTATTTTGGTTTTTTAATTTCAAGTATTATAATGGAATTAAAATGATGATAATAGTTAATTGATTCCAAAATCTACATCATAAAGAATGATTTAACCAATTAATGTTACTAACATCTGATGAAAAATGATTGACATTTAAATATTATATTGATAATAAATTTAAATAATTTACATATATAGAAGATAATGTATATTAATACATTTTTATGATAATATTATTTTATTAATAGGATTATAGAGTTAATTTGAGTAATCCAAAATTCATCAAACACTGTTCGTCCCTCAAATTGAATTTCATGAGATATATTTCTTAATGGGAAGAAATATGTATTTGACATGTTTTGATTACAATCCTTGAAATATTTGATGGTATCCATTAAATTTTGGGGAATTTTTTAGCCATATAATTTTTTCATTTTAAATGCATTTCACCTCAAAATATAACAATGTGGGTATGGTTTTGGTTAAATGAACTCCCTTCATTAAGTTATAATTCACCTTCATGAACATAATTATTCCTAGATTTGATTCATCAAACCTAATATTTTATTACATAGTACTTTAAATTCAAAAGATGATGTAATTTAACAATTATTTTGAAACAATTTCCTTGACAAAATCCATTTTAAAAAACTATAACTTTTTTAGATTAATTATTATCTTATATAAAAAAAATTTATCCTTCACCCTATTTTCTTTCCATCTAGTTTCCCCTCAATTTCCCCTCAATTTTTATGAAGTATTTGATACTCATACATCTCATCACCACTTCTCAAATTGAAATTTTATTTCACAATTAACAGCGTAAGTTATTTACATCATTGTTTTAAAATATTAAACGTTTTCACTTGTCGTGAGTATTTTTCATCCACGCCACATTTTCTTAATAAATCATAATTTTTTTTTAAGGATCCATTATTTGAGATTTCCTAAAAGATAATGTTTTACTATGTATCAAAATCAAACCCTTCCCACCTTTTCTAAATATAAATTTTCAAAATATACCGGTGTCTGTTTCATATAGAATTTATTTTCTAAAAATATGAAATGATATTATTTTTAAAAGGTTTTCAAAAGATTATATTTACCATAATTTTAAATTTTCATATACATGAAGTAATTATTTAAAATTTAAATAAATTTTCATTTATTTTATGAATTTTATTTAAATGGGTTTTTCAGGATAAGGGAAAATTTAATTAATAATATCAAAGTAATGTTATACTAAAATTCTAAATGTATTATTTAGCCACAAGTGGATTATATATATATGATTAAGAAAATAATACTAATAAATATTAATAAGATAAATGATCCCTAAATGAAGTTTACATTACTAATCGTACTCAATGTATAACAATAATTTTTCATCCAATACCGTGCTTATGTGAATACCCAATTTTATATTCCATTTATATAAGGGATCTCACCTCGGTATGTTTACTTTAGCTGATTGAGTAATTTACTAAATTAATTATATAACCTATATCTATATTATTTAAACACAATAATTTATATTAACATGAATGAAGTGTACTTACCTATTATTTTACATAATATATTTATGTACATGTTTATTTTACTTTGGGATATAATGTTATGATTATTGATTGAATTATGATAATAGATTTTATGATTCCATAATAAAAGGATACAAATCCTATTTTATGTCCATTAACTATTTAAAATAATTCATTGATAACATATATCACATATATAAGGTGATTATGTTCCATGGGTATAATATATCTCTCAAATGTGGTTTTTTCTGTTATTATTTCATCAAATAAATATGCATGGGAAAAATGGGATTGTTCACATAAGAATTCGAATAATGAGTGTGAATAGATTTTATAGTTTAAAAATAATTTATTTTTTCATATATAAGTGGGAATAATGTTTTTTCGTCAGTGGTTTTCCAATTTATATGGATGTTTCATATCTCTATATTTTTTTACATGTCACTAAAAAATTATATGATGCTTTTAATTTCCAGGTAATGGTATATTTTCATGCTCAAATTTTTTTCTTTTATTTTTTTGTGATTTGATATCATGGATAAAGAATATTGGAAGATGTTTTTATAGGTTACTAAATCATTTCTTATATTATTTCTATAATTATTACATGAAACATGTAATTTTAACTTTGTTTTATTGGATATGATATTCATATTTATATATATATATTATCCCCATAAGCTCATCTTATTCATTCTTATGATCATAATTTTTTATCACTTATGTTTAACCTATATGAGCATAGTAGCTCACAACTTTCTTATGTTTTTATTTTCATGAGTTTTGAAGAAATTTACTATGAATTATTAATCATAAAGGGTATCCTACATAGGGATTCTTTGGGAGATGAAGAATACTAGTTATTGAATATGATGTTTCTTATATGGGTGGAAAATTATGGTTTTATGAAAAAAAGATGAGTTTTTTTAGTTAATGTTTTTTTCAAAATTATCTAAAATAGTAAACCTATAAGATATTAGAAATATAATGTAATAATATATTTGATTAAAATTAATGAAATATGGAATTTCCCACTGATTGGCTTCTATATAAACTATTAAATGTATGGAAACCATCCCATTATCCAATATATATTTAGGATAATATGTTTTCCACTAGGGCATTGGAAGGATTCCATCCTTTACAAAATGAAAATATGGGTCCACATGATCAAGAAAATTCTAACAATGAAATTATAATTGAAATTGAGTTATTTATTACTAGGGTCATAAAATATAATGGTAAACCTCATGTGCATTTCTCCTCCATCAACAATAAGAATATCAACAACATCCAATGAATTTGAGATTCACTAAAATAGAATGGTAAACCCTACAGGAAATGATTATACATAAACTATTATAGGATAAGAGAAATTGTGAATTATCTATTTCTGAAATTCAATAACATTTTTCATGTTAGGAGTCACCATTATCATACATTTAATTGTTTTAGTGTATGAATGATTCAAAGAGATTATTAGACACCAATAATGCTCAAGAAGGTACCCCTATCACTAACAAGTTGTGTGTGGATGGAGAACAATTCATGATTTAATCTTTCACACATATGCATATTTTGTAATGGAAACAAGTCACATTTATCCTCGGTTCCCATTATCCATATCCCCATTAAAAATCTTTCACATAGGTTTATCAAGGACATTTTACACTTGTATGAGTAAGATAATTATCCCTCCCTGGTAGATGGATTATAATTACATGAGGGTCATGTAGTCATGTTCATACCATCATTAAAAATGTTAAAGTATAGAATATCCCCACAATTACAACTATAATTATTTAGGGATAAATTACCCCGAATATAAATATTTCATTCTCGCTTATTCCAAATAGGAATGGGATATACACAATGTCATTCACCCTTATTCCATCATATGTTTCCAATGAAATATAACATCACCTAAAATAAATTAAAATTTAGATCATACCTACTATCAAATAAACTCGTTTATCAGATCTCTACTCTACCTACCCTATGTGAGATTGTATGATACCTATATAGAGGGATGTCCATTACCATGTTTAATATACCAATACTTACAGAAATTATGTATCCCATTCCATAGTTTATGAAACCAAAATTTTTATCATCATATCATAAAGAGATACCACTTTCATGTTCAGACCAAGATCCCCTCTACCCAACAAGGCCATCGAGTCCACTCTCCTAGACACTAGATCCACCAGTATACATCAGTTAGACCATCCATATAATAATTTAATATAGTATAAATATATTTACCAGGATTTAATTAATATAATATTGGTCCTCCCTATGAATAGTAGGTACAACATCCCAAACATTATCATTGGGTTAGAGGGGCTTTCATACGCCGCAAAGGGACTTCTGATGACATGAACAATAATAAATATGGTTGAGATCCCTAAAAACTCCAGAATAAAAGACATGGGGAACAACCACATTATCAACATGGTAAGGAAAATGCGTATTATTTTTGTAATCCATGATATTTCAAAATGTGATATAACTAATGATTAATGTCACATGTTCCTTCCACTATTTCCACAACAAACTGGAGGCCCCAATCAGCTAATGAAATACATCCCTATGGATGAGGTCCATATTCACTCTAAATGAATATATTTATATATATATATCATCACATGGATGATTTAATAACTTCTCTTTTGGTTCTCATAGTTTAACCATACCTATAATATTAAAGATCCCTACACTCTAGCACTATTATAGAAGAATGTGTGACATCAGGATTTATGTATTCGCACTACAATGTAAAAAGAATTTAATTGTTGAATATTTTATTTATAATTTCCCTCATAAAAAAGAGGATAAATACACTCAATCCTAGATGTGTATAGTGATAGTTTTGGAGTCTCCTCTTTAGGATTCCTCTTCGTCTTAAGTAATAATTCTTTATGTGATTCCTCTTATGCCAAAAGATCAAAAACATGTTTGGTCTCTATTAATCACCCATCCATCCTTTTTTTCTCATAATAAATAATTGGGAGATAAATTGAAAGAATAATATCTTCTCCATGTATAGGATAATTATGTTTTTTGACATATCATATCAACTTATAAATAATCTGTTGTTTTGTATCCATGTATAAATTTGTAGGTAACCATACCATAATTTCAAAGTAAAAATAAAAAATTATAGCACTATAATTTTTTTATTGATGATAAAATGTTGTCATGGTAATAATATAACCTACTTATTAATCACTAATAACCTCAATTGAACTGGAAAATAGTACTAAAAGGATGACCACATTCTGCCTCGACTGGCATATCTCCCCAACTTTTATGGGTATCTCAAGTTTTTCTAATGGATCCGCATTGAATGTCTTATAGTGCGTTAAAGAATATTGGATGAATCATTTCTCATGTGGTTATCCGAGGTTGTGGGAATAATTACACCATCTAATTTACTATCATCACTAAATAGTAGTATGACATTCCATTTATCCAACAAGATTATGTGAAAAGTTATCCATCACCGACCAGTACCAGCAGGGATATCCTCACAATCCAAAATTTTACTAAACAAGAACATGAAGCCAATGATGAAAAAAAAAGGATGATCCACCTCATGTGGAAGAGATAAATATATAAATACTCTCGATTAGAACTCATAATCAATAATAGTGAATGAGAATAAACCTTGATGTAAATACCAAAGAACTTCTATATATCTATATGAACCATTAATGGAATCAATATTTATGAATATAGTTATCCCTTAAATAGTACACATCAAATTTCTGTGAATTCCATGATTTATACTTATATTAAAGAGATTGGTGGAGAAAATGGAATAGTGAAAAAATAATCAAGAGGTAACACCAAGTGTGAGGGGATGAAAAAATTTATCTCATCATTCTTCACATAAATATTATAAAATATATTATACATAGATCATCCATTAGGAATGAAATTTAGGGGTTTTCCATGTTATAATGAATGATGATGGAGGTTTTTCATATCCAATACATTGATATGGTTCCCTATTTAGTGGATAAATTTTATTTTACACATCTAGATCATGTCAACCATGCATCACAGTCTAGTAAACCAAATCTGGGGTAGAAACATTCAAATTCCCCCATGAGTATGTGATTGTTTATACCACTACTCACTAATATGTTGTTGAGACACATGAATCAATTATTGATCTCAAAATACTATAGAACCTTGATTGGTTTGGAAAAACTCCTCCAATAAAAAACATTAGAAACTTGAGTTTCACCTGTATCGACAAAACATGTTATCCTATAAACCACTTTTCTGACTTTTACTCTAATTATGAACTGATTTTGAGGATCCAAGAGCAAAAAAATATTTAAATACTATGGAGATATGTCCAAAAACATTATTGACTATACATTTTGTTTCCGTAACTATCTAGCACTAGTACCAATTTCTAGTTTAGAGGATCTACTTAAATATTTAATTTTTCAATTAAACATCATATTTTTTTGGATGGGCATCACTAATATCTCCATGTTCATATTATAGGACAATTCATTTGTTGCAAACATAATTTCTATGTGTAAGGTACTATTTCATTCCCCTGATCTATAACATCCATAGTAATGGGTTATTGATATTTTCATGGAAACAATCAAGTTAAGATAATTGAAACCCTAATCTCCATAAATCTTTAAACTAAATTTCAAGAATTATATGAGAGAGAACAACATATTGGTTATTTTATACAATGGATGAAGTTATGGTGTCTTGTATTACCTCCTCTCTATCCTTCACAAAAAACTACTACTGCAAAAATACTTTTGGTCACATAGAAACTTTATACTTGCCTAATATACCCTCAGGAAACCCCTTCAGATATTCCCTATTGTATGATACTTATCATAAAAATTATTTTCATGGCCTTAAATATTTGAATTTTCCATAATTTTCTTTCATAATGTAGAATAACATGATCTATTACCTCATGGATGACCATTTCCTTAGTCTCTTACTTTGTAAATTGTATTTGAAAAGTATATTGCATTGGGAGATCAGGAAACACTATGAAGATCAGTTTAATAACCATCCCAATTATTTAACCAACAAAAAAATTCATAGAAATACCACAAATGTGTTTTTTTAATTGTAGATTCACTCCACATTTAGGATGACCATGTCATTGTGGAACTAAGAGACTCTTTCGCATATTTCATCTGATCACTATCACCCTTGATAATTATGAGGATGTTAATGAATCACAATAATTTTCCATTGAAAAATCTTAAAATTTCAACGATTAGATAACATTAAATAAAATCACTACTTAATTTGAAATAATTCATTCCTAACTAAATAAACAAATACCCTCGATTGAAATCCCATTCCATTCAATTAGGACTTCATATTCATAACCCTAAAAGGTTTTAAAGAGTCCGTTATAACTACCCAAGGAAAATCAAGAGCCAATTCCAGTGATGAAGCTGATGTGTATGCTTCTTATGAAATATTATGTATATGGTCTAATGATATAATCCACATATTAACTACATATGGATTCTAATCATGTTCTATGGAAATGAGTATAGAACATAGTTAATTTCCACAAGTTTACTATGCTATGATGGAATTATAAATTTTATTATCACACAAAAATTTATTTTTATCATTATGTGATGGTTGAGTCTTATATATTTCTCAAATGCATTGGTTAATGTTTTTAATCCAATTATATCAAGATGAGAAAATAGAGTTTAGACAATGTCTACTATGTTATATGATATTAGTGCTTATCTCATGTCAATAATTCTATAGATAAGTCATTTGACAAGTCTATTGTGATATGAATGTCATAGTGCTTATCATTGACATGTGTTATTATTTCTATGGTTATTTTTTGCAAAGTCAATTTTTCATCGAATGTACCAATTTCATGTTGGTTCATATTTACTGAATTCTATTTCTGAAATCCCAAGGATCATGTCTGAGGATAAAATCATAAAATCATATCATTATTTATGATTATGATCAATGTTTATGTTCATGTAAATTTCATATGTTATGTTCATATGTGTAGATTACTTTCAATTAACAACACATTTATATGGACAAATATATTGTCATTAATTATAATTTCTCATGTTTAAAATCATTTTAAATTTGATGTCTATATATTTGTTGTTTCCATTCATAATTTTATAATTAATAATATTACATACAACATCTCCATAAGGGTATATTGGTTCAGAAATATTTTTGGTATATGATGTAGAATGATATTGAAATATATTGTGTAATGACCGAGAACATTTATTAATGAAAATTTCTCTTTATCAAATTAAATGTCTTATTATATAAAATGGTTAAGTAATACATATTCACATACTTTGTTTTAGGTTTTTTCATTTCAAAATATCGTTATGAATTGTTATTGTGACTAATATAGCAATTGAACAGTTATCACATGATTATTATAAATATAGAGCTTTATCAAAACAAATTTACTCAGAAAAAGTAAGCGAGGGAATAATTCATTATAATTACCCCATATAAAGTTCATTTTTTGCATCTCGAGAAGGAGGTAGAATCACTGGGCTTCACTCTGGAAAAATCCCATGTTGAGCTTCAACATGATATGCTTGAATGGAATCGCCTATGTTATAAGTTGAAGTTAAAAGAGATTACCACTCGATCGATGTTATCTAAGACACCACATGAGTCTGTCACCATCACACACCATACCCTTAGGCCTTATATGGTTTTTATAAGGGGTTACTAACAGGACCCTAGAAATATGATTATTTATATTAGTTTTTTATAGTTTAATGAATATACATTGATTTTTTTATTGTTACCTTCTAAATAGTTTTTTAAGAAAAATATTATTTTTAGTTAATATTTGATTAAGAAATATATATTTATGAACTGATATACTTTTAAATTAATTAGTATTTTAATAAAAAATTATTACTAAATTAATTTTTATTATATATAATTGACAATATAATTTTTATGAATACGATTTTAATTGTTATTATGGTTTGAATGCTGTTTTTGTCAAAACCCATGAATGTTTTATAAATGTTTTTTTTATATTTGAAAAGCAAAATTTCATATATTTTGATTTTTTTTGAAATAATTAATATTATTTACGTATATAGGACGTATAAATTATGTAATGGTGAATTTTTCAAAATTTTATTGGTTAATGTAATTTTTGTGTTAAAATTAAATTTTGTTTAAATATGTAATCTGTTTTATGACATCTTAATGACCAAATAGTGTTGTAATGATGTACTATAAAAGGGGTATTGGGATAATATATTTATTACCTTTAAAATAATTTGATTTTAAATTTGGTTTATTAATTTTATGGTTCCTTTTTGGGCCCTCCAAGACTAATAAAATATTTTACCTTTTTGATATGATTTCCTTGAGAGTGTGACTCACCTCCAAATAAGAAAGCCTAATATTTTAATAAGTTCGGGCATTTTAATTAAAAAATAATATTTTTGAATCATATTTGGAAAAAAACCTTGGGAAAAAAATCATGGGATGGATTTTAGTTTTGATTAATTTTACGTGTAGTGTCCAAAACCTAAATAATAATTAATTTCCTCTTCTATCTTATATATACCCACCCTATCCCCCATTACTCTCCAATAAAACCATTTAGAGCTCATAAAACTTCTTAAATTCACTATCTATAATCATCCAAAGGTTCCCCAATCTCCCATGAATACTCTCTCAAGCTTTCCCATGCCTTTGGGATCACATTTTCATGAAAGGAATACTCACTTTCCTTCCATCTTTAATTATATCTATCTTTTATTATATAGTTATTCCATTTTATTTTCAATTTAAAATTTTGGGCTATGGTTTCTCAGCCACTATACATACCATATTTTTTTTAATGATGATGGACCCCTTTATCTCTCATTAATTCTGGCAATGTACACCTGTTACCATGCCGAATTTTGGTAATTGATTTCTCTATCCTCGTTTACTTTCAAGGAATTCTTTTATATTATGAATCTAAATTCTATTACATATGTTAGGATATTACATTCCACGATCACTTAGTATCCATATTATGTAAAAATGATTAGATAACCCTTTCTCTCTCATAAATAAATTTTAAGAATTCAATTCGATGTCATTATGTTGTAGAAGATACACCAACATTTCCATGCCAAAATAATCGTGCAAGTGAATACCATACCCATTTCCCTATCATGGGTATCCACCATTTTTCACTTGTAATTTTTGATTGAGGAGTTACATTTATTTATTCCAAATATCTTTTTCAAGGAATAAATTTTAAATTTTAATGAATCCATGTTGTATGATCTTTGTGGAAAACTTATGCGTGAAATGAAATGATTATGTAGGGTGTGCCCTGATAAAACTACAATGCATTGGGTAAATAATATTATCAGGATACATCATGTAAATTGAATATTGACTCATTTAAATTCATCTAAAATAATGGATTAATCATCTTAATTCAAGTGAAATGATGGTTTCCTCATGATTATCCCTGTGCAATGAGCATATGATCATTCAAATATATTGTTGTATATTATTTCCACATTTCCATGTTATGATAATTATGATATATCGTGCCTCAATGTTCATGTATCTCTTATTCTCCATTGATATGCCAATTTCTTAACTTGTACTGTATTATTTGTGTTATTTCTTGTTTACTCCATTACTGGGTTTAATAACTCACCCTTTTTTATGCATGTCGTCAGGTTATCCCATACAATGCTAAGTACGAATGAATGTCGTGGTCGTGGAAAATATGTTTTCAATAAAGATGTTTTATTTTATGTTTGAAGATGTTATGTAATGTTCAGAATCCCCAATGACAGTAGTACTATCGATCCTTAGAGTTTTCTTATGTGCATGTTTGTGTAATAAATCTTGTGTGTGTGTAATAAAGAGTGTGGTTGTTATAGTTGTTATCAGGGGATAAGAATAGTTAATTTTCTTGGATTAATATTATAAAAACCTAGTGAATTATTTAGGGATGAGACAATGTTTAATAAAAACGACCCTAATTTTTTTTGATTATATATTATGTGGTTTATCAAGAAAATACATCCCTGTCCGAATACTAACATGTAGCTGTGGGTCTAGAACATATTTATCTAGAGGTAAAAGCTGAAAACACTTCTGTGAACTAGAATCGAAAGAGAACTCGTGCATGAAAACAGGACTTGTTGTACACATGGTAATGATAGTCCGAAGGGATATGCTTTGGTGAATTCATGTGTTTAGTATGAACCATTATTAAGGGAATAAAAAATTCTCCTCAGAATATATGTTGGTATGTAGATCATGGATAACATATATAGAATAATATGAATTTTTATGTTAAGAAAATAAATGTAATTTATATGTCATCCCTTTTTTTCATCGAATTCCACTTTATGTGTTACCCCTAACTTTCCTTTTATTCCAGCCAATGGTAGGTAATAGGAGCACTTGGGATATCAACCTATGTGAAGATCAATGGGATGACTATTCTAATGAGATTCCCAATCTGATGGGAGTTGGAATCACACACTATATGATGATGTTATTTTAGATTACTCATGTTTTCAATAGAATCCTGGGTCATGATGATAGTTAAACACCACCTAATAAAGAACAATCCAAAATTGGGAGCTTCATGAGATAAAGGCCTCATACTTTTAACTGATTATTAGATCCCTTAATCATTGAAAAATGGATCATATCCATTGAGAATAACTTCTATATCCTCAAATGTTCCAAAAAAGAGAAGTTTCTTTTTTTTACTTATCGTATGGAGGGTGTAGTTGATCAATGGTGAAATTTGAAAAAATATATGAAACCTGAGGAAGATACCTAGGCACTGGAATGGATGGATTTCCAGAAAATATTTTTTGATAAACATTTTCCTCGCACCCTCCAATATATTATGGAAAGCGACTACCATTCCCTTAAGAAAAATGATGAATATTCTATTTGAGAGTTTGAGGAAAACATGAAAAGGCTTTCATGATACTCCTCTG
This sequence comes from Viscum album, assembly GCA_963277665.1. Lineage (NCBI taxonomy): Eukaryota > Viridiplantae > Streptophyta > Magnoliopsida > Santalales > Viscaceae > Viscum > Viscum album. The sequence goes on from OY728141.1 coordinate 1,304,623,809, forward strand.
GAATTTTCATTACCCCCCGAATACATGGTTGGATGGTTCTTTGGTGGGATAAAACCTAGCCTACTGAAATACTTAAAAATCTGTGGCTTCTATATCTATGAGGAAATTTTCAGTGTTCCCTCAAAGGTAAAATGGAAATCGGAGAATATCTGGGGTATCATAGGGATATGAATTAGAAAGTGGAATTTTATTCTGTTCATCCAATAGACAAATCTAATGGTGCTAAGAAATTCCAGAACCCCACTTTTCAATGGATTGGAAAGAAGAACCACAGAAATTGATTGAAGGGGGCAGGGAATTGATTTAGGTGTGGACGAGTCGGGAAACATGCCATGAATTTCTGAAAATAAAACCCCACTACTGTGATGGAGGAAATGAATTATCCATTCCACCCTCAATGTATTTTTCATTGATTTAACTAGAATTAATTGGGGAACATTGAAAACCAGTTCCCTATGCCCAAGGTCTTCAGAGGCAACCATCAAGCTCCATGGAATAAAGGGGATGCTTTTTTCCATCACTACTATCGAAGAGAACCCAGAAAACAAAGTGGTAATCAGTACACTAGTTATTAATTCCAGAATAGAAAACTAAAGTTTTTATTCTGGTTCTATGCATTCTTTTATATCCAAATTTTTTAGTACAAAAACCCACCACCAACACAAATCATGGATGTAGATATTTTAGTGAGAACAATAAATGATGAAATCATTACATCCCATGAATATAGCTCCTCCTGTATCACAATTTGGGGGTTGAACATCCTGGGGATCCTAATAAACCCCCTCTAGTATAATTTTATGCAATTCATGGCATGTATTATCGTTACCTATATAGAGACCTCATAAATTTCCATGAGAGTTAAATCACTGTGCATATAAGGAATCAACCCCTGATTATGTATAAGTTCAAGGAGGAGGATGAATATTCATTAGCACCATCATATATAACCCAGATATTACTACACTATGAGAACATGTATCTTTGACAGATGATTGAGTATAACGAATCAACCATCCTTGAAGAAATGCCAATTGTGATGGAATACAATTATGTGTTTCCAGAGAAATTTCCTGGTCTTCCACCTAGAAGAGATGTTGAATTCTCAATTGATATTATACCTGGTGCCTTTTCTATATCCAAGAATCCATATAGAAGGGCTATTGTGGTGGTTTAGGAGATACAAATCAACTACAGGAGAATATAGATAAATAGTTCATACTCCCATGTTTTTCGCCAAGGGGTGAACTAGCCCTTTCCATCAAGAAGATGTATGGGTCAATGTGCCTTTTTCTTGATTATCATGAGCTCAAAAAATAACTATAATGAATAAGTATCCTTTTCCATGGATAGATGAATTGTTCAATCTGCTACGTGGAGCACAATAATTATCCATTGTGGATCTGCGGTCAGGATATTACCATGTAAGGGTGAAAAGGAGGGCATCCCCACAACTGAATATAGTTCAAGATATGGGCACTATGAATTCATATTAATGCATTTCGGACTTAGTAATTCTCCATTAATTTTCAAAGACATGATGAATAGATTCTTAAGAAATTACCATGGAAAATTTGTGGTAGTCATTATAGATAATATTCTAATGTACTCATTAACCAAGGGGGAGCATGAGAAGCATCTATTCACTGTACTAGAGTCCTTTCAAAAAGATAAGATCAAGGAAAAGTAAAGAAATAGTGAGATCTAGTTGAAGCGAGTATCATTCTTGGGTCACATCATCACAAGAAATAGGATATCTTTGGATCCTCCAAAAAAATGAAATTGAGAGATGGACGAGGCCATCATCTGTGAGAAATATCTATAGCTTCCATGGGATAACATGATATTTTTTTTGTATTTTTGATAAATTTCACAAGAATTTAAAACCCTCTTACCATTCTATCTCGGAACAGAGACATGTTTTCTTGTGGGGATGAATTTGAATATTGCTTTAAGGAGTTTAAAAGGAGGCTTATCACTATTCCCATGCTCACCCTACCCACAAGTAGAGATCTTTTTTGTGGTATTCAGTGATGAATCAGAGAAGCACCATGGCTGTGTCTTGTTGAAAAATGAAAAATTAATTTCTTATGCCTCAAGGTAGCTGAAATTTCATGAGAAAAAAATATCCAACACATGATCTAGAGATGGTTGTAGTAGTCTTCACTTTTAAAATTTCTCATCATTAATTATTTTGGGAGAAGTGTGAAACATATACCGATCAAAAAAGCCTCAATTATATATTCAGTAAAAATGTGATGGAAATGCACCAATGAATATGGTTATTTATTATCATAAACAACTACAACTAAAGTCACTACTATTTGAGGAAAGTAAAAAATGTGGCAGATGCCCTATGTAGAAATGAACTATGAATTTTATCATTAATGAGAAATTGAAAGGATCCAATCTTCTTATATTTGATCAAGATGGACATGAGAATCATAAATAAGTGAACATCATCAATAAATTCACAAATTATTGCACAACCATCTATTTTGAAATGGTTATAGGATGCTCAAAAGGATGATGTGGGAATTCAAAAGGAAGTTGAACTATCATAAAAAGGAAATCCTTAGTGTTCATTGTTAATAAAGAATGAATTTTTATATTTTGGAAATGAATATGTGTTTCATCAAATATGGAGTTAGAGAATGATCTTTTCAATGATTCACATGGTTCCAATTTCTCCATTCACCCAGGAAACACAATGATGTATCAAGATATCCAAGAGAATTATTTGTGGGATAACAAGATGAATGAGATCATTGATTATACATCAAGGTTCCACATATGTAAAAATGTGAAGGTTGAGAGATAGAACTATAAGTGAATGATGAAACCATTACGCGTACCAATGTGTAAATGGGAGAAAATCAATATGGAATTTGTCACTGGAGATCTGAAGACAACCAATGTAAACAATGTTATCTGGTATTTTATATATATTATTACAATGAAAACACATTTCATTTCAATTCATGAGGATTTAACATTAGATCAGTTTTCAAAAATATACATCATAAAAGTACTAAGGCTGTATTGAGTACCACTATTGATTATATCTAATTGAGATCCATGATTCACCTCTATATTCGAGAAGAGTCTCCAACATGATTGGAATACTGATATGAACATTAGTACGACTTATAATCTTCAATGTGATTTAAAATCTAAGTGGACTATCCAAATAATTCAAGGCATGTTGAGATCTTGCTCAATAGACTTCAAAGGAGAATGTGATCAACATCTTCTTCTGGTTTAGTTCTTATATAATAACAGTTTCCACTCAATCATGAAAATGTATTTTTATGTAGCCCTTTATGGGAAGAGGTGTAGAATACTAGCATATTTTGATGACTTTGGGGAGAAAAACTCAGAGGTCTTGAAATGGTTTAAGAAATGGTGGGGAAGGTTAAGACCTTCCACCAACACATTAAATCTACTCAGAGTAGGAAAAAGAGCTATGCTGATAATCGTCAATGAGACATAGAGTTTAACATTGGAGATATAGAATTCCTACAAATTTCTCCATGGAAGAGATTTATGAGATTTGGGAAGAATTTTACAGCTTAGTTTAAGGTATATTGTCCCTTTGGGGATCCATGATCACATTGGAGTAGTGGCCTATCTACTAAAACTCCTAGTAAAGAGATCTGAAGTGCATGGTGTAACCATTTTGTCCCACTTGATGAAGTTAATTCTTTACCCATCACATGCACTCAATCCTGAGGTGGTGCAATAGCATAATGACCTATCCTATAATTATAATAAGATGAAGATCATAAATCCTAGAGAAAATGTTCAATAAAATATGGAAATGCTCCACTTCATTGTGTTTTGAAGAAATGATGAGTTTGAAAAAGAAACATGGGAATCAGAGGAAGTGATGAAGCAAAGTTACACTCATCTATTTTAATTTGGGAAAAAGAAATTTCTATAGAGAAATTTCATAGGGGGGAATATTGTAACCACCCAAACTTTTAGTAATGAAAATTTCCATTGATCTAATTAAAAGTCTTATTATGTAAAATTTTTACATAAAATATTATCAGTTAATTTGTATTATGTTTTAAAATTTCAAAATATCCTTTTTTATTTTATCAATTTTAATATAGTCATTGAATCGTGTTCACATGACTAGTCTAAATATAGAGCTTTAACAAATACAATTTACATAGACAAAGGAAGCAATGGGAAAATATATTATAATTTCTCCACATAATGTCCATGTGTCGAAGCCTATAAAGGTGGCCATGTCACTGGGATTCACATTGGACCAAGCCCAGGCTGAGGTTCAACATGTTACGCTTGAAAATAATTGTGTGTGGGATAAGACAATGTTAATAGATATTACCACACTAACGATGTTATCTGAACCACCCAAGGAGACTATCACAATCACACATATTACCCTTAAGTCATATACTGGTGTTATAATGGGTTATGAAATAAGAACCTATAAATATAATTATGGGAATTTTTTTTGTATAGAATAAAGAATATAAATTCACATTATTATTGTTACTTTTTAAATGGTTTTTAAATCACACATAATATTTTTAGTAAATACTCTAGAAATAAATATTGATGAATTGATGGATTTTTTAATTTAAATATATTTTATTAAAATTTTATTTATAAAAAAAATTTTATTAAATATTAATTATCTTTTAATTTTTATGAATATAATTGTATTTTTTATTAATTATTGAAAAATCTTTTTGTCAAAACCCATGAATTTTCTATAAATGACGGTTTTTAATTTAAAATTAAAATTCAAATATTTAGAAAATTATTTTAGAAAAAGTAATATTGTTTTTGGATTTAGGAGATTTAAATTATTTAATGTTGAAGTTTTCATAATTTTGATAGATAATAAAATTATGGGTTAAAAATTAAATAACTTTTAAATATATAATGTGTTTTATGAAATCATAATGACCCAAAAGTGATTTAATAAAATAATATAAAATGTATATTCATCCAATATATGTTTTATATTGAAAATATATTGATTTTAGTTATGTTTTATTAATTTTTTTGGTTCCTTAGTGGACCCTCCATTACTTATAACATATTCTTACTTTTTAAAATTATTTCCTTGAGAGTGTTACTCACCTTAACATAAGAAAGAATAATATTTTAATAATTTAGGCCATTGGCCTCATAATATAGTTATTTCCAATACTATTTTTCCTAAACCATGGGAAAAAAGCATCTGATTGGTGGTGGCTTTGATTAGTTTAATGTGTTGTGTCTAAAACCTAAATAATAAAGAATTCAATCTCCTATCCTATATAAACCCACTCAATCTCCCATTCCAATTCACTGAAACTAATTGGAGCTCAACCAACCTCTTACCTCCTCTCTCTATAATAACAGTTAGGTTCCAAAATATCCCAATAAGCCTCTATCAATCCTCTCCCGGGCCTTTGGGATCTCACTTCCATGTAAGGGATTGTAACATTCCTTCCTTACAAATTTATATCCAAGTATCCTTATATAGTTATTCCATTTTATATTCAATTAAAAATTTTAGGGTATGATTTTTGACCTCCCCTATACTGCCCTACTTATGTTTGAATGGTGATAAACCCATTTACCTCTCATTAATGCCTCCCACATATATCTATTACCATGAAAAATAATGTAAAGTATTTCTCTCTCCTCATTTACATTCATTCAATTCTTTTATATTGTGAATCTAAATTTCATTGAATATGTTGGGATATTATGTTACATTATCCCCTTACTATAAAGTTATTGTATAAATGATTAGAGAGATATTTTTCTATCATCAATTCATTTTAAGATTTTTATTTGGTGTCATTATGCCACATAAGTTACACCAAAATCGCCATGCCAAAATCATCATGTAAGTGAATATTGTACCAATTTATTTATCATAGTTTTTCACCTTTATGATCATGTAAATTTTGATTGAGTAATTAAATTTATTTATTCCACATCTCTTATTCGTGGAGTAAATTATGATGGTTAATTAATCTGGGTAGTATGATTTGTGTGGCACACTTATGCATGAAATGTAATTATTACGAACAGTGCACCCTAATAGCACTCCAATGCATTGGGTAAATAAAACTACCATGATAAGTCACATTCAAGAAGAGTTGAATCATGAAAATTCATGTGAAATGAGGGTTTACACATGCTAATTCATGTGAAATGAGGGTTTACTCATGTTAATCCATGTGCAATGAGAATTGGGTCATGCTAATATCATGTTGTATATTGTTTCCACATGTCTAGGTTATGATAATAACTCTATATAATGCCTTTATGTTCAAGAATATATTAGGATCCATTGATATTAATATTTCCTAACATGTATTGTATTCATCATGTCATGCATTGTTTACTCCATTACCCACCTTTATAGATCACCCTTTATTAGGCATGTCCCCGGGTTATCCCATGAAATGCTAAGTATGAAGGAATGTTGTGGTATTGTAAAATATGTTTTCAATAAAGATGTTGTATTTTATGTTTTCAATTTTTATGTAGTGCTCAAAATACCCAATGACCCTAGTCCTATTGATCCTTAGATATTTCTTAAGTGCATGTTTATATAATAAATCATCTTTATGTGTGTAATAAGGAGAATGGTTGTTGTATATTGATCATTTATTTAGACTCTACATTAACTAAAACATTACTTTATGGGGTTTATTTTATTATGATTTGTGATGAATATTCACATTAATTTCTATAATATATATATATATATATATTGTGTTAGGAACATCTAATATTTTTGTCAATTCTGGATCATTGGTCATCTTTAACATGGATATTTATCACTACTTACTCTCATGTTGTGATTCCAATTGGCCATGGCATGGCCTAGTACAAACCGAAAAACTATAGAACTATAAAAAACACTAAAATCACTAAAAATATCTAATTAAAGATAAAAAGTTCAAAAATCTATTAATAAATTCAATACCTGAAAAAGACAACATTGGTGTGATAATTATCCATTCCATATTACTTTCTACCCACAAATTTCACAAAATATATAAGGAACAATGAGGGAATTATTATATAAAATAATATGGAAGAAGAATCAATAAAAAAGAAATAAAAATAAAGAATATTCAGAAAAAGTTTCATAAATAATTAAATCCAATGCATTCTAATACATCTATCATACGTAATAGATAATTAATTGTATTATAGGGAAGATTAAATGAGAAAAAATAAATTAGGTCTCCCCTATATACTTTTTAACCTAAATGGGTTTAATTTAACAAAAACAATAGAATTTATTAATAAAATTAAAAATAATGAATAAATATCAGGGATGTAATGTTTAAATCAAAAACAAAGAAAGAAAAAAAAATATTTATCATACATGTTTCATCAATATACTATTTATAAATTGATTGGGTAGATATTTATTTCAACAATTGATACATAAATTTATAATATTTAAAAATATGAGACAATTAACCAAAATGATAACTTGTCTTCAGAACATTAAAACAATATTTTCAAGTGATTTCTGACTAAACACAATGATACAATTTACGGGATCAATTTTTGTATTGGTGGAAAATAATAGGACGAGAGTATCCAATAAAGGAAAAACATGATTAGAATATCTCACCAAATCATCCAAATTTTACTGATCATATTTATCATGATTGTACTTCACACAATAAAACAATCATTGATGAATACATAAATAGATAGAAATGGCATCATTAATTAGTTTTCATATTGGATCCAAATCCATCATTGTGGCCTTATCAAATAAATATTTAAAAATAGTTAATTCCTAAAATATTAATCTATGTTTGATAATAACATAGAGTCCCCATAAAAAGGGAAAAAATTGGTTCCTTTTAGACTATCTTTAGTGATAATGAAACCAGGTTAATAAAAATGTAAACATAATCCATTACCTTTCACTATACTTGATAAAACATTAATAGATCCATTACCCTCTCCTTCTACACCACATTTGGTTAATTCCATTGAATTTATATGGTTTTTATGGATTACATATAAATTTATAGTATATAAACTTCAAAATGAAAATACCTGACAATTCATGAAGGAATATTTTAAAAAAGAATGAGGTGGATTTAATATTCATTGTATTAAGAGTTCGTAAATAATTGAAGATTCCAATAATATATTAAAAACCACTCTACCGACTCATGATGGATATTTTCTCTATATATAGAAATGTACACAATTAAAAGGGTTTATATCTACAAATATTTTAGGATTATTTTTATAGTCATCAACTATAAAGGATATATCCAAATGCATATAGATATTTATCTATGATAAATTCTATATTATGTTTATCATATGATCCATCGACCCTAAAAATATAATACCTAATCGAAAACATGAAATTTTATACCCATAAAATAAAATTAAATATAAAAAAAGATAAATAATAAGAAAAAAAGATGAACTTAATCCTCATTTTATCCATGTTAAAATCATAATTATTCTCTAAAAATAATAATTTCAATCTACACTTTCGAAAATGGTTTATTATTCAAAAAATCAATATATAAGAATTTAAATCCATTTTTTTCATATTATACATAAATATAAAAATCATATTTAGTTGTTTAAACAAAATTTTCAACAGCAGGAATCCTTGAAATGAAGTTAAAAAAATTTGATAAAAAATAAAAAATTCATAAAAAAATATTAGTGATTGTGCATAATCTGGATACATGTTTCATTATACCATTTGTAAATCAAAAAATTAATTCTTTGAGATATAAAAATACAATATAATATAGATCTACATAGCTTTCCAAACCATGTGAACTAGTAAGGTGTCCCATGATATTCTCTAATGTTTACCTAAAACATAAGTTGTTTCTAATCCTAACTCTCCTATTCAAAAGGTATTATATTTAGTCTACCCTTAATCAACAAATAAAATAATTTTTATAATAGGTTTTTTAGATAAACCATTTTAGTTTATCCTCATGTAATATAGTATGAATCACCTGAAACCCCCTGATAGGCCTACAGTTGGCATGGAAAAAAGATTACTTTTTTCCAAATATAGTATAGAGGTCGATCGTGGTGTTATTACATGAGGAAAATCACATTTGATAAAACATGAATTTTTATAACATATTATCAATTGATTTTTTTATTTTATAAAATTATAGGAGAAGTTAATTTTGGGTTTTTATAAAATATGGTAATTAAATAAACTGTAAAACTAAACTAGATGATTATATATTGCAGATTATGAATCCAGGATTGATAATATGACCAAGTAACATATATTCATTCATTATATATTAACTTTTTTAATCTCAATTTGATAATTTAAATTAGGAAACATAATAAATTAATTACACTATATTTCATTACGGACTTTGGGATTTTATAATTCTTGTGAATCCTCCTTGGAAAAAAAAATCACACCGCCTGCAGTAGGATAATAGGATAACACCTAGACCAAGAATGAACATCCTCAAAAATGCACTCCACCTTATTACATTTCATCGCTGCTAGTATTCACATTTACACTATATGAAGAGTATAACTATGAAAAAAGTTGGAAAATAAATGAATCAACAGAATTGGATGAATTTTAGATCTGTTCCATGGTGTATTACCACCTCATCTATGAACTTTTCTATTGTTCACCAAAAAACCAGATTCAGATACTTTGAATTTATATAGAAATAATTATGAATGCCTCAAAAACTCCCCTAATACCAATCATTGGGATAATCAACCTCCATTGATAATTTAATTGTACTATAGTATAATAAAAGAGGGATAAAATGATATGAGGGTTGAAAAAGAAATAGATATTGAAGAATATGGAAATAAATTAACAAAAGATGAAAGCATGTTAGATTCAAATATGAAATTAAATAATAAAAAATAAAATAAGAAATAAAACTTAAATAAACTATATCGTAATAGCATAGTTCACTATCAATCTTTTGTAACAAGTTCATATTCACATATATCATAAACTGTGATTTATAGGAGTTCTAGATGCAAAGTCTATCAGAAATAGTATACATAAATTCATCACAATTCTCCCCCAATCAATTTTGGGAAGGAAAATGCGGCAAAAGAAGGTTTTTATCTTAAATTTTCATAACAAGTCTTTAATTCATAACCTCGTGAACTCATTTTCATAAAAAACAAGATTTTATGGATTAAAAGAATCAAAGAAGAACTATATGAGGATTAATGAACCAAAATTAAAACCATATGAATTTTGGAATGTGAAACACTACATGACCCTATGTGTCACACCATGAAACATGTGGTATTTTACAATATTTCTATTTTTCAGCTCATATCACAAATTCATTAATTCTAAAATTTATTTTATTTCCTAAATTACTTTTTTACAACATAAATCATTAATTTATAATATATCCATAATTGATTTCATATGAAACATATTTTTTGTGCTCTATACTGAGACATTCACTTATCCTTCTTCAGAGGACATCAATTTTTTCATCAATTCATTATATTTTTATTTAAATAATGATTATATCCTTTATCAAAACATCATTAAAAAATATTTTTAGAAATAAAATTTTAATTTTTAAAATAAAATATCTTACGTATACATTTACCAAAAAAAATTTAATATGTTAATTCCACCAAATTTAGAACTATTTTGTCCTCAATTATCTAATCTGGGCACCATTACAAAGAAATTTAATTATTCCGATATTTATATTTCAAAAAATAGAACGCAATTATTTATTATTGAATACAAATATTCAAATTATATATAAAATTATTTTTCTACTCATAATTTTAAATGATATAATTCAATAAGTCATTTAAATTTTCCACATTCAATTTAATAATAATCATCCTTCTTTCATATTTTATATCTTAATTCATCACTTATATACAAGACAGTTTCAATATAACTCACATTGAATTATTTTTACTAATCCACCTAGGAAATAAATGTCATTAATTATTTCTCACACCTCTAGTAAATGTCACATATCCTAGGCATCAAAATAATATATTTCCGAATTATATAAAGAATGAAATAAAATTAATCATAAGGGTTATTTATTAAGGTTAAAATGTCTCTAGGGATTATGTTATGTAGGAAATTACTACATATAAATCAAAAAAATGGTGTTTAAATTTTATTTATAATATATGATATACAAATATAAGTCTCATTCAATACTCCATTATAAAATATCATCTCTGAACCCAAATACTCAATGTAGGAACATACTATATGTAATCATAATTTATGAATCTACCTCATCGATTTTTTTTTCTATTTCTCTGGTTTTTTCTTTATTTCTTTTTAATTATTATTATATAAAATCCCACATATTCCACCCTTTGGACTCACAATAGACATTTTTATACAAAAAACAACCAAACCAATTTTATTCACTTTTTTATTCCGTTATTATTAATTTATTTATATTTTTTACCATGAGAGGTGGGACATAATGTAAAATTAAAATAAATGACATTCCAAAAATCACATGAACCCCACCGCTAAGAAACATTAGTATATTCTCATCTTCCATTACGACCCTTCCACTAAACATTTTTATTATAATATTATGAAATATTTCAATGAGTAGGGTAATAATTTATATTATAGTCTTTTAAGGTGGATCAAATCCTATCTTTTTTATCATTAATTCAATGAAAAAATCACGATTATTGTGAAGGTGGGTCCGTGGATAATTATAGAATAAAAAATGATTTAATAATATTAATATTACTTATGTTTAGTCAAATATTTGATAATATTTCAAACATGTTCTATAGGAGGACATGCGTTGTATTCCCAAGAAATATAACATAGTATTAAAGGGAAATATTTGGATCAAAATGGTTCATAGGGATGAGAACATACTGTTTGGGATAATTATGCATTGATGTTATAAAAAAAATAAACCAATCCATATCAATTTCCATAATTCAAAATAACACAAATATAAGAAAAAATTCATTTTCTAAAAAAATATTTTTCCCAAAAATAATGATTTTTTATATTCATCCCCTAATTTGCATCCTATCATTCATTTTAACATTTCAATAATATAATCCTTTTAATTATAAAAATTTAAAAATATCCTTATTATTATCCTTAGAAACATATGTGTCCGAGATCAACACTAGATTTTAGGAGTTCAACAAGGGAGTAGAATTTTATTTAAAAACTCAAAAAAAATTATCTAGAGTATAAAAATAAAAGGAACAAAAACTAATAATCCAGTTGTAATTATTTTTTATTACATGTTTTCTAGGTTTAATTTTTAATGTTATATCTGACATAATTTTTACCTAGCAATCTCAACTTTTATGACATAAGATACTTTTATGAAAAAAATAAAATTTCTTATTTTATAAACTATTAACCTTCATCTATTTCTTTAGATTCTTATTTTGGCCATCTAAAATATATATCTAAAAAATTAAATAACTCTTCATAGTATAAGGACAATGAAATTGTATGATAAAATTATAGATTAATTGTAATTCAACATAATTTATTCTAATATTTGATAACATAAATACAAATACAAATTAAATCCTATAAATTATGTATATAAAACAATGGAAATGAAAATTATTTATTTCATCCCCCACATGTGAAACTAGGTTTTTTGGCTACCTCATAATGGGTTATACCAGCTATTTGTCAATAATATAATGTGTTATGGAGCTTTGTGTACATAAACCACGAAAATATTCTTTTCAAATATTATGCTTCCTCTTATTTATAGAGGATGAATCCATGGAAAGTATAATCTCAATCGTTCACCTTTATAATAAGTTAAATCCTATATGGTAGGGGAATGACGAGGTGTAAAACGTCATCCTTTCTCACTATTACTTGTGCATGATATTATTCGCTATCCCATGGGGTTTCAATGTCAGATGCATTTAAATAATACATTAATAGAGAGTTAGAGTGTATTTGAATTATATATATAATATAAATTTAATGATTTAATAAAAACAATAATCCCCATTAATGTAGGAATGTTCTGTCTTGGTCTCTTATAGTGAAAAAACTGAATATATTAATATAATCCCTTGAATAAATTCCCAATATATATTGTGAGAACTTGAAATTCTTAAAATAGTGCATATTTCTATTCACCTTCTTCATCAAGGGAAACAAAGTGAACCGATTCAAAAAATTCAAAAAAATAGGAGCAATAATAAAATCGTCTTCAAGTTAATTAAATTAGTTTGAGTTCATGAAATGATAAATACATGATATGATTCATCTTTAATGTCTTTTTTGATCGAATGTTTTTTTGATTTTAATGGTAGTCGATGGAGAAAGGGTGTCGAGCTCATATATTTTTTATTTTAATTCCACCACTTGGGTGGTTTCTTCTTCTTCCATGGATAGAGTCAGGCGTAAAGGATCTGATTATTCTACATTATATACATGGAGATTACCTTTCATTTAATCAATTTACTAGCCACTATAACATTGATATTGGCCAAATAGATTCTTTTTATGTATATTAGAATCTGAGTATTTATCTTAACTTTATATGTCTCTATTGTTTTTAATAATTTTTCTCCACGAATGGTCGGAATATAGTCACTCGTCATGTACAATATCAAGAAACACAAAGATGAAAAATGTATCTTCCTATGTTTTAGGATTATTTTTTTCCATTAAACGATTAGAATATTTCAATACCCTTTCAACCTAGAGTAGTAGTTTTTCTATTTCTTCCCTATGTCTCTTCAGATGATCAATTTTATAATCTATAACTGTATCTTATTTTTGGTGAAGCACCCACAAGTAGTCACTTGAATCCTAAAAATTGTAATTTGAATAAATCAAAGTGAAATTTTTATTATTAAATTATAGAGGAAAATCAAATTTACTAAAAATGAATATTTTTTTAGTGAATTAATGTCTTCTTAGAACCCATGAATTGGTTCCCTTTTTGAAAAATATTTCATAGGGTTTTAAAAAGGGAAATGTACATTCCTATTTCAGTACATAGGATGACCATGGTTGTGTCAAATGAATAATATCACATGTGATCATACACTAATTTCTATATCACCTAATATATATTTTTAATAATTTTTTAAAATATAATAAATATAGGGTTTTGGAAATTATGAAATTTAATTGAAATAATAAACTAAAATAGATGAATAAAGAATGAATTATACAAAGAACGATTTGGTCCTAGGATTTTACAATGTTAGTTTATTCATTATTTATTTGTTTTTTAAATTCAATTTGATAATTCAGTTTATAAATACTTAGAAATGATTTTAATTTTTTTTATCTATTTGGTATTTTTTAATGCCATAGAGACCTTTCTGTAATAGAATATCCCACCTCATCCAATAGAAAAATAGGATAATACCTCAATAGTGAATTAAATCCCTAAAATAATAAGCTCCACTATAATTTCTTTAACCCTTGGGGTAGTCTCTACTTCACCATATTAAGATTTCACCTGAGATAATGTTATTAAAAGAAATGGATTAATAAAAAGGGGTAAATTTGATATCTCTATCATGGTGCTTACTAGCAACACTCGTGCACTTCTCTCTAATTAACCAAAAATGGGATTAAACCATTAATAATTTAATGCACACTAATTCTGAATACTATGAAACCACCACCATGTACAAGAATTGGGATAATCACCTTCCATTGTGTAGTGAAAGCGATTACATTAGAATAGAGTTGGGAGAAAATTAAATAATGTTTTATATCAGAAAAATAGATGGAATAATATATATATATTCTTTAATAATAGAAGAATGTATATTATATTGGAAAAGAAAATACAAAATATAAGGAAAAAGGAAATAAATCATAATCAATAAGTATCACTACAATGAATCCCAATAACAGATCCTTATAAATTAATTCGTTTTTCATCTAGCTTGGCTACATATTTTTAGAATTTAAAGATCCACATGCTATTATAATGGACTCCAGAAATGAATTATAATTCATCCAATTTCAGTCCTGGGAATTATTAGGTCTTATAATTATTTTTTATTCTTTAATTTACATCTAAATCATTTATTTATTTCACTGTTGATCTCTTTCACTTCCAAAAACATAATTTTACGACATAAAAGTATTGAGTATGAGCCTTGTGAAGATTTAATGCATGAAATTATAGCCAAAATAATCTATATAGATGTGTTATAGGTTTCCATATATTTCATTCCATGACATATGTGTCATTTTCCAAAAAAAATCAACTCACTTATTTAAGGAATTTTACAATATCAATGACCTATTTATGATGAAAATCAACAATTTTCACCATATTTGGTACTATTTCCAAATGGATATTAAATTAAAATCATTATGACTATACTTTTACTTGTCCTTGGTCACGGGACATCAATTTTATCATTAATTAATTACCTTCTATGTCATTTCTTACCATTTACCTTTTTCTTTCAAAAAATATATTAAACACTTAAATACACCCATAGTTAATCCATAAAAGGGTAAAACATTTGTATTTTATCATTAAATATAAATTTGAATTATGAATACATAATGGCATGAATATCATTAATAGTCCACACAAACTGGAAACTAATGCCTCAGTATTAAGGATACACTCTATGGAATAATATTTAAAAAATTAATATAAATAAATGAGTTGTGAAAACTAAAATAGAATCCAACATCTTGTAAACATTAATTGTGTTTTCATGAAAAATACGATTTTTAATAAAAAGGAACCAAAAAATGTATAACTTTAATATAAATATCTATCCCAATTTTAATAAAAAAATATAAGTATAAAAAATAAAAATAATAATCCCAAAAATAATTGAATTGTTAAACTAGATTGTACAAATTCCATATAAAATTTAACATAGTAAATCAAAACAATTGATTGATGATATCAATATAATATAGGTTTCTAGACCAATATAATCCTTAACACACTCTATTAAAAAATTATGAGAATGTTCCCACTATAAGGGAAATATCATAAAATTAAACATGTATTTAAATATCCAACCCCAGTTACCGACACCAGGAGGTATAAAAAATGTTCATGGAATGTTTCTCATTTGGTTAACACCAAAATAATAGATAAATAATTTTTGTGAAAAAGAAATTTCATAATTTCATGATTTAAATAAACTATTGAAATGTAATACTATAGTCCATTTAGAAAATAAATCATTATAAATCATTAACTTTTTTTCATAAATACTAATTCCATACATGAAAATAAATCTCTCATTTTATCATTCGAAAAACCCATTGATCAAATTTTTTATTTTCAACGTAGTAATTAAAATTTATAACTGTTTCATAATTCCATTTTAATACTTGTTGGAAAATAATAGTAATAAATTATAAAAGTGACCAAATATTACAATAATAACATAAATAATTATAAACAGAAATATCTCATATTATGTAACCATGAGGTTAACTTATAAATAGATCTTACTAAAATAAGTTATGTATCCATATATACCATTAATTCAATGACTTCTTTTAAAATGGAACATTATAGGAATTAAATAGTGGAATCAAATATCATGGAAAAAGTAATGAATGAATAAATTCATAAAAAATTGTAGCATTAAGAAATTGTGTGACATGTTTCAAACATTATTTGGTGACTCCTAAGGACATACTTATGTAATTCTACACAAAATTTAGTAGAATCACCTTATAGTCTAACGAATAATTTTCTAACATAAATAATATATGGTACTAATCTGACTTACCTCACTTGTAGCACTCATAGTAGCTAGAGTATAATCATTAAAAATTGGATCGTAATCCGTACATAAAAATATTTAGGAAATGGTCCCTCTCCTAATAACCGACATCGATATCATGGGTCCTCATGAAGTAGCTACTATTGGTGAGGAAATAATTTATAACATATCAATAATATATATTTATAATGATTATACAGTATCAATGATTCATGGTTACACCACCTCATCCAACCCAAATATAATCTTTTTAAAAAACATCCAATTTTAATCCTGAAGAACATCGTATAAAATCACATTTAAATATCATTTCCCATAAACACAATAATAATATATCACAATATGGATTCAAAATAAGTGAATAACTATTTTTTAAATTTCATTCATGAAAATTTAAAATTAATGGTTTAGTTCAATGATTATTATCAATCACATCAAAACATTTCTAGAAAAAAATTTCTAATAAAATTCACGATTTCAAAAGACATATAAATCAAGATAAAATAATCCATAATATAATAGATAAATTAAATAATATGTAAAAATAATAATAAAAATAATTAAATAACAATGTAACCAATATAAATATAAGATATAAGTTTGTAATAATAAAATATTATAAATAATATAACTACATTAGAATGAAAAAATTTTCTATTTATCATATACGTCACACCATAATGTATCCCATATAAAAATAGTGAAAACTAATTTTGAATTTCCAGTACCAATTGTAATTTCCAAATTCCTGAGAAAATACATTTAGAAACTTTAAAAAAAAATACATAGTAATACTATCATTCTATCAAAAAGATATTGGTTTTTAGAAAAATAATTTATTCTATGAAACACATCCCATAAAATAACAATTTAACCAATATAAACCTGAGATATAAGTATATAAAAATTGAATTTTATATTGAATGTATCTAAAATAATATTATAAAAAACTCTATATATCCTATAAATAATTCCATAATTCATACCATGTAAAAATAGTTAAAACCAATTTTGAATCTTCATTACCAATTTTAGATTCCAAAATCCTGAGAAATGAAATATAGAATCATTAATAAATACCTAGTAATAATATCATTAAATAAAAATATATAAATATTGGTTTCATAAAAAACTAATTTAATTTATGATATACATCCCATTAAATAGTAATCAAATAGTTGATGATTTAATTTCCACTAGAAACAAGAATTGTTTCTTGGAAAATGTGTTTGGAAGACATTACGTCAAATAATTTTTTTGGAAATGAAAATAACATAGAAAAACATACCAGGATCTCACATAGGTAGTATAAAACCCTAAAATATAGATGTGTTGAAACAAAGAATAATTATATACCACATAAAAAATAATAACCACAATGTTAAATAAAACAATTAACTTTGTACTTGACTACAACTTCCCCGGAGTTAGAGAAACAATGAATCTAGATGGGAAATAAAGTAATAGAATAAAAAATATAATAAATGAATATTTAACCCTGATGGACTTCTCTCATGATGAAATAATATTCTATTAAATCATTTGGAAAATGATATAACTTACCACTAGGACTATGTAGGCCAAAACCGTCAACATATGGGGTAAGGGAATGCTCTAATTGAATTTAAAATGATTATTTCATGGTAAGGAAATTGAAAATCATTAATTTATGTATATTAATATCACATAATAGAAATATTATTCATGATGGTAATGTCAAATAAATAAATATATCTTCATTGATGTCTTAGCTCACTACCTGGCACATATCCACTAAGTAGAATAAAATTTCACAATATTAGGATACAATGATGTGGACTTACACCTTCATGGATTGAATGGAATTCATAGGAAATCCATAAATCAAGGCATCAAGAAATACACCTATATTAAAACACGATACATATGTCAGCTTGTGGCTATTAACCTTTTAAAATTTCATAAAATCATACATAAATGTTCGAAACAAAATATCCATTACCATAATATGTCACATCTTTCCATGTTGTGATTCTCATAAGTAATAATCTCAATGACGATGATATTATATCTATCGAGGATTAAAATAAATCCACAATCGATTTATTTATAATTTAATAAAATTAAAATTATGTGTTTAATAAATTATAGATTATATAATTATATAGTAGTTCTACCATGAAGCAATTCTTAGTTTTCTTAATCTTATTCCATTGGAACATCTTGACATTGTTTTTACATTTGAGTAATTAGATCATTAAACTTCTATTTTCTTTGACAAATGATCCACTAGAATGAATTATATCTTTCATTACATGCATCTATTTTTATGGAACAATTCTCTAAACAATATCTCCAATAATAAAGAACATTCGACTAATTCAGTATAACATTCAATGTCCTGAATGAAAAAATCATTGAATGGGGATTTTAAGGACCTAATGAATGTATTGAATTTTATATCATGATTAATAACAAAATCAAAGTCTTACCATGAAATAAATTGGAATGTTTCTCATATGTAACTAAAAATCCATTCTCATTATCCTTGAGTTCCAATAATTATTTTTTATTTATAGTATAATGGTTATATAGATTATAAATTTTGATAAATATTTTATTGAACACTTGTATATCCATTGACCTAGACTTATCATTTGGATTAATACTCTTATATCTAATAATTTTTCTTTGACTAATATGTCTAAAAATATTTGTCCAGAGTGGCATTATATTTGTCAAAATAATGAAATTTCAAAAATATTTTTTTAACCTTGTCAACCAATTGTTCATTAATACATTGATATAATAATCTCAAAATGAATGATAATCATTGTAGAACTAAGCACCAATAAACATTTTTCTCATTAATTTGCGATGTTATAAACTCCATATTGTTCATGTTATTATTTATTGAGTGGGGGAGTGGATAAGTTATACTATGAGTTTTTGAACTCTATCTCACAATAAATTTGAAATATCTATCTAGAGATTATTTTATTTTCGATCAATTTTTTAAATTACATACTTGATTCATCTAACTTACCACCATCTTATAATATGTAAAATGATTGTGAGGATAAATAAAATATAATTCTCTAATTAATTGATAAAAAACATATGAATTATTTCTTAGATAAATATTACCTGAAATTATGAAATAATATTGTTCAATATATATTGGGTTTGCTATCATACCATGTTTTTAAATAAAATAAATCATACTCTAATAAAATATTTAACTATATATAAATCAAAAAAATAAATAATTCATATATATAATATTACCTATCATGATATTGAATTTTTCGTTATCTTTGAATATTATGCTTACAGGGAAACATTAGTACATATAAAAATATATATTTTTTTAAATCATTTTTTATAGTCCCCTATATAGTTATAATAATATTTTTATGATGTGTGATCACTATGAAATATAAATCAATGTCATGATTTAATTCAAAATCTTAGTTATGTGATTAATAATTGATTTATATAATATAAATATATCAAGTTAGTACGTGAAAGACCATAATAATCATCATTATTAAGATGAATATCTCAAGAATATGGAAATAATAGGGTTTTAGAATAAAATATGTTATATATATTGTAATGATACATCAAATATATAATTCAAGTATTACTTAATTGATAAAATAACAATGTTGGTTCAGGTTCCTTACCTCTTACCCTTATATAGTATCTCATAAGATAAAATTATGATGAAATCTAATATAGAGATGTATAATTAGAAGAAATGTTATTAAATTTTTATTTCAAAAAAAATTACATGTATCACATTGAATTAAAATGATAGTACGATTAAGTAATAATCATTATAATTTAATTTTATGTCAATATCATATCATTTTTTGGGAATTTATATAATAAATTTCATAATATTTCTTCTAAATGCGTTAAATGATTATTAACATTGTAAATATCAACAAAAAAATTTAACAGGTTATTTAGATTATTATATTACTTTTTTACCCGATGATGGGAATTTTTGTTGGAATAAAAGTGTTTTGAGTAACATTTTTTAAAATTTAAATAATTAATTATGTAAACACATGAGAAAAATGTTTTTAAGTTATTTTGGGAAATTATTATTTACAAAAAAATATTACAATATAAAACAAGCACTACCTACCACTAACTCTTAAATGAAACATTTAATAATGTATCCAATGTTTTTAGTGATATATGATATTGAATTTATTATATTTTTAGTTAAATTAAATAATTAATTAATTTTCATAGACATGTTTATTTATGTTTATATGAAACCATAATTTTTAAGTGAATGTATTCAACACAAAATTATTCAAACCATGAATATTTTATTTATTTTTTATTAATTTATTGGTTTGAATTAGTTCGATTCCAAGAACGTATTTAAGATCTAAATATTGTGTCACTAACGTTTTAATTCACTGTGCACATCATTTTAGGTGTTTAGAATATAGAGATAATAGATGGTTGAATTGGTTTTCTCTTATAGGTAGTGGTTTATAAAAATTTTCATCAATTTATTTACATTTCCATAGTAATTATTCATAACTCTTGTTAAATTTTAAAAATATTTATATTTTTATTTAAATAAATTGTTTATGATTTTTCTAATAATTAAAATTTGTAATTATCATCTAGAAAATATATAAAAGTCATTATCTATTTTTGAAATTATACTTGTTTTGGATATATTATAAAAAAATCAATGTTAGACAAATATATCTTTATTTAATTAATAAAATTATGAACATAGTAAATATATATACAATATATATATATATATATATTATGTGACAAAAGATCATCTTCAGCAAGCTCATGTATACTGAATTGGTGGGGAAACTATTAGAGTTTTCATGTTCACAAGGAAATGATGTAGGTAATATGTTAGTATGTGGGAAAGATGGTGGTTTTTAAGATATTAGTGGGGGAATATCCAGAAGGATTTTGGTATTACGACATGATATATGTTATGTTGTGATATATGTAATATGGGACAACTAACAACACATGGTGGTTTTTGAAAAGAGATTTAATAGGGATGGAATCCTACATGATTACTAACACCACATGTGATATTCATGTAGCAAGAGTTTTCTGTAAGGAATACCTAAGGTTCTGTGACGATGTTAAGGTGGTGTGATGGTTGAATATTTAAATTCTTATGATCATTGTAACATCGGTGTTGATGAATGTAGTGTACATTTTGTTGTATGTTTGGTATTTTTTTGTGAAAATATAGGAGAGGAAGAATTTTGGTGAAATTAAGGAAATAGGTTAGGATAATGATTGTTCTTTATAGGAATAACTAAGAATTCCAACTACCCAGACTCTAAAATCATTGTAAATGGGGGAGCCTACCCTTGGGTAGTTAGGTAGACAAAAGGGTAGAACAAATAAGGTTAGCCTATCCTAAAATCATGAGGTTCCCCAAATAGAATGTAATATATATATATATATATGTCAAATCTATAATTATATTATCATTATACTATTATAAATTTAATTTTAAAGTGTTTTCATGCATTTGTATATATGTATGCTTGTATTTGGAAACATAAACATATCATTTTTCAATATTATTTGATTTTGATAAGAGATAGTCCAATTGATCATTTTTTTAAAATTAATGAGGATGGTGATAATTTCAGGTATGTTTAGGTTTTTTTATAGGATTTAGTAAATTAAATTTTATTGAGCACGGGTATAAACATTGATCTATCCTAAAAACGAAGATGATTCCTCAAGGTTGATATAAAGATATTTTTAACATTAAAAATGATTTTGATTTTTTATGGAAACTGTAAATAATATTATCTTGTAACAATTATAATTTCTTAAAATATAGTATGTGAGAAATAAAAATAAGTTTTCTTCCATGTAAGGGAAAAATTATTTCACTTTAATTTTAGACGAGGAAACACATTATACAAGATAAAGAAATTTACATCCATTCCATTTTTCAATATAAAATCAAATAAATTGACAATGAAATATATAGAAAATATATTAAAAATAGTTCCTTTTAATCAAAAAATAAAATCACAGAAACCATCAAATTATCCTATAGATATTTAATCACCGAGAAGTTATATCTTCTAACTATACATGATCAATAAATAAAATTAGAAATAGTTTTTTGAGGCCAAATAATTATCTGGACAATAGAATCAGTTAAAAAGGGATGGAAACAATAAAACATGATGTGATCCCACTAGAATATAGAATCATTAATACGTTATAAAACATATATAAAAACACCCAAGGCATGAAAACCACACAACTAGAATCTCTAGTTACCATGAACCACATTCGGTTTTAATTATAATAATTGAAAAAAATATATATGATAAACGCCCATCAAACTGAAATATAGTCATGATATACCATGATATCAACAATCAAATTGATCTATGATCGATAATTAGTGGTACGATAAAATGGGGGTCAACATGATATGATAGAGGTGGTATCTAATAATTGGTGAAATATAAGATAACCATTAGTACAAAATACAAAATTGAAGAAAAAGTGATGTGAACATCAAATTCATAATTTGAAAAAAAAAATTATAAAAAATAAAACACATCACATAACCAATAAAACCAAATTACTCAATCACTCTAGTTTAGAAATGGAGTTTCTTTCATGGAGAGGAGTTTCCAATATAGCGACCCAGCCTTTTCTTACATTACAATTAAATTGTTTCAAAGATAAACTACATAATAGTATTACACATAGTGGATCCAAAGGTTTAGTGTCTTGGGAAAACTTGGACCATACATAACAAATACAACATCATGAATAATCATTCATTTAATTTCTTCTTTTATTTATTCTTATTGGCACTTGTCCTCTACTTAGTACATGTAGCCACCTGAGGTAATACATCAAAAGGGGGTGAGCTAAAAGCCCAGTAAGAGGATAGATAATAACAATATATCATGGGTTGAGAATAATCATAACATAGTCAAAAGATCATGAAAATGAGAGGATCATAAATAATATACTTGAAGTGTGGCAATGCATAAAAATGAAACATCATGTCTTAGTGGTTAACTACCACACATACTTGTGAACCAACCTAGCATCTTCTTCACACATCATTTCACATTTAATAATTATATTCATCACTTTACCCAATGCATTGGAGTGATAAATAATTCCGGGCGCACCCGTCACATTTAAACATTCATATTGCGCTATATAATTCTGGGTGCACCCGTCACATCATAACATTATCATTTATCATGCATTCCAAAATGATCATATAACATAAATCAACATAATTAACCAATTAAAAGTAATTGGTTTCATCTCATAATAACACATTCATAAGATTTGGGTTCCCAAAAAAAGGGAACAACATTCTTGATACAAGAACCATCAACCTTGAATGAGAGGTTAAAGGTGTGTTCTTGAAAGAAGAGTTCTGTTAGAATACATTTTGATGGACATAATAACCAGTGACAAAGATGTATATCCCAGAAAAGAAAAGGCAATGAAGAAAATATTATCTTTGAAGAGTAACCATATCAAAAAAGGAGTGTAAGAGGGAGACCCCGAATCAAGAAAATTGGGTTCGAGATTTCCCCTTACCTTGTACCCGAATGCCTCCTTCTCTTTAATGTCCTCTTAAATATTCCTCTTGAGATCCTCATTAAGGAAGCTAGTCTTGGTCTTTTGATGAGACCAGAAGCATTTAGACATGGGGGACGTGCTAGGGAATATTTTTGGGTAGAGTTTAGAGAAGTCTTGGAGCTTGAGAGGTTTGAGGAAATGAGGGAGTGAAGGGTGGATTTTATAGTGAAGGGGAGAGGGGCTTCCTTAATATAAAATTCATTAGTTTATTAATTTTTCCTAAGACAAGGAATAGTGAGTCTTGGATGACCAATAATTGTAATTTTATAATGTAATCCCGATCCATGTGGGCTTACATCAGCAGAACATCATCGATGACTCAAATAATACATTATTTAGCATTTATTGTGAATTATCGGATTCTAGCATTCATAAAAAATTCATGTATCTCAGAAAAATATCAAAAATTTACCCCCACCATTTTTCGATGTGTAGAATCAAATAAAGAAGTCCTTTTTTCAAAAATAATTTTCTAAATATTATTAATTTAATATTTAATTAAAATCATAATTTACTAAAAAAACAATTTTTATGATTAAATCTGATTTTATAGTTCGTTCAAAAATTAAGTAGGGTCTTATAAAATTATCTAAAAACTATTAGATATTGATTCAATAATTTATTAGTACATTTCAAGGAAATAAATATTCTTTTACACTAATTAATTATTTATAATTAATTATTTATGACTTATAAAATACCAAAAACGTTTACTAGGGTCAAATTGTCACTTTCTGAGAAGTCTAAATTTTATTTTATTATTCATAGGAAATGTTACTCTTATTTACTATTCATAAGGTTCATATTACTATTCATAAGGGTAGGTTACTATTCATCAAAAATTATTATCGTTTCATTAGTCTCCAAAAATCATCCTGAAGACAACCGTGAATGTCGGATTTTCAAAATTCCAAACATAGAAGTGACAAAATTATTTTTAAAGGATACTTACCACATAGTAGTTCATTTTGTTGTGTATTCATGTAATTTTATGACATATTTATAATAAGGAAATTACCATTGAAAAAAATTGGGTTGTTACATTCTTCCCCCCTTAAGAAATTTCTCCCTCGAAATTTCACTTTACAGAAACATGTGAGGGTACTTATCCTTCATTGCCTCTTCTGGTTCCCACCATTTTCTAAAATAGAAAAGGTTAGAAAAAAAAAGTAAACAAGTCATGAATAACATTACAATTTATACCAATAACATAACATATTGGATCCGTAGGTAAATATTCTTGTGTGCATATTTGTACTTAGTCTCATGTTGTAGATTCTCGCTAGGGTTCACTAATCCTAATTCCCAAATTAACTAAACCATTCCTCTCATACAAACTATAGAGACCCGGAATTTTCTTACATTACTATTACATCGTTTCAAATATAAACAACATAATAATAATACACATAGAGGATTCAAAGGTTTTGTGTCTTGGGAAAACTAGAACCATACATAAAAAATACAACATCAATCATAAACATTCATTTAATTTCCTCTTCTATTGCTTCTTATTGGATCTTATCCTCATCTTAGTACATGTAGCCAACTAAGGATATACATCAAAAGAAGGTGAGCTAAAAGTCCAGTAATTGGATAGATAAGAACAATATATCATGGGGTGAGCATAATCATAACATAGTCAAAAGATAATGAAGATGAGAGGAGCATAAATAATAGACTTGAAGTGTGGCAATGCATAAAAATGAAACACCTTGTCTTAGTGGTTAACTACCACACATACTTGTGAACCAAGCTAGAATCTTGTTCACACTTAATTTCAAATTTACTCATGATATTCAACACATTACCCAATGAATTGGAGTGCTATATAATTCAGTGTGAACCCGTCACATTTAAACATTCATATTGCACTATATAATTTCGGGCGCACCCGTCACATCATAACATTATCATTTATCATGCATGCCAAAATGATCATATAACATAAATCAACATAATGAACCCATGAAAATTAATGGGTTTCGTCTCATAATAACAAATTAATAAGCTTTGGGTTCCCAAAAGAAAGAGGGAACACCATACTTGATACAAGAACCATCAACCTTGAATGAGAGGTAAAAGGTGAGTTCTTGAAAGAAGAGTTCTTTTGGAAAACATAATGATGGACATAAAAAACAGTGACATACATGTATATCCTAGAAAATAAAAGCCAATGTTGAAAAAATGATCCTTGAGTAGTAACCATATCAAAAAAGGAGTGAGAGAGGGAGAACATGAAGGAAGAAAATTGTGTTCGATATTTCCCCTTACCTTGTACCCGAATGCCTCCTTCTCTTTAATGTCCTCTTAAATCTTCCTCTTGACATCCTCCTTATGGAAGCTATTCTTGGTCTTTTGATGAGACCAGAATCTTTTGGACGTGGGGAGGTGCTAGGGAAGATGTTTGGGCAGTTTTTAGAGAAGGCTTGGAGCTTGAGAGGTGTGAGGAAATGAGGGAGTGAATGGTGGCTTTTATAGTGAAGGGGATAAGGGTTTCCTTTATATAAAATTCATTAGTTTATTAATTTCCCCTATGACAAGGAATAGTGAGTCTTGGATGACCAATAATAGTAATTTTATAATGAAATCCCGAACCATGTAGGCTTACATCATCAGAACATCATCGATTATTCAAATAATACATTATTTAGCAGTTATTGTGAATAATCGGATTCTACTATTAATAAAAAATTCAAGTATCTCAGAAAAAGCTAAAAAATTTACCACAACCATTTTTCGACGTGTAGAATCCAAAAATGAAGTTCATTTTTAAAAAATAATTATCTAAATATTATTAATTTAATATTTAAATAAAATCATAATTTAATAAAAAAACACTTTTAAAGATTAAAACTGAATTTATGGTTCTTTAAAAAATTACCATGGGTCTTATAAAATTATCGAAAAACTATTAGACATTGTTTCAATAATTTATGAGTAAATTTCAGGGAAATAATTATTCTTTTAAATTAATTAATTAATTATAATTAATTATTTATGACTTATAAAATACCAAAAACGTTTACTAAGGTCAAATTGTCACTTTCTAAGATGTCTAAATTTTATTTTCTTATTCATAGGTAATGTTACTCATATTTAATATTCATAAGGGTCATATTAATATTCATAAGGGTAGGTTACTATTCACCAAAAAATATTTTTGTTTCATTAGACTCCAAAAACCATCTTGAACACAATCGTGAATGTCAGATTTTCAAAATTCCAAACATAGAAGTGACAGACTTATGTTTAAAGGTTACTTATCACTTATTAGTTCATTTTGTTGTGTTTTCATGTTATTTTATGACATATTTATAAGAAGGGAATTTCCATTTAAAAACTTTGGGCCGTTACATCCAAGGGTGGCAACTTATTTTTAATCTATTATGGTTTATGTTTACAATACCACAATATATCCATAAATGGGGATATATTATCACTATAAATGAGTTATTAGTAAGGCAAATTTCGTCTATATAAATCCATGGATGTAACGATTATGTATTGCATTCCGGATTAACCTCTTATATAAGGGAGATAACAGAAAATAAGCATTGTGTGAGTAGATAAAGTTATGAGAGATAAAAAAATTGGAAAATAACATCCATTATTATAAAACCCAAATTTTATTTTATATTTGGAGAAATGAAAATGGAAGCATAAAACAATAAAATTTAATCCCTATTTTTAGGAACAATTATTTGGATGATTTTATAATGTGATTAGTTATATGGTTAGTGATATGTTATATGAAATTAAATGTTAATATTATATTATTTTTATAGAAGTAAAATAATTTAATATACTAGATAAATTAGGTCTCCATTAAGGGTTTTATTATATATAGAGAAATATGATTATGTCTCAAGTTGTTTTAGATAAATTTACATGATACATATCATATAAAAACAAACATATTAGGTAAATAAATTCACTAAATAATGCAGGTCACCAAACATAGTGATTGTGACCTTTATAGGACACTATAAAATTAGATAAGATTGTATATTATTTAATCAATGGATTATAATATGTTTTGGAAATTTTTATATTAAATAGAAAGGATACTATATATTTTCACTATATGCTTGTTTTTCTTTTACCTTTCAGCAAAATCTATATGGATTCTATTATTCAAGGTTATTTCTATTTGATATTGTATAGTAGATGGTCAGCTTACAAAACTGTGGAATGATTTAGTCAAAGTCACATGATGGTTTATATAAATATTGAGAGTCACTTTGGGCTTATGGTTTCAATGAATAAACATGCACATAGAAAATGGAAAAAAATTAAAA
This sequence comes from Viscum album, assembly GCA_963277665.1. Lineage (NCBI taxonomy): Eukaryota > Viridiplantae > Streptophyta > Magnoliopsida > Santalales > Viscaceae > Viscum > Viscum album. The sequence continues at coordinate 1,304,652,503 of OY728141.1, forward strand.
AATCTGTGGAAGGATCTATATTTATAAAATAGTGGGTTTTCAGGGTTAACGTATAGTTTGTATACATTTAATCAAAACCATCAGAGGTTCTAATTCTTAGGTAGTTTCATCAACATCGTTGGAAAATGGTTTTGTAAACTAGTTATCCCAACCTATAATCAACCTAGTTTTATTAAATGTTGAAATTTAAATAATTTCCACATAAAAGTTTTACAATTCCCCATCAAATTTCTTCTCCCACATTCAATTTTGTTTAAAGTGTCTACCAAGGAAGAGTTATATTTTCCTCTACCATATTTTTTTGTCATATACCATTGTATCGAGAGAGTTATCTCTTTCTATATCATTATTAACCACTTTATCTCTATTCACTCCTCATTATCCCTTATTTTTGTGTCTCCCATGAACCATACAATCCATGCGGATCATGTAGTGGTTGTGGTGAGATTACTCATTAAGGTTTTTCTTATTAGGGCTAGAGAAGGTCCATTTTTATTTTCAATGGTTGTTTCGTATCAAAAGACATTAGTTCCAGCTCATTTTTTCTTGCGTTTATTAGGTTGTGGTTGGTGTTCTTTTGGATTCCCCTATAATGAATTATATAAGTTTCTTCTTTTAAAATGATTTATTATCAATTTATAAGAAAATTTCATGAAACTTTCGGAATTAAATTAGATTTAATATTGATTTTGGACTTGGAATGAATATAACATATTCCATCTGTTGGGGACTTTTTGGAGTGGCCCTTTTCAATTTTTTAATGATTTAATATGTTTTAATAGAGAAAATGATTTTTGTGGGAATCATAGGTTTGATTAAAAAAATTACTGGGTTTATGGACTTGTCAAGGACCTCTATCACATAAATAATGTTTTTATGTTCTCAATTTTCATTCATAAAAGGATATAAATTATATAAAACTGTCTTAAATTCCATATTCAATTACCAATATAAGTGCGATATTTTAAATATTATTTTTCGAAATAACAGAATATTATTTAAATTCCCATTAACACGGTTGAGACAATTGGATTTTATGGTGTAGTGGAATTTTATAAACAATGAATTATGGTGTTATAATTTTTTTTAGCACTGATTAATTTCTAATGTGATGATGTTACTTATTTTTAAAATAAATTTTTGGAAGTGGTTTGGTTTCCATATTAACATTCATGTTTTTGTATAAAAATTGTTCTTAAAACAAATTTTAAATAATTTTTTAAAAAATTTCAAAAATGTCATGGTATATTAAGTAAATTTTAAAAAACCCAATTGAAATTATTTATTGAGGTTGTTTATAAATTAATGTTTCCCATAATTAATCACCATGTGTTTTTTTCTCCCATTTTAGCAGGTGATCCCATTATATTATTTCATTATATTAAAGCATCTTACCATGAAATGATTATGTATGGATGTGAAAGGTGTTATTTATATTGATGGTGTAATTGGTAAGGAGAGGTTTAATTTCAAATGATTATAATTTTTAATGTGATAAAATATTTTTAATTTTTTAAACATATTTTATGAAAATTTATTGATTATATAAGAGAGTAGAAGAGATCCAAATAAAGGAAAAAAATAGTGTTGAGTGAACTACTTAAGGTATGACCTAGTCTGATTTAGTGAGATGGGGGGATGTTTTCATTAACATAGAATATATTGTAATATTAAAGGGTTTCTTATGATTCTCTAATAGTAATTTAGTATGGTGATTTCCATAGTACATTGTGGATGTTACCAGTTATATAGAATCAGAAAATGTTCCTCATTGTTAGTTCAGTATATGGATACATAAATTATTGTATAATATTATTGATTCTAAGGAATTTCATTAGATTATTTGGGGTATTTAATTATTTATTATTTAAATTGACCATATTTTTTGGACACATGAAACCATTATTTGGTTATTCAATTGTATTATAATTCATTGAAACAATTTTGTCTATTTATTCTTGTGTCCCATTATGAGTGGATTTTCTCCATTCAAATATAATTTTAATTAATTCAAGATTTCTATTTTATGAAGTATATGGGTTGAATATTTGTTAGGTATTATTTAATAAATGTGTTTCAATGAGTCTTATATGAAATTGTAATTTTAAAGAAATTTTTTAGAAGAGAGTAAATTACTGATTTGATCTATTTTTTATTATTTTAAATTTAATATTTCTTTGGTATGAATCTATTTATCCAATGGTTTAACCATATTTTTTTATTTTATAAAAGGTAGGGTTTTTAATATAAGAAACTAACATTCTATTATAAATATTATATTAATAATGTGGAAACCCCTATCACATATATATATATTCAACTTGGACATTAAGAACTATATTAAGAAGTGTGTATATAGAATCAGTGGGTTGTATCCTATTGAAATTCTTAGATCATGCTTATATTTCTTTTTAATGATAGGTGTATAATTATTTTATGTTAATTTTATTTTGGATAGTCTTTGGATGGACGATTATATGTAATGAGGGACTGGGTCCCCTAATATTGATGTTAAAGTTTTTTGGGTTCTGTTTATTTTTTTCTTTTATTTCCAGTTTTTGTTTTGACATTTCTTTCATGTTTTTTTTTTCACCCCCTATGTTTTTATTCCCTTTTTTATCCTTATGTGTATTTTTATTATTATTCTATATCCGTATTATTATCATTATGTTTCTACTACTTATATATTTTACAAATATATCTCAAGGATAAATAATTCCAAAACAAAATTCATAATAACCAAGAAAACGTTTCCAATATCTGGGGACTGGGAATAACATTAATTCTATGTTGAGGGATTGTTCTATTATTCATTTATGTGAAAAAACAATCTAGTTTGTTAGAAAATTATATTAGAGGCTAGTTTTATTTTTTGTGATCTTAGTTCTTGATATCACTTTTTTATTAAGTAGGTGTGCCGTGAAAATATTTTGTTATAAATTTTTTAGGACACAAGTGGTTACTCAAGAGTGAAGGATAAAACACCACCATATATTAAGACACATGAATTTTCATGGGAATCATGATTTTTATTTTTATAAATGAATTTTAATTTAATAATGTTATATGTTTTGATGATCATCATGATATTATATGAGTATCCATGGGTGTGGTTTTCTTGTTTTGGGATGGGAATAGATTTTGGATTGGTGGCCTGATGTTGGTTTGCAGAACCTAAATAAATATGTTGTGACCAAACATATAATATTTAAAATATTAATGGGATTATTTTATTTATATAAAATGGATTGTAAAACCATTTTGTTGGGTAAATCGTAGTGATACCTCAAATTTTAACTATTTTTTATACCTCATTTATGGAATTTCTAGTTTTGGTTAATTAACCTTATTTGTCCTAGGATATGTCGATCAGATATTTGTTTTAGATTTTGGGTTCCACATGTTTTGGTTGATTTTTGTGTGAAATTATTTCCATATAATTGTAAGAATTTTTTAATGATGATTTTAGGTATGAAAAATAATATTTTTTACTTGTTTATAAAATGGAAATTTTTTTTCAGGATGTGTTTTCGATTCTATATTTGGTTTTGAATTTTTTTAAATTTTTTATAAAATATATATTAAATTTTTTTTCAAACTCCCTTATTATTTAATAGTAAAGGTATTTTTTAACCTCTTTGGGTTTGTTTGTAGCTATAACAGTTTTCAAATTTTAAAAATAAATTGGTATGTGATTTGGTTTGTTTTAGAAAATGGTCTTTGAGGAGATCTACTTGGTTCTTGTTTTGAAAATATAAATTTGTTCATTAATAATGGGTAAAATGTATTGATATTCCCTTAGGTAATTGAAATTTTTAATAGAGTAAAATGATTTCAAGTGGTTTCATTCCATTAAAACCACATGTGATTATAGAAAATGGGGTTTTATTCTCAAGAGAGTGTGGTCATATGCAATAGAATGAGACTTTATAATGTTTTCTCCATGTTTCTTTTTTTTATTTTTTCACTCAATTCATAAAATAAATTGTTTTTTTATATTGGAAAAAATAAATGAGGTGGTTAAATGTTTTACATTATATAAAATATTAATTCCAAAATGTTATTTAGTAAAATTTAAGTGTGGCCATATTTTTCTTATTCGAGGTTCCTTCCAAGAGTATAAAAGGTGATTTATGTTTTGATACCCATTTTGAGAACGAATTAGGGTCATTAAAATATTGATTTTTAGGATACAAACCTATATGGGAAATTTTTTGGTTTGTTTCATAATTTTATGTAGGCTGGTATATTCTTTATATGACATGATGGATTTTTTAATGATTAATGGTCAGTGAGTTTAGAGCCTTATAACATTGAGGTGGATTTTTATTGATGTGATACATGGGTGCCCTTTTGGTTACTCTTGATTGAGGTTATTTTTGTTTTAAAATATTTATAATTCATGTTATTTAATCCTTGAATAGATGGTTTATTGATGTTAGACTTCTGGTAAAGTCAATGAATAGGTTTTGATTCATTTATTTTCATGTAGATAGTCTTGGGGTGTGATTCTAGTGTCTAGAATCTATAAATAACCTATTGAGACTATGTACTATTTAGTGTTAATATATATTGAGTTCGGTTTACCACGAGGGGGATACCACGACATTACCTCCTAGTTAGAACATTCATTTAGGTATATGATCTATTGTCGAATCCCATATATTTCTTTTGATTAAGGCGTGTATATGATTGATTAATGTTTTTGAAATTATGAGATGAATTTTATTTTTGATATATTTGAGTGACCATTACTTCATTGTTTAAAAATTTGTTGTTTTATTTAGATATAAGAGTTTGGGACACATTGGTGAACTGATCTTATGGTTTTGGGATGATTGTTAGCTTGGAGGTCTCCCTCACAATTTTGAGTGATGCTTCAATTTAGAGTAGATATTGGTTGTGGATATCCATAGTTGTTGTAGTATTATTTTTATTTGTTTTTATAACATTACTAGTCTTATAACCTATCATTGTAGTGGAGGTCATCATTTTTTCCCAATACGGAGAAAATATAATTGGCAGGGAGGCCCCATTGTGTAAAACATTGTATATAGTACCTTGGTGTCTATTTGATAGTGGATAATTTCTGATATTATATGATTTTTTGGTGTATTATTCTTGGTTATTAAGGATATATCTTTGAAATGTTTGTTTATTTTAGTTTTGAAGCCATTATTACTTTGGGATTGTTTTGTGGAATTACACCCAGATGTTTCTGTATTCATTTTCCCTTAATTACAATATTGAAAAAGCACTATATCGGGAAAGACTATTTCACTGAGGACGAGGGAGAATTGTGACACTTAATAACCATTATTATATTTTATTTCATATTATTCTATTTATTATGGTAACATTATATTTTTGAGATATTTTTTGAATGAATTATGTCTTTGTAAATTTTCTATGTTTCCAAGGTTTTTAGGGAATGTTGTGGGGAAATGGGATTTAAATTACAAGAGGAGGTTCTCAATTGTTTTGGGGTAACATATAGTTCTCCTAGATGGTTATCACATGGATTTATCTAAATAATGTGTGGGATAAGTGAATGTAGATGAACCTCAAGGGATGTATTGGTAATTGGGATTGAATTTTACATGGTTTGTAGAAACTATTTAAAATTTTATTTTTTGGATACATAAATATAACATAGGTATTTTTTAATGTTAAAATCATTGTTTCTAATGAATTTGGCCAACATATTTGAGTTTTTCCTTTTTATAATGTTCTATAATTTTGGTTGATACAATATTTCATAAATAGTGATGCCATTTTTACCATAACAAAATTAATTTATATATTAAATTTTGTGGTTTGCATCCTTTGATTTTTAACCTTACACATCATCCCCCTAATTCAATAAGGTATGGGTTGAATTCTTAAGAAGAAATCTCTCTTTCTTCAACAAATTTTGATGGATTTCAAAATTTGTTTCAAGAGGATTATCTCATTGTAAATCCTTCTAAACCCATAATATCCTCAATATCACTATTTACAAAAACATTTAGTTTCCTTCAAGAAAACTAAGCTCTATGGGGCTCAAAATTATTATTTAGATGACTCTAATCAGGTCGTTCCATTTGTTATAAGTTGAGAAGAAGCTTTTCTAGCATGGATGGATGTTCACCATCATTTGTGACAACATAAAACACATTCTTGCTTGTATCTCTAGTGTTGATGTATTTTTTATTTTAGTTACATTTTCCTTCATATTTTAAATTTAGTACATGTTTGAAAAGGTTTCTTATTAATTTAGATTCATATTTGAGGCATGTAGTAGTTTTTGTTTAAAAAACTCAAATGGTATTTCCACTTGCATAGATTTTTAATATTAAAAATGTTCGTTATATTTTATAAGTGACTCTTTTAATGTAATATTACTATTTTAAAATGTTTTCATACATAATAAAATTATTATGGAATACCCCTTTTCATTTTATATGTATTAATTTTTTTTACAAATATGAAATTTAACTATTTCACATTTGAATTGTTTGTTAATCTAATGCTTGTATATATTAATGATATGTGAATTTATTGATTATTTTTAGATATTGGTTTAATTTAATATATCATGGGTATTATATTAAAGTAAATTTAAAAAAACTATGGTTTATGACCACTATTCCAATTAAATTCATTTATACTATTCGGTATTATAGTGGTCTAAATTATTTTAAAAAATGATTTATTGTTTTATAAATTAGTTCATGAATAAATTTCTTTCAAAAAAATGATTTATTATTATAACAAGTAATTTATTATTTTTTTGTGTTTTAAAATGGGATTATATTTTTTGTTTCATAAATTATTTTGAAATGATGTTTTAATTATTGTTTTAAAATTTTCTTAAAATGTTTGGGATTCTGAATAAAATTCTGAAAAATCCCAACAGGAACCTCAAGTAATTTTGACTATAAATATGTTTTAAACTCAATTGATCCCCATGTGTTTGTTATACCCTTTTTTATAGTGACCCCATTTGGTATGTGCTTTATATTGTAGAATCGTTTCATTAAATATATAATCATTGATATAGAAGGTTTTTTTTTGTTTTGAGGATATATGAGTTGATGGGATGTTTAGTATCAAATTGTTAATGTTGTGTTTATAGTATTATCAACTATTTCATTGGTTATTCACTTCTATTTTTTAAATTTCATGGTCATACTATGTGACTTTTAGGGATTCAAATAAGAGAAATCCATAGTGTAATTTTTTTTCTACGGTTGTGAGTTAGTAAGAATGAGTGAGTAGATGAGATGATTATATGGACATAAAATGTAGTAATAGTGACCAAGGTTTCTATTATGACCCCAAAATTACAATGACATAGTGTTTTATATAGGTATTCAAAAACATGATAGTTTCAATAGTTCCATACTATATTCTTTATCAATAGTTCCAAATCTAGATACATAATTCATAAAATGATTAAAATGACTCCTTGGGCCATCTAAAACACTACTGAGAATTTATTTCTTGGTTGGCTGTATTCCCCATTTTAATTTTACACATGGTTACATTATTTAATGGTATATTTTATTTTTATCAATTAATTCATATTTATGAATTTGTATCATCATGTTTGTTTTTATTATTTCATTCATTTCATATTTTAAATGATTTGAGTGTAATCATTTAAATAGTAAATGGTTTGAATATTTCATAAAAATCATTTGAAAAACTATCTTCCATGTAGAGATTTATAGAAAAATTGTTTTAAAAAAATACATCAAAAAAGGTATACATAATTTTTTTCCTTGTTTTTATATACCCTAATTCCTTGATTAGAAATACTTTCTTAATGTTTTTAACCAATATTGTATTTATTTAATAAAAAGGTACATTCTAAAAATGTGTAAGTAGAATGTTCCTTCATACATAATATCTAGGATTTGATGTCCACAAATTTTAATATCATTTTCACACCATTACATTATAAAATAAATTACGAATATATTTATATAGTTTTGGTGGGTAGAGAATGAATAGGTTATTTTCGTCATACCCCTATAGATATTTTAATTTCTCTAATCAATTTTTTTTTCTTTTTCTTTGGTTTGGGTTGGTCTATTGTTGGATGATGGGATGTGTTGAGTAACTTGGGGTTACTAGTTATGATGTTAGAGTAATTAATATTATATTACTACCGTTCTTTCACCATGGGATGTTTTATAATCATTTTATTCTAGTATGTTTATTTTTATATGCATTCACTATGTTTTTATATCGATTGTTTTTCTATGTATGGATTTTTATTTATTATACCATGCCTAGTTGTTCATTAATTTTTCCTATTACCTTTTCAATTTATGTATATACTTGAGGGTGAAATAAATTCAAACCAGTATTCTAGATACCCCAGATGTCATTTCCTGATTATATGGATCAAGAAATACCTTTAAGCCTAGTGGAAGCTTATGTTAGGTGAGTGTTTAGGTGTTAAACTGATCTATTTTGTTATAGTTATAGTTGGAATGGAAAACAATACGACCATACTTTTAGTGTTTTTCATCTATTTCACTCAGTTATATTGTAATATCATATACATGGATAAAGGGAGTAACATAAATGGTTACTCATTTTGTGAGAGAAATACATCTCATATATTCAATGATATGAATATAAAACATCCAATTCATATGGGAGTACCATTAATGTGTGTGGTTGACCATCATGTTTCATATAGAATTTTTTTTAATTTAATGAAACTAGAGTATCTTTAAAAATACACCCAAAAAACAATGGGTATCTCACCATGACTTCTACCAAACACGCACCATGAAATTGTGTTCATTTTCTAGAAAACCAATATAATTTTTCCCTTTATATCCATTCCATGGTGTGGGAATACTACAAATTATGTCATGAAATTGGTGTATGATACATGATGGTATGATGGGGAGTAAAATTCAAATTTATATTGAGAGAATAAATAAGATATATTGTTAATTTAATGACCCAATGTTTTTCAATGGAAATTCACTTCTTATAAATATTTCATAAAATCAAATTAAAACACAAAATAATTATCTACTTAGTGCTAAGTGACCTTTAAACATAATTTTGTAGCCTCTAATTTTGGATTTTTAAAATCCAACATACACTATTGGGTTCAAGATGATTTTTGGGGTTTAATAAGAAAAACGTATTTTTTGGTGAATAGTAACCTACCCTTATGAATATTAACATACCTTTATGAATAGTAGTATTACCCTTATGAATAGTAAAACGTCCAAATTAATTGTATACTTACCCGTGAATATTTAAATAAAATTTAGGCATCTTAGAAAGTGACAATTTGACCATAGTAAATGTTTTGGTATTTTTGTAGGTCAGAAATAATAAATAATAAATTATTAATTAATTTAAAATAAATGTTATTTTCTTAAATTATTTTCATAAATTAAAAAATCTATGTCTCCATGTATTTAGATAAATTTATAATACCCAACGTAATTTTTTAAAGCATTATAAAATCAGTTTTAATTTAAAAACTGTATTTTTCAAGTAAATTATGATTTTATTTAAATAATAAATTAATCATATTTAGAAAATTATTGTTAAAAAATGGACTTCATTTTTGGATTATTCACTTTGAAAATTTGTTGGGGTGAAATTTTGGGATTTTTCTGAAATACTTGAATTTTTGATGAATAGTGAAATACCTTAATTTACAAAAAAAGTTAAATAAGTTAATTATAGAGTCATGTATGATGTTCTACTGATGTAAGCCCCCATGGTTCGGGATTAAATTATAAAATAAATATTTTTATTGAAGGAAGACCCACTATTCTTTGTCTTGTGGAGAAATAATAAACTAATGAATTTTATATTCAGAAACCCCCCCCCCCCTCCACTATAAATACAATCCTTCACACCCTCATTTCCTCACTCCGCTAAAGATTCATTACCTAACTAAACTATCCCCAATAACCTTCCCTAGACCCTCCCCCAAGTTCATATTCTTTTTTTCTAATCAAAATACCAAGCATTGGCCTTTTAATGAGGATCTCAAGAGGCGGATGCAAGAGTTAATTTCTCTCATTCTTTTCCTTTAACTTCGTTTCAATTTCAAGTTATTTTCTAGTTATATCCCAATAATTAATCATCATCATGCTATATAAATTCTATTATCATACATATACAGGAATTTTATGATAATAATGGGATATTACCCCATCCAACCCCCTTTCCCTCTTCCTTTTATTCTATAAAAGAAAACGATGTTCGTGAGTTGTTAATCTATCACCTTCAAGAACGATATGTTTTATTTTTTCCATTTATATTTTCAGATCTGGTCATGAAACCATTTTTATTATTGAACCTGAATATATTTTAAGTATTATTTTCTATTTAACATTCTAGAACATACTTATGTACATATTACTAAATGATTAATCAAAACAAATATGTTATGGTCGAAAAACCACCCAACATAACTCAAACAATCATCATTTAATTCTGATCTAATGATTAATCCACATGGAATACAAAGTAATTCATTATAATATATTTTTCTCTTATATAATTTCCTTAATAACATGGAATATATGTTATGGATGTTAATCCATGTTGTACTCGAACTTAAATTCACGATTACATGTGAAACGCTCAAGAAAAACATGAAAATGAACATTCCTGAACAATGTTTTTAAATTAAATAACTCATTAAAATGACCATATAATATAATAATGGAACCAAAATGACCCCTATTAATTTATTAAAGGTTTATTAATTTCAAATTTATTAATATGATGTCATTATACCTTACATTAAAGTGAAGGAAGCGTTCAAATATATGGTAAGGGGAAATTCCGAAACCCAGCTTTCATTCTTCGGGTTCTCCTTCTTTCACTCCTTTTGATATGGTTACTTCTTAAAAGTAATTTTTCATCATTTTCGTTAATTTTCATGAATATTCATGTTTACCGCTTCTGTTTATATCAAACCAAATATTTTTCAAAAGAACTGTTCTTTGAATAACAGAACTTTTACTTCTTACTCAAAGTTGACATTTCTTGTATCATGTATGTAATTCCCTATTTCTTTTGGGAACCCAATGTTTATGAACATGTTCTTATTAGATGAAACCCATTACTCTCCATGGGATAGTTATGTTCATTTCTTATATATGTTCGTTGTTACATTCATGATAAATGATAATGTTATGATGTGACGGGTGTGCTTGAAATTATATAGCGCATTATGAATGTTTTAATGTGACGAGTGCGCCAGGAATTATACAGCGCTCCAATGCATTTGGTAATGGGATAAATATCATGAGTGAATGTGAAATTATTTTTTGAACACGTTGATTTCTTTTTTCTCAAGTATGTGTAGGTGTTAACTGCTAAGATAAGATGATTCATTTTTATGCATTGCCACATTTCAAGTCATTTATTAATGATTCCATCATGTTTATGAATCTTTTCCTATGTTATGATTATGCTCACCCCAGGCTATTTTCTTCTTATCAATCCTCTTACTGGGATTTTAGCTCACCCCTTTTGATGTATATCCTTAGGTGGCAACATGTACTAAGGAGAGGTGAAGTGAAAATAAGAAGCTTTAGAAGAAGATATAAAAAACGTTTATGCTTGATGTTGTAATTGATATGTATGGTCCTATATTTTCCAAGAAAATAAACCATTGGATCCTCTATGTGTAATAATATTATGTTTTTTATCGTTAAAATTATTTATGATTAATGTAAGAAATTTTGGGCCTATATATTTAATATCCCTATGATGTATGTAAATGGATCATGTAAACATGAGGAAGAAAACATTATCATTATTTCAATACTAATATGATGTTTTTATACTATGTTGATATATATATTAGGAGTAGTTTTTAGTGTCCATTACTATAAATCATGATTGTTTCTGATGTCCACATATATTAATTATTAATATTCTTTGATGTTTTTTTATTTTTTGTGAATCAATTTTTTTTAATTATAATATATTTTTAGGGGAATCTTTATATCAATAACATGAATTAGTTATCCCATTTTTGGGATTTTAGTTAGATGATAAAAAATGATATATTTATGTTTTTTATATTTCATTATTATGTATGTGTGATATTTACATGGTTTTATAATGAATTTTTTTGATTACCTAATGTGATTGGTTGATATACTCATGTAAACATTTAAATTCATGATTCTGTGGAAGTATGTCTAGAGTTTTTTGAGAATTTTTATCGGAATTTAAATATGGTAATAGTTAAATATAGATGCTTTAATATTGTTCCATACAAAAATCTGTTGTATCATTGGTTCAGGTTTTGTGTTATTTTTGGTATTTGGATTCTTATTTAACAAATTTAAAACTATAATTAATTTTTTTGTCTAATAACATTAATTTATTGTACATGAATTTTATTATTAGGTGGGATAAATTCGTTATTTTTATGGTTTTTCAGTTTATATTTCACTTTACAGATTTACACAATGTTCTTTTATGGATAATGAAACCCATTTGTGATATTTAAAACACACTTACAAGACTCCAAACCATGAAACAATGATTTTGAATTTGAGGGGACATAAATGTTTTTTGAAATAAACTAGTTGGGGTTTTTTAGGAATTAGGATTATGTAATGTGTTTCCAACTACGTAAATTAAAAGTGATTTCATAAACATATTACCTAGTATATCATGTAATTAATCAAAAATTAATCATTAAAAATAAAAATAACTATTAATAAATATATATATTTAATGGTATTAAAAGTATTTCATGATACAATAATATTTAATTAAAATTATATTGGGATAAAATCCATTGAAAAGATAAAATTACACAAAATATGAATTGGGAACTAAATAATATTGTAATTTATAAAGGTTCTTCTACAAAATTCCTCTGCATACCGATGAAGAATAAGGAGTTCGAGAATACAAAAATTACAAGATAATCATTAGAAATGATAAGAATATAAATTTGGAGGGATTATAAATGAATAAAATTTAATATTATAATGAATTAATAAATGAAAATATAATTTTTTTTAAATAAAGGATGAAAAATGTTTTTTTACAGTGAAAATGTAAATATAAATTGAATATTGAAATGAAAATATACCTAAAAGGAGAAAATAAATGGAAAAATATAATTTTTTTGTCCAAATTGAATGATATAAAATATTAAATTGTATGAATATATAGACCAAAGTATAAATATTGGTATTAAATATATAAAACCCTTACCAGAGGATTGATATTTCATTTACACCCACTATCCCCATGTATAACTTAATATTTGATATTAATATATTAAAAAATATATCTTTTAAGATAATTTACTCTTTCTCTATATTTTTACATAATGTGGTTTTCTTTTATGAATAGATAAAATTATTTTTGACATGTTTTTGAAAATATTATTTATTTATTTCAATATTACATTGAAAATTGTTATCTATTATCAATGAATTTTCTTTTAGTTAATAGTATAAAAATAACGTGACTTATTTATTATTATTTATATGTAAACTAAACAGTCATTAAAAAAGTATGAAATAAAGGTAATTCAATTTAATTTCGGGTGGATGATCTTACATTACAAGGTTGTATCAAGATATATGATAAATATAACACACACACATACACAGACACAACCTATTTATATATTGTATTAATTTTTCTGGAAAAATAAGTGTGTTTTTATTCTGATATATTAAAACTAATATTTATATAATTAATTTTTTTAAGTTTAAATCAAACAATAATACGTACAAATAAAGTTGGAGAAAAAATTACTTTGTCATTTATTTGAATACATCAAATTTTTAAGTGCCCAAAGATTTAAATTCATTTATTTGTTATATTATAAAATCCCCAAGATGATGAGGTATCATAAACAGCAGAATACTGTTAGATTTTTGGATATGGATTTTCTTTTCTGAAATGGTATTTAAATGGGACACATATGGGGGTACTTTTATATAGTGTGGGTATTTTGAAAAAAGATATTGAATATAATATCATATATTAATAAATACTTTAAATAGTATTATAATTAATAATATTTAACATTATACATACAGTTTGGACAATGACATGTTATCCCTTACTTCTAATATGATTTTTTTAATGTTCATTTCATCGTTCCAAAAATAATGATTAATATTTAAACTATTTATTTTTTTAAATTGTAATTTATATTCAAAATATCATAACATTACACTAATAAATTTTAAATATATTGATTTAAAATATAATGTCTCCTTATTTGGAATATATAATAATATATATCATAATCATTTTGAAGTCTCAAAATATATTGCAACTCACTATTTATTCTATTAAACATTTCCTACCATTTTCAATCATTTAATTATATTGAACCAATTTTAAAATACATTTAAAAATAAGAATTTATCTATGTAGACATTATATTGAATGTTGTAACTAATCACCATAAAGAAGATCATGGAACTCCACTTTGATAAAACTTACATAGTTTTTATAAAAATAATTCATTAAAAGTTGATCATCTCCTTTATTAAAATATATTTTTTTAAATATGATTCATTACTAGGTTATGAATTCTTATTTTCAATCAAATGTTTATGTACATATAGAGAGGATAGGGTTATGTAATGATAAATTCATCTAATATAGTTCCTATATTTTTTATAGAAGGTTTAAAAATTTATTCATAATATATCATTTAACTCTTCAATACTATAAAAAAACTGATTATTAAAAGATTGTTTCATTAAATTTTAATAGGGGATGATATATGTAATAAAGATATTTTATTTTCACCTCAACCTATTTTTAATAATAAATCAATCATTGAGTCTTCAATTTTTTAAATAATTTATTTTTAGAACATTCATTATAATATATAATAAATTGAACCAATTAATATAAAATATCCTCCATTCTATGGTGGATAATGTCTGTACATGTGACCAAAAAAATTTATTGAACTATATTAGTGGTGGTTGGTATCTTAAATGTAGATTTTTTTATTTTCATATTTATTATATAAATTATTGATAACGACCCCTATTTTAGTATATTTAGGCATATAATTACTATGTTCATTGTAATTGAATAGTTAGACCATTGAATGTTTATTGTGTGTAAACTTCCTTTCTTAAATTAATTAAGTTCAATATTTATCTACCATGAAGAATATTGTTTCCTATAACCCGCAATTATATGATAGTATCATTTTAATGTTCCTTTTAGGAAATTAATGTATAAGAATATTCCAATACTTAATAATTTCATGAAGAGGGATATTATTTCTTCCGTGGAACTTATATTTTGAACATTTATAATAAAAAATATCATTATATTTGTATATCAATATAATAAGCACTATTGAAAATATCTAATATCTATATCATTATTTATATCCGATGAAAAAATAACAAATAAAGTTATTTTGATTTGATATTTTTTTTGGAAGACAAAGTTTTAATCCATAAAATCTTTACATTACATTTCTTTAGTCCCATGAAAAGTTCCCAAGACATGCATTTAATTTATTATGTCGGTTTATTCATAATAGTTGGTCGATTAATACATTATATGTTAATTTCCAATTATTTCTCCATTATTGATAAGTATAAATAATTTTTGAAAATATTTATGATTTATTACGGTGTTTCACTACCTCCCTCTATACACTGTCATCATTTTTTCTAGAATCCTAGGGAGATTGATTTTAATAGTAGGTTCTCCAACTAAAATGTAAGTTGTTTTTTTTTTATTTTCAAAGTATTATAAAATATAAATCATCTTAAATATGTAATTACACTATTTTATTTTTATTTACGGATTGTATGGAAAATTAAAGATAGTGGTTATATTTATTAAATAATATATTTTATTCTTTTTATTCATTTGATATGATGGAATATTGAAATAATAAATTTCAGTTTTTATTTTTTTATTTATGTTAGCAATTCCATATTGTCTCTAAATCAAGATATAATAATATTTGAAAAGTTGATTGGATAAATATTTCATTGTATGTATCATTTTTCTAATTTGATTCTTACTCTAATTTTGAGCAATTAATATGTAAGGAAATATTTATTTTAATAAATAATAGAAATAATATATTTTAATAACCATGTATTAAAAATTTAAAAATTGATAATATTTTATTCTTAAAAAACTATTTTAATTTATGTTATGAAAAATTATGATAAATTTTGTTTCCTTTTATTGTGTTGAAAAATATATTCTAAAATATCATACCTTGAAAAACAAAATCCTTGATCTTAATCAAACTATGAGGAACTAATATTCATTAAAATATATTCGATGTCATTTCTTATTAAAATAAATTTTTTACAAAAACTCATTTCTTGTAACCTAATGTTCATGTTCCTTTTATGATTAGTTAAACAATAATTTTTTTGAAAATATAAAATATAATTTTATTTCATCTCGTATAATAAATCATATAAAATATAATCTTTCCTTCCCATTAGATAATTCTATATGGGAAAATATTAATAGATTTTTTGAGCTAAAAATATAGTAAGTGGGTAAAGAAAACAAAAACACAAGGATAAATATAAAAAAGCTGATATTTAGAGTTCATTGAGTATAACATGATATAATCACATTAGAGAAATTTATTTAATTATATATGAACATATAAGTTAAATTTTAGATCACACGAATATGATAAAGAAATATCATTTCACTATAATCATAATTGAATAATCACACACAATATTCTATAATAATTTTATGATCCAAATGTATTTTTAAATATTATTTCAGATTTTTTATCAATATTATTATTATAAATTTAATGTATAATTCTTAATTCATTATCATAAATAAGTGTGAAAAATTCTTAAGTATGATATAAAATGTTTATAACATTACCTTTTAATGTAAAATGAAGATGTAGATATGTTGATTGCACATGGAAGAACATAATCTACATTATGTTCATGAAGTAATTGATTTAATGAATAATACCTTAAATGTTACAACTATATACTTTTATAGAATAATTAAAAAAACTGGCGAATGCACTAACATAAATGTTTTTCAAGAGAGTTTTGAGTGGGTGAAAAAAGAGAAATTTAATATAAAATTTTCATTTAAATATTTATACTTGAGAATTAAATTAATAGTTAAACAACATACATAGAATAGTCATAATACTTATTCACATAGAATTAGAAGGAATATTCTATGTCACCTAAGCTGATGTCCACTAGATTTTTTGGGGAGAGATCAGGGTCTCAATAAACTAACTAATTATCATTGTAAAGGAAAATTTATTTTAAATAATGTATCCTGAAGTAATATCTCAACATTTTTGTTTTATTTAGGGAGGGAACCCATGATAAATATCTTTATAAATATTAATAGAAAAATTGAATAAAAAATATCAATGTAGTTTGGAAATTTTATATATATAGAAGAGGATAAAAAAGTGAAGCTAAAGTAGTAAAGAACAAATCAAAGATCTATTGAACATGGGTTTGTAATGGTTTTGTTCAATCGACCGAAACCACATGATCAAATATAGTGCTCATCCAAAAAAGACTATTATATATACGAGGATAGATGTGATCCATTAGTCAAATTGTACCTATTAACAAACTCCTAGGATGGGATATTGGTGAAGTCTATGATCATCAACACCTATAATGGAAAAATAAATTAAATGTAATATGTATAACTATAACATGAAATAAATGATGAAAACATAAAGTGGATAAATCAAGAAATTCAAGTTCTACATCATATATATAATAACAAGAGGAAGATCATAAATAAATATAAAAAAAAGAAAAATAATGATTATTTGTTTGTGGAAACTATAAATGTATAACTATAATGGATTGGTATTTATATTTACTGATATTTATATCGGTTGAAATGATGAAATCATTTTAATTTTTAATAAGATTCTGATGTATTTTGTATCTTAACTTTCTAGTGTTGATTGGGTGAATTTTTATGGTACAAACTTAGACCATAAATATGCATTTCTGAAAAATTAAATACTTTTATTTGGATACAATCTGTGTCAAATTTTTTATTTCTTGAAATTTAATTGTAATTTTGGGTTATATTATTAATTGTTTCCATATGTTAAATATTTTAGCGATAGTTCCTAAAATATTTTACAATAATACTAATGTGGAATTTATTTTTTATAGGAAAGTGCATGAATATCACATTTATAATGTTTTATAATTTATTTATCATTGGAATATGAAAATTTAACAAGTTTTCTATAATTATTAAACATATAATATGTTCTCTTGAAAAACACTATGATTTTGGAAATAGAATTCATGTAAAATATAATTTCTAATATTCATTTATATATTGGTGGAACATAATATTTTTTATTGAAATATAGAATACATTTTTTATGATAATAAGTTTTGATTATGTGCATATAAATGATGTTTTCAATTAATGTGTAAGATATTTTCGAGTTGAAGGTACAATTTATACCATATGTGAAATTGTTGAGGTTGAATATCAATAATGGAACTTATACATAATATTTTTACTTGTTATTTATGATATGATTTGTAATCAATCATCATATGTAATATATTTTCAATGAATATTATAAAATGAATGATTTATTTGTGATTTGAATATATATTTCATAGAGTATGGGGAAATATGTATGATATTATTTCCACATGAGTGATACAAGGGTTATTCAATATCATATGAGAGAGTCACAATAAATGATAAAGATAAATTTCAATGTCTATATTTCCAAAATAAATTTTGAAAGAAAATAATTATCTGTTGATTAAAAGTTTTATTTTAAAATATTCATGTCACATTTTAAAACAATGATTTATGATTTTATTTAATTAAAAATTAAATAAAAGGGGATAATAATATAAATTTTCATTATTTATGGATTTAAAAAAAATATAAATTTGAAACTTAATATTACATACCAATAATTAATTTAACTAATAT
The DNA here is from genome assembly GCA_963277665.1 of Viscum album. Taxonomy (NCBI): domain Eukaryota; kingdom Viridiplantae; phylum Streptophyta; class Magnoliopsida; order Santalales; family Viscaceae; genus Viscum; species Viscum album. The sequence continues at coordinate 1,304,671,472 of OY728141.1, forward strand.
GATTCATGGTGATGATATTTAAGAGAAAAACATTAAAATAATTGGTTTTAACTAATTAAAATAATGATAAATTTATATAAACATGTTTTTTTAATTTCGTTTCATTGGTTCAAAAAAATATACATTCAACCAAGATAGGCTTAATGAAAGATGTTTAATGAATATGATGTTATGCAGTTATTGAATGTGATGAATATTCTAACACCATTGGGAATTAAAATGAGACTTATTGACTATGATTAATATTAAATTAATTTAAAGTAATTTTTTTCTAGTTTTAATTATAGAATGAGAAAATACTAATTGTATGGAATCACATTTTTTTCCAAATATATTATGCAAATAATATTCAGAATATTCATGTAATATATTTTATTATTATTATGGTGCAGGAGATGTTAGAGAAAATTCATGTTACCATATAGGACATATGTCACACTGATAAAAATAAGAAACAATTAATGGAAAGTACTATGAAAATATTGAAAACAAGAATTTTTAGATAAAATTTAATATATGTGTTGGGAACAATAGACCTATAATGAAAATTAATTTTGGGGATTAAGGAAATGATATATCACTGAATGTATGAAATCATATGGAAAAATGAACTGATAAGGTTATATAATGACCCATATATTTCAAACATATATATTACATTTATATTGAATAATATTCCGTACACAAAAAAAAACAATCTCCTGCCAGAACCATATTGGTTTATTAACGTTAAAAACAATGGAAATATAAATAACAAATTCATAAAATATATACCTCATCTCCTTCTTATTCCTTCATAACTAGAATACTTTTTGATATATAATATTCAACAATTTTCTTCATATTATAGGTTGAATAAAAAAATAAAAATGGTGAACTAATATTTTCCGTAAAGGTAAAAAAGATAGTTATATATCATAACATTGTATTAATTCATAAAAACATAATGAAAACATTTGATGTTTTTTTCATGCATGTCAAACATCAAGGTATTATGTCATAGAATAAACCATATAAGATCCTAACCAATCAAATATAATATTACATGAGATAATAACATAAGACATGGAAATTTGGGATATAAAAAGCATTGAAAATCATTTATTTATTTTTCAGGGCTTATTTGCAAGATCAGTACAATGTAAAAAAGACAATTAATGAACCGAGTTCACTCCCTATTCCATCAATCTATTACCAAACCATTGTAACCTCCTATTTCATCCATATATTGGTGAACTGAGTTCACTCAACATTTTAGTCCTATCAATATCATGAGATATAAATCAATACATAATGGAATATAGGGAGATATAGGAAATGAAATGGGTTCCATAAACATTTCATTATAAAATAAATTATGGAAATGAAATAATATTAAAATAGATGATTCCACCATTAACATAATCCTTTTGAAGAATGAATAATAATGGTATCATGGTATCATATCTCCATTATAGCATAAATGAAATCAAATAATGGTGTCTAACATGGAATATTATTTTTAATGATCAGTCTAAATTATTTTAGAGTAAAATATATTTTATATTTTGAAAACTTTAAAAAAAAATGAAATTGTAAAATAATTTTCTCTATTTGAAAGGAAAAATGGATGATTCTAAATTAAACATCATTTAAATAACGATATTTCAAAGTAGAAAAATATTTGATTTTACTACAAATAAAACAATTTCTTTTCATACTTTTTCTCGAAAGGATATGAAGTACACCATTAGAAAAAAATTAAAAAATATTCCTTTCATAATATTTTGTGAAATTTCTCATGTGGGTAGAAATTTTATTTAAATAATAGTACAATAATAATATAAAAATTTTATAAAATATTTTTTTGGAAACACTGACATGGAATTGAAATATTCTCTAGCATATACTTAAATATAAAAAATTCACAAATAAAATAAGATTATGAAATTAACCACTACCATATTTATGACTTCCTTATTGGGTATCTAAACCTCCTATATAATGGTTTGAATAATTTTATTAATTTATCACAGAATGATATTCATAATTTTAATATCATCTTATCACCTATTTGTTAAAAATATTTCGTTATTACCCTTCTTTTAGGATCAAGGTTCTTTATTTTCATAGGCATGTTTTTTAATATAAGTCTGATTTCCTAAGTGTAAGATATATTTTCTTCTTCCAAACAGTGAAATTAAGATAAAAAATATCATATTTATTAATTATATATACAATTATAATCACTCAAAAATAGTGACAAATTGAAAATGAATTGAATCACATCAAGGAGATTTTCGCCCATATATAAGCATGAGTGATTGTATCATTCCATTAATAGTGAAAGTGGAAGGAATATTATGGTATGTTATTTTATTATAGAATAAATATAATGTTATAATTATCATATATATATATATATTATTTACATCATTATAACCACCAATGTAATGCGGGGATGAAAAATAGATTACACCACCATGTGGAGATGGTAAGACGTGCGTACAAACACATGATGCCTTTTTTTATAGGATTTCTAAAAGGTGGAATATTTTTTTACCGTAATAATAGGAACATCAACTAATATGGATTAAACAATATTAAATTCTGAATATTGGAAAAATATTAATTGGTTGTATAAAAATATGTAAACATGAAGAAATCATTAAATACGATTAACTCTTATTTGGTGAACATCATTTAGATATTCTATTAAGGATACCATGGTGGGTTTTATTTAGAAGACAACAACTTCTTGAATATAGATATAGAAATTTATAATATAAATTGGAACTTCATGGTTGATCTTGAAGGCTAAATGTGATGTGATGAAGTTAGTGAGTAATTATAATTATATAATTAAGCTCATATGACCTTTTGGAATTTATCTAAAGATTAAATTACAATAAATTCATATTTTATAAAACTGCAACCAAATGGAAATGGAATCAAATATAAGATATGATAATGTTTCAGTAGCATTAACCAATATAATTTAGACATGTTTTGTTACTAATATAAACATTATAATTTTGATTAACCCATAATTATCCCTTTTTGTTATTGCTATGCTTACAAAATATTCAATATTGATCAGTTTTAATTTTTAATTATTTTATTTCAATTGTACGATAAATAAATAATCGATGATATTTTAGACCATGTAATATTTTTATTTTTTAAAATATAAATTCTTGTTTTTAAATAAATAAGAAATGTAGTGTTCAGATTAAATATCATCAGTGTCAATTTTATCACTATTTATTATTTTTAATTATAAAAAATAAAAAGAAAATGTTATCCATGAAAAATATATATTATATTATATCCCCAAGTGCTCAGATATATATATAAAATTCGTTCATCAAATTCATTATTTTGAATTTTAAATATTTTAATGTTTTTAATGACATATATTTTCTATTTCTATTAACAAAATAATTACTACATCAGCATTGTGTATGATTTTTGGATAAATATTTATTAATTAAAAATTATAGATATGTTTTCATTATGTATATAAATATTCTATGTTTCAAAATAATATTTATTATTGAAAATATGTTGATGAAAACCTTACATGAAAAATGATATTAAATATAAAACATGAATTTTACATCCATGAATTTTTATAATATAAAATATTATAAATTCCATAATCTCATCTATAAGGAACATTAAGTCAAAAAAAATTCATATCATAAAAATATATTTACTATGTTAAAATTTGACATATATACTTGTCCATAACCTAATTTATTTCCCATGTGGAAACATAAGGGATATTTAAGGCAAAGAAAGTGAGATTGTGTGTCATGTTTTGATTTAAAAATAATATATTAGATTTTCATGAAAAAGTCTCCATTAAATAACTTAATTTATTTATAAATGTGTTAAGGGTATACTTATAATCATCTAATAATTATTTTTCAAGTGTTAGGTTCATTTTAATGACCTTATCATTTTATTTTTAACATAAATTACCAAATTTACCCTTTACCATGGTTACAAAATTTTACTAAGATACTATTTATATTGGTAAAGAATAAAGAGTACATAACAACTATATTATTAAAATTTGAATTAAAATTTGATATCAATTTTTAAAAATTCAGAAACATAGATGTTTATAAATTATAATTAACTCAAATCTGGTTTAACGCCCTAAAACTGTTTTAAAAAAGATTCCATTTTAAAACCAAAAGTGTTTTTATGATACACTTTAGCGTAAAATCCATTTTAAAAAGAAATATTTTATTATTTTAAATTATAATTAATTAATACTAATTTGAAAATAATAAAAAAATATAATTTAACCTTGTAAACGATTAAAATAAAAATACTGTTTAAAAAAAGTATTCTCACTAGTCAATTGAAGAATAAATACTTCCATAAAAATATATAAAATCATTAATAAATAATTATGACTTGATTAATATTAAAATGAAATTACATTTTTTTATATCCAATTTCTATAAATTATATAAATTAACAATCACTCAAAAAAATAAGAACAATTTAATTTTATAGAAGACATGTTTTTGAAGAAAAAATTTACTTTACTAAAAAAATGTGTGATCATTTTCTATGAACATACTAGTACATTATTATTGATTTGGAACATTATATTTAATTCATTAGTGAGTTATTTTTATTTATTCCTTCTAATTTAATTTATTTTTTATAGTATACATATAATATTTCACAGTTTGTATAACGTAACTGTAATATTATTTAAATTGAAATATTTTATAAAAATATATTGTTGATAACTTATACTCAACATAAAATTAATTAAACCTAGAAAATAAAGACTCTAATTGAAAAATATGTGGGTAAGTAAGCCACATAACATCCTTATGTTACCACATAACTTCTTTTAATTGTTGGTTTCTTTATAAAACAACAAAAAAATGAGTGGTCTTATTTTGTTGAACATCTTCTCTATGATCCAGAATGTATTTTGGTTATCATTTATAAGAAAAAACATTTTTCTAGTTGTATGAAATATGAATTTAGTAATTTATAATGATTAGGTACATACTTATTTAGGAGAGATATATGGAATACATAATTCATATGAGATAGATTTAGTGGAACCATCGATATATAAGATAACATCCCTACATAAAGTAGAATTTCAAAAGGAATGATATAGATACAGATTGAAATTCCACTATTTATTTGAGGATATATTCATAGAAATTCCTTCTCACCCACTTCAAACTCTATGTATTTTTATCACTTTTTTACAAAATGTTTTTTTGACTTTGAGATGATCTTATGTTTTGTTTAATAGATATAACATAATATTCCATTTCAACAACTAGATTTGGTCCTAATAGCATCATTCCACCAAATTAATTCCAAAATGTTGGTGTTCTATTATTCTTACCATATAGGGATTCATAATGATCCATATGAATACTAGAGTGAAATCCATTGTATTCAAAATATTATACCAATGGCAACTATTGATTCCAAACACCTCTGAAATCAATACGTAAATCTCTCAACATGACTTACAGTGTTTGAATTGTACTCTTAGACTGACTATATTTCTAAAGATGATATGTGGTGATGAAACATTACCCATTATCTAGATCTGGATGATGAGGTATCTATAAAATCAATGTATATATTAGATCCTATTTAGATAAAATCAAAATTAGTACTCTATTTAATATTTTCTCTTGTTAATATATATTGTAGCAAGATGATCAAGAGATAAATATTTTCTAATATAAATGAAGTGTATCGACTATGTTAGGTGATCAAATATATCTCATAGTGAATAATGAAATTTATTTGTATACGGATGTGTGATGAAAAAATAAAATGTTGTCTTTCACAGTTCCATTGTTGTATGTCATATGGATGTAATATTTCCTTTTAATTATATATCTCAGCCTAAACTTGATGAAAAAATCCCCAAGAAATGATCTCTTAAATATCACTCTTCATCCCATCCCTCTAGAAATACACATTTATATCTCAATACATATTTTTTCCTTCCCAAAAAAAGAGATAATGATGAACTATGAGTCTCATCCAATAAATTATTCTATAAATTGGCGATGAGAGGGATTGAATCACGGTTCGTGAACATTATTATTCGATAACATTCAAATTTGAACTCCAGAACATTTCTAACCTTCTTTTCCAACACTAAATCTTCTTTATGAACATCTATAATCTTCACATCTATAGGTGGGTGAAATTTTATTTTATCTAGATACGATTTTCCCCTTTTGATAATATTTACAGATCCATTCTTTGGAAATCCTTAAATATTGGATATTTGGTAACAATTATCATATATAGGGAGCATGGTTATTTCGACTCAAATCATCTACTATCTTTTTCAATTTCATTGGGTGGTAATGTATTGAGTAGTCATAATAAATATTAAGGTCCAACCTTATTATTTGGGATATATTCAAAACCATTATATTTAAAATAAAAATTAATCTTTCATGAGATGTACATATGTCACAAATTTGATTCATATATATAATTAATCCATATCATTAATTAAAAAATTAACATAGCTAATTCCAAATCATGATTTGTGAAATTTATCTCATAGTTATTAATTTTTTTGGGGCATAAGATCTCACCATATTAGTTTCCATTAAAACAAATCCCAACCCATTAATTGATTCATCACTACTGATCACAAATTGTTCTCCACTACAGGTTTGTGTGAGCACAGGTGGACTGACTAACCTTATTTTGGACACCCTGAAATTATCTTTACATTCCTCTATCCAAATGGACATTTCTCTTTTCCAATTTTACATATGGATTGGGTTGGATAAAAATCATAAATATTTCTCCAAAAGTTGATATTATCCATCAAAACCATAAAAACATAAGATCATATTTACTAATTATGGTATATTTCATGTTTAAAAAAATCAGTATTTTGTAGATCCAAATATATACCCTCTCATTTGTATTTTTAACCCAAAAAATAATCTTTTTGAATTAAATATCAGACATCATAAATTTTAAAAAATGATTCTTTTTCTTTGGGTATTTAGTGTAATCCTCTAGTGAACTTTAGGTTCCTCTTTTCACATTTAATTTACAATAATAACATCAATAAATATTACAAAAAATGATCAAGATATTATCTAATAACTCTATTCATTAAATAACTGATTATTGTATGGGAATTTTTAAGACCAAAATAAATCACTATAAATTCGTAGTATGCAAAAATTGTATAAAATATAGGTTCTAGGATATCCTCATTGTCAACTATCAATAAATGAAATCAAGAAAGAAGATCAGTCTGGGAAAATAATTATCTCGACATAGTTGATAAAATATGTCATCAAGTTGAGGTACATGAAATTTGTTCATGATGGTGTTCCTGTTAGGTTCTATATAATCAATATAGTTTCTCATTAATCCATATTTATTATTAATAGATAGAACAGGTGCTCCCAAAGGTGATTCACTATGGTATATGAATCCCCTTCTAATGTTTTCATGGATTTTCATATTCAATTCCTATAACTAAATTCTATCCATCCTATAAGGAGTCTCTGAAATAGGCATAGAACCAAGTATGAGTTCTATTGAAATCTTGACATCATGATTCAGTGTATGAACAAGAAATTCAACTGTAAATACATAAAAAAATATATCATTAATAGGTGTATCAATAATGGAGAGTTTATTGCTTACTATATAAGATAGGTAACCATAATTTATAGGATGGAAGAACCAAATGATGGAATTAGTTTCCATTAGAAGTTCATACTCATACTTGAATTGATATATGATCATGGATTCATTAATGAAATTAAATGTGACATCCCTTATTTAAAAATTGATATGGTCTACATATAGTAAAGTCCAATCTATCCTAAGAATCAAAATGAATTTAGATAAATGGAGAATCTTGGGATTTGGAGGAATAAATTTCCCAAAAACATCAACTAAATAAGAAATCTAAACATCTGATATGAGCATTGTTCGATTAGGAATTATCAATGATTAACCATAATCTTATTGTTTGGTTGATACGAAGATACCATGTGAAAATTATTTAGAAACAAAAGTGTGGTTGGATCTAGAATAAAATAAAACAATAGGTATAATATATTGGAAAGTACATGTACATTTCACAACATAATTATTGTACTCTTGATCTCCAATAGTGACCACATGATTTTTGACTCTTTAATTTTCAATAATTGGTTTTTTATGTCAATAATTACAAATAACCCTCAGATTTGAGCATTGATTTGCATAATTCCCATTTTTCGTTCACTGGAAGAATTTATGTGTGGATGGTGTATTCAATATAGAATTTTAACATATACTAGTGTTAGATATCTTCATCTCATAATTCAATAATAAACAGTATAATGACCATCCATTCTACAATTGAAACAATTACTATTATTCTTAAGACAGTTACCTTGATGGTTCATTCCACATGCTGAGCATAATGGAAAGATCATATTCTTCTCATTATAGTTTGTATATTATCCATTGAAATTTCATTTTTATATTCTTATCAAACCCATAAGATTGATGGGTGAATCCAATATCCATATAAAACATGAAATCATATCATGAAATTAATCATAGATAATAATTTTCCTTATGGATGAATTCCTTAAAAGACATTGTTTTATTCCACTAAAGAATCATTCATGCTTACTTCCAGGTTGGATGATAATTCCATATGCATACCTTGATGTTTGTTAAGGTTTTTCTTATTGGTAACCAGAGATTCATCATCTGTATTCTTATGATTAAGCAGCTACTTCTCTATCCCCATATTAAGAATACAAGGAATTTACTTAGTGAAAAATATATTCTTGAACTCATCCAATTCCATGAATTCCATTTCATCTTATTGAATTGTATTTTTTATAGGATTATACCTTGATAAAATTTACCTTCCAAATTATAGACAACCTGAATACAATTGTAATGATCATAACATTGGAGAAATTAAAATATCTTTTCTTTATTACCAATAAATTTTTGAAACACTAAAGGATCAAAAGACCCACTAAAATAAGGTGGGAGTTTTCCCATGAATGACATAACAAAACATTGTTCCATATTGTTTTCATTTGGAAGTACAATATGATTCAATGTATGACAATGTTATGTGAGACTAGAAATATTATTTACCATTCCAATGTCCATTACATCGATTTTTAGTAAGAAACTTATTTCAATGACTATAACATTTAAGATTAATACACTTAATTAGTGTTATAACCATTGACTAAAACCAAAAAGCATAATGTGAGAAAAACTAATCATAGTTGGAAAAACTCATAATCAAGGGAAGTTTCTTATAAAATTTATATTTGTGAAACCATAGGTTTAATGTTATGTTTTTTAATGATTGTTACCAACCCTATAGGATAGTATCATATACTTAAACATGCCCTTTGGGTTATTACTAGGGTTTAATAATCATAAATTCACATGGTTAATGAAGCCATGATATGATAAAAAGTTTAGTAGACCATACATTTCATTTAGAGATATTAATTCGATATATGAAAATTATTCAATAGCTAACATAAAAAATCATTCTATAAACAAACAGGTTTACTATCATTGGAATAATGGAAACATAAAAAATATATTAATAAAAAATTTAAATCGTCCCCCGCTTATTCCATCATAACTATAATATTTTGTCACATATAAGACTTAATACCATTCTTCATTTCCTAGGGAAAAACCATATGATAAGGGTGAGATATTATTTTAAATAAGTGTAAATAAGTAATATATTCATCATAACATAATAATAATTTGTAATAACATTAAATAACATTTGAAAATTATATCATGCATATCAAATATCATGATATTATGACATAAAATAAATAATAAATGTTCATAAATAATCAATTAACATAATCTATGAGAGCACAACACAAAAACTATGATTATTTCATACACAATATAATATAAAATCATTTAATTATTAATAATAACTCATTTCTAATAACATTATAGCATATAAGAAATTTATTGAACGAGGTTCACTCCATATTTTAGCTTTTTTTACTCAACCTAGTTTTATTCTCTTTTAGGTCCTACATTTCTAAATTGAGTCTACTTCTCATTCCAATATTGTATATCTCAGGAGGTATAAATATTTTCCAGATGAATTGGAGTGAGATATTGGCCATACATCAAAAAATTAAAACCATACATATATATATATATATATTCCAGAATAACATAATTAATTCAGCTCATCGAAACCCATAAAAATAAATTTGTTTTATAAAAGATTCTTCATAACAAATATTATGAAATAGAAACATTATAAATGAAAATAAATTCATCATAAAAATAATAATTTTAGAAAATGAATAGGAATTGAATCCTTATAATAAATCCCCCTTTAAGGATAACTAACATCAAATAATCTTTTCATATATGTAAATTTATTTTCAAGGATCGCCTAAAATAATTCTTCAAAAAACAGTTTTTTCCACTTTTAAAACATTTATATTAAATTTCATGAAATCATAAGAGGAGAAAATTTATTTGAAAATAACCTTATATGATTATAATTGAATCTTATAGTCATTAAGGTATAATAAATTTGGAAATATCCTTTCATGTCATATAAGTAAAAAATTCCTTTTCAATTTTTTTTCTAGAAATGACACAAAGTACATCCTTTAGAAAAAGACCAAAATATTCTGTTCAAACCAATTATAAAAAATTCACAAAAGGGAAAAAATGACTTCAAAAAAAATTATTAGAATATTTAAAATATTTTAAAAAAAATTGAAACATTTCGTTGAAGTAAATTATCCCTTCATAGATACTTATATATAAAAAATCCCAAATAAAATTTAATTGTTAAATTAACCCTTACCTTATGTATGATTTCCATCATAAACATTGAAACGTTATCTATAACAGTATAAATAATGTTATTAATTTATACCATAATAAAATTAATATTTAATATAATATCTTATTACACATTTGTAAATAATATTTCATTATTACCCTTCGTTTGGGTGTTAAAAACATAATTTTTCAATTTAGGATTTGTCTTATAAGTCCCAGTTCTCATGCACTTAATATAGTTCCATGGTCCCCAATATTATTTTAAGGTGGTATATGTCATTTTTATTCATTATATATTCTTATATAGTTATAATTTGATGGTGATCATGGTAAATGAATTGTGTCACTTCATGTAATGATAGGTCATATGTTTTCACGAGTGACAATATCATTCCCTTAATGGAGAATGGGGATTGAAGAGGATAGTATATTAATTTTTTTAGAAAAAATGCCATGGTACAATTATAATATACTTATATTTTATTTCTATAATTATAACATTCCATTTAATATAGTGATTAAAAATAAATTACACCATGACATGGATATGGTATGCCACACATACACATGTGCAGTACTTTAGTTTTTCATAGGATGGTTAAAATGCGGAATATGGTAGTCCTATATAAATAATAAAATATAATAATATATATTATAATGTATTTACTACATTATATTGTAAAAAAAGAATGATTATGTTGAAGAAGAAATAATCTTGAAAGATTCGGTTAGGATAATTACCTCTTTTTCGGCAAACTTCCTTTAGATAACATCCTATCGACACTAGTGCTGGTATATTGGGAATTATAGATCCTATAGAACATTATGATCTATGTTTTGAAGATAAATGGGTAGAGTTTTATTGATATTGTGGTCTCAATAAATTTTTTATAAGTTATATAGGATGTTTATTTTTATAATTGAGGATCAGGACTTGTTTGGAATTTCTAAATAGAATAAATTATAATAGAATTATTTTTATCAGAATTACAGAAAAGGTAAATTTATTAGAAGATAAGATATTATTAGGTTATAATATCTTCAAAACAAATATTTTAGACAAGTTTTTGTCTGATTATAAACCATATCATTTTGATTAAACCTTGTTTAACAAATGTTAATTTTTGAAACAGTAAAATTTTTTATCAATGTTAAAATGTTTTAATTTTTTCTTATGTGATATAAATTGGATCATAAATTTACAATTTAAGAAATTTTTGACTATTTTTTAATTAATTTTTTACTTTTACGATGTTTTGTGATCTTTATATAATTTAATAAATTATTATTTTCAAAAATTATCATTGGTCTAAATTTTGACACAATTTATTACATAAATTTTTAAAATATCATGATAATAAGTTAACCTGAAACCAAATATTCTATTATATATCTATGAGGTCATATTTATCTATAAAATTAGTTTTTCACATTAATTATCTAAAATTATATTTATATTATTGTATTTAATGTCACATGCTTGTTATTTTCAATAATAAACTATTTACTCCATAAATGATGTGAAATAATTTAATGAAAATATATATTCACTAAAAAATAAATTTAAATTACCCAGATTTAGATAAATATTGTACAATATAGAATAATATTTATAATTGAAGATATCTCTTAGTTTTCTCAATATTGAAAATTATGTAATATTTATAGCATGAATGCTAATTTTTTTTATTTTTAATTAAATCAAATATTATATATTTCATAATCTCATGAATGTGGCCAAAAAAGTCAAAATGAAAATATATCCTGAAAATATGTTTATTAACTAAAACATGGGACAATTGTATTCGTTCACAGCCTATATGTGTCCCCATATGTGCCTGTAATATATATTTAAGAAAAAGAATGGGAAATTTTGTGACTTCAATTGATGTAAATATAATATAAGTTATATTTAGAGAAAAGTGTCTATTAAATTCCGTAATATTATATCCATTGGTTTTAAGAGTCTAATTATATCCATTTAGTGACATTTAATATTTTTTAGGGTCATTTGGTAGCCATTGTCACTTTATTGTTCACCTAAATTATCAAATTTCCTTTTACTGTGGTAAACGTTTTTACCAAAGTTACTATTTGTATTGGGAAAAATTAAAATGGAACTATTCACTAAATTGTGGAATTATAAATAAAACATTTAATTAGTTTTTTAAATATTGAATGCATATAATTTTATGAATTTAATTTAAAATAAAACTAGTAAAACACCATAAAAACAGATTTCCAGGAGAATCATTATTTTAAAATTAAATTTTTTTATTGTATATTCGGGTGTAAAATAATTTTAAAACTCAGGAGAAGATTATTTGAAATCAAAATTAACAAAATAAAAATAAAAACTAATCTGAAAAATAATTTTACCTTTTAATGAAATCAGTAGATAATATTATTTCATTAAAAATAATAATTTTCAATATTCATTGATAAAAATAAATGATTTCAGAAAATTATATAAAATAATTTAAGAGAATTTTGAAATTAAAAAATTAAAAAATGAAATTAATATTTTCAAATACATTTTATATAACTACTATAAATTATTATTAACCCATAAAAAGTATAAAAATTATATTTTGAAGGAAAATTATTTTGGAAGAATAAAGCGATTTTAATAAAAAATTATGTGATTATTTTCGATGAACATAAAAATAAATTCATTTTTATTTGGAGCATTAAATTTATTTAAATAATTTCTTATTCTTACTTATTTTTTCTATTTAAATGTTTAAGTTATAAATGATTTATAATATTTAATTTCTTGTGCAACAGAAGTAATCAAATTATTTGAAGAGAAATATTTGGTAAAAACTATACGAGTGTTTCATGTTATTAATATGAAATATTGTTGTTATTGATGATGTGAACTTGAGAAGTTCTTTTAATCTATAGGGTTAAAGAGGAAATATATATGAACCCAATTATATGAGAAACATGGATAAATGAATACATCATTCTTGTTTTTGTTTGTAGATTTTTTTTCTAGAACTAAAAAGTTATTAATTATATTAGGAATCTGTAAGGATCATTACAATACTCTTTAATGATCATATAATGAATATTATTATTGTAAACAAATCTATTTAAAAGGGATAATTTTTTATTGGGTGGTTCTAATAAATCAAAACAAGCAATAGGATCTCAAATAACGGTTGAAAATAACATAAATCAATGTGTCTTCTCTATTTAAATTTCAAAGACTTCCAATAAGGTTAATAAAATCACAATGATGGGATTCATATAATAAGATACTAGATATGATGAATTTATAATAATAAATCAATAAAAAAGATAACTGATTCACCACATGCTCAATGGTACTCAAGAACATATGATCTACATATTAAAACAATGACAATTCATATTCCCTATATTTAACCAAAAGATGTTGTTATTAATGGATGATCTAAATTAAATGAATTTATGGGTCTTCATAATTTATATTTTAATAAATACTATAGTTTCATGAAATATATATTTTCCTACACACCATTAAGTAGTCTAGAAGTAAGATGGGCATCAACATTTAGATGTCCACCAACTACCAAGTGTCCATATATGTATCTTTATTATAAGATAAAAGTAGAGTTTAATAGAAAATAAAAAAAATACAATTTTGATATATTTTTAATTAATGGTATATAAAAAAGACCTTGTTATATAAAAATACAATGAAATTTATGATATATTTGATATTAGTTATAATTAAAATATAAAAATTAATGGAATCAAAATTTGCAATTTCCAAAATCAAATTTGTGGATACTATAATAGTTTATGAAATTACATTTAATGGATATATTAATTGATGCAATAAAGTAACCTATAGTATCCCATCATTTGGATAAATGATGGATGATTTCAATAATGATTATTGTTTTTGACAAAAATACCATACAGGTTTAACACTAGCGTCAAAACATTAGAATATAGAGTGAAAAAGTGATTATTGTGTGGGGATGAACATACATATTTTAGTAAATATGATGTTTATTTTCAATGAAAAATGTGTGGGGAAATATATAATTATAAACAAAAACTTAGTGTAATAGAGGTGTAATGGAATTTTTCTATATTTAATAAACTATATAAATAAGTAGGATGCATATTATGATTTAGATTAAAATTATTTGATTCCTTAGAAGAAGAAATGGTGTAGAATCTCAAAATATTGATCTATGGATTGTGGATATATGAAAAATTTCCTTTATAGTATAATAATATATTCTATTTGAAATGATATATTAGAGGAAACCTCATCATTTATATAATAATTATTGAATCCTATTGATAGGTTCACTAATTTCACGGCTCATGTTTATAGAATATTTTATATAACTGTTACAGAAGATGGTGATAGCGAAAAAATAGATATAGAATAAACACTCAAGAACGAGTAATAATCTTGTCCTAATGGGATTAATAATTTCAAGAAATATAATAATCTCCCAATAACAAATTTAAAGATGGTTTAAGGGAATGAAAAACATTTCATTAAATAAGTATCATACAATGAAGAGATAAGAAAAATAAATAGTTCTATGAATGAAAAATGATAATAAATATTTTGGAATAACAGGTTCTAAGAGATGGAAAATTATATGTTACAATCAATGTTATCTGATTTACATAATGATATAAAAAATATATGAAGAAACTATAATAAGTTATATTAGGTTAAGGATGATACATGTCATTAAGAGAAAAATAATAATCTAAATAGTTATGATAAATATAATCCTAATGAGACTCAGATTAAATATATTTTTGATAGGATTACTGGTTTACTAAAAATACCCAAGCTAGTATTTAATATTAATTTTTTTTTTGAAACCCTCTCCAACAAAATTTTAGTAGAGGAATAGCTTTACAATAGTACATACTATAGGAAAAACATTCCTCAAGTCACATTGCGTTAATAAAAAATATTTTCCTCAAATATTTTCAATAAATATAGTTGATAATGGTTTAGTTGAAATTACTAGTAATTTAATTATTTTGGGAAGAAATCCAATACATAAATATTGTAATATTTCCATAGCAGGGATGTAGAACAAACAAATTTGTAACTATATGAAGAAACTGAAAACATATTATCATAGGAATCAATCTATAACTATGAATTTATAAAAATTCAATAACAATATATATTAGAAGGATTACATGAATATACAGAAAGTATGATTAGTAGGACAATAAAATAGGTGAAAGGGAATAAAACTCAAAATATAAATGTTGTTTTTTAAGGACTAATAATATATGTGAAAACCCCAAAAATATTTTTCTTTGAAAAAAAATTATTATCAATTTTTCTAGACATTTATAAATATAGAATCAAAAGAATAATTTACAAATACAAACATTTTTGTAATGGGAATCATGTAATTTTATAGGAAGTGATTTAGTTTTTTTAGAAGTTTTATAAAAGTGATGACTATATGATTTTAAAATTTATTATTACAAATTTACGAACACAAATTGAATTGTTGAAACATGTGATGAAAGAAATATAAAATACATTTACATTGATAGATGTGATAAATATTAAAAATAATTTAAAGACCCAGAAGATTTGTGGAAATTTTTTTCTTAAATACATGGGAATTTTACGAGTCCCCAAAACATGATGGCTCGTGATTCTGAGGTTCGGCGTGCCCGGAATCAATTTCTATTGTTTTTTTGGGTACGTTTAGTAAACATACAACCGTGATTTTATAACTTTTGAACTGGTGCTTGGAATTGAAATCCAAGGGCACCATTGAACTCGAAGCGCCGATATTTTCTTATGAAGACTATCACCTCGAAGGGAGTGGGTCGAGATTAAAAGATTGTTTTTGGGATTTTAGAGAATGAATTAAATAAATGTTAAGTTTGTGGTTTAATTTTTATTTTTCAGTTAAAAACCACCTCATGGATGTTGGATGGGGGACCACCAAAACTTAAAGTCCCATGAGAAGTTATGGTGGTGGGGCCCACCAGAACTAACCCCTCATGTGAGGATTAATATAGGGGGGGGAACAACCTAGGTTAAAACCTATTGAACTCCCCATTAATTTGGGAGAAACCGCTTGAGCTCCCCACTTAATGGTTCTACCCCATTTTTTTTAAATTTATTATGCCAACAAATATTTAATTAATGGTGCAATTCAAATTAAATTATTAAAGCATAAATTAATTAATATTGGCCATTACTTGGTTGGGAGATGGTTGGAAGAGCACTTGGAGAAGCTTTTTCTCTCCAATGAAGAATGATCCTCCCAACGAAGAGCGACCATAGAAGAACGACGAACACCTCATCCGCCAAGGACAGACATCTTCCTCATTGATCATCAACAGAAATAAGAGAGGAAGCACCATCCTTGAAGAACGCTGACGACGTCATCATCGTTCCCGACGTCCACTTTCTTTTGCCAACGTCGATGAACAATGATAAAAGCTAGGGGATTCATGCTTTATTTTTGCACGTTCTTCGTTTTTCTTCATGGGTTAGGAATTGAAGCTGCATGGTATCACCCTAACATGGAGGGTGTGGGCCGAAAAAACACGTCCCGACCCCTCGACCATAATTGTTGAATTTGAAGCTAAATGTGACATGAGACTGGAATGAGTGAATCTCATCAATGTTGATTGTGGATGGAAGGAGGCATCTTGAGGAGAGCACGACTTATTCCGGAGCGAGAATCAGGCCACCAGAACTCGTCTGGTGACCAGCGGAAGGATCGTCGGTGGATGGAACCAAAGAGTGTCATCACATGGCAGCGGCGGCGCAACCCCGCTGCTGGAGGAGTAGCCCGCAGCCGACAGGCTGCGACGGTGAAAGCATGGCCGCGAAATAAACAGGTGGCTCGGGCCGCCTGGTTTTCAGAAAAGGTGCAGTGCAACCGCACCACGTGGTGGGGAAAGAGGGGACATGGCCCTTGGTCGCGGTGGTGCAGCGGTAGTCGATGCAAGATCGTCTGCAAGGAAGACCGGCGGCTCGAGCCGCTAGGTCACTAGAGGAGGCATGGTGCAACTGCGCCGCGCGGTAGGTGACTGGATGCTTGGATAGCTGGGAGGAGTAGGACCAAGCGTGTCCCATGTGACACGGACCAGTGCCATGTGGCACCGGTTTTGGATCCCACCCAAACGGTTAAGCCATACATGATACCAGGGGGTGCAGACTCCCCCTGGACATGGATAAGGAAGACCCGACGGGCCGCCAGGCTAGACCCAGCGTGGGTCGGGCTGCCAGCGTGGGATGGGCCACCCCTATAGGCTAGGATTCCCCCACAGATTGGGTCAAACCCCAGTCGGGACCCGGGTCAGGCCAGGTTGGTCCGACTGGGACAGACCGGACCTGGAACCGTTTTGGCATGTTTTCACTCTTTTTCCCATAACATGAGCTATAAGAGTCTGTTTGATGAACCGTCTATGGTTATAGAAACCTTGAAAGAAGATGTTTTTTTGGTATACCCCAATCATGTTTTGGACACAGTTGGGGTATGGCCAGGTTGGATTCGAACAAAATTCCTACCGGGCCCTCGTAACATAAAGGCAAATACCTCTCAGACTAGACGTATGATTGACACACCATCTGTCGCATTAAGGTTCATATGGCAAGACAGATATTTTGGATACATCCACATGGGACATCATGGTAGTTGATGTTTTGACACTTGTCTTTAGGAGAGGACCCTCCTGGAATCATGCATGCTTTGTGCAGAACCCTGTGACTGGTTATGCAATGACTACTGTTCTTGGATCCTGTGTGGGTATGATAGCACTATTGGATTTTCCTGGATCTTATGTGGGTTCAACAGCACTGATGACTGTTCCCAGATATTTTGTGGGTTCGACAGCTTTGTTTACTATTCCTGGATCCTATGTGGGTTCGATATTTTTTATTTCAGTTCATGGATCCTGTGTGGGTTCGACGGAATATATGATTCAGGGGCTAGATCTGATCATCTTTATTTATCTAAATATGTTGTATAACTATTTGAGCTGAGTGGGTTATTTCTGTGTTTCCCTCATGATTTAGATGTGTTACATGATATCGTAGTTATATATATGGGTATATACCTATGTAATGGCTATCTATTGATTTCATACTCTGTGGTTTATCCCTTGTGGATTTTGAGTGACCTTGAAAGTCTCGGGGTCCCTATTGAGTATTGCTATACTCACCCATGAACGGGCTTTCCCGCACCCCGTTGTGTTGAATGCAAATGATAGACAGTGCTGACCACGGTTGAGTGTATGATTACTAGATAGTACCTGGAGGTGGACCTCACGATGAGTCAGTACCAAGAGGAGACTGACAGAAGTGGAGTACTGAGGCGGCTATCTTTACCTACACTTTAGGTAGGATCCGTGGTGGACGATCCAAGAGCTGCTCTCCACCATTCAGCTGTTCTTTTCCTTTTCAGTTGTACTTGTACTTTACATTTAGGCTTGTATTTCCAGCCGCTTTAAATTTTTACAATCATTTTTTAAAGAGTTTTTACGTAGTGTTTTGTTTCCAGCTCATACACTATTGTGTTTTTTTTCATGTTTTAAAGGAAATATCATCCCATTTTAGGGATTTATGCCTTTGGTGCTAGTCTCCAACCCCTGGCCTAAGGAAGACCGGCTTGGGGTACTCATGGGACAGGCCCCAAGGGATGGGTCATGACAAATACAGATAAGTAAATATCTCAATTTGAATGGAATAAACTTCCAAAAAATGAATTTTCAAGAAAGGATAGGTAGCATGGGGAATTATTCTCTCAATTACATTTGAATGAATGAATGATCTTGGATGATAGGGAACTCTCATCCTCTCTATTATCAACAATGAGTTGAGTGGTTCATCCTTATTCAATTATTTCCATTATTTATAATAACATGTATGTAATTAAATAGTTGGTTATAATGGGGAGATATATGAGGATATAATCTTATAACAAAAAAAGAAGCTTTCGATAATAGACTTTTCTAATAGCTATGATAATTATTAAGTTATAGAATCTCATGATAGAGAACATACATTAAGGGGATTCAAGCAGTGATTATTTATTATATGGAATCATAATTTTCAGATAGTATATATTGGATACCAGATAAAGAATGGAATTATAACATTTTATTGTAATTATTTTAAATTCTTAAGGGTGGGGAGAAGATTGAATTATAATAAAAGATAATTTATAGACTAATTTCTTTCAATTGAACTATTTTGATGAACTGTTTAGAGATGACTTAAGGTTAAAAATTCATGGAAAATCTATTTTGATAACACCTTAATTGTGAAATTTTATGATATGTCACAATTTAAATATATTATGGGATAAAATTTATTTCTATTTTTATAAAAAAAAAATTCATATACCTGATAAGATGATATAGTCTAGATGTTGATAACTTTTAGCTCATGGATTTAAAACACGTGGTGTTATTCTTCTATTAATTAATTAATGAAGTCTGTAATCCATAATAACAAAGGGTGAAGATGTTTATTTTTGTAAATCATGATAATTCATGTATATGAGATGAATAAAATCCCACCCATATATTCCATATCATTTATTAAAAATATTGGTGAAATGTTAACATTAACATTATAAAAAAATGTATTATTTCCAATAAATAAAAATATCAATATGGTTGTGCACAATGCGATTTTTGAAGATGATGCTTTATTTTTTATCAATATTAAATTTTAATATATGTAAATAATAATTATGAGTTTAACATGTAAAAAAGAAAAGAGGACTAAATTAAACTAAATTAATATTCTTACATATTTATTTATTGGAAAATGAAGGTGATAATTTTTTATATATTATTGTTTAAAATAGTCTTATGATGATATTATTGATGTAAAAATTTTAAATGATGATCCCTAAAATATAATAATTTTTATGATATTTGGAATGATTCATTATCATGTGGTAAAGAACATTGATTACACTGATGATAATTTTTTAAAATATATTTTTTGTTAGATAAATATAAATATATTTTTTATATGTAATTGTAATTTGAATATCCCAAGATGAGGTTGAATTTATAATTCATAGATACTAATCAAAATATCTTATATGGAGTTGTATTTTTTTATCAATATGTAATTTTAATTCCAATATATTACAATGTGGTGTTTCTCAAGTATAAATGATGAAACAAGTAAATTTAACTAATGATAGATGCTTCCAATATCATTTAATGGAAAATGATGATAAAAATTTCTTATATTTTCTTGACTAAAAATTAAATAACTGGAAATTCATGAATTAAAAAATCTGAAGCAAAATCCAATAAATTTAAAATTACAAATTGGTTTGAAATTATTCACATTCATGTTCTTTCAAAATGTGAATGAAATGATGATGATATTTTTCATGATATTTTTTATTAATCAATAATAATGGAATATTTAATATTGAATTAAAATTTGGATATTCATACATTATTATTATGTTTAAATGAAAATATGAAAATTTAAAAAACAAATTGAGTATTAAAATGGTATAAATCTATTTTGGAATGATGCTAAATAAGTATGGAATTATTATGATTTTTAAGGTTAAAGTGTTTATGATGTTACTATGTTTCTTTGATGCGTTTTATGAGTTTATTGGATGAGGTTTAAGAAGATTCTAGTTATGTTTAGAGATTTAGTTTGTTATTTGGTTCATACATACTATGTTTTTGTGGGAATCCCACTAAAATTTCACAAAGGTAATGATAAGTAATATATTTTTTAGTGGGAGACTCATGCAAAACACAATTATTCTATTAGATAATATATTTATTGTATATATGTAATATGAAACATATTTCTAAGTAGAATGGAATATATAATATATTCGATAGAGAAACACAATTAATTTGGAAAATTATGTCATGTGTTGGAAACATTTAAATAATTAATAGATTTTTTTTTGGAACTTATGGTTTTTGATTCAATAAATGATATATTAAATTAGATGAAAACCATACCATGTACTTTCATAAGATGTTTATAATTTATTCCTATAATATTTCGGAGTAGATCGTGAAATTAATGACATATTTGGTGATGTTGAGGTAAAATATTGAAAATGTCCTTGATAGAAAATATTTTTTTTAAATGAAATAATTCATTACAAGGTAAAATTCACGCATAACATATTTAAGGAAAATTTTTATTTCATATAAATATTTTTATAATATTTAATAAAAAAATTCAAAAATTATATGTAATTTATTTTCATATTTTCCATATATTAGTGATATTATATATATTTAATATCACATGTATGATTTTAAACCTAATAAAAATAATATTTCAAATATGGAATTTCAACATTGAATTTTTAATAAAAATTTATATCGTTTGATGATCACCCTTCAAGTTCAAATTATCATGGTGATTTTTTGATCCATTAAAAATTATTCTAATTGATGAATATTGAATCAATAGGGTTTGTTGAGATCATTGTTCATTAATCAAGGATATTTTTAAATCAAATTTTTTGGTAAAATATAAATAAAAATGAAATGGTGGTTGGTCTTGATCTTCTATTAAATAAAATTCATAGTCATTTAGTATAATTTTGGATGAGATGATATGTAATGGCCCAGACCATCATGATCCATACCTTTTCCAAATTCTAGGATCCTAAGGGGTCACCCCTCATTCGGTGAGACCGATCAGCACGAACGATCGGTGGGACCGATCGGCGCGAAAGATCGGTGGGACCGATTAGCCCGAACGATCGGTGGGACCGATCAGCACGACCTACCAATCAGTGCGACCGATCGGTGTTATTTAGCCTTGTCCGGTTTTTCCTTCAACATTTTTTCCCTTAATGCATCTTTTAGGCCTTTTTGAGATTCTAAAGTGTTTCAAGGCTGTTTTAACCCATATTTAATATATAAAAATCCCGAGAAACCTCCCCATTAAATAACAATTAATTCAGTCTGGTGTAACCAACCAACCGCGTGGGGAACCACGATCCGAAATTAAAGCCGCTCAATTCTCATATCCTGTAACAACTGAATCTTATTTATATATAGCATAGAAATTCCTTCTTCCTTCTTTTTCCCCTTGGCTGGCTTCCTTTCTTTTTTGTATGTTTGGATCTCCCACCGGCCCTCCCCTGTAAGTCACGCATCCCCTTTTCTTGGCTCGTGGAGAATAACATCGATATTGGGTCTATCAAGTAGGTATTTTTATCTTCATCTCTCCTTTATGGGTATCATGCGGGGTGGGTACACTTTGGTCACTGTGGAAATTGATGAAACCGAACGTAATGAAGATAATGAATAGACATTTAAAAAATGAAAGGTGGGTTTGAATGGTGTTCAGCTGTACTCTTTATGTTGATATGTGTTGTCAATTGTACAGGCCCATGCCCACTAAAAATCAGGGATGTTGGCGGTCTTTCTTTGTGCACTAATGAACCTCAGTTCTCCTGGATGTTTAAATAACCGTAACATTGAATTGGTTAAGTACGTATACTCGATTAATTAAATTGAATGCACCATGATCAACCCCTTTCTGTGATAACCCTGGTTAAAGCATAGTGGAATTGAAACCATGTGGTGTGTTAAGTATTTTAAATATGAAAGTACCTGCCTGGGACTGCCTTGTGTCGGTTGTATTGATTTTGTTGTTTTCTTCCATGGGCCTATTGTGGTTGAATTTAGGGTTTCTATGATGGGGGCTTAGATTTTTTGGCTGATATGGGTGGGGATTGAATCCACTGTTGTTATACTTTCACTGTTTGTTAATCTGAGGCAGTGTGGTTACACTGCTTATATCATGAATTGGGGTGGAATCATTTGTTGTTGAGACACTATTGCCTTCTAGATTTTGGGGACATTGGGCTATGTCTCAGGGTTTTGTTTAGTTCCAGTACATTGTGGGATCTCACTTATCCCTTTTTTGTTGTGAATTTATAAGAGAACCAGGTGTGAATGTTTAGGTTTTTGTTTGACTGTCTTCTTTCTCTGGATTGTGATTTTTCCTGTTAATTGCCTAGTAGTGTAGAATTAACCTATATGGGTTTACTTGAATATGAAAATGGAAATAGTTTAAATGGGAATTGGTTTTGGGAATGAGTTGTGGATTGGCCATGAGTGTCGTGCTGTTCTTTCATGATTGAGTAGTGACGAGGGTTTTTGTGCGATGGTTTTAGAACCCCTAGGTTGGGATGAGTGTTTGTTACCTATACATATATTTTTAGATTTTATGTTTGTAATTCGTGCCCCACCCAAGTTGAGCACATAGTGACGAACACCCCATTTCATGGGGAGGGTGTTTTCCCAACAATCCTATGAGTGGCTAGTTATTGGATCCTTTTCTTCTCCCTTTCCCGAATATCCCAAGATTCTTTGGGCATGCTTTGATTGACTGAATTCCATTATTTAGCCCAAGAATATTTTGGTAGGGTAGTTGTGGTGGTTGGCCCAGGTGTTTGTGTGGTGGTTGGACCATGTGTTTGTGTGGAGGTTGTTTCCCAAGTGTCTTCGGGATGAGGCCCAGGTGTCTTTGGGCGTGGCCGTAAATGTTCTAACCCAGGTGTTTGCGGGTATGGTTATGCGTTGTGGTTGTGGACCTGGTGTATACGGGTAGGATAGTTGTTCTGGCCCAGGTGTTTGTGGGCAGGGTTTGGCAATGGGACTGTGGTGAGGCTGTGGCCAAGGTGTCTGTGGGCGGGGTTTGGCAGTGGGACTGCGGTGAGAATGGCTGGATTGGTTCGATGCGTAGGATGTCTATAATAACCAGTGGGAAAGTGGCACAGGGTGCCCAAATATCTATTTTCTATTACTTTACATTACTTTACTTGCCTTGCGTTATTTAGGGAGTGTGCCTTGGTGAGGTTTTGGTGGAATGATTTTCCTTGTTGGGTTATTGGTTATTTCTTTTTCCATGTGACATTAGAATGTATCTTCACTTTTACATGAGATTCTTTGGTTTTCCAGACTGAGTATACTTGTATGCTCACACTACATATATAAAACTACATTTAGGTTTCCAGGAGGACTTGTGGGATCGTTCAGGACTGTACTAGCTCGGAACTTTGGTGCAGTTTCTGTTGTTGATTTCCTTTTCATGGAATCTTTTTTACTTTTGGAGTTTTTTGGCTTGTATCTATTACCATTGAACATGCATATGGGAATGGTTTACTTTATACTGTACTTTCAATTTCAGTTTTGGAGTTGTGGGATTCACTATCGTATCTTTCGATCCTATTTAAAGAAAAGGGGTAATTCCTTCCATTTGGTGTGTGATTTTATACCCTTGGTTCTAGTCACCACTCTAGGACCTATTGAAGGCGGGTCTCGGGGGTCATTATCTCTCCTTCAACTTGAAGAAGGAAGGGTCTGGAAATCTGCTATCTATTCCTTATTCTTGGTAAAGGTGGGCCTTGACTGAATGGTTTCAGAGGAGGAGGTTTGAGAGATAGGATGGATTCTAGAGATAGGAATAGTGAGGATTGCATGGTATGGTAGGGAAACAGTGGTGGGTGACCTTGGTGCATGAATTAGTCCAGGGAAGACCGGATAGGACACGGGTTTTTAGGGCCCCCTGTGACCTAGTGCATGGACTCTGGACCTACCGAACGACCAAGTGTGGCCACGCTGATTGTAGGGTAGAGACCCTAGGAATGGTACATGCATCATAATGAATTGTGTTCTCTTGTTTCATGGGTGTCTTGGAGATTAAAAACAATTAAAGAAGTCAATGAAAATTGAAGAACAATATTCTACACTACTCAGGATTAGGCATTCCTTGTTTACCTTGCAGTTGTGGCACCTGAGAGGGGGACCACGAGTAGTACATATGATGGGGGCCCAGGAGGATGAATTGGCCAATCGATAGAGGATCCACAGAGAGAAGGAGGACGACTAGTGGAAGAAGAAGCTTCGTGCTTTCCAGCGACAGACCCTCGAGAAGTATGAGGGCATCACCTCTGACATGAAGACGAAGAGATGGCTAAAGGAGATGGTGATAGCATTTGTCCTGATCCAAGCTTCAGCAGAGTACTTGGCTCTTTGGATATAATCCAGATGGGGGGAGCAGCATGTCAGTGGTGGCAACTTTATCTAGGAGAAAAGAGGGAAGCTGAGGTGACATGGGATGACTTCGAGAATCAGTTCTGGGTGGAATTCCTCTCCTCCACCATGATGGTAGAGAAGAGACATGAGCTAATCTCCCTCCAGAATGAGATTATGTTAGTGAGGGAGTTGGGTATCATGTTCAAGGATCTACTTTTCTTTGCTTTAGACCTCTTTCCAGATGAGGAGTCTCGGGAAAGACGTTTAGAGGAGGCGCTCCAACCTTCCCTCCAGTATGTCGTTACTCCATTCACTCTACTGACATACATAGAGGAGAAGAATAAGGATGAAGTGGTGAAGAGGATGAACACGCTGGGAGGCGTATCACGAGAGAGGATTTAGCTAGTCCCATCGAAGGGGAAGGCCTTCAGTAGTAGGGCTTCGGCATCAGGACCCTCTAGGTTTCGACCGACAGGAAGTAGGTCTCAGCAGTTCCAGTTCTGATCCCCCGTTCCTTCCCCTTTATTTTCGAGCCCAGTAAAAAGGTTCCTCATCTATGGGAGCCATGTATATCTTTGGAATCAGTGCCCGGACATAGTGCAATACAGCGGGGGTGGGCAAGTTCAGTGCCCACGTCAACCATAGTAGTTTCCAGCCAGGCCCATTTAGCAACAACAACAGGGGCAGTAGGATCCGACCCTTCTGAGGGCAGACGTTGCAGGAGGAGGCCGACCTCAGGGAGCTACTCAGGGACCTCGACTAGGGTGTGGTCGGGGAGGTGGCTGATAGCAGAGTGGAAGAGGATCCGGGCATGGGCAGTTTAACGCCGTAGTTCCAGCAATACCAGAGATCGTTTGAGGTACGATCAGTTTGATCAATACCCTTGATTACGTCTTGTTCAATAGAGGAGATTCACACTCCTTTTTTACACCCAGTCTGGACCATGCTTTGGGTCTAGATGTCGAGAGACTTCCAGTTCCCCTGGTGCTGAGCACCCCAGTTGAATGTCAGACCGACTTGATATATGTTTGTCGAGGATGCAGACTGATGATAGGGCCACATCAGTTAGTCAGGGACCTCATACTATTACAGATACATCCATACGATATCATCCTAGGAAATGAATGGTTGTTCTCTGTATGTGCTATCATTGACTGCTTCCAAGGAAGGGTTGTGTTTTAAGACATAGGCAGCTGACATGTTACTTTCACCGGCGAGCAGGGTGACCAGAAGGGTAACAGGTGAGAGGAACCCCTCCTCTCCTTGTTAGCTGAGCTACCAGTAGAGTTAGCAGATGCAAAAATGGTGGAGGTACCGTGAACCGTCAGTGAGTTTATGGATGTCTTCCCTAAGGAGGTGACGAATCTACCCCCTCGACATGATGTCATGTTTGGGATAGACTTGCAACCTGGTGCTCATTTGATTTAGATGACTGCCTACCGGATGGCACCTTCGGATCTACAGGAGTTTCGGATTCATATTGACAATCTGATGAAGAGGGGTCATGTTCAACCAAGTGCGACACCGTGGGGTGCTCCAGTCTTGTTCGAAAAGAAGGCAGATGGTGGTATCATGTTGTGCATATACTACAGAATGATGAATCAGGTGATGATCAAGAATTGATAACCTCTTCCATGGATAGACGATCTTTTCGACCAGTAGAAGGGGGCCCGATGGTTCTCGAAGATCGACCTGGGGTCTGGATATCACCAGTTGAGGGTGAAGGAGGGTGAAATCCCCAAGACGGCCTTCAGGTGAAGATATAGGAACTTTGAGATTATCTTCATGTCATTCGACGTTACAAATTCTCCAGATGTGTTCATGGGGATTATGAACTCCGTCTTCCAGGAGTATCTGGATTGGTTTGTAGTAGTGTTCATCGATGACATCCTAATCTATTCAAGATCATAGGATGATCATGATAAGCACCTGAGGAAAGTTTGGGAGGTCCTCTGATAGCACCAACTCTTTGGTAAGTTGTCGAAGTGAAAGTTTTGGACACGAGCAGTGCACTTGCTTGGGCACATGGTGTCCGAGCAGGGAGTAGCAGTGGACCCATCAATGGTTGATGCAGTTGTTTCTTGGGCATCACCCAAGAATGTGGCAGAGGTCCGTAATTTCCTTGGGCTTATAGGTTACTATCGGAGGTTCATACCCAACTTCTCCTGAGTTGTAGCACATTTGACATCCTTGACCAAAAAGTATTAGGCTTTCATGTGGAGTTATTTGTGTGAGGAAGCCTTCAAATATCTGATGGAGAAGTTGGTTAGTTCCCCAGTGTTGAGATTTCAAGAAGAAGGGGCGGCCTTCGAGGTGTTCTGTGATGCTTCGGGACATGGCCTTGGGTTTCAGCTGATGCGACAACTAGGGGTGATCTTTTATGGGTCTAGATAGCTACGCCCTCATGAGCGTATTTATGCCTCCCACAATCTGGATCTCCCAAAGGTCTCTTTTTCTCTAACATTGTGGTAGTACTGTCTCATCATAGAGCATGTTGTGGTCTTCACAGATCACAAAAGGTTGAAGTATATCTTCTCCCAGTAGAACCTAATCTTACGTTAGTAAAGGTGGATAGTGTTCCTCCATGATTACGATTTCGAGATTTCCTACACCTCAAGGAAAGGAATCGTTGTGGCTGATTCCTTGAGCAGGATGTCACAGAGGGATGCAGTCCGAGAATTGATGGATGCTTGGAGGTCAATGGGGGAGTTGGTTGCCCTGCACCTGGATGCTAGGATGGAAGTTGGTAGAGGTTTCTTGTATCAGATGATGATGCAACCTTCTGTGTTTTTGTAGGTGGAGGATTCCCAATGGGGAGACTCAGAAACCGAAGTAATGTGTGACCGAGTTGACCAGGGAAATGATTCGGAAGGGTGGACGGAGGATGGTAAGAACCATATTATTTTCCAAGTAAATATGTTTGTTCCAGAGTAAATGCATGGCAATGTTCTTAGTGAGTTCCAAAACTCACCCCTAGCGGTGCAACCAAGAGTTTCAGAGATGTACCAGGTTTTGAGGAGACAGTTTTGGTGGCACAGAATGAAATGAGTAGTGGTAGAGTTCGTGGAAAAATGCCTAGTGTGTCAGCTGGTGAAGACTGAAAAATGTGTTCCAGGTGGTTTGTTGAAACCTTTAGATGTCCCCGAGTGGAATTCAGATGACATCTCGATGGATTTCATCATGGGGCTACCCAAGGTTCATGGAGGGTGAGACACTATCTGGGTAGTGATGGACCGGTTGACGAAATCGGCTCACTTTCTTCCAATCAAGGAGTCGAGTGCAGTGGATGCTCTAGCACGAAGGTATGTGGACAAGGTGGTGCGGCTACATGGGATTCCAAGGTCCATAGTTTCGGATAGAGATGCATGATTTACCTCACGAGTCTGGAGGGGCTTGCAACATGATTTTGGCACTGAGTTGCACCTTAGAACTGCCTTCCACCCCTAGACAGATGGGAAGACAGAGCGCACCATCAAGACCTTGGAAGATATGCTACGAGCATGCATCCTGGACATCGGGGGATCATGGGTGCGACACTTTCCTCTGGTATAGTTTTTTACAATAACAGCCATCACCCATGTGCTAGACCGAAGTTGGGGAAGCGAGTGTTCTAGGCCCGGAGGTGGTGCAGATCATGACGAAAAAGGTGCATCTTATTCGAGAAAGGATGAAGGTAGCTCAGGACTGACAAAAGTCATATGATGATAATAGGATAAGAACCTTGGATTTAGGGGTCAGGGACTACGTGTTCTTGAAGGTCTCCCCTCGGCATGGATAACGACGGTTCGACAGGGGAAGTAAGCTCTCTCCCAGGTTCGTCGGACCCTTCATGGTCTTGCATCGGGTTGGCGAGGTGACTTATTAGCTGGAATTGCCACCATAGATACAAAGGGTGCACGATGTCTTCCATGTGTCCCAGCTTCATCGGTATCTGCATGATGATTCGTACATCCTTGACTGGGGAGAGATAGATATCGAAGATGATGCAACCTTCGTGGAACGACTAGTGATGATCAAGGGTCATGAGGAGATGGTGCTTCATGGACGAACCATCTCATTGGTTCACGTGTGATGGAGGCATGGTGGGCTTGAGGAGATTACCTAGGAGAGGGAAGTGCAGATGCGTGCCCAGTACCCAATGATATTTTTAGTTTTATCCTGTTTTTTCAGTACTTGTTTGCTATGTAATACTTTACCTCATTGACTAAGGGATGTGTAGTTTCCTTTTCTGTGAATGTGTGTGATGTTTAATAAAGGAGGGAAAGGGGAGGACATAATTCCTAGTTAGGACGCATTAAGGTGGATTCTTTTAACCCCGTGCGGGTGAGTCAGTGCCGCCCAAAGAGGATAGTATATTAACACAGAGGAAGGGAAACCCCTCTCCCACATGGCCTGACGGTTTAGTCTTTTGTTTTACGCGGTTGCACGGGGAAAGGAGAGGTAGGATGTCCGTGATTTTTCAGGAGATAAAGTGTTCTTGTGTCAGAGAGGTTCACTCCTGAGAGGTATCTTATAGGGTGGTTGTTCGAACCCCCCTCTTTCCTTCGGTTCTGGTTATGAATTCTCGAGGGTGAGAATAGTTTGAGAGGTATCTGATGTAACGGACAAGACCCGTATGATCCAACCCTTTTCCAAATTCTAGGATCTTAAGGGGTCGCCCCTCATTCAGTGAAACTGATCGATGCGACTGATCGGTACGACAGATAGACGTGACCTACCAATCGTTGCGATCGATCGTTGGGACCGATCAGCGCGACCGACAGATCGTCACGATCGATCGGTGGGACTGATCGGTGTGGCCTATCGATCAGTGCGACCAATCGGTGTTATCCAGCCTTGTTGGGTTTTTCCTTATGAATTTTTTCCCGTAACGCCCCTTTTAGGCGTTTTTGACCTTCTAAGAAGTTTCAAGGACGTTTTAACCCATAATAAATATCTAAAAATCTCTAGAAACCTTCTTATTAAAGAACAATTAATTCAGTCGTGTGTAACCACCCTACCGCGTGGGGAACCACGGTCCAAATTTAATGCCGCTCAATTCTCATGTCTCATAACAATGAGATCTTATCTATATATCACACGAGGATTACTTCATCCTTATTTTTCCTCTTGGCTAGCGTCATTTCTTCTTTGTACTTTTGGAGCTCACGACGCCCCTCCCCTGCAAGTCGCGCACCCTCTGTTCTTGGGGCATGGAGAATAACATCGATATTTGATCAATAAATTAAGGATTTTTACCTTCATCTCTCCTTTCTGTGTATCATGAAGGGTGGGTATGCTTTTTTCTATGTAAAAATTGATAAAACCGAACATAACGAAGATAATGAACAGACCTTTAAAGAATGAAAGGGGGTGTGATCGGTGTTCTTTTGTATTCTTTATTTTTATATGTGTTGTGAATTGTACTGGCCTATGCTCACTAAAAATCATGGTCATTGGTGGTCTTTCTTTGCACACTAATGAACCTCGGTGCTTCTGTATGTTTAAATAACCGAAAAATTGAATTGGTTAAATATGTATACATGGTTAAATAAATTGAAAGCACCAGGATCAACCCCTTTCTGTGATTACCCCGGTTAAAGCACAGTGGAATTGAAACCATATGGTGTGTTAAATCATTTAAATATGAAAATACCTACATGGGCCTGCCTTCTGTTGGTTGTAGTGGTTTGGTTGTTTTCTTCCATGGGACGATTGCAGGTGACTTTATGGTTTTCCTGGATGGGGGCTTAGTTTTTTGGGGTGATATGGGTGGGGATGGGATCCCTTGTTGTTATACTTTCTCTGGTTGTGAATATGAGGTTGTGTGGTTACTCTTCTTATATCACGAATTGGGGTGGAATCCCATGTTTTCAAGAAACCATTGGCTCCTAGTTTTTGGGGACATGGGGCTGTGTCTCAGTTTTTTCATTGGTTCTAGTACATTGAGGGACCTCAATTATCCATTTGTTGTTGTGACTTTACAAGAGAACTGAGTGTGAATGTTTAAGATACTGTTTGACTGTCTTCTTTCTCCGGCATGCATTTTTGCCTTTTAATTGCCCAGTAGTGTAGAATTCACCAAATGGGGTTACTTGAAAATGAAAATAGTAATAATTTAAATGGGAATTGGTTTTGGGAAGGAGTTGTGTCTTGGTCGTGATTGTCATGCTATTCTTTCATGAATGAGTAGTGATGAGAGTGTTTGTTCTTATGTTTTGGAACCCCTAGGTAGGATGAGTGTTTGTTACCTATACATATATCTGTAGCTTTTATGTTTCTTATTCTCACCCCACCCATGTTGAGCACTTAGTGACGAACACCCCATTTCATGGGGAGGGTGTTTTTCCCAACACTCCTATGAGTGGTTGGTTATTGGCTCATTTTTTTCTCTCTTTCCCGAATAGACCAAGACTCTTCGGGCAGGCTGTGATGTCCTGAAGTCCATTATTTAGCCCAAGAATCATTGGGAAGGGCAGTTGTGGTGGTTGGACTAGGTGTTTGTGGGAAGGTTGTTTCCCAAGTTTCTTCGGGATGAGGACCAAGTGTCTTTGGGCGTGGCAGTAATTGTTCTGACGCAGTTGTTTGTGGGTATGGTTATGCGTGGTGGTTATGGCCCAGGTGTCTGCGGGCGGGGTTTGGTAGTGAGAATATGGTGAGGCTATGGCCCAGGTGTGTACGGGTGGGGTTTGGCAGTGGGACTGTGGTGAGAATGGCAGGATTGGTTCGATGCATAGGATATCTTTAATAACAAGTGGGAAAGTGGCATAGAGTACCCAAATATCGATGCGTTATTACTTTACATTACTTTACATGCCTTCCTTTATTTGGGGAGTGTGCCTTGGTGTGGCTTGGGTGGATAGATTTTCCTTGTTCTGTGTTTGGTTATCTATTTTTTCATAGGATATTATAATGTCTCCTCACTTGTACATGTGAGTTTTGGTTTTCCCTACTGAGTATACTTGTATGCTCACCCTATATATATAAATCAGCTTTCAGGTTTCCAAGAGGACTTGCAGGATCGCGCGGGACTGTACTAGCTCAGACTTTTGGGGCAGTTGCTGTTGTTGATTTACTTTTCTTGATATCTTTTTTACTTTTGGATTTTTGTGGCTTGTATCTATTACTTTTGAACATGAAAATGGGAATGGTTTACTTTCAGCCGTACATTCACTTTCAGTTTTGGTGTTGTGGGATTTACTATCTTATCTCCCAATCCTATTAAAATAAAAGGGGTAATTCCTTCCATTTAGTGTGTGATTTTATACCCTTGGTGCTAGTCGCCACTCCGGGACCTATTGTAGGTGGGTCTTAGGGGTCATTATCTCCCCTTCAACTTGAAGAAGGAAGGGTCTGGCAATCTGTTGTCCCTTCCCTAATCTTGGTGAAGGCGTGTCGTGAAATGATGAATAATATTTTACCTTGAGTTATGATGAGTTACACAATACATTACAATAAATCATTCCATGAAAACATGGCTATATAAGAGAAGACGAATGTAACTAATTTTATAGAGTACTTGGATTTGAATAATATATCCAGTTTAGGACACATTTAAATCCTAAAATATAACTAAATTTAAATAATAAATAAACTAAAATATGTTTTGAACTGTAAAAATTGATATTTGGGAAAATATTAATGGTTTAGAATAAGAGAGTATCCATAAATATTAGGGAAATAATATTCAAAATATGAACATATTATTTTTATTATTATTATTATCCATGGATATTAATAACATAGTTGATATTTCCGTCGATACTTGTTAATCATTAATGTAACCTAAAAACTAATTAAACTGACAATAGATGAATTATTTAGAAATCATGATTTCATGAATGAGGTTGAGATATTTTTAGGACGGAGAATACACATATTTTTTTTACATATATTGGATTAAAAAAGAACCAAATTGATAATTATTTAAAGATAATAAGAATGTAATTTGATATAATCCTAATATCAAACATTGATATTCTCATAAAGGAAAGAGAATAAATACCCATAACAACTGTTCTGGGGAAACATGAAGAAACTATGTTATATTTTAATTTGTAATTTCAATTTTTTTATAAGATGTCAAATGTAGTTGATTCTAGTGGGACTCTATAATGATTGTAGTGTGACTCCATGTTAATTAGATTGAGATAATACGTAGTTTAAAAGGCTATTATTAGAGTAAGAAATATATGATTATATTGTATGACTTGTAATAATTTTGAGTAGACTCTCACATTGACATTGAACTTTGTAAAAACCCGTGTTTCATGTTCCATTTACTTTTTCCAATATTTGTGACACACTGATAGAAAAAAATTGAGTGGGATTGGATTTTAATTGATTAGAGAGTTTGATTTATAAATAAGAATTCAAAAAATACAATTGATTCACCCTCACAAATTGTACTTAATCGATATAATCCATAACAATAATTTGATAAAAAATTTACCCCAGAACCATACATAGCATTTCATGACATATAAATATTTCCCAATCGTTTATTGGTTTGTGAAATTATTGGAACACCCAAAAAATTATTACAGGTTCATGTATATGTTTTATCAAACATGGAAATAAAAACATAAATATAAATTCTAATTAATTAGAATAAAACAATAATGTATACATTGATTACCCATTGAAATGAATTTGGTTTCATTTCAATGTCATAAATTATAGGTCAAAGAATTAAATTACTAAGTTCATAATAAAATAAGAAATTTAATATTATATGGTAATCTATAATTTATATATGGAAATAATATATGAAATTAATATAGCTTTAAGTGGAATATGAAATCATAAAAAATTTTAGTCGAAATTATACACCCACATCACATTGTCTATTATAATCATTGATCAATCAAATATGGATAAAGATACATATTAATCAATAAAATGTATTAATATAATAGTGTACTATATTTTCATATGATTTTACATGATGTTATTAAAATAAAATATACAATAATGGGAATATTACATGTAAAAGAAGTAAAATAAAAATGATATTCTTTTACACCAAGTCTATATATGACTCAAACATATCCTTAAATAAATATATTGTCAAATTTTTAAGGTAAATAACTTTTTATTATTATTGTATATTTAATTTTTTTTGTAATTTATGTTAATTTATTTAATTTACAAGAGGTATGTAACTCATCTATTTCATTTTAGATGATCATTTAAATGTTAAAATGTTATCATTATCTAAATATATATGTCATGTTTATATGTCATGGAGTCTATAAAATCCAAAATTTCGAAGGTAACATATCCAGGTGGTTTTGAATTTCCAAATGTTTCTCAATTTTATATATTGTATATAATATAGGCCATTACACTCATCCGGATTATTAAACTCTAAAAAATAGTATAAATTAATTATGTATGGTGGTGATAAAATAAAAAAATCCCCTATTGGTTGGAATAACCCAAACCAGTCCGAGATTGATGTTATAAAGGATTATATAATTAGAACAAGCTTTATATTTAAACATGAAAAATTAATTTAAGACTATTTGTATCCCATATGATTTTAAATATAGATTTTTAAAAACAAAATTAGTGGAAGTTAGGATGGAATATAAATAAAATATATATGATAAGGTTATGTTACCACATCTTTGAGAGTCTCCTTCACTATATGAAAAATTCTTCATAGGCATACATATTTATGATGGCTGATGTTATCTAACATATATTAGAATAATGGGGTGATTTTTTTAGAAGATTTTTTGTTTTAATAATTATTTTATGTGATGATTAATTTTTTGTGAATGTCAATATTTACGGAGGGAAAGAGTTATAGGTTTGAATAAAAACATGAAAAAAATTATTTATTTCATGCCTTTGAATAATAATTCATTTTTTTTCATAAAATAGTATAGTTGTAAAATATATTTAATTATAAATAATATATTATAAAATAAAAAATAAAATTTGATGTCATGAATAAAAGATTAGTATTGAAAAATAGTTTTAACTGGAATTGTAATATGTTTTTGAATTCATAAATATTTTTTACGTTTAACAAACTGTTTTAATTTTATTATCTCATTTATTTAACCTATTAAACATATTTTATGTCTTTATAACATTGGATATATTATTTATTAACTTTCTGTAAAAATAAACACAATTTATTTATTGTATATCGAAACATTATTTTTCCACTCACCCCAAAATAAAAATTTTCACTAAAACATATGAAGAATAAATCATGAATAATTTATATATGCATAGTAAAAAATTCAAAAAAAATAAAAATAAACATTTTAAATATTATATCCATTCAATCCACTTTTAATTGCATAAGATTCCAATTATAATTGTAAATATTATAAATTGAAAAAGAAATACTTCACCAAGTAATTTTCCATGTAAAATAAGTATGTTATCCATTAAAAAAATATCTATCAAATAAATCAAATTAAAATAATTTTTTTAAATATGGAATTTATGAAATCTAATTTTCATATGGGATTAGAATTTTGAAACACTCACATTAACTTTTTGTAGTACTATACTGATTGGTGTATATCAGTTAAAATAGTTACAATATAATTTTATTTGAAATTTTATGATTTTAATATTCATATTAATAATAACTATATTATGAATTAAAATGTTCATATTACAACTGGTAATCAAATATATACCCCCTTGATTGATTCACTATTCATTAAATTGTTTTTTCACATGATCTATATTTTGTTCAAAATATTCCTTTCATATTCTCAATATTTTGATTTCATAGTATTATGCTCCTCCCAACTATGGTAATTCTAGGAGACAATTATCTATTATATATTCAAAATGAAGTAATATTTTATTTTAAATATGTATCCTATGATTTTTCGAATATTAATCCTATGGAATTATTTTCATATATTTTAATTTTAGGATCTAAAATAATTGTTTTATCTTTCAACATGGTTAAAATATTAAAATATATTATATATTAATATAAAAATATCTTTACAAATTAATTATTTTAATTAGACTAAAAAATGAAAATTATTATTTTGAAAAACATGTTTATTTTAAATATTAATGATTAAAAAGTTTACTATTAAATGATGGTGAGGATAACAGAAAAGAAATGGTGAATATGTGAGATTAATAGTATAAACTTTATATCAATTCACACTTTCATTCTTATATTGGTCAGATTATAAGATCAAAAAAATTGGTGTTGTTGGGAGAGAACAATTCAAAAATTAAACATATGAAAGAACCCATTTATGGTTATGATACTATTTCATTCAAGAGGATAATTTTTTATTTTCAATGATTATAATCCTTCTCCCTACATCATTTCATTATTATCAATATTGAAAAGCAGAATAGGAGTAAGAAGATCAGCATGATATTAATGGGAGAATATATAATGCATGAACATGGAGTTCAACCATGGGAATTACATCGCTCCCATGGAGAAGATGGGATACATTGTGAACATATATCAAATGTTTGACATGGGGAATTAGATGATTTAGATTAAACCACATATTAAATTTAGGTAACCTCCCCTTACACAAGGTCTTTTTACAAGGGGATATGACCTAGGTAGATGAAATCTATATAGTGGGTAAAATAATGAACAATATCATGAATGAGTTAGGATGAATTAATACAATGCAGAATCAACCAAATCAGTAGTAAGCCAAAAAAATTCCACATCATTTCCATCTTAAATAGAATTGTAACTGGTGACTGGAATTGAGTTTGAATATATCACCATATAGGATAAATAATGAAATTAAACTATAAAAAATTATTAATTATAATGTTTATAATATATGTCCACATAATCTAGACAAATATATATATATATTCAACTAGGATATATAAGATAGATTCATGTGACATTAGGTATATGTACAATTGAAAAAAAAATTCAAATTAATTACACATATGATAATCCTATGGTTATAATATTTGAAAGATATAAAAAATAAATCACATGAATACTAGTACCATAGTAATATTTTCAAACCATAAAGATGATTTCCCCCATAAAATAGTAATAAGCACTATCATAAAACACAATCTATCATCAAGTTCCAACATCAATCTGTCCAAAAAAGATCAACATCCACTAATACAATCTCTAAACAAGTTCCCCAACTACATAGACACAATAAATAATATAATAAATCCTATTGTTATATTAGTATAAAAATACATTATAGGATTCCATAAAACACATAAAAATATTAAAAACTATTGTATCTTAAGACCTTGATACTATAGTGTTTTTTAAATGAAGAAAAAAATAGATTTGGTCAGGAAATATATGTATCAAGGATGTAAGTGAGGTCATTATTATATCATCTCCAATCCAAAAAATTCAAACCATACATGAAAATCGATGTGAAAAAAATCAATATATGCATAAGTATATATTATTATATTCATAATTATAGGGAATCTCAATGGAAAACCCTAGTGTTGTAAGGATACATAAGTTTGAAATAAATATTTACAACTCAACCCCCTCAAGTCACCAAAAAACTTCAAAATCCATAAACAAGAGAAAAATAATTATTGGGACATGCTATTACATTAAGGAAATATTTCAGTAACCAACATATTAATATTATAGTACATATACTATTTCCAACCTATTAATCCCTTGAAACCATTGCAACATCCCATGAATTTCTACTCATGATAGAAAAAACATCAATATAGGGGAATTACATCTCTATTATAGGATCTTAGAAATGAATAATTACATTGATGGTTGAATATTAACTCTAATGTGAGTGCATCCAACACATGATAATGTAGCGGGAAAACTAAATCTACTGATAAAATGACTCACTGAAAGAAAATCCTTGTAACATCCACATCTTGGGTAACTCTATAGTAAAATGAGTAGAGAGATACATGGATCTGTGTTAGACATCATTGTACGTAAGAGTATGTAGGGTTAGGGGTAATACAATGGGGAGATCATAAATTCTTATAATAGTGGAAAATAGTATTGGAAATAAAAAATTCCTAAAACAAAGACATCCATTAGTGTATATAGAATTAATAAACATAATATAGCCATATCAAATGAAATATTGAAGACACAATTTAGACAAACTCATAGAGAAGCTAGTATAGAATAGAATAAGACCCAGAAGGATAATCATAATAAGAATAAATAAAAGAATAAAATTAATGGTAATATATACAAATATAAATGAGAAAACCCACATCTAGTATAAAGCTCTCATCCAACCCATAATATAAGATCATGGTATACTAGATTTCTATGCACCCTGATCTTGTTATCAATGATACCTTGTCAAGTACCAATGTGACATGTAATATTGAGTAAGGTGTGAGTCTATCTTAGTAGGGTCCCACAAATTGGGTCCATATATAACTAAAAAATGGAATGTAAACATGTGATATTATTAGAGAATAAATAGGTAAATTTTAGAAAGAAAATAATTAACCAATTTGGATCCTTTAAATATATTATAAAAAAATGGATCAACCCAAACCCGCTGTATCTAGTGTTGATACATATATAATAATGTCATAAAACTATTCCAAATAATATGTTGAAAAAACAATCCCTTATGAAATAATCAGGTGAATTCAATGGAAATAAATCAGAAAACTAACCCTTTATAGGTAATCCAATGATATCAAGTTGCGATCATGGATAAAAAAGTCTAGTAAGAGGAAACAAAAAGTGACAAATAATGTCAAAAAACAATGATAAAACTAATAGGTGATCATAGTAAATCATTGAAATCATGTAACCACACATACATTTAGGTGGTAACCATAATCGATCATAAGAATCACACATCATCACAGAGCCCTAGGATTTTGTCCTTAGTGTTTTTAATGTTACATAGGTGTTAATTCTAGGAGATCAACCATCATGTGTAATTATTTACAATCCCTAAGAGTTATTCCTTTTGAAATTATAATCAACAAGAATACTTATTAATCCGAAAGAGAGAATCCACGGAAATCATCAAGTATCAATGTTGATCCCTATGTGGTAATCCCTAGTGATCCATAAACATTTGGAATATTTATCGATTCCTATAATGTATTCCTAAATTATTATTAATCATCATGTATTATGAGTAATAAACTATGGGTAATTCAAATGTTTTAAAAGATAATTATAATCATCACTGTCACTAGGAGTAATCATGTGTGATAGATTATATAGGATCAATGGAGGGATATTACTGATATTGAGAGGTGGTTTTGAATTAGGAATGGTCATTTATAATAACAAATTTATAATTTTATCCCATTATAACTTTTCCATTAAATATACATTTGGTTATACTAATTTGATTCTCTTATTATCTATTTTATTTATTGATTTCCTTCATTCTTTCAGCACAACCAATCACACACACAAAAAAAAGAGGTATAATGATGTTCATATTTCACCACTTAGAATAAAAATCCAAATACATTGATTGATATAGTGAAACATATGGTCACACACACCAAATGAAAACCCAACGAGCATTACACGATTATCACTAGATATTCTAAATTGTATATCTTATAATCATTTTTCGTGTATCCCTCACTCAAGTATATCTAATACCTTTACTATATAATGTAGTGTAAACATAAAATATTTTAACCACATTGATTAAAGATGAATTATTTTTTATGTGATCCTTATTTTTCTTCACCACTGTTGTACTGCAAAGTCTCATTATATTAATTTTAAGCATAATACATCCAACAATCATTGCTGCTTCTATTAATTTTAGGAAACTTTTATACTACAACTCATTCTTTCACTTCTCTCTACTTATTTTTAAATTCATCAATTATTCAAAAATATTTTAAAAAATATATTCTTTTCTCTATAAACATCATGTCTAACAGAATAAATTTTTATCCTTCTTCTTCTAAATGTTATCAAAAATAGGAAAATATATAAATTATTATATACTATCTTATTTTTCTTTTCCAATTTATTATTTTATGTTATAATATCCACGATCTCTTTTTTCAACTTATTCATTTTTTTGATATATTTGATTGACTAGTTAAGCCTCTCCTTTTTTATCATTGATACTAGAAATTATTTCCATGAGTATATATATGAGATATAAAAAAACAAATGAATCCAATGATACTATTTGATAACCTACAATATATTTGTATTTGATAATAATTATAATATTAATAGTTATGTTATTTCCTCCTTCACGTGATCTTCTCTCCCATATTTTACTCCATAATTTCAACTTCATAAATGCACATAACCAAAATGAGATAGTTAGAAATTAAAATATTTTAGAATGGAACCTGAATTATATTCTCATTAATTATAAAAATTATTTACCATTTAATATCAAAGGGTTACTCAAAAAAACTTTAGTATGAATCAAAGTCATTATATTGTTATTATTTTCATTGAAGGCATCACATAGTTCTATCATCGTTATTTTTTCTTCTTTGATTTTCCCATTTTAATACACTATATGATATGGTAGTATTCATCGAATATATTTACTCCATTTATAATAACATCAACATTTCTCTCTTCATTAACACTCCAAGGAAAACTCATACAACACATCAGCATGTATGAGTACATCATTCAATTTTATATATCAAATCACATGTTATTCCTAAAGTAGCTATGGGTCTATTAAGCTACGTGGATCACTATTAAAAGATATGAATAATATATGTGAAAAATTATATACATATATATTTTTATATGAAATTAACCAACATGAAATCAAGAACCATTCATACATTAACATATATCTTTTTGTGTAAAATCTTTCTTCATGTTCATCTATGAACATATTCACGAGTATCGCACACATGACATGCATAGTAGTTTCCTAACATTCAATTCTCAAAATATATCATGAGGTAACATCCCATAAAATCACATCCCAAGGGTTTCATATACTACCTTCACACTATAGTGATACCCATTCCACTATTTCAATAGTGTTATCACCTAACACTATTTCTTTATATGTAACACCTCTCATTTTTCTTTAGTGGTAACACCTCATACTATACCTCTAGTGGTGAAAGCCCATACCATTCTACTCCAATTATCTTAACTCAAAACTAGTGATAATAAATCCAAATATATCACTCCCAACTGAAGGTTGAAAATTCCTTCATTTAATGGTAAAATTTATTTAATGTTAGCAGACCGTTACATAACTTCATCTTCATACACCAATGTGGAATGTGTAACCCTTATTACACATCTCTATGTGCCATTACATATATATTATTTTATCCTATAATTGACTTTCCCCAACCCTTGTGACCCATGAGCCACACACTTACTACCCTTATACATTACACCCAAATACACTTATATAATGAGGTTTACTCTAAGTGAAACTACTTTACCCATATACAAGTCTCCAATATACCCTTGTTCAAGATTACAGTTTTGTTGTTTGCCACAAACAAAGATAAAATAGTTATTGTATACATATTAATTATTTTTTAGAGGTTTTGAATACCCAAACATAGTGTGACCTCTAACCTTATGGATGGTATTTGTCACCATTATTCTTTAAATTTACCCTTATGTAGGTCACACATACCTTTAAACACATCACCCAGAATTAGTTACATTTATGCATTGTTACTACTACCATTACACAATATCACTATACCCTCATGTGGATCTAAAACCATTAGAAAAGTCCTCTATCTATCCATACAATGTAATAATATATAAAGATTTCCCTCCTTGAACTTACTCATATAGAAATATAAATCTTTTTTAAATAATCTTATCTTAAAAACTACATTATATTATTCTAATCATAATTTATAGTCACATAAAAACATTATGGAATCTATTTTCCTCGAAAACTATTCATCGTGATATTGAAACTAATTTGGAAATAGTTGAATCTTTAACAAATTGGACTCAATAACACACATTTATATTTATATTTTTACACTCCATTAGAAATAAAAAGGAAATATGTGTCATTCATCTCCAATAAAACATTTATTTTAATGTTCTCTCATATATTATAAAGGAGATGAAAATTATTTCAAAAAAGTTTCATAAATATATACTTATTAATGATCCAAAAAATATTCTCTTATATGTCTACATGAGCCATGATGAGTGTATATAAACATGTGGTTTTTATGTTTATAAAAATATGTCACTCCAAAAAATAAACTATTACCTAATGTAATGATAAAACCCACACCTTTTAAATGACATTACAATTGTTTTTCAGTAATAGAAAACTAATATATAACAATTCAATTAAAAAAAATATCAACCCAATGCTCCATCATGCAATTCAGTAAATAGATTAAAACATTTAATTAGTAACAAAAGGACCTAAACAAACCAATATAGCTTATTTATCCATAGATTTTACAGGTCATTGATAAAAACTACTGTATCCTCCCATAATTTTAAAACATATTTTTTAATAAGGGTTAGAGATAATGAATGGATAAATTTTTAAGGACATTATCAATGATATTTTCAGGAATGAACCCTATATAAGGTTTATATTTGTATGAGAAAAATAATTATGGTAGATTATTCTTATAACTCATACCCCTATAGATAACAACTCTTCAAAATATTCATAATATTGAATATATACAAGAATTAATTTAATGATATTAAAATATAGTGAATAAAACAAAATGTAATTTTAAATTGTGGCTTTTGAGATTTGAGATATACCATAACTTCACCATGGATGATCTTTTTCAATACATGTTTATCAGTATACCAAATATGAGATAAAAAAGATTTAATCTTCTTCATCATTTTAATATTCAATTTAAATCACTCACAATTTCTCATATTCATGTTTGAGTACATGATTCACATTCAATTCCCTACAAGGTAACTACATAATACTACAAATGAAATATAATGAGAATAATGTGGTTAATTTTGTTCCACAAGGTTAATAGAAAGGTTGGGATTTTCAATTCAAATTAACTCTATTTCATCCATTATTCATACTAAAAAATATGGTATTTAGTTATGATATATCTTGAGTAAATATGGATGTCATGACAACATCATTTTGTTTGTGTGAGGTGGTTATTATATCTTTATACAAAAAATAACATGAATATCCTAAGGTAATATTCATTTTCATAAGGGATTCTTCTTATGTCAGAAATTTTTTAAATCATATATGGTAATATGATTAACTTTAACAAATATATTACACAGAAATTCACTAGATCAAGTGTTGTCAATTGTTGAGAAACTGTCATGAAATTCATCTTCCTCATGTGGAATCTTCTTTTAATATTTCTAACTATCACATTTATGTGATTATTCAGACATTCATTATCTATCCTAAGATAATGTTTAATCCAAAATAATATATATTTTTATAATAGAATAATTCATAGTGTTTTATAAATGGATTCTCATGAGTTATTTTTATACATCTTTTTTTGAGATGTATCGCTCTGCTTGAAAATATTCTTATACCAATTTTGAATATTTTTATTATATGAATATTATACAAGTATGAATTATTTTGAAACATAAGTAGTGTAATAATTTTTGAAATAATTATTCCAAAGTTTATTTATTCAATAATATTTAGTCTTCTATATTTACTATCCTTTGATAAATTTTGAGATTCACATGGATCAATTTTTAATACCACTTCTTACAATATCCCAAAGATATTTAAGTGTATCAAATTTTTTGAGAAAGATAGATTATTATTGATTTATTAATTTTGAATCATCTTATATGGGTTTCTACAACTTGAATTGATATTTCATTTTGATTTATAAATTATTTTATTATAGCACTAATCCAATTCACAATGGCAGAATCTATTGCAGAACAAACATTAACCCACAAATAATGATGTTCTGTATTATGTCTATAATTTATAGAATAATCATCATACTGTTATT
Organism: Viscum album; assembly: GCA_963277665.1. Lineage (NCBI taxonomy): Eukaryota > Viridiplantae > Streptophyta > Magnoliopsida > Santalales > Viscaceae > Viscum > Viscum album. Next base: position 1,304,716,247 of record OY728141.1, read on the forward strand.
TTGTCCTCCAAACCTCATGTGATATTCTTTTTGTAACATATTACACAGTTATTATTTTATCTACCACGAACATGTTAATAGATTTGTCAATATTTTTATTCCCCTTTAATTATGTATAATTTTTATTTAATCATTCATATATTTTTAATAATAGTATTTTCACAAAAAAATACATTGTGTAATGGATGGTTATTCATTCATATTTTTCTGGCGATATAACATTAGGTTATGTGATGATCCTCTTGAAATTAGATTGATAAAATATTTCACATTATTACATTAAAGAAAGAATTGTACTTGAAATTAAATACTTCTTTCATTATGAATTTTCAATATTCGTCTTATCAATATTGGTTAATATGATATATAATAAAATACATTTCTAACTAAGGGAATTATTTTGATCTTAAATAAATTCCATTCTTTCTTCACAGTCCTTCCTCATATTCTCAATATCCACTTCATGAATTGAAATAATAGTGGGTTTATCTCGTTGATACTCAATGATTTCATATCCAACTAGGATTTAGTGACGTCAATTACATTTTTCCTATTTTTCTAATCCATGTATGTTCTTCTCAAACTGAGCTGTGGACTCATACATCGCTTGTATGTAACTGTAAACTCTTCTTCAAAATATAGATCATCTCTTTATATCCTCCAATTATTATTCTTTTTCATTAGTAAATTATTTTATGAGATTTATTTAAGAAATATATCTCTAGTTTAATGAATCATCTATGTTATCATTCACATATGGAAAATGAGTGATATTTTCCCATAAACATTCATCAATTCAATAAATAAAATATGCTAATTATTTAGGACGAAATCATAATATCCAATAATGAATCAACAAATAAATCCATAGAATTATGAATATAGTATCTTTATCATAATTCATGTGGATTTTAGGCCAAATTTTCACAAAGACTATGATTAAATGAAACCACCAATCTCAGTGTCATAGAAATGTTGTGCAGATCTTTTGTGGTAAATTGAACTATGTGTCATTCTACTTCAATGTTAAATCTATCTTACCTTATCAGAAATATTGAATCTTTTTTCCCTTTTGATAAAGGGATAAAATTCTTCATACTCATATTCACATTATTAATACTATTTATCAAATTCATGGTATCAAATGACTTCAAATAAGAAATAGAAATAAATTCAATAATGTTAAAATTAATTTTTTATCAAATGAACTAAAATATTTGAAAGAGAATAAATTCAATGTAGTTATTATAAATGATTCCAAACCTCCTTGGGTACCTATTATATTATCTACGCATGGACATTATTCATACCAATAAGGGGGTGTAAGTTTGTATTGGTCTTTTCTAGTAACCAACATACATATTTATCCTTTTATCCATCTTCATTCCCAAATTTCATTACTAAAGATGAATTGATTCTTTTATTATCCATTTCTACTCAAAATTTTCTTCTTTCTTGAATCATAAACAAAAATTAAAACAAAAGTGGAATAATTATTTACATGTTTCACTACTCAGTATGAGAAGTATAATACTTAGTGTGATCTAATAAAATCGGTGATCATAAAACTAACAAGTAAAACCCTTTGATTGTTACACTATATTCTCCCTATAATGTATAGTGTGCACCCGAAAAACTTTTTTAGAGAATACCGCACTTTTGTACATTAAATAAATTTACAACATAATAAATTAGTAATAATAATATATTCTAAAAGAAATATAGAATGTTATGTTGTTATTAATTTTCTAGTCTTTTTATTCATATACAAGTCATGTTTTCAGTCTCTTTCCCTTGTTTTCATGCGTATCAATACACACAACCTCTTTTTATTAACTTCATAGTACACAACTGGTATTATAATTCTTATTCATCCTAATATATATTTTTATTTTATTCAAATTCATTTTTTTTCCAAATACAAGGGAATTATTATGCTCATCGATCTAGGAACTTCTTGGAAAAATCATTTGATTTTTCCCTTATCAATATTATTATATGAAATTATACAAATATATATCTTATTACCATATCTCTTCTTATATCTTTATTCATTAGTGAAAAAATACACTGGAAATAATTATCTAAATCTTCAAATTTATTGATGTATTTTGATTACTAGATTCAGACTTCTATTTTTATCTAATATCAAAGAATACTACCTTGAGAATTTGTATCAGATAAATAAAAAAACATAAACTGATCCAACCCGTTGACAATATACAATTTATAAGTATATGATAATAAGAATAATTGTTACCATTTTTCTCCTTGACATGGTCATCTCCACCATATTTTCTTCGATGTTATCTTCATCATAACAACACATAACCAAAACCAATTATTCATCATATTAATTTTAGAAAAAAGAAACCTAAATTGTAATTTCATTAATTGTAGATATTATTTTCATTATAATAAACTAGAATTCTATTTCATAAAAACACCGTGATTCATGATCTATAAATCATTATTTTCTTTATTTAAGGCTCAATTTTGTGGCATCACGGATTTTTATCAAAACATGTTCATTTAGATACACCAAGAAATAAGATATTCATTATTATGTTTCATCTCTTATATTTAATCAAATTGTTTAAATAACTGCAACATTTACATCTTTATTAGCTTTACCAAATCAACCTACATCAAAATTTTCCATTTATAAATTCACCAAATATTTAAATACATCAAATCAACATGGTTTCAAGAATCATGAAGTGTCCAATTCATCTATGTGGTTGTCTATTATTATTCATGGAATATATAAATAACCATTCCGATATGTAGATACCCTACATGACCTCTTAGTTATGTAATTCACCTACATAACCATTCATATCATTCTTGCATTCACATTTAACAGTTTGTGGTATATCCTTTTTTATTTTCATGCAATACCATATTCATGAGCTTACTATAAACAACATACACTTTCAATTCGAATTGAATTATGCTTTCCAAATATCCTAATAGTAGAAAGTCATACCACAATATCCATGTGGTAGCACCACCAAATATATAATTCTATTGGTAAAACAACAATCACTACTCTTGTGGTAATGCCACCAACCGTTTCACTAGTGGTTTCACCTCCTTTTTCCCCCAACAGTAACACCATCTATAGCCACAGTCATGTGATAAAACCACATTACTGGTGTTATCATATAAAATAATATCATACACAATTTTTAGAAGCACATTCATCTATAAAATGGTATAGTTCCTCTAATAGTATCACACCCTTATATTGCCTCCATATTTTACCATTATGTGGGCTGTGGAGCCCATAAGGTACCCCAGCAAGTACCTCTAAAATGAGGTTCAGTTACCCTTTCATAGCCATTATCTAATAATTATATGTCTTATAGGCCTCACATTTTTTACTCTTACATATGTACTTAGCTATCATATTGGCATCCTATATACCCTTAATTTTCAGGAGTTACCTTTAAAAAAAATGATTCACACTTACGTAGGTCACCAGTGTAACCTTAAACAAACATCCATATTTTTTAGGTTACCATTAATTGAACATATAATTATATTGGCTAAAAAAAATATGAGATTCTAGAGGTTTTTTCTACCATTATGAAGTGTATCCTAGACAGATGCACAATGAAATGGAAATCTTTATTCTCCAAGGTTAACCTTATTTACAACACCATTATATTTATTCAATTCACCCAATAGTAATTAACTTTATCATTTCGATAACAACACTTACTCAAGATACTTGCACCCCTACATGATATTTAATAAAATTATACATTTCACTTATCATACCTTATACATGATCAATTTATCTTTCATGACTGCCTTGAACATCACTATACTGAATTATATATATATTTTTATGATCTTACCTTCTAAAATATATCATAATTTTCATATAATATTATATTAAAATGGAAAAAAATCTTGTTATCTCTTCTCTTTTCAAATATATTATTCATAATATGCACATTACATTGAAAACATATACAATATCTACAAATTGAACTCAAAAAATAATTATAAGGAGTTAGTAATGATATTTAGAAGGTTATATTTTGTGATAAATATTCAAAAATATTCATCGTCGATATCAAATAAGAAAACATTGTAAATCTATAATCGTAAGGGTCATTATTAATCCCTATTATATAATAATTGGATATCAATAATCCAAAAACATAATCACTGATCCCTAGTAGGGAATAATTGGGGACCTAAATCCATGAATCATCACTGTTAACCTATATGAGGTAATCCTTAATAATAAATAATAATAATGGATCATTAGTGATCCTTAAGAGGTAATCATGAGAAACCAATAACACTCAGGTATCGTTGTAGGACGATGTATTATGTAAAATAAATCCATGAGTATTAGGCATAACTTTTGATTATTAGGGGAGACTCTAAGAAATAAAAGTATTAGGAATGGCTATTAGATCCTTGGAACATGTCAAAGAAATAATTATGTATTCGTTATAATGATACATTCCTATGGGGTGAAACTGTGAAATCATTATATCATACATGACATCAATATTCAAGGAGTGTTTCCAAGAAATCCGTAAGGGTCTATCATAACAAGTTATTTGGGTTTAAAGAAATAACCCAAGGTCATTACAAACCATTTTGATATGAACTATCTTTGGGTTCAACATATCATTAGTACACTACCTTCTAGTGTATACTATGTTACATCACGAATCATAGTCCTTAACATGGGTTTTTATCATATACTCGTCTCTTAGGTCATCAACAATCACTAAGGGGTAATACACACGTCATCCCTGTCGTGATTATAATATAGTTTCACTAGTCAAATAAGGAAATAATCATTGGAATTTTTCCAAAAGGGGTGAAATTTCCCAAATCACATGTAGGCACATCATATTTTTGTCTTCTCAATTAACCCATCCACAATCTACCAGTAGGAATGCACAAAATGATCTCAAATAAAATTGGGGTAGAAAAACTAACCCTATAGTAATCAAATATATCCTAATAGATCTATGAAATATTTATCTTGAAAAATTTCTAGTCCATATTTCATTTATCTCAATTAATCACTCAACTCTACCCATAGCTCACTTTAGGAAGATATCACCATTGTCATTCATTTTCTCCCTTTTCGTTAAATTTAAGTCATTTCATTTCCACTCCGTAGTGTCCTTATTTGAAAATTCATAAAATTATAATCAATTCCTTTACCATTGGTGGTTGGGGAATCATGATAGTGCATAAGGGTCTATCATGGTAACTGTTATATATTCCCGTATGAGGTCAATTAGTTTTATAGAAAAAATAAATTTAAAAGAAATGGTTTTAATCAACCTTAGGGGAAATACTACATACCACCTTGAAAATATTTATAAACAAATGAAAATATAAAATGGGATTGATAAAGGGATAATTTTACATAATCAAATTGTTACTCCATGAATCATAGATCGACTAATTTACACTGTGGTATCAATGTCCAACAAACAATCATCCAACAACCCTATGACCTTTCTCATGCAATGTATTAGAAAATAATTAATTTTCAAAATTTATAAATGAATATCCAATTTAAAAAGAAGTATGTAAAAATTCATGAAATTAGTAGTAATCATCCACACACGAAAACATTGAGGAACATGGTGCATACCACACCCAACAAACCCCAAAACCTAGCCATGAAAAATCTCTATTTCAAAAAACTATTCTAATAACCAATTTTAATAGTCAAACCAAAAAACAAAATTAAATTTATACAGTGATATCACTTCACCAAAAGGTATGTGGTGACATGTGATCATCCAATTAGGACATCCTCTAGGTACATCAATCCATCTAATATGAAGTATAAATTATTTATATGGGGGAATTAAAAAAAATGGCATGGGTGTCTAAAATAATGGAGACCAAGTATATCATCTATTAGAATCCATAAAAACGGATACCAAAGGGATCCTATGGTAGTGAAGATGTTACATGGTGTATCAGGTGTAGAACAAGATGCTAGGAAGACTAAAAAAATATTAACATCCCATGATGTGTGATTATTATCCATGAGATTAGAGAATCTACAACTGAATCTTCAAACAATATAAGTGATAGACTAATGTATTGACATAAACTCTCTGATGAACCAATTAAAAAGAGATAAATCAGTTTCCACCCCATCCAATAAAATATTATGGGAGAGGCATAGTTCATGCTCGATGATCGTAGAAGATTATTTTCGGAGTGAATCTTGAGGTCCAAAAATAACACTGAAGGATAAGATAATGGAGCCCTCTAGGATACAAAAAATACCTATCCCATCTTATTACCGCTGATACAAGGCACATCAATATTTATTTCAAGAACACAACTAACATAAATCTGTAAAACCCATTTCCCATATTGGATAGACCTATGAACTATTCTTTCAGTACCCTTACCATCCATAATCATTTAATAGAGAAGGATAAATCCCAATGCATAAGCAAAGGAACAAGTTTTACCACTAGGGAATGAGAATTGGCCATAACCACCATCCCCCAACTCTGTAACCCTTCATTCCAAACCCTATTCACTGAATTCTGGATACTCTATCATCTGGTGTCTTGGAAAAATATTTTCACTTTGGATTTATAGATGTTTTCATTTGTGTTTTCGAATTATAAGTGAAGGACGTTTTTTTGAATCAAATGTCTGTTCTGTTATGTATATGTGCTATGGCCATGCCACATATAGGATTACGGTACTCCTTAATATGGGATTTAAATGATGAAATTAAAATTAGGTAATGACATCATTTGTAGGTGGAAGGAATGGATACCAGCCAAAGTCACACCTTCTCATTCATAGGTAAATCCTAGTTTTGTACACAAAATAAAATATTGTTGAGCTTAGCTGGAATCTCTTTACAACATAATGCTCATCCATATGCTGATGAAGATATGAGAGTGTAATGAGAGGATGAGAATCATTAAATAATTTCCATCTCTAAAGATCATGGTCTCCAAAATCCCAAAGCACCTAATGACGAAAAGTTGGCGTTTAACCAATTTAAAACCACAAACCAAACACCCATTGATATTGTAAACATTTGTTTTAAAATGATAAATACATGGCATTGAGGTACCCCCTCCAAAAAAACTCAATACATGGAATAAATAATATTCTGGACATGAAATCATTGATTTAGGGTGGAAAACCCTACATCCAATCCCATTTAAAATTTGAATACCATGGTTCATGACATGAATGGATTCATCGGCTATACATTTACCTTAAAGGCCAATCAAATCATCTTTGATGCTCATTTGATAACCCTACAAAAAACCGAACCTCCAACAACATGTAATAGGGACCACATTTGATTAACCACTATCAAAATTAAAATAAAATTATTAATGTTTTAAATGACCCTCTTAGGAAAAGATAAAATCAAATTTTCTCCAGAATTAACCCCCAAATGATTATGGGGTTTTACATCCTCTAAAATATATCACATTTTATCATTTAGAATCATCATAATTATTTTATACATTAAACAATATCTATATTGATCATAAAATCTTTACCTAATCAAATTTTTTATCACGGAATGTTGAATGGGATTCCACTGTATAACTCAAAAAGGTGAATCGTTATTAAAAAAAATCTCGAACTCATCACCATCACTGAATCAATAGAAAAATATACCAACACACATTAATTTAAAGATACGACTGTTTCATCTAGTAAATCATCATCCAACTTAGCGTGTACCCCAACCAAAATATATATCTCTTAAGTTATAATTTGGAGCAATGATACTCCCCATTACTACAATATACCAGTAAGACAAAATTCTAGTGTTTCAAAGACCAAAATTGTGTATTTTTTATGTCAATATACCCAGTTATACAAGAATGAAATGGTTGGTCCTATGTAAGATTATATTCCTAAAAAATATTGGCCACACCATCTGACATGTTTTTACACCACTCAATAATGACTACATAATTCTCAAAGGAATATTGAGATCAACTAAATTACTACACAAATGTTTGGATGAAACTCGTAGTTTTATTTAATTTTCAAATCCTTGATCAACTAGATTTATCATTATGATCCTCTAACTATTACAAAAAATCAATGACTTGACTGATGATAATACCTCATAATTATCTCAAGTGCAATTCTAGTAGATAGTCTATGTTTAATTTCACATAAGATTACCATATCTAGTATTCAGAAAGGAGCCATATAAATATGGATCCATCATGTAACATACATCTAAAATCCACTTTGATTATTCCATGTCCTGTATCATTACATCCATTCTCCTTTTAAAATATGTTCATACTTACTTAGAACAGGTTCTATCCAATAATGTATTTATTAATGTACATGAATTCCCTTTTCATTCTTGAGCATCATCACAAAATTTCAATTATTACTCTATCTCTACTCACATAATCATATTTGTCAACACTCACCAAAATTTATCACTAATAAGGATTACTCCATGAAAAGGAAATGCTTAAACTCACACTGTATGAATTATTATATAACTCCCATAGGGAACTACGTCATTAGAATCCATCGATCATCTATGTCACCCATATATAGACTTGATAACCCGTCATGTCAGTACTTGACTTGGTTCAACCCATATAAGCTATTCAACCACATCAAATCCACTTATGATGCCCCCTATAAAATTGATGGATATTTAACCTATTTATCATCCCCAAGAGATTATGAGCATAAAATTATTCCATCAAAACAATAATTTGTCATCTAAAAAAAGGCCACAAATTGATCCACATTTCAAATGATCAATGCACAAAGAAATTGAATACAATTTTAATTTCATCCCAATCCATGTTTTAAAAATCTAGTAACATCCAGTATTAGAGTCTGGTACTGGGTGAAATGAGCCACCCACCATTATAAATAGGATCACACACATAAAGAATCAATTGTGGTCATTGTATATCAAACTAATCAGGCCATAATCAACATAGATTCCCCTCTTCAAAATAAATTATATCTCCAATTCCATATTTTTATCATATAACAATATCCCATAGACTTATTTTAAAATCTTATAGTGCCGATCCATTTTATCAAAATGATCATAAATGTGCATCTAATGTCAAAATAATATTGTAATCAACCGGAAATACCCATTGAATGAAAATCATGATTCTACGGAACTATCACTCTAGTTTCTTTCCTTATGTAAATATATTGAATTATCATGTATATCAAATATATGGTAGAACCTTATGTGCACCAATTTTATTTCATAGAGATACTACCTTGATTCCAATCTATATGAACCCTGAAAATCTAGGATCACCCATTACATGAGTTACCTTAATATATATGAATCCACATCTCATCTATAAAATCTAGCTGCAAATATCATTTCATGAATCCTCTACCATGATTACCATCTATACAACACCCACAAAGCTAGGATAACCCCTCACATGAGATTTCCTTATATATATGACTTCTCATATCATCCATAAAAACCTTCCCACCAATATATCGAGTAATATATCAATCATACAAGGAGGTTACATTGATTTCATTTGTAATATACCATTCAAATAACATTTGAAAGAATGAGCTTCCTCTGTCCTATCTAAAATATAACCTATTAATTCAGATGAATAAACAACCAACTCTAGGGTCCTATCATATATATATATGTATTTATATATATATATATATACATAACCTGTATGACCAACATAATAACTGACTACTTGAGAATGGTTCCGTATGGTGGATATGTATAAGGGACTACGCTATTAGGGATCACAATCTAGTCAAAGTACATGTGTATATTTAATGAAATCAAACTACCGTAAATCATGTCAAACAATAGTTCCATAGATTGCTAAAGTATAATCCTCCAAGATGCTCAATATGGAAAACATCATATTGGTTATTTTTAAAATATTAAATGATAATACTAATTTTCTCTTAGAGGGAGAACTATGAAAATCCATGCATGTACTGAACTACTAGTGTCACTATGAATCAATTGAATGTGGTATATCATTATAGTATTCATCTGTAATCACACTATAAGATCCAAATAAACTTTTATTAAAGGAAACTATATTGTGGTTATACTATGTATAATTTCACTATCATATATTGTAATGGAATTTTGTAAAACATATAATTATAAAATTAAACGGATCGACAGTCATCGTCATTTATATCCAAAAACATAAAGAATATATATTTCATATGAATAATAGTTACCAATAATGATGAATGCACATGGAATTTTGTTTATGGGAAAAAAGTATAAACTATGAATAAATCATAAGATCCAAACCCCATGTGGATCATGCAATGTGATATTTGATAACTGTTCAATTTAATGTGAGGAATAAAATTACCATGCCCTAACTTTGATCGCATAAATTTATAAATGTTGTTGGTGATGCACCATCTAAATATCCATCAAAATCAGTAACATAGTTAAATGCAACCTATTGACCATGTCCTCTAATATTAATACAACATAAAAAATCAAATAAACATTATAATAGAATTCATAGAAGATATAGTACCAATTTTTAACTCTGCCAACTTAGCATAAAATTTAGTAACCTAACCATAGAGATACATAGACCTCATACATGCCTCACCTTATTCCTGATGCTATCGATAATCATTGGATGTGTAGGGATGTACATTGATAGATTATACCCCCATAAAAAAATTAAAATAACACCAGAAAAAATATAAACACAATCAAGAAACAAAAGAATCCATATGGTTATATAGTAGTAATAAACATAATCATGTCATATTAGATGAAATGAAATATAAATTATTCAAAGAATCTCATAGTCCTGACATTACGAAAAGGATAATAAAACTCTTGGATGGTCATGTTCAAATAAATAAAAAAATAAAATCACCCTGATGTTATATTAACATAAAATGTTCTCAAATAAAATGTTTTCTATATCCTATACATATTTTTCATCCCAGTAATGTGACATCAGGCCTCTATGTAACCTGATCATGTGACCAATAAAATCCACTCAGGTATCTAATGTCCATATAAGCCTGAGCCGAGTGTGTGTGGTAATTAGTAGGGCATAAAAATGGGGTGTTTTACATAACTAAAACATATAGTTTATACATGACATATGTTCATAATATAGAATATTAAATACATAATCATAAATAAATAACCACTTTTAATAGTAGGATTTTAACCCAAAATGTGGTATCCAACATAACATTCTCAAATCCGTGTTAATTTTCCTCAGATAATTTTACAAAACTATTACAACCTATATAAGTTGAGAATGAAAACCACTATGAGGTAATTCTTCATAGTCAATTATTATTAAGAAAAAATACATCCCTTAAATGTTAATCCTAGAAAATCAATTATTCATTAGGAATAATGTCACCCCTTATGAAGTAATAATATGAGATCGATAATATCGTATATCTTTATTGACCCATAGGATGTAATCCTAGGAACTAATATAAATGAATAATCATAGACTACCCATAATAGGTAATCATATATAGTCCAAAGCTGTATTAATCATCATATATCCTTTGAGGTAATTATAGGAAATCTAATAAAATAAGTGGTTATCACTGATCTCTAAGAGGAAATAATAGGGGATCCATAATCATCAAGAGTTATAATTAATCACCAGAAGGTAATACTATGTGATCCAAAATCATCATCCATCATCCAAATTCCAATTGAAATAATACTAGGTGATCTATAGTTTTAAGGAATCATCCAATACCCCTAGGAGTTAATCTTAAAAAACCACAACCATTAGGAATCATCATCGATTCCTACGATGTAGTCATTGTAAATCCATAATCATTATACGAAATCATTGATCACTAATTTATAATAATAGGGGATCCATAGTCATATAGTTCCATCTCTAATCTATTAGAGGCATTCATGGGAAATCCAAAATTATTAGGTGTAATTTTTGATCCATATTAGGTAATTATAGTAAACACATTGGTATCAGAAATCATTTTTTTACCATTTATAGGCAATACTAGTTCATCTATAATCATCAGGAATCAAAATCAATCACAATTAGGTAATCATGGAAAATTGATGATTACTAATTTTTATTATAAAAACTTTTGAGGAAATCTAAATAGATACAAAGTAATAAAGAATCATCACCAATTAAAATAAGTTAATCCTAGATGATTTAAATTCATCATGAACCATTATAGATCACTGTGATGTAATCCATGGAATCAATAGTCATCAGATGTCATCACAATATCCAATGATAATGGACAAGGAATCCATAAGTATCAATCATATCTATTGGTTCATAGGGGTGAAACTATACATTCATTGAATAAAAAAGTAAATCTATGGAGTGTTTTTATGGTATAGATAAGAATCAACCATAACTGAAAAATTAGGATATATTTTGACACATATAAGCATCTCTATTCATATCCACATAAACCCTTTCTTGTCTAAAAATATCACCAGGGTACTTATCATTAGGTATCTTTAATTCAATACATTACATGGAAAACTATACATGGGTTCCTATTATTTATACACATCAATTAGGTCGTCACCAATCACATATGGGTAATATATCCCCTACCACTGAATGATAGTTATACGGTCTTGATGGACTCATAACAAAAGGCTCATTTGAAATGGTCTAAATAGACAACACATTACCCATCTCACTATCTAGGGAATCTAAGGTTAGTCCACTCACCCAAATCATCTTTAACATTCCTATGTTTTACACTTCATGTTCTCATATACTAGTACAAGTATGAACACACACCCCAAGATCAACAAATTTATCTTGACAAATTAAATTCATATTAGGATTTTAAAATTGATAATTCATAGGCCATCCATCCCAAATCATAACCACCCTTTACCCATAGGTCTATAAGGAAATATATGATAAAAGACATTATATTTATCTAATTTTATTTTAAAATATATTTCTATTTACACCCCTCGAATTAAATTTATCTAAAGGAATACAAATTGAACCAATTTCATTCTGATTGGTGTATAATATATAAAACCATTGTACAATGTTTTTTCATGTCTAATAGCACATTACCAAATTCCGTAGGCATTTTATTTTAATGAAATGTCTTATTAAAAATTAAAGGGAGAATTTACCTTTAGTAGTGAGTCTATATAGAACATGAGAAAATATATAAATAAATAAAAATATAATATGGGTAGTTTCAAGTTATGGCCTACCATAATTATAGAGTTAAACACATTTTTTACAATATAAATATTTTTTAAATGGATTTACAAGACTATGTAGTCATCAAAAACCCACCTAGGGCCCTATATCATGCCCCGTAACACATACAAAAGTAATTATAATAATTATTAATGGACTAAAAAATTAATTTAACTCAATATGAATAATGGGAAAATCATAAAACACATTAGGAATTGGTTACTAACAAAAATCATCAGCAAGAGGGTGTGAACCACTATCAGCATAACACTCGAATCTGGGCAACTCAAAGGTTACATTTTAGATATCTATTCCAATAAAAAATTATAAATCAGTTTTTTAATGAATGTGTATACCATAGAATACCCTCATCAAAACACTTGTTATAGTGATTTATCATCATTATATTATATCCTCGGACTATAAAAACCCACCCCATATATTGGGTATTTTTCTATCATAATATAGTGAATGTTGTTAACAAACAACACCTAAAATCACAATAACATAAGTTAATAAAAATTGAAAGGATAACATAAGGATGAGTATGGAGAATAATCACGGTATCACCCTAATAAATAACCAAAATATAAATTCTAACCATGGGTGATTTAAGATAGAGGTTTTAGGTGTAGTGCTAGAAATTTAAGGCCTCCCATTGAGCCCATGTTATTTAAAATCTCAAATTCCCTTACAATGAAATGTAACCAATTACCCAATATAAAAATAACTATAACCCATTTAGAGCATGATAATAACTTGTTACTCTTCAATTAAATAGGGAAGAATATTCCACTTAACTAAACTTCATTCATGACTTGAACCATTGTTTACATCATCAAATCATAGAGGCAATGGGACACACACCATGATAGGACCCATTAATGGTGTGACTATAGGGAATGATCGTTACACATCAAACATTCTAGTGATTTTAAACTAGAAAAAAAATTATTAAATTCCCATGAATTATTTTGGTTTAGTGTTTTATATTATTAAGACAAAACATTACCAAATAAATCCATACATTATGAGTTCAGACATATATATAGTATTCATTTCTTCCATATGTTAAAAGACTTATAATAAGAACATGTTTTCTTCATAATCAAGTATGAAAAACTTCCCCAATGATCTCATAGTTGAATATATTCTCCCATAAATCCTTTTTAATCCATCTAAAAATATTAATATGATCTCCAAATCTTATCAAGGGACACAAATGAAGAAAATCATTATTCCAATGAAAACATGGAAACCCATAAAAACCCATTCCTTAAAAAACACATTATAAATATTAAAAAAACATAGGTTACATGGGAAATAATTAACATATTTATATTAGGTTCACAAATACAAATGGAATGACCAAATGGTTAATATCCATCTCTAGACTATCCAATGCATTTGACAAATATAATGGGGATCACCCGTCATATCATAAGCTATAATGGGGAAGAACACATCAAATCATGAGACAAAATAGAGATCAACCTATAATATATTGATTTATAATTTCTTAAACCCATATTCAATAATATATAATGAACATATCCTAAAAATCCATTGAAAAATCATTTAAACCCATCATTAAATCACTTTCCAACAACAGAATACCCATTCCTTATAAAAAATCATTTTAAAATATATAAATCGCACATAAAATAACCGAACAATTCTCTTTCAAAATAAATGTATAAAATTATAAATGGGAAATAAAATAATTAATGTATCTTGAAGGAAGAAAAATCTTTTCATTCTATATATGTTTTAGAAAACATTCTATCTGAATTTTTTTCGGAAAGTCACACATATAATTTTTTGAAAATTAACAAAGAATACTTTAAAAAATGTTATAAAAAGTAATATATGAGTAATAATTACTTCAAAAATTCATTGGAAGATATGAAAAAAAAATTATATGTAATTTTAGAATCCATGGTCATAGAGAAAAATGTATTTTTAGGTCATGATTAAAAATATAATTTTAAAATAATGTCCTTCATAAATATCATATTGTCAATGTGGGAATTAATAAAAGGAATTGAATATCTGTATATTATGTATATACACATTAAATGTGTAAATAAAATTGAATATATTTAAATTTAATTTCGCACATAACCCTATAATGACATAACAATGAAGTAGAAGTTTATCCCATTGAATGGAAATTTGGTTAATGAATCCTTTACTTCATATTCAACATCTATTAATTTTTTTACAAAATCAATATAATGGTTATAATAATTTCATTAAATTATTATAGTTCTATTTTAATATTTATAATACCTTATTTGGTTATATAATTACATCTTATTACCAATTGTTTAATAATAATTCATTATATTCATAGTTTTAGTTGTATTTGTTTTATGTTTTCATGATCGGTTCATTTATGTATAACTATTAATTTTTTAAATGGAACTAGAACCCCAAAATTAAAATTGAATTGTATTAATGAACTCATTTAAATAATAATTATCTTATACATAATTTTTATTTGTTGTGTTAGGATGATTCATTAGAGAATTCATGAATGATAAATGTTTAGTTTATTTGGGTGGGTTTTCTAAACATCATGAACATGATTCATTTTATACAGTATTATGTGTATATATTAGGTCTAGAACATGAAATAGGTTATAATATAACTATAAAAACTCTATTTAATCATAATAATGGTTTTATTACCTGTCATGAAGGTGATGATGGAAAAATTAAAACATAGTATTCCTAGATTAAATTAAACAATATAACACAGATAATAGTTTTGTATATTTACATAAGAGGTCTTGAGAGATTAAATGGATATGATATATTCCATTATAAACATAAACAAATTCCAGACAATATTATTGGGTTTCATGAATTTATGTATGAAGGAAGAGATAATAATTTTAAAAAAGAAAATAAATTGTGATAGGAACTTTAAGAAAATTACCTCTTGAATCGCATCTCCTTGAGAGACCCTTGAGGAGGTTGGAATTTTTATTTTAGTGAGTCTAGTAGAAAATGGGAATGTATTGAGTAATTAAAATTGGTTTTATTATATATTTTATGAGATAAATGGATTTTGAGTCGAAATGGGGTGGTGAGGAGTGGTATCTATTCTTTTGGGGAGTAAGGGTTGAAGGATTAAAATAATGATTACAATATATTGAAATCCAAACACATTTATTTGGAATTAAATTATATAAAATTATATGATAATTAATATTTTATGCATTAATTAGGGTCTTTAATGACTTGAAACAATAATCAAATTTTCTTATTTTTAGCTATGGTAAAATTTTACATTATTACATTATCCCTTGTCATTATGTTACATATAGTACACTAAATAATTTTGTTAACATATTATATTTTTAAATGTAAAAAATTAAATTGGCATAAAAACCTAAATCAAATGTTTATATTCAATATATAGAATTCGTTTTACCCAATTAAAGTCTCGTTATTGTAAAAAATATATTTAAAATTTATCCAATAGGGAAAAAGAAAAAGTAGGTTTTCAAGGTGAAGAGCCCAAAAATGTGAAATATTTTTCAATAAAATTTCAATCTGAAATTTATTAAAGCTAACTAATAAATATTAATCAATTTATTATTACTATAATTAATATTTATAATAAATCTGAAATATAATTTAAGTATTTATATAATTTAGATAAATAAACAATTTTCCAAAAAATGTAGTATTTTTCACTATTCATAAAAAATGAAACATGTCATAATTATATAAAAAATTCATCTTAAGAAAATTTATATATTATTATATCAAAATGACCATTATTTATACAAATAAAACATATAAAATTTTATGAATTTATATTTAAGATAATTACACTATCAAAAGGACAAATAATTATCTTTAGCGAAATATCATTTTTAGTCTTAAAACTAGATTTATTATTATCTTAATACTATAAAATATATTTATATTATTTAAAAATATTTTACTGAATATACTACATATACATTAAATTAATATATCTTAGTAATAATGACTAATTCTATTTATAAAAAGATTCCCCTTTGGGTGAAAATATTTTTTAAAAAATATCTTTTATGATATATAAGATTTTATTTTCATATATAATTATTTGTTAACAAAATAATTAATTTCATAAACATGTATAAATAATATTTTAATAGATTAGTTCATTATTCCCTCCATTCTAATGGATGACTGATAGTTGTCACATTTAAATAATAATGATTAGATGTTTATTTTACGGTGTATTCACCATATCTTTTTTTATTCAAAGTAGTGATTCCATTTAAAATATTTCTGAGCAACATTCACCCCCGTTTACAAATTCTATCCTTGAAATTTGAGCTGGTATTGAAAAAATATGGGTTTTAATTTTCAAAATACATTTGTTGAAAACCCGTATTTGGACATTACTCAATAATAATCCACTTTTTTAAAGAGAAAAGAAAGTACGAATGTAAAATTAGATATGACAAACTAGGATTCCTTATATTAAAACATGGATATGAAAGAGAAAAAACAATTCATTTCTTATGGATAGTGATAGAGAACATTTCATTAGAACATTAAAAATCTCAAAACCATAAATACATGATGTGTTAAAAGGACATTGATTTCTTTTTATGAAATGTAAAACAGGTTTTTCATTCAAAATTATTTTACTAGAGTTTTGGAATTACATTAATTCATAATCCAAAAATACATGGAAACATAATTACATAAAAATTAGTGATTCATCTCTTAATCAATTTCCACTATAATCTCCTCTTTTCTCTAATCGATGAGTATTCTAGGTGATTTTTCATTATTGAACCATCAAAATAAAATATGATGGATAAAAATATCCATATTATTATAAATATATATTAATCATGTCTCAATTAATTAACCAATAAATTTTTTAGTAAAAGATAATGTATTTTACAAAAACTGATAAAGTTGTATATGATGAAAAACTACATTAATTTACAATATTTTATGTGACACCAAATGATTCACATATATCATTTAACAATTTATCATGTATAAAATTAAGTCTAAATAGTCTAAAATAATATTAAAACCAAAAATTCTGATGGATTTGATCACATAGTTTTCACATATAAATTTCAACACATATATCCAAATTATATTAATGGCGGTTAGTGTCTCAATCCATTATAAATGATCCAAACTCATGTAATCTCAATGATATGATAATTATTTTTATAAATCCCCACAAATCCACAATAAAATAATATTTTACTCTAAAATACAGTTCATTATTCAATACTCAAATAAAATCCCATAGTACTTCGTTTAGTGTCATCATATAGGGTTCCCATAACAGCGAACTACATCTGAAAAAAATTAATCAATGAATTGACAAATCATTTTATAATCCCATGAATACCAATTCAATCAACATCAATTCCTAAAATTAAATTAAACAATATATATGACATAGTTAAAATGAAAAATGATTCATACAAAAAAGGACATCAAATATACCAGTTGTAGGTGACTCACCCTTCTCTCCCTTTAGTTATGGGTTCAATCCTCATAGCCTTACCAAATGTGATGTGTAGTCACCCAACCCGCTGGTTTCCCTATTTATAAAACAATATTAATCCAGTCCATATAGAATTATAGAAATAATATAAACATTATAAAAATTATACTTGATATATTTTGACATCAATGGTTATCTCATTACTTTTACTTTCATCCCAAAAATAATAACCCACAGCTACCTCAACTAATTATATCATATAAACCAAAGATACTATTAGTTCCATGAAACATATTCCCAAAATATTTAGTGGCATTGTTCCTCAAATTAAATTTTTTGTATTATAAAATAATGGTTTATGTGTTCCATAAATATTGTCACATTTTCTCTAAATTTAATAAGTGTTAATTTTATCTATCATATTTTCCAAATTAATTCAAGTAATAACTAATACAGAAAATTATATAGGCTCTCCACGATTACCATAATGTTTTAAAAATACCACAATATTTTAAATTGTAAAACCTAATAAAAACATATTTCATTAAAATTCATTCTCTAAAAATTTACCATGCTTCATTATCTTATTCTCTAGAGTAAATAATTCCTAGAAAACATATATAAATAATATCATTATCCTTCTATAATATCAACAGAAAAAATTATTTATACATAAAATATAATACATTAATTCTTACCTAAAATCCCTAATTATGGATCTTCTTGACATTCCCTCTATCTTTCAGCATGTTTTCATATTTTTAAAATGTAAATTGTCCTATCAATTCTAGTATTTCATGTTTTGGTATAGTTATAAGAGATGAGATCTAGAAATAAAATGTAAATGATTCGATAACACATAAAATTTATATAAGAATGATCATGTTTTTTATAACTAAAATATTTTTTAAAGGTGATTTTTTTATACTCAATAGAATATATAAATCATTTGAACAATCATATTCCATAATAGTGATGTTTAAATCATTAGTAAGGGATACAAAGGTTGTTCAAGTTATAAGTCCTTAAATCATAAAAAAATAAACCCTAATCTTTTGAAATTTACATCAATGAAAGTTGAAATGATTTAGTAATGAAAAAATAGTCTACATGTTAATGATAAAATAATAAAAAGTTTATAATCATTTAATCCTTCATCCCCCATGTATCTTAGATGATTTATGGTTTTCCCTAATCCAACAATAATACCATACACCTCCAAAATTTTCTATATTATAATAACCATTACGGTAATAAAGTATCAATAACATACCCTCAAATAAAATCATATCCTCTAATGTTATCTAAGAACTAATTTGATTCCAACTGTAAGGACCCATCCTTATACGTCATCCATTTTAGTGATTTTAAACTCAAATTCACATTATTATATACTTAAGTAACCTTTTTATATTAGAGTTTTATATAAATATGTATAATCCTTATAAAAAACCAATGCATTATGACTGAAAACTTATACATAGTATCCATTTCTTCAATGAAACAAAATTATTAAAATAAAAAACATAGTTTCGTTTCATTATCAAATCACCACAATCTCCCCTATGATCTCATCCTTTTTTATATTATCCCTTTTATAGTGTAAAAACATTTTAAAAACATTGTGTGAGTCCAAAAACTATGCAAGGGATATGATAGAATAAAATCATTTGTATAGTGAGAATATGAAATCCCATTAAAACGTTTTATTACAAAAAAACATTATAAATAATAGAAAAATCATGTAGGTTCATTTGGACGTAATTACTATATAACCCATATATTGACCAAAAAAATTGAATAACGATATGGTCGACATACATATATAGAGTACTCAATGACATGGAGAGCTATAATGGGACGCACATGTCATATCATTAGCTATAATGAAGCTCAACGCATATTTTATTGATATATAATGGGGCTCAACCTGCTATATCATAATATATACAAAGATGAATGATTAATAAATACTATAAAAGGATTATATAATGAATTAGTACATTTATAAACATTATAATCCAGCCTAGGAACCTATGTACCCAAGTAAACCGTTAACTAAGATGACCCTGGCATAACCCAAACGAAATTCTTGACCCCGTAGGCTAGTTACTAGAACATTTTATCATAGAAAATAAAAGTATAAATGATTATTCGAAAAACAGTATCAATGAAATATAATCAAGATAGTTTGTATAAAAAAATATCCATCGGTTGTATTTCATGGGAAAGAAAATTGGTATAAACGAACCCATGTAACATAAGAAAAAATAAGATATCCTAAAAAATTAACCATGTCCCAATTCATATGCAACTTGCCAAGACCAAGGGTCAACAGTTAGAACTGCCTTCAAGAGATTCTTTAACCCAGCTTAGTCCTAGTAGGAGATAACCTAGGACATCCTGATGGAATATATTGTGTGTGAGCCATATCCCAACAAAATTTTAGCCAAATATTATATAACAATATTCTAATATCAAATTAACAAGGAATGTTCATTCAATTTAAAAAATGGGGTTTTCATTTAAAAATCATAATTAAAAAAATAATGCGTTACATTTAAATGGATAGAAATAATTTGGAAACTATTGATTCACATTTAAAATGATGGATATATATTTAAATTTTTTCAATATCCTTTAAATAATGGGGAGATTCTCACAAATGGAACTTTTCAAAAATAGGTTAAATAAACAATTTTATATAAAATAGTTTATATAAATTCAGAAGGCATGTAAAATAGTTCCCAACAATGTAATACATTCCTTTGAAAAAAAATTTAGAAACATTATCATATTCCTAATAGTGTGTTATTGTATCATATTATAGTGACCCCACACTCATAGTTATATATATATTAGGTACATACTCCACATTATACCAAGTCCAAAGATGACACATCACCCTCACCCAAGGAATGTGATGTATTGATATGATGTTTTGAAATGTTGTAAATAGTAAAGGGCCATAAAAATAGATGGCTAAATATATTAGGCTACCTGTTCTCAAGTAGTAAAAAATTATGGTCAGTTTATTTTAAGAATTCATAACAAAATTAATAATATTATCCATTTAAAATATTCAAATATTTAATTTACAACAGAAAACATTTTTTTACAAAACAATCATTCCTTTTAAACATGTTAAAATCCACAAGTTTATATAAAACCAATTTTAAGGAATTTTCATAAATAGGCATTTGAAATTAATTCACTATTCAATTTCAAAATCCAATTTCAAAATTAAATTGAACAATTAATTTCCCAAAAAGAATTCCGTGATTTTCATAACAAACCCCCAATTTAATGGAAATGAGGGTTT
This sequence comes from Viscum album, assembly GCA_963277665.1. Classification (NCBI taxonomy): domain Eukaryota; kingdom Viridiplantae; phylum Streptophyta; class Magnoliopsida; order Santalales; family Viscaceae; genus Viscum; species Viscum album. The sequence continues at coordinate 1,304,738,292 of OY728141.1, forward strand.
TCAAATTTACCTTTAATAAAATTTCCACAATTACATTCAAAAATTTAAACCAAAAAAATTTCATCATATTAATATTTTAAATTAATTTTTTTTAATTTTATAAATCTTCATAAACAAAGAAAATTTAAATAATATTGGACATTTTCCAATTTCATTAAAAAAACATATTATTCTTAAAAACACCAATTCAATGGAAATAGGTTTAAAAAGAAATTAATCCATTTAATAAAAACCATGTGTTTTTTGTAATTAAATAAAATAAAATTAAACAAAACAAATTTGGCTTAATATAAATTTGGAACCATAATTGAACCACCAACCTTGAGAATAATAGATCTCATATAACAAGGCCATAAATAGAAAAATCCAGTGAAAATGAAGAAACCCCCATTTGATGAATCATACCATGTTTTATATCCTAAATAGTGGGTATTAGATCCAAAATTCATTATGGGGTTCTATATAACCCAAGAAATAATAAGAGAGATCGCGTGAGAATGAGATTAGGTTTAGAAAACTGATTGTGAGAAGATTGGTGGTATTTTATCAAGATCAAAATATTTTCTTGGAGGTAACCAAGGGGAGAAGAATTATTTTTGGGAGATCTAAGGATGGGAAAATTCTGTTGGGTCATACTGGTTCTATAGGGATCTAAAAAGGGGGCCTCATTAATTTTTTATCGGAAAAAAGATCACTTGAAATCTTGTCCACATGGTTTCCAAGGTAGAGGTGTACTACTTTGACAGACTATGTGAAATATATGAACCTCTTATAAATGGGATGCATGGTATCTAAAAATATGGTTCTTATCATTACTAACCATCCACCAACCATTTGAAATCCCACTCCCTTGGGTTTTAGAGTTTTTTCTACGGAGGGCCATTGTTTCCCCAACCCTTGTTCCAACCGTGCACTAGCCTTGAATTTTAGAAACTCCTAAATAATTATCCTAAAATTAACCCGAATTCTACCCATCCAAACATAAATTAAAATATGGGTTTAAGATTGTCTGAAAATACTAATAGGATGTTACAACAACCCAACTATAAAAATTTTTTTATCCAAATTATTCTTACAAAGAATCTACCATGAAAAAACATAAGTCCAATGCTCTCTCATTAGTTCCTCCATCTCCAATGTCTAATAAATAGTAGAAATATGCATCCTTATATTTAAAACCAAAGGTATATTCCTCTAATGAATTACATTGTTATGACAATTAGCAATCATGACTGCCCATTCAGTGAAGAATAGATTATGTTCAAATTAATGATCACGACAACTCAAAAAACGGGAGGTTCAAATAGATACTTTATTTATGGAAATACATGGAAAACATTATGTATAGATGTTGTATATGGTTGATTCACTAAATGGAATGAATATTTTCCCAAATTTTCAACAACCTTGAATGCTCTGATATAATGTGGAGAAAATTTCCCTTACTTTTCCACCAATCGAACACCCAACCTAGGTGAATGATTCAAGAGAAACAGATCACCAAAAAAAATTCCAATGGCCTATGATTATGACAAAAATAATATTTATATAGACTCTTATAATAAAAATTATATAAAAACTCTTCTGAAACTTTTATTGAATCTCTTGCACCAAACGTGGTCCTACCCAGGAATATTAAAAAACATGTGCCCAACACAACTGGGATCTAGAAAGCTAACCAAACAGGGACTCAAAACGAGATATCCTAATCATGCACTGGATACTATTGATAAAAAAAACATGAAAAAAACCCAATGTAATCATCCCAAGACCCTCTTAATTCATGAAAAAGTCACATAACATATCATAATAAATATTTATTACACTTTATAGCATCCAATACTACTATGGATAGTATGTTTTTCTCAAACGAACAGGAGAACCCAATAACTTCTGAATGCATATTCCAATGAGAGAAGGGAACTAACGATCCCTATTTGAGACTATAGAAGAAGGAACTCTATAAAAATGAACAATATCTTTTGGATTTATATTTCTAGACTCTTCAAGTTTGGTTTTATCACAAATCATTATAATGTGATTCATCATAGATAGCTTGACAATCAAAACCAAAATAATTTTTTTTATTATATAGGTATGTAGATAAACACCAAAAATTACAAAGATAACTCATCACACATCTCTGTAGGTACTATAATTTTTTAAATAAAACTAAAACGTTTATAGTTGTCGACCATTCCCTTTTGGAATGTATTGAAATTAGATACAAACTCTGCGATGCCCCCTCTTTTATCTGGCCGCCATAACTACCACCAAATTTAAAATAACATTTTCATTGTTCTTGGGTGCACATTCCAAAAGGATTTATGATTATCTCCAATTATATATTTTAAAATGGATATTTAAAAAATGTAGTGATTTTAAAAACATAGAATTCCATCTATAGAGAATGACCACATAGAAACAGTTTCCCCACAATAAAGAGTATCTCTAATGCTCTGAAACTCATCATCAAGATAATATTCTAGAAGAATCAATTAAAAAGCATGGATTTCAAATTAACAATGACTAACTAAACCCTATCCCATGATTCCTAGACTTAAACATGAAATTTTTCAAAGAGAGCCATCAAATTTCACTCTTCCAAAGATTCATTTAGGGCATGGGTTAGTAATTTCTTTCTCAAAGCATCTACAATGACATTCCCTTTCCCCATGGTATTAATGATGTAAAATTAAAATGTTTTTTGGTATTCCACCTAATAACTATGTAGAAGATTCAAATATTATATAAATAGTTTATAACTCAAGATCTTATGTTATGAACACACAGAAAACCTTTCTCTCTAAAGGTAATTTTGAAAAATCATATGTTCCTGCATCAAAGATGCATGTTTAATGTCATAGGTTTAATAATTCTTATAATGTGTCCTATGATAACAAGGAACATATGAAATGAAATGGTCACATTTCATATGAATTCATACAAATCCTAAACCATATGCATCACTTAAGAAAACATAGCCCTAATTAGTCTCTTGAATAGTGAATACTATTGCAACAGTAAAGGGAAATTTCATGTCAACAAATGAACTCTAATATTTAGCATTACAAACAAACATCACTCCATTCTGAGTTAGAGTAATCATAATATAATACAACTTTGAGAATCCATTAATTAATCAGTTGTAATACCCATCTTGACCCAAGAATCATTGAGTTGTAAAGACATTATGTGGTTACTCCATTGTCATAAAATAATTTACCTTCTCAAAATCAACTAAAATACCATACAATGACACCGTGTTTCCCATGAATTTCATCTACCAAATATTTTATTTACACTCTGAATTCGTGGAAAAAGTCAATGATTTCCAAAAAAACTCTTAAATGTCTTTAAATGGTATACCTAATCCCCCTTAAACTTATAGTAAATAATAATTTCATAAAAAAATACTAAAAAAAGGTATTGAAATACACAATGAAATTCATATTCATTAATGCTATAAAGATTGAGGTACAAGTGGTTATACCAAATGGAATAACAATGTATTCATAATGACCATTATTTCTACAAAATATTATTTTCTGAATATGATATTCTTTTATCCACAACTGATGGTATTCAAAGAAAAGGTCAATCATCCAGAACCATTTAACACATTTCAATTGATCAAAAGGCTCATCAATCTACGAAAATATATACTTGTAATTTACCATAAATTTATTGATATTTCATTTTAATCACATAAGTGAAGTGAACCATCATCATTATTAGTGAATAGAACTAGCACCACCCATAGTGACTCCCTGGGGAATATAAATCCTTTCTGAAGAAGATCATCCAACTAGTGCTTCAATTATTTCAATATACCTTGTTCCATGGAGTAAGTGGGAATATAAAATATTTAAGTATATAGATTTAAGTAAATGGAAAACTCAACCACACATACTAATGGAAATCTAGAGATTTTAGAAGGAATCAAATTTGTAATCTCGTCAAGAATTGGAAGGATATCACTACTCAGAGATTCCCACTACAGATCAAAAAACCCAGATATTACATTCCCCAAATCTGGATAAGATGGTCTGGCCCATCTTGAACTTGGGTCACATTACCCTTGAATGACATGATACAAAATTGTTAAAAATAATGGAGAAATTTATATGATAACCTTCAATTCATGAATTATTGGAAATGAGAACATCCATACCGAAAATGATTCACGATGTTTCATGTTAATAACCATAAAACTACAACCATGCTCATAATATGATGGAGATAAATCATAATAATGACTACGAATACCCAAATATCTATTCATACCATGTGGTGTATTAACATGCATAACATAATATAAGACTTCCATAAGAATATTTAGTTGATTTACCATACTAGTTCCAATAAATAAAGGAGATTTACCAGTATCAAATAGGGCTGTAAATAATGACCATAATATAGTAATGGTACTTCTCACAGTTACTAAAACCATATCAACATCCTTTAGAGACTCTTCCATGATGTGAAGTAGATTCGATGCAGATTCTTGTCACTGGAAACCTTTTCTTTGGGATGTTTCTTCCATTTTCACACTTTTTAGAGGTGCTGACGATCCAGTTCCTCTTTTAGAGTGGAATAAACATTAAATATTCTATGCATGTTCTTGAACCATAAAAAATAGCCATACTTCTAGGTTTCCCCTCTGAAAAATATATTTGAATGTCCTGGAATGCCACAATTGGTTAAAAAAAATGGATCTCCTCCTATAACTAGAAGAGGTCTAGAATAACTCTATTATCAAAAACCACTATATGAATCATCACCCATACCCATTCAATTGCAGTAAATCACACTGCCACTAGGAGAGAAAGAAACTTCTGACAACCATTACCTACCAATCAATTTCTTTTATACCATTAGTTCTCTATCCAATGCATTTGAATAAGAAGTCGTCATTTTTAATAAAAACTGAGAATGTTTATCCGGAATAAGTCCACACTAGATAATTTGAGCCTTCAACATCCCCTTCGACATTATCTTTTGAATAAAATGAATGAACTAACAAAAATAATATTTATACTCTATCATAGTCCTCTCATATTTCTCATGTTTGAAAAACATGGTAGCCATGGAAAACAACATCGACTCTACATAAAACTAGTATTTGAAAAGTCCTTTCTTGTTTTTCCACAATAAGTTGTCACGATTCAACATCTCTATATTATCTCACCATATACTTTTTGGAATTTCTAGTATGAATGTTGAACTCTTCACATTGATTTCATCCAGTGAGTCTAGGATCCAAAATATTTTGTCCAATATGATCAACCATTCCTGAGCCTCTTAATAACATTTCAAACCTTTGAATTGTGATGGATTCTTATGAAGGAATCTTTTGAACAAATCTTGTGAACAAACCTACGAGGTCCCAAAAATAGAACCTAAAAAAGGAATTGGTATGTTTTATGTCACAAAGATTGGATGGTGAACATGATCACCTCAACCATATTCATATCTATAAGAAGATACATTTTTTAATGTTTATAAGAAGATTCCTACAGGATCTGATTCATATGTATTCTCAGAGACATGATTTTATATAACATAAGAAGACAATAAGGAAGATACCAGTTACACTCAAGCAGATAAACTAGATAAATTAATCCCAATAGATAGAAAAAAAAAGATTTGGATTTCAATTTATCCTAATCAAGACAGGTAAAATACAATAACTAGTCAATAAGACTACTCTCTCTAACCAACCATGGTGACATAAGGTTTATTGTGGTTAGATATTGAGATGAACTTGATTTCAACTAACTATTATTTCCAAGAAAAATTTCACAAATTGATAATCAAATCAAGAAAAATATCAACCTTCATTTGATACCACTTTTTTAGGAATCAAATTGGGTACCTTAGAAACTTGATAATCGGGCCTGACCTGACATATCCCAAAGGGAATTTTGGATCCCCAAGGATTAGTGAATCGAACCTACTATTATACAAAATGAAATTTGAAATAATGACTCCACAAACATTGAAGAAAAAAAGAAACAATTAAATTTTAATAAAATAGATTTTCTATTTGGATTAGTGTACTAGAATTTAATATTTATAAACAAAACCACCTACAACATGAAATTACTAAAAAAAGAAAAACTACCTATGATCCAACTTAGATGCAACTCACTAAGGGCACTAGGAAACACCTTGAAATGCCTTTAAGATACGCTATAAACCTTCTCGATCCTTGAAGGAGATTATCTACAAACACTTGAAGAAATGTGTACAGTTCAAGGTAAATCCCAACAACATTTCACAAATATTACATAAAAAATTCCAATACAAAATTAAATATGAAAGTGATTTATGTTTTTAAATAAATAGGTTTTCTATTTCAAATATATATTTTATATAATCATTAATTTTATTTCAATGGATGGAAATACTTTAGAAATTCATGTTTCACATTTAAAATTATAGAAATATACTTAAAATGATGGAATTACCTTTAAACAAAGAGTTGAATTGTCAAAAATGTATCTTTTCAAAAAAATTATTAAATAATAAATTTTATATAAAATGGGTTATATAAATTCATAATGAGTGTCAAATAATTTACAATAATATATTATATTCATTTGAAATGAAGATAATATAGAAAAAAGGTCAAATTTTTAATAAGGTATGATTAATTCAAGGTATAGGGACCCCACACTCAATGTAATATAGAAAATATGTATACATTCACATTTTAACCAATGTTAAAGAGGAAACTTCCACATCAACTAAGGATTAAATCTATTGATATGACTTTTTATAACAATGTAAATAATTATATGCCTTCTATATATCTCACAAAGTATCTAAGGATTTTGTCTTATATAGTAAATATCCACCATGGGAAATTTATTTTCATAATTCATTAAATAAAATTAAACCAATTCTATTTTTATATATTTCAATTTTACATTATAAACTCGAAATATGTTTTCAATAAAAAACATTAATTTTCAACAACATAAAATAATATGTTTTTTGTGGAATAAAATTTTTAATCCATTTTGAAAAACAGGGATTTGAATCGAATTCACTATTCAATTTCATAATCCAATTTCGGAATTGAATTCAACATTTTAATTTCTAAATAAATTCCACTAATTTCATTACAAATCCCCAATTAAATGAAGATGGGGTAGGGGTTCGCATTTTTCAATCAAAACTATTTCCACAATTAAATTAAAAAATATTATAGAATATAATTTATAAAAATCCAAAATTTATATTATTTAAGTTAAATTTTATAACTTTCCATAAAAACACGCCAATTCAATGGAATTGGGTGTATTCCAATTTAATGAAAATTAATTTTTCATAAAAACCCCTATTAAATAGAATTTATTTTTTCAAATAAAACAATTTAAAACAATTTAATCAAGTTCAATCAATTCCATTTAATTTTAAAAATTATAAATAAATAGTTTAATTTATGTTTAATATAAATTGGGAATCATAACAGATCCACCTACATTGAGATCGATGGATTTCAAATCACAATGATGTAAATGAAAAAATTCATGGGAGAATTAATTAAATACTAATATATTAATAGAAAATATTATTAGATCCAAAACTATAGGTATTATATCAAAAAAACATTGTGTTCTATGGAACCTTAGAGTGATGAAGAGAGAATATAAGAGAATTTGATTGGGATGAGGAAACAAACCAAGAGAAGATCGGGGGAATTATTCAACATTCAGATTACTTATGGGAGGTTTCTAAGGGTCCAAGAAAATTACATGGGTTCTCTATATATGTAAAAATATATTGTGTTTTGTACTGGATCATCAATGAAATTGAATCGAGGATCAATTTTTTTAATGAAAAAATAGATCACTTCAAATCATGTCTACATAGTTTTAAAGGTAGATGAATAGAGTTTAGAAAAATAATGAATAACTCATGTGGAATTTATAAATGGTCCTCACATTTTTTCATAATAGGTCACACGTATTGAATAATTGTGCACCAATCATGTGACATCCCACTACCTTGGGTTTTATAGTTTTACATAAGGGGGCACATAGTTTGGGAAAACCATTTTCCAACCATGAATTATACTAGAATTTTCAAAAAAAATTTGCCATTTGCATCAGAAATAACCCCAAATGATAAAAATACATGGTTTGTTAAAAATAAGGGTTTATAAATAGCTATAAATAGTACGGGTATTTCAAAATAACTCTTATGAACCAATGTTTAAAACACTTTTAGATATTAGAATACACATTTCTTTTAAAATAGTTACTTTTAAAATTTATAAAGACTGAAAAGAATATTAAAAAAATTGAAAATAAAAAAATTTATAAAAAATAAATAAAATAATTAATTTTTAATGAAGGTAGAAAAGGCAAATTTTTTTTAATATTTTAAAAAACATACGATATATAATTTTGTCGAAAAAGTCCTATTGTACCACTATCAAAAGACAACAATGAAATATATTAAATATTAATTTTAAAAATTATTAAATGGTTATAAATGAATTGATAAATTAATTTTATAATACCTAATAAATTTTCAATATAATTTTAGAAAACATGGTACTTGTTAAAAAATTGATTATTAAGTGTAAATTTTATTGTATAATTTTTAAAATAATGTTCCTTAACAATATAATACTGTTGAAGTGGGAATTAAAACAAATGAATAAAATACATGTATCCACTCTAAATTAATACAAAACAGGTTTTAATGTAATATAATATATTCAAATTTTGTTTTAGTCATATTCATAACATTACCTAATCAAGAAGAAAAAGTTTAATCCAATGAATAGAAATTGGGTTAAGAATTCCATTACCTCACATTTGAATTACTTGAAATCTGTTATAAACTCATGTTTCATGATTTAATGAATATGATTAAATAAATAATGAACTATATTAACATTTACAATACCTAATTTTATTTTAAACACATTATGATGCATATCTTAACAATATATCATTATTCTCATTATTTTAGGTGCGTTTGTTTCATTTCTTCGTGATCAGTTTATTTGCATAAAATTACATATGTTTTAATGAAATGGAATTATGACTGTGGATGTGGAATAAAATATTATAAATGAAATAATAGAAGTAAAAATGGTCCCTTCTATAATTTTTTTTCCTACATTAGGACAATTCATCATATAAAATCTTATTGATAAATGTTTAGTTAATTTTCGATGTTTTATAAACATTACAAAGTAGTTTCACTTTTTAATATTAGGTATATATATTAGGTTGAGAAAAATAAAAATTTTAAAATAAAAATTTAAAATATTATGTAACTAAATTTATATTTTTATGACCAACCACAATGGTGGTAAAGAAATATGAATGAAATCATTATTCATGGAAGTAATTAATAGAGAAAACTTGGACAATAGTTTCATTTATTTAAAATAGTAAGGATGAGAAATTAAATGGATATGAAATAATCCATTATAAACATAAAACTAAAGTATATACATGATTATGGGGTTATCATGAACATATAGATAAACTAGGAGAGAATAAATTATAGGAAAAAAAAGAAATTAAGCAAGGTACTTCGAGAATATTACCCCTTGAATATAAAATTTTTGAGAGACCCTTGAGAACATTGGATTCGGTATTTGCTCGAAACAAGAATTACTTGGATGTGTGGAGAACTATGAATATTTTATTTTGTAGTATTTTGAAGAGGTATAATGCCTGTGATTTGAAATGAGGTGGTGAGGATTACTATTTGTACTTGAAAAGTGGTGTGTTTATGTTATTTAAATAAGGATTAAATTATATTTAAATCCATGAAAATTAAAGTCTATGTAAATTAAACTAAATTGTCAGATAATTAATATTTTATATGCATTATAGGTTCGATAAATAACTCAAAACCCATTAAATCTATAACGTTATGTGTTTTGAACTGCATGAAAAACCGTTGATAATTAATTTTTAACAATTATCTTGGCATGTCGGTTTTAAGACCAACCATCTGAACATTTTTTCCCAATAGTTTACACTAATATGTGTCTTTTAAATAACATTTATCATAGTAATTATATTAAAACTAAAATAAAAAATAAATAAATAAATAGTCAAAGCCTTGTTAAATCATTCAAATATACTATGATGTAATTTCAGAGTTTGAAGTTATGTGAGCCCATGATTCTGAGACCCATAGTCTATAGGAATTGATAGAATGATAATATTTAATTTTTTTTATTCATATCTATTTAAAAAAATGAAATAACTCTCAAATGGTACGTCGTATAAAGAATAATAGAAATGATAGTTCCAGAATGTCTGTTTTACCATATGAAGGGTAAACTTCGATGCATTTCTAGTTTATGGAAAACTTGAATGTGGTATTACCCTCTTTATTTTTAATTAATTTACTATTTATTTTTTTATATAAAAAATAAATATTTTCTCACACATGATGCATTAGATGAGAAATACAAGACCGAAGATAGTTATGGAATGTTGGGTTTACCATAGTTTGTTTATAACTTTTGTGAGCATAAAACATTTTTCTAGATCAAACTTGTAGATAAATTATTGGGGTTATAATTATTATCATTGGATAGTTAGAAAAAATATGAAATATATTATTAATATTATTAATTTCACTGACAATAAAAAAATAAAAATCAACTTTCACAATTAATAAATTGTGTCGTGGTGTAAATAATAATTTAGAAATGTAATAAATGTGATAACATTAATTTTTATAATTAAATAAAAATTCCTAATCAAATATTGGTCGTGTATTATGTAAAATATTATTCCGCTCCCAAGAACAGAATTCAGGTTAAAAAATTATAATTAAATAGGATTAAAGAAATTTTAAATAAATTATAATATATGGAAAAGGAATAAAAAAATCAAATAAAGGGGGAATGAGAATAATGAAAAAATAATTAAAAATGAGTCTGTCCAAATTTATTACTATTTTTTATTTTCATTTCTCTCCCCTTTTGTATTTATTTTTATTTTTTTTATTTTTCCTATTTCCATTTGTATTTTTTCATACCTTCATTCATTTTATTTTACTTATTTCCCCTCCTCCTCTCCTGCCCCTCTATTGTGGGTGGCATTCCCCCTCCCTAGGTGGTGTGCATAACCTCTTTCTCACTTTGGAAGCCCACTATGACTTTTTTTCTCATCCATTTTTTGTCATCAGTTGCATATTTAAACTCTAGTTAAGGGTAAACTAATGCACTAAGAATCTTATGATCTTATTCTCTATCCATCGCGTGATCTGTCACAGAAGTTTTTTACATGAAATTGGGCCCTCTCTAAAATCATCTAGTTTCTTCTACATTAGGTTAAATAAATTATGGTCGTGGAGCATAGTTTCCAATATGAGTATATGGTTGGGATTCTACTCCTATTCCATTCATTTCATCGAGTTATTTAAATCTCACATTTTGTCATTCGTTGGTACATACCAGTGATATCTAATTTTAACCTTCATAAATTAAATATAATTTTTTGTATAACCATCACACTTTTCTGTGAGACATATTAACCCATTTAAATTATTGAATCATCATTGGATACACCTTTGAGTGTGACAACTTTCTAGGACTATTTTACATTATCCTATAATTAACTAAATTAACTTATTGCTCATGTTTTGTGATATCTTTTGTTGAGTTTTAATTAAATAAATTATTTTTGGTAATTGGGAACAATTATATCTAGTTGAACTGGTTAAATATTTTCTGATGAATTTCTTATTTGTTTAATTAATATCTTGTTGTGCCTTTATATAATAATATACACATTTTTATTTCGTTCATTGATAAATTTCATTTTCTATAGCTTCTCTATTTAAATGATAATTTGTTGTAGTAGTGAAACAAATTATGTTTAGTTACAATTATAAAGGAAACTATGTGATACCTATTCTGTGGAATCTAATTAAATTCAGGGTGGCGAGAGAATGTGTGTTCCTTATTAAGGGTAACATAAGGACTCTTCGTTCCTAATGGAAAACCTCTACGTGTCGGGGGGGGGTGTCGTAGGCTTTTCCAGAATGAGACTTCCCCAATCGTTTTAAATACTTATGACTGATAGCGATTCCAAAAGGGCCCATAGATGATGGATCTATTGGAATTGTGGCTACACCAAGACTCATATGATACTCAACCCCTTTTATTGTGAGATCAAAATAGACTAATGATAAATTCATGCCTTGAGTGATATTTGTTCATTCAGAAGATTTACTTGGATGGGCTTGGTGGTATTGGATTAATTGAATGATGTACCATATAGTATCCTTTGGTAAGGTATCATACTCCAACTATAGAACATGAAAATAAAAATAATAATGATGTGTAGAAGGTATTTACTTATGCACCCTTTGTGTCCTTTCTTAATTTTGATACATTTCTGGTGCATGAATCACAATTTTTTGACAAATAAACTAGACCCTATGATAAATCCCAAGCATTGGGTAGTGATATTTTTTTCTTCCTTTTTATTTATAGACTATATATATATATATTCATCCTATATATTATAGGTACCATATTCATATTCCCATCTTAGGCCGAAGTAGGTGATATGGGATGGGTGTCGTTGAGAACATAGACCGAGTTATAATTATATTATTTTGGATTGCATCACTGATTGTTTTTATTTATTATATAATGACACACTACATTTAATTACTGCATGAAATGGAAGGGTTTAGACAACATGCATGCTGGCCTCCTGGGATTTTATCTCATTCCCTTCTCAACTACCATTTGGTACCTGAGTATAATTTATGCTTGTAGGTATGGATATCGGTAAGAATGTTTCTTCTAATGATTGAGTGTTTATTCCTACATAGGATTGGGATTGGGGAAAGAGGATCAAACCATTTCTCGAGATACAGTTGTTCCATTGTGTAGTTTCCTTTAGAATTTTGATTTCAGGCTTTTATTCTTGTTTTCCAAACCATTAATTTTTGGCAGACATCATGGAATGAAATCATTTTGTAACTTGTTTTATTTATCATCTTCCACAATTATAATTTATTAAGTTTCTTCTACTACAATTTTAATATTTATATGCTTACGAAATTTTTTATAATTTTTTGTTTCTTCCGAAGTATATTTTTTATTGCATATGAGGGCATAGACTTCCCTATAGACATGTTAAAAAAGGCCCCCTCTACTAGTCAGTAGCCTCTGGAATTAACGGGGCTGTGTTTAAAGTCATGTGACCCATCTCTTCGGCCACTGTCTTAGAAGTGACCTGGGTTAGGATGTTACAAAATATTCAATTTTTTTGGTATGATAAGCTATTAAAATTTCAGTGTAACCCCTATCATTATTGTATCTATACTACAGTAAATAATTTTTTAAACCGTGGTATCATTTTTTATAACTATTAATGAAGTTGACCTTATATAATAATATCATCCTTTTTCTTCCATATATATAATAAATTTTACCTATTTCAATTCATAAAAATATATGAATTAGAATTCAAATTATTCTTCCAGATAAAATAAAAAAGTGTGTTTTTAAATTGAATCTTTAAAATTTTTAATATGTATTTCTATCCACTATCATTGTGAAATTGATTCCAATGACATAAATTGGATTAAATGATGTATAATATAAATAATTATACTGTAATCCTAATTTTAAATAGAAGTACTCTATATAAAAAAACTATCTGAAATATATATTTTCAAATAATATTTCATAATTTTCACTATTCAATAGAAAATTAAACTCATTAGATTGATATTAAAAATTCACACTAAGATAATTTTGATGTTATGATTTAAAAAATGAACATTACTTTTTCATATAAAACTAATTAAATTTTCAAAATTTATATTTAAGGATATGTTCCATCAAATGGTGGAAAATTGTTATTTAAGAAAATATATCTTTTTATGCATAAAACTAGATTTATTGATAATATAAGACTATCAAATATTATCAATTCATTTAAAACTATTTTACTGAATATACAAGATATACAAATAATTATTATATCAAACCATTGGTTATGACATTCATTGAGTAATATAAAATTGCAATGTGTGTAGAAAAATAGGGTACTCTATAAATATTCATCATTTATGTTCAATTAGATTTTATTATCATTTATAATTAATTGAATTTAAATTAATTTATTTAATGATCATGTGTAATATATATTTGAATATTTTTTTTAATCTCATTCATACCGTCCATTCCAATGACTAGGTTATAGCTATAACATTTAAATAATAATATTTTGTTGTTTATTCAAGCATGATGTTTTTTTTGTTGTACGACATTGAGCATAGTGTTTCTTCTTAAAATCATGGGTTGTTATAACTAACCCCATTGTACATAGTGTTAAAAGATATATAAGTGTAAAATCATATCTATGGCTACGTAAACCTTGAATGATTCTCAGTTGAAAACCCTTAACAAAAAATGATCCTCAAAACAAATTAAAAAGTCATATATAAAAATATCACAACAGAATGAATTGATATGATTGTCAATTTTTTTAAAACCTCTCAATAATTTTGTTTTCAAATTAAATTATAAATTCATACCCAAAAATGGTATGATTATTTTCAATCCAATATCTCATGTTTATAAGGTATTCATACGGATTCTACCCATATGATTAGAATGTTCTGTTTTCTACACATATACACCATGACCATTCATTTAGATATTAATATTAAATTTTCTTATCTTAGCTAATAAATATATTCTAATAAATTAATTTCCTAAAATGATACAATCTATATTTATTAATACTCAATATAGGTAATTAATTTATTGGAAATGGTACTCATATAAAAGAATCATTTCATCCTATCAAATAAGAGAGACATTACATGAAGAGATGCGGGGCCCATGTAATGTGTTGTGTTTATCTATTACACAATATTATTTAATCATTGATCTCATTATCTAGATCAATATTTTTTGATGTTTCATCAATTTGATTTCATATGAATAATTTTTTATAAAATACAATTTCTTTACTAATAATAATAATAACAATAAAATTGTTAATAAAATTAATAATATTTTCAATATATTTGTCAAATAATTAGTGGGGAGGCATAAAATGTTGTGAATTGACATTAAAGTAACACAAACCCACCCTATAATAGTTTTAAATTTGGATTAATATCACTTTTGGATGGTTAAGGTGGTTGTGGTATTATTTATTTGGTCATAACGTGTTGAATATCATTCTATTGTGTGTGGACTCAACAGAAGGCCACTATAGCACACCAAGATCCATGAAAATACCCCTCCGTTATAGTGCACCACTACCCCTATCATATCATATCCAAAAAACTTATTGGTCATAAACTTATCTGATTCCCCCATCGCCACAAATACCAAAAAATCACATTGTTGACACAACATCCCTTCATCAGATGAGGGAAATTAAAAGAAGGGATTAGGTGAGAAAGAGAGAGCGGAAAATTGGGAATCCATAAACTAGATAGTGTCACCACCAGCTATAGCCACAAGGTGGCTACATCCTGATTAGTTATTATTCACATCATATAACATCATTGATACAAATAACAAAACAATTTTAGATACATAAAATCTAACCCTGATGAATGATGTTTAACAAAACCATTCAATATTCATTGATTTATTTTCATCAATTTATGACGAATGGGTCCAGTAACAATTAATGAACCCTAGACATCCAGGAAAAAGAATAATTATTTTTATAATCTATTTAATATCCCTGAAAATATGAAAAGCATTATCACATTAAAAATATGAGTCCAATCTTGAATTCAATTTATTTTTTTAATAATGTTATATCGATGTTGAACACAATTATTAGTTTCAATGAAGGTTTGTATCCAAAATTCTCATCATGTACTTATATTTTCTCACAATTTATCTTGAATTATCCTTCCAAGGTTCGTGGTGGCTTCTAAAATATTCGAGAAAATAAAAATTAAATAAGTGAAAACCCTTGGTAGAAAATTTAATAATTAATTAATTAATTAATCCATGAAGGACTAACATTAGGGACATAGATTTGAATTAAAATGATACCACTAATAGGATAATACTCCAATATAAGATGTACCCAATACATCTGGTTTCCCATATAAGTCCATTTTAAGAGATATGTGTGTTTATTTTATAAACATGTTGACACAAGAGATAATACATTTTATATTTATAATATTTTTATCGCGGAAATATCACAAACATAATTCTGTGATTGATTATAAAAGGGTTAAACCGATACCCTAATATCAATAATGAAATTATATAATTTTTTACAAGAATTTTACAGTGTTAAATTTTCTATTTTATCCCTAGATAGATCCCAAGATTTCCCAACACAAATTTTTCAATGTCTCGGCCGAGAAAAACCTAGGTATCTACACATACCCCACATTAAAAAAAATTCTCCCATGAAATAAATTAATATGATATTTATATAATCCTTCCCAATAAATCCTCATCCATATAATAAAAAACCCTTTCATGAAATTCCTTCACCTTCGGGGTTGCTTCCCTAAGAAATATAGGTACACTAGTGAAAAAAATGGAATTTTCCTTCACATAATTAATGAAATTGGATTTAGACCCTATTTTGGAAGAATTAAAAAGGAAAAATAATTTGTTTTTATTTATTTTGGGAAATAATCTAAATGAAAATCCTTCTGACAGCCAAATATCATATCAATAAATTGAATAAAACAAATCCACAAACATTAGGGTATCATCACAAAAGGTTATTTCAAAAAGATTATTTCATGGGGAGGTACATCCCACCTTTACATTAAAGATCAATATTTTTTTTAAATTCATATGAAATCAACCCATCATTATCCCAAAAAATACTGAGTGCTCCTAAAAATTCAAGAATGACACTAAATTATTTACAAGTATACGTGTTCCTCTAATCCCATGAAGTCTTATCTAGTGTATTAGGCATGTATAAAAGAATCACTTTTTTTCTATAGATTATGAAACAAGAATAAAATTATAATAAATTTCCATCCAATATAATACTATCATATGTTCCCCTATTCAACAACCGAATTCCCAATATGTTTATAATCCACTTCCAAGATAACCCATTTGTCATTTTGTTTCTCATTCATGAAATCTGTTGTTGATCACATATATAAATCTGAATATATCATATGAAAATGATTATAGACCAATAATGACCAATTAGGTGACAAATTCCCCTCCAATATGGATTATATGATTCTTAACCGTTCAAATTCCCCTGAACTAGAAATAAAAAACCCATGTATAAAGAAAGTTCAAGTGACAAAAATCCAAATCCTCTCATGGAAAAACTATTATCAAATTCCATGAAACTTGTATTCCTATGATGGGAAATCCCATTATAGTCATTCTATATACACTACATGATGTGTTATGTTATTAATGAGAGGATATAAATAAAATAATACATCAAAACATTTGATATAGAAATTATTTCAAAACCAAGATCCTCCAAGAAATTTGTGGGATGTAATCTGTGCCATTTGGAAAAACCCTTGGGGACATCATCAAAGAATGTCAATTAACATAGAATAACTAGGTTAGAATGACCACCATGTCCCTATCACACAATTTTGGTGTGTGGGTTCATCTATCATCATTCAATTGTACATAACATCTTCATATTCATGATAAAATAAAAATACCCAAAACCAATTAACAATGCATCACCTCTATCACATTGAAAATGTTTTCTCCAATATGTTAATCAGTCACTATCCCAATATTTTGGAAAATTCAATTCAAAAACTCTAAAAATTTGAAAACATTTCTTATCTTCTCCCTCAGTGGATCAAAATACTCCCAAATGAATATTTCAATCTAGTACAAATGGATAAATACAATTCAAACATCAAAAACATCTAAGCATTATTCCATATTTTTAGAAAGTGAATTAAAATCTATAATCATATCACATAAATCATTTCTAATTATATAATTGGTAGTTTATTATATAATTTTTTGAGGATTGGATTCACTTTATATACATTAGGGGATCCAACTCACTATATGGTATAAAACAAATCCCTTAAGAAATTATGAATCACCATGAATCAGAAACAGTAGTAAAATGAGTTCTTATACTGCTACCCATGTAACTCATCAATACCTTGACTGATTCCCAGGAAGTAAACTGTTTCACTACTAAATAAAAAATAAAATTAGTAGATAAGGGGAAAAATAGAATTATGATTATAGCTATATTGGTCATTTCACATATGGGAACCTAGAGGCCACATTTATCTATTAATATTTTAAATTTAAAACATCATGTATCTAAAAACAACTAACCCCATACCAAAATATTCAAATCATTATATAGTAGATGATGATGTGAAGGACACAATATATCAGAAATAAATTCACATCTTTTAAGGATTTGGATAATTCTTCAACTAAAATATCATACTTTCCATTATCCCATTCAAATGGAATGACATGAACCTACACCAATTCCTATTATATTTTTATTAAAGATTACACAAATCATACTATAAACGATAGATGTTGATGATCGACTATATATATACATCACATTCATATTTCTTCAATGATTTACATCAACGCGCCATGATTGGTATGATCTGACTAACAGTAGTGATATATGAGGGAGGATCAATAAAATATTTATCTTTATCCACTCATGTGCTAACTAATTTGAAATTGAAACCACTCCCTATAAGTTCATTATCACTAATAAGTTGATATATATTATCAAAATAAAATTTAATGTGTAAATGTATCCATGATAACTTTTTAATTAAACTTATATAGAATAATAACATTAAATAATATTAAAGGAAACTCTTTTCCATGAATACAGAACAACCAACGCTATGATTTTATCCTTCGGTATAGGATGTGTTACATGAAAACAACACAACAAATCACTAAATATCTATATATTGCATACATTATAACCGCTATGTTTGTAAAATTCCACTACAAAGTATTTTAATAGAATATGTTATGTGGTATAGGGCATCAAAAATTATACAGATTTCTTTTAGTTACGCTACATAGGGTACTAAATTCTTAAAAAACCCCATATAAGATGATATTTCAATATTTATCTAACATATAATAGACTCATTATGATTGTGAGGGTAAATTAATATTAACTCATGAATAACCATGATGGGTATAATTATTGATACGAGGATTGTCATTTGGCCTGTAAATAAATAGTCCAAATGGTAATGAGAGTCTCACACTCCATCTAATCCTCCATCACTATAGTCGTATTCTAACCTCATGAATCTGTGTGGTGTTTATCATCATATTGTGAGTAGTATTCAAAGTATATATGTATTCTCATACATAATATCATGATGTAATATCCACAATACAAGATCCATAATAATATGAAAGGATGGACAAACAAAATAATATATTAGGTAAAGAATGTATCTCAACCATATATTCGAAAACAAAACCTCACAATCCACAAACATGCTTCAAGACTCCAAACCACTAGCACATCCTCTTCACAACCACATCCAAATATAAATGATGATAATCAGTGGGTAACAAACATTAATAAATAAGGATAACCCAAATTAAATTCCAGAATATCATGATGCGAATTCTCAAAAAGGGCACGATAAATTATATATAACTACTATATAAATAAAAAAACCATTATTCTCATACACTAAAATCTATGTCTCAGAGATCAGGTATGACTATTTCGAAATCATTAAACTTAAGAAGTCATACTCTAGTTATTATCCATGTAATGTTCAATTGGTCTGATAACCACACTGATGAACCCCTTAACATAATTTATATAATGTTTCAGAACAATCATAATATGATAACATACATTAAAATCCATCAAAAGGAAAAACCCAGGTAATACCACTCTAAAATTTCCTAATCCACTGGGGCCCATCGAGTCTAGTGATATGTAGAGAGTGCCACCCCAAACAAACCAGAAAAAAGTCAATGGTTTATAAATAGAACAAAGTGGCATTATCATTGATATGGGTTGTATAATCTTAAATTAACCTCTAAAAGACACATATCTAAATTTTTTGAAATTTACAGAAACACCAAAAGGATATATATATATATAATTAATTGAACTTTATAAAATGCATGCATATGACAAATAATAGAAATACATCTCCATAACAAATGATGTAAATGAAATTAACATCCACTAAGCCTACAGTTCGAAAATATGCACGATGTAGATAACTCATATCAACAACATATACTACTAAACAAATCTCTATTAACAATAGTAACTATCACCATCAAATTTTATCATGTTCCACCATTAATTACCATGCCTCAGAAAAAATTATATCTAAACAACCCGCTGTAACTCTATATCAATGAAGTCCATTATCAAAAAAGCACATTAATTACATAGATATGACACATATGTGATTAAATCATATATAAGGGTTAGTATAAGAACAATAAGTTGGATTACATGAAATGAAAAATGAACATAGAAAAATATTTAAAATCAAACACCCATTACAATAGGGTGTCTAGGAGGAAAAAAATACAGATATGTTCAACCATTAAATTTATCAAGGGTGAAATGAAGGGTCCAATC
Source organism: Viscum album (assembly GCA_963277665.1). Taxonomy (NCBI): domain Eukaryota; kingdom Viridiplantae; phylum Streptophyta; class Magnoliopsida; order Santalales; family Viscaceae; genus Viscum; species Viscum album. Next base: position 1,304,758,892 of record OY728141.1, read on the forward strand.
AACTCATTTGTAATCAATTAATGTCATATAATATAATAAAACATGGTAACTAAAAGTGAAAAACAATACATAATTCACGAATTCAATTTATACCTATATAGAAAAACCATGATGTGTCTAGATGCCACATTTCGAGAATAAAAATACACTACATGATCCTTAACATAATAACATTACTTTCATAATACATTATGGAGTTCTTCCTAAATATTTATAAATAATCATTGGTTATGGGAACAATTTAATGTATAACCCATCAATACCATTCCACCAATAAATTTTCTAAACTATGAATTCCATGAAGCCCATTAATTGTCATAATAACTAACATAGGGGATCCTAGAATTCATGGAAGACCCCTATTTCAGTAGTAAAACCAATTTTAGTAGATTAAATCTACTTCAAAAGAACCCTTTTTCAGGGATAAAAATGTCTCCACAAATAAAGAAAACAGTCCTTGGGAATATGGGTGGATTATTAAACATACATATATAATGACCCATAGATAAATATCTTACACCCCTTATTTATGAGGAGAAAATTCCATCCTTAACTATAGAAATATAATTCCATAATTAGTAAAAAATCCCATTCCCATCCTAATATATCATAACAAAATATATTCCATGTACAAATAGAATATTCCTTGGTCGGCCAAATAATCATCAATACGATGATCTGAGTAGAAAAATTTTCCGGACAGGCTATTAATTTTTTTAAAATTATTATCAGAAGAAAAATAAAAATGTAATCATATCAAACAAATAAGATGGAGCATGATTAGTCCAAGAACCCATTCCATGTGATAGATTTTTATATCAAATAATATTATTTAATATTTACTATTAATGTATCGATTTTAATGTCATCCATGGATCATCAATATAAAATAATAATAAAAATACACCATCACTGAATAATTTTATAACAATAAAAACATGAAAAATAATAATATTAGTACTCCCAAATGATATATATAATAACATTTTATAGACATAAAAAAAGGGAACATAGAATTTCTCTCTCTATTCACCTGGAATCCACTAATGAATTTCTATTTTTTTAAAAAGAATATTATTATAAATTTACCTATGTAAAAGGATGTTTATGTCTCTCCCCAAAGGAATTCATATAAGGACCCCACCATAAAAATCACATAATATTGTTTTAAATCAAGAATTCACATTATGATTTTTTTTAGTTTTTGATTTTGAGAGAATTTGGACATAAATATTACATACCAACTCAAATATGAAAACATATACACTTCAAATCGCTATCCATTTTTTCACAAAATTATCCTCTTTAAAATAAAACAAGATTTCATTTTATTTATAATAACATTATTATCAATAATCATGATATACAACTTTCTCTAACCCATCCGTACACCCTATATGACTTTTTAATAAAATTTGCGATTATCAAAAAAAGATCAGAAAGGGAAATAATACACGAAACGAAAACATTAGTCCATTATTACATATAATCCTATAAAATCATTCTTTTCACCCATAAAACATAACAACCTTAAAATACATAATGATGAACAATGATCCATGAAAAACATCTTAGAAATCAAAATTAAAAAAGGAAAGTTGTGGCATTTATTTCACATTGAAATTGTATCTTTCACAACTACATAGGGAGTAACCATTATGGTTATGTTTGGAATACTCATCATAGAATATCCTGTAAATCTATTAGAGAAAACTTATTTTTAAACTCTCTATCACTACCCAATGATTTGGAGAGATTTATTGGGCTTACCAACTCTCATTTTATTATGAAACCATCCATATACATAAATTATTCACAAGAACCATAAGATAATCCTAACACATGAAATAATCATAAATAAAAATATCATTTCTACTTTTAAATATGAAGATATCATTTCATGATATTGAAAATATAAATACCTTCTAACAAACATTTTAAATACAAAAATACATGAAAAGAGATTATGGTAATTATTTTTCTCTAAAAATATTACAACTTTTATAGGAAGCCAAATATCAAATAATGATCATAGCAGTGAAAATGTTGTAGTCACAACATATGTTAAAAACAAGCATTCCTTTTGTAGATTAGTAAAACAAATCATAGAAAAATATTTGATTTGAAAATATTTGAATTAATATAAAAATATACATAAAATACCATGTATAATACTTATATATATATATATATTAATATCCCTAAGAAAGATATTCCAGAATTAAATATTTGAATTTTCAAGGTGTCCCATACCAATTTGAACATTTAAATCTTAATCACCTTGAATGAATACATTTACCAAATAAATAAAAAACATTATTATAGATAAAACATGGATATGAAGAGTCATAGTGGCTATATATATACTTTATAATAGAATAAAGGTTTATATTAAAAAGAAACACCTGAATGAATGAAGATTGGGATGATATACCTTAACTTGTGTCCGAATCATCACATATAATAATTATATTTAGGAATAATAAAAATAGGTTATATAATATTTTGTTGAGAACATTTTTATTATTTATTATTCCTTTTATATCAATTATTTTAATGTTATAAAAATAACCTAATTATTTATGTTCATATAAGACATTTTGTCAATATTCGGTACATCAATCAAATATGAACAGGTTTGTGATGTCAATTTTCAACATAAACCTTATTAAAATTATCCATAATAGTATTCATGATATATTCATCACTTTTAAACATTAATAATACTTTTTAAATCTATCCAGTAATTATGGTTTTGAAAAATTAAAAAGTTTATAATCATGGTTATGGTAGGATGTACATAATCATGTGAAACATATTCCCTCTTCCATTGATCATAATGGAAATAAGTTAATTATTATTTATCATTATAAAATTATAATAAAATTTTAAACATCATAATAATAATCTATATATAATTTTATATATCATACAATTGATGTGGTTAATAAAAATGACTTACATTGGTTTGTGGAGGTGATAGTTCACACATAAGAATGAATGACGTTATCATTTTTTATGTGCATGGAATGTTTGAACACAATAGAAATATTATTAATTTAAAATGATAATTGTTTTCTGAATATCTTATATAAACATTTATTACATAATTACAACTAGTCTTGATAGACGGTAGTTAAAATTGAACAATATCAGTTCGTGCGGCTGTAGTCCTCCGTACACATGAATGAAATATTCATATCCCATTTAATTATATTGGATAAGCAATTAAGTGATTATACTATGATAATAATATTTTAGTATATATATAATATTTTAGTTATTATTTAAATTCATAGGAAATATTTTTAACGTAGTGAAAACATATATAAAATTGAAACACATTAAAAAAATTATGCCTCTTCTTCGTTCAATCACCTTTGATGAACAACGTAACACCTCTAAAAAGGTTGTTCTGCCTAAAATAAGGAGTAAATAATATGGGGAGGGATTCTAGGAAAGGGATTGGGAAGAATTTTTCGAATAAAATTGTTTATGAAGTGTGATTATTAGAGAATAGTGGGTAATATTTAATAGGATAGTGGAGGGGAACCCTTGGAGACTCTTAAAATATTAAAATAGTATAAAATTGATTTCAGTTCCAAATGATTGAAAAATATTTAATTTCTAAGACTAAATAGTATAGGGTTAAATCCCCATCATTCAATTAAAACTGTTCAAGTTTTTATTAGATTTTAATCCTTATATTTTTTGTATAACCCTTATTTTACCCTTTTTAATTTTACTATGAAATCATTTTACTTATACATTGCGTGTTAAGGTAATTACCATAGCTTTTAAACTGAAAAAAATTCTCATTTATGAAAGATAAGGACATTATCTAAAATTTTCATTGAATATTAGTTATTTTAGAATTTTATATCATTTAATAAACTCTTTTATATTTTAAGTTTACAATTATGTCAATTTTGACACTATTCATACATGACTTTTTTAAAAAATACATAATAACTTTATTCCAATAAAAAATACATTAAATAATTATTTATAATGTCATATTCATTTATAAAATTTGTGGCACTCATAAATTCTGTAAAATCATATTTATTTTAATATTATATATTCATTTATTTTATTCTTTAAATAATAAATTTGTTACAAAATCATCATTGAGTCATAATTAAAGTAATTAATTTATTTCCCAAAAAATATAAATCAATTACCATGATGTTGGTAATATTAATATATTTATAAAGAATATTTTTAGTTGAATATATCCAATGTATAACATCATATTAAATTACATTAAATTTTGAAAAAATTGTAATAAAAATGACTATTCATTTATTATTATATTATAATTGCATTAAAGTCCCGAGGACACTCCATGTAGACCTAATATAAAACTAAGGATACTCAAGGTCTATATAAATCATAAAATTAAATTAAGAAATGTTTTAGGGAATTTAAATATCATGAAAGTATTTTTTACTTTTATATTCATGATTTACCCTTTAATCGTGGTAAATAAAAAAATTATTAATGTCACTATTCATAATGTCCCAAAATAAAAAGGGACCTATTTACATAATTTTGAACTTCTGATTTAAAATATGGAAGAATTTTTTCCAATTAAAAAATCTATAGTTGAGTAATTAATTTAAATTTAATCCCCCATTGTAAAAACAGAAGAACATGTATTTAAAAAAATAAAAAAGTTTCGAAAGATTGACAAGTGTTTAAATAAAATGTTAATTAAAATTCATATAAAACATTTTTTGATTAGATAATATTTTTTGGATCATTTAATGACTTTTCTAAAAATTAAATTATTATCTTTTAAATTTAATATTTATATAAAACCAATTTAATTAATGAATAAAAATTATTTATTAATGTTAAAATATATATTATTATAATCTATGTAATAATGGTCATATTTAAATATCAATATTTATAATATATTATAGTTTTTCAAAACTTGGTTTTGTGTGTAACTCAAGATATAAAATTAATATAATTTATTCAAAAAATCATAAAAATATCACAGATTAAAGTATACCCCCATTGAAAATTAATTTCAATCATAAAATTATGTTATTCTGATACACACAAATGGTGATACTTCTACCTCATCAATTTCTCACTTTCCCATGATGCTTCTTCAATATGGTTGTCTCCTCACAAAACATTGATAATGGTAGTGGTCTTGTTTTGAAACACATTATATCTATGATCTATAATCCCTATTTTATATTCCTCATAAGAAAGTTAACTATCTAGAAGTATTAATTTTTTATTAAGTACATCTGAAGGGTTATGTATGTACATTTATAGGATTGATACATGGAATACACCATGGAATTTAGAGAGGTTTTGTAGAGGTACCAACAAATAGGCTACCATCCCAATACAATCAACAATTTCAAAGGGAATAAAAACCCTTTGGATTAGTTTGCACTTAATTCCAGATATTATTCCCTTCTTTTTTATAGAAATTTCTTGGAACACCTTATCACTAACGTCAAATTATAAATCACAATGGTGATTGTCCCTATAAATTTTCTACTGACTCTGAGCTTCCATGATGTGTGGCTAAACGGATTTAACATTATCTTCACATTATTTTTCTATATAACGTCCCAATACCCTAATACATAAAAAAAAATCAAACACATTAGATATCTATACTTATTTACATATAGTATTTCATTAAATTAATTCTGAATGCTCAAGTTAAAACCATCATTTCCATGAAAAAACTCAACTCGATGATGTTATTGAACCTAACCACCATTTAAACACATAAAATAAGATATGAGCATATATTATTGGTTTTTAATTTTTCTCATAGACTAAATAAATATAATAGAATGATATGCATCGATGAAACTGAACAACATATTGGAACATGCAGAAGCCATCACCTGAACACTGAATTAATCCTCAGATCCTTATAATACACAATGGAATATGATAGTGAATTCATATATAGAAGAAAATTAACATATATCCTTGATAGATAATCTTTATATTATTAATAAATGAGATAAATGATTTTTTCTTTTATTGTAAAGTGATATGATTAAACACATATATCCTTATTCCTATTAGACTTTTTTGGTGTGTCTAGTAACAAGATAAATTGTGTTGTTTTCCAATTTCCATTATGAAATCGGAAATGTATGTAACATGCCCTTAAACTTATTTCTCTCTACATAAAATTTTTTACTTACAAAGCATTAAGATAACAATTATATGATATCACTCTTCATAACATCATTGTATAATTAATCTTTAAAATATCCATACATCTACATACATCCATGATTAATAAATAATGACTCAATATGTGATTCATATAACAACTAATTATTAAAATCTAGAATGGATAAAAGATATAAATTGTTCTTAAAACTTATCATTATAACATGCTTAATGTTAAACAGATGAACATTTCTAACCTTATTTTTTATTTTAACATCATAATGTAATGCATCATAAATATTGAAATAGATAGATGGTCAAATATTCAATTTGGATATCACATTACATTAATATTTGTAAATATATCCATTAAAAACCTAGAAATATTAGATCCTTTGTGATCCTCATCATGGATATTCTAGTATTATCAACTCAACTTTAAGCATCGACCTCCGTGGTTGATTTCCTAGGGGTATCGTATAGAGGAGAATAAATCATTTATCATCTCTAACCAATATCTATAGAACATATTAATCTTTTTTCATTAGAATATTTACTTTAAACAATTTTGATCACTATATATAATAAAATTTTCTCTATAAATATAATATCTCTATATCTTTAATTAAAAAATGACTGTTGCTGACTCCAAATCACGAGTTGGATAATTTTACTCATAAACCCTCAATTATTTTTTATCATAAGCTATAACTATGTAATTTTATATATGAACACATCCCAATCTATTATTTTTCCATTAATATATATTACCTGCAATTATCAATTGTAATATAATTTAAGGATAGGTTTGATTAATAATATCCTCTATTTATCCATGAAATTTCCCTCATATTCATCTATATAATAGAAATTGTCTCTCTTTCGAGTAAACATGGTGAGTGGATTAGATAGTAATGAGAAATTTTACATAAAATATCATTAATATCCATCTAAACCAAGAAACAAATATATCTCAGTTACCATAGTTGGTACATGACAATATTGAATATCTCTTGTCTTTGAGGAATCTACCAATACACCCTCTTTAAATATTATATGCCCTTGAAATGAAAACTTTTGTAAATTGAAATTCACAAATTTTAAATTTTTTATATGGTTTATCCTTCCTTTGGGTCGTTAGAATCATTTTATTTTTAAATATATTTTATTACTAAATCGTTAAATTTATAAGAATATCATCTATAAAGACTACCAAAAACTGACCTATTCAATCATTAAAGAATATAATCATTAAATCCATGATGTTATTGTAAGAATTTGTAACACTGAATGGAATAATAATATATTTATATTACATATACCTCGTATTGAGTGGTGTCCTGAGTATATAATCCTTCTTGACCATCAATTTAAGATATCCAAAACAAATTTATATCAGGGTAAATCATAGATCTCTGTGTAGTAGAACTAATAGGATATAAATACATGGAATAATATACATGTTCTTGATCGTGATATACTTTACGTATCAATAATCAATGTAAATTCACATTGATAAATAATGCTTTTTGAAAAAAACATAATTACTACCACACCAGCTAACCTACATTGATGAATTAATCACTTGCCTGATATCTATTTGAGAGTCTTCTCTAATTCCCGCAACCCAATTTGGTTCATTCTATGGAGATTCATTATAATATGGTTGTCAGCAAGTATGTGTTATTTTGATAACTCAAAATCACATTTTGATGGAAGTATATGAATATTTTATATAAATTCATCAACAAAATATTATACAATATGCCTATCATTGATGTTGAATTTCTCTCTAATAATATAGGATAAACACCTCTCATAAAGAAACACAAAACCCATACAATTGATATTACTTGAATTGGATTTTTATAATAATATTTACACTAATAGAAAAACAATATGTTGGTTTGGTATATCAATCATGACTTACAATCCTAGAAAATTGATTAGGGGTTTATAAATAGAAATCTAATCCCTGAAAAATATAACAACAAATACATCAAGGGGAAAAATGAAATGATTTATAAGAAATACATTCCAAAAAACATCTACTAGAATACAATCATAGACATGAAATTTAATAGTTATTACATTCTGGTTCTTCCCTTACGAAAATAAATCTATTAATATGGGGGGAATCTTGATACCTGGTGATACTTTTTAAGAATGGATGAATGGGTAGATTCAAAGTTAAATATGAAAATTTGAGTTCTAGAGTGGATTGTATGTATACCTTTCACCAGTTATTTATCACACCACATGTTATAAAGAGGGATCACCTATGGTTTCCCTTTGCCTCTTGAAAAATATTGGCTTATGACAATTTTCATTAACATTTAATGTTAGGTATTGAAACTAGTTATCATAATTCATAAATTCCATTCAATTGAAACACTAGAATTTGGGTTGTTCATTATATGGACATTTAAATCTATTTTAATCAATAGAAAACGTCCTCCCAACCTTTCAACATTCAGTTTATATATGAACATTCCACAAACCAATAAAAAAATTATTATTATCCTTAATAAATTTTTCACATTTTCTCCCACATATTTAAAAAAATATAATTCTTATATTCTCCCACCATGTTTTCTATATTTTCCTTTGAATTACATATTTCACTTCATTCCAAAACCGTCAGAATGATAGGTAACCCTGAAAACAATTTATACCATGATAGAACATTGAAAAATCTAATCATGTATTTAATTATCTATATTGGATAAAATCCTTTAGAGGCTTTGTTTTAATCCTTATATGAAATGATCAAACTTATATTCAGGTTGGTTGATAATACTAGTATTTTACCTCACCCGAAACACAAATTTTTTTCATAAGTATGAATATATTAATAATTAATTTCATTTAGCTAAAGGGACACTGTATCCATCCTCACATGAATAATATGAGAAATTTACATTTTGAAAAAAATAATTTCTTGAACTACTCCAAATATCTAGAGTCAATTCCATCATTATCCATTGAATTCTTGATGATATTATACCATTGTTCCCCTTCACCTTCCAAATGATTGAAAACCAAAAATAATTATTCATATTTCAACGACTATAGAATGAATAATATAAATTTAGTGTCATTTTTCAATTTCATAGAAACTAAATTATTTGTGTATCCACCAAATAATGTTTAATGTTTCCTCATGAAGAACTCAAAAAAAAATTGTTCCCTCTTTTTCTTGTTTATATATTTAATATGATTGACAACATGGGAATGTTTTCTAAAAATAACAATGATAGTTTCATTAAAGGTCCTAAATCATTTTTCTAGTTAATGGGACACTCATTTCATTTTCCATCATATATAGAATTAACATGGTTTTTTTGTGTTACATCCATTAAATAATACCCAAATTTTGTTTTCATGAAGCATAGTTGAAACCACTAAATAATAAAAAACCCATATAAGATGTTTAAATCAAGAAATTTTTCATTAATCTACGAAATTGATTGTTTAGGAAAGGTAATTCATATTCATTATAAATTTAAATATCTTATAATGGTTCGTAATGAGTATGTAAATTTCCAAAGCATATCCCCCCATTAGTCTCAAACTAGGTGTGCAGTATGGACCATTTTCATTTCCATGGTTATGATGAAATCTAGATCTAAGCACCTAATTTGAAGTCATTACCCATAGTTAAATTTGTGCTTGGTTAAAATTCACTTTTAGTATCCAGAGAGGGATGTAATTTTATTAAACAACCCACTCTATCAATTACAAAAACTACATGACATTTTCCTATAGTTTCAATATTCTTTATACATATCATTATACATGTCCTTATGGGTATCAGTAAAGTTTTGACCTCCTTATTTCAATATATTTACTAAAATAATCCGTTTATACCAACTATTGAGACCAAAGCTTCCCATACATAGATATTACATCATTTTTTCATGATATTTCATTACATCTAAGAAACACATACCTGATTATCATAAACATAATGTGCTTTTAGAAATTTGGAAATAGAATAAATTAGGTGACATGTGAACTGCATCATCTACCAATATATTCTAAATAACTACACCCCTTGAAAGAAAAATCATAAATAATATATTTCTTCACAACCTAGGGAAAGGAAACATAAAAAATGGTTACCTTATATTCATCTTATGGGTAAAAAAGAAGATATATATGCATAACATGGACATAAGTGTATATAAAAAAGAGATTAGCATTTTAAAACCATACCCTTAAATCATTTGTTATAAGAATCAGTCATCAAATAAATATTGTTATTTTATAGAACACAAATAATTTGTAAATCAGATACATGATTTATGATATCATATTCATTGGTATATGACATGGAATTGTGGAATACACATAATAATTGAAAATAATTTCAACATCTACCATGGATCACATCCAATCAAATCATCATATAATCGGTTCATTCCCAGAACCAACATAGTAGTCATGGTTCACTTCCAAAACCTTCATAGCAGACAATATCCCTTAATGAATTTGGTTACTTTTTTATTTTACTATTATCTTTATCAGTTGATATAAATCACTACCAAATAAATTGGAGGAAGATATAGGTTCTACCATTTATATAATGAAAATCATACATATGTATAAAAAATATAAAAAAATATTCATTGTATTAAATCAATGAAATGAAATTTATTTTTTAAAATATTCTTATAAGGATCCGGACATAAACATTACATAATATTGAATTAAAATAATAATTCACATTGAGGATATTTTCAGGTTTTGAGTTTTATATAATTAGGACATAAATGTTACGTCTCAAAATATAACAAAGTAGGCACTTCTACACGGTTTCAATTTTTTCCATAAAATAAAAACTCTTGAAAAAAAGAGTCATGTCTAGTTCCATGTTTTGGACAGTGTGTCTTTTCCTTGATCCCATCCTTGAACCTATTCATCTTTATATCATTTTAAAAGATTTCAAAACTTGGGATGACCATAAAAAGCTCTGTAAGGGTTATAAAACAAAGAATGAAAACATTTGTTCATAAATACATAAAAAACATGAACCTGTTTACTTACCTTATGAGATCATAAGATTTTATGAACAACATATAGAAATCATAAATCATAGAGGTAACTTGTGGCATACATAACATACATATATTTTAGCTATCACAACTACATAGGGAGTTACTTTTGAATACCCATCATAGTATATACCCTAAATATCATAGGAGAAACATTCATGTTTACCCCTGTCACGTTACCCAATGCATTGGAGAGGTATCTCGGGTTCACCCGCCCTAGGTTTATCATGAAACCACCCATATACGTAAATAATTCTCAAGAACCATAACATGATCATAACACATAACATAAGCATAATGGATAGATAAAAATTACACATTGCAATAACAATATATCATTTAAATATATTGACATAACTAATCCATTATCAAAACCATTTTCAATACCAAAATATGTAAAATGATTATTTGGTACTTATTTTACATTTAAAAACATTTCGACTTGTTAAGGAAGCCAAAGAACAAATAATACTCACGGAGGCGGAAAAGGTCATTGTCACTGCTTACGTTAAAAGGAATTATTCTTTTTTTGTTATTTAGTAAAACACCTCATAGGAAGAGATTCCCTTTGTATAAAATAAAAAGTAAAACTAATTTATACACCATATGATAGAATGTTTATAATAAAAAAAATATTCCTCAATGAAAGGGGATTGAAACAATGTCCCATATCTCGTGTCTGACTTGACTCGATCATTCTTTAATCTCTACAGTAATTAACTAAAGTTAATTTCTACTTTTTTAAGAACCTTTTTAAAGTTTTTTGTACCTTTTATATAACTTATTACAATTTTATAAACATTATTTAATCATTTATGTTATTAATGTTTGTTTCGTCGATATTTGGTACTTGAGTCGAAAAACGAACACCTTATATTTACAAGTTCTACATGTTGTCAACAATCCATTATATCCAGAATGATATTAATTATATACAGAATGATATTAATTATTTAGATATCATATATATCATATATATCTAGAATATACATGTATTTATAATATTCCATAACATTGGGAGGTAAGAAATGAAATGCACCTTTCATGGAGACGGTTAGTCGTACGTACGCATGAATGAAACTTTCATTACTATTTCGTAATTTAATGAAATTCAAAACATAATGATTCATAAGTATATTTTAATTCCAGTATAATAAAATACATAATCTAATTAAATCTAACCTTTATACGTCCCATGCATGGCAGGAATGAGTCATATCACTTTGAGGGGGAGGTAGTCCGCACTTCCAGACATTAAATTATCGTGTTAACCCATAATGGAAACCATAATGGTATTCTATAAAATAAAAATATAGAAGCATAAATAAAACATAAACATAATATATATCATATATAAATATAGTTTCATATTAATGGACACCATGATAGGCGGTATGAGATAACAGAACAATCATATTCTCGTGAGGCGTTAGTTTTCCTTCCACGGAAACAATATGTTCTTTACCCATTAGATGGTGGTGTACATAAGTAGAGTTCAAATAATTCTCATAAAAACATCCTAGTATATTTAGGATACTATTTTTATTATAAAATAATGTAATATAAATATTTTATGGGTTGTATAAGTAAAATAAAAGAAAACAATTTAAGAGAAATTGTTACCTTTATATTGGGTAACTCTCTTTTGTTAGAACCAAAAAAGTCTTCTTGAAGTGCCTTCTCCCTAAGGTAAGGCTTCTAGGAGGAAGGGAGGGATTTGGGGAGGTCAATTGGGTAGAGTTTGGTCAATCCAAAAGTCTTGAGAGGTTTGATGATTTGGATATAAGTGAGGGATATTTATAAGGGGGAGGATGGGATCTTTAGGGAAGTGTGATAATATTATTCTTTTATATAATGATATTCGGTTTCTAAAGGTTCAAAAATCGTTAGGGTCAATGCTAATATGAATCATGGTAGAAATATTATCATCAAATAATAATTGGATGGGTTTTGGATGTTATTTTTATATTTTTTATCTTATTTAATTAAATAATTTATTAATGATGTAAACACTTCATCATTATTGTGTCATAAATAATCTAATTTATTCGATGTCTAAAAATAAAAAAAAATATACCATGATGTAGGAAGTAGCTTTACCTTTACAAGGAATATATTTAGACTAAATGATAACTTATATAACACCATGAAAAGAATAATTTATAAAGAGATATTTGTTAATGTCATTTTTGTCTTCGCATTAAATTAATTAATCTAAAATGTCATTATTATTTATTAGTGGCTCCATGGGGTCCCAAAATAGACCAAAAGATTCCCATGGTTGGGAATTACTCATCCAATAATTTTTGGACAAGTTTTATGGTAATTTTTAATTTTTATCATATTTATTTTACCTAGAATTACCTTTTTTACCTTTAACTTTTGTAAATAAAATTAAAAGTTACTATTCACAAAAATTTATTTTCATCTTATTGAACCACATTCTAAATAATAATAACAATAATTTATGTTTTTTTGTCTAAATTCAATTCATAGAAGTGGTAAATTATCATTTAAATGAAAATTTTAGTATTTTACCTACTACTAAGTGGTTTAACTATTCATCAAAAATTAATACTTTTCAAAAAAATACAAAAAATTAAGTCTAAGATATATTTGATATTCCAAATTAAGAAATGATGTCTATTTTTCCAAATTCTAAACATATAATTTGTATTAATTAATTTAAATTGTATTCTCGTTGTTAAAATATATTGCATGTTTTTTAGAAACAATAACTATCAAAGGATTGACACTTCATTATATCCAAATTCCATGTGAAATTAGTTACAATGACCAAAATTGGATTAAATGGTAAAAATTAAATCTAATTAAAGATTAAAACTAATTAAAAATATAATCTAACCCTATAAATAAATTATATTAAAACACATTTTTGAATTAAAATACGAATTGTTTCACCATTCATTAAAAAATGAACTTTATCTGAAAAATACCAAAAATTTACACAAAGTAAATTTTGATGTCCCCATTCTAAAGAAAGATTTTATTTGGTCAAATATAATGTATTAATGTGACCAAAACTATATTTAAAGAGGGTTCTCTATTAAACGGTGGTTAATTGGCCTTTTAATGTAAATTATGATTAAAATTAGACTCATTCACATTTTAATCATCTAAATTTTATTGGATAAACCAAAATACATTTAACAAACATGTATAATCATGTTGTAGTTAGTTTTGTTCATTTAATACAATTCAATGTCTTGGAGGTAACTTCAATTTTAAATAACAATATTATATTATTAGTGTCCAATGTAACATTTCTAAGAAACTCATTATTGTGTATCAGGTATGCCATCGTACATAGCATCCCATTTAATGTAAAATTAATATTTAATTCAATAATATTATTAAGAATGAAAATCTCATATTCTTCAATTACCTAGGATTTTAAATCCTTCCCCCCTTTTTGAAATTGTGTCCTCACAATTTTTATTCACTTATTAAAATAAGTGGGCTTATCTATCCTTCATAGAATTTTCAGATTCCCACGTTGCCTCTTCAACAATATGGGTTTTCCACAAAACCTTTACCTTGTTAATTACCTTATTCTACAAAACTTGATCTCTTTGGTCAAGAATCTGAACTGGTTATTCTTCATAAGAGAGATTCTCTTCCAACTAAACTACCTCTAGAGTGAAAACATGAGATGGATCTGGAATATACTTTTTCAACAACAAAACATGAAAAACATTGTGTACCTGGGATAAACGTAGAGGTAAATCCACTCTGTATGCAACTGATCCAACTTTCACCAATATTTCATAAGGTCCAATGAACCTCAGACTCAACTTTCCCTTCTTTCCAAAACACATCACACTTTTTCATGGATAATTTTTGAGAAAGACATGATCACCTACCTCAAAAGAAATATCTTTCCTCTGGTTATCTGCATCACTTTTCTGTCTGCTCTGAGCTTTTATGATGTGCTTCGGAATCAACTGATCTTTCTTTGCCATATCTTCTACCAATTCTGGTCCCATCAGCTTCCTTTCACCTACTTCATGCCAAAAAGCTGGATTTCAACAATGCTTTCCATATAATGCCTAAAATGGAGCCATATGTATACTGGAATGAAAACTGTTATTATATAAAAATTCAACCAAAGAAATTTGTTAGTCCCAACTTCCCTGGTAATCCAGTTTACAAGAACGTAGCATATCCCCCAAGGTCTAAATTGTTCGTTCAGATAGCCCATCGGATTGAGGATAAAAAGTTGTACTAAAATTTAATTCATTACCCAATGACTTCTGAAGGCCATTCCAAATGATAGAAGTAAACCTGGTATCACAATAAGATACAATAGAGAGGGGTAATCCATGCAACTTGACTATCTCTTTAACAAACAACCGAGCAAGTTTTTATCGAGACAAAGTATCTCGAATAGGAAAGAAATGAGCAGATTTATTCCATCAATCAACTATAAACCAGATTGCATTATATCTCTATATGTCTTCAGTAATCCCACAACAATGTCCATGGATATATTTTTCCATTTCCACTCTGCACTAGTAAAGACTAAATAATCCCTTTCGGTAACTACCACTCTTCTCTAACCGGCTGGCAAGTCAAACACTTCACATTAAAATTCGCAATATCTATTTTCATTCTATCCCACTAGTAATACTATCAATGATGTCTGTACATCTTAGTACTTCCTAGATGGACTGAAAACAGGGAACTGTGAGCTCTACATAAAAACTCATTCTTCAACTGTGAATCACAAGTCACACAAAATCTCTTTCCAAATCTCAAAACACAATCATTATCAATGTTAAATTCAGGTAACTTACCCTTTAAACCAACTATACCATTTTTAATAACTCACTGTCTTCTTTAAGCGCCTGCATTATTCTGTCTAATTGAGATGATTTCACTAACACCTAGAACAGAATAGAAGATTTTCCTGCACCAAAAACATCATTTCCAAAGTTTATCAAATCAAAAACCAATGGATTTTGTTCGTAACATGACATGGTTAATGAATCATTACTTTTTCGACTCAAAGCATCAGCCAATTTATTTTCTTTTACCGTATAATAATAGATCGTGCAATAATAATCCTTGATTAATTATAGCCATCTCTTCTGTCTCATGTTCAATTATTTTTGAGTAAATTTATGATTTAATCTTTTCTGATTAGTATATATTTTAACTTTTACTCCTTACAAAGGATGCCTCGAAAATTTTAAATCAAAAACAACAGAGGATAATTCCAAATCATGTGTAGGGTAATTTAACTCATGTGGTTTCAACTGTTGTGAATCAAAAGTAATTACCTGATCATTCTGCATTAGGACACAACCATGTACTTTTAACCAATCATCACGGTAGATAAAAAAACTCACCATTTCTGGATGGTAGTTCCAAAACATGAGCATTCACCAATCATATTTTCAATTCCTGAAAACAATCATCACATTATTTTTACAGAAGAACATAACACCTTTTCGAGTTAGCTTAGTCATTGGAGCATATACCTATGGAGAATTATCAACAAACCTCCGGTAATAACCTACAAAACCATGAAAACTATGAATCTCGGTTATATTTGTGTGTCTTGTCCATTATTCAACTACTTCTGTTTTAGCATGATTAACTGTTATACCATTTTTTGAGACAATTTGACCAAGGAAAGAAATTTGTTGCAACCAAAACTCACACTTGCAGAATTCCCCATACAGTTTCTTTTCTTTTAAGGTTTTCATGACAACTATTAAATGACTTTAACGTTCCTCTTTAATTTTGGAATAAACCAAAATATCATCAATGAAGAAAACCACCAACTTATCCAAGAACTCATGGGAAATTCTATTCATAAGATCCATGAATACATAAGGATCATTAGTAAATCCAAAAGGCATAACTAAAAATTCATAATAGCCATATCTTCTATGAAATGTAATCTTCGGAATATCTACTTAATATAATTTCAACTGATGGTACCCCGACCTCAATTCAATCTTTGAAAAATAATGAGCTTCGTGGAGATGATCAAACAAATCATCAATATGAGGAAAAAGATACTTATTTTTAACAGTGATGTTATTCAATGCTCTATAATCAATGAAAAGTCTCATTGAACTGTCTTTATTTTTAACAAACAAGATAGGAGCATCCTATGGTGATGTGCTAGGTCAAATGAAACCTTTATCTAATAACTCCTTATATTTCTTATTTAAATCAAAATGTTCAATATATAGCCATTTGATAAGGGGGTTTTGAAATTTTCTTAGCATAAAGAACTAAGTCAACAGTAATTTCAACTTCGCGATCAGGTATTATATCAGGAAACTCATCCAGAAAAACAACAAGTTACTAATTTACCACTGCCACATAATTAAATAGAATAGTTCGTTTGTTTTCAACAATATGTGCATGGTAACATTCATTTACATATTTTATTAGTTTATTAGCTTCCTAATATGTTATCAAAATCAAGGTTTCATTCTTGTAGAAAAATTGAAAATCATTCTGAAATGAATCCTCTTTATACCTGTAGTGAATCTTAGCATGATAAATAGAAATCCAATCCATACCCAAAATATCATCAAACTCTACTAAAGGCAAAAATATAGGGTTTGTCGGTAGATTATTTCCACACACAATGAAATGACAATTCTTATGTTTTTTTTCTCAAAATTTCCCCCTAGTGTTTTTACCATAAGTTATTTATTCATATCTTGATATGGAATTACCAATTTAAAAGAAAACATCTCAGAAATGAAAGATTGTGTAGACCCTGAATATAACAACAAGTTGTCATAATCTGATCAAACAAATATTTTACCTGATACAACTTCATTTGATGGCTCAACATATGTTGAAGTAGTTTCAAAGGATTTCACCATCCCATTTTGCTTGTAGTATGGCTGCCTTCCTTCAGTTGGGTTCTTTTTTGGACATTCATTTGCCTAATGACCCATTTCATTGCACTTAAAAAATTTTAATGACTGTAAATCACATTTTGTCTTACTATTACCTTGATCTTTTGTAGTTCAATTACGAGCCTTGTGTCCCGTTTTACCACATTTGTAGCACTTACCAAAATAAAAAAGACATTCCATAGCATGATTTTTACAACAATTTTCACAAACTGTTGACATAATTTTCTTACCATCAGACATTTTTAAAGAGTTAATCCCTTTCTCCTACAACCTCGACCTCTAATTCTGTTATTTTTTCAAAGAACACCCGATCATTAGAAAACTACACTTCCACCTTCTCCGCACAACGAACAAGTTGTTCATAGCTTTTGAACTCATGATAAGCTAAAGCCCTTCGATAATTTGGAATTAATCATGAGTAAAAATGGTAGATTTTACTATAAACATCTTGTATGAAATTTAGAGCATACCTTGGTAGTCGTGTGAATTTCGCATCATAAGTAGCCACTTAGTCATCCTCATACCTCAATTCTAGGAATTGATTTTCCATTCTAAGATGAACCACCTTAGGAAAATATTTCTCAAGAAACACACCTTTGAATACATCCCGGTCGAGAGAATCAGTATCCTCACTATCCTTGATATTTTTCACCATCGACCACCACTGATCAGATTCCCCTTCAAAATGGTATACAACGAGACTAACATTTTGATGTTCTAAACACATCATGACATCAAAAATCTTATCTAATGAACTAATTCACCCTTCACCTAGCACAGGGTTAGATGATCCTCTAAATGAAGGGGGATATTTCCTCATTAAATTATCCACTACTATCATGTTCCTATATGGTTGATCTGGCTGATCTCATGCATGGATACCAACACCATTTATAGCTGGAGTCAACTGTGCCATCACTGCAACAAAATATTCAGTTCTGATTCTGACCATCTCAGGTTGTTGATTTGGAAGTTTGTCTTCCTCCTGATGCCATTCCAACATATCTGAACCATTTCCTCTGCAGAAAACCATTTTGATCACCGAAATATCTTAGGAGAAGCAAAATTGTAACCTGTAAATGCTATATGACTTCAATATTAACATAAATTACATAATGGATACTAATTTAACAATACCTGAACTCCTAATGTTATCTAAACCGACCTCTAATACCAACTATAAGGACCCAGCCTTAAACATTACATCATATTGAATTAATTGAATAATTCACATTGAGGATCTTTACAGGTTTAGATTTTTAGTGAATTAGGACATAACTATTACATATCAAATGATTAAAAAGTATACAATTCTACATAATTTCCATTATTTTCAAAAAATAAACTCTTGAAAAAAAGTGTCATGTCTATTTCCATGTTTTTGACAGCGTGACTTTTCCTTGATCCCATCCTTGATGCTGTTCGACTTTATGTCCAGTGAAAACCTTTCAAAACTGGGGATGAGCATAAATAGCTCAGTAAGGGTTATAAAACAATGAAAGAAAACATTTTTTCAAAAATACATAAAAAACCTGATCACTTTTACTTACCTCACGAAATCATAAGATTTTATGAATAACATAAAAAAATCATAAATCATAAAGGCAACTTGTGTCATCCATAACAGTCTTATATTGTAGCCATCAAACCTACATAGGGAGTTACTTTGGAATACTCATCATAGTATATTCACTAAATCTATTAGGAGAAACATTCATGTTTACATACGTCATGTTACCCAATGCGTTTTAGAGCTATATTAGGCTCACCCACCCTAGGTTTATCACATAACAACCCATATATGTAAATAATGCACAAGAACCATAACTTGATCATAACACATCACATAAGCATAAAAGAAAGATAAAATTCACACATTGCAATAACAATATATCATTTAAATATATTGATATAACAAATCCATTATCAAAACCATTTTCAATACCAAAATACGTAAAATGAGTATATGGTATTTATTTTACATTTAAAAACATTTCATCTCGTTATGGAAGCCAATGAACAAATAATACTCGCAGCGGCAGAGAAGGTCGTCATCACTGCTTATGTTAAGAAGAAACATTATTTCTTTGTCATTTAGTAAAACTCCTTGTATGAAAATATTCCCATTGAATGAAATGAAAATTCAAAGTCATTTATACACCATATACTAGAATGTTGAGAATAAAAAAAAATATGCCTGAATGAAAGGGGATTGAGACGAAGTCCCTTACCTCGCGTGTGACTTGACTCGATCGTTCATTAATCTCCTGAATAATAAAATAAATCTAATTTCTACTTGTTTAAGAACATTTTATAAAATTTTTCTTCATTTTTTGTCACTTATTACCATTTTATAATCATAATGTAATCATTTATTTTAAAAATTTTCGTTTTGTCGATATTTCATACTTGAGTAAAAAATGAACACCTTATATTTACACGTTGTACATGTTAACAATAGTCCATTATATCCAGAATGATATTCATTATATCCAGAATGATATTAATTATTTAGATATCATATATATCATATATATCCAATATATACATGTATTTATAATAGTACATAACATTTAGAGGTATGAAATGAAATGCACCGTTCATGGAGACAACATGTTGTACGTACGCTTGAATGCAACTTTAATTTATATCTCACACTTTAATAGAATTTAAAACATAATGATTCATCTGTATATTATAATTCCAGTATAATATCATACATAATATCATTAAATATATCATTTATGCATCCCATGTATGGAATAAATGAGCCTTATCACTTTGAGGGGGCGGTAGTTCGCACTTCCTCAAATGAAATTATCGTGTTTACCCAAAATGGGAACTATAATGGTATGATATAAAAGAAAAATACTGAATCATAAATATAAGATAAACATAATATATATCATATATAAATATAGTGCCATCATAATGGCCACCATGATAGGCAGTAGGAGATAATCGAACAATCATCGTCTCGTGAGGCGTTAGTCTGAAATCCACAGAAATAGTATTTTTTCACCCATTAGATGGAGGTGTGTGGAAGTGTAGTTTGAATACATCTCATAAAAACATCCTAGTATATTGGGGATACTTTTATTATTATTAAATAATGGTATAAAAAGTATTTAGGGGTCGGAGAAGTAAAATAAAAGAAATTTATTTTATAGAAATCGTTACCTTTAATTTGGGTAACTCCGATTGGTTTCAAAGAAAGGACGTCTTGAAGTGACATCTGCCTAAGGTAGGAATTCTAGGAGGAAGGGATGGATTTATGGATATTAATTGGGAAAAGGATGGATGAGCCATAAGGCTTCAGAGGTGTGACTAATTTTTTAGAAGTGAGGGCGTTTTATAGGGGGGAAGGGCTCTTTAGGAAAGTGTGATAATAAAATATTATTATCTAATGATATTCATCATCTAAAAGTCCAAAAATCATTAGAGTCTAAGATAAGATGACTCATGGTCTAAATAAAATCAGGCAATATTAATTGGACAGGTTTTGGATGTTATTTTAATATTTATAATATTTTTTAATAAAATGATTTATTAATGTGGTAAACACAGCAACATTATTGTGTCATAAATAATTTAATTTGTTCAATGTCTAAAAATTATTAAAAAAATATAATGATGTGGGAAATAATTTTATTTTTCTATTGAATATTTATATTTGAAATGGTAACATATATAACACCATGTAAAATTTAATTTACCAAAAGATATGTAATTATATTATTTTTGTCATTACATTACATTAATCAATCTAAAATGTCATTATCATTAATAAGTGGCTCCATAGGGCCCCAAAATTGACCCAAATATGCCCATGGTCTTCTATTAATCATAAGATAATGTCAGGACATGTGTTATGGTAATTTTTAATTATTAAAATATTCATTTTACCTTGAATTACCTTATTTACATTTAACCACGGTAAAGAAAATTCAAAAGTTACCATTCACAAAAAATTATTTTCATCTTATTGAACAACATTTTACTTAAAAATAAAAACCATGTATTTCATATTTTCAAAATTCAACTCAATGAAGTGGTAAAATTTCAATTAAATGAAAAAGTCCGTTTTTTATATACTACTAAGTGGTTTCACTATGAATCAAAAATTGATGTTTTTCAGAAAAATACCAAAAATCCAGTCTAAACTATATTTGATATTCCAAATTCAAAAAATGTGTATATTTTACAAAATTATAAACAAATAAGTTGCATAAATTAATTTAAAGTTAATTTCCACTTTTAAAACAAATAGCATGTTTTTAAGAAACAATAACTATCAAAAGATTAACACCTGTTTATTTCCAAATTCAAAGTGAAATTTATTCAAAAAACCAAAATTGGATTAAAAGGTAAAAATATATTCAAATTTAACTTTAAACCTAGTTATAAATATAATCTAACCATATAAATAAATCATATTAAAACGTATTTTTCAATTAAAATACAATATTTTTCACTATTCGTTAAAAATGATCTTTGTTGGAAAAATACCAATAGTTTACACAAAGTAAATTTTTATGTCCCAAATTTAAAAAAAGGATTTTATTTTGTCAAATAGAATGTATTAATGTGACCAAAACTATATTTATAGATGGTTCTCCATTAAAAGGTGGTAAATTGACCTTTTAATGTAATGTGTGCTTAAAATTATATTCATTCACATTTTAAGCCTTTAACTTTTAATAGATAAGAGTAAAAAATTTTAACAAACATGTATAATTATATTGTAGTTAGTTTTTTTCTTTATTTCCAATACAACAGCTAGGAGTTATCTTTTATTTATAATAATAATATTATATTATTAGTGGGCAAAGTATGATTTCAAAGAAACGCATTGTTCTGTATCGGGTACGTTATCAAACATAGAAACCCCTTTAAAGTAAATTTAATATTTAATTCACAAATAATAATAAGTATGAAAATATGGTATACATCATTTACCTGGGATGTTACAATTTCATCACATCATGACCTATAGATAAGTGACTAGTTTCATAATTTATTAATCATATAATCCAATCATATCCATTGGAAAATCTAGTGGCTTGAAAAATAATTTATTCTTGGTATAACCTCAGGAAGAGAAACAAGATTCATAAAACTCTTTTAATCATAATCACAAATCATTAAAATAATGAATATGAATGGTATATATGGTTCTTATACCTAAAATATAATATGATACACCTAGGTTTTTCATCATTGATGAACAAATATTTTGAATGATCATTTAAAACCTTTCTACTAGAATATATCCTTTATTTCAAAATATAATTTTAAAAATAAAAATAGAAAAAAAAATTGATAACTTTTTTTAAAATAATAATTAAAACAAATATTAGAACTAATAAAACACTATGTGGTCAGGATGGAAGAAAAAACCATTCACACTATAAACATGAAAATGATTCCTTTCACATTTTCAGTAAAAGAAAAATAGACATTGTTTGAAAAATGAAAATTATATGACTGTCAAAAAAATTGGTAAAAATTAAAAAATGGGAATAATTAACATTAATAAATAATTTGGATTATATAAAAAAATTTACATCATTTTCATAAAATGAAAATTTGGAGGGAAGCTGGTTTTCAACCTAATAGTGAAATAAAGTAGAATTTTATTATTAACATTATATGAGATTTTTGAGGAAATAAATTTTGGGTAATGAAGGGAAAAATTTTGTTCTCTTGAAATAACCATTGGAGAATAAAAAATATTAGTCTATTGAGATATGTATTAGATGATATTATCATCAAAATTTAATCATGCATAATACAGATAAATAAAAAGATTGATGTGTGAGATAATTAAAACTTTCATAACATTGAATTATAGTCCCAATTATATAAAAAAGATAAATTTAAAATATAATATCATTATAATAGATATATTTAAGATATTACATTTAAAAGATACTTAATATACACCTCGTAAAATAAGATAAATGTGTTACATTACAAATTTCTTATAAAATAAAATTGAGAATAAAACACTTACCTTTAATCACAATTTACTTCACAAGAATTCAAGTAACTAGTATAATAAATATATGTTTGTTAAAAATATATTTTATATAAATTATTTTATATATCATAAGATATATTATTTTTTATGGCCTTTTATTACCAATTCATTAATGATTCACTACTACAAAAATGGAATTTCTCAACACCCAAAATGGGATTTAACAGCGCTAAAAAAGTGCTATAAAGATCAGCGCAGATATATGTGGGGTCCCTTTTATCAGTGCTCTAAAAAGCACTGATAAAGGTCCCTTTTATCATTGCTTAAAAACCGGTGATAAAAGACCCCTTTATCAGCACTTTTTTAAGCACTGATAAAAGGGACCTTTATCAGCGCTTTTAAAAACTCATAAAAGTTAAAAATTGAAAAAAAAAGAATTATATTTGCTGGGGAGAGGTAAAGGTGTACATTATTAAATTTTTTTTTGACCATACTATGTATCAATGTGTGAAAAAATAGTACCATTAAATAGATAGGACATGAGTAACCACAAGGTAATAAATATAAGGATTGTTTTTAATATATTATAACATCCCAGCCTAGGCATCACACATCAATGCTCCAATATGGTTCACTAGATGACCTCAGGCAGGCCAACCTATATACTTGATGCTGATGACACGCAACAAGGTCTTGGTAAGTCAATCAAGGTGACATTATACCCTCTATTACGAATATAAAACAGATATAAAATAAATGAAATTATGAATAAATAAACTTATACAATACAAAATTTTAAATATAAACAATGTAGAAAATAAAATATCCAACTGAAATTTAAAACATTCAAAACTAAAGTATGTGTCCAGTGTATAAAAATAAAATTGATAATAACGATGCCAATGACCCCAAAATAGGTTCCAAAGCATGTTTTGTTCCTTTATCATTGATACAATAAAAATCTTCTCTCTATCCTAGGACCTTTTCCCATAACCATTCATGTTGTAATAAAATATATTTTGGTACCGATCAAGGAGCATAATTCGGGTATGTGTGTGACTCAGTAGGCCCCCACCTGTGGTGTCTGAAACGATATGCAATCATATAATAGTGTATAATGTTTTATAAAAAATACTTACAATTAATAAATAAATAGTTATCATATTATAATTTATTAACTATTTAACCATATTAACTCCAGGGTTCCTAAGGACACCCTTAACTCATTCTAGTTCCGGCATAAGATGAAGCCCAAAGTGTTGTAGGTGATATGATAAATTAATACCTCCTTATAATCATGTCGGGCCCCAATGTATTCATATGTGGAATCATATCCCAATAACTATTTTGAGTCATGTCATAGCACGAAGTATTCTAAATTGAGACCATATCTCAGAGTACCATTATTTCCGTTCTTCAAATCACACGTAATTTTTCACATAACGAGTATTAAAATTAATAATATAGATGATAATGTTACCATTATAACATATCAAAAAATGACCATGTTACCATTTTTTTACTCAAAATTATTTTTTCACCATTACTTATATACTTTTCACTTGCATGAACCTTATTCAATTCCTTTACACACATGTTTATCACCATGTTTCCTAATATAATGATCACATTATAATGACCATTTTACATTCCATTTTCACAAAGTTAATTTATCAACTAATTATTCATCACCAATTACATTACTAATAAATCAATTAATTTATCAAAAAAATTTCCTCAAATTTACAAAATTAATTAATTATGTGAATAGATTAATTAATTCATCAATTCATAATCTCATGTCAACCATTTAAATATTACATAATTATTTATTCGATTAATTATCTCACATAAATAACCCTGATTTGCCATAAATTATTTATCATTAACTATCTCTACACACAAAATTAATATATAAAAATTAATCATAAATAAATTATCTCAACACATATATCATTGTGTTTCATTATTAAATAATCAAATAATTATATCAAACCTATTATTGCATCATCTTGTAAATAATCTCCCGATTAATTATCAACATCGCATAGCCCTAAATCTTGTAAGAAGAATACAAATTAATAATCTAAATGGAGAGACCCTAAACCTATTTATTAATTCCAGAAATAATCATCATAGTGTAAATTCCCTTAATATCATGACTAACTTCTAATTAATTATTAATTTAGACAATAGACTAATTTATAATTTGGAAATAATATTCAAATAAATTTAGGGCTACAATTGATATACACTGATATAAATAAAATAACATGAATATATTTATCAAAATATTGTTTATAGTAAATTGGGTGTCAGTCTACCTACCCAAAACTTTTGATGAAATAATTTCCCAATGGAAATCCTCAAAAATTAGGCATCATAGTGACATAGATCAAATCAGGATGAAAAACCCTAAATAAAATTAAATAAGAAGTGTTTTATTGAATCCATAAATAGATCCACAATCCTATGTATATATTCATAATATCTATATCTACATCGAGAAAAAAATAAGAATATTTCATTTACCAAAACAATGATAGTTCCTAGGAGAATGAGAGGGAAACCAATAAGATTATATCAAAATAATGGGAGAGGAAGAGATATTCGAACCTAGAACATGATTACTAATGATAGAAATTAGAAATTTCTAGAAATAATTTAGAGAGATAAAAAAATATGAAAGAGGAGTTATGGTCGAGTGGGGGTTCAAATTGAAGATTACTGTGTGTTTGGGGAAGTTATAAAATAATTTTTAGGATAATTTTATTCCCACACACGCTTCCCTTGGAATGGATTCTTGGTTTTCCCAAACCATTTTATAAACATTTAGGAGTTATTTGGGGGGGCACAATTTCACTTTTCCTGGTGTACATTTGAAAAACCATGCTCCAACCATGTGAACATTAAATAACTATCCTAGGAAACAGAGAATTATTGTATGGGCACATTATTTCTTCTATACATGTGCCATCAGTTAACATCACCATTTTCTTCCATTTTTCCCAAACGAACCCAAACACATATCATGGTTCAATCCAAACAAAATTTTCTTAAAACATAACAAAGGAGAACCCGAAATGAAGCATGTAACTATAGAAAATGATTGGATTTGACATTCACCTCCCTTATAAAATATTTTTCTCAAGAACCACTCCCATGGTTATTTAGGGTTTTGATGCAAAAAAACTAGGACACTGAGACCGTATATCATCTTCCCATCCATATGCTTCCTCATACACATGCCCATGGTCCTATAATACATGAACTGTCAACACCACCTTTCCCTTGAACACTTTTGGAAAGTGATCCAACACATGTTTCAGAATCTTGTCAAAGGAAGCATCTATATCAAGATCCAAATCAACCACATCGATCACAGGAGAAGGGTCAGGGTGATACATTCATAGTTAAGACACAACGAAAAAATCATGAATATCATTATATTTCAATGGTAGATCCCATTGGAGTGCCACCTGCCCAATTCTATTCACTACCTCAAAGGTTCTGACAAGCATTGATGCTAGCTTACCACATCTCCTTATCTTTTGGTGACCCAATCAAGGAAACAACAGAAGGAATAAATGATCACCCACTGTTTACTCTAGGGATTGTATTCATCAATCAAAAAATGACTTATGCCTACTTTAATTCGTTTCCATATGTTTTCAAATCAGATAAACCTACTCCAACATCTAATTCACGAGACTAGGTCCTAATAACTCTGACTCGCCAACTTTGATCAAACAAAGTAGTGATTAGAATGGTCTATGATAAATACCATCTAATAGTTCTATATGTATTATTGTTCGATAAAATATTTGTAGTAAAACTGAAGAAAATATAATTGATTCTCCCAAGATACACAAAAATCAATCCCATACTGCCACATCATATACTCAATCACCTTTATAGTTTTCTCTGATTTCCCATATGTATGTGGATCGAAATCAATGCCCAAAATTACTTTTAAACCATGTGATTTAATGAATCCAAAAATGAACTCTGAAGTGAAACATTAAACATTATCTAAAAATATAGTTTGTGGGACCCAATGAAGATTGGGTATCTATCAATAATATATCTCTTCTAACTATTATACTATTCATGTTTCTTATATCACCTAGAAATGTACCACTTTTGTTAGGTGATCCACAAAAACCTAGATATCATCATTATTCCTTATCATCTTTGGGAGGCCCACCACAAAATCAATTTTCATGTATTCTAACTTCCAATACAGAATGGGAAATAGTTGTGGAAAACCACTATGTATTTGATTCTCTTCCTTCACCTAGAGGCAAGTGGAACATCATTTTACGAACCATGCAATCTCAATTTTCATTATGAGTAATGGGAATTTTCATCATAGGTCACAATACATTTTGGTCACACTTGTATATACCTACCACGTCATGGAATGATATTATCTCATGATCTACTCTCACACACTTGTTGGAACTACAACCTCATTCTTGATGTTCATGATATCATCCTCATATATTCCCCAATATAAAGGTGACTCCCAGCTTCACGGATTTCCCTCAAGGTCAATCATTCTATATCCTCATATAGTACGTCTATAATTATATTCAAAAGTGATGACTCCATTATGGCTGATATGAGAGCCATGTTCCCATGGATCTCTTGAACCACCATGTGCATCTCAGCTAGTAAATTTATAATCTTCCACTTAGTTATATTCTCTCAATCATCCTTTTCTAGTGTTTTCTTACTCAAAGTGTCAGAAAAATATATCCATTAAAAGGTTTATATGCTAGATCAATATAAAATGACTTCATATACATGACCCATATCCATTGATGAAGAATCAAAATCACTATGAGAAGATATTCCTTAAGAAGTTTTGATTGATAAACATCATAAAACATACCCTAATAGATAATTCCACCAACACATCATAACCTAAACTAATACTGTTATCTTGAGGTCATGCATAGTGTAGTTCTATTCACAAGTCCCCAATAATCGATACTCGTAGACAACAACTCGATCTACTTCCATGAACATTGATCCACATATGATCCCAGAAGTGGCACAATAGTCCATGTACTACTGAAATTTATTTGGTATGATCAAGATAGGTGCTGAAGTGAAATTATTCTTCAAATTATGGAAGTAATTATGACGCCCTTTAGACCGAAAAAATTGTATCCCTTTCTTGGACATGTGAAAAATCATGGGTGATTCTCTAATATCTATCTCAAGAAACCAATGTCTCGACCATCTCTTAGTCCACTGATTCACCATCCCATTAGATGATGTGTCCCAATATGTGTACCAAATCAATCTAGAACTGACACTTTGATAGATTGGAATATAGCTGATGCTATCTCATTATAATAAAGACAATTTCATGATGTTGTGAAATCTCATCACGAGTCTTGGAGTAAAACAAGATGTCTTTCATAAATACTACAATGAACTAATACATGTATGGGAGGATGATTATATAAATAAAAGACATAAAATCATCTGATAAATTCATTAACCCAAATGGAAATACTAAAAGCTAATATATGCCATACCTCCTATGGAAATCGGTCCATAGTATATTAGATGATAAAACTATTTGATGATAATAAACCAATCATAGGTCAATCTTTGAGATAAGAAGCCCCACTCAAATGTTCAAAAATATCTTCAACACCTGGATGAAGATGAAAGTTATTTATAGTAATCATTTTGAACAACCAGAAATAAAAAAATAATTGCAAACCCCAATAATACATCTTTTCAAACAACTATGGTGATCACCCAGGTGAAGAAAATGGACAGTTAAACACTTCAACCTCCAACTCATACGGATGACTGTTGAGCTCATGAATCACTTATGGTTCCATTATATATGGTGGAATAGATACTAGCTTAACCCTAGAACTGAGTTCAATAGTGAATTCCCCATCACTCATAGTTGGTAGCCCAGAGAATTATTTATGAAACACATATTAAAACCATTCCATTCCTAGTGAAAAAAATTTCATGGTTTACAAATTCTTCAATAAGAAAAATATTATAAACCTATGAAGTGACATCTCATATTTTTAATGTAAATTTCCCTGAATGGTCTTATATTATATCTCACTCCCTATAGTGAATGTACTAGTCACCCATACATCATTTAAAATTCACTCTCTATAGTAAAACTATATGTGGGATCGTTATGCGACTGGCTAGTCTATACCTATTATTATGTAAAATCCTATCATGTAATGTATTTGAAGATACCTAATTGAATGTTAACCCCCAATATTAAGAGATTATCCCATGCCTAAAAAAATTTCTAGACTGTATGCTCAACGTTGTATCAATGTTAATAACCGTACTCTAAAACTCCATATCCATTCTAATCCCACTAACATGATTTTAATATATAAAGTATTTATAGGCACTCGTATAAAATACGAAACTATATACTATAGAGGATAAATGAATAGTGTCTCTCACTATTGATGGTCCAGCCTCACTATCAACAATTGTATGCTGCATTACTTGAAACTATTATACCCATATTTTCGATGATGTCGTATGGGTCCCCTAAGTTGCACCATTGTGCTGATATGTGTGTTCTTTCCTAGAAGAACCACATCTACTACCTCTACCACCTTGGTTAGTAGAACTCCAGTTTCTTGTCCGATAAGGTGAGGAAGATACCGTTCCCACATACTGACTCTATTTTTCTCCTCTGTCACTAATCATTTTTCATTGTGTCAAAAAGAACTTTTAATGATGGCCCATTTTTCCACATGATATTCACTCAACTTTTTGTTGGAAAAGATTTCTAATATAGTGTCTTGGACTGAAAAAGTGATGGAAAATCACTCTATTAAGTTCTTGTGCGACTGACCCTCAATCCTGACCAACCATCTTCTCACTAGCCTGACAAATATTCTCACAAAATCGCTTCCTTCTATCAAAAGTCCCACCAACATAATTTATTGTAGTAACTATATGTGCACCTCTAGATTCCTCCTTTAGGTTCCCCTTATCTATGAGAGCTCTATCCACTATCTCAAGAACCTTCTTTAATATAAACTGATATACATGAGACATAATGTCGGACTTATGTGTCTCTTAAAAGCATCTCATTTTAGCTGTCTCATGTGCGGTCAATGTCAGGAAAATTTTATTTTGAACTATAAAGAATGAAGAATAGTCTATCATAGACATTCCCCTTTAGTTAGATACATGAACTATTCTTCTTTCTCCAACATCATTATCTCTAGTTAGATGTTCTCAAACAACCTATCAAATAATTACTTCCACAACATACCATCCATATGATCATTATGTGTTTGAATGTCCCACTAGTACTTTACTGGGCCTCATTACATATATATAGCCAACATGACCCTCGCCTTAGTATGTTTCTCTATATGGTCATGTATCATCTCAATCACCTCAACCTAGAACACATCTCTCATAGTTTCAAAATATCTAGTATGAGTCATAGGGCGCTACAACTGAAACACTATTGTCCATTCAGACATGATTTTCTCAACCTGTCCTATATCTCCTTCTATTAATTGCATGAAGTGAGCGAAGCACTCTTAAAACTACTCCCCTAATTCCTCACCCATTAAAATTTGTGGCTCCGGTTCCATCAATGGAGGATCATTCCTAACCATGCCCCAGACCATGCATTCTACAAGAATCATCACGAAGGGTTATTTTCTATAATGAAAACTTGTACCTTATGACAATGATTAATATCATTATCTCATTTATGTTTGAGGAAAAACACAACATTACACAAAATGTTTTTCCCAAGCCTTTATTTGTAGTCAAATCCAAGGGGTTAAAATACATCCATAAACCATCCTACACTTAGGTATTGGTTTTCAATGGTATTATCATTCTCATATCATGTTTCTCATTTAAACAACAAACAATTCATATTATTGCATCATACTAAATATTCTAATTCCATATTAGGATCTATTTATAAATAATATTTCATAAAAAAGGTAAAAAATTTATGATCAACAAATTACCTAAAACACTTTTCCCCATTCATTCCTACAATGTTACATGTCACAAAATAAAACTTAGTGCCCTGAATATTGTATGCAGATTAAAATATTGTGCCATTTAGGGCCATGATTCAATTATTTCATAAAATCATAAACAATTTTTCACATCACACAAAAATTTAATCCCACAAGGTTAAATAATGTTGAACTATAACATCAAGAAAAATCACACCATGGGTACTCTAGTTGTCCCCCCATACATGGGGTTGAAACTCTCTAGAATGAGGTCATCACTAATTCTTAATGCTTCATAGTCTCATGTATAAGTTTCCCAAATCATAATACAATGCAAACATAAATGAAAACTCCATTAATACACCTTTTCTATATCCTGGTCCAAGGGTCACACACCTGTGCTCTGAGTATGTTCTCTACATGAACTAAGGCATGCCTCCACATATACTAGAGGATACCAACATGTAGTTTTGGTCTAATAAGATAATAATGTAAATAATATGTTCTATTTTCATTAGATATTTTACATGTAGAAATAATAATAAAGAGGAATCAAAAATAACATTAGACAATACAAATATCTCAAGATAAACAATGTAGGAAATGATATATCAAACTAAAGAAGAAAATAATCCATATCAGAGTACATGTCTATTTTATAATATAAAAAAAGAAAATAAATATTTCAACAACTCCAAACAAGGTCCTGAATAATGTTTGGTTCCCTCATCATATTTCCCATCCAAATTAGTCATATAACCAGTAGAATTTTCCCATAAAATGTCCTGATGAAGTAAATTCTTTTTTTTAATAATCAATCCACCAGAGTAGGGTGTGAGTATGACTCAGTAGGCCACCTCCAATGTTGCCTAAAACAATTTACAATAAATTTATAGTGTTTTACATTACATAATAGAAAAGTTCAATTCATAAATAAATAGTTATCACATTATTATTTATTAATGATTTAACAAAGTTTACTCCAGAGGTCTGGAGAACACACGTTCCTTATGCGAGTTTCAGCTCATGGTGGAGGCCGAAGTCTTCTACATAATATCATATATTAAAAACTAATTTAGTTCTTGTTGTAGTCTAAAGTATTAAAAGGCGATATCATATATGAATTCATATATTTACTAATTCTAGAACATTATATATTTTTAATTTCTTCCAT
This sequence comes from Viscum album, assembly GCA_963277665.1. NCBI lineage: Eukaryota > Viridiplantae > Streptophyta > Magnoliopsida > Santalales > Viscaceae > Viscum > Viscum album. The sequence continues at coordinate 1,304,792,197 of OY728141.1, forward strand.
ATATTGGTGTTCCTTTATTACTAGTTCAATTCACATGTAATTTTTCAAATTATCTATTTTAAAATTCATTAGTATGACGCGAATTTTACCATTATTATGTTACAATAAAATTACCATGATACCATTATTCCAATCATAAGTATATTGACTATGTTAGAATGTATACTTATCAATTGAATGAATATATTCCCATTCTATTACTCATATTCGAATGACCATGTTTCTAGTCATACGTTTCATATTAGAATGAACAAGATCCCAATATTTTACACATCATTAATTTATAAATCAATTATATATCATCAACTAAATTTATTGTTATACAATTAGTTTATCAAAAAAATTCACTTAATTGATTCCCCAATTAGTTAAGTCTTTCTACTGTTTAATTAATTCATTAAAAAAATATCTCATGTCAACCATTTCAATATTACATAAGTAATTCTACAATAAATTATATCATGGAAATAATCCTGATGTCCCATAATTAATGTATCATTATTTTCTAAATTCACGATTTTTATATCTCATTATTAATCTACCATTTATTATCTCAACACAAATATTATTTTATTTTATAATTTATTCATCAATTAATTATCGTAAACAAATTATATTAAAATTTCTTAATTAATCCATGTATTAATTCTCTAAATCGCATATCCCTAAATATTATAACTAATCCTCCAATAAAATCTCTACATGTATATCCCATAAACATAGTAATTAATTCCATAATTAATTATCAAATTATACACACCCTTTAATCCTATAATTAAGTCCTTAATTAATCATCAATTTCAACAGAAAACCCAATAAATCAACTGGAAATAATAAGTAAATTAATTAAGGGATCTAATTTATAAAAAAATTTAGATATATTAAAACATTTTTATTAATTTCAAAATAATGATTTGATTATTAGAACACCTACCTTAAACATTTCATGAAATAATCATCCGAATGAAATCCTCAAAAATTGGTTAGCAAATTGATGTATATTATATCAAGATATGTAACCCTATTCCATGATTGAAAAATAATAGATCTCTTAGTGAATTATTTAGAATCAAAATCCTAGATCCAAATTTATCAAATTGAGAGAGATATATAGAAAAAATAAAATATTCAATCAAAAAAATTAATAGGGGCCACTGGAGGATGATCTAGAAAATAATAAGATTCGATCCCCATATTGGGAGTGGAGGAGATATTTGATCTGAATTTTAAATTGCATGGAAACGACATGCAGATGGATTGAAATTAAACCATAGAGACAAAAAAATAATATATAACGATGGGATGACATGGGGTTGAAATAGGTGGGTATGATGGGTTCCATAAAATTTAAAAAAAAATCAGCTAGCTTAATTCTAACAGTTGTTTTCCTAGGCATGGGTGCATGGTTTTCCCTAACCATGAACCAATTGTGTGCTAGTTATTTTTTGGTTTCATGGTTTTTCATTTTACAGGGAATAGTTTCAAAAACTCGTAACCAACCATGTGAAACCTCACTATCTATGGATTTATGAGTTCCTGGGCTGGGCCACATTTTTTTCTAATTATACGGTAACTGTACAAACCCCCTTTTCTTCAATATTTCTAGAACTCAATGAAGCACGTCCCAAGGTATGAACAAAAAAAAAGTACTAAAAACATATAAAAATGAACATAAAATACATCCATACATAACTTCAAAAAATATTAGGATCTTCTATAGATGAATCATAATAGTTCATCAATGGGAGCATAAATAGAAACAATCACAATAAACTATGATATTATAAATATGAACCATCACCTATTTTATAAAATTGAATCATAACATGGTGTAAATAATATCATTACCTGAATATTAACATATCATGAGAACATTGATAATTATTATATAACATTTCAGTGGTAGTATATGGACTTCATTGAATAATACTGGTGACAAACATTGGAAGTTCCTCAAAGAAGGAAATTTGAGAAAACATTACTTCAATAATTTCACAAGTTTTGAAATAGAAAAATCATGAAAGGAACATCATAAAATGGATATGTAAATATGCATAAATTTATATTTAATAATAATAATATACATTAATGGTTATTATATTTACCACAAATGAAATTAGTTGAGAATAAGGCGTGAATATCACAAGAATTATAAGTAAGATTAAATTCCCTGACATTATGTCACAAATCATTTTTTATTCACTTAAACCTCTAGTATAATAAATATAATTTCATTATATAAAATTTAAAATATTATATTATAATATCTAATAACATATATTATATTATTAAATTTCTATATTACATACTTATTAATAATTACAATGTAAGGTTTCACTTCATGTTATGTCTCTTTTGTTTTTACCAAGTGACATAATTTTTTATATTCATGGTCATCATACTTATATCATGATTTAAATAATCTAAAAAATTATATAATTATCCTGAATAATCAGTATATATGTGTTTATAAAAATATATATAATATATAAATATGAAATATATTAAACCATTTATGTAGACGGTAGGTCGTACGTACACAAGAACGTTGTTTCTATTTTTTATTGTAATATTGAATGAAAGAATGTAAATTACATATATATATATATATAACATAAACATTACTATGTCATATTTATCATAGAATTTTTTTAATCAGTTCCTTAATACAGACCATGTAATTTGTGAAGGAACCACATAAATTTTAAGGGGTGATTATCCACACATCCCCACACAAAATAAACATATTTACCAAAATTGAATGGTTGGAAGTTGAATTTTTAGAATAAATAAAAAATAAAAAATTCATAATGAATATAATATATATAATTTAAAAATAATGATTCCATAATAATTATCAACCATGAGAGATGGTAAATGTAAAATGGAAAACTTTGTTTCGTGAGGTTGAACTTCACAATACACAAGAACGGTAAGCTCGTTACACATTACATTGAAGTGTTTGTAAGTGCATGTCAAAAAAATAGAGTGGAAAAAATATCTTTATACTAATAAAACATTTATTAATATATGTTTATGGAATTATTATTATATACATGGTGGAGATAGAAAATAATGTTACTTATCTCGAGGAATGATGATACCATTTCTTTGAGTAACTCTATTTGGTTTTCCCCAAAGGGATTCCTTGGGTGGTTTTGTTCGAAAATTTAGGATTCAAAGAGTATGTGGGGATTCTGGGAATTTAATTTCACTGATAATGTTGAAAATAAAATGGAATGAGAGTTGTGAATAAGAGAGAGAGGATTCGTTCTTTTATATGGAAAGGAAATGAAACACTTGGTATTTTTAGAAACGAATTTTGTGTCCCCAATACATACATGTTCCCCAAGTGTCCAAGTAGACAATTATGGAACCATGTAATTTTATTGGAGGTATGATGGAAAACAAATATGATTTTTACAAGTTTATATTGAATTTTATCTTTAGTACTATGGTTTAGTCGCTTGTTAATAGTAATCTTACATTAATCGCATTAACTAATTTTAATCATTTTCACTAGTATTTTTGTTTAAAATTAGGTAGAAATATTTAGAATATAAATATCATAATGATTAAAAAAAATTATTTATTTCTTTATAATTCAATACATTGAATAAAAAATTCAACATAAATTCTAATCTCCCAAACATGGTGAGAAAAAAGGTTTTTAAAATGATGATATTCAAATGTCCATTAAGCTTATATACCTAGATTAAGTAAAAATTTATTCCAATGACATGAATTTTTTTAAATGATGTATAAATGTTATATTTTGACTTTAATACCAATAGAAAATAATTTATTCCTTTTAATAAATTAGGAAAAAGCTGTTTTTAATTAAAATTCAGTACTTTTCAATATTCATCCAAAAATGATGTATGTCAAGAAAAATAAAGTGTAAGATTATTTTAAAATTATTAATTCAAAAATGAAGTTCCTTTCTTCAAATTAAATTTATATAAGCTTATAAAATTAATTTTATTTTATTTAGAGGACATAAAAATACATTCTTGAATATAATTGAATTTTAAAACATATAAACTCTTAAACGAAAAATATATTTTTCATTCTCACAATTATAAATAATATTTTAAATGTAGTTTTCACTATAAATATTACTAAATATATCGTACAAGTTATAATTATATTTTTTTAGTAATTATAATAATAAAATGATATTTTATAGAAACTTAATGTTTCTGGTAATGCAATCCATGTCAGTGTTGCATGTAACACTATCAAAGGATGTGTATTATATTGTGTAATCCATGTATGTGTTTAGTGTGATTAAATCCATGTAGTTGTTTCATGTAGTTTAATATTCGTTATTGATTCTTATAGGGAAAGACATGCCAATGTTGTGTGTAGAAAAAACATATCATTTGGTAACATATAGTGAAATATTAACACTATGTAGCATACAAGGAAATAAAAAATTGGGCTGTTCATATAATGCCAATAATATTTAGTGTTGTGTGAAATGTAAAAAAAATAAAAAAGGTAAAATTAATTTGGAAAACATGTCTTTCAAAAAATTTCAATGTGTTATATTATAACTTATTAAAAATCATTTCTGAATCAATATTCATATAGGTTTTTAATATTTAGATACTTATATATTCCCCTAATAGAAACACATATTATAAAAATGAACACTGAAACTTTCGTTAAAAATGCAAATTTGGAACCATAATGGTCACCCAACATAGATTATAACTGGATTCCTGCATAATGGAAACATTGGTGGGATATTAAAACATGGACATGGAAGAGAAATGTTTCTATCATGTTTTGACGAAGTGTGACATGGAACATAGTTATGAAAGAAATTAAGAGTCACAATTCTATAAAATTGTGATGATCTAAGTTTCCCTTAGATTCATCTAAACTCATTGTACGAGGTTAACCATCTCATTTTCAAGATCCAGTACCTATATTTGATGAATTTTCATGAAAATATATACTTACTTGTTTAATTAAAATCTCACAATTTTTTGTGGCTTGATATATTTCAGCCACACCATTTCCTCCAAAAGGCATGTGATTTTTTTTTCTGGAAGAACTAAAAAATCATGAGAACCATGACTAGGAATCCCATATTTCCTCAGTTACCAACAACCAAAAATTTTTAGAATAGGTTATCCAATATTCCTAGAACCTCATGTGGTAAGACAATACTTCGATTTCAGTAGCATGTTTTGAATATAATATTTCCATAAAGTGTTAACTTTATAACCCTTCCGAATGTTAAAAATAGAAAATATTAAAAATAATTCCATAAAAATGTAATGTAATTGATCCCCCATAAATCAATATTTATCTATTATTTTTCATATTTTAAACATGGGAATAACCTCGCCATATATTCTCTAGAATCATGGTAGTATCCTTAATTACCAAAAATAATTTTCAAAAACACGCTTGATTCTTAATTCAAATGATTACTGAATATATTATTTGAATCCATGAAGTTGTAAAAATCAACCATTAAAAAATAGACCACCATTCAGGAAAAACGTTTTTCAATTATGACGGCATAAATACAATCCATTTTTATTTATACATATCAAAAACTCTTTATCCATAGAAAATATTGTTTAATAATCCATTGGAACATGTTATTGGATTACATCCATTAATGTAACAATTCATTCAAATAATTTTTCTAGGTAATAATTATCATTTAATAAATTCTTCAAAATTAACAAAGAAAATATTCTTCAATCAATCCTTATATACTTAATTATTATTATAACATAACCACTTAATTTAAAGAAATATTCCCTTAAATTATCCAACTTAATTCTTAAACCATTAACAGGCTTCGTTAACATACTCCTTAAAACATCATTACTAGAATACTAAATATGAATCATGTCTTAAGGATCCACAAGATTAATTTAATTGTTGTTTTTATTATTAAAATGAATGATACGATAATAAAAATCATACCTTTAGCATGTTTCTTTTGGTCTCCATATCTTTAAAAGTATATAAAATACTCATAATCCCTTTCTGATTCTCATCAAGAGGATTCAATATAGTAAATCAATTTTCATAATTCTAGTACATTCAACAAAAAAATCAATGTTAACTGTGTTCCTTCTAGTTCATTCTATGGACTAACACTATAAATAATAATTTGAGAAACTTTTATCACAACAGAAAACCAAATAATTGTGAAATATTTCTTATAGAATTTCTAAATAACTAAACATACTTCTTTAATATATGATACCTTATCTTTATTCTTGGATATTAATGGACATATTTTTTTAAAATCCTTTATGATATTTTATGATGTGTTTGTGAATTCCAAATGAATATCCATTTGGACTGTCTAAACATTTGCACAAAAAGGACTAATGTCATGTACTAGGTTATGATCGATTCATTCATGATTCCCATTGAGAGGTTTTTTACTACTAGATACATCTGTGCTCGAACTATATCCACTCATATTATCCACATATGGATGTATTTATTGTAAACCACTCACTCAATCCATTATCAAAATTCTAGGATATTTTACTATACTTTTCATCATCCTTTAACATATCCATAGCGATATCCATAGAGATATCCTTGTAAATATTCCAAGGTATATCACCAATGTTTTTCAGCATAGTTTCTAATGGATGACTAAATTTTCACTCTCATACAAGCTATATTGAAACATTCTTTAACATAAATGACATTACATAAATTTTGTAAAATACATAAAACATTACACAAATAGATACGCAAAGACCATATAAAATTAGATCCTCTGGAATCATGGAAGCATAAACACTAGTACATGAGTGATATACATTATCTCCCACTAGTTTCTGTAACACTAGAACCCTTAATAGATATATCATACAGATAATATATCTACATAATCTGGGGAAGGAAACATTCAAACTGGGGAGCTACGATGATTTGTATGTGTAAAAAAGATGATATATAATCATAAACATGAGAGTAATGGTATGTGAACATGATCAAAACAGTATATTATCATACCAATAATATCATATATCATGAATAATAATAACGTAATAAATATTATCCTTTCTAAATTTATTATTCATAAGGGATACAAGAGAATTATCCATGAAGGAATAAGACATGGAACTGATGGAATATATTTAAACATAGAAAATACTACTTCAAGGCTACAAAAAAGGCCTTCATATCATGTAAGGATTCAATAATGACACATGAATCTACATCATTCATGGGATCCCCTCCAGTGTAACAAATTTATTGGGATTCGGATGCCCTCTCATGTACCCTCTAATTTTCTTCATTGAATTATCACTTATGTACACAGTTATTTTGAGCTCAGGCTTCCCCCGTATAACTTATTGATTCAGGCTTGATATTCCCTCCCATGTACCCTCTTGTTTTATGATAAATATTTCCTATTGTTTTAGGTCGGGGATCCCCACCTGTGTACCCTCTTGATCTTGTAAAAAATATTATGCTACACTATTCCCTATACAGAGATATTGGTCCCACCCATCCCCAAATAAATTAATAATTGAATTTTCCAGAAGATAAAAAAACATTCATCATATCATGAGCCATGATAAAAATATGGATTTTATAAACAACAAATCACAACCCAATAAATGAAATGGGAATCTGTATAATTTCTTCACATCATATAATATATAAAATAGATAGTTTTTCTATTATTTTCATTGAATAATATCATTGGTAAATAAGTGGATATCAAAATAATATAATTTTTGAAAGAGAAATAGGTCTCATAATCATCCTTTCATCAAAATTGTAACCTTTCAATAATGAATATGAATGTAAAAATTTCCTCATTTCCTTTAGGGAATGAGTAACATCAATGGATGTCATCATAGATAGAAAATTATTTTGAAATATCTTTTAAAATTTATTCTTGTGTAAAATATGCTTTATTTGTAACATTATAAATATCTAAATAATTATGGATTTTTATATCTATGTCTATTTATGAATTATAGAGTGTTTTAGAGGATTAAAAATAGAATAAATCCAATCTTAATCATAGAATACTGTAATATTTTTTTAAAGATCGTTTTACGATCTTTTGATAGAAAACCATTTTTAAATAAAACATTTTACAATTTTATAGGCCATATTTTTCAAAATAAACTTATTCTTTAGGATTGGGACATTGAAATTTACTTTCGATAAATTTTTGGTATTATTCTGACAATGTTCATTTTTTAAGGAATAGTGAAAAATATTGCATTTTACATCAAAACTACTTTTTCATATTATTTAATTATATGGTTATATTGTTCATTTCATTGGTTTTAAAGTTTAATTAGAATATATTTTTACCATTTAATCTAATTCTGGTCATTGAATTTAATTTCACTTTGTAATTGGGCATAAACAAGTGTCAAAATTTTGATAGATATTGTTTCTAAAGGACCTGCTATTTGTTTTGAAAAAATGAATTATTTTTAAATTAATTACTGTAATTTCTGTGTTTGTTATTTGGTAAAATGCATTCCATATTTTTAATCAGAAGATCCAAATTATGTAATTAAGACTCTTTTGTTTTTGGACATTATGAATATTAACAATGGTAATTATCTTTAATTATCGTGATTAATTAGTGATCGGGTAGTTAAGGGTAATAAAATTATATAATAATAATATAAAATGACCCCCACATGTGTCCTAATGCTATTAGCTATGCCATGGACGACCATGGGATGCCTTGTTCCAACTTTGGGACCCCATGGAATCACATTAGTCTGATAGTGACCTTTTATGATATTATTTTTTTAAAGGAAAGTATAACCAAAGTATGTATCACCCAAGTAAAAAAAATTTAGTTTTTTCTATGTAAACGATCTATTAGACTATAAATAGTAATTAAAAATCAAAAAATATTTCCTACATCTTAGTTTTTTTTATAATTTTTATACATTAAATAAATTAATTTATTTATGACACCATGATGATGCAGTGATTACCTCAATAATGAACTATTTAACTAAAATGTAAAGATAATGTAGAATCTAAGACTTAAACTTGTCAACATCCTATTGGATTGGTATATTTGGAGCCCTTATCACCTTATCCTCGAAATATATAATTGTGGGACCTTTAAATTCCGAAAAACATTTTATAATAAAGTAACATTTCAAGACCTTCCAATAGTGCCCCTACACCCTCTTATAAAAGGCCCCGCCTCTACCCCCTTACCCAAACCTATCAAGCCATTGGCTTAGCCAAAATCTGCTAATTTATCTCTCCACGTCCCTCTCTTAATCATAGAAGCCTTACCTTAGGCAGAAAGCTCTTCAAGAAACCCTTTTGGTTCAAACTAAGGGAAGTAACCCGATTAAAAGGTAATGTCTTCGCTTATGTCCTTTTATTTTATTTTTCTTATCCAACCCCCTAAAATCTATTTATTCCATTATTTTGTAACAACACCAATATCTTCAATATACTATGATGTTTTTTGAGAAGTGTTTGATTTACACTTACACACATTCTCGTATAAGGGTTAATGAACAACTATTTCTATGGATAGTGAATTACTGCCTCACAAAATGATGATTGTTCAATCTTCTTTTAACACCATTCATGGTGGCTGTTGTAAGAACCCTGTTCTTAACCTTGAGGTACGGGTTTCTTATTTTCTCCTTTCCTTAATTGTTTTTAATAAAATAAGGAAAATGCAGAAAAATACAAAATTTTGGAAGTACACGTCATGTACTTTTCCACATGTCCTGTTCTTCTGGCCTTGTGGGATTGGTACACCGGGTGTGTGGCCATGTCAGGTATTAATGGTGTAGGAACTGACTGCATGTCGTGTAGTGGTCCTTTATACTTCGTGTAGTCAGTCGGCAGTAGAATAGTAAGGTGGTGGCCAACTATGGGATAGAACACGTCGTGTACTCAGGAAGGCATGTCATGTAGTCATGTCGGCTGGTGAACTGTGCCGCGCTGGCAGGAAGCCTCCAGGGGAACAGTTAAAAAATGGGAGTACACACCATGTACTTGGAAATACACGCAATTTACTTTTATTTATTTTCCTAAAATGGTCAGTAGCCTCCCCTATTCACAGTGAAGGCTTAGAACATGAAGAGTGCTCGGGAGAGGAAGGCCAATGCTTTGGAAACCCGCCAAGCGCACGACTGGAATCTGTTTCCGCCTCAGATGAGCTCGTTGGAACCGCACGGGTAAGCCCTCCAATCTTCTTTTACCATTCATTCCAATTCTTCCCCTTATGGGAGTTATTTTAATTTAAGAAAGAATTATTTTACCTCAGATCTAAGGTGTTCTTGAGCGTTGAGAAGGCGTCATTCGCATATATCGTTCATTGGTGTTTAAGTTAGGTGGTTTGGTGTTTTTTTCCAAATGTTGTGAGTTGTGTGTGTTTTTGAGCTATGAACCCATATATGGGGTGTCGTGTGGATGAGGCCTTGGAAATATTATATACCTAGAATTGTATAGGTAATTAATAAAATGGTAAAACTATTGTTTGGGATTAGTGCTTGGATCTAGGACAACACCAGGGGTGCATTCCTCTGTTTAGCCGTTTGGCTGGGATACCTAAGGTTATGCATTTAATGTGTTGATCGTATAGTTGCCTTGTGATGAATTTAATGTGAATTATTATTTACATGTTGGGCTTGGCCCAGTTACTTGTGCCTGAGGGTGGTGTTTTACTATAGCCTGAGGGAATGACTAGATTAGCCGGGGGGTAACGTTATTTTTCGCCTGAGGGAAACATTTCGTATGACAGAGGGAAGTGACTTCTGTGCCTGAGGGAGACACTTCGTATGCCCGAGGGAAATTTCTGTTATGCCTGAGGAAAATACCTAGGGGATGGATTCTGTATACATGAGGTTACTGTTTTTTTGTCTGAGGATAATGACTATTTACATAGAAATGAACTATGGTATTTTCTTATATTAAATGGATTTAATGAATAATTAAATGGAAATATAAATGTTAAGTTAGTTACTTTTGAGTACTTCTTAGTTTATTACATTTTACTTTTACACACCATTGTTTCATGTTTACACACAGTTGGGTACGAGCCTTTGGTGGGTGCCTACTAGGATTCATTTCTCACACCTTTTTTGGGACATGATTTTCAGTGCAAATAGATTACCTTTCTGTTGGTGTAGATAAGGGAATGGTCCCTTATGCCGGTACTTGATTGTTGCTGGGGTGTAGGAGAGCATGGGACCGAGCATTGGCTCGTGATACTGTGGGTGGTTCTATTCTGTTTTCTGTACCTGTATTTCTGTTGTAATGTATTATATTGCAGTGTAACATGTTCTGGTTGTTTTATAGAATAGTGACATAATGCATCCTCATATATATATATATGACTGCTGGTTTCCCTTTTTCTTCATTTGTTGTTCATTCCAGCTATGTATGGTTTATTGCTTCCGCTGTTGTTGCATGCTTATCTTATATTCCGCTACGCTAAACTTTGAAAAATGAGAAAATAGTTTCCCCACTAGCTGACCTCAGCCCTCCCTGCTAGGCGACAACCTCTGGCGTTTCGGCAAATGCGCATGAGGTCATGTGGTGAACCGGGTTCGGGGCACCCGTTGAGTGGCACCCGGAACCGGGACGTTACAAAGTTGTATCAAAGGGGTTATTTTCTTTGACATAATATTTAAAGTAGTAGTCAGGGATAAGATGAATGATAGTTGGTAATGAGATGTGCTCGGGCGTAGCTAACCCGTGTATAGGGAAAACCCAATTTATCTCGTGATTTCAATTTCACTGATTTTGCAAATTACAGTTGATTTGATTTCACCGTTGGGTGAAGCACATGGGATTGTGCTGGTTATATTTTATCTATGGGTTCTATTTAGTTTCAACCCAATGAGATGATGGTATGTCATCTCATACATCATATAGGCACATGTTAGAAATCACATGACATGCATAGTTTCCATGACATGTAGGTGCATTAGAAATCGCAGGTTGTTGTGATAGTTGTTGTGCTGTTAAAGCATGCTATTGTGATAGCTTCTTTGATAAAATTCATGCTGTGTGATAGAGTAATTTTATTTGAGCCTGTTTAAAGAATGAATGCCAAACATTGGTCTTTGGGGATTATGGGCCCTCGTTGACTGGAATTTGTTGTCTCCTTGACTGTTTATTTTTTTACAACATAGATAAGATGTCAAACATTGATTCATGGGGAATATGGGCCCTCACGGGTCGGAATTTGACACTTAGGTGTTGTTAATCGGTATTTTCTGGGTTCCGGGGTAGTTTCTGAGGCATATTGTCCGGAAACCCATTATACACGCCATGTAGTATCATTAAACACGTTGTTTATGTCCTTCTGTTTGGGAAGGAAAACAAAAATTTTGAGTACACGCCGTGTACCCAGAGTACATGCCGTGTAGTCTCTTCCCGTGTCACAAACCGTGTGGGGGCGACATGGGGTAGGGAATGTTTGGGGAACACACGCAGTGCACTGGATGTACACATTGTGTGCTGTTGACCCGGAGTCCGCCCGTGTAACGAACAACACGGACGAAGGAGCCCTTAAGACATACACATCGTGTTCACTATTGAACATGCTATGTAGTGTGACCTGGGGACTCAGCAATGTAACTAACAACACGGGTTGGTGTCACCACTCCTTGAACATGCCGTGTACCTATAGGACACGCCGTGTAGTCTTGTTTGAGGACAGACCGTGTGGACTTAGCCGTGTGGCTGGGAAATGGGGTGGTGTACACACCGTGTGTGGGTGTAACACGCCGTGTAGTTGCAAGCCGAGTAGTCAGTTGTGTCACAAACGAAACAGACAGTTAGAAAAGAACACCGTACACGCCGTTTAGATGTTACACACACAGTGTAGTTTTTGTTCAATGGGAGCCGTGTGGCTTAGCCATATAGAAGGACCCAGGAAGGGGAGGGGATGTCAGGTACACACCGTGTGGTCAGTATAAATGTCGTGTAGTCTTGTTTTTCCAATCATGAAGTGCCTTCCTCCTCTTGTTCCCTTTATGGTTCCTTCGTTTTCATTCTTGATTAATCTTGAATCTAAGGCATGTTTTTGACCTTGTAGTTTCATGCTGCCGAGACAACTGCGTGTTGTTCTCTAGGGGAGTAGCAATGAGTATACTCCAGAGATGGTAGGCCATGTGATACCAGTATATCCTCTAGTAGAGCCAGATATGGTGCAAGCTGTTATAAAGGACACAGGAGCGGAGGCGCAGTTCCGTGAAGGCTTTATGCGGTTCACACAAACCTTTCAGGGATCACCGCAGGCTGCCACATCAATGGATGAGATGACTCATATATTTCAGCAGCAGCATCCGCCTATGTTTTTAGGGGATGGAAGACCAGAGGCTGCAGAGTATTGGATGGGGTTGATGCAGACAATTTTCGATCATCTTGAGATGCCTCTAGGGTAGTGGGTCAAGCTCATGACTTATATACTACGTGATTCCTCCAAGAGGTGGTGGGATGTTACCACCCAGTCAGAGCATCACAGAGACATGGCGTGGGAAGCTTTTCAGGCAGTCTTCAATGAATTATTTTTCCCAGAGACGATGAGGGTAGATAGAGCTTGGGAGTTCATGAATTAGTAGCAGGGTGCTATGTCAGTGATAGACTATTCTGCTCGCTTTACTGAGCTTCAATGTTTTTCACCTGTGTTGGTCGGTGATGAGATGTTGAGAGCCATGAGCATTGAGGATGGTCTCCGATATGACATCTGAGCGCTGGTGAATTTTTTCAGGTTGTCTTCAGTATACACTATTCTGAACTAGGAGCTTATTACAGAGAGGAACCTACAAGAATCTAGTGATGTGGGCCAGAGTGGTTCAGCATGAGTTACTGGTACTATTTGTACTTGTAAGAGGAAGAGATAGATGGACTTATCTCAGGGTGGGAGTACCAGCCAGGCAGTTTCATCAGGTGGCATGGCCAGGTGCTACCAGTGTGGTAAAGAGGGACACAAGAGGAAGTATTGTCCACATGATCCAGTGGAGTGGTGATTTTGCGGTAGGATGGGTCATCTGTAGAGATTTTGTAGGGCGTTTCCACCAGTGGCTAGTGAGAGGGGTTCTATGAAGACTCTGCATGCGGGAGAAGGACCAACGGATTCCTACTAGTCTGGGAATTGGAATACGTCAGGGCGTGCAAGTAGAGATAGTGGTCGTGGCCATGGTAGCCAGACACCTAAATCTCAGAGGAAGCAGCGTGGGAAAACTAAGGGTATCCAGGCGGTGTCCCAGGGCTGCGACACTGGGCATGCACATACAGTGCAATAGACCCAGAAGAAGCAAGATCCTGGACCTTCTACTATCAGAGGTACTATTCTAGTAGCTTCTATTTTATCTTCAGTACTTTTCGATATGGTTGTTACACAGAGTTTCATAACTATGCCCGTTGTGGAGATCCTTGGGCTTTATGTTTCTACTTCTTTCTGATATCATGATGCTATACACTCCGTTGGGGACTTGGACGACATGTGTGCATCAGTGCAAGGAGTGCCCCCTTGAGGTCGGTGGGTGTCACTTTTTGAGGAACCTCTATATCTTAGAGATGACGAGCTATGATGTCATTATCGGGATGGACTGGTTGGTTCCCTTTCGAGCCATTGTAGGCTGCTATCATCGCAGGGTAAGTTTCACATCATCATAGGGCGGGGAGTTTCTATACAAGGTTGAATGGTATGTTCAGGCCTGTCGACCTGGACCAGAGCATCATGGGCGAGGTGGAGTCACAACCCAGATTTCTAGCTTATAACTGGATGATCAAGGGACTTGTCAGACGGATTTTCCCCTAGTGGTTGATCGTTTCAGGGATGTCTTCCCGGACTACTTTTCAGGTTTACCTCCAGAGCAAGATGTGGATTTCTCTATTGAGCTCATGCCATGATCAGTATCAGTTTCCATCCCTCCTTATAGGATGGCCACACCAGAGTTTCAAGAGCTCAAGAGACAGTTAAGAAGTTATAATAGAATGGTTTCATCTGACCTAGTATATCTCCTTGGGGTTCTCCGGTCGTTTTTGCGAAGAAGGTGGATGGTACCCTTAGACTTTGTGTGGATTATCGGAAGCATAACCAGTTGACGGTTAAGAATCGATATCCCTTACCGAGGATTTATGATCTTTTGGATCAACTTCATGGAGCACGAGTGTTCTAGAAGATTTACTTGAGATAAAGATATCATCAGCTATGTGTGAGACCATTGGATATACGTCTTATAGATTTTCGAAGAAGATATGGTCTGTATGAGTACATGGTTATGCCGTTCGGACTCACGAACGCGCCAGCAGTTTTTATTACTCTGATGAATCGATTGTTTCATCCGTATCTTGATTCTTTTGAGGTATTATTCATGGAAGACATCTTAGTGTACTCTCACACTCGACACGACCATGACACCCATCTTGATATCTTATTGAGTACACTGGCAGAGCATCGACTATATGCTAAGCTCTCAAAGTGCCACTTTTGGATGGACCAGATTCACTTCCTGGGTCATATCAACTCAGAGGCAGGAGTTTCGGTAGACCCAGAGAAGGTCAGAGCAGTAGGTTCCTGGGAGAAGCCTAAGAACGTGTTTGAGATACAGAGTTTCTTAGGGGTGTCTGGTTACTACAGACACTTCATACAGGACTTCTCCCACTTAACAACACCGTTGACAGGTCTGAATAAGAAGGGTGTGAAGTTCATTTGGTCAGAAGCATCCAAGACAACCTTTTAGGACCTGAAGGGAAATTACACATCAGCCCTGATCCTGATACTCCTAGAGCAAGGGAAGAGCTATACAGTTTACTGTGATGCAGCAGGTACTGTGCTGGGAGTAGTGTTGATGCAGGGTGATCATGTTGTTGCGTACGAGTCTCGGTAGTTGAGGCCACATGAGAGGAATTACCTGTCGCATGATCTCGATTTGGCTGCAGTTGTTCATGCATTGCGTTGTTGGAGGCATTATCTTTTGGGAGAGAATTTTGTGGTTTTCACTATCCACATAACCATAAAGTATATATATACTCTGTGTAACAGGAATATGAGGTAGAAGATCTGGGTCGAATACCTACAGTCCTTCGATTTTGATCTTGCATATACAACTGGTAACTGTAATGCAGTAGCTAATGCACTGAGCATGAGGACTCAGGTACAGGCTGTGCAGGAGGCCAGTGGTGAGTGGTAGCTTATGGATTTGTTCTTTGAGATGCATTTGGAGGTGTACGATAGTCAGGGGAAAAAATATCATTCATCTTTAGTTGTGAACTCTACCATCCTAGATAGAGTGAGAATGAGACATCTATCTGATTCAGAAGTCCTAGTTCTATGGGAGTCGATGCTATGTGAGGACCCTCCTCCTAGATGGACGATACGCGATGACGAGGTACTGCGTCTCCATGGATGATTATGGGTTCCAGGGATATATGTGAGGAGATGATGCAAGAGTTTCATGCTTCATCTTGGGAAGTTCATCTCGGGATTACCATGATGTACCGAGACTTGAGACATTAGTATTGGTGGCCGGGTATGAAGAGAGATGTTGCTGGTTTTGTTACGAGGTGTTCCACCTGTCAGCAGGTGAAGGCGGAGCATCAGAGACCCGCTCGACTGTTACAACAGTTACCCATTCCAAAATGGAAATAGGATGATGTCGCGGGGGATTTCGTGACTGGTTTTCTAAGGTCACCTCGGTGCAATGATGTCGTGTGGGTTGTTGTGGACAGAATCACGATGATAGCTCACTTTTTTCCGATCAAAGAGACCTTTGGTGTTGACGAGATCGTGATGTTTTATATCCAAGAGATCGTACGTCTTCATGGGGTCCCTCATTCTATCATTTCAGATAGGGATGCATGCTTTATGTATCGTATCTAGGCGGGTTTTTAGAGGGCACTGGGTACACAGGTCCTTCTAAGCACATCATACCACCCTCAGATAGATGTCTAGTCAGAGCGTACGATACATGTGCTTGAGGACATGTTGTGTGCATGCGTCCTGGACTTTGGGGGCTCTTGGGAGAGGCATATACCTCTAGTCGATTTTTCCAACAATAACAGTTATCAGGAAATTATTGAGATGGAACCTTACGAGGCTTTATATGGTAGTCCATGTCAATCACCTTTGTGTTAGTCAAAGGCAGGTGTGGCCATTTTACTGGGACCACGTCTCGTGCAAGAGACTTCTGAGCTGGTCCAGTTGATTCAAAAGAGGATGGCTACCGGGCAGTCTCGTCAGAAATCTTATGCTTATCATAGCAGACGACCTTTGGAGTTCATGGTCGGGAATTAAGTTTTCTTGCCTGTTTCGCCGAGGCTAGGACACAGGCGGATTAGGAGATAGTGTAAACTTTTACTGAGATGTGTGGGGCCATTTGAGATTCTGGATAAGGTCAGGCTGGTCGCCTATTGGCCACAGTTACCACAGAGGTATCTGGCCATGCACGATGTCTTCCATGTATCTCAGTTGTGCCACTATCATTCAGACTCATCTCACACCATTCATCTAGAGGAGGTTGAGCTTTAGGTGGATGTGTCCCTTGTGGATAATCCAATTCGTATCATGGATAGGAGAAAGAAGTTTCTCCGAGACCGGTCAGTTCCTCTTGTATAGTTTCTATGGCACCATGGCCGAGTGCAGGACGAATCCTGGGAGAGGGAGACCGACGTACGTGCTCAGTGGCCAGAGTTGTTCTGAACTATATCTTCTCCACCCTTGGAAGGGAAATTTGGGGATGAATTTCTTTAAGGGGGGAAGTTTGTAAGAACCAAGTTCTTATCTTTGAGGTACGCGTTTATTCTTTTCTAATTTCCTTAACTGTATTTATGAAAATAAGGAAAATGGGGAAAAATACCAAATTTTGAAAGTACACGCCATTTACTTTTCCACATTTCGTGTACTTCTAGCCGTGTGGGATGGGTACACGGGTTGTGTGGCCATGTTGGCGATAAATGGTGTAGGAACCGACTACACACCGTGTAGTGGTCCTTTACATGCGGTGTAGTCAGTCTTCAGGCGAATAGTAAGCCGGTGGATAGATATGCGATAGAACATGCCGTGTACTCATGAAGGCACGCCGTGTAGTCATGTCGGTAGTTGAACAGTGTTGTGCCAGTGGGATGCCGCCAGAGGAACAATTAAAAAAATTATAATTACACGCTGTGTACTTGGATATACACACCGTGTACTCTGTTTTTTTCGCTTAAAATGGGACGTAGCCTCCCCTGTTCTATAGGGAAGGCTTAGAACGGGAACAGAGCTCGGGAGAGGAAGGTTGGAGATTTGGAGATCTGCCGAGTACATGACTGGAATATGTTTCCACCTCAGACGATCTCGTTGGAACCGCACGGGTAATCCCTCGACTCTTCAATAATCGTTCTTTCCAATTCTTCCCCTAACATGAGTTGTTTGAATTTAAGAGAGAATTCTTTTACCTCAGATCTACGGCGTTCTTGGGCATTTCAGAAGGTGCCGTTCACGTATATCGTTCATTGGTGTTCGAGGTAGGTGGCTTGGTGTTTTTATCCAACTGTTGTGAGTTTTTTGTGTTTTTGAGCTATGAACCCATATATGGGGTGTAGTGTGGCTGAGGCGTTGGATATATTAAATAACTAGAATTGTATAGGTAATTAATAAAATGGTAAAACTATTGATTGGGATTAGTGCTTTGATCCAGCACCACCCTGGGGGTGCATTCCTTTGTTATCCATTTGGCTGGGATACCCTAGGGTATGCCTTTAAAGTGTTGATTGAAGAATTTACTTGAGAGGAATTAAATGTGAATGATTATTTACATGTTGGGCTCGGCCTGGTTACTTGTCCCTAAGGTTGGTGTTTTATAATAGCCTGAGGGCATGGCTAGATTAGCCTGAGGGAAACGTTCTTTTTTGCCTAAGGGTAACCTTTCGTATGGTTGAGGGCAGTGACTTCTGTACCTATGGGAGATACTTCGTACACCTAAGGGAAATTTATGTTACCCTTGAGGGAAATACATGCGGGTTGGATTCTGTATACATGAGGGTAAGGGTTTGCTTGTCTGAGGATGCTTACTGTTTACATAGAAATACACTGTGGTGTTTTCTTATATTAAAAGGATTAAATGAATAATTAAATGGCTATATAACTGTTAAGTTAGTTACTTTTGAGTACTGATTAGTTTATTTCATTTTACTTTCGCACACCGTTGTTGCATGTTTACACACAGTTGGTCACGACTCTTTAGTGGGTGCCTACTGGGATTCATTTCTCACACTCTATTTGGGTCATGCTTTTTGGCCCAAACAGATTACGTTTCTGTAGGTGTAGATAAGTGCAAGGGCCCTTATGAATGCACTTGATTGCTGCTAGGGTGTAGGAGAGGATGGGACCAAGCATCAGCTCCTGATGTTGCAGGATTTTCTATTCTGTTTTATGTACTTGTATTTCAATTGTAATGTATTGTATTGTTGTGTAACATGTTCTGGTTGTTTTATAGAATAGTGACATACTGCATCTTCATATATAAATATATGACTACTGGTTTCCCATTTTGTCATCAGTTTTTCATTCCAGTTGTGTATGGTTTATTGCTTGTGATGTGGTTTTATGTTTATCTTATATTCTGCTACACTAC
Organism: Viscum album; assembly: GCA_963277665.1. Taxonomy (NCBI): domain Eukaryota; kingdom Viridiplantae; phylum Streptophyta; class Magnoliopsida; order Santalales; family Viscaceae; genus Viscum; species Viscum album. The sequence goes on from OY728141.1 coordinate 1,304,811,786, forward strand.
ACTATGACAAATGAGTGCATAGTTTCCCCACTATCAGACCTGGGAACTCGCTGCTAGTCGGCAGCCTCTTCCGTTTGGGGAAATGCGCTTGAGGTCACGTGGGGAACCAGATTCGGGGCACCCGTTGAGTGGCACCCGGAACCGGGACGTTATAGCCATTAAAATGTCACTCTATTTATATATGATATATATTATGTATATTTTTTCATTATGATTCTATATTTTTCATTTATGGCATACCTTTTTGGTTCATATTATGGTTAAACGCGACAATTTTGTTTTAGGATGTGCGGACTACCAGCCCCTCAATGTGATTTGATTGGCTAATGCCAAATGTGGGACGTATAAAGGATAGAGTTAATGATATTATATATGATATTATACTAGAATTATAATATACCTTTATATCCTTATGATTTCATTCCATTAAATACAAAATAGAAATGAATGTAGCGTTCATGCGTACATACGGCTTACCGTCTCCATGAACAGCGCATTTCATTCCATACCTCTAAATGTTATGTAATATTATAAATGCATGTATATAATGGATATATATGATATATAGGATATCTACCTCATGAATATAATTCAGGATATAATTTATATTTTACCACATGAACAACAGGTAATTATAAGATGTTTATTTTTGTCTCAAGTACCGAAGATCAACAAAACGAACGTAATTAACTTAAATATTTACATAAAGTTCATAACATGGTAATAAGTGATATAAAAGGAATAATGAACTTGAAAAAGTTTCTTAAGAAAGAAGAAATTAACTCTAAAATATTATTCAGGAGATTAAAGAATGATCGAGTCAAGTCGGAACGAGGTATGCCACTTCGTCTCAATTACCTTTCCTTGATGCATTTTTTGTTTTATACACAAATTTATTTTATACGGTGTATAAAACCCTTTAAATTTTACTAAAAAGAAATAATTTTATATGAAGGGTTTCACTACATGAAAAATGGGAATTTTTTTGACTTATGTATGTGGCGACAATGACTTCTCCACTGCCATGGACATTATTTGAGTTTCAGCTTCTTCTACATGCCATAACATTTTTTGAATGAAAAATAAATACCATGATATAATTTTCATTTATTTTGGTATTGATAATGGTATTGATAATTTTTTGATTATATCAATGTGTTTTTGATATACTGCGATTGAAATGTGGAAATGTTAATTTTCGTTTATGCATGTTTTATGTGATATGATTATGTTATGGTTCTTTGGCATTGTTTATGAAGATGTGTGGTTCCGTGATAAAGTAAGGGTTGTTGATCCCATGATACATCTCCAATGCGTTGGGTAATGCGAAGGGGTTAAACTCTAAGGTTTCTATGAAATTATTTAGGGAATATACTGTGATGGGTATTCTAAACCTAACCATGAGGGTTACTCCTTATGTAAGAATGTTATGAATGCCTCAAGATACCTTTATGTCTTATGATTTATATGAGTTATTCATGAATTTTATGATTTCATGAGGTATGTTAAAGTACTTTTGTTTTATGAGTAATGTATGATTTCTTGGATCCTTATGTATACATGGACTAATGTTTTCATTACATATTTTTATATCCCTTATGATCTTTTTATGCTAATCCCATGTTTTTGAAATTTTTTCATAGTTCAAGGGAAATGTACATGATGTGATGATAATGTCGAGAAAGTTTCAAGAATGAATCCTTGTTTTATTTTAAATATGTTTCCATTGATGGGAAAAATGAATACATTCTTTTATGTGACCACGTTGTTTTAATGTGGAATGTAATACATGATTTATGATCTAATTTTCTAAAAATATAATCCTAAAATGATCCTCAATGTGTATTCATGAAATAACTCATGATTAAGAAATATTTTAGGCTGGGGCCTTATAGTTGGTAACAAAGGTCGGTTTAGATATCATTCGGAGTTATAATTCAATTAAATGAATATCCAAAACTATGTTTTATGGTCAAATTGAAATGATATAGAATTTTATGATTACCATGTTGCTTAATCTAAGACATGTTTGTTCAGAATGGTTTTCCAAAGAGGAAATAGGGAAGCGGTGCTAGGAAGGCATACAAAAGGAAATGACCTTCCAAATCAGCATTCAGCGGTGGTCGGAATTGGAACTAAATTGTTTTTTTTGCAGTAATGGTGCAGTTGAATCAAGTGATAAATGGTGGTGGTATCCATGCATGAGATTAGAAAGATCAACCGCAGAGGAACATGTCAGTGGTGGAACTTTTCATTAGGCAACATCCCCCATCATTTAGAGGATAATCTTACATTGTGCTAGCTGAAGGGTGGATTAAAGAACATGAGAAAATTTTATAGTTCATGGGGTGTTCAGAAAATAAAATAGTTAGTCTTGTTGTTTACCATTTGGAGGGTGAAGCAGATCAGTGGTGGTTGATGGTTAAAAATATCAGGGACCCAAATGAGATTGATGCTCACAACTGGGATGAATTCAAAGGAATTTTTCTTGAGAAATATTTTCCTAAGGCTATTTGACTTATGATGGAAATAAATTTCTTTTAATTGAGTCAAGAGGATGACTCAGTGGAATCTTATGAAGAAAAGAACACTCGATTTTCAAGGTATGCTCCAAATTTTATCCGAGACCTTGGTAGTAATGTCAATCAGTTTTACTCAGGATTAAAGGAAAAATATCTAAATGGATTTAGCTTCTCATGAGTTCAAAAGTTATGAAAATCTTGTTCGGTGTACTGAGAAGGTGGAAATTGAGTTTTCTGGTGGTCAAGTTTTCTATGAAAACCAACAGAAGAAGAGACCAAGGTGGAATGAGAAAGGGAAGAATCCTTCAAAGAGGTCTGATGGTAAGAAAAATAAGATTTCCGTTTGTGATAAATGTTTTATAAAGCATGCTAGGGAATGACTTTTGAATTATGGAAAGTGCTACAAATGAGGTTATATGGGACATAAAGATCGTGACTACACTGGAAAATATCATAGTGATGGTAGGACCAAATTTAATTTACAGTTAGTGAAATGTTTCAAGTGCAATGAGGTGGGTCGTTATGCAAACAAGTGTCTGACAAACAGCTCGAATGATGGGAAGCAGTCAGACTACAAGCAGAAAGGTGTGGTGAAATCCTTTGTAACTACTTTAGCAGATTTTGGGCCATCAAATGAAGTGGTATCATGTACTTTTTTTTCAGAATACACCAATGTGTTGTTTGATTCAAGGTCAACACATTCATTCATCTTTGAAAAAAGTTTCTTGTAAATTGGTAATTCCATCTCAAAAAAGGACTCCTGAACTTTTGGTAAAACCACCTAGGAGAAATGTTGAGGCAAATAGATTTTATAAGAATATTCCTATCTTTATCCGTGGAAGGAACCTACTTGAAAACCTTATTGTTTTACCTCTAGTAGAGTTTGATGTTATCTTGTGTAAGGAATGGATCTCTGTTTACCATGCTAAGATTGACTATAGAGATAAAGAAGTTTCTTTTCAGAAAGCCTTTCAGTTTGTGTTCAAGAATGAACCCTTACTGTTGATAACATATCAAGAGGCTGAGAAACATGTAAAATATGGAAATAAATGTAACCGTGCACATATTTTTTTAAAAAAAGGAACCTTTGAGATTAATGATGTGCTAGTGGTAAATGAGTATGCTGGTGTTTTTCCTGATGAGTTTCCTGGAATAATACTAGATCGGGAAGTTGGATTTACTATTTACATAGTTTGTGATGCTATGCCAATTTCAAAACCCCCTTATCGAATGGCTCAAATAGAACTTTTATAGTTGAAGGAGCAATTGCAAGATTTATTAGAGAAAGGTTTCATTCGACCTAGCACATCACCATGCGGTGCTCCTATCTTATTTGTTAACAAGAAATATGGTTCAATGAGACTTTTTATTCATTATAGAGCCTTGAATAAAATCACTATTAAGAACAAATATTCTTGGCCTCATATCGACGATTTGTTTGATTATCCCCAGGGAGATCATTATTTTTCGAAGATTGACTTGATATTGGGGTACCATCAGTTGAAGGTAAAGGATGTAGATGTTCTGAAGACTGTGTTTCATACAAGATATGGCCATTATGAATTTGTAGTTATGCCTTTTGGGTTAACCAATGCACCTGATGTATTCAAGGAACTTATTAATATAATTTTACATGATTTTTTGGATAGGTTGTGGTTGATTTCATTGATGATATTTTGGTGTTTTCTAAAAGTAAAGAGGATCATGAAAGTAATTTAAGGGTTATTTTGAAAACCATAAATGAAAAGAAATTGTATAGGAAATTCAGCAAGTGAGAATTTTGGTTGTAACAAATTTCTTTCCTTGGTCACATTGTTTCTAAAGATGGAATAACTATTGATACTGCAAAAAAAAGTTGTTGAAGAATGGCCAAGACCCACAAATGTGAAAGATATTTGTAGTTTTCATGGTTTGGTGGGATATTACTGAATGTTTGTTAAAAAATATACATGGTTATCTGGTCCAATTATTACACTAACTCAAAATTGTTTTAAGATCATCTGAACAAAATAATGTGATGATTGTTTTCAAGAATTGAAAAAAGACTGGTGAATGCTCCAGTTTTGGCACTACCATCGAGGAATAGAGAGTTTGTTCTCTATAGTGAGGTTTCATTAAAAGGACTTGGTTGCATCATAATGTAGAATGATCAGGTAATTGATTATGCTTTATGTCAGTTGAAAACTGAAGAGGTAAATTACCCTACACATGATTTGGAATTCGCTACTGTTGTTTTTGCTTTAAAACTTTGGAGGCATCATTTGTATGGAGTAAAGTGTAAAATATATACCGATCACAAAAGTTTAAGGTATATATTCACTCATAAATAATTGAACATGAGACAGAATAGATGGCTAGAATTAATCATGGAATATGATTATACAATTCATTATCATCCTTGAAAATAAAATAAAGTGGTTGATGCTTTGAGTCGAAAATGTAATTCTTCATTAACCATGTTACGTTTGGAACGTGATACTTTTTTAAGGATTTGATGAACTTTGGAATAGAAGTTGTTGGTGCAGGATGTTCTTCTATTTTGTTTCAGGTATCAGTTAAATCTTATCTATCAGAAAGAATTAAGAAAGCACAAGAAGCAAGACAGTGAGTTTCAGAAAAAGGTAGATCTGGTTCAGAAGGTTAAGTTTCATGAATTCAACAATGATAATGATTGTGTTTTGATATTTGGGAATAGATTTTGTGTGCCTTGTGATTCACAGTTAAAGAGAGAGTTTTTATGTGAAGCTTATAGTTCTCCATTTTCTATTCATCCTAACCGTTCTATAAAGTATAGAGATCTTCGGATGTATTACTGGTGGGCTGGAATGAAAATAGATATTTATGATTTTTCTGTGATGTGTTTGACTTGTCAATAGGTTAAAGTAGAGTGGAAGTTACTGAAAGGGATGTTTCATCCTTTACCAGTTCCATAGTGGAAATGGGAAAATATATCCATGGACTTCATTGTTGGGTTACCAAAGACACCTCGAGGTAATAATGCAATCTTGGTTATTGTTGATCCCTTCACTAAATATGCTCATTTCCTTACTATAAGGGATACTTTTTCTCTAGATCAACTTTCTCGTTTGTATCTTAATTAGATATTCAGGTTTCATGGAGTTCCCATCTCTATTGTATCTGATCATAATCCAAGATTTATTTCTAACTTTTGGAAAGGCCTTCATAAGTCGTTGGGTACTGAATTAAATTTTAATATAGCTTCTCATCCTCAATAAGATGGGTGGTCAGAACGAACAATTCAAACATTGGAGGATATGCTATGTGCTTGTTCGATGGATTATCAGGGAAGTTGGGACAAACATAATTATTTGGATGAGTTTTCTTATAATAACAGTTTTCATTCCAGCATACAGATGGCACCATTTGAGGCATTATATGGCAAGATATGTCGAACTCCAGGTGTTTGGGATGAATTGGGTGAAAGGAAGCTGATGGGACCAGAATTGGTAGATGTGTTGGCAGAAAAAGTTCGGCCGATACAAAAACACATGAGAACAGCTCAGAGTTGGCAGAAAAGTTATGCGGACAAAAGGATGAAGGATCTCTCTTTTGAGGTAAGAGATCATGTCTTCCTCAATGTTTCACCATGGAAGAGTGTGATGCGATTTGGTAAGAAAATATACCTGATTGCAAGGTTCATTGGACCATATGATATTCTGGAGAGAGTTGGATCAGTTGCATACCAAGTGACTTTACCTCTGAGTTTATCTTAGGTACACAATGTTTTTCATGTCTCAATGTTACGAAAGTACATGCCTGATCCATCTCATGTTTGGAGTCCACTGGTAGTTCAGCTAGAAGAGAATATATTGTATGAGGAACAACTAGTCTAGATTTTTGACCATAGGGAGCATGTATTTCGGAATAACTAGATTCATCAAGTAAAGGTTTTATTGAAAACCCACATGATTGAAGAGGCAACATGGGAATCTGAAAATGCAATGAGGGAGAAATACCCACATTTATTCGATAAGTAAATAAATTGCGGGGACACAATTTTCTAATGGGGGAAGGATGTAACATCCCATGTAAGTAAAGAATTATGGATTTTCAAATCTATGTATATTTATGAATTAAATAGTGTTTTAGAGGCTTAAAATGAGAATACATCCCATCTTAATCATAAAATAGTCTAATATTTTTTAAAAGAACATTTTACCGCCTTTTGATGGAAAATACTTTATTAAATAAAATTATTGAAACTTTTATAAGCTCAATTTTTCAAAATAAACTTATTCTTTAGGATTGGGACCTTGAAATTTACTTTTGATAAATTTTTGGTATTATTCTGATAATGTTCATTTTTTAATGAATAGTGAAAAATACTGCATTTTACATCAAAACTTCTTTTTCATCTAATTTAATTATATGGATAGATTGTAATTTTAATTTGTTTTAATGTTTAATTAGAATATATTTTTACCATTTAATCCAATTTGGTCATTAAAATTAATTTCACTCTATAATTGGGCATAACCAAGTGTAAAACCTTTGATAGATATTGTTTCTAAAAAACCCGCTATTTGTTTTGACAAAGAGAATTATTTTGAAATTAATTACTACAATTTATATGTTTGGAATTTGGTAAATTGGATTCCATATTTGGAATCATATGGTACAAATTATTTAGTTAATACTTTTTTTGGACATTGTGAATAGTAACGATGGTAATTATCTTAAATTATCTTGATTAATTAGTAATCAGGTAGTTAAGGGTAATAAAATTACATCCTAAATATATAAAATGACCCCATAATGTGCCAAATGCTATTGGATGTGTCATGGCAGACCATGGGATGCCTTGTGCGAACATTGGGAACCCATGGAATCACTTTAGAGTGATAGTGACCTTTTAATATATTATTATATTTAAATGAAAGTATAACCAAAGTATATATCACCCAAATAAAAAAATTTAGTTTTGTCTGTGTAAATGATATTTGAGAATATAAATACTCAGTGGATAGCTAAAACTATTTCCTAAATCATAGTATTATTTTATAATTTTAATACATTAAATAAATTATTTTATTTATGAGACCAGGATGTTGCAGTGATTACCTCATTAATGAACGATTTAACTAAAATGACAATATAATGTAAAATATAAGACAAAAACATGTCAAAAGCATATTTTATCAGTGTAATTAGAACCCTTATCACCTTATCCTAGAAATATATAATTTTGGGACCTTTAAAATTCAAAAATCATTTTATAATAAAGTAACATTTAAAGACTTTCCAAGTGTGCCCCTCATCCCTCTTATAAAAGGCCCCCCACCTCTATCCCCTTTCCCACACCTCTCAAGCCATTGGCTCGACCAAAACTAGATAATTTATCTCTGAACATCCCTATCTTCATCATATAAGCCTTACCTTAGGCATAAGTCTCTTCAAGAAACCCGCTTGGTTCAAACAGAGGGGAGTTACCCAATTTAAAGGTAATGTCTTCTATTATGTCATTTTGCATTATTTTGATTCTCCAACACCCTAAATACTTTTTATTATGAAATTTTGTTACAAAACCAGTATATTCATTATACTAGGATGTTGTTATGATATGTATTTTATTTACACTTACAGACACTCCCGTATAATGGTTAAAGAACATACGGTTTCTGAGGATAGAGAATTACTTCCTCACGGAACGATGATTGTTCAATATTATTTTAACACTTTTAATGGTGTCCATTAAAATGTCACACTATTTATATATGATATATATTATTTATATGTTTTCATTATGATTCTGTATTTTTCATTTTTGCCATACCTTTTTGGTTTCCATTATGGGTAAACGCGATAATATCATTTGAGAAAATGCGGATTACCGCCACCTCAAAGTGATTTGATTCGTTAGTTAAATATGTGGGATGTATAAAGGATGGAGTTAACGATATTATATATGATATTATACTGGAATTATGATATACCTTTATGTAATTATTATTTCATTCAATTAAATATGAAATAGAAATGAAAGTAGCGTTCATGCATACATACGGCTTACCGTCTCCCTGAACGGTGCATTTAATTCCTTACCTCTAAATGTTATGTAATATTATAAATTCATGTATATACTATATATATATGATATATAGTATATCTAACTCATGAATATAATTCTGGATATAATGGATATTTTACCACTTGAACAATTTGTAATTATAAGAAGTTTATTTTTGGCTCAAGTAACAATGATCGACAAAACGACAGTTATTAACTTAAATAATTACATAATGTTCATAACATGGTAATAAGTGATATAAAAGGAATAGTGAATTTTGGAAAGGTTCTTAATAATGTAGAAATTAATTGTAGTTTATTATTCAGGAGATTAAAGAACTATTGAGTGAAGTCGGATATGAGGTAAGGGACTTCGTCTCAATGTCCTTTCATTGAGGCATATTTTGTTTTATACACAACTTTCATTTATACGGTGTATAAACCCCATTCACTTTTACTCAAAAGGAATCCGTTTATAAGAATCATTTAACTAAATGACAAAAAGGAATTTTTTTGTCTTACGTATGCGGCGACAATGACTTCTCTGCTGTCGTGACAATTATTTGAGTTTCCGCTTCCTCTACAAGCCATAACTTTTTTTAGAATGAAAAATAAATACCACGTTTTAATTTTCTTTTATTTTGGTATTGAAAATTTAATTGATAATGTTTTTACTATATAAATGTGTTTTTTATATATTTTGATGAAATGTGGTAATTTTAATTTTCAATTATACATGTTTTATGTGATACGATTATGTTATTGTTCTTGGGAATTATTTATGAAAACGATTGGTTCTGTGATAAACTAAGGGTGGGTGAGCCTGTGATAGCTCTCCAATGCATTGGGTATTCCAAAGGGGTTAAACCCTAAGGTTTCTCTGAAGATATTTATAGAATATACTGTGATGGGAATTCCAAATGTAACTCTGAGGGTTACTCCCTACGTAAAAATGATATGAATGCCTCAAGTTACCTTTGTGTCTTATGATTTCTATGAGTTATTCATGAATCATATGATTTTATTAGGTATGTTAAAGTGAATATATTTTATGAGTAAATTATGATTTCATTGATCATTATGTATACATGGACTAATGTTTTCATTCCGTAATTTTATATCCCTTACTAAGCTTTTTATGCTACTCCCATGTTTTTGAAATGTTTTTCACAGGTCAAGGGAAAAGTACATGATGTGGTGATAGTGTCGATGAAGATTAAAGAAAGAATCCATGTTTTATTTTAAACATATTTCCTTTCATGGGAAAAATGAATATTGCCTTTTATGTAACTGCCTTGTTTAAATGCTAAATGTAATGCATGATTTATGATCTAATTATATAAAGCTCTAAACCTGAAAAGATCCTTAATGTGTATTCTTGAAATAACACAAGATTATGCAATTTTTAAGGCTGAGGCCTTATATTATTTTTTGAAAAACTATCTTTAACAAAGAAAACCATTTGAAAACCAATTTCATATAAAATACATTGAATACTATTATAGAATTACCAAAGTCATATTGAAAAACAAATTCTTGAAAAAAGATTATATAGTCCTAAAAGCATTTTGAAAATAATTTTATATAAAAATACACTGAAAACTAATAAAAGAAACTTTAAAATATATAAATTTCATTATATTAAAATAATATTTTGAAAACATATATAGGATTTTTTGAAAATAGTTTAAAACAATTTTAATACATAAACAAAATTTAAAGAAATATCCTTTGAAAACCAATTTAAATGTAATTAATTTAATGAATATTAGAATAAAAATTAGTGTTATTAAAAAATAGGTTGACAAAATTTTCTTGATATCTTCAAGGTAAATATATTCACAACATTAGGTACATATTTATGAGATTACAATTCCTTTTCATAGTAAAAAGGTTAGAAAAGTCCATCGACAAGAAATTGACAAGAATATTCTATTTTAAAACCAATTTTTAAGAAGGAAAAACATGGGTAAAAATTTATTTTAAATATCATAGTATAATTTTAGAATACTTTTGAATTTATTTTTAAAAAAATTATTTTGAAGGAACATAGATTTCAGACCAAAGATAGATGTAAAGTCGTACATTCATAAAAAATCATTCTTGACCATCCTATGTACCAATGAGTGAAAAATTGTACCATTATGTGGATAAAACATGAATAACTAGGGGATATGAAAACTCATGAAATTTATTGATAGATATGTCAAAATATTTAATCAACAGGAACATAATCATAAATAATCGTGATAAACTGTGAGATTATAACTACAAATCGTTACCAATTTGAAATCATTGAATCATAAAATGATGGAAAGAAAAAATTACTAAAAGCTGAAAATATAATTAATTTTATTCATGGTATAATATTTCAAATGTAATATATACATCTCATATACTTATTTAGGTTCATAACATGGAATGTGTCTCAAATAAGCTAAATTGTGATGAAATTTCATTACCAATTTGTTAACATTTTAAATGTAAACATTGTGAAACGAATATCTGAAAATGGATTTTTCAATAAATATAATTTTTTTATAATAATAAACAAGTAGATCCTTTTTCATTATACACACCACCCAAATGCAATGAATGGTGAATAAGGCATCAATCTCACAAAAGTAAAATGTGAGATGAAATTTCCTTACCATATGACTTCAATCTTTTTACATTAACACATACATCATGTATAATAATTATAATTTTATTATAAATACTTAATATAACCATATTATAATACTTAACACCATATATTATATTACAATGAAATTATATAACCTACATTTTAATAATTAATTTTTAAGGTTTCACGTTGGGTAATATTCACACTGTGTTTTGCATGTGTCTTAATTTGTTATATTTTTAATCCTCAATCTTATTACATGATTTATAAAAAGAAAAAAATGTTATAAATATCATTTATAATTAGTATATATGTATGTATTATAATTTATATAATATATAAATATGAAATGGCTTACACAGTTCATGGAGATGGTAGGCCGTACGTACAGATGAACGATCTTTCAATAATTTTTCTAATATTTAAAGAAATAAACTAAATGATATATATATATATATATATATATATAATTTTATTAAATAGAATTATTTTTTCATATTTATCATATATATTCACTAAACCTATCCTTAATTTATTTCATGTAGTGTGGGATTAAATCACATCGCATTGAGGGGTTGGAAGTTCACACTTCACATAAGAAATTATCATATTTACAAAAAAATAAAAGATGGAGGTACGACTTTTATAATAAATAATTAAGTATAAATAATTAATTAATATCATATATATCATATAAAAATTTATTTCACATCCTAATTATCTACCATGTGAGGTGGTAAATATAAGATGAACAACATCATTTAATGTGGTGGCAGTTCGCTATACACAAGAATGGTATGTCTGTAATCCATTAGGTGAATATATCTATAAGTGAGGACAAAACAATAATAATAAAGAAATTTTTATAATGAAGATACTAATGTTGTTTTAATAACATGGAAAAAGAATAATTTAGGTGGTGTGGAATGAAAATAATTGAAAGGTGTTTGAGGAATGATGTTACCTCATTATTGACTAACTCCAGTTGGATTTCACCAAAGGGCATCCTTAGTATGATTTATTCCCAAAGGGAGGCTTAAAAAAGTAAGGAAGGGGTTTTTTATGTTATTTGGGTAGATCATGTTTAATAATAAGTGCGTTGATAGGTGTAAATAATGGTGGGTGGTTGTGCGATTTTTTAGGGGAGGTAAAGGACATTGTTTGTATTTTGTGAAAAGAATTGTGTGTCCCCAAAGTATTACATGTTCCAAAAGTTTCCAAATAGACCATTATGTAATCATGGAGGTTGATTATATGAAATATGGAAATAATATATCTTTTTAAAGGTGTATAAGTCATTTTACTCATTAACATAAATGTTTAGTCTCTTGTTAATATATTTTTTACCTTAATCACTTTGACTAATTTTAATAACTATTACTAGTATGTTTGGTCAAAAATTAAGTTGATATTGTTTGACTATAAATATAATACTATTAAAACCATGTATTTTTATTTTTTAAAATTTATTTCAATTAATCTGAAAAATGAAGTTTATTTAAAATCTCATAGACGTTGTGAGAAAGTGGGGTTTTAATATTAAGATATTCAAATTCTCATTGATATTTTATATCAAAGATAAATTTAATAATTTTTAAAATGACATGAAATTTATTAATATATATATAATTTATATATTTTTTACTTTAAATGAAGAATATATAATAATTTATATATATAAATAAATTGGACGAAAAATAGTATTAATTTAAAAATTAGTAATTTCACTATTCATGATATAATGATGATTCTTAGAAAAATTTGAATAAATATCCATGGAATAATAATGTAATTTTTTATTTAGAAATAATTTTTATTTTATAAAATTAATTCTCTTAAATTTTCTTGAAATAATTTAATCATTTCGTAGATAAGTACATAAAAATTAGTTCTTTTACGATAATAGTTTTTTTCATCAAATATATACATTGCCGAAAATTATATTTTATATTATCACCACAATAAATAATATTTGAAAATTTCATATTACTATTCATATTACTAAATATAATATTTAGGATATTATTATCATGTTTCAGTTATTATAATAATAATGGGATTATTTGGATAAACTCAGTGTTGTCTGTAACAAATGAGAAGTCATTTCATATTATAGTACAATCAAAGAGATTGTTTAATGTAGCATAAGTCATGCCAGTGATGTGTGTAATTCAATCAATGTGAATTTTTAATATATTATAATACTATTAAGTGTTGAATGCAGTATAATCTATGTTAGTGTTTTGTGTACTCCCAAACTATCTTAATGTATCATATGATGAATTGGTCACATGGTGTATATTATAGTGAGTGAGTAAATTTTTTCCACTAATATAACACAATAAATTATCAATCAAGCATTAAATGAAAAATATATCTAAAATAATAAATTAATTTGAAAAAAATTCACAAAAACTCATGGTGTGACAGGTTTTATTATCTTAATATCATTTCATTATATTTATTAAATTAATGTTATTATTTAATGAAAAGTACCATATATTTATAGAAGGTAAAGTATGATGTAATAAGAAAGTGATCAATTAATGTGATTAAATATTTTATTAAAAAGAAAATTTTGATATCCTCTTGATAATCCTATGCTAAAATGTTTTGGATGGATAAAACCTGTTGAACATGGAAAAGAATGTTGTGGAGAGACTATAGTAGGTTTTGTTTGACCTAGATTGATAAATATGGTGTGACTAAATGTTGTATGTGGTGTAATTTTATATTAAAGGAAAAGTACATGCCTTGTATTACAAAAAAATATTAAAATATAATTATTTTATTTTCAAAAAAAAATACTTTCAAATGAATAGACATTAATATAAAAACATAATATGGTCAAAATATCATCACCCAACGAAATTTACATAGGATTAATTTCCTTTTTAAACCATATCATTTGGTTTGACTTCTTGGATGACCAATTTTAATCCTAACCACGGTAAATAATTTTAAATATTAAATGGTTATCATTTTACATATAAGTTAAAAAAAATTATAGTAATCCCAAAGGGAACAAATCTCCACTAAATTCTCATATTACATGTCCATGTATAATATTTTTATGATTTCTATAAAATTTAATATCATATAACTTTTCAAAAAATATAATTATTATATTTTTTTGATAATATTGATTTAATGTTAGTTTATTGAAAAAAAATTGGAATTCGAATATGAACATTTCAAACATCACAAATTTTTTATATTGAAATACAAAATTAATTAGAAAAAATTACTTATCAAATTTTTATTATTTATATTAATCTAAATATTATTTCTTTAATTTTTCAATTAATTGAATGAATATTTTGTCACTGTCAGATCATAATTTCAGATAATTGAAAAATAAAATAATTAAAAAAAATTAAAAAGAATTAAATAATTAATTATTCAATGTAAAATATAAAACCAAAACATACCACTTTTTTATCATCACGGAAAACTATAAGAGATAATAAAGTCAATAGAGTGAACATTCTTTTTTCTTTACTAAAAGTAATATCAATGTAGATATAAATGATAAATGGGATGACCTGTCAAATAATTTTAGACATTAAAGAAAATGTCCAAAATACATTCATCCATAGGGATAATTTAAAGTTTTTTATAATTTTTAAAGACATATTTTAATGTTTTAAACCTATTTTAACCTTACTAAGGTAATAAATATTCACCATTGTGATAATTAATAAGGAAAAAAAGTAACCAATTTAACATAATTCTTTCACATGATTATAAATATAGAAATAGTTTTTAATTATAACATTCCCATAATTTTAAGAATTTATTTTAAAAAATCAAACCCCTAAAACACAATAAAATTTATTTTTCCCAAAAAATATTTATTTAAGAGTATATAATTTTTTACATCTAATTCTAATAGAAAACTCAATTAAATGAACATAATTGGATTATTCATAATATAAACGAACTTTATTTACTATTACACCCATAAATAATGAAAAGGGGTATTTCAAATTTATAAATGAAAAGAAACATTAAAAAAACTAATTATCAATTTTCATTAAAAAACAATATTTTAAAAAAATTAACAAAAATTCAATCTATCCTAATTATGAAATTATAATTTCAAATATAAATTTCATTTTTTTAAATATAATTTATAAAAGTGAAATAAATTAATTATATTATCTTCTTCAAATAAGAAAAAACAATTATGAAAAATATATTATTAAAGAATTTAATGAAATAAAAAAATAAGTACATATTTATCAATATAATTGAATCATATATTTTTTTCAATATATTTTTATTCATATAAACACTTCCAACTTAATGGGTTTGGTATAAAATACACTATATTATTGTTTATATAGGCTTGATGTTTCATGTATCAAAATCTATTAATGAAATTTATTTAATTTAAAGAGAAAAATGATATAAAATCTAAAATAATTACTTTTAATCCTAAAAAAGAATTTTTATCAACATTGTATAAATATGATATATAAAACTAAGGATAATTCCCCCTTCTCACATCCTTAAGATCATATATATCTTCATCAAAGTTAGGGTTTCACTAAAAAATATTAACTAGGTGATTTTTCATGCTTCATATTATATTCTCTCTATGATCATGAATATCAAAAATTTACTCCCTATAAGGGATATCTTTCTCGAATGGTATGACCTTTGAGTTTAGGATTTGTGGATAGACATGTTTGTAAATTCCTATTAGAGATACATGGAATGATTTTTTAAAATGAGAGATATTTGGTGGAAGTAGAAAGAAATAATCTACCATCCCAATACAAGATATAATTATGAAGGGGAAAATAAAACATGTTCATAGATTGGTTATTATACATGAATATGAATACAATATTCTATGGAAAATATTTTATAGATACATTCTCACCAAAATAAAAATATAATATCTCACCAAATATCATTAGATTTTTTTTGTAACTATGAGAAGACCATATGTCTTGTTCAATGGATCTGAATGTCTCTTATATATAATTTACTATATTATGTCCCAAAAGTATTTCTTTCTAAAACTTTATTACTGTTCATTAGATTAATAAACTTATTTCGACATAGGTAATAATATGTAGCCATTTGAATACTTGAGTGAAATATTTTTATTTTAAAAAATTCCACAAAACGAGGAGGTCATATGACCAAATTTTAAATACATTGATAAAAATATCAAGATGAATTCTATAATTTTAATGGGACTATCATTAAAAATACATATATGAATATGATATATAGTTTGGAAACACATATTTGTATACTTAGATTTCTTAATACATCACTAGAAAATTGTGGTAATACATAGATCCTGGTCAGATACATTATATCCTGGTTATCCACACAACCTTAAAACTACCTTAATATATATTCATGAATGTTAATTAAGATAAAAATATTCTCTTATATAAATTATTCATGATGAATTTACAAGGTGATCACCATCATCCCAAATATCAATATGGTCTTTTAGTTTTTGGTGGAGTCCAAGGAAAAAAATCCATTGTGATTTTTATGACATCAATTATGGTATGTTTAGTGTTAGTAAACTTCCCTCAGAATCAAATATCATATCCTTAAAGCTATCACATACTAGGAACCAAGGCACATAATCATAAATAAGATATTTCATATTATGCCACAACAAATGAACTTTCAAATCCCTATACATATTGAGAATTTCATGATAATTTGAAAATAATGATCTTTGATCATCATCTAGAATATCATTTTTTCATGGTTGGTATTGATGGGACAGATGCTAATATCTTCAATAATATCATTATAACATGATCATGGTTAATATCATGAAAATTGACCACATTTTTTTTAATTCCACATCTTATACCTACACATTCATAATACACTCATGGATGTGTGGTTAAAGATTATTCTATGAAACATTATATATTTATCATTTACATATTATTTTAATATCTATATTAAAATAATCCTAAAATATTGGATCACATTCCATCATTATCAAGGAAAAAATAGCATGGTATTTCCATATCACAGCATAAGGCTCCCTGTTTTCCTTTCTAGGGTTTTAATGTATTGAGTAATTGTAATCATTGATCAACTAAAACCAAAATAGCTGGTTCATATTAAAATATTTTTGTATTACAATATTCTTTAGGAATTTATTATAATTGTAAATATTTCATTTTTAATCATATAGATAGTTACACAACATCTTCAAGGAATAATTTACTTTAATGAACTCCATGTCTCATGTCAGGTAATTTTTATTATAAATTTTTAATTAAAGAGAGGTATATGCTATCATTATGTAATTTTTCAAGAGAATACATCCAATCACTTCATTGATGCATCGATATAGATAAAAAACTATACATACCCCTGTTTTTCATACTTAAACATTACATTACATTTGTTGAATACATAGAGTATTTTAAAAACTAATTCCCAAAAGTATACTAATCTGGTGCCTTTGTAAACATGGAAACAATAATACATGTACAAAAATGAGATGAATTATCTCACACTAGTTTCTTTTTTTCTATAAACCTTCTTAGACACATAGAAAATAATATATATCTTCCTAACTTGGGGAAGGAATCATAAAAAGGGGTGAGATCAAAAGCTTAATAATGAAAAACAAGGGAAATATATGTTCACAATTATGATCATAAGGGTATGATAAGTTGATCATAAAAAATAAGATCACACCTTGCATATCAAAGATAATATACATGAATAATGGAATAAATCAATTAATTTCAGAAGACATAAATCATATATAAATAAATAACATAATTAATGAATTCAAAATATTGGAATAAAACCTGGAATTATGATAGATTGATAAGAATATGTAATAATTTCCAAAGTATCCCAGGAATCATGTCCATGGCCATCATAGTGGAAAAATTCTATTACATAACTGGGTTCACATCCCATTCTATCCCTATATTTTTTAACCAATTTAACTCTTCATTCCAGCCTGATAATTCTAAATCGAGTTCATTTCTATGTATGTCCCTATTATAATGAAACAAGTTCATTTATCATTACAACCGTGTATGTATCATTACATATAAATATATACCCAATGCATTGGAGGGAGATAAACATCCCAAACATCTTTTAAATTAATCATACATACATGTTCCAAATGAATAATAATGCATCATTTAATCACCCATGAAATTAAATGGAAATCATAAAAAAGTAAACAAATCATAACCGGTTCCAAAAGATATAGGTTTCTTAATTGTTTTTTCAAAATAATAACCTATGAAATCGAAATTTATTTCATAAATACTATAGAATTAATTATATCACACTCATTAATATAATGTGAATGGATCCTTTATATCATTTCCTAGAAGGCAATGAGTAACACATGAAGATGATATCATTGAGAGAATATAATTTTGAAATATACTTCAAATATATTTCATGAGGAAAATATATGTTCTTATTTAAAAATGATTTTAATTATATAAAACCTATTGAAAATGATTTTCTATGAAAATAGCATGAAAACATATATTGAATAATTGAAATATTTTTGAAATCCATTTTACTTAAAAACATAAAAAAATAAGATTCAAAACACTTCAAAAACAATTTTTTGTTTGAAACAACTTTGAATTTTTTTAATGAAATACTGAAAAAATGTGAAAACCATTTATTTTAAAATACATTTAAAACATATAAATAATTCTTCAAAACGTTTTAAGAAAAATTTTACCTATAAACATATGAATAAAGAGTATAAATGTTTTTAAAACCCTTTCATTGAAAATACATTAAGATCCTATAAATAATGCTTGAAAACATTTTGAAAAAAATGTCTCTTTAAATTTTTTATTAAATTATTTTTTCATTAAAATTAATATATAAAAAAATAAAATAATGATTAAAAGAAATGGTCGTGGGTATATCTGTATAGGCTTTATGTGGTAAAAAGATCATTCCTTTTTCATGGTAAAAAGGATATTAAAATACCTTATTCTGAAAGAATCACAAATTTCTCCACGAATACATTGATAAATGAAAAAAAGTATAATAATAAATTTCATGATTATTGGGTAATATTACAATATTATTGGAGACCCTCTATAAGAAAACATGGTTTTGATGGAATATAGATTTCTGAACGAATAGATGGTAAAGTAGATATTTCATAAAAATACATTATACAAGATCTTATGTAATAAATAGTATAAAAATGTACCAATAAATAAATATATATTTAATGAAATTAGTATAAAAAATTCATTAATCTTCTTGAGATATGGGTTTTAGTATTTCATCAATGGAAGCATCAATATAAACAATCCAAAAAAGCGATGAGATTATTTCAAAAAACACTTATAACATGGATACATGGGAGCATACTCTCCATATAAAAAAGGAAATTAAATGAAACTTATAATATCATGAAAATATTATAATTCGGGATATATCATGTAAAATGGATGTATATACACCTTAAAAATATTTTAGGCGCATAACAAAACATTAATCTCAAAGAAGGAAATTTGAGACCAAACTATTTTTACTGAATTGATATCTTTTGAAAGGTAAACCACAATAAATACCAAGGTCCTAGAATGGATATTTAAATACCCCAAAATATAACTAAAATAATCATTTATTTCATCTATGGCCATTATACACACCACACAAAATGAATGAGTGGTGAATAAGGCATGTATGTCACAGAAATTAAATGTGAGATGAAATCCCCATACAATGTGTCTTGACTCTCATCATACCAATTAAAACCTCATATATAATAAATAATAATTTATTATAACTCTATATCAAAAAAATATTCTTACATATAATACCATATAGGGTTTTACTACGAATTTATATTCCCATTTTATGTCAATTCGATTTCGTGGTTCCATTTCAGGTAATATTTGATTTGGTTTTTGCTTGGGTCTTTATTTCTTATATTTTTGGTACATATAATTATATCACGATTCCAATAATGATAAAAATTATTTAAATATAAATTATATTTAGTATATGTTTATTACAATAATCAATATAATATATTTTAATGAAATGTTATACACCATTTCTAGAGATGGTAAGCTATACGTATGCAAGAATGATATCTATGTTTAATTGTCATGTTGAAAGAAAGAAACTAAGCGAAATATATGTATATATATCTCTATTAGAGTATATTTTTTATATAATATTATATATATATATATATAACAATACCATCTTTAATACATTACATGTAGTGTATAAGGAAATCACATCATTTTGAAGGGGTGGTAGTCCCTACTTGCTCAAACTTAATTATCGTATTAACACAAAACGGAATGTATAAAGGAATGTTATAAAAAATAATTAAATAATATAAAATCAATAATATAATGTATATATATATATATATATTTCAATATTTTTTTCTATCATAATGTCCATAATGAGAAGAGGTGAAGGAAAAAATGAACAATCATCGTTCCATGTGGCAGCAGTTCGTTGTACACCTAAACATTACGTTTGTTACCAATTAGATAGATTTTTGTGTAATTTTAGGTCAAAAACAACTGCTAAAAAAGTCATAGTATACTTATTATATTGTTGTTTTTATACAATAATTGAATATTTATAGTTGATGGGGTGGAGAAAAAAAATAAATGAATGATGCTTGAGAGAAGACATTACCTCTTAATTGGGTAACTATTTTTTGTTTTTCCCAAAAGGATTACTAGGATAACTTTATGAAAACGGGGAGGCTTATAAGAGTATGTTAGGGATTTTTATATGTGGAATTGTCATATCTTGGCTGATCATAAGTGGTTTTAGATGTCTTAATAATAGGTAGATGTTCTGACCTTTTATAGGGAAGAGGAAATACACACATGGAATTTTTGAAAACGAGTGAGGTGTTCCCATGTTTTTACATAAAAAAATTCAACTAAAACCTACAATACCTAATAATTTAAGGTTTATGAATGATTAATTTACCAAATATGGGTGCTGTAAATGTTTCTCGGTTGTTTGTTGGTCTTAAATTTATGGTTTAATAATTTATTAACACAATTTTTCTCTAAAAAATTGTAATTAATTTTAATGAAATTCACTAATACTTTTGGTCAATAAAAAAGTTCACATAAATAAACATTATAAATTATTCTTATTAATAATATGAAATTGTTTTTTTATTTTATAATCACATTGGTGGATGAAATTATTTTAAATTTATTCATGTTATCTTGATGAAAATTCGGGGTTTTAATGTAAAAACGTTCAAAAGTTCTCTATGTTTGTATAGATAAGATAAAAGTAAAATGGAAATAAATCACATAAATTAAATTAAGTGATAAAAATATTATCAAATTAATCTTTTCAACTAATTTAAAATATAATTTAACATCATAAATAAATAAGATGAAAAATCTGTTTTGAATTAAAATTTTTTGATTTTCAATATTCATTAAAAAATAAAACATCACATAAGAATAAAAAACATTGAACCTTAAAAAATTTTAATTTTCATATTTAAATTATAATGTATTTTTTAAAATATTATATATATAAAAGTCCCAAAATTTGTATTTTAAATATTATCTCCATTAAATGGCTATAAAAAATGACTAAACAAAAATATTGTTTTTATGCATAAAATTGGGTTTTTTATTATCTTCTTCCGTTAAATTTATTGGAAGATATTCAGAATTATTTGAATCAATATATAACTTATATATTACATGAATATCACAATATAATTATAATTAATCTAATATGTTAGGGTACATCATCTTTGTGTCCATAAAAATAATAATATTTCCCTTTATCTTCAATCACCTTTCATAATAATTTCTAATTAATTTTTAACCTATGAATTCATATTATTTTTTTAAACCATATATTTTCAAAAATTATTTAATAATATTCATAACATATTTTTTACCATATTTTTTAAGTGTTATTATATTATGTAATGACATTTTAATGATATACTATTGTTCGATAAAACTCGATCTTGCGTGTTACACAAGCCATGGAGAAAATTAGTTAGTGAATATAATGAAATATAACCTCAGTGTTCCATTTAAGGAAAGATAAAATTCATGATGAATTTAGTTCATGATCATCTAGGTGTTACATATAACACATTCCGAACATAGTGCTTTAATATAAAATATATTCTGCGATGCATGAAATAAAAAATACAATAAAGGTTAAACTAATTCGAAAAAAAATAATTAAGAAAATAATGGGGGTTACATTATATAACCCATAAAATGAATTTCAGATATCTTTTCAAACATATGATACTTTAAATATTCATTGATATAAACCCTCATCGTAAAAATTAATAATAAAACTTCCCTTGAAAATGAAATATTGGAACCATAATTGTTTTCTAATGTAACATATAACTGGGATTCCACAAAGGATAAGATAGGGTACGGTAAATATAGTACATGGAATAAAATCATAATTATTTATAGGGATTTATTTATTTACTCAATATAAAATAGATAGATAATTACTATACATTTTATGGCCTCAAATTCATAAATTTGTGATTATTTAAAATGCCATCGGGTAAAAAAATTATGGTATTTGGACAACTCATTTTTTTTTGATCGTGATCCTAATATTGAGTAATTATATTATTGACAAAGAATATTTGTTAATATACTTACTTTATGTCCTTCTATAAATAAAATTAAATTCTTTAGTTGTTCGTTTATCTATTTTAATTCATCCATTACTTCAATAAATGGATATAAAAAAATTAACTTTCATACGAGTCATGCTAAGATACACTTTTAGTAGTTCTTGAGGCCCAAAAAAGATTGAAAAGTATAACTATTTTCCTATAACAACTCATTAAATTAAATAGGTTTAATATATTAATATATAATCATTGAATGTAAATATACAATTTTATCATTAATAGTTACTCAAAAATTAATTACACATTAACCTTGACATCATGTAGGCTAGTCGTAGGTGTTAATCCCTTATCATTCTTCGGTCATGGGTTCAATACCCATAGAATTTATAAACATAATTAGTTATCAACCAACATAGATTATGTATTATTCTAAAAGTACACTTATATAATTTCCAAAATAAATTATATTGACATCCATGAGAAAAGGATAATATCTAAATATCCTTTCAACAAAGGATTTCAATATAATATCAGTGCATAAATACATCCTAGGATGTTTGACTTAGTCTTTTAATGAATTGTCAACCATATAACCCAATTCATAGAAGAAAAAACAAAACATTTTAATGAGAGATATAAAATCATCTTAACATTCATTCTACCATATATCACAATGTAGATCTTTGTAATCACATTCCATACATTTGAATATGAGCATCATATGTTCTCTTTAAACATTGTAATAACTGAAATTTAAATATATAGAACAAGAAAACATGCATTCCTACTTATTCTGTAGATTATTGGATATATTCTATAAATCTAAAAAGTTGTAAACATTATCCATGATAACATAAGCTAATTGTCAAAAACTCTTTATTTAGTTCCTTTTTAATCAGTTCTATCCAAATTACTTATCCATAACACACATATCGCCGTCCAAAAAATATAATCATAATATAAGGAAAGTAGTAAGGTTTATCATTGCCTTATAATGTTTTTTACATAGACATCACCTTTCCATTATATAACCTGTCTACTTCATCAGAACAAGTCATTGTGTTCTCGTAAATCCATAGTGAAAAACAAAAACTACAAACATCCATATATAACTCACTATTCACATAATATATTTTTTGTATCCAAAATACAATGAAAAATTATTTTTCGACTTTATCATTAAGAAATTAGCAAGGAAACATTATCTGATTACACAATACACCTTTTCTTCTCCATTTCTACTACAGTATCTTCATCCTCTTGAATGCAACCATTACATTTACCATCTTTTTAATCTTCTTCATGAGATTTTATCTTGGGACATTGAGTTTCCTAATGACTATTTATTAAATATTTGAAACACATAACCTTCAATGATGTCTTAGGGAGTCCAATATTTTGATCACTTTACTATAACATAATTCACTTTCCTAATGACTATTTATTCCATATTTTTATCTGATTACACAATAATGTTTTGCTTCTTATAATGTGGTAATAAAAATTAAATAAATATCATAATTTACAATATCAAAAAATAAGGATGAAACATGGAATTACACTGGGAAACGGTTCCACCTTGTATCTGTTCTCTACATGAACTATATGATCACTTTTCTATCACATATTCTTAACTTCCACTGAGGATTGAAAACAAACACAAAATAGACTCCAATTTGTGCCTAGACCGACCATGGTTCCAACAATATCCCCCTTTTTTTTTAAATGGTAGTGCTTTGGTCAAAGACCATAGCACAATTTATTGATAAACAAAACAGGATTACAAGAGGCGAAAAGATGGGATTTTTTTTACAGTCTCTATCAAGAAGGTAAAATAAATCAGAAGGAATAGAATCCATCCAAGTCATGTGTTGATGGACTCCTTTGTTGGCAAGAGCATCAGCAACAGCATTTGCTTCCCGGTAGGCATGAGTAGCTATATAGTCCATCCCGTGAAGCAAATTCAGACAAATCATCCATCGAGTGGTAAGAGTCCAGGCCAGATTGATGTTGCCATTCCAGATGGCATGAATGATAGTGGTTGAATCACTTTCTATCCAGAGCTTTCTCCAACCTCTTTGGTGCGCAAAATCAACAGCATGAATGACCCCCAACAATATCCCCCTTTGTTTTTGTTGGAAATCACCGGATAAATTAAATAGATCACTATAAGGCCCCACCCTTAAACCTTACTTAATATTGAATTAAATGAATAATTCACATTGTGGATCTTTTCAGGTTTAAATTTTTAGATAATTAGATCATAAATCATGAATTACATTCCACATTTAAACAAAGTGGTTACATAAAAGATAGAATTCGTTTTTTCCCATCAACGGAAACATATTTAATATAAAACATGGATTCTTTCTTGACACTTCCTTGACACTACCATCATATCATGCACCTGTCCCTTGACCTGTGAAAAACATTTCAAAAACATGGGATGAGCATAAAAAGCTCATTAAGGGATATAAAAGTATGAAAAGAAAACATTAGTCAATGTATGATATCATACTTTACTCATAAAACATAAGTATTTTAACATACCTCATCAAATCATGAATAAATCATAGAAATCATTAGGTATAAAGGTAACTTGAGGCATTCATAACATTTTTACGTAGAGACTAACCCTCTTGGTTACGGTTGGAATACCCATCACAGTATATTCCCTAAATCTCTTCGAAGAAACCTTAACATTTAACACCTTAGAGTTACCCAATGAATTGGATAGATATATCGGGCTCACCCACCCTTAGGTTATCACAGAACCAACCGTATTCATAACAATTCCCAAGAACCATATCATAATCGCATCACATCAACCATGTATAAAGGAAACATAACATTTCCACTTTTCAATCAAAAGATATCAATACAACACATTGATATAAAAAAATTATGAAAACCATTTTCAATACCAAAAAAAAGAAAAGTAAAACATGGTATTTATTTTTCATTTAAAAAAAGGTATGGCTTGTAGAGGAAGACGAAACTCAAATAATGGTCACGGTGGTGGAGAAGTTGTTGTCGCCGCATACGTACGACAAAAACAATCACTTTTGTACTTTTGTAAAATGCTTAGAATAAAAAATATTCCATTTGGATAAAAATAAAAGTAAAAGGTGTGTATACACCATATATAAGAAGGTTGTGTATAAAACAAAATATGCCTCAATAAAAAGAGACTGAGACGAAGTCCCATACAAAGATGATATCCTTGGATTAAGGATAAATCAATTAAATAATTATGTGTGACAAACAAATACACAAAATATAAGTGGATATTAAGTGTAAAATTATCATAGGTTATTCACACATATTCATAGAATGACATATTCAAGGAGTACAAGTTTATCCCAAAGAATCAAAATTGGGTTAAGAAGTTCCCTTGCAAAAATTTGACAGCCTTACGACGTCACTTCAAAATTCAGAAAATGAGTCAATGAGAGATAAAAAGGGTATCTCATCACCTGGACATAAAATTTTTATCAATAAGGATATATAATATCAAATCCCAACATAATAGTATGTGAATTAAAAGAAATAAAAAAAATTATTCTTTTAAAAAGAGGAGGGTGAAAGGTTCCCTTACTGACTTGGGTTACTTTCAAAACGTACACCCCATTGAAGAAGGGTCATACAATGAATATGTAAATACCCATAAATGAAATAATATTACAGAATTATTATAATAATGTGAAGTAGATAGACCACTCAAAGGAAATGGTGGAAAATGTAGCATAAATCTCACGGGACTAAAAGTGAGATGAAAAATCTCTTACGAAAACTCGACAGCCTAACGACACCACTGAAAACATCCAAAAATGGATTGATAAGATAAAATAGGGTCTATCATCATATTAAAATAAAATGTATCTAAAGATTAATATAAAAGAACATCCACCATCATAAAAAAGATGAGCTTAAAATAAGTGACATAAAGGAGAGTACTTAAAAAGAAAGAGAGAGGTTAGATCTCCTATGAAAATTCGGCAGCCTAACGACGCCACTCAAAACATCCAAAAAGGATTGATGAGAGAAAACATGGTCTCTCATCATATGAACATAAAATTTACAGTAGTTGTAATATAAAAGAACATCCCAATCATAATAAATATGATCTTAAAAGGAATTACATAAAAGAGTGTACTTAAAAAGAAAGAGAGGGGTAGGATCCCTTACCTCGTGTCCGACATGATTCGATCATTCTTTAATCTCCTAAATAATAAAATTTTGTCAATTTATAATTTCATAATGACCTACTTTAAAGATTATTATTCAGTTAATATCACATATTATAAGGTTATAATAATTGGTTAATAAAGTGAGTTGATATCACATGTTTTTGTCGATGTTCGGTACATTGGTAAAAATCAAACTTGTTGGAAAATAATTCTCCATGGAGTTATAGGTACATCATATCCAGAATAGTATTGATGTTTTAAATATAATATATATCCAGTATATATTCATTTTATACTATTCCCTAGCATTTTGAGATAAAAAATTAAAAGCATCGTTCATGGAGACGGTAGGCCATACGTACGCATGATCACTACTTTCATTTTTTGTCATATTAATGGAATTAAAAAAAAATGAGATATATATATATTTAAATTCCAGAATTATATCCATAATTTAGATGTAATATATTACATACATATCCATTATATATATGTACTTATAATAGTACATAACATTTGGAGATAAGAAATGAAATGTACCGTTCATGGAGATGGTAAGCCGTACGTACGCATGAATGCTACAGTCATTTCTTTTTTTTTGTATTTAATGGAATTAAATAATAATTATATAAAGTTATATTATAATTCCAGTTGTATATCATATGTAATAGCATTAATTATATCCTTTATACATCCCACATATGGCATTAACAAATCAAATCACTTTGAGGGGCGGTAGTCCGCACTTACTAAAATGAAGATATCACGTTTACCCATAATGGAAACCATAAAGGTATACCATAAATTAAAAATAAAGAAGCTTAATGAAAATATTAAAATATTATATATCATATATAAATATAGTGACATCTTAATGTCCACCTTTGAAGGTGTTAAAATAATATTGAACAATCATCGTTTCGTGAGGCAGTAATTCGCCATCCACAAAAACAGTGTGTTCATTAACCATTAGAAAGAGGTGTGTGAAAGTGTAGCTGTAATCCTTCTTATATCAACATCCTAGTATATTTAAGATACCGTTTTTTGTACAAAAAAAAGTAATAAAAAGAGTTTAGGGGTTTGGAGAAGAAAAATAAAACAAAATAACACAAGGGAAGACATTATCTTTAAATCAGGTAACTCTCTTTGATATGAGCTCAAAGGCTTCCTTGGAAAGGATTATGCCCAATGTGAGGCTTCAAAGATGAAGATAGGGATGTGGAGATATGAAATGGTCAGGGTTTGGCTGAGCCAAAGTCTTGGGAGGTGTGTGTAAGGTGGTAGATGTGGGGACCTTTTATAAGAGGAGAGGAGGGGTACTCTTGGAATGTTATAAAATACTACTTTATTATAAAATGATTTTCGGATTTAAAAGGTCCCAAAAAGATATATTTCTAGTATAAGGTGATAGTTTTTCTAAATCCACCCATACAATAGGTTTGTGACAAGTTTAAGACTTAGATTTCACCCTATCTTCTCATTTTATTTAAATTGTTCATTTATGAGGTAATCACTGCATCATCACAATGTCATATATAAATTAATTTATTTAATGTCTAAAAATTACAAAAAAAATATCATGATGTATGAAATCATTTTATATTTATAATTAATATTTATAGTCAAATATATGACTTATATAACCCTATGAAAAAATTGTTTTAGTAAAACAACACATGTTTGTGACATTTTAATTTTAACTTTAAATAAAAAGGTATTTATGTCATTTTCCAACCAAAGTGGCTCCATGGGGTCCCAAAGTTGACCCATGGATTGTATTGGTCGTCCATAGCTCATATAATGAGTGTAGGACATGTGTCTAGGTCATTTCACATTATTAAAACATTATTTTTATCTTAAACTACACTAATAACCTCTAATCGCGATTAAAACTTAAAAGTTACTATTCCCCAAAAAAATTATTTTAATCCCATTGAACCACATTTTACTTCTTAATTACAACCATGTATGTGGGATTTTTGAAATTCAAAACACAGAGGTGGTAAAATTTCATTTAAACGAAAAATCATCTTTTTAAGTACCATTTAGTGGTTTCACTATTCATCAAAAATTGATGTTTTCCAGAAAAATACCAAAAATTTACCCTAAGCTATATTTGATATTATGAATTCAAAAATGATTTATATTTTACAAAATTCAAAACATATAAGTTACATTAATTAATTTAATAATTAATTCCCGCTATCAGAGCAAATAGCGTGTTTTAATGAAACAATAAGTATCAAAAGATTGACACTAGTTGAAGTCCAATTTCAAGATTAAATTAATTTCTACGACCACTATTGGATTAAATGGTAAAAATATATTCTAATTTCACATAAAAACCAATTCAAAAGATAATCTAATAATATAAATAAATTAGATTAAAAAGTGGTTTTGAATTAAAATACAACATTTTTCACTATTCATTAAAAAACGAACTTTATCAGAAAAATACCAAAAATTTACACAAAGTAAATTTTGATGTCCCGATTCTAAAGTACAATTTTATTTTGTCAAATATAACACATAAAATTGTCAAAAATTGGATTTAAAAGAGGTTCTCCATCAATATGCAGTTAATCGACCTTTTAAAGTCTATTAGAATGTTTATGCTTAAAATTGGATTCATTCGCATTTTTAATCCTCTATCATTTATTGTAAAAAGTAAAAAATATTTGAAAAACATATATAATAATTTTGTATCTAGTCTTGTTCATTCTCTCTATTACAATAGCTAGGCATTAACTTCCATTTAAAATAATATTATTTTATTATTAGAGTGTAACGTAATATTCCCAAGAAACTCATTGTTGCGTCTTGGGTACACCATCGAGAATAGTGTCCCCTTTAAAGTATTATTAACATTTTATTCACAAATATGGATAAATCTGAAAATTTCATATTATTTATTTACCTGGGGTGTTACATCCTTCCCCCCTTTTGGGAATTGCATCCTCGCAATTTTAAAATTGGGCTTGGAAACATCATTGGAAATCCCACATCGGAACAAGAGTCAGTAAAACAATCACTTTCAAATAATGAAAGAGAAGTACAAAGGTCACCCGAGTTATCCCATACTAGGATTCAATGTAAGAAAATATGGACATGGAGGAAAAAAACAAAGGGTCATGTTCTGATGGAGAGTGATAGTAAACATGTCTAGGAGAAATTTAACCATAAGAAAATCACAAACATGTGATGGGTTAAACAGTATTCGATTCCCCAGTAGGAAAAGTTAACAGAAAACATTTTTGTTTTAAGTTACTCTTAATTGAGGAATTTATTTTTGAGCTTAACTAAATCATAATGAAACATACATACTTGTCACGTAGACTTTCAACTTTTACTAGATTCCTTAATCAAACTCATATTTTCTCCAAAAGACATGTATTTATGAAGACTTGTTCTCATTAATAGTACTATAATCAACTTCTTGAGAGTTACCTAATCCACAAAAGAGAACTATATATTTCCCATGTCTTTAGAAAAAATTCAAAACCAAAATTGTTAGTATGATATCAGATAATCCACAAAAGTATAATCTTTTATAAAAAGAAAATCTATTCTTAATCTCCAAAATTTTTCCAAAAAAACCCAAAGTTCAACGTAGACCATTCGATAAACATATTTCCATAAAATTATTCAAAGTAAACCAAACTAAGATTGAAATCAAAATATATGAAGGATTTAATCACATAGTCTTCCAAGGTTCAAATTAACTTTTATCTCGAAATAACACCAGTTGCTCATAAATTATCATATTGAAATGTAATTAACCTAATCACATAACCTCCATGATAGGTTTATCATTTACATAGATAACCAAAAACAAACTTACTCTTGATTCCGAAAATCATCTATCTAAAAATAATTAGTCAAACTAACCAGGGACTTCACAAAGTCCAGTGGTAGGCGATAAATACCAGCCACACTTTGGTTGTGGGTTCGATTCCCGCAGCTTTGTCCGACGCGACGGGTTGTCACACGGTCTGCGTGTAGTCCTATTTCCAAAACTATATAATTCTTAAAACATTCCCCAAAACGAGATAAAATCTTAAAAAATAATCATAACATATTTTATCTTCAATTTTACCTCATTCCTTTCATTTTCCATCATAATATATAATAACCCATAATTTATTCAAAAGTAAGGATCATATAAACCCTAATGGTTACCTTCATAATTATTACCTGAACATCCAAATCTATTGGTAAACTCGTACATGATGCATTACAGAACATACCAAGGTACAAGTGATTGATCATGACTCCTTGATAGTTGGTTTAGAACGACCATGAGTTTCCTCATTGAATCCCCCATTTCATCCAGTCTCTTAATCAGAGAACCACCACTGTTTCCATCAAACCTATTGTCACTTTGGTGCCTGCTAGATCCATCCATTCACTAAAAAGAGAAATTTCAGTGTGAGTATATCAATAAAACCATCATGTACTAATGAGGAAGATACACACTACGATATACTTACTCATTCACATTATCTAAAACTAGGACTCTTTCTCAAATTCTAACCATTATGGTAATGTCACTTATGCCTAGAGAATACCCTAACCTCTAAAGTTATCTAAACCGACCTCTGATACCAAATATAAGGCCCCAGACATAAACATTACTTAATATTTAGTTAAATGAATAATTCACATTGAGGATCTTTTTAAGTTTAGAGGTTTAGAGAATTAGATCATAAATCATGAATTATATTCCACATTTAAACAAAGTGGTTACATAAAAGATAGATTTTGTTTTTTCTAATCAACGGAAACTTATTTAAAATAAAACATGGACTCATTCTTGACACTTCCTTGACACTATCATCATATCATGCACTTTTCCCTTGACCTATGAAGAAAATTTCAGAAACATGGGATGAGCATAAAAATCTCAGTAAGGGATATAAAAGTGTGAAAAGAAAACATTAGTCCATGTATGAAATCATACATTACTCATAAAACATAGGCATTCTTACATACCTCATCAAATCATGAATAAATCATAGAAATCATAAATCATAATGGTAACTTGAGGCATTCATAACATTCTTACTTAGGGAGTAACCCTGTTGGTTACATTTGGAATACCCATCATGGAGACGGTAAGCTGTACGTACGCATGAACGCTACTTTCATTTCTTTTTTTTTTGTATTTAATGGAATAAAATAATAATTATATAAAGGTATATTATAATTCCAGTAGGATATCATATGTAATACCATTAATTACATCCCTTATATGTCCCACATATGGCATTAACAAATTAAATCACTTTGAGGGGGCGGTAGTCCACACTTCCTAAAATGAAGATATCCCGTTTACCCATAAGGGAAACCATAAAGGTATGCCATAAATGAAAAATATAGAATCTGAAGGAAAACATAAAAATATTATATATCATATATAAATATAGTGACATCTTAATGGCCACCTTTGAAGGTGTTAAAATAATATTGAACAATCATCGTTTTGTGAGGCAGTAATTCACCATCCACAGAAACAGTATATTCTTTAACCATTAGACGAAGGTGTGTGAAAGTGTAACTCGAATCCATATTATAACAACATCCTAGTAAATTTATTATAATGTTGTTGTTACAAAAAAAGTAATAAAAAGAGTTTAGGGGTTTGGATAAGAAAAAATAAAACAAAAGAACACAAGGGAATATATTACCATTAAATAAGGTAACTCTCTTTGATTTGAGCTCAAAGGCTTCCATGGAAAGGATTCTGCCCAAAGTGAGGATTCAATGATAAGGAGAGGGATGTTTGAAGATGAAATGGGCAGGCGTTGGCCGATCCAAAGGCTTGAGAGGTATGTGTAAGGTGGTATATGTGGGGGCTTTTTATAAGAAGAGAGGAGGGGCACTCTTGGAAAGTTATAAAATAAAACTTTATTATAAAATGATTTTCAGATATAAAAGGTCCCAAAAAGATATATTTCGAGGATAAGGTGATAAGGTTTCGAACTCCACCCATAAAATAGTTTTTTGACAAGTGGAAGACTTATATTTCACCCTATCTTCTCATTTTATTTAAATCGTTCATTTATGAGGTAATCATTGCATCATCATGGTGTCATAAATAAATTAATTTATTTAATGTTTAAAAATTATAAAAAAAAAATCATGATGTAGAAAATATTTTTATATTTCTAATTAATATTTATAGTCAAATATATGACTTATATAACCCCATGTAAAAATTGTTTTAGTAAAATAACACATGTTTGTGACATTTTAATTTTAACTTTAAATAAAAAGGTATTTATGTCATTTTACAACAAAAGTGGCTCCATGGGGTCCCCATATTGACCCATGTATTGTATTGGTCGTCCATGACTCATTAAATGAGGGTAGGACATGTTTCTAGGTCATTTCATATTATTAAAACATTATTTTAACATAAACTACACTAATTACCTATAATCGCGATTAAAACATAAAAGTTACTATTCACCAAAAAAAATTATTTTAATCCCATAGAACCACATTTTACTTATTAATGAAAACCATGTATGTCAGATTTTTTAAATTCAAAACACAGAGGTGGTAAAATTTCATTTAAACGAAAAATCAGTTTTTTAAGTACCACTTAGTG
Organism: Viscum album; assembly: GCA_963277665.1. NCBI lineage: Eukaryota > Viridiplantae > Streptophyta > Magnoliopsida > Santalales > Viscaceae > Viscum > Viscum album. The sequence goes on from OY728141.1 coordinate 1,304,845,405, forward strand.
GTTTCACAATTCATCAAAAATTGATGTTTTCCAGAAAAATACCAAAAATTCACCCTAAGATATATTGATATTCTGAATTCAAAAATGATTTCTATTTTAAAAAATTCAAAAAATATTTGTAACATTAATTAATTTAATAATTAATTCCCACTGTCAGAGCAAATAGCGTGTTTTTATGAAACAATAAGTATCAAAAGATTGACACTAGTTTAAGTCCAATTTCAAGATAAAATTAATTCCAACGGCCACTATTGGATTAAATGGTAAATATATATTCTAATTTCACTTTAAAACCAATTCCAAAGATAGTATAATCATATAAATAAATTAGATTAAAATGAGGTTTTGAATTAAAATAATACAGTTTTAACTATTCATTGAAAAAATGAACTTTATCGGAAAAATACCAAAAATTTACACAAAGTAAATTTTGATGTCCCGATTCTAAAGAAGAATTTTATTTTGTCAAATATAACTTATAAAATTGTCAAAAATTGGATTTAAAAGAGGTTTTCCATCAATAGTCGGTTAATCGACCTTTTAAATAATATTAGAATGTTTACGCTTAACATTGGATTCATTCGCATTTTTAATCCTCTAACATTTATTGTAAAAAGTAAAAATATCTGAAAAACATATATAATCATTTTATAGTTAGTTTTGTTCATTCATACCGTTACAACTGCTAGGCGTTAACTACCATTTAAAATAATATTATTTTATTATTAGAGTGCAACGTAAGATTCCCCAGAAACTCGTTGTTGCATATTGGGTACGCCATCGATCATAGCGTCCCCTTTAATGTAATATTAATATCTAATTCACAAATATGGATAAATTTGAAAATGTCATATTCTTTATTTACTTGGGGTGTTACAATCACCATCTAAATAACGCAGGAATAAAATCATTCATCAGTCTAAGTCTACGCGAGCAGTTCTCGATGTAGAAAACAAGAGGGGAAGCGTGAATTGAGATCCCATGTTTTGGAATGACCACTGACTCCCTCATTCACATCATGTATGCCTGAATTTATATGAATTTATTCCTTCCTCCCCCTTTGACAATAAGCCCAATGACTGGTAATTTGATCATTGCACAACTCAAAACCTACACCCCCTAGATAGTATCTCCCCCGCAAACCTATATCATATCCATAAACAGATAAAATTAGTTATCAGAAACGGGGAGAGGGGAACTGTGTAAATTCTTTATGCACTGGGAGGTGGCTGAACACCGAGGATCAACTGATGTTTTTCAAACACAGCTGCTGATAGTGGCTTCGTTAGGATATCAACCACTTGCTCATCAGTTCCCACATGATCCATTCTAATCACCCCTTTCTCCACTTTTTCTTTGATAAAGTGATACCTGATTTCAATATGTTTTGTATGAGAATGCTGAACAGGATTCTTCGTAAGATCAATTGCACTCTTGTTATCACAGTAAATCACCTTTGGTTGCTTTACGTCATCTCCAATATCTGTTAACTGTTTTGTTATCCATAGCAGTTGAGTGCATGCCTTTGTGGTGGATATATACTCAACTTCAGAAATATTAAGTGAAGTACATTCTTGTTTCTTGCTCAACCAGCCAATACATTTCTGCCCAATATAGAAGGCTCCACCACTGGTGGACTTTCTGTCTACTACATCACCGGCCCAGTCAACATCAAAAAATGTTGATAATTAACTGTCCCCACCGACATCAAAATATAACCCAAGTATTTGTGTACCTTGAATGTACCTCATGATTCATTTGAATGTTGCCATATGTTCCTCCTTTGGAGTACTCTGAAAGAGGGCCGCAAGACATGTGGAAAAAACAATATCTGTCCATGTCACTGCCAGGTACAGTAGGCTCCCAATGATCCTCCTGTATAAAGTGGGATCAACGGATGCCCCATATTCATGCTTTCCAAGTTTAGTTCCAACTGCAATCAGAGTTTAAATTTGTTTGGAGTCTTGCATAAATAATTTATTCAGCAGCTCTCTTGCATACTTTTCCTGAGAAATGAAAGTGTATTCCTTCTTTTGAATCACTTGATGCTCCAAGAAATATGTGAGCTCCCCAATCATAGACATTTCAAATTCTGATTTCATGTGATTGTAAAATTCTTCCACTGATTCCTTCCTGCTACCACCAAATATGATATCATCAATGTAGTCTAGAACCTTGAATTGATCTTTTTCCGAATTATTCACATAGAGATTGTGATCTACTCCTCCTATTTTGAATTCCAACTTCTTGAGATATGAATCCAGCCGCGAGTACCTTGCCCATGGTGCCTACTTCAAACCATATAGAGCTTTATTCAGTTTGAAGACATTTGTTTCATCATTAGTGAGAACAAAACCCAGAGGTTGTTCAATGTATACTTCTTCTCTGAGTATACTATTTAAGAATGTTGTCTTGACATTAGTTTGATATACTTTATGTCCTCTTTGGAGTGCCATGGCAAGGAAAAGCCTAATTGAATGTAGTCTAGACACTTGAGCAAAGGTTTCTTTAACATCAATGACTTCAATCTAAGAGTATCCTTTATATACAAGTTGTACCTTGTTTCTAATGACACTTCCATGTTCATCAAACTTATTCTTGAAGATCAATTTGGTGTCAATCACATTGGGACCATTGGGTCTCTGGACAAGACCCCACGTCTGATTCTTGTCAATCTGATCTAATTCTTCAATCATGGATTTCACCCATGATTCATCATTTGTAGCTTGATCAAATGTGGATGGAACCATAACTGATAGAAATGCATATTTTGTGTTGTTTCTCATCCTTCATGTTCGAGTGGGTGCACTCCTATCCCTAATTATATTGGATGGATCAATCTCAGTTCTTTGATTTTTCCTGTGATGTTCAGTTACATTCTCTTCAGCCACAGTTTCTTCTTCTGAGTCAGCATCATGATGTGACTGTTGAGTGTTTTTTAGAACTTCCTCTATTTCTATAATTATATTTTGTCCATGTTCAGTTTCTTCCTCACGTTCTATTACATCAGCATATGATTTCCTTGAAGCATTTGTGGTTTTCTCTTCAATAATATTAACATCACTACTTTCCAAAATTCATCCTAAACGCTTATTGAAACATTTTTAGGCTTTTCTATTCATTGAATAACTGAATAAAATTACTTCATCTTCTTTGTTGCTATACTACCCTTGATTTCCTTCTTTGTTCCTAATGAAACATTTACTTCCAAAGACATGAAAGTATTTTATAGAGGGCTTCCTTCCATGCCACAATTCATATGGTGTCTTCGTCTCACCCATATAAATTCCTCTTCGATTCTGAATATACACTGCATCTTGAACAACCTCTTTCCAGTAATGTCATGGAATACGACTCTCAATTAGCAGAGTTCATGCCATGGTGTTCACCTGTCGATTCCTACATTCAACAAGTCAATTTTGTTGTCGAGTTCTCACAACAACTACCTCATGTTGTATCCCATGCTTCTCTAGATAATTTTAAAATTCAATGGATGTGTATTCTCCTCCATTGACAGATCGCAACACTTTTATTGTTTGTCCAATATCATTCTATATGATTCGCCGATATGTTTTCATGTAGTCAATGACTTGTCATTTCCTGTGAATGCCCATCACACAGACCATTCTACTATAATCATCTATGAAAAGGATAAATTTCCATTTTCCATGAGTTCCAGCACAATTTATCAGGCCACAATCATATTTATGAATCAGATCATGAAGGTGAGATTCCCTTTTCTTCTATGGACCAATATGAACTGCAGACCACCTTCCCACGAATGCAAGCATCACAAGACATTTCACGCTCATGATTCAGGTTGGCAATGTCCATGAAAATTCTCAATTTTGATATTTTCTCCATGTCTTGCTGATTGATGTGTCCCAGTCTCCAATGCCACAAATTATTTTCCTCTTCAACAATCATGTAAAAGACATTTTCTTCACTATCATCCTGATACAAGTTTCCTTCTGTTCTGCATCCCTTCATAAGTGAATTGCATGTCTTTCCCTTGATGATGCAGAATTTTTGATTAAAAGTAACTATAAGTCCCGATTCACAGAGTTGACTCACACTGAGTATATTATGACGTAGGCCATCTACGTAAAGGACTTTAGTATTCTTTAATTCTCCATCATCTAATTCGTTACTTCCACTCACTTTTATTTTCAGAGCTCCATCATTATCAAATCGTACTGTACCATCAACTTGCCTTTTCATATCCGTTAACAGGACGACATTACCTGTCATATGAGATGAACAACCGCTATCGAGAATCCATGTACTATTATTCTTTGTAGCTTTGAGGGCCACCTCTGCAAGGATGGATTTCTCAATCTTTTTACTTTCCTCCCATGAGACAGTTGATTGAGTAGAGAGTATTGATGGACTTTCAATTATTTCATCCACATACCATGGTTCTTCATAGTCGAAATCCTCTTTGAGAGGAGAAAACCTGTTTGAAAGAGTAACATTGTCTTTCTAATGTAACTTGACTTCCCTTGAACTTTGGTATGAGGTGTCCATGTCCCTTCTCTGCCTGCAATTAGCAGCCTTATGACCAAAGTTAGAACAACGAAAACACTATCCATAAAAATTGTTTCTTCTATAAGAATTAGGATATTCATTTGTTCTCCTCTGTTTAACTCCTATATCTTCTCCATTCATATATCTTCTTGCCTCTTTTCAATAATACATGGTATGGCCCAGATAGCCACAGAACTGACACTTCATGAGAAGAAATGTCTTCTCACTTGAATTTCTCCTCATTCCTTCTTCTAGGGGAGAATAATTAGACATCCAGTCATTTATGAATATTTGAGGATAATTTTCAGTTCTCCTTTTAGTTTGGATTGAGGGTTACTTTTTCACCACTTTAGGAAATGTTTCAACATGTTAAAATTTCATCTTATCTTTCTTTTGGATATTTTCACATCCAGTAGTTGATCTCTCAACATCAAAGACAATTCGACTCTTTCCCATGAAAGCGGGTCATTGATCACTAAATATTTTTTTCAACCCCATATGAACCCACTTGGATCTTGCCAGTAATTTTGCATCCAAAAATCATGTAAAATTTATTTTCTTCCTTGATTATTTTGGAATTGTTTTATTCTCAAACTTACTCCTAAGAGTAACAACTTCCTCCTCAAGACCCTCAACAGTGTTGGTTTTTTATTCAATTCTATAGGTGAGGTCATTGATGTCCTTTTCCCGCGCTTCAATTCAAACCTTCAAATCCACTACATCATCATTGATTTCAATTATTTCAGACTGTACCTTCACAAATTCTTCCAGTCATTCAATTTCTGCTTCAAGTTGATCAACGTATTCAGTTTATTCATCTAGAATATATTTCCACTTATTGCAACTATTACATTTAGTTTTAAGCTTACTAACAACATATTTATGTTGCATCTCAGGATCTACACACGTTTTCAACTGTTATTCTCTACCAGTATCTTTTGACTTTTCAACAGTGGCCATCATGGAATCATGGTTCCCTGATTTTGAATTATGGTTCTTCATCACAGAATTCATTATCATAATCTTCTTATTCACATACAAAACACTTCCTTTGCATTTTCTTTCCAGATTTGAAGTCTCGCTTTTTGAAAAACCTTCTCTGAGGCTTCTCGAATCATTCATCTTCACTGTATTCATCATTGATCTTTCTTAGGCACTGAGTTGAAATGTGACCAACTTTTCCGCAATGAAAACATGCGAGTGGTAACTTCCCTTTTTAATTTCCCTTTCCCTTCTAGAACATATTTTCAATTAGAGAAAGAATTTCTATTTCTTCGTCATATTCACCACTACTATCTTTTGAAATTTTCAGTTTATCCATGGCCTTAAATGATATTTCCTTGCTCACACGAGTCGTAGCATCTTCTGTTTTGATTCACATTTCATATTCTACCAAGCTACTAAGGAGGTCCTCTAGAGAATGTTTTGACAGATCTCTTTTCTCAAGGGCTGATACATTTTCATTATACAATGGTGGAAGTCTTCTCAGTATTTTCTTCACAATGTCAACGTCTTTGATTTCTTCTCCTAGGACCTGAATTTCTCTAACTACTTCAGCTATTCGATTAAAGGAGTATTCATTCTCATCAGGATGCATCTTCAAATAATCGAACCTATTGTGCAACACTTGTATTTTATTATCCTTCACTTTTCTATCTCCTTCATAGATATTCTTGAGTTTATCCCACATGGAATTTTCTGAGGAGAAATTCATCACCATTAGATAGATCTGATTAGAAAGGGCTGCAATGAGTGCATTTTGTGCTTTAGCATCTGCATCAAGAATTTTCCTGTCTGTATCAGTTATAGCCAGCCCAGTTGGATCAGTGACATGTATTCCTTGCATAGTAGAGAATAGAACTTCCATTCCATGAGATCGTGGATGAGATCTCAATATATTCCTACAGATTTGGAAATTACTTCCATTGAAGTGAGGGACTCCCCTCACATTGACTGCATTATCCATGACAACAAAGGACAGATTCAACACCATCAACCTGCCTCTGATACCACTTGAATGTCCTCAGGACACCCTGGGAGGGGCGGGGTGAATCAGGGTGACAAATTTTTCATTTAATGTGATGGATCTCATTCCCACGTTCGTATGAACTTTTTGAACATTTGTGATGAATAAGATCAGAAAGAAAACATTCACAAGCACAGTGAAGACACATCACTTTTTACTTTGTTCACCACTAAGGTCTACGTCCAAGGAGCATACGCCGAAAAGTTTTCTGTTGTACCAAATTACACTAATCTTCACTAGTTTTGGATTACAAAGGTTCGTGAACAGTCACTCTGTCCCAGGATCACTGCCTTTACAAAGGTTCGTGGATAACTCACTACTTCCCTCGGGTCACTCCCGTTGACTCCCCCTGGCTCAGCCCTTAGTGAAGTACCACTCAGTTTATATACGTGAAGGTCTCATCATCATTGCAAAATAATTCCTCTTCTTTTGAATGTAGATGCTATGTTGAAGTCCAACTTTCATTCGTATACTATATCCACATTTCACCAAAGGATTCAGGCAATCTTCCAGTTGTCATGCAGTTCCAAAAGGTCCGGATTACAACAACCTCACCTGGAGTGCTTCTCCAAGACCAGCGCGTAGGTTTGAAGAATGGCGCGCAAGTCACCTACGTGGAATAAAATTGGCATGCAGATGACACCAACAAACTTGCGCGATACTGCATCCTTCAACTCCAATCTTGCGCGACTCTGAACCTTTAACTCCCAATCCGCCTTGGTCGCGCAACCAACAACCAGTGCACAACCTCTACTTGCATGACCCAACAACCACTTGTGTGACTCCACCACTTGCGCAACAAGAGCTCGAAAAATCTCTAAGTCTTCATCTTCGTTGCAAATGAAGAGGGGTGGTCCTCTATTTATAGGAAAACTGGACCCCCTGCGTGGTGGCGTGCAAGTCTCCTCACGTCGCGCAAGTTCCAGCACGCAGCTCATCTCCCCTAGCCTCTGTCGCGCAAATCACTTGCATGACCACACCAATACTTTTGTGACCTACTTTCCTTTTCCATATTTTGAATTTTTGATCATGAAGAACAACTGGATCGAATGTTTCAAAACCTACTAGGCATCGACGTGCAACTCCTTTCTTGGTGTGCAGGTTATTTGCACGAACACCCCAAAACTTGTGCGACCCTTATCCCTTTGCCATTTTTCAATGTTCTGATCTTGAAAAACATATGGAGTGAAAGTTTCAACTCTTTCAATTACATGGAGTGAAAGTATCTTTTCCAAAAACATTTTCCCCCTTTGTCAATTTCTAGGCCCAAAAATTTGGAAAACACTTGGAAACGACGCCACCTTGTATCTGTTCTCTGCTTGAACTGTATGATCACTTTGCTAGCACATATTCTGAACTTCCACTGAGGATTGAAAACAAACACACACAAAAATCCAATTTGTGCATAGACCAACCATGGATACAACATTATAGGGAGAGATAAGTCTCATCAATCCAATAATATAATCATCAATCCATCTGCCACAAAATCCTAAACAATCATATTATAACCCATGCAATGAAATGGGTATCATAAACATGTAAATATATCATAACATGTGAAAAAAGATACATGTTTTGTAATCATATCTTCAAAATCATAACCCATGGAAGAGAAATTTATATGATAATGGATATGTCATTAATGAAATCCCATTCCAAAAAAGATTATTATTGGAACCTTTAAATCGTTTACTATAAGGGAATGAGTAACAATAATTGATTTCATCATAAGTTGGTATTAATTTTGATATAACATTAAAAAAAATTTACTGAGTAAAATATCATTTTATTTTAAAATGTATTTATAGTACATGAAACAATTTGAAAAACATTTTCATGATAATACCTAGAAATATTACTCAGAGGCAATCCTCTGACCATTTATTAAAATAAAGGAATAGTGTAGTATGCAATCCTGAAAGAACCAAAACAACAACTACATGACATAAACATCAAACCCGTTACCACCTCCATGAATATGAGTTTCATCCATAGTCACTAATTTAGCAATCTTAGCTTTCGTAATGATTTTGAACCTTGGCATACTACCATCTATTATTCAACCAATAAAATGAAAAAATTCATTAGATGCTTGAATACCTTTATTAAATGACATGGTGGACATCAACATTGGAAAATAAGAGTAATCCTTTCGCGGCCTCCATCATGGAGAAGCAAGCATATCCTCCTAGTTCTCAGATAATATCTTATTCCCTCCCTAGACAACATCAATATATGAGGGCATAACTATTCCACCATCGTTTTCCTTGTAACTATCAGTTATATCCCCCCAATTTACAGGGATCTACTTAACCTGATAAATCTATAGCTAGTTCTGATGGATCTGAAAGTTAGTGTCAGTCATAGATAAGAATTGTGCGGTTTCAACCAATTCATTACCTTCTCATATACCTTTTTTTACTATCTCATACAATGTAGTATTATCTGGCAATGTGATCTCAATCTTCATGTTGGCACCATCTTATATAACGTTCTCCACACCCTCCTACTTCCGCCCTTGGAACCGATTTACTTTGGGAATAGTGACCATCAAACCTTCCTTAGCCCGACCATTGAACCCAACAACATAGACCTCTGATATCACCACCAAAATATTATCACCACCAAAATATTATCACCACATACCTCAGAATCAAAGTTTCCTACTACCCCAGGCCATTGCACCTCATCCCAAAAAAATATTTTCTACTGCTATGCAGCCTGCCATCAGATCCAGGGGCACCCTTACCAGAGACACCCTTGAAAAAAAACTTCTTCGCACCATCCCCCACCCACAGATCAGTTTTAAGCCTATCAAAAACAGCAGTGACCATAAAATTGGAAGATTCCAATGTAATTCTTCCCACCGTAACTGCATCTCGGTTCTCTATACTAGAAACATTTCATTATCCATAATGGGAAACTGTATTTTCCCATAACCTAGCCTAACTAAGGATCAGAACTTCTTCTCCAACCTTCAACATGACAATGCACCAATAGATGTTGTAGACGTCAACTGTTCCATCAATAGATAAACCAGGACTCAAAAAGAACGACTTGTTTTCATCTAAAATATGCACCAACAACAATCCAAATCCACTCCACTAGGGGATTTGACACGTCCACCTCAACACAAAAGTGAGGGTTGATCAGGTGACTCACGTTAGAGGTGAAAACATCATAATAGAGAAATATAACTATTGTGTTTCCAATCATTTGAATAATTGAAGGATTTTAAAAAGGCCAAGTTTTTTAAGGAACACTTACCCATGTCAAAATAAATGATGGGTCACGATTCATGCAGAGGTCGAATGACCATCGAAGAAGGAAGAACATTCATATGCTGTAATGATGGGGAGCACTGGACTTGGCCTGAATCAGATCATCCTCTTAGGCGAAGAGGATCATGAGATGCCACTTATCAAGAAGACCAAAAATCGTGCGGTATTATAGGTCCCGTTTACCAAAAAAACCGATAAAAATCACCGAATTAAGGCCATCAAGGGTTGAAATGATCTACCAATTCCAAATCCACCAGGCTTGATGCTTTGTGATTCTTCGATATCACGATCAAGAGACGAGGGCCATCAAGATGCAGGTCAATGACCTTCAGGAATAGCAAAATTATAGACAATTTTGATAGAAATATAGTGTTAGAAAATGGAATGAACGGATTCCTAGAGCTCGGAGTTGGCAGAATGATTTCATCCTCCACCTCCTACCTCTAGGAAGGGAGGGGGCTCTACAGAAATCATCAAGTATTGCATCGCTTCTAACCACCATGCTTCGCCGCTTCTCCCAAAAAAAATAATATGATCCCCTTGATAACAAATAAATAATACATGAAATCATTTTGAAAACAACATTCCTTGAAAATTTATATAATAAAATTCAAAACATTAAAAAAATCTATTTAAATAACATGGGAAAATTATCGATATAGCGTAAAAAACAATGAAACCCAATTCATTTAAATTATTATGAAAAATTATAAAAATATCTTAAAAACATTTTGAAATGATTTTTAAATTAAAACATATGAAATAATCTTGATATTTTTTTGAAAACCATTTCATTGTAAATAACTTGTATAGGTATATATAAGGCTTAAAAACAATTTGAAAAAACATTAAAGAAAATTACTTTTTAATGTTTTTATTAATAATTGAAATATTAAAAAGTGAATTGTAATCTTCAAATAAATAATAGAATGTAAATCCATACATGCTGTATGAGGTAAAAATAACATTATATTTTCAGGATAAATAGGTTTAAAAAAATAAATTATTGGGAAAAATAAATGATTATTCCTTTGAAATGATTGGTAAAATACAATGAGGGTGAAAATTTCACTTAATGAATATTAGATAATGGTACAATATTATTGGGAACCATTTTTAGAAAACATTTTTTTGACAGAACATATATTTTTAACTAAATTGATATTAATGTTGGGATTTCATAAAAATACACTATTAAATATCTTATTAACAAAGAGTAGAAAAAATTTTCATAAAGAATATAATATCATGTAAGTATTGATATTAAATATATATCACGTATAATTGAATTAAATATGGCTCATAATGAAATCAAGAACATTACAAAACATGAGACTCAATGAAATAAAAATCTAGGAAAAAATGTTATACCGATTTGAAAACTTATAAAACATAAAAAACATGAAATATAGGTCATCAAATTTATGTGTTAATACCCATGAATTTTACTATATGAATCATATATTACATCCATGGTATGAAAACACACCACACAAAAGGAATTTGGGGTGAATAAATAATGTATCTCTAGGAAATAAAAAGTGTGACGAAATACCCTTACCCTGTGTATTAACTATCATCGTACTCATTCAATCTTCATATATAATAAAAATAAATTTATAATAAAAATATAATGTAATAATATTATTACTTATAATACTATATATATTTTTATGGTTTTATATTACCCTCTTGTTAATAATTCTACGTTTCGAGAACACTTCAGGTAATATCCAATTTGTTTTTCATGTGTGTATTAATTTATTATACTTTTGTTAATTATACTTATATAATGATGTCAAAAATTTAAAACAATAATTAAATATAATATATCATTATTATATTTTTTTTTACAAATTCTTGCAATATATAAGTATGAAACATAATTCACCATTCATTGAGATGGTAGGTTGTATGTACACATTAATGTTGTTTCTGTTTAATTATTATTTTAAAAAAATAATGTAATATATATATAATTATTAATATATAGTGATTATATCATATATATCATATATATTCACCAAATTCATCCTTAATATATCCCATGAAGTGTATTAGAAAATCTTTTTTCATAGAGGGGGCGGTAGTCACACTCCCTCAAACGAAATTACTATAATAACACAAAATGGAATGTGTAGAAAAATAATTAAATAAGCACAAATAAATTAAAAATATAATATATAATAAATATAATCAAGGTTTACATCAAAATTTCTCCCATGATAGGTTTTAATGTAAAAATTCACAATCATTATTTCGTGAGGAGGTAGTTCACTGTACATGTAAATAGTTTGTTAGTTACCCATTTGATGGAGGTGTGTGTATGTGTAGGTAAAAAATTATAATAAAAACATAATATTTTAATTGTGATACTACATTTGTTATAAAATCATGGAATAAAGAGAGTGGAGAGGTAGAGAATGAAAATAACATAATGGAGCTTAAGAAGAGTTGTTACCTCTTAATCAGGTACTTCCTTTTAGTTTTTGACAAAAGTCTTCCTTAGGTAGATTAACACACAAGATGATTATTATAGGAATAATGGGTTGATTTTGTGATTTTTATTAGTTATATAATGGAAGAAACTTTGTGGTTTGAGTGGTTCGAAGAAGTGGGAGTGGTGGTTGCCTATTCTGGGGAATAGAAAGGACACACATGGAATTTTTTTAAAAACAGTTTGGTGTACCCACATTTTATCTTCAAATAAGTATAAAAACAATAAAAATAAATAATGGAAGGTTCATGGTAGAAACAATTATAGAAAATTTGTTTTTACAAGTTTCTAGGATGTTTTGGGACTAAAAATTAAGGTTTAGTAATTTATTGACTTAATTTTTCTCTTAACTATTTTAATTAATTTTAATGATTCCTTCAAATGTTTAGGGTCAAAAAATGTTTTCAATTTAATATAAGTTATAAATTAAACCGATTAAAAATATGGAATCCATTTTACAATATTCTAATCATTGAATTTTCATTAATTAATTTAATATTAATCCCACATTCAGGTTGACTATTCGGGATTTCAATGTAAAAATGTTTAAAAGTTTTATACATTTTTATAACAACATACAATGTGAAATTGATATAAATGTCATAAACTATATTGAATGATAAAAATGGTATACAACTAAAAATTTAAACCAATTTGAAATATAATTTATCCTTATAAATTAACTAGATGATAAAATTTCATTGAATTACAATTCTGTATTTTTTAATTTTTATTAAAAAATAAAACATCGAAGAAAACACCAAAAATTTACCATAAACCTATTATTATATTACCCATTAATTGCTTATGTTTTTTTAATTATAAGATCTATAAAATTTATAATATTTTATTTTCAATTGGTTCTCCATTAAAATACGGTAAGTATACATCAATAAAAATTTTGTTTTTAAGCATAAAATTGGTTTTCTTCTCATCCTCTTTCATTAAAAAATATTAGAAGATATAAAAATTATTTTATTGAATATAAAAAATATATACTATATTAAGATAAGTATAAGATTATTATTAATTTTATTTATTATGTTATAACATCTTTTTTGATCATAGAAATTAAAATATTTCCCTTTATATTCTATTTGTTTGAAAATTCATTTTTAATTAATTGGTAAACTATTTATTATTCTTATATTTGTGTAAACCATATATTTTTATAAATTAGTTGATAATTTTAAATATCTTTAATTTAATATATAGCTTATATCTTATTATATCATGCAGTGAAATTTTAATGATACACAATTTTTTAGTAAAACTATATTATGTGTGTTACGCAAGCCATCATGGAAAGTAATTATTGCATTTAACGTTAGATAACCTCATTTATATATGAAGTGGAATATAACCTTTATGTTGTTTGTAGTGTGCGATAAACATGGTGTTTCATATAACATAAGAAAAGGATAATAATTTATTATAAATTGTATTCATTATTGTGTGGAATGCAATCAATGAAAAAGGGTAAATTAATTCAAAAATAATAATTCAAAAAATAATAGGGTGTTATAAAAAGATTATCTACTATATGGTACTATATGAACATGCTCACTGACCATCATTCTATTCACTTATTTGAAAATATCTTCATATTCATCTATAAATCATAATTTAACGCCCTTTTTAGTGAACTGGGGGATTATATTAGATAGCCATGATAAATATGTCCCAAAGAATTAGTAGTTTCTATGCAACCCAATAAAACAATGGATTTTGGTTACCATGGTTAGTCCATCTGATTTTTTTATAACATCTATGTTTTAGGGATCCATTAATATACCCTTTGATGATATAATATATCTCATTAATGAATCTTTTTGAATAAAAAAATTTATAATTGGTGAATTTACAATTAAATTTATCCTTCCACTAGGTCTTCATCACAATTTGAAATTAAAATCCATGATCATACATTCCATTTGAATATAAAAAAATATCATTTATAAATACTACAAAAAACTGATAAAGGCATTCTAGAAATACATTATTCATTAAATCAGTGATGATAATAGGAGTATTGGTGAGTCCAGATAGAATTTCTATAATTTCATAATGAAAATACATTAGATAAAATGTTTTCTTGTAAATATAATCCTCCTTGATCATTCACTGATTATTTCCAAATTACATTTCCATCATAAAACAATATAATCCTCATTATAATTGATCAAATAAATCATAAATATGTGATAGTTGATACAAATTATTAATATTTATCATGTTAAATTTCATAAAATCATTGAAAACATAAAACGACTTATATTACTTTTCAAGGAGTAGAAAATGTGCACCCATGGAATAGAACAGGGCCAAATACACTCCTTATCAAGATTTTCCATCATTAAAATAGACATACCGTAGGGAATGAGTTATAATAAAATCACTATGATTTTTGGAAGGACTATGAAAGCCTTCAAAAAATAAATCATAATATTACTAAACAATTGGAACAATTTAAAGGTTTTTTTCATTAAATTAATTTATAAAAAATTTCCTAAAAAATATGTAGAAAAAACAATATGGAAGAAGAAATTTCCATAGTTTTTTAGGCACATCCTCACACTGATAGCATAGTGAATATTGATTCATAATATAGAATACAACTACCTTATTTAACATTAGATATGGGATATATTCTGAGTTGCCATATATATACCAAAATATATTTCAATTTCAAATATATGAAAAATAAAATGATTATTATCAAGAACATTCCCACCCAAAATTTATTTAATTGGAGATATGGAATTAAAAGTTGACTATCCTAGCAATAGTAGTTTTCACCACTAATTCATCATCTAATCAATGAGGTGGTGACATGATATCCATATAAAATAACATAAATATAAATGAGTGGGTAGAATATAATTCAAATAAAAAAAATTTAACTGAGGAGTGTAAGATAAGAGTACATTTCACCATGAGACTATGTTCTTCCACATTGACTATACTAATTTTGATGCTCTTATCATATGGTTGTACCAAATCTTCGTTATTTTTTCAAATATAGAGTGGATATAGAACAAGATCATCTCAGTTTAAGAGAATCACAATCAATCCATTAACATTCTATAATAAACATAATTTATTTTTTTAGGTTAATTTTAACACATTTTGAATGATATGAATTTTGTGTTTTTTGGGAAACATGGAGTTAAAAAAACCAAAATGCAGTATCAAAACCAAAACAAAGAAGTATAATAAAATATATGTTAAAAAATAATGAACATGGTCCTTAGGGTTTTCTTATACTTATTCATTCATGATTTTATTTAATTTATCAATCTAATCCATTCTACAGGGATAGATATTCTCTATCATGGTGGGATTTTAGTGTTCCTAATAAACCACTTTTCCACACTGAATCTCACCTACTACTTTTAGAAAATTGAAATTAATTGATGATTCAATCCATAGTGGACTGTCATTTCACACATGTAATTCCATCACATACACCAAAAGTAAAATTAATGAAATATGAAATTAAAGTGAAATAATTAAGAATTCTGTGAAAAATTCCCCAAGCATTATCCCTAGGTTAGTGAATTTTGATTGTGAAGTGAAAAGAGATCAAACTAGAAGAAGGTAAATAGATAAATAAAAATTTATTATTAAGGATATTGGGATAGGATGAACTGATAAATGTATAATTCAAATTAACATAATAAAAATAGGGAATGAATTACATTGGGCAACAAAATAAAAAAATAAAACGTAAAAAAATACTAAATAATATTAGTAATGGTCCAGCACAATAGACCCCCATCGGAGACTGATGTTTCTTCCATCCATAATAGCCCATTATTTATCGGATTTATAGAGGCTTGGGCCATCATAACTTAGTCACAACAGAACCTAAGCTGTAATGTAGTCATAAAAGTGGATTTCCAACATAATTCATGTCCAATCTACTAAATTTGATTGCATAAGGCCTTTTCACATCATGAATAGTTTTCATGATGTGTAATTTGTAGGGCCTTGATTATTCTCATTACCTACTTCATGTCCTATAATATTTTGTGGTTATTAGAGGTATTCTCATAGAGTAACCATTTGTGTCCTTCCTTGAAACTATTTTATTTATAACAGATCATTTTATTTCTTTGAAATCATTAATGATTCCCATCTTGAATGATTCATAAAACATGTAACATTGTCTCCAATCTAGTATTGATCAATTTTAACATGTATTTTTAGATTCATTACTAGGAAATGGTTATATATTTTTGTTGGTCACCCACCATCATTATCCTCAGGAAATCACAACATTTGTCCTCACCTAATTTGAAAATAATAATAAATCAATTAAAAATATAAATTAAAGAACATAAATTTTAATAAATTAAATTTATTTAAAAATGTATCTTATATGAAATTATTTATTTAAAATATGAATCTTTAAATGCCCCACACTGAGAAAAGTATTTCCCTCGATCATGTAATCTCAACAATGATTCAGTGAAATGTTATTCTACACATATTTATCATTAAATAATAAAAAAGTGAAATGTATTATTATATTAAATAAATATTGCAATTTCAAATAAAAAATAGTTCATTAAGTACCATTTTTTTAAAATAAATAAATATAATAATATATTTTACAATACCTCCATCAAATTAATGATTATATTCATTCCATCATTTTTTATTTCTTAACTCATCACTAACGTTCATGAAACATGAAATTTACTTCAAATTTAATTATTATTAATCATCTCTCAAGGTAATAAATATAATTGGATGTGTGTTCAAAACACATATACATGTTATAAACCATATTCATTTAATGAATATAGATTCTTCCTTATATAAAAACTAAAAAAATTAATCAAGAGGGTTTTTCATTATAGTTCAATCTTCTTGGATGATTTATTGTTGGTAGGATAAATGAATAAAAAAATCTCAATTATGTTGTTGGATTATTTATTATACATTATGATATAAAAATTTAAACCTAATCAAATTTACCTATAAATGTCATCTCACATCCCAAAAGTTCAATGTATGATAATGATATGAGCATAATGAATGGATCACCTTCTCTAGTTCTTTTTGGCTTTTTTTTCCTTTTAATTATCTTTCTATTTTTTTAATGTTTTTATAATGATGATTTTCATAACCACTAGAAAAAAATGTACAATCCTAACATATTCGGTATTAAATAATGATTTTTGACCATCAATAGACACATCATATTATTTTTGTCATTATTTATTTATTTATTTAAATTCATTATTATTTAACAAGACATCTGAATTATAAGGTTCCCTGAAAACATTGAATCTCCCAAAATTTTAGAAGATCCCCATGAAAAATATTATATATCGCCATCTAATATTTATATCATATATCGCACACTTAGTTATTTAAATTTCATGATTTAATCTATGAGTATGGTATGAATGGATATAATAGGATTGTAATATGGCTCATATACTAAAAAGTCTGTTTATTTATTATATGGTAAAAATTACCCAAAATAGAATAGTGTGAATAATTATTATAAAAATCAAAAAAATAATAGCTCAACAATACTGAAATAGTTATTTTTTAGTCTTAGTTTTGATATGATTCTTAGAAACTCTTATAATAAAATAGTACCTAAAATCTCATGAATATAAATTAGAATGAAATCAAGAATATTTATTTGGAATATTTTTCATAGGGATGAGAATTTATTTTATAATTACACTTTGTAATGTAAAAAAACTTATCCATATAAATATATAATATTTAAGACATGTCAAATCATAGAATAATTTTCAATTAAAAAAATCAAAATATTCACAATAATCCTGATTTTTCAAATTATTCCTCTCATTATTGAACTTATTATTTTATTTCACCATCTCATTAATCTATTCTGGTTAGCAGTGATACTAAAACCATAGAATAATGATTATAGTGATCTAATTATGTCCAATATATAGATTATAGATTATAAGGTTTTTGTAATGACTTGTAATTTTTTTTTACCGCGTAAAAAATTTAAAAACATAAGGGTAATAAAAAATAAGGAATTAATATTCATAATCCCCTTGAGATAATTCCATAGTAATGTTTTCAACTATCATATTGTTTCTATTAGGTTCTATAACATTTTTCATGAAGTGATTTCAAATCATGATGTTAATTTTCACTTCACATCACTCTTCTACAACACTATCAGGACATAACTTCCTATAACTACATAAATTATGTTCAAAATGTGAATTTAATTAAAAAAATGCATTCAATTTATACATAAATCTTTAAATCATCTTATATTTCACATAATGTTCTATATGGGATGTTGATGGTCCTAACAAGTAAAAAAACTCTTTAAAAAATAGGAAATATGACACTAATATAAATGAACATAGGCATCTAGGTTTCATTCTAATTTATCAACATAATATGAATATAAAATTTAATTGAAATCTATTTTTAATGTATTAAATTATTATTGAAGTGTGATAATTATTGGTTTATTCTCTAAAGTTTTCCCTAGGTTGTAAATATCTAAAAATAGGATGCACCAGCTATCATCAATGGAATCTCGGTGAGTGGAGTTTCTAAGACATGATCAACCAAATTTTGTTCTTCCAAAATTGAATGTATTCTTATTTAATGAGGTTGATTCCATGGTTAGAGTACACCCATTAATTCCCATTTTAAATGAGGTAAAACATGAATAGTGGGGGTGGGATAATTTATTATACCATATCCTCTTCATTTTCTAAATGTGAATGAAACATTTCATTTTCTAGTGCAAGAAAAATGTGTGATACAGAAAAAGACTAATTAATGGTGTATATATATAATGAAATTCAACATGAATAATATTTAAACACAAACTATCAATATAATAATAATCCCTTCGAGTGTAATCTTCCTTTGCCTCGAGTTCATTAAGAAGAGGCACATTTATATATTCATGAAATTCCTCAAAAAAAGATCAATACGATCTGGAAGCTCCAAATGTTCCTAAATAGGTAAATTTCAATTTTATTAAATTTCAATGGTTTATATTACGAGCTATTAATTTATTACAAATCAAAATAGGGGGTGTGATGGAGAATTGTTCTTTTCAAGAACATAATATAATTAATTTAAAATAAATATTACCTCCATGAGTTGGTTTCGACTCCACTTCTTCTATGGTGAAAATACCCTCTTGGTGTTTATTTTTATTGTATAGAGGTAGGAAATAAGTATTTTCAATACCTTCCTAGAATTTATTCACATGGGTGTTATCATATATTTCCATGGAAAATAATAACTAGATAGGGACTGATTCTTCTACCATAAACATAGGGAAATCACTTTGTATTTCATCATCTTCTAATAAACAGAAAAATTGACCTGAATCAATTCCCGTATAAAGATTATCATGTGAGTAATAATCTTAAATCTATAGATAATCATGGTATTATTTAGTTTTTGTATCATTATGGTAGGGTTGAAGGTAGTCTTCATCTATGGCCTTAACACCGTGAATGTTATCAGAAATTTCTAGAAAATCTAGTGTTTCTTCTTGATTGGACTCTAGTTCGGGTCATGTATACTCTTGTGATTCATGGATCTTTGAAATTATACATTTCATATTACTCTATAGGTATCTATCTAGATGAATAATCCTCTACAATAGGGTATATATATCATTATTTTCTTTCATCTCTTGATACCACACTAGTGTAATTTCTTTTGAAAAATTAGTGGGTGGGGAACAATGAAGTCTCAAATTGTGTCATGAACATTTCTTGATAAATTTCAATGAATATCTATGGGATGTTAGAGAACTCTCTAGCCAATCCCTCAATTATTGGGTTCTCAAGGGTCACCTTAGCGTCCTAGATGAGTTCCTCAAATTCCTCATCCTTGAAAATTATGCTTCATCCTCCCCTAATAGGTCTTCAAACAAAGTAACACCATTATATGTAGACCATATTAAGTCAATTCATATTTATTATAATTAATATTTTTTATTCAATTAATAATATTAACATTTTATATAAATCAATGAATATTTAAAATAAAAAAAAACTTATTTACAAAAACATGAAGTGTTAATTATTAAAATTAAGACCACTGTACTACGAAGAAGGGATGTAGTTATAATGTTGCTCTCATAGGGTCGTACAAATGAAAATTATTTTAAGCTATTATATCATTCATCATAAGAAGTTTCTTTGGACGTGAGGATCATTGAAGTCAATAAATAAATAAATTATAATTAAACTAGTTTATTTTTTTATTGTAAAAAATATATAATTTTTTGGAAAAATGGAATCAGAATTATGATATTTAGATTAATATAGTTGAAAAAATCGAAAAAAATATGTTTATGAAAGGAAATTCATGGTCATTTGTGTCTTGATAAGAATTTCACTTCATTATTTAATTAAATTTGACATTCTAATCTGCTATACATGGATTATTATTCTATAAATTGAGTGTGATTTTATCATTCATAAGAATACCCTTCAATAAAAAAAATCCAAAATCCCCATGGTATATAATAGAATTAATTTTTGTTACTGTCCTTGATATAGTATCATCAAATGAATGAAATTCCATTTTAAAAAAAAATGAATTAAAAAATTAAAAATTAATGATACATAATTAAAAACATCAAATCCTACCTAATTCAAAATCATTGGGTTTGAAATCATTATTCCCAATGTGATAAGAGATCATAGTGGATGAAGGTATAATGGGAAAAGACTAGGGATCGAAGAGATATTGATATTAGAAGAAGAAAAATCTGGATAATTGAAGAAACATTAATGAAATTATTGACTGTGTTATGTAGGAAAAGAAAATATAAAATAGAAAATATTACCTAAAAAGATTAATCCTATGGTAACTGTAGAGACCCAAAACTTGACATACATGGAGATTACATTACATTTTCGGAATACTTAGTACATAACAAAAAACACACACACAAGGATCGTAATAGTTTAGTGTCTTTGGAAACTCGGAATATAATCTTCTAATCGTGGTGAATGATCTTCAACATCTCCTATAATGATCTTCCCTTTTTTTTACATAAAACCTTTCTTTATATCCTGGGGAAAAGAAAACATAAAAGGGTGAGCTCAAATGCTCAGTAAGGGTAAACAAAAGAAATATCAATGACATCGTATTCATAAGAACATAACATTTTGGAAATCTTAACCTGCAAAAGAGAGCATAATTTCATAACATGGGATAAATCATGGCAGTGAAATGTAATCACAATAATCATAACATAAAACATGAAACTTTGTGGCATTCACACATAATCATAGAGAATCATTTCTTGTTAGTCAAGACACATTGCCATGACTATCTTAGTGGACAAAGTCCCTTTCTGAATCGAGTAACCCTCGTTTCAGTCTTGTTTCACTGAACCGGTATAACCTACCGTTCCAGCCCTGTCTATCTCATGAGATATAAAATCTTTACCCAATGCATTGGAGGGAGATATAGGTCCCACCCATCTCATAATTATACCATTATTATGTGTGCCACAAAATCATAAACCATACATCATTGAATAACCCATGTAATAAAAATAGGAATCTTAAACATCGTGACATCATAAAACAATTCATATAATATAAAGGAATTCATAAAAATAATTCCATCACAACATAATCAATTCAATGTAATAATAGGGATAAAAACAGAGCCCTTTATTATCTTAGATGGAAAATAATTTTGATAAAACACTTGAAATGAATTCTTGAGGAAAATATCCTTTCTTCTTCAAAAACATTTTTCCTTTCTTAACATGTCATACAACTTTAAAATAAAATAAGTTGATTAAAAATAAACTTGAAAACTTGTAAAGGATTCTTCTTGGAAATAATGTTTTAAAAATCCATTCATTCTGTATAAGTTAAAAAAGCATTCTTCGTACTTTTGTCGGAAAAGTCAAAAAGTACCTCGTACGAAAAACGACAAAAGATTCCTTTCAGACATATTACTAAAAACTCACCGAAGGGTAAAAATGGATTTAAACAATTGTAGGTGGATGGAAATAATATTACATATTTATGAAACATGGATGTGGATGATAAAATACACCCCAGTAAATACTTACGAATAAACAATCTCGGATAAAAATGAGATTGTGATATTTCCCTTACCTTAGGTCCGATTTGCTTCGTATGTGTCCGAACCTCCTGTATAATGATTTAAATAATGTCATTGACTTATTACAGAATCATATTCATTGTTATGATATCATATATGGTTCACTTATGACATTATATTACCCGTTCTTTTGTAAATTTCATGTTAATGAAGCATTTTGGGTAAAATCGTTTCATTTATCGTAGGTGTTTTGACATGTTGTTCTTGACATCATTATTACTTATATCATGATTTACATACTTCCAGAATATAAAATATGATTTATATATCATATATATTCAGTATATATATATATATATAATAGATAGATAAATGAAATGAAAAACACCGTTCATGGAGACGGTAGTCCGTACGTACGCATGAACGCTGTTTTCCTTTCCTTATTGTCTTGAATGGAAGTAAGTAGATGACATACACATATATATATATATATATATATACATAAATATAGTATCTTTATAATGTCATATATTTCATTATTATTTCTTATATATACTTTATAATCATTCTTAAATGGTTAACATGGAGAATGAATCTCATCGCGTCGTGGTGACGGTAGTCCGTTCGTACGCACGAGCGATGATATCATTTCCATAAATATTGAATTGAATTGGATTGTATTATAAAATATATCAGAATCAATATGATGTTGTAATAACTATGTGTAGTTATTCTTTACACCATTATACCCATCCATGTAAGGTGGTGGTGGAAAATAGATTACACCACGGCGTGGAGACGGTATTCCGTACGTACGCACGCGCGGTGATTTCTTTTTCCGTAGGATGGATAGATGGTGAAATAGGGTTGTTTCATACTTATAATAACATATCAGTATATGAGTGATACTGATGTTATTACTTCATAATGAAACAACCTATGAAGAAGAAGTGGAAGAAGAAATAAAGATGAAAGAATTGGTAACGGTAATTACCTCTTCTTTGAAGCGCCTCTTTGAGACCTCCTCTTAGGGCACTACAATTGGACTTTGAGGAAGACCAGAACCTCTAGGATGTTGCTAGGGAAGTGGAGAAGATATTTTTTCAGGGGTTGGCCGAGCTTGAGTGCTCAAATTGGTGTGAGGAGGAGGGGGAGGAGGTGTCCTTTTATAAGGGAGGAGAGGGGCACCTTAGGAATATCTCAAAATAATATTTTATATTAAAGTCAAAATCGGTTTATAATGGTTCCAAAGGGTCCTATTTAGAAACTAAAGTGGTTATGGGTTGAAATCCTATCAACCAATAGGATTTAGACAAGTTTAGGGTATTATTTTAACCTTATCAATTAGATTTAACTCTAAGTTAAATAATATAACTTTTACCGTGTCTTTTTGTTTTCTTTCACTATATGGTTAATAAACTTACTATAACATGCCAAACGAACCCCAAATTGTTTATTATTAATATATATATCCTTATATAAGTCATTTGGCCGAACCTTAGATTTTTAGGAATAAAATAACAATTAATCATATAATATTTGATTTAAAAACTATTTTTTGTCAATTTTGACACTATTTGATATATGATTTTTATGAAAGTCAGAACAGAATCATATGTTCGAACCAAGTTGATTAAAGCAACACTAATATATCATAGTAACCTATAAAATTAGTATAATTCATAAAAAGTCTCAAATTACATTCATTTGAGCATTTATAACATCAATTATGTTAATATTTCCTTAAAAGGGTAATTACTGCATCATCGTTGTGTCATAAATAAATTAATTTATATAAATTCTAAAAATTATAAATAAAATATCATTATGTAGGAAATATTTTTAGCTTTATAATGAATATTTATAGTCTAATTTATCTTATGTATAACCCCATATTAAAAATGTTTTAGTTATTAAACATTGATTTTAACTATTTTAACTATTCATTAAATAAAATAATATTAAATGTCATAATCTAATCCAAGTGGACCTAAATGGTCATATTATATTCATTAGGTTCTTTTTTGTCGAATTACACTTATCCAATAGAATTAAGATATGTGTTAGGGTAATAGTAATATCATATTTACCCTTAGTTACCCTATTTACTATTAACCGTGGTAAAAAAAGTAAAAAGTTACTATTCACCAAAAATTATTTTCATCTCATTGAACCACATTTTAGTCCTTTATATTAACCGTGTTTGTCGGATTTTCGAAATTCCATTCACAGAAGTGGTAAAATTAAGTTTTATGCAAAATTCAGTTTTAACCTACCACTTAGTGGTTTCACTATTCATCAAAAATTGAAAGTTTTTAGAAAAAAGACAAAATTTCATCCTAAGCTATATTTCATATTCCAAATTCAAAAATGAAGTCTATTTTACCAAATTCATAACATAGAAATTGCATTAATTAATTTTATAATTAAATCCCGCTGTTAAAACAAATAGCGTGTTTTTAAGAAATAATATCTATCAAAAGATTGACACTTGATTATGTCTGGTTTAAATGTGAAATTACAACCAATGACCAACATTGTATTAAATTGTAAAAATATATTCTAAATATACTTTAAAACCACTCAAATTAATAATTTATCACTATTAATTATTTCGATTGAAAAAGTTGTTTTTAATTAAAAATTAGTAATTTTCACTATTCATCAAAATATGAAAGTTATCCGAAAATCACCAAAATTTCAACCTAAGCTAATTTCGATATTCCGAATCCATAAATGATGTCCATTTTGAAAAATAAAATTTACAAAATTTCAAAAAGTGGTTATTACTATTCATAACGGCTAGTTTTAATAATATCTTAATAGCATATCGTTGTTTAGCGAAACATGGTGTTGCGTACAAACCACGCTATCGTGGAAGGTCGTGATTGCATGTAATGGAAGGAAAGTCAAGGATGCGTGTTGTGAAAGCTTATTTTGGTGTAGCGTACAACACAAGACATTAATGAAATTAAAAAGAATATTTTTCATAAAATCTCGGGCTGTTACATTCTACCCCCCTTAAAATGAATTTCGCCCTCGAAATTCGTCGGGGTTATAAATGGTTTACTACTCGAATGTTTCTTTAATAGAAACCCACATCGTAAAAAGGAATAACAAAACCAATCTTTAAAAAGAAAAAGTATGAAACGTAACAGTTATCCCAAATAAACTAATCACTGGGTTTCCACATAGGTGAAAATATGGATATGGAAGAAAAATATAACCATCATGTTCTGATGGAGAGTGGTAGAGAACATGGCTATGGAAAATCCAACAATCACAAATCCATAAATTTGTGACGATCTAAGGTACCATATGATTAATCAGATATAAGAGCACTAGGACAACATTTTTATTTTTTCAAGATCGTTTCCCTAAAGTTGAAGAATTTGAATTAGAATAAATACGTACTTTATTTTGGTACAATCTCACTGTTTTTCGTGCCTTGAACAATTTCCAATTCATCTCTTAAATAAATGAAGTTGAATTTGTTATTCGTGAAGTGTTACTAGATCATGTGATAGAATGACGGGTCATTCCATCAAAAGGTTAGCAAAAGTTATTAATCATAATGGTACCTAAAATGGACTTATACTTCATATATCATACTACTTAATATAATAAAACTAGTTTCTACTAAACAGGGACTTCCTGTAGGCTAGTGGTTGGCAATAAAGGTCAGTCGCACTTCGGTTGTGGGTTCGATTTCCACAGCCTTGTCCGACGCGATGGGCTGTCGCCCGTCCTGCAGGTTGTCCTTTTTCTAAAACTACATTACTATAACATCACATAAATAATATCAAAAAAAGTTCTATCCTTAAACAATACTAACTTATGTCCAACATAATCCATTCCAACCTTTAGGATTATCCATAATACTGCAGTCCACTCTCATAATATAGTGAAAATGATTATCAGATATTTAATACTATCGTTAATCCCCATATATATGTCTTGTTGGTCACATTCCAAACATTCAATGGCCTTAATCATGTATTCTCTTGAATACCCATTGAACCATAGTGAAAACTTGAATGTAGTTAAAAGTTAACACCTTCCACATACCAAAATCCTCAAAAGTGTATATACTCAAACCATGATATCACTTAGTCCTTATATTAATCTTGAGCTCATGAATAATGTCAAACATTTCATTTTCTCCTTATCCCATCATTATGCGCATATCATCTACTTTCCAAAATATTTGAATCACTTTTCAGGGTTACCGATACCTTAAAATTATTGAAAACCACAATAGAATAATACAAAAATAAAAGTACCTCAACAACATTATTCTTGAATACCAATACATAAACACTTCAATCCATCCTCTTCAATTATTTTCCCGGAATAAGTCCTTCCTTGATTTATAAGTAACTTTTTAGGTCAGGGCATTGAGTTGGGTAATTCCCAAGTTCTCCACAAATAATACATTGAACTCCATAACAGTCTGTCACTCTATGACCCTTTTCTCCACAGAGATAACATCGGTTCCTCCATTTGAGGTATTCCTCAAGGTTCTTTTTCACTTCTTTAGAAATCTCAATATTCTTTTCTTTATGCTCCTCAACATGTGAACATTCATAATAGTTTATCTTCCTCTTCTTTGATGAATTAGGCATACCACTAAATTTCACCTTGTTAATCATATATCGCGATGATTGATTTGGAATAATCACAAGATCTTTCTCTCTAGGAATTACACAATTTTGTTGCTCATAGTCACCAATTTGTCCATTGGATTCAATGTTAACCGAATTCCTTCTGGTTCCCTCCATTAACTGAAACACAAAAAGAATTTTGTGAGAGGCGAAATCTTTCTAGGGAAGACTACATAGTAAAGGGGGAGCACCCTCAATATCTGTCATCTTAGGTTAAATTCTAAGATCGTTACCGTAGTTCTAGGACTGTATCCTATACGTATACTTATCCTTAGGGACATCCCTAGACATACCTTATAAATATCTCTAGGGATCTCACTAAAGTTCTCGCATCCTAGTTTCCAAAGGTTGACTAAACCTTTCCTCTGATACCAACTGTAGAGACCCGAAACTTGACGTACATGGACATTACATTACATTTTCGGAATACTTAGTACATAACAAAAAACACACACACAAGGATCATAATAGTTTAGTGTCTTTGGAAACTCGGAATATAATCTTCTAATCGTGGTGAAAGATCTTCAACATCTCCTATAAAGATCTTCCCTTTTTTTTACATAAAACCTTTCTTTATATCCTGGGGAAAAGAAAACATAAAAGGGTGAGCTCAAATGCTCAGTAAGGGTAAACAAAATAAGTATCAATGACATCGTATTCATAAGAACATAACATTTTGGAAATCTTAACCTGCAAAAGAGAGCATAATTTCATAACATGGGATAAATCATGGCAGTGAAATGTAATAAAAATAATCATAACTTAAAACATGAAACTTTGTGGCATTCACACATAATCATAGAGAATCATTTCTTGTTAGTCAAGACACATTGCCAAGACTATCTTAGTGGACAAAGTCCCTTTCTGAATTGAGTAACCCTCGTTTCAGTCCTGTTTCACTGAACTGATATAACCTACCGTTCCAGCCCTATCTATCTCATGAGATATAAAATCATTACCCAATGCATTGGAGGGAGATATAGGTCCCACCCATCTCATAATTATACCATTCTTATGTGTGCCACAAAATCATAAACCATACATCATTGAATAACCCATGTAATAAAAATAGGAATCTTAAACATCGTGACATCATAAAACAATTCATATAATATAAAGGAATTCATAAAAATAATTCCATCACAACATAATCAAATCAATGTAATAATAGGGATAAAAACAGAACCCTTTATTATCTTAGATGGAAAATAATTTTGATAAAACACTTGAAATGAATTCTTGAGGAAAATATCTTTTCTTCTTCAAAAACATTTTTCCTTTCTTAACATGTCATACAACCTTAAAATAAAATAAGTTGATTAAACATAAACTTGAAAACTTGTAAAGGATGATTCTTGGAAATAATGTTTTAAAAATCCATTCATGTTGTATAAGTTAAAAAAACATTCTTCGTACTTTTGTCGGAAAAGACAAAAAGTACCTCGTACGAAAAACGACAAAAGATTTCTTTCATACATATTACTAAAATATCACCGAAGGGTAAAAATGGATTTAAACAATTGTAGGTGGATGGAAATAATATTACATATTTATGAAACATGGATGTGGATGATAAAATACACCCCAGTAAATACTTACGAATAAACAATCTTGGATAAAAATGAGATTGTGATATTTCCCTTACCTTAGGTCCGATTTGCTTCGTATGTGTCTGAACCTCATGTATAATGATTTAAATAATGTCATTGACTTATTAAAGAATCATATTCATTGTTATGATATCATATATGGTTCACTTATGACATTATATTATGCGTTCTTTTGTAAATTCCATGTTAATGAAGCGTTTTGGGTAAAATCGTTTCATTTATCGTAGGTGTTTTGACATGTTGTTCTTGACATCATTATTACTTATATCATGATTTACTTACTTCCAGAATATAAAATATGATTTATATATCATATATATTCAGTATATATATATATATATAATAGATAGATAAATTAAATGAAAAACACCGTTCATGGAGACGGTAGTCCGTACGTACGCATGAATGTTGTTTTCCTTTCCTTATTGTCTTGAATGGAAGTAAGTAGATGACATAAATATATATATATACATAAATCCAGTATCTTTATAATGTCATATATTTCATTATTATTTCTTATATATACTTTATAATCATTCTTAAATGGTTAACATGGAGAATGAATCTCATCGCGTCGTGGAGACGGTAGTCCGTACGTACGCACGAGCGATGATATCATTTCCATAAATATTGAATTGAATTGGATTGGATTATACAATATATCAGAATCAATATGATGTTGTAATAACTATGTGTAGTTATTCTTTACACCATTATACCCATCCATGTAAGGTGGTGGTGGAAAATAGATTACACCACGGCGTGGAGACGGTATTCCGTACGTACGCACGCGCGGTGATTTCTTTTTCCGTAGGATGGATAGATAGTGAAATAGGGTTGTTTAATACTTATAATAACATATAAGTATATGAGTGATACTGATGTTATTACTTCATAATGAAACAACCTATGAAGAAGAAGTGGAAGAAGAAATAAAGATGAAAGAATTGGTAACGGTAATTACCTCTTCTTTAAAGCGCCTCTTTGAGACCTCCTCTTAGGGAACTAAAATTGGTCTTTGAGGAAGACCAGAACCTCTAGGATGTTTCTAGGGAAGTGGAGAAGATATTTTGGCAGGAGTTGGCCGAGCTTGAGTGCTCAAATTGGTGTGAGGAGGAGGGGGAGGTGGTGTCCTTTTATAAGGGAGGAGAGGGGCACCTTAGGAATATCTCAAAATATTATTTTATTTTAAAGCCAAAATCGGTTTATAATGGTTCCAAAGGGTCTTATTTCGAAGCTAAAGTGGGGATGGTTCGAAATCCTATCCACCAATAGGATTTAGACAAGTTTAGGGTATTATTTTAACCTTATCAATTAGATTTAACTCTAAGTTAAATAATTTAACTTTTACCGTGTCTTTTTGTTTTCTTTCACTATATGGTTAATACACTTACTATAACATGTCAAACGAACCCCGATTTTTTATTATAAATATATATATCCTTATATAAGTCATTTGGCCGAACCTTAGATTTTTAGGAATAAAATAACTATTAATAATATAATATTTGATTTAAAAACTATTTTGTGTCAATTTTGACACTATTTGATATATGATTTTTATGAAAGTCAAAACAGAATCATATGTTCGAACCAAGTTGATTAAATCGACACTAATATATCATAGTAACCTAGAAAATTAGTGGAATTCATAAACAGTCTCAAATTACATTCATTTGAGCATTTATAACATCAATTATGTTAATATTTCCTTAAAAGGGTAATTACTACATCATCATTGTGTAATAAATAAATTAATTTATTTAAAGTCTAAAAATTATAAATAAAATATCATTACGTAGGAAATCTTTTTAGCTTTCTAATGAATATTTATAGTCGAATTTATCTTATATATAACCCCATATTAAAAATGTTTTAGTTTTTAAACATTGATTTTAACTATTTTAACTATTCATTAAATAAAATAATATTAAATGTCATAATCTAATCCAAGTGGACCTAAATGGTCATATTATATTCATAAGGTTGTTTTTGGTCGAATTACACTTATCCAATAGAATTAGGACCTGTGTTAGGGTAATAGTAATATCATATTTACCGTTAGTTACCCTATTTACTATTAACCGTGGTAAAAAAAAGTAAAAAGTTACTATTCACCAAAAATTATTTTCATCTCATTGAACCACATTTTAGTCCTTGATATTAACCGTGTCTGTCGGATTTTTGAAATTCCATTCACAGAAGCGGTAAAATTAAGTTTTATGCAAAATTCAGTTTTTAGCCTACCACTTAGTGGTTTCACTATTAATCAAAAATTGAAAGTTTTCAGAAAAAAGCCAAAATTTCATCCTAAGCTATATTTCATATTCCAAATTCAAAAATGAAGTCTATTTTACCAAATTCATAACATAGAAATTGCATTAATTAATTTTATAATTAAATCCCGCTATTAAAACAAATAGCGTGTTTTTAAGAAACAATATCTATCAAAAGATTGACACTTGATTATGTCTGGTTTAAAGGTGAAATTACAACCAATGACCAACATTGTATTAAATTGTAAAAATATATTCTAAATATACTTTAAAACGACTCAAATTAATAATTTATCACTATTAATTATTTCGATTGAAAAAGTTGTTTTTAATTAAAAATTAGTAATTTTCACTATTCATCAAAATATGAAAGTTATCCGAAAATCACCAAAATTTCAACCTAAGCTAATTTCGATATTCCGAATCCATAAATGATTTCCATTTTGAAAAATAAAATTTACAAGATTTTAAAAAGTGGTTATTACTATTCATAACGGCTAGCTTTAATAATATCTTAATAGCATATCGTTGTTTAGCGAAACTTGGTGTTGCGTACAACACACGCTATCGTGGAAGGTCGCGATTGTGTGTAATGGAAGGAAAGTCAAGGATGCATGTTTTGAAAGCTTCTTTTGGTGTAGCGTACAACACAAGGCATTAATGAAATTAAAATGAATATTTTTCATAAAATCTCGGGCTATTACAGTAACCTAATGGTAAAACCTTCCAATGGATAATTTATTTTTATTCCTTCATCTATAGGCCATTATATATTAAATTTCTAGATGATCGAGATATCTTAAATGAGTAATAATATACCGTAGGCCATACCATGGTCATAAAATGTTATTATTCTATATTATACTTTAAATATGAAAAACGTAAGACATTGATTCCTTTTCACATCATGAATAGTATTCATGATGTGTAATGCATGGGTTTTTTAATATTATAGTTTCTTGTATGTTTTATGGGTGATTTTAGGTTGTTTCATGAAGTTACCATATATATCACACAAGGATTCATTTTTATCCAGCCCAACTCCTTTTTTCTTTCATTTTATTGTTTCGATTCTTTTAATATTTCATATATCACATCGTGATTGATTGAAACCCTGTGTAATGTTTTTTTCACACCATTTTTCCTCCATTTTCAAATAGATATTGTTTTTCTTGAATTAGAATTTCTCATTGATAAATCTAATTTCATCAGCCGTCATTTTCATCATGAATTCAACGCCTATTAATTTATATTATATCAATATTGGTGGATATAGATTATATAATAAAAT
The DNA here is from genome assembly GCA_963277665.1 of Viscum album. NCBI lineage: Eukaryota > Viridiplantae > Streptophyta > Magnoliopsida > Santalales > Viscaceae > Viscum > Viscum album. The sequence continues at coordinate 1,304,877,663 of OY728141.1, forward strand.
AATTAAATTACAGAAAATGTAATCAACTGAATTGTATAGATAATTCCTTTTATAATAAATTATGTATGTAAAATATGACTCTATAAAATTCCATGATCATAACATTGTATATTTTGATTATATTATAGTATATTCACTTGATAATTGGGAAGCTCGTTTGAATAATTCCCCATATCATTATAATTAAGGAACTGTATATTTATAGCCTCTTAATTTCCTTTTCAGTCATGAGAAATATTGATTTTTTATACATAAATTAATTTAACTCATATTATTTTCAATAAGGTACCATGTACATTCAATTTAAAAGAATCACATTTTTAAAATGCCACTTTCTATTATTCCCCTGATCCATATATATCAATTATGTTATCCCATTCTCTTAATATCCTTTTAATCCATAAGACAATGTAGAAATCATTAATTTTGTTGATACCATGTGATATTATCTATGAAAAAGATGATAATGTTTGGTAGAATAATTCCAATTAATGTATACAATTAATATCATCCCATAAATGACCATTATATCTCTTTGAATTAGAAACACAGTCTACAAAATTTCTTTGATAACCATGTAATTATATATTCATATATAACTATATCTTTATCTTCCTTTTGTCTTAGATTCAAGAATTATGTTTCCATATATTATCATTTTTCAAAAAGATATTTTTTTTCATGAATAGTTCTTTAAAAAGATTACCCTTGATGCCCCCTATTTCATACTCATACATAGATTTTTTAATCAATAACCAATATTGATCGATATACCCTATGAGACTATGAATTCACAATAAAAAATCCTCCCTTTCATTACATCCCAATGGGAAAAAACATTTCTAAGGAAGCTATCCCTTAATTAACTACAACTGGATTTGTGGTTCCATTGTATGATAAATATTGTATGAAATAATCTATAATTATTAAATCATATTAATGATTTATAGGCTTCATAATTTATGATTTTTTATTGGACATAACCTATGTCAAATACCACCATAAAATTATAATAATTCAGTTCCATATATAGATCATGCTTCATTATATTACCCATGAAGGAAATCCAATCACAATTTTTGTGAATTGATATAGTTTCTATTGCATATAGTCAAAACCATTTCTAAAAAATTTAGTACACCAGTTTACATCCTAATATTTTGAATCATAATGAATAATTGTGAAACTATTGAATGATTTAATATTAATTGAATTTTTTTGTATAACTAATGGTTGAATCATTAAAATGCTTCCGTATGAATATTCTATAATCATAAACTAATTTTAAAATATTTTATAATGGTTTTTATATAATATGGAAAATAACCTTACACTACCCATGGGAGTGTCAAACCGAGTGCGTAGTAAGGGCACAATCACAATGCACCATAATTTTTATCGAGATATAACTGACTAAAATCTTTTGGGATAATTACTCTAAGATGCTTCTACCCCAAAACCACAAAAACCTACAGTATCCATAAAAGGTTAATTTTCTAGGAAATCATATCATATCTACCATAAAATATCATTATGATGTTATACTATAGTTATAATTACCATTAATGTTATACATATGGTTATGTTCTATATTGTTTGTTTTTTTATTATGTATACACAAGTATTCCAATAAAATATCCCAAATACCACTAATAAATTCCAGGAAATTAGTAACCCAAATACAATAGTCAAATTTTTTACATAGGTATATGTTACATGAGATCTCATTCCAGCAGAATGAATAGTTTTGTAGTATTGGAAAAGTATACATATAAGTAAATCAGAAATTACATTTGAAAATACGAAATACAACATAGTATTTTCATTGAGAACAACATTATTTATACTTGAATATAGCTTCATATAAATCATAATACACATCTCCGATTCATAGAAAATGGAAATATAAAAATTGGTATAGATAATAAGCTTAGAATGGTTATGTATACAATAGAAACTAATTTTCATGAATAAAATTGTAGGAACAAATTATAATAAAATAACACCATTTAAATAATCACATGATCCTTAAATTTGTACTTTGATATCATAAAAATTAAAAAAATGAAATGGAATTTAAATATTTATTTCATTTAGAAAAATTAATTATAATTGAAATCGCAAAACATTCAATCAATACCCCATTCAATTATTTCAATACAAATGGATAATTCCACTTCAGAACATTTATCTTATTTTATATCAAGAGTCCAACCAATGTATAAAGGGGATTTCTATTTTTGTGACACTCCACTAACATTAATAGCCTAATTCATTTTACCTATGAATAAAAAATATAACATAATAAACATTCCTTAATAATGAATAATTTTTTGTATTTGGAGAACTAGAATACAAACTAACAATACTATACCTAGTAAGAATGATCATAATCATTCTAGAGAAATATGGTGGATAGTGTAATTAGTATAAGTACCTAGCCTTAATACATTACATAATATTAAATTAAATGAATAATTCCCATTGGGGATCTTTTCAAGTTTAGTGTTTTAGAGCTTTAGAAAATAACTATTACATTTCATCTCAAAAATTAAAATGTATACAATTACACTCAGTTTCCATTTTATTATTAAAATAAAAACTCTTCGAAAAAATGTTTCATGCCTAGTTTAATGTTTTAGACAGCATGAATATTCATTGATCCCATCTGTGACCCTATTACACTTTATGTCCTATGATATAACATTTCAATAATTTGGGATGAGCATTAAAAGCTAAGTAAGGGATACCAAAAGTTGGAAAACTGTTAGCTTTTCAAAACAACAAGTAAACCATGAATAACATATCATATGTAATAAATTTCACCATTATGAATTAGTAAATACACATTACTAAATAAAAGATCATTGATTTACATTTTGTAACCAAAATATTACTATAAAATCAATTGAAAGAATACATAACATATCAATGTAACATGGTACATAATCATACTTAAATGGAATAACCATACAGTAGACATCCACACATATCACTAAATAGAATAGCCATATGGTTGACTTCCATACACAATGAATCCTAGGTTATAATGTAACCACCCATCTGGTTTTATCACAGCACCACCCATCATTTGGATTATCACGTTACCACCTGTCAAATTTCAAGTACCATTATAAAATCATAACACATAAAACAAATAAAAAGGAAAGATAACATTTCTATATTTCAATAACATTATATCATTTAAATATATTGAAAAAAAATCCAGTATCAAAACCATTTTCAATAGTAAAATATATAAAATATTATTAGATATTTATTTTCTTCTTAAAAACATTTTGGCTTGTTATGTAAGCCAAATATCAAATAATACTCAAGGTGGTGGAAAAGGTTGTTTCACCACTTACGTTAAAAATACATTTTTTATCATTTAATAAAAAGCTTCATTGAAAAAAATTCTCATGTTATTAAATACAACATCAAACGGTTTTTTACTCTATATAAAATAATGTTGTGTATAAATGAAAACAAGCCTCAATGAAAGGAGATTGAGACGAAGCCCCTTACCTCGTCACCGACATTACTCGATTGTTCTTTAATCTCTTAAATAATAAACTAAATATAATTTATATATTCATAAGAACCTTTTTAAAGTTTATTATTTCATTTATATTACTTATTACCATGTTATAAATATTATATAATCATTTCGGTTAATAATGGATTTATTTTCGATATTTGGTACTTGTGTCAAAAATGAACTTCTTATAATTAAAATTTGTTCATGTGGTTAAAACTATATTATATATAGAATGATATTAATGATTTATATATCATATATATCATATATATCCATTATATTTATATTTATAACATAACATAACATTTGGAGATAAAAAATGAAATTCACCGTTCATGGAGACGGTAAGCCGTACGTACACATGAACACTAATTTAATTTCAATTTAGTATATTAATGGAATAAAAAAATAATTATACATAGATATATTATAATTCCAGTATATTTTCATATATATTTTAATATACTCCATCCTTTATAATTCCCACATATTGCATGAACGAGTCATATCACATTGAGGGGGCGGTAGTCCACATTTTCTAAAATGAAATTTTCGCATTTATCCATTATAGAAAACATAATGGTGTGATATAAATGAAAAATACTGATTCATAAATAGAACATAAACATGATAAATGTTGTATATAAATACAGTACAATCATAATGTCTACCATGAGAGGCGATTGGAGATATTTGAACAATCATCGTTTCGTGAGATAACAGTTCGCAGTCTAGAGAAACAATATGTTATTTACTGATTAGATGGAGGTGTGTGTAAGTGTAGTTGAAATAAGTCACATAAAAAACCTAGTATATTTAGTATAAAAATTATGTTATAAAATAAATGAATAAAAAGAGTTTAGGGGGTCGAGAATTAAAATAATACAAAATAACTTAAAAATGATGATAACATTAAATCGGGTATCTCCATTTAGTTTGAACCAAAAGGATTACATGATGTGACTTATGCCTAAGGTAAGGCTTATAAGAGGAGGTTCAGGATATGGGGATCTTATTTAGGCAGATTTTTGATGATCCAAGGAGATTGTGAGGTGTGATGAATGGGTAAGAAGTGGTGTCCTTTTATTGGGGGGGGGGGTGGGCTCTTTATGGAATTTTGAAACCATTATTTTATTATAAACATATCATGAGTTTCAAAAGGTAAAAAAATCATTAAATTAGAATATAAAATGACTCATGTACGAAATAAAATAATAAAATAATAATTTTATTGGTTTTGAATATTTTTTTCCTATTTATATTCTTATTTATTTAAATCATACATTAATGAGGTAAACACTACATCATTATTGTGTCAAAAATAATTTTATTTATTTTATGTATTAAAATTAAAAAATACACCAAGATTTATTTAGTATTTTTATATTTCTGAAAAATATATATAATCAAAGAGAAAACTTATATGATCCCAGGTAAAAATTGATTTACTAAAAGATATTGGTCTGTGTCATTTCTTCCTTTACATTAAGTTAATTAAAATAAAGTGTCATTATCTCTCCCATGTGGCTCCATGTGGTCCCAAAATCGACCCAAGGATGACCATGGTCGGATATGTATCAACCATTAGTATTAGTACACATATTAGTGTAATGTTATGTCATTATAATAATATTTAATTACCCTTATTTACCAGTTTTACCCTTTAACATGAAAAAGTAAAATTTTTACTAAAGTAAATATTCATAATGTCTAAAATTAAAAGATACATATTTACACAATTTGGAACTCCTGATTAAAAATATTGAATCCATTTTTCCATATTCAAATCACATAAGTGATAGAGATTAATATAAAATTAATTCCTGTTGTCAAAACAAAATGCGTGTTATTAAGAAATAATAACTATCAAAAGATTGACACTTATTTATGTCCAATTTCAATGATAAATTACTTCCAATGTCAAAAATTGAATTAAATAGTGAATATATAATATTATTAAACTTTATGATCAATTAAAAACTTAATCTAAATAGATAAATCAATTATATTAAAAGGTAGTTTTGAATTAATAAATAGTATTTTTCACTATTCATTAAAATGATTTTTATCTGAAAAATACCAAAATTTCATCCAAAGTAAATTTTGATGTCATGATTCTAAATAAAAGCTTTATTTTGTCAAATAGAACATATAATATTGACCAAACTAGACTTAAAGAGAGTTCTCCACCAAAAAGTGGTAAATCAGCCTTTTAATGAATATTAGAGTATTTTTTCTTAAAATTGGATTCATTCACATTTTAAACCTATATATTTAATTGGATAAATGTAAAAAAATTATCAAAATTATATAATCATATTATAGATAGTTATATTCATTCCCTCCAATACAATGACTAGGGGTAAAATAATATTATTATAATATTATTTTGCAATGTATGATTTCAAAGAAACTCGTTGTTGCTTACCGGGAAAGCCATCAAACATAGCATCCTATTTATATTAAAATAAATATTTAATTCAAAAATATTAATAAATGTGATAATTTATTATTCTTTATATACCTAGGATGTTACATCCTTCCCCTATTTTGGAAATTTCATCCTCGTAATTTTTATTCACTTATCAAATAAGGGTGGGTATTTATCTCACATAAAATTTTCAGATTCCCATGTTGCCTCTTCAACGATATTGTTTTTCCCACAAAAAAGTTACCTGATAAATTACCTTATTTCACCACACACTCTGTCTTCAGTCAATAATATGAACTAGTTGTTCCCTATAAGAGTGGTTTTATTCCAACTAAACTACCTCTGGGCTCAAAACATGAGATGGATCTGGCATATACATTCTCACCATTGAAACAGGAAAACAATTGTTCACCTGGGATAAACATGGATGTAAATACACTCAGTAAGAAACTAATTCTACATTCTCAAGGATTTCATAGGGTCCAAGGAACCTCGAACTCAACTTTCCCTTCTTGAAAAAATGCATCACACATTTCAATGGAAAAACATTGATAAAAGCTATGATCAAATACCTCAAATGAGTGATCATTCTTTCGGTTATCTGCATAACATTTTTCCTACACTAAGCTGTTCTCGTGTTGTTCTGAATCAACTAAACATTTTCTACCATCTCTTTTACCAATTCCAGTCCCATCAACTTCGTTGCACCTACTTCATCCCAAAAATCTAGAGTTCGACATCGCTTACCATATAATGCCTCAAATGGAGCCATCTATATACTAGAATGAAAATTGTTGTAATAATAAAATTCAACCAAATAATGTTGTTGGTCTCATATTCCATGGTGATCTAGTGAACATATGTGTAGCATATCCTCCATGGTCTTAATTTTTCTTTGTAACTATCCACCTAATTATCGGTGAAAAGATTCACTAAAATTCAACTCAGTACCAAATAATTTCTGAATGCTTTTCAAAAAGATAGAATTAAACCTGAGATCATGATCAGATACAATGAAGAGGGGAACCCTATTCAACCTGACTATCTCTTTAATATATAACTAATAGATTTGATATTGATATAGAGTATCTTTAATAGTAAGGAAATTAAAATATTTAGTCAATTGATCAATAACAACCTAGATATATTATTACCTCGACATGTATTTGGTAATCCCACAACAATGTCAATGGATATAGTTTCCCATATCTACTCTGGCACCGTTAAATACTGAAGAATTCCTTTTAGTAACTTACACTCTTCTTCATCCTATTCATAAGTCAAACACTTCATAGTAAATTCAGCAATATCTCTTTTCATTCCATCCTACTAGTAATACTCTTGAAGAGATTTATACATCTTAGTACTACAAGGATGAACTAAAAATGGAGAACTATGAGTTTCACATAAAAACTTATTCTTCAACTGTGACTCACAAGGCACACATAATATTTTCCCAAACCTGAAAACACAATCATTATCAATTTTAAATTCAGGAAACATACCCTTCTAAACCTACTCTACCTTTTTCGGTAACACAATATCTTCTTTCTATGCTTTCTTTATTCTTTGTGATAGAGATGATTTTGCAGACACCTAAAAAACAGAGAAATTTGCAGCACCAAATACTTCTATGCCAAAGTTCATCAAATCAAAAACCAAAGGATCTCGTTCCAAATGTATCATACTAAATGTAGCATTCATTTTTTTCCTCAAAGAATCAACCGCTTTATTTTCGTTTACCAAATGGAAAAGGATCATGCAATCATAATCCTTGATTAATTTTATCCATATCTTCTATCTCATGTTCAATTATTTCAGAGTGAATATATACTGCAATATTTTTTAGTCAGTATATATTTCACATTTTACTCCATACAGATGATGACTCTTAATTTTTAAAGCCAAAAAACAGCAGCTAATTCCAAATCATGTGTAGGGTAATTTTACTCATGAGGTTTCTACTGATGTGAAGAATAAGAAATTACTTTATCATTTTTCATAAAGATACAACCAAGTCCTTTCAATGAAGCGTCACTGTAGATAAAAACTCTCTATTTCTAGAAGGCAGTGCCAAAACTGGAGAATTCAACAATTTTTTTTCAATTTCTAAAAAAAATCATCACATTCTTTTGTCTAAATGAACATAACACCATTTCGAGTTAACATAGTCATTAGACTAGATAACTGTGAAATATTCTAGACAAACCTTCTATAATAACATAAAAACCATGAAAACTACGAATCTCAATTATATTTGTGGTTATTGTCCATTATTCAAAAAAAATTTAATAGAAAGATCAACAGTTATGCCATTTTTTTGAAACAATGTGACCAAGTAATGAAAATTATTGTAACCACAACTCAAATGTGCTGAAGTACCCATACAATTTCTTTTCTTTTATGGTCTGCAAGAAAACCCTTAAATTAATTTCATGCTTCTCTTTACTTTTAAAATAAACCAAATATCATCAATAAGAACAACCACCATGTATAACCTAAGTAAACTAAGCCATCACTGTAATAAATAGTTCAGTTCTGATTCGGAGTATCTAAAGTTAATTATTTGGTAGTTCATTTCCCTCTGTATTCCTGCCTTGAAAATCTGCACTTTTTCCTCTGTGAAAATCCATTCTGAACACAGAGATATCTTAGTTGAAGTAACATGGTAATATGTAAATGCTATATCATTTCAATCCTACCATAAATTAATTTAACAATATTATAACTCCTAATGTTTTCTAAACCAACCTATGATACCAACTATAAGGACTCGACCTTAAAACATTACATAATCTTAAATTAAATGAATAATTAACATTGAGGATCGTTTCTAGTTTAGAGTTTTAGAGAGTTAGGACATAACCTTTACAATTCACCTCAAAAATTACTAATTATACACTTCTACTCAGTTTCCATTTTTTCATAAAATAAAAACTCTTTGAATAAAAGGGTCATGTCTAGTTCTATGTTTTAGACATCATGACTTTTCCTTGATACTATTATTGACCCTATTCCACTATATGTCCTATGAAAAAAATTTCAAAAACATGGGATGAGCATTAAAAGCTCGGTAAGGGATACCCAAAGAAGGAAAACAATTAGTTTTTCAAAATAATAAGTAAACAATGAATACCATATCATATGTAATAATTTTCACCTTTATGATGTAATAAATACTCTTCACTGAATAAAATATAATTGCTTACCATTCTCTAACCAAAATATTATAAAAAACCGATAGAATGAACACCTAACATACAATGTTAAATTGGAAAATAAACATACTTAAATATAATAACCATAAGGTTGTCTTCCACACATATCACTAAATGGAATAGCCATATAGCCGACATCAGTACCCAATTCATTTGAGGTTATAAAATAACCACCCATCCAGGTTTATCATGAAACCACCCATCATTTGGTTTATCATGTAACCACCCGTCAAATGTCCAAGTACTATTATAAAATCATAACTTATAATACAAATATAAAGGAAAGACATCATTTCCACATTTCAATAACTTTATAACATTAAAATATATTGACATAAAAAATCCTTTATAAAAAACATTTTCAATACCAAAATACTTAAAATAGAATATGGTATTTATTTTCCTTTTAAAAACATTACATCTTGTTAAGGAATACAAAGATCAAATAATTATCGCAGCGGTGGAAAAGTCATTGTCACCATTTATGTTAATAAAACATTCTTTTTTTTCATTTATTAAAACGCCTCGTAGAAAAATATTCCTATAGAATGAAATGAAAATTCAATGGGTTTTATACATCCTATAAAAGAAAGTAGTGTATAAATCAAAATATGCCTCATTGAAAGGAATTTGGGACGAAGTCCCTTACCTCATTTCTAACTTGACTCGATCATTCTTTAATCTCATGAATAACAATATAATGATAATTTATACTTTCATAAGAATTTTTTTATTATTAATATTCATTTTATATCACTTATTACCATTTTAGAAACATTATGTAGTCATTTAAGTTAATAATGGTTATTTTGTCAATATTTGGTACTTGAGTCAAAAATGTACATCTTATAATTAAATGTTGTTCATGCGGTAAAAATTAAATTATCTCCCGAAATATATTCATGACTTAGATATCATATATATCATAAATATCTAGTATATATGTATTTATAATTGTACATAACATTTGGAGATATGAAATTAAATGCATCGTTCATAGTGATGGTAAGTCGTACGTACACATGAATACTACATTAATTTATATTTAATATTTTAATTGATTGAAAAAAAAATTCTACATAGGAATATAAAAATTCCAGTATACTATAATATTTAATTAAATTAACTCTATCCTTTATACACCCCACATAAGCATGAACGATTCATATCATATTGTGGGGTTGGTAGTCCACACTTCCTCAAATAAAATTATTGTGTTTACCCTTATGGAAACCATAAAGGTATTATATAAATGAATAATACTCCAACATAAAAAAACATAAACATAATAAATATCATATATAAATACAGTTCCATCATAATGGCCCACATGAGAGGTAGTTGGAGATATTTGTTCAATCATCGTTTCTTGAGGCAGTGGTTCGTCGTCCACAGAAACATTGTGTTTTTTAACCATTAGATAGAAGTTTGTGTAAGTGTAGTTAGAATGAATATCATAATAACATACTAGTATATTTATTATACTGGGTTCGTTATAAAAAAAATGAAAAAAATGATTTTATGGGGTTTGAGAAGTAAAATAAAATAAAATAACTTAAAAGATGATGTTGCCTTTAAATCATGTATCTCCCTTTGGTTTGAACCAAATGAGTTACTTGAAGTGCCTTAAGCCTATATAAATGCTTCTATGAGGAGGATAGAGATGTGGGGAGATTATTTAGGAAGAGTTTGGATGAGGCAAGGGGCTTGAGAGGTGTGAGGAATGGTTTATAATTGGTGTCCTTTTATACGGGGGAAGAGGGGCTCTTTTGGAAAGGTTGAAACAATTATTTTATTATAAAATTTTATTCGTTTTTAAAAGTTACAAAAATCACTAAAGTTGATAATAAGATGACTAATATTCAAAATAAAATCATTCAATAATAATTCTACTGGTTTTGGATATTATTTTAGTATTTATAATCATATTTATTTAAATCATTGATTAATGAGGTAAACACTCCATCATTATTGTCTCATGAATACTTTTATTTATTTGATGTATAAAATTATAAAAAAAATAACATGATATAGGAAATTTATTTACCTTTAAAATTAATGTTTATAGTAGAATAGGTAACTTGTATAGCCCATTTTAAAAAATGATTTACTAAAAGATATTTGATTATGTCATTTTTGCCTTTACTTTATGTTAATTAAAATAAAGTGTCATCATCACTATCATGTGGCTCCATTGGGTCCCAAAATCGACCCAAAGATGTCCATGGTCGGATATTTATCAATATAATTGGATTAAGACACATTTTATGGCAATTTTATATTATTATTATAATATTTGATAACCCTTATTTATCAGATTAACCCTTTAACCATGGTAAATAATATTTTTACTGAAATAAATATTCACAGGGTCTAAAAATAAAAGTTACCTATTTACAAAATTTGGACCTCCTGATTAAAAATATGTAATACATTTTTCCATTTTCAAAACACAGAAGTGGAAGAAATTAATTTAAAATTAATTCCCACTATCAAAACAAAAGGATGTTTTTATGACATAATAACTATCAAAAGACTAACACTTATTTATGTCTAATTTCAATGTGAAATTACTTCCAATGTCCAATATTTTATTAAATAGTAAAAACCTAATATAATTACACTTTATAACCAATTAAGAAAATTTAATCAAACCTAATAAATAAATTATATTAAAATTCAGTTTTGAATTAAAATATATTATTTTTACAATTCATTGAAAATGAATATTTTCATAAAAATTCCAAAATTTCATCCAAAGTAAATTTCGATGTCCTGATTACAAAGATGATTTTTATTTTACCAAATAGTACATATATAATTCACCAAAATTGGATTTAAAGAGAGTTCTCCATCAAAAGGATGTAAATCGAACATTTAAATAATATTTGAGTATTTTCTCTTAAAATTCAATTCATTCACATTTTAAGCCTCTAAATTTTATTGGGTAAATGTAAAAACAATTAATAGACATGTATAATCATATTTTAGATAGTTCTATTCATTTCTACTAATACAACAACTATGTGTTAATTAATGTTATTATATTATTAGTGTGCAATTTATGATTTCAAAGAAACGCGTTGTGGCGTATTAGTTAAGACATCGAAAATAGTGTCCTATTTAAAGTAAAATAAATATTTAATTCACAAATATTAATAAATATGAAAATTTATTATTTATTATTGACCTAGGATGTTATAATTAGATTATATCCTTAGTAAATTATAATATTTATTATTTGATGTTGACTTAAATTAAAATACCCTAAAAAGATCAACGGAAAACAACACCTGGATAATGTCATTCCCATATTGAATTAACTTATTTAAAATCCAAAAATATCCCAAATAATAAGAAAAAATTTTCATTAAGAACATCCATTAAAACATATAAATTAATCTTCAAGGTTTTTGGTGGTCATTATGGTGTGAAATTTTCTTCATTTAATGTTTGTTAATACAATGAAGCCAATTATGTTTTAACTAAACCAAAAAATACATTATTCAGCAAAAAGAAGAAGTGTTATTTTAATGTGTTTTGTATAAATTAAAACATGGTAAAAAATTATTTTCTAAATGATGGTATAAAAATAAAAACATTATTCAAAAAAATTTCAAAAATATATGGACATGGAATGAAAGCATCACCCACTGAGCATAAAAACAAGGTCATTTTTTTATAAAATATTAATTTGGTATCGAAAATACATAAAATGTGGAAAATTGAAGGAAAGCATATAATTTATGGAAATAAAATTATATTTTTTGAATATAATAATACCATATAACTCCTCCAATGAAGAATTAACTATAATCAGTCCTGAATAATGATGAACCTGTAAAATAAACCCTTATCTCATATCCGACATCCATTATATGTGTTGGAACACCATATATAAAAAAAGAGTTTTGTTATGAATATATTACAAAAACAAAACAATATATTTATAAACATATATTACATTACTATAACATTTTACACTAATCGGTCCAAAATTATTTATTACAATTATCATTCTCTATAGAAACTTCTACATTTTTCAAATATGTTCTGGTTTAGTTGTTTTTTGTTTTTTGTACATTGATAATGGTGACATCATGTCCAATGTGTTAATTATTATTTAAATATTTTATATATTAATTATATATATATATATATATATATAAACAATAATCCATAAAATGAGGATATTGATAAATGAAAGGTATTGTTCATTTTGACGGTAGACTATACATACATAAGAACTCTATGTTAAATTTTTAATGGATTGAATGAATTAAAAAGACAAATAACAATTAACCTCTCATAAAAAATTATTTTATAATTTATCATATATATTTATTAAATTATGTTTAGTCTACCAGGTAACATACTATGAGAGGGGGTGAATCAATGTATGATAGATTAAAACAACTTCCCCATTTTGATCTTATTTCATTGTAAAAAAACCCATTTTCTCTCTCCTTTCTACAACATATTGGGAAATGATTTTAAAGAATGAATAAGAAAAAAAGTTTACATCATTCACCCTCACTGTGAAATTTTCTTATAGCATACACTGACAATGATTAAATATAAAAAATCAAATATAATTGTAATATTGATTATAATGTTCGAAGCAGAATCATTATACCACCTTTTTTACCACCTATAACAATTTTAAAGTTCCCTACTCCCTTAACAGAAGTGAACTCACTGCTTCTATAGAAGAACCAATCACAGTTTATGTAACGACAAGCCACTTTATTATCACTAATAAATGCATCCTTCAATTTAATTATATTCTATATTGAAATCACACTATCATCAACTAATGAATATAAATTTACCATAGAACACTGGGAAATCCATTGTGAATATACTTCAAAAATCTAACTGCTTCGCAAAGCTCATTCTATCAAAAAGTGCAAACCATCATTCCGGAAGTACATCTCCTTTCAAGAAGCTCATTATTTCTCAAAGACAAACTATCCTCCACGAAGCTCGTTCCTTTCCATGAATCTCACATTTCTTTAACAGAGAATTCATCTTTAGAAAATATAATCTAGTATTTGGGACGTTCTTTCCTTTTTCAGAGCTCGACTATACTTTGATAATTCCCTTACATTCATGAATCTCAGTACATTCATGAACCTCCCTCTCGATTCTGGATATATAATATTTTCGTTGAGTCTCTTTTTTTCTTCTCTCTCGGGTATAGAATTATTAATAGGTGTTTCTCGTGGACACTAAATCCATTCTCACCACTTGATTTCCACATTATATAATTTCATAGATCTATTAATTTTCCATCAAAATTATCTCTTGTCAATGAAGCTCCATGGATATTTTTTAGATCACAATGCTTGTCATTATTGTAATGTGTTTGGTCAAATCCTTTTTTACACCATGATTCTCCTTCTCTCATAATCATATAGCATCCATCAAAACATTTTCACCACCGCAATACTCCACCTACAATGCTCTTCATATCTTCCATTCATGAAGCTCATCTTAATCGTAGTAATCACCATAAAAATATTCATCTCTTTGTGAAATCAAATTCAAGAATCCAATATCCAAAAAACAGATGAATTTTCCATATTTTTATGAGATCTTCAATGAAATCCATACTTTACAATTATATTCAGACTCCAAATTTTGGACCATAAAATTTTGGTAAACTCTAAAAAATGGTGCTTCCATTTATATATGGTTATTTCACTGCCTCTAGCTCTAGAAATCATTTTTCAGGGTTCTTTGTCAAAAAATATATCTGGAACGCATCAATTCACCCAGAAAACACCCCTTGACAACAAACACATCAAATGTTTTTAATAAAAAACAACCCAAAAAGGTTTCAAAACTTCCTTGAGGGAATTTTCCAAAAATATCCCCAAGGTGTTTGTTGAGAAATTTTTCATTTACTGATTTCTATTTATAGCTTCAACTATATTGTAAACCCATTCAATTCATGAAATTAATATAGATATAAAATTAATTATCAACACAACCTCTAAGTCCTCATGAGAAATGCTTAGTATGAGAATAAAAATTATAATTATATGTTAATAAATAAATCACGTTATTCACAGAAACTAATTATTAAGAACAAAAAAACTGATTTCATTGCAACCCTTAGTTGTCAAGTTATATATTCTTTCACTAGTAACTTTTAGAATCATAAAAATTATTTATTGTTTCATCATAACTCTAAGGATTTCCCATCATGTTACTCCTCTAATCCTATTTTACCCCAATCTCATTACTCCCCCAAGCTCACTGCTCCATCAGAAAGCTTCAATCCATATATTTATTATGACATTTTATCCAATATGGATTTCAAAAATTTATACCCTTTAATAGTAACACTTTCTCCCCCTTTTCATTGAACCCAAGATCACTCCATTTTTGGCTACGACAAGGTAATTTAAACATATCATTTATTTAGTAAGAAATACACCTTGACATGGGGAGATGGGGCATCCCACTTCCATACATTTTCATGTTCACAGAGTTGACTAAAATCCTAGAGCTAGTCAATTCCTTTCAAATTCTCTTTTGGGTAAGGTGTTTGTCAGAATGTCTACAACCTATGGTTTTGTAGGAACATACTACAATATCATAAAAGATTGCCCCACCTTCTCCTTGATAAAGAGATATTTGATTTCATCATGAATGGTCCTTGAGTGATGGATTCTATTTTTTATAAGTTTGATAGACAAGAATTATCACAATTGATTTTGATTAGAGACTTCACCTAAACTCCCATAGCATTATGTTGCATCTTCATCCACAATTTCTATATCCACTCTTGAGTAGCTACAAAATTATTATCATCTGTGGTGCTCCAAGAAATTAAATATTGTTTATTGATTGTCCAAGAAGTACACAATCCCAAAAGCCATAATGCACCAAATGACATTGAATTTCTACCATATGCTGATCAGGAACAATTTTCATCTTTATATCCCAATAACTTTGTATGAGATTTTTCATTGTACATAAATCTGAAGTCCATTATGCCCTTGAAATACTGAATTATTCATTTCACAACAATCATCATGATTTTACTATAATTACGTTGATATCATGCTTCTTGTCTTGTTGAAAATTTAATATTAGTACATTTTCGATGCAATGTACAGTATGATTCCAATAATTTTCTTCTACTCTGTGATATTAACCACCTAGCCTTCGTCTTCTTGTGATAGTTTCATATGGGTAGCCACTGGAGTCTCTATATACTTGTTATTTTCCATTACAAACCTTTTCAAACCCCCTCATGGAATATTTATATTGTGAAATGAATGTACCATTCCTTTCTTGTGTTACATATAAACAATGGAAAAATTTCATCTCACCAATAATTGACATTATGATCTCACCTTTCGTAAATTTTAAAAATTTCCTACATTATTCATTATCTAAAATACCAAATATTATATTATTGAGATAAATTAGCACCATCAATCTTTGAATAATATGATTACTGAAAAAGATATTGTAATCAACTCTACCAAACTGAAAATCAAGTTTGTTCTAATACTGGTCAAGTTGTGAATACCATGATCTTGTTTATTTCTTCCACTAATATAACACCTTCTTCCACAGAACAACACTATTCTCATTTCCATGAATAAGAATACCATCTATATTATATACACTTCTTCTTCCACAATCCCATTCAAAAAATACTGAAATGATATCTATATAGTAACAATGAATTTCTATTTCACTATAATGGCAACGAATAATATGATTATCTATAGCTTTGGAATTGGTGATAATGTATCAAAGACATCAATACATTTAATTTGGGAGTATTTTTTTCACACTAGTTGTTCTTTATTCTGGATCACTATAGTATCTTCATTCATCATGTTGCAAAAGAACCATTTATTCCCAAGGAAATTCTTATCTGTTAGCCTCAAAACAATCTCTCAAGTCGGATTCTTATCAATCCGTTCTAGCTCTTCATTCATATCCTAATCCCAGTTTTCATCTTCAGCTGCATCTGCAAAAAATTAAGGCTCTACATGAGATCAGAAAGATGACTACTATCGTGAAATCAATCATATTTTCTAAACTAGAACTACCTGATTTGAAATGATATTCTTCTTATCAATCTCACATTGACTATTGGGTCTCCTTGAAGATAAAAACATGATTCCTCATGTTCTTCCTCAGTATTATCTTTGGAATTAGTACCTTCCACTACTTCTCCCCCTCTGTTGGATACCTATTCATCACTTTCATTAGGAAACTATTCAATTTATTATTGAATATTTACTTCTTTTTCCACTACTATTACATTATTCCATTCAACTACATTTCCCACAATCTAATGAAGAATTCATGTGATTTTTTTCTGAGTAGCTATTGAATTTTCTCTCATATCTAAGTGACTCAAAATTATTATGTATTTATTTTTTGAAAATATAGTACTTACTTACAATGATTTAAATGGATTTAAATGTTGGCTTCTGCCCAAAACACATCTCATATAGAGTCTTCCCATTCTTCATAAACAACAGAGACATGTTAGAAATGTAGATCTATATCAAGACAATTTCTTTTATAAATTTCTCTAGTATTTGTTTTTCAATAAGAATCAATATTTCCATATTTTTTATGATCTAATTCTCATCTCAAACACTTTATTATACTTTGAAGTTCTCACTAATGAAATTTCATGCCTCATACCATGTTTCATGAGACATTATTCCATTTCACTATTTATGAATTCCATACCATTGTCAGTACAAAACTTTAGAATTTTTTGTCCATTCATCCATTCATATTCCCACTGAAAATGTTTTATAGAATTTGACAGATCAGACTTATGGTGAATAATGTATTACCATTACATTATACTAAAATAATTAATGAATAAAACATAATTCCTCTTTCTATCAATGTATTTTGTTGATATAGGTCCACCAACATTATCATTCTCATTTTTAAGCACTGTTGTTGGATAATTTTATTATCGATTGTTTTTTCTAATGATATTCCCTTATTGAAATTCACCTCATGTATGAGTAAAATCACATTATAGCACTGTGATATCTCTATATATATCACATTACCACATCGTACATGGATGTTTGGCCTATATGACCATGTCGTTTATGAAACAAATAATTTTCTTCCTCTATGGAAAAATAAGTACAAATCTTCTTCCCAACCTAAAATCTATATATTTCACATTGTTCTTTTCACTTATAAAACAAATGCACAATCTATTAATTTGACGACACACATATTCTTAATAAATATCACATAATTCCCTCAGTCACATAGTTGGTCGACACTGATCACATTGTGACAAGTACCCTCTACTACTAAGACATCAACATGTCTCATTTCATTACCCCCAAACATTTCCTTTTCTGAGCAGATTATCTTAAATAAATAATCATTTATAGAGTTCAAAACACTTTCTTTGACATATTTTAGGTCTATAAAAAGATCATTATTCCCTATTAAATGGGATTTTCAACCACCATTAAGGATCAATTCAGTAGAATGATCTGATTCTTTGAGGTCAATTTCTGCGACCAATGCCTTCTATGTTATTTTATTTTTAATCCACATATTTATGGCATACTTGATACAGATAGAGACTGTTGAAATACCTTAGAGTATGTTAGATTATCTTCATCATGAAGAGAAGAAAATTTATTGTGAATGTTCTTCTCAACTGTTGAATATTTGATTTGCTGCTTGTAATCACTTTCATTCTTCTTTGGCACATTCCTCTTCATGGTTGATGTATAATATCATGACTGGTTCCCAAATCCTCCACACCAAAAACATTATACCTGTAATGATATTCTATATATTTTAGATATATTTGGATGCCGCTGTTTTTCTTGTTCCCTTTGATATCTCATGTTTATGGAATATGTATTTTATGAATGTACCATCTTTCCACATTAATAACACCTAATGTACAATGCATTGCTGCATGTTATTTCAACATTTATAGGTATTAATTGGGATTATTTAATCATCTAATTCAACTTTTTACCCAAATCATCTTTCAATCTTATAATGGGTTATTTTGGTCAGACATCAACCATTACTACATTTAGTTTTTTGATCAGGCCTCATTCCAGCCTTGTTATTTATATCTTACAATTTCTTCTGTTATACTAGCCCTCTATGGTCTAATTACAACATTTTAATCTTATAAATTATATTATTTCTTGATTACACTATAGGAGTTAATAATTTTTCATTATCCTAATCTTTTTTCCACAGGTTGTAAACTTATTATTGTAATTCAAAATTTGATTGATTTTATTTTTATATATAATTACAACCATAGATCAACCTTTTCTATTATCCAACCATGATTTTATATCCATTAACTTATTCTTAGTCTCCTTGAATATATGAATCTATAATGTATTTTTCTTCCATTAACTCAAAATTCTATTATACTTGGTGATGTATTATTATTTTTGAATCAAAATCCAGTCTGTTTATAATTACATTTTGGATCTCCAAACATCTATATCTTAAATATATGCTTCTAATTCAACATCCATATCAACTCTTACAAAATATTATTCTTCATAAAAGTCAGTTTCTTCCTTTTATTAATTACTACTTCCATCTGCCACTATATCCTCTTTTATATGATCTTTTTAGTTATCTATCTCTTCAAACTATTCAACATCCAATTCATATGAATTATCATATTCATATGAAAGAAGATACTTTTTATCGAAGAATTTTTTTTTAAAAAATAATTTATTTCACAAACATAGAGGAATTCATCATAGGGATTTCAATGTCTTCCTCTTCATATTCTTGTAACATATTGGGTAACCTTGTCGTAAGGTGAACAACATTTCCACATTTAAATCAAGCTGGTGGACGTTTCCCCAGGAAATTTACTTTTCCTCAATGTTATTTTGAAGAAAGGAATAATTTCACTTGATATATCTTTTCTACTTCTTGAGAATTTTTAAATGTGAGACTCTTCATGGACTTGAATTCCACCTCTTTAGATTTCCACTTTTCCAAATCTTCATTATCAACAATTCCAATTTATGAAGCTACTATGGTACTATGAATGTTATCCAGTGTTATATATATTGTATCTTTATCTTCAAATACTGAAGAAATTAGACTGTACTATGATAGAATTTTACTCAAGATAAGAATCACAAAATTTATATATTTAATGACTTTTCCAACACGTCTTATATCTTCCACTAAAACATTTACCCTATCAAATAATGCATCAAATGTTTTATTTGGGTTCATTCTCATGTCATTGTACTTGTTCCCCAAAACATGTATCTATTCCGCTCTGACCTTTTAAGCACCTTCATATATATTCATATTCTTTTCCCACATGGGTTGTGATGTTTTAAATAACATAACCATAATATATATTAAATTTGATATGGATTCCCCTATAGAACTAATTATTTTTTCATCGACATCAAATTATGTTGTTTTAGCTATTGAAGAAGCACCACTATGGATATTAGATGAAATACCATTCATCACTACTATGAAAACATCCATTCTTGAGGAAACGATGTGGTGTTTAATCAAATTATTCCATAATTGGAAATTATTCAAATCGAATATTGGAATCCCCTTGTGACTAATGAAAAACATTGAGAGAGAAACACTGATATTAATATTTCCCTATGATACATGTTTTTAGGTCCACTAGGTCAATTACCCTAATTAGTGGTGTGAATCAAGGTATAATAAATTAAAAAACTACCCCTTTTATATCTTTTTGTTGTTGTTAAATATAACTATATTCTCTCTTCTTTCCTACAACATAGTGTGAAATGATGTTAAAAAATACACATGAAACATCATTTTTACAAGGATCATCCTCACAGGGATAATTTCAAGAAGAATACACCAACAATGTTCCGTTGTTCCAAATCCAATATAAGTGTAATAATTTTTAAAATGTTCAGAGCATACTAACTATCCCTACTAGTTTACATCAAATCTCAATTTTGAAGCTCACAACTCTCTCAATATAAGTGTGTTCACTGGTTCTTCTGAATATGAAGTCCCAATTTATAGACCTACTAGTCTCTTAATTATCAATAATTAATTCATCATCAATTGTATTATAGATTATCTAATTATGTCTCAATTTCATCCACTGATTAATATTACTTTAAAATAGAACATTGGGCAATCCCTTTGGAATAACCTTCACAAATCTCACTACATCTTAAAGATCATTCTTTTGTGATGGTCAAACCAGCCATCATAAAGTACATCTCCATTCAAGATGATCATTATTTCTCAGACCTTAAACTTTTCTTTGCAATTATCTTTCATTTTCATTAATATCACATAGCCTTCATGAACCATATCACTTTCGTTAAGCTCAACTAGCCTCCACGACATTTCTTCACCTCGTAATGCTCAATTTTCCAATGTGAAATCCCTTACATTCGTGAAGATCACTGCCTCTTTAAATCAAATTTGTGACTGTAAAGCCTTATAATTTTCATTGAGTCTCAATTTTTTATTATCTCTAGGATGGAGTCCTTTTTATAGGTGTTTCCCACCGACTGAAGTACCTTTCATGCCTAGACAGCGCCATGTAATTCCATTTCACAGAGCTCCAATTTTTCCATAGATATTATCTCCTTTTAGTGATGCTCCAAATCTATTTTATGGATCACAGTACTCATCATAATTTCATATAATTATTTAAAATAATGTTCTATACCATGATTCTATGTTTCTAGTAATCTTAGAGCTTCAATCAAAACATTTGCACCATTGAAATTATCAACTGACAATGATATTCACCTATCACATTTGAGAAGCTCTTCATAATTTAAATGATCACCATATTAATATTCATGTATTTGTGAAATCCAATTCATGAAGCCTTTCTTCAGGTAACACATTCCTTTCTATATTTGGATGAGATCTTTAAGAAAATTCATATTTCGAAATGCTTTCCAAACTCAAAAAAATGGAACCTCTTTGCATCTATTATTTTCGAACCACCACCAGATCTTCTATTCATATTTCATAGTTCTCAATCAACATGGTTTTTCAAAAATATCTTTAAAACTCATGAATTCAAGGTGATAATCCACCTTTTCAACAAACACAACCAAATTTGTCAACAACAAAAAAATATCCCCAAAATGATTCAATGTTTCATTGAGGAATTTTTGGCCAAAAAAATCATAATTATATCCATCAATGAGAAAAATAAAAAAATTAATTACATCAATTCATGTATGATGTAGTCTATACCTATGTGTAGGTGAAACTAATAGTTTCATTTGATTGGAATGTGAGTGGATAATCTATGTTTCAGAATCATAATAAAATTCTAGTACAATTATATTACTATTTTCTTGTTTTAGGATAAATAAAAATTATTTAGATTTTGTAATAATTTTATTAAAATAATTTAATCAGTTATAGTAATTACATATTCTTTCAATAAACTCTTTTAGTTACCGTCTTAATGCCTCTGTAGATGGTATTTTAGATTGTAAAAAACCAATATAATGTGGAAAAATATGTTGGGGATGGATTTTTAAAAGGATTATTCAATATTTATTTCTCATAGATGAGTTAATAAAAGTTATAAGGGGTGTTTGTATTAATGGAATGGATATGACACACTAAGAGTTTTTTGATGTTTAAAATATAACCATGAAATACAGAAGATAAATTTTTCCAAATGGACCAAGAATCATTGAAGAAGATGATGATGAAAAAAATCATCATCTAAAGAAATTTCTATTGGTTTTTGTGTCATTTTAACTCTTTTAATTTTGTTTAATACCATTGTTATACAATTTTATGGTTAAAAATGGTAATGAATTTTTAATCTTAATGGGTGATAATTTTCCTTATATGTTAACAATTAAGTCATAAATGGATAGGCAATGACATTATAGGCCAATTATAACAATAGTTGTACCCTTTAATCATTTTCATCTTTTAAAAAAAATTATAATATAATTTTTAAAATTATATCATTATTTAAATTTATTTAAAATTTATTTAGTTTGTCATTAATGAAAAAATGAAAATGTTTGAAGTCAAATAAAAACATTTGAATCATCCAAAAAGTTTTATATTCATATTTAAAATTCCATCAAATAATCAATACATCAACTTTTATTAATATTAATATTTTTAAAATCATTAAAATTTTTCTATTAACTATTTGAATACATTGTATGTGTTATATAAGAATTACAAAAATTTATTCATTCAATTATAATTTAAATTGAATAAATATTATTAAATAACAAATTAATATTTCAGATGAACATTTATCATTGATCCTATAATCTTATTATCATTATGGGAAAATATTAGAGATAATAATGTGGGGAATGTGACATTTTTTAATTCATTTCTTAACATAGTGTAATCCTCAATATCAATCAAAATTGGAACCATGTTGTCATATTTTCAAGAAATGTGTTGCATCTGAACCCATGATAGACAATATCTAGTGTCTCCTACCATTAAATTTTCATGATTATTAGGAATATAATATAGATGTACTGGGAGTTTAGTATTATTGGAAAACATGATACATTCATGATCCATGTAGGAAAAATTAATACACCAATTAAAACATATATTATTATAAATGAAAAATTTATTAGTTGATAACATTCTTCCATATTATTAGATTCTGAAATATCCTTCATAGTAAGCTTCTTATATTTCCTGGGAATAGAAACATAATAATAATGAGATGAAATGCTCAGTAAAAACCATAAACAATAATAAAAAATGAATCAATGAGATCAATAACAATGACCTGTTAAATAATTAAGCACATCTACTATATAACCATGTAACTATGAAATATGTACTCAAACAATATATAAATATAATTAATGGAATCACATGCAAGTTGAATATCTAAAAAATTAAAAAAAAATGGAAAGGAAAGAAACCATAACAGATTCTATTTATATAATTAATAGAAAATGAAATGAATCTATCAATATGTCTATGAAAAGTATCATGGATAAAGAATTGATAAATATAAATTAAACGAATGTCTTATTATTAGATGGAATGTCTAAATAACATGAAAACATTTGTCATCATGAGAATTCCCAGTATGGTCTAAATCTTTGGATAGAAACCCATTTAATTTGTGCATCATATTTATCACATGAGAATCTATCGATGCATCTAGGGGCTATATAATATCTATACCCCACCCGTCATAACTAGTCTAAAGCATTAATCATATTAATCTAAATATTTCTTGTCCTATATCCACATGGAATAAAGAATAAACATTTACCAATATTTTTCCAAATAATAAAAAATGATCAATGTAAACACTATATAATAAAGGTTAAATTATTTATGAAATGAACAATCTATCAAAATTAATATGCATAATTAGGATGAATTTAATGTTCAAATTTCATCAGAAATTGAATATTTCATTTGGGGTAACAAAAGAATCAAGTTAAAGAAGGTTAATACTCTCCTTGGAAAAATAAATCATAAAACATCCAAAGGTATAACAAGGCTGGTATCAATAAAACATATCCCAAGTGGGGTAAAAATAATGGTTCATTCCATTAAAGAATAGAAGGAATAAATAAAGATATTTCAAAGTAATACTTATGAAAAATATCCATTTATTTTGAAAATCATATTGAAAAACTTTTCATTTACAATAACGTCTCAAAAAAATCTCTTAAAAAATAAACCTTTTATAAATTAAAATGATCTTTCAAAGAAATGATGGTGGGTAATTCCATACATTTTGTACGATGAAAAAATAACATTCCATTTGAATGGTAAAATGGGATAAAAAATGCATGGTTTGGAATGAAACAAGAACATTCATTTTAAAAAAATGGTACAAGTTAAAATCTGTAAAACTTTCATTGAAAAATACTTTTATGGAAATTTTTTGAAAGAAATTTTATAAAACGGTGTCTTTAGAAGCAAATAGGTTTAACAATTAAAGAGATAAATGAAGTCGAGTTGTTTTAAAAAAAATTTCTAAAAAAGTTTTCTAACAAAGAATGGGAAAATGTACTAATACTTGAATGAGTTCATGAATAACCAGCGGATTGTAAAAAAATCTTTTATTGACTAACACTCATATAATTTCATTAAATTAAAATAACGTTGAAATATCATTAAACATAATTTTAAGAAAAATAATCATTAAACATTACAAAGTGTCCCATTGAACTTTGAAAATTTTATATCATATTCCTCATGTAGGAATAAATCTAAATGAATGTTTTAAATAACAATAATTTAACAGGATTAATGAATAAAAATATCAGAAGGGCCAATATATACACTATAAATGAGTAAGCTCTATGTCTGGAATTTATCTCACATATTGAGAATGTGAAATGAAAATCCCTTGACCTATATCCAATTTTTCTCGTGTCTGTTTATTTTAGAATATTAAAAACATATGTTGATTATTTACATTCATGAGAACCATTTTCATGTTTATAATAAATTTTATTTCTCTTATTACGATTCTTTATAAAACTATTTAAAATATTATGTTTACATCGACTGTTTCAATGAAATTTGATTCATGTCTAAAAATTAACATATGTATGTAGAATATGGTAAAATGTGTCATTATATTAAATATAAATAATAATTATAATGTAATAATTATTATATTAATAAATCATTTATACTTTTAAAACCAATCATATCATATGGTTAATAAAAATGATCTAATGTTACATGTATAGAGATAGTAAACCGTATGTACGCATGGGTAGCGTTCCCATTTTTTAATGATCGTTATAAAAATAATATAAGTTGCACTATATCAATAAAAAAGGTTCATTATACCATAAATACAATTTTACATAATCATATATATTTTTATATATAAATCACTTTCTAAAAAGGGAATCACATTGTATTGAGGATGCGGTAGTCCACACATCGATGACCAACATTAACACTTTTATGTTAGTGAAATGGTAAAAAATAAAATGATATATATTATATTTATAGAAATATAATTATGTCATAAAATCACATATTTTATTATTTAACCAATTATTAATTATAATAATCCTTTAACATTCCATGTATCATGTAGATGAATCAAATCCCTTTTAGGAGGTGGTAGTCTACACTACAATAAATGACATTATTATATTTAAACTAAAATCCAATGAAAAAATAATAAGTTATTAAAAAATTTAATAGCTATAAATACATTAAATATATAATTTATATCATATATAATCATATTTTCTATCATAATTCACAATCATTGATGGTGGTAAAGGAAAAATGAACAACTTTGTTTTGTGAGGTGGTAGTTTTCTGTACACATAAACGTTACGAAAGTTTCCTATTAGATAGAATGATGTGTAACTGTAGGTCAAAAAGTAACATGAAAACATTAAAATATATTTAGGAAAATAGTTTTTTCTATAATAATGTAATAATACTTTTTAGGGGTTTTTAATAGAAATAATACTAATGACCCTAAGGGTTGATGTAATCGGGTCATTGGGTAACTCCTTTTGGTTGGCCACAATGGGATTAAGTTGATTGCTTTATGAAAAGGGGAGTCATATAGTATTGTGGTTGGGATGTTTAGGATATTTGTTTTGAAGATATTGGTGAAGCAAATTTGTCTTGAGAGTCATGATTATGGAGGAGGAGTGGATTCTTTTTTATAGTGGAGCAAGAGTGTTACTTTTTTAAATTTTCGAAAAGGGAATTCCACACATGTTCATCCAAATTAAAGTGGATCTCATATATTTATAAAATGAAAAATGTTATAATAGTTATGATATATGTCTATAATATTTATTTTTGAAATGTTTCTAGGTCATTTGGGCCCTTGCGTTTAATGTTTGGTTTAATAATAAGCTTAATTTCATCCTAATCGATGTAATTAATTTAATCTACTTTCACTATTTTTTTGTAAAAAAATATCAGAACCTATGATTAATTATAAATTGTTAATATTCCAAATATGTAATCTATTATTTACAATTCCAATAAAGGGAGTGTAATAAAGGATTTTAAATTTATTCTCACAGATGAGATGATAATGACAGGTTTTAAAGTAAAAAATATATTTTATATATGACTTTTTTGAGAATATCAATGTGAAAATGGTTCCAATTACCTGACTGAAAATTAATTTTTTAATTTTTTTTTTTATAATTTAAAAAACACTTTTAAGGAAAAAGTGAGAAACCACACAAGAACCACTTGCGAGACAACCTACCCAAGGGGATCCACCACTGAATAACCGAGTCAAAACAAACCCATATATCACTTTTATGGGTTTAAACCCAAAAATTATCCTCAAACATACCTTCAGAATCATCATGATCCCTCTCAGAATCAAGAGCTGAATCAGACATGAGACCAGATTGGTGGCTGCTGGAGCGAGTGTGCATCCTACCCAACCTGCCTCCCACCTCCTGGATGCCAATGACCTGTGAGGAAACACCCCTTGCCCTTCCCCGTAAATTTGTCTTTCTTTTTTGTTCCAATTACCTAATTTAGATTAATTTTTAAATAATTTATATTTTTAACCTAAGAAACATATATTAAAATATTGTAAACATCAAAATGAATATAATGGTGAAGAAATTTTGAATTTAAATTTTGAATTTTTATTATTATTTTAAAAATAAAACATCATATAAGATTCCAAAAATTCACAGAAAATATATTTTATGTTTATATTTGAAATATTATTTTTATTTAAGTTAAAATTATTTGATTGAAAATTGGTTTTCCATGAAAATTTGGAAAAAGTTCATTAATAAAAATATAATATTTTATGCGTAAATTAGTGTTGTTCTTATATTGTGTTTGAAAAAAAATTTATATGAATACCTAAAGAGATTTATGGAATATAATTTATATATATATAAATTATATCACAAAATAATTTAATTTATTTATTTTATTATGATAAAACAAATTTTTGTGCATAAAAATAGTTTTCAATAAAAAATTCCCATTTTACTAAATTTGTTCTATAATCATTTATAATTAATTAGTAACCAAGAAATTCATATAATAAATTTGTAAAACAATTATTTTGAAATATTAGTTAACATTATTAATAAAGGATATAATATATCTTATTATGTAATATAATAATATTTTTATAAAATGCTATAGTTTAGTAAAAACGATCTTTCATGTAACACAAGCCATCAATGAAACTCATTGTTGCATGTGACCTACACTAACGTAGATGAACGTTCATTGCAGGAAATATAATCTATTAAATTTATTTAAAATATTAAATATATTATTATTTATTAGGACATTATATTCTCGTACGTGCATGGTGTTGTGTTTCATGCATGCTATCAAATACAATGTTCGACTCTTGATTTTCCGGGTGTTACATTTCCGCACCTTAAATAAATTTGGTCCATTAATTTTAGACTCAATCAGGGCGATATATTGTTTTATATTTCCTATTGTTAAAATCAAACATCATGAGAATTAATGTAAAACATATTATATAAAATATATAGTTATAATTAAAAAAGTCCCATGGACTAACATGAAACTAGGTATCTATGTAGGAGAACACTATTGGAAGATAGAGATCCCTACATGGAAGAAAAGAGTCAATATATATAGGTATTGATTGAGGTAATCAATAACATAATAGGGTATGATAAAAAAATTTCATGCCTCCAAGAAATAAATATATTATAATTTACAAGACCATCTGTACAAAAAAAATGTTTTAGAACATTATTTTTTTGACATATATACCCTTATATTGAGAAAGTACATTAATACACCAGATTATAAAGAAATTTTCCTACATGATATGTTTAGAATTTATGGGAAAAAATAAATCTTGTAGTTGTGCATTGATAAAATTATAAATTATTCTTTTCATTACGAAATGGGTATCCAAAAATTAAAATTGATTCTTGAAGCAATAAAGTATATTTTTAATTGATCTTAAAGACCATATAAGAGTGAAAAATCTATCTATTTTTTATAAATAATTTAAAATAAAATATTATTAATATATCAATCAATAAAAAATATTAGTTACACTACTAATTCATTAGTAATATTTTTTCATTATATTAATTGATTAAAAATAATGTCATATTAACCATGACATTGCATAGGTCATTGGTTGGAATCAAACACCTATCGTCCTTTGATGATGGGTTCATGTCCTATGGATAAGCGGGATCTGATTGGTTTTCATGTTTCATACATGTTTTCCTTTTATAAATGCATGTCAACATAATTTACAAAATAAATATGATGGAAATTGTAATGTCCTAGACCACTCTACTCCATTCCTATGTGGAAATCTAGTGTTTGATGTGTTTTGGGAGGTCATGGTGACTTATCACCAACACTTTTACAAATTTTCAATTTTTTGAACAGTTCCATCAATGAGACCAATGTCGACAGTTCCATTGGTGAGATCAGAGTGATTCGTTCCATAAGTGAGACTAGTGGGAAGAGTTTCATCATTGAGGTAGGTGTGACTAGTTCCACAGGTGAGATCGGTGTGAAAAGTTCCACCAGTCAGACCACTATAAATAGTTCTCTTAGTGAGGCCAATGTGAAGAGTTCCACTTGTGAGGCTGGTGTGAAAATTTCAACTGGTGTGTTCGGTGAGAAAAGTTTCCCTGGTGAGTCCGAAGTGAATAGTTCCATTAGTGAGAACATTGTGAATAGTTCCATTAGTGAGTCCAATGTGAATAACTCTACCGGTGATGCTTCTATGAATAGTTCTACCAATGAGGCCATTGTGAAAAGTTTCTCTAGTGTGGCCATTTTGAATAGTTCGTCAGGTGAGTCCGATGTGAATAGTTTAACTAGTGAGATTGGTGTGCATAGTTTCAATGGTGATACGAGTGTGAACAGTTCCACGGGTGAGACTACTGTGAACACTTCCACCCATGAGGCCGGTGTTAACTGTTCTACCGGTGAGGCCTTTTTGAATAGTTCCACCGATTTGGAAGATCTGAACAGTTCCACCGGTGAGGTATATGTGAACAGCTCCACCAGTGAGAACACTGTGAACCGTTCCACCAGAGAGGCCACTGTGAAGAGTTTAACTGGTGAGGGAGATATTATTAGTTCCACTGGTGAGATCAATGTGATCATTATTTCTAGAATAGCGGCCTTCCAATAACATCTTTTTACCATTAACAATTATCTTATTCATGAAACTTTTTTCATCTTCATACATTTTTACCACTTTGGCATTTCCATTGACGTAAAATGCATTTAATGCCTCTTTTTGTGGACACTAAGGACGGTTCAAAGGACATAAATCCTATATTAATTTTTTCTAATGTTAGTGATGCTATTACTTGGTAATACTATGTGGCTTATTTTGATCCTCATTTAATGGAAAATGAAATGTTTCTTAAACCTACTCCGTTAAATATTCTAAAGGGGAAATATATATTCTTTCCTTATTCTATCATCTTGTTCCCTATTATAGGATGCGTGAACCTTTCCTTCTATCCTTATGGGTTGTGTGATCAGACCTTAATCATAGTCTCATTTCCCTTTTATTTCTCTTCCCACTTCATTCACACCACCTATTTTTGTGTAGGCATCAAGTGTCGATCCGTAATTGATATAAGGTATGATATACCTTAGTTATTTTGTCTCCATCGATTATTATCCTACTATTTCTCCTTCTCATGCTATGGAATGTTATCTCCATACTTCTAATGGAGTTTTCCATGCTTTCAGATGGTGTGGTCATGATATGACGTCCTAGGGTGGAGATAGTTTTCATAGGGGAGGTGATCGTAATTCGTTGACTGGGTAATCCTCATAATAATAATGCCTAGAACCATTTGAGGAAGAGGGTTCATTGCTTCTCTATTCCTCTACGCAAAAATGTACATTTTTCATGTTCTATCCCACTAGTTCACAATGGAATTGAAAAATTTTATATTTGAAATATAAAAATAAATTGATATCATTCGTATGTTATTGACACTAGTTTTGATAGATAGTGTGATATATGTTATTTCTTTGTTTATTTTTTCATTCTTAATGGAAATTAGTAAAGAATGTAAAGCTGAAAATTAATTGATAATTGTTTGGATAACAATAAAGCGGCATGTAAATCAATATATTTATTTTTGTTGTTGTTTTTCTTGTAATTTTATGTCAATCATATTTATGCAGTAAACATGATTAATCAATTTGTGATATCTTACTGATTGGGTTTCCCATAGTTGGAACATAGAAATAATAAATCGGTTAATTAATGATGGATTAAATTACCAGTTGATTGATACTAGATAATGCCTCATAGGGTTCTGAGTTACCCTCTTTCTTACATAAGGTCTAAGAACCTAGTTAATATGATGATTGTTTTTTTTCAGCTTGTGTTGTGATATATGGGGGAAGGGGGGCCATTTTTTTGGTAAAAGATGACACATAGGGTGGCGAGATGCATCAATTTATGTATGTGGGTGTCGGGGAGGACACTGTGGATAATGAAATGGGATGGATGTGAATATTTGGATGTTTGATGTTTCTTGTTGGTTGTTTATCTTCCATACATATCCTATTAGTCAGGGAAGTTGGTTTTCTAGCCCTCCTTCCAAATGGGGTGAAGACGCGCGGGGTATGTCATATGCTCTCCGTTTTTTTCCTCCTGAGAGAGAATGGGGCTGAAGTCTTTCTATTGGTGGAAATGAATTGACAATTAGTTAATCTACTCACCGTGTTGATCCCCCATGTGTTTAGTAAATTTGAATTTTTTCCCAGAATGTCTGGTAATATGGGAAAGTAATAATGTTGTTAATAAATTATTCAATAATAGTGGCTAACCCATGGGGTTGGAGCTTACTGGGACGCAATGATGACGTCTCAATTTATTGGAAAATGTACTTTGGGTTAGATGATAATGAAATATACTGTGGAATTTGTTAATAGTTAATTAATGTTTAAATAATTAAAGAACGTGTTCTACTACTGATAAAAATGGAATGAATTAATGAAATTAAGATCATTAAATTGTTATGTGGTGATAGGATAAACAGTCTTAGAAGTGGTATCCTTGAGTATGAGAGATTTTATTTGTAGTTGAGTCTATGACTAGGTTATTCCCATAGTTTGTTTCTGAGATATAGTATATTGTATTCTTTTTTTTTTGTTTCTATACGCTAATACACACCTTCTATTAGGGAAACAAACGCCTCAGGAATTTTGATCCCTATGGGGTGTTCTCCCCAACATTCTAGTTGTAGGATGGATGGTTGACTATCCCCTTGGGCCCCACTCTCTTCTCTTGGTAGAAACATGGGATGCTAAGAAAAACAGTGAGAATTCCCCATATATGCGTGTAAAAGGGTTGTAAGGGATATTAGTTATTCACGCACATATATTCTGGATATATTTTTATATGGACTACTATATGTTTAATGTGTATAGGTTGTGATGGCTTGAGGATCCTTACTCGTTGTGTGGTTAGTAATGGATTGAGGTATACTGTCTGGTGTATGATACATGCTATGTGATCTGTGGTTGCTCCCTGAAACTACCGGGTTACTTTTTTAACATAGATTTGGTGGTTTTGTTTCTTGAGGTGCATGGTTTAGTACTTCGCCCAGGTGTCTGTGGGATAGTCTTTTTATAGAGAGATGCTTAGGACAACTGATGTTGGGGCGAAGAAGAAATCTAGTGGGGAAGTAGTCACGGGGTACCCATGATATTCATTGTTATATTATATAATCTTATATGAAATAATGGTTGAGATTATCTATGGTGAGGTTGGGAAAATAGTATACCTCTACGATGACGAGTTGCTTTCACTTTTTTTCACTCTACTTTAGCATGTTTTCTTTATTTATGCATTATAGGCTCTAGGGAGGATCCTACTAAGTATACTATTATACCCACCCTATGTATATAATAATTGATGTTCATGTCACATATAATAGGTTGGATATCAAGATGGTTTCTACTAGCTTGGGGTTACAGGATCTGTTCGGGCTTGTGATTGCTATGGTTTGATCATTCTGTTGGTACTTTCAGTTTTCCCCACTCAGTTGTAGTCATTTTTTATGACGTCACATTTATGTAAATGGGATTCACTTTTATATTTTTTCTAAGTTAGAGTTTGTTGGTTTCTTTCTTATCTATCCCTTTTGCATGTGTTCTCTTAGAGAGTAATGCTCTAATTGGTGTGTTCACTATATCCTCAGTGCTAGTATCCATCCTAAGTCCTACTATAGGTGGGACCTGGGGTGTCATTATCTCTCTTCTCACATTTCCAGCCTTGGAGGGGTACACCTTGTTGGGAGGGGATCATGACGGATTGGATTCAAAGTTATGGTAATGTGATAAGATAGAGTTTGGTGATAGGAAAAGGTGAAGTTGCATGGGCTGGTTTGGAAAAGGTGTCAGTCATGTTTAGGAAGTGATGTAAACACTAGAGTCCGGTGGAGACATAGGCATTTATGTCTCCCCGTGATCTATTTCACAGACCTTTATGTTTAAAATTGATAATGAAAAAAGTGATAATAGTTGCTGGGTAGATACCTAGGAACGGACCATGCATCATTCTTCTTTGTTCCAATGTTTTAATGGGTAGACCTTGGGATAGGTTAACCTAAAATAAATAAAATATACAAGTAATTTATTAATGATGATTCATCCATATTCCAGGATTATTCCATCTAACTATTTTTTATTTTGTAGGTATCGCTCCTTGTTGACGTCCTCATCAGGTTAGCGTAGAAGATGTCCAGCACACTGTGCTACTAGATCGACACAGGGTAGAGGTTGATGATGATGACATATGGAGGAGGATACTCCGGGAGTTTCGGCATCAGAGTCATCTGAAATATGAGGGCTCCATTTTAGATGTTGTCATTTAAATCTATTTGAAAGTGGTCGAGATTTGAATCATCTCGATCTGTGCTTAGAAGGAGCACTGGGTGACTTTGTTTGTGATGAAGCTGTATGAAATATCAAGGCAGTGGTGGTTCTTGTTCCTTGGGGATCATGAGGAGTCTGAGAACTCATGGGAGGAGTTCAAGGACATGTTTAGAGTTGAGTTTCTATTTTTAATCGCATTGATGTCTAGTCTCCAAGAGCTTCTTAACGTTCAAATGGGGAGCTCCAGTGTGTGAGAGTTTGGAATCTGGTTTTAGGGACCATTTATGATATTCTTCCGACAATTTGAAAGACGATGAGCCTAGGAAAAAGTATTTCGAGGAGGCTTTGTGTCCAACGATCCAGTTCCAGGGTACCCCATTTATATAGAAGAAATATCTAGAGATTCTAGAGAAGGAAGAGGTTTTCGAGAGGAAATTTCCAGAATCGGATCTTCAAGATAGGTAATTCTTCACGATTTCTTATGACATATAGATGTCTTCGGAGTATGCTGGTTTTCAGGGCAAAAGAGTTTTGTTCATCACGTGGTAGGTCATATCCCTCGTCCTCTCGTTTCCCTGGGAGCGACAGATCTTAGACCTATTTCAAGGGATCAGGTGCTTGTTTTTATTTTGGTGTGCGTGGTCATCGGTAGCACGAGTGCCCGACCTTTCAGAGCAGTCATCATGCACCAGGTGTTCCACTCAAGGTCACTTCATTGATGATGTTCCAACTAAGGTAGCAGTTGTAGGTTTCACCGGCATTGTGTCATCAAAGAGCAGATGGAGCAGGAAGAGGACAACCCTGGGACGCTCCTAGTCCAGAGGGAGTAGAGCGCATCCATTTTATTCTTCTTAATTAGGATTATAGAGGTCATGGAGGAGGTCACGATCAGCTACATGCTTTAGCATTTCCGGGGTCAGGCGATCCAAAAGTCGTTCGAGGTACCCTATAATTTTTTTACATGGGTGTATTATTTATTTGATTTTGGGTTGAAAAACTCCTTCATATCACCAACCCCTGTCCATGATTTGAGACTTGAGGTAGAGAGGATTCTAGTGCCCTTGGTGTTGACTATGATAGTTTGAGGTTGAGATGACTTCTTCGAAGTATGTAGAGATAATGAGATAGTGGTTTGGTAGCACCGCTAATGGGGAAATTTTCTATGTTTACGGAAAAATCATACGATGTCATCCTCATCATGTATTGGTTGTATTTTATGCAGGCTATCTTGGATTGCATTAGGAGGCGGGTGGTTTTCTTTGATGCGTATGGAGAGACAACAATGTTTATTGGAGGGTGATACACTCGGATGGGTTAGAGGCATGTTCCGTCATTATAATCCATGAGGGCTAAGACGATGCTATATTCTTCTGAGGTTTAGTAGTTTTAATTTCATATGGTCATAGAATAGTACCCTGATGTTTTTCCAGAAGAGGTTTCCGCATTACCCCATCTATGAGAGATCATGTTTGGGATCGAGCTACTACTTTGAGAATCTCTTATTTCTATGTCATCATATTGGATGGCCCCTTATGAGTTACAAGAGCTACCTATACAGCATGAGGTATTTTTATAGTGTTGTTTTGTTAGGCTAAGTGTGTCACTGTGGGGCACACCAGTTTTTACTGTGAAGAAGGTTGACTGCAGTTTGTGGTTGTGTATCGATTATTGTAGCATAAACAAAGTGATAGTGAATAATCACTATCCTCTTCCACAGATTGATGATTTATTTGATCACCCGAAGGGTGAATGTTGGTTCTCAGAGATCAACTTTCAATAAACATATCATCAAATTTTTTTCAAGGATGAATATATCCCGAATATTTCTTTCCATTTCCATAATGGGCATTAGGAGTTTGTTGTAGTAACATTTAGTGGGACAAATTATCCAACTATGTTCATGTAATTGATGATTGTTGTGTTTCATGAGATCCTAGATAAGATAGTGGTGGTTTTCATTGAATAAATCTTTCTGTACTCCACATCTGAGGTAGATCATATAGAGTAACTACACACAATTTTGGGTGTTCTTCGTCAAAATCATATATTTGGGATGTTGTTGAAGTGTGAGTTTTGGGCTCAAGAAGTCCATTTCTCAGGGAATGTTTTGTCCCAGTAGTGATTAGCTATGAATCAATAAAAGATAGAATCAGTTGTTTGTTGGGAAGACCCCCAGACAATGAAAGAGGTGCGATGTTTCCTTGGTCTTTCAAGATACTATAGGAGGTTCATAACTGATTTCCCTCAGGTTGCAACAACTCTAACTACATTGACTAGGAAAGATTATGCGTTCATGTGATCAGATAAATGTCTGGAAGCCTTCCATTTACTGAACGAGAAGTTAGTAAGTGCTCCAGTTCATTGTCATCTAGTAGAGGGAGTTCAACTTGATGTTTTTTGGGATACATTTCATCATGGGTTCAGTTGTGTTCTGATGCAGAAGAGATCAGTGGTTTCTTTTGGGACGTGGTAGTTGCATCTCAATGGACATAACTATGCCACCTATGATCTTGAGTTTTCATCCTTGTTGTTTAATCTAAATTTGTGGATAAATTACCTCATTAATGAGTTCATGGTTGTTTTCCCTGATCATAAGATCCTGAGGAATGTTTTCTCACCGCGTGACATAAACATGCGACAACATAATTGGATGGAGTTCTTACAGGAATACAACATTGAAATATCATATAAACCTCAAAAGGAGAATGTTGTAGCTAATGCACTGAGAAGGAAGTCATTTAGTGATGAATTGTGTGAATATGGTGATTCCTAGAGAGTTATGGAAGAAAATTTAGCATGAAATCTTCATATGGGAGATTTTGGAGAAAATTTATTCTTTTTTAGATGATGGTGCATCCATCTCTAGTGAAGCAGGTTGAAGAGACCTAGTTGGTGGATCTAGAGGTGGATGTCTGGTAATAATGATATGTTATTGGTGAGGAACCTAATGGTTGGTATGAGGATGAACGACACTGACTGTTGTATCATGGAAGGATATTTGTTCCTTTGTGAAAGTGCGAGATAGTTCTTAGAGATTTAGATAGTTCAACTTTAGTGGTGCATCCTGGTGTGAAAAAGCTATACCCAGCCATGAGGAATCAATTTTGGTGGCCTAGGTAGAAGTGTGCAATTTCAGAGTTTGTGTCTCGATGTTTAGTCTGCCATATGTTCAAGGAAGAGCACTGTGTCACTGATGGTTTACTAGATCCATTAGATATTCCTCAGTGGAAGTGGGAGGAAATATCAATGGTCTTTGTTTCTGTTTTACCTCAAGCTTAGGGAGGACATGATTCTATTTTGGTGGTAGTGAATTATTTAATGAAGTCAACCAACATTATAACAATCAATGAGTTGATCTTAATGAATTTTTTATCAAGGTAGTATCTATAGGATGTGGTGGGACTCCACCGAGTCCTGAGGACGATCATTTCCGATAAAGTTCTTTGTTTTACCAGTAGGGTGTGGAGAGGTCTCCGCCATGTTTTTTGTTATCAGTTATGAATTAAAATTGATTTTCATCCACAGACAGATGGTTATATATAGTGAAATATCCAAACTCATGAAGACATGTTATTATCTTGTGTCCTAGATTTTAGAGGTTCATTGATGAGGCCTGACCCTTGGCGGATTTCTCTTAGAACAATGTTTTTCACTCTACCATCGGTATGGTGCCATTTGGTGCCTTATATGGACGACCATGTTTGTATCCATTGTGCTGGACTGGATTTTAAGAGTCATTAATTATAGGACTAGGACTAGTGTAGAATACAACATAGATGGTTCGGGTGATTTGTGAAAGGATTAAGACAGTGCATGATCTTCAGAAATCAAATTCCGATCAAAGTAGGAGACCTTGGAAGTTGGATGTTGGGGAACATTTGTTTCTAAAGGGGACTCCCCATATTGTGCAGTGAAGGTTTGTTAATGGGAATAAGCTTTCGCTTTGGTTTTTTTGGCTTTTCGAGGTGTTGGATCTTGTTGGAGCCATGGCGTATTGACTAGGACTTCCCCTGTAGATGATATGGATACATGATGTTTTTCACATATCACAGATCTATTGTTATCTTCACAATGACTATAATATAATCGATTGGGGAGATATCAATGTAGATGATTATGGGAACTTTGAGGAGAGGCATGCAGGGATACAAGATCGGAAAGGGAATGTGTTGTGTGGGCGTTCTATCCCCTTGTTTCGTGTCTTGTGGAAACATGGTGGCATGGAAGATATTACCTTGAAATGGGAGTCGCATATATGTGATGAGTACCTCTTGTTTCTTGTTGTTTAAATATTTCCATATAAAAAATATGTTTTATCTGTGGTTGTAGACCTTTCATATTTATGAGATGGATCTCATTGGTTTCTTCTTGTGGGTTTCTCCCTTATTAGAGTTATCTCAATGGGTGGTTGTTCATAACCCTATTCTGTGTCCCTTTAAATTGGTTTTGAATTCTCGAGGATGAGAATTCATTGAGAGGAATCTGATGTAATGGCTTGGACATCTTCGATACATTCGTCTACAGAAAAATTTTGTTTGAGGTGTTTGTGGCGGTCAACGTGACTTATCCACAAAACATTTTCAAATTTCCAGTTCTGTGAGCAGTTCCTTCATGGAGATGATGTGGATACTTCCACTAGTGTTATCGGTGGGAAATGATCCACCGATGAGATCGTTGTGATTAGTTTCATAGGTGAGATCAATGTGAATAGTTCAACATGTGATGCATATTATAATAGTTCCACCTGTGAGACTAGTGTGAAAAGTTCTACCGGTGAGACTGGTGGGAAGATTTACCTAGTGAGACTTGTGTGAACAGTTCTTCCAGTGAGACCGCTATGAACAGTTCCACTCTTGAGCCTGATGGGAAAAGTTCCACTAGTGATGTCATTGTGAACAGTTCCACCGGTGATCCAGGTGTGAACAGTTCCATAGGTGAGCTTGTGTGAAGAGTTCCACTAGTGATCATGGTGTGAACATTTCAACTTGTGAGACTGGTGTGAATAGTTTCACAGGTGAGACCCCTGTGAACAGTTCCACCGATGAGGCCGCTGTGAAATGTACCACCAGTGAGGCTGATGTGAACAGTTCCAACAGTGAGGATGATGTAAATAGTTCCACTAGTGAGATCATTGTGAACTGTTTCACTGGTTAACCCGGTGGTAACAGTTCCACCAGTGAGCCTGGGGTGAACAGTTCCACTAGTGACACAAGTTAGAACAGTTCCACCGCTGAGACCATTGTGAATAGTTCCACCAAGGAGACCGGTGTGAACAGTTCCACTAGTGGGACTAGTGTGAACTGTTCCACTGGTGTGATTGGTGTGATCAATTCCAATTGCGAGACATGTGTGAACAGTTCCACTAGTGAGACCGCTGTGAACAGTTCCACCCATGTGGCCCCTGTAAAAAGTTACTCCGATGAGGCCACTGTGAAAAGTTACACTGGTGAGGCCATTGTGAACAGTTCCACTAATATGGCCAATGTGAACAGTTCCACTAGTGAGGTAGATGTGAATAGTTCCACCAGAGAGTATGATGTCAAGAGATCCACCAGTTAGCCCAGTGTGAACAGTTCCATTAGTGATGTCGGTTTGAACAGTTCAACCCGTGAGGCTGCTGTGAACATTTCCATTGATGAGGCATATGTGAACAGTTCCACTGGTGATACTAGTGTGATGAGATCTACTAGTGATATTGGTGTGAAAAGTTCCAATAGTGAGATCGATGAGAACATTTTTTCCAGAATTACATCCTTCCAATAGGATCTATCCTACACCAGCTTTCCAATATTAGTATTTTTCTTTATCCAAATTTCTAATTAATGAACAATGTTTCCAGATTCCTATATTTTATCCCCTTTGACATTTCCATTAATGTAAAACGCATTTAATTCCTTTTTGAGGACTCTACGACTGATTCAAATGCCATAACTCCTATATTATTTTTTATGGCTTGGGATGCTTTTATAGGGTCAATCCGCATGGTTTAATGTGATCCTCTTTAAATGGAAAATTCAGGAGATCATAAACCTACTCCATTATATCTTCTAAAGGGACAAAAAATATACGTTCTTTATTGTACCTTATTGTTCCATAGTATGATTTGATAAAAGATTTCCTTCTTTTCTTAGGGTTTGTGTGATCAAACCTTAATCCTAGGCTTTATTCCCCTTGAATTTCCATTCTACTGCATTCACACACCCTATTTTGGTGTAAGAAGAATGTGTTGATCCTTCATTAATATAATGTATAATCTACCTCTGTTATTGTTTATTTCGATCCTTTTCCTCATATTTCTCATTTCCATGGAATGGAATTTGATGTATATGATTATAATGGAGTTTTCTTGGCTATCGGATTGAGTGGTCACACCATAGCGCCCTTAGGTGGATGCAGTTGTCACGGGGTAGGAGATCATAATCCATTGAGTAGTTCATCCTCGTATATTGAATGTCAAGAGCCTTCTGATATAGGGGATTTTTTTCTTCCCTATTATTCCACATGAAAATTTAATGTTAGCATGTTTTATCCCACAATATCAAAATGGAATGGAAATATTAAATATTTAAATTGGATAAATAAATTGATATTGGTTGTTTTTTATTGCCACTTGTTTTTCTAGATAGTGTGATATCTATTCTGGATTTTTTAAGATATTCGTTCTTGATGTAAATTGGTAATGAATGTAAAGCTGAAAATTAATTGATAATTGTTTCGATAATGATTAATAGGCATGTAAATTAATCTAGTAGTAGGGGTTTTTGTTGTTGTTTTTTTAATTTGATGTTAATCACATTGATGCAGTAGGAATGTTTAATCAAATTGTGGTATCTTATCGTTTAGGTTTCCCATAGTTGGAACCTAAAATAAAAATGCGGCTAATTCCAGATGGATTAAATGAATGGTTATTTGATACTAGATAATTACTCTTAGGGTTCTGTGTTAC
This sequence comes from Viscum album, assembly GCA_963277665.1. NCBI lineage: Eukaryota > Viridiplantae > Streptophyta > Magnoliopsida > Santalales > Viscaceae > Viscum > Viscum album. The sequence goes on from OY728141.1 coordinate 1,304,918,681, forward strand.
GCTCTTTCTTTCGTAAGGGATAATAACACAGTGGATAAAATGTTTTTTTTTCTATTGTCTTTATTGTGATATGTGGGGGTAGGGAGGGATATTTGTTTCGGAGAAACTGAATTTTAGTTTGGTGAGATGAATCGGTTTATGCGTGTGGGTGTCAGGGAGGACATCAGGGATAATTCCATGGGTTGGATAAGAATGTTTTGATTCTTACTTTTTCTTGTGGGATTTTTATCTTCTAGAATTTCCCCACTTCTCAAGGATACTAGTTTTCTTACCCTCCTTCCAAAAGGGGAGAAGATGTGTGGGGTATTCCACGTGATTCCAGTTTTTAGCTTCCAGAGGGAGGAGGGGTCTATTCTCTCCCTATAGGTAGAATAAACACAATTGGTAGTTCTTCTAATCACCAGGTTGAGCTCCCTTATGTTTAGTATCTTAGAATGTATTCCAAGAATTCCAGGGAATGTGGGAAAATGATAATGTTGTTAATAAATGATTCCATAAATGATGTTAAGTCATGGGGTTGGATCTTGTTGAGACGGAATGCCCAAGTCTTTATATAATGGAATAATGGATCTTGAGTTTAATGCAAATTAAATATAATTTCGAATTTATTAATAGTTGTTTCATTTTTATAGAATTAATGACTATAAATTCCCACGGATAAAAATGGAATAAAGTAATGTAATCAAATTTGTTAAATGGTTATGTGCATATATTATACATAGTATTAGAAGTGGCATCTGGGAGTCTGAGAAACGTTAGCTAAAGATGATTTTATGACTCGGTTATTCCCATAGTGTGGTTGAGATATATTGCATATATATTACTTTTTGTGTTTCTGTACACTACTCCACATCATCATTTTGGGAAACTAACACCCCAGGGATTCATAGTAGTGGGGGGGGGGGTCTCCATCATTCTGGTGGGAGGATGGATGGACGAATGCCCCATTTTTCCTCGCTCTTCTCTCTTGGTAGTTACTTTTGCTGGTAGGCACATCGGTTAGTTTTCCACATATATGTGTGTATAGGTCTATAATGTCTTTTTTTATTGAACACATATATTATGGATATAGTTTCACATGGACTACTATATGTGTAATGTGTATAGGTTGTGATGGCATAAGGATACGTACGCGGTGTGTGGGATTTAATGGATTGAGGAATAATGAAGGACAAATGATATGTGTTATGCATGCTATGGTGGATACCAGAAAATACCTAGTTACATTGCAGATGTGGACGTGGTGTTTTTGTTGAACGAGGTGCAAGTTGTAGTTCTTTTCCCTTATGTCTGTAGGCAATCCTTTTTGGAGATAGATACTTAGGGCATACGATGTTGGGGAAAAGAGGCAAACCATTGGGGAAGTAGTAGTGGGGTATCATTGATATTATTTATTATTTTATATACTCTTGTATGCGAAACGTGGTGAGAGTATCCATGGTGAGTCTAGGAACATAGTAAACATATTAGGTGATGTGTTAGTTTCACTTGTTGTTCAATGTGCTCGAGCATGATTTCATTATTTTTACACAAGAGGCTTCAGGGAAGATCTTACAGAGTATACTGTTATACTCACCCAATTTATATATAAACCCTTTTTAGGTCACATGGCGTAGGTTGTAGATCAAGATGGTTACTAAAATCTTGGGGTTGCAAGAGCTGTTTGGGATTGTTGTTACTGTTGTATTTACTTTCCTTGGGTTTATATTGTTTTCCCCTTTCAATTGTAGTAGTTTTTCATTCCATTATATATGTGTAGATGTGATTTTATTTTAAATTGTTGTCTTAATTGGAGTTGGTTGGTGTCTGTAGTATCTCTCTATTTCACCTGGGTTCTCTTGAAGGGTAATGACCCTTATTTGTTTGTTCAATATACCATCGGTGTTAGTTGCCAACCCGGGTCCTATTAGAGGTGGGACTCGAGGGTGATAATATCTCTTCTCACACTTCCAGCCCATGAGGGGTAAACCTTTTGGGGAGGGGGTCGTGACATAAATCATTAAAACTTGCTTAATCAATAGATATCTTTCTAAAAATAATTTTTAATATGACCCCAATATATATTTTCATCATCCACATATTTCCACATAGATCCTTCCTTGTTTTACTGTTAATTCTCTAGATTATGGTGTTGACTCTAGGAATGTCCAGGTTCCCCACATTCATGGAAACAAAATATAATGGATTCCTCATGATGAGTCTATTTCATTCCATCACACACTTCCTAATCTAAGGAAATTATTTTTATTATGTCCTATTTCCCAAACGTATATATATTTCCCATTCCATTTTGACACTTTCTAATGTTTCTCATTCCAAATTTCATACATGAGGGAAGGATGGATTATTTCATTGTGGTCTCCATCACATGAGTTCTTAGAAACTTCCATTCTTCTCTTCATTGGTGAGATCACGAGTTGGTAACGGTATATGTTTTTAATCATATTTTAGAAAAAAATGATTATTAATAAACATGATATCATTCACTCCTATAAACACCTAATTTATTATATAATTGTAATAACCTTTTCCCTCATGTCCAGTGATATCTTGAATCAATCACATACTAGAAATTGATTTAAACCATAATGCATAGTATGAGTTAAAATAGTTATAGAAAAAATATAATTATTTATAGAATATATAATTCAAAAAATATTATATTTAATTTAAAGCACCATTGTTTTATCCTAGGATATTTTTTGTCAAACTTATTCCAAATCGTTTGTAAAAAATGTTAATATTCCTATTCATATCCATTGGGAGTGTCAAACTAGGTGCATAGTAAGGGTCTTAATCATGTACTAGGTAAAATTGAGTCTCGATCGACACACGTTTATATTTGTTACTCCTATCTACAAATGTTCAAAACCAAATCCACTTGTAGTATCCAGATAGAGGTCTATTTATAGGAATAACAATATAATATTTATTGTGCATGAACATTAATATGTTCTTCTATACATATACTCAATGTTTAACCCAATTTGATTTTCCCAAATCAATTTTATCTATAATATTTCTCCCAAGGTTTCTAATAAACTTTTAGTAATATCAACTATAGTGACATAACCCTAGATAGAACATAATCATTGTCTCCAACCATTATATTGACAAGATTACATGGAATCAAATCCTCAAGGACCGAGTGTTTAGTAATATTGGAAAACGAGATATATCCATTGGTCTTATATTAAAAATTAATACACCAATTATAACATAAATATTAATAAATAAAAAACATGGAGGATAATTTCTTTTTTCTTTCATAGTATATCCCTACAAATCATTCATAGTATTCTTTGTGGATTGTTATGGAAAGGAAACATAATAAGGCTGAGGTCAATTTCTCTGAATGGAAAAAATATAGTGGGAGAAATAATGAATCAATGCGAATAAAAATTATGGTATGGTATATAATTGAAAACACATACCATATAATCAAAAAGCTACAATTGAAGTGCCTAAAAAATATAGGAATGTAATAAATGAAAACACATGTAATCCAAATAAGTAGATATGGAAAAATAAAAATGGAACGGTAATAAATTGAAACACATCTCACATAATCAATGAAATTAAATTGAAATTCATCTATAGAAATGTAAATGAAAAATATAAAGGATAAATAATAAATATATCTAAATTATGGAAATGGTTAGTTATTGGATGTGGTGACTAAAAACATGAAAACCTAAAATTTCATGTCCTTTAGAATGAAGGTTCAAAACTATAGATGGAACCCCATTTAATTTTTACAACTTCTTTGTCTTATGAGAAGCTGTTGATGCATCGAGGGGCTGTATAAATTATAGGCCCTACCCAAAATTACCATTCCAAATCATTCCTAATATTGATCAAAATATTCATTTTCGAATATCTCTAATGAATATAGAATACATATTTATGAATATTCCCCCATATAACAAAATAAAATTAAAAATAACACAATATAAAATAAATTTAATATTTCAAGGGGACTAGTAAATGATTCATGGATGTGAATTGTGAATTATACCCGTGGTAAAATAAATCATAAATAATCCAAAGGAATAATAACTGTGGCATAAATAAAATATATCCCAAGGGGGGGGGTAAACAAGTTTTTTTTATGTAGATAAATATAAATACTATGAAATTATTTTTTAAAAACATTCTCAAGAAAAATATCATATTTTAAAATATATTCGAAAAACATTTCCTTACAAATAACATTTGAAAAAATTTTATTTTACAAAATTATCCTTTTAAACAATAAATGGAATATTTAGAGAAATGATGTGTGGTAAATCATTACATCTCTTATAAGGGAAAAATAATATCCATTTTCCGGGAAAAATTCATGAAAAATTCCTTGACTAGAAAATGACATTATGATTTATTTGAAAAAAACATAATTAAAAAACAGGGTAAATTATTTCACCAAATAATTTTAAATAAATGTTTTATATCATTTTAATAACACATGTTTTTAACAAGAAAACATGTTCTCTTAGTAAAGATGCAAAAGAAGTCTGTTTTCATAAAAACATTCTCAAAAACATTTTGACTACCAAAGAGTGGGAAAATAGAATTAATTCATTAAAGAGAACATTAATAAATAGTGGATAGTAATATTAATGTTTTTAGTAAAAAAAAATTCATACAATTTCCTCTGATGGAAATACCAATGAATGATCATAAAATTTAATATTTTGGATATTAATAATTACACATTTAAAAGTGTCCCATACCACTTTGAATCATTTTAAATGATAACCCTCAAAAACAATTTCTAAGAAAAATTGAGATAAAATTGTTAATGATATAAAATTTCAAAAGGTTCAATCTGTACACCACACATAAGTATTATGTTGTGAAGGTGATATTTATCTCACATATGTAATCATTGAGTTGAAAATCCATCAAATTGCGTCAGATTTGTCTCTTGTTTTTTTATATAATCGAATAAAAAACGTAAGTTAATTATATAATTTCAATATAACATTTATCTTGTTTATTATAACTTTTATTTATCTTATTATAATTTTTATACATTTATTTAGACAAATTTGTTTACGTTGAATGTTTTGTCCTAATTTATTTCATGTGTAAAAAAATCTCATTGGTAGGTCAACTATGGTAAATGGTTCAATATATAACATGTAAATAATAATAAACACTAAATAATTATCATATTTAGACATCAGTTATACTTTTAAAATCATTATATAAATATGGTTTTGAATAATGAACAAATGACACAATTGTGGAGACGTTTGGTGGTACGTATGGATGCGCAATGTTCCCATTTTTCAATGATCATTATAGAAAGAAGGTAAGTAACACTATATTATTCCATAATGAAAATTATATTATAAATAACATGTAATACAATCATATATAAATAAATATAAAAAATTCATGTGATGTAAATTGAATCACATTGTGTCGATGAGGTGGTAGTCCACACATCCACAACTAACATTATCACATTGGAGTGTGTGAAAGTGTAATAAATAAAATGATATATATTATAATTACAAAATGAAAATTATTTCCGGAATATAATATAGATTTTTCTATGTTTCATATTTTTAATTACAATAATCCTTTTTATATTTCATGTATCATGTAAACAAGTCACATCATTTTTTAAGATGGGGTATTCCATACATCCACAAATGACGTTATAATATTTACCAAAAATGGAATGGATAAAATGAATGTGTTATAAAAGAGTTAAGGCATAACGAATAAATTATATATATCATATATATATAATATAATCTTATCTTCTATAATAATTCCATACCAATAATGGCGGTGAAGGAAAAATTAAAAACATCATTTTGTGAGGTGGCAGTTTTTTTACACAAAAATCATAGGTATGTTACCATTAGTTGGAATTGTTTGTAAGTGTAGGTTGAAACATTAAAAAAAGATCCAATAATTTTTTGGATTAAAGTTATATTATATACTCATGTAATAAGAATATTTTATGTGTTGGATAATGGAAATAAAACTAAATAGATTAAGTAAATATGTTACATCTTCTTTGGATAAATCTTTTTGGTGTGCACCAAAGGGATTCCTTGGATGTATTTATACATATGTGGATGATTCTAGTATTATGTGATGGATGTTAAAGAGAAATTGTGGAAGAGTTTTTTTTCCAAAGTGGCTTCAGAAATGTGTGAATATGGGAGGAGAGGAGGCCTTTTAAAAGAAAAGTAGACTAGAAATATAGTATTTTATAGTAATGGAAATTCCATGAATTTTTTTTCAATTTAATGTGGATCCAATAATTGTAAATATTTAATAGAATATATAATTGTGTATGAAATGTTTATATAAAGGTTTTGGATATTCTTAGAGGTCATTTGATCCCTTAATTTTATATTTTGGTCTCTTCTTATGATTAATTTCACCTTAATGGTAGTAATTAATTTTATATAATTTATCTAATATTTTTTGTAAATATTTATTCTAACCATATTAGTAATCATAAATTATTCTGATTCAATTTATTCAAACCATTTTTCAAAATTACAATAACATAATTTGATGAAATTAATTTAAATTTAATCCAACAGATGTGAAGATAATGCATGGTTTTAAAAATAAAAATGCTTGAATGATTTATTTGTTTTTATAATGATTGTAAAAATATAAATTTATTTAAATTACATCAATTGGATTTAAAAAAATGAGAAAAATGATCTTAAAAACATTGAAAAAATATTATTTTTCTTTCTAAATAAGTTATATGAAAATGTAGTTTTGAACTAAACTTCAGTATTATTCTATGTTCATTAAAAAATGAAACATCAAAAAAAATTCAATAAATTCACCATAAACTACTTTTTTGTATCTATTTAAAATATTATGTGAATTTTTTCCCAAAAAATTTATAAAATATCAAAAAACTGTATTTAAAATAGAATAACCATTAAATGGAACTAAAATTGTGTTTTAATAAAAGTATGAGACATTATGCAAAAAACTGGGTTTGTTATTATCTTGTATTTATAGAATATATTAGATGAATATAGAATATTTTTTATTTAATATATAGTATATATATATATAATTAACTAAGATCAATAATTTTAATTAATTTAATTTATTAGATAAAACAACTATATGACAGTACAAATAGTTTTCTATATAAAAAATCATGTTATATTCAATTGGTTATTATATTCATTTATAATTAATTGGTAACAAATTAATTTATTTCATATATTTTTAAACCATTTATATTCCTAATTTAGTTAAAACTATTGATTACAACGACTTTATTTCTTATTATATTAAATAATAATATATTAAAAATATACCGTCATTTGGTAAAACTCAATATTTAATGTAATAAAATCCAACGATGAAATTAATTTTAATGTGCGATGATCACTAAATTAGTGGAACAATAATTTTAAGATATTTAATATGTGGAATTTATTTAAAATATTCAATATATTATAATGTCTTTGGTTATTATATTCATTTACACACTTGGTGTTTCTTGTCATACACACTATCAAATAAAATTTTCCAACTTTATATTTCTGGGGCATTACATAATTGATATACAATGACTAAATATAATTATCCACTATGATACAAGAATGTGTTTGATAAATTTTGAAGCCTTATCATAATGTTTAAACTTGTGTTGCCATTAGTGAGGTGAAAAATATTCCTGATGGTTTATATTCATATAAAATATAAATATAAGTGAAATATTTACCAAATTTAATAATAATGATTGAAAATTTGGAATCCATATTTTATTATTTGATTCCTAAATGTGGAGAATTTAATTAAATATTAGTCCTGGAAGACATGATGATAAAATGTTATATAAAACAAAACTGTTTTCGGATGTCTAAATTTTTTATATGAAAATTAACATCAAATTAAATAAAATGACATTTATTGGATTATTAATGACATAAATGACCATTTTTTTATTTCAAATCCATTTTATGAAATCAGACAAATTAGTTTTTTAAATGAAAGGAATTTAGTAAATATGAAAAACTATGTTTTATAATTCTTTAAAAAATAATTATTTTAATAAGATGATAAATAATTTAAACAAATACAACTATGATATTTTGATTTACAAATTTAATATAATTTTATTAAACCAATATAAAATAATTATAGAAAAATAATAAATTATTTTTCTAAAAATAGTTTGAAATTTGTTTTTGAAAAATGTATTTTAAAGATTATAATGAACTCAAAATATTATTTCTTATTTATCAATATATTTTCATTATATAAAATATCTATTAAATTTTCATAAAATGTTTTTATATTTACTCACATTACCAATTTAATTACTATGATCTAATGATATAATATATTATGATTTATTTAAACTTAGGGTGGTGTATCTCCCTAGTTATCATGGAAATTAAAATTATTTATAAAGAAAAATATCATTAAAAATAGTTATGTTATACACTATATCATGGGTCATAGAAGAGTATGAGAGATGGAGGAAGACTTATAGATAGCTAAAAGAACTACATAATAGACCTTGTTTTAAAGATCATTACTTCTTTCTGGTGCACGTTCTATAAAATATCCAAAAAATAAAACACATAATCAATTGAACACAAATCCCACAAAAACTTATAAAATACATTTCCAAATCAAAAATGATTACAAACACCTTTTGAAAAACTCATTTGAATAATTCATAATATGCACTTAATTTCATTTCCAAAATACTATATGGAATGAAACTATAAAAAATATCAAAATAAAATAATTAACAAACACATTTCATGAAAACAAATTTCTCTTTGAAAAAGGAAAAAATGAACATTTAAAAAATTTCAAAATTTAAAAGTCACGAACATTATTCTTTGAGAATTAAAAATACCAAATTTTAGGATAATATATTATTGAATGGTATTAATTAGAAAAAAATTTATAGAAAAAACTAGTAAGGTATTATTTTATCATAAGAAAATTTAATGTAATCTTATCAATCATCACGAATGCATAAGAAAAAAATTCAAAATATTTTTCTTTTGAAAAGATAATTTTACATGATATTTCTAAGGGAATCCCAAAAAATCATGGAAAAAATTTGATTAAACAAACTAGGTAGCACATATATCATAAGTTATGTTCACGATCACCTTAAAAACCATTCAATAAAAGAAATATTAAAATTAGATATTTATTGTCAACACATACCAAATGTGTTGGAATCATATTTGTCTCAATGTACACGATAAGAAAACAAACTCATAGAATGTATGAAAATTATTATAGAAAAAAAGCACTATTGAACAGACCTACCCACTTAAATTATCCCACAATGTGCACTAGTGTTTGAAGAAAAATGGAAAAAATAGGCAAACAGAGAATGGGAGAGAGTATACACTCTTGAAAATTTATTTGGATGAAGAACCAACCAAAAAACATTAAACATATAATTTAATGATATTGGATTAAAAATAGAGCCTAATAGAGGGGTATATGATGGGATCAATTTGGGTGGTTTTGGGTGAAATCCTTACCAAAAAAGATAATTAAATTATAAAAAAACCAAACTCGAGAAAGTCACATGGTTATATCACATGGATTACCAAACTATGGGAAGAATGTGTGATTTTAACAACCTAAAAACCCTAATGGTCACATATTTGACTCATCTAGTTTGAAAAACTGTAGGTAGACCACTTGATTACCCTTTTAGAACTGCATAACATGAAATATTTATACTATATGGTTCCAAAATAGAGCACATAACTATGTTTAATTTTAAAATATTAAAACAATTAAAATTTCAACCCCAGGACACCCTATTCCCAGGAGAGACCGCCACCATAAGATCATAATAATGTATGATATATTTCATACTATAAAAATTATCCACTCCATGCAACATTCTACCCCAATAATATCCACTCCCTGAACGACATATATGACTCAATTAAAGATAATTTCAACATTCAGTCACGTTGGAAAAATATATTACCAAAACCCAACTCACAAACGTATAACAAAAATCATTGAACCCATAGAGATTGACCCTCCAGAAAAACCCAAATAATAGATATTTTATAACCTCCATAGCACAATCAATCTAATTGATACATCCTTAACAAATCAAATAATGGGGAAATAAATTATATAGTGTATAGGTAATTTGAGAACTCAACCAAAGGAACATACTAAATCCCAAAAATTCTATATATGTCTAGAACCACACCAAAGGGAAGCAAAACACTAAAATAATAACCATGACCTCACTATCCTGATACAATGGAAATTACCAAACCCAATAATCTATCATGAAACTCCATGATAATGACCATAACACATACAAAGTAGCTAATGGTCTCCCCACCATTTAGAAATAATCTATAATTGTGAACCATAAAAGAGGAAATTCATAGAATGAACTATTACAACCATTGAAACTAACACTAAGACCAAAAAGAGGACTTACTTGTAACATATAAGATATCAAAAGATCAATGGACTCTAATAAATTATGAGAAAATTCCCGAAACAAAAATATTAATTCAGCCATAATAATGTGGCTCTGACATCGGGTTATAGTACTCAATGACATATAACTCGAAACCAACAAAATAACAATCCATAATAATTATGGATGAAATATTATTTGTATAAATTTCAAATTCTATAGGAAAACTATAATTATATCAACAATACTTCATCCCACACTACAATATTTCTAATTTACTTAATTAAATTATAATATAATACTTTTCAACACCTTGAATAAAGAAAAAATATAGGAAAACAATGAGTAATAAATATTAAAAATATTACAAAAGTCTCTAAAATTTCTATCATCCACTATAACCTATAAATCATGGTGAGGAAAAGAGAGATAATAATATCCTAAAACTGGTATTATAAAATAGAACATCCTCATATCTAAAAATGATTTTTCACAATCCAAATGGAAGAAAAAATTAAGATCACTCCTCAAATCAAGGATGAGGCCAATAATAAATATTCCTATGCATGTCCATCTTGAAAAACCACTAAAATTGATAAACACATATAAGCTGATTAGAAGTCCTAAATTCTATTAGAATTGAAGGTATAATGTGACTCGGATTCTTGCAATAAAAGAAGGAAACTTTATTATATTAAAATATGGACAAAACTAATCAGTCGACTCTAGATTGGTTTAAAAAACTAAATTTTTCGATTTTGACAACAAAAATGTGTCCCCTTCCATAACATGAACTCCACCACCTTGACTGCTTTCATGAAAGAAGGAAACAACATAGAGCTCAGATATATTTAAATCCACATAAAAAAGATACATTCTATATATAAATAATTATTTTCCAACATAGAAGGAATGTTTTATAATATAATGATAAATTTCAAATAATCTTTCACTAATTGATCATATATATGCACACTCAAAAAAATTATCACTTTATATATTTTTATATCATTGGGATATAACTGGTAGATGATACTGAACAATAAACCCACCTAATAAAATTATTCAACTAATTCGGAACAGATAGTTAGAATACATAAATCTAAGACCAATCCCACAAATACTGTAGTGATGAACCCCACCCTAGAGTATTATAGAGTTCTAACAGACATGATGATATATTCGACCATATCTATACACTCCATCTATACACTATATCCCTATTATAACTACATATATATATATATTCCAATTTAGAACTATCTCATATGATCCACATGTTGATAATTACTGGCCTATCCAATCCATTATAGGTCTATGTAGATTTTGAGACAGAGAGAACTGCATCGGGATCCCAGAGACAGCGGCAAAAGTGATTACTATATTGACTTCTCTAATACATTTATTTGTTTTATACTAAAAAAACAAAAAAAAATCACAACCCATAGTGAACTAAGGAAAATTAAAAACATATGGAATAAAATAAATAAAGAAATGAAACCAGATTAAAGACAACCACCACTGAAAAAAAGGTTATACCCTTGGTTTTTGAAAAAAAAACATGGCTATTGGTCACCCTATTTTCATGAGGGTGGGTAATTTTTAATGATAAGGACCCATAAAATAGTTCTCTAAAAAACATTGGTATAGGTCTTCCATATACTAATAGTTTTCATATACTAGGGGAATAGATTTCATAGGGAAAAATAACCATGAAAGACGTTTACCCATGTTTCTAAAAAATTTAATGGAATAGGTCACCCCTATACCCATAAATTTTTTGAAATTTGGGGTTATGACTTATGGTTTTTTTTCCCATAGGAATAACCTATACCAATGGTTCATAAAAAACTGTATGTATATTTAGCCTCTATTACCATAGTTTTTTAAAATTGTGGCAATATGTTATGAGGGAGAGCAAGAAAAAATTCCAGGGAAAACCTATAACCTGGTTTGACCAAACCATGAGTTTAGGTTGGGACCTTACATTTCGCTAATAATAATAATTTTTAAATTAATAATAATAATAAATAAATTAATATATGTATATATAATAATATATAAACACACACACACACACATATATATATATATATATTGGAATATAATAATAAAAAACATGTTTTAGGATATCGGTACTATCAATATATTATAGGCGGTAAGTTCCAGGATCAATTCACATAGGTGGATTTTTTTAATAAGGAATATATATCCATAGTTTGACCAAACATTCTATATATGGTGAACCATTATTTGGGCATAATAATTAAAATTTTAATAAATATTATATAAAATTAAATAAATATATATATATACATATGTAATGTATTGGAAATTCGGTGTATTTTTTTTAATTATATGAAATTATTTTGAGATTGCACGCTCTTACAGGACTTGATTCTGAGGCCCGATGAGCCCAAAATTTTTTTTGACCGTTTTATATAGAATGGTCAGTATATGTGAGAGCTTTTTTTTCTATATTTTTAACTAGTGCTTGGATAGTAAATCATGGGGCACCGATAAACTCAGAATGTCAAGATTATCCTTGAAATGACTTAACTTCGGTAGGCAAGGACAAATCAGATAAGTTATTTTTCATAATTTTTATTAGAAATAATAACCAAATTTAAAAGAATTATTTTATTTATTTTCTCAACATTGAGTGAAGGACTGTGAAACTGTGATGCAGCAATGAGGCTTATTAATATCGGGTCAATAATTTCCTGTTTGAATCTTTTACGTTGTTATCTTAATGACTCATTAATGGTGGTTAGTTTAATGTGGCACATTTGATGAGCATCGTAAATGGGCACAACATCATGAAACTTTTTATTTATTTAAATAATCCAACATGTTGGAGTTTGGGTATTAACAGACATGGGTAAATATCTCATGAACCATAGGCATAATCCCTCTCCATGAAAAAAATTATCAACGAAGTGATGAACATTGGAGGATCAAATCTGGAAGATGGTAGACAGTGATGAATGCCAATAACCGCAGATCAATGACGACACTAATGTTATCCTTCGTCATCAATGGATCTAACGAATACAGGTATTGGTTTATGCATTCTAATTATTTTATAATTTGTTCCTCGTTCATGAAAATTAATGATGAACGCTGATCCACCAATTAACGGGTGGATCATAGAATGACACATTCATACATGTGGATATTGTATGGGGGTTTGAATTGGGGTTTTACTCTTACTATGTGGTTAATACATTCCACCATTCTTAAAAACAAATTTTGAGGGAGTGGGTGACACGAATAAGTCACATACCCTATTTATAGTTGATTATGGTGATTTCATTGTGGATGATTTCTCGAGAGGGTGGCAGTGTGAGCTTGATTCTGTCACAACAAAGTTGATGGCCTAACATTTCCGTAGACGCAAGCACTTCGAGAAATGAACCACTAAAGAGAATCTGGTGGCGGTTTGAAGGTTCTGTCAATAGAAAATAGAGGGTGAAAACATGATTGTTGGCATGTCGCGACAACAGGAATCCGTGGACAGACAACAGAAGTGGCGAGGAGGTGCGGAACTCTTTGTCATCGCGTGGAGGGACATACCACGTCTGGTGTCTTGCGATCTGCTGTCTGTCGACCACTGCTGGAGGAGGCCCAACATCTGTGGGGATAGCGGGGGATCTGGACACTACCCAGTAGTCATTTCCTACGTATAAGGCACATGACCAGTCGTGCCCTAGCCAGTGGGTCTGGCCGGACGAGAGCAGGTCATCGGGCGACCTGGTGGGCTGGACCCTCAGCCAAACAAGGCCGAGTCTAGCGAGGTCTAGTGGGCCAGACCCACTAGCCAGGCTGGTCTATACCATCCCCATCCCGGAGCGGGGTAGGTTTAGTCCTTCTATATTGAACTAAGGTATGTGAGACCCCTGGGCGGGGTTGGTTAGGTCATTCTGACCAGGTTGGATTGGGTTGAGATGTAACTGACCCCTATTTACTAAAACCCATGTATCTCTCAGACCAGAAATCCAATTAAAGTCCCATTATTATCATTAGGCCCCTTGCGACGGGGTGGTCCTTCTGATATACTCCACATTATTATGTTTTGATGTTGGAGGACTGCCGGTTTGGATCTGACTCGGATCAAACTGAGTCATTATTAGGAAAAATCATATAATTTACAGACTAGGAATCCGAACGACATGGAGTCTATTTCATTGGGACACACACGATGAGACATTATTTTGGGGTTATTGTATGTGTGACATTTGTGGAATTTGAGGTATGTTCGATGGATTGATGTGTGGATCCTTCAGAAATCAAGTTTTCTATTTGAGGGATTCTTGTGGTTGGATGTGACGTCAAGAAAGAATAGCCATCCTATGTGTGTCAGCCCCTAGTGATCATGAATGACCCATCACCTAGAAATTCTGAGTGGTTTAACACCTAATGATCCAGAGTGGATAGAACCTAGCGATGTTGTGTAGGCCAGAACCTAGCATTCCTTTGAAGGTCACCACATAGAGTTCTTATGTGGGTCAGCACTGAGCGATCCTCCATGGGATAGAACTTGACGACCTTGTGTGGATCAACAGTAGATCCTCTCGACATAATAATATTATCTAGTTTTACGACTAATCATCCTTTTATCTGTACATAAGTTATGCTTAGTTTGAGATCCATAATTTACATTGTACTATTAGTTTTTTATCTTGTTTGGCGATATTAACTATATGGTAATTTTTATTGGTGTTTTCCTTCATGGGTTACTGAGAGACCTTTGGGGGTGTCGGGGTACCTACTAAGTACTGTTATACACACCATGGAATAGGATTCACTCACAAGTTTTATGTCTAGTTCATATGATCGGTGTTTTGATATAGGTACTCTATGGGACGAGACTGACATACGCTACAAAGGTGGACTTGGTGGCATAGGATCAAGTGGGGCCATGTAGGTCCAGGCCGACATAGTATACTACTTCGGCTTCTATTAGCTTCACCACTCTCACAGTCTGCTGGTGTTTTCTACATATGGCCATCAGAGTTTTCTTATATACTTAGCTATTTTTAGTTCCTTGTTGGGTTTATATTCAGGCCCACATACATTCACTTCTACATGCACTCAACCTTATTTTAGTTGTATACTTGTATCCCCCTTTAAGTATGTTGGGATGTGGTTGGGCGTCTATGTGTATGGGTTAAAAGTAAATGACTTCCCATTTTGAGATATGCCTTTCTGATGCAAGTCACCACCCCCTAGACTACGGAAGGTGGATGTGGGGTAGTCTCAAAATGGCCCCTAAGGGATGGGTCATGACCAAGTTGTATCTGAGGGAAGTTAGTTTTACCAGAAGAACTAGTACTCTATATATTTTAGTGGTTGTAATAGTGTTAAATTTATTTAGTTCGGATTTCAGTCCGGGAAGTCCAGTTTTGGTCCGGCGATAGACATATCCATACACCAAAACCCTGAATTCATTTATCTGATTCAGTACATGAAAACACTAGTTTCAGGTGTTTTGGAAATTTTTTTCTCTTGATCTCTTTTGACTAATCTCATCAGGTGTAACTTATTGACTATGGAACATCTTTCCAACTACTTGATGCCTCCACCAGGATATCCATCTAGGATTCCAGTTAGAAATTGGGATGATTTTCCATAGAGAGACGATGAATCTATGCAGCAACCACTAACATCAATAATACCTTCTAGTGGTGTACCATCAACAGCAACACCCAATGAGCTATAGATTCCACCATCCCCACCAGCAGATAGTGCCCGCAGACTGAGTTCTTAATCAAGGAGGTGGTGGAGCATGATTCTCCAGACACATAAGGAGGAAACCCTTGTCACGATGGACCTTCAGAACCTCTTCAGGGAGTTTTTCATTACAGCGATGCAACACTCAGTGCTTATTCAAGAGTTACTACATCTGCTGTAGGGTGGCCTGACTGAGGCCCAGTACTCATTATGTTTTATAGAAGTCTCCTGCTACTCCACCAACATGGTATGAGAACCTTTTTTCAGGGACCAAACCATTGATTAGGGACTATGACATGAGATCATAGTTTTGATGATTGCGCTCATCATCCCGACTCATGTTGGAGTAATAGAGAGAGCCCTATTTGTAGAGGGATTCCTAGCCGAGTAGGAACTAATGTAAGATCCACCACCGTACGATAGGTAGTCGAGTCATCAGCAGTAGGTAGTAGGTAGATGTAATAGAGCCCCGAATGGTCTAGAAAATCTGAAGGATCACCCCAGGATGCGGGGTCTGAGGTGCGGTTCTCACAAGGTAGAGGAGTTCATAAGGACTGGGTTTTATTACAATTGCGGAATACAGGGGGATATGGATCGTGGCTTTCTGAATCCCTACTCAGATGACCAGTAGGCAGTCGAGTGACAATAGAGCTAGAGACAGAGGGTGGAGTGAGGAGTTCCATAGGGTGACTGACTTGGCAGGGGAGCAGGTCGGGAAATATATTGCGAGAGACTATTTTATTTGTCACTACCACCACCCCAAGGTGATCCTCTACGTGGTCAGGGAGAAGGTGGAGATGGGTGGGGGAAGCTTTAGGTGATATAGGTATATGTCCACGGTGCTCCAAATATTATTGAGGTTCAATATGTTTCTTCTCCTCCCTAGCGATAGTTCCTACAGACATTGGTGTCAGTCACTCCTTATTTTCCATGGATCTCAATCAGAGCTTGAATATTCCAATGGAGCCATTGGATTGATCTTTATGGAAATAGAATTTTTGGGGAGGGGATTTGATGATTACTCAATAGTGATGGAAGTGTGACCTTACACTAATAGGTGACAGATTTATATGGGATCTCTTATTAACAGCATCGAGACCTTATGATGTCATCTTGGCTATGCAAAGTTATCAACTATCCAAGATCATAACAACTATTTTAGGGGAAAAGTGTTGGGTTAACATGAGGATGGGACCAGGATTTCCTTCACCAGAATGAAGGGAACCTTTTTCACATATGATTTACTATCACAGAGGAGGGTGAAACTGGTCACTCAGTAGTTGGCTAGCCTTACCCTCGGTGTGCTGGAGGAGGGGAGTCCAAGCATTCCTATTCTGGTGGACAAATATGAGGACACCCTTCCATATGATTTTACAGTGCTACCTCCTCATAGAGAGGTATACTTCTGTATTGAATTATACCCATGGATGACAGTAATATCCACCATGTCATATCATATGCCTCCCTTAGAGCTTTCTGAATTGAGGGTAAAGGAGGAGGACATGCATTTGAAGGGGTTCGTAATGCCCCAATTTTCACCATGGACATACTTGGTTCATTTTTCATGAAGACATACCAAAGTCTAGGGTTGTGTAGGTACATATGGATCCTGAACCTGGCGACCCTGAAGAAAAAGTATCCACTGCCGAGGATTGACCACCTCTTCAAATAGATGAAGGGAGCGTGGTGGTTCTTGAAGATAGAACTCATATCGGGCTATCACAATCGTTGATTAAGGCATGAGGATGTACCAAAGACATAATACATGTGCTTTTATGGACACTACGAGTTCATGGTGTTTCCCTTCATTGTGACCAACTCCCCAAAATATTGGTGTACTTAGTATCATATGAAAATAATTGGTGTACTTAGTATCATATGAAAATAATGCTACACACCATTATATATTCCTTGAAAAACTCTTAGAGAACCATCTTTATGGTAATATCTTGAAGTTATAGTTTATGATTTGGGAGGTACACTTTCTGGGACACGTCATCTTAGAGGCTGGAGCTTTAGTGGATCCGGCGAAAATAGAGGTAGTTCTTTTTTGGGAGAAATGCCAAAGCATGACTAAGGTGTAGTGATTCTTTGGGATGGATGGTTACTATAGATGGTTCATACACGTTTGTACCTAACTTTTACAGGTTAACATATCCATTATCGGCATTGACATGGAAGGTAAAAAACATTTCGTGGATGAAGAAATGCCAGTAGAGTTTCCAATACTTGAGGTAGAGACTGACTAGTTCAACCCATATAGAGACTACTAGAAGATGGAGTGGGTATCTAGTTTTTTGTGATGCATCAGGGAGCAAACTGGGTTGTTTCCTAATGTATGAGAGTTCATTGATCTCGTACGACCCAAAATAGTTGATGAAATATTAGCAAAACTAAGTGACCCATGACCTAGAGTTATCAGCAGTGGTATTTTCCATAATGATGTGGAGACACTACTACATGGGTGAGTGGTTTAAAGTTTAATCCATCCAAAAGAGTATCTTGTATATCTTATCCCTGAAGGACCTAAAACTCAGACTACAATGATATCTTGAGTTTATCTAGGACTATTAATATTTGAGAAAGTCTATACTCTTGTGAAGGCGAATGTGGTGGAAGACACGCTCTGTAGGATGACTAGTTTATAGCTGCTTAGTGAGGTGACAGATCTTTTTGCCACAATGCAGATACCCTTCATGGATGATGGTTTAGATGATTACCTTCATGCAATTACTATTACTCCTTCACTCTTATAGCGAGTCATGAAGGCACAATTGGCAGATAATGATTGCGAGAACTGATGTGCTATGTTATCCTCAGGATGGTCTCCTGATATGTTTTTATTGGTGGAGAGAACATCATCCTTTTTAGAGGGAAGATGGTAGTACTAGTGATGTTATAAGTGGAGGTTTTTAAGGATTTATATTCACCACCTTGGCAGTACATCTTGTAGTGGTGAAGATGTACAAAGACCCCTGATGTCAGTACTCGTGGCCAGGGATGAAGAACGTGGTGGCCGTGTTCATTTGGTGATGCCTCACTTTTCAGCAACCGAAGGCCAATAATCAGGTTCTAGCAGTATGCGACTATCCAATCGAAGAACTGGAGAGGGAATAGTATGGTATCTCGATGGAATTTGTGACGAGGTTACCGTGTACATCTATGAACCATAATTCCATTTGTGTGATTGTTGACCGACTCACCAAGTCATCTCACTTTCTAACCATCCTGGAGAAGGGACTAGTAGAGGGATTAGAATGACTCTACATCCAAGCGATAATGAGGATCCATGATATTACTTTGATGATCATCTCATACCATGATGAACTCTTTATATCTTGGTTATAGAAGGTGTCGTAATAGGTGTTTGAGACTCAGCAACATTTAAGAACAAGATTTCATCCCTAGATTAATTAACAGCTGGAGTAGACCATAAAGACCTGGGAATACATGCTTCATGCTTGTGTACAAGATTTTTCTCCCAGTTTGGAGGACCACCTTCCAGTGGTGGAGTTTTCATACAACAAAACCTATCAATCCACAATTGGAATGGAACCGTATGAGGCCTTGTATGAGTGACCTTGAAGATCACCCTTATATTGTACAAACCTAGGGGAGTCAACACTCATGTGTCTAGAGACGGTATAAGATACCAATGAGAATGTGAATATCATCCCAGAGAAGATGAGGACTACCGAGAGGAGGAGTAAGTCTTATGATGACAGGAGATGAAGACTTTTGGAGTTTGAGGTGGGTGATCATGTATTTATTTGGGTCTCACCCCGATGAGGATTAAAGTGATTTGGTTATGGTGGAATGCTGTCTCTAAGATTCATCATAAAATTACAAATCCTGAGCAGAGTTAGAATGGTGGTGTACTATCTAGATCTTCCTCCATAAATAAATGAGGTTTAAAATGATTTACACATGTCATAATTGAGAAGATACATGTGTGATCCATCACACATCATCGAAAAGGGTGAGCTAGACATTGATGATGTGGATAATCTTTTGAATTTCCTTGTGGAGACAGAGTACAGATAGGAGCGGTTCTTATGTGGGTGGTTGATTCCTCTATTGTGAGTTCACTGGCACTACGAGAATCTCCATGAGAGCACATGGGAGCGGGATTCTTAGATTCTTTCTCTGTACCCCCATATATTTTTTTAGAATTATTTTTGGATTTTGGTACGCAAAGCCTTATGTTAGGGAGAGAGTAATATCTCAATAATTCTATATAAATGTTTTATTTATATGGTATTTATTTGAGACTGCACACTCCAAAGATACATGATTCTGAGACCCAGGCAACCCAAAACGAAATTATGAACATTTTTAAATTATATTATGTAAAAAGGCAAGCATGTTTTTCTATATTTTGAACTAGTTCTCGGATAGTAAATATTAGGGCACCGTTGAACTCATAACATAGAGATTCACCTATAAGTGACTTAACTTCAGACAGAAAGGGCTGACTGGAAATGTTATTTTTTGGACTTTTTTTAAATATAATAAAATTATTTTAAAAAATTATTTTACTTATTTTCTCAACATTGGGTGGTGGACGACAATGCTAAATTGATGTGATGAGGCTATGATAAGGAACATTAATAGATGGTCAATAATGGCTTGTTGGACACTATGATGCAATTATCTTAATGACTCATTAATTGCGGCTCATTAAATGTGGATAATTTAATGAGCATCATAAATGAGCGCAATGTCGATGCAATTTTTATTTATTTTTATAATCAAATATGTTGGATTTTTGGGATTAATATACATAGGGAAATATTTGAAGAACCACTAGAGGAATTCCTCTCAAATGAGGATTGAAGAATGAAGTGACGAATGATGGAGGATCGGACACGATAGTTGGAAAGCAGTGACATACACCAACGACCGCAGATCGATGAAGATGCAAATTGAATCCTTCTTCATCTGTGGATCCAATGAATATAGGTAGGGGATTAAGTGTTCTATGTATTTGATGATATATTGTTTATTATTGTAAATTAATGACAGATAAATATCAATCGTCTAATTGGTTGATCAGTGAATCGCTCGTTCATGGGGTGGATATTTTATGGGGTTTTCAATTGGGGTTCTACTCATGTTGTGGATTTAATAACTTCCCTCATGATTTAACATTAACGCGGAGGGAACAGACCAGCTCGAACGTAGCCCAGACCCTCTGCAGTAGTTTTTTTGGTGTTTTCTTCGTGGATGATTTTTGTAGATGGAGGAAAATAGATTTTATGTCTTTCACATCAAAGGTGATTCCCTAACGTTTCCGTAGACACCAGCGGTTCGAAATACAGACCCACGTAGAAACTTTAGTGGCCCGTTGAAGGTACCATAGGTGTAGTAGATGTGGCAGCAAAGAGGCACGATGCCCATCATTGCAGCATGGAGGGGAGATCCCAATCTGAGTCATTCGGTGTCTAGTCAGCAGTGGTCCATCGACCATGGATGGAGGAGACCCCGTGTCCGTGTGGCTAGTGGTGGAGCCGGATGCAGCGCGACAACCGTGTCCCGGATGGACGGTGAACACTGACTGTACCACAAGACCAGACATTGTCTGGTGGTCCACACCCCAGCAGGTGGACAAGGCTAGAACCATGCCCTTCGGGATAGTCCAGATGAGATCGGGTCGCTGGGTGACCCGGATGGCTAGAGCCTCACCCAAATCGGGCCGGGTCTAGCGAGGCCCATTGGGCTTATCCCATTTGACAGGCCTGACCAAACCGACCCCAGTATGAAATAGATCCAGTTATGTCAGTCTTAATTGTATTTGGGTGTGTGGGACTCCCATGTTGGGTATGTTGGGTCGGTCCGACCAGGTCGGACTAGGCCAAGACACTACTAGACCCTGTTTACAAACACACATTTATCTCTCAGACCATGCTTCTGATTGATGCACTGTCAGTGTAGTTGGGACCCTTGAAATGGTTTGGTCTTTCTGATACACTCCAAATGAGTTTTGGAAGACGTTTGAGCATAGCTAGGTTGGATCAAACTTGAATACAACATGGCCTTTTTACTAAAAATCCCATAACACATAGACATGGTGTCCATAGGATGCACTATCTGTTATGTTGTGACCCTTATGATGAGACTGTCCACTGGGGTTACTCTATGTGGGAATTCATTTTGATTGAGGTACAGATGATGGATTTAGGAACAGAACCTCCAAAAATTAAGTATGCTAAGTGCGGGAATCCAGTGGCTTGTAGTGATGTGAAGAATGAATAACAATCCTTTGTGGGTCAGCTCCTAGAAATCTTGATTGGGTCAGCACCTAACAACCATTAGTGGTTCATCACCTAGAGATCGTGTGTGGTTCAACACCTAGAGATCATGTGTGGGTCAACACCTAGCGATCTTATGTGGGCCAGCACCTAGGGATCCTCTATTGGTCTGTGCCCAGCAACCTTGTGTACATCAGCAGCAATGCCTCTTGACGGAATAAGATGCTATAGGTTTACGAATAATCATCCTTACTCTAAAACTTATGTTATTAGTAGGTTGGTCCATGTATTTTACTTTTTACTATGTGTTTTAGATCATGCTTGGAGGTTTTACCTTTGTGGTATTTTCGTTGAGTTTTTTTTCTTCTTGGATTACTGATAGTCATTTGGGGGTCACGGGGTCCCTACTGAGTATTATTATAATCACACCAGCATGGGCTATGTCCGCACGAGTTTTTTGACATGAAGATGATCGATGTTTCGACATAGGTTCATAGGGGGATGGGATTGACGGATACTACGATGGTGGACTTGGTGTCCTATGACCAGGTGGGTCCTAATAGGATAGTGAAAACTGGACATACAACATCATCTTCCAGTAGCATCACTACTCTCATGATCTGATTGGGATTTCCCTCGATGGTTATCAATGTTTTATTTCGTACATTTCAATTTTTAGTTCCTTGTTGGATTTGTATTTTGGCCCACATACATTCACTAGTGTTTACACTGAATATTGTTTTAGTTGTATACTTGTTTCCCCCTTTATGTTTGTTGGGATGTGGATGGGCTTGTGTGTGTACATTTTAATGGAAATGACTTCCCTTTTTTGGGATATACCTTTCTGGTGAAAGTCACTAGCCCCAAGCCTATAGAAGTTGGTCATGGGTTAGTCCTAACACTGGCCCCAAGGGATGGGTTGTAAAAACATTCATGTGTCTGTGTGTGTGAATTTAATAACACAAAATGTGTTATGTGATAGTGGAAATGTATTTTGTGTGAAATAGAAAGTTATCAATATTAATTCTATGAAGATAACTTTTTACTAAGGGACCTATACCAATTGTTTATCCAAAATATGAGTTAATCAATGTTTTGGTCTAACTATAGATATAGTGTTTTTTTTCATTGAAATTTTCTACATGAATGGTTTATAAACGATGGGTGTTGGTGGCATGTACCAACACATTGGTCAAAACAAAGGCACAGGTCTAACATGAGGGATTGAGAACACCTAGATCATAGAACCATGACTACATTGACAACCCAAGGTTTTCTAGGCAATACCAATTGTTTTGAAAGATGGTTATAGGTAACAATTCTACCAACAACCATTTGAATCCACTTTTATAAAATTAATAACATGACCCTATTTCTTTATCCAAAACACAAAATGTTTTATAAAACATTAAATAGATCAATACTCACCAAATGAAATTTTTTATTTCAGTTTCACTTTTATTGAAAATGTTGACATCCAAAACCATTCAGAATAAATGCGTTTCCAAACCCTATTAAAATAATTAGCCAATTTTAGAATAGTTTAAAGAGGTTATAATACACTAACTTGAATAATCACCTTTTGATTGAGGTAACCTCAATTTCTTGATTTTCCATAATGAGATAGTCAATGTCAAATTATATCTTTTCCCAAGTCGCACATGTTTCTATTGTATTTTATTCCATTTTTGGAAGCCATGTATGAAAATTATATTCTATTTATAAATCCATGAGGCTTATTTTTTATTCTAATCAACATGAAATTTCCATTCAACTAAAATTAATTAAATAACTCATTCTATGAAAAAAAAATATTTAAACCACACACACCAATAAATTTCATGAATATATCAAATTAAAAATAATAAAATTTTTTATATGGAAACCATATAAACCTAAAAATAATATATAGAGTTAAAAAATATCTATTACCCATGAAACTCATGAAAAATTATGTTCTTCAAAATCAAAATAAATAAAACGGAATGATAATTTTCATTCAAATAAATTGAATTATTTTTAGCCCATAATTATTCACATCAATGGTCACAAACAAGAACTAATAAGAACAATAACGTATAAAAACATATAGAAAAAATAATAACATTATCCACTGTATAGGAATTTTCTACATGTTTTTTCAAACCTTCATTCAAACACGATAGTTCCACTATAAGTATTCTATGATGGGTATCATTGGATATAAATGGTTTTGCAGAACATTAACATTAATAGTGCAAAAAATTCATTTCCACCAATTTCATGTTGAAACATGAAATTTCCCAATATGTATCCTCACATATTCATATAATAAATAGAATAATCACACCACATTGAAACACCTTGAAAAAAAGTCATATTATTTCATAATTTAATGAAAAATATCAACCTCTAATGGAAACTCAAGAACTGGAAAATAGAATAGTAGGAAAAGTACTTCCCTAGACCTACTACTATTGTTTTGATGGTCATTGGTACAATATAACATTTAACCAAAATTACAATATGGGTATAATACTCTCATTTTATTGAAATAGATCCATCATACCTAAAACATCCACTAATATTATTCTGACACAAGGCCTAGGGAATGGTCATAAACCCCATATGATGTTGAAATGATAATGGAATCACAATTGAACTCATGGGGATCAATTTCAATATTATAAAAATTGTGGTCAATAATGGTTCGAACAAGGAATCCTGAATGTGTTCTCCTTATGAAAGACAATCATTCTATAAGAAATTAGTGGAAATGAAATACAAATAACCAGAAAAGAAATAAATTTCAAATAAAAAACACCTTCTCTAAAATATTTTATATAAATAAAACTATTTTATATAAATATTTTCCATTTAAATACAAGTAAATAATACTGAGAAGACCCAAAATAGTGGCATAATACGAAAACGAACTATAAGGCATTCCACTAGAAAAAACAATTGTAATATATTCTCCCTTATATCTATGTGACCTCAATGTATCCACGGTAAACTAAATAATACCCACATCCCAATAGAGAGTTTTCCTAATTAAAACTACAAGTTATAAATTTAGAACCTATAGAAAAAATGAAAACTACAAACCCATTGATATGAGTGTGTGGGGAGTGATTAAAAGGCAAGTATGATTCCACTATGAGTACATAAATATTCAATTTATAGAGAAACCAATAATTATTATCTTAAAATAAATAATAATGAATCATATTTTCATTTCCTTTTTTAAAAAGGGTATAAAATAAAACTATATAAAATTACTCAATGCATTCCATTTTTAAAAGAAGTTTGAAATTGAACTTACCAATGTAATTCCATTTAAAAAACAACTTATCATTTTAAATTTTAGACACATTAATTTAAAAATTATCAATTGAAACCATTCATTTTGAAAACACCATCATCTTAAATCAATCCCAGACATATTTAAATGTAAATTTTCAATGAAAATAAGTTTTAAATTCTATTTTATAAACAACAAATCATAAGTCATTTCAATTTTTCAATGAATATCATCACATGATGTTCATTAAATACAATTTTCTCTCTTCCATTTTAAAATTGATGCACACAGACACACACACACACCACACATATGTATAATAAACGGAAAAAATTCAATCGAATCCATAAAATGTTCTCAAAAAGACAATTGGAAAAAGATAATGTATCACCCCATGAAACAAATTCATAATGAATCTATTTTGGCACAAAATTAAGATATAAAACTAAGATTACTAAAAAAATTGACACGAATAATAGAATGAAAAACCAATGAGGAAGTACCACATGAACTAATGGAACATGTTTCTAGATATTTAAATGTTGAACCAACAATCGATATGTTAACACTCTCAAAAAACATCACCAAAATTATTCTCACATATAATCCTTTGTGTCAAATCCCATAATGGTGTCATATATATACATGGGGTTATCATCTCTGGTATCAAACTTAACAAGTAAGGGAACATCCCAAAACATTTTTATTTTTAACCATAATTGATATGTGTATTTTATGCAACCAATATATGGAATTTTAATCTATGTATTTATATATTTAAATGATTAATCATTATAGTTCATTTAATGTTTGTATTTTTTTGACTTATGGAAAGATAGTTTTGGTTTTTTGCGAATAGATGAAAATATAATAATTTATGATCATAATTTTTCCCCCACTAATGAAGTGGTGCATTAAAAATTTCTATTATTGATTCCAAATATCTAAATTACTTAATAAAACCTCATTCTACAGAACTTGAATGATAATATTTTCATGTCATGTAGACATAACATGATGTGAAGTCATAAAAAGATATGTTATTACCACCTCTATTTCAAGATGTGAAGTATTTAAAATTTTAAAAATCATTTACTCAATATATACATAATACATGATTTGAATGTTTTGAAGAAAGAATGACATTGGAGAAGAAAAAGCCAGTTCATTTTTCATGAAGTGTAAAATTTAAACATCATGAGAATCTAAGAAATATTTATTATTTAAAAAACAATGTGCGAGTGATATATAGTGTGCATATATATTAAACCTATGAATGAACTCATTAGATGATATGGGAATGAAAATGTTGGAATTTTGATGGTAATATTAATGTGCACTACCATGGCTCCCTAGTTCATTGTCATTCATCCTCACCTTCTGACTCTGGGTATCTGTGGTGCTCATTCTCATCATACCTAGATTTATTAAGTTATTTTCATTGTGGTTATAGATGTTATTATTGAATTAGGTTAAATTATTGATTAATTATAATTATTATTCATGTTTTGGATTGTTATAACTCTTCTAATTATTAAAAATTCTTCTTATTTTCAATTTTCTTGGGCATTGCTCAAAATTTGAGTGGTTTAATCATTATGCATCAATTAATTTCCCTATTTTCCTTATGAAAATTATGAAATATTAGTTAGTTATTTTTATATTGGGTTATGGGTCTCCTTGTACTATGGTAGAACATTTTTGATATCGATTACAATCGTGATATCTTGGGATCAATGTAGGGTACCCTAACACCGGATTCCTTCTAACCAAATTTCAACACAAAACATGAATTAACTCATAATTAATTGAATCACTGGAAAAAATGAATATCACTAAATCTTGAACACCTCATCTCCTGATATTAGTGATTTTCAATAATATATAATTTCCTTAGTTATCCCCAAAAGAACCTATTAAAATTATATTAATTAATTTAAGGCACACATTCCGTCATTTCGAGGTCAAAAATCGGACCTTCCAAGTAATATATTTGTAGTTATATTGTCTGATTTTTATAAATTATTAATTTGTTTCTATCCTTGTGTGAAATTATGGATTACCTAAAATATTTTATTTTATTGTTTTAGTTGAATAAAAAATTAAAATACCTTAAATATATAATCATTATGTGACCAAAAACACCCTAAGGCTAATTCCATAGAAATAAAATGAACATATCACCACCAAACCACACCATTTTATATTCTTTCTAATCCCAAACATGTAAACATGAATAAAAATTAATTTAATCATTGACATTCTACAAATAATAAAAAAATGTGTGATAAGAGGCTCATTTAGGGTGTGAGTGATATAAATTAAATGATAATCCAATAATGTACCAACATGGCCTTTCTTTATAAATTACTACCACAATAATTGGAAATAAATTTTCAAAAATCATTTGTAATCAAATCAATTCCAAGGAAAAATTATACACAAACTTAAGAATTTCAAAAAATGACCTTTGGATATCATTTATCAGAATATCAATTTTCACAAAATTTAATTTTAGAAATTCTCAATAAAAATAAATGAATCCATATACAAATCAATTAAACATGTATTCCAAGATAATAAAGGGATACAAATAATTCATTAAAACATGTAACGATGGTTTCATAAGAAAAAATATCATTTTCCCTATAATCAAAATCATTCAAAAAAAATTATGTTTATTATTAAATATTATTATTCTATTAATATAAGGAAACATCAAATTTTCTAAAAGAACTCATCCCATAATAAAACCAAAATGGTTAAAAACACCATCAATATATTTTTATTCTAATGAGAAACGATCAATGGTATTTTATGTAACAACTAAAATGCATAAAACACCAATTAAATTTAACATTGCATTGAAAAAATGTTTTTAAAAAGAAATTAAAAGAATAAAATCAATGACATGGAAATCCATAGATAATGGAAAACTATTTATCACATATTTAATCAAAATTGTAAAAAAATGCCATTAATATATTATTAGACCATGTAACACTTAAAAAATGGAATTTTAATGAAAATAACTATAAAATGTGATAGAAAGATGTTTCTATTGTAGATAAACATGAGAAATAATCTCTTATAATAACTTAAATTATTTTAAAATTAAAAACATAATTTATAAAAACCATAACTTTTTAAAATCACCCACACATCAATTAGGGTTATAAAAAAGTTGAGAAAAATAGAAAATCCAACATATTTATAGAGGATAAACTCATACCAAGTTAAATGGTGGAAGAACCACAAAATATCCTCTCCAAATAGAATATGTGGATCTTAGATGAAGAACAGATCCCCTTATAGTGGAATCAAAGATGTATGGATCGAATGTGGTAGCGTGGTTGGAAGCCCCCAAAAAAAAGAGATGACATGATAAAAATTACACATCTCGAATAGATTATATAGTGGTCTCACAGAATTTACCAAACCATAATAATTTTGAGTGGATTAAACTACCTTAATGGAATATAGGTCAATTGATTGTATAAACTAGTTTCAAAAAATGTGCGATCATGTTTTTTTTAAATAAAAAATTTAATGTTTTTTACAACATAGTTTCCCAAGCTATGCACATGCCCATGTTTTTTTTGGAATCTCATTAAAAATTCACAATTGTATTCATACGAAACATCAGTACCATTACATAACTATAAAACAATATAAAAATAATTAATGTGAAATTTTGTTTTTTCACAGAAACCAATCAATAACAAGAATACCTGGGATGAAATTAGATCTGAGGTTGATAATGATTTTGTAAAAAAAAATTGGTATATTTATTTCCCAAAATATCTAATATAAAATATTTAGGGTGTTACTTTAATTGATGGATAAATTCTATTTTTATATAGTGGATTAAATGTAAAATATAAAAAGGTGAAAATTTTAGTCCAATGGAATTGGCATCAATATATAATATAAAATATACATCCACATTATAGTATTGTGGTTGATCATTTTAAATTATATTAAAATTTTAAACACCACATGATAATAAGAGATTATCCATTGATCACGTATAGTTGACATATAGATTAATGCTTCTTAGTATAATTGAAGGGGTAGAGATAAAAATTATTAAATATACTACAATTACCATTGATATATGGATAATTCCATGAGAGTATTGAAAACCGAGTTGTAAGTGTATCACTACAGTAGGAATAATAATCCATATCATTATTAAGGGAATATGGGGATTCTTTATGTGTGGAAATTTTTTGACTGGGATAATCAATAACAAAATGATATGAAGAATCAAAATAATTTTTTTAATTAAAAAACCATTATATTTAAACCATATCATGTAGTGTAATGTGTAAACAAAAAATTAAAAATACATTTTTCAAGATAATGACATAAGCAGCTGATTTTTTGAGATCATAAAGGACAGCAAACTCAAATTATTATTGAAAAAATAAGTTCTTATATATAGTATCTATTATTATGGACAATGAAAAAGAATTGGTAACTTGTATTTTAGTAATAATTTCATGTATTGAGAAAATATTATTTTATTCTTGGTCCACAAATTCTACCACATCATGAAGGTATCTTAGAACTATTCATACTACAACTAAAAGCATGTAAGATTTGTTATCAATGAGAACAAAAAATGGGGGAAATAATTTAATCCCATGTATATAAATCCTCCATTTTCATTTTTTTACCAAGACTCCCAAAAAATCATGTAAAAAATTTATTAGTGGGAATTCAAGCTATACTATGACTTTACCAGTTTTTCCTATATAAATACGACATCAAATATTGAGAGCGGGTAATCACTGTATATATACTGAAACAACCAAATAATATATATAATTTTAATGAAGAAGAGGAGTCACCATTAAAATCCTATAATTTGGAATTGGAATTCTATTAAATATAAGAATTTATTTCAACTCAAATTATTGATAATAAGGAATGAATCATGCTTGATGGAATACCCATTGTAGGGGATTATACTGATGTATCAATATCAGTGTTTTTTGATCATCCCCTGATCAATAGGAAGTGTTCCCGATTAAATATATATTCACATACAATCCCATGTCAAATAATCTATTTATAATATCCACCATTTAAATGGATGAACTGAAGAAGCAGTTAATATAGAATATAAATTTTTTTGCTCGAATGCTTCAAGATGGGGAAAGAGGAACCCATTATTAGTGAATAATTATAGTTCAATGCACCTCTTCTATGATTATTAAAATATCAAAAAAATTAATATAAGGAATAAGTAACCCCGAAAAATATATATTAATTGTTAAATAATCTATGTGGGGGGGTTTATATCACTTAGGTGGACATATACTTGTCATATCATCAATTGATGGTGATGGAATAAGATATTCTCAAAAAATCAATTTTAATTATATATATGCACAATGAGTTCATAATGAAAAATTTAATACACAATAATTAATGAAAATCATTATTTACGTAATGAATAGATACATTAGTGATTCTATAAACAAATTTATAGTAGTAATTTTAGATGATATCTTTAAATATAGACAAAACATAGTGAAACAAGGTGAGAATTTGAGTAATGACATAAATACATTATGAATAAAGAAGGTATGTGGAATGTATAATAAATCTATTTTGGGATGCTTTATATTTCATTATATAATCAATTTATAAAAACATAAGTTATATCCATTCATAATTATAAGAAGAAAATGAGGGATCTGAGTTCAACACCAATATATGGGACATGATCCATTTTTTTCAAAGTTATCCTTGGTAATAAAAATTATTAGTGATAAAATATTTTTATATTCAAACCCTCTACCCACAAAAACATATAAGGGAGTGATGTTTATCTAGAACATTAAGTTTTAGAAAACATTAATGAATTGAAAATGAGGCTTATAACTAATGAAGTAATCACACTACCTTATGTGGAAAAATATTCATGGTATACATTGATGATTCATATATGTTAAAAGGATTTTTTCTAATAAAAAATGATATAGTGATTTTTTATTCCATAACATAGTTAGATATCCATTAAGAGAACTATCCAAATGCACGATTTGGTGTTGGGGGAAGAGATTTCAATCATCATTATTTGACGACAT
The DNA here is from genome assembly GCA_963277665.1 of Viscum album. Classification (NCBI taxonomy): domain Eukaryota; kingdom Viridiplantae; phylum Streptophyta; class Magnoliopsida; order Santalales; family Viscaceae; genus Viscum; species Viscum album. The sequence continues at coordinate 1,304,950,493 of OY728141.1, forward strand.
TATCTCTATTTGAATAAATGTTAATTGTATAAAGATCATAAAATTCATAAATACATATTCACATATAAGGAGTACAATATGGACCTTTATAGATGGTAAAAATGATTATGGAATGTGTATTCTCAATCTATTACTATTATTAGAAGATGAATTACATACAATACCCTTCAAGTAGAATGTAACATTTAAATATATCAATTAGTATAATTAAGAAGGGTCATATAGATATTTTCTTTAAAAGGATCAACAAGAATGTCCAAAAGCTATGAAAAACATTCTACTAGGCTCAAATTATTACCTAACCATCCGTTCTAGAATGATACTGGATTCTCGAATGAATGATGTTGAATTATAGAATAAGGTTAATTATATAAAAATTAGAAAATTAAAAAATAACAGAGTGACAAAAACTATTTTTTGATTTGGTACATAAATATATGTACTGTACAATCCCAAAATAAAGATGCTATGAAATAATTCATATAGAAAAACATTATCCTAACACACAAGGAGCATGATATTATACCTAGATTTATAAGAGGATTTTTTTAGACTCTATGGTGGTGTATATTATTTAATTTACATCTATTTTCCGGGTATTTTAATAAGTAAATTCCTAGGGATAAAATCCAAGGGTAAGTTTTAACCATTACTCACACCTGTATAGAAATGTGAAAACAACACCATGTAAATTATCGTAGCTATCATGAATAAATTTAGAGGAAAAGTTAGATTTGGGTTATAGTGGATGCTCATACAGATACTGATCACTTCATTCACATTTTTGGGTATTTCAATGTCGATCAACTTGTAATGATAAACATTATTGAAGTGGAGAGGAATACAGAACACCACTATTTAATGTATCCAATTATGTCTAAGTTGTTTCCTCCATTTTCATAAAAATTCAAAAACATACCAGAAAAACTGAGTTATACACAAGTGAATTTTATAAAATCAAAACTAATGTAGAATCTATGTGGACTATACAAACATTGTACTAATTTTTGTGAAAATTTATAAACTATAACCAAGGATAATTCAATCAACATGTTCCTATAGATTGGATTACATATAATTATTGATAATATACCAGCATCAAAATTGATCAATATGATACCCTCAATGGGAAGATATACATTTTAACATTTTTTCTTGGATGATGTTGGTGAACACTAATTTATGTGACAAGAAATTATTGATGAAATGATAGAAAGTGACATGGCCATTATGAAATACTTATGGATATATCAATTTCCTAAAAGTGAAATGATAATATATATAATAGAGTTCAAGAGTTTGAGATTACAAGTAAATTTTTTCAATAAATGTAAAAATAGAATATATTTATTATATTTTGGATGAAGGGCAATTTATATTCAATATATATACATCACTTTGAAATTATATAATTCATAAAAGTTGTGGCACATAAACTAGTACACTACAAAACCATATTTTGGTAAATTATGTGTTCCATATATCCATATTCAAGAAGTATATACTATATTCCTCATATGTAATTAATCTATAGGTGATATATTTCGATCATGATCCCTCATATTTAGAGAAATAAATAATGATAATATATTATAGTGGCTACATTTACCCAATAATACTTCTACCAAATTCTTTATACTATGGAAGAACCATCAGAATGAATAAGTATCGTAGGATCCAAAATAATAAATGAATAATTTAAACCCACATTAGTTTTTACATATTTTGGGAAATAGTATTTTGAGGGTAAAATATCTAATGGGATGATGAATGTAATGAGTCAGACTTTTATGGAATATACACCCCTCCTAAATTTATTTATTTAGTTAACATAATAATGAAAAAATGATACACATAATGAAATTATAAATGACATTATTAAATTTAATAAAATTTTACAATTATATTACAAATATAGTTAATAATATAATAAACATTTTAATGGGAAAAAATATAAAATTAGATTACTAAAATAATAAATTTTGGATATTCTTGATAACCTAGAATGATCAAAGTCATGAAAAATAATTTATAAATGAGAAAAATGGTTAGTAATTATATATTTGTTTTGATAATGAGAATATATTTAATAAAAAAATAAAATTTCAGTTCATGATGAATCAGGGAAATATGGTGTATTTATACAATGTTGTGAACCAATGTGATCATTAAAAATATTACCATTAGACTATAAATTTGACCACTATAATTGTAATATGACCATTAATATGAAAAACATGATTGTTGGAATAGAATATTGAATAATGGGAAGATAAAATAATATTTTTATATATGATAAATTAGAAAACTATAAAATTTAGAACATGAAATAAATTAATTAATGTTTTTTAAATGATAGAAATAATGTTCGGTGTTTCAAAAAAAATTAATTTTCCATATATAGGATAATTAAATTTTTCTGGAAAATATTATTTTTTAAAAATGAGATCATAAAATAATATTATGTTTCAGTATAATTATAATATAATGTATTGAGCCCTGATGTACTTTTTAAACTATAAAAAATATTTATGAATGTAAATAAGTTATATATTTTAAATAAATAAAACTGTTATGTGAAAATTAATATTATCTTTTAGAAAAAGATATTAATAAAAAAATTATTTTTGTTTTTGAATACACATGTTTTAGAAAATGTTGGGTTAATTTTTGCAATTATATTTAACATAGATTAATTTTGGGTTAATGAGGAAACATAGAAAATATAGTATATAACAATATAAGTAAAATACATGATTAAATGACTCATTCCTACTGTAATTATATATTATCTCAAAACCACAATCATATATTACTTTATATAATCACAATATTCATCTTTTTTATTATTCTTGATTCAATATAATATATCTATGAACATTATATTCAAAATCTCATCTCTCCCCCCTTTATGAATACTACCCCCACCACCCACTATCCTAACACATTATAATAATTATTTCATCACAATGTTATATACAATTCTATTTGTAACCCTTCATCCCATGTTCATGTTAATTTAGTCTAACTAAAATGAAATATCGTGGCTCTTTATGGTGTTTTATAAGAGGGGAAATTTAAATATGTAATATTTCAATTTTATCTATTTCAATAATCTTACTCTTCTACCATCTACTAATATACCACATAAAAAATTAGATAATTGCACTAGTTTAATAAATATTATTTTTTTGGTACTAATTGAATATCCATTACATATCCCCACCACATTCCATTTTAAATTTCATGCATTATTCTAAATATAGTTGGTCCATTAACTCCATAAAAAAAATGAAAAAATTGGTTAGCACCAAATTCATGGATTAATTTGATACATTTATTAAGTTTATTATTATCTACATAATTATATTATATAGTGTTACATATTGGGAAATGAAAAAAAAATTCATATTGTTAAATAAAACCATGTGGGATTATTGTGGTCAAAAAAAGACAATGGAAATTAAAAGAAAAACTATAAATTTATGAACACATTATTCAATGTTTATTTAACAATTATTTGAAACTTATAACAATTTCAATATTATAAAATGTTTCACTAAAAATTTCATCACACTTTTATATTTCTGTAACAAATCCATAATAACACTCTTTACAACAAACAAATTGATATGTCATTGGAACAACAAAATGAATGGACTTTAGACAATGAATATATATATAAAATCAAAAATAAAAGTGTCTAAAAACCATTAAAAAGGTAATATAATTCAAATATAGTTAAATATGTTTATTTATTACATTATTAACATGTGAAATTTGATTACTCAAGTATATATATTGTAGATCTCATCAAATGAAGACTAATGTCAATGGAACTCAACATCCATCTCTATTTTTATTGGGTTATTATTTTTTATCTATATATTATATTCTATAAATATTTAACACTATTCAATCCATTTAATTTTGATGTATATAAATATGTATGTAGGTATCTTAAATTTTTACCTATCATATTCCCCCATTCATTTTACGGTTACACATGCCTTGCGTTTATTTATCAATACCATCATTAAAATAAAACATAAAAAAGAAGTAATATAAATCCCTTAATCACATCATGTAAAATTATTAAAAATTATTTCCCATTAATGATTTAATAAGAAGGAACAATTTTACATTTAACCATTTATTTACATCTGGTTTAAAACAAACTTCAATATCATCATTTTTTAAAAAAAATCTTTTATGGATTCCACAAAAAACCGTTTTAGCGGTTCATTTGAGTACCCAATTCTATTCCTCTTCTCATGATTTTTTTAAATAAATTTCTTATTTGTTAATATTTATTATTGATTAAAATATGAACATATAAAACATTAAATTCTATTATTTATTTAGAATCATTATTAAAAAAATTATTTTTCTTTTTGGTAGGATTTTGTAACCCATTATTTTCCACTACTAGTTTTTATGATTATGTTATATGTATGATTACATTATAGGAAACACGTATGAATGTATAAGTTATGATGTTTGAACTAAGGAAATACTCCATTGTATTTTTATTATTTATATCTAATGAGATGATGTGTATGAGATTGGGGATTAAAATTAATCAACTATGGGACTATATACATTGTGTCATGATGTCTTGGTAGAGATCCTAACATATAATTATGATTTCTTGTATTAATATATTTTTATATAATTATTATTCCATTATCATATGATACAATTTCATTAACATGATGATACCTCATATATAATAAAAGCCATAATTTTTGTGATAACATATTAGTCCATTTGACACATAATATATTATTTGTTATCATGGATCTTTTCTTTTAGGTATTTATGGAATAGATATATTTTTATTGAGTTACATTGGTTATAAAATTAGTGTTATAGTAACAAATATATCTAATGGAACATCATAGAGTTTATAATAATTATGGTGTATTTCAGTTTCATGTTGATGTTTTAGGAACCTAGTCTCCCAAAATCACTCAGTCTCTAATATGTTGGTTGTGTTAATTGGATATTTATGAATAAAATAATTAAATAATATTAATAAAATGTTTAAATTATTATACACCATATAATGTTATATTTCTTAACCAACACTCATTTTGTATGAGGTTAAACAATATAAATAATATATGCAGCTAAATGACCAAGAAATTCATAGTATATATCTCTTCATATGATTTTTTAAATACACATATTATCTAATCTTCATTTTCTGAGTGGATTGAAAACCTCATATTGGCTATAATATTCAACTTGAAAACATCTTAGAATTTTTTTTTCATAATTTTTATCTAATATGATAGTGAATACTAATCTTTATAAGTGGACCCAACCACAACCTCCATTACCATTGTCATCACATGGTGCATATTCCATCTAGATGACCAGTACATTTCATTATGGTTTAATACCTTAAATGGACATTGATTTAAGTTTCAAATCAATAGATTATTTTAGTCCTCATATATGCTATCTTTCCTCAATGATATTCTCAATTAATTTTAACATAGCATTTAGAGCATTAAACACTACCCAAATATCATTAATGTTTGTCCTTACACATTAGGTCTCGCTGGATTTGTATCTATATTATCCTCCATATATAAATATTCTACGATAGGGTGATGAAATAACTCCATATAATCGTATATATTTCTTATAAAAATTACCAATAATTAGTAACAATAGTAAAATTATTGGCCCCCATTCTCAATCATGGTCAGAGGAAAACCCATATTTCTATCCCCATCCATAATGGAATGATAAATTAAAAATAATTTTAAATTCTATTTTAGTTTTCATCTTAAAATACACTTATCAATTACATTTTTCTATCAAATCCTAGATTTTGTTAATTACTCAATATAAAGTCCCTTGTTCTCGTGAAGATTGAAATTCTAGGTGTTACCAAATTCTTGTATTTATACCCTTCAATAAATAATTTTTATATTGTAGTGTAATCTCTTGACTGACCAATCCAATTATTTGGATTAATATTGTGGTTGGCGTGCTATTACAACCCTAACCCTTTTCCCCTATTTTTTTCTCTATTCTCTCATGGGGAATCTTATTCTATTCCATGATTACCACAATGACCACATATCACGTAGTAATATGAGTTTTAATGTATTTTATTACCCACATAGATGAGATAATATGCATTTATGGGATGGAACACCTTATAGTCTTATAAATATTACATTCACCTACATATCACACCCACCATCCATGATTAGAACATTAAAATAAATGTACCAACTCTTTATGGGATTACCTATGTCATTATAGGTCTTGAATATCCCTCTAGCCATCCATTAATGTTAGGTTTTCTCTACTCAGGATACATAGATCCTCTCACTCCAATTTGGACATTCAATAGGACTAAAAACCATTATTCTCTTACTCCTCCCAGAATCATATCCTTAAACTCTGTGTTCCTCCACAAGGATTATTATGTGGTGTAGAATCATTTGGATATCAATTCTCATCATGTTTGTAACTTTTATTTTTCTCATACTAACTCACATCATTTTCACCATCAATATATGATAATAAATTACATATCTAATTTATTTAACACATGATGTTAAACTACACACCATATTTTACAACACATGAATTTAAACAAAATTATTCTTCTGATCCCCACAAATGTGGATGTCTCCCATTCAGGGATAGTCTCATACAAAACCCCCATATAAAATAATGTGTGTATCAAATATGGATGTGGTTAAAGCCACAAAACCCTAAAATGTTAACCTAATACGTTCCATGAATTTTGAATTTAAAATGTGTACAATACCATGATACCATTTTATATTAGTATGTATGATCTACAATTTCTACAATTTTTTCCATTCCCAAGAAGTTATATAGAAAACAACACCCAATCATTTTATCATCAATATAAAATGTGTGATTTGATTCTTTAGGCATGAAAATATTAACATTTGGGAAATGTAATTCATTATAGGTATGTTTCTTTATAAATATTAAATGAACTATATATAATCCCATATATATGATATAAATATCTAAACTAATAACAATGACTTGGCCAAAGATGCATAAACATATACACGAGTAACCTTCTAGTAAATTTCATGCGACCATAAACCTTAGACACCCACAAACTACTATGAAAAAACTAAAATTACCAAGGTAAGATGCATATTGGGTCTCCTATATAAATACACATAAAGGGAGACAAGTGAAACAGTGAAATCCACAACATGTAAAGTCATTCCATTTTTCAAATTGACAAAAATATGACTACCATTGGATAAGACACAAAGTATACAATGTTTACTATCTAATTATTGATGAATATTTGTTGTACCCAATAGTCCAACTAGTCTAGGAAAAATTGAGAGAAAATCATTATCCCTTATCCTCATATACCTAATTTAATGAATTCATACAAGAAGGATATATTTTATACAATCATTTACATATATAAAGTTTTCTATACCAACATTATTTTCTAAATGGGCATTGAAAAATCAATTAATAATGGGTCTCTCCCTACACAATGTTATAATTATAATCATATAATCCTTCATTATTTGATTTAGGAACCTAAGAACCATTATTTACAAAATTCATAGATATTTGAACATAAATTGGATGATACATTTAGTTCAGGAATCAAGACCCTTATATATATTCATTCCATTCAGGTTTTTCTAACATTGAATAAAGTTCTTATTAATTTTTGGATTATTCCTCCCTATTCCATATATATATACAATCATTTAAACTATGAATAAAACCCACAAATTGAATTCCAATTACACATTAAATATCATGTAATAGAATTTGAAATTGCAATTACACCATGTTTACCTTTAACACTTCCATTCAGATCTTCTCTCCTGGTTCGAGCTGCATGACTCAAAGGCTATGAAATAAAATGATCTTAGCTAGAATAACTACAACTCTACATCATTAAACACTGAATTTATCTCACAAATGAAAAGGGTAAATGATATTTACTATTCCATTAGAGGGATAGATAGTAAATAGATATTTTTTTATCTAAATAACATTCTTAATGCAAGAAAATATTACCCCACATTGTTCAATCCTCACCTCATGATTTTTTTGAATCTCCACACTCATTATCCCTACAGTTTGAATTTTCACAGAAATAATAAAAATTTTAATGGGGTAAATTATGGTTGTGATTAAATGGAAAATAATATTTCATACTATCTATGGAAAACAACATATATTAAATTATGAAGGAATATAATTGGCCATGTGCTACAACTAAATAGTCAATGGACAACCCTAATTTCTTTACAATATTATTACTAATAAGGGTGAAGAATCCACGTACCAAAATTACTTCCCAATATTCCACCAATTATATGTTTCCTCACTGGAGATCCTTATTTTAGAAAGAATAATTTCCATTCATCAAATATTCATTGAAAAAGTAGCATCAAAATATACTTCGGGATGAATTATTCATGCTATTCTCACAGAACCCCCATTCACATAATTATTGGTCATAAAAATTCCAATCATGTCATTAAAATCTTAACTAATTCATATTTTTAGTACAACTATGAAACATGAGTAACCCTTCATTTACCCTTATTTATCACACTATGAATGAATCACAAAGGCATATTAGTTTTGATATTTTATCTCAATAGTTCAATATAGTGGACTTAATTTTAATCAAAATAATTTAACGTTAATTTAAAAGGATAATTTACTTTTAATACTAAATAAATCTACACTATTTCACCCCAATCACAAGGCAGAATAAGTATATTATTCTTTTTTCATCACCTGAGAAGACAATCTATATGCAGTGTTAGTCATAAACAAAGCAGCCTTCAAGAATAATTTTTTTTTTGATTTAGTATCTATAGGATATGTAGTGATGTATATTAATTTTATCATAGACCCATATATGAAAATTAATTATTCCATATCCCCACTTTTTCATTATTAAACACATCAAAATCAATCATCTTATTTTCTCACCTTTGGGAGGACCCACTATTCTCATAATTATGAGAAATGTATATATAATGATGTATAGAATGATTGATGATTACATTAAACTATTTACAACCTATATTTACTTGAATATCCATAGTAATATTTAGCCACTAGATTTTTTATTCATGTGGGTAATTTTTTGATCAAGTTAGTGACACTATCTCATCTTCATAGATCAAAGTGGTATGGACTAGAAATCAAATATTTCATAGTCTAATTCTAATTACCATAAACCCGGAAACCTTATTTTGGATATAAATACATATAATTAAAAACATCATTATATTGGAAGGATGAATTTTATTGGAATAATTCCATGTTCTATTCATTATGATCTTAATCATTAACCTCATTTTTATTTAATATAGTGAACCATGAATAGGAAATATTTGGATTTATCATGATGTCATCTCTTGAGAATTAATTTATTACATTCTCTAATATCTCATAGACATGTAATTTTAATTTTTCCTACTAAATTGTTTTCTGTTTATTTATTTGAACACCATATCGACATGCGAGATACAAGATGACATAATCCAAAGAGAGTATTAACTCCCCATGATCATAGGTATTTACATTGAAACATTTTTCTAATTTATATATGTGGATGATGAAAAATATTTATATCAAATTGGGATCAAATACACTAATTTTACAACAATACAATGACACAATTATTTTCTTAGTTACACATGCATCATAATTCACAATCATCATCTCATAACAATGTCACATTTAATGGAAACACAATACTTCAAAATAATGCATCATAAACATCATACAGGTATTAGTGGAGACACTTTGTATATTAAAATGGTTCAACTTGTTGTTCAAATTTAATCTATATAATCATCATCCTTATTACCACATGAATTCATTTATATAGACTTTTTTAAGTATTTATCCCCTTTAATATTTTATATTTTCAATATGTACTCTAACAACCATGAGGTAATTCCCTCATTAGACCTACACATTATTAGAGGAATAAATTGTATGGATTCACACCATATTATTTCATAAATCTCTATATATTTCCAATGTTGATCAATGTAATGTTTTTATTTCTACCATTCTCTCACCCTCTCTAAAAGTATATCATAATTTAATTTTATTTTATTTACCTTTTTATTCTTATATTATGTATTGTCGATGTAGGTATATTGATAATTAGTGTCATATTTTTTAAATTTTATTTAAATTCCTGAATAATCTAATTAATATCAACCAAGTGATACTTTTCTTCGATAAATAAAATGTAGAAGATGGTCATTCGCATATTATAGCATCTCCCTTATTGTAAATTAAGTCCACCCATAGCATGACCCGGGGGATGGTCAATACTTGTTTTGTAGCCTCTATCAAATTTATTTTAGAACTTTCTACCACCTAGTGAGCTCTATAATCCATTAAACCACCTAGGGTCCAAGTCAATATCCATAAACTATAATTGCCTTTAATCAACATAACATTAATCACTATAGATGCTTCATCAACAAACTACACTTAGTCTCTATCAATTTGGGCCGTCAATTATCTAATGGATTCCTAAATACAAGGGATGAAGGCGTCATGATGTCATGATCTCTCCTATATATCCATTAAATCCCCTTCTCAAATATTAAATGACTGTTGTCTCCATCATATATGGAATCATAACATGAAGTGTTTTTCTTTTTCACATCTAGAAACTTAGACTCAACTAAAAAATGATACAATGTATATAACATGTGAGAGTTATCCCCACCGATTCATAGTTTTAACTTTTAATGTATATGGGATAACATATAAACCACAAACTAAACTTTTATTGTGTTATTATTGATTTAAATTAGGATCCTCTATGTCGACCCTAGATTCCATAGATATAATCACTAAAAATATATAACATTAGGTCATCCAATTCCACTTTGGCGTCTCATACTCAGGGAAGTTAAAAATAATATTGTATATAATAAATTTTTAAGGAATCCATATGGTGGTGTTAGACACTATAGAATTTGGGGGGGGGGATCTTATAATTTTACCCATTAATAATAGCTTCCACCACAATCATTACTTCCCACTTCGGGATGGCTATACCAACCCTTCTATTACCCCTTCCAGTGTAGGGTATAGTTCTTCTAGGATGTAGATTAATTTTATTGAGTATATAATAACATATAGATCAACCCTATCACTTAGGTAGGAGTATGATCTCCATCATTATAGGAATGTTCTAAACATTTCCACCCTATCATACCGACATCACGAAAATAAATTCATTCTTAAATAATGATTGGTTTTAATTGACATGGCTAATATATAAGAGAAAAAATTTCATATTAATTCTTTGGGAGAGTATTTTTAAAATTATAAATGGTATTATAATGTTTATATCGATGTTATAGGCATGGATACTTGTATAGTAAAATGATATTAGTATTATCAAGATCAATCAGAGGTGTTATCCCACTAGAATACATCACATTTTTCAACATCCACGCCAAAAAATACATCCCAGATTAGAGTGTAAAATATGTTTTCAACCAATAGTGACCCCTTTATTTTATTGGGTCCCCATGTATTGAGTTCATCGAGCATGTAATGAAAATTAAAATTTAATATATCGTACGGATAATAAATTTAGATCCAATGAAAACCCATGAATGATGATGTTGAATTTTTTCGATCAAAAAATGGGATATAAATATAAATCCTCCTTTTATGGTGTTCCTTACTAATGGATTTTTACCATATAGTAAATGATGTCATAAATCACTATAAATAACCAGTATTATATGTATGACAATATATTTGACACCATTTTTTCCATCATATCACCAATATGTTTCAAGGAAAGATTCATAATAATAATCCCAAGTAACTATATAGTCACCATTTATATTACCTTATGAGTCCATAAAAAATAGATAAAATATGCAGCACATTATTCTCATAAGATATAATATTGATATATTGGTATACATGTTTACCATGTTGAATAAGGATTAAATTAATTCATCTTTAGGCATAATTTAGACATTCACTAGAGCACCACTCTAACATGATGTTCAATATTTAGAATCCACATCCCTAGTAACCCCTATCTTTGCATCATCAGTTCCCACCTCTTGGGATAACACGTCTTCAGGTGGTGCTTTTCCGCGTTTTCTATCGATTGTGAAATATAACCTATCTGTAGATTTGTCACCCAAGTAATTCTAGTGATCCCAAACATATATCAGGGAGATATGTGAAATAAAATCCTACCAACATGGCATTCCAATATATCTGATGATGCTAACAATTTTTAGGACTACATTGTCACACATGTGCATCCTTCATAGTTTCTCCATTGTGAGGGATAATCAAAATTAATCAAACTCCTCAGATATAATATGGAATATTTATTCAATTTATATATCTATAATACATCATAAATCATTTACAAGTGAATTAATGAATATTCTAACAGTATATATGGATCATTGAACATTATCTGATGATAAATTCATTTTTGGGGGTTTTAAAAAAATTATGAAAATATTGATACCAAAAACATCAAAACACATGTCACCACCTAAAAACATATCAATATTCACATTTAACATCAAACAACCTCATGTGGGATTAAATATATAACTAATTAATAAAATTTTCTAAAGGAACACGGATTGAATTTATGTTTCCCATATAGTTATAATATATCTAATGTGATGGAATCAAAATGAATCCTCTTTAAGAGAATGATCATTACCAAACCACTCCTGATTCCAAACAATGAAAAAGGAGTGAAGTTTAATTCCCTCAAACATTTAAAAAATAAATAAAATTAAAGAAATTAATGAAATCCTAAAACCCCATCTTGGAGACATCAATACCATGTAACATTTTATGACCATCAAAACATGTTCATAAAAACCAAAACATTAAAAAAATAGATTAATGCAAAACATTAAACATTCCTCAACATAGGAGTCATGTTTTAAACCACGTACTATAAAAAATATCAGAGATAATGTGGATTAAGATTGGAAATTGTAATGACCAAAATATTTCTAAATTAAATTTTCTCATATATGATTACAATAATTATTTTGAAATTATATTATGGAAAACACATTCACTGATTTTTTCATTTCGGTCTATTATAATATATATTTTGTGGATTTTAAATTAATGTCTAGAGTCATTACCATATATATTATAGTTGTTATATAATGATTTTATTATTACAATATATATAATGTTATGATAAATCAATTTTTCATAGAAAAATGAATCGATGAACTAAACTTGGAGGATCTTATATAATGAATATATTTTATCACATATTTTGAGGGGGGTAGAATCACTATAATTTTCATTCACCAAGACCAAGTCGAAAATTAATTACTAAAAAATAGGTGAAAACATTTATATGGGGATTTCTATTTCATCAAGATCAGGACCCAATTCATATTTTTCAAACCACTCTATGAAAATATCACTACCTCACATGTTAACCTTGGGGATTATACTAGTGAAATAAAGGTATATGTCTCTAGACAGTATAATTACTTATTTTTACATTTGTATTTTTTTATAAATTTTGATTATATTTACCATTTATTATATTATAACGATCAAATAAATATGTTTTATAATAATTTTTTTGGAATGGTTAAACTCAAAATGTAATTTTTTTTTGGAAAATTTATTTTTTCATTTAAGATAATTATTTATGAATTCATTTTTTTTTGAATATATGATATTATAATATAAATCCTTAATATAAAATTTATTAAATATAAGTAAAAATAAAATTTTAAAAAGTCATATGTAATTCTTATAATGTTCTAAAACTATTATTTTCATAAAACAAATTTTTTTAATAAATATGGTTTTTTTATTTCAATGCCTATAGTTTCATATTTTATATATTTTTTTTTGATAAAAATATTTTTTTTAAATAAAAATTTAAACATCTTCAAATGGTTAACATTTTATAAATATATGAGATTGATGAATTTTGGGTTAAAATGTCATACAATATAATGATATAGTGTGTAATACGACATGATAAAATACACATTGTGATTTAATAAATTCAATAATGTTTATGAAAGTCCAAAATTATTCTTCCCCTTTAACATTATCTATTTTTATGTTGTTTATAAATTTCATAAATCCTTAATGTATCCTTCGAAAATAATAACATATTTTAATTTTTAAAAATAAATTTTTATTATCAAAACACACATACACATCACCAAAGGAATTAAATTTATGGATTTTGAATTATAAAAAAACCAAAAAATGGAATATAGTCTTATTTCGATGAATAAATGGAAAATAAATGGGATGGTTATTGATTTCGGTTAATTTACATAAAAAGCTCAAAACCAATTTATAGAAATTAATAATTAATTATTCTCTCTTTCTCAATAATAAACCAACATAACATTAAATATAACTATAAATACATTAATATCATATTTTATATTCCAAAGCATGTAATGGAAATTAAAATTTAATATATCGTACTAATAATAAATTTAGATCCAATGAAAACCCATGAATGATGATGTTGAATGTTTTCCATCAAAAAATGGGATATAAATATAAATACTCCTTGGATGGTGTTCCTTACTAATGGATTTTTACCATCTAGTAAATGATGTCATAAATCACTATAAATAACTAGTATTTTATGTATGACAATAGATTCGACACTATTTTTTCTATCATATCTCCCATATGTTTTAAAGGGAAGGTTCATAATAATAATACCAAGTAACTATATATTCACCATTTATATTCCCCTATGAGTCTATAAAAAATAGATAAAATATGTAGCACATTATTCTCATAAGATATAATATTGATATATTGGGATACATGTTTACCATGTTGAATAAGGATTCAATTAATTCATCTTTAGGCATAATTTCCACATTCACTAGAGCACCACTCTAACATGATGTTCAATATTTAGAATCCACATCCCTAGTAACCCCTAGCTTTGCATCATCAGTTCAAACCTATTGGGATAAAACGTCTTCAAATGGTGTTTTTCTGGGTTTTCTATCGATCGTGCAATATAACCTATCTGTAGATGTGTCACCCATGTAATTCTAGTGATCCCAAACATACATCAGGGAGATATGTGAAATAAAATCCTAACAACACGGCATTCCAATATATCTGATGAGGCCACCAATTTGTAGGACTACATTATCACACATGTGCATCCTTCATAGTTTCTTCATTGTGATGGATAATCAAAATTAATCAAACTCCTCGCATATTATATAGAATATTTATTCAATTTATATTTCTATAATACATCATAAATCATTTACAAGTGAATTAATTAATATTCCAACAGTATATATGGATCATTGAACATTATCTGATGATAAATTCATTTAGGGGGTTTTTAAAAAAATTATGAAAATATTGATACCAAAAACATCAAAACACATATCACCACCAAAAAACATATCAATACTCACATTTAACCTCAAACAACCTCATGCGGGATTAAATATATAACTAATTAATAACATTTTCTAAAGGAACACGAATTGAATTTAGGTTTCCCAACTAGTTAGAATATATCTAATGTGATGGAATCAAAATGAATCCTCTTTAAGAGAAGGATCATTACAAAAACACTCCTGATTCCAAACAAAAAAAATGAGTGAAGTTTAATTCCCTCAAACATTTAAAAAATAAATCAAATTAAATAAATTAAAGAAATCCTAAAAACCCATCATGGAGACATCAATACCATGAAACATTCTATGACCATCAAAACATGTTCATAAAAACCAAAACATTAAAAAGTAGATTAATGCAAAACATTAATCATTCCTCAACATGAGAGTCATGTTTTAAACCACATACTATAAAAAATATCAGAGATAATGTGGTTCAAGAATGGAAATTGTACGCACCAAAATATTTCTAAATAAAATTTTCTCTCATATGATGACAATAATTATTTTGAAATGATATTATGGAATACTCATTCATGGATTTTTTTCATTTCGGTCTATTATAATATATATCTTGTGGAATTTATATTAATGTTAAGAGTCATTACCATATATAGTATAGTTGTTATAGAATGATTTTATTATTACAATATATATAATGTTATGATAAATCAATTTTTCATAGAAAAATGAATCGATGACCTATACATGGAGGATCGTATATAATGAATATAATATATCACATATTTTGAGGGGGGTAGAATCACTGTAATTTTCATTCACCAAGACCAAGTCGAAATTTAATTACTAAAAAATAAGTGAAAACATTTATATCGGGATTTCAATAAAATCATGATCAGGACCAAATTCATATTTTTGAAACCACTCTATGAAAATATCACTACCTCACATGTTAAACATGGGGATTCTACTAGTGAAATAAAGGTATATGTCTCTAGACAGTATAATTACTTATTTTTACATTTGTATTTTTTTTATAATTTTTTATTATATTTATCATTTATTATATTATAACGATTAAATAAATATGTTTTATAATAATTTGTTTTTGGAACGGTTAAACTAAAAATGTAAATTTTTTTGGGAAAATTTATTGTTTCATTTAAGATAATTATTTATGAATTAATTTTTTTTTCATATATGATATTATAATAAAAATAATTAATAAAAAATTTAATAAATATAAGTAAAAATAAAATTTTACAGTCATATGTAATTCATATAATGTTCTAAAACTAATATTTTCATAAAACAATTATTTTTAATAAATATGGTTTTTTTATTTGAATGCCTATAGTTTCATATTTTATATAATTGTTTTGATAAAAATATTTTTTTTAAATAAAAATTTAAACATCTTCAAATGGTTAACATTTCATAAATATATGAGATTGATGAAATTTGGCGTAAAATTTCATACAATATAATGATATAGTATGTAATACGACATGATAAAATACACAATGTGATTTAATAAATTCAATAATGTTTATAAAAGTCCAAAATTATTCTTCCCCTTTAATATTATATGTTTTTATGTTGTTTTATAAATTTCATAAATCCTTAATGAATCCTTCGAAAATAATAACATAATATAATGTTTAAAAATAAATTTTTATTATCAAAACTCACATACACATCACCAAAAGAATTAAATTTATGGATATTGAATTATAAAAAAATATATAGTCTTATTTGGATTAATAAATGGAAAATAAATGGGATGGTTATTGATTTTGGTTAATTTACATAAAAAGATCAAAACCAATTTATAGAAATTAATAATTAATTATCCTATCTTTCTCAATAAAAAACAACCAACATAACATTAAATATCACTATAAATACATTAATATCATATTTTATATTCCTAAGCATTTTTATACCCCCTTTATGTTTTCCATATTCTCCTATGAAGAAAATACCAATGTCTAATGAACATCCTCTCCAAGAAACGGTTCAAAACCTTTTACTATTTATTTATTCACCTTATTTATATTATAATTTTTTTTTCTAATTTTATATATTGTTATATTCTTTTACACATACTTATTATACACCTATATATTTACATTTTATTAAGGACCCATTTATTTATCATTATACCCTTCCAATAATCTTTATTTCTCATAATTATGTTGTTGAAATTATCATGTAATTTTCCATGAAATTTTTTTTAGTGAATAACCGTCCCCATTTCCACTGAAGGGTATTAACCAAGAACTGTGTATATTTATCTTATTGGGAAATTACATATACCTAACCCAAAATTCATAATCAAGGTTTTAGAATTCATGGAATAAATTCATAAGTTGTATGATCTATGTTTCAAAGTTAAGCATGTCTGTGATATGAATTTGAACGGTGGGAATGAAAATATATCGCCCAACAATTGGTTTGGTAATGGTTTTATCTAATGCGATTGTATGTATAGATCATGAGAGGTCATAAAATGATCATATTCATGTGATTTCATATTATTTATCCTAAAATAATTCTTATTATGTATAGATAACCAATAGATTTTTACATATTATCATATTCTTTTATGTATATGTATCCAAAAAATTCTAACCAATGTTTAAAAATTATAATGTCCCTATTATAGTGGGTATATAAATATAAAACATGAAAACAAAAAAGTTTTTTTTTAATTTATATAATGATATCCTAACACCGTTTGGGCTCTTCTAATAGTAGAGTATAACCGAGGAATTTATATAGACATCGTGGTTGAGATAAAAGGGATAGTATGGGAGTAAATATGGAAATCAAGCATAAAACATTAGTTAAATGGAATAACATGATATGATAATTTATTTGATCTTGAATAAACATAAGGAGATATATAATATGGAACATGTAATCATGGTTGGTGCTGGTTTCAATTTCTTATTTTCCCATTATCATAATAAAACAATGTATACTCCTCAATAGGATCAATATGGATCATGGTCGGTGCTAATGTCAAGTGTTTATATTTCTTAGGGAAGGAATTCTTGCATTTTATACACCATTGATAGTCATCCCCCTTATTCATAATGACATAAATTGGTTATTTAAAATTGGAAGAGTGTTGAATTAATACCCAAATATATCTAACTAATATTTAAGAGATTCAAATATTGAATGCATTCATGGGTTTGACATAAAAAACAACATCCTAATCTTTCTCAGGCACCAAAAACATAACATAATCTGAGATTATGTGACCCAAGAAGTATATACCATCAATCCATAACTATTATTATTTTGTTTTTAAAATATATTATGTTCTCTTATTTTACTCAGGATGATGTCAATGTGTGGGAAATGATCATCATGAGTCATGGAGTCCACTAAGATTTCATCCACATACACCACTACAAATTCATCCATGAATGGACCAAATACTAATTTTATCATAGAAATAAACACTATGAACTGATTTCTCAACCCAAACACCATAATTATGCACTCTTATATGCCATACTGACTTCTAGATAAAGGCCTCGGTATATCAGATTGAATAAATAATAACTGATGACATCATAGTCTCGTGTAAATCCTGGAGAAAAAACAAGCTCCCCTGAACAGGTCAAATAAGGCTTCAATACATGAAATAGTATACGAATTATTTATTTTAATCCAGTTAATCATCCAGAAATCAATGCATATGCATCGAGTCATTTCATCATTCTTAGGAAATATCAATTTAGTACCCAATGTGATATACTTGGTCTGGTAAACCCCTTATCCTCCAAATTATCTAGTTTATTCACAATGTTGTGAACTTATATTTGAAACATTATGTATGGTGGAATATAAATAGTATCATCAATTTAAATGAACTAAATTTTAAATTCAACATCTCTTTGACATAGAATCCAAAAGAAGTATTTCGAAAAAAATCCTAAAAGTGCTCATCGATTTTTGGAAAGACACCATGATTCACTCGTCCATCATCCATCAAAAAACATGTAACTTGAGCAATAACATCTGTATGTTGCTGGTGAACTCACCCCAATTTTCCTACCATGATATCTCACTCACCCCCGTGAGTAAACATTTTACACTCTGGTGATATTAATTTCACCCACCTACAGTAAAAATCATTTTGGGCATCGTATGTTACTATCTAGTCTGTGACTAAAAATAGGTCAAATCTAGACATGGAATAAATATGGATATCTCATAGAAAAAGATAACCCCAACCTCGAGAGAACATTCCTTTCACCTGTAGAGTTCTATATACCACACTCCCCATGGTGTATCTATCATTAATACCCCAGTCAAAAACTCTACCAATGACCTTTAACCATTCTCATATTTAGAATAAATAAGATAATAAGAGGTAAAAATATTAAATAAATCACTAACCAGTGTAGAAGCTATAAGAATAGGACCTCTAACCATCGGTTGTCATGGATCTCTATCAACATATGTAGGATAGTTGGAATGTAACTATCTTACCCCTTCCCTATGATATATTTTGAACTCCTTGAGCTACAATAGTATTCTAATATAGGAGATCATCCCCCTAAATCTCCCATTATTATTATTAAACATCCATGTCTAGTAGAACTCCAACATCCAAACTACTAAAGAGTATAATATATCCATATTACACTCTGGCTCTGTCTAGCTGCTCCATCGATACCAATCATTCATGGGTTCTAAAATAACTTTTCTTGATGGCCAATCATACCGCAACCATGGAACACTACTGATGTCCCAGAGAACGATTTCGAGAAGTGTCCCAACCAACCACATAGGTGACAAATCACTCGAGTATAATCATGGGCAACTGATCCCTTAGTCTGGGTACTTCGTTCCCCACTACCCCTGGACTGATTTTTGTAACGACCCATCCTTCTCTCAGAATTCTTACCACCTGGCCATCCAAATAGAACCACATTAATTAAATGGATAGACACCCTCACGCTATCCTCTGTAATGAGATCCTGATCCACCTCCTCCAAAAAAGTATTTAACGTAAAGGGATTATCATGGGACTGAAACTCAAATTTATATCATCCATTGAAATGCCTCAATGTCACTATATCATCCACTCACAACACTATATAAAAGTGATGTAAGTCATTAAATCATCCATCATCATCTATCATTGACATACCCTCCTAATTTAATCACATGAACTTAGTAACTTGCTCATATTTCAGTGTCTCTAAACAGAAGTGCTCAAGGAAAATATATGAAAAGTCCTTCCATAAAATACCCTCATCATGTTTATATTTTTTCTGAACATCCATTATGGATTCACTAATCTCCATTGAATATATTATACCAACATGTCCCTTTATCCATGGGAGTATCTGAATGGTCATGTATATTATTGATGGAATCAATCCATAAATCATCTCCATAATGTACACCCTATATTGTAAATGCTAGAGAGTGAGAAACATAAAACTACCTTTTCAGATCATAAATTATTATCACAACCCAGATTGAGTCTCATTCGATGAATTGAATATTGTGAGAGAAGTTCTCATGCAACTGATGTACAGCTTCCACACCCAAAACATCTAGTGCCTCGAGTTCTATTACTAGAGAAGCATCTTCATCTGTGTCCTACCATCATCACATAAAAAATAACCATCATATAGGAACATACCTAAAATTCAAAAAAAAATATGTCTCATGATGAAAAACATCACATTATGATGTTCATGTGAATGTAATACACAACCAAAAACAACAAGTCTTTTACCCCAAAACCTACCACATTTTGAAAACTAATGCACCATCATTATCCTTAACCATCCTATATCCAGGACATTGTTAACAATGGGTAAACTCATTGTCATATTTCTTATTTAAAAATCCAATTAATCAAAATTTTAATTATTTTTAAACATTCAAATTCATATTATACATGATTTTCAATTAAATTTTACAATCATGGAAAATTTTATTTTATTAAGAATTTTATCCAAACCTCATTTTCTTATGCACTCCCAAAATGATGCTTGCAAAAAAATAATCATGAATTCCTCAAAGAATGAATTTATTCTGAAATATCATTCCATTATGAGATAATAAAACACAAAAAACATTCATAAACAATTTTCACATCACACAAAAAGTGAATCCCCCAATGCAAAATAACATCCCACTATAAAAATACACATCATTTACAACAATACTTCCAAAGGTATTGGAGACCCCCCCCCATACATGGGTTTTAAACAACAATGCATGATATCATGAACAAGGAATGAATCTTTTTTATTCTCCTATCTACATTTCCCGAATTTAAAAACAAATGGGAAGAAAAGAAACCCATTTTACACTACTTTATGATATCGCATCCATAGTGCCACACACTCCAATGTCGTGACCGGATGGGCCACATGACATCAGGTTTGCCCCCATACCCAGAGGCTGGTGACTAGTATATATGATATAAAATTGATCATGGGGATATTATATCCTTTTAATTAGAGTAATACCATAGTGGAATTAAACAAATTTTAAATAACGACATAGAATGATAATGAGGAAGAAATGAATATCATAAGATGACCAAAATATGAAATACGATATCAAAACAGAACTATAGATATTAAATGAATATATGTGACAACATTAAAAATGGGAAATCAAATGTATAGACACTAAAAACTCTTATGTGGGTTCCAAACAACATCTGGACACCTCAATCATGATCTATCATAATCAAAAATCTAATACTGGTCCTGTTAACTTATCTTGTCATATAAACATGAAACCTATTACGGTACCTATCACACATCCAAATTAGGTTGTGAGTAAAACATATTAGGCCACCTGTATCAATATCTAAAATAATATTCATTCAATAAAATGTTTATGCATTTGTATAATGAATACAAAAATCCAATAAAGTAAACAATTTTCACATATCGAATTACTTTTTATTTAACCACATAACCCTCATGTTCTTAAGGACACATTAACTATCAATACCTACATCAACCAATCCCATAGATTGATATATCTAGAAGGGATATTTTATATCACATAATTCCAATGTTATCATTCTTCATGTCAGTTCATGTATGAATTTCATTTTTAAAATTCATTGCCTCAAACCACATATGAATTCCATCTTTACTATTATTTATTTTAATTGTAGTATGGGCTTCATATGTAGAAGCCCATGTACCATGTAGAAATATAACATATGAATAAAATTTTTACCATTAAACATTTATTATCACACTATGTTATTTTGAAGTAGAGGACCATGTACCACTAATGGTTATGACATGTGAATACCATTGTTACCATTCATTATTTATTGTAGCACTGTGGGATTTTGATGCAACATACCAAGACCCAAACATGATTATCAAATTATATAATTCTCTAAATTATTAATCAATTAAATAGTTAAATATACCTATCATTTCATTAAATAATTCAAAAATGAATTAATCAAAAAAATTTGAATTATTTCAATAATTAATTGATCAAATCAATAAATTTCCTAATCAAAACACTCTACAATATATAATTACAGAATTTTTTATTACCATTAAATAATTTCATTGTATAAATAATTAATTTAGTAGTTAATTATATCATTAAAATACTAATAATTTATCAATTATTTGTTAAAAAATTAATTACTTAAATCTAATCAATTTTATAATCCCAAAGATTCCCATTAGTTAATTCAAAATTTTATTAATCATATTCAGTAATATCAGAAACTCTATATTTAATTTCACAAGTAATTATTTCAGGTCATAACCATAAAATATCATAGTTATTTCCACAATTAATTATTCACACTCAAAATCAAAATATGTAATAATTAATTCAATAATTAATTATTCATATCTATAATCCCAATATTCCTAATTTCATAATTCCCTCAATAAATTATTTCACCAAATTAATTAATTTATCATGAAATAAATTTATAATCATCTAATAGAAAAAATACCAATAAATACACATAATTGAAATCATGAAACTAGGATTTCATTTCTATACCACTCCCTCATGATTGATGATAAACATTCTCCAATAGGAATCACAAATAGATGAGAAATAATGGCGTAGAATGAGATCTATAAATGAAACCACAATTCCAGATTAAACAATCAGAATTCCACGATTAAAGATCTAGAACCAAAAATCCTGCAATTATATCCCTCTATAAATATGATTCATTCCCTCAATAATATAATGGATTAGTGGGAGAGAAGAATGAAAATGCGCAATATTGTATCCTCTTACATGGTGGGGTGATGATTTTTACTCCAACCTTATATTCCCCCAGAAAGAAGGTTGGGATCCATATTAATGCATTTGGGAACCTCCTAAAAAATATAAAATGAGTTGGTCTAATTTTAGGTTGATTTTGGTGAGTTTCAAAGGATTGGGTGATTTGAAAATCAATTTATAAGATTAACTTAATTTGTGGTCATGGTTTTCTGGGAAAGGGAGTACAATTTATCAAACTATACAATGTAGCGATGTTATTATTCTTGTCGGGGGGGTTGATGGTTTCTCTTCCAAAGGTGAACAATTTGAAAAAAAATTCCCCATCCATGAAAATCCTCTATTTTTTTATTGATACATGATTTCATGGTCTAGTGTGCATGGTTTTGGAAAGCATTCACCAACTGGACACATGCCCTCCAACATCCAAAATTTGCAAAACCACCCTAATGAACCTAATTTATGACATAAATAATAAGTATCAAGACTCTACAGAAGATAACATGTATCTAATACTAAGAAATCAAAAAAATATGTCATCATATTAAATATAATTCCACTTTGTTAGCTTTGTATTGTAATACCTATAATAGAATAATAATAAATAAAACATAAAATATCATGAATAGATTAATATTCATGATATAATACGTCAAAGGGTCTATAACACCCTATGATTTTGTGAATCTATTTTTTCAAATTATTTTTAACTTTTCATTATTTTTTGATATATGAAATATCAAATTTAGCTTTTATTTCACAAAACATTGAGTTTAACTTGTATTAAATACAAAATTGTTTTATATTGCAAAACACACAACACATAGATTAAGTGATGTTGGTCATACTATAAAAATATTATTGTTTAATACCTCACCAACCAGTGAGAACATAGGTATTGATTAGGACATATCATAATTTGAAAATATATATTTTATACACATATATAATTTCTAATGACTAGAATGAAAAAATAATATTAAATAAAATGGAATTGTTCTCTAAAACAAAAATTATTTCTCTAAAAGATGGATTAGTCAAATTTAGCATACATAATTGAAAACTAATTTTCACACTTTTTGAAAAAAAAATTACAATATCATCTTTATTTATGAAAATCTAATACCAACATTTTCTACCAGTGATTTTTTTATGATTTTCCAAAAATGCTTCATTTTTTTATGAATAGGGAGAAATATTGACATTTAGTTTAAAAAATCCTTTTTCATTAAATTATATTTAATGTGAAATTATATTTTGAGTTGTTTATAATGTTAAATTATATCATTTTTTATATAAATTAATCTAATTTTTCACTTTTGAATCAATTTCATATTGGAATTGGAAATAAATACATTGTAAACATTGGTACATTTTCTATTTAATAAACTACAATTTTTTAATTTAAAATAGAATATTCTTAAATAACTTTTCCCACTTATAAAAATGGAATTTTGAAAAATTTATTTCATATTTAAAATCAGAATAATTTATAATTTATAATATGTCCAACATTAATTTACACTTAAATAAATATTGAATGTAGTAAAAAATAATTATTGTGGTTCAAGTAAAAATATAATTAAATAGGGATAAAAAAGAATAAAGATAATTAAAATGACTTATATAGAATATTTCATATTTTTTATCAGGTTTTTTGTTTCTTTTGGGCATCAATTTCTCCAAAATATGGATATTTTATTCCACTTTCCATCGACTATATCGAATATAATAAGTTATGGAAAGAAAAAGACATAAAAAATACTTTTTATACTTTTAATATCCATAATTCTTTTGAATGGTGAAAAACATATATTATATTATATGTATTATTATTAATTATAAAAAGAACTTTTTTTAGAGAAATATTTTATCATTAGTATTTAGAGATGAAATAATTACATAAAATGCTATAGAAATTACAACACATTAATTATTTTGTAAAAAATGGAATAAGGGATACTTATAATAATATAAGTGATGTAAATAGAAAAAAATTTGTTTTTTGATTAAATTTATAAATAAATATACCATATTACGCCATTTTTAACATAATAGATTCATATTCCATCATTTTCTTTATATTTTATTAACTCAAATTAAAAAGAATAATGTTAGAATTGAAGTTTTTGTTAATTTATAATAAATAATAGTTTATTAAATGATTTAAAATTACTAAATATACTAGTTTATGTCGAGTCAATTTTTAATTTTTAATAAATACAAATTATGTTACCTTCATGGACCAGTTGATCATTTATAATTAATATAATGACAATTAAATTGTAAAAACTCAATAAGCATAGTTACATTTTACTATGTTATTTAAAAAATTACATGTTCTAATGTTAAAATAAATTTTCAACACACATACGGTTTTAATTTTATTAATTCGATAATATATTTATAAAAAGTCGGAAAAATTATATATGAAGTTTAATTTTAAATAAGACATAAAGGATAAAATATCAATGTTAAAAAGACTAGTTTGCAAATTCAAAACCAAAATCATAAACATAAAGAATCATAGAATTTATGGAAGTAATATTTAAAATATATATTTTATTTCATGTTGGGTGTGTGGCTTGGTAATATAATATTTCCACCCCATTAATAATAATTCTTGTATCCAGTTGAGGAAATATAGACTAAAACACGCTGCAATTTTTATGGAGTAGATCTTTAAAAAATTTAATTTCATCAATTTCATTTGTTTCATATAATATAATGTTTGAGAAAATACTATGAAATTTTATTAAAATATTTTATTTTTATTTATTCAAGGAATAGTAAAAATGATATTATTATTGAAAAAAGTATTTTCTATTAATGTGTTGAAAAAGTAAAATTACTTTTCAATTATGTTTTAATTTTAAATATTATATTTTTATAGAAAATAAAATAATATGGTTTTTACGTGTATTTTATACTTGAATATTGTATAAAAATAATTATAATTTTATAATTTCAATTTTTTCTAAAAAACATCAACATTTCATTTTTTAGATATATTTTAAATGAAATCATGAAAAAAATTTATTCTCTATTTCAAAAAATGGATTCCATATTTAGAATAATTATGTTAAAATTTAGAAAGGTTTTCACTTATTTTAGTTCAAAATAAAGAGTAACTATTTTAATATTTATTTCCACGATATTGGGTAAAACTGGTTAATTTGGATTTAAAATTATTGATAAATCCGTACATTTTCAGACTATTTTTTATTGGATTAATTTATTTCAAATAAAATTCAGAAAAATTTAAACAATGTTATTTATTTGAAACATTCCCATCAGAATGACTTAGATAATATTAAAACAAGAGAAGGTAAAAGAATATCACATAATAAAATTTTGATAAGTATGATATTTTTAATATTGGTTTTATCAAAATTTATCCAAGGAAAAAATTCTAAATATATAATATTATCCTGAATCAATTTCATTTATTTATTATTTTGGGAAAATAAATAATTACCCAAAATTATTACACAAATTTGATGCCGAAATTAGTAAATTAATAGATAAATAAAATAAATGATATAAAAAATATATATGGAAACAAAATTTAGATATTTTATGTTATCCTTGAAATATCTATATAAACGTGAATATTTATAGATATAATAAAATACATCTTTTTAATTTTACATGGTGTATCAATGTTTATAAATGTTAGAATGGCGAATAGTATCAAAATTGACTATAATGATATTTTTTATGGTTAACATTTTATTAAATTATTTAAAAATCATAACTATATTTGAAAAATACCAAGTTATTATGAGATGGTAAAAAATTATATAAATAGGTCATTTTTAGATTAATCAGCAACAAATAAGTAGAAATTACAACCATTCAATACTGAAAAACTCGTTGCCATATTTACTTCTAAAATAGTTTAACATGGGAATAATCAAAGGTATAATGTTAAAAATAACACAAAAACATTTTTATATTATATGTCTTGATTATATTATATCTTTATATTTTTTTTATAATCAAATGTATGACCATTTCATAGTATTTTTATTGAAATTGAATATATTTTACTTTGATCTTTTGAGAATACCCCTAACCTCTATTATAATATGGAAACTCCTCCATAAACACATCACACTACTTTAAGACCTTTATATTTAAGAAAACCATCCAATATCTTTTTCCCACTTCCTAATACACAAAATTGTGGTTGTGGTCCTCTCAAAAAGCCCACACCAGATCTCTTTAGAATAGATCTAAAGATGATGTAACAAAGAAGTGTTAATCACTCCAACTAATCAAAGTTTTTATCTACTATTTCTTAAATCCTATAAATGTATTATTATTGTTATCATAAAATAATAATTTCATAATCCTAAGTATGCTAAAATAGTATTATGAATATGAAAATACCATTATACACAATATTTCAAATCAAATAATAAGTCAATGTACTGTTCGAACATACATATGACATACCATCTCCACATAGCGATAAAATTCATTTTTCATCACTATATATTATGAATGGGTTTAGTGAATATTTATGATATATTTTATATAAAAATTATTATAAAAATTGCAATTATTATTTATATTTATTTCATTCAATAAATATAAAAATGGAATCTTGTTTCAAGCGTACATATGCCCTACCGACTACATGGATATCGTAATTTACTATTATATTTTTTATTTTTTATTTGTGATTATAAATATGTATATAATTAATTTATATTAATTTTATACCACGATAAAAATTATGTAAATTATGATACGATGATCAAATTGTAACTACGAAGACTACGGAAATGAACCGTGATTGGAAAATAAATAAGTTATAATCCAAGACCATTATTTTAATAAAAAAATTATTATTAAATAGATGATAAGATGTAATAAATAAATAGTACATGTTATGTTAAAATTGTTTTTATGGAATATATGTATAATAAATCGATATTAATTATATATAAGATTTAAAACATGACTAATGAAATAAAACACTTGAAGTATGGGTTTATTTTACAATCTAATTAACATTCAATGTGGATTATGTTTATGTTTCTAATGAGAATCTTTTCTATTTCAGGATCTTGTTTTATAAACCTCTTATCAAAATTATTAGTATTACAAACCAATGAATTTTTTAATTAAACTTTCACCCGTGTTTTTTAATTTACAAAATGGTTTCAAAATAATACTTTTATCATTTTCAAAATAAGGTATATTGTGACTTTTCTGAAAAATATTTATAAATAATGTTTTCCACCTCTTAGTGCATGGGTGGAATTTACCACCATCAGGAATATATTTTGATTAAACTGTTTCAATAAAAGTTTACAAAGTTATTTTCAAAGAAAATATGTGCTTCATGTAATTATCCATATTTTAAAAAATAAAAATGTAAGTTATATTTATTCAAATAATTATGTCAAGCGGTATTTAAAACTAGTATTTTATCTAAGAAAACTTTATTTTATGTTAAATATGAATTTATAGGTATATGATCTGAAGATTTAATTATTATTATTTATTTTAATATATTGTGTCATTAATGACAATGATGTTTATGAATTCTAATTTTTTCTTGATTTAGGTTATGATGTAGAGTTTTTCTCTCCCATTTATCTTTATTGGTTATGATATGGTGAATGATTTAAGTTCAGGTGGAACACATATGTGTTTTTTTGAGTATTTGATTAGTTTGATCGAAAAATCTCTCCAATTCAAATTGAAATGTTTTATATTTCATGAGTTATATATGGTTTGATTATGAATTGAACCAAACTCAGTAATTAATGGTTGGAATGGGAGTGATCACGATTGAATAATGGAATGTGTTCACTATGATGGTCTAGGTAGTGATAAAAGACTAATATGGAAATGGTTTTTATTCTTATGCGTCTACCACATATTATATGTATTATTCCAATATTATTATCATAGATTATTTTATCTAATTTCTTTTTTGTTTCATGTCATATGTTTTACGGAAATTTATTATATCCTTCAATATTATGATATTTAATACGTGAGGTATAATTTGTAAATGCATTGTTCATGTTCTGATAACATTATTCTTCTATTATTCTTATGAAATCATTATTATCTAAATTTTTATCCTTATTGAGAATCTGAGTACACCCTTTCTTATTTTTAATTTTATATTGATTTGAAGAAAGGAATTTTGTATGATATGTCAAAACGGTTGTCATTTTGAAGACTAAGTGGGAGACAATGTTGATATTTTATGAACCAGATATTAATGATTCCATCATTCCAGAGACACCAAATCTGTATTGTTCAATCATGGATTAGTTATGTTATTTATTTAATATTCATCTAAAAATAAAAAATATCTATACATAAAAAGTATGGGACATTATAGTTGGTATAATAGAAATGTATCGTTAACCTTTAGAAACTAGGATCATAAATCCTTTGTATGTTTCTATGGATATGACTACATATAGAATAAAATAATTATGTTTTGATAATAATAATTAATGACCTTGTTTAAACCTATGGTTTCATTTATTTACAATAAGACTTCATGATTTAGACATCACCACCCATGATTATGTTGGTTCCCACTAATAATATTTCTCCTCACACTTTTATTTTGGGTTTTAGGGAATGGATGGAACAAGCATGATTCATGTTATTGGTGAATGTGAGGGAACGTTCTATGATATTCCTTATGAAAGACCAAATGATATAGGAGTGGGAAGGCCAAAATTGTTTGTAATCGTAATCATTAATCATGTAATATGATCAATAATATGAACATTGCTATGTTTTCTAACCCATATAATAAGAGAACAATGGAGTTTCATGGTGACCACAATGTAAATAATGTTCAATTATCCCCACGTAAAGAATGTTTGAAGAATAATTAACGATAATGATTCAATGGAATTAGAAGATGCTTTGGTTGTTCAAAAGAAGGACACAAATAATGGAATTTCATATGAAATTTGAAATATTTAGTTAACAAAAAGGATAAAAACAGTGGTATTCCAATGGAGAAAGATATAGTTGAGTGTTTTTAATGTGGAATATATTTGAATTATGAAAAATGACTCTCTAGTGGAAAACCCATGAATGGAATCAACATGATTGATCATATAATGGTTATCTAATTAATGATTGGGAGACTAAAATGAAACATGATATGGAAGAAGTAATAAAGAAAAAATATGAATTTGGGTTAATGGATTAAGTAGGTAGTGGAATGTGTGTGTGTTTACGTAATGGAATTCAAGACAACTATTGTATAATAACATTCATAGTAATATGGAATAACGAAAAATCAAAGGATTGTTTCATTGAAGTCTTAATTTAAGGATTTGAAATAATCTATTATATAGTAATTGTAACCAAGCAATGTGAATGTGGTGGTATTGTGATATTTTTAAAGAACACATGAAAGTGTTAATGATGACCCTTAATATGTGAATGTTGAAATATCTAGATGATTGATTTTGATAAAATAAATGGTATAGTATTAATGACTATTGTATGGAACAGTAATATGTTGACAAGTTTTATCATGACATCATTTTTTGAGTTTATAGAATTTTAGATTTATGGTAATGGAATTTAGTTAAATATTGATAGAAAGATTTTTTCACTATACATTTTTAGAAATTTTGATATTATCATGTTTTAAGAGAATAATAGATGATGTCCTTCACCAGTTTGTTTGTGAGATAATTAATATCTACATCTTGTTTCATGGGTTATTGATGATAGTATTGTTTTTAAAATATATATTCCCTCATTATTAATAATTGGATTTTAATCATTTGAATGTTTTATAAGGGTAACCATTTATAATATTTTTTACGTTGAAAATTGGATGTGGTTTTAGAGATTAACATATTACTTCATCAGATAATTTTTTTTCATATTAGATAACTAGTAATATTAATTTTGTTATGGTGATAAATATATAGATAAGGATTTGAATTACATCCCATTATAGATCTTATGATAAATAAGTTCTTTATGATTTACAATTTCACCTTAATTTATTATAGTAAGATGTGATTCAAAAGTTGATCAAGGACCAAACAAATACTTATATTGTTTTTATGAATTATAATCAAGGAATTATATCATATCAATGGAATTGGAAATAAAATATAATATATTACCATAATTTTAAAATCAATCCATGAACATTTTCAGGCTTATTTTTTCTATGTGTTTGTGGTGATTAACCATATATTAAACATGCCCTCTATCACTCACTATTAGCTCCTGGGGGTAATTTTTCATTCTTGATCAATATTTTAATCGTATACCAATGTTTTCTCTATGTGAAAACTATGTTCTGTGTTACATTAGGTAACCATAATTATTCCAACATTATCGTTTTATGTGTCGATTAATTATTTATTTTAATGATTTGGGTCTATAAGAAAGAATTATAAAATCATTAATGATTTATGAATGAGATGATTTTTTTAAAACAATTATTAAAAGGGGGGTATAATGTGACACCAATTGTTTTTTATGAGAAATATTTTAATATAATTTCATTTCATTAATATCTTATTATGCACATAATGTAAATATTAGATGAAACCAGACATATGACAATAATATTATATATCCATTATAATCTAGCAGTTAGATTGGAGAGAATTAATATAGATATAAAAAACATATATAATTTTCCAAATAAATATTAATTTATTATAATCTTCTTCAAATATTATCTAACAATTTTTGTGGTCTTTTTATTCTTCATAAATAAATTTTCCTTCAAAAATGTGTCTTCTTTAAAATTTTATGTATATTAATTAATATAAGTTCAATAAAAGGTATTTAAATAATTTAATTTAATTGAAAAATCCATAATATGAAGACTATCATTCAATGAATTTTTTATTATCTTCTAAAAAAATAATTTTTAATGGATTAATTAAAAAGCATTCATTTTTATTGAAAATGAAACATTAATTTTGTGTTTTTTAAACAAAAAATTATGTTTTAGATTTTTTTTATATTTCTATTAGTTCATTTGTTCACTAAATAACTAATTTATTCTTTTTATGTTGATACTATATTTAATTAAGAATAAATTATTTTTATATTTAACAACGTCAATTTTTTAACAAAAAAATTTGTTTTAGTTTCCGAGTTTCATTTTTAATTTAAATTTTCATTTTCTTTGATTCAAATTTGAAAATTCGATTAAATATATGTAAAAAATGGTTTAAAGGTTTTTAAAAAGAGAAATTTACTTTCTTTTCATTCTGAATTTTAAATTTAATAAAAATTATTATCTTTTTATAGTGTAAAATGAGTTAGTCTGGATTTCAAATAATTTATAAGGTGCTAATTTATAATATTATTTCTTAAAGGATGGATATAATTCTAACTATAATACATAAGGTTTAAAATATAGTTAATTAATGTAAATTTATCCATGAAAATGACATTGATATTATTAAAATCAACGAAAGTGAAAAAATGTCACACTATTATTTTTAGAAAGTATAATATTTTTAATTTTTTGTTTACCTAAATATGTTCTCAGATATAAAAATTATATTGGAATTTAAAATCTATATAAATATAATGATAATTTATCTATAATTTCTAAAAAGTAAATAATTAATATAAATACATACACAGCATTGATATTATAATTAGTCAATTAAAAGAAAAAACAAATATATGATATTAAAAATATTAAATGTAAAATAATATTAGATATTTAGAGTGATATAATAATTTTCATGAAGACCTTGTAATGTTTTTTATATAATAAAATAGTTTTTTAAAATTTTACACATTGTCTTGTAGTTTTTAAAAGTCAAAATATTTAATAGTGTCAAAACTAACAATAATGAAATTTTACAAGATTAATATATTTATATAAATATTTTAAAAAATATATTTAATAATTAAAAAAAGCTTATATGGTGTAAAATTACATAATTATTCTATTTATTGTTAAATTGACACCATTTATAGAAACACTGACATTTTAATATTGAAAATGGTTTTAACATAGTTAACAATAAAATAGGTTAACTAAGGCTTAATCCAAAGAATAAGTTTTAAAATAAAATGAATGGAAGTTTAAATTATATCTTTTGATTATATTACATCATTATATTATCTTATATTTGATCTCATATATATTTGGTTGTAATTTTATAGAAAATTAATTTATTATAATTTAGTCTTTTTAGCAATTGCAAAAGTTCCCCTCACCTAAATTATAAGCTTTCACCACTACCCTCACTTCTTTGAACCATAATGTTCCTTCATCACGTAAAGTAACCTTCCATGACATCTTCTCAGATTCCATATCCACATTCAATTGGTTCTTTTATTCTCAAATGACTAACCCTAGAGATCATTATAGGAGATCTAATGGAGGTGCTTTGGGGAAGTGGTAATCACTCTAAGAGATCACCTGATTTTTAAACATCTTCTTACATCCAATAAATCTAAGATGTTTACCATAAAATAATTAAAAAATTATTATCAATATTCTTAAATGTTATTATGATAATAAAATATCCAGTATTAACCTTCTTAATAATAAGAAAATAAGTGAATGTATCACTCGGGTGTAAGTACCACTTACCATTTCCACATTGACTTGGAAATTAATATTTCATCTCCAATATTACTGGACGGTTATAATGAATATATATGATATAATATTTTATTATATAAATATTAATTATTATTTATCTTGTTTTCATTCCATAAATCAAAAAAATGAAAACAACTTTCATGCGTACGTACGGGCTACAGTTTCTATGAATTGTGCGATTTATTGTTTCTATTTAAACATTATATAAATTATTATAGTTTTATATATAAATATTATATATGATATTAATAATGTGATTTAAAATCTGTAATATATGGGGCCCATATCCATGTGTAAGGAAAAAGTATGGAAAACTGAAACATGCTTGGAAGACAATTTGGTTATCACCCAGAATTGTGATTTCAATAAAAAATTAATACATTAAATAATTTATAAATGGTATCATAAAATTATGATAATGTGAAAAATTATAATATAATCATAATTATTATATAGTTTTTCAGATCAAAAATAGATAAAGGAATAGAAGAAGGTAAGGTTTTATTTCCTGATCTCATTATTACAAGATAGTGTTTATATATATGTTTCTTATGTGAATCATTTCTCTTCCATGATAATATTTCCTAGAGAAATTTAATATATTTATAATATTCTATTTTTAATTTTTAAATTAATTTTAATCATATTTTAGTATTTCAAAAATATTTTTGAAAGGAATATTTTTAACATTTTCCAAAAAAGTTAATTTGAAACATTATGGAAAAAAAGTATATAACTAATGTTTTTACGTCTCACTTCATGATTTTATTTTCCCATTATTATAAAAAAAATAATTTTAATCTTCTTGTAAAATATTTCACTGTTCATTTCAATTAATTTTTCCCCTTTTTAATTTACGATAATTCAAAAATACTATTTTCAAAATGTAAATTAAATTTTTCACATGAATAAGAGAATGTTATCTTTATAAATCATTTTATATCTACGAAACAAATAATTAATATTACATATTACTTACTACATATACGGTACAAGAATATTTCTCACAATATTTCATTAAATAGTTTTTGTTTATGGTGACATAATATTTTGGAATTCTGTTTATTTTCCTTGAGTTGGCTTATAATGAAATTTTTAGGGAAACCAATTCGATTTATGGATTCTGATATGATAAATGATTTCTGTTCTTGTAGAACAAATATGTATGTTTTTTATAAATTTTTTTTGTGGTTATTATATCTCATTTTCAATAATTTGTTAAATATTTACATATCATGAGATAAATATCACTCGAATAGGATGTGAACCACGATTTGTAATACAGGACTGGAACGAGGTATGAATAATGTTATGTATTTCATGGCTAGAACTGGGATTGAACCCCATTAGGGAATTTATGTGTTAATAAGAAAGTGAACTCAATTTAATGATATGGGTATGGAATAGTATGTTAAATTGGTTCAATAATATAGTGCGTGAATGATGAGTGAACCCATTTTATTATTGGAATTTGTGCACTATGATAGTCATGTAAGTGAGCCTTGACTAATGTGAAAATTATTTTTTGTACTAATGTGTTTGCCAAAAATTACGTGTAATATTAAAATATTATTATAATGAATAATTTTACCTTGTTTTTCCTTGATTATGTTCTTATAATCATACCTATTTTATTCCATAATTAAAAATTATGATCTTTCATATGAAATGTATAAATTCTTAATGTTGTTCTCGTTTTCTTATTCCTTATGCACATATTATTTTTATGCAATCATTTTTATCTCCATTTTTTTTAACATTAATAACGAACCTATATAAAATTTATTATGTTATTTTTCTAAAAGATATGCAGAAACATATAATATGGGATATGTCAAAATGTGTCTTAGTTATGCTGAATAAGAAGGATATGATGTACATATTTTTTAACTATATGATTATGATTATATGTTTTCAAATACACCATATTTATGTGTTTTTGCAAAGTTTTTTCTTTTTTATATATTAAATATTTATTTAAAAATATGTAATTTCAACTTATTGTATGCATGATATGTTATACTTACCAAATAATAGTTACAGTTTTTGAGTCATTCAGGAATGACACTCCTCCTCAACAATGAAAGGCCCACCAATAAACTCCAATTTTTACACAATAAAAATAATTTGGTTCAGCCAAAACCAACCCATATCACATACCATATTCCATATTCTCATAATATATGAATCATTTTAGGAATAAAACCATTATTATTTTGATTTTACTGATAACCTAAGTAGGAGGTTACATTCTTCCACGGGCGCTTTTATTTTATTTCATACATCAGCCCATAAATTATTTTAATATCATGGTAATATAACAATATAAGTATATTCCATATACTAATATTTTTTTTGTTGATCTAATTATATAAAACTATCTAAAATTCCATCAAATGGGTTGTGAAATCATTATTCGTGTTCACAGCAGTCAACTGCCTCATGAACTGATGATGTTCATTTTTACATTACCATATACAAAGGCTGGTCATATGGATGGATTAATTATGTATATATGATATATATGATAATTATTAGATTATATTGATTATGTAATTGGTACAATATTCTAACCTTTATGATTTCCATTTTGTGGCATTATGATAACATTTCTCTTGTGTATGGTAGACTACCTCCTCGGGAAGTGATGGGATTTGAAAAATATTTACACAAAAGGTATTAAGGTTGTTTAAAATGAAAAAAATGTGATATATATAACATAAAAAATATTTTCGAATTATAATATTTCATTTAAATTTTCTTCTCTCGTTCTAAAAAGAATATTTAAACAAAATTCATACATTCATATGATCTACATCTCCATGAACACTGCATTTCGGTTTTTATCTATAAATTTTATGGATTACTCTAAATTAATATATAATGAATATATATAAAATTTATTTCATGCTTATAATTATGGATATTATAGAACCATGATCAAATTAATAAAATATAAATTATAAATAATCAAATCATAAATGAAAAATAATACAATTATTACCCAAAATGTAGCATCATCAAGGAATTGATAATATATGAGTAAGAAATGGCCATTAGAGAATAATATATGGAATTATATATACAAATATAGTTATTTGTTATATTTAAAAAATATATTAATTTTTTACAGGAGAATTGATCCTGTATGAAGAATTCAAAACATAATTTAAAGGATTTTCGTGTCACATTTAACTTCCATGAGACAGATGCCATGATCACCACCAATTTATTTTATATGGTGATTATACTAATTTTGAAATTATTTAAAAATTATTATACTTAGAAATATTTGGATTTATATATTTATTTGAGTATCAATCTTTAATAGGGTTTTTTGTTTAAATGAAACCAAATCAGTAAGGTATATATTTTTTAAAATTTTATTAATTTGAGATGTACGTGATGTTAAGAACCTTAATTATTTAATGAGATTTATATTCAACCCTTATAAAAAGTAATACACAAAATTTACTCACATAAATGATATTTGTTAATTTATTTTATGTTATTCCATCAGGGGTCTTTTGAATAAATGTTAATAAATTAGTAATGTTTGGTAACACAATCTCATCATTTAACAAGATTTTTGATGATTAAGTCGACATTGTTGAAATCTCATGATAAACCACTCAATAATTACCATAAAAGTTATTATACAATGGTTATTAATGATATATTTATCTAGTTCTACCAATTCTTACCTCTATGGTATTTTATTATTTTTAGAAAATCTATTTAAGAAAATTCAACTTTATTTTTTAGTTTGATGGAAAATATGTTATCTTTAAAATCCATTATATCTAAAAATGTTTTCAATGTTTTTATTTTTTTTCAAATATGAAATTTTATTTTACTAAAAAAATAGTGATGTTTCAAAAACATTTTCTATCTAAGATGACATTAATTTGTGTTATGTCTAACTCATTGGGGATATGATTCATATATTGCATTCATATTCTTTGTATGAACTGTTTATGTTTGGATGGAATGATTTTTTAGAAATACAATTATTGTCCGAATGTTATTCTATGATAAAATTATGATGAAACTAACTTATTTTCATGGTTTATCATATAATTAAATGATTTTTGAAATGTTCCTCCCATCCATAGTTAATGAAATGATGAGATGCTTATGATACTATTTTTATTTCATTGGTGGTGATGTGATGAATGTTTATGATCTTATGACCAAATAAATATGGGTTTCATTATGTTATTTATGGTATCTATATCCACCTATAATGAATTGGGTATCAATCTATATCTCATGGGATGGATAAAAAAAGAATATGGAGTGAACCCTGTTCAGTAAGACAAGACTAGAATGGGGGTGAACATAGTTTAGTAAGGTAATTCTATAATGGGTAGTGAACTAGGTTCATTATGATATATCAAGAATAATGAGAGAACCCAATTTATTAATAAAATTCTAGGATAGTGATTCAAATCGATTTAAAAATACATTTTATGAAATTGGGTATGGATTAAATTTAGTATGAATGTGATGTAATGGGAAGTGAACATGTTTCAATATGGTATTGATTCCACTATCATATAATTTGGAGTAAACAATGACTAATATGGAAATGATTTTCCATTATTTTATGAATTATATAAATCTATTTTTTATCCCAATGTTAATCACTCATGGATTATTCTCTTAGACTCCCTTATGATTCATGTCTTATGATATTCAAATTGTTATTCATTTATTTGGATAATGTTCATTGACATACATAGTATGGTTTTGAAATGATGTTCTCATCTTAACACACCCTTATGTTCAGATTATGCATATGTGAGTCCTTTGTTAACCATTAGTAAGCATATAATCTCATGCTTTGGTATGTTTCATTTTCCCATGTTATGATTAATTTTTTTATGAATGAGATTTATTTAATGGGTTCTAGCTGTGATGAACTTAGTGGGAGATAGTGAGAGGGCTTATGGGAAAGTGTTTATGTTTCCATGTTTCCAAATTAACTAAACTATTACATTTTAGAGGTATTTGGTTGTTGGATGTAATGATCATTCATAAGAAAATAATTAATATCGATGCTAGATAATCCTGGTTCCCAATAGTTATTATCTTAGTAGAGGTTTATTTAATAATTTAAAACTAGTATGAGAATACTTTTGTGATACCCCTAGTAATATTTCCATGGATATGTATGGGGATATCTATAAAGATATGTTTCAGTTTGAGTTAAATAAAAGGAATTTTTTTTATCATTTTCTTAAGTGACTATAGTGAGTGAAAGAATGATTATAAATAGTTATTTTTTATTGAATGTGGTAAATATTTTCTATTGTAACCAACTCTCAGACTCAGAAAATAAGATAAAGAAACATTACACTGAGTTTTAAACTAATTGAAAAATTCTATAAAGTCAGATTATGATTAATTTATATATATAATTTTGATAT
Organism: Viscum album; assembly: GCA_963277665.1. Lineage (NCBI taxonomy): Eukaryota > Viridiplantae > Streptophyta > Magnoliopsida > Santalales > Viscaceae > Viscum > Viscum album. The sequence goes on from OY728141.1 coordinate 1,304,990,254, forward strand.
TAGAACATAATTTATTATATTAGAGGAATGATAATATTTTTATTCTATGTAAAATAAGGACACAATTAAATTCATTAGTAATGAAAATTGAAAAGCTAGTTAACACAATGGATGAAAATATATTATTCGATATGATATCATCAACTATTTAATGTTTCATGTGAATAATGTATTATAATTTTTCAAATCGATGTAATATGTTAAAATCTAATAAATAATATAAATAGGGTTGTATGATTAATTGATATATTTTTGGTGATAATGAAACTAAAAATTGCATATGAAAAGAATCTTGTATTGTGGAATAAGATGATGATGCATAGTGAAAGGTTTGAAAAAAAATTAGGTTGAATGAATTTTTTATTGAATTGAATTTAATGATTAGGAATAATGAAATATATAATAATTTTTTAGTTTATGTTTTTCATGGGGGAATAGATAGAGTATGCTGAACGATGAATATGGAATGAATGAGTGATTCAATGGTATGGTGATGTTTTAATAATGGGATGGACACCATTAATATGGTTATGATGTTAATAAAGATTTTTTATTTTGGGTAATAAGTTGATTAATATATATAATTTATATTAGATAGTATTAATGACCTTATAACACATAATGTATTTAAGGACAATGTTGTTTATGTTGTCATTGATGGAGTTTACAACATTGTTATATCTATGAAATAAGTTCAATAATAAACTGAATTATTCCTGGAATGAGAAATCAGGAATGATTTATTTTAGAATCTATAGTAATTTTGGTTTCTAGATAATACATGATGAAGGTATTCAAATATTTGGTATGTAAGAATTATGAAAAATTTCATGTTTTTTGGAGGATTAATGATAAATTTATTTTTGAATGTTTTTAACTGTCTGTATAATGTTTTTCAGTTTCACCTTTTATAAGGGCCGTACGGTTAACCATTTTTGAAATTATTTATATTGAACTATGATTAAGGGACTATAAATTAATTAATTATATTTTCACAGGAAACATTTAGGAATATTTTTCAAAGTGTGTTAACCTTTTTGGGTGTGATGATAACTAAATATATATGGAATAAATGATAATTATAACTATGCATATATTGATCAGATAGTGTCTAAGACAAATAATTCACATTCATTTCATGATTTATAGGGTGAAGTGGAAATTGATCATGTCCAAACCAAATCGAAGGTCTGTTATTAGGACATGGAATGAAATCATGTAAGTGTATCTTCTAATAAAAATTATTCAAATTTTTGAAAATGGTCATTGAATAAAATGTTTTCTTTTTTATCATCTTGTTTGATGACATCAATGAATTTTTTCATACCTCACTGGTTTATGGTTTTTTGGTTTCCAAAATTCACTATGTCTACTACTTACTTGTGATCAATGATCTCAATCACTCTATAATTATTATATTATTTCTTTACTTTCCAAATATTATCTTCCCACTTATTCACCCCTATATGGAATCCTAATTTCAAGATGCATTAGGTAACCATAATGATTACAACAATAAAATTATAATGATAGTTTTCTAATTAATTTATATTATGTTTGTTTCTATAATGAAAATTTTCTAATTATAAATATTTAACGATTGAGATGAATTTTGAGGTTGAAATTCTATTTACGTGGGGAGAATATTACAATAAAATATTTTGTGAAAATATATTTTTCATATGAATTTAATATTTCTTATATTTTCTGTTATATAGAATGTCAATATTATCTTATGTTATATGTAATAATATGTGTAGCGTGAATTACATGAAACACTGTTTAGTATTAAGTACAAGAAACATTGAGTTTAAAGAAAATTTCCATAATATTACAATATTTTTATTTAAATTATCACCTAAAAATTAAAATTGATTGGACTAATAATTTTAACTAAATTATGAAAATAATGAATTTTTAGACATTAATTTTGTACCGAATTATTAAAAATAATATAATAATCTTTTTAAATAAAAATAAAACATTTTCTGAAAAATATTTTCTAAAAGATGATTTCTTTATGCTTTGCGTATATAATTAATTTTTTTTTTAAATTTCTAGAATCTATTTGAAAAAAATATATATTAATTTTTTAAATATAAATATAGAAAATATAATTGGTTTATTTTTTTGATTTTATATTGTGTTTCAATTTTCAATGAATAGAGACAAATATAGAATTTTTGTTGAAACTAAATTTTTTATAAATTATTTAAAATGTAAAATGTTTTATTGAATATTTATTGAAGTTAAATTTGATAAATGTTTTAAATTATTAAATTTTTTATTTAAAAAAATTATATTTAATGATGATATAAAAACACTGTAAACATTTTATATTTTTTACTTTAAAACACATATTTTTTATCACATCATCGGGGTTAATATTAAATTAATTTTTTCACTTTTCTGAAGAAAATATTTAAAAACTATATTTCATGTTTTGAATAATAATAATTTATAATTTATATTGAGTATAAATTAGTTTTTTACCGAAATGATTAATGAATACTTTAAAAATTATTTACCATGGTTATGGTAAATATGGATTTTGTGGGAGCTTAAAGTATAACAATAAGATTGGTGATGACATGACTTATTATATTAATTTTATTTAGCGAGTTTATTTAGAACATGGACATAAAATTGTTGTAACTATTTAAATTTGTTTCCAATTTCCTTTGAATATGACCCATGTATGAAGTTATGTAACGAAGAATGTGAAACCGATTATTTTCTTACTTTTAATATATATAATGCATCGAGACAAGTAAAAAACAACATATGTTCTTATATGGGCATCATTTTAAATAGAAATTATTTTTTTGAATAATATATATTTAATTTTTATATAATAAATATTTATAAAAAATACCAATAAAATTCAAACATAGTGTTTATTTACATAATAAAAACTGAATAACTGATACTAAAAATATTATAAGTGGTCTAAATTAAATGAATTATTATGATCCATACATATTTTATATAAATATACCATCATACACATATTGGAATATACCATATTTTAATTAAATCTATTTATGGATATTTTTTAAATGAAATTAAAATTATTAATTCTAAAATAGGTATTAATGTTATTTAAAAGTAAATAATATACTTTAAATGAATTAAATGTATTAAAAATATTATATTATAAAAAATAAATTAAAAATATTAATAAATAAAAAATATATTCTATTATTGTACCAATTTATATATTGCATGGAATATATAGACCATTAAAGAGTAAAAAGTCTTTTACCAAGACTATTGTTTATGAAGTGTTTTAAACGTTACATGTTCTTTTAATAAAAATAATTTCACATAAACATCTGACTTTTTTATAATTTTGATTATATATTTATAGTTTTAAGGTCAAAAATATCTAAAAAAATTAATATTTTAATTTAGTCACAATGTATATATATTTTTGAATAAAAATACTAGTTACCATACTAAAATGCAATAAAATGGTAAAAATAATGAAAACATATCAGTTAAAGAATGACATGTTTAATAAATGTTATATATATATATTTTTGATGTTTATATTTACCAAATAATTCATCCATCTAAATAATAACCAGTTTTGTATCTAAATTCGAAAATATTGACCACCCAATAGTGAATACATTGATGTATTTACAAAAAAATGACACTTCACCACAACTATAAATGGTAACTCAATCACCTCCTATATTCCCACCATAAAACCTCATTTGATCAAACATGACCTACCCAAATTACATCACCTAATTAAAAATATCATCTATTAGTAATAAAACTATCAAGGAATGATTCTAGTGAAAAACAAAAGTGGATACCAAAAGAGGTTGTAAAAGTCATCAACGAGAACATTTATTTTATTTTTTCCTCTACACCCTTCAATTATTTTTATGTAATTATCTATAATAACCTATTTATCAAAAATATAAATATATATTTTAATAAAAAGGTAATTTACAAAAAACATATCCACATTGATCAAGTTGTTAATGAAATAATCGTTCCTGTGTAAGACGAACCACCGCGTCGGAAACAGATGTTGTTCATTTTTCCATTATGATATCAATGATGGTCATAATGATGTATTTATTGTTTATATATTATATTTATTATATTTATGATTTTATTTTTATTCAATTAATTTTAAATCACATATACCTTCATGCTCCCCATTTTGGGGGGAATACGATAACTACACTCGCTTGTATGATGTACTACATCCTCCTAAAGCGATGTTATTATTTCAATCATTACATGGAATGTATTGAGGACAAGTTTAATATAAATATTTGATATATATGAAATAAAAATTATTCTAAAATTGTAATATATTATTTATATTTCATTATATTATTCCAATAAAAAATGGAAACAATGTTCATGTGTACATACGATATATCATCTCTATGAACGCTGCATTTCATTTTCTATATATTAATATTAAGGATTAATATAAATAAATATATAATTTTTATTTATTATATTCATATTATTTTTATAGTTATATAGATTATTTATTTATGATAGAATTAGATGGAACTTAAATATTAAAAATAAAAAACATATATGAAAAACATAGAGTTTATTAAAAGATACATATCATTGATATAGAATTGTTAATAAATGGGAATTAAAATATCATATGAAAATAATATATGTAATTATATATACATATATAGTTTTATAATATATTTATAAATAACTAGTATTTATTTATAAGAGGGTTTAATGAGTACAACAGAATTCAATTCATAATTTAAGGGATTTCCATATCATTTTTTACATCTTTATTGTTTACCACCTATTTAATTTATGTAGTTTGTATACATCCAAAGAAATAAATTTATTATATTAAATATTATAAGTATTTGTATTTAAATATATATTCTAGGATATCTCTCTCATGGGTAATATGGTTAGAACATTACCAAATCAGTAAGATATTTTTCTCAATTTTATTCACTGAGACGTATGTGATGTTAGGAACATATATTTGTTCATGATGTGTATATAAAATCCATTTGACATGTAATATAATTAATTTATTAATTATATTTTTATTTTATTTTTAATATTTTTTATTCCTTCATTAGTATTTTGAATAAATTTTACCAATGTGGTAATGATTTAATGTTACAATCTCATCATTCATCGGGATTTATGAAGATTAAGTCACCAATTATTAAATATCATGGTAAAAACACATGAATTATAATTAATTTCATTAAAATATAGTTATTTATTATATATTCATGTACTGGTATAATTTTTTATTATTTATTACGTAAAATTTTAATGATTTATTTTATGAAAATCATACAGTCTGATCTATTCAATAATTTTTTTTCTTCCCAATTGTGGTTTTCAAAATTTTATTTCAAAATATATTGTGTTTAATAAATAGTTAAAAAATGAAATGGTTATTTTAATCAAAAAGTGTTCTAAATTATATTTTACAATTATATTCCATCTAATATTACGTTTGTTAGTGTTACATATTCCTAAGTGGGGATATCGCCTAATAATAACATTCATATTATTTATCCCAATGGTTTATGCTTTGATGACATGATTTTTATGAAACCCATTTCTATTACATAGGTAACACCATGATAAAATTATTATAAAAACATAATTCCTATCATGAGTTATAATATAATTATATTTTTATGAAACCTATCAATTTTACATTGGATATAATGTAATTAAATAATTGTGATAACCATTTCATTTCATAGGTTATTATATGAGAAATGTTTATGATATTATGGAACACATAAATATATGTTTCAATATGCGATGGTGTGAAATATGTTTCTCTACAATGATTTTTTAAGGATTAAAATCTCTTGAGAAATACATGAATGGAATGAGGAGTTAACCGAGTTCAGTAAGAGATGACTGGAATAGAGAGTGAACCCGGTTCAACATGATATGAAAGGAACAATAATTAAAACTAATTCAATAACATAGGGATATGATTTGGAGGGAACAATGTTCAATACGATTGGGATGGAGCAGTGTGAGATCCTAATTAAGAAATATATTATTGGAATTGGAAATGAAAAAATTTCAGTATGATATTGCTAGATGATGGAGTAAACCCTATCCTATATGGTACATTAACCACTGTGATGGTCTTAAGAGGAAACCTTAACTAATACATAAAATATTTTCTATTCTTATTATTATGCCAACAATCAATGTGTTATTCTATTTTTATGCACTCAAACATAATTTTCATTTCTTCACATATTATTATTGTCATATAAAATTATAATATTTATACAATTAATCATTATTATAGTCTTAGATATGATGGTTATGGTTTTTAAATATTATACTCATGTTTGTATACCCTTATGTTCATGTTATGTATATAAATCTCCCTTATATAACCTTATTGAGAATTTGAGATCACCATTTATTGTTTTTATTTTTCCAATTTTATTATGATATGTATTATGTATTTTAAATATAATAAAGGTTTTAGTTATGAAGAAAATAGTGGGATATGATGTGGATAACTAATTGACTAGTGTTTAAGATTCCTAGTTTCAAAGGGCACTATAATATTCTGGTCCTCACTAGTGTGTTTGTGTATTGAAATGAATATTCATAAAAGTGATTTAATATCTCTTTATTTTATTATGAGGTCAATATACGGTATGAATATGTAACTTATAGAACAAGAGGGGTACATAATTAACATATTATTCAATGAATGATAATAGATATGAAAATACATTATTGATTTTCTAACATTTTAAAAATTTCCATAGAAAGATATCTGACCACAATATTTTTTGTAAAATCATTATTAAATAAATTAATGGGGTGTATATGCATCAAATTAAAAAAATATGTAGTGAATATAGAAAGTTTTTCTCTAAAGTAAAAATTAGATGTAAGTCTTATTAGACCAACTACGTAAAATACCCTGAGATATGGGTGACTTAGGGTATGGTAGATTTAAACAAATTCATATTTGAATTGTTTTTTAACAAAACACTCTTCCCTCTATTTCCTAGTGCAATGTACAAATAGAATTTAAATCATTCAAAAAATTATTTTTACATAGGTCACCCTCACTAGGATACATCGAAGGATCATAAAATGACAATGTGATGATATACCAAATCCAATAAGGATCACATCTTAGTTATATGGTTTGGGGTAGATTAATCCTACACCTAGGCTCACTACCCAAACATGTTTTATGGTCATATTACTTAATTACCAATGATCACTCCATATTTCTCTTTCTTTAGATAACTACTAGTGGAAAGGGTCATCATCTTCATATTTTTTTGCACGCTAGACTTTGAAGAGATCCACTCAATATTTATGGGCTTTTAGGTCATTTCATTTTCATGAATGCATCAATTCTCAACTGTAGATATATTCGATTTTAAAGTCACATTTTCTCCCATAGATGAAATACTCTTTTGCTCATATTGTTAGTTTTAGGAAATTATTTGCACGAACTATTTTAGTCAATGTGAGAACATCTTTGATTCCTCTATGAACATCCTTGCATCGTGTGGAAATAGCGCTTCGCATGACAACTTCTCTTCTGTAGACCTCCCTGCATTGTGAACTGATTCTTATTCCATAGATAGACTATCCACTATATACCACCAGAACATCTTCTAACCAATTATTCACTATAGACAACCTCAACTCTGTGAACCCTTTTCTCTACAGGCTATTGGTCCTAGAAAATCCCTTCCACAAACTGGCTCTTATAATCCACTTTTTAATTCACAGAACTCTCACCAAAAATATATTCTTCTTCATTAAATTACACCTCATTTATTATTTCATAAAAAAGGAAATATTCCCAGAGAAATAACTTTTTCTAATGAAATATTATCTATGTAATTACGTGATTAGTGGGGAATAAATAGGAATACAGATCTGAAAAATCCACTATTCAATTTTACTCAAATCATTGATGTGGTACAAACTTCACTACGGACTGTGATCCTCCCTTAAAACATTTTACTTCCTCTATCAATTTACATCCTTCCATCCCTCATGATGGAAGAATCCTTCTCAAAAAAATTACCACCTCTTAGTCGCAAATGAAGGTCATCCGAGGAACATCACGCATCCCACAAACTACAACCCTCTCACAAACTGATTCCCCTATGTGGTCTGTGTACCATGATTCATGGTATTTATACCATTCTTCATTGTCCAAATAGGGTTGTAATGTAAAAATAATATATATTTGAATTTTCTTTACTATTACTCAGACCTCCTTTGTGGTTCGTGAACCGTGGTTCTCATTCCACATACATTTCACTTTGTTGGGGAAATTCACCAATTACTAAAGAGACTTCTAATTTTGAGGGCCAAATATTTGGAAAACAATAGGAAAATAAATTTCTTAAAAGTATTCTATGGTATCATAAACAATACTAACTAAATGTTATAATTCATTTTTAATGAATACAATCAACCCAAAAAACACCGAGAGGATGCTTTGGGGTACTTTTCCTAAAAAATCCCTTACCATAAGTGTTAATTTTCATAGTACTCATTAAAACAACCCATATAATAAATATATATTTATTATATATCTATTTTTGAACTTTATTAATATATATCATACCATATGATATTTACTTATTTCTTTTTATTACGCTTTTATTAATAATTCCTTGTCCATGTCACGTTTCGGCCAATAGTTACATTGCTTTTCATGTAGGTTTGGACTTTTTTATTGTTATATTAATTAAATAATTATTTAATCATCTTAATAATTTAAACTATGATATAATTATGGTAAATATTATGTATATATCTATTTATAGTAATCGATAATATTTTGAGATAGAAAATGAAATTCACACAATATAGATAATTTAGATCATAATTATGCATGAGTGTTGTTTGTATTCTTATTATATTGAATGAAATAAAGAAAACTGATATATTATCATTCTATAAAAAATATTTTTTTACTATATATCAAATATTTCTATTAAATCCCTCATTAATATGATCAATGTAAAATGTCAATAAATCAAATCACTTCGTGATATGGTAGACTTCCACATACAAGAGAGACATTATCGTGTTCAAAAAATATAGAAATCATAATGATCTGTGTGATATAAAAGATCAGAAATAATAATAATATAATTAACATAATATATTAACAAAAAATACATCATTATGAACAACCTTTATAGGTGGTAATAGAAAAATGAATGACATCGGTTTGTGCAGTGGTAGTCATTTGTATACTAGAATGATGATTTTATAACCCATTTGATGGAAGTAGAAGTGATTACAAATAATGAGATTAATATAAATTCAAACCATTATATGTAATATACTAAGGTAATTATATCATCATGTTTTAATTCAAATTTATGGAGTTGGATAGTGAAATAAAATGAAGATTCTCATTGGAGAACATTACTTCTTTTTTGGCTATCCCCCATTGGTTTGTTCTAAAGCCTTCCAAGTATGGATTTAAACCAAAAATAAGGATTCCAAGATGATAGGACGTACTTTATGAAGTTATTTTTTATATATATGAAAATAAAATAGGTTTTATGTTGTGTAGAATATAGGAGAGTCAGTGACCTATAATAATTGGGGGAGAGGGAACAATTAGTATTTTATAAAATCATTGACTGCTCCCACATTTTTTTTATGTTATTAGCAAAACAATATTAACGAAAATAATAGGTTCAATGGTTTTAATTATTCAACACAATATTATAAAGGAAATGTTATATTTCATTTTTATGAATATATTTTTATTTTAACTTCTAGTAAAACCATTTTTACACTAACAGCTATAATTAATATTATATTTTTTCACAAAATATTTTTTCAAAACCTATTTTTAACTTAATTGAAATTAAAAATAATTAGAAATAAAAATTTGGAATCTATTTTTTTATTAGAATGATAGAACTGGAAAATATTTATTTCAAATTAATCATTTAAATGTGATGAGAAAATGGGTCTTTGAAGAGAAAATGTTTAAATGTTTTCAATGTTTTCATTATGAAAATTCAGAATCAAATTTCCTCTAATGATATAGGTTGAATTATTTGATGTATAGATGACCTAATTTAACATTAAAAATAATTTATAATATAATTTATATTTATAAATAAACTAAACAAAAAGGTGCCTTTTAGTTTAATTTTTTTTCAATATTCATAAAAAATAAAACTCTTGAGAAAAACACCAAAAAATTACCTGATAATAGTTTTGTCACAATAAATAACAAAATTAATATTATTTTATATAATTATGAATTATTATATTCACAAAATAAAAAAAATTTATTAGAAAATACTATTTTTGAAACATGTAGATTTCACTGAAATTTATATATTTTTTATCAACAAATTTAATTTTTATAAAATAATTATATATAATTTTCAAAAATTTGATTCAGTTATGCATATCATTAATTTAGAATGATATGTTATAAAGGTCTTATTTAAATTACTATATTTATAAGATATCATTGTTTTTTTTAAAAATAATGTTTGGCATAGTGAATGCTAACCCAATATTGTTTATTGTAAAAGATTAAGAGGGTGTTCCAAGTAGTGTACGATATTATCGAAATATATTTTACTATAAAAATATAAATTCATAATGTGTTGGGGTGGTTCACTCTACCCACATAAAATAATTTATTACCTATGAATTCATCACTTTGATACAAAGACTAGGATAATTCTACCTCATCGTAACCTCTTGTTCTCTAATAGATTCCTCAAACTAGTGGTTTCACATGAAATCATTAACCGTGACATTGGTCCTATTTAAATGAAGACTCATAGTAAAATCCAGAATCTCCATTGGTTCATTCTCATAAGAAGGATTTTTTACTCGTGGTATGACTTCTAAATTTAGTATAAGTGAAGGGTCAAATGTGCTCTTCCTCAGGTGACTTACATGGAACACATCATAGATATGAGTGAGGTTCGGTGGTGGCACCAAGTGATAGAATATGTTTATGATAAAATAAATAATTTAAAATGGTATGAAATAACTTGGAATTTGTTCCATTTCTTACTCAATCGCATAACCTTATTTCATAGAGAAATTTATAGAAACACATTTTCAAAAAATTCAAATACTAGTTCACACTAGCGATTTCCTACGTAACATTTATTCTAAATATATGATTTCATGATGTGTTTATAAATTACTATAACCTCTTATTTCATTTCATCATCTAACATAGTTCCAAATTTTTTTATTTATTCATCTTCATTCAAGCACATTGGAGCTCTATATTTATTTATATTGAAGGATTCATAAGGATCAATCTGAATACATTAATGATAGATATTATAGTAAGAATGAGAAACTAGAGGAATGTGTTGACCCCAACCACCATTGAAATACAAATAACATGATCACAATATATTCTTTAATGTTTTAATTTTTTTTAGACTAATCATTTGTCATATGATGATACACAGTGTGGAAAATCATCTTTTTCTCAAGAGATTGCTGATTTAATCTCCAGAATAATGAGGAAATCCTCAAATCTCAATCATATATAATGAAATGTGTTACACTGAAAAACAATTCATCATAATTAATTTATATCCTAGAAATATGATCTATATGGAAGTATTATATGATATTGTTGAACTATGATAGATTATGGAAATCAATAACAACCCATATAGAATTATATAATTATATGATTTTGGGACTCCAACATCAAAATACATGGTAATGTTCCCTTGTTTCCATTTTTGGTTTGGGTAATGAATTCAACAACCCCTTATAATTTTTTCATTCATTCCTAACATGTTGAAAATTCATTACCCGAGATACAAGCTATGAGATATCTCTATTAATTCTATCTCACCAAATGTAATATTTCAATTCTCTATACAAATTCATACTTCCTAGATGGTAAGATAATGTAGATTTATGAACATCCTATGAAAAATATTTCTTAAAATATGTTATATAAATAATTCATTCATGGTTCATGAATATTATCAATACATCATTACCAATTTTTATATTAGGGAAATTTATAAACATTTTATCTCTACAACTTTCTTCTAATCCTCATTAATTTTAACTAGGGTATATATTAAAATGTCCAATTAGAATGATATTATTTCCCCCTCCTTCGAGATTTCTAGATCCACCCCTTTGTAATGTAAAAATATTGTATCTTTTATGATAATAATCATGGATTGTTTTACATTTTTCATTTTACTCATAGAATCAACAACCTTGTTTTCCTTCCTTAGGCGGTAATTTATTTTTTAGTCATAATTTTTACCCAGCTCTAACTATATACTTTTCCACATATTCAACTCCATCTGTGAGAATATATACATTTTAATTTTATGATCAATATATATATCACATATTTATTCATTAGGATAATTATTCCATATATTTAATGATAAAAGTACAAGTTTAAAGTAAAAATCAAGACTTGTTTAATTTTGAAAACAAACATTTAGTTTTTGTGAGCAATATACATTAACCAATTAAGTATAAAAAAGAAAAAAACATAATCCCTTATTTGGTTCATTACTTTTGATTGAAAAGACATATCCATAATATGGAAATATAAGGACATGTGTTCTGATAAATAATATCATATTTTCCTTGATATTTTTTTACATATTATTATTTTTGGAGGAACTTGGAACACTAATATGTTTACTAGGTTAAATAATTTTATAGTCATGAGAAATTATCAATAAATTATCGACAATATCCTACTAAACTTGTGAAACTATATATCACAATCATCATGGTTAGTCAAGGAACGCATTTAATAGCCTTAATCTATGATGTATCTACTGATATACCATCTATTGAGATTATATAACCTAGAAATAAACCCTTTTATTACCAAAATTAAGACTTTTTAAATTTAGCATATGGTTTCTCCTTCAAATGGATCTTTAGTAAAAATTTAATTTGGTCATCATTCAATTTTTTTACCTTTTTATCTTTTCAAATATCATATTTTAAGGCTACCAAATACTAAATAAGATAATATATAAATACTTATATCATTAATTTCTTGGAGATAGTAGGGTAATTAGTAAGACCGAACGACCTAATTATATCTATAAAGTGACCGTACATTATACCACACTCTTTCATGTGTATATAATATTTCATTGACCTAATTTGATGATATACATGATAATTTTGAAATAAGGAAAAGTATTGGAATTCATACAATTGATCAAATAGTTAATAAATATGTGGTATAGGTTACATGGTTATGATCAGGATCTTGTTCAAATCCTTATAAACAAATAATATTCACATAAATAAATCATTTTTAAAAAAAATTAGAATAGGTGAACCCCAAGGTGACACAAATGGGTGAATGAATCCCATTAGTATGTTTTATGGTAGTCCATAAATCAATTCCAACAACAGAATTAGTTACATTCTATAGGGACCCATTGAAATTGTAATGAAACCAGTTGAGAGTTCATATGAAAACTCAACAATAAATATTGGTTGAAGGCTGTGATAATATTTTTGATACACATTTATAATTTCATAAAAATCGGATCATTATTGTGGTTATGTTCATCCCCAAATATATGAGATAAAATCCCCTTATGAATGGGAATTAATAACCATACAATAGAGGTAATCTCAATCGGATGTTTTCACTCATCATCACATTAGAATTATAAACATAGGAATTTTTGGAAAATCAAAAATGGAAAACATTACATGAAAATTTATGTGGTATTTATCCAGGGAAGGATAATCGATTCCTAATATCACATTAAATTCAATTAATATATGAATAAATGATTTGAAGATATCACATTCCCACTAATTTCATTCATAGAAGATTCATAAACTTTATATTCATTCATTATACCTTTAAGGTTTTTCACTGGTAATCCAAAATCTAATAATATTTTTAGAATATTGACCCCCTTATAAATTTCCTTACATATGAATGACGGTGTAGATCCATAGTAATATAAGAAATCAATAGGTCTAAATTGGATTGTAATTTCCATATTCACAATGTAGTTTTTGTAACCCTCATTATAAATAGTTATTGAAAGGGATTTCCCATTGTATCCCAGATTAGGATCATTCTAATTTCAATCAAAATCATTACCCATTATATCAGGGAACAATTTTGGGTAGATACGATACTCCTTGTATTAGATACACTTGGTTGTGGTGGTCCATTATGTGTATATTTATCTCTATTTTTATCAATATATGTCATCTGTCATTAACATTAGTAGTTAGTTTTCCAATGAAATTATCTTATACACATAAAAAATTTTCCAGTACCTGCATGAAAATTTCATCCATGCTTCAACCCACATAATGTGGAAAATGAAATGACTATATTCTTCTTTCTATTTTCTTTAGATTTTCTTGTTATCTACATATTCCATTTCTTATCAAAACCATTAGACTTCTATGTAACTCCAAAAAAAATAAATAATGATATAACATCGAAAAATTTATTTATAGATTGTGATGTCTACAATGGTTAATCCCTTCAGTGATTTGGATTTAATCCACTGGTGTATCAATCAACCTAACATTCTCATTGTTTGATAATACCATAATCATACCTCGTAAATATTATAAAATTTTACACATAGTCACAAATAGATTCATCATATTTTTTTGTCATACCAGAATCCTTCTCCACCGTTATATGGAAATACAATGAAATTAAATATATAAAAATATGTAATTGAATTCACCCCAATCAATAGAGTCAATTTCATCTTGTTGCCTTGTATTCTTGACAGCAATCCACCGCTGATTCACTTCACCATCAAAATGGTAGAAATCCTTATTTTTTTCTTGTTCTAAAAAATAGATATTGGAAAATATATATTTCATGGTAGTGACATAATTTTTAGAAATTATTGTTTCTAATGGCCTGCTAATGAAGGTATCAAATTCCTCATAAAGGACTCAATAGAATTTGGTTATATTTTTTATTCATTTGTATGCCTATTACGATTTATTGCTTGATAATTTTGTCTGATCATAAAAATGTGTTTTTTAATTATAGATCTTAAAATGTTTATGTTATCATGAATAAAATCATTTCATTGTATTTTAAAATTAGTATTGACATGGTTATTTTAGATTCCATCAATTAAATAATACCAGAAAGAATATTGTAAGAAACATTATCCTAATGGGGATCCACATAATCATAGAAAATTACATGTAATATATCTAAATCATGACTCCTTTTGTAATATATGACCACATATTTTTATCCACGGTTATTTATATTCATATTCTATTTAAATTCTTCATGATGGATCATAATTAGTTTGTGAATTTTTAAGGCATATCCCACATGAGTTTCAAACATGGTGTGAATAAGTTACCATTGCTAGTCTCTATTTACTTATCGAGTCTAGCTCAATATAGTGTTTTGGTGTTATTAATCCTAGGTACATCTATTCTAGAGAAACGTGCCCATGATGTATCCCAACATGTATATATTTCTCTGTTACTACCTTCATCATCATTTACCAAAAAAATATAGTCATTTTCTTATAGTTGGATGCATCCTTAGAAATATCCATTGGGTTATAACTACATTTTTTTTATCCATGTTTCAATTGGTTATCTAAACCTATCCATTAATAAAAAATATTGAAACCTGAACATTCCATACATAAATGCTAAATTATTTAGAAGACTATTCAATACATTTCCCAAACACAGACATCAAGACCATATATGTTTAGTGCCTTTAGAAACATGGAAACATCAATGCTGGTCCATATGTGAGATAATTCACTTACAAATACATTCTTGGTAAATAGAAACCTTATTATACGGATCATAAAAAATAAATTTCTTCATAACCTAGGGAAATGAAACATAAAAAATGGGTGATATGGGATTATCAGTAAGGGTATAAAAGGGATATACCTATGAAAATCATGAACATAATGGTATTATAAAATGAGAGTAAATTTTGAAAACCATACCCTACAAATTAAACATATAAAACATGTGTCATGAAATTAACATGTGTAGTTCGAAACAAAAAAATCATAAGTAAATCAAGAAAATGAACCATGAGAGAATAACAATTATGTTAGAAATGAATTTATTTTAAACAAATATGAATAGATAATAATTTTATAATTATCCAAGGTTAATTTCCATGATATCATAGGGAAATTGGTTTACTCCCTATTCGGATATAGTATTCATGGTTCACTATGTAGACCATCATAGCGGAAAAAATCCTTTAATGAACTAGGTTCACTCCCTATTCTAGACCTAACATACTGAATAGGGTTCAATCCCCATTTATGCTCTATCTATATCATGAGATATAAATATTTTCCTTATACATTTTATGATGATATATGTACCATCCATTACACACTAAAAACCATATTAATGGGTTCTAAATGATCATAAATATTAATCATACTAAAATATATGAATGTTAATTTTTATGATAAACATTTCATCATTTTATAAATAATTATAAATATATAGGTTTCATAATTATTTAATCATAACATAACCCTTAAATATATGTAATATTCGTAAGTATTTCTTTATGGTATAAACTATTAAAGGGATATGGGTTTCATAAACCTCACGATTTCATAAATATAAAAAAATAAATAAAATGATAAGAATTATATTAGTGGATCATATCAATAGTAAGACATAGTTAACATCAAAGGGTTTAATTATTCATTGAAAATAATTAATATCATTCAATTAAATCCTTTCTTGAGTAAAATATCATTGCCTACGAAGAAAAAACCTTTAAAATGTAAAACATCTGGCAAATAAATTTTGTTAATAAACCATATAATATATAAATGATGATTTTAGATTTTATTTAATAAATTTCTTGCATAAAGTATCATTTCCTATTTTAAAGAATATTTTTCATAATATTTTTTACACTATTTTTAGAATATAATCTTTTGGAAGAAAAATAGTTTTCGACCAAAAAGATGATTTTAAATAAAATTTTTTTTTTCAACTATTGAGTACATAACTTTATTAAAATGAAGGGAAAACATAAATTATAATGAAATAACGATAGGATATAGAAAATTAATTATTTTCAGGGATATATCATAATATTACATCATTAGAATCATAATAATTAATAATCTCTATAAATGATGAGATTGAAACATAATACTCTTACACACTGGTAAAAATGAATCAGAATATGCATAAAATTTTAACATTAAATAAAACATAAAATAATATGAAGGGAGTTATATTAATGATATAACATAAAAATGTGATTCACAGACAGCTCATATTAGTGGACTTTTTTCATAACATAACATAGGTCCCAATGAAGAAAAACTCAGAAAACAATACCTTGTCGAATTGTTATCATTTGAATCGTAAACCACATGATATTAAGATATAAAAATTTATATATAAATCCTTATTATTTTATGGATAATAACAACAAAATACATTAATGGTATGTACATACACATCATAAAATAAATAATAGTTGAATTTGGAATGCGTGTGATAGAAGTAAAAAATGAGATGAAAATCCCGTACCTTAAGCCTTGGTTTATACTATAAAAAATTAAAAACTACATTATCATATGTAAATGTTTTTAAAATATATATTAAATAACAATATTTACATTTATAATACAATATCTTATTTACTTATTCAATATTATTATATATTAAATTAAAATTCCATGTTAAAGTGATCTTTTGGGCAATAAGTACTTATTATTTTTTCATATGTATTGACATTTTATTTTTTTATCTTAGGTAGACAATGGTTTCATAATATATATAATTTAAACCATCATATAAATTTCATAAGAAATAAATAGATATTTATTTATTGGAGTCCATAATATTTAGATATTTAAAATAAAATGCAAAATTCATGGTGACGATATACCATATGTAAACATGAGTTATATTTCCTATTTCATGATATATTCAAAGAAATAATGTTAAATGAGTTATTAAAATTATTATTATTTTTTTATAATATATATCACATTTTTATATTAAAACAATTAATAACAAATTTATTATAAATCATAAATGAATCAAATCACTTCTTGAGGTGGTAGTCCGTCTTACACACTTATGATGATATCTTATTCCCAAATAATAGAAATCATGATTTAATCTATGATATATCATTTTTGATGGATTAATATTTTCATAAATAATATATATTATAAATAAATCCACCACTTTGAACATCATTGATAGGTTGTAATGGTAAAATGATTGACATTGGATCACAATGAGATAGTATGATGTGCACAAGATCAATGATTTCGTATCCCATTTGATGAATGTGGAGATGGTTTGGAATCCAGAAATTTTTGTAAAAAATATTATTATATGAAATATAATTAGGATTTTATATCATCAAGTTTTAATAATAATTGAAGGATGTGGAGAAAGAAATAATATTAAGATTCATGTTGAAGAACATTACCTCAAATTTATGTATTTTCTTTAGGTTTTCAATAAGATTTTCATAGGCTGTATTTTTTCCTTAAATGATTCTTAAAAGATAATTATATTCAACTTTAAAAGTTATATTGTTGTTATGGGTTGAAATGTTTTTGTCATAAGGAGTAAATAATAGTGGAGACGGGGTGTCCTTTTATAAGAGGGGTAAAGGACAACCGTTATATTTTAAAAAATAATATTATATGGAATATAATTAGGGTTTTAAATAATCATGTTTTAATAATAAATTAAGGATGTGGAGAATGAAACAATACGACGATGTTCATTGAGTAACATTACCTCTAATTCTGGTATCCTCCCAAGGTTCTCAATAAAACCCTCATAGGTTGAGTTTCTGCCAAAAATTATTATTATAAAATTTTTATATTCAATTATCAAAGTTATTTTCTAGTTATGGTTTTAAAAAATATGGTCATAATGTTTGAATAATAGAGAGTGTAATCCTTTTATATGCAGGGTAGTGGACAAACGTAGAATTTTCAAAAATAATTGACTATTCCGACATTTTCTAAATTCTATAAGGATAAAAAATGGTTCATTATAGATAATAAGAGGTGATATGTTCTAAATATTTATAGAAATTGTTTTTAGAAAAGTTTATATGTCATTTTTTCCACTATAATTTATGTTTAACCTTCAATAAATGCATTTTTACCATAACCAATGTAATTAATTTTAGTATTAATTTTATTTATTTTTGTAAAAAATTATTCTGTAATTGTTTAAAAATGTAAATTATTTTGATTCAAAATATGGAGAATATTTTTTCAAATAAAAATCATTTTTTTGTAAAATTGTATTTAAAAATAATTCTAAAAACATGACAAGAATGTGAGGTTTTAAAGAGAACATGTTCAAAAGTTTACAAATTTTATATCTAAAATTGATTAGAATGACCTAAATTGGACTAATTTATGTATAATTAAACTAATTTATCCATAAAAAAATTAAAATACAATTTATATTTATAAATAAAATAAACAAAATAAAATCTTTTAATTAAAATTCATGATTTTCCCCATTGATCAAAAAAATGAATCTTTACCACCCCACCCTCCCCCTATATAGAAAATTTACTTAAATTATTTTTATATTCTAAATAAAAAAATAAATTTTAATCTATAAAAAAATTTTTATTAATGAATCAAAAAATAATTTTATTATTTTCAGAAAAAAATAATAAATTTTTGGAGAAAATAATATTTTTGAAACATATAAGGAATTTACCAAAAAATATTTATTTTATCTTCAATAAATTTTCATTATATAAATCTATTATACATGATAATGAATAAATATTTATTACTATTTATGTCCTTATGTTTATCAACAATCTTATAATGGTTCAATTCAAATAACAATATTCATAATGAATTATGGGTTTATTAAGACTCAAGGTCATGTGTTGGGCATGATGACTGAGTATTTTGTGTTCTGGAAGCATAACATAGTGTTGCGTGTAGTGAAAACTGTGTAAGTGGTTAATTTTATTTCAACAGAAATAATTAATAAAATATATTTGTGTCCCAATTATGTTCACTATATAAAATATGTTATTAGTACAAAATTTAAATATGCGCCATTTTGGGAAATTAAAATGGAATCCCTTATAAAGATCAGTTCAATGAAGATAAAACTAATCAATGAAGTGATTATATGTAATAAAATAAAATAAAATAACTTTTCAAAATGAAACATAAATCAATAAAAGGTAATTTCAAATGAAATTATGGAACAAAATAGTTAATGAAGTTGAAGTATAACCGAGGAATATAAATCTATGTAAGAAACTCCTAACCGCAAGTTAAAATCATCACATTCATAATTTTTCTACCTAAAAAATATATGTTAATTATTTACTAACTTAAGCAATATTTTAATGATTTTTTTTCAATTAGTTAATTTAATACCATTTTATATTAATTTTAGTAATCAAAAATGTTCACATTAACCATTTTGACGATATAATATTGAAATCTCTAAAATCAATTCGTTATACTTACTAAGGTAGGATGTGTCATTGTTCCCTTATCTATTTAATAATAATGTGTAAATAATTATAATTATACTAGATAAATTATTTTTCTAAAACCAACCAATTAATATGGTCATCCAAAAATAAACTATGTTGCTACAATGGAGTCAGTAGGCTGTATGTATACAAGATTAATGTCACCATTTTCAATTATCATAATCGAATACAGGTACGTATTATTTTAACTTTCCTATATTTTTATTATAACATCAATATGAATTTATATATTTAGAAACAATTATATATAACATTTATTATATATAGTGGTGAAAAACATTATATCCCTTTGTCGATTCATTAGTCCTCCCCCATGAACGAACAATGTTGCAATTTTTCATTGATTGTAATGGAAAGAAAATATATGATATATTACATTTAAAGAATGAAAAATTTTTAAGTAATATTATATATGTACACTAATTTCATCATCACAAATATAAATGATAGGTGATTGGGGAAAATTAATTAGATCATTTCCCAAGGTGATAGTCCACTATACACACTTACAATGGTTTTATTTCCCATTTGATAGAATATAGGATTGTTTAAGATTATTCAATTAGAATAATGACATATTAGTATATAGGAGTTAATTATGTTTTTATATCATCATATTTTATAAATATTTTAATAATGTGGATGGTGAAATTGAACAAAATTCTTGGTTAAAAATGATACCACTTTTTTTGCAGAACTTATTTTGGTTTTCCCCAAAATTACACCAATGAGGGAGTTAAAATTAAACCATGGCTGTAATATTTTTTAAGGGAATTGAGATGTTATTTTTATGGATTTTTTATATAAATTCATTTTTATGTGTGTAGATAATAAGAGGTAAAGGACTCTTTTATAAGTAAGAAAGAATCAATTTTTTGTTAACACATAAGACTATTAAATATTAAAAAGTAAATATCAAAGGATAGTGCCAAAAAAATTGATAAATAAGGTATTTGAGGAAATATTAGGCCGTCAAAAACATCATTCACAAAAAAAACATATTCTAAAAATGTTATATCCTTGACCGATAAGGATACTCTCTTTTATCATTTTTTTCACAATGTTAACTAGTATTTACAAATGGAATTTATATATTTAGCCTAAAAATGATGCTTATTAAATAATTTTGAAAGACTAATTCAAAATATTTAATAAAATTTATGAAATAAATATCACTGTTTTGAGGAAAATTTGTTTCAAAAAATTCACAAGTGAAATAAAAAACCAATTTTTTACAACATACAAGAAAATTAGTTTTTTAAGTTCCTAATATTAATTAAGAAAAAAAACTAATTTGATTATATAAAATAATAATAACTATGATGATTTAAAATATTTATTTAATTTTACAAAAAAAATTAAAAAAATTATAATTTATATGAAAATTTAATCAGTATAACTTGATGGAAATCCTTTTTTCAATAAACGTGTTTTTGATGCATTAAATGATCCTATATTAAATATAATAGTATAAAATATAATAATATTAATTTCAAAACATATAAATATATATAATATAACCATTTTGTTTAAATAATTCTTTATAAGTATTTATTTTGACTATCTTAAATTGATAATCATTATGTACGTGAAAATAGTTTGAAAAATTGATTTTTAAGAATGAAATAAATTAAAAAAACTCAATTAAATAGATAATTAAAATGAAATTAAATTCATTATTATAAATTAAATGGTTCATATTTCAATTTAATAAAAAAAATTAGAGACGTAATGGGACTTTTGTATTACTTTATTTAATGAGATGAAATGGTAAAATGTTCTAAATCATATATTTTCACTATTCAAAAAAAATTACTCTTTTAGATAAATTAATAAATTAAATCCAATTTAAATACTAATATGATAATTTTAAAAGTTATATATCTTTCTAAAATTATATTTTTAAACATTCAAATAGATAATTTAATTATTTTTTTAAAATGAAATGAAAATAATTTTTGATGAAATCATATTTTATTAAGAATACGATGTCTTTATAACAATAATGTTTTTATACTTTATAATATTATCAATATATTTTGAAGTATTAAAAAGAATATATATATATATATAATTAAATTGTTAATAGTATTCGTACCAACTAATTTAAATTCTAGGTTACAATGATAATTTAAAAAATTTCATATTTTTTAGTACATTTAGGCACAACATTATATATTGTGTAAACCAAAATAATAGTCATATTTGTAATATCATTTTTCGATATATTCCCTCTAAAATTTTTTAAAAAAATGATCCTTTAATTTTTAATTATAACATGGTGATCAAAATATTGAAATTTTCAAATTCATTTAACTAAATAAAAAATAATAAATTGGGATAATAAAACATTGTCATTAAAAGAGGGGAAATATATGTAAAGACCATCACATAAGTAGAATCAAAATATCATAACAGTAGTGGGAATTGAAAATAAAAACATATAATAAGACTTAATGTACAAATAATGATTCTTAATTATAAATATCATTGATAACCAGAATGATAAGGATCAACAGATAATGAACAATCAAAAAATAATAAACAAATGTGGTGTGAAAAATGACTAAATATTCATCATAAAAGAATTTAATAATATTTTTTTGTTTGAATATCTCTTTCGAAGTGTTGATTAATTGATTTACTGTGTATAATAAGACTAAATAGATTTATGTTTACTTGAAATGTCTCATTTCATACAATAATCAATCTCCAAAACGATCTCTTATTTCCTTTCAAACTAGAAGTATTTAAGATTCTATTTTTATACCTGATAAAGTAGAATTATATTTTAATGGGTTATATAATCCAAAAAACAATAACAAGATATTCATCTTATCGTTTTATGAAAACCAAAACAAAATTGTTTTTCATTGGGTATGATAATTCCATTACTGTACAAACCAATATATGAAGAAGTAGAAAATTAATATCAAAATCCTCAATAAAAACTACCAAAGTTCAATACAGATTATTCCCTAAAAAATATTCCTAAAATATATAAAGAACCTCTATATTAAAAAATTATTTACATTGAATAATGTTATCATACATTTAAACTCTTTATAATTTAATTTTATTCATCCAAAATAATGATATATGTTGATAATAGAAGTTATATATACATCAACATAGTGAAACATCTCCCAATATATCATTAATCACAAAAAAAAGATAAACTCAAAAAAAAACATTTACCTTATATTATGCTTACCAAAATAAATTTAATAATTATCCATGAAATCATTTTTGTAAAAGAATCACACTAACCATTGCATCAAATTGACCAATGGTAGGATGTAGACCCTTTTCACACTTTGGTAGCACATTTAATGTAACACCCCAAGCTTCGACGATACGTTTCCCTTTGAATAATGCAATGTCGTGCATTGTAGGCAACTTCGAGATTATAACAGACCACAACCAATCAAACTAGTCGTTATGAATATTAATATATGCTTTTTGACATTTTATAAATTTTATCTTTGGAAATGGACTTCATTTTTGGATTTGTAATATCGAAATTAGCTTAGGGTGATATTTGGGTTCTTTTCGGATAACTTTCTTATTTTGATGAATAGATAAAATTACTAAATTTTATTTAAAAATAACATTCTTAATAGAAATAATTAATAGTGATAAATTATTAATTTTAATGGTTTTATAGTATATTTAGAATATATTTTTACCCTTTAATACATTTTTGGTCATTGGATTTAATTTGACATTTAAACCAGACATAAACAAGTGTCAATCTTTCGATAGTTATTATCTCTTAAAAACATGCTATTCGTTTTGACGATGGGAATTAATTTTTAAATTAATTAATGCAACTGATATGTTTTTAATTTGGTAAAATTGAAATAATTTTTGAATTCATAATATCAAATATAGATTAGGCCTAAGTTTTGGTATTTTTCTGGAAACATTCATTTTTTGATGAATAGTGAAAGCCCTAAGTGCTAGATAAAAAACTAAATTTTTCATGAAACTTATTTTTACCACTTCTGTGAGTGTAATTTATAAAATCCTAGAGACACGGTTAATATTAAAGAGTAAAATTTTGTTCAATGAGATGAAAATAATTTTTGGTGAAAAGTAACTTTTTACTTTTATTTACCACGTTTAAAAGTAAATAGGGCAATTAAGGGTAAAAGTTATATTAATATTACCCTAACACATGTCCTAATTCTATTGGACAAGTGTATCTCGAAAAAAAAACAACCTTAGGAGAAAAATATTATCATTTAGGTCCACTTGTATTAGATTAGGACATTGATTATTATTTAATTCAAAGAAGAGTTAAAAGAGTTAAAATCAAAGTTTATTTACTAAAACATTTTTAATGTAAAGTTATACATAAGATAAATTAGATTTTAAATATTCATTAGAAGTATAAAATATTTCCTACATAATTTTATTTATTTATAATTTTTAGACATTACATAATTTAATTTATTTATAACAGAATGGTGAAGCAGTAATAACCTAATTAATGAAATATTAAAATAATTTATATTATAAGTAACAAAATAAATGTAATTTGAGACTTTTTATGAATTCCAATAATTTTATAGGTTAATATGACATATTAGGATCGATTATATAAATTGTGTTCGAAGTAATAATGCTTTTATGAATTTATCCAAAACCAAATACCCAATAGTGTCAAAATTGACATAAAAGAGTTTTTAAGACAAATATTATATTATTAATTTATATTAAATTACTAAAAATCTACGGCTCGGCCAAGAGACATATATCATGATATTTTTATCATTAATGGACCAATTGGGGGTCTCTTGGATATATTTAGTATTTATATTAACCATATAATTTAAAAATACAAAGAGACATGGTAAAAGTGAAACGTATTAACTAAGAGTTAATACTTAAATATAAGGTTAATATAATGACCCAAACCTCTCTAAATTCTATTGGTTGAGTGGTTTCCGACCCATCCCCACCTTAACCTCTAAATAATTCACTTTTGAGCCTTTATAAACCGAATATGAATTTATTATAAAATAATATTTTTATATTTTTCAAAGGTGCCCCTCACCCCTCTTATAAAAGGGCACTCCCCATTCTCACTAATTCACACATTCATATCCTTATGGATCAGACAAACCCTGCCCAAATACACTCTAAACTTCCCTAAATAAAACATAGAGGCCTTATCTTGACCATAAAGACAACCTAAGGAGCCCTTTGGATCAAATCAAAGGGAAGAACCCGAAGAAGAGGTAATGTTTTCACCACCCCCTTTCAAGTTCCTTTCTTCTTCAACTTCTTCTTTCTTTGTTATTTATATTCTAAAATAATAACTCCATTTTCTTCTATATAAATTAATGTTATTATAAATATGGTACAACCATATTCAGGATTCTATCCATCCTTTGAATGGCATGTCACTATACGTGTGTACGTACGGCTTACCGTCTCCAGGTCGTGGTGTAATTGTCATTCAATAAATTATTATTTTGATGTGTATAATAATGATGTTTAATTCATGTAAATAATAAAAATAACATTATAATTATTCTTTCTATATGATATACAATCTAATTATATATTATTTTAACATCAAAATAATGATATTGTCGCTCGTACGTACGTATGGACTACCGTCTCCACGAACGTGATGATATTCATTCTCCATCGTATCCATTCAAGTATAATTCTCATTTTATGATTAAAAATAATGTTTAATGACTTGATATAATTCTGGATATGAATAAGATACAACCTATCCATAACTAAAACAGCTTACGTAACAAATAATATAATGGAAAATGAGTAAGTTAACACCCGAAATGACGATAATACTAAGATATTGTAAACAAATCAATGTTAAAACATCATATATGATATCATATTAATGTAAATTATTCTTGTATAATTCAATAACAATTATTTCACCATTATATAGTAGTTTAACCTACCCCAACCAAGGATGAGTACAAATTAAGGTTTTATTTCTCAATCTCTTCAATATCTGGGGTTTTTTATATGTAATAATATACTAGGATTTCTTTATCATCCACATCCATGTTTCTTAAATATGTATTTAAAAAACATTTTTTTACTATTTACTATAATATGAGTTAAAGTAATTTATACCCTTGTTGACTTTTATAAGTGGTTTATAAAGGTATCATTCCATCGTTTTCCAAACAAGGCCCTTTTTAACCTTTTCAACATAATTAAGGTAATAATGTTTTTTTAACTTATACGGCGGGTGCGGCTATTTTACACCGTTTTAAAATCCTCGAAGCTTCCGTTACAATCTTATAATAATATTTTCAAAGAAAATGTTTTATTTTATAAATATATGACTCGTAAATTATTTCAAAATAGAAAGAGATATTTCCCTAAAAAGAGTATTGATTTCATCTATGTCAACATCCTATGATTAATTTTACAATTATTTGAAGTTGATGTATTATGATACAAAACTTCGATATTGTACTGAAGGTTTTGTGATATGTGTCACTGTGGATGTGTTATTTTTATACCATTCATGTTTTATGGATGAAGTATTTACATTTCGCATGCTTGTTTTAATACAAATGATTATGTTATGTTTAAACCCTTTCATATGGGAATGCATTGGACTTAATATGTGATGGGCGGAGCCCGCTATAGCTCCTAGATGCATCGGTAGATATCATGATACAAACTTGTGTCTCGGTAGAAGTCTTTGAAAAAATTTTATTTGTAGTCTCAGCACGAGGCCTTGGCTATGTGGTTATGATAGTCAGGCATTATGCATTCCATCATTATGAAAGTGTTTATTGATATTACATGTGATTATTCGATTAGTAGAATATACATATGAATAATTAAATGGAATTATTTCATTTTATTGTTGCCATACTATGTTGATGTTCAAGTTTAAAAGTATTTTATTTTAGTTATACATTGCCTTGAATGTTTATTATTATTTATGAATGTTTCTGCTATATTGTAATCCTTACTGGGCATTTGAGCTCGCCCCTTTTATATGTTTTATTTTTCCTAGGATGTGAAGATGTAATTTATGAATTACCTGCAGGTATAGTATGAGGGGATAAGAGTGTGGACTATGTAGACTATATTGTTGTAGTTTTCATTTTATGATGTAATGTAAACTTTATTAATGTATCTAGTTATTCCAAGGAAACTAAACTAATGGTTATTTTGAGACTTGATCTTTATTGTGATCATGCCAATGTTATGTAATAATCCACCGACTCTGGGTAACTGGGGTCGGGACGTTACAGTTGGTATCAGAGGAAGATTAGTACAAACCTTGGAAGCTATATTTAGATAAACTATGATTAGAGCACGTAGATCTAAGATGAAATTTGAGGATTAGTATAGAAGAACTTCCTAGAAAATTGGTGTTGTAGATATTTTTTTGAGTTTTCCAAGCAATACATCCATGTCTTGATACGAGAAGGTAGAGGCGGCTCTGGCACAGATGTACCTAGGGGTAAAACCCAAAAACACCACTTTGAACTAGACTCGAATGGGAACTGGTGCACGACAACGGGCATTTCTGCACTCTTGGTTATGACAGTCCCGAGGGGATATGCTTAGGATAATTTAAATTTTATTTACAATCCAATTTGAATTATTATATATATAAGATGAGATTAAATGACCTTGGTTAATCCTAATGTGCTTCAAATTGAGAATATAGTGACATGTTAATCTCTAAATGATTTTATGAATACTGTTACTCACACAATGATTTCTGGTTTTAGTCAATGGCTGGATTCCAAGGAAGTCAGAGTGACCTTGAAAATGATGTACAAGATGGGAATGGTGGTAGAAATGAGTAACAAAATAGAATGTTGATAGGCGTAAAATATATCATCTTTTTGACAAAATAAATTTTCCAAAAATATGATGAACAATATATATATTAACCAATTCCAGGGCTCAACAAGGAAGAGAAAGGTGATGAATGATAAGTGCTCCAATAGTAGAGACCATGGAAAAAGGAATCCCCAATTTCCATCATACAGGAAATGTGGAAGGAGACACCCAGGAAAGTGTCTCAATGGGACAAAGAAATGATTTACGTGCGGGAAGGAAGGACATAAAGTGAATAATTTCTGAATAAAAATGAAGAGTACTATAGAAGAAGATAAAAATGGTCCCAAGAATCCATTTATAGTCATTTGCTGTAAATGTAGGGGACTTATCCATTACCTGAGTGAATGCCCTATTCTATATGATATTTATTTTTGGTCAAAAAAGAAGCTATGTGGAAATAAATGGTTGGAGAAATTTTTAATAAGTATTAGTGCTCCTTGTTGATGGGTTTACTTTGGAATAATTTTCTCTTTTATTTTTAACCCTGCAGTTTTCCATGTGAGAATGATATTTGAGGAAGAATTTTCTTTTCTCTTGTGGATATAGTTATAAATAAGCATTTAGTTTTATATGATCATTGGTTTTGAGGAAATTAGAATTTATTTTAATTTGGGATGAAAATGCAAGGTATGAGATAAGATTTTTGGTTAAATTATGTTATGGCTATTTTGAGTAATTTATCTCATTTTGGTAATGTTATTAAATATAGTTTTTAAAAAATGAAAACACGCAGACCGTGTGACAACCCGTCGCGTCGGACAATGCTCTAGGAATCGAACCCACAACCATAGTGTGATTTAGATTTATCGCCTACCACTAGACTATGTGAAGTCCCTGGTTAGTGTGAATATTATTTTTAGTCAAATGATTTTATTGATCAATAAAAATTTGATCTGGGATCTTATGTCTTATCAAATAAATGCACTTATTATAGGAAAATGATATGGTGATTAAGTGATAAAGTTTATTTTGGAAGTTGTTCACTTTGTTGTGAACACTATATGCCCAAGGAAAATATCATAGTATGGGATTTCATTTGAAGAGTAATGGTGTATTTTTTTCTATTTTTTATTGTGGATTTATAGTGATTTGGGTTATTTATGGAAATGATTATGTTAATTACTTTTAAGTATGCGTCTTTAAGAGTAATTAATTTCATTTGGAGATACAATTTAACATGGAAGACTAAATTCTTATAAGTTTTGGGTTTCAATATTAGTTTGGATTATATTGAAGGATTTTAAGGACAATTGATTATTGAATGGTATTTATTTAAATTTGGGGTATTGATGGTTTAATTTTAGAAATTAAGATTAGTGTTTTTTTGTCTAATGGAATATCCATTTCAGGGATCATCAGATATTAACCTAGCCATTTTGGTTTTGATTAATCTCTAAAGACAAGGTAAGTATATAGTTCATCATACGTGGATCATGTATTTCTATAGAAGTTTATTCTAGCTCTTCCATTATGACCAAGTCTTCCAGAATACTCATTGTTCAGAGAAATGAGTTAGTGGTAAAAATTTATTAAAGAATGAAAATGTACATAAAATGTAAGTATATCTCTTTATGTTCTTAGTCAATATCAAAAATGAATTCCTCGTCCTTATGTAATGTAACTTAAAACAAAAAATGTTGTCCTTTTACTTTTCCTACTAGGAGACTAATGACCGTTTGTCCCAACACAATTTGTGATTTTCTTATTGCTAACTTTCTCTTGATCATGTTTTCTATCCCTCTTCATCAGAACATAACACATAGTTTATCGTCCATATCCATGTTTTCCTACATGGAATCCTTGTATGGGTTATCTTAGGTGAACTTTATACCTCTCTTCCTTTCTTTTAAAGTGACAATTTTATTGACTCTTTTTTTGATGTGGGGCATACCATTATATTCTCAAGCACAATTTTAAAAAATTCTGAGGATGCAATTTATTGAAGGAGGGGATAATGTAACACCCCAAGCTTCCACGGTACGTTTCCCTTTGAATAATACAATGGCGTGCATTGTATGCAACTTCGAGATTCTAACACACCACAACTAATCAAACTAGCCATTATGAATAGTAATTCTTACTTTTTGAAATTTTATAAATTTTATCTTTTGAAATGGACTTAATTTTTGGATTCGTAATATCAAAATTATCTTAGGGTGAAATTTTCGTACTTTTCAGATAACTTTCATATTTTGATGAATAGTGAAAATTACTAAATTTTAATTAAAAACAATGATTTTAATTGAAATAATTAATAGTGAAAAATTATTAATTTGAGTGGTTATAAAGTGTATTTATAATATATTTTTACCATTTAATACAATTTTGGTCATTGGATGTAATTTCACATTTAAACCAGACATAAACAAGTGTCAATCTTTCGATAGTTATTATCTCTTAAAAACACGCTATTTGTGTTGACGATGGGAATTAATTTTTAAATTAATTAATTCAATTGATATGTTTTGAATTTTATAAAATAGACATCATTTTTGAATTCATAATATCAAATATAGCTTAGGCCTAATTTTTGGTATTTTTCTGGAAGCTTTCATTTTTTGATGAATAGTGAAACCACTGAGTGGTAGATAAAAAACTGAATTTTTCATAAAACATAATTTTACCGCTTCTGTGCATGGAATTTAGAAAATCCGAGAGACAAGGTTAATATAAAGGAGTAAAATTTTGTTCAATGAGATGAAAATAATTTTTGGTGAATAGTAACTTTTTACTTTTATTTAACACGGTTAAAAGTAAATAGGGTAATTGAGGGTAAAAATGATATTAATATTATCCTAACACATTTATAAATTCTATTGGACAAGTTTATATCGACCAAAAACAACCTTAGGAGTAAAATATTATCATTTAGGTCCACTTGTAATAGATTGAGACATTTATTATTATTTAATTCAAAGAATAGTTAAAAGAGTTAAAATCAATGTTTATTTACTAAAACATTTTTAATATAGGGTTATACATACGATAAATTCGATTGTAAATTTTCATTAGAAGGATAAAAAGATTTACTACATAATTTAATTTTATTTGTAATTTTTAGACATTATATAATTTAATTTATTTATGACACAATGGTGAAGCAGCAATTACCTAATTAATGAAATATTAAAATAATTGATATTATAAATATCAAAATAAATGTAATATGAGACATTTTATGAATTACACTAATTTTATAGGTTATTATGACATATTATTATTGATTATATAAATTTTTTTCGAAGTAATAATGCTTTTATGAGTTTATCAAAAACAAAATACCAAATAGTGTCAAAATTGACATAAAAGTGTTTTTAAAACAAATATTATATTATTAATTTATATTCAATTCCTAAATATATATGGTTCGTCCATGAGACTTATATCATGATATTTGTATCATTAGTGGACCAATTGGGTGTCTCTTGGATGTTTATAGAATGGTTAATTACCATATAATATAAAAATTCAAAGAGACATTGTAAAAGTGAAACTAATTAACTGAGAGTTAATACTTAAAGATATGGATAATATAATGACACAAACCTGTCTAAATTCTATTGATATTGAGGTTTTAGACCCATACCCACATTAAACTTTAAATAATCCACTTTTTATCCTTTATAACCCGAATATTAATTTATTATAAAATAACAGTTTTTGCTTTTCCAAAGGTTCTCCTCACCCCACTTGTAAAAGGGAACTCCCCCTTCACACTAATTCACACATTAAAAACCTTTTGTCTCGGCCAAACCCTGGCCAAATACTCTATAAACTTCCCTCACTACAACATAGAGGCCTTAGTTTGATCAGAAAGCCAACCTAATGAGCCCATTTGATCATATCAAATTGAAGAACCCGAAGAAGAGGAAATGTTTTCACCACCCACTTTCAAGTTCTTTTATTCTTCAACTTCTTCTTTCGTTGTTATTTCTATTCTAAAATAATAACTCCAGTATCTTCTATATACTATGATGTTATTATAAATATGGTAAAACCATATTCAGTATTATATCCATCCTTTGAATGGAATTTCACCATATGTGTGTACGTACGGCTTACCGTCTCCACGTCGTGGTCTAATTGTCATTCAATAAATTATTATTTGGATGCGTATACTAATTATGTGTAATTCATTTAAATAATAAATATAACATGATAATTATTTTTTCAATATGATACAACATCCAATAATATATTTTTTTACCATCAAAATAATGATATTGTCGCTCGTGCGTACGTACGGACTACCGTCTCCAAGAACGCAATGAGATTCATTCTCCATCGTATCCATTCAAGTATAATTCTCATTTTATGATTAAAAATAATGTTTAATGACTTGATATAATTCTAGATATGAATAAGATACAACCTATCCATAACAAAAACTACTTATGTAACAAATAATATAAAGGAAAACGAGTAAGTTAACACCCTAAATGACGATAACACTATGATATTATTAACAAATCAATATTAAAAGATCATATATGATATCATATTAATGTAAATTACTATTTTATAATTAAATAACAATTATTTCACCATTATACAGAAGGTTAACCTACCCCAACCAAGGAGAAGTACAAGGTAAGGGTTTATTTCTCAATATCTTCATTATTCGAGGTGGTTTATATGTAATAATATATTGTGATTTATTTATCATCATCATCCATGTTTCATAAAAATGTATTTCAAAAACATTTTTTTACTATTTACTAGAATACGGGTTGAAGAAATTTATACCCTTGTTGAATTTTATAAGTGGTTTGTAAAGGAATCTTTCCATCGTTTTCCAAAAAAGGTCCTTTTTAACATTTTCAACAGAATTAAGGTAAGAATGTTTTTTTAACATATACGGTGGGTGCGGCTATTTTTCGCAGTTATAAAATCCTCGAAGCTTCCCTTACAAGCTTATGAAAAAATTTTCAAAGAAAATGTTTTATTTTATAAATATATAACTCTTAAATGATTTCAAAATAGAAAGAGATATTTCTCTAAAAAGAGTTTTGATTTCATCCATGTCAACATCCTTTGATGGATTTTACGCTTATGTGAAGTTTAATTATTATGATACTAAACATTTATATTGTACTGTAGGTTTGGTGATATGTTTGACTGTAGATGTGTTATTTTTATACCATTCATGGTTTATGGATGAAGTATTTACATTTCATATGTTATTTTTAATATGAATGTTTATGTTATGTTTAAACCTTTTCCTATCGGAATGCATTGGACTTAATATGTGACGGGTGGAGCCCGCTATAGCTCCTAGATGCATCGGTAGGTCTAATGAGACAAACTAGTGTATTGTCACAAGGCCTTGAAAAAATATTATTTGTAGACTTGGAACGAGGCATTGGCTATGTGGTTATGATAGTCTGGAATTATGAATTCTATCATTATGAAGGTGGTTATTGATATTGCATGTGATTATTCGATTATTAGAATATCCATGTGAATAAGTAAATGGAATTATTTCATTTTATTTTTTCCATACTATGTTGAAGTGCAAGTTAAAAAGGATTTTGTTTTAGTTATACATTGCCTTTAAAGTTTATTCTTATTTATGAATTTTTCCACTATATTGTTATCCTTACTGGGCATTTGAGCCCACCCCTTTTCCATGTTTTATTTTTCCCAGGATGTGAAGAAGTAATTTATGAATGACCTACAGGGATAGTATGAGGGCATAAGAGTGTGGACTCTGGAGACTATATTGTTGTAGTTTTCATTTTATGATGTAATGTAAACTTTATTAATGTATCTAGTTATTCCAAGGCTACTAAACTAATCGTTCATTCATAACTTTAACTTTCTTGTGATCATGCCAATGTTATGTAATAATGCACAGAATCTGGGTATCTGGGGTCCGGACGTTACATTTAAATTTGGTGGCCTTTCACGATGTGACAAGATTCCACCCAATATGTAGGATATGTTATTTCTAAAACAGTTTTCATATAACTTTTATAGCATTCTAATAAATGTTTTCAAAATCATGAAAAATATCATTAATTATAAAATAAATTTTTAACCACTATAGTTTTCTATGTATAATTTTTTTTTCATAAAATCAAATGATCTTATGTGAAAATTAATACCTTAAAATAAAAGATATGATAAATGTTAAAGGATTATAATAACATTGAACTTATATCCACAAAATTTAAAGGCATTTTTCGTAAAATTAAGGTTTTACTAAATCTCATACTAAACTGAATGGGTATATAACATAAAACATCTCCAAAAATAATCTTAATATTTTTATTCATCCAAAACCTAAAACCTCAAAGGGGTGTCTGTGATATATTAATTATAATCAACCATATACATATAAATCAACAAAATATTTGTTTTTTCTTATCCTTATGGCCTAATAATGTTTTCCATAGGTTTCTTTCTATCATAATAGTTCATAAAAAAAGTGGGAATTTTTTCATTAAATCCTACATGGGTGTCAGACCTTGAATGTTCTAAGGGAACACTGACCATTCAATATAATGATTTTTAAGATATAATAAGTTATCTATTTTCATGGTTTTCACCTATAGATTTATCTATTCCCAAACCTTGTCCACTTCGTTGCAAGTTGTTTATAGATAGGAATCCCACATAATTTTTTCCATAACAAATCATTAGTATGTTATCCTATAAATAGAAAAATCTCAATGGTTTTACTATGTTTCTATAATATGAATCCCTAAAATAAATATACGTTTTTCTCAAAGAAAACTACAGTAATCAAACTTTTTTCAACATATTTTGATGCCATTTTTTATTCATAAAAATAAACTAAGTACAACCCCAAAATCATGAGGCATAGTTTCATTATAATACAAGTTTTAAAATATATCCATAGAAATATAACATTTGAAATACTTATTGTATTCTCTATAATGATCCCCTAAATTAAGTTTTGATCATAAAATTTCATACAAAAAGCTAGTTTATTTTTAAAATAAGTGGTTAGAAAAAAAATCCAAATAATGGAATAAACATGATATAAAAAACATAAAATGTGTTCCAAGGGAATAACATGATATTATAAAAGATAATGGTCATTTATCATAAAACGAAATCATAACCTATAAATCATGCTATCATAAAATATTATGATCATGGGAAATGTGATAGTAATGAATAAAAAGTCATAAATAAGTGTCACAACTAACTACATAGGCCATATAAAAATCATATACAATATTCTTTAAGGGATTAGGTTTATACCCTAACCCATACATAACATCTCATGAGAATTATTCTTACCCAATTCATTTGAGTAAAATTTAATTACACACATTATGACAAACACATGTAAATATTCACCAAAACAGGAAATAAATCATAATGTAAAAACATAATACATTACCCATTGAATGATATGGGTTACATAATATTATATCATGTCATAATCACATGACCATTCATAAAAAATGAATTTGGTAAATCAATATAAGTAATGTATTATGCTATTATAGGTAGGGGTAATGATATGGGTATATATGTAGTAGACATCTGTATTGAATTTAGAACAAATATATAACATCAATGGTCATTATAATTGATTAAAATTTCTTTAAAAGATGATGCAAAATATTTATTATGGAAAATGACCTTTTAACTATGATTTCAATTATTTGAAATATAAAATTTTACAGAATATTATATATATTTTTAAATTGGTATTAAATGATAAAAATATAAAATAATGTTTTTATTGATAAAAAAATTATGTTGGTGTGTAATGATTTTCATTCTATATAAGTTAGTAGAAAACATTTCATTTAGATCATTGTAAAAGAGGTCCACAAGTACCCTGTTGAAAATGTGATAGAATGATTATTTTGATAGTATTTTTTTAAATACAAAGATTGAATTTTTAATAAATCATTGTGGAATATTAAACAAAATTTATACGAATTTATTAAATATATATATAATTAATGGAAATATTATAGATAGAAAAGAACATAAAATATTTTTATTATATACAAATAAGTTCCTTGAGGATTATTTATATAATAAGGGAGGAATATGAAACCAAACAAGTAAACCAATATCATGACTATTAGAGAATAAAATAGATTTGGTTTAGGAAAATAATTCAATATGATTTCCCCCAATGTAAACATGAAAATAAACTATCATGAAATTAAAAGATATCATAACATAAATCCTTTATCACATTGGTATCTTTCAAATAAAATGAATTTGATGATGTAATATAACTTTTAATATAAAATGTCATGAATTTTAAAATATTCATGTTAAAATATAATGAAGTTATATTATAAACATCATATAAAATACATGAGTATAATTCCATAAAAATATGACTTAGTGATGGTGAATCGAGATGAAATCCCCTAATTAGACCAAATTATTGAATTGAGAATTATTCAATGAAGGGATTATATATGTGAAAATTTTAAATCAACATAATTTTCTTAAAAATATATATATTTATATAAATTTTAATATCAAAGATAATCCTAGAATGACATTGTTATTGATTTAGAAGTATAACCTAATAAATGGAAATTGAGTAAAGAACTCCATTTCCCCATGTTCAACTCATCATGTAAAAAACCTATCCTCCATAAAAATAAACTTATGAAAATTATTTAATTTATTATGAACCTTTTTAAAATTATATTTGTTTTATTTTATTTTACCTTGGTAAATTAATTAAAATAATTAATTATATTCACAGAGCTTGTTTTGATGATATTCAGTTTATATGTCAAAAATGACTTTAGCAGATAAACTATGTTATGATAAACCCTTATTGAATAATTTATAGAATTATAATTTAGAAAAAAATTTCATTTAATTCATTAAAATTACTTTTAAAATTATCCATGAATTATGGTTATGAAAAAATAAATAAATTATAATCAAGAAGATGGTAGTTCGTTTTTATGCAAGAGTAAAGCTTCAATTTTTCAAACATTATGATGGAAATTAGTAAGTATTATTTGGTAAATAGAATTTTAATATTATTTAAAAATAACATTCTATTTCTTTTCTTACTCCCCTATATACTATACATGTGATTTGGTGGTGAATATTGGATTACATCGCTCCATGGAGTTGGTAATTTACATGTTTTTAAAAACAACATTTTATTTTAATCATTCAATGGAATAGTAAGAGGATATATTATGTATAAATTTTAATAAATTATAAATATTTTATAAATATCATATATATATATATATATTAAATCCATCATCATAAATATCTTTGGTCGATGATGAAAAATAACTTATAATGGTTCGTGTTGACCTAACCTGTTTTGATAATCTCAATCATGTATTCATATGTGTTGAAAATCCCAATTTTGTTTTCATTCTCTATGATATTTTTAAGTATCATTGATCTATACTTTAATTCTTTCAAATCTGTGATCAGACCAATAATAATTTTTAAAATAGTCTTTGGAATATGTTAATCCTCATTTATCCATGTTCATACAAGTTATAAATTGATTCTAACACAATCGGATGTGTTCTGCATAAAACAGATAAGTAATCTGCCTATAGCTACAGATAAAGAGCTACCGGTACCCAGTCTACCGATAGAATTAGTCTACCGATAGACAAAGTCACCGATATACTTAACACAGAGCTACCGATGTGCTTATAAATGTAAGCTACTGACTTACAGACAGCTACCGATACAAACATAGAGCTACCGGTGTAAGTATAAATAGCTACCGATGGAATAAGAGTCACCGATGGACGAAGCTACTGATAGACTCACAGCTACCGATACTGACGCATGGAGCTACTGATGCATGGAGCTACCAATAAACAAAGTCACCGATACAAGCATATACCAACCGACGCATAGAGCCACCGATAGAGTCAAAGCAACTAATAAAATTGAGCTACCGATGTCCAAGCTACCGATGCTGATTACCTACCGATCACTCGACTCACTGTTTGAATTTCTTTATTTCCAATCATTATTTAATCTATCAAACGGTCATATCATGTACATTTTAATGATTTGTCAAATATCCGATATAGGTTGTCGGATGTCAGGAACCCGTACCTCGTACCTGCAGAAAGGAAATATTTTCTGTCTCCTGTTGCCCGTGAGATAAATACGAGCAGACTACGCTGCCCAACAAGTAGAGTGTGGTGGATGGAATATACCAGAAACACAAGAACGAGAAGAATCAAGAAGAGAAAAACTAGTTCCTTCAAGAACACAGAGAAGCTCATAGACAATCAGGCATACTCGAGAAGTGTTCTGTACATATAAGAAGAACACTAAAGAACTTCAACCACTACATTTTCACTGTCTATGAACCTGGAGCATACGACACTCTGTTTCTCAAACAGAAACGAGAAGAGGACTCTGAATCACTTCTGATCGAATCCAAAGGAGTCCAGAGCTACACTGAAATCACCAGAACCATTTCTAAACTCTACATCTCTTGTTCTGTGATTTATTATTATTCTTTTCGAGCAGTGTGTGTTATCTGCTATATCTAACACATACACTGTCTCCTGTACTTAAACTGGAGGATTTGTAAATCCTTACCAAATTCTTGAATTCTTTCTTTCCCACGAATAATAGTGGTAGAGGTCGTGTGTGACCTGGACAGATGGTTGTTGTTGTACTGTTTCCCATGAATAACAGTGGTAGAGGTCTTGGACCTGGACAGTTGTAAACTGTTGAACCCCGATCCAGGGTGTGGATCATTTTTATGTAATCTTTTGAGAGGACTAAGTCTCAGCTTGAGACTGAACCTCTTGGTTACATTTGGTGTGCCATCTCTTTCAATGTTTTATTCCACTGCTAATCACATTAAAACCAATACTGTTTTTAAAGTCACTTTGATAATTAAATTAGCAAGTGTTTATGATAAGTGTAGATTAGTAAGTTAGTTTCAAAAGATAATCACACACTCCTATATTGATTAACTGGGAATTAATCAATCCCTTGAGAATCTAACAAAACCTCCACTTTAATATAAATTCACTACAGTTTAATTTATTATTTTATTTGGGGGTCTTTAAGATAGTGTGTTTAAATACAGAAATTTTAATTGGTACTCAATTCACCCCCACTCTTGAGTAAACCACTCCGACCAACACTTGGTATCAGAGGATCGAAAATACTCTCTAAAAGTACTCTGCTTTTGAACTGTGATTTTAGTTGTATTTTAATGTTCTTAAAATTTCTGTTATATCTAAATTTTTATCTCATTAAAATTTTCTCATCATGGACAATAGACTTGAGGGTGCTGTTACTAACCGGCCACCTTTCTTCAATGGAACTAATTATGATCAGTGGAAACTGAAAATGAAAATTCATCTAGAAAGCATAGGTTTTGATATTTGGGCTGCTTTTGAATCAGAATACAAAATTTCCACTACTGCTAGATCTACTTGGGATGAACCTATAAAGACTGCTTACAATAACAACTATAAAGCTATGAATGCCTTGTACTGTGCTCTAGGAGATGAAGAGTTTAATAGAATTTCTTCTTGTAAAACTGCATATGCAATTTGGGATACCTTAGCTGTTTCTCATGAAGGAACAACGAATGTTAAAGAAATGAGATTGAACACTTATACTATCAAGTATGATAATTTAAAAATGAAGCCTGATGAACCCATTTCTGACATGTATCTCAGGTTCAATGAAATTGTCAATACAATGTTCTCGCTGGGAAAGGATGTCTCATCGAAGGAAAAAATTATGAGAATTTTGAGATGTGTACCTGATAGATGGAGAGGCACATCTGTCTCAATCAGAGAGTCATGTGACATTGCTGCTCTACTTGTCAAGGAACTAATTGGCAAGCTGATGATTTATGAAGAAGAGATTAATGTGAATAAAGAGGAAGAAAATGAACCTCCAAGAAAGTCTGTCGCTTTCAAATCATCAACTTCAAAGAATAAGGACAAAGAAAAGCTTCAAGCTGTAGTTGAAAGTTCAAGCTGTGAAGACAGTTAAAGTGATTCTGACAGTGATGCTGAGATGGCTCACATTGCTAGAAGATTTAAGAAATTTTATAGGAAAAAGAAGTTCTTCAGAAAAACAAATTATAAGGGTAGGTATGATCACCAAGGTAAATGGAAAAAGGATTTGAAGAAGAATGACAAATCAGATGATGTTGTCTGCTATGAGTGCAAGAGAAAAGGACACATTAAAGCCAACTGTCCAAAGCTGAAGTATAATAAGAAATATGAATATAAGGACAATAAGTTTAAGAAAGCCATGAAGGCTACTTGGAGTCCTTCTGAGGATATCTCTACTGAATCTGAAAGCTCTGAAACAAAACACAAAAATAAGGCAAACATGTGCTTTATGACAAACACTTCTCAGGTAACTGCTGAAACTCCTGCTTTAAATTACTATTACTCTGGAGATAATGCAGAATCTGATTCTGATTCTGGAACAATGTCTAAAAATGAATTGTTTGAGTACTGTGATATGCTGGAAGAGACATGTAATGAACTTAAGGATAAATACAAGTCATTAAAGAAACAGCATGCTCTCACCACTACAGTTAAAACCGAACTCACTATTAAAAAAGAGAAAAATGCTCAACTGTTAAAAGAAAACACTGAACTGAAACTATCTAATGAGCAACTCAAGAAAGACTTAGAGAAGTTCACCAATGGCAAAAATACACTAACACAGATGCTAGGAAAACAAATATCACCCAAATATACTACTGGTATAGGATACAAACCTGGACAAAGGAAAATTGCCAAAACTAGATTCATTTCTAAATCTGGACAGAATGAAGGTAATTCTGGAACTTCATATGCTTCAACCAGTTATATACATAGCTATGGATCTAATAAAGTTTATCTTTCAAAGCATGTCAATTCTACAAATTATATGAGACCCATTAGACAAATATGGGTACCTAAAGTGTTATTGGATAACCTGTCTGGACCCAAGAAAATCTGGGTACCAAAATCATTTCCCATCTGAATCTGTTTTGTAGGGAACTTGCTTAAAGAGATCCTGTAAAGAGACCTGGTATTTGGACAGTGGATGTTCAAGACATATGTCAGGAGACCTCTCTTGTTTCAAGAGTTTAATAATAGTTGATGGAGGCTTTGTCACCTTTGGTGATAATTCAAGAGGAATAATCATCGACCTAGGCCAGATTGGTAACACTGATTCAATTTTGATTTCTAAAGTTTTATTTGTTGATGGCCTTAAATACAATTTATTATCTATTTCTAAGTTATTTGATGATGGTTTTCATGTTAAATTTGAAAATGATTCTTGCAAAGTTTTTAATTCTAAGAATGTTTTGGTATTTTCTGCCTTAAGAAATGAAAATGTTTATGCTGTTAATCTGAATTCTTTAGCTAAGAAGAATATTACTTGTTTGAATGGTTTTCATAAAGAATCTTGGCTATGGCACAGAAGATTGGGACATTGAAACATTCACTCACTTAGAAAACTCTCTAGAAAAAACCTAGTTAGAGACCTACCTAAATTATAATTCCCAAATGATAGAGTGTGTATCCCCTGTCAAAAGGGAAAACAACACAACGTTTCTTTTAAATCAAAGAAAGAAGTTTCGACTTCTCAACCACTTGAATTGGTTCACATGAATTTGTTTGGACCATCAAGAGTTTCTAGTTTAAATGGGAAGCACTATGTTTATGTTCTTGTAGATGATTTTTCTAGATATACTTGGGTATATTTTCTAGCTCACAAAAGTGAAGCTTGTTCTTCTTTTGTTAAATACTCTAAATCTGTAGAGAACCTTAGTGGACTTAATATTAAAACTTTGAGAAGTGATCATGGTTGTGAGTTTGAAAATCAAGATTTTGAATCTTATTGATCACACAATGGCTATACTCATAACTTTTCTGCCCCTAGAACACCCCAACAGAATGGTGTAGTAGAAAGAAGAAACGGAACCCTTAAAGAAATTGCTAGAACCATGCTCAATGAATATGACCTGCCTATTTATTTTTGGGCTGAAGCTATAAATACAGCTTGTTATGTCATTAATAGAGTCTTAATTAGACCTGTTCTTAAGAAAACCCCTTATGAATTGTGGAACAATAGAAAGCCTAAGGTTAATTACTTTAAAGTTTGTGGTTGCAAAGTTTTTATTCTGAATACTAAAGATAATCTGGATAAGTTTTCTTCCAAAAGTGATGAAGGAATTTTTCTGGGTTACTCTATTTCAAGTAAAGCCTATAGAGTATTCAATAAGAAAACTAAATGTGTGGAATAATCTATTCACATCATGTTTGATGAAACTGATCCACATGAGTCTAAAACCTCTCTTGAAAATATTGAAGAAGACTTATCTGTTCTGGACATTAATGATAAATCTAAAGAACCTGTAATCAAAACATCCAGTTCTGGACTTTTTCCAGAATCTGCTTCTGTTGAACCCAAACATATAGATGAACCTGAAATTTCTAGTCGAACCTTTAACAGATCAACGAGGATTCTAAAGAATCATCCTTTAGAAGCTGTTGTTGGTAATCTTGATAGAGGAACACAAGCTAGAGCTTCTCTACGATACCAGGTTGAGCATCATGATTTTCTTTCACAGCTAGACCCCAAGAATATCAATGATGCTATCAATGATGAATTCTGGGTAATAGCTATGCAGGAAGAATTAAATCAGTTTGAAAGAAACAAAGTCTAGGAATTAGTTGACAGACCTAAGGACACTTTGACAATAGGCACAAAATGGGTTTTTAGAAATAAAGTAGATGAATCTAGAAATATAGTTAGAAACAAAACAAGACTAGTTTCACAAAGATATAGTCAAGAAGAAGGTATAGACTATGAGGAAAC
Source organism: Viscum album (assembly GCA_963277665.1). NCBI lineage: Eukaryota > Viridiplantae > Streptophyta > Magnoliopsida > Santalales > Viscaceae > Viscum > Viscum album. The sequence goes on from OY728141.1 coordinate 1,305,033,506, forward strand.
TTTTGCACCTGTAGCTAGACTAGAATCCATTAGGATCTTACTTGCATATGCTGCACATCTGGATTTCAAGTTATATCAAATGGATGTGAAAAGTGCATTTCTAAATGGTTTTATAATTGAAGATGTTTTTGTAGAACAACCACCTGGATTTACTAACCCCCATTTTCCAAATCTAGTTTTTAAACTTTCTAAAGCATTGTATGGTTTAAAACAAGCTCCAAGAGCTTGGTATGATAGACTTAGCAATTTCCTTATCTCAAATGGTTTTACTAAAGGGATTGCTGATCCAACTCTTTTCATTAAAAGAATTTCTAAAGATGTTTTAGTTGTAAAAATATATGTTGATGATATTATTTTTGGATCTTCTAAACACTCATTATGTACTGATTTTTCAAAAAGTATGCAAAATGAATTTGAAATGAGCGTAATGGGAGAACTTAAGTACATTCTTGGATTTCAAGTATTTCAAAATGAAAATGGTATTATTTTGAATCAAAGTAAATATACAAAGGATCTTTTAAAACGTTTTGGTCTGGATAGTATCAAGGAAAGTGAAACTCCTATGAGTACTACCTGTAAATTGGACGCAGATGAAACTGGGAAACCTGTTGATCAAACAAATTACAGAGGTATGATTGGTAGTTTACTTTATCTTACTGCTAGTCGACCTGATATTATGTTTAGTGTGTGTATGTGTGCTAGATTTCAAGCTAATCCAAAAGAATATCATTTGCTTTCTGTTAAAAGAATTTTTAAATATCTCAAACACACGGTTAACTTAGGTTTCTTTTACCCAAAAGGACAATCCTTTGAGTTAATGAGTTATTCAGATGCTGACTTTGCTGGTTGTAAGTTAGATAAAAAAGCACATCGGGAACATGTCATTTGCTTGGAAAATCTTTAGTTTCTTGGTGTAGTAAGAAACAGAACTCAGTTGCATTATCTACTGCCGAAGCAGAATATATAGCTGCTGGTAGTTGGTGTGCACAAATTCTGTGGATGAAACACACTCTTTTGGACTATGGATATGTTTTTAAACATGTTTCAATCAACTGTGATAACACCAGTGCAATAAATATCTCTAAGAATCCTTTATCTCACTCTAGAACCAAACACATAGATGTAAGACACCATTTCCTAAGAGATCACTATCAAAAAGGTGATATTTCTCTTGAATTTATTGGCACTGAACATCAATTGGCTGATTTTTTCACTAAACCTTTAAGTTCGGATAGGCTAAGTTACATAAGACACAAATTGGGAATGTTTAATCACAACCGATGTGAAAATTCTCACCGATGTGAAATTCTCACCGATGTGAAAATCCTCACCGATGTGAAATGCTCACCGATGTAAAATTCTCACCGATGTGAAATTCTCACCGATGTGAAATTCTCACCGGTGTGAAAATCCTCACCGATGTGAAATTCTCACCGATGTAAAATTCTCACCGATGTGAAATTCTCACCGATGTGAAATTCTCACCGATGTGAAATTCTCACCGATGTGAAATTCTCACCGATGTGAAAATCCTCACCGATGTAAAATTCTCACCGATGTGAAATTCTCAACGATGTGAAATTCTCACCGATGTGAAATTCTCACCGATGTGAAATTCCCACCGATGTGAAAATACTCACCGATGTGAAATTCTCACCGATGTGAAAATCCTCACCGATGTGAAATTCTCACCGATGTACAATTCTCACCAATTTTTTTTCCCACTGATGATTAACTCACACCGATGCAATTTTTTTTTAAAAAAAAATCTGTCTGCCTCCAAGAATACGAATCGCTTTATTTTATTTTATCTTACTCTATTTTAGTCGTTTATTTGGAATTCCTAAATGATAAAACTAAGCCTAAGCCACTTCCTACCTCACCGAGCTCAAAATCTCTCACCTTCGAACCTTTGCTCCCAAATCGGGCAAGAACCCTAAACCCGCGATGGAAAAAACTAAGCTTCCTACCGTCAGAGATGAAAGTGTAGAACCAAAAGCTAAGAAGCAGAAGACACAGCATAAAGCCAGTGTTAGTGAAGTAAGAACTAGATCGGGAAAGCTATCAGTGAATCCTCACTTGCAGAATAGAGACATAGTAATTGAGAAGGAACTGTGCGTGGAATGGCTACTGCCTAGAAAATCGTTAGTACTCGAGATTCTGGAGGACCAGAAATGGGTGGATTGTTTCTCGAATAATAATGGCCCATACTACCCGAAGTTGGTAAAACAGTTCTACGAGTTTGTAAGCTTCGAGAAGTCTGAAAATGAGAATCGGGTAAGCTCTTTTTTAAATGGAAAAGAGATGTCTTTTTCTTCAGTAGAGTGGGCTGTGTGTTTAAAAGTACCACATGAAGGTGTCTCTGGGTACGTATCAAGAGAAATTCCACCTAGCAGTGACATCTTTGATTATGAAACCACCTTAAAAGAGCTGACCGGTAATGGGAATCAAAGGCAAGTGGTTGCTGCTGAAATGGATGGAGAGAATCGACTGCTCTTCAAGTTTGTTCAGCATGTGTTGATACCGAGGAGAGGAGATTTTGTAAATCAAGATATCTATCTTCTTCATCTGCTAAGACATGGTGTGAAAATAAATCTGTGCAGATTGTTAATGTTTCAAATGGAAGACATGATTAGACCAAAGTCAAAGACTAATGCTTTATTCTTTGCCAAGCTGATTTCAGTAATGATAAAAGTGAAAGGAATATCTGAGTCTCAGGATGAGACAGTTGTAGCCAGGAATAATTTCTGCATCACCTCGACTGTTTGTAAGTACATGAAAATTAACTGGAACCCATGGAAGGGAGAATGGGTCAGTGATGATCAGAAGATATATGATAGGTTTAATCCTGTGGATCTCCCCTCAAGACCAAAGGATAAGAGATATCCGAGTCTGAGAACTGATGAAGAGGAACCTGTTTATAGTAATGAAACAGAAGAAGAAGAAGAAACTCCCATGGATGTTAGAGGAGATCCATACTTGCCCCCAAGTCCTGTTGCAGAATTGGTTTATTCTAGGAAAGGAATGGTAGAAGAAATTTTGTCTACTTATGAGGAAGACTAGTCTGTGCCTCACCAAGAAGAAGAGGAAAAGGAGAATGTATCTGAATCATCTTTTTCTGGTAGTTTAAGTATGAGTCCTTTGATTGGAAGCTCAGATATGCCAGCTGCTGAAGTAGAAAGAGATACAGAAGAAGCTGAACCTGTATCAGAAGATCTTCTAGATGTTGCACCGATGGAACTTTTAGTAGAAGATTCTGATGAAGAGAATCCAGCACTGAATGCTGTTGTGATACATGGGAATGCACCCATTGAGGGGGAGCATCAATCTGTTCTTCGAAATGTTACAGTAGCTGTTGAGTTTGGAGACTGGGTAGAAGACCCAGGGTTTATAGTCTGTGGATTAGATTATCCGGATTCTGATAATGAGATGTCTGTGAATAGACCGAAGACCAATTATGATCTTGCTTCTGAGTTGTTTCCCGATAATGTGGTCAGATTTCATGATCTGAATAAGCTGAAAGAGGACCTCAAATCCAGTTTTGTTGAAGAATTGAAGTTAATGGAAACCTCCCTTTCATCCTCAATTCAATCAGTAATGACTGATTCTGTAGTTAGTTTGACCTCAGTAAAGGGATCTGCTGCAGTTATCCCTAATGATTTTGTCTCTAAATCTGATCTTGAATCCATGAAGAATGTGCTGAAGGAATCATTCAGTGTATCAGTTGCTGAGATGAAGCAAAGCTTTGATGAAGAAATGAAAATGTTAGAGAAATCCTTCGAGCTCTCTCTGGCTTGTAATTTATCTTCTTTTGTGTCTGAGCTTATGGAAGATGTGAAAGAGTTCCAGACTCAGTCTTCTAGAATCGAAGCAGATCTTGAAGCTCTCAAGACATCAGTTGCTGCTTTGGATTCTCATATGAGCTCCAAGTCTCAAGCTGACAAGGACCTAACTTATGTGAAGAGTGTAGTAAGACAGTTTGTCTCTGTGTTTGAAAGTTTCAAAACCTCAGTGAAGGATCACGTTCAATTACAGGACTCTCAAGTTCAAAGCCTAATCAGTGGTTTGTCTAAGAGTTTCAAAGAAACTGTTTCCTTCTCTCTTGGCCCTCTCACATCCAAACTATTAGTTGACCTAAATCTAATTCGAGCAATGATAAAGGAGGAGATTGGTTCTATTTCAACCAGTGGATCTGTGGACTCATCAGAGTTGAGCCGAGTGGTGCTTTCTACAAGAGATTCTGCTAGAGAAATAATGAAGATTGTTCAAGAATATATGAGAGAAGCCTCTGCCTATCAGGAAGCCATAAAGAGCAAAGTGGACTACTACTTCACCAGAATTTTCACCAAGCATCAACTCGATCACCACTTCAAGCTGATGTTGGAAAACATGAAGCTACCTCCAGTAACTCAAGCTTTTAGAGAACAAGTGATCCAACTAAGACAATTGACTCCTTCCTTGGAGAAATTCATGGAGAACAAAGATGATTTCATCTCTGCTATGGAAATAGGAGGAGGAATTATTATGGATTTTAGAAATCTGTTGCTGCCCTTCATGCATGTTGATGCCAGACTAGTCATCGTACCTCCTTCTTTGCCTGCTTCTGCCTCAGCTGTTTCCACAGTCCAGCTGACTCCTGCTCAAGCTATTCGAAGCCTCACACCAATGATCACCCAACGATCTTCAACATACAGGCCTGACTCTGTGTCAGTGGCTCAGCCTCCTTTGATCATTTCTGTCATTCCAAAACCCTCACCTGCATCCTCACCTCCCAAACCTTCTTCTGATCCCAAAGGAAAATCTCACGTTGAAGATGTGGATTGATCCAGTGGCCAGGATTTTTGATAGGAATTCATTTGTATTTTGTTTCTGTACTTTCTGACTGCTCTCATACAAAAGAACTCATTTTACTTCTCATGTTTTATTTGTCTCCTATATATGCTTTCCCAATTTTTGATTATCACAAAGGGGGAGAACAATAAGCGGAAAATGAGAGAATGTGAAATATTTTCAATGGAGAAAAATAAGGAATAAGGGAAGACACATTACCTTCTTTTCAATTTTATCTCTGATATTATTGTGTTTCTTTTTACCTTCGGTACCTTATGCTTGTTACCTCTGATAACTTATGTCTATATCATACTATTTCTATTATCTCTGATGTTGTTTTCTCTGAGAAAATTTAATTCAATATTATACTCTTTACTATTATATTTTCACTATGTTAAATGCCCATATCATAAATTGTGATTATCAAAAAGGGGGAGATTGTTGACCTCACCTGTTTTGATAATCTCAATCATGTATTCATATGTGTTGAAAATCCCAATTATGTTTTCATTCTCAATGATATTTTTAAGTATCATTGATCTAAACTTTAATTCTTTCAAATTTATGACCAACCAGTAATAATTTTTAAAATAGTCTTTGGAATATGTTAATCATCATTTATCCATGTTCATACAAGTTATAAATTGATTCTAACACAATCGGATGTGTTCTGCATAAAACAGATAAGTAATCTGCCTATAGCTACTGATAAAGAGCTACCGGTACCCAGTCTACCGATAGACTTAGTCTACCGACAGACAGAGTCACCGATATACATAACACAGAGCGACCGATGTGCTTATAAATGTAAGCTACTGACTTATAGACAGCTACCGATACAAACATAGAGCTACCAGTGTAATTATAAATAGCTACCGATGGAATAAGAGTCACCGATGGACGAAGCTACTGACAGACTCACAGCTACCGATACCGACGCATGGAGCTACCGACGCATGGAGCTACCGATAAACAAAGTCACCGATACAAGCATATACCAACCGACGCATAGAGCCACCGATAGAGTCAAAGAAACTAATGAAATTGAGCTACCGATGTCCAAGCTACCGATGCTGATTACCTACCGATCACTCGACTCACTATTTGAATTTCTTTATTTCCTATCTTTATTTAATCTATCCAACGGTCATATCATGTACATTTTAATAATTTGTCAAATATCTGATAAAGGTTGTCGGATGTCAGGAACCCGTACCTCGTACCTGCAGAAAGGAAATCTTTTCTGTCTCCTGTTGCCCGTGAGATAAATATGAGAAGACTACGCTGCCCAACAAGTAGAGTGTGGTGGATGGAATATACCAGAAACACAAGAACGAGAAGAATCAAGAAGAGAAAAACCAGTTCCATCAAGAACACAGAGAAGCTCATAGACAATCAAGCATACTCAAGAATTGTTCTGTGCATATAAGAAGAACACTGAAGAACTTCAACCACTACATTTTCACTGTCTATGAACCTGGAGCATACGACACTCTGTTTCTCAAACAGAAACGAGAAGAGGACTCAGACTCACTTCTGATCGAATCCAAAGGAGTCCAGACCTACACTGAAATCACCAGAACCATTTATAAACCCTACATCTCTGGTTCTGTGATTTATTATTATACTTTTCGAGCAGTGTGTGTTATCTGCTGTATCTAACACATACACTGTCTCCTGAACTTAAACTAAGGGATTTGTAAATCCTTACCAAATTCTTGCATTCTTTCTTTCCCACGAATAACAGTGGTAGAGGTCGTGTGTGACATGGACAGCTGGTTGCTGTTGTACTGTTTCCCACGAATAACAGTGGTAGAGGTCTTGGACCTGGACAGTTGTAAACTATTGAACCCCGATCCAGGGTGTGGATCATTTTTATATAAACTTTTGAGAGGACTAAGTCTCAGCTTGAGACTGAACCTCTTGGTTACATTTGTTGTGCCATCTCTTTCAAAGTTTTATTCCGCTGCTAATCACTTTAAAACCAATACTGTTTTTAAAGTCACTTTGATAATTAAATTAGCAAGTGTTTATGTTAAGTGTAGATTAGTAAGTTAGTTTCAAAAGATAATCACACACTCCTGTATTGATTAACTGGGAATTAATCAATCCCTTGAGAATCTAACAGAACCTCTACTTTAATATAAGTTCACTACAGTTTAATTTATTATTTTATTTGGGGGTCCTTAAGACAGTGTGTTTAAATACAGAAATTTTAATTGGTACACAATTCACCCCCCCCCCTCTTGAGTAAACCACTCCGACCAACAGTTCGTGTGATAGTAGTATTCTATACACACGAATGAAGGTTTCATATTCAATTCGATGAAAGAGGAGATGGATTTATGTTATGATATTAAAAAAATAACTCCTAGTTATATGGAATATAAAAATAAATTTCTATCATATGGGTTGCATAATATTTTAAGGAGGTGGAAGAAGAAATAAAACAAAATGATGGGTAAAAAATGATACCACTTCTTTGAAAACCCTCTTCATATTTTCATAAAATTCATACTAAGGAGAATTTAATAATAAAAATTTACCTTCCAAAAGTAATATGTTGTGTAATAAAGGTATTTTATATGTAATTATTGATCAAAAAAATTATGTGTGGAGAGGAGAGGAGATGAGGATCTTGTTTATAAGTGTGAAGTGTGAAATTTTGGTAAATAACAAATCTTTTGAAAAATGGGAAGTTAATATGATGTCATGTGCCTATAAATTTTATTAATATATGTTTTTAAGAAATTTATGGTCATTTCACCCTAATAGAGAAAAAAGTGACATGTCATTTGATTTAAGTCAAATGTTCTTAATAATTTCTTGTTTTCACAATGGTAAAAAGTTTTTACCAAGGTAAATTACCCTCCAATCCAAAAAAATGATCATTTTTAGATAATTTGGACCCACTAGTTCTATATACTAAAATAAAATCACCAAATAAAAATACTCTGGGTTTATAAAAATAATTTTAATAGTTGAACATGTATAATTAAAAGCACAGTTATAATAATAACCATGTTAATAAATCTTAAATTTATATATAATGAAATATGTCTAGAAATTAAGATTAAATTATAAAAAAATAATTATTATTCAGATTTAAATTAATTATTATATATTATCAGATTTAAGTCATAGATTTTGGAAAATTTAATATAAAATTAAAACCACAACATGTGTGGAAAAATATATTTTTCATGAAATGAAATTTTAAAGCCTCTAATGATATTATATCCACTATATAAGAAGAAATAACCATCATAAATATTTTATTATATATAATTAAATTTAAAATATATTAATTTTATTAATATATTTTTATATAACGGGTTATTTTAGGTAATTGAAATGGATAAAAAATTTGTACGTAAAAAATTTTGCAAAAAAAATATTTCTTTTAAGCAAAAAAAGCACGTTAGAAAAAAAATAAATTTTTTTGATTAAAATGAAATTAAATTGATTATTATTAATCCAATGGTTATTATTTAACATTTATACCAATTGAAAAATATAATGGAAATTTTAAAATTTCAATTTAATGAAATGAAATGACATTATTTAAGAAATAAAAAAAATAAATTTTCAATGAAAAAAAAATAATTTATGAAAAAATTTAAAAATAAGTTAATTTTAATATTTTGATATAAAAATATAATATATTTATAATTATATTTATTGGATTAAAAAATCTATTTATATTATTTTCACTAAATGCAATAAAAATCATTTTTGATGAAAACATAATTTTTAAAAAATAAAAAAAATTATTAATAATTATGTGCTTATTACATAGGAATTTGTCAATAAAATTATTTGATCTCATACTATTATATATATATATATATTCAAAATTAAATTATTCATATTTGTACCTATAGATTCAATGACTAGTTTATAACTGCCATATTTAAATAATAATTTTCATGATTCATTTTGTCTCATTGTTCATTGTTGTATACTATATCATACATAATATTCTTTTTAATATTACAGAGTGTTAAAAATATTATTAAAATAACCATTTTATGATTATATATTTAATCATTAGTCAATTAAGTATTGGGATTTTAGCATCTATGTACAATAATAGGAAAGTGTATTAATATAAATCAATTTCATATCATAAAGATATCCTCATATAAATCAATAAACTTGAAATATATTATTTTATTAAAAATGGGTAAATATACTGGAAAATAAAACATTCATATTCCATGTAAATCCCATAAATTATAAATCATATCAATATTTTTATTATAGTTTCTATGTTTTTTCATGGCATAATAATAATAATAACATAACATAATATAGGAGAAAAATATTGATAAGAAATTTGTAAAACACTTACCTTCATATTTCCTCATATTCTAATTTAAACTATCATCAATAATTGGATTCAATAGAATTACCTCATTGAATGAGAAATCATGATTGTTCCAAAATTTAGACAAAAAAGTAGTTGGTCTTGAATCCATCACCTCATGGAAGAAGATTCATGATTTTAAATACAGAAAAAGGTAAACAATAAAGATTAAAACATATGCTTAGATCTGTAGGATGTAACATAAAAAATGAATGGGAATACATTATAATCAATAGGTACAGTTTTATCAAAAAAACATTATTGAAAAAAAGGAACACAAATAAGTGAAATAAATTAGTTTTTGGATTCAAAATAAATCATTTTACCATGATATCTAGTGATGATTCATTCATACAGTCTATTTTTAATTGAAAATAACTAACATTCATTTGATTTCATTCATATTAATATTTATAACTAGTAAATAAATTAGAAATATTATTAAATTATTTGATCACCATTATAATTGAAATGAAATCAATGAAATTGGTTTAATAATTATTTATTTTTCATAAAACTAAATCATAAAACCATTAAGGGATAGAAATAATATTTTTTGTGTAAAAAATTAATTCATTTATTATGTAATATCCCAATAAAGTTATGTCCTATTTAAAATTATGAATCTCTACCCTAATGTAATGACTTTTTCATTAATCTTAATTTGACATTTATATAGTGAAAAAATTACCATCACAATAGATACTATTTATGTGGGTCACAAAATATTATCACAAAACAATAAATTAGGCTAGACTACCCTTAAAAAACATCAGTTGACATTAACCCATCATTGAAACGAAATGAAATTCCTACTTAGATTTTATGAATATGAACATTCCTTTACATGATTCTCAAACCCCCCATGTTTGCCACCACACAATGAACTATGATGTGGTTACCCCACCCTCTCCATTTCCCATCTCATCAACTAGCTCAACCCAGCATAACATTACATTCCACAAATCCATACAATACATGTGTTTCATGATTCCCATTCCACATAGGTCATTTAAATAACTAAGACACATAGATTAATATATACCCCATATATTTCACTCCATGTAGTGTTCCTTATTGTCACCTGGAAATCTAGAAATTCTGAAACATCAAATACAACTAACACATAATGAATACACCAAACTCAAAAATATATGGATCTCAAGTGTCTATCACCACACATGTGGCTATGTTTCGGTAGTCCTCATGATGGATATAACTATTCCATGGATTATAAAATTACATTGAGAACCTGGAAGATATATACAATCAAAGGGAAGTAAAAAATAACTGAATTATATCTTTTAGGCTATGACATAATTCCCCTTCCATATAAACTAACATCATGAAAATATCACTCCATAAATTGATCAATAAAACTGATCTTCAATAAAATAAAATTCTAAATAACATTTTATGGAAATAACAACACATAAATGATAAAACTATTATGAGGTCCATTGATCATAAAAAAGAAATTAAAAAATATAAAAACTCAAAATTCTCCAAGAAATAATATCATATAATATCATTATCCCAATAGAAAATAATATTAGACCTTGAGCATGGTTGAAATTCCTATTAAATCTAAAAAATAGGTATTTATCCTAATGTAACATTCTAAAAAATACTAAAATATATAATTCTATAAATGATAACACTTCCTCTATGGAATTTAATAAAAATATCCCACTTCCTTTATAGTACTGGTTGATCTAGGTTATTATAATAGATCACCCGTAATGATACATACTCTATCATTTCTGAATACCCTATTCTAGGAGTCGTACCAAATGTAACACTACACATTAAACTAACAAAGACATGTCTCTAACAAATCACCATGTTGTCCTAAACTAAATCAATTGAATAATCCAAAAAAATAATTTGTTGTCACAGGAACGATAACTTTAATACAATATTTTCTTGCCTAAGAATCCTTAATAAGGTTTCCAAAATTAAAATGTAATGATATTTCATCCTCAAAAATATATAATTTAATCATTTTGAATATATGAAAATTTAAAATGAATCACGTTATTATTTCTAATTTAAAACTAAAATTTTTTGTGGAATTATTTTATATGTTCATCGACAATAATTTTCATGTCATAATATGATTCATTATAAATTGTTTATAAATATAATACCTCTTTATCTACCATGTGGGATCGATAAAAAAACAAATAAAAAGTTGTTATTTTGATTGATAAGAGATTATATTAAAATTAAAAACAAACCCATCCTTCATAAAGATTCCATGTTTATTCAAATGATTAAATAAAAGTCCTCACATTAAATCCCAAAAACATTATTTTTTTAAAAAAAGAATATATTTTAAAAACTGTTACACATGGAAACATATCCTATTGGGGTTATAAAATATATAAAAACTTACTAAACTAGTTTTTAAATTATCATTATTCTTGAATGTCATTTTGAAATCCATAAATCAAATATAAATTATCTTTAAACCACATTCACTATTCAAATGTACACTTAAGACATATGTCAAACAAAATTATTTTTCAAGAAATATATACTCAATATAAAAGTATATTTACAACTACAGTAAAAACACACAACATATCCTAATAGATTCAAATATTCCTCATCAACATACGAATATTACATTCTTGATTCATTTCTATTTCCTCTATTAGTCAAAGAAATACAATATTCATGTTATAAAAATAACATAACCAAATGGTGTTAAAAACTATAATTTCTTTTGTCACATGGTTTTAAAGGAAATATTATAACCATAAAGTAGTTCTAGTGACAATTCCAAAATCAATCACTTGGTGAATTTATGATTCTATATGATATGTATTGAATCCTAAAATCAGTGATTATATTTTCATGATCATCTAAAAAAATATTATAAATCCATAAGAAAACTCAAATAACTCCAATATTTTTATTATATGAACACAAAAACCCTTAACAGAACAAAATTGATTTATATAAAACTAAATTACACCCACCGATAGAAATTTAGGAGTCGTCATGTTATGTAGTGATTTTGTGGTAACTCATGATAGACCTCCTGTGATGCAATGAAAAATAGTAATCTCTATATGTCCAAACTATCCAAATAACAAGATGGTATATCAAAAACATAGGAACATATTTGGATTCTCAGATTCTATACCAATTATAAGTAATCAACATTCTTTATTATGAAATTTTTTTCCGAGATGGTCAGAAACAGAGCCTGAAAAAATTCTTGATACCCATGGTATTGAAACTTGTTTTTTGGAAATCAAGATAAAAACATGGGATTAAAATTTCCCATAAAAAATATATAAATAATTAATGGAACACATATAGAATCCAATATTTACCATCATAAATTGGTAATCTATGTATATAGTATAAATAGAAACAAAATATAATTGTGTAAAATGGATTACATTCCACATGATTATATTTTCAAAACAAACAACAAAATAAATTAATTTTTGAACGGGTAAATTACTAAAGAATAAAAATTACACTTTTATGAATGATAATGGACCTTCTATCATCCATTAATTATCTTTCAATCCCTAATAATCAAAACTAAAAAACCACATGTGTACACCCCTTCAGGTCATTGAGTTCAACATATAACCCTGGAAGGGATTTACATTCATAATTCAATAGCATGATAGCGAACACCAGAGTAGTATAATCAGAATCTGCACCACCTATTATCTACCTATATTCCCATCATAATTCAATATGGGGGAGATAAAGCAACATAGAATAAGGATAATAAATTAATAATTCATAATATAACATATTGAACTAAACCTCATCTACATTAATACACCCAAAAGAGAAATATACCCATTCATTCCATTTATTATAGTGAATCAAAAATAGAATATCAACATAAAACTTCCCATATTGGGCTAAAAAGAACGGTAGAAAAAAATATGATTATCCATGATGGTATTATAATCATAAGAAAAATTATATTTCCAAGTTCCAAATTTGAATTTCAAAATAGTCATTGAAATCCATTCTACTATTCATAATTTAGGATATACGTTGAAAACAGCTCTTCAAATCCAATTTCCTAAAAAACATTTGAATGTATTTATAAAAAAAATTATTATAAATAACATTATATAACCATGTATCCTAAAAACTTGTAAAAATAAATTTTACCAGGTCTAAGTATACCTTATTTTAGAAGAAAAAATTAATTTCATAAAAAAAATTATATAAAAATAAAGAAAACTCTATAAACCCCTTCAAAATAACTAAATCCTTTCCAAGTATCTTTTTGTAATTTTATAAAACAATTTTAATTCCTAAACATTTATAATTGAATCCATATTTAAAAACTCATTAAATGTCCTATATGAATTATATGAAAATAATTGGAAACACATTTTTAATCCCATTTTTGAGTCACGCATATTAACAATTTCCCATGATATCCATATTCACCCATAATTTTAATATATGATTACATTATAATAATTCAATTTGATTGATATGCTTCTATTCATTCAACATTAAACATAAATGTGAAAAATATATTTTTAGATAAAATATATTTATTTATGTATGACCATTAAGCCCACATTGTTGAATTATAGAATATTGATATGTGTGAACCTATTGGTATATATTTGATAAAAATAAATTCTACTTTTAATATTAATCGAACATAGTTATATTACCTAGGATTCTTAATAATATCATTTATTGTTAAGGAATTTTTTTTATAAAATATGATAATTATGTTATATGGATTTATATTTTAAGAAAAATATGATTAATGATGAAAAATTATGATTTATATTAATAATTTATATTCCCTATATTTCTTGTTATGTTTTACAAAATAATAAAAAAATAGTTAATATAAAAAATTCTAGTATACCATTAAAATGGGTTTCTGTTATATTTTATGAGTTTATTAAAAAATTAAATTTAACAATTTTCAAAATTAGAATATGATTAGATTAAAATAATTTATGAATATAGAAAAAACACATTAAAATTATAAAAACAAAATAATCTTAAGATAATATTTTGTGTTTTCCCATTAATATTGATTTTCATTTAAAAATAATGTTTCTTTGAATTTTATAGTTTTTATTATTTTATCATTTTAATTTTATCTGATAACATTAAAATACTAGATATGTAATTAAATAAGTATTTAATGAATAAAGGTTTATATTTTAATCTATTCATGGATCTTATAAGTTATATGAATATGATTTTTAGATATATATAAAATTTATAATTTAATAAAAAATATATTTTTATATTTTCTATAAATCAATTTTTTTCATGATGATATTTTATTTTAGATTGACATGAAGTCTTGGTATGTTTTATATTATTTATAATTTTCTTGTCAATTTCATGTTAAATTTTAATTTTAGTAATTATTCCATAGATATAATATTAAATCATAAGAAACACATGTTTTTCTAAAAACTATATTTTCACATTATTTGACATATTTTTATGAATAAGATTTCAACCCATTGAAATGATATTAAAAAAAATATTCTTAATTTTTAAAATAAAATGGTTAAAATTAAACTAAGTGGTGGATATTAATTATTTCATGTTATGTTTTTTCTACGACTAATAATTATTTACCATGGTAAATGTAAATTAGGAAAAAACTAAAAATATTCAAAAAATAAACCAAAAAATAAACATGGTATTATAAAAATGATTTATTGATGAATGTTTCTTACCAGAATAAATTTTTTCATATTTTCCCCCATTTTAATTCCATTTTTATTTGAATAGTAAATTTACATTATTGAATATATAGTGGCCAATTACAAAACATTTATTTTATTCACATAAACAAGGTAACAACTCCACCAATACATGAATGAAATATAAAATAAAATTCATATTCAAAATATACAACATTTTCCTTCATAGAACCATATCGCATGTAAATAGCATTATTTTTACAATTACTATTCATATATATTTCACTTTAAAATGAGTTTTCCTAGATAAAACACATGTTTTCAATGTTATTGTTACATTCATGTACTCATTTCATTTACAGTGATAATTCTTCGATCATCTATATAAATGTAAATATAATTAAATCTATATTATTATTCTATCTAAACATTATTATATTATTTTAATAGAAATTATTCATTACATTCAATTATCTAACAGAGAATGAAACATCAATAGTTTATAAGTACAAACTAACACATCCTTGATGAGATATAGTTTACTTTTCATCACCACATCTCTTGGATAGAAATCTGGATTTACTTTTAGAGGAAATAATTTTAATAAGTCCCAAATAAAATTTTAAAATCAAATTTTTTCATATACTATCTTACTTTAAATACATTATGAATTGAGATTAATAATCATGCATATGTGTAGAGTAGCACCTCTACAAATGATGAATTTCATTTTCCATAACCATCCATATATGATTATTCCTAGAATTTATTTATTGATAATAAATTAATTTTTACAAGTTTAAGCTCATATAAATTTCATAATATCATTTTTTAAATACATAGATTTACTTATTAGAAAATTAAAACACATAACTAGTTGGAATAATTTTACATTCTATGTAAAGGATGTTGAATCTATAATCTCATAAATGATTATAGGATTTCATATAATTTAAATATCATTTAATAAATAAAAATTTGTACTATTTAATTATTTTTAACTATTGTTTTTTATATATAAAACAATTATTAATATATCTCTTTTAATTAGTAATGGATTTGAAAACATGTTCATCACAATTTCCCTTTTCACAAGATATATTAATATATTTCACCTAAGAAAAATCATATTTTGGTATTCCCTGAAAAATAATAATTGTACCTAAAACGATAGAGAAATGATGTAATTGAAACAACATAGTGATAATCAATCATATCTTTATGAATTTTTGTAAAAAACCGATTTTTATAAAACCGAATAATTAATATAATGCAATATTAGTTAACATATTTGTATTATATGGTAATAATGAAATATAAAATTTGTAGTTTATTATATAATTTTAATTTTATTAGGAATTATTAATGTTATTTTCATCATACATAATGTTATGGAATGGTCGAGTAAGGAATACAAGTTAAGTATTTTCATATAAAATCTTCACTTCTTGAAATGTTTTATATGATGAACCATATTTAAAATTTATTTTTTATACACTTATTGTATGTCATATAGTATTCTTAATTATCTTTTAATAATAATATTTAAATTTCAATTTCAATTCCACCCTTTCAAAGGATTTCATTTAAAATGACACTCAATATGAATGTTCTCATTATATATTGATTTAATTCATTAAGACTATTTTTATATTTCACCATGTCTTCATTAAATATTTTACTGACTATAAATGGATTTATTTTAATCATAATCATTTTATATCATGTGATTTTCCTTAAAAAATATTTTTGTATTATTAATTTGTCAATTTTTCCAGTTTTAAGATTTATTATAGGTTATGATTTTATTATTGAGTCATTATTCTTCTATAAAAAATATTTTATATATTTCTGTTAAATTAAATATTTTGATTTTATTATGTTGTGTTCTCTCATTTTTAAGGGGATATAAATTATTACTATATAAAATCATGGAAAATATTTCTCATTTCATGGGTTAACCACTATAATATCTACCCATCTATATTCTCTATATTGATTATGATAATGTTATTCTACTGTTGCCATAGTTATTGAATTATTTATTTATATGTTTTGAATAGAATATTATATATAAGTCTAATTGGAAGATATTTAATTTATGATAATGCTATAACTTTAAATGAACAATTGAATATATTTTCATTATATATATTTTTATTTCAATATACATGATATTATGTGTGTTGGCTATGTATTGTTTGACTATACACCTTTTATATATAGCTAAGTTATTAAAATTTTGAAAATTTATTGACATGGTGAATTGTTTTGGCATTCAATATATTTTTATTCTAACATTGATGACTACTAGCATGTGAACTATGTATTGTTTGACCATCAACATTCATATCTGGGAGATATTTTATTAATTCAATCTCTTTTATATAAATGTGTAAACTTATTATCATGTTATATGTTTTTATTCCAATAAGGATGATTTTTGGAATAGTCTATTATGTATTATTCTCTTTATAACTATTATAATGAATTCATTGCACATAATCAAGTGACTTGTGGTGCTTGATGTTATATATCCCCTCGATGCATGAGTAGGGATCATGATATAAACATGTTTATATATTTTGGTGCATGACTACATAGAACATTTAATCTCTTTTAAGGTTATATCATTATGTCCATGTTCATGAAGTCTTGTCTTACAGCGTATATTTAAATATATGTCATTATGAATTACATCACAATAGTACATGCTATTATTATCCATGTGATCTAATATTTACATTTCTTCAAATGGATATGTTATTTACATAATATCCATATATTATGACATTATTTTGATTATATTTGTATTCTATAACATGTCTTTTATGTCTATTCCATTATTTCCTTAGTCATATTTTTCCCATGTTGAGAGTTTGATCTTAAAACATCTTATATATAAATTTTCACATATTCTAAAAAATCATTACTCTATATATAAATAACAAATATATTGGTGTAAATTATGGAGAATTGTTTTGGGTTATGTAGTTTCATATATACTGAAAAAATATATACAAAAGTTGAGAAAAAAAGGGACTTATTTTTTATTGTTTTTTCTAAATTATTTAAATTACTTAACAGAAAATTAATTAGGAATGTATATAATTAAATGTTTTCTTTAGAAATTTCAATTAATGGATAACTATGTCTGATAATCATTGGTTGTTTTCAGCGATTGTATGCACTTTTTGGGATTATGAGTATAGGATCCTGGATTGTGGGTTTGTGGTTTCAAAAAATCAATAAAAAACTAAAACATCAAATTCCATGTATATTAGGGATGTTGGAAAGAAAAACTATCCTCTTTCAAGATTAAACTCATCACAACACCTCATAGTCAATGGATAATTAACTACCATGTACGGAAAAACATCTCAAATCATACACTATTTAGTAATAGTTATTATAACTACCACCAATCATAATTTTTTAGGAAATTAACAATAGTGGAATACATATGAGAACAGGGAATATATGAGAGATGAATAGAATAATGGATGGTTATTTTATAAAATCCACATGATTTTGAAGTATAGGAGGCTTCATTTCCATAGTGGAAGGAGGGAAGGAAATACCAAATGACGCTTGACCTGATTAAAATAAAAGGGTAGGGGAGTGTATTGTAAAATCCATAAAATTGGTAAATTGAATAATTGGGAATTAATATTGTATTAAAACATGTTAGATTTCATTGTTAGGACACATAATTTGGGAAACATTAAAACAATCATGTGGTTTACACTAGTAAATAAAAACCCACATGAATGGTTTAGATGAATGGTTTAATAAGCTATGTGCCAATTGTGTGATGATCACTATTAAAACAAAAAAACATTTCACTTGGGATACATGTATAGTGTCACCTAACTATAAGCAATAAATCATTTAGCACTCCCTAAAAATTTAATGTATTGAAAATTCTATGTAATTTTTTTAATCATATGAAATTTTTTCGCTACTATGAAATTTGACCCCATATTATTTTGAGGCCCTGAGAGTTGAAAAAAATTGATGAATTTTTAAGGTACGTTTATTAAATTCGCGAGGGATTTTTTTCATTTTATTTTAACTAGTGCTAAAATCATAAATATGAGGGTACCACTAAACTCGAAATGCCAGGATTCACCGAGAATGGACTTAACGTCGGCCTGAAAGGGCCAAACAAGAAAGTCTATTTTTTGGACATGTCGAAAAAAATACTAAAATATCATAAAGATTATTTTATATTCTTTCTCATCCATTTCTTGACGGACAATGACACTGTGGTTCATAGACGATGTAGTGACATTTCATATTAATGAGGCTCATTAATGGCACATATCGTGCATCATAACAGTGCAATCATGGAAGTGTAGTAATGATTATATTTTATAAATGAAACAACTTAATGATGCGATGTAAAATCATAACTAAAACATTGTGACATGTTTTCTTTAATTATTTGATATGTTAGAGATAATGGATTTAAACCTTGGAACTCTCAAAAGAATCCCCAATGTAATTCCCATCCAACATAGAATAATGAAGAACGATGGCGAGACTACATTGTTTTCGACACACCCTCGATGAATGGAGCCACAAGTGACTACATCAATGCCCTGAAATCTCAAGGATGAGTCCTTCGGTATCAAAAATCATAGTGGTAGGGGTTTTATTTTTATTTCCATGTTCTTCCCCTTTATTCTTTTTCTAGAAATGATAAATGTGGATCAACCCACAAAAATAATTTGATACCTGATTCATGCGTTTTTGCAAGAGGGTGACTTTTCATGGGTATTTATTATCCGAGAACTAATACATGGAATGGAATTATGGAACTCCAATCACATAACCTCCATCTTGATTTAAACCTATAAAGAGGAGGGTTCAGATCAACATGAACAAGGCCCAAGCACCTCCGCTCGTGCATTCTTGGTGGCCCCATTCTTGATATTGTGGTGATTCAATTATGGGGCCTGAGCCAGGATGGCAGTGACCTGAGGGACCATTTGGCATAGATTGGTTAGAGAACAGACTAGCAGAATGACATCAATGGCCTGCAAAAAGGTATCGCTAGTGCGCCACCTGGGGCCGCTGCGGGAGGTGGAGGCGGTGCACTCGTCGGAGGACCGCGACAGTAGGGTAAAGTGGCGTTGGACGTCGCATGGTGGTGGTGGGCTGAATCTAGGACACTCGGGAAACAACATGCCATGGTTTTTCGACTACATCTAGAGGGTCCCTGCATCCACTAGCTCAACTAGAGACAGACTCTACACACCTTTCATGTCTTGGCTGTGCAGCACACTGCTAGTGCACCCCCCCCCCCAATGGTGGATCTAGCCATGGCTAGCAGGTAGCTCTCCTGGCCCAGTTATCTGGTATCACAACCCAAGGTACATACCCATGCTATTGGGAAGGACACGTACCCTTTCTATCTGGCCGGACTGTACTGGGTTGTTGGGCAACTCGATGACATGGACCCTCAGCAAAACTAGGCTAGGTCCAGCATGGCATATTGGGCCTGGCCCATTGGCCAGACAAGACCAGACCGACCCTGACCAGAACAAGTTCAGCTTGAGACTGTATAGTTAAACTAGAGTATGTGGGAACCCTGATCTTTGTTGTTTGGGCAGGGATGGTCGGTTCGGTCCTACCGGGTCGGATTAGGCCTCATTGCAACTGGTCCCTCTTTACTAAAATGCTCGTATATTGCAAACTGTGATTCAGATTAACAATCCATTTGTAGAGTTGGGAACCTCTTGACGATTAGTGTTTTTTACATACTTTTGAGTTAAATTAATGAATATTTGGAATTTGAATAATTTATTGAGGAGCGGTTATCCCAAGCACGCAATGTACAGAACCCTGCTGTTGGCTATGATTTGATGACTGCTCGATGATGGCCCAATGGGAAGAAGATTTATGTGCTTCTGATAAAAAATTAGGGGACTAGCTCAGTTTGACCTAACTAACCCATGGTACTCGACAGGAGGAGTACCTCAGTTTGGCCTAGTTGGGAGGCGACTCTATATGACCTGGTAAGCCCATGGTGTGCAGCAGCTCCATTGGACCTAATATACCCATATTACTCATCTGGGATGAGTACCATAATAGTCCATGGATAGGGGAATGTAGCTCTGTGTAACCCGGCATGCCCATGGTACTCGTTAATGGAGGATTTCTACAATAGTCAAGGAGTTCTATAATATGATTAATGATGTTAAAACCACCACCCTTGAATATACCTTGTTTGAGATGCATATTTTACATTGTGCTAAGTGTTTTAGATCTTCAAGGTGGTATTACCTCTTTGGTATATTAATTTGTGGTGTTTTACTTCATGGATCACAGAGATTCAATTGGGGTTCTATGGGTCCTTATTGAGTATTGTTATACTCACCCCTGCACGGGCTCCACCCGCATGTGTTGTGTCTGGTGAAAACGATCAAAGTTTCAACAAATGTGCTCATTGGGAAGGGAATGATGAACTATATGATGGTGGAAATGGTAGCCTATGAATATGTGGGGCCTAGTAGGACTGGGCAGGGAGGAAACAATACTTTGGATTTTAGTGGATTCACTACTCTTATGATCAGGTGTGGTTTTTCTGTGGATGGCTATCATAGTTTCCATTTTTTTTCTTTTTTAACTATCTTATTGGGTTTTAATCCTTTACCACTTACTATCACTTTTAATTATAGTCAAATTTATTTTAGCGGTATACTTGTTTCCCCCTTCCAGCGATTTGGGATGTGGTTGGGTGTGTGTTTTCCTATAGGTTCTCATGTCAATTCCTCCCACTTGCAGTTCGATGCCTTCGGTTCTAGTATCTTGCCCTTGCCCTTAGGGAGGATTTCATGGGATATTCATGGAATGGGGCCTAGGGGACAGGTCATGAGAAAGTGGTATTAGATGGAGGATGGTCCCCAATCAATTTATGTGAGTCTTTTTTTATTTGTTTTGGGGGAACAATATTATGATTTATGAGTATGACTTTCAAATTCGAGGAGTCCGGTGTTGGTGCGACAGCCAACGTATCCATATACCAGGACCTTGATTTCTTCTATTCAGCTCAATACATGAAACAATTGGTTGATAAAGTTTCACTTTATGTTCATTTGAATAAAATTCATCTCAAAAGTAATAACCTTCTTAATGTGGTACATCATGATCTATATACAGATGCCTCCACGTAGAAGACTAGTCGGGATCCTGATATGAGGTTGTGAGGATAGGACACTTGGGGAGGAGGAATCCATTCAGGGACCAGTTAATGAGATTTCCCCACCAGGTGATAGACAAGTGCTACCACCACCTGGTGGTTATCATCTTTTTACATCGGTTCTGGAAGAGTACATTTGTAGGCTCAGTTCCCTACATGAGTTTTAGAGAGAGATACCTCCCTCGGTCAGAGGCGAGATGGATTATCAATATGCTATGTACTAGCTGTAGGATGTGACTTGGGTCTTACACATAGTGAGGACACCTCCAGAAGCAATATATATATTGGAAGCGAGCCATTGACATTGATCGATAGTGAGATGGTGGAGCATGACCACCTAGACGCACGATGAGGCAACCCTTTCCTTAACAAACATTGAGAATCGTTTCTAGTAAGAGTGTTTTACCACAACCATGATCTCAGTGCACATTCTGGATCTACATCGCATTTAGTAGGGCATCATGACTATAGCCAAGTACTCCGTGAGTTTCACTGAGCTATCTCGTTACTCCATTGACATGGTTTGATACCCTTTGTTCTTGGATCGAGCAATTGAGTTGGGACTCTTGCAGGAGATCAAGGAATCAATGTTTTCATTCAATAATCCTACCAATGCTAGGGTGATAGGTCGATCCCTTATTTTGTAGGGCTTCTTGGTGGAGGAGTTGGCAATAGCGAGAGCCACCAATAGACCCCAGGTGGCCGAGTCGTCAGCAGGTAGCAGATAGCAGACCTATTGGCCCATGTGGGCTAGGCCAATTAGAGGACAACCCCAGGAATCAGGGTTGATAGTGTAGGGATCCTAGTCTTCTTGGGGTTAGCAGGGAGCTAGTTAGTGTTTTACATGTAGCGAGTAGGAAAAAATGGCACTTGAATTCACGATCCTCCATACAGATGACCAGGAGACATTCGAGGGGTTTCCGAGGCATCAAAAATAGTTTGAGCAAGGAAATACACCATGTGATAGATGTGACAGGGGAGCTGGATGAGAAGAATATGTTGAGGGATGGTTTGACGTGTAATTGCCACAACCACCCCAGGTGATCCACCCCAACCACAGGGAGTAGGCGGAGAGCGGTGAGCTCAGCTGCAATCCATAGAGGCTTATGACAACAACCTTCCAAATATGATTTGAGGTACATTCTCTATCATTCCCACCATAGATTCAGTTATTATGAACATAGTATCTTTTCACTTATTCCTTGGAATGACTCTCATTTAGAGATCTGATATTCTAGTGGATCCACTAGCTCGATCCTTACGGTCAGAGACTCCTATGGGAGGGGATTCCACGATTACACATTGGTTCCTGAAGTGTGAGTTAACTCTGGGAGGAGAGTGCTTCGGCTGGGATCTCCTAGTAGGGGTGTCGAAGAGTTATGACATCATCATTGGTATTGAATGTATTTCCACAACCATATTGAGATCGACTATTTTGGGCATATGGTGTGGTGTGTTTGTTGAGATGGAACCATGTTTTCTATAACTAGTGAGAAAAAACCCCTTACAGCATAGGACGAACTCTATCAGAGGAGGGTGCATCTGATAACTCACCAGTTGGCCATCCTTATCCTTAGTGTTGTCGATGAGTGGAGTCCAAGATTCCCTGTATTGGTGGAAGAGTATGAGAATAGTTTTCTTGAGGATGTTTCGGTACATCCTCCACATAGGGTGGTAAAAGTTTTCATCAACCTGTACTTTGGATGGAAATGATATCCCCACTGGAATATTGGATGGCTCTTCATGATATTCACAAGATGATGGTGCAACTATAGGACTTGAAAGAGTAGAGATTCCAAAGGCCCAATGTTCCACCATGGGTTTCCACAAAGGATTTTTCCCATAAAAGAAGACGAGTGATTGAGGTTGTGCATGGACTTCCAACACCTGAACTAGGTGATCATAAAGAACAAGTATCCATTTCTGATAATTGATGACCTCTTGAACCAGCTGAAGGGAGCGAAGTTGTACTCAAATTTTGACCTCAGATATTGTTATCACCTACTTTGCGTGTGGGGGAAGATGTACATAAGAAATCCTTTAGGTGATGTTATGACCAAATAGAGTTCCTGGTGATTCTTATTGGTGTGAATAATTCCCCAGAAATGTTTATGGACCTCATGAACAGGATATTCCATCCTTACCATGACCAGTTAATTATGGTCTTCATTGAATACATATTTGTGTACTCAGTGTTTTGGAGGTGAAAACTAGACATATGTGGATAATCCCGGATACACTCCCATCACACCATATATATGGTAAGCTCTAGATGTTCCAATTCTTGATTTAGGATTTCCACATTCTGGGACATGTCATCATAGAGGCTGGGGTAGCAGTAGATTCAATGATGATTTAGGTAGCGCTTTCAGGGGAGCCACCCAGGATAGTGACTAAGGTGTGAAGCTTCTTGGGGTTTAATGGTAACTATAATAGGTTTTTACCTGACTTTTATAGAGTATTAATACCATTATCAGCCTTGAAATGAAATGGATAGACCTTCGTGTGGACAGGGAAATGTTAGAATACTTTCCAAGAGATGAGGTAGAGACTAACTAGTTCCCCCATCTTGAGACTACCAGATGAAGGTATTGAGTATGTAATTTTCTAAGATGTGTCAGTGGAAGGAATATGTTGTGTCATAATGATGGAACGAGCGGTGATCATCTATGGCTCACAACATTTTAGATAGCTTTAAAATAACTATGCATCCCATGACCTAGAGTTAGTAGCAGTGGTCTTTTCCCTGATGACGTGGAAACACTACTTGATAGGTGGGCAGTTTATGGTTTACTCAAAACACAATAGAATCAGGTATATATTCTCTAAGAAGGACCAAAAACTAAGACAAAAACAATGGATAGAGTTCCTCCAGGAAAAAAATATATGAGATAGTTTGTACTCATTGGAAGGGGAACATATTGGTAGACACAGTCAACAAGAGGACTGGTTTCTAGCTATTGAGTGAAGTGACATAGCAGTTTTCCATTATTTAGATATCCCTCATTAAATTTGAAGAAGGATCATACCTTCGATCAATGATTACTAGTCTCTCAATCTCATAGCGAGTCAGGTAGGCACTACTGGTGGATGTAGATTGTGAGGCCCAACATGCTTATTTATACTCAGGACGAGTACCTGATGGATTTTTGATAGGTGGGGAGCACACCATCAATTTTAGAGGATGCACCACAATACTGGGGATGTTGAGGGTGGAGGTATTGAGGGAGTTCCATACAACCCTTTTATCGGTACATCCCAAAGTGGTGATGATGAACTAAGAACTCCGACATCAGTACTGGTTGCATGGATAAAGAGAGAAGTTTCCATGTTCATTTCATTATGCCTCACCTTTCAGCAAGTGAAGACTGGGAATCAACATCCAGTAATCTTGACCCATCTAGTTGAGGTACCAAAGAGGAAGTGTTATGGTATCTCTATGGACCTTATGCCAGGGTTACCACAAATGTCTAGAGACCATGATTCTATTTGCGTGATGGTTGAATGACTCACCAGGTCTTCTCACTTCCAATCCATCCGAGAGCAGGGACTGGTTGAGGGATTATCATGCCTCTATGGCTGGGAGATCATGTGGCTCCACAGAGTTTATTCGATGATTATCTCAAACCATGATGCACATTTACATACCAGTAATCGAAGGAATTACAAGAGGCATTTGGGAATCAGTTGTGCTTGAGTAAAGATTTTGATTGTCAAATAGACGATCAAATAGATCAGACCATACAAACACTGAAGAACATGATTCGCACATGTGTACATAACCTTGGTCATAGTTTTGAGGACCAAATTAAACTAGTGGAGTTTCAACACTAAAAAAATTTTCCCTTCACCATTGGAATGTCACCGTTTGAGGCCATGTATGGGAAGCCTTGGAGATCACCCAAATATTGGACAGGCATAGGGGAGTCTACACTCATGGGTTTGAAGATGGTACGGGCTACCACCGAGAAGGTTCAGATCTTCCAGGAGCAGATGATGACTACATAGATCAGGAATTAGTTTTATGACGACATGATATGGGTACCCTTGGAGTTTGAGGGGGGATACCATGTGTTCCTTTGGGTCTCACCCCAATGATGGTTAGAGTTATTTGGTCGGGGTGGCAGGGTATATCTAATTATCATCGGATCCTTTCATAACCATAGATGATATGATGAGGTGGCATACCACCTAGCCCTTCCTCCACATATGTACCTATTGCATGATGTTTTCAACATGTCAAAACATAGGAGATATGTTCACTATCCATCACATGACATCGACTGGGGAGAGTTAGACATTGATGATGGTGCTATATTTTCATAGTTCTCATTAGAGATAAAGGATCAATAGGAGAAGGTCCAACATGGGCAGTCGATTCCTCTTGTGCAGTTTCAGTTATTGTATACGAATATCTAGGAGATCATATGGGAGTGGGAGGATCAAATTCTTACTCAAAACCCCCATATGTTTGTTTAGTTTTTATTCTGGCTTCTAGGGATGTAAAATTTTGAGGCATGGGGAATGTAATGTCTCAGAAATTCTATGTAATATTTTTAATCATATGGAATAATTTTGAGACATTGAAATTCTTTGACACTTTATTCTAAGGCCCATAGAGTTCAAAACAAAATTTTGATCATTTTTTAACGTACGTTTAGTAATTGTGTTAATGGATTTTTCTATCATTTGAATTGGAACTCAGATCATAAATCTGAGGGCACTTTTGGACTCAGAACATTGTGATTTTCCTAGAATGGACATAACATTGGTCCGTAATGGATGAACAGAAATGTTTCATGTCAGGAATTTCTAGAAAACTAATAAAATAACATATAATGTTATTTTATATTCTTTTTTATCCGTTTAGACGCGGAAAACGATTCTTCGGTGCGGCGATGAAGGGAAGACGAGGTGTATTAATGAGGCTCATTAAAGGGGTATATCAAATAGTATAACGATGCAATAATGGAAGCGTAACAGTGATTCTATTTCATAAATGAACAAGCATAATGATGTGACATAGTAACGTAACTAAAACGATGTGATTGGTTTTATTTAATTATTTGGCATGTTAGAGAAGATGAAATTAATCCGTGGTGACTCCAGGCGAAACCCCAATAAAATTTCTCTCCAATTAAGAATGATGAAGAATGCCAGTAAGACTTCATAATCATCAATACACCCTCGAAGAATGGAGCCAGAAGGGATGACTTTGACACCATTGACTCTATAGGATGAGTTCATTGGTATCGAATGTCAAAGAGGTAAGGGTTTGATTTTTTTATTTGAATGTTCTTCTTTTTTCTAGAAATGATACTTGTGTTTTCAACCCACGAACATGTTGATCTATGATTCATGTGATTATGTTGGAGGGTTACTTTTAATGGGGTTTTATTATCATGTATTTAAAACATTTCATGAAATGATTGAAATCTGACCCTTGAACCTCCCCCTTTATTTAATCCACTTATGCTGAGGGCCTAGGAAGACACAAATAAAGCCCGATCATATCCTCTCTTTCTTTCTTGGTGGCTACATTCTCTAAGTGTTGTAAGTTCCATTCTAGTGGATTAGGAGGGTTTGAGGTGACAAGAGGGACCCTTTGGCATAGACGGGTGGGAAAACATACCACAGGAGAAACTCGGATGGCCCTTGGAAGGGTCTGTTAGTGGCAGGCGGTGACCATGGGGGGAGGATATGGCATTCCCATTGGCACACCAGGATGATTTGGTGACACGGCACCAGGCGCCACATGGTGGGGGTGGCCCATGTTTAGGCCACCTGGGAGACAATGTTTCGTTGCCTATCAACCGCAGCTATAGGGTCTCTTAGTCCGTATGTCCTGCTGGAGCAGGTCACGGCTCAGCTACCGCATCCCGACCTAGTGGTACACCACCAGTACGCACTGCTGGTAGATTGGTCCAAGGATAGTGGGTCGTACCCGAAGCCCATTGGGCCGGTCCCGTGGCCCATTGGTTCGGAACCGTTCCCATCTGGCCAGTCTGGACTAGACCGGTTCACCGTATGACTCGCCGGGCTAGACCCTCGGCCAAACTAGGCCGGGTCTAGCAAGGCATGTTGGGCCAGGGCCACATGCCAGGCCGGACCACACTGCCCCCAACGCGGACCATGTTATTTTTAGTTCATCTAATTAAACCATGGTATGAGGGACACTCATGAAGGGTTAGTCATGTCAGTATGACTTGGTTGGACTAGTCCTCATCGCAATCGGGCCCCGATTTACTGAAATTCTTCTATCACGAAAACCTTGTTTTTGATTGAAATTTAGTTTTCTGAGTCGGGACCCTCTAGACAAGGTGGATCTTTTGGAATGATTTTGGTTATTTCATGGACCTCAAGATGCAAAAAATGGCTTCAGGTTCGGTTTTACCAAGATCTAAATGTAAGGAACCCTATGGTTGGCTGAGACATGATGAATGCTTGACGACGACCCAGTGAAATGTTTCCTTGTGTGACCTAAAATGCCCATGATGGGGATCGTCTTTGTGTGACCCGATAGAAACGCAATACTTGATAGTAGGAGTACCTTAGTTCGTCCAAGGTGGGAAGCGGCTCTAGGTGACCCTGCATGCCCATGGTGGGTAGCAGCTCTATGTAACCAAACATACCCATAGAACTCATCAGGGATGAGTAACAAAACATTAAAATGTTAGTTTAAGGGAGATCTGTGTGAGTCGGGATTCCAACATTACTCGTTATAGAAGAAGTACTCCAGTAGCCAAGGAGTTTGATGATATGACTTGAGATTATAATACCACTAACCTAGAACATAATTGGTGTGAGCTGAGTATTTTAATTTTTTTCTTTGTGATTGAGATATATTTTGGTTGTATTAACTCTTTGGAATCTTCATGTGTGGTGTTTTCCTTCGTGGACCACTGAGATACCTTTGGGGGTCTTAGAGTCACTACTAATTGTTTTTATACTCACCCATGCTCCTACTACACCCACACATGATGTGTCTAGTGCAGATTATTGATGTTTTGATTGAGGTTCTCAGGAGGATGATAATGATGGATACTATGACGGTGGGCATGGTGGTCGAGGACATGGTGGGGCTCAGTAGGATTGGGAAGGCTAGACATACCACTTTGACTTCCGCTAGCATTACTTCTCTCATGATCCGGTGGGGGTTTTCCCTAGATGGCCATCAGTGTTTCCCTTTTTTACATTGTTGTTTTTAGTTCATTGTTGGGCTTGTATTCTGGACCACATACTCTTAATTTTACTTTAAATCAACTTTGTTTTAGTGGTACACTTGTTTCCCCCTATCAATGAGTTGGTATGTGGTTGTGTGTGCGCGTGCATACATGTACTCAAGAAAATTCATCCCACATTCACGATGATCAATTATATGTTAGTCTCCAGACCCTGGGCTTCGAAATGTGGGGTTGGGGTAGTCACTGCACTGGCCCTGAAGATGGTTCATGACAGAAATAATAGGACCAACATGATTTCCTGTGGAAGTAATAAGGTTTTGGTAAAAATATGTGCAATCTACGAATGCTTACCTTTCACTAAAAAAGTAATCATAATAAACCCAGGTAAAAGATATCCTTGGTGGTTTCCCCTTATTTTTCAATGGCATATCATGAAATAGAGTAAAAAATCTAAAATCACCAAATCTGTAAATAGAAATGCTAAAAAAATTAATTTTAAAACATCAAATGTTAAATAAAACAAAAAAAACACGGGTGTCACATATCATCAAATAGGTCTAGTAAATTTTTTAGATCAACAATAATTCATATATACTAACATATCATGATTTGAAATAACATGTACCATTTTATTATTAATATTTTTCAATAGTAAATAGTTATTCAAAATACGAAAAAATATTTTTTTGTTCAATATTATCTCATATTTTGATAATTTTATGGAAAATTACATTCCATTATGTACATGAATTGATATGAAAATTGATTACCTTGTATAATTACAATTAATTAATTCCCATAATATCATCATGATATTATGAATATAATAATATAGATTAGTTGGAGTCATGTATAAATGAATCCTCTTGATAATTTAATCCATATACCATATTGAATGTTTATAATTTTCACCTTGATTCACACTCCTATTTTTTATCCTGTACTTTCTAAAATATGATATCATTTATATTGAAACACAATGATTTTATTTTTATCAAATTACTTGATTTATTTATTTTTTAATATCATGACACATACCCCTCCTCTAGTACCTATCATTAGATAGTACCAATGATAGGGAGGTAACTAAGAATCCAACGTCCAAATTTCCATTGGTTTGTGACTAACACTGAAGGTATAAAACTAATTAGGTGTTACATTACCCTGAATAATTATTTTAGTAATTTGATATAAAATAATAACCTACAATAAACTATATATAATTTAAAAAAACAATGATACCACAATGATATAATCCTAAAATCTTGTAATCACAACAAAAGTAGTCATAAAAAATAATGTACCAAAATAAACATAGTGTATAACACAAATAACAACTATACACTCAGAGAAATAATGGTCTATCTCAATCACCAAATCCATCATACTAACATGAATATAGAATATATATATATCATCGTTTATAGAACATTTAATCTTAATAGGATCCTCTTTAAGTCTCCTGTCAAAATTTGAGAAAGGCATATTAATAATCAATAGAATATGATGTTGAACCAACGAGAACCTACACATTTAACTATCCCTTACAAGCCTTAGTAAGGATAACCCACTAAGAATCACACATAAACTAAGAATATAATATCTAAGGAATATAATCATGGGTTCCCAAAAACCACTTTTCCTCAGGTCTTCCAGTATCATTATAACATCTTGATGCAACCAGTCTACTCCACATGAGAATCCTAGTCAACCTAGAAACTTGGGTCCTTAGCCAGATAAATTGTACATCCATGATCAACCTAAAAGAACCTAGATGGTATATACACATAACAAGTTTAATTTATAGGGTTTGATAAATAAATCTCAGCAACCTACCAATGGTGAACATATAAACAACTTTCATAAGTGAATTCTCATGAAATATGCTCAGTCTAGGCGATACCCAAATGAAAAAAATAAAAATAAAACTAATATTGTTCCCTAGGTCCCCGAACTCAATCGAACTTACCAAATTAAAAAATTCTAGAATCTCTTCGAGCACATCTCAAGGATTGTACTTCCCAAATAACTTGTTGTTACAATACCAGTCCATCCATGAAAAAACCATCATAAAATTAGAAACACATTCTAGTAATGTACTATCATCGGGGTACTAATCCAATTTATCTATTCAAATATTCACATGACATAGTATTTTTATCATACTTGGATCCTTTACACATCTATCCCAAAAATACTATACAATATACTACCACGGCTAAACCATCTATCTGACATCTTCCTCATGTATCAACATAATAATTCAAAGAACCTCATTCAAAATCATTTACCATATATTGAATTAATCCAAAAGGGAGAATTCGTCCATTTTATAAACTATGGATGAGGAGTATTAGTCCACTATCCATACTAGGATGTATACTATCAAATCCTAGAACCTCAGTAATACACATAAATAAAAGAAAATAAAATATATGTCCAGATCCTCAGTCTGACACATAATCTGTAGTAAAATGTTCATTCCAAAATCCTATTTTATTCAAATGGTGGGGTCGATGCCTCATTTTATTATTAAAGAAAAAAAGACCTATTTTAACATGGTAGAGGGGGACCCATTACATATCCTAAAGGCATAGTGGGAATGTTTCACATTACATATCCCATAGGAAAAAATTTTATTCCCAAGGCCCATTATATTAATAGTACTCCTATTGTATCCTCTTGCTACAAAGCCTTCTCCAACATCATACCACATATATGGGACACCACTATGATTATACTCAAAAATATAACATAGAGTGACTAGAACCATATTCAAGCACTGAAACGACATACATACTAATAGTACGGATATGTAACACGAAGTCCAACAGTCTCAACCATTGATATCTACATCCATACTTATGGATCTTCTATACATCTATCTCTACCATCACAACCGTTACCATACAAATATTTTCCAAAACACTAAAACCCATCCATAACTGAGTCACCCCATGGTCATAATCCAACTATAACCCTCAACAACTATATATAACATGGGATGGTTAAACATAAAATACAACCATAAAAATCTCAACCCCCATGGATCATACATCATCTCAGGACCATGGAAAAACAAATAACTAAAATAATAAATAACACAAAACTGCTCATGGTAATCCTATCAATTCAGTATGCACTTCGCCCTCTTCTTCCACACATAAATAGAGGAAACCCTGCCTGGATCCTCAGAAAAATAACTCATGTAGTGGTATACCCTCCCAAACATCAGTAACATTCAAACTATTAGTCCAAAAATCATTACATGAAACATTCTCAATTAGGCCTCATTGGCTTCTAACCGATCATCAACAAATGAAATGTAAAAATAGAAGTACAAAAGAAACTTATTTTATACAAAAATATTTCTACAGAAAACCATAAGATACAATGATCATTTGATCATAAACTATCCCACTAGGGAATCATCAAGCGTCCCTCAGACTCAAATTGAAACCACAATAGTACAAAAGCATTACCATCATCGTATGATATCAGATAATCCCATAGTCTCCCAGTACACTAATAATCAATCATGGGGTCTAAACCAAAACTTCTCTAAACTCATGAAATAGGTCCTACTATGAATGGAAAAGTAATAATCTCCAAATGTATACTAATTGATCCCACCTTCAATGATTCATTTATACAGACTCAAACAACCCACTATGACACATTCATTCCATTAAAATCACTACGATCATGAACCTAAAATGGGCCACCTTGCTCACAACCCATCCCATTAGAGGATTTAAACCCAACTCTCGTGGATATACTCATACAAAACAACGATGGTTCAAAAAACCATCCAAAAGATCTCTAATTGTGGAATGGGCATCACCAATGAGATATATGTGGAAAATACTCAAGAGGGACTCCTATCATGTCCAATTATGACTCTTGGGAGAAATAAAAAAAATCCTAAAAAGTGTAATAAAGTTAGTACACATCCAGTCCTTTAGATAACATAATGTGTACTCCCATCACCCCACCTTGGAATATACTCCATCAGAATTTTTCTTGTCAATCCTACATACACAACATGTATGTCACGTACCTGGCGTGTACCTAGAACTGGATACCTACACGTGTGGCCAATATTGACTGTCCATGTGACCCTGCTAAGTTTTTTAATCCCAAATAGCATGTCACCCCCTAGGGTTTTGGCTATGTACCCTACAAAATCATATCACCCTGTAACATCCCCAAATGATAAAGGGTTAAATGACTAAATGATATGACTCATGTCAACAAGGTGCACCTTCCGTTTCAGGAGCCTACCTGATTAGAACTCCACAGTTAAGCGTTCTTGGCCTGGAGTAGTGATCAGGATGGGTGACCTTATGGGATGTTTCCCAGGATGTGTATGAGTGAGGACAAAGCACACTGGAAATGACTAGTGTTGACCTGTGGGGACTATCATTAGTCAGATGACCCGTTCAGGCATGTGGGTGGACCCTGGGGTAGGCCACACGTGTCTGCGGGGGCAACTGGTGGTACCTGGTGGGTCAGGACCCGACGGCCATGTTAAGGCGGGGTGTATGTGCTGTCACCGGGGCCTAGTTGTCACATTTGGTATCAGAGGAGGAACCCAGCTTTAAGTGCGGTGCACTGCCCGGGTTGAGATGTAGGGCCCACAATGAGGGTGTTGTTCTCTAAAGGGGGGATGATTGTAACATCCCCAAATGATAAAGGGTTAAATGGCTAAATGATATGACTCATGTCAACAAGGTGCACCTTCCTTTTTGGGAGGCTACCTGATTAGAACTTCATATTTAAGCGTGCTTGGCCTGGAGTAGTGATCAGGATGGGTGACATTCTGAGAAGTTTCTCAGGATGTGTGTGAGTGAGGACAAAGCACACTAGAAAGGACTACTGTTGACCTGCGGGGACTATCATTAGTCAGATGACCCATTCAGGCATGTGGGTGGACCCTGTGGTGGGCCCCACATGTCTGCGGGGGCAACTGGTGGTACCTGGTGGGTTATGACTCATGTCAACAAGGTGCACCTTCCTTTTCGGGAGCCTACCTGATTAGAACTCCACAGTTAAGCGTGCTTGGCCTGGAGTAGTGATCAGTATGGGTGACCTTCTTGGAAGTTTCCCAAGATGTTTGTGAGTGAGGACAAAGCACACTGGAAAGGACTAGTGTTGACCTATGGGGACTATCATTAGTAAGATGACCCCTTCAGGCATGTGGGTGGACAGTGGGGTGGGCCCCAAGTGTCTGCGGGGGCAACTGGTGGTACCTGGTGGGTCAGGACCCGGCGGCCTTGTTAAGGCGGGGTGGCTGTGCTGTCACCGGGACCCGGTTGTCACATTCGGTATCAGAGGAGGAACCCATCCTTAAGTGTGGTGCACTGCCCGGGTTGAGATGTAGGGCCCACAACGAGGGCATTGTTTTCTAAAGGGGGGTGATTGTAACATCCCCAAATGATAAATGGTTAAATGACTAAATGATATGACTCATGTCAACAAGGTGCACCTTCCTTTTCGGGAGCCTACCTGATTAGAACTCCACAGTTAAGCGTGCTTGGCCTGATGTAGTGATAAGGATGGGTGACCTTCTGGGAAGTTTCCTAGGATGTGTGTGAGTGAGGACAAAGCACATTGGAAAGGACTAGTGTTGACCTGGGGGGACTATCATTAGTCAGATGACCCGTGCAGGATTGTGGGTGGACCATGGGGTGGGCCCCACGTGTCTGCGGGGGCAACTGGTGGTACCTGGTGGGTTATGACTCATGTCAAAAAGGTGCACCTTCCTTTTTGGGAGCCTACCTGATTAGAACTCCACAGTTAAGCGTGCTGGTCCTGGAGTAGTGATCAGGATGGGTGACCCACAGTTAAGCGTGCTTGGCCTGGAGTAGTGATCAGGATGGGTGACCTTCTGGGATGTTTCCCAGGATGTGTGTGAGTGAGGACAAAACACACTAGAAAGGACTAGTGTTGACCTGTGGGAACTATCATTAGTCAGATGACCCGTTCTGGCATGTGGGTGGACCCTGGGGTGGGCCCCACGTGTCTGTGGGGGCAACTGGTGGTACCTAGTGGGTCAACACCCGACAGCCTTGTTAAGGCGGGGTGGCTGTACTGTCATCGGGACCCGGTTGTCACATTTGGTATCAGAGGAGGAACCCAGGCTTAAGTGCGGTGCACTGCATGGGTTGAGATGTAGGGCCCACAACGAGGGTGTTGTGTTCTAAAGGGGGGGTGAGTGTAACATCCCCAAATGAAAAAGGGTTAAATGACTAAATGATATGACTCATGTCAACAAGGTGCACCTTCTTTTTCGGGATCCTACCTGATTAGAACTCCACAGTTAAGCGTGCTTGGCCTGGAGTAGTGATCAGGATGGTTGACCTTCTGGGAAGTTTCTCAGGATGTGTGTGAGTGAGGACAATGCACACTGGAAAGGACTAGTGTTGACCTGTGGGGTCTATCATTAGTCTGATGACCCGTTCAGGCATGTAGATGGACCTTCGGGTGGGCCCCACATGTCTGCGGGGACAACTGGTGGTACCTGGTGGGTTAGGACCCTACGGCCTTGTTAAGGCGGGGTGGCTGTGCTTCACCGGGACCCGGTTGTCACACACCCACTACACTATCCACAGACCATGTACTCGACCACACAAAGAGTGTTGGTACACAATATACCATTCATACTATAATCTACCTATTAATCGTCTTATTTTCTTCCAAAAATATAAAGATCAGAAAATGTGTGTTCTTCAAGCCATATGTATTATAGTAGGGTTTTAGGAACAAGAAACCACTACAAACCTATTGAGACCTCCTATTGAACCCAAATAATAACATATTGACCCCCATTAGGTCATTATTTATCATAAAAGG
This sequence comes from Viscum album, assembly GCA_963277665.1. NCBI lineage: Eukaryota > Viridiplantae > Streptophyta > Magnoliopsida > Santalales > Viscaceae > Viscum > Viscum album. The sequence continues at coordinate 1,305,069,635 of OY728141.1, forward strand.
GATATATTACATGAAAAAATATATTCTATTGGTATCAGATCCTAAAACATGAAAACCATTCTATATCATGGTAGAAACACCAATGATTTGTGTCAATATCCCCCCTCAGAATATTTCATACACTAATAAAGTCTTGATCTAGGACAAGGATGATGTCTGGCGGCACCTCCCTATCTTCCCCCTATTGGTCTTCCCATCACATGCAAGGCAGACTCCCTCCTATATCTTGTCAAGTGTAGGAACCCCAAATATAGTATATAATTATTATTATGTTACATAATTAATTTATTAATGTACCATTAAACAAACGCCATACATCCCGAAACCCAAACAATGTTTAAGAATCACCTTATAAAAAACCAATTTTTTTGGAATCATCTATAGATTCAAATCACAATCAAACACTACGCTCAAATAATACAATCACAATAACCCACACAATTTAATATTTCATTAAATAAAAATTATATATTCCTCCAAGACTCAAACTGATCAGAATCCCACAAAACACATGTCCTATAGTAAACACCTTATTCTCAGACCAATTGAGTGCCCACAAAATTTTCCAATAACATCTGATAGGGTATACAACCATTTTATCACTCATAAGAACCAAAGAAAAAAAATTAACTTTTATGATCAACTTTAAAAACATAGAAAACATGACTTTCTACATCCTCACCACCATAATCCTTCTCATCCTCAAGAAGTACAATGGTCTTCAAACAATATATCATGTCCAACCGTGATTTTAAACATATGCTAAATTAATTGAATTCCACCAAAACATTTAAAATAATTTTCTCAACAGAACTCTAAATATTGATCATAAAAGCCATAAATGGTCAATCCACCACATTCCAACATTAAGAAACCACTATTATAGTGGAAAAATGCACCCGTAAATCCCAAATTCTTGGAATCCATTTATAAATTTTCATTAATATCATTATGCTAACCAACATTGTAATATCCTTAATGTTTCCTACAACCAAACATATTTTCCACATCCCATGACCTAAAACTATCGAAATAAAAAAATTGGACATGGCCACATCACTCCAAAAAATTCAAAAAACAAAACATATTCTATTTCCCATTCACGTCATTCATGAACAACACCCATGGTATTCGTCAAAATATTATCAGTTAGAGGGTCCTCTACCATAGGAAGATGATGGTGTCCTCACCCATATAGCTTAACAAAAACATCCCAATGAAAAGGCCTCCAATTAACCCCTTATCAATCGAATAACAAATCATTGTAGTATTGAGGGAAGCTAGTACACTATTAGCATACATAAAATGATGTCAAGATATAAGGGATGAAAATATTTAAACTATGAATATACTATGGTGTCATCGATAAATACCACCACATCCTAATCCATTTTATAACATCATAGTTATATTAAAAGGCATAAATTATCCATTCTAGCAACCCTTTCACATTAAACATAGTGATTCTCATCCCACTCATGACATTCTTTTCTACTCAAGTACCAAGAACATACACCCCTTGTAATTTCCATTCATCAATCCAAATAATAATATAAATCGCCACCACTCATATATCCAATATTCTACTATCCTATTCTAGTTTCACATCCTGGTGTAACCTGATTTAATATACTTATTTGAATACATTGAGTCGCATCACATAAAAACTGATCTCATAGTCACTAATAATGAAAACTTGAGCACATCATGTGAAATTGTTCAAACCTAAAGCCAATATGCTAAACTTCACTGAACATTTATTTCATTGGCTCGAGACCTAACTGATCCTACCTCCTGAAACACCATGAACATTGTTGGTGTAATATCACACAGTTGAATCATTCCAAAATAATAAAGACATCTAACAAACCCAAACCACAACCCTAACTACAATGTTTGTTCACCATGGTAAAAAATACTAAAACACTCATTTATTCCTCTCACACATGAGGGCACATGTTACTTTCTCGACCCCTCTCATGAGTAGCACTCAAAATTAATACATCCCTGAAACACTACTATAGTTTAACATATGAACTAACACTATGAACTCCCACCAAGCCCTACCGATCGAGACTCGTGTTAAGACACTATATCCAACCACATAAGTCCAAGCCTACTCACAAAAGGCTAAAACTAATGTGGAATCAACATAAACCCATATCATCATTATATGATAAGAATATGACAAAAAATCATTTCTTGGGTCTCATTCCAAATGGTAATATTGTGATAACACACAACCAACAACAAGGTAACCCATATTTCCAAGAATCTGCACAACATACCTCTTCATGTAGGTAGTAGAAATACAACCAAACTCATTAAAAAACAACCCTAAATGTACCAATGATCCAACACCCCAAACATACTAATACACTATGTTCACTTCACTAACCACACATGACAGCCACACTATCATCCTCATAGATGTTCACCTTACCATTGACCAATGCAATGTTAATTTATGAATGAAATCCATAAAATCAAACACAAGATAGCTTAAAACATGTAGAGCATACATTTCAATAAGGATGATTGACATGCCTCTTAGATCTACATTCCAAGAGTCAAGAACAATGAATAGGAATTTTTAAAATGTTCCAAGGGAATAAAATCCATCATAAACCATCAAACCACAATAACATGTGTGTTGCTCAAATAGAAAATCATATAAAACCACTAAATCACAAATAAAGAACATTAATTTCATTCACCAATACCAAGAATTATTTCCAGAAAAGGTGTTCATGAAGCAACATCATGATATCCATCACAATATCTGACACATTCATGTATATCCTTCCTACTAAATAAATTTTTTTTGAAATAATAAGAAAATAACTGCTATGAAACCACGTCGTGACATCCAAAATATGATGGAACTAAAATTTGTTTTCTAAAATGGTTCTCCAAAAGTAGTCAATAGAGACTCCTTTTATGTTAGCGGTTCCCAACTAGATTGATGGACTAACAGTGGGATGGTGATGAGAGTATACCATGAAATCAGAGCGCAATACCTACTATAAATAACCAAACAAAACACACATCAGAGAATGAAAAAGAATAAATAAACTGAATCAAAATGTGTTGTAATAAAATTAAAATGAGTTAAAGGCATGATAAAAATTGTCATAAATACATCCATTATCTACCACTAAGTCGACCGCAAATACAATATAAATTAATAAAATGTAAATATAATAGTTCATGCTTCCTACACTGGGTCATAAAACATAACCAATATATAGTACCATTTCATGATGTTCAAGTTCGACTATTCCACTCTACATTAGCATTCCACCCAACCATGAAACCCTAGTCTTAGGACGAATACATCATGAATCCATTATGAACATGAATGAAAATATGTGGTCTATATACACACCGAGGATCACGTATAGGGGGTGAGAAATAAATTTCAGATGACCTACCCCATTGGTGAACCTCTAAAATAATGTCATAAGTGTGTGATAATTAAATATGAATAGCCTATCCGGAGAACAGAATAACAAAAAATATAAATAAAATAATCATCCACCATTGGGATGATTTTTGAATCTACCTTACTAGTTTTGGTCTATCCTAGAATATCTCTTAGATTGTATCATGGACCATGCAGCCAAAAAAACCTGTGTCTCCATACCGATGGAAGCCACAACCATACCCTCAAAAAATCAAGATCATATCATTTTAAGGTCATATCATTGGTGTTCTAATGTAATTCTTCTCATTCCATGATCTCCGGGAAAATTAATTATACCACATTTCAAACCTGAACACATATTTTCCCAAAATAACACATAATGTTTTACCAAGCCAGGCCATATTTATTATATCATCCTCATGTATCAATAAAATAATTCCAAGATCCACATCCCAAAATATTTTCCATGAATCATATCAACTATGTATTCAAGTTTCTTCAATCATCTAAACCAAATATGTGGAGCATTAATCAACCATCCATCCTATCGGAATTACGATCAAATCCCAGATCATTAGTCTGAAACCTAAAATAACACATATTACCTTTTTCTAGAGCCTTATACTAAAACCTAAATCTTTTTAAAATTTCCCCTCCATGAGCCTCATTATGGAAAAAATTTGTTAATATATATCATTTATGCATCAGATAGAATCTATCTGGCCAAAACCCTTAGAGAAGTTGGATTAGTCCAACATCATTTTTCACAAGTCATTTCATCATTTATTTAAGAATATATGTGGAGAAAATTCCATGAGGTAAAATATTAGCATGTAGATATTCAATTAGACACCATATCAGTAGTATAATTATATTTTCCAAAATATAAATACAGAACTATACCACATACAAGTCACATCACATTCACTATACTCAACAGTATAACATAGCAATCTCTAATCTCAATCTATAACTCAAACACTAAACAATCGTTATTTACTGATATGGATAATGATGTACAATAGAATCAATAATCGATATTCAGACCCTAACATAGAGACCATATATCCAACTCTGTCTTCCATCATATCCCTTAAAAAAGGGATTCTTTAACGAGGAAACCCAACTATAATAGAGCTTCCATAAATGAATAATTCAAGTCTCATCCTCAACAACTAGATATAACAAGGTCTGGATAAATTTCCATCTCATGCATCAACATCTCATCCCCATCGGCTGAAAAATCATCACGGGTTAAATTGGGAAACCCATAACCGAAATACAAAACAACACACCTACCAAATCTCATCCTATCAATAGAGAATCGACTTGGCCCTTTGGTTCACCACATAAATAGAGGAATTACTTTATGGATCCTCATAACTATCACTCAAAAAAACTCATCCCACCCAAATCATTGGTACAACCCACATTATAAAAAAAATACTAAAAAATCCCTCATTATATTCCAAATGATCCTAAAAAAACCAAAACCAAAAGAAGCCTATTCCAAGAAATTATTCTAAACACCCAACCCCAACATCAAAAGATCCCTTGAAAAATTACCATTCCACTAGATAATACTCAAGAGTCCCATAGAATCAACTCATCACCACAACAACACTTATCCATAACTTTCATCCTACCACAATAACCAATTAAAATTGATACAAGCACCTTGATCCTCAAACATAGGGTCTAAACCATAACTAATCTAACCTCAAAAAATATAACTAAATATATATGGAAAAAGTAATGTATCTCAAGAGATACTACTTCATTCAACCTCCTAGGATCCATAGAAGGAGCCCCAAATTACTAATAATGTCACACTCAGGACATTCCATTCACGGAGTTCATGACCCTCACCCAAACCTCCAATCTCCCAAGCCAACCCACTGGAGGATTTTGTACCCATATCTAAATTTTATCCTAATTTTATAATATCATGATTCATAACACTATCAATTCTACCTCTATGTGACAAAATAATACCCCAACAGTAGTCTACAATTTAAAACAGTCATAATTGACTCCTCCCAAGTCCAATTCTGACTCTAGGGTGTGAAAACATCCCAAACCCATAAAAATGGTACAAAAGAGATTATACATGATGTTTCTATTGTAGAACATAATGGGTACAACTATAAATCCTCATAGGCCTTTACTCCAACCCAACATGGTATTTAAAAACAAAATAAATGATTTGTATGTCAAGAACATGGTATGTACCCACATGTGGTACCTAATCATGTTCCCCACATGGCCTACACCTGTGTCACAGCCTATACATGTACTCGCACATGGCCTATCACCCCCATAGGGTCTAGACGTGTACCATATAGAACTCTGTCTCCAACTTCACAATACCAAATCCTTGTACTCGACTATGTACTATGTGGCACTTCATAGAGTGTACTCTAAACAACACATTATGTATATGTTCTCTTATCACCTTTTCTAAGGAGAAAAAACTCACGATATGTATTGTTCACACCACATTTTGTTTATTATGAATTTTTGAATGGGATATCTCATCAAACCACCAAAACACCATGTTTGTAATGTTTCTGTTTCAGGGGCCACCCAGAGGTTCCTCGTACCCATTTTGTCACATGGCCTCTAGTGCATTTCCCTAAATGCCAGAGGATGATGACTTCTAGGGAGGGGCTAAGGTGTGATAGTAGGGATACTATTCCATCATTGGAAGAGTAACATAGTGGAAGTAATAAATATAATAGTAGAGGAAGTAGTTAAATAAGAAAAAGGTAAACAGTAGAAGTAATAAACAACTCGAGCACACACATATATATGATGCATGATATATATGTATATGAAACCATCCAAACAAGTCGCAATGCTATAATACAATAATTAATCCAAGTATAAAAGAAAAAAGATAGATTTCTCCATAGTATTATAAGACTCAGCTTGGTCCCATTCTCCCCAGCTCCATAGAAATCATGTACCTGAATTAGTATGGCACTTTCCATTATCTAGACCTCTAAAAATGTAATCTCTATGGGCCAAAAAGCGTGACCCATACCTGGTGTGAGACAAATCCTAGTAGGAAAACACCCAAAGATTTGTGCCAAATAGTTAATGAATATATTTTGCAGTAAATGAACAAAATGAAGTTGTAAGTAAGGAAGAACACATAATAGAAATCCATCAAATTAAATTGCCTTCATTTTTATATGCCTAGTATGTGTCCAATAAAATGAAAGTAACCATTTATGAATTACACATAGCCTAACCACTCCAGTTCAACCAAACATACTCAAGAAACCCTCTGGGATGTACACACAGTCTGCCCCCTCTAGTTCAGCTTTATAAAAGACACTCTTAGAAAGAACTCACTGTCAATTCCCATTGTGGTCTTGTATGGGAATCTAATAGGCACTATGAGGAAGCACTCAACATCCAATTCCCCATGAGACATGTATTGAGGAAACTACAGATACTGTGAGGGAGCACAAATTCATCCCCCACATAGTATCACAATGTAATAGTAAAACATACACTCTGGAGAATCCCTCAATGTCCATTATCCATATGGTTTACTACACGAGGTTCTCACTGACATATGTAAGTCAGACATGCACAAATGATACATGGAATCCAAAGTAAACCTCAATAACTACTTGTATAAAAAATCTATAACATATCATACCATGTCCTTTAATCATCACTCCATCCTAACAATACTACTCATGGGAGGAAAATCAGCCTATTAGGAAATGTATACCAAACAGTCAAAATAAAAAAACCTGGGAAAAAGCTCCATAGCATGGAAAAATTAACCCTATTAATAAATTAACAACCGTTGCCCAAATAAAAAAGGCATAGATGGAAATATATGGCTAAAAATTATAAACATGCAATACCCATCTATTTGGTATTGTGGTGTTCTGCACATAAAATTCATAGAATATCTACAAAAAATCACAAACCAACTACCTTGGCGTGGTACAGACCATATACATGAAACTCATGCCTTGAATTTCTCTAGAACAATGTAGATCTAAAAAACACTTAAGATGTTAATCTATGGATATATTGTGGAAGAGGACAAATCAGAAGATGAATTTAAAGTTAAATATAAAAACACACTAATGTGATTCCAACACAAACGAAAATGGTCAATTCAGAGAAAAGATGATACGTCGGGGGCTTGGAGAAGATCTGCTTCCGTACATACACTCCTGGACGACATAAGATGGGGAGAAGTTGTACCGTCTGATAGACACAACCCCAGTCCTTTCATTAAATGTACATTTCATGTAATTTCTTTTATCGGCCTCCACTTTAGGTTGTATCCAGGTCACTACAAATGGTCATGTACTCGTCTATTACTTGGCCAATACACGTCCACCCGTGAAAAGAGTGTACACGGCGTGTAGTAAAAGTACACATTGTGTTCTCCTGAAATTTCACGAAACACATCTTTTTCTAAAAAATAACCATAAAAGTAAAACATACTTGAAAATAATATCCAGGTTCTTACAAACATTCCCCCTTAAAAAATTTTTTCCCTAAATTTCCTTAGCAAGGTGGTGTAGAAGAAAAATCCTCATTCAACACCATCCACTGCGATCGTACATCGACCTCCCTCCCCCAAGTCTCATTCTATACACACCCAAGCTACCATATCACTCTCACCTGAGGAACATATTGGCCACAGAGAATCGTCGAACTTCGATAAAAAATATAGATATGATTCTCCACAAAAGATGTGTCCACCTCTAACGTAACATCCCCACGTTAGAAAACATGAGATGACTTTGAGATGTAATTTCAAAGATGAGAAACATGGAAGACATCATCCTTAGCCAAATTCCACTGAGATAAATTCCACGGATAGGCCACTGGCCCAACTCTCTCAAACACCTCAAACTGCCTGATGTACCTCAGCAACAGATTACCATGTCTCCTAATCTTTCTATGTCCCGACCACAGTGTGTTATGTAGAAAAACCTGATCCCTAGCCTCGAACTCCATAGGTCATCTCCGACTATCAGCAAATGAATTAAGTCTTGACTTTTTAGTATCCATCCTTTTCCAAATCAACACTATCTACTCTATGGTCTCGTGGACAAGACAAGGTCCCAGCATTGCTGCCTCTCTAGCATATAGCCAGTATAAGGGTGATCATCATTGCCTACCATGAAAATCCCCATAAGGTGCCATCTAAATTATTGTTTGAAAAATATTATTGTAGGAAAACTCCATAAAATGTATGTGTCTCTCCCACAATCCACCAAAATCAACTATACATGCTCGAAGCATTTCCTCAAGAAACTGAATCGTATGCAATGATCAGCCATCTATATGAGGATGGTAAGCAATACCCAGAAGTACCTGTGTACCCAAATCCTTCTTTAATCCCTACCAGACCCAAGAATTCAAAAGTGTGTCTCTTTATGACACAATATTGTATGGAACCCAATGTAAACATACAATCTCTTAGAATTAAAACCTCCTGATATCATCAAAATTGAAGGTCTCATTGATCGACAATAAGTGAGAAACCTTCGTTATTCTATCAATAAAAACCCATTATCCATCATTCCCTCTATGTGGCCTTAGTAAACCTATTATGATGTCCATCGTGACATCATTCCATTTACACTCGGGAATAGGTAGCTGCGGAAAAATCCTTGCTAGTCGTTGAAGTTCTACCTTCACCTACTGACAGGTAGAACATCTCATGACAAACCCATCAACATCTCTCTTCATACCATGCCACCAATACAGCCAATGTAGATCACGATAAATCTTCGGGAGACCAAGAAGAACTTCCCAAACTAAGGAACGAATGTCTCTCATTAGCACCTCGCGTATGTATGTAGGTACAGACATACTTCTATGAAAACACAATATCTATTCCTCACCTACTACCCATCCAGGAATTGGGTCCTCTCCTAAAACACACTTCCATATGACCAAGCCTTCTAAATCTGATAGCTGCCTATTTCGAACACAATCAAGAATTTTAGAGGTAACAAATACATAAGATTGAAACGTCTGCCCTTGACTATCGTGAACCTCCAAATTAATCTCAGAGAATAGTTCCATAAGTTTCCACTCACTGCTGGCCTCCTGAACATCCTGTATCTATGTCATCCAACTCAACGTAGCAGCCACTATGTTTCCCTTCCCACGTGTGTAGTCAAACTAAATGTCAAATGATTAAAGCTACTCTACTAACCTTTGTAGTCTCAAATTCAGGTCATGCTGAGTGAGGATATTCTTGAGACTTTTTTGGTCACTAAAAGTCAAAAAATTCTCTCCCAACAGGTAGTGTCTCCAATTGTGTACAACATGAACAACTACAACCTAATCAAGATCCTGTGTGAGGTAATTTTCTCACATGTGTCCCCACCTATCGATAACCATACGCAATGAAACCTTCTCTATAAATAAGGACTGATCCCAACCTGATACCTGATGCATCACAGTAAACAATATAGCACTTCCCTGATTCTGGAAATACTAGTATCAGTGATGAAGTTAACCTCCCTTTCATCTCCTAAAAGGCTGACTCCCAAGAATCTGACCACATGTACTTCTCACCCTTCTTAGTCAGACCCTTCAGTGGTGCTTCTAAGAGTGACAAGTCCTATATTAAATGTATGTAGTTACCAATCATCCCTAAAAAACATTGTACCTTAATGAAATTCTTCAGATTGTACCAGAAAACTACTAGTCTAACATTATCTAGGTTGACTGATACTCCTCTATCTGAGATAACATGACCCAAGTAGTTATTTTGGTCCATCTAAAAGTGGCATTTTTAGAGCATATAATATATCTGATTCTCTTTTAGTGTACTCAAAATCATTTCAAGATGTTTGTCATAGACGGGTCGAGTGTGATAGTACACCAAGATTTTATCCACAAAGACCACGACAAAAGAATCCATGTATGGATGGAACACACAGTTCATCAGTTCCATGAAAACTTTTGGCAGGTTTGTGAGACCGAACGGCATAACCACATACTTGTATAGGCCATACATGATTCGAAAGTGTGTAAGAGGTATACCAAATGGTCTAATGCACAACATATGGTATCTGGACCTCATGTAAATCTTTGAGAACACTTGGGCTCCTCAATGATGATGAAAGAGATCATAAATCCATAGTAAGGGATATTAGTTCTTGACTGTCAAATGCTTCGACTTCTGATAATCCATACAAAATATGAGGTTACCGTCCACCTTTTTTGAAAACAGGACACATGAACCCCAAGTAGAAGTACTAGGTCAGATGAATCCCTTTCCCTATAACTACTCCAACTACTTATTGAGCTCCCTCAACTCTAGCATAGCCATCCTTTAAGGGGGAATAGACACCAATACCGCTCCTGGACCAAGCTCAATAGAAAAGTCCACCTCTCACTTTAGAGGAAAACAAGAATATTCAAATAGAAAGACATCCCTTAAATGATCCTCCACTGGAAGAAAATCTATTTATGAAGCCCCCTATTCATCCAGCTATATAAAAGAAGTCATGGTTCTAACTCCTCCTAACCCATGATGGATGGGTCCCACTCTGCTCACCTAGACTTCCCCTTCGCCTTTATGAAGAAACGATCCAACCTACTGTGACTTGAAAATCACCCTACAACGACAGCAATCGACAAAAACCTAGATGGGAACCAACTATTAAATTATAATTATGACATCATATCCATCATTTCCAAGTCATATATGTCCCAGAAGAAGTTACACCCACCATCCTCAAGATGTGACTCCATACACTAATGTAAACTAGCCATTCAAATTCACAATGGAGTGTATAGCATCAAGATATCATCATATAAAATGATACAGGGCCCAAAGCTCTCCACAATAGTAATAGATATAAAGCTATTGGAGGCCCCTATATTGAAAAGAAAATAAGCTAAAACTGAAAAATTATGATCGAACCAAGAACTGTAGAGGGTCCGGGATCTTGCACATGCAAGGTCTGCTCTTCGGCCAAAGTATAACAAGCACCGTGTCTCTGAGACCCTACCTGACCACTTTGAGCTAATCCACCATGTTTTCGCTGAAATCATGGTGACTGGATAACACAGAAGCAACCTCCACCACAGCCTGGATAGCTGGAAGAACTCTAGTTCTCTACCTGATGAGAAACTAGTGGTACTACTCTTGAACACAGAATCCTTGAAGAACCCATCTCAGCAACTGATGGTGAGAATAACTGACATAAACGCTGAGGATGACCCATCTTGTCTCATGATAGGCACAACACGAGCTCCCTTGGGTATTGTGGCCAGGTATGCCTGCACTTCTTTGACTCTTAGCACACCACCAGGCTATCTGAAGATTTCTCCTTCCAACTACGATTTCCATGCATAGACTCCCTACATCAATTCTTGCAGTCAGAATGAGGGATAGCAGCTACAGATATTGAACCACCATAGATCACCACTCCAAAATCGTTCATATTGTGCTCCTTGATCAGTGACTAGTTGACTATAGAAGTGATGGAAGTCAACAAAAAGTTGTTCACCTGAGATTAGTTGTCGTGCCTGAGACCATCCATAACCTACCTTGCTAGAAATAACTCTTCACCTACTAGAATTTCTATGAAGCGTTGTAACTCAGTGAAGTGAGAAGAATAATGTAGGACTGAGAGAGTACCACACTCCAGAATCATGAACTCCCAGTCTTGATCGGCCCTCATAGTCTCTGGGAAGATGTAATTGTAGATTTTATGCTAAAACTCATACCATGACATAACGCGCTGGCATCCCACCTGTGAGATCACGTCCCACGATCTCTTGGCGGAGTCGGGAAGCATATACGTAGAATGATTCACCCTCATCTATGTAGGTGTCTATAGATTCTAGATGATAGAATGCATGGATTATAACCATGACTCTATAGCATGAGGTCCTCCTTGCACTATGAATGTTGGAGGATGCTGCTTCTTGAAAACCCACATCAACTCTACCATAGAAGGGGAAGGATGCAGTAATCCATGGAAGGTCTGCATGAACCTCATAAAGCCGTCTGCAAAGTAGGCATCAGCACATGTCTCTATAATGATGGTTGGTGTCAATATTGGAACCACAAGAGGATCTACTGAAAGTACCTAACTAGACACATCAGGTGTCTGGTCACTACCATGTAACTTGTGGACAAACGGAGGCCATATCAGTGGCATGATTCTGCAAGGTCAAGTCCACACCATATATCAAGATTAACTGGGACTCAAACATAGAAGTGTAATAAGGGAACAAGCAAAAGAAAGAATTAAATTTTTTTAATACATGGATAAATGGCATGTATAATTCCTACACGGCATGTTCCCTTAAGCCTTCACATGGCTATGTACTTTTCCATCCCAAGTTGTGTAACTCCCCAAACACAAATTATGTTGGTCTCACACACAGTGTGTAATTGAATCCATATTCCATGCCCGAGTTCTTCTACATGGATAAATCACATGTTTCTCCTAGAACAATATGACATGGTGTGTTAGTGACAGACCCGATGTGTACTAGAAAAAATTAAACGACCCATGTTGTTCATCACACAACTGGTTACACAACTCACTCTACAAAACATGTTCTAGATTGACATAGTGTGTACTAGAAGGATTTCGACTTCCAATGTTTTTAGTCACACAGTTGAACAAACAGTTCACTATACATGACATTTTTATCCCAGATACAACATGTACAAGAAGGTTTCCACCATCATGTGTTGTTAGTTACACGGTCGGGTACAAGGGTTACACTACAAGGCATGTTCAAGCTTGATTAGGCTAGTATAACTTATGTTTTTATCCTTCTGTGTCGTTAGTCAGACAGTTGGACACATGGTATTCACAACATGTCATGTACATAAAAAATATGACAAGTTCGACCAATTATTTACCAACATCGTGTCTCTGCCCACATAGCCAGTGACACGGTTGGAGAATAAACAATGTTTACATACAGTACATGATGTGTACTAAAAAAATGTTCCGTCCAGAATAGAAAGACACATGGCATGTATTTATCATTACATTCCTTGAATTCCGGGTTCTTTAAGACATTAAGCCTCAAAAACTACTCCAAAACCCATAAAAACACTGAAACAAACATTAAAGTTCCAAATTTCGATCCGTGAGGTCCCATACTCCCCACAAATCAATGCTTGGAATCTTATACATGATAAAAATAAAATAATAGAGTAATGATCCACCAAATTCTGCTCCATGAAGGATGATAAATCCTCAAGAACCAACGTTTAGTGTCCATTAAAAGAAACCATACAGAAACCAATACATTCTCCAAATGCCGGTATTCTGTCAAGGAATCTATCATAATAGCATTAATATTTTTCACAACATCTTACACAATAACATGAAATCACTAATGCACCCTAAATTGAATGGCAAGAATGCCTAAGATCTGATCTCTAGAAATTTCCTATATGGTGCATGATATGGAATAACCTCATCTCATCAAGTTGAAATAGAAATAGAACCTCAATAACATCAATGATAACCGAAAAATATATGTGAATCACCCAATGGTAAAATCAAATAAACTTTAAAATTGCAAAACCCGAATAATGCCAATAAACGAGCTAAATTGTCTTTTTACCTATACTTGGGTAGCCACTCCTGGGCAAAACTTATTACCAAGTACCTATTCCTTCCTATCCCTAGATATAGGCTCCACATAGTATGTCATGAAGAAAATAATTCATCTGATACCACTTTATAACAACCCTATTTCGGGAGCTTCCCAGAGGTGACTCGTACCTAGTTTGTCACATGGCCTCATGCACATTTCCTCGAATGCTAGAGGCTACCGACTAGCAGCGGGGGTCTTTGGTGTGTTAGTGGAGAAACTATTCCCTAATTGGAAGAGCTACATAGTGGATGTAAAATAGATAGCAGTAGCGGTAGCAGTAAAACATGAAATAGGTAAACAACAGAAGTAATAAACAACTGGAGCAAAAAAATATATATGATGGATTATACATATGTCTAGGAAAGAATCCAAACACATCATAACGTTGGAATAAAATAGTAAACCCATGTAAAAAAGTAAATAGATAAACTGGTCCACAACATCGCAATCCTCAGCTTTGTCCCATGCTCTTGATCTCCACATCATTCAAGTACCTAATGTAGAAGGGCACTTTCTCTTATATTGACGTGCAGCAATATAATTTGTTTGGGCCTAAAAACAAGACCCATATAGAGTGCGAGATGAATCCCATTAGGCAACCACCCAAATATCTATGCTTGATAGTCATTGAATATATATGACATGAAATAAACAAAATGAAGGAGTAAGTAAGTATGTACACATAGTAATAATCCTATAAATTTAATTGCATTCATTTTTATATACCTTGTAAGAACCTAATAAAAAGAATGTAACCCTATGAGAATTACTCACAACCTAACCCCTATGGATCAAAAAATAAAAGAAACCCTCTAGGAAATACACACAGTCTATCCTCTCCATTTCATCTTTGCAAAGACACTCTGAGGAAGCAATCACCGTCAATTCCCATGTGGTCTCGTCTCGGTAACTAATAGGCACTCTGATAAAGCACTCAACATCCAATTCACCCTATGGAAAATATCATGGAATCAAAAAACACTCCGAGGGAGAAAAAATTCCATCCCCCTATGGTTCAACAATGTTACAGTAAAACAGACACTCTGGAGAAGCCCTCAACGACCATTATCTCTATGGTCTACTACACCAGGTTATCATGGCACTGTGTATGTCAGTCATGCAAAAATGATACATGGAATCCAAATAAAACCTCATGAACTACTTAGCTAAACAATCTAAAATATATCATATCATATCAGATAAAAATCACTCCACCCTAACAATACTAGGAATAGGCAAAGCATCCTCGTAGGCAAGCTGAACCAAACGGTCAAAATAAGAAAACATGGGGAAAACCTCAATAACATGGAAAAAATTACCCTAATCATAAACAAAAAAGCACTATTTAAACAAATAAGGATTATAAGAAAAAACAAAGCTAAAAACCATAAACACGCAATACCTCGTTCTTGTGTATTAGGCAATGTTGTGCATAAAATTCAAATAATATACAGAGAAAGGCACAAACAACCATCCTTGGCATTGTGTGGGCGATATACATGAACCTCACACCTTGAATCACCCTATAACACTATAGATATAAAAAACGCTAAAGACTATCAATTGAGGATATCTTGTGGAATAGGAGAAATAATGAGATGAAGTTCAAGAAGAAAAGAGAACACACTGATGCACTTCTAACACAATCGAAGGTTGTCGATTTGGAGAATGAACGATGAGTCAGGGGCTTAGGGAAGATCAGTGGATATATGAACACTCCTAGATGAGATAGGTCATGAAGATTTGAATTATGTCATTCAGACACAACCCTAGTCTGTTAAATGAAAATGAATTAAAGTACACATCATGTTATCTAAAAGAACATTGTGTGTACATTCCTTTTCCAGCCTCAGCTTTAGATGGTCTTCAGGTCTCCACACACAGCCA
Source organism: Viscum album (assembly GCA_963277665.1). Taxonomy (NCBI): domain Eukaryota; kingdom Viridiplantae; phylum Streptophyta; class Magnoliopsida; order Santalales; family Viscaceae; genus Viscum; species Viscum album. The sequence continues at coordinate 1,305,085,593 of OY728141.1, forward strand.
TGTAATTGTCCATTACCCGGCCAGTACACGGTCACCTATGGCAACTAAGTACACGATGTGTACTTAATGGACAAGGCGTGTACTAATGAAATTTCTAGAAACCCCACTTTTTCTAAAAGAACTATAAAATTAAAACATAACTTAAATGAAGATCCAGGTTTAGAAAATTTTTTCCCCACATAAGTACATATCATGTCCTATGGAGTACTTAGAAATCAAAATAGGGATTTAATAAATGAAGGAACTAATATATGGTGATTAGGGAATAAAAAAATATAATTTCCTACTTCTTAGAAAAAATGTTGTATCTTAGTATAAAAATCTACTCTCGTAACCTAATGTTCTAAAATCAGGTCACAATCTATTCTATGGATGAGGTTCGATGGAACCTCCATCTCCTTCCCCTCATGGTTTGGTTGTTATGAATGAGGGAGCCTCCCTATCCTCTCCTAGCATGCATATTAATCTAAATTGTGATATGTGAGATATGTTATATTAATTGTCATAATTAATTAATTAATTAGATAAATAATTTCCCATTTAAAAATGTTCATAAGTCCCAAAATGTGATGCAATGTTAAATACCACCTAGTAAAAACCACAATTCCATACTCATCCATAGAGATAATATCTTAATTTGATTCTCCATTAAGATGATATAGTCACCCCAAACCACTAGATTAATATAAAATTAATTAATTAAATATTAATTATTATACTAAAACTAGAACTGCTCAGAATCACACCAAAATACTATCCTAGGGTAGACACCATACACCATGACCAATGGAGTGGTCAAAAAAATTATTATAGAATATATTTTAGGGGAGTGATCAATTTTTACCACATGAGAACCCAATAACAAGAATTTAAATTTCTCCACAAAATTGAAAATCCAAAAAACTCAGGTCTCTACACTGATTCCTCAATGTTTGATATACCATGCACTAATTACATCGAAATCCTTATATACATCCTAACATGAAATACAATATCTCAACTCATAGGAATCATTAATACAAATAATTAAAACCTAATCACATATGTTTCTACCACATAATAATTATATTATAGTATGGAATTATAAATTTTATTGATATCAACCTCATGCCCTCCTCCAACCATTCATGACCATACATAATAACATGACCACATTGTATCTATTCCTATTTTTGCATGTACTACTTCAAATGGATGATCATGTAAGAGGTGTTATGAATCTATGCACCCTCATAAACATGTTTGTGGGGTAAAATAACATGAACCTAAAACCATTGGGAACTAGAAATTTTATTCAACTAACTATAATTTCATATATAAATTATAAAAAAGGAATTATTATAATGTCACTCAGAGAGCGTAGATTTTGTTGAATAAAATTTCATTATAATAATTCATATGTCCCAAAAAATTATCACTAGTACCAATCATCATCCATCATTACAACTACAACACAACTTAGCATATATCATATAAATCATCCAACTAACCAACTAGTACATCCTAGTAAAACATTAATGTTACATAATCATGTTTTTTGTTATATTTATAAATCAAGTTATTTTTTAAATAATTTCACTTATTTATTTAAAAAAACAAATAATAAAAAATATTTTATATTATTTTCCATTCCATTCTATTCATCCAAATTTAAATCATTATAAGATTTAATTGAAATCCAATGAAAAGAATATTCTAATGAAATAAATTTTTCCACGATTATATATTTAATACAATCCCATTCTACAAATCATAACTAACTAGTATATATATCATTATTATTTCATTGAAACTAATAATATACTATAATATCAAATATTAAGATATATATAAAAATGAGCCATCAAATATCATATTTGTATTTAAAATGATTCAAAAAAACCATTTTTTTCCATCACCATAAATTATTAAATCAACTAAGGTGATTCCAACATTCAGAAAAAACCACTACATTATATTTTTTTACTAATATTTTTTAATATCAAGGAGGATCACATAATTTGATAAATATAAATTCATTATTCAATTTGGGGGTGGGGATTAAGTTTCATGGAATATATGTTTCATACCTCTTTACCATTGATTCTATTTGGTATTTATCAGGAAATTATTTATTTGAAATTAATTATTTCCTTTATAAATTTCATATACATAGAAATTTAACATGATATAAAAATATAATATATTTATAACACTACCTCTATTTCTTTTCATCCTTTATTTTATTTTTTATTTTTCATGTGAATTCATAGGTTGTCACCCAAAGAACCTATGAATGATAATATCATAATTTGAACAAAATTAAAAGACTAGGTCACGAGTACCCTACCTTGATTCAAGAATGATGAAATAATCACCATTCATGTTGAAAATTAATTAGCATGAAACACCAAAAAACCAAAGGAATAATAGTCGAATCCAATAGACAACAAATACTAAAATGGTCCTACTCAAAAAATTTCATAATATAGTCGAACATCATGAAAAAACAACATATCTATAAATAAAATGAGAAGGTAAATGAGGAGAATAGAATATGGGATATTACAATAATCAAATTCCTCGATTTAGTAATAAATGATGTTTCATATTTTGAGAACGTAGCTACTGTTTGATGATAGGTAAAGGGGTATGTGAGGGATCAATTGAAGTAGACAAAAAAGTAAAAATGTGGTAACAGACAATGTATTTAGAGAGGAAGTTATAAAATATAAAACATTGACTTATTAACCTATATTACAACCATGATGCATCTTGACAAGGGTAGACCTTATTTTAATGGTGTTTGAATATCCATAGTTTCGAGATTCTATGAACCTCCTCTAACTATTTTTCCTAGACTTACACAATGTATAATGGAGAGGTTCATGATATTTAGACCCGATGAAAAATGCCATGAACAGCCACCATGATATATGAGAATGTCCCTCTCTTTTAATACTGACCACACATGCTATTTTTAAATGGAATCTCATGTTATTTTCATCTCACCATAACAATGAGAATGGCATAGTGGAACCTATCTCTTCATTTACCCCACTTCAAATGCTTGGTCTTAATATTTAGATGAATTCCTATATGAAAGCAACCATTGAATTTTAAAAATTCATATTCCACATAAACATACTCAACAAGAATCATGCCTAGAGAAAAATTCATTTTCTATTCCTTCCTTCTTGGGTGTTTCAGCAAGATTGTATCACATAGGTGGACCCCAAATGTGAAATTCTAACCAGTATTAAAATTTCACATCATGTAGTTCTCCAACCATCAAATAGTTGAGCTCCATGACCTAGTTTAAAATATTCTAAGATCACAATGGCCAACTCCTAATCCACCACTACACTATTCTATCCCCCATACATTGAATATAAAATATTGTACCATAATAGGGTTGAAAAATCCGTATAGCCTTTAGAATTCCTCACAACATACTCATGATATATAAACCCCCCCCATGGGAAGGAAAAAAGTTAATTATAAAGGTATTTGGTCAATTAAATCACATAACTATCAATAAATTCATATCCATAATCGTTGTTAAAAAACAATTGAAGTAAGTAAATTTGGTGATGAATCGACACCACATTTGTTATGTTTTCAAGATATTTATAGAAAAAAACATATAACATATAATTACTCATGATCATATAATTAGTATATAGGATAAAGACACTTGGGGATGATTCCTATTATAAAATTACAACCTTATAAATTAAATCCAAAAATAATGGAACAAAAATAATCCTATAATGTAGTCATAAAATAATTTTAAATAACTAAATCCTCTAAAATTTGATCTATAAATGAAAAAATAGAAGGATAAAACATAAAAATACACATGACATTGAGAACACAGTTGAAATTCACTATCCATCACATTTTTCTTTAAACATTCAAAAATCAAAATAACATAAACCAATAATACAACTAATATATGCAACACATTCTCCCGAAAATCCAAGATATCACCTAGTAAATAAATAAACATCAAATAATCTTGTATATATATAACCATTCCCAATCAATAACACAGGAGTCATCATGATCAAACTAGTGGTGCTCCAACATGTGGGAGACATAGTTGATCTGGCTCATCTATATGGGAAATTCTAAAAAGTAAAAAATACATCTAACACATTCCAATACCGTGAGATGTATAGATAACATGGTGTATAATAAACACCCATATTGAAACCAACATAGAACATTTCATGGAGAAAAATAAAAATATTGATTGATCCAAAACCAATAACTCTAGTGTTTTATCCTCTAACTTGTAAGAGACTTTTGATGGACAAGTGATAACATGATTCACTCTTAGAAAACCTTGAAAATGTCATAAATAATTTAAATTGTATATTCTTAAAGGTATCTCTATCCAAAATATCTTTCAATAACTACAGGGTTCTGAATGTCTTCCCTAGAAAATAATCAAAAGGATTCACCAAAATTGAAGAGTGTTAGTTGTTGTTGTTGTTGTCTGAAAATTCCAAAATGATAATTCTTTCATAATGGATAAACCAAAACTATAGTATTGAACCAAAATATATATTCTAAGGTATAAATAGGAATCCAATAAATGTTTAAAACAACTCCAAACATAATCACTAAAATAGGATAACTGTTAGTATTGATGGAACTCAATACCCCAATGATATGACACATAACATCTATAAAAGAATTGTTAAATAAAATTGGTCAACTCATTACGTAATCTTTATGAAATTTGTTTATTTCATCCATAAAATAAATTATGATTGAAAAAAACATATAAACATAGGATAATGAAAACCCACTGATGAAATCAATTGATATGGGATCCTATTTCCACAAGGTGGTATCCAATGGCTGTAATAAGCCTCATATAACATCATATTATTCCTTAACTAGGTATCATATTTGGAATCATTCTATAATAATTACTACTGAACATATAATCTTATACCACCAAACCATCATCCTCACATAATGTTTGATCATACAATCACCAAGATGCACTAATAAATTTTATAAATTGAACATAAAGAGGATTTTATATCATATCATATATAAAAATAAAAATATACAAGAGAAAAACATGTAATGACTTCAATCTTCTATACAATAATTCATTTTGTAATTGTGAGTAACATTGTTTTGTATTATATCCTCCTTTTATTCTCCGGATTGTGACTCATCCACCGATCATAATAATTATTAATATACTAGAAACTGATATAGCCATCCTCAATTGTTTGCATCCTATACAATAAGGTGAAAGGTGGTTATCTCCCCCATTAAAATTCAGATATTAGCATACTTTTAAAAAATACTCCATGAAACATTAATGTTAATGCATGAAACCCCACATTTCCTATTCTAGATCTATAAGATATATGAATTTAGCAGTCATGAAAAAACTAGATCATCACCCACTGATATTGATTCATCTGTCACTAAGGGGATACGTATTTAAAACACTTTTTTCTATGAAAAAAAATGATCACCCTAATTTAGTAATTTTACCACATCATCAGGGTGAAATACAGTTTTAAATATCCATGGAATTGGTGGAATATTTGCTGTGATGAGAATGTAATTTCTAAGGCCCATTGAAGATGGATACCCTATATTGAATAAGAATTCATCACAATATTAGATAGAAATTTCTGGAAACGAAATCTATCATTATCCCTTGCTCTATCCATATTAATATGGGATCACATATCATATAGTACTTTAGGTTTTCAAAATTTTCTTCACATAGATTAGTCTGTTTAAAGGCATATTCATTCCTAGTTAAGGAAATCAATTAGTATACGACATAAGATAAGTGATATATAAACAATATAAAATATATCTTCAAAATTAGGAAGATATATACATGATCCACCTTCATGGTTTATCACCCTGAAATTTGCTTCATCCTTTAATGGATGCCCCATCACACCTCATTTGGACACTGCATGTTCAGAGAGGTTTATCTCGTGGATCCAAATTATTCACATAGATATAATCACATTGATTAGTGGTGTTATATAGTCTTAAGATATCTCATTGGATCTCCCAAAACTCTTATTCTAATTTCGTGAATATTAGAATCTTTTTGGAGAGAAAGACCACAAACATCTATAAGAATTCACTATGCACAGAGTTCCATAGTCCTTTTAATTAAATCGGTGTGTTCAAGACTAATTGTGACATGACTATGAAATAAAATCTCTTATTTGTTAAAAATATATATTTTTTCATGATGCACTCCCCCTTCATCCAAATTAGTTGATACAACGACTGTAATTAGATCTTCAAAACCAACTAGATAACCTCAAAAAATAGAACAATTTTCCTCTTTGGAGAAGGGGATAGTGAGATCTAATCATCCTCTAGTTTGATCATAGATAATATACATATAGGATCAATCCTCCTCCTACCATTATAGAAAATTACATAAGAGCACCACTTGAGATATATTTCTCCACATAAATCCTATCATCATTAACTCATTTATATAGATCTTCAATTCCCATAGATCATATGGAATCATCTAATATAGTACAATCAAAATTAGTGTGTCACCCATTTGTATTGGTATTACATAGATTATGTCAGATAAAATTGGTAGGGTTACTACATCCTTAGCTAAAACACTCTATTAAACCTTAATTAGTTTATATAACTCCAACGTTTGATTTATCACCATTTATATGGTCCAAAATAATAGATATAATAATTTTGAACATAAAAACCTATAACCCATTGTATTATAGTGGTAAATAGAAGACACCACAAAATTCCCCTATACAAAATAGTATAAAATTCTCTCACAAAAGGAATCTATAAAAGTCTAAATGTTGAAAAAATAGTCTCTTTTGAGGATAAAATCATATGCTTCCATTTTTTGTTGGATGAAATTAGGAAATGATTGATAGTATCATATCATCATTCTATAACCCTTTGAAACACTATATAATTGGAACTAACTGAAATATATTGTAGTCAACTCCTTCAGAAATAGAATCACCAAAAAAAAATTTCCCATAAGATGTACGTGGTTTGTTAGATTAAGGACTATGATTCCTAAAAATCATTTAATTCATAACCCAATATATATGAAATTAAAATCATACATAAAATAATCTATATACCCTATTACATTGGAAATATTATGGTTTAGAAATAAATTTTGATTTCCTTGGACTCTGTGGTCCTATTGGAATCCATCCTCATAACCATTCCCTTATATTGATCCATAGATGATGGTTAATTCAAAGTAATAAACACAAAAAATCTCCATCACCGCCCTAAAGAAGAAAATATTGTTGTCGGAGCTATTGAAAATAATATGTTTCCATGTCTTCTGTAATGGAATTTGAGGATGTAACATCTAAGGTGGATACAAAAGTTGACTATCTATACCAAAATGACCCCCATGTTTTATAGGTTCTATATCTACTTATGGACATAGATTTCATAGTATAAAACATATGAGGCTCATGGTAAATTCTTATGAATATTTTTCACCAGAAAAATCCTGATTTTGTATAGATGGATTGACTCCCTAATATTTGTAACATCAATTATATAAAAATACAAGAACCTTAAAATATAATTATTCCTCTCAAAAAAAATATTTTACCTCCATGATAATGAAACTTATAAATATATTTATCTCTTTTACATATATCTATATATATTGGTAACATAAATGGAGTTATCGAATATAATATTTTAGCAATAATGCCTCATATATAAATATTTATCAATATTAGTCATCATGAATGAGGAAATATGGGTAATTAACACTTAAACAAAATCCCCCATTGTCCCACTAAATGATTGTACTATTGTTGAGAGAGAATCTCTTTTCTCTTTAATATCATTATAATATTGAACTCAAAATGTAACTTCATATATAAATTTTTCCACATGATATACAATTCTTTCATTTTGATGAGATATAACATCCACCATCAAATGGGTACTTGGTCCGTCAATATAGGCACTAGAGGAACATAAGACTAAACTTGAGAACAATTCATACTAAATGTGATTTGCAATAATCAATATATCAATTCATATCCTAATAAATATTTATCCACTAACACATAGAAATCCATTAACTGTAGAATGTATACAATGTTTTATGCCCCTTATAATTTTTTGTGGTTGGGAGTGCCTCTACATGAAAATGAGATTATTATATCAAACCACACCAACCTATACCATGAATCGATCCTGACTAACATTAATCTCTATAAGAACATAAAAAATTATTTCTGACTCAATGGAGTTTAGTTAATTAAATTTATTTATTTATATTTGAGTTATTTTTCCAATAGTCACCCATTGTCAAATACAACTATAACAACAAAAGATTCATTTTCCACTCCTATATATCTACCTGATAAGTAACATCACATCACAATTTATGTTTGGTAGTCATGTGGATATTTCATTTGATCATAAGGATCCCATAAACTAATTGAATTGGACAATTCACCATGCATACACCACATACTATGAACAATTTTTTCAATTATATATAAAAACTTGTAGTCCTTTGTAGTTTATATTTCTCTATCACCATATAATATCTCAAACATCACCTCACATAACAATATGTTATAACCACTCCACCATACACTAGAACTCCACCGGAGTGAATTTAAAGAGGGAGTGGCCCCCAAATCCCACCAATAGAAATCAATATGTCTTTGAATATCACAAAGGGTATGAAATAGAAAACGGGAAGAATAACATCAATATAAAATGTTAAAGAAAATAGATGATATGGGAACCAATAATCAATGAATAATAATAGAAAAAGAAACAATATAATATACCAGAATAATCTAATAAATCTTTAATTGAAATTAATGGTATATTTAGTCAAATTAACTACTATTAGTATCCTAGTAAGTAAAACAAAAAGTATCTCTCTGTTCCTTTCTAGTGTTGTCTAGTGTTCTCCCTAAATCAATCATGGTTTAAAAAATAAATATATATGTAAATATATGTGTGTGTATGTATATATATATTATTGTGACTGTAACATGTTTACTAGATAGTATCATATTGAGGAGACTTCATGAAATTCTTATAAGAGAATAGTAATGTTATATTCAAAAGGGACTATAAAAACAATAACCAACAAGGTCAATTACCAATTTGAGGAGTCCATATGTACCACAAACCATGTATCCTAAAAAATGTGAGTATATAATATGACGATAATATAATAATTTGAGTGGTAAAATAGTTACCAACTATTTTCCTACTATAATGACCCAACATCTATATAAAGTTTCTCATATTCCTTCTATATGTTTAGCCTTCTCATAATAGGATATCCTTAATCTCAACCAATTTCAATTATCCCAAAAAATTGTAACTACCTAATCACATTATTATCTATCACTAATATTTCCATTATAATAGTCAATCGTGAACATGAATGACATTGACCATATTCCATACGGTCACAATTCACAATCACCATTAACTTACATCACCACTATTTATTTTGACTAAAGTATGCACTGTTAATATTGATGTAAGAGTTTGGGAGACTATTTTTACAATTATGGAACTTTTAGAAAATAGATATTGTGGAAAAACATGAAACCCAGTTTTTTTTATCAATAATGTTATCTGATTCTTATTTGGTGTGAATATAAATACATTGAAAAATAAAGAATAAACAGTCAAACACAAATACCATCAATGTGGTGAATATAAATAGCCCCATATTAAATAATTTCTTCCACTTGTTTATCACAGATAAATTTCAACAACAATAACTCTTTATAAAATACTAGCATTCATAAACCAAAAGAAACATCCAAATAATTGACCACTTCTTCCCACCTAAACAATTCAACATATTATTATAGATGTATATTTTATTTTTTCGTCATAATTTTTATATAAGTCATTTTTGATATTTGATGAATAAAACTCTAATGATAAAACCCATGTCAAATATTCTACATTCATTCCATTTCATTCCTCAACATTTTAATAATAATATTTTTTCATTAAAAACTAACCAATGAATTTTTCTAAGAACATTCCATTTCTGATATTTAAATATTCCACAAAACCCCATACCATTAGGAGTAACTATCCAATCATAATAAATTAATTATATCATTGAAACCATCCCGCCTCCTCATCAATTTAACAAAACAATTTCGACTATATAATAAGAATCATTCAAATTTATATAAATATAAAATACCTTAAAAAACACTAACCATATTCACATATATGTTTTTTAAACTTCCATTTAATTACTAAATTAAATTATTAATAAATTATTGTGGGGGGTGTTCCAACTTTCAAATAAAATAATAATACATTATTTTATAACAAAAAAGTCACAATAAAATGAGGGATACCATCTCCCAAGATATGAAACAAGTCTCTAATTTTATTGTGTATTTAGTAATCACTGAGTAAACGGTTTACACCTCCTCACATCCAATGGATCAAAGGCCTTTATTTTTTTTTATTTTGATAATCCACCATTCAAGGGGTGAGTTTGAAACCTAACAAGGCCCGTAGGTGTAAGTATTATATGGCCCGTAAGTCTCATTGCCCGTAGGCTTCAAACATTACATACAACCGAGACTAACAACATGGAACTACTCTTCCCCAGCATCTTTATGGTCAAATCCTCTCTCCACCTCCGTATGGTTGTTCGACTTGGAATTCCCATGCATGCACAGGATAGTCCTGATGGCAGGTGCCATACCCTCTCATATTCTATAATATTTATTTTTCCTATCCATTACAGAATATAGAACCTCAATAAACAACTGATATAAAAAAGGAATATATAAATAAGCTCGGAAGAACACAATCACATTCTATTTTCTTTTTTCCCATAATTCAAAACCTTATATGAATTTATACAAATATCACATATTAGAAATAGTATGATAATCTCACAATTTGAACAAATAAAGATGAACAAATCATCAATACAAAACTTAATACATTCTTAAAGGGACCTTTAAAATTTAATATCAAAAGAATAATTCTTGAAAAACTATAAAATTTTAAATAGAACACAATAGAACATTTCACAACAAGTACATATCATGAAATGAATGATCTTCATCATAAATCAATTAAACTTCTCCAACAAGAATGTATAAAAGAATAATTCACAAAGGAAAAGGAGTACAATAGATGAAGAGAGAGATAGAGAGTATATTGACATATGATTTCAATCATGTTATCCATAGTGTTTTTCTTACGAATAATATTTTGGTGAGTGGTGAGAGGAAAATTTTATACTATGTCTCGAAGGAAGAAAAATTTAAATTGATAGAATGGATAGTTGAATATTTATTTATAGAATTTTTTTTCATAAATAACATATTATGGTGTAGTGAATGTTAATATTCCAATCATCCCCAAAATAAATTAGTGTTAAATTTTTTGGGGGAATTTAATCATCATAGATAAAATATATTCATAATGAAATTGACATTAATTTTACACTCCCCATGCCCCGCACTATGGAATGGTTCTTTATGATTACACCTTAAGGAAACTACAACATTCATCTCCCATGACATAGGTCAATTTTCTATTCTATTTTATCCTCCCCCTCGTGCCACTTGGGTGTGCCTAAATATTCTGTTTTCACCTCACAATGTTGAATACCATAAAATCGTGGCAACCATATCCAAATTTCCTCACCCATACGTAATCACCCTCACCATTTTATCACAAGCTAAAATTTCCAACTCCAAATGAATTTATGGTATCATTGATTCATATATTGAAATTATGTATGCATGATTCCAAATTTAATGAGGACGGTGACCCCCCATTTTCTAATTGAGAGAAATTAACAGTTACCTCATTTTAATTTGGTTTTCTACACCCTCCTACAATTTATTTTTATAAATCCTGTTTCAGCCAGGGGACACTCCATTTGAAATTAAAAACACTAAGATTGTTTCACTGACCTTGGTATCAAAAAATGCAGGAGATAAATGGTTTGTCATCAAAACTTCCATCCCAAAATTACAAACTCCCTAGGAATTTCTACATTATACCATCCTCCATGCCCATAACCCTGGAACATAGGACCTCAAGAGGGACAAATATCTCTATCCTTTAGAAAACAATGTAAATCCCTCAAAACATATCAAATCAGATAGGTAAATATAAATGGAGGGATCTAGATATTTGATACATAATATTTCACCATATTATTTATAATAAAATGAATATAAATGGAAATGAATAATGTAATATTTTTACCATTTATTAGGTTGATACTGAACATTAATTATCATTATCAATCCATGGAACACCAATTTTTAGATTATTGTTTATGAAAAAATATACACCAAATTTTTTATAAATTTTTCTAACTTCAGATTTTCATTTTACACATTATCATTAGTGATTTAAATATTTATATTGTTATCTATAAACCTAAAAAATGACATGTTTTTTATATAAAACATTTATTCATGCTTGGGATAGCTCAAATAATAAATATAGTAAACATTCCATTTGACATCAAATTACTTATAATAACATTAGAGTCTATATTTTATATTTTCGTTTATGAAATACTATTTACGGATATGAAAATTAATTTGGTAGAAACATATTGGATAAAACTCTAGGTAATTCAATCACATCAAAGAGCCATATGTTATTGATTGTTAAAAAAAATGATTCAAAAATATAGATATGGATTTGAAATCATGTTATGATCAAGGAAGAAAAAATTATGATAATAACTAATTATTTAGGGCTATTTTTAATATTATATTATAATTTTTATTTTCAAAGAGGTGTGATCAATAACAATTTTGGATTTAGGGAAAAATATAAACAATAAATATATTCAATTTTGGTAAAAATCATAGTACTGTTACCATAAAACCCCCACTATAAATCCCTCCTAGTAGGATAATAAGGACATGAGTAACCCAATGATGAAAAATAAAAGTGTCTATGAGTTGGTGAATAGAGAAAATGTTATGAATAATACTTATAGCATAAGTTTCCTTCATAATATCAACAATAACAAGAAACAATTAAATCGATTACTATGATGTTTCATTAATTAAATAAATAAGGTATCACAACTCAAAAAACACACATATCAATATTTTGATAAGTAAAAATAATTACTATAGAATCAATGAAAATAATTTAAGAATAAAAATAATCCTCTAACACCACTCGAGAAACATTAATAGTAACTCCCATATCTGTTAAAATATATAAAAAATAACATATCACAATTTAGATGTGTGAGGACATGAGATTTTTTAGTAGGATTATTCTTATAAACAAATCATCAGCAATGTGAAATAGATATGGATGGGAATGAAAGTGTGAAAAAATTAAAAAATAACAACATACATAAACTCGTGAAAATGTAACAACCAAACTCTACATTCCTTGTAATATAATAAATTTATATTATTTCTAATAGTATCACAGAAAACATTTCACTATAATGATTTAAATCCCATTTAAATATCTAATAATCTATAAATGTTGTAAACATCATAAAATAGGTGATATCACAAAATAATACTATCAGATATTAGATGTTCTATTTTACCAATAGGTGGTAGTAAGCCTATAAGAATACCTCTCTCTCAATATATACTATCAATGCTGGGTAAATTAAATATTAAAAACAAAAAAAAAATAGTCACATCCCTTTAAATCAATATCCAACATATACACCTCCCATTCACAGAAAAAAATTCTAAGACCCCATCTATAAGGTAAAATAATGGTGTAAAACATTTTTAACCCATCCCCTATTAGTGTACATAACCCTATTATAAATTATCATAGTCGCATTCTTGTAAACATATTAGGGTATCATTATGTTTATGGTCTTCAATATAATTCATTACAGTTTCAATGATTCACCACTTCCATTTATCAAAATCAACGAAACATAATAAAGTTAAATTGTTTATCAAGTACTATATCATTAAAACAATACATCATGTATTTTTAAACCTAAGAATTGTCATTATAACACATTCATATAAAACATAGTCCATACCATCCAATAATATTTTTTATATTTTTTATTTTCCCACCTCTTATATACCTATATCAATTTTCACAATAATGAATTTAAAAATATCAACCCCTACTTGCAAACATCATTTTAAAAAAATTATATCATTAATAACATAAGAAAAACTATTGGACTTGAAATATGTGAAATTAATAAATTCATGTTAACCATATAATTTCAAATCAAACAATTACCAAACACTACAATCATTATCATCATTATTCACAATTTTACACATATTTAATGGAAAAGCATTGATCTAAAATTAAAAATCATTCATCCCAACCATTGCACATTCATTAAAGATTTAAAATTTTTAGTTAATTTTCCTTATACAAATTAATTTTTCACATAACTATATTCATGTATAACATCTGTTGTTTCCATTTTATTTCCCTTTTCACCAAATAATAATTTTTTATTTAGTTATGCATTAATTATGTTCCAAAATATCATTAAATACAAACAATTTTCAATAAAATCCATTTTATGTGTGACCTAACAAAATACGCCATTGTCACTCTGCTAAGAAACCCATGAAAACTAGAAATTATTTTTTATATCCTTAAAATAAACAGTATAAAAATAATGTTTTAATAGATATATTTGTTGTTACTCATCCTAGTATCCCATTTCCAATTCTAATTCCAATCACCATTTCAATACAATAAACATGATTGTCGATTATTATGATAGAAAACCTAAAAAACACACTAAAATGGTCATAAAAAATCTATATCAATCTATCTAAACCTCGATAACCACCCTCATAGAAATAACCGTCCTTTAAAAAGGTTCCATAATGTTTATTTGATCAATATAAAAATTCTTTCTTGAATTTAAATGTTTAAAATTTTCCTTTCCCATTACCATATCAGAATAATTACTCATTTATAAAGATTACATGGTTTATAAAAAATAATTATTTATATAAAACACAAAATAAAAAATGTCATTAAACACAAAACAAGAATAAAAACTAAATCGAATAATTTATACCCTCACTTTTTCAATTCTAAATTATCCATATCCATTTTTAACGTTTAGTTCATTCACCCCTCCAATTAAATTACTCTATGCTTTGTATTAATCACAAATAAACAAACAATTATGTATTGTTAGAAAAAATGTATATAGATAATAAGAGATGAAAAATATGACAATCCAAAGTTACCCAATAAATTCAGAATTCAAAAATATAAAAACATGATAATAATTTATTTTTTTACTACATCATTAGTAAAAAAATTGTAGAACATGACTGATAAACATTTGAGAACAGCAAAGGGAAACACTAATGAACCCATAAAAAATGACCATTATCTAAAAAATTACACAACATCACCAATAAAATCACTTCCCCAACTAAAAACTCTTCAAATCATTAATAGTGATAAATAAAAAAGGATTATAGGAGAAACTCTTATTAGATAAAAGAACCATTGTCTCATAATCTATAGATCTTGTGATTACATTAATTGATTGATGATATCAAAATATCCCCAAGTAATCACCCATGGATTATGTGTAATGCAGATATTTATTAGATTTAATTAGGTATAAAAACATAATAATGATTCTTTAAATTCACATAGTCACAAAATTATAATTAATAGACATTCCATTATAAGGAAATCCCCAACCACACTATGTAAATCATGCAAAATTTCTCCCAGATATCATGACTATTTAATTAATTGGCCATCCAAAACATTCATAATTTTAATGGGAGGCCAAAAAATGATAAGTATTGATGAAACATGACCCTATAATTAATATAAATCTATGTAAATGGATAAAATTGAACCACAATAAGATAAATTATCCATAGCGCATTGACACCCATAAAAAAGGTGTCATTGAAATTGGGTATGAGGAATTTCTCCAAGGTGTCTATTGTTATACCATAACATTTATTCATTTTATATATAAATAACCTTAAATGTTCCCTATATGTTATGATAAAAAGACTCACTCTATGAAGTAATCATACATATAAATATAAAATTCATAGATAATTGTCTTGATATTGAAAAAAAACAATATAATCCCCATACTAAATATATCAAGGCCATTATTGAGATGACCACACATACACCGAACATCCTAACTAGAGATTACATGATCTATAACTATAAATAAATTCAACATAGACTCATGACTCATACCGACATTATCAGAAAACCATGTAGCCTATAACACATAGATTAATTCAGATATATACATTATAACAAGCCTTTCTCAGTTGATGTCTCGTCTAAATAAACACATCCCCTCCTATAGCCATTTCCCAAAACCTCATACTAGTAAATGGTAAAATTTAATTGATGAAGAATGTTTAGGACAAGATAAAGAGTTTCGAGATGATAGAATGAAAATAAATAGGTTGTGGACATTATTAAATGTATGAAAAGAATGTGTTTTCTGTATTTAATTCCATAAATTATAAGAACAAATAATGGATAAATGATATTGTAATTATTGAAGAAGAATTTCTATATATGGGAATGATTGATTATAATTCCAATTTAATAAAATAATTCATATTGATAGTATTTAACTTTTTAATATACCTTAAAAAACACAGAGATAATTATATATATTTATATATTGGATACATAAGTTTTTAATAAAACATATAGAAATATTAAATTTTATAATCTATATCATTTCTTCTATATATTTTATAAAGATCCCTATAAAAAAATATAAAGAATTTTAATATGATAAGTGATTTAATTATTAATTAAATCTTGATTCTCATATATATAACATCTAATTTGTGAAAAAATTCCAATACCATGATTTATTTGTTAAAAACGAAAAACAGGTGTTCATTAACAAGTGACATTTTTTATTATGAAATATATCGCACACCATATCTTTTTCAAAGGCATGTATATCATTTAATGATAATTTTCATTGACTGAGGTAATCTTTATGATATGAATTTTTCCCATTAATAGATTAATTAATTAGTTTATGAAACATTTATGTTTAATTTTAAATAAATTAATGAATTTATGTTTAATTAATTTATTTTGTAGTAAAAAATTAATACAGAAAGTTATAACCATGTTGGAATAAATCATTGATTTGTTTAACAAAAAAATGATATTTACGATGAAAAATGTAAATATAAACTACAACTGGTGGGGTGATATTATATATTACATGATATGGAATTACATAAGATGCCTCATTTATATTAGTATGTGTGATATATTTGAATCATTTAAATAAGTCTATGAAATATATCTTTAAATTTGGGAATGGTATAGATTAAATAAGACAATTTGATTTGGAACTTAATTATTATATATATTTACATATAAAACATATACTGAATAAAAATAATCATTATACATATTATTAAAATGTTCTATACCATATATATAAACCGATAAAACTTGTCATGACCCCACCCATTAGGGCACGCCTAGTAAGTCGAAGGTCAATCCACAACTACCCCATACCTGCATCCATAGTCGAGGGGCAGGTGAAAGTTTCATAATGGAAGAATAAACGCCCACTATTATGACCTATAAATATTTATTATCTAACAATGAATGTAAAAGAAAATATGAGAGTGACCCTCTTAAAATGACTACGTCAAACTGCCATATCTAGTCTATGGTCATGAGTATCCCTATGATTCTCTAAAATCACCAATTAAATATCATTCATCTACACAAGACATCACATGTTTGGGGAAACCTGATGTTGGTGTGAGTATATAATTATGAACTAGGATTCCCCAAAAATAGGATATGGTGAAATATATGGTATGATAAAATTAGATTTCTCATCCAGAAGTTGGAGTTAAATGAATCCCAAAATCCTTGATATATTTGATCATATATGAAACATATATGATACAAGTTGTGAATATATATCTCATGGACCTACATAGTATGATTAATCTACCTATATATCCAATGATAAATCACTGATTCCTAAAAGCTCACATATATTTTTGAAGGATTAACTGTGCAAAGGAACCAAACCTCACAAATTTACCACTAGTCGATGGGAAAAATATACATGTAGTGGACCCACAATATATTACAATAATGGTATTCCACTCAGTAGGTAGAGGACCCATGCCCATTTAGCAAAGGAGGGTTACAATCTATATGTATAGTACTCATCTAATAATACTATTGGAGTGTGTGAATCAACATGAATAATAACCATGCCACGATATAATAAGAGGGTGTCTCTCAATAGGTAAATGACACATGACATGATACAACAGGAGAGGGTCTAATCAATAATAAGAGGGCTCATTCCATGGTACATTAGGTGGGTTACACTCAATCAGATACTGAACACTTCCCATGGTACAATTTTAGGATTCCACTTAACAAGCATAGGAATCAATCTTAATTACAATAAGAGGGTTAAAATTGATAGGTAGATGAACCATTCCTTTTTATAATAGGTGGGTACCAGTCAATACATTACAGATCCATTACCTTACACAATATAGGGATTACACTCTATAGGAAGATGAGAAAATCCTAGATATAACAGGAATGTGCAAATCAATTTAGAACAAGGAGAATGGGGGGCCCACACTACATTATGATGGGGGGTTTTCCAACCTCTACCATGCTCTGATGAAACTACCCAACCACAGTCATAATCAAACACCACCTAAATACGATTCATCCTCAGAACATCTCATATCCAAACTCAAATGACACTACAAAGGCCACCATGACATTTTAGGTGAAAACGAATCAGGATAAACCATTCATGTGCTAATATCCAAAACCAAATAAAGGAGATATAAAAAGTATATGTTTTTTAAAATGTAAATACACAACATTGGTGGGGGTCAACATAGTGTGTGATCCCATCCTTATTTCCTAGATGTGCCTCATATAGAAATATAAAATAATACTTGTCATCAAACACGGAGTTTATAGTTAATACGTGGATTGTGCAATCACATTAGGGCCCTCCCATGTGAAATAGAACCCACACCCACATACAATTGACAAGTGTAAATACATGGTGTGTACCTCTAGACACACTGATTATCGGTGCTAGGCCCACACTTGGCGTGTACCAATAGTTTCATCTCGTGTAGTCTCCAAACATTATGTGGTAAACCCTACCATCCAATGATTGTTGGGAACATTGGAAAATTGGTGTGTAATATCTTTATATGCCAACTTGTAAGGCATGGTTTCAAAATACATGTGGTCCCTCTTCACAACATATGATATTATGATCCAACATGAAACATTAGCTACCACAAAAATGTTGATTACATATCATGTGTTCATCAACAAATTATTTATTTTCAGATTTTCATGAAACAAATTAAGGCTTTATATAGAATTCATCTCCTCCTTTACACCACATCCAATGGCCATTTACCAACAAAAATATACTAGATGAGTATGAATCCTCATTGATGATTGATTTCTGGCCTTCAATTCAAGGGAGTTAGAAATTATAATCACCCATAGGATGTCATTGAACCCCCATTCATATAGAAAATCCAATAGAGGTTCCTATTTTGTGAATTAAAAAATCATGTTCATTTTGATCTTTCCAAAAAACATTGATCGAGAAATCGTCAAAATGTTAACCATGAATCCAGGGGTTCAAATGGAATTTAAATTCCCCATTAATTTTTAACAGTACCCCTACATGACAATGGAAATAATGTGAAGAAATGATAGGGGAAAGGTCCAATAACAAAGATTCATCAATTGATAGCGAATACTTCATGGAAAGTGATTAATGATTAGGCATATCCATGTTGATAATACATTCTTAATGATAATGTGTCCGAAAAAAATAAAATTTGATAGACGTGGTCATGACAAGGAATAAATTAATAAAATATTTATTTTTTTAATATAAAGACAATATTAATCTTCTAATAAATTAAAAAACATGAATTTATGATCCTTATCTTGATATTGCATCATTAATTGATTAACAATGGATTTTCTATTTTTGTGAGGACCCCTATAATTTAATTTCATGTCAATTCACATTGATTTTACCATCACATGATATCAGATCCTAATTTTCCAATGAATTATAGTGGAACCTCTTCTCAATGATCCCATGTTTATTAAGATAGCCCTAGTAATTTTCCATAGTAGGAAAATTATAGGGGAAAATGATTTTTCTCATTAAATAAATTAACTAATTAACTAAACACACCTAAAAATGGAAGAATTATCTTAATATTTAGTACTAGAAAAATATTATGTCATGTCAAGTGTAATCCCCATGCTCTATATTTAACCCTGGCTACATATTTTCCTTCAGATACACTATTCAGGGTATGTTCCATTATAATTGAATTACAGTGCAAGCACGAAATAAAATATATTTAACATTTTTATGTAATGAAATACGAGTTTAGCATATATCAAAATCTCAAGTTGTCTTAGTGATTGGATATAAAAATATTTATTGCTATATTTTAAATTCATAAAACTGAAACAAATTTCTATACCATAATTCCTCCTCTAATCATTTCATCCCCGAAAATTATAGACTAAATAAAAATATGGTGATACCAATACTATATCTGGATCAAACTCTTCTAGGAGATATCATGAATTCTCCCATGTTCCCATAGAACATTAACATGGGGAATGGTTCATCCATATAAACCCTCTATTTTCTATCCTTGATCAGTACTCAGTTCTCCATGATGGTGGATCCATCTTTTATGTCCATTATTCCCTAGTTAGTCATGCCCATATGATCATGAAACTATCTTCCCATCTACAATATATGGAATAATTCACGCTCCCAATAAAATATGTGGATAAGTATAGGATGTAAGAAACTTCATCTATGCTATATAGGATCTCCAACATCCCAATAATCCATAGAGATATGTTCTCTAACTATAAAAATCAAATTAATTGTCATAATGGAGAGAATCTCATTAAATCATGGTCTCCCATATCAAACTCTAGTGGCCTATGATGTTGACCAATATATGATTTCTTATATATATGGGTTTTCATCATATAATCATGCATCACATGGACCTTTTCCATCATTTCCTACACCATTTCTACCCATAATGAGATACCACATGGATCACAATCTAGAAGAAATTTGACCTAAAGTGTCTATCATATATGGCCTAAAAAGGTGTCTTGTTGATAATAGAGGGATATATATTATTATATGAAAACTCCACTGAATTTATGGTATCTTCTCAACTCTGGATGAAGTTTAACTCATAAGACCTCATCATGTCCTCCTACACCTAGATACTTTACTCGGTTGGTGAATCCTTTTAGAGGTGAATGGTTATACCCATTATAAACCATGTTCTAAAAATCTATTTCATTCCACTACACAATAATGAAATAAATCTTCCATCCTTACATGATATAATTGTCTTGAAACCCCATGAAGGTGGATTATATCCCACATGTAAAACATACTCAAATTCACTACTGATATATTCTTGCTGATAAGAAGAATGTGACCCAATTTGGAAAGTTAGTAAACTATCAAAAAGAGTAAATCATGACCTCTAAAGAATACATGTAATCTTGGTCATGATGTCAAAAGTTATGTTGTTTCATTTCTATTATGAGTTCAAAATAGGATGCAAAAAAACCTACTAAAATATATAGCACTTCCTTAACCTGGTAACATGTGAGGAAATAAGAGACGATATTAGTAAAACTCTACCACATTGCTTCCCACAAAAACTAGAACTAATGTTATTTGTTCTTATTCACCACACACAGATGTACACCCTTGTGATATGTTTGAAACTCCATAATAAACTCATATCAAATCAGGACTAGAACCTCCATCTATCCTTAAAATATATAATGTGATTCCATCGTTCATAGAATCCTTCATGTGAATCCCCAATGAATTGATAGTCATGGATAGACGCACAATAGATGTATCCAAATTGAGCCTCTCCCACACACTAGGGAAGCGGATACGTCAACACCACCAACTAATGATAACATTCACCCTACTACGTCAACAAGGTTACCTACCAAGAATCCATTTACATAGATTCCTCTTCTTCTAGATGATAATAATACATCCTCATAAAGGAAAAAAACTACATGTTACCCTTAATATGAGTTCATACTATCTGAATGTAATAGTCCTATAGTAACTCCAACAAACACCTCTGTCATGGGTTGCAATCTATCTTCATAAAGTAATAGCTTATACCATAATGGTTTAATTAAAAAAGAAATAACTCTCATAAAAGGTAGTTCCTCCACATCAACAGATAGTTAGATAACGTTTCCAACTCTATGTCATGTTCCAGGTAGTTCTACTCGTGGGGTCCCAATAAACAGTATCCATACTGGATCAATGCCTTCACCATCATCAATAAATAAAAAATCTCATCTCTATAGGAATCCAAATACACTAGGTACTCCAAGAACCCATTATAGTATATAGACTTGAGAACTAGATAGCCTTAAGATTATCTCTTCAAAGGATATATGAAACTGCATAGCCTAGGTAAATGACTACCCAATCTATGTCAGGGAAGTCAAAGAGGCTGAAATCTAAAAGAAGTCTACCCTAAAGCTCATGTAGTACACTACCAGGCCAATAATACTCTGCACATATAAAACGCTCATGGGTGGATCATAAGGAATCATTACATAAATCATTAATGAGTCCACAGAAAATACATTCTTAGAAATGAAATTCCACATAAAGTTATCCTCATGAAGCTAGAGTTTCACATTTATTTAATAATACTAATATGGTTCCCCCAAAGTCGATATGGGACCGCCCTCTAGTGCTCTGCATCCTAATCATATAATATATATTAGATGAGTATGTAATCAATTATGAAAACAAAAAATTATTCCATCAAAAAATAAAAGATATTGTTCCTAAAATTCATTATAACATAAGGGAATTTGATACATATAAATTAATCAGTAATAAAACATAGTGTCTGTTGCGACATCCCAATCCAATATTCGTAATATTATCAATGTGAACCCATAATGGGTGGTATCAAGACCTAAGATCAATCCTTTAGAACCATCTCCCAAATCACAGCTAATCAAAGTTTCCATAAATCATCAATACGTGGTAATTTTTATTTATAATTTAATGATCCATGTGATGATAATCCTCTCAAATCTACATGATTATATCTTCCTTTTCCACAACAAAAACCAGAGCTACCCAGGGGGACACCTTGGTTTTGAAAAGAAATTCCTTCACCATGTGGTCCGACAACAAAAACTTTAGCTCCCAAAAATTAGTATTGGATATATAATATTTCGATAATTTATCATAGTTTTCATGGGGATAAATTTGATTTAAAACCACATCTCTCATCTTACTGGTAGTATTGAAATTTCCATCAGGAATAAATCCATATAACGCTCTATGAATGATGGAAACTAGACTCCCAAATATAGCAGGGTTCTTATGGGTAACTTCACACACTAATTGGTGATGGTTTGTGGATTGATTTTGTAAATTCCAGTATGTCTTCCATGGGAAATCTCTCACCCAAAAGGAATAATTTCATGTAATCACTCCAAAAGAATCCAAATCATCTTTGGTGACATTCAATATAGGATCTGGCATTGGAAAAAATATATATAAAAATTATGGCATAATAAGGAATAACCATGATGAATAATAGGTCCCACAAGATAGTCTATCCACCATGAAAAATATATCACTGGTTGCAGATTAGAGATACTGATGTTGAGTTGCCCATATGATCCTTAAGACAAAGATAGTGGGATAAAGTCTCAACTAGATGCTTAATCTCTTTCACTTGGAGTAAAGAGATAGTGGAATGACTATTACATTTTTGTATTTATAGATAGGAAATATTTTAGTAAATATAGATCAAACCTATAATAATCTCTTGATCTACTCGGTCATAAGACATTATTCTCAGTAGTTGCCTGTAACACCAACCTCTATCTCTTTAAGACTCACACAAGCTACTTAGTGGTGGTGGTGGACATAGATCACTATGTCATCATACACCAAAACATACTCCTCCTTGGGACCCACATAATCATCTAGAAGATTTTCTTCCCTATAGGATACACTGGTCAAGATTCAAATATCCATTACCATGGCACTACCTTTATCATCCGTAGTCAAGAAGTTGGGTAATGAAACCTCATTATATATGACCTCAACCATATCATTCCTAATATATACACTCTTCCAAATTTCATATTCTTATGAATTGTCCCTGAGCTACATGACCACATGTCTATGTATAGATATGAGAAGCTCTTCTATCCAATACCCATAAAAATGGAACCCTCTAGCGCCTATAGAAGAATTATCCCCACAAC
Organism: Viscum album; assembly: GCA_963277665.1. Classification (NCBI taxonomy): domain Eukaryota; kingdom Viridiplantae; phylum Streptophyta; class Magnoliopsida; order Santalales; family Viscaceae; genus Viscum; species Viscum album. Next base: position 1,305,109,992 of record OY728141.1, read on the forward strand.
ACCTTCTGCCATATTGAGCTTCATGGAACCCCTTATATTTGAATATTTTCATAATAATTTCATTCTATAGAGCATTATAATATGTTTGAATAAATAGTGGTTACCTAATGACAATAATTAAAGAATATAGAACATTCTCAATCATCAACACCTTGATGTAACCATCCTAAATCAAGTCAAGGTAGTACCTTTCATGATTAGTGAACAACGTGACATACTCATCAATAGTCCTCCTTCCTGGATATAGATCCAAATCTCTTGAATATGAAATTTCAGAAACATTATGGGTTGTACTCCGAATGATAATGAAAATTTAATCCATACCAAGATAGATCCATCCCATCATGAATCTATAAGAATAAACCCCACTTTTACTAAACAATTCCCTGGATAAGACTAGTTTCCTACACAAAAATTTGACCAGTTAGGGTTTAAACAAGTCAAACAAATCATATCAATGAATCAAGTTAGTACTCCACTTCATGGTGATCGATATAACCATGTAACCATTGTGACCTCTGATGGTAGAACTTTTTGAGTTTGTAATCCCTATGTGCATCCTAAACCTACTCTACAATTATGATCTTACAATTGAGAGGATGGGGTGATGATACATGGCCTCCTTGAGGAATGAACTCATTAGATGGCCCCTATGATATGGCCTCATCGATAATTAGATCTTCATCATGACAAAAAATTTGTAACCTTTATTTTTGTATTCATGGAGGAATCATGAAATTTTAGAATACATACCAAATTCTGATTATATATGGGTAGATGACTCAGGAAGTATAGTAATAGAAGTCAGTAAAATATGAGGCATATTGTATTGTTATCTTTGACCAGTGTCTTGTTATTATGAGTCAATAAGAATGTAGTAAGAGTCCTAATGTATGGATACATTTGTTTCCACACCCATATTGGGTTTCCTAACTTAAAATTACCACTGAGAAACATTTAAATATATTACCTATATTATCTATCAAACATTATTTTTTTAAAATGTCCTAAATCTATCCTGAGGATGAACAACCATGAATAAAAATATATCAGGACCATTCCCATTGGTTCCCTCCTAGATGAAGAAATGATAATAATCCACTTCGCAAAGCCCACCTCCACAGTCCAGAGGTTTGAGACTAGTGTATAAAGGCATAAGTAAAATGGGAGGCCTTTATATAATGGTCCATAAGGAATACACACATCCATATCAAGGAAAAAATTCTGAAGAATTATAAAAAAATACAGAACATATTGAGTAAAACATAATCATAAAACAACCTCATGTTAAATTTAATATATTATGATATAGAAATATAAAATGGTAATGTAAAAATACATACCCTCCCTGAAAATATGCCCCTTCATGACAATAAAAAAATAATTGATAAGAGATAAATGAAGTCGATATATTACCCCAACCATTGTGCATTGTATATATAGTCAAATATCCCTTTTTCACATATGAAATAACAACCGACTTGTCCATTATATATATATATATATATATGACACCACAAATTCCAGAAATTATGATGTAGTGGTGAGTATATAACTACCCAGTAGGATGCATCAAAATTGGAAAAGGATATATAGATGATATGATAGAATTAGCCATATCAAACCTATGTAAGTGGGAAATGAAATCCAAAAACAGAGTCAGATATTCTCATAGATGAAACCCCTATGAGAGAGATTATGTATCTCTATCACATAGTGTTTCCCAGCATTATGAGTCCTCTTATATCTCTAATGATCATTAATCGATGCCCCACATGTCAGGTTCCTCTAAATAAGAAACCGAGTGGATGACCGAAACTGAACAATATTCAACGTTATCAATTTCTTATATTCTACATATAGAAAACCCATTCTTTTGTATGATAAGGATATTCTACTTAGTAGGTAGAGGACCCAAACCCTTGTACAATAGGTCTATGTCACTCATTATGTAGATGACCCATGTTGGGATACAATTGGTGGGTTTTAGTAAATAGATAGATGAAACATGCCTAGATACTAAAATTCGGCTCCACTCAATAGGTAGGGGACTCATTCCCATATAAAAAATGAGGGTTCCACTCGGTATGTATATGAAAAAAATCTTTACTACAATAGGAGGGCCCAACTCCATTGGTACCTTACCCATTATCAAGTACAATAATAGGGTGACCATGAATAAGTATATGAACCAATAACTGATAATGAAAAATGATTCCACTCAATAGGATGAGGTCATATTCCATGATAAAAAATTAGTGTAATACTCTATAATTAGAGGGATATTCCATGATACAATAGGGTATTCTAATAAATAGGTTGAGGACCCATACACTAATACATTATGATGGTTCCAGTCAAACCATTATTTGGTGTGTAAGGGAACCACACCCTAGTATGATAGATGTGATGCCAACCATATTCACTATCTGATCATCATTCCCAATTACTATAATCTTCAATAAATTATTATGGAATCATAATAATGATAACTACTTTCATAATTTGTCAAAAGTCATCTGTGTAAGAACCCATTTTCCCCTAAGTTATGTATCCCTTAACTTTCTATCTAATACTGTATTTTGGACAAAATATGGATGCATAGTAGTATAGAAAAGGTCCTAAGAATGTGTATGGATAATTCAAAGCTCAGAACCTATATTTTTTGGGGAAATAGACCTACCTAATGGTTATAGAAAACTGTGTTGGTTGGCTATACAGTTAAATATTACCATGTGGATTGTTGGAATTTTTGGGAATAGAAATTATCCACAGTTGGTGCATGGTTTCCACAACTGTTTACCCTAACCATGCATTGGGACCTCTTCTCCATGTTCTCTTGAATGGTTTGTGAATAGTTTGGAGAACCATGTGAAAAAACCAATAATAGGCTAAATTAAGGGTAATTTTACATTATTTCCTTTAATGAAATAGTTAACATCTTCATTCCCCCTTATCTGATTTTCTATTAGGATTTTATCCATTACACTCATTTTGGATCATGCTGAAGGCCTACACTAGGGATCAACAGATCTCCTTCATCTGGGATCCATTTGAGCTTCCATTTGTCATGTTGGATGCTTAATAGTTAGTACTTGAGTAATAGTGAGCCAATATTATTCTCCCTTTATCTTGACCTAGTTATCATGGTGTGATATTTTTTTATCTTTTCATAGATCTACTCTAATTAGATCTAAATAAAGTGAATATATTAGAGGAAAAGAGTTATACAAACCTATGGTGGGTTATCTATAAATCATCCATCATGTTCATTGATTTTGTAATTGTCGTGTAGGTCCCACATTTTTAATTGGGTTCAATATGCCATGATAAAAGAAATTAGAACTATATAGTTAGGATATTTAAAAATATGTGATTAATTGTTTTTGTTTACACCAACAATGCAAAAAATCCCATGTAGGATGGTATGTCATAGTTTATTTTTTAGTGTTATGACACTTCTTATCCATCATTGAGATGTGATCGATATTAAACACACTAATGATAATCCTACATATAATAACTTCTTATTGAGTCATGTAATGGGGAATCAAATGTACCATGTAACATCAAACTAACCCACCTAAGGTAAGTGCATCAATTGGAAAACAAAATGTGAAATGAAGATTGGGAAACATGCTATGTATTTGAATTGACTGAAATAAATTTAAATCTATAATACTATTCAGGTTTTTACAACCACTTACCACATTAATGGAAGGTATTAGAATGGAAACTAATTATTGAATAGTTAATAAATGGATTTGACAATGTATTCTTGGTACATGGCCTTGTCACAGTAATGAATGTCAAGGATTAATCAAAATGGACTTATTGATTAATTACGACATTATTAAAAGGTATCAGGATACGTAGAATATTGACACAAATGAATGTAAAGGCTTGAACCAATTAAATTTTAAAAAAAGTTATTGTTAAACAATAGTGGTCCAACTCGAGAATGCCTTGGATTCATATCAGGGAATGCCTTGAGCACTCGATAACCACATTCTTATTCAAGGATGAAGGATTCTTAGATTGAGACCCACATTGATACCAATCATTTTATATTCATGGATGCATAGTATGAAATCATAGGATCCCACACATTGTAATAAATGATTATACTGATACACTTCTTCGATCCAACATTGACATGTAGGTGTCATTGCTAAATCCCATATTGTCCAGTCACTGATTAGCCCCATTTTACCATGGATGATAACAATGGATTATGAAGGAATATTATTTTGGAAATACGTGGACTATTATCCTTAGATTATACTCTTACCCATTGTTATACCCTATTACTACTATGTTTGTGACCCATGAGGTCTACTTTTCCTTGGTGAATAACATTGAACCACTTCTTATTAACTATAAATAATTGTTTCCTTGTTACATCTTATGAAATTCACTATTGATAATGTGTGACTTATTTGAAAATTTTAAAAAATTATTTATGACTTGGATATATGTTTAGACACTAGCTGAGTGATGAAGAATGTACCTAAATATTTTGTCACATTATACTAGATTACATTATATATGCATACCAGGACAATTTTTCATTTCAATTACATGGGTTGTTTGTTACAAGCATCATGGGTGGTGGCTCCCTAAGAATTATCTCAAATCCTCTCTGGGAACCGTTTTGTGACTGGGTTAGATTACATGTACGTAGTTGTTTACAATTGCAAGAATAAAACATCAAACACGTGATATTTTTTGTTTAGAAATGAGCATGATAGAATATGACTTGGGAGGAACTCAGGATTCTTGGGAAAATTGTTTCATTTCTATAATACATTTTTCTAACATGTCACGGTTTCTATGTTGAATGTATGTTATCCAGTTTTCTAGTGACCTGACACGTCATCATCAATTATTCAAGTAGATATAGTAATTGTTGTCATTGTTTATTTATTACCTTTTCTATTTTGATTTTTTGCTTATATTTCTTCATATATTTACCTTTGTTTAAATTTATATGATGTTAAAAACTATGGTAATGAGAGAATAGTCTCCCCACTAACACACCCTTGGTTTTCACTGCTAGTTGGAATCCACTTGCTTTTAGGGTTATGGGCTTGATTCCATGTGTCCCACTATGACTCGGGAACATATCAAGTGAAATCTAGGATTGGGAAGTGCCAAATGGTATTGGGAGAGTATCATTTGTTTCTTTACTATTTGGAGACAATATATTAGAGATTAATAATGCAATGAAACATTTTCTTAAGTTATGATTGGGTGTCACGAACCAAGTTTCGGGGTAAAATCCATGTTACCAAAAATATACTTGTTATTCTATATTTCCTAATACAATTGAAATTTATTTCACTGATTGGTGAAACACATGATGTGTAGTTTTGTTGATTATTATTCTGATTGAAATTATATTTCATCCATTCCCAATGATATGGGGGGTAAAGGGAATTGATACATGTATTACATTGGGCACCTAGAAATCACAGGTCTTGTATATTTCCATGTCATATAGGTGTATTTCTCTTCTTTTCATTTCCTGATATGCCTGCAATTGTTGAGTGATATTGTGATATTAATCATATTTTTTATTACACTTAGTTGAGATTGAGAAATTTCACATCTAAATTCATGAGGTCTGTGGGCCCTCATGGATTTGGGTTTGTAATTTACTATGTCAAGACATTACACTATAAATAAATTGGGTTAATTTTCATTGATGACATGCATTGGAACTGATTCAATGGGAATGACTATCCATTATAAAGTGAAACCTAACTTATAATATGAATATCTTTCATATTATTATCTCACATGGTTGTGTTTGTGAATGTTAACTGAGTGAACATGGTATGTAAATGTTAGATGATATAAAACAGATACTTGACCACTTACCAATATATAGCCATCTATGTAGGTATTTGGGGGAGTGTACCTTTGGTAGTGATCCCATTCTTACTGGTATCTTCCATTAGTGTTGTTATATACATTCAAGAAGATGAATCTGAGGCATGCCACTTAATTCAAATATGTACAACTTTCCATGGTAGGTTAGTTGGGGCCTATTTCATTTTAGATGACCTAATAGTGGTACTTATGACCTTGAAAAATAGATAAACATCTATTGGGTTTCATATATTATGAATCCATGTTGTCCTGATTGTACCCTCATAAGTCTCCTTATATATTAAAAGTGATTTTTGTTTTAAATTTATTATTATGAAGGGATTTCAATAAATTCAAAGATTTTTAAAGATTGTTTTACATGACTTTCCTGTTATGCCTTAGGTGTTAGTCAAATTTGGCACCATGTTATTAGGTTTAAAATTTGTGATTGAGTTTTTATTTGAATCATTATAATGATTAAATTTTTATGTGAATATGTCTGTTGACCAAAAAATGGAACCTATAAGTGGTGTCATAGGTTATAATGCCTTTTTCAGTTTCCTTGGAATGGAAACCTAATTGTTTTCTAGAGTCCTCCTGTTTTATAATCACTTATATAATAGGATTTTGAGACTAGTGACTACTATTTGGCATTATCTAGTTATAGGGTCAACGAATGTGCTTCATAAGGGGTTATCTGTTGTTGGTAGAATCCTCAAAGCTAAAATATCATTGTAATTGTAAACTGTTTTTGATGTTTGGTATCTTTTTTGTGCCATTATGACTAGTAGAACTCTTACATTCTAAAAAGAACCATTTTTCATATGGGTATTCATGCTATCATCAACTATTTTCATGGGTGTAAGCATCATAAAATTATATATTTCAATAGTCTATATATTCTAAGGATATGGTTGGGTGTTTTGTTGGTGTTTTGACCCATTCATCATTTTCAGTAATGGAAAAATTGGTAAATAATCATGTAGGTGAGTGGTTTAATGGGGCATTACAACCCTAGGTTAACTATCATTGTACTAACCACCCAATACTCAGATATATAGGGAAGATATCTAGTGGATAGTATTGAGGTGGTGTCATATTTCTCAATCCTTGTGGTAGTATGTGTTCACATATGTGATAATTGTCATGTTAACAAATGAATAACAACCTGATTGGGTTTATGAGAAATAATTTTGTCTAGTGATTTTGAGCATGTTCGTAGGTAATCTCCATAGTAGAGTGACTTGGGCATTACTAAAAATTGTGTTTACGTAATATTCAATTTTAATTTCAAGAGACTCATTTATTTTAACATTTAGGACAGTTTGGTTTTCCCTTCTTGACAAATACATTAACATATGTAAGTATGACACGGAGGACTATCACAGAATAAGTGAATGTCATTTTGATCTAGAGTGATTTTTAGGGGTCAGTATGTATTTTATTTCAGTGAATAAGAAATTATTGAGGTAGAAGTGTAACTTATGTTTTGGTAACTTCATTCCCATCGAAGTATAAAGAGAACATTCTAAGAGGTCCATTGGGAAATGGTTGTTTTTCATTAATTCCATTGACGTTTTCTGTTAGAATATGGTCAATGATTATTTAGAAAGATTAATTTGAAATGGATGGCTATGTATGAAATATTTTAGAAACACCAATGGTTCATTATGGACATCAGTGGTATAGCATGAGTGATTAAGTGATTCCATTGAGAGTGAAGGCTTCTGATCAGGTTATAATGGTGTGTCGGCTAGTGAAGATAAGCCAATTTTAGGGGAATATGTCCAGTGTTGGTTTACCTAGTCTCCTTGAAAACCGTGAAATACATATTCATTATTTAATCATCTTAAAGAGATGAGAAGTTACCCTATCTTGATGTAATCCTCGATTAACTAAGATGGCATCAATATTACATCATGAAAAAGGATAATATCCATTGGGATTGTTAGTGAACCTTCAATCGATTTAGCATTGGATTCATGGTTTGGCTGTGTCTTGGTTATTTAAGAGTGATACATGGGTTCTTAAGTAGGAACTCCTTGGATGGACTCTTTGACCCTAGATGCTTTCCTCTAACATGACTATATGATGAATTCTTCTATTGGATCAGTAAATGTCCATACTATGATGCTTTGGGTTATAAGAATGTATCACATATTACATAGGTTAAGTAATCTTGTGTAATAGTTAGAGAAAATCCTTTTTAAATATGTCAAAGTTATAGGGTCTTCTTTTCAGTATCGAATGTGATGTAAAAAATGGGCGACAATTCCCATGGGTAGGATCTCAGTTAAAACCTTGTTCGTGTTGAAGCATGGATGTTTATATATTTAGATGATGGTTGATCTGGGAACATCATTTTATTTCATTTATGGGTTTTTGTGGATGTAGTTTGGGAAAATACGTGATACCTTGGATGAAGGAATTTTATTTTATTTGGTGATGTGCCAACCATATAAGATGGGATTCTTTATGGAGCGTTAACCAAAGGTTGTTCGACTATTAAAAATCATGATTAAATTATACAGTATGTGAAGGTCTATTTTTCAGTACATCATCGGGTATAAGTGAGTGTATTTATTTTCGGACAAGGCTTTTTATGGAAATCTGACTCGACTTGGCTAATGGTGTTAGTAGGAAACCAGCTATTTAAATTTTTTGAAAATCACATAAGAAGAAAATGCCTACAAGTTAGTCTTGAAAATAATTTCATGTTGATTTCTATTGACAACCTCTAGAGATCGAGGTCAGGGATCACGTTATCCTTTCATTATCGCCCAAAATAGCCTGTATATGTTTAATGAAATAAGGGAATTTATCCCCTTGCTATGTAGGTATGGTTGAGATTCTAGAGAGAGTTTGGTCGATAGCATATCAGTTGCAACTAACTCATAGGTATCATTCCATGCATGAAATATTCTATGTTTCTCAAATTCTATAATATCATTCCAACAAATATCATACTTTTGATATCATGTAAGTTGAGTTACGTGATGATGCTACCTTTGAGGATTATCAAGTAAGCATTATTTAATGGAGCATGAAGAATCTTAGAGGTCATTTTCTCACTCTAGTACTGGTGTTATGGTAGCACAAATGCATGTAGAATAATACTGGGGAGTGGGAGGCTCAAATTAATTCCCAATGGACATATTTTTTCATTAATGTAATTTATCCACTGTTATAATGTGAACTCGGTGAGGAATTATTTTAACATGGGGTGATTATAAGAACCTGGTTTTTCATTGAGGTATGAATCCTTTAAATCATTGTCTAATTACGTATTTTTTGAAATAATATGGATTATTAGTGGGTTATTAAATGTATTTAGGGATTCTAGAGTTTTTTTTGGGAGATTAGGACACAATTTTTTTGGAAAACTGACCCTACCATACTGTTTGAGAAAACCGTGAATTTAGAGAGAATAGTTATATCTAACCATGTGAATAGCCTGCATTTTTTCCATATCCATCTTGGATGCTTCATGAATTTTTTCCAAAAATATGATTCCCACACATTTATTTACCAATATTCTATAGGTACCCATTCATGGTTTTCACATAGTTTGGAAAACAGTGTAGACCAACCATACACATTCTATATTTTTTATAATTTTACTTTCCCCCTATCTAATCTTATTAAACTCCTCCTTCCTCCATAATTTGGTTTCCAGTATGGTTATCCTCTATTTTATTAATTTTTAATAATTTTGTAGCCCTAATCTAAAGATCAGATGAATATCATCACCCATGTTTAGTTCGAGTTTATATTCATCAAATTGGATGCACATAGGTAAGTACTCACGTCCTTTTGAGTATTTCTTCTTCACCCTTGATCTAGACCTACTTATTTGGGGGAGAAATTGTTCTATATTTTCAATATATATACACAGATATGAAGAAAATAATGGGCTGATATTGGAAAGGTTATTATAATGGTCTGTAACTCATCCCTCAAGTTTGTTGATTTTCGAATTGTCATATGGGAACCACTTACTACATCAGGTGCCACTTATTGAATTTATATGCCATGACTATACTCATTAGAACTATATCATTAATCTCTTTCCAAATTTTTGATTAATATGTTGGTTGTTAAACCCACAATGCCCAACATCCCATGTAGGATAATATTACAGAGTTGAGTTTCTAGTGTTATGACACTTTTTTAGCAATCATTTAGATGTGCTTGAGCATGACCACAGTAAAGGTAATACTCCTTATAATAAATTGATGCTAACTCATGTAATGGTGAATTAAATGTACCTTGTTACTTCCACTTCACTCTCCTAAAGATAGTGCATCAATTGGAGGACTAAATTTTAATGGGAAATTGGCAAGTATACCGTGTATATGAAATGACAGGATTAAATGTAAATGAAAAATAGGTTTCATGTCTATAACAACCCTTCAGAAATAATTTATGGTAGAATAATGAACCTTAATTATTGAATATTTCATTAATAAATTTAATAACGGTTTCATGCTACATTACCTTATCACAATAATGAAAGGAAAGGCCAGAGGGAATTAGAATTATTGATTAATTACGACTTGATTAATGGTTTGAGTGCTACATTTCCTGCTCACAATAATGAATGGAAAGGCATAAAAATATGAAATTATACATGACATAATTATTTAATTCAAGTGGAAAGACTCTATCTCACCATGGATATATATTAGGGAATTCATTAAGCATTTGGGAACACCTTTCCAATTGAAGGATGTGGCTAGTTTAGGTTGAGACACACCAAGATCCCGATCATCGTCTATTCTTAGATATCAAGTATGACATCATAGAATACCTCAAATATTATCAAAGGATGTGATGGATAAACTCCTTGTATTTGGAATTAAGAACTGTGGTCTATGGTTAACGTCGATAGGGCCCATTCACTACTAAGCCATGTTTTACTTTGGATGATCACCATGGATTATGTAGGCATATTATAGTGAAAATACTTGAATTTAAATCCTTATATTAAAGTCTTATCAATAGCTAGAACCATTTAATATTGAGTTATAGACCCTTGATGTCTAGGATTCCATTGTGAATTCAATGGAACCCATTCTTATTAACTATAAATTATGGTATCTCTGACACATCATGGATCCTTCTCCATTGATAATTTGTGAATAATTTTTAAATTGGTATTATTTAATAATGACTTGGTTATATGTTGAGACACTATATGAGGGATAGAGTAGGTACTCAGGTATTTAGTTACATTATAATTCTTTAGATTATATATTCATGCATGAACACTATTACATTCCCATTACGCAATACAAATGTTAAAGAAACTATTACTGGTGGATCGTTGAGATTTATCTCACACCATCTACATGTGATGTTTGGTACATAGGATAAATTATATTTATGAAAGAGTTTATAATGGGAAGCATAAATCATAGAAAAATTGATTGTTTTCAATTTTGGATAGAGCTTGATAGCAGATTATCAATCTGGACCTTGAGATGCTTAGGAAAGTTATGTTATTTCTATTATAACTTTTTGGAACGTGTGATTCTTATTGTATTATATCCATGTTTTCCAGTTTTCTAGTGTCATGAAATATCATCATCAATTATTCTAGTTTATACCATTATTATTATTTGTGTTTATCAATTACATTTTTATATTCCATAGTTTGCATATATTTCTTCCACTTTTTACCTATGATTACATTTATATGTTATTATACACTCTTTTAATAAGGCAATCGTCTACCCACAAACACACCCTTTTCCCTTGATACTAGTAGGATGCATTTGGAGTTTTGGAAGATGTGCTTGAGTTTATGTGGCCCACCAGGAAAGGGGAACCTATTATGTAGAATCTAGGTCTTGGACATCACAATATGAAGTCCAACACCATGTTCTACATGTTATACCACTATAAATATGCCACTTAAAGTCCAAACTCTTGTTCCAAGGGATAGAGATATGGGAGGTATATTTTTCCTAAAATTGGAGTATATATAATTTATACGGATCAACATGATGTGTTCCCACAAATTTCTCTCCATCCATATATCCATTGGACATAGAAAATAATTCATGTTAATAAACATAGAATTTATATATAGTAAATAGTTTTTAAAATCACCTAGAGATATAATCATGTAAAATAAAACTCATACTCACGTACATTTCCCTTGTGCTGATACACAACATGTATTTCTAAAAGCAATACATTTTAGGGTTTGTCCATCAATCAACATGCTCTGTCACCTCAAGAATGTATACTCTTCAATATACATGAAAAAATATAATCTATTCATGGAATGTGGGCCACATAGTCTCCTTGTAATATAACTTCCTTATATAATGTATTAGGGGGATAAGTATCACACAACATACAGTACCTCTACATGATGTGTGATATTAAACCCCTACACAAATCCCTAGATTCCATAGAGATTAGTATTACATAGTGTGAGTCTTCATAATACAATTCATTTATATCTCAATATTATTTAAACTAATTAAATATTCACATAGAATTTAGATCCAAGATTTTTTTTATCACATCTAGTTCCCATTGATGCCCCTAAATCTATAAAAAAATGTACGATCCATCATTGACCATCAGTTTATATCATTATGTGTCCTAAAATCAGGAATAAAAATCTCCCATGTGAAGTCATAAAACATGTCACCACCTAATACATCCATTCTAAGCCCTGATCCAATAGATTAACTCCAAAAATTCATCCTAAAATATTAAAAAATATTGATCCAACCATCATGAACAAATTCATCATGAATTTGTGGATTAGATCATGCTCGGGCATACTTGATAATGTTGAACTGTGGATTAGTAGGACATCAAAGAAGTACATGAAGAAAATGTGGTGAAATTGAAAAATAATAAGGGTACATCAATCATTTGACAACTGTTCTTTGCTGATGATTATAAATCAAAGATATATATGGTTAGAAAAATGTAATAACAAGATTTAAGTTGAATATTTTTTTAATTTGATTTCAGGGCTCATATATAGGATCAAATTTATTAGATATTAAATAATAGAATATAAGAACATGAAAAATATTAATAAATGGGAGGAAATTATAATTAATGACCCCAATTTCATGATTAGATCATTCAAATGGGGAAAATATTATTCTCTATGTATGTGAGGATCCCAGTGTCTTTGATTCCTATCAATGTACATCGGTTTGAATATGGGTATTAATCTAAACACAATATTCCACTTACTAATGTTGAAACCTCCACTCAATTAACCCATTTATATGAGGCCATCCATGGATATTTTTCTTAGTAATATTGTTATTGAGGAATTTTTTTTGAATTAAATGAATTTATAAAATAACATAATTAAATAATTAACTATGAACGCCTTCCAAAATATGAAAAAAAATATTTTGACTATCTTTAGGTCACAGAAATGGAAAAACCAATATTCTAGATTGAACCATGGTCATACATTTTAAATTCAATTTTTTTATGATATATTCTACTATGATTGATATACAGCACAAACATGACATAAAATATATTTAATATATCAAAATTTTATTTTTGGTTCAACATTCCATGAACTATAATGTTGTCTTGGATCCTAGATCAGAAAATATACATTGATATATTTCAATGTCTTATAAGGAAAGAATGATTTTATAATAATCCATATAGAAATATATTTTTGGAAAATCGATCAAACATGAATTTTATATAAAACTAACTCATTATTTTATATCTAATTTAATGTAATACTATATAAAATAGTATTGATGATAAAAATTATAATTTTCATATATAAAAACATATGAAATGATATACATCAAGATAAGAATCATTTTTCCTTTGATTTTAAGTTGACTAATTTGGATCTTTATCAACCAAATGCTTATATATTGTTCTATAGTTATATTATATTTTCTTAATTCATTCATAATAATATAGTCACATTGTCTAAATTAATGAGTGAGAACATGATAAATGGAATACTTCAATCCCATATAACATAATAGGTACATTATAATTAATCCATGAAATTTAATGATTGGCCGAATGAATGAATTTAATTTTATTCCATACATAGATGATATTGTTCCATGTTACTCAAAGTGATGTAGTTATACAGTTCATTTGTTTTTTAAAAAAAATGGGATTATAATTCATTTTCTCTTATATAATTATTAATCTCATATTACATAAGAAATAAAAATCAAATTATAATAATAATAAAATAACCTAAAAATTTTATTTTAGCCAAAAGGCCATAATATAAATGGTATTTCTGTTAAATGATTACATATACATTACATCATTATCCTTATGTAATGAGAATTATAGTGAAAAAATCATCCCATGTATTATAATGACATTTTATAAATTTTATTGTTGTGAATGTGTGATTATGAAAAAAAACCAATACACACAACCATCTAATATGGGAAAATTGTACCTCTATATGATCCCATAGTCCTTGTTTATATTATAAAAAAAATTCAAACCATGAATTTATGATACTATTATAAAATATGAATGATTGAGTTGAGATTATATATATATATATTAAAAAACATAAATATAACATTAAAATTAATCCCAGGAAAATCACCATATCCTTTAAAGGAAATTTATTTTTTATTTTTAGTTGGCATGGAACAAATAGTTTCATCATAATGTACCTTTAATTCAATTATCATATATAAACCAAAAAATTAAACCCACCCCTATTAATATGTAATGAAATTATTAATTTTAATATATGTGTGTCTATAATTGTGAAATTATGATTATTAATCAATATGTATAAAATTTTAATAATCCATATGCATTATTTTATTCATAAAATTCATTAAAAATATAAATTTTTTATGAAATACTGACAAGTAAAAATTTATTTTTTGCTACATTGTTGTTAACATTAGAATTTTCCAACTCACCACTATTAACTAAAACAAAAAAATAATGATGATCTTATAATATTTATATTTACATCAATGTATAAATATCTATTTTATTTTACTAATAGCAAATATATAATATCTCAGAAAATCTTTTAGAAACATATAAATACTCTTAATAATAGTTAGGTAACATTTTATGGAATTTTTTTATAATAGACTATTTATATGACTTGTATCACGAAGCATTCCTGAAAATAATTTACATTATAGTTATTAAATTTCCTATCATATTTTCCAAAAAAAATTATGCATTAGTGATATTGAATGATTTAACTTACACTAATCCACTTATGTATACAATCATTGAATAGAACTAGTCATATTTTTTTTGAAATATTCCATATTGATAATTTATTTTACATTATTGAATCAAATTCTATTTAGTAGTTATAAAATACACCATATTTATATATTATAATAAAAAATTATTTTACATTTAACTTCTTTTCATTTAAATTATGATGTTGAGAAAAAACATTTTGTTTCAAATATATTATTTCATCATGAATATTCAGTTTATTAGAATAATTAAATAATATGAATATTTCATTATTTAAGATAGATCATTTTAAAAAATAATCATTATATATTCAAATTCCACATTCTTTATAAATTTAATCCTTAATGAATTAATAATTTATAGGTTTAAATATTTATTATGGTGTTCTTAAAATCAGAATACATATTTATATCTTTAATAATGTTTAATGAAACTATTTTAAATAATTATATTATCATAAAATATTTTCTGAACTAATACCCAAAAAAAATTACCTTAAATACTTATCTATGATAATATAATTTTATAATACATAATATTTTAAAATAACTCATGACGAATTCAAATAATACAACCATCACATTCTAATATGTTTGTTGAAACATAAGCATCAATACTTTTTAAATTTAATAAGCAGCATGTCCATATTTATTTTTTATATAAAAAATAATTTTAATTGTTTTTTAATAATCATTTATTTAATATATTGAATGTTTCCATATAAAATGATCGAAACTATCTTCTTATGGAATCTTATACTAATTTTATAATTTTACGACTAAATATATACATAATATTTCATTAGAATAAGAAACATTAATCCTCTCACATTTCATGTTATAAAATGAACAATCAAAGTGTACAATAAATTTTAATTTCTATTTTAAGGCCATTTATTAATAGCAATACTAATTTATCTCTAATAAGAATCAAAAAAAATTATAGTCATATAAATTTATACATTAATATTTAATATGTGTTATATATAAAAAAAATTTGGCCCTAGAAGAAAATATATAGATAAATAGAGATTATATTTGTTAATATTCACTGTAGAAACCATTTATTTTAATAAAAACATAGAGATATATATTTTAGTTTAATCAATAAATATTTTTTTAGAATCATTATAAAGACCCATACATGTGTACAATAAAATTGGTATCCATTGAGATTATATTATAATGGAATTCTATATATAAATAATATAATGTAATTCAGTATCATTATTTTTCTATTTGGACCATTCAACATTTTATAATAATGTTCTAGGACAATTGATTCATTAAAATTATCATTTTATTGAATTAATTTTAGTGTTAAATTGATTTTCCTATAAATTTTATGTAAAAAACTATTTTTAGATGATAAATAATTACTAAAAGTATCTAAAAACGAGTCCTACAAAATATAATATTAATATACTTTTGATTATATAAATTCACTATATTTATAAGTGAAAACAATACAAATTTCATAATTATTATTGTTATTTAAGAAATTTTTCAATCACATTACTATCTAGATAAAACATTAGTTCTCCAACATCTTTTATACAAATTAAATTTAATGTTTCATTATTGTTCCATTGATTTTGACTATCATTAGTAGAATCATATGATGTTTATAACATTTTGGTAGGAATACAAAGTTGTTTTTTGATAAAAATATTATTAAAAGGACATATAATTTATGGTTGGGTCTATCGGTCTAGGTTATCATGGGCTGTGTATATATTTTTGGAAATTAAACATAAATCTTTCACCTCATAAATAGTTCCATTAATTTTTTATATTACATTCTAAACACGAGATGCCTAGATTTATTTTTACCATTGATTTGGATTAGAAGTAGTGGGGAAGTTTTTGGATTTCATGGAACATCACCCCCTTTCTATGTGGATTTTATAGGGATTACATCATCTCCTCCATTATTCCCATCATTTTATTCAAATTGTTATTATTTTTACCATTTTGGAATTTTCCAATTTCAAATATCAACTAAGAATACAAAAAAAAATCTTTTGGACTGTTTCTTGATATCCTTCGATTGAAGACTCACATTAATTTTCTTATTCAATTTTGTGGGAATCATATACCATTATTTCAATGGAATCCATGAAAATATTAAATGTTACAAAAAAATGGTAAGAATTATGTATATATGTGACATCTAAAAAACAAAACATGTCAATATTAGAGAAAGGTACAATCTTCTTGTAGTCTCAAAATCCATATATAATAGTATGAAATAACAAAAACATATTTTAATTTAGTCTATTGAAATAATAGCCAATCTAAAAAATGAAAGTAGAAAAATATTTATAATAAGATCAAAAATTGTCATGACTATATGGTGGATGATATTACTAGTATGTTACATTCACCATCCTTTGGTTTTCATCCATAAGACAATAAATTTTAAATAAAACATTCAACATATCAACAAAAGAAAATCAATAACTCTCATAATGAAATGATATAGTAAAATCATATTCCTAATATATAAATACAATTGAAGAATAGACACTGCACCAAACCATAAAAATATCAAAAGACATATAACACATAAAACAAAAATATATCTTGACAATAAAAAAATAAATAATACAAGAGAAATATATTTATGTAGTTAAGACTTGAGTTTTTCACCCATTAGAGAACAATGAAATATTCATTGGAGAACACCGAATCATTTATTTAAAATGTTCAATGTAGTGTAGGTATTAGATCAAGATTTACAATGTTATCCCTTAAAAGATATCACAGAGTGAGGGTTACAATTAAATATGCTATATATTTCTATAGTGGGTCCTAGATGATCTATTCGGATTACAATCAATAAAGATCCACAATTTTGATACATTTGAATATGGAATCCTCTAATTCCATATTCATCACAATTAATATAAAACTACAATTCAGTCACCCCCCAAAAGATTTTTTAATTATTTTAATTATAAAGAGTAATGGTTGACATATTGAAATAGGGGTGGAGTAACAAGGCCATAATGGGGGTCTGTGAAAATGAAGACCATGGGCGTCTAGACACAGAATATTTATCCACATTAGGGGAATGTACCCAATATCAAAAAAAAATCTTGAGTCCCCCTGAAAGGATGAAAATTATTTACTACATTCTATTTTCACAAATTGAGACATACCATGATTTATTCCTTCACGAGCCCTATTCATTTTTGAATGGTATATTTAATCAACCATAGTGTCATTGGAAGTTTGCACATAGCATTAAAAATGGAAATAGAACAAGTTTTCATAACCGACAGAGGGATATATCTCTCACTATATAGTTGGATACATTTGAGCAGGAGATGGGATTATTCTTGGATAGAAATTCCGTTACCTTGAGATAAAGAAATTTATACAACCATGGAATCTTTGGTGTAATAGAAGACCCCCCTGCGTTTCATGAGGCCCATGACACATGAAAAATCCTTGTTCATTCACTCATATCCCTTAATTTATTCACACATCATATTTGGATTCAATAGTGAAATCGTTAAATAACTCAATTACAGTGATTCATATACCATCTTGAACTTCTCTAATCAATCATCAATACTCCACCACTTGCCCACCTAAATTCGTAATGTACACTTTCAGTCCATGATACATAAAATGATCTTCTATAATAATAACACTCCCTAGAGACCACGCCACATGACTGTTGCATTCTAATTATATGATCAATTAATTTTTACATTATAGAGTTTTTAAAATTCCCAAATATCATTGACATGTTTAATTCAATAATATATAGAAGGATACCCATAATACTTTTGAAAATATATAAAATCACAAACTCTACAGCAATAATAAATATTACTCAACTCTATATTCTATATAACATTTTATAACTATGTTATAGTGATGCCTCAAGATTTCTTGGAGTAAGACATTATTCCTCGATTAAACAGGAGTCTTATATTCTAAAATCATTGATAAATATATAATCCCTCCATTATAATACATAAAACATTATTACATGGTATAAATGGTAGAGATATAAAGGATATTTTGTGGTGTATTTATTCTAAGTTAAGATTTTAATAAATGAAAAAAATAAATTTTCACCAAATACATTTAGATATAATCCTTATAGATTCATTATATATAACGTTTATTATATCTCATATTCTATGAAATTTCATAAAAATCCATGAGCATAAATCCCGCTAATAGAATTAAAATTTGAAATATTTAACAAGTGATAATGAATAATAGGATAATGAAATGAACATAATAACATTAGTGGTTTTCCAATATTATGATCATGAATCATTGCATGTAATTACAATGAAAATATAACATTTTCAATTCAAATAAATATAACAAAGGTTTCATAAAACAAAATTACCAAAGTTATTAAGATTTCTGTCACAAAACATGTCATCTCAAGAGATTAGATTTTTACCTAATTATTTAATTAATTAGGAAACACACTTTATATGCAACCATTCTACTGTTTTATGAATATCTTAAGAAAAAATCTCACTAATAACCCATGTGAAATAATCAATTGGATTTGAGAAAATTTTATTAAATACATAATTTATTAAGTCATGAGAATGAAATAATTTTTTGACAATTATAAGTAAATATAGATTTGAAAATTGGATATCAATAATACATAAATAATGATTACCTCAAGGTAAATAAGGATTAATGAGAAATGGGGTTGAGTATCCCAATATAAAATATATTTGTAAAATATGTAAATTTAAGAAATATTTCAGTCGCTAGACTAGTATACCATATTAATTAATGGAAGAAAATAATGGGAGGAAATAAAGTACTGATATTTATATTTTTTAAAATAATGGGGTAGAAAATATCAAAATAATATATTTAAAAATTAATAGTCATTCCACAAAAGAGATAATTTAATGGAAAATAATGATAATTTATTTCCCTTGTACAGGGATGTAACATTAGTATTCATGGAGGGGGAAATCATATGTTCATGGAGAGACATGGTAATTAATTTGGAGGTCATATATGTAAATAATATCATTTTTATGGAATTTTTACTGTAGAGGAATGATGGGATAGGGAATATTTATTTTAAAAATAGAGTTATTTTATAAAAATTTCTTAATATTTGTGGTTGAATTATAGGTTGTAGAAAAAAATAACCTTTAGATAACACATAACCTTTATGAATTTATGTGATTTATTATAATATAATAATTATTTATGACCAAATAGATATTTTTAAATTAATTTTCCACTATAAATGGAAATTTAGGGTACTAGATTGTTTCTAGAATCCTAATTTCAATTTTAGATATTTGAAATTCATTTTTAAGATTACAAATTGATTGAAATCTATTTTATTTCATTTTATTAATAAAATTTTATAGTTTTTGGATGAGAATCTATTTACAATAATTACCAAAAAAATAATTTTAATGAGGGAACAATACTTATTGTATATTATAAATTATTTTATATTTTACAAAAATATGACTATCTCACAAAATTATCAAGAAACCACCAATTGGTAACTTCTACGTGAAAAATGTAATCACTTTTATTGGGAATAATTTCTATTTATAAAAAAATTATTTTCTAATTGTAAAATAACTATTTAATGAAATACAAAAAATTTTCCTACTAAATCGAATTTTTAACCCTTACAGACTTATAAATAATTACATGAAATTATTTGATAATTAAATTTTATTTTTTCAAACTTTTATAAAATTTCAATTTCATAATAAAAATTTTGTAATGGTAATTATATATATACTTTTTAGAAAATATAAATTCAGTTTTCACTATATAAAATAATCAGTTTTATCATATTCTCTAATATTATGTATTTTATATAATGTTGTCCCCCTAAATAGTAATGTATATCCAAAAATACTATTATTTAGTTTCAAAAATAATTAATCCTTGATAAAACTAGATCCTAGATACATAACCCCTTTTTTCAATGATATAGGCTCTAAGGGTATAGTGTATGATTTTGGTAGCCTCATGAGGTAGTTCAGACAACATTAATCTAATAATTACATATAAAAACATAAACACCTCCCATAAGAAATTTCATCCATTCCTTACATGCTGATTCTATCATTGGTCAGGATCATGTGAGAACTGAATTGATGTTATTTCATTCCCATGTAATTATATATTTTTATAATGATGCATTATCCTAATACTTGTGGCATTTTTACCAACATCTACATGAATTATTTTTTATCATCATTCTATATAAACACTATTTCTATTGATAAAATTTTCTCCAAAGGTAATATTTACCAATGTTTCTTTTAACTAACTGTTAGATAATAGTTATGTAACAGTAATATAATAATGGTCACATCTTCAATTATATCATATATATATATATCATCGAACATTAACATTTACTACATCCTTCCTAATGGATTTTAAAATTACATAGATAATTTTTGTTACATTCATAACATTTCACCTTCATTTATTAGTTTTATTAGTACATGTAAAATTTATGAAATATTTGTATTATTTGATGTTTACGATTTCACAATCTCTATTCTTTGGTTTTTATATTACTAAAGAAATCATATATGTAGTAATTTATATTTTTACATGACATGTAATAATATTATAATAATAGTATTTCAATGTAGTTCCACAATATAAAATAATAAAATAGTTAATAATAAAATAAGGTATCTTTTACTAATCATATAGTGAATTTTCCTTCCATTATATTCCCCATTGCGTAATAAATTTATAATTTATTTCTTTTCAACATAAAAATTTTATATTTTTTCCTTCATTTCTTAATCATATTCCCATAAACATTCTTCAAACATTTTAACTTTTTATAAGCCTTTCATAGGGCATGGTTGATTTTTTTCAAAACATCTATTCCCTTATATGAAGAATATAGAGTGGTTCCTCTTTTTAATAAAATCCATGTTACAATTTTACTATAAAAATATCACATAAAGGTGTTGGGTCTGACATATACATTGTTAATGGAGACAAGTGGTTGTCAGCATGGAGATTTTGAAAATTTGGTGGTAGTTCTAGTGGATATATTACTTATCCAATATTATCTATAGTCTTATATGGTCCAATATACCTTGGAATCAGTCTCCCATTATTTATAAGTTTTATAATTCGTTTTCAAAGTGGTATCATAAGAAATATATCTCCCCTAAAATGAAATTATATATCCTTAAATTGGTTTTTAATACAACATTTCTATTGACTTTACGAAGCCTTGACATTATCTGGAATGCACTATATCTTTTTTATAGCCTCCATTACTTGGTCTATTCACAATAGTTTCCTTTCACTAATTTAATACCATCATAATGTTATTCTATACATTTTTATATATAATTCTTTAGAAGGTGTAATTTGATTACAAATGATGAAAATATTGTTACATAGTAATTCATGGAATGGATGATGTTGATCACAGATACCTTTAAATCCATTTTTGTTATCCTTTATCACATCTTCCAATGATTTATTGTTCCTCTTAGACTACCCCTTTGTCAACGGATGATAGGTTGTTCTTAGTTTTACATAAATATAAATAGAATTTTGAAGGCTCCTCTAGAACATATAAAGAAATGATTGATCTTAATCAGAAATAATCAACTAAGACACTCCATGGAGACTTTGTACATCATGAATATAGAGGGGAGATAGGCTCTCCAACAATAAATCATCAAATTATAAAATTAAAT
The DNA here is from genome assembly GCA_963277665.1 of Viscum album. Taxonomy (NCBI): domain Eukaryota; kingdom Viridiplantae; phylum Streptophyta; class Magnoliopsida; order Santalales; family Viscaceae; genus Viscum; species Viscum album. The sequence continues at coordinate 1,305,132,817 of OY728141.1, forward strand.
TGGAAGAACTTTTCAACCTATCATTGATTAATGATATATTATGGTTTCCCATGGAAGTCTTATGTGTTCCTTTAGAAATTTATATAGTGAGGTTGTACCACTTCTATAATGACATGTGTAGTGAATTAAGTACCCCTAATTGAAATTTTTTATATTCCTTCACTTTTGGAAACACCAATCTGTTTAAAATTTAATAAAAAATAGAGATTTTTATTTTATCCAACAATTGATTATCATGATAGCCCTAATAGATTTTAGTTTTTATGGGATATATAGGAAAACTAGAGTTGTGAGAATAATTAATTAACTCCTATATCATCAAAATATGAGGGATATATATCCATATACAATAATTGAGTACACCTTATTGATCATTATCAAATATGAGAAACATCACATTCGTCACCGTATCTATCTTATTTTGAATAAAAGGATTATTCCCCTATTATTTTTTGAACATATCAAGTAATTATGGTTATAAATTCATTTGGGATAGTGTTTATGATGTCTAAGACATATGAATCGCATGTCCAACCTTATTAGGAACTTTATTGATGAATCTATTTCAATCTACATTATTACAAGAATACCCTGATTATTCATTGTAAATGCATCGATGATATTTTTTCTCTATTCCAGGGTGTTAATTAATATAATAATCATAATAATTAAGCATCTAACACAAAATCATATTTATCATGCTTGGAAATTATTTTGTGAATATATGTTTAAAAATTTGGTGATCTATGTATATATTAACATTTTCCTTTAATTATAGAATATACATAATTTCTGATAAAAAACAACTGAATCTTATTATTTTCTAAGAGTATTGTAATTATACTCATGAGGATTTGACTATCAAGACACATAGGTGATCATCTTTTCATTCACATGGGGAAATATACAAAAAAATTCAGGGATACATCACTATAGGTAACTAACTCTTTAAAATTTTTTTGTAAATATATAATAGGTTCACTAGTTATCATCTTCCATAGTTCATTTTATTTTTTTTTCATAATCATTTCTCTAGATAAACTTCAATTATTATTTGGCTAACTTGCTTACATGATTAAAAACCATGATATTTGTTTTAACAATATTATATTATATCTCTCTGAAAAAATAAAACAAAATATATTACTTATCATGGTATTATGTTACCACTTCCCTAAATACATTATCTTTACTATATCCATAATGATTCCAATATTTTTCATGATGTGCATAGAAAATGTGATGTGTTGTGATTAGGGATCCCATTTGTGGAATTTTTTAAATAGATTATCCTTCCCCATTGTTTTTAATATTACCCTTAGATAGTTCCCATGCTCTTCATAAACATTATAATATATCATAATACCATCAATTAATACCAACAAAAATATATGAAATTAATCCTTAATGATTATATTCATTATATAAATAATTATGGATGGATAATTAGTCAATCCAATACGCATAAAAAACATGTAATAACCACATATGTTTGGGATGATACTCTTTGGGATACCATCTTTCTTCCCACTCAACTGATATGTAACACCTTGACCAAATTTATCAAGGTCATCCCAAGATTCCACACTACCTCAAGTGCACCTCCCAATATACCTAATATTATATACTAGTTGTGAGGGTCGAAGTAGGGTCATGTGGAAACTATACAATCAATCAGAAGAAAAAATAACAGTTAAATAATAAGAAATGTTACAATATATAATAAATTAAATTTAATAACATAAATAAATTAATATTAATGCGTGGAAATAGTAAAAATATCAATATTCATTCATATACAATAATTGAAAACCCTTTAGGCTGATCAAATACACAAAAAATGAATGGTTGAAAACATAAAAAAGAATCTAAAACTCAATGATAAGTCTTACACCAATTTTTAACCCCATACCAAGCTATCACATTAAATGATCAACTTGATTCCATGTCCAAACTTTAACCAGAACATGTTAGAGATTTTTTAGTACCCTTGTGTCATAGTTTCCAGAGCAGGCTCTGTGTTTGACATAGTAGTATAAAACCAATAGGGCTATATAAATTAAAAGTAATTGAATTATTCATGTATTGGATAAGAATATAAATGGATATGATAAACCTATAAGTAAAAACCACACTTTCATATCATATAATCACCAATGAACATGTACGAAATAACACCCATGTGTTGAGAAATTGCGACTAAAAAATCCATTACAAACCTTAATAATATCATATCGATATCATTGTTAGAAGGACAAAAAATCATCCAACTAACAAATTACACATGATGGGATAGTCCTAAAACATAACTAGAATATTCCTATCGAACAGAAACCCTATGTCATGCCAATCATGTATCATACATATCCCGCATGGGGGAGAACTCTGTGAGGCTGAACATAAATGTTATACTACAAGACAAAATAATATCACACTATATTACAAGATATAAATGATATATCAAACATAACATTAAATAACTAATTTGGATCATAATCTTAACAATCCATATGTTACCAATCATCAATAATAGGTAATCGAGGCTACACAGATAGACACGTCATTTTATTAAACAAAAAAAATATTATTAGAAATAGGGGTAAATAGTCAAAACACAAACTATTCTTCTTCAACCATCAATGACCAGTTATCAAGATAACAATCAATAAAATATTGTTTCCATGAAAACATATCATTTTTTAGTATTATTTAGCTAATTTTTCAAGTTAATATATTAATTAACTAAATATGTGTGGCACTAATTATCTCATTTTAATTAATCCAAACTATTTGTTAATATATTATTTGGGTTCCCATTTAGTTTCAGAGATTTACATGATTCTCAAGGTCAACCAAAAAAGGTGTAAAGACCAGAAAATGACTTCTTATATATTAATCATAATTAGATATTTTAATATAAAATGAACCATATACCTCAAATTATGTTATCTCCCATCTAATAATGGATCATCAGCTTGGTCTAAGTCATCCATTTGCATTAAACATCTTTCATTAAACAAGAGGTTCTAGTCATGTTCAAGGATCCCAAAAATTATTAATTAATGTATTATTATAATTACTTAAAATTAAATAAGTAGGAATATAACCAATTGATTATACATTATTTTTCATAGGAAATTCCATATAACATTTCCTAGTGGGAACCATGATGAACAACCTAGGGAATGTCCATCACATTCATTCAAACATCATTTTGCAAAAAACTACTATCCTTTAACTACAATTCACCAATCAAAATAATAAGATTAAATGAGAAACTATTAAAGAATATAACAAAATTATGTAACAAAACCAAAAATATATCCTATGAGAGTTTAGTATACATACAATACAAATTGAGTTCTATAATGAATAAACTCACCAATTAAATTCAATGTTCATACGGAAAATTAAACTAAAATTGACTAGATAAATTTAATTAATTATTTTGGAACATACCTTAATTGATTAAACAATAAAAAATACACAATTAACATCAAAGAACACTCTCTTTATATGTGATAAAATTTACCATTATTCTTAATTAATTCCTTATACATAGGGTAGAATATTTTTCTAGATCCCATAATATAAATGTTAAATAACCCATAAGTATTAAATGTGAAAGGGAGATAAATGAATTTCATGGGATAATTCATATTTGGACTGATGAATTCTATTAAAAAGATCATAATTCTATGAATGAATGATATTGGGGGATCTCCCAATGGATGTAATTATCTATTCTAATACAAACTATCATAATATATTTGGAGGATTGATTTATGAGGGTTCTCAACAAATATATTAACATTATGACACCTAAAATGATTCCAAGGTGTAGTTAGTAATGTGAATTATAATTTCATGTTTTGGTAATTGGTGGATGAATTTATATAGAGCCTAGATACAATACTCATATTCTAAAATACATTGTGTCACCCCATGAACAATGTTCATATAATGAAACCCCCATTATAAATTTGAATGGGTTTCTACTCAATTTTTTCTAGTATTGTTCCCTTATAAAGACCTTAAATGATATCTTAAACATATATGTTATAACATGATCCTTGAGGTCCAGTCGATAACTCCATTTTAATATGCTCGAACTAGTAAAACTTATATATAATCCTAGATTGTAAAAAAAATTCCATGAAAAACATATTTTGAAATTTATGAGGCAATTTGCAGCCCATAATTATTAGTGCTATTTAAGTCTACTCACTATAGTAATTATTCTCATAGGAAACAGGTGGTAGCATAGAAACATTCCCCTAGATATTCCATGATTGACAGCAACATTGTGTTATCCATGTACAATCTATAAACACTAATTTACCACTAGCAAGATTCACGCATTCTATATATCAGATTATTCAACTTCAATATGAATCCAAGAGAAAACAGTATAAGTCCAAAAAATATCAATGTTATCGAAAAATGGATTTCATTTTAACTATATACTTGTAAATTTACACTATATTTTGTCATCAATGCATTCCTCCTGAAGGATCAAAATTGTCCTTGCTATATGAACCACCACTAAACATGATTCTAGAAGTACAATGATATGCCCTTTATTGTCCCATTATTATCAATCATTTCATGGAACTGGTTAACTGTCAATACCCAATACTCAATTATTATTCAAAATAAAGTCATTATTCTCTACTAATGAAATATAACCCAGTCAGGCTAACCATCTATAAATTTTATAGTTGATTCAGAACACCACATATGTACTCTATATGATGAGGTTGGGTTTTTTACAACCCATTGAATATGGGTTTTCATTAATAAATGATTTGTTAAATACAAAAATTATACCAAAAATAGTTCTCATATATGAAGCTTGTAACATCATGAGTTGTAAGATAGAAACATAGTGTTCACTATCATACATGATACCCTACTTCGAGCTTAAACGAACAACTAAATATTATTATTTAAATGTTACCATTATAACAATGTCATTGGAATAGAAAGAGAGAAGAATATAAATGAATTAAAAAAATATGGCATACACATGTTTATATAAATATTTAATGTATAGAATGTTTTCTTAAAAATGGAAATAAAAACCCATTGAATATAAGGGATGTGTTTTTATGAAAACCTATTTAAAAGAGAATAATGGTGTTTATAAAATCATATCAGTATTTTGGGATTTTTTTAATGAAATTATATGTTATATAGTCAATGAATTTTTTAGAATCCGCTTTAAATTTTTATATATATAATACAAGATCAAATTCATTTTTTCATATAAAAGATGTATTTTTCAAAAATAATCCAATTTTACATTATTTCGATGGAGAACCCTTTGTAAATATATTTTTGTAACATTTTTATGTTTTTATGAATAATTGAACTACTCATTTATATTAAGGACAACAAAATTTACTTGGGTTTAATTTTAGAATTTTTATGATAAAATTTATTTGTAATGAATATTGAGAAATACTATATTTTAATTCAAAAATGCATTTTCATATAATTAATTTATATAGTTTGATTATATTTTTAATTGGGTTTAATGTCTAATTGGATTATTTTTTTATAATTTAACCCAACATTTTTCATTGGATTTAGTTTAACATTCAAATTGGAAATAAACACTTGGAAATATTCTAGTGATTTTTACTACGAAAAAACACCATTTCTGGTCTGGAAAATGGGATTTAATTTTATATTAATTACTAAAATTTCTATATTTTGAATTTAGGTAAATGGGTTCCATATTTTCAATCCAATGGTTTATATATTATAAATAGGTTCCTTTTTTGGACTTTATGAATAGTTACTTTAGTAATTATTTTTATATATGTAATGACTCAAAAATTACAAGGAAAGTTTTTTCATAAAATCTTTGGAATTTTACAAGTATTCAGTGTCTGACGGTGACTGATTTGGAGGCCTGGTGTGCCCAAAATCAAATTCTGATGTTTTGTTCCGATACGTTTAGTGAACTTACGTGCGAGTTTTTATATCATTTGAACCGGTTCCCGGAATTGAAATATGAGGGCACCGTTGAACTCACATCGCTGGTATTCGGTTAGGAGGACCTTTACCACAGTTGCCTTTGGGTGGGTGTAGAAGTAATATTTTGGGGATTCATAATAAATTAAATAAATTTCTGTGCGACAAAATTTATTTAGTTTGTTTTTATTATATCCAAAGGGAGGATGATAGTGGTGCCCACCCCCACATAACCTCCCATGGGTGGATATTGTGTGGTGGGTACCGCACGAGTCCCTAACCCTTTAACACCCCTTTAACTCCTTCAACCCCCATTAAACTCATGGACTTCCTTTGAATTAATGAGACCATAACCCTTCATTTAATAGGGGAGCTCTCCACCTCCCTTTTCTCTTAATTGTGCCAACATATCTAAACTAATATCTTCAATAAATCGATTGAATGTATTTTAATCTTTTTGGAAATGAATGGAAATATTTTATTATTAGGGGAGCCTTATTTTTTTATTTTCCATGGAAATTTTGATGAGAGAAGGCTTTGGGAGAATTCACCCTCTCCAATGAAGAACATGATGAACAATATCCTCTCAACGATAGAGGAAATAACGTGAGGTGACACTCACCAGGAATGCCCTTCATTCTTCTTCTTCCTTATTTACGATTTATAAAGGCAACACATTCCCAGTTTTAGTGAATTACACCTTTGGTGCTAGTCGCCAGACCCTGGACTATGGAAGGCGAGCTTGGGGTGTTCAAGATGCGGGCCCTGGAGGAAGGGTCATGAAAAATTGGTATCAATGGACGTCGGTTCTACTGTAGAACATAGGACTCTCAAATTTATTTCTGTGAAGCAATAGTGTTAATGGTAATAAGTGTGGTTTTTAGTCAAGGGAGTCCAGTGTTGGTGCGGGAGGCCGACATATCTTTACACCTGGACCGTGACTTCTGATTTCCAACTAAGTACATTAAAACACTAATTGCGTGTGTGTTTTCAAATGTTTTCATTAAAACGGCTCAAACCAGGTCAGCTCATCATGTATAGTATTTTGACTGTGTTTCATCTGTTTCTCTCAGGATGCCTCTTTGTGGGTTACCAGCTAGAGCCTTGAGAGTAGTACATACTGACATCCCACTGAGTGACGATGCCTCAGTATAGGGATCTCTTCCAATTGAGGTTCTAGCGGAGGCACCAGCGGCACCACTTCCCATTGGACCAACGATGCCACTAGCCACAACAACAGAGAGTGCACACCGCTTGAGCTCATTGCATGAGTTCCAACTCGAGAGGCCTCCCAGGTTCAGGGGAGAGACAGACTAACAGGTGGCTGGGGATTGGCTGGACGTTGTGGTGAGAGTCTTCAGACTGGTAGGGACACCAGACGACTTCATGGCGATCCTTGCTGACAGCCTCCTTCAGGAAGTAGTAGGCATATGGTGGATCTTGATGATATTGATGCATGAAGAGGTGTCACTTCTATGGGCAGACATAGAGAGCCTATTCTGGGCAGAGTTTGTACCAGCCACCATTTGAGCGGTGCGTATACAAGAGCTACAGAATCTACAACAGGGTAGCATGACTGTGGCACAGTACTCAGCGAGGTTCCCCAAACTCTCTTGCTACTCCAATTATATGGTATGAGACCTGTTCTTTAGGGCTCGAACATTTGATTAGGGACTCATGCGAGAAATTAGAGCTTCAGTTATCTCTTACAGCTTCCCGACGCATATGGGTGTGTTGGAGCGTTCCCTCTTAGTGGAGAGTTTCCGTACTGATTAGTCTACCGTAACGAGACCCACCACTAACTGACATGCATCATAGTCTTTTTAAGCTGGAAGTAGAAAGATGACATAGATGTCCAGGAGGACCAGAACAATGGGTTATCGATAGTACGACTCATGATCAGTTGTGTTTGGCACCTGGTGTGGAGACAGATCCAGGCATACCAGGAACGGACAGTGTTACTCCTACGGCGAGCTTGGTCACATGGAACGTGACTGTCCGACCCGCCATGCAGACGATCAGCATATAGATGAAGGACCTCCTAGGAAGAGGCATAGGTTCAATCGATATGGTCTGCAAGGAGTGGGAAACCATGGTAGAGGAGCTGGTAGTGGAGATGTTTGTGAACTACGCTTCGAGGTGTTTCCACCACCACCAGCAGGAGGTCCACCCCAACCACAGGGAATGGGTGGACATGGGACAACGCATCTTCAGGCAGCTAAAGCATATGACCATGGATCTCTAGAAGTAGGAAGACAGGAGTGGGACTAGTTCCAGGAATAGAGGCCTTTTTTCATGATACTTCTAGCTTCATTAATTTTGTTGTGGTTGCTTTGTGTCTTTGTACTTTGAGATGCATTAATAAAAGACACTTGTCCTTGTGATGTTTTCATTCCTTCCATTTTGTGTGGTAAATACTAAGAGGATATGGTTAAATATGTTAATTTGACCCTCACTTTTGAAATTTTTACTAGAGGAGACTCGGTGACCACACTTTGATGCCGACAGCGTGACTCCACACTTGGAGGAACTACTACAAATACGCCATTTATCAGTGCTAAAAATGGACTTTAAAAAAGATAGAAATCATTGTTAAAGCCATATAATATAAATGGGGCCCCCTTTATCATCACTCCAAAAAGTGCTGAGAAATACCCCTTTTATCAGCGCAAAAAAAATCACTAATAAAATGGGTCTTTTATTAGCACTAAAACAAAGCGCTGATAAAAGGGTCCTTTATCAGAGCATTGTTCTAGTGCTGATAAAAGGGTCATTTACAAGGATTCCTTTATCAGCGCTTTCTTTATAGCGCTTATAAAGTACCCCTTTTATCAGTGCTTTTTTAAAAGCGCTGATAAAAATTAATAAAAAAAATTAAAAAAATTAAAAAAAATTAAAAAAATCATGCCAATTGGGGGGGATTTTATAGCTCTTGAGCCCCCCCCCCTTTACAGCGCTTTTCCGCCCCCCCCCCCCCCCTCTAGAACCCTCACGCACCCCCTCCACCCTTTATCAGCACTAGATCCCATATCCCCCATGCGTGCGTGCCCCTGCCTTTAATAGGTTTTGAACTCGAGACCTCCCCCATGCGCGCCTAAGCCCTTCCCACTCCTCTATTTTTATTTGTTTTCCATTTCCTGATATCTATACATATATAGTTATATTTATTAATATTGTAATATATATTTATATTAATATATATATTTTTATATTGATATATATAGTTATATTAATATATATATAGTTATATTAATATATATAGTTATATTTATTCGTATAGTGATATATAGTTATATTAATATATATATATAGTTAGAATAATATATATTTATAGTGATATTAAAATATATATTTATAGGGATAACAATATAAATATTAATAGTAATATTAATATATATATATAGCTACATTAATATATATATATAGTTAGATTAATATATGTATATATATAGTTAGATAAATATATAGGTATATAAATATTTATATATTTTTATTTTAAATAAAATGGATATTAGTTATTATTTAGATAAAGCTAATATATTTTATTTGTAAATATATTTTATTATTTATATTTATATATAATTATATTTTTATGAGTCCATACATAAAAAATATGTATATATTATTATATATTTGATTATAAATAGAAGTTCATTATAAAAAATGATAAAATTTAAAATAAATAATATCAATATGAATTTAATACCTTGGAATAAATTCAGAACCCCCAAAAAAAAGCCAATAATACCCCCTTAAATGAGGCTAAAAATCCACAAAATGTTAAAAAATGGGATTATCCTCACTAAAAAATTAGTTTTTGAGGCCTTCTAGGCCTCTTTGGCCTTGAAAATTGTGACAAAGGCTTTTCCTAGGTTCTTAGCACGTAGATCTTGTCACAGGCTTCAATTTTATATGCTCTAGAGCTCAAACAAACACCCAGATCAAATGTTATGGCCGTTTGAAGTTCGAGTTGCGTTTTTAACATATTTTGGATTTTTTTAATTTTTTTAATTTTTTAGTCTTCATATTGTCATTAAATGACTATTACTCCATAATAATTACCAAATTATTAATTAAAAAGTTTTTTTTATTTTTTTATAAGTCATTTTCACTAAATATCTTATATATTAAGTATATTAAGTGTAAATGTGTATTTATACTTATCTAAAATATATTTAAAAATTATATATTATATTTATATCAATATAACTATATTTATATATTTATATATTTATATATTAATATATTATTTTTTATTAATTTTTTTTTGTAGTTGACCCTTTATCAGCGCTACTAAAAAAGCGTTGATAAAGGGGGTCCCTTTATCTACGCTAAAAAAGCGCTAATAAAGGGGGTACCTTTATCAGCGCTAAAAAAAGTGATAATAATGGTCATACCTTTATCAGTGCTAAAAAAGCGATGATAAAAGGGTTCTTTCATCTAAACATTTTTTAGCGCTGATAAAGGTACCGTTTATCAGTTATTTTTTTAGCCCTGATAAAGGTACCCCCCTTTATAAGCGCTTTATCATTAGAGCTGATAAAGGTTCGCATCGGGAAAATTTTTTTTTGTTGTAGTGGAAAGAGTAACAGTTGGATCTCTTGGTAGTAGCGTCGAGGCCTTACGACGTCGTCCATGGCATGAATTAGTACCATTAATGTCAGTATTGACTGTATTCGGCAAATGACATGGTTCATCTAGGGGAAGAGACCATATTTCCCTTTTCGAAATTGGAGAAATCTTAATAGCTCTTATAGAACGTAGGCAAAGAAGGGTGAAGATGAGTTCTTTCAACTGGCTAGTCTCTCCCATAGTTCGTTGAGAGAATAGTTTATAGTTTCTATAATCACAATAGTCTCATGTGTGTCTTCTTTTAGAAGGATATGAACCTGAGACAGCGGTGATGGCTTGAGTTCATCCAGGACTATGACTACGGGATAGTCTATAGTCTAGGGAAAGGGAACGTTGTTGCGGATGCGCTCGGCTGGAGGACTGGTATTCATCGGCTAGGAGAGGCGAGGAAGCAGCTGCCTGCCTTACATATATCCTTTGTGGAAAGAGATGGTGCATCCTATCTACAGTCTCTTATAATCACTCCTCCTATTCTTTAGTAGAGTAGGCGATATGGCTTACCACATGGCCCTTCAACCTCAGTTACACCGGGTGCACGACGTCTTCCATGTATCTCAGCTAAAGGGATGCGTGCAGGACCTGTCCCACATCATCGACCACGGGGAGATGGACATCAATGACCGGGAAACTTTCACATAGGTTATAGTGATGATTGAGGATTGGCAAGAGCAAGTCATGCATGGATGTTCGATTCTTCTGGTGTGTATTCGATGGCAGCACAGGAACATCCAAGAGAGCACATGGGAGCAGGAGGCTAAGATGCTTGCTCAATACATTCTTTTTGTTTTCCTAGTGTGTGTTTTATCTTTACAAGGATGTAAATTACTGAGGTGGGGGTAATGTAATGACCAAGAAATATCATGGAATTTTTTTTTCATAAAATCATTTGAATTTTATGAGTCTGTAGTTTCTATCGGCGACTGATTCCGAGACCCGGTGTGCTCGGAATCAACTTATGAAGTTTTGTTCGGGTACATTCATTGAACGTACGTGTGGGATTTTCTACATTTAGAACTAGTGCTCGGAATTGAAATCTAATGGCACAGTTGAACTCGTAGTGATGGTATTCGGTTAAGAAGACATTAACCACAGTTGTGTTTGGTTGGGTGTTGAAGTTATATTTTGGAGATTCATAATAAATTAAATAAATTGTTATGTTACACAATTTATTTTTTTGGTGGTTATTATCTCCAAATGGAGGTTGATGGTGAGGACCACCCCCACATAACCTCCCATGGGAGGATATTGTGTGGTGGGGACCACACAAGTCCTTAATCCTTCAACTTCCCCTTTAACTCCTTGAACCCCCATTAAAATCATGGACTTCCCTTGAATTAATGAGGCCACCACCCTTCATTTAATTGGGGTGAACTCTCCACCTCCCTTTTCTCATAATTCTGCCAGCACATCTAAATTAATATCTTCATTTATTAAATTGAATGGATTTGAATCTTTTTGGAAATTCATGGAAATATTTTATTATTGGGGGAGCCTTCTTATTTTATTTTCCTTGGTAGATTTTTTGTGAGAAGGAATTGGGAGAATTCACCCTCTTTAATGAAGAACACGAGGAAAAATATCATACCGACGACCAAGGCAAGAACGTGAGTCGATGCTCATGAGGAACGCTCATCATTATTCTTTTTCCTCTACATCAAGGGAGAAGATGACGTCCGCGAGGAATGTCGACTACGCTTCTTCTTCGGATGGTTCAAGATATCAACGAAATCGACGCCCGAATTCCGCGACACCGTATCCCGCGGCACGTCCACAAGAAAACTTCGAAATCATGCTAGGGGGAATTTTTTACTTTAAATTATTCCCATGATCTTCGATTCATACCATTTTCAAAGATTTCCTTTTTTATATCATATAACGCGGAGGGCGCGGGCCGAAGAAACACGGACCGACGTCCCTATGTTTGATTACTGTGGATTGATGACGAAGGAGAATTGAAAGGGCACAGTGCCGTCACACCGCACCGGTGGAGAACCACGATATGGAAGGGGCGGTAATGACTGGGGGTGGCGGCGGAAACATAGATTGTGCGCTTTCCACTTGTAGGAAAACCACGGCCCGCAACCGCGGGCCGCTCGGCTAAGGAAGCACCGGCCGACCTCATGTCGGCCGGAACAGAAAAACCGGCCGGCTAAAGAGGGCCAGATAGGATAACCGCGGTGCCTTCTGGAACAGCTCTATAGAGAAATCGTGGACCGTGTCGGGCGGGCCACTTCGGCGAGTGAACCGGACTACCACCTGCTAGTCGGGCAGAAAAAACCGCGGCACCGCATTGAGGAGACAGGAGCCCGCTGTACGGGCAGCTTGCGCCAGTAGAAACCGGACAGGAAGGAGAGGGGCCACCACTCGGCACCACCATAACAGAGTATTGGGGGGGGGGAGATCCCCCCCCCCCCCCCCCGCTCCGCGCTCGGCTAGATGTCCGAGCCACGACTGGCCACAAAGCAGGGCCACCGGAGCGCGGGCCAGGCCACCTGCCACGCAGGCCGGGATGCATGTGCGAGGGTCGGGCCACCTGTGCGAGGGCTGGGCCGCTTGCGCGAGGGTCGGTCTGCCTACAGTGTGTGCCTGTCCGCCAACCACATGGGCCGGGCCACCCTCACATTTTCTGTTCCATAACCACTAGGTCGAGTCACACCCTTCCAGGCCGACCCAGGGCGGGTTGGTCCGGGTCGGACCTGACCCAGACCCCCCTTCGGGGTAGTTTCGGTTTTTCACCCATAACATGAGCTACAAACCTCTGTTTGATGAAACATCAGTTGCGTTGGATTCATTGTATCGAGGTGGTCATTTCTGTATATTATACTCAAGGTTTCTGCGATTTTGGGGGTACAGCTGGGTTGGTTTGATCCCATAACCAACCGGGCCCTCTGAGCGGAAACACAAATAACATAAGGACTGGACGTCTGATTGACGTGCTGTCAACTATGTTGGATTTCTTTTGATGAGAAGGTTCTTTTGGAATACTCTAATTGATTTTCAGATGTATTTGGATTATGTTTGGGTTGGTTTGATCCTAAAAACGAACTGGGCCCCCTAGAACATAAATGCCAATAACTCACAGACCGGGCGTCTGATTGACGCGCCGTCTATTGTGTTGAGTCCCATAAGAAGTGGTGGTACATTGAGATTCTTCCACCTGAGACTAATTGACACGTGGAGTATCAAATAGTATCTTGTGGAGTAGATCCACCCGGATAGAAGCAGACGGAGTGCAGAGACATTGTAGCAGTAGACCTGACGACTGCTTGACCGATTCGACTCGAAGTGATTTGATTAGCCCAGTAGACGGAGCGCCCGGTTTGGCAGAAGACCCAGGGCAGATGTAACACCTTGTTTTGCAGTATACCTATAGTACTCAAAAGGATGAGTACCTCTGATGGCTATTAGGGGGAGTGCCCGGTTTGGCGGCAGACCAACAGTGGAGGAGCATCCGGTTTGGCAGTAGACCCACGGTACTCGGCAGGAGGAGTACCTCAGTAGTTTAAGGTTAGTGAGTAGCATCTCAGAGTCGTGACATGGCCACAATGATCTATAGAGGAGAAGTTCTCTAGCAGTTGTGGTTTCAGTAATGAAAATAATGGTTTGAGCTGATTTAATGACCTTTGTGTTTTCCTCATGATTGAGATGGGTTACTTGATAACTTAGGTAAATTAATGTGCATATACCTAAGTAATGGTTAGCCGTTGAAATATTACATTTTGGTTTAACCTTGATGGATTTTAAGAGACCTTGATGGTCTCGGGATTCCTACTGTGTATCGTTATACTCACCTCTGCACGGGTTATGCCCGCACCTTATGGTGTTGGATGCAGATGACGGACAACGCTGACCGAAGAAGAGTGTGCGAGGACTGGACGATACTCGGATGTGGACCTCACGATGACACAGTATCTAGAGGAGAAGAACAAGCATGGAGAACTGAAGAGGCCTTCCATTCCTGCCCTTCAGGTAGAATCCATGGTGGAAGATCCAGGAGCTTCTAGACACCATCCGGCTGTTCGCCTTTTAGGTGTACCTGTTTGTCCTTTCCTTATACTTTACTGTTGGGCTTGTATTTTCGGCCACATTTACTTCAGCATGTTTGTAGCACAGATTTTACTTAGTGTTTTCTTCTGCTTGTTTTATGGTTGTGTGTGTTTATGATTTATAAATGCAACGCCTTACCAGTTTTATGTAATTACGCCTTTGGTTCTAGTCTCCAGCCCCTGGCCAATGGAAGGTGGGTTTGGGGTAGTCACGATGCGGGCCCTAGAGGATGGGTCGTGACAATATACGACAATTAAAAGTTAAATTATGTAAATAATAGTAAACAATTAATATTTTAATAATATAAAAATTCAATAAGACAAGTCCTAGTTTTATTAGATGTGTCATGGGAGACCAAAACAATCTTTTGGTATAAATGTTTTCATTTTGGAGCCACTTGTGTGTGAAAATGAAAAGTAATAACAATTAATTTTCAATAATGTGAAATATAATATAAACAAGTATATTTTAACTAAAATTTTCTTAATAGAGGGTTATTTGAATGATGTATTACTCTATAAATATTAATTATAAAGATAAAAATCTTTCCTAAATCTTGTTATTTTATTTATAATTTTAAAACATTAAAAAAATATTTATTAATTTCACAATGATGATATCGTGACTACCTTATTAATGAAAGATTCAAATAAATGATATTATAAATACTAAAATAAATGTAATTTGAAAATTTTTATGACTTAAGATTATTATATGCATGAATAAGACATATTAACTTTTGTTATTTTATTTATCTATAATTAGTAAATTTTCATGACAATAACCAATAATAAATTATTAAATAGTGTACAAATTTACATAAATGAGTTTCAAAAACAAATAATATGTTATTAAATGATATAATAGTCATAAAAATATTATAATCGGGAAAATGACATATATAATGTTTAAAATGTTATTAATGATACAATTTTGGTTCTCTAGGTATTTTCTAGTAACCATAATAAAAATATATGTTTAAAATACTTGAATACAAGGAAAGAGTTAATTTATTTTACTAAGTGTTAATGCCAAAATATAATGTTAAATATATGACCTAAACTTGTATAAAACATATTGGTTGTGAGATATTATACTAATAATCATCACATCCTCAAAATATATCAATTCATAACTATTATGATTGAAAAAAAATTATAATTAAATAATATTTCATGGCTTTCATAAAGTGCTCCTCCCTCTTTTAAAAGTCCCCTGCCACAACCCACATACTCAATACTCTCAATCCCCTTGTATAATAGTATTTATAATCAAATAAGCTCCCAAAATCCCTTCATAAAACCTATAGGACTTATTTATGTTGAAGGAAACTCATGGAAGTCATTTTTCTTTAATCAAAAATAGTTTCTCGATTTAGAGGTAACATCTTCTCTAAATCTCCATTCTTCATTTTTTATCCCTTCTATATGATCTTAATTTTCAATGATTAAATAAATAAAATATAATCCTATTTATATTAGAATTTTTTATACTAATAGTTTATCCATAACTCACACACACCTCAGTTTAATGGATATGAAACATATTGTTTTTGTGTACGGTGCACTACTGCCTCACGAAATGAAGATTGTTCAATTTTATTCTACCAGATCTCATGGTGTCCATTATGATGGAAATGTATTCATAATTTATATTTATAATTTTTATACTTTATCTATGATAATTTAATTACTATTATAACATACATTTATTTTTTCTATAATTTTTAAATACAATAATTTCTTTTGAGGAAGTGAGGAATACCGCCTCCTCAAAGTGCTATTACTTGTTCATGCCATACGTGGAATGTGTAAAGGAAAGAGTTAATGAACTTATGTATCATATATAACATATAAATTTTACCAGAATATTAATATACCTAAGTGAAATTTATTTTTAATTTTGTTAATATAACACAAAAATAAATGTTGTGTTTGTGCATACGTAAGGTATTCCGTCTGCATGAACGGTGCATTTGATTTCATATCATCAAATATATTGGAATATTATAAATACATATATATATATATATGATATTTATATAATTAATACTATTTTTTTGATAATGGACTTTTGACAACATGGAAAATTTTAATCATTACAAGGTCATTGTTGAGTCATGCACCGAACATCGACAAAACGTCCAATATGGACTCAAATAATTAACTAATTGATATAAAATTGTAATACGTATTATAAAACTAATAATTAACTTCAAAAAGGTTTTGAATAATGTAGAAATTGACCAATGTTTTTTATTTATGAATATAATGAATGAACGAGAGAAGTTATACTTGAGTTAAAGGAAATCAAACCCAATTTCCATCCATTGAGTTAAATATCCATTTCATTGGTTTGTTTTTATAATAGTATGTTAGAATGAACTCACATATTTTAACAATAAATACCCACATATATTAGGTGTATTTATATTTTACAAAAATATTTACGTCCTTTATTTATCCTTAATCGAAGGATGTGATCTTTTTAATGTGCTTCTTCTCAATCTCATTGCATTGAGGTATATCTTGATGTTATGAAAATATTTTCTCTAATAATTTGTATATAAAACTCATTTTACATGTTATATTATGAAATAATATATCTTCATGATTTTACGTTTTTTTAATTTTATTCCTTAATAATTTATATTTAACTATTCCTTAAGTGGTTAGTGGATCTTTAACTAAATCATTATTTTAAATGTTTTATAGTTATAATCATTTTTAACATTCTAATAATTCATCATGATTACAATATAGTTTTAACAATTTCATTACATATACATGAATGTATTATATAGTTAAATCCTTTCAAAATATTAAATGTGTTATAAGACACTTTGATTCAAAAATATTATTTTTAATGGTTTTAAATGTGTTTTAAAATTTCATTGATTGTCTCAATAAATAGGAATGTATAATTAATCATATTTACCAAGATTAAAATTTCATGCTTTTATGTCACATTAATATCCTAATATTTACGTTACAAGTATACAGTATTATTTTGAAATAAAGTGTTATCATTCATGAGTGCACTAATTTGTAAGAATGAAATGTGATTTCAATGTGGAGATGTTACTTATCCTTTATGCTTGTGTCATGTTTAAGGATTAAGTTATGGTTATTGGGAATTTCATTATGTTTATAAATGGTTCTGTGATAAAACAAGTGGGGTGATCTTTTGATATCTATCTAATGCATTGTGTAATGTGATGGAGGAAAACATTAATGTTTTTCCTAAGAGATTTAGGAAATAAATTGTGGTGTGTAATTTAATCGAAAACATAAAGGTTACTCTATATGTATTTTTGAAACATACAATGTTATTATGATATGTATGCCACAAATAGCCATTATGATTTTTTATTCCTGAGAAGATTATTTAGAAATATTATGATTTCATTAGGTTTGTTAAATTGTTTATGTTTTTGGGGTGAAAAGTATGATTTTTTTAAAAACATTCTGGGATTAAAATAATCACATACTAATGATTTCATTCTTATATTTTTTATTTCATACTGCACTTTTTGTGCACATCCCACGTTTTCTAAATGTTTTCTACATTGTAGAAGTTTGGGAAAGAGAAATAATGAAATAATGATAAATGTAATAAATATTTTTTCATGAAAAATAATTCATGTTTTATTTTAAAATGTTCTAAATAATGAATGAATATAAAGCATATATGCTTGTCTAATTTTGATATTTGAGATGTTATGTAATTTTTATGGCATAATTCTCTAAAAATATAAAAAAATTATATCAAAAATGAAAATTATTGATTAAAACAAATTATTAATCTATTATTAATGTTGGGGCCTTATAGTTGGTATCAGATGTTCGTTTAGATAGCTTTAGGAAATATGAGATTTGGTTAAATATATAGTATCAAAATATGTCTATTTCTTTGGTTATATCATTTTTCAATATCCTTTTTAGATCAATGAAAGTTAGTTATAAATGGTCATAGGGGGATCTCAAACAATATTCTCATCTCATCCTGAGGACTTTCCAGCAATGACTATTACTTTGTTATGTCTGAATGATTCTGTAACATTATCTATCATAGAACTCACCTACAATTTGTTCTTTGAGATATCAAACACCTCCACTATAACTCGATACCATCATGGATCATAGGTTTTTTTTAATGAAATCATATTTTCTCAATATTCTCATATTTTAAAAAAAGTTAAATATTATCGAGGAATTTTTTGAAAATTTACCTTATCAAAATATTGTGATGAATATTATGATTTTGTAAAAGAAACTGAAGAAGGAGACCCTTGCATAACCTATTTATATTTTCTTTTAATATATAGCCTATCCACACATACTAATGGTATTTTAAAAGGTTACAAATTGAATGATTTAACTAAAACTCGGTGTAAATGTTTTATAAAAAGAAGGTCTTATCTGATGTTATGAAATTAATGTCATACATGATTATTTTCCAAAACTTTTATTATGTGAACACCCATATGACACAAGTTGTAGAATGTTTATTCAGAAAAAAGAAGCAAGTGATTTTGATGAATCTATAAATCATTATTACAATGCATGGGCCTTATATACATGCAATGAAAATGACAATGAAACCAGGTGGACACCATCATCAAGGTATGGTGTTCTTTGTTTTTGTAATAGATTTATAAAATAAAATAGAGGTGAAAAAATTATATGTTGATAAATATATGACTTCATGAATTTATGTGTTGAGGTCATAATCATTTGAGAATAAAATTAGAGTAATAATAATACTATTAGGGATAAAACATGTTAAGGTTATTTTTTGAATATTTTTATATCATATTGGGAGTTTTTTATAAGAATGATATAGTTTTAGAAAAATTAAAACTCATAGGATTGGTGAAAATCCATCACCTCCATCAAGGTTTTGGGGATCAAACCCACAACTGAAGGGTGACAAGGGTACATCACCAACCACTAGCCTATGTGATGGTCCTTGTTAGTATAAATTTATCATCTTAGTTAAAAACATTTATCAAATAAAAATACATTTTTCTAAGAACATATGTTTTATCAAATGCATAACCATAGTAGACAAGAATTATTTGGTTATTAAGTGATTAATGTTATTTTGAAAGACATTCTATT
The DNA here is from genome assembly GCA_963277665.1 of Viscum album. Classification (NCBI taxonomy): domain Eukaryota; kingdom Viridiplantae; phylum Streptophyta; class Magnoliopsida; order Santalales; family Viscaceae; genus Viscum; species Viscum album. The sequence goes on from OY728141.1 coordinate 1,305,152,601, forward strand.
ATTTGGGAACACTTTATGCCTAAGGAAAATAGAATACTATGGGATTTAATTTCAGTAGTAGTGGTTGAATTTTATTTTAGAAGAATATATATTTAAATTGTGTACATATGGTGATTTTTGTTATTTATGGAAGTTATTAACATATCTTAGAGAAAATGGGATTGGGTTAATTACTTTTTGGTACGATTACATAAGAGTGTTTGATGTTATTTGGGGATACATTGTATCACCGGAGACTTTTATGAGAAATATTTTGTTTTTATGTTATATAAATCAACAAAGGAATCTTTTACTACACACAACACTAGCTTGGTATCCTTTACACACAATCACGACCTTCCTCGATAGCTTGCGTCGTACCAAATACCAAAGTTTCACTAAACAAAGATATGCTATTAAAATATTATTAAAACTAGCCATTATGAATAATAATACCCACTTTTTGAACTTTTATTTTTCAAAATAGAAATAATTTTTGTATTCAGAATATCGAAATTAGCCAAGGGTGAAATTCTGGTATTTTTATGAAAACATTCAATTTTTGATGAGTTGTGAAAACAATGGGTTACTATTTAAAAACTGAATTTTTATTTAAATAATTATTTATTTTATTTAAATTTATTTTAGTTCAAAATTGATACATAATACCTATATATGTTCAATGCAATTAACTTGAGTCATTTTATAATAATTTTAGATATATAAAAATTTTATCGAACTTTTCACCGTCTTTTACCCACCTCCTAGGAAAATTTGAAAATTTACATAAAACATAATTTTAAAACTTCTGTGAGTGGAATTTTGAAAATCCGAGGGTCACGGATAATATCAAGGACTAAAATGTGGTTCAATGAGATGAATATAATTTTTGGTGAATAGTAACTTTTTACTTTTTTACCACGGTTACAAGAAAATAGGATAATTAAGAGAAAAAATGATTTTATTATTAACCTAAAACATGTACTAATTCTATTAGATAAGTTTAATTCGACCAAAAAAAACTTAGGAAAATAATATGACCATTTAGGTCCACATGGATTAGATTAGGACATTTATTAATAATTTATTTAAATGAAGGGTTAAAATAGTTAAAATCAATGTTTACTAACTAAATCATTTTTAATATAGGGTTATACGTAGTAAAAATTTGAGTACAAATATTCATTAGAAAGATAAAAATATTACCTACATAAGGGTATTTTATTTTTAATTTTTATACTTTAAATAATTTAATTTATTTATGAAACAATGATGATGCAGTAATAATATTTTTATCGAAATATTTACATAATTGATGTTATAAATACCCAAATAAATGTAATTTGAGACATTTTATGAATTAAAATAATTTTATATGTTAATATGACATGTTATTATTTATTTAATTAACTTTTTTCAAACTAATCTATTTGTTATGATTTTCTCAAAAATCAATTACCAAATAGTGTCAAAATTGACATAAAATAGTTTTTAAAACAAATATTATATTATTAATTGTTATTTTATTCCTAAAAATCTAAGGTTCAGAATAATAACTTAGATAAGGTCATATATATTAATAATAAACAACTTGGGGTTCGTTTTACTTGTTATAGTAAGTTTATTAACCTTATAGTGTAAGAAAACAAGAAGACACGATAAAAGTAAACTTATTAAACTTAAAGATAAATCTAAATGATAAGGTTAATATAGAAATATAAATTTGTATAAATTCTATTGGATGAGAGGATTCCGACCCATCCCCACCTTATCTTCGAAATAAATCAATTTAGAGCTATTAAAAACCGAATATGACTTTATAATAAAATAATATTTTTAGTTTTTCCAAAGATGCCCCTCTCTTGCCTAAAAAAAGGGAACCACCTCCCTCGCTTCCTCACACCAATTTGAGCCTTCAAGCACGTCCAACCCCTGACAAATTATCTTATCCCCTTCCCTAGAAACATCCTAGAAGTCCTGGTATTCTTCAAAGATCAATTTTATTTCCCTAAAAAGAGGTATTAAAGTGGCGCTTCAAAGAAGAGGTAATGTCCATTACCGATTGTTTCCACTTTATTTCTTCTTCCACATCTTCATCTTTAGTTTTTTCATTATGAATTAATAACATCAGTATCACTCATATACTTATATGTTATTATATGTATTAAACAACCCTATTTCACTATCTATCCAACCAACGGAAAACGAAATCACCGCGCGTGTGTACGTACGGAATACCGTCTGCACGCCTTGGTGTAATCTATTTTCCACCACCACCTTACTTGGATGGGAATAATGGTGTAAAAATTAACTATATAAGATTATTGTAAAGTTATATTTATTCTGTAATTTTATACATACACTCCAATACAATTCCATGATCAGGGTAATGATATCATCGCTTGTGCGTACATACGGAATACCGTCTCCATGATGTTATGCGACTCATTCTATATGATCTTCATTGAATAATGATTATATAAATGAATTGAATGAATTAATATGATATATATTACACTAATACCATTATATAAATGAGGTATCTATAACCTAAAAATAATAATAAAAATTTATTCGACAAAACACGCATAAGAACAAAAAGTAATAAACACCTGAATAACAAGTTGTAATGAAATATTACTAATAAGAAGCTAAAAATATAACCATATATGATATAATAAAAATAAGTATGATTCTGGAATAAGTCAGTAACATTATTTAAATCATTATACAGGAGGATTGGACACTTACGAATAAAATCAGACCTATGGTAAGGGAAAATCTCGCAATCTCAATTTTTATATGAGACTGTTTATACTTCAAAATTTACAGGGGAATATTTATCATCCACATCCATGTTTCCTCAATATGTAACATTTATGTCCTTATAATATTTTTTTTGTCCAAATTTACCTTTCGGTGATTTTTTAGTAAAATATATGAAAGTAATATTTTGTCTTTTTTTTGTACGAGGTACTTTTTGACTTTTCTGACCAAAGTACGAGAAGAATGTTTTTTAACTTATACGGCATTAATGGATTTTTATAACATTATTTCCATGCAGCTTACTTTACACGTTTTTAAGATTATTTTTAATCAACTTCTTTTAGGTCAAAATTATATGACATGTTAAGAAAGTAAAAATTTTTTGAAGTAGGAAAGATATTTTTTTCAAGAATGGAGTTCAAGTGTTTTATCAAAATTTATTTTCCATCCAAGATAATATAGGGTTTTGTTTATATCTCTAATTTTAAATTTATTTGATTATGTTATGATGGAATTATTTTTACAATATAATTTTTTGGATTATGTAATGATGACGTGATTTTTATGAATCCCATTTTTATTCCATGGGTTAAGCTATGATGTATGATTTATGATTTTGTGGAACACACAATAATGGTATCATTATGATATGGGTGGGACCTATATCTCCATCCAATGAATTGGGTAATGATTTATATCTCATGAGATAGACATGGATGGAACAGAAGGTTATACAAGTTCAGTGAAATAGGACTGAAATGAGGAGTGAACTCAGTTCAGAAAGGAATTTGTCTGCTGAGATATTCTTGGAATTGAGTCTTGACTACTAAGAAATGATTTTCTATGATTATGTGTATATTACACAAAGAATCATGTTTTATGTTATGATTATTGGAATTACATTTCACTTCTACGATTTATCCCATGTTATGATCTCTTTTGCAGGATAATATTTTCAAAATGTTATGTTCTTATAAATATGATATGTTTGATATTTATTTTGTTTACCCTTTCTGAGCATTTGAGCTCACCCTTTTGTATGATTTCATTTTCCCATGCCATGAAGAAGGGTATTAAGTAGGATATGCTAAAAACAGACTCCAGATATGATGAAATAAATGGAAGACAACGTAGATGATTTATGAACCAGTTGTTTATGTTTCCCAGTTTCTAGAGACACTATACCTATACGGTCCTTTCTTGGTTTTTTTATATGATGTAATAAGTGTACTTCAATTTTGGGGTGTGCTCTCATGAAAAACGATATGGTGATAGCTTATGCCTCACGACAGCTGAAAATCCATGAGAAAAATTACCCAACTCATGATTTGGAATTAGCTGCGGTAATCAATGCATTAATGATTTGGAGGAATTATCTTTATGGAGAAAGGTGTGATATTTATACTGATCATAAATGTTTAAAGTATATTTTCACACAAAAGGAGATTAATATGTACCAAATAAGATGTTTGGAGATGATTATGGATTACGACTGCTCAATTCATTACCACCATGGGAAAGCAAACAAGGTGGCAGATGCATTATGTCGACAAGACCATGCTAGCTTATCCATGATGAGGATCACAAAAGATCCAATATTTATGGATTTAAAGAGGATGGATCTTGGAATTATAATAGAAGGGGATAAATCATATCTTTCTCAAATGAATGTTCAACCATCTATACATGTGATGATTAAAGAGGCACAGAAAGAAGATGTAGAGTTACAAAAGAAGGTGAAAAATGTTCTGGAATTCAACCTTGATTGTGATAGGATAATAAAGTTCAGGAATCGGGTTTGTGTTCCTCCCATCCCAGAATTAAAAAAGGAGATGCTGGATGAGGCTCATAGTTTTTCATTCTCTATTCATCCTAGAATAACGAAGATGTATAGGGACCTGAAAGAGTACTTCTGGTGGGATGGCATGAAAAGAGATGTTGCAGAATATGTCTCTCGATGCTTGGTTTGTCAGCAAGTTAAAGATGAGAGACAAACGTCTAAGGGGATGTTACAACCATTACCTATACCATAATGGAAATGGGAAAACATCAATATGGAATTTGTCACTGGACATCATAAAACATCCAAAGGCAATAATTCTATACGGGTCATAGTTGATCATCATAAGAAGTCGACTCACTTCATTACTATTAGAGATGATTTCTCTCTGGATCATCTTGCCAGGATATATGTGAAGGAAGTGGTAAGATTTCATGGAGTACCACTTTCTATTATATCTGATCAGGATATGAGGTTTACATTGAAGTTCTGGCGAAGTATTCAGTATACTCTGGATACAGAGTTGAGTTCCGGCACTACTTATGATCCTCAGACAGACAGTCAGTCTTAGAGAACAATTAAAATTCTAGAAGATATGTTGAGAGATGGCTCTATGGATTTCAAAGGTGGTTGGGATCAACACCTACCTTTGGTGGAATTTACTTATAATAATACCTTTCACTCCAGTATTCAGATGGCTCCATATGAAGCTCTCTATGGAAAGAAATGCAGGACTCCAACTTGATGGGATGATGTTAGGGAAAGAAAGCTATTAGGCCATGATCTTGTTGATGAGATGACAGAAAAGGTATGATCTATACAACAACACATAAGAGTAGCTCAGAGTCGACAAAAAAGTTATGCCGACAACTGAAGAAAAGACGTAGAGTTTGAAGTTGGTGATAAAGTGTTCTTATGAATATCTCTATGGAGGAGTGTAATGAGATTTGGAAAGAAGGGAAAGCTGTGCCCTAGATATATCGGTCCTTTTGAAATACTGGATCGTGTTGGGAAGGTAGCTTACCGATTGGCGCTTCCACTGAATCCCTCCCAAGTTAACGATGTGTTCCATGTATCTCTCCTGACAAAGTACATACCTGATCTTTCCGATGTACTCAGCTCAGAAGTTGTACCGCTGGAGCAAGATCTTTCTTATGAAGAACACCCGATAGAGATTCTCGATCACAGTGAAAATGTCTCACAGAACAAGACCACTCGCTTGGTGAATTTTTTATGGAGGAACCACCAATTATTAGAAGCTACATGAGAGCTTGAGGATATGAAGAGGGAGAGGTATCCTTGTCTGTTTGTTAAAAGTGACGAATTTCGAGGGTGAAATTTTTTTTAAGGGGGGTTGAATGTAACACTCGAGACTTTTATGAGAAATATTTTGTTTTTATTTTATATAAATAATCAAATGAATCTTACACTACACACAACACTAGCTTGGTTTTCTTTACACACAATCGCGACCTTCCTTGATAACTTGCGCCGCACGCAATACCGAGTTTCACTAAACAACAATATGCTATTAAAATATTATTAAAACTAGCCATTATGAATAATAATACCCACTTTTTGAAATTTTATTTTTCAAAAAAGAATTCATTTTTGGATTTGGATTATCGAAATTAGCCTAGGGTGAGATTTTGGTATTTTTCAGAAAACATTCAATTTTTTATAAATAATGAAAACACTTGGTTACTATTTGAAAATGGATATTTTATTTAAATAATAATTTATTTGATTTAAATTTATTTTAGGTCAAAATTGATACATAATACGTATATAAGTTCAATTCAATTCATTTGAGTCATTTTATAATAATTTTAGATATATAAAAATTTTATCGAACTTTTCACCGTCTTATACCCACCTCCTAGGAGAATTTGCAAATTTACATAAAACATAATTTTACGGCTTCTATGAGTGGAATTTCTAAAATCCAAGAGACACGGTTAGTTTGAAGGACTAAAATGTGGTTCAATGAGATAAAAATATTTTTTGGTGAATAGTAACTTTTTACTTTTTTTACCATGGTTAAAAGTAAATATGATAATTAAGGGTAAAAATGATATTATTATTACCCAAAACATGTCCTAATTCTATTGGATATGTTTAAATCGTCCAAAAACAACCTTTGGAAAAAAATATGACCATTTAGGACCACAGGGATTAGATTAGGACATTTATTATTAATTTATTTAAAGAAGGGTTAAAATTGTTGAAATCAAAGTTTAATAACTAAATCACTTTTAATATAGGATTATTCATAAGATATATTCGATTATAAATATACATTAGAAAGATAATAATATTTCATAAATAATGGTATATTATTTTTAATTTTTATACTTTAAATAATTTAATTTATTTATGACACAATGATGATGCAGTAATTATATTATTAATGAAATATTGACATAATTGATGTTATAAATACCCAAATAAATGTAATTTGAGAATTTTTATGAATTAAAATATTTTTATTTGTTAATAAGACTTGTGAGTATTTATTTAGTTAACTTTGTTCGAACTAAACTTTCTGTTATTATTTAAAAAAAATCAATTAACAAATAGTGTCAAAATTGACATAAAATAGTTTTTAAAACGAATATTATATTATTAATTGTTATTTTATTCCTAAAAATATATGGATCAGATAAATAACTTAATAAAGGTTATATATATTAATAATAAACAACTTGGGGTTCGTTTGGCTTGTTATAGTAAGTTTATTAACCTTATAGTGTAAGAAAACAAGAAGACACGGTAAAAGTAAAATTATTTACCTTAAAGTTAAATCTAAATGATATGGTTAAAATAGAAACTTGAACTTGTCTAAATTCTATTGGATGAGAGTATTTCGACCCACCCCTACCTTAGCTTCGAAATAAATCAATTTGGTGCTATTAAAAACCAAATATGACATTATAATAAAATAATAGTTTTAGTTTTTCAAAAGGTGCCCCTCTCCTCTCTTATAAAAGGGAACCTCCTCCCTCTCTTACTCACACCACTTTGAGCCTTCAAGCTCGGCCAAACCCTAAAAAATTATATTCTACACTTCCCTAGAAACATCCTAGAGGTACTGGTTTTCTTCAAATACCAATTTTATTGCCCTAAAAGGAGGTCTCAAAGAGGCGCTTCAAAGAAGAGGTAATATTCGTTACCGATTCTTTCAACTTTATTTATTCTTCCACTTCTTCTTATTTAGTTGATTTATTATGAATTAATAACATCATTATCACTCATATAATAGTATGTTATTATATTTATGAAACAACCCTATTTCACCATCTATCCATCCTATGGAAAACGAAATCACCGCACATGCGTAGGTACTGAATACCATCTCCACGCCGTGGTGTAATCTATTTTCCACCACCACCTTACTTGGATGTGTATAATGGTGTAAAAAATAACTATATATGATTATTGTAATGATATATTGATTCTTAAATAGTATACATACACTCCAATACAATTCCACGATCATGGGAATGATATCATCACTCGTGCGTATGTACGGAATACCGCCTCCACGATGTAATGCGACTCGTTCTGCATGATCTTCATTTCATAATGAATATATAAATGAATTTAATGAATTAATATGATATATATTACAATAATATCATTCTGGAAATGAGGTATCTATAACTTAAAAAGAAGAATAATAATTTATTTTACAAAACACGCATAAGAACAAAAAGTAATAAACACCTGAATAACAAGTAGTAATGGAATATTACTAATAAGAAGCTAATAATATAAACATATATGATATCATAAAAATATGTATGATTCTGGAATAAGAAGAAAACATTATTTAAATCATTATACATGAGGTTTAGACACTTACGAAGCAAATCGGACCTAAGGTCAGGGAAAATCTCGCAATCACAATTTTTATCCGAGATTGTTTATACTTTAGAATTTACTGGGAAATATTTATCATCCACATCCATGTTTCCTCAATATGTAATATTTATATCCTTATAAAATTTTTTATGTCCAATTTTACCATTTGGTGAATTTTTAGTAAAAGATATGAAATGAATCTTTTGTCGTTTTTCGTACGAGGTACTTTTTGACTTTTCTGGCCAAAGTACGAGAAGAATGTTTTTTAACTTATACGACATGAATAGGTTTTAAGAACATTATTTCCACGAAGATTCATTTACTAGTTTTCATGTTTATTTTTAATTAACTTCTTTTAGTTCAAAATTATATGACATGTTAAGAAAAGAAAATGTTTTTGAAGTAGAAAGGATATTTTCCTCAAGAATGGAGTTCGAGTGTTTTATCAAAATTTATTTTCCATCTAAGATAATATAAGGTTCTGTTTATATCTATATTTTTACATTTATTTGATTATATTATTATGGAATTATTTTTACAATATACTTTTATGGATTATGTTATGATTAAGTGATGTTTAAGATTCCCATTTTTATTACATTGTTTAAGCTATGATGTATGATTTATGATATTGTGGCACACATAAGAATGGTATCATTATGAGATGGGTGGTACCTATATCTACGACCAATGCATTGGGTAATGATTTATATATCATGAGATAGACATGGATGGAACAGAAGGTTAAACTGGTTCAGTGAAACAGGACTAAAACGAGGAGTGAACTCGATTCAGAAAAGGACTTTGTCCGCTAAGATAGTCTTGGGAATGGGTCTTGACTACTAAGAAATGATTTTATATGATTATGTGTGTATTCCACAAAGCTTCATGTTTTATGTTATGATTATTGGAATTACATTTAACTTTTATGATTTATCCCATGTTATGATCTCTTTTGCAGGATAAGATTTTCAAAATGTTATGCTCTTATAAATATGATATGTCTGATATTTCTTTTGTTTACCCTTATTGAGTATTTGAGCTCACCCTTTTGTATGATTTATTTTCCCCAGGTGAGGAAGAAGGATATTAAGTAGGATATGCCAAAAAGTTACTCTAGATATGATGAAATAAATTGGGGACAACGTAGATGATTTATGAACTAGTTGTTTATGTTTCCCAGTTTCTAAAGACACTATACATATACAGTCCTTTCATGGTTTTGTTATATGTTTTAATAAGTGTACTTCAATTTTGATGTATTAACAATGTATGTAAAGTAGGGGTCGTTATATAAATGATAAAATTTATCTTGGATGACTATGTCATCAAATCATTCTACAATTTTGGTTTCAATCAGAGTTTTGAATATTTTCAAGAAATTTTTTGGGAAATTGTCTATCAAATGGTCTCTGTTGAACGTTGGAGATTCCTATTGAATTTTTTAGATTAAATGTTTTCTTCTTCATAAAATGGTTTATTATTTTGGGGGAATTTATCTGATTTTTTCCTAACATTTTTGGTTTTGTAATTATTCCAGAATAGGATGAATAGATAGTTAAACTTTTGCGGATTATGTGATTATCTATAATTTGATTCTAGTTGTTTAGGTGGGACCAAGTCTTCATGAAAACTCATTGTTTGGTGAAATGATGATTTTGTAATAGAAATTTATTAAAGGGTGAAATTGTACTTATCAAGTGTGTATATTTCCTTATGTTATTATTCTATGTAGAAGAATAATTCCACAACATTATGAAATTGTTTTAAAAAAATATTTTTCGTTTACTTTTCCTACTGTGAAATCAATGACAGTTTAACCCATTACTTTTTCTTATTTTTCGGATTATTACCATTATTCTAATCATATTATTTAGAACTCTCTATCAGGATGTGACACTTAGTTTCTCCTCTATATAAATGTCTTCCAATATGGATTCTGAGTATTTGATATCTTTGGTGACCTTGGTTCTTCTCTTTTATTATTTAAAAGTTTTAGTTTTATTAATCCATTTTTTCGATGTGGGATTTCGATAAATGTAGTTTGAAAATTCATACCCTTATTACAGAACCAAAATTAAAATTATGATGATGAAATTTATTAAAATTTTAGAGGATATAACATCCTGAGTTTTAAAATAGAAACACTATGTTCAATAGCATACATGATACGCTACATCGAGCAAAAACGAAGAACTAAATATTATTATTTAAATGTAACCATTATAAAATAGCATTTTTAATGGTGTGAGTGAATAATATTTACTTAATTATGAAAATAAGGTTTAAAAGTATTCATCTAATGGTTCATTTGTTGCCAAATTTAATAAAAATTATAATAAAAACAAATTGAATATAAGTTAGGGGTTTGTTTGATAACCTATTAAAAAGAGAATAATTGTGTTTATAAAAACATATCAAACTTTATAGATCTTTATTTATTGAAAAAATATAAGTAATATTTTAAATAAAATGTTTAATTTTTTTGTTTTTTAGATATTATATTATTCAATTGTTTTTGTAAAAAAGAAGTAATCTTCAAAAAAGTTAGTTTTACCACCTTTTATGGAAGACCAATTTTAAATGTAGTTTTTTCACATTCATATGTTCTATTTGAAAACATAAAATTATTCATTATAAGTGGGAAATAATAAATTTGATTTGGTTTAATGTTGAAATTTTTATGATAATATTCATTTTTTAATTAATAGTGAAGAATACTGCATTTTATTTCAAAACTTCATTTCCATATCCTTTATTTATATAGTTAGACTATCATTATAATTGTTTTTATTTTTTAATTGTATTTATATTTTTATAATTTAATTAAATTATTTCCCTCAGACAAAATTTTACAATTAAATTAGACTTAATCACATGTCAATATTTTGATTGTTTTTACTTCTTAAAACCCCGCTTTCTGGTTTTGAAAATGGGAATTAAAATTAAATTTTTTACTATAATTTCTAGGTTATAAATTTGGAAAACGAGATTCCATATTTCGAATCAGAAAGTCCAAATTCTTTAAATTGTAACTTTTATTTTATTTCATTAAGAATCATATCTTTAGAAATTAATTTTATTTTCAACGGTAAAAGGGTAAAAATTAATATTATATCAATATAAATTTTCCCTAGAAGCTGTCCTATTCCAATATTTTTAGTCATGATTGTCCAAAAAAATTCTATAGGTAGAACCTTTTACATTTGGGAACCACTTCTGTGAGATAATGGCATATAATAATAATTAATTTTAAATAAAGAGAAATAAAACATAGAAATGTATCTTTTAACTAAAACAATTTTAATATAGGATTAAATAATCTATATCTATGACTATAAATAATAATTATAAATAAAAAATAATAATACACATTGTATTTTTAGTAATAAATTTTATACATTATATAACTACATTTATTTATTACATAATGATGATTAAGTGATCACATTATTAATGAATGATTCAAATAAATGATATTATAAATATAAAAATAAATGTAATGTGAAAATTTTTATTCCATCCATGAATATTATATTTGATTATGAAATGTTTTAAATTTGTTAATTTAGTTTTTTGAATGAATCAAGTTTTTGTTACTTTATCATAAATCAATTACTAAATAGTGTCAAAACTGACATAAATGAGTTTTTTTAAAAAAAACTATATTATTAAATGATATTATAGTCATAAAATTTATCATTTGGCCATGTTACCTAGATATTGTTCAATATATAATTAATTATCAACTTGTGGTATCCTATAATTTTTTATTTACCATATTATCTATAGAGTGTAAAAAACAAGAAGACATTGTGGGAGTTACAATATTTTAATCAGTGTTAATGCCCAAAGATAATGTTAAATTTTTGATCTAAAAATGACTAAAACATATATTCTCAGAGGAATTAGAACAATAATCATATAATTCATGGAATAAATCACTTTTTTAACTATTATAATTTGAAAATAAATGCATAATAAAAAAATGTTTCAACACATTCTTATAGTTTCACTCCCCCCACTTATAAAAGAACATCAGTTCTACCCACTTACACAAACCTATAATGCAAACTCTATCATCCAAAATCTGATCAAATAATCTTACAAAATCTATAAATTCTTCATAGAATACGTACCTTGGGAATATGGATGTTCAAAAAATCTATTTCGATCTACCCAAAAGTAGTTACCCGATTTCAATGTAAAAAATTCTCTCAATCTCATTCCCTTCATTTTTATTTTCCACTCCCTATGATATTATTATTCTATTTTAACAAAAAAACCAATATAATAAATTTTACAGTATATTTTAGGCTAATATATAGACCTGAAATCACATACACTTGCATATAATGGATATAGAATATTCTATTTTTGGATATGGTGAACTACTACATCACAAAACAATGATTGATCAATTTTTTTCATCAACCTATCATTGATTACATTATGATGAAACTATATATATATATATATATATTATACATATTATCTTTATATTATCTTTATTATTCAGTAATTTTTATTATTACATATATTTATACTCTCCATAATGTGTAAATATAAAAATTTTGTTTGAGGAAGTGCGCACTACCACCCATACAAAGTGATATCAGATATTCGTGCAATACATTGCATGTATAATGGATGGGATTAATGAACTTATATAACATATATAACATATTTATTATAATTGAATTATATTATACATATGTATATTTTAGTTCTTTCCTTTAATATGACAAATAAATAAAAGTAGTGTTCAAGCATACGTACAACCTACAGTCTCCATGAACGGTGTATTCCATTTCTTGTCTCCAAATATTATGGATTGTTATAAATACATATATACTAGATATATATCATAATTTAATCAGGAATAATATTCTATAGATAATGAAATTTTGAACACATGGATAATTTTTAATCATAATAAGATCATTTTTGACTTCAGTACTGAACATCGAAAAAACGACAGATATGAACACAATTAAATTAAAAATTGTTGTAACATGGTAATAAGTCGTATAAAATGAATAATTAACTATAAAAGTATTATGAATAAAGTGTAAATTATGAAATTAATATTATTCAAGAATATAATTAATGAACAAGACAAGTCAGGATTGAGTTAAGGGAAATCATAACTTATTTAACATCACTTGACTTAAATATCCATTTAATTGGTTTTGTTTCTCCAAAAATTGGTGTGAATTTACTTAAATTATTTTACACTGAATACCCACTTGTATTGGGTGTATTTTTATTTTTCACACATATTTATTATCTTGATATATATTTAATCTAATGACATGATTTTCTAATGGACTTCATGTAAATATCTTTTTATTGAGTAATATCTTGATGTTACAAACCTTTATTATCCAATATGGGTTATATAAATAAATTGACATGATATGTCATGAATTATTATATCCTCGTGATATTTATGGTTTCATTTAATGTTATTCTTTATTTATTTCTATTTAATTTTTTCTCAGGTAGTAAGAGACTCATTAACATGAACATCATCTTAAATGTTTTAAAATTTTAATTTTATAAATCATTCTCATTAATGTAAAAGTTTTAAATATTTTTTAGGGGTTTCATTTTATGTACATGATTGTTTTTAAATTATAATTCCTTTCAAAATCATCAATGTAGTATGTGACACTTTGATTCGAAAATATTATTTTTAAATGATTTAAATGTGTTTTAAGATTGGATTTATTATTTTAAAAATTGGAAATGTTTTATTTGACATATTTGTCAGGAATCTAATCTATCGATTTCATATATCATAAATATTCTCATGTATACTTTACTAGTTTACAATTTTATTTTAAATTAAGGTGTTATAATTTATGAGTGCACAGATTTGAAAGAATGAAATGTCATTTTAAATTGAAAATGTTATTTTATCATTATGTTTTTTTTGAGTTATGATAATGTTGTCGTTCATATGAATTTATTTTATATATGGTTGGTTTCATGATAAAATGAGGGAGGGTATGATCGTGATAGATATCCAATGCACTGGGTAACATGATGGAGGTATATGTTAATGTATAACTAGAAAGATTTATGGAATATACTGTGATGGGTATTCCAATCCTAACCTTGTAGGTAACTCCCAGTGTATCTATGAAAGATTCAATGTAAATATGATATATATTCCACATGTTATGTTTATGATTTATGAATTCTATGAATTTTTATTATAAATATTATGATTTCATGTGGTGTGATAAAAAGATTATGTTTTAGTGGTGAAAAGTATGATTTTCTGAAATTGTTTTCATAGATTTAAATTATTTATGGGACAATGGTTTTATTCCTTATTTAATATTCCTTACATATATGTTTGGGCTCATTCCATGTTTTTGAAAAGCATTCCATAAGGTATAAGTATGGGTAAGAGGAAGGAAGAAATTTAGCTGAATTTAATCATGAGTTTATAAAGAAAGACACTTCATGTTTTATTTTAAATTGTTTTAAATTATGAAAGAATAGATATCATCTAGACTTGTATACTAAATAATATTTGAGATGTTATGTTACAGTTATGGATTAATTTTCTAAAACTACAAACCTGAAAATATCATCATTATTAATTCATGATTAAAACACAAGATTATTCAATGCTTAAGGATGGTGCATTATAAAAATGATGCTCTAAGACACCATAAATAACAAATTTATATGCCATAGATGGTTCATAAATAGAGTCCTACATCAGAGATAATTTTTGAACTACCTTTGAATGATTTTTTCATATTGGTTCACCAACCACTCTATATAGCCACAAGGATCTGAAACGAGCATTAGCGCACTTGTGATCCAACTCTATATTAACCCGCACAAATTTATTACATGTAAAAATTCCATATATAGTATTTTTTGAGTGATATATATAAATAAAACATCAATAATTAAATGAAAAATGAATTAGTATTAGTTCCACTCAAAATTTTTCTTTATAGGTCATCCCAAATCTTTTAATTCTTATTCTTATAAAAGATGAAGACCATTCTGAAGAAATTGGTAATTTCCCATGTAACCTAGTCAATGATACCAACAATGTGTGATCCTTAGTCATCCCACAAAGAATAAATTAGACTAACCAATCAAGTAATAGTTCATCATCAAAATAAATTGATTAAATATGACTTTATATTCAAATTTATTATGATTAAAAACAAAAATTTGTTCCTTAAAAATGATTGTTATGAACACCTTCCACTAAATTCAATGTTCTATTCTTGTTGTGCATAACATTGTCTAACAACCAAGGTGTCAGTTACGAATAATGAAACAAACTTTTATTGTCCCATTACAAAATAAATTGTATAAAAACAAAATGGATCAACTAATAAAATACATTGTTAAAACAAACAAAGTCCAAAATTAGTTTTTCAATGTCCTTATCTCAAATGAAGATAACTCTATAATAATTAATGTGTTATATGCACGGTGGTCCCAAACTAAAATAATTAGTGACCTTCTATCTCTTCTTCTAAATGGTTTATCCATAGAACAATGAACACATAGCAAATAGTCAACACACTCAATCACTATTACCAATTCAAATATCCCCCACCTAATCTGTTGATGAAATATCGCGCATTAAATCCCACTGATTAATGAAATAAAACATCACATGTAACTCAATACAATGTTAATTTTTATTAAGTCATAAAATTATGCACAAAATCAAATTAAATTTAGACAACCATACTTTATGGGGCACTATCCAAAGAAAAAATATCATTTTTAATGATCCACTTTAGAATAAACAACTCCTTTCAATTGAGTTTCAATATAAACCACCCATCTCTTGGGTGTCATATCATGAAACTAAGTATTCAACAACACAAAAACCTATGAGGATTGACTTTATACTATCTTCACTCATATCATGATGTGATTTTCATTTTTATATGATACTATAATGAGTACCTAATCCACTTTCAATGAAACAAGTGTCCAAATACTGAAAACCCTAACATTTATCACACTTTTTCGTAATCAAAGATATCCACTCTCATGGGTGTCATGAACAATTTCGATACATTCTTCTAATCCTTTCCATGATTAATCACATTATCATTGATTTTTCATCACTGAAATTTTCCCATGTAAACTAACCTTGAATGTCCCATCACATGGAATATTATTAATGAGGTTACTTCTTTACAATATTAGATACCAATATTCCAATAACCAAAGTCACATTTGAGGTCATAATGTATTATCTAAAACCAATATACAAGGACACTAGAGGTCAAAAAATATGGAACCTAATATTATACCATCTCCAAATATATTCAATGATAATTTCCCGATTAGTATAACCATTTTAAGAGCCATGGATCATCATTTTGGTAAAATATAATTGACTTGGCAATATATGGAAAAATATATATATTATATAGTGGGAACCATAACCAAATAACATAAATCTATTGGGAACATTCATGAGGTTTTTTACCATGGTAGATAATTCCAAATGAAAACCTAACATGGTAAACTAACCCAATATTTCCTAGAAGGACTAAATCATCACCCCCATAGTCTTCACATGCATCATAAAAATTAGAACAAAGGTTCCCAAAATAATTGTCTCACAAGACATTCCATAATAAGAGGAAATTCATTTGAGACTAGTAAAAAATTGTAACCCGATAGACATTTGTTAACCAACATTACAATTTTTTTGGAAAAAAGTATCTTAACCCACCATCATATGTGAATTAACAAACATGTTGCATTTGATTAATGATAAACCTATGTTCATAATATGATGTATGTGATTCCTCCTAAAAACAAAAATTAAGATTTAAATAATATTTAAATCATGATATGAAAAAATCTATGCGCATCACATGATGAGAAATAATGTAAAAAAATAATACAACTTGTTAAAAAAATCAATCATTTTACCTGGTAACTAAGACTTCCCTAGAGGAAGCTGTTTGTGAAGCACTAAATAATGTTTTGTCAGGAAAGATGAAAATTTTCTTTCTTACAGCTCTAAAGACTCCCAAGAATAAAAATTAGACAAAAATTTACACTAATACCATTTTAACACCCCAACATGAGTCATAAGGGCCAATATAGAAATACAGTTAAATTGAAGAGTATATCCCCTTATTCTAGATGTTACTGACAATAGTGAGAATTTTTTTAAAGTAATTAGGACATTATACCCTCCATCCAATTTTATAATAAATGCTAAAAACCCTACATGAAAAATTAAACAATATATTATGTTGAAAAATTAAAAGAGTTACGTATAAAAGAGATGATATTGTATATAGACTCAGTAATCATTGAAATACAATATGAGATCTCTCACTGGTCTAGTCACATATACAAATTAATAAGGGATTAAAAGAACGAGGGGGCTATACAAATCCAAGACTCATATAATATTGATGTACAAAGTTTTAGTGTTAAATATCACTAAATGATCTTTCCATGGCCTAAAACCCTGCTATACATGTAACATGTATGGTCTTAATAGATACCCCAGTGTCATGGTCACCATAAAAGGGTGTGAGTTAGTCTCAATTAGTGACAACCAATGTGGTTCCACACATGACCTTTAAATGGTGTGTACAATAATATAATGATAAAATATAAACATATAGTAAAAACTTCATTTATAACACCAAAAATATATAATATAATCACCAAAACAGAAAAATGAAATAAATACCATGTTTTAAGTAGTCGTTCACTCAATAATCTACTACTGTAACACCATAATATGTTATGAATTATATTTTTCTAATTTATCCAATATATTGTGTTACATGAAACACTAGGTTTAAATGAATTGTGATATAATATTGAAATGTTTTTATTTTACCATTACAAACTAGATATAAAATTGGAGGAATAAATATGATTAAAAAATGATTTATATATAATAATCTTAGTCAATATAAATGTATTGATGAATTCATAATTCATAAATATTCAATTTTTTAGAATGTTATATAATGCATAAAAAATAGATTTCCTTCTAAAAAAATTATCTATCTAGAAAATAATATTATTAATTTTTTTAAAATTTAAACATTGTATTTCATAAAAGTAATGATAGTTTTGAAATAAGCATATCAAAATTATCATAGATTGAATTTTCCAAATTTTTTTCAAATGTTTTGTTATATTGAATATTGAGAATAAATATTTTTATTTTAAATTAAGATTTTCTCACTGATTACCATGTAAAAATATATTAAATAGATTAAAATGAAATATGTTTTAATTATATTTTATATTATCCAATTAATTTGATTGGAATGTATTATTATGATTGAATATATTATTGAAATATTTTTTTAGGTAAATGGAATTTTCATGAATAAATAATTCAATAGGAAGAATGTATTTATCTTAATAAATAAAAATGATAACTATTTATTGATTATTACCATTAAATATACATATTAAACAATAAAAGGCATTTTTTATATTAGTCTAGTATATTTCAAGCCATGTGATAAAAAAAATATGGTTTATGCTCAGAAACACTATTTTTATAAACATGGTTTAGATCAGGTTTTTCACACTTATTTTAAAATTAACTAGTGATAATAAAATGTACTTAATTTTACAAAATAAATTATATATTTTGAATAATAAGGAAAAATTGGTAAATTGGATCCTTTTATTTTTTGTCAATATAAATAGTAACCGTGGAAATTTTTTGGAACTCAATAAAGTGTAAATATAGACATTCAAGATTAAAAATATGTTATAGGTCATAATTTTTAATCAAAATTATTACTATATTAGGTTAATTATTTACATATCACTTCATTTTTGAAGTTCAGTTTTTAATGGTCACGTTCTAGTATGATATTTAAATATAAGAAAGGTAAAAAATTCCCTTATATTTATTTAAAATATATATTATATATCCACATAGGGAGAAGATAGAGTAAAAAATTAATATTAATGTATACCATGAGTATAATTAAATTATATGAATTATCAATATATATTTTCAATTTATATAAATTATATTATTACATTATATTATTTGTAAATGATAATACATTATATTTAAATTAACAAGAAAATTAAAAAATATTAAAAACATTAAAAGTGACATAATTTAGATTATTTAATATTGAATCCGAATTATATATATATAGATGACATATTAGGAAGGTTTTTAATAATTACATTTTAAAAATCATTATTATTGATGTACTTAATGTCTAATTAATTTGATAGTTTCAAAAGTAAAAATAACAATATTTTGTAATAAATTATATTTTATTAAAAGATATAAAATTCATAAAAACATTATAATCATTTTAATGAATTTTATATGGATCTAAACATCAACCATGGTCTATTTGTCATTTTTTTAATTACATAGTGATATTATTAACTGTTAAATATCCGAAGTCATTAAAATTATGGTAATTTATAAATGGGATAATGAGGTGTTTAATAATAATGATACGGGAAAATTTTGATGAATACTTTTCAACATTTTATTTTATGAATAAATATGGATTCATACTCATCTTAACATAGAATTGAACAACTTATTTACATTTTTACATCATAATTGTTTTATATAAATTTAATATTTTATAAAATTCCAAGAGTATTGTTTTCTTCAATTATAATAGTTCATCTGGCCTATCAATTTATCACACCACTATGAGACTATTATCATGACCAAAATATATCAATTTATTTATTAAACATGCAAAGAAACATTCAATATGTTTTTATATTCTAAAAGACTAACCATAGAGCCCTTTTGAGGATATATTAAAGAGTAATTTCAAATAATAGGGAGTCACCTTTATTGATCACATTGATTTTAATTAAAATATTATCTACAATAATGTTTTTATATTATATCTATAGTAATAAATTTAGTATCATATATATAATGAAATGTTTCTAATATTATGAAGGAATATTAATTCACCAACTTTATGTCAAATGTGATGTAAAAGTATCACTCATGTGTACATACGACAAACCATCTCCCTAATAAATGTAATAAATTTTTCTATATCTTATTTTATTAATGAATCTAATCATTTATAAAATGAATATGTAATATATTAATATAATTATTATCATTAATTTTTTTATGGAACCATAATAAAAATATAAGGATCAATATGAGAGAACAAAAACAGTTTTGAATAATGAAAAAGATATCACATTGAAGGGTGAATAAAAACACATTTGTTAAAAATTACGTAAAAGGATTTAATTAAATCATATATGTTGGGATATTTGTGAATGTTTTGTATAATATTTGAATAATAGATCTATATTTATTATAATGTATCTCTACTAGAAAATATGCATTTAATAGTGATAAAAATGGCCTTTATCCACGCTAAAGAAGCACTGACTGTTGGAGAATGGTTAAAGGAAGTAGTATTTTATTAGCTCTTTTCAATGAATTGATAAAATACTAATTATCAGTGATTTTATAAGACATGATAAAGGACTCATTTATCAGAACTTATAAAATCACTGATAATGGAGCATACTACAATGTCGTGTTACACTATATTGCCCCACTAGGGAAGTGTGATGTAACAGTATACCGTAAAGCAAAAACACAAAATATAAATAAAAAAATAAAGTTATAATACAACATTTTAACGAAGAGAATACATTCTAGGATCATTTTCTTGGATATAGAGAAATGATCTACTTTTTACATAATATTATTCTTACATATCTAAAAACCATATGTGGAGTCGTTCTCGTTACACCGTGCGTCAGATTGAGGGGTGATTGATTCATACATATCTAAAATGACTTTGGGAATGTTTTCCTAATGTATAAAAACAATTCAAAATCATTTTGATGATTGGCACTATGTTTCTTCTTCTTTTTACTAAAAAGAAATTTTAAAATGGATGCATTAACTTTGACTCATACCGATCACATTGTGTCTCAGTTTGATGTAAAAATAATTTCTAAATGTCACAAATGATTTATTAATAAATTTATAAATTATTAAGTAAATAAAATCATGTTTTCCCAGTTTTCATTGAGTGAAATTTTTTGAACTAAACTGTAAATTTTAACAGATAACAGACACATTGTGTCATACCGGGCTCACCGTATATGATATTATTGTAGAATTGATTCTAACACGTCACAAATGAATTATATATTTTTTATAGAAATCATAAAAATAATATAAATGTGTTTTATCAGTTCTCAATAGGTCATTTATCCTTTAAAAAAATTATCATTTTTAAATAAAATTAACCATATTGAGTCATAATTGTCTCACTGTGCATCGAATTGAGTTAGAGATTAATCCAACATGTGTATAATGATGTATGTATTGTTTTACTAAATTATCGAAACAATCCGGTTTTTTCCCTACATTTGAGTAGGAGACTTTCCATTTTTACTAAAATTGATGTAAATTTTAAATAAAATTATGCACTTGGAGTCTTATTGGTCACACCATGCATCAGATTTAGGTTTTTCTAATTATTAAATATCCAAATTATATTCTGGATAAATTACATAATGTTTTCAAATAATATGAATGTTTTCACTAGGATTTTACTATGTCATAAGTCTTTCTTAAGAAAATATCATTTTAAACTAGAAACACAATATTTGACTCATACAGATCAGATTTTATATTATATTGATGAGAGACTAATTACTACACCTAACAAAAGACATATTAATCAATTTCTTAATTTATAATGAAAATATGATCATGCTCATTCGATTTTTAGAGAGTGTAATTTTTTTAACAAAACTATCAATTTTAAGCTGATAATGGACCCATTGAGTCATACTAGGAAAACCATGGGTTGGATTGACGTGAACCCAATTACGATACATTAAAATTAATTTGGTATTAATTCCATAAATTATTAAAACAATATGAATATGTTTTCTACATTTGGAGTAGGTAATTTGTTCTTTTTATTAAAATTGATGTCATTTTTAAATAACACGTCCAAACTAAAGTCATATCGGTCACATCATGTGTCATATTGAGATACAACTAATTCCAACCTGTCTTAAATAGAAAATCGATCATTTTATAAAAGCATAAAATCATCCAAAATGTGTTCTATTGTTTCTGAGTAGGTGAGATATCCTTTTTACAAAAATTGCTTTCCGTTTTAATTAAAAATATTCACTTTGAGTCATATTGA
Source organism: Viscum album (assembly GCA_963277665.1). Classification (NCBI taxonomy): domain Eukaryota; kingdom Viridiplantae; phylum Streptophyta; class Magnoliopsida; order Santalales; family Viscaceae; genus Viscum; species Viscum album. The sequence goes on from OY728141.1 coordinate 1,305,175,191, forward strand.
TCACACTCTGTGTTGTATTAAGATAATCCTTATTATTAAATATCCCAAATAGATTATGTATCATTATGAGAGTGTATCAAAATAATATGAATATGTTTACATGGTTTTGATTAGAACACAAGCCTTTTTTTAAATCCCATTTAAAATAAGAAACACACACTTTGATTAATACTGATAACATCCTGTATCATTTTGACATGAGGACAATTCCTAAAAATTTAAAATGATCTATGAATCAATGTTCAATATCATCACGAAACTATTTTTTTTCTTTATTTTCTGTGAGTCACATTTTTTGAAGTAAATTATCAATTATTAATTGATAATGGACACATTGAGTCATAATGGGAACACCGTATGACAGATTGAGGTGAATCTAATTCTTACATGAAAAAAATGAATTATAAATAAATTCCCAAAACATTAAAAACTATATGACATTTTTTTCTTGGTTTTGAGTGTGTACTTTTTCCATTTATTAAAATTCAAAATGTTTTTAAATAAAAAGACACACGTGGAGTAATACCAGTCAAACCATGTGTTGGATTGAGGTATGAATGATTTCAAAAATTCATAAAATGATGTATGGAATATTATTAAGATGTATCAAAACAACTTGAATAGGTTCTCTAAAATTTGAGTAGGAGCATTGTCCATTTTTAAAAATTGATGTCAATTTTTAATAAAAAGAAGCACTTTTAGTCATATCAGTCACACCATGTATTAGATTGTCGAATGGATAATTCTTTTATGTTTGAAACGAATTAGGGATCATTTTTATAAAGCATCAAAATAATCAGAATGTGTTTAATTGTTTTTGAGTAAGTCAGATGTATTTTTTAATAAAATGTCATTTTAAACTGGAATCGTGCACTTTGAGTCATACACGTCACTTCGTGAATCAACATGATAGGAGACAAATTTCTGAATATCGATAATTACTTATGAATTAATATCCTAACTTTTAAAAAATGTCTAAAATCATTTTCTATGTTTTCAATGAGTGAATTTTTTTGAACTAAACTGTCGGTTTTAAATGGATAACAGACACATTGAGTCATACTAGGAACACAGTGTATCAGATTAAGGTTTATATGATTCCTAAAGGTTAAAATGACTTATATATTTTTTCCCTAAATAATCAAAACAACCAAAATGTGTTTTTCAGTTTTTAGTAGGTCATTGGTCCCTTTTAGTCAAATTAATGTAATTTGTAAATAAAAATTTGCACTTTGAGTCATATTGTATTCAATGTACATTGGATTGAGGAATAGTTGATTCCCACACATCTCAAAGGACATATTTATCATTGTTATAAAGTATCAAAACAAACAAAATTTTTTTATTGGTTTTGAGTACGTAATTTTTTTTACTACATTTCCATTTTAAACTAGAAACACACACTTTGACCTATACCGATCACATCATGTATCTGTTTAATCTGAGATTGAATACAACATGTAACAAAGGGATTATAAATCGATGTCCTAAATTATAAAGACAATACAAGCTCATTTGATTTCATTTTAAATATAGACAATTTTTTAAATAAATAATCAATTTTAAATTGATAACAGGCAGAATTACCCAGAATAATAATTCTTTTTAATTAATATAATTTATTATTTAATATTTATAATATTTTTTTAGTTTCATTACAAAAAATATTATTATTATATATATATATATCCAATAATATATGTTATATTTAAATAAATTTAAATATAATAAATTATATAAATATACATATTTATACTTAAATAATGTTACTAATATAATACATATATATATAACTTATATATAAAATATTGTGGTACATTCATGTTAATTATCTATGTATTTAATTTGGAGTGACCTCCATTATATTGTTTTTTATGGTGGAAGTAGTGAACCCTGTTTAATTTTATTGTATATTGAGGTAAGTGTGATCGAATTACATGCCTCGATCGACCAAATTTTCCAATCATATAATACCCTAACAATTTTTAATAAAATAAAACATATTTCAGAAAGACAAGTTTTATGTGAAAGAAAATAAAAAAATCAACCAATATTTTTATTAACGATTTATTTGTATCCTTGTGGATAATTTTGGGGATAAAAATGGATGTAATTCATCAATAACTATGACTCCATAATAAATCAAATAAAAAAATTACATTAACATACAATCGTCAGATGAAATTGCACTATAGAAAGCCAAGACCTCAGGTTGTGCACCATTACAGTTGTGTATTTCGATTCTTCGGTCTCCACCCTAATCATTTCATTCATGCACTTCACTCTATCATTTATCATGTTGTGTGGAGATTTTTTTTGGAAGTGGTTTGAGGAAATAGAGCCATCATGTTTATAACTAGATTCAATGGAGTAATTCGCACATATGGGAGGAATTTTTCCTTTTATAGAACATAATGATATACAGTTTTTATCCACAAAAGATCATCTTTCAAAAAATTATCATTGAATTTTGTTTCTTGACATGAATCATCTATCTCTTACAGACATAACCCTATGTTTCTTGAAATAATCTAAGCAATATTCCTCTGTGGAACGAATAATTCTAATAAGAGTATAATGAACGTAGGTTCATGTATAGAAGATATGTGGGATGGTTCATATGAAAAAATTTCAATGAAAACTATTTTGGTGATGAAACTAAGGAAGCTGAAAATTTTACATCATTGAGTTATCTAAAACGGGAAATTAATCCCATTTCGGAAATATACACCAATTACACTATTTATTAACTACAAAATCCATTAAGAACAACTCATTCCAATGAAAAAATCCGCACAAAAAAAGAAATTTTAGATTGATGTGATATAATAAAAAGTACAAAGTGGAGACTGTAGAATTAGAATACGAAATTGCAATACAGTGCAACATGGGGGTCTAGATTTTCTATAGCATTATTTCACCTATTTAGTGTCTTTTACTGAAATTTTATTAATTTATGTAATGTGGAGGTAGAGTTAATGATAAATTAATTTCATTTTTATCCATGAAATTATCCACAATGAACCGAATAAAACATTAATAATATAATTGTTTGAGGAAATTTTTAATTATTTTTTCAACAAAGAATGGCCTTTTTATTAGGTTTTATTTTATTAATAAATTAATGTTTTTTACATGAATGGAAAAAGATATTGAATTCGGTGTGTACTTTGGTCACACATAACTTGATAAGTAATAAATATAAATGCGGTTCACTCCTTAATCTGTAAAAAAATATAAAATGGAGGTCACTCCACATTTTATACTTAGATAAATAAAATGAATCCAATTAAATATTTCATAAACATGTTATGTACATATATATTCAATTTGATAGTAACATAATTTGAATATAATTATATATTTATATGTATATTACTTTTCATATTTAAATTTATTAAAATATACAATATATTATTCAATATATATATTTATAATACTATTATTTCTAATAAAACAAAAAATACTATTAATAATAATTATCAAAACATTTTAATTTTAAAAAATTATTTTTTTGGGGAATTCTGTATAAAATATATTTATTTAAATTTTTGAATGATTATTTATTTGAAAAAAATGTATATATAGTTACCTAGTTCTATTATTTTGAATGCAACATGAGTTTAAAATATTTGAATTTTTGATTAACTATAAATTTTATTAAAATTAATTAAATTTATATATTGAGCAAAGTTTTATATTGACCTAAAATTCTGAACACTTAATTTTATTCTAATATATTGAATTTGATAATTTATTTTCATCAAGTAGATATTCCCCTCTGATAATCATATTGAACAACCTTTTCATGGTAAGGGTCGGTAGAAATTTCAAGCAGACTATGACCCATAGACCATTCACAAATAGTTGTCCTGAAGCCATTTCAATTATCCCCGACAACTACAACTAGCTGTTGTTCACGATTATTTGTCCCTCACCTACTGGAAGATAAAGACTGACCAAATTTCTTACAAGAACCACGTAAATTGACCCACTATACAAAACACACAACCTTCTTTCATTAAAATCATCCCCCAATATAATAAAAATGTAATACATATGCAATCTCAAGACATCAAATTCCATGAAAATGAGAGGATAAATAGGGTGAAAATAGTCTAGGTTCTACTATCAGAACTCAAATATCTATAAAAAAGATTCCAAAGTTTGTGTATAATCACTAGATTTTGATAAGGTAAAAGGTTTCTTGGAGAAAAAAAAACCCAAATTGCTATTGGTGGAACGTCACACATCATATGGAAGTCATATGACCACCTAAAGAGAATGAACCATAAGTCATTGTAGCATTGCGGGGAGCTGGTCCAAGCCCTAATTAAATCTTCCTCCGAAGAAAACTGAATCATGATGTTTGTTTCTATTATCACACCTATCATAGTTCAATCTTGCTACCCCCATGAATGAAATATTAACCTATCCATGGATTCCACTAATGGAAGATAATGCATAAAATCAAAATCCATGTATGATTAAGGAGATATGATGTCACGTTTTACCGTGAGATCAAGATTGAATGATTCTGAACACCATTGATGAGATTTGGGACCATAGGGTGAAGCTATTGAGGGATAGGTGGGGGAAAATCACAGTTGAAGAAAGGGGATAATGAATGATATGTTCCCTCAATGGCTTTATAACATTATACGTTTTTTAATTAGATCAAGACTCTTTTAATATCACTTTTAAAAAATCACTAACAAAGGTAGGTTTTAATCATTACTACAAACGTTCTGATCAAATCTGTATTTATCATTGCTAAATTTTTTGTGATGAAAAATAGTACATTTATCAGTTCATTTCGTAGCACTAATAATGATTTCCTTTACAAGTTCTTATTTCATAAGTGCTGATAAAGGATTATTATTTATAATTATAAATAATAAAATTGTAAAATATATATATACTTAATCTATATATATAAATATAAATATACTAAATATATTACATATTTGAATATATTATTTTTAAATTTATAATTATTTAAATATATAACTTTTTATTTATAATTATAAAGAGATATATAGAGAATAATTTTTACGTCATTATATATATTTATATAATTATATAATATATATATATATATAAATACATTAAACATATTCATTATTTATATAAATTTATTATAAATTTTATAAATCTTTAACTATATTCAATTATTTATTTTTAACTATTTGAATATATATAATTATTTTCTTAATTATATAAATACTTTTAAAAAAAATTATTTATTTATAATTATAAATACATAATTTTTTATATATCATATGTAAATTTTTAGATATATTTTTTCATAAAATTTGTTTTCAGGTGTTTTTTAAAATTTTAATGAATATATAATTTTATGTCTATGCTTGTAAAATGTGAGGTGAATGGAATAAATTATATTTAATAACACATTAATAATATTGACAAACATTAAAACTTTTTTGTGTACATTGAATATAAAAATTCATTAATTACATATATGAAAAATCAATAAAAAACATATTGGATCTATGTTAAATAAAAAATCAAATGACATTGAATTAAAAGACGAGTACTCAATGAAATTATTCCAAATTTTTAATTTATTATAATTTATAATCATAAACCATTATTTATTAAATATAGTGCTTAGAAAAATTTCAATACATAAATCATATATTTAAAAATTAAAAATATCATTATGTTTAATATATACCTTTTAAAATTATTATCAACAATCATGTTATTAATAAAATGTTTAAACTTTTTCTAAATATTTATATTTTTCATTTTCATATGTTTTGTTTATATTTATCATATCTATATATTTAATACATAAAACCTATTCGTATTTATAATTTTTATATTTTATATTAAATTTATTCATTTTTAATAATAGTTATTTAATTAATAAGATATTTATTGTTTTTTAATGATGTCATTTTTATTAGTTTTAGTTATCATTTTATTTAATTGGTACATTATTAGTGCTATAAAAACAATGATAATGAACTCCGTTATTTTCGCTAAATATAAAGCATTGATAAAGGCTACCCTTTATCAGTGCAAAAATTGAACAAATTAATTGTATATTTTACCAGATCGGAAAACATTTCTAATAAAGGGGACCTTTATTATGGATAAAAAGTACTTATAAATAGGTAAATTCATCATACTATTCTTTAGCTCTCATAAATAGGTCATTAATAAACACTTTTTTATATCACAGATAAATACCAACACTGTAAAAACCAAGATTTTTAAATGTGATAGTTCTAATTTTTATGAAAGATGATATACGTAAACTGTGGGATTTTTGTCTCACTTTTATTTCAATGATGCACATTCCATATACACCACATGTTTCTTGAAGGCGGTGTATTAAATACCCATGAATATTATTTTATGATTATTATCATGACAATTATTGAAAATAAATATCCATATATTTTTATTTAGTATATGGGTCTTATAATTCAAATGTTATGAATTCATTAGGGGGTTTCTGTTATAATTTAATTATTTATTAAAATTGTTTATGATTATGTTTTTGATAATGAAATCCTACGATATATTAGGAAACAATTTCATAAAATTTATAATCCCCTCTTTATTCTATTGAAATATTTATTTTACATTTAGTTTCCTCTACATACGTACTAAAGATACCAAAAGTTATCTATAAAGAAAAAATCAACATTATATCACTGTTTGGTTAAAAAATTCAATAGTGTCCATGATTTTAAAAATGTTTTAGAGAAGTATTTTAAATATCTAACTGGATTTTTCAAAAAAAATTTCCCCAGATTGTGTTTTTTATAATGTCATTTTAAAAGTAATTGATTAATCATTTTACAAATGAGTTACTTTTCTAACGATTTTTTAAAGTATAAAAGGAAAAGATCTTTTAGGTTATATGGTTTGAAGATAATATTATCATTTACCATGAATCCTCAGTTATAATGAGCTACAATTTCTTGTTTCCATAGTTATTTTCAATGAAAATGTTTTACATGATGTTTTTTTTGATATTTTGTATTTTAAAAAAGTTATTTTAATATGGAAAAGAAATTTTCCTAATGATTTTTAATGATATTTTAATGGAATATCTATTCCTAAAAGATAATGAACCTTTATTTTAGTATGTATTTATTAAATACATGATCTAACGATACAATCCTTATTACTTCTCTCAATGGTTTATGTTTACGATGAAAATATATATATAAAACCCAATTGTATTCCACTTGTTATACTATAATGAAATTATGGAATGTTTAAGAAACCTGTTATTTTCCATGGATTACTAAGTGATGATGTTTTTATGAAAATTATATATTTACAAGGGGTTTTATATAATGAGTATTTTATAATCATTTGGGTCTTGTATGTATTGTTTTCATGACTTTGTTATGGTTATTTTATAACCAAGGATAATGGTATGGACAATTGTTACATTAAAACCAAGTATGGTTTTCATGTTATAACAAAATAATGGTAGGACATATATATCCCTCTAATGATTTGGGTAACGATTGATATCTCATGAAATAAATATGACTTTAATAAAGAGTGAACACAGTTTATTATGTGTGATTATATATGATGATAATATCGGGATTAAACCTTGGCTACAACTATGGTTTGGTGAGTGATCCCAATATACTATGTTATGACTGGAAATAATGCTTGAATACTAATGAAATGATTTTATATACTTTTTGGTATGCCAAATTTGTTTTTATTTTTCCAATGATATGATTTAATTGAATATTTCATTTTATTCATTTATGATTCATGTCTCATAAACTCCTATGAATAATAAAATGAAAGAAAATTATGATTTTTTCTACAAATTGTAAAATTTTAAAATTTTATACTCATATTATAAAACAATTTTTTACATTTTACAATCACACGATCATTGATTACAATCATATTTACCCTTATGGAGCATGTGATATCATCCATTCTTGTGTTTCTATTCCATTTGTTACAATGTACGATATGTATAAAAAGGGTTATGTTATTAAGAACATAATGGGAGACTGTATAGATGTTTTATGAATTATTTTATTATGTATAAATGTTTTCAAAGGAACTAGACCTATATAATTATGGAATGGATATTTATGTTATGTAATTAATATTCATACAAATATTATATATATATTTATGAAATGTATGGTTCAATGTAGTTAGAATCAGGGTATTTTTTTGTGATCCTTTGGAAAATAAGATGAGAAAATATTAGTGAGATCACAGGGGTTAATTATAAATATAGGATAACAACATAATGATTTGGTAATAATCACGATTTACATTAGATATATCTATAGTGACATAGATGATGGTTTAATGATATAGACATACTATTAATGTTTTTTCCTGATAATATGATTTTCAACTATGACCATTATTGCTAACACTAAGACTTTTAGTTTTGATCTATGGATAAAAACCTATGTAATAAAGTTAATACTAAATTTTATGAACAATGTATTGATTTTGCTTGTGAGAAAACAAATTTTATTGGAGATGGGATGAATTTTTTTTTCAGTTCTCCAACATATTTCTGAACATATTTATTTTTAATGGAATGAACAATGATATATTGGTTCAATAATGAGGTGAACCCTGACCTCTTTTATTTTTTAATATGATCCACTAGTTGATGATAAATTGATTATTACCACTGAAAAAATATTTTATATTCATTTGTTATTAATACAAATAATATTATTCAAGCTATTTATTGTTGGGAAGGGGAAGTAGATCAATGGTGAACTGTTTTCAAGAACATGATGAAATCGGTACAAAATTAATTCTTTAATTGGGATGGTTTTATGATCTATTTTTCAGCAAGTACATTCCTTATAAATTTTTCATGAAAATCATGAATAATAAACTTGACATAAAGTAGATTAATACTGAATCCATTGGTACATATGAGGTAAATTTGATTGTACTTGTGAGGTACGATTCAGGAATTATCATCTAAATAGAGGGTATGGATGACTGATAGTTAGGTGGACTAAATTTAAATCTATGAGTGGTATTATGTATATGAGAAATCAATAGTTGTGAAAAAATTATCTGATGTTCTATTAATGAGGAGATGGATATTGGACATGCCCATTAATATTATGGTTTTTATGAGAAAAACAAATAATTAATTAAAAAGAAATATTTAAAACTATTGAGGAATGATAATGAGGTTTCTTTTATGATATTTGTGTGGAAATAAACATATAAAAAATTGTGTTAAGATAATTGGTAAATGTCTCATGTATAAAAATTAAGGTAATTTGTTAATAAAATTCCAAAGTGATCGGATTAGGTTAAAAAATGATTTTAATATAGAGGAAGCTCTATATAATGCAGCATTGACACTCCTATGAGTTAAATAAAAGGGTTTTTGGGACTATGAAATTCAATTTCATAATCTGTGGTCTAATGAGGATAATAATACAAAAAAATCCCAAATGTAAATGGAAATGAGAGAGCTTATTCAATCATAACAGCTGAATTGATTCCTTATAATTAGGTAACGTATTGCATCATCTAAATCATTAGGTATTACATATTTATTTTCACATGAATGATACCAATAGAAGTATTTTCAATCATTCATTAGTAAATTATTCTATGATGTTAACTAATGATTAAATCTCCCTCTCTATATTGATTATTTATAAATAAATCACATTTTATATTATGAATAAATATATGATCATATATCGGTTCAAGGATTAACCCCATATTTTAATGGAAATGATTTTGGTTAATAAAAGAGATTGTTCATGGTATAAAAGGTGAATTATCTATGACAACCATATATTCATTAATTGTGGGTTCACATTGGAAATTATTATTCAATATATATATTATGATGAAACTCTAAGATTTATTAATATTAGTTCATGATTCACATTATGTTTATCAGGAAAATATATGAGATCAAATCATTTCTGTCGTTGGGATTCAATTTTCGTCAATACTATTTTAATGAAAGATTATGGTTAACTATTAAATTAGTTTATTAAGTTCATATTTGGATTCTATTTGAAAAAAATTTCTATCCATTTTTATTTTTGAATATATTTTAAGGTTAATGAATGAATTTTGGATATAATGATTCATTATATGTTAATTTTAGTTATTGAAGAATAAAAATTAATATTGAATATTCATTTCCTTGAGTATGAGATTTTGTAAAAATTGATAATAGAGAAAAATGTCTATATTAGAAAATTAATTTAATTGGGATCTGTGCCTGATGGGTAAATGATATATAAAGTCATATACATTAAACATCACATCATGGGAGCTCAGATTCGATGAAAATATAATGACTAAAATCATTAGGGTGACTTAAAATAATCTAATAGTGAGAAATTTTGTTTTTGAAAGTACGCATAGAGTATGTTTATGATATTATTAAATAATCAACATCTATTAAACGAGTACATTTTCTATTTATATCTTTTTGATAGAGTTCGGATGGTAGTGTATCACATGGCTCTTTCATGGAACCTCTCTCAAGTTCACAATGTATTACTTGTATCTTTCCTAAGTGTGTATATACCTGATCCATCACATTTACTGATCTCTAAGGAAAAACAATCAGAACATGACTTATCTTATAGAAATAAACCATTATAATTCTTGTATTATAGATATAATGTTCTATGTAATAAATATTCTCACATGGTGAATGTTCATAGGATAAATAAAAAATTTAATGAAGCCACATGGGAATCTAGGTTTCTAATAAAACAATCATATCCCATTGTATAAAAAAAGTGATGAATATTGTGGGAAATTTTTTAATGGGGGTATAATGTCACATAATTATATTTTATGATTTTTTACATCATTTTTTTGTATTAAATGAAATATTTAGTATAGATAGAGCACAATATATTATTTTAATTTTATTCTATGATCATTAAAATATTGATGTTATGTTGGAAGGTATGACTATGATTAAAAATATATATATATATATAAAAACATCCAATACAAGGCAAATAAATTCATTAATTCTTTAGAAAAAACATTATATTTTTAGAAATGTTATATTATTCTTTAAAAAAATGATTTACTTTAAGATTTCTTTATTGAATTTTTGTGACAAAATTCTATTTAAAATCTTTATATAGTTTTAATAAAATTATTTTATAAAAGTAACATAAATTTTAAAATTTAGTATATAAAAATCATTTTAATGTTAATTGTTTTAAATTTTATAAAATTATTGATTTTCTAGTGAATAGTCAAAAATAATGAATTTTATTGAAAATTGTTATTTAGATTGAAAGTAAAAAAATTGAAATTATATATTAAAATGGGTTCAAAGAAAAATTATTTTTATTATATTTTAAATAATCCAATTAATACTGTTGGAAACAATTTTTATGTTTGAATTTACTATTATGTATTTTTTTTAAAAAAGGAAATTTCCTGTAAATTATTTTTAATTTAAAAATATATTATTTGAATAGAAAATAATATTGATCACTATTAGTGAATGATTTTAATTATATTTATGTATTAAATTCTAATGTAAATATTTTTTAATATTCATCTAGTATTTTTAAAAGCAATAAATATCAATAAATATGTTATTATGATTAAAAAATATATTTTCCCATAATATTGTTTTATTGTAATTTTCTCAGTTATTTATTTATAAATTTAAACCACATAAATGTTTCAAATGGAATAAAATCTGTTTAATATGTTATATTATGAGGTTTTAAATATTAAAATACAACTCTTTTATATTTGGTAATTAGGAGTGGTAATCGAACGAAAAATTTCAACCTCATAAGAGGGTATACCAAGTTACTCTATGATCAAACTAAATTATAAGCACATAATATTTTTCCTTTTAATTAGTATGATATGAAATTAATTATTCTCTTATCAGATAATGTTATAATTTTTGTTTTTTAATAGTGACATGTAAATATAAAATTTAAAGAAATCAATGTTACAAAATGCCACTATCTTAATTCAAAACAAATTCGTATATGATCACATTGGGAAAAGGGTATTTTAGGAATGATTATACAAATATATTTTGATATAATTGAATTAATTTTACACAAATAAATTTTATTAATTTTTTAAATTTATATTGGAATATTGTCAGATACAAATAAAGTATTCATTCAATTAATAAAATGTCAAAACAAATGTTTTTTTAAATGATAAAATTGAAACAATTTGAACGTGTTAATATGTAGAAAACATATTACCAATTTATTTGATATATTATGAAGTATTTAAATAATTATATTAGAAATACCCATTTTCCTGAAATTATTCATAGTTACATAATTTAATAGTGTAAAAAATGAAATTATTAATATTTTATAATAAATAATATTTTATGAAATGTTATAATATTCATAAAAAATATTATTTTCAGTAAAATGAATTGGATATATTTTAAAACATAATCCACATTCTATTTATAAATTTATTCATATTTATAGTGACAATATTGACCATTAAATAATAATAAAAATTAATGATACTATTATTGTCAGAAGGGTCAATGATTGGTTAAAACAAACAAATTAAGGTAAACAATTGTTTTTAATGTCTAAAATTGTATCTATTATAGATAATTCCTACTTATACACCTCCTAAATTCAAATATTATTAATTTGGAGACTTATTTACATCAGGGATAATTTATATCAACTAATTATTTTCAGAAAAACAAATATTGACTCTCCCCTGAAGTATAAAAGGGAACCGCTGATTTCACATCATCTAATGAAATTGATCTTTGTAGAATGACCAAAATAATCCATGATATTTTTTATAGTACAAAATAAATATTCAAGAGATGTTTATTGTCCTATAATATAAATCCAATATACCTTTATAAGATATCTAAAGGTGATATTTCAGAGAAGTTGCAATCATCTTAATCGATTACTTTCTTTTTAACTATTCATTTACAACCTCTAAGTCTATTATATTCTTCATAAAATTACAAATTAGGTATATTATATATTTTTAAATGTTATTATTGTTACCAAATCATATTTATTAACCCTCTTTACATCAAATGGGAGTTGAAAATATCCCTCGTGCATTTTCAAGATCAACTATGTCCACGAATAGTGTCGTACATTTCTCTGTATCCATTTTTTATCAATGAATCTAAATAGGTAAAAAATGAATAATTTTGGTATTTATATAATGACTAAAATTTTGCATATTATTATTACATGATCAAAAGACAATGAAAAAAACTACTGAACTAGAGTTTATGTGAAAAATGAAACCCATATCACCTAGAATAGTGGTTTTATTAAATAATTGTTAAAAAGGAGATAAAAGGTTATATGTAAATAATAATTGTTATTACATGTAATTGAATGGTTATATAGTATATATATAATTATAATTATTATTTTACATTTTATATGACATTGAATATAATTGAAGCCAAACCCATGGTATGGGGTTTTTATCTAACATTTATTTCTATGTGACACATGCCTTGTAAACCACATGTTTGCTTATTATGATATATATAATAACCATGATTTTTTATGATTCTTTGGACTAAAATTATTAAATATAAATACACATATAAAATATCGATTTCATGGATCTTTTTATTCAAAAGTTATCAATGTGGTAAGAGTTTGATGTCACAATATCACTGTTTATCAGGATTATTTTTTATTATGTGTATGATGAGGAAATATTTTTGGTGTTTATCTAATCAAATATGTAAAAATTATTATAAATGGGTTATTTCATTAAAAATGATTTTTCCCATTTATTTTCCTCATCTTATGTACTCATGTGATAGATAATGTTTTCTTAAATAAAAATGTTATGTGTCCCCCAATTTGGTCAATAAATCATTTTCTTCTGTATACGTGTTTTCTATAAAATTGTCTTAAAATATTTTTAATATTTTATACCATTTATTCAAATTCATATTAGAAATTGTTTTAATTTTTACAAAATTATTGAAACAGTAACCAATTTTTTATTATAAAAATGATATATTTTTTAATTTTTTCTATTACAAATGTTTGAAAGGAATTATTTTTATATTATATGAAATGAGTAGAGAAACTCACCATAATAACAACTCAATTAATTAAAATGTAATTTAAAATTCTCCGAGGTAATTTTAAAAGAAAAATTTTTCTGTTAATTGTATCAATCTTTAAATTTTTAAGGACTGATTTCAAAATGGATAGTGGATTTTCCTCAAATATTTGTTTTAATGGTATACATCTTCAAAAAAGATTATAATATTTGTTTTATCTTATGATTTTCTGGGGGAATGAAATATGGATACCAACAATATACATTATCATGAGGATGTATATTTATTATAAAAATATGTCCATGAAACACATTTTTTCTACAAGGTACACTATAATGAAATGATAAAATTTTTTAAACCTTATTTATATTTCACATGTTATGATATGTTGAAATGGTTATGAAATTAATTTACATTCATGGGTTATATTATGATGAATTTTTAATATCCTTATGTTACACATATGTAAGGTTTTCATTATGCGATAATTTTTATGTTATAACTAAGGAAGTTGGTAATGTTATCATAAATTAATATGGATAAGTTATAATCAAGGATAGATGTCAAATTATAACCATGGATGTGTGGGAAATATATATCTGAAAAATTCTTTCAATAAATATTGATATCTCATAAAGTAAATAGGTATGGAATTAAAATTAAACCCTATTAAGAAATTTACATTGTCCATAATAGAAGTTTTGGGAGTGAACTATGACTACTATATTGATTTTTGGAGTGAAAAAAAATTCAATATGATAGTCTTGGAAATAAATCATTACTCTTAAGGGAATGAATTTACATATATTTTTCCCAAAATTAAATGTCTTATGAAATTGTTTTTAATTCATGGATTATGTTCTTTTATTCCATTCTCATTCATGTATTATGAATTGCTAATATTTATTCCATGACTCATGATTATGATATATGATTATTTGGGTGTGATATTTAAATGTTATGATCATTTATTAGACCCTTATGTTCAAGCTATTATCTTGTGATCATTAATACCTCCCCATTTTTTCATTAATATTAATTTGAGCTCAACCATTCTTATGGTTATTTCCCCATATTATGATTAAGGGCACTATGTATGAAATGAATTATATGGATTATAGTTTTGATGAACATTTTTGAAGATAATATAAACCATTTATAAACTATTTCTTTATGTGTCTGTGAATCCAAATTCACTATACATATACGATCATTACATGGAAATTACGTTATGTAATTAATATTCAACTATTAATATGTGAAATAAATGTATGAAAATTTGGGTTCACTCAAATAATAAACCCTGGATGTGAATCAAAGAATCTAATTATATAATGATCAATGATTAACCACATGAAAAATCATCTAAATGGGAAATTCCAAAAAAAATAATAAATTATACATCTTATAGGATTCAGACACGTTATCCAAGTTCTATTATTCTACATTGCTCAACCTTCATGGTCAAATACAAGAGAGATAAATTGTATAATATACTAAAATTAATAAATGATAAAACAATCATCATATCAAATAAAAAGTTGTATCATAATCAATGAAATCCACATTAAGGAAATGTTATTCGGAATACGTCAAAAGGTATATCAATACGTAACTTATGTGTTAAAACAAAAAACAAAGGCTCAATAGTTTGGTATGTAGTTAATACACATATTTGACAACCTATCCCATCATAACATAGGAAAGAAGCTAGTAAAAATTATCATACACATCCCATAGTACCCTTCTAGTTTTTTTGGAATATTATATTATTTACTTATGATTGATTACAAATTAAAAAATAATGAATAGAACTACTTCATTAATTTTAATTGATCATACATGTAAATTAAAATAATATTATGTGCTAATATTATGTTTCCCATATTTACACTAGTCTCATGGTTTTACTACTGAATGTTGGTTTGAACACATATCATATTCAGATTGACTAGGTATAATTCCATAAGACCCTATACAAAGAACCACCTACCGAAAATGAATACAAGTCCCAAATGTAAAATGATTTTTAGTTTGGTATATATTTTCCATGTCAATTCATCCTCCATCAATATCTATGAGGTTCTGCTAACATTAAAGCATCCCAAAATTATTTAATTATAAGTATATTATAATATTTTTAAATAATACATATATTTGTATAAATAAATCTTAATAAATAACTTTTTGTATGACATACAAGATTTCACCACCACGACAATATCATAACTAACCACCCATGGAATGTTTATCTCATGCCCCTATCATTATTAAAGAAAAAAAACATGACATGTAAAAACAGGTCATATCATAATTTAATATAAATAAATTATAAAATAATTAAGAAACCAAAAGAATAATATAAATTCATTATAATTTATCCCAATGAAATTTTAGACACCCCAATTCACTTTGAGTTTTTATGAGAAAATGATCCCAATCAATTCCAGGTTTTGATGGAAAATTCATCAAAAAATGAAAAAAAGTGATAGGTAGAATTACAAAGGGATACAATATCATTAGAATACAATTAAATATCTCACGTGCATCTAAATATAAAAATATCATTACATGAGATCCAAAGGGTCATTTTTTCACAGACAATTCCATCAAAATATAGTGGAATTTCAATGTAATTTCCTTAATTAGTAACAATACGTGATTAAAAGGAAGTCAAAGTGAAAAGGGGTATCAAGGGAATTAATGTGACAATACATTATAATATGGATGAAAAAATCAATACCATACTTTATTGGTGAAGGTAATGGATTATAGGATATCGTGGAGGCTATGACTCACTATTCTTACACTAATTGATATATGGAATTCGGAGAAATGACATTTGATATCACTGGAGAAATCTTATCACAATAAAATAATCTATTTAGTACAAAAGAATAGTTCATGGATGGATACATGGTATCATATCATGAGAATTATTTATTAGACTCATTTAGAGACTGACCATGATGATACACATCCTAAAACTCATTGAGTCACCCCATGAATCATGTTAAAATCACGAATAAACTATTCAAGATGTTAATGGATTTTAATTGATGGTTTGATAACTTTCTAGACCTCTTTTAACCTCTGACAGTGTACATAACCTTTGAGTTGTCACCCTATCCTTGAGAGACATCCCATGATACTATAATGAGATTCTCAAACTCTTGATAACCAATTTGGAGACCACATAATCAAAATAAACTTTCCAGAAGAATAATAATTAAAATTTCCCAATAACGTTTCAACATATAATGATGGGGGTCGTACATGATATTACCAAATAATTGGTAAACCATAGTGAATAATTAATCCCATTGAATTTTGATGAATAAATCATCAATAATCCAGAGGTATTATTTTTTTCTTAACATAATCCAATTATTCTATCTAGAAGAAATGTATATCAACAATGATCCATCTTAAAAAAATAAGTAATATCATTGGAAACAACCAAAGTCAAATTAATCATTTTCCCTTATGGTATTGTTGGTTTTTATTTAATTCATCTAACCTCATATATTCTATTCTATATGGGTTATTTTATGTTTTCATAGAACCTTGTATTAGTTCAATTGAAAACTCAACCTTTCTTTCTAGGGGAGGTCCATGAAACTCTTCAGGAAATTTAACTCATTATTCCAGAATAATGGGGATATTTTTTATCTTTATAATTTCATTATCTCCACATTATTTTCTAATTATCTACATAAATAGTTATATAAGAGGTGAATCATGGATAATATCACAGATGGATATATACAATATGAAAATAAATCAGTGTTTTCCATTTAAGACCAATATTGTTTCCTTTATTCTACATTTAATATTAATATTAAACTATTAAAAAAACTCCATACATATAATAGTGTCAAATTCATCTTTTTGATTTAATACTTGGTGTCGTTGATAACTAATTCTCTAATGTTGACACATGAGTTTAATCCCACATTTTATACATGGATAATCCCTTCATGGGTATTAATTGATAACTATACAACTTTCAGTTCAATGATTGATTATAAATTCAATTGGAACGAGGATGAAATAATAGAAGTAAAATTAACATTGTTGAAAATATAGTTTCTAAATATTATGGAATAATGAGTGTACCTGTAACGACATCATTCAGACCATCTCCCATATCCATCATGATTATTAAATAACGACAGCACACCTTTGTCTTATACTATGGTTGGTGGTGGATACCATCTATTGTCTTCTAATTTCGACATGTTCTTTCAATTTTTTCAATCTATCCATATCTGTAGCATTGAACATAAGGTTTCTCTTTAACTGTATTCTATTTATTTTTTATTAAAATATTTAGGATTCATATCACCATGATAGCGGTGACATATATAGATATCTCATTGACACTTTTATCACGTTCGAGTTCCTTGTTACAAATTCCACAAATATTTCATCACAAACATTTTCATATGGGTAGATATAGTTTATTTTGTGCCATTAGGCGATTAAAATTCCTCCTTGAGGTTGGAGATATTTACATTTCTTTAAATTCATATTATGAGACCACCGCCTCTGTATAAACACAATTTAATCAATTATAGAACTGTGAAATATCTCTTCACAAATATTTTGTCTCGATTTCCTATATTTATCCATAGGTGGGGTTTCATAAAGTGAAATAAATAAATCAACCATCAGATTATTATCCATAATAATGATTTTGTTATCATTAATGTCTTGCAATGTTCATTTCTTATCATCCCTATGATCAATTTTCCCTATTCCTTAGCTCTAATAATTACATCTCCATTTTTTCACATAAAATATGAGAGATACATATTAAATAAAAATACACCAATGTATTCCCATTAAATTATATCAAACTCTTATATTAGAATATTCTTATGTGTGGATTTACACAACTTATGTTCTTTTCCTTCTAAGTGGTATACTGACATGGTGACTTTTTCAGCTATAGAAAATATAGTGCATAAAATATTATTTATATAGAGTAAAAACACTATTCTATAATAATTATATATTTAGATCCACAAAAATAATATAATTGTTGGAGAATTAATGACTCTACTAAAATTCATTCCCTTCAAGGCGAATATGAGTTATCGACCAGATTTAGATTATTATTCACAACCTGAGAAAACTAATTCGTCATCAATATGATGTTTTATCTTTTTTAATCTAACATACAGGGATAAAATGAATTACATCACCCATATAACTTGTAGTTTGAGATAATCCTCTTATTTTCCACAATTTTTATAAAATTTGAAAATGTTAGTGAAAAATATATTACTTTTAAGGATACTTTAATTATACTTCAAATACAATTTTTTATTTTCCAAAATTACATTTTTGTTGAGTGGAACCCATATTGATATAGAATTATTTAGGTTATAACCAAAAACCACAAGTACAATTAATTTATAGTAACAAATTAAAAATTAAATTTTTTTCATGAAACAAATAGATTAAATTGTGAGTTGTAAATAATAGTTGCCTCAATATGGGATTCTATCTTCTTGAGTTGATTCTATCCATTAACATGACACTCATAAGCCATCGTCACAAGAATATGACATACCAGAAGAAATGCCTAATAAACATTAAACCCAGGATAACATAATCCAATTATATTTTTTCAAAAACAACCTAAAGAATAATGAATCCCATTTAACAATCATGTCCATTGTGGTACATTATTAGACCACCATCACTGAATCGAGTAGAAACAATATTAATCATCATCACCAAGCATATTGTCCCTGACGAAGCTCTACAAAAAGAGTGAATAAAAATCCCAGCGGGGGACCCAAATATAGAAATGAATCCACCAAAAGGGAAACATATTGGATCATTATTTACCTCTAAAACTCAACTCCCAACAAACATTTAAAAATACAACAAAATCAGGAATAAGATAAGAGTGGTGGATTCCTTGGGAATGATAAGACAATAGAGAAGACTACAACCATGATATTGAACTCAGACCATCCCTATTACCACCAAACAATACCTTTGGGACCATAAAATAACTTTTAAGTAGAAATAAAATCACAAAACACTAGTGTGGATATCATGGATGAATACCATGAAAACAATTATGAAAATGCCTAAGGAAAAACATCAATAAAGACCGAAAAACATCACCATCATCTATATACAACCAAAGAACATAAAAGTCCCAAATCAAAATCAATGAAGATGAATAAAAGCCTATGGTAGAAGAGAAAAAAATAAAGACTCCTTGAAAAATAATGTTCGCTAAACCAACACATCCTATAATCACCAATTGGAGCCACTAAATTCGACTAAAATGATGACTTATTCAATTCATACAGGAGAAATCCTTGACATTGAGATAAAGAATAACCTTTTTTAGCGAGCAAAAGTCATAAAGAGAATGAAATACCTTGTTGTGGAAGGAAAAAATAGAGTGTAGGAGAGATGTGAAGGGACAACAAGTGACGAGACACATAATGAGATTATCCCTGAAGAAAAATAATGTCTTTTTAAGGGAGGGACCCTTCCAAGAAATATATTGAAGAATGAATAGTGAATCCTAGATGGGAAACGAATATGTATGGAACAAGATAGAGAAATAAACAACAGCAATGGATAAGAATAAATACATAAATGGAATTTATAAGAGGCTACTCCATGATTATGGGGAATAAACCCTAGACAAATAGAAGGCACACTCGAGAGAGTGATCAGAGAGATAAGGGAGACATGATCTCAACATATGGTAGTATGTATCATGTAATCATAAATTTTTTGTAACATAAATATATTTTTAATCTAAAATCTTCATGGATATTATTATTTAATATATTATAAAAAAATATATTTTTTATATATCATTCATAATGTTTTTAAAAATAGTGAGATTTCCCATACAATTCTCTTGGGATATTCAAAACATGTATGAAATGAGACCTCTTTATCCTGAAATAGGTGATGATTAATTTAATACCAAATCCCTCCTTTTCATTATTATTACCCTTTGCTAAAACTGTTTTAGATCAACATCCAATTTTATTTTATAGATATATATTCCCTTTCTTTGAAACCACTATATTAGTAAATCCCAAAAATATGATATTTTCTTATATTATGTCTTTTATAGGGTTTTTTTAGATGTTTTTAATTCTAAATATCCACAAATAACTAAAAAAATACTCAGATACCATTTATGGAATTTTTCATTTTCAATTCAGGAAACATTATTACACTGTAAAATATTTAATAATACAAATGGTAATTTTTGAATTGGTTTCATAAAAATTTTTAACTTAATTTGTAGAAATTGAATAATTTTTTAAACAACACCTGTAAATTTTCATTATAGAGTCATCCTATGTTAACTTTAATGTATATATTATTCATGGGACATATATAAAAAATAATATTGTGATAATAAAATCATATAAAGGAATAAATAATGTAAATATTTATTAACTGGAAATGATGTATAAAAACATGGAATGACCTTAATAACTTGAGTAATATCTTAATAGAATGATAATGAAGAATAATATAGAAATGTTCTTCTGAAAATATAATGATACACTCATTATAATATAACTAATGATTGTCATCAAGGTGTTATCAAATATATTTAAAAAGGTTATTCACAAAGGTATCATAAGACATTAAATATTTTGAAACAAATTTATTTCTAAATGCATTGGATCTCTATAAGGGTATAACCTTCATCTGTTTTAATTCATGTGTACCAAATGGAACATAAGAAAAAATTTCATTTATATCATATAAGATATATTGAACATGCTTCATGTAAAATTCATAAAACTCCTAAATTTTTAAATACAATATCATTATAAATTTTTTAACCAAGGAAATGAAATTATGGATGTAATAAATGGATATTCCTAATAAATAATTTATTATTACATAATTTTCAACACACCAAGATTATGAAGGGGTTTTGATATTCTAAATATAAAACATTTCATGAAATTATTTATATATTTGTGTAGAACTATAGGTATAAAATTTGGTTAAAAGAATATGATTAATGTGATGGAATTATGGCCTCCTGTTGTTAATTTGTTTTTATTGTATTGGTATACAAATTTTTCTGAGAACACTTTTGTTGATAATTTATAATAATTACAATAAAATGTGTACTTTATTATAAAGGATGAAGTTGATATTTCACCATCATTGGGAAGTAACTTTTCAAATCGTGTATCTGAAAAATATTTCACAATTCAGAAACCTTAGAGGATATTTGGAGAGTGTTATGATATTAATTTTCAGATTATGGATTTTGTAGTTTATTCAAATTGTGTGAGGGTTGTGTGTTTATAGAAAAATAAGTAGAATTGTTTTGTAATTTATAAATATATGGCCTTGATTTATAGGTTATGGAAAATGAAGAATGATTACCTTACCTGTGTAACTTTATCATGGTTTTAGGAATTAAAATATTTTTAATAAAAAATTAAATAATTAAAATTGAAATATATTTTTAATATTAGTTTAGGCATGGAAAATAATACTTTACACAAAATACATATTATAAAATATTTATTTACATTTTATAATTTTTAGTGTTATTTGTAGTTATATAAATTTGATTAAAGCCATTAAAATACCTTACATTAGTAAAATAATGTATTTTTCACTAATAAATAATTTAAATAAATAAATATATTACATATATTTATTAATAATTTCATAACACTTACCATATTTCATATCATATTGTATATATTACATAAAAAATTATGGCCTTTGATAATTTTAAAAAATACATCATTGGATCGTTTCAACATGTTAATTATAAAAAATTTGTCCATTTTATTATGGATATTCTGAAATTTTAAAGTTATAATTTCAAAATATAAAATACATACGTATTGAAAGCTACTAAATTTTTTATAAATCCAAACCGAAATCCTTCTGAAAAAAATTACATAATTAAAAAAAAAATTATTATGATATGTTAACGTTTTAAGAACATTGTAAATATAATAATATTTTTTTAAAAAAATATTCTTATAGTGAATATTAAAATTATATACTTAATAGAAAACTAAAATCACTATTTTTTAATAAAAATATTATTTTATCATATTCTCTAATTATATGTATTTTATATGAAGTTTTAATATGAATAAAAATTGTAGAACAAAAAAAAATTTAATTCAATTGAAAATAATTAAAATTTAATAACATTGGGGCTTAGATATAGAACCACATATTACACATTCAATGTATCTAAGGGTAAGGAGAGGAATTGTGGTATATTAGTGAGGTTGTTCCATAATCACTAATCTAATGATGATATCCACATACATAATCTTTTTCCTTAGAACAATATTCCCCACCTCTATTGTTGAATATATTATTCGGCATTGTTACGGGAAAACAAAAATAATGTTATATAGGACCGAAATTTGAAAAAAAAAATTGTACATCAAATTCATAATCCTACTAGATGAGACCTGCATTTATTCCTTAGGTATTAATTATATTTTATCATTACCCTCTTTTAAAATTATATATATTGGAAATAGTATTACAAATTCTCATAATTCTCATGAGTCGTATAGAACATTGGTCATATTAACTAAATGTTGTGTAATAACAATGTAATGGTCATATTATAATGGTGAAATTTTAGATTATATCTTATACATACACCAAAATATATATATATTTATTACTTCATCTGAAATAGTTATTATAATTATTGTGTTAATATATACTATATCTCCAATGTTTATAATTTGATTAATAGTTTCTAGAGAAGGTGAAATCATCATGTAAATGTTTAATCCTATAGAGTATTCCATTTAATTGGAACTATTCATTGGTTTTTATATCAATATACTAGTCTCGAATCTAGTAATTGGTTTCATTAACTCACATATAATTTTTATTTCAAATATATTTTCAATTTTTTTATTATGTAATATAATAAGATATTAAATTTGAAAAATAGTTATTTCATTATTCATTAAAGTAATTTTTATGTTTATACAATTACTCTGGAACCATTTTCTCATAGAACCTTCTATTTAAACTGATATATTATATTAGTTTATTCGATCCATTAAGGAAGGAATTAATTATTTTATGAGTTTAATTGTGATCATACATAGATTTCATTCATTGGGTTTTGTCGATCCATATCAATCTACTCTAACTTACACAAACTCATATTCAACATCCCAAAAAGATCACACTACTAATAGTACCCACATGGATCTAGACATAAGAGGCCACGTCATATTTTAATATTTTACATAAACATCATAGTCTATTAAATTAATGACCATGTCATTCCAATTACCTCAAGGCCCTAAGGATACACGATACATAGACATTAAATAAATTTGTTATACCCAAATATCATTCTTATATTACAATTCACATAATAAATATCTAAATACCTTATTATTGAGGAAAATGTACCCAATATATTCCATATCAACCGAAAGGTTTTATACTACTCATCATACACACTGGGTCTCTTTATCTAACATAACATTAGTTTCCCACATATTAGTGTGACATATAAATATATCACCCATAAATTAAAGGTATAACCCTCACTTACTAGTGATACTATCCTTAAAAGACTGACATTGGGAAAAACATTCTTATCATGTCCATTTGTCCTCTACAATAATTTTAAGATAATAAAGAATCATTTTGTCCATGGAGACATAACCAATGAGAGAATCCATTTTCCTTAACATGCATTGGAGCTTATGAAAATGGCCTAGGAGACTCAAAGGCTGCTAACATATCTACATTGGAACTATCGATCCCTATAATGCTTATAGACACCATATTTTCATGTTGAAATGAAAAATCGTGAATAATAATGTACATGGTTTTTTATTATATTCAGAATATACCAATAATAAGTAGTTACCGCCTTAATCAATATTTTTTACAATATCCCGGCTTATATTAAGCTCCACAATTCTATCAACTACCAATATATTATGAATGTATTAAAATAATCACTTATAATTAATTAATAAATTTATTCACAAGGGATATAAATTTCAAATACACACATAGGAGACTCTAATTACTATAAATAAAAACAAAAACACACAAAAAACTCATGGAATTCGTCCAAAAATTTTAAAAATTCAATACAAAATGTATCCAGATGATTCCAACATGCACATCAGTATATCCACATTAACCCTATACATATCGGGTAAATAAATGTAGTAATGAACCCTGTGAATAGAAATATGTATGATAAACCTTATCCAAAAAATTTATTCAGCTTTGCTATTATATTGACAGGGTAAAATGTTTAATGGTCTTATATGGAGGAGAAAAGATGTTCTAATCACCCATATAATATTTTCATAAAATATTTGAATATTGACTATAATTATTTATTTTCAAAAAAAAAATATAAACAACACTTTATCTCTAAAAATAATAAATTCACATATCACATATTTACCCTTATAGTCACATCTTGTAAAAGATCCCCTTTCTAGAAGCAATGTCCCTACATCAATACCCCTAGAACCATTTCTATATCACACTATGATTCCTGGAAAACCAACATCAAAGGGTTTCCCCATGATTATATTTCTCGAGATATATCAATTTCCCAACCCACCAATAATAGATGGAGAGTTATTCTGATGTAATCCCAATGAACTGACTAAATGTGTCGCAACATGATTTGGCCTTCACACTTTGTTTTGAAACATTCACCAGGTGATCACATATCGGATGTGGATCTGTTTCTCCACATTCAGATTTTATCACTCTCCTTGGATATTTGTACTCTTTTTCTGAAATAGGATGATGATATGTCAGTTACACCATCAATGGATTCCCCTATGGACCTCATTTCTTAGTTTTTGTTTCCCTCATAAATTGGGTCATGTTCATGGAATTCATTCATGGTTCCATCTCGATTTAGAATATAGTTAATTACATTTAATCTCTATTTGTGGGGAGGAAACCATTATCTAGGGTGATTATATACATTGATCTCTTCTTGGTGTGTATATACATTAGCAATATTTGTAACCAATAAATTATTCTCTTTTTACGAGGTGTCCCATTTTTAGGAATTTTAGGCACGAAGCCCAGTGTATCTAGAATCAATCACAAGGTAGTTTAGTCAATGAGAACCTATCTTCCTAGGATTTTTCCTTAGTAATCCCATATTAATTACATGGGAAATGTGTTATGGATCAGGTATTGGGCATTACATTATGAAAAGATTTGTGCATGATTAACATATTTTTGGGATAGAATTGGTTTCGGGTTATTAACTTACTGGGGTAGATCGGGATATCTTACTGAAATATATTGGGTCATAAGGAAAACATCTCATGGAGATGGATCATATTGTCTTATTGAGATAGATAAGTGTGATGTGTCCATATGATGTAATATTTTATACATGGATGATAGAGTATATCCTAATGAGTAGAGATTTTCTACTTGGATGACAGTGGACTTGAACCTTATGGAGGCATCACACATATAATATTTAAGAGATTGGTATCAAAACCCTTGTAGTTTGATGTCATAGTTTCTGGTCATATGAGAGGATTGATCTATATGGTTTATCATCATACTGTAAGGTTTCTTGTGTCCCAAAAGGAGATTCGATGAATGGTGGTGCATTTCTTATTCACTAAATATTACAAGGATCATATCTGGAAAATTAATTTTGTGAAGGGATCTTATGATGGGATATTATAAATTCAAGAAAACAACAATTGGCAGATTGGTGAGGTTCTGAATAGTGGAAGCTACCAAGAGTAGTTGTTTCATCATATTATGTAGAGAAATAGTGTGGGGTATTTTTGTAATATACAAATTACATGTGTCTGATTGATATAATATTGTGGGGTATTCATTTTAATTATTAAAACACTCCAAAATTCTCAATTTGATATTATTTTCAAGAAATATATCATTTATCGTTTGTTATGGTATAAAATGTGAAAAGTGTCGACTTCTAGATTTTTCACCGATTTATTTCACAAGGGTATTTTAGGAACAATTATTAAAATATTAATACAATATGAGTCACTAATATTTTTTTGGACTCATTTAGTTATTTTATTCAACCTTTTCCTCATGAACAATATTTGTTTCAAACATCTATAGGCCCGAACAAATCATTGTTGTTGGAAAATATTTCAAGCAGGAAGCTTGGACCCCACCTTTTTAATGGAAGCATAAAATGGGATAAAAACTGTTAATTGAATTTAATACACATGTATATGAACCAGGACTCAATGGCCCTTCAAATAATTTAATTACATGGATTTTTTCCACCATTATCGTGGAAATTGAACGATATTAATTGAAGTAATCTTCCTAAAGTAATTATCCCAAAAAATTAAGAGTCAATATAAATTCTAAAATTCCATAATATGGAGAATAATATTTGTGAACTTTTTAGGGTGAATGAAAAAGAAAATTTTGAAAAACATTAATAAATATGATTCGCGTTAATCACACATTTAATGGGTCAAAAATGTGAACATTTTAGAGGACAGATTCAGGCATATAAATGGAGGA
Organism: Viscum album; assembly: GCA_963277665.1. Classification (NCBI taxonomy): domain Eukaryota; kingdom Viridiplantae; phylum Streptophyta; class Magnoliopsida; order Santalales; family Viscaceae; genus Viscum; species Viscum album. Next base: position 1,305,202,828 of record OY728141.1, read on the forward strand.
GAGCTCCTCCTTTCCAATTCATTCTAATACATCCCATTCCATTCGGAGAACCAAGAAGAGTAGTTCATGGTCCATTTAATATTTCTATTTTGTTTTATTTTGTTTTAGTTTATTTTACCATGTAACATGAATTCATTATTTTACTAATGTGTTTTCTTTTCTTCTTCTATCTCTTTTTTTATCTTCCAACCCAAATATAATTATCTCTCTTCCATCTTTTGGTCCAGGTCACTTTTTACATTACAGTGGAATGTATCTTCCATGAGGATTGTAGTTGATGGAGTTAGCATGGAATTCATTTTTATGGTGTTTCAATTCATCATGTACTACTTATCTTTGTGGTGGATGTGAGAGTGGTGCACCGATGTGGAAGTCATCCACTAAAAATTTATTTCAAATTCTATTTTTTTCTTCAATTCATTAATATTACACTTATTTTCTCGATATGACCCTTTATAAGGTGGATATGGGGTTTTTTAAGGGGTTAAATAAAATAAATTCGATCTAGGTATATTAGGAATATCATTCTATGTTTTGGTTTCATCTTATTTTAATATTTGAGGAGGCATGGTTTGGTGTGCTGAAGGATCAGTAAAATCACACACCATATGAATCAATGGAAAGCAATTTAGTAATGAGGTTTTATAAAATTAATGATCAAAATTAATTTAAAAATAAAATAAATATTTAATCAACCTGCGTTATCAAAACATTGAGAAATACATTTCTTTCTAATACATTTTATTTATACATATTCCATTAAATTACATCACTTTCATTAAATTATTTTAATATCATTTTTTTTAAAACCCCCAAAACCAACATATTCATAAATAATATAAAAAATCAAAAATATAGATGAAGTGGAATAGAATTATTGAATAAACCAACTTCAACACTCCTCAAATCACATAACCCTATTTCGACAGTATGACAAATTATGTATATAAATATTCTTTTCTCACACCCTACAATAAAATTGTATAAAAAATTGCTTCATTTATAGGGATATAAACAATTTTTTCGATCCATTTTTTCAAAAATCACATTTTTGGTAATTATTTTTCATTGTTTTCATTAATAATAAAATATTCATTTCCCATGAGGTTTTAGAATGAAATATTTTACAATTAGAGTAAAAATTAATCACATAATAATGAATAATATATAGTGTATAATAAGGAGGAACTCCAATAAATAAGTGATTCTATTATGATAACATTCAAAAAATATGAAAGAGGCTAATATACATAGATCCTTCCACAAAGATTAATGATCTTAATTGATAAAATCTATATTTATTTTAAATGATTCAAGTCCAAGAAAGAAGTTCCAATGGTCTTTCATAATTTCACATAAGAATTCAAGAAGATTAGGCCTAACTCGAGGTGGATGAGACAGACTTCCTACCTCTATCTGTCGATAATCAACTCCAAGAGGATCATTCCATCAAAATAATAATAATCAACCCAATCCAAATTAGGTTGATTATAAATTATTGAATTCATACTCATTTTAATTTATCAAAGCTAATTTGAGTAATATGCTCACCTTTTTTTAATTTTCATAATTTTCTAAATTTCATTCTGCACAAAAAGATGATAAGGAAACAGAAATTTCACCTATTGATGAACACCTAGAGCTCCCACCATACTTTTATTATTAACAATAGAGAGTTTAATAAGATAAATAAGTTATTTCACAATTATCAAAGAAATATGATGAGGATATATAATTCATTATATCCCCACCACGAATGATATACCACATCAAAAAGTTGAAATATTTGTTTTACTCTATCCATGGATTCCTCTACAACAATAACAAGAACTATAAGCTGGGAAGAACAAAATGTGGTGGTTCATGTCAAGTAATATCCACCCACGTTTATATTATGGAGAACAGTATGAACTGCCCACTGGAGAAAATAAAAATACAATTCAACTAAGGGGATCATACCTAGATTTATCCTTTACTTTCATTCTAGTTCTTTTATTCTCAATTTTAATAATTTGGATTTCAAATTCAGTCTTGGGATTTAGTTATGACTGAAACCCACCCCTCATATCTTATTGATCTTAAATTACATTATATTTTTTATTAATTGAGGGATTTTCATTTATAGTTTCATAATGGAAGAAATAATTCTTTGCAAGTGAAAGAGAAGGACAAAGATCCATAGGAAATCGAGTTCATTTCTATTTTTTGAAATTATAAAATCATTAAATTTTTTTCTCAAAAAATGTTTTGACCTTTCATAATATGAATGGAATGCTCATAATTTAATTAATTATATACTTGACTTATCTAGGATACAAATGATTTATAGGAATCTAGTGACATCTTGTTTTTGATTTCAATGTAAATGGAACTAAATTAGTAAAATGAAAAATTGAATATTTAAAGTAAATAATGGATATTGATATGATGACTGCTGATTTGAGGGAATTTATTGATTTAGGTAATTGATGATTCCCAAAAATTGGTCATGAATTGATTTTATAAAATTAATATGAATTTATTTTTTATTTTTGATCATACTTTGAGTGACTGTCCAAAATCAAATTTCTCATTCTCAGCATGATTTTTAGACCAAGAAAATTATATTATTCCTTTGTCATAATTTATTTGTGATCTTTTAGAATGCCACCTACAAGAACATTAATTTGATCTTCTAAAAGATATTATTGTACAAAAACCAAATTAAAAATACTGACTAGTGTTTTGATAAAACACATATCCTAAAAAGACCAGCTTTAGATAATCTTTTATTCCATCACATAGATACCCTAAATGAACAAGTTAGGGATGATCCATGATTCAAGAAGTGTTATCTATTTTTACTTTTCTATTAGTATATTTATGATATTTTAATTTTGATGTTTGGGGGTAAATGGAATCATTGAGAATATGATGGTATAAATGGTAACGAAAAAGTGTGAGGGTTAAATTTTGGGAATTGTAAAATGTTTTGGAATCATTGATTGTACTCTATTTTCTCTTATTGAATATAATATAAATGAAAATGTTAAAAACAAAAAAAATATGAGAAAATAGGTTATGATTTAGGGAAACTAAATTTGACCTTTACTAAACATATGATTTTTATCATATGTGGTTAGGTGGTGGATGTCAGGATTATTCTAGTAATAAATTTTAAGAAAGGAAAACAATATAAGGTTTTATGAAAATTTAAAAAAAATCAAATAAAAAATCAAGAGGTCTCACAAATCATTACTTACTCATAATTTGATCATGACCTAACATTGAGTTTGTGGGAAGAGGGAGTTAATAAAATAAATGGGAGAATTTCATTTCACATTCATTTTTATATTATTAATTGTAAATAATAGATGAAAATCCTTATTTATCATTAATTTTTAATTCTATAAATCCTACCAACTATAACCCTCATATTAATTTGAACAATTTTTTGATATTCTTAATGATGTTATGTGACATTTTTTATTTACAAAGTGAAGAAATTATTTCATTTAAAATAATATAGATAAAGATAATGTTCTCATGATATGAGCATAACTATACTTGAATTTTATCATGAGATATGAGGGAAAAGAATTAAATTTCATGTAAAACATTTTTTTGGAATTTTTAATAATAATTAATTGATGAGCTTCGATGAAAGAAAGGATATCATCCATCATTTTTCAATAGGGAAAATTTAAAATACTTTAATGGATTTTTTCTTTGAAAAATCAGATGTTAAATTTATATTTTTTTTGTTTTCGTGAGTATTTTATATAACATTGAATATTGTTTGATTTGTTTACATTGGAATTTAAAATTTTGTAACATCGTTGTCCTAAACTTTCTATGTTTTGATTTTATGATTGAGGACAAGCGTAGTTTATGTGTGAGGTAATTTATATGGATAATATTTTCTGCATTTTATATATTCATTAGAATTATTTAAACCCTATTAAATTATCTGTTAGATATTATTTACAACAAATATGGATTTATGGCCTATTTTTCAATAAAATTTGAAAAGTGACTAATTTTAAAATTTTGACATATTATTATCACAATGGATATTTGGGAAGAATTTTTATAATTTTAATATAAATTGATTCAATATTTTTTTAGTATTTGTTTATTTATTTTCATCAAATTTTTCTTTAGGAACAAGAGCTGATTCGAAAGTATTGAGGCCTCAAAATTTCATTGACGTTAGAAAATTTCTCAAGTGAATACCATGGACTCGGCCTTCATAATGGAAGAATAACTCTGGTTAAAAAACTACAATTGAGGGGATTACACATGTATATGAAAGTGGACTCAATGTCACAAAACAAAACAATTACATGGTGTTTTTAAACAATTAAGTCAAAAACTGAACAATATACATTAAAAGAAAACTTCCTAGATTTCTCTTCCATAAAAAGTTATATTAAATATAAATTGTATAAATTTTTTTTCAATTTTCAATGTATGCTATAAATTTGAGGGTGAATGTAAAAAAATATGATGAACAAATTTTATGACTGATGAAATGTGTGAATCATCCATTTAATGGGTTAAAATGCACAATATTTTAGAGGAATTATTCTAGACTGTTAAAGGATTATAGGTCCACCTTTCAAAATAATTTTAATTCATCCCATTCCATTTGGGGAACCAAAGATATGAGGACATGTTCTATTTATGATTTTCCTTCTATTTTTTTTTAATTTTTTCTCCTTGTAATATGAATTCATATATTAATTAAAGTGTTTCTATTTCTTATTCCATCTTGATTTTTTCTCATCCAAACCTAATGTAATTCCCCCTGTTCTATCATTACATTATGATCTCTTTCACTTTTCAATAGAATATGACTAACTTGAGTCATGTACATGGGGTTTTATTGTAGTTTTATTTATTATTGTTCTTCAATTCAAAATGAATTTATTCTATTTCTAGTCGATGAGAGAGTATTTCATGGGTGTGGTGGTTGTCTACCATAAAATTATTTCTTATTCCATTTCTTTTCTCCCATTAATTAATAATTCCTCCATTATTTTAGAAAAATAATTCATATGGTGGATTTATTTTTTCCATAAGTGATGAAACGACATACGGTAGAGTTGCGTATTTTAGGAAAAGCATTATCGGTAAAGGTGTTATCTTATTTGACTATTGGAGGGGTTGTTGTTTTGTGCACTAAAAAAATGGAGAAAATGTACACTATATAAATTAAAGGAATGTAATTCATTAATTATGTTTCATATAATTAATTATCAATTTAAATTTATACTACAAATTAATAAAGAATTAATCCACGTTATGAATCCATGTTCAAATACATTTCTGTCTATGTATCATTAGCCATGCCTATTCATTTAAAATTTACTTTATCATTGAATTTTTATAATATCTTGTATTACAAAATCCCCAAGACTAAAATTTTCATATATAACATAGATAACCAAAAAATATATATTAATTGAATTAAAATTAGGGATTGAACTGATTGTAATGTTATTCAGGTGAGATGACCGTGGTCAGCCTCTATGCTGCATTTCGAATAAAAAATTATTTTTTAAATATGTATGAAAATTGTGCATCAGTGTCTCATCCCTTGTTGAAGAGGGATAGTCTGATACTTTTTCATGTAAGATATCTTGGTATGGGGGTTTTGTCCCATGTGATGAGTTTCATCCCATGGTGGGGGAAATTGTGGAATCAATGGATGATTGTACAAGGGCCATCCCATGTTCATCACATAGGGCAGGAGGTGTGGGTCCATCCCATTTGATTCATACATGGGGATCCAACGTTAATAAAAGAGTTTAAGGATATAGTTTTACTTCAATTAATGAGGATATTATCATGTAGTTTAACATTATATGACAATTATAGATAGGATGTTTTACATCCTGCAAATAAGACATTGATGAGGTCCATACTTGATGTGAAACTTGACACAGTGGGAGTAAGATTATTCATAAAGAAAACTCAACTAAGATAGGTAAAAAAATTCCCTCGATGATAATACATGTTTGAAATACCTATCGACCACTCATACACCTCATGGTATGACATGGAATTGGAACTCTTGTAGATGATTGGAAATTTGGGGGCCCATGTTTAGTGTACTACTAATTATATGATATAGGAATTGTGGTACATATTCATATGAGATGAATTTATTTACTAGAAGCACAAAATGAATAAGGATTTTTGGGTAGTATAGCATAATGTTTTGGAGAATAAAATTATTTTTTTGTGTCAAAATAGAATTGAGTGAGAAAGGGGATCTAGGACTAGAAAACACATCGATTATGAGGGAATTATCATGAGGAATAGTTGGGTTTTTATAATGACTAGGCATTCATGAATTCTAATTCAATTGGAATGAATATTTCCCACATTACTATGTGTTTCTTGAGGATAACTCAACATCATGCCAAGAATTATTCAGACAATTAAAGTCAAATCATTAAGGTTCTGTATCATTGAATTCCATTTAATCCATTGTTGTATTCAGTAAAAAAATATGTTAATTTTAACCCAAGAGATTATAGGTTTGTCTTATGTAGATCCTTTCCCAATGTTTGGCAGGGGGGCTAGTTCTATTTGTAGTCTATGTCATCGGCCGAGGTTATAGAAATTTACTAGGTACAAAACTGGATAGTATGATTTTACATCCTTTTATATTGTAGTTGGTTCATTCAACATCCATGTTTGAAGACCCCATTCTCATGCAACTTAGTGGTTCCAGGATGGTTTGAGAACATACATAACATTTTCTCACACATATCTTGGGGCCCCGCATCCCAAACATAAAACATGTGGGATTAATCATCACCTTTTTCCCAAAACCACTATGTCTCAACACTGATCATATTTCACATAATCCTCCCTTTTTCATTAATGGTATGTGGAAAAAAAAATTTATTTTGGGAACCCATGGAACTCTTAATTTCCTTATACACCTATGTATTTTTCATGTGGAACACTAGCTTTTCATGTAACCATTGAAACATGCATGAAAAATTTTCCTCATTCATGAAATGTTTTTTTATGGTGGATCATATGTTTCATTCATGTGAAAATATCAATTTTGTGTGTAAGACATTATTTCGGCACAAAAAAATTCGCCTGTTGGAATCCGAGCCAATATGGGAATAAATGGTTCAGTTCTGATGGAAATGTTGAAGATCAAGGAATATTTTCATGCGTCCACAAAACATTGTCCACGGGTCACACACATTGTGTAGGATGGTGGGTGGACTATATAAAAAGTTGGAGGGTCCCTTTATATAGTACTCTTGTACCCATTTTTGATTATATAAGTCAGTAAACAAAACACAAACCTTTTTATGAAATAATGATCATTGATCTTGACATTTTCACAACATTAGTTTTACCTAAACCCATATTTGGTCAGAGACAAACATTTTCATGACATGTGCCATAGTTTCGCACCAAAATATCATTTCCATGACTAACCTTAAGAATATTAATATTCATATTTTGAGATCACAAATTTAAATTAAATGGACAATTATGAAAACCAATTCAAGTTAAATGATAATGCTACTACTCATAGGTTCATGAATGTAGGGAACCATGAGATTCCTTGATCTAAGAGGGGTGTTATTGAAAACGAGGCTCACTGGGACATGCTAACTGAAAGCTATAAATATTATCTAATGAGAAATCATATAACACTATACCACCTTAAGAAAATGGGTAGGCTGGAAATTATAAGAATTGAAGTCAAAATATTGTACTTATCGTTCAACTACAATGATGAGATCTCCAACTTTAATATCACTATTCTAGGTCACCCATTTCTTTATAATGGAGACACTTCTCTCTACATGCCTAGTCAATGGACGAGGAGGGTTATTAGAGAGAAACTATAGAATGAGGAGTTCCCGTATCAATATGTGAGTATCTTCCATAGTAGCATCAATTATAACAATAAAAGATTATATAAAGGCTCTGATTTCTTGTATAGGTGAAACGTTACCTAGGATTAGGCCTAATCATACATGGTATTGTTCACTAGCTAGGAGTACAAGTCCAAGAAGAGCTATATCTGATTGTATAAGGTAGTTGGGGAATCACAGTTTCATGAATATCTATATCATGACAAATTTCAACATCTCATTAGTCATTGTTAACATGATAACAACACCCTCCACCTCTATCAGGGGGTGGTGGTCTTCATAATGTGTGACCAATATTTCATTAGATTCATCCCATTGACTTATTTTCAATATGATGAGTTCCTCCCTGTATTAAAAAATGGTAGATATTAAGTAGACTAATCTTATGTCACGAAAAATTAGGGATTTGATGAAGAATTTTCTGATATTTTATCCCCCTTCTACAAATGAATCATGTTCATGGCTATATTGGTGATATTTCTATTGAAATTCCCAACTGTGAAAATGTTAGAGTTACCAATGAATTTTCTGGCACTATAGTAGAAGAGGAATCTGAGATCATATTTGTTGATCTTTTATTGGGAAAGTACAAAAAATGGGGTAAAACCTAATAAAGGATTGGAATATAATGGTCCAATATTCTATATTATTGGCCACTATTCTTAGTGGGTTATTGTTTCTTATTATAGATGCACACATGGACCTATGTCCAGTGATGGTTTAGATGACATTGATAATAGCATCTACAAATTCGGTAATCTTGGGGGTATTAGTGTTGGCCCAATCAATATATAAATGGTCAATGTTGGGAGGGGGAGCATTATAATGTTAATATATAGTCCACTAAAGTTATTTTAGTGGTGTATCTCAGAACACATAAAAGGGAATGAATTTCCTAATTCCATGACTCCTTCAATTTCTATTCAACATCCATTACTAATAAAAATTTATAGATATTATTTGGTGTATTTTAGGGATGTTTGGGTCATAGTAGACATTGGTAACTTCACAGAATTAAATGTCTACCCTTATCAACCCATTCTATTGAGACAGTGGAAAACCTATCGAGGAAAATGGAGTTGTGAGAATCAATGTAGAACATATACAGTGGAGTGATGTGGACCAGAATATCTGATAATATGTATTTCAAAATACACACTCTTTATTGGTTATCTTTTATCTTTGGATGCATCCAACATGTGATGAAATGTGTTCACTTGGTGGGTTGATGAAGAAAGGAATCATTATATCTTTCATAAAATATGGTAGATGTTTTTAGGTGAGGGCATGAGAGTGGTCATCATAATTTTACAAACAAATGTCAACTCTAACAACTCCTAGACATATACATAGAGCTAGGTAGTGACATAACATGGGGAGATTCTCAACCTATGCATGAGGATGATCATTCTAGAATTTATGTTCATGAGAAAATATGGTGATAGGTGGGATACACATTGATTGGCTAGTGGAGCATCATGGGCTTCTCAAGTTGTTGATACAACTAGGTAGAAAAAGGATACATTGTACCACTACCTCTTGTAGGGGATGGAAATATGCAAAATTTATCATTAGAGAAATCACATAGATTAAGGGATGGAACAAATAAAGAAATAGTGGCCCAGAGGATAAAATTGTGCTATTTTTTACTATAATTTCTAAATTCTTATTTCCATGTTCTATAGGTGGGGTGGGGAATTAAAAGAATGATCATGAATGTACAGTAGCTATGAATGAGGATGACTTGGGATGAGAGTGAGAAACTCATAGTGTGGCTCTCTAAGATCACTACCAGGGTACACTATGACAAGAGGTTCATATACATGGTAGCTAAGAACACATTGTCATGTCATCATGGGTAAATTGACCATATCTTCCACCCAATGCATGTATTGATTAGTGGTGATCCAAATACAATGGATTCCACAACATCTGAAGAATCAATTAAGGAGGCATCGACTAGTGGTGATACAAAGGGTTCCAATGAAATAGAAACCTAATGGCTTGACAAAAATTAGGACTATCCATGGGAGATCAATGATGTAACCCCTAAGGATGGTAGAAAAATGGTTACTCTTCTTGAGGTAATGCATTGTTTTTAACAGAAATGTATCCTCTATCCCTACCAACTCCTTTTTAGAGGCTATAAATTGGATATCCCTTATATTGCAGAAAATGAGGAATAACAGGGGTTCCCTATCAGAGGTTGTGAGGGTTATCTAATGGGTACTAGTGGCGATGAATCGTAATCTATACCAAAGGATAATACAATAGGATGTCATGATGAGGAATTAAAAGTGGTAGAAATGGAATCCTCAGTTGTCACTTTCAACTATAGGGGACCGCACCACAGAATCCGAATAATATCAACTATTACAATAAATGAAATTTTCTTACGGTGATTAATAACTAAAAATAATCATCCATATGATAAGGCTAAACATCAATCAACATGACACTCTTGTCAATCATTCACATAAAAATAGATTTTAATGAATAACTGTGTGTGTTAATTCCCATAAAAATCCTTCTCAACTAGTATTGGGAGGTCCAATACTAGTCATTGATGTTTTGATCGATGTCGATGGGTCTTCTATGGTTGAACTCTCTACTACCATTATGGGTCTATGACTAACCCAAAGGCGCCCTTATAAATGAATATATCATTAACATTGTATATAATTCTCAAAGAATGATCATTGATCCAAATAACTATCATTATTTTGTTTCAATCTATGCACAAGTGGATACACTCTTAGCAATAGGTTCTGCTTGAGGGATCTGAGGAATCTCCCACAATGGTTGTTCTGGCTCTTGGGGTTTCAATCATATAAGAGGATCCAACCTTGATATTGAATGGGATATAAAATAAATTCCGGTTTGATGCTGATGGAGGGGACAAGTTTGATGTTTATGGAGGTGATGCTACTAGTGATTCTTCAAATGAAGATGGACACCCACTCGACAAGGATCTTGAACTAAGTGAGATGATCCAAGAAGTGGACACTATAACTTCTGTCCTTATGGAAATCCATGAGTAATATCATGTTCCAACTGAGGAATTAGAAGACTATGGGTCTGATTTTCTAATGGGAATCACATTATTCATAGTGGGGTGTGGAGGATCATACTATATATTTTCTCTATCTCTCTAGATCCATACATAGTAAGATATATTGGGACCCTTCACCGCTACATATCAATCATAGGCACCATAGGGGTGGGAACTCACACAATCCACATGATTTCTTGTGTGATTACTAATGAAAAGATAAGTAATGTGATTTGCAATTTTGAAACCACCTTACACAAATATAAATCTGATAGAACCATTAATGTCATGTTGGTTGATCAAGAAATTCAGTACCTAGAGTAGCAAGTGAATAAGTGTGTATCTCTCATCAATTCCTAATAGTATATTATCAGTTTGTTGAAGAATCAACTATTGGTGTCTGAGGCTCATGATGTGGAATCATAAAATCCAATAGTTAAGTACCAAGATGAGTTCGAATGAGTATAGAATCAAGTTATAGAGCTTCACCTCATGGATATGGATGATGAAACAGAGATCCTTAAACTATATGAGTTCCTCGAGGCCATGTTCTGGAGAATATTTAGGATAGAGAAATTTATTTCTAGGGTGGGGATGTAGGGGCCATTTTTTCAAGGATGGTAGAGAAGCTCTATTCTGTGAATGATCCTTGAGCACTCATCATTATTTTTTCATTCATTTAATATTAATTGAAACGTTTATATTGTGCCTCTTTATTTCAAGACATCAATCACAAAAAGTGAAAAAAATAAACATCTAATAATATGTGTGTTATGCTCGGTGTGATAAACTAGGATCAACCATATTATTGGTTATTCATATGAGATTATCAGAAAAAGAAAAAAACACATTGTTTGAATATTTTGTTAACCACTGGGAGCTTTCCAATCATGAAATTATATGGATGGAGGAAAGATAATATGACATTATTTTTTAAGGTACATTAGTTCAATAATGGGGTAATAGTAGGGTTTTTGAATTGTACCTAAACATAGGGGAATGACGATAATGAATCAATTGGACCAACATTTGGAACATAATGGGATTGTCGTGATGATGGAGTATAAGATCCCAACCTTTTCTACAGAAGTATCAGACATTTTTTTTCAGGTAATTGTTTTGTTATTATGTACCCTTGTGTTGGTGTATGACTTGGAGTGTGTTCCGGTGATGTTCTTATGGATCATGGGAATAGAGGGGATGTTCATAATTTGAGTATGGTTCGGACAAACCGTGTTCTATATATCAGTGCAGATAGTGGAGGTCGGTATAGTTAGTACACAATTTTCCTAATTATGTTACAAAAAGTCATGAAGGAAATAGAAGACTTCATGGTTGGTTTATAGTCTATCCAAACCATGCTGCCTCTCATGTGAGATGGTGCACACGAAGTGGTCTAATCTGAAAATTTGTTTTAAAACCACTGAAACCCCAAAAGCCTCTCTAGTTTGAGCTGGACTTGGGCTTGACAATTTTTCGATGATCTTAAATCATTTTATAGGGATTCCATGTAAATTTGAATACCGTTATTAGATATCGGAATCTTGGATTTAATATATTCTCTCTTTTCGATATGTAGATTTAATCTCGATGCTTCTCCTATCCTTTCTCTTATCATTCCTGAATCATTTCATGGATGATCTCCCCTGGTTTCTTGGATATAAACCTATTGGTTGAGATATAGATCATGGATTTTTTATCTAGATCTAATTTCAAAAAATCATGATGCCTTTGTTCATAAATTTGGTTCAGGGATTTAGATATAGAGCTTAATCGACGACGTTGTGCTTCTTAGATTTTGGGGATTTCCATTAGGCTCACGAGCTTCAATAAACTAATGTAAGTGGTCTAAATCAAGATCCCATAGTCATGAATTGATATTTGATTATAATTATATGTATTTACTATCATCCCTTAATAATTAAATATTTTAAATTAGAGTAATTAGGAATGTGGAATTGACTTGTGCTTACCCTGGTGATTAATTGATAATTGAATCATGGAACAAACGAAGAGGGTTTCCAAAATTCATATTTTGGATATTTGATATGGGTTGACATATTTTATTTGATATATTGAATTGGTTGTGATAATATAATTAACTGGGGTAAATTAATTATGAAATGATGTTGGCTATGAAAGATAATTAATTTTGAGAATAAATTATGTGCCATAATGTTGATATGATATAATTCATTATGAGAATTATTTACGACACATTGAGATTTGATATGGATAATTAATTTTTATTAATTAATTATGGTATAAAATTTGTGTTGATTTATTAATTAATGAAATAATTAATTAATGGGTTATGATCATAGTTAATTTTTGAGTAAACAAATTTACTTTTAAATGTATAACTAATTATTATATTATTAATGGAGCGATGTTTTCAATTGACGTGAATTAAAAAATGAATAAATAGATGATAATTTTCTACTGTTAAATATGGAGTTCTTGAAAAATTACGATTTGGGACTTGGATATGTCATTCCTCTCCAAGATTTATACAAGCATGAGATTATAGGAAGATAGACATGAAGACCTACACCAAATTATTATTAATAATAAACGGTGATTAAATTCGGATACATGAATAGAAAATGAGCATAATGTGATGAATAATGATTAAATTATTATGTGATTACTATTAAATTATGAATTTTTTTATTACTTCGTAGAATTTCATGCACTATCTTTTTAGTAGACTCGTTTTAGACATCGTTGGTGGTGGCCTAATGAGTTGTAATCACACACTATTTGGGAAGCCAGATCAGCACCCGAGTAGACATTGTTGTTATAGTGTAAGATAAGGGAAAGGTCGTATGATATGTTCTAGTTTGGGATTGGAGCACAGGAGAGGGAACAAGATGTGTTTTGTGGCCTGCTTAGGAGTTGTTGTGTCTTTAAATTTAGTTTCATTGTAGAAACATAACATTTTCATTGTCATGCCATGTTTTACCATTCAGTTTAGTAATGTATTTTCATGTTTTGGATTACATATTAAGTGATTTTTTATGGTTAATTATACACTACCACACATGGTTAATTTATTTTATTTTTTGGTGTTTTAATCAAATAAAATAAGGTACAGTCTTCTAAAGATTGTCTTACTAGACCCTCGCTCCTAGTTGGAACCCTCTAGCATATGTGGAGGCACACATGAGGGAACATGACCATCCAACTCGAGATATTGTTTAGTGGAACCTAATTCGGGATGTCACAATGTAGTATCAGATGGTTTTTCCTTTCATTCTTCATCTTTTGTCTTATTATTTTTCAAAAGGTAAACATGAGACTAGGAAGATTCAAGTATTTGTAATTATCTCGTGCATGGTAGTTATAAACCCATGTGTGGGTGAAAATATATGTAATCCAGGTGGGATTTTTGTGATTGTTGTTTGTTGTTATAGTTGTATATTATTTCACCTTAGTTGATTCACATGTTGTGTGACAAGATATTTATTTTAAAAATTGTCGAATTTTTATTCGTAGCCTATTGAGGCACGATAGTTGAGTTTGTATGAATCATTCTAGGCACTCAGGGGGTTTTTCACATCCATCAATCTAGGTACTCATGGGAAAATGGTTTAGGGGTATGTTTTTGAAAATGAACTATTATTCCTTATTGTGAGATTAAAATAATGATGGAAAATGAGAATAAATGGATGCCTAATGAGACCTTATTTTATGAAATGTGTATAAATAATTAATTAAATATTGAATTAATTAATTTTATATAATTTTATTAATTGATGGTTGGATTTATTAATGAGAATGTATGCACCCTTGATAACCAAGACCTTCGATTAAGATGGTTATGGGTATTCTTAAGGCCTTAGTGTTGACCGTGAGGCAAAAAACATTGGGAAATTTAATGTTGAAACTTGTTTCATTAGTTTCCACTCTTACGTAAATGTTTTAAGGGTGTCTTATGAGACCTAATATATTTTTTTATTTTAGTGATATGCATCCACAACACTTGTTGAGGGAGAGACTCAAGAGTATGGCCTGGAATGAAATTCCAGAAAGGGAACATGAGGCACCCTTGGTGCCAGCTGGGGAGTAAGGGGAACAATTCCCAGAGAACCTTTTTCATTTCATTCAATTCATGGATAGAAACCCTGGACGGGTTATGAAAAGCATGTCAGAGTTGAGAAGGGAGTTTCAGATACACCCCTCATACTTTTAGTAGATTTGGTGGACTTGTTAAAGATGGATTCTATATTTAAACCATAGAGAATATACAATCCCATTTGGAGGCATCAGATGTGAGGTGGGTCATGTTGGATCCTTATAGGCTATGGGGTTCAGTGAAATGCTTGTGGCACAGTCATGTTCAATATGGACAGAATAATGAGATGTTATGTAAGTACCTTTTGGATAACTTCTTTGAAAACTTCTATCCAGAGATGCTGAGACAAGATAAGTCTTCAGAGGTTACGCAGCTAACCCAGGGAAGAATGTCTATAATTGATTACACTAAACCTTTCATAGATTTACATCCTTTTTGTCCAGATTTGGTTTCATATGAGGCTTGTTCATAAAAATTATTTCATGATGGACTTAGGTGTTAAACTATGTCCCAAGTGAATATATTTAGGCTGAATAAATTCTCATAAGTGGTTAATCATGATATCATTTTAGAGGGGAAACTAGTGGAGGCTTCCAGTACTGGACATGTAGTTGTCACTGGATGATTATAGAGTGTTCCCTTCATGAGTAGGATGTGCCTTTATGAGAATATTAGGTATGATAGTTGAAGGATAGGTGGATAGTCAAGATGAACAGTTGCACCAGATCTTACTCATGTTCTTTTCCACCAGTGTGGTAGGTAAGGACACTATCACACACATCGTCCTTCACCACTTGCAGAGTGCCAGTTTTTTGGAAATATGGTGAACCTATATAATTAATATATGAAGCAAAGATAGGTTGGTGCTGAGGGTGTTGCTTCATAGAGCAATTTTGTGGATAGGGGGACTTCTACACCATATTGGTCTAGCAGTTGGAGTTCTTCTAGCTGAGAAGATTGAGGCTATTGACGTGGTGCTTCAGGGTGTGTGTACCCGTAATATTAGAGTGGTTCTACTTAAGGGAGTTAGACGACACGACAATGAAGAGTTGTAGTGAAATTACATTAATTGAAACCTAATATTGTTGAGAGTGAGTTTGGTATATTGGCGGTGAGAGGTATTATTCTAGTTTCTTCTACTTTAGCTAATTCAATGTTTGATATTGGTGCCTCTCATTCCATTATTTTGGAAAATATTTTTTATCGATTGATCCATGAGGTGGAGTCCATAAGAGGGTTTATGAATATCGATACTCTATCTAGAACACCTTCTAGGGATATATTATTATAAAAGGGATGTTCACAAGAGATCAGAGACTATATTTTCCATTGGGATATCTATTTCCTTGATATAATGGGCATCGACCTGATTATGGGTATGGAATGGATAGTTACATACTGATCCCATGTAGATTGTTACCAGAGGAGAGTGACCTTTGTATCTCCTATGGGTGACAATTTTGTTTATTAGGTAGAATGGGATATACATGCAGGCCGAATGAGGCCAATTACTCATCAACTGGGAGAGCTCATAGCCCATGTTTTTAGTTTTTTGTTGGATGATGGTTATTATAGGTATGTATTCCTTCCCCCAATAGTAGAACTATATCAAAAAGTATATCCTAAATATATATCATGGTTTCCATTTGATAGGAATGTGAAATATATTATTGAGATCTTACCGGGGGTAAACCGATATCTATTCCACCTTACAGAATGGCAGTGACAGATCTTAAAGTACTCAAAACACAGTTCATGGATTTGTAGGATAAAGGGATTATCTATCCATGTATGTTGCCTTGGAGATCTACCTTATTTTAAATAAGGATGATGGTATTTCACAATTTTAAATCATTTACTAAAAGTTGAATAAGATTATTGTAAAGAACCGATATCCTCTTCCATCTATCGAAGAACTATTTGACCACTTGAAGGGGGATTGTGCGTTCAAAAATACCTAACTAAGATTAGGGTATCATCCGGTGGGATTTCAGACATTTAATGTACCAATAAAGGCTTTAAAAAAATGTAATGAACTTTATGAGTATGTTTTAATTTCTTTTGGTTTAAAAAATGCTCCAAAAATATTTATGGACTTAATTAACAGTATCATTCGTCAATACGTAGATCTGTTTGTGGAGGCATGTTGGGATGAAATCTTGGTTTAATCTAAATATCATGACTGTCATTCCCAACATCTTGACATCATCTTGGGTGCACTGAGAGATCATTGTCTATAATCCAAGCTATCTAAATTTCAGTTTTGGATTGACATGGTACACTTTTTGGGGCATATCGTCTCAAAAGAAGTTGTGGTAGTGGACCTAAAAAATATCATGCGCTGATTTCATGGTAGTGAACCAAGAATACTTTTTATATCCAATTATTTTTGGGATTAGCGTGTTATTATAAGATGTTAATATAGGATATTTCGTTATTGCTAGAACCACTTATAGGTTTGAAAATGAAAGGGAAAAATTTTGTTGGAATGGAACATGTAAGAATGCTTTCCAGGATTTTAAGAAGCACTTGACATCGACACCAATTTTGATCTTACCGGAGTTGGGTGAGGAGTTAATAGTGTATTTTGATGCTTGTAGGATTTTACTCGGAGCTATGTTGATGCAAGGGGATTCAGTCATTGCTTATGGGTCTCGAAAGCTGAGGCCACATGAACAGAATTACACAACGCATTACCTCGAGATGGAAGAAGTTCTTTATAATCTTATGTGTTAGCAAAAAAACATCTGGGGGAAAGGATTATACTTTTTAAGGATCAGAAAATCTTTAATTATATCATTTCACAGTGTTACATGAATCTATAGTAGAAAATATGGATATATTATATGCAATCCTTTGATTTTGAACTGGCATATAAACCAAGAATGCAATATAGTGTGTCTAATTTCAGGAGTAGGAATAATCAGGAGTAGGAATAATCAGACATAGTTACTACATATTGTCGAGTTCAGTGTAGAAGATGATGATTTTTCAAGAGGAAATGGATTCGGTAGTTCAAATAATGTCAGGAGAGCATGACTATGGTTTCTATAAGGGTGGAGTCTAAACTCTTCAGTTGGATCAAGTATAGAAATTATGAGGGTCGAGTGTTTTTCCTTGAGGGAAATCCTTGATGGTGGGGAGACACATTCAAGCAGTATTATAAATGAGGATGAGATCATCTATGTAAATATTCAAGTTGTTGTGCTTATGAGTTTCCGAGAGGAACTCATGCAATAATTTCATGAATCAATGTGGTTGGTACATCCTAGGGTGACAAAAATGTACTCTGAACTATACCGATAGGTGTGGATTCCATGCATGAAATAGAAGATAGTAGGGTTCATAACAAGATGTTTCAACTGTCAGAATGTGAAGGGAGAGAATCAATGACCTGGAGGCCTATTATAGTCATTTCCTATTCTAGAATGGTAGTAGGATGACGATAATATGGACTTTGTGGTAGGAATTACAAATACGTTTAAGAAGAATGATTCTATTTGGGTCATTGTTAATGAAATAATGAATGTCGCTTATTTTTTTCTTATTAGATAATCTTTTACCATATAGAATAAGGGAGAACTGTACGTGAGCAAGATAATTCGTTTACATCGGGTGCCATGGACTATATTTTCATATCGTGATTCATGCATTACA
The DNA here is from genome assembly GCA_963277665.1 of Viscum album. Lineage (NCBI taxonomy): Eukaryota > Viridiplantae > Streptophyta > Magnoliopsida > Santalales > Viscaceae > Viscum > Viscum album. Next base: position 1,305,221,516 of record OY728141.1, read on the forward strand.
TCACGGTTCTGGTAGGGTTTTTGAAGGCACGTGTTACACATGTTTTGTTCTATTTGGCCTTCCAGTCACAGATAGATGGGCCATCCGAGAAAACCATATAGGTGTTAGAGGATATGTTGTGATCTTGTGTTCTTTACTTTGGTGTTCTTGGGAGAAGCACTTGGCTTTAGTGGAGTTCACCTATAACAATAGTTATCAGAAATATATAAAGATGGAACCATTTGAATAAATTTATGGTGGACTTTATAGATCATCACATTTATCGGTAGTGGTCAGTTAGTCAAAGCTCTTAAGACTAAGTCTCATTTAGGACAAATCAAAGAAAGTGTTGTTGATTCAGAAATGTATGGCTACAGCTCAATGTAGACAGAAGTTGTATGTTGACACATAAATATGACCCCTACTATTTGAAGAGGATTATCATGTATTCCTTTGGGTGTCACCAAGATTGGGTCACCACATGACACGTAGGGATTCCAAAGTAACTCAAACATTTTTCTTTGATAACATAAGCCTGAAATAATGATTCAATCTCTTCCAGGTAAGTGGATTTCCTTTTTATTTTTCTCCAATAATTTCCCTTATCATTCCAAGGTCTATTAATAGGATATCTCCCCCATTTTCTTGGATCTAAACCAATTATTTGAGATATCGATCAATGAAAATAGATCTTGATCAAGATTTTCATGATCTTGAGGACATTGATCTTAATTTTGGATTAGGTATTTAGATACAGAGATTTATCTATGAAGTTGTTCCGCTCATATTTTGGGGATTTCCATTAGTCTAACATCCTTCAATATACCTAGTTAGGTTGTCTAAATCAAACTCACGTAGTCATGAATTGATATCTAAATGTGATTTTATGGATTTTCTAACTTTCCTTGAAAATTAAATTTCCATGATTTTAGTAATTAGAAATATGGAATGGACATGCAGTTACCTTGGTGATTAATTGATAATTTAATCACATAATAAACGAATATGGGTTTCCCAGATAGATATTATGGAGATTTTTTGTGGGTCGAGAAATTGAATTTACGATGTTGAATTTATTTTGTTAAGATAATTAATCATTGGAAATTAATTATGAAATGATGTTGTATTTGAAAGAAAATTAATTGTCAGAATTAATTGTGTTCCATAATGTTGATCAAAAAACAATTAATTGTGATAATTAATTATGAAAAGTTGAGATTTGATATGTTTAATTAATTGTGAATAATTAATTATGGAATGTGATTTGGGTGGATCAATTAATTAATTGATGAACTAATTAATGGGTTATTTGACTAGTTAGTTGTTGAGTTAACAAATTTACTTTTAAATGATAAACAAATCATTTGATTAGTAATGGAATGATGTGGTTATTTCTTGTGAATTATAAAATGAATAAATGGATGATATTTTTGTGGGGCAAGACATGGCCTTCTAGACCAATTAGATTTTGGGAGATGGACATGGCGTTACTCGCCTATAGTTATCTAGGATTTAGAATATGGGTTCTAGGCATGAAGACATACACCGAATAAGATATATTTTGATAGTCCTGGCGACCTACACATAATGATATTTTGGGTGCAAGGAATGATGACCTACAACAAATAATTAATAATAATGAATGATGATTAAAATGGGAAACATGAGTTCAAACTGAGCCAAATGTGAGGATTAAAGGTTAAATGAAAATGTGATAACTATTTAACTATGCAATGTATTTATTGCTTCATTTAAATTTAGGCACTATCTTCTAAATAGACTCGGTTTAGAAATTTTTGGTGGTGGACTACAAATATGTAGTCACACCCTATTCGGGCCCCCTGATTGGCACTTGAGAAGACTTTATTTTTATTGGACAAACAAAGGGAAAGGCCCTGGTATAGTTTTCATTTTGGGAATGGATCATGAGAGAGGGAACCAAATATTGTTCAGGACCTTCATGGGAGTTTTTGGGTCATTAATTTATGTCACATTGTAGACACATGAATTTTTCAATATCATATAATTTTTTACCTTTCTATTGAGTAGTGTATTTTTATTTTATATTTATCATATGACCTGGATTTTTATGGTTATTTATATTCTTCTACACTTGGTTATTGTTATATTCTTCCATTGACGATTTATTATAATAAAATTGGGTAAAGACTCTCCAAAACTGACATACCTGACCCTCACTGCATGTTAGCTCTCTCTGGTATACGAGGAGGCACGCTTGAGTGAATTTGGAAAACAAGCTCAAGACACTATTTATTATCACATGGGTCGGTATGATACATAGAGGATAAATGCTAGCCATCAATAAAATAATTCATTATCATTTTTCCATTGTTGGATATAGACACATTATGGTTGACCTCTAACCCTTTTTTAAACATGATCCCTTTTTCAAAATGAATTCAAAAGTATTTCATGGTGTGTTTTCTAGATGGTAGGTGAGCTAGTATGGACTTAGGGCATTACTTCAAAGGGGATATATTTGAATGATTATGGAAAAGAAGATCCAAATAAAGACATAGAATGAGTGTTGATATGGTATGATGGAATTTTTTAATTTAATCAAAATCTCCAAGAATAATTACTGCATATATTCCAGTACAGTTGGATGGTGTATCGATGTAGAAAAAAACAAGGCTCATCATTAATGAGGAGAATCATCTCATAACACATGATAGGTTGAATAATATGAAAAATTTGGTATTAGACTAGAACTGAAGTATATGGAATCTATGGAAATGGACCCTGATTCCACCACTTTTAACATCACACAATAATGTTGATGGACATGTTATTTATATTTTTAAGGTGATGATGTTACATCATAAAGTAGACCATCATGTTATTAAGAAATTATTTCATAGTTTATAGCATATTATTACCAATACAATGGGATATTAGTTTAATGTAATATAGTTTTGATGTTTGGCAGATAGTTTATGGTTATAGAGTCTAGACCATGGGATATTTGTGTATCAAATGAATATGTGATGTATCGAAGGAAGATTAACTAACATAGACAGTTGCTAATTAAAGGCCACCCAATTCCTCCTAAAACATCATTGATGCAAATTTTACATATTTTAGGGTTAGGATTATTGGACAATTGGGACTTGTTTTAAGGTCATATAGTTTCGATCAGGGGCTCACATGTGCCTCAAACATTCCTAAAGGGAATTTCCACCCAAATATTAAGGTTACGTGAGCTGCGTTCAGTGTGAGAAACATGTATTTGTGTGGATTTATATATTTTAATAGAGGATAAAAAATAAATATAAAAGGTTAATGAAAATATCATGTGGGTGATGAAAAATTCAATGAGTCAAATAGTAAAATTTGGTAAATCATCGAGTAGTGAACAACTGTTGACATTGATTGAAACACATGTTTCATACTCGAATCAGATAGAGAAGGGGATAAAAAAAGTGGGATTGGAAATTGAAAATTTTTTAAATGAGTGAATCACTTTTTTTAACAAAAATACTTCCAGGCATGAGTCTAGGTTAGTAGGTAGGCTAGTGTGTCATTGGACCATCACTATTAGGGATATCATTAAATTTTGAAGGATGATTATTATCCAAATTGTTGAATGTATGAAAATTGGAATCAAAATGTGTAATTTTTGATAAGGAATATTTTTTCCCTAGAAGCTATTCTTCCATTTTCTCACATTCACTTAGATACCATTTTTGTAGAAGCTAATAAAGAATATATCGGAGGGGAAATACCCCAAATTGAATCTCTGGTTTGACTGGGTCAAAGATGATATATTTATCTATCAGTACATATCACATGTGGATAAGAATAACTTAAAATGTATTTCTTAAAGGGATGGTGGAAAAAGGCTCATTCTGGAGGTCTGAAATCTATTATTAAGAGGACTTGAAATCAAATCATATTTGGCGCTATACCATTATTACACTAGGTAATGTTTTTTGATAATCACATTATTTTTGAATGGGGAATGCCAGTTTTATGTTGGGTAATATTATAGTATATAATCTTGTATTATGGATATTCATTTTGGTTAATACTATAAATATTAAATGATGCATCCTACATTCATTCAAATGGTAAAGGCAGTAGATTAATATTGGGCATTGATGAAATTAGGATATGTAGTTTAAATTGGTGAACATCGAACTATGAATGATCTTAATTAAAATAATTTATCTCGTATTGTTGGGGAAGCTTATGGTTTATGGTCATGTAGATATGACTAAAGGGGGTCACGAGTGACCTATGGGTACCTTCCTGGAATAATAGAGTGAATTCATGACATGAATAGAGATTCAACGGGACCCTCTAGCCCACAAAAATTCTAAAAACAATTACTTAGTTTGATATCATGTTGTTGGGGAAAGAAAGGATCCCCACAAAGAGTCAAAAATGATTCCGAACCTATGATAAAATATTTTTGTCTCATTACATATCACATGAAGAGTGTAATCATGAAGTATGTTTTTATGGAATGTATCATAGAATTAGACCGATGTTGGTGGTTGATATCCCATTTGGAGAAGATGTCCAATCATCTCATATTAGGATTTGTCCTTGTTTTATATGGGATGAATATTTTTTATCATGTCATCGATTTTATTTGGGGAATAAAAAATTTATACTGATTATATCATATCACATTAAGAAGTATTCCTTTTTTATATTGGGTTAAATTTTTTAATAAGTTCATACATTTCATATTGGGAATCTGGATTTTATACAAGGTAGATCACCTCACATTATGTGGAATTCCGGTTTTATATTGGGTAGTGGTATTGTTTAATGACATGAGATGGGGATTTTGGAATTACATAAACATCAATCCACCTATTTTTCATTCCTCATATAGGTTTATGTGGGAATCCCAATCTTAAAATAGTAATATAAAATTAATTGGGCATATTTCTAAAAATTGGTAACTTGAGGGTATCATAGGGTGATAACCCCAAATGTAATATCTATTTATGTGGTGAATCTATGGCTACTCTTAGATACATATGGTCTATGGACCAATATACATCCCATGAAAAAAAATCAATCCACCCAAATTTTTTGGGAGTGGAGGGGGAATATGCGTACTGATACATATATGGATGAAGAAAACTATGCACATGAGTGGTGAATTTACATGGAATAATGTTAGTGATTTTCGAAAAGGGATCCTAGTTTGTGGTCTTGGATCTTATACCACAATGTTTGGTGCTTTATGGATTTTCATGACAGGTATAAAGATTTAATACACAACAATAATGGGGTTAATGGGGACCTTACCCACATGAAACAACATTCAATATAGTTGCATAGAGTTTGAGTTTGTAAGTGTTGGACCATGGGATTGTGTAAATTAATTAAATTTCAACATTCATATAGTATTATAAAATAGTTTAACAACATGATTCTTGAACTATTATGGGGGTTTTATTTCTTTTTTCCTACATCAAATGAATGATGTAGAACTCGATGTGAAAGGAGGAAATGTAAGACCAGATAAAACAAGAATACCATAAAACAAGGAATATATATATTAAGTATGTCATTCGTCGATAGTTGAAAATTGGAAAACAATGTTTATAATATTTATTCATATAATATTTGATGATGTTTGTCTCAGGGGTATCATTGGTTTACAGAAGAGGTAAAACCTAAAATGAAAGAATTTAAGGAGGCTTATATATCACATTTGCACCTTAATATGAACACCATAGAGTTTATGGTGGTAATTTACAAATAATAAATGGGGCCAATGTTTCGAAATGTTAAACTTTTTTTTGGATATGATCAAATTTGGGATGTTTTGGTGTCACTAAATAACCCATGGGAAAGAGAATAAATCCACACATTGTTGTAGTATTACAAGATGCGGTGGGAGACCAACAACGAGAGTAAGAAAAATCCTCTGTGGAGTGGGAATTGTGGAATCTTCTTATTATTTATGGAATCCTATGATTATAAAATTGGTTAAGGGAACAATTTAATGCCTTTTCTTAAAGACATCAATATTGGTTTATATCATATCAAGTCATGTATCCAAATTTCATGAGGAATAAGGTTTTTTGACCATCTCATACTTATCATATAAAACATCCCAGTATTATACATGGTTAGATCACCATTTAACATAGTTATTTATGTATTTTTACCTCTTTGTTCATGTCACACTAGTTGTATTAGTTATTCCATGCATGTTGTGGGGGTAAGGCTTTTGTTTAATGTCATACACTATGGATTTAGGGCTTTGAATTTTAAAGTTATACAATATAGAAAATGTATGCTATTATTTTTTAATACATAGATAAGGAATATAGTGAATGAAAAGAGTTTATGGTCATAATTCCTTGACCATGACTAGTAGTTTAATGTCATGGTGATCTGGATATGGTTACCACACATTACGGTGACATATCTTTGACTAGATACTAATATTTTTGGGAGATAATGTTTGTACTATGGGGTTATATTATATTTGTGGTGTAATATTTTGGACTGATTATAAATAGATTTCATTTATATTTCCTATAACAAATTATTCATCCAAAAACAAACCACCTTGAATAGGTGGGATTTGTGATATATGCTCAATCGGTCACAAAAACATATTATTCCCTATTGGTAATAGGCCATATAGATGATGTAATTTCTTTTTCAAATGGTATCCTACTTTAGTGTAGTTTCTCTAAGTATCACCTATATTCTAAGAGAGAATCTTGTGTAACCCTTGTGGTGGGATTATAGGTGAAACATCTTGCTGAATAATCATTATATCCTCTTCTGGATCCTCTCTAGGTTGTGAAAGTTCTGAAACCTTTTTTCTAGGATGGTTTCCGGCTCAAATAGATGGACCTTTTCCATTCAATATGGTGTCTTCTGGTCATAAATGGATTAATAACAAGATTAAAACAATATGTAAATATATATTAAATCTTCTAATCGATTAAATATGGAGTATGTGGTATCATAGTTTGATATTAAAGTCATCATCTGATAGGCCAAGAGGGTGTTTGAGAGCATTTCAGAAAACTAATATTTATTTTCCACACCATATTCATAATAATTCATGATAGGGTATTATTAAATTCATCAATATGTCAATGATTCTTCTCATTATAGTGAGTATTATGGTTTTACCGAATATTGTACTTGGCCCAAAAGTTCATAGAATTAGCATCCCAGATGATGGTGCTTTTTTTGTGAGAATAACATGTGTAAATATGAATCAGTTGATAATGTGATATCTAACAATATCCATCATGGGATAGTATTTGAATTACAGGATGGGAATCACTTTATCTCATTTGAAGAAGAAATCAGTTACTGTCAAGATGAATCATCACCAATGAGCTGTTGTCGATGGGTATGGCCTTACAAAGCTGATTCTAGAGTCTTCAAAGGGACAAGGGTTTTTATTTTTGTGGATATGGTCATATGGTGATATAATCGATCTAAAATTCATGAAACTTCTATCTAAACTCAATGCATTCATGCACTATGTTAGGCCAGAAGTAGCCCAAACTCCATATTTTTTGCGAGATCATTAATCCCACATGAAGGGAACCATAGTATTTTGAATGGGACTCTCTCATATTCCAATGTATATATTATCCTTTGAATCAATGGAATATAATATATGAAAACCATTATGTAAGATGATTTTTTCAAGATTAGGACCACTCCTTAGGGTATACAATACTGCACCCCATCAGATTCTCTCATTATCGGATCCGTTTGGCTGTAGAATTCCATGATAGAGATTTTAAATAACGGGTGTGGTCTAATCAAACATTTCATCAGCTATGGGTGTGACTTTTGGATCCTTTCATTGAGGAACATGTCTCCAACTGAGATACATATTGGTTTTCATCATTTGATATGGAAGGGACGATGACCCTCTAATACGCAACTTGAATGATAATTTCTTTATTGTTTTTTTTATATAGGGAAACCACAAATCCATCCAATGTATATTCTTTAACAGTTTAAAACAGAGAAATATTTATCACCGCTAATTGATAAGTTAACTGGTTCATCAACTGGTGAGTGAAATCCATTTAGGGAACAAACTATTTATTACTAAAATTGTAGTCTCCCTTGATCAGTTTTAAAACTTGTTACATGATTCCCTTCACATGTAAACATGGGAAATAAATCATAAAAGACAATTAAATACCACTATTGAGACCCTAATACTCTACCTCTTTATTGGTGCATCGTTCTAAAAACATGAAAGCGTATGATAATATGGATTATTATGGGGTGATGTGGATGATCCCCCAGACAATCCTGTTGATCTTAGGGTACTTGATCCATCCAATTGTTAGGATTTGGGAGGAACCATTGAAATTAATCATATAAAATGGAACATCTTGATAAACTGAGAGGATAACCTATTCTTGGAAATATACATCTAGGTGGTGTTCATCAAATGACAATTTCACGATAATAAGGTCTTCTAATTCGTAAACCATGATGGTCTTATTATGAAAATATATGATGTAAAACTACTGGAGGGTCACTAACCAATATGTTAATCATTCCTTCTCCAAATGGAAATTCATTATATACTTTAGTAGTTCTAAATTTTAAACCAATTCCATCTCATTATGTTGAAAATAATTTCACATCATATGTGAGGGAAAACTCAATATGGGGAAACAAATATCGATTGGGGAGTATCTAGTCTCCATGTTTATGAGATGGGAATCCAACAATATAGGTTTTTTCTTTTCCCACATTTAATTTTATGTTATAAACGAACTAGAATATCAATCCATGGTGCTCACATAGAGAATCAGCAGTTTCTATAAACCAAGTGGTATCTGATCTTAAGGATGGATAATGTATGTCATGATATCCTTAATGGTGGTCTCGATGTCTGTATCCCACTGTTAATTGGTTCTTTATTCATTTTCCCCAAGAATGGATTACAATATCTAGAAATATATCCAAAAAATCACATTATTTAGGATAAGTTGCATTAAGGGCCACACAAAACCAAATGGTTTATTAGGGGGAAATTGGTTGATTTCCCTGATATTCACTATTTTAATATTTATTTCTCTTTATCAAATGAAGAATCCAAAAAATTTATAAAGGTTACTCTAAATTACAACCTAAATTTGTTCATCATCAGCTGTCGGTAATGGAAGAAGCTAATCACTTTATTAGGATCTTGTAGATGGTCTTATGCAAGCAAATATTTGACCACTAAATCATCTATGTAGTATAACACTAATTTAAAATTAATTTGATTAAATATTTGTTTATTATTTTTCTAATAAGTTGTCTACAGATTCATCAAGGTGAATAAAATAATATAAAATAATAGATTTCCTTATGGAACACTAATGGTAGTGGACCACTCATCCTTATGGTCCATCATGATCTGAATTTAACTAGAGTATCCATGATTTTTTTCAATGGTAGGTAACCCTAGTGGTTCATCGATCAATGGATCAATCATAAGAAGGCAAATAACCTTTTGATAATGGCGATGGAATCCCTAATTTTGAAACAAAATATAATATACCCATTAATATTTATAACTATGATGACATTGTAAAGAAACCTAAGTTATTGTAATTACCTATTTAAATGTTATTGGATAAGATTTTCATCATGGGATTATACCATAGAAACAATACAATGGTCCATCCTCCTCGAAGATTTAATGAACTCATAGTGACCCATTGGGAGACCAAGACAACGAATAACAAATTGATGGTCCATACCTAGAATCTCATCACTGATCTAGGTGAATATATTTATGTGTTGTTTTAGGAAAGAAACATGTTTTTACATCCCCTATAGAGGCATAATTTCACTGAAATATGCTACCCTCAAATCATCCTTAGTGTCATGGTTTGGAATATTTAACACATCATTGTTGGCGGAGACACTCTTAAAATGTATTAAGGGAGTATTAAAAATCCTAGTAATTGTATAGGACATGAAAAATAGAGTGGGAATGTATATATTCTATGATATATAATCTAGGGGTTCACTTGTTCATTCTCTAAAAGATAAAATATTTTTGATGAGGGGTTTCGGTAATATGGTGACTATGAAAATAGTTGTTTTCATGCCAATTCAATCTAGAATACGTCCATGTGGTCAATCTAGGATAGTGAAAAAATTAAAATGAGTCACATTTTTTCCAGTCACCCCATCATTGTGGAACATTCAAGAATGTAGTAAATTGGTTGTTATGATGAAAAAATATTACTACATCATGGGTGTATGGGAATCTGGTATTAGTTGGGCATGTAGGGTGTTGGGTTACAATGAAAAATATGGAAACTCTTTCTTATTAGGGATTTGTAGACCATTTTCCTTTGAGATAGTGAACCATCCACTCAACTGAAGTGTTTTTTCCATAACCTGATAAATTGTTAAAATGAAACACTCATTCAATTCCTCCCTCGGAATTACTATAGTAGATACTAGATAATTTGGAGAATTTATTTACACAAAATTCTAAATGTAAACATGATTCTATTACTTTTTTTAATATATGAAATGTAACGTCCCAGTTCTGGAATCCACCTAGAGGCGCCCCATACCCGGTTGGTCAGATGGTCTCATGCGCATTTCCCCAAACGCTAGTGGCTTCCGACTAGCATCGAGGGCCTTGGGTGTGATAGTGGGGAAACTATGCCCTCATTGGCAGAGTACACAGCGGAAGAGAAAAAACAAATAAGAACAACAACGGAAACAATAGACATGCATACAAGGGTAAATAGTGGAAGACTGATAAATAAACAACTGGAGCTGAGATATATGTCAATGATGCATGGTAAATATGTGTCTAGGAAAATAGGAAAACAAGTCACAATGATGAAAACAATACTAAACCAAAGTTCAAAAGAAAAACAGATGAGAAACTCCTCATCATCGCAAGCCACAGCTCGGTCTCATGCTCTCGAGCTCTAGTGCAATCAAGAACCTGAAGTAGAAGGGAACTTACATTTATCTATATATTCAATAACATAGTCTACTTGGGCCCAAAATCATGGCCCAAACAGGGTGTGAGATATAATCCCAATAGGAAATCACTCAAATATTTGTGCCTAATAGTATTGAATACATGGAAAGTAAGAGTGCAGGATGCAGTAAACAGAAAAGCACACAACAACTACAATCCACAGTTCTAGCATATAAAGTACACAAGTAAAAAACCAACAACATGAAGAAAATAGGTATCCCTCTGGGTAACTCTCACAGCCTAACCCCTATGGTTAAACCTAAAAGTACTAGAAACCCTCTATGTGGAACACAGAGTCTCACCCCTTCGTTTCAGTTAAGAGTAGACTTTATGAGCAAGCACTCACCGTCAATTCCCCCTATAGTCTCGTATCGTGCTAAAGGCTCTCTGGGGAAGCACTCAATGTCTCATTCCCCCTGTGGTCCATGTCGAAGAACAATAGACTCTATGGGGAATAACTCATCGTCAATTCCCCATGTGGTCTCACATCATATTATGAGACACTCTAGATAATCCCTTACGTCCATTCTCCCTATGGTCTACTACACTCGGTTCTCACAATCCTGTGTGAAATTAACCTGCTTAGCGCGTGTGTATCGCCCATGTAAACCTCAAGAACTACTTGGCTATATTTCTATGGTACAACAACATAACTGTTTAGTAGTTCAACTATCCTAAAACTGGGCATGGAAACTAACAATGCCTAATAATCAAAACCTGTAGGGAAAAACACATGAACGCAGTATAACGTATCCAAAATTTACTAGCATTTACCTCTACTCAAGAAATCAAGCATAGCAGGCAAAAACAGGGGCAAAACAGGAAACACGCAATACCATGTATAAGGGTATTGTGGAATTTTCACAAAATCCTCAATGGGTTTCTATAAAAATGCACAAACCACCTACATTGATGCTAGGGGATCGATATACTTGAACCATGATGCCTGATTCTCCTCTGAATGGTGTAGACCTGAGAAAACGTTTCAAACACCTAAACCACGATAACATAAGAAATAAGAGGATTTTATAAACAAGGGTCAAGCAAAGTGGAGAACTCAACGCTGCGATTCCAATACGATCAACAGTGCGTGAATCGTAGAACGGGCGGAGAGTCGGGGGCTCATCGAAGATTCGCGGATCCTCAGCGTTCTCAGATGAACGGAACCCAGATGAAGATGTTTTTGTGTGTCAGGCACGACATTGGTCCATTTAATAAAAAAAGAAACTACATGAAGTGTACTTTTAGAGTACACAATATGTACTAGGTCTTTCAGTACTCCGCCGAAATCGGACTCCACAACACCCCTACATACTATGTGTGCGGCCCGGAAGCAGCCAGTACACGGGTTCCAGTGGGAAAAGAGTACACAACATGTACTCAGAAAGTACACAGCGTGTACTTCCAAATTTTCCAGAAACTCTATTTTTTCTAAAAAAATCCAGAAAAAGGAGAAACATACCTGAAACAAAGATCCAAGTTCTTACAAACTTCCCTCCTCAAAGAAATTTGTCCTTGAATTTCCCTAGAGAGGCATATAAGAAGAATCCACGAATAGCTCTGTCCACTGTGATCGCACATCAGCCTCCCTCTCCTGGGTCTCATCCTGTACTCGCCCATGCTGCCATAGCACCAATACAAGAAGGACAGACCACCCACAGAGAACATTTGTACTGCGATTGAAAATACGGATGGGATGATGCTCAAACGGTGCATCCACTTCGAGCTCATCCTCCTCAGGATGAAATACATTAGAGGGGTCTGAAATGTAACGTTGGAGCTGAGAGATGTGGAAGATGTCGTGCATGGCCTGGTACCTCTAGGGTAGGTGCAACTGATAGGTGACTTTCCCAACTCTCTCCAAAACCTCAAACGGACCGACGTACCGCAGTAAAAGCTTACCCTACCTATGAATCCTCTTGTGTCCCATCCTGGGTGTGACACACAGGAAACCTTGATCCTCGACCTCGAACTCCAGAGGTCAGCTCCACTGACCAGCATAAGACTTCTACCGAGAATGTGATGTAGCCATCCCCTTTCGAATCAGTTCTACCTTCTCTAAAGTCTCCAGAACAAGATGAGGTACTAGAAAAGTTTCCTCTCCTACCTCCAGCCATCATAAGGGTGATCGACATGGCCTAACGTACAAAGCCTCGTTTGGTTCTCTCTGAATGGTCTCCTGGAAACTGTTTTTGTAGGCGAAATATACAAGAGGAATATTCTTATCCCAAGAACCACCAAAGTCTACGATGCAAGATTAGAGCATATCCTGATGATCCTGGATAGTGTGCTCAGACTAGCCATTAGTCTGGGGATGGTATGTCATACTCAGAAGTACCTGGGTACCCAAAGCCTTCTGAAGTCCCTGCCAAAACCGAGAAGTAAAGCGTGCATCCCTGTCCGAAATGATTGAGAATGAAACTCCATAAAGATGAACGATCTCTATGATTTAAAGTCGTCCAAGATCATCTACGCTGAAGGACTCCTTGATCGCAATAAGTGATAATTCTTTGTGAGCCTTTTGACGACAACCCAAACAGCATCATTCCATCGGGGCGACCTCAGAAATCTGTTCACGAAGTCCATCACGACATCGTTCCACTTCAACTCCAGAATGGGTAACTGCTACAAAGCCCCACTGGTCGCTGACGCTCTACTTTCACCTACTGACAAGTAGAACATCTCATGACAAACCAACAACAACTTTCTTCATACCTGGCCACTAGTACTGGCAATGAAGATCCTGATATATCTTGGTGACGCCAGGATGAACTACCCAAACAGATGAATGAAAGTCCTGCATCATCACCTCACTTATGTGTGCCGACACCCATACGTGTCCCTTGAAATTCAAGATCTCATCCTCGCCCACTATCCATCCAGGAAGAGGGTCCTCTCTGGACATATTCTCTTGCAGTAATAAGCCTTCTGAGTTTGATAGTTGACTCATCTGTACATGATCAAGTAGTGTAAAGGTAACAACTATAGAAGATAGGAGGTTCTATCCCTGTCTGTCATGCTCCTCCATATGCATCTCAGAGAACAGAGCTATAAGCTGGCACTCACTGCTGGCCTCCTAAACTACATAAATCTGAGTTCTCCTACTCAACACATTTTCCACCGCGATTCCCTTTTCCGGCATATAGGCAACCTCGAAATCAAAAGTCCAATAATACTAGACCCACCTGCGCTGCCTCAGATTCAGATCACGCGGAGTGAAGTTATAATTGAGACTCTTGTGGTTAGTGAAGACTGCAAAGTTCTCTCCCAGAAGATAGTGTCTCCAACAGTTTAAGCTATGAACAACATCTTCCAACTCCAGATCATGTGTCGGGTAGTTCATCTCATGTGGAATCAACTACCGAGACCCGTACACAATGAGTCCATCTCTCTTCATAATCACAACTCTTAGCACGAAACCTGAAGCATCACAAAAACAGTATAGATCTTGCATGGCTCTGGAAAGACTAGTATCAGTGATGACGTCATCCTTCCCTTCATCTTCTGATAGGCTAACTCATAAGAATCTGACCATAAGAACTTTGCCCCCTTCTGGGTTAGACCTGTCAAAGGATCTTATAGGCGTGAAAAGTCCTGAATGAAGTGTCTATAGTATCCAACTAGCCCTAGGAAACTCCATACCTCAGAAATGTTCTCTGGCTACTCACAGGAGACTACAACAATCACTGTCTCAATGTCCACAGATACTCCTTCCTCTGAGATGATGTGACCCAACAAGTGAATCTGTTCCACCCAAAAGTTGCACTTCAAAAGTTTAGCATAAAGTCGATGATCTCTCAGTGTACTTAGAATGATCTCAAGATGTGTGGCATGGTCGTGTAGAGCGTGAGAGTACACCAAGATACCGTGCATGAAGACCACGATGAAGGAGTCCATGTAAGGATGGAACACTCGGTTCATCATTGCCCTGAAAACATCATACACGTTCGTTTGATTGACCGGGATGAATATATACTCATATAGACCATAACTACTCTTGAAGGCTGTCAGAGGTATATCTGATGTTCTAACGCACAACTGATGATAACTGAACCTCAAGTCGATCTTCGAGAACAGCTGGCTCCTTGATGATGATCAATGAGGTCTTCAATACTCGGCATGGGATATCGATTCTTGACCGTCAACTGGTTCAGCTTCCGATAATCCACCCCTAGCCAAAGGGTACCATCTGCCTTCTTCGAAAACAAGACAGGTGAACCCCAAGGAGAAGTACTGGGTTGGATGAAACCCTTTGCCTGCAACTCCTCCAACTGCTTCTTGAGCTTTGGCAACTAAGGTGTAGCCATCATATAAGGATGAATGGACACTGATGCTGCTCCTGGCATGAGATCAATATAAAATTCTACCTCATGCTCCGGAGGAAAACCCGATAATTCCTCTGGAAAGACGTCCCTGAAATGATCCACCACTGGAGGAAAGTCAAACTACAAGGTCCCCTTGTCATCCAGATAAAGACGAGAAATATGGGTCGTCACCCTTCCTAGCCCATGATGCTCGAGTCCTACTCAACTCGCCTAAACATCCCATTCACCTATATGAAGAATAGATTAACCCTATGGTGAAATAAAACTCACTCTATAGAGATAACAGACGATGACTTCTTGGAAGGGAACCAACCAGTCCATACCTAGAATGATATCATAGCCTGTCATTTCTAGGATGTAGAGATACCATAAGAAAAGATACCCTGCAACCTCGAGAGGGCACTCTCTACACTGACGTGCACTAGATGTCCTTGTCCCCAAAGGTGTGTCTAGTGTCAACGAGTCAGTAGAAGAAAAGTTGCAGAGCCCAAGGCTCTCCATGACAGAAACAGAAATAAAGCTATTTGTAACACCTGTATCGAAAAGAGATAAAGATAAAAATGAGGATACTAAAATCGTACCTCAAACAATAGATGGGCTGGGATACTACTGTTGATAGATCTGCTCCACGACGAAAGACTGGCCTGCACATGGCCCTACGCCTCTGGATGACGACTCTGAGCTGAACCTCCATGATGGTGCTAAGGCACTGGTGGCTGACCGCCATGGCCTCAACCTCCACCTTATCTTGAATTGCCGGAAGAACTCAAGTTCCCTGACTGGTGAGAAACTGGTGGTGCTGATCCTGAATTAGGATTCATGGAAGAACCCCATCCACCAGCTGCTAGTGAGAAAACCTAGCAGAAACACTAAAGGTGACCCATCTTTCCACAAGATCGGCACTCCAAAGGGTCTTTCTGGCACTGCGGCCTCGTGTTCCCTGACCAGCCACACTGGTAGCATATCACCTGGTTCTCAGATGATGCATCTCGCTTCCTTTGATCACCGCGTGTAGACTCTCTATGGTGCTTCATGATATCATCTGAAGGAAAACTAGCTCTGGAAGCAGAACCTTATTGGCTCGCAGCTCCGGAGTCTCTCAGATTGTGCACTGCAATCAGCACCAGGTTGACGATGGAAGTTTTGGATGTCAACGGGAATAGATTCACCTACAAGCAGATCTCCCGACTGACACAATCCTAAAACTTCTATTCTAAGAACACCCCACTCCCATGCTGGAGGGGATTGAAATTCTTCAACTCAGTGAAACAAGAGGAATACTCCATGACAGAAATAGTACCCTGCTCTAAGCTCATGAACTCCTGGGCTCGATCGGCCATCAGGTTCACCATGTAGAAGTAGTCATAGAACACACGCTGGAACTCCTCCCAAACCATAACCTTCTGATGACCCGCCTGTGTGATCATGTCCCACCACCTCTTAGTGGAATCTCGGAGCATGGAGGTAGCGAGCTTGTCCTGCCTCTCTGGTGGTGTCTCCAGATGCTCGAAGATAGTCTGTAGGGCTTCCAGCCATTACTCTGTAGCCAGAGATCCTCTTTCCCCAGAGAACGTGGGAGGAAGCTGCTGCTGAAAACCCAGCGTCAATTCAGCCATAGTCGAGGCAGGAGGTGGTTCTCCATAAAAGGTCTGCATCATCCTCATAAAACCTTCCCTGAACTGCTCATCATCACCTGCAACTGTTATGATAGCTGGTGCCAAGGCTGGCCCAACTGGAGGATCGTTAGGAAGTCCCTGATCCGCCATATCTGGAATCTGATCACTGCCTGATGATAGACGGACAACCATAGGACTTCTAAGAGGCATAGATCGGAAAGATCAAAAGCACACCTTAGATCAGGAAAACAAGGACAGAGAACACTAGAGTACAAAATGAGAATATGGGAAGGAAAACACACAAGTTTACAAAATACGACTACACAACGTGTATAAAAACTACACGGCGTGTCTTGTTAAGCCACTACCATAGTCGTGTACTCCTTCCCTACAAGTCATGTAACACCTCAAACTATACAACGTGTTGACCCAACACACTATGTGTAATTGATAACTATTCACCTTCCCGAGTCTCTTTACATGGCTAACCCACACAGTTCGACTTAACCCGAGACTACACAGAGTGTTCTAAACAAACACGGTGTGTACCAGAAAAGGCTTTGGCAGACCGTGTTGTTAAACACACAGACGTCCGCATGGCCGAACCTTACACAGAGCGTCCCGAAAACAACATGGAGTGTCCAAGAGATGGTAATGCCGACCCGTGTTGTTCGTGACACGGCAGGGTACCTGGACAGGACTACACGACGTGTTCCTTTACAGCACGACGTGTTCTACTCGAGGTTCCCTGACCCATGTTGTTAGTGAAACAGTTGCATACACTAATCTAAAATATACGGCATGTACCTACCGTACACAGCGTGTTCCTGAAGTTATTTCTACAACTGCGTGTCCCTTCTCACACAGTCAGTGACACGGTCTAAAAACTACACGGCATGTAGTCAAAAAGGCCACGCCGTGTATTCTGTGTTTTTCTAGGCAGTAGCTTAGAAACTGCATAGAATCCCAGAAAACACAGAAAATAGGGCTAGGAGGTGCCAATTTTTGATTGGTGAGGGCCCATACTCCCTACAAATCAATCTTGGAATCTCCTATTGTCATGGACAAGAGAAAACAGGATCATGATCCACCAATTTCTGATTCGAGAGGGTCCATAACACCTCAAGAATCAACATTTGGCGTTCATTTATGTAAAGTAGGAAAAAAAACAATCCTTTAACATGGTAGTAGAGATTCTATCAAGAATCTATCAAAACAACATGCATAATCTATCCAAAGTCTATAACAACATCATGCAATCGCTAATGCACCCTAGATGGCATGGAAATAATGTGTGGCATGTGATTTCTACAAGTGCCTATATGATGCATGGGATGTCATACCCTCATCTCATCGGGTTGCAACAAAAATAGAACACAATCATCAAGAAAATAACAACACATAACATGTGAATCACTCTAGGTGAAATCATATCAACCGTGAAATCTCAAAACCAGCAAACTGAAATTAATGAGGTAGTATGGCTTTTCCCTATACATTGTTTAGCTACTCCCAAGCATAGCCTAATACAATGTACTGAATCTGTCCTATCGCTGGACAAAGTCTCCAAATAGTAATGCAAGAGAAAAGTACTCCTCTGATACCACTTTGTAACGTCTCGGTTCCAGAAGCCACCCAGAGGCGCCCCATACTCGGTTGGTCACATGGCCTCAAGCACATTTCCCCAAATTCCAGAGACTTCCAACTAGTAGCGAGGTCCTTGGGTGTGATAGTGGGGAAACTATGACCTCATTGGAAGAGTACACATCAGAAGAGAAAAAAACAAATAACAAAAACAGTGGAAACAGTAGACATTTATACAAGAGTAAACAGTGGAAGACTGATAAATAAACAACTGGAGATGAGATATATGTAAATGATGCATTATAAATTTGTGTCTAGGAAAATACCAAACAAGTCACAATTTTGAATACCATTCTAAACCAAAGTGCAAAAGAAAAACAGATGAGCAACTCCTCAGAATCGCAAGCCTCGGTTCGGTCCCATTCCCTCCAGCTCCAGTGCAATCAAGAACATGAAGTAGAAGGGATCATACCCTTATCTATACCTTCAACAACATAGTATTCTTGGCCCCCAAATAATGGCCCAAACGGGGTGTGAGATACAATCCCAGTAGGCAATCACCCAAAGACTTGTGTCTAATAGTCAATGAATAGAAGGAAAGTAAGAGTGCATGATGCAGTAAATAGAAAAGCACAAAACAACTACAATCCACATTTATAGCATATAAATTACACAAGTAAACAACCAACAACAAGAAGAAAATAGGAAACCCTATGGGTATCTCTCACAGCCTAACCCCTATGGTTCAACCTACAAGTACTAGTAACCCTCTAGGAGGTACACACATTCTCACCCCTCTGGTTCAGCAATGAGTATACTTTTTGAGGAAGCACTCACCGTCAATTTCCCATATAGTCTCGTATCATGATAATGGCTCTCCGGGAAAGCACTCAACGTCTCATTACCCATGTGGCATGTGTCGAGGAACTACAAACTCTATGAGGAAGCACTCATCGTTAAAAACCCTTGTGGTCTCGCATCGTATTAAAAGACACTCTAGAGAATCCCTTACATCCATTCTCCCTATGGTCTACTACACTAGGTTCTCATAGCCCTGTGTGAAATTAACATGCTCACCGCACGTGTATCAACCAAGTAAACCCCAAGAACTACTTGTCTATCATTCTATGGAACATCAGCATAACAGTATAACAATTCCACTATCCTACAACTAGGCATGGAAACTGGAAATGCCTAATAAGAAAAACAGTAAATGAAAATCACATGAAAATAGTATAACATATCCAATATTTACAAGCATTTACCTCTACTCAAGCAATCAAGCATAGCAGGAAAAAACAGGGGGAAAACTGGAAACATACAATACCCCATTCATGGGTATTAGTGTAATTTCCACAAAATACTCAAAGACATTCCAAATAAAGGTACAACCCACCAACCTTGATGCTAGGGGATCGATATAATTGAACCGAGAATCTTGATTCTACTTAGAACGCTGTAGATATGAGAAAACACTTGAAACACATAAACCACCATAACAAGTGAAAGCGGAGGATTTTGAAAACAAGGCTCAAGAAGAGTGGAAAAATCACCACTGTGATTCCAATGCAATACACGATGCTTGAATTAGAGAATGGATGGAGAGGCAGGGGCTCGTCGAAGTTTTGTGGATCCTTGGCGCTCTCGGACGAATGAAACCTAGAAGAAGGCATTTTTGTGTGCTACGAGCAACCCTGGTCCGTTTAATGAAAAACAATTACACGACATGTACTTTTAGAGTACACGGCGTGTACTAGTTATTTCTGTACTCTGCCAAAATTGGCCTCCACATCACCTCTACACACCGTGTGTGTGGCCCGGACGTGGCAAGTACACGGCTTCATGTAGGAAAAGAGTACACAACGTGTACTTCAAAATTTTCCAGAAACTCCATTTTTTCTTAAAAACTCTAGAAAAAGGAGAAACGTACCTGAAACAACGATCCAGGTTCTTACATGAAATTCGTATATCTAACCACATATGAGTCAATTTGGGATATATCACACTCATGAACACATACATGACCATTGATAGAATAATTGAAGCACTAGTGATATGAATAGGGAACTGGTGAATGAAAATGAATATATTGTCTTATAAATAACAAGTTTTAGGTATTTTTACTTGATAATACCATCAATTCAGTGCTTGTAACATGAATACCAAACTAGGAATTCAACCAAATATTATGATGTGGTTTTTTGTAAATCGTATAATAACCCTAAATCAACTGGTTAGAGGTAGTCTTATCATATTTTTTGAGTCCAAGTTTATGTAGTTTTTGGGTCAGGAAGTGGTAAATCAAGTAGGGAGTACCGATTAGGCAATGGAAAAACTCCACTATATTTTACATTCCTATGATGTAAAATGATCATATGTTCCCCAACATGAAGAGGCCCTTATAATTCACAAAAAAACAATAGGATTGACCAAATTTTATATTTCTCAGCATCCTCTATACATTATGCCTCTACCAAAGATAGCACAAAATCGAACCAATGACTGATTTCAAATCATTAGTATTGACTTGATGCATTTACCGGGATATGTGTGGCACCTCATCGATTGAAAGTATCAAGTGTATGTTGGTGAGGTTATTCAACACATCATATTCCCATTATTGGGGACTAAGCTTTCATAAAAAGGGTTGATCCATTGAAGGGGAGACATATGCTACAAGTGGAAAAAAATATGGCCTAGATAGTGCTAAAAATGTTCAACTACTAACTTGAAGCACTAGTCTGAACAACATACAACTG
Source organism: Viscum album (assembly GCA_963277665.1). Classification (NCBI taxonomy): domain Eukaryota; kingdom Viridiplantae; phylum Streptophyta; class Magnoliopsida; order Santalales; family Viscaceae; genus Viscum; species Viscum album. Next base: position 1,305,242,775 of record OY728141.1, read on the forward strand.
GATTTCTACCGGCTGAGGGTGTACCTTAGCTGGATAAATATGATCATAATGAAGTTTCATCTAAGCTACATGTTCAACTAACAAGGATGGGTGTATGGGTTTAATATACTCATTATACTAGGATGATAATTATATTTATGCTCTAAAAATAAATATTTCCTAGTTATAGTAACATGGATGGACTCATTTGAAGCACGATCCTCAGAACTTCTATCTTATAGCATGTACTCTTCCTTCACATAATCAATGTTAGATGGGGGAACTCTAGTGGTTTACTTGGTGTTCCTTACATCTAGGTGTTATGAATATATCTAAAAAAGTGGATGAATTCATCGAGGATTAATATTTCTCATCATATGTTGTTGAAAAGCCAAGGGTTTGGTTGACCATGGGGATCCCTCCTATTATATGAGGAAAAAATCACTAACTATAGTAGACATATTTTATAATAATAATGGATTCTAATTTCCCTTTCACCATTGGTGTCATTCTTCTAACACATGGGAGGTTTTGATATAGATATATATGTAGTGGCTCATAGATGAAAATAAACCAGAAGAGGTTAAATATTTATCAAGATGTTATGGATTACTATATGAGTGAAAGAGGCTAAATTTCAAGATAACCAATATTCAAAAAACTATGTCCCATGGTTTAAAATATACTTCCTTATCCTAGAACCCAATTTTTCACTATCAATGTCTGAAAAGACATGCTTCACCTATGCTTGAAGATCACCTAACATGACTAAGTATCAATCTACTTCGTTATTTCATGTTTGTTCAAAGATCATGTGTTACCAGAAATGATTGAGGTAGCACGTGAATCCATCCTATTGGGGTCTCAAGAACTCGAGAAATTATATTACTCCCTTCGCTATGAAATAAATGATACAACCAACAAACAATGAATCCCTAATATATTTGGTAATTATTATTCTATCTAGGAATGAATCCATAAGAGTCTGGCCTTTACAGGGAATTGATACACAAAGTCCTATTGATGTTTCTATGATTGGAAAGTATGTTATATGATAAGGTATACTGAGTGACAATTAAATTTTTAGTGATTCAATTAGTGATGCTCTTTCATCAAGGGGTTTTAGGTGAAGCAAATTAAAAACCTCATTGTACATATTGGTGACATGAATTTTTTTAGGATTTCTCACATGAATTTTAATGGTCAATTTTTGAGACTATTTTCTATTCTACAATATATATTCATATAAAGATTGATCCATTTCAATGAAAACCTAAAATAACACATGGTGGTTTAAGGAGTTGAAGGTATATAAAATTTCAATCCTAAAATTCACTATGCACAACCTGAGTAGATTCCCCTGATAAAAAAACTAGTCGAGGGGGTATGTAATCCATTTCTAAAGGAAAAAAAAGGTTTTATAATCTCTTTTGATGCCTTTGATTTCAATAAAAGAGATTGGTGATGATATTATTTCATGTGGTGTAGTTTTTAACACCCCGAACCCAGTTACCCTGAGTTGGTGAATTATTACATAACATTGGAATTATATAAGGAATCATGTCTCGGAAGACCAATTAGTTTAGTAGCCTTGGATGTACTAGATACTTACATAAGTTTTAAATTACAAAATGAAATAAAAAACATTGTGTCCCCTTTCATCAATTTAATATCCCATAGTATATTCATGTGTGTTAATCATAATATACTTCTTCGCCTCCTGGGAAAATTAAAACATAAGAATGGGGTGAGCTCATATGCTCAGTAAGGATAACAATATAGAAGAAACTATCATAAATAATCATAAACATTTAAGGAAATGTATAATACTAAATCATAAGCTTTTTAAACATAATCATTAGAATTATAAGAAAATGATAAATCAAATAATTCCATTTACTTATTCACATGGATATTCTACTAGTTGGATAGTCACATGTAATATCAGTATCCAATTTCATAAAGGTGGAATCCATATTGATGGACTTCATGACCATATAGTCAAGGCCTCTTTCCATGTCTACAAATAATATTTTTTCAAGGCCTTGTGCCAAGACATTAGTTTTCCACATGAGACCCTACGATGCATCGAGGAGCTGTAGAGGCCTCCACCCATCACTTACTATGTCCAATGCATTCCTTTTATGGAAATATTGAAATATAAAATATTCATTAATAATAAAAATAGCAAAAAAATGTCTATACTTTATCCATAAACCATGAATGTTCTAAAAATAACACATCCATATTCAAACAAATAAAAAAACCTTCAATACAATATTGAATATTGTTTCCTAACAAATCAGCATCGAACAATTGTAAAATCCATCAATGAATATTGACATAGATGAAATGAAAACTATTTGAGAGAAATAACTATTTATATTTTGAAATCATTTAAAAGCAAGATAATTATACACAAAATTAATAATTTATAAAAGATACTTATATTCTTGTAAGTGAAGCTTTTATGGTGATATAATGGCGGAAAAATAGTCGCACACATTGTAAATGTTAAAAAACATTATTTATTTAATTCATCGAAAAGGCCATAAAGTACCTTTTTGTAAAATGATGGAATGATTCCATTAAAAACATTTTATAAAAATTTAAAAAAATAATATAAATGAACATAACTCATTTTATAAGAAATAGTAAAAAAAATTGAAATAAATTTTTAAGAAAGACATATGTTAATGATAAAGATGTTCCAGTAGATACTAATGAATAGATAACATCAGATAATTAAGAGATAGTAGAATTAACCCTTACCTTTTACTTTTCCATAATTGAGTGTATGTAAACCTCCTATATAATAGTTAAATAAATGTTATTAAATTATACAAGAACCACATACATAAATAGGATATCATATATGATCCTATAATACTGCTTTGTTAATAAAATTTGAGTAGTATCATTATTTCGGGTGTCAAATGATTCATTTTCCTTTATATGTTTTGTAATGTAAGTTATTATTGATATAGATAGGATACATTTGGTTCATATACAAAATTATATTACATTCTCAGTGATTTTTTTATTCATCAAATGAAAATTAATCATTAATGGTTATGATGGGGAAACGAATCTTATCATATTTGTGGAGGAAGTGATTTGTACGTACGCACAAGTGAAAATATCGTTTTATTTTTGGTGACAACATATGTAATTGAAATTTATATAAAATACACAAAATCATTGAAATATTATATTTATTATTTACATAATTTATACTTATTTTTATACCCATCCAAATAACGACGTGTTGAATAAAAAACAACCCCACGATGTGGAGACGGTAAGTCATACGTACGCACATATGGTAAATTTGTAATTCATAGGATTGATTGAATAAATAATATTATTTTAACATAATAATAATAACAGCAAAATATGTATAAGGTATTGGAGTTTTTATTTTGGTATAGACACTACAAAGAAACCGGAAGTGGATGAAGAAAAGAACTTTAAAATGGGTGATGAAATTATTACCTCTTCTTCCGGTGCTTCCTTTTCATTTGATGAAAAGGGATCCTTAAGTAGTCTTATGATAATTGGATGACCTCAAGGTTGATTTTAGGGTTGTTGGTAGGATATATGAGTAGGGTTGATATGGAACAAATGTCTTTGGAATTGTGATTTTCAGAGAATAATAAATACACTTTTATAAGAGAGGTTAGTGTCATTTTTGGAAAATCATGAAATATTATTTTATTATACAATCACATTTGTAATATAATGGATCCGAAAGGATTTATTTCCAGTATAAGGTGGGTAATGGTCGAAAACATTTATACCAATATTTTTTTATAGGTTTAGGTCACCATATTTCCATTTAGATTTAAATCTTAGTTAAATAGTTTTTCTTTTTCCTTGTGTTGTTGTATTATTATAATAATTTGTTAATAATATTACTATAAAATTAAAAGAGAACCCCAAGGGGTTAAATATTTCTATATCTAACCTTATATAATTCTATTGGAAGAGACTTTTTTTATGAATATTATATCAAATAATAATATATTATTTGTTTTTAAAACTCATTTATGTCATTTTTGACAATATTTGGTAGTTTGTTTTTGTGAAATCCATAAAAACAATAACACTTCAAATATAGTTTACTTAATCAACCAAAACATTTCATATTAACCTATAAAATTAGTTTAATTTATCAGAAGTCTGAATTTACATTATTTGTATGTTTATAATATCAATTATTTTAATCATTCATTAATAAGGTAATTACCGCCTCATCATTGTGTCATAAATAAATTATTTTATTTAATGTCTAAAAATTATAAATAAAATAATATTACGATGGAAATATATTTATCTTTCTAATTAATATTTATAGTAGAATTTATCGTATTCATAACCATATATTAAAAATGGTTAGTTATTAACATTTGAATTTGATACTTTTAACTCATCATTTAATAAAATAATAATAAATGTCATTATCTAATCCAAGTAGACGAAAGGATCATATTTTATTACTATGTTTGATTTTGGTCGAAATACACATATCTATTAGATTTAATTCATGTGTTAGGGTAATTATAAAATCATTTTTACCTTTAATTACCATATTTACATTTAATTGTGGAAAATAAAATTCTAAATATTCTATCCACCAAAAATTATTTTCATCTTATTGAAACACATTTTACATATTGATGTCAATTTTGTCTCTCATATTTTTGAAATTAAATTTAAAAAAGGGCTAAAATTATGTTTTATGCAAATTTCTTAAATGCTCCTAGAATGTGGGTAAAAGATGGTAAAAAGTTAAATAAAACATCATATATCTAATATTATTATAAAATGGCTCCAATGAATTAAAATTAACATATATAAGGATTATGAATCTATTTATTAAAAAAAATTAAAATAAAATAACTAATTATTTAAATAAAAAGTCAGTTTTAAACAATAACGTAATGTTTTTCACAATTCATAAAAAATAGAAAGTTTTTAGAAAAATAAAAAAAATTCACCCTATGATAATTTTGATATATCAAATCCAAAAATGAAGACCATTTTGAAAAATAAAATTTATAAAATTTTAAATATTCGGTATTACTATTCATAACGGGTAATTTGATTAGTCGTGGTGTGTTAGAACTCGAAGTTGTGGACTGCGCAAACTATTGTATTATTCAAAGAGAAGTATACTGGGAATGATTTGGGTGTTACATTCTTCTCTCCTTAAAATAATTCATCTGCAAAATTTCTAGAAGTATTCCCTATAAAAAGGCTCGGGTGGATATCCATCATAAGTTCTTCAAGTTCCCATGTTTCTTCTTCCATCTTATCATTTCTCCAGAGAACATTCACAAGATGAGTCGTCTGGTTTCTTAACATTTGTTCTCTGGTATCGAAAATTCTAATAGGCTCTTTTCAATAAGACATGCCAGGTTCTAGTTCTATTTCTTCATAGGTGAGTACATGTGTTTGATCAGGAATATATTTTCTCAACAGGGATACATTGAGAACATCATAATCATTTTAGAGACAGGAAGGAATTTCTGAACAATACACTAAAACAACAATTAGTTCTATAATTTCAAAATGTATGATATACCAGGGACTTAATTTTCACTTATTTATGAATCCTACTACACCTTTCCATGGAGATACCTTCATGAATACATGATCTCCTACTTGAAATTGCATATTTTTCATTTGTTTATTGGCATAGCTCTTTTGCCTACATTGATTTGATTTGATGTGGGTTTGGATAACCTTCACATTTCCATTGTTTACTCAACCAGTTCTGGGCCTATGAGTTTTCTTTAACCAACACCATCCCAACAAGTTTATGGGCGATGTCTTTTTCCGTATAACTCTTTATATTATTCCATCTGATTACTTTAATGGAAGCTATTTTTATAGGAAAATTCTACTAGAGGTAAATATTGATCCAACATACCTTTAATGTCAAGTGAGCAAGATGTAAACAATTTTTATGTGGTTTTAATAGTCTGTTGTGATTTTCCATCAGTTTGAGTGTGGTATGAAGGGCTCAAATGATGTTTATTTTCTAGGGCCTTCTAAAGAATTTTCCAGAATCTTGATGTGAAACAGGGATCATGATCAGAAACATTCAATAGGGGTACACCATGAAACCATAAAACTTCATTAATATATAGTCTAGTTAAATGTTGATGTTTTAAATCTTCTCTTTTAGTAAGAAAATCTGCTGACTTGGTAAGACGATCAACAATGACACATATTTCATCATTCCTTATAGAGTCTTTGTTAGTTCCATAAACAAGTCCATCGAAGTATCATCCCATTTTCACTCAGGTATGGGAAGAGGTTTCGTAACTTTTCTAGGATGATGTCTTCTGGCCTTCACCTATTGGAAAACCATATATCTTGATACATATTCAGCAATCTCCCCTTTATATTCTCCCACAAATTTTTTTTCTAAGATATCTATACATATTAGTTCTACCAAGGTATATACAGAAATTAGTGCTGTGAGAATCATCCAAAAATACCATTTTTAGATAAGGTATGTCAAGAACACAAATCCTCCTCCCAAATTTAAAAATTTCATCTTCATATACAAATTCAATCAATCTCCCATCATTCACAGCTTTAAATTTTATTAAACTACTCATCTTCAGTATGATAACTTTTTATCTTTTCTAGAAAAGTTTAATTGGAAACAATTTTATAATGTAATGATGTTTCACCTTCAATGATTATTCCCATATCCATATTTACTATATCCGTGAATATAATATCCCTTTAAACTCTCATCTTGTTCAAAACTCCATGATGCTTTATTCTCAAAGAATCTACCAAATTATTTTCCTTCCTCAGGAGGGAGTGTATAGTGAAATCATAATATTTGAGTAGTTAAAGCCATCATATTTTCCTAATGCTGAGTTCATTCTGTGAGAAAATATACTTTGAACTCCTGTTATTAGTATATATCACATATTTTTAACTAAGGATATAGTGTCTCCATATCATCAATGAAAATATTAAATCTCCTAATGCATGATCAGGAGTAGGGTAGTTTGGTTCATGAATTTTAATCTGTCAGGATGCATAAGCAATAACCCTATCAATCGACATTAGGACATCATGAAGTCCTTTATTTGAAGCATCACTATAAATAACAAATCCATCATTCCCCGATGTTAGTGTCAATATATAAGGATTGACTAATCTACTCTTCAGTTAATAAAAACATTCATCACACTCATTTTTTCAAACAAATTAAACCCCTTTACTTGGGAGGTTAGTTATTGGGTAGGCCAATCGGGAATAATTCTTTAGAAAATGACAATAATAACTTTCTAAACTAATAAATCTATTTACCACATTTATACTCATCAGTGTGGGACATTCTTGTATTTCTCTTGTCTTACAATGATAAATATATATTCCATCCTTGGAGACATTGTGGCCATGAAAATAAATCTCTTGAAGCTATAATTCGCACTTGCTAAACATCCCATAAAATTCATTTCTTCTAATAGTCTTTAGAATAGTGTTCTAGTTCTTTTCTGGATCTTCATTGAATTTGGAGTAATCCATGATATCATCAATATATACCACTACAATGTCATAAAGATATTCCTTCAAAAATCTATTCATTAGATCTATAAAAATAGATTGTGCATTAGTTAGTCCAAAAACCATTACTATAAAATCATAATGCCCATACCTAATACGAAATATTGTATTCGGAATATCTTCCTCCTTCAAAAAACAACTGATGATATATAGATCAAAGGTCAACATTTGAAAAATATTTACATCCATGAAGTTTATAGAATAAATCATCAATGTGAGGTAGGGGATACTTTATCTTTATTGTTATAACATTGATGTCCATGTATTCAATGCACAACGTTATAAATCTTTCTTTCTTCTTTAAAAAAAAACAGGGGATCCCCATTGAGAAACACTAGGGTGAATAAATCCTTTATTACTCAATTCCCATAGTTGTTTCTTTATTTCCACTAATTTCATAGTGTCCATTATATAAGGGGCATTCGATATGGTCCTTGAACTAGAAATAAATTCAATTGAAAACTCTATTTCTTATTCTGGAGGATGTCTAGGTAAATCCTCTATAAACACATCAATATACTATTGTACAATAGGTACATACTCTATTTGAAAATTATATTCCTCACCCATAGTTATTCCACTATCTTCCTCGCCAATAATTTATTTTAGTAGAGCTACATTGGGTGGATCTAGATAAGAATCAGATGTTAATGTTTCTTCTCTAAAGATAGGGTACTCTTTATCATAATCGAAAATTGTAACCTCCTTCTTCAAACAACAAATTTCTACATCATGGACCAAAAAACTATCTATAACGAGGATTATATCAAATTAAATCATGTGTATGATGACTTAATTAGTAGATAAAGAACTTTTATGTTCCCTAATGGGAAATGATTCACAAAAAATTGATGCACTGATACTATCCGTATGTGTTTTTACTAAAAACTCACTTGTTACAACAAATAGTAAATATCTAATTTTCATAGAAAACAAGGATGATAAGAAACAGTACGATGATACAAAATCAAATAACATATTTTATATCCTTGAGGAAACGATTAAATTAGATGCTACCATATAATTTAGAGATTTTTCCTCAGCAGTAGTGATCACATAATATTTTCCTTGCTCTATTTATCTTTTCTAATGTATATTTACTTGGAACATAGGACATTCATTTTCATTAGGCCCCATTTCTATAAAATTGAATCATTCAACATTGAAATCCTCTTTCATTCCCTTGGAATCACAATCTCAGTGGTGTTTTTTACCACACTTGTAATATACTCACATTCCCTTCAAGAAAGTACCAGAGTGTTTCTTCAAACATTTACTAGAGGATCGAAATTCAACATTTCCATTATTCCTCATATTTCCATTTCTAGATTATTTTGTTGATCTCTTTTTCTCTTTCTTTTAATTAATGTTATAAGACATAGAGATTTAATTTTATTTCTTGATATCCCATAACACTATAAATTCATACAATGAGAAGGATTGTGAGACTAATGCTCGATAGAGAAATAGTTTAAACCCATCAAAGAATGGATTAATCTTACTCCTTAGGTTATGTATATAATCCGATGCATGCCTTTATAACCTTGTAATGTTATCCTCATACATTGCAACATTCCGATGATCCTTTTTCATCAGACTCAAAAATTGTATTTCCATATCTGCTTGGTGGTTATGAGGAAATTATTTTTCTATGAAAAACAATTTAAACACACTATATTTCAAATTTGATACATCTTAATCTTCCTTTATGTTTTTAATTAATGACCACCATTGATTTGTATCTATCTAAAGGAGATAAACTGCCAAAACAACTTTGTCTCTTTCGCTACTCTACAAAGCATGAATTACTTTTTCTATGGAACTTATCCATTGCTTAGAAACAAATGGATTTGTAGTCCCATTTAATTTTTGTGGTTGTTTCCTCATGAAGTGGTCTAACATTGATCCTCAACATTGGGGATCATGGTGATCCATAAGGGTAAGGTTGTTATTCATAAACAGAGTGAGTTGTCCCAGTATGGTTATATGTTGTTCACCGCCGACTACATCACTAGCTCTGCTTTAATTTTCATGAGTATGAGGGAAATCCATACATGGATTATGTGCATTGATACAGTTATCATTCCTTCCACTAGGTGCCATTTCTAAATAGATACATACACTAGATTAATTTATGAATTGCAATACATAATCCAAAACTTGTAAAACACTTAACATAAATTCCTCATTTTATTGACATAATCCATAATCATAAAAAATAGTTTCATTGAAGATGTATTTAAATATAAATCCTTAATAACGGTTTGTAAAGAAAATTTGAATTATCCAATGAATATCCTATCAGATTTTCATAACCAAGAGTGCAGCTTGGCTCGTTGTTGTGTACTAGGATACCTCGAGTCATGCCCAAAACTCCTAGTTAGAGTTTTCACTCATAGGAACATATGTTCCAGAGATGCCTCTACCTTTTCATATCCATACAGGGATGTTTGTTTTTCGAAAAAACCAAAAATATCCACATTACCAAAATTCTAGGATAATCTTCTATACTAACCATGATTGTCTATCTTAGGTTAATGTTGTCTAATAAAATTTTTTCTAAATCTTGTTTCCAAAGCATGTACTAAACATTTTCTAATACCAACTATAATGCCCCAACCCCAGTTATGCAGAGTCAGTGCATTATTACATAACATTGTATTGATACCAAGAATCATGTCCTAAAAGATCGATCAGTTTTGTAGCCCTGGAAGTATTAGATACATATAGAAGTTTTACATTACATCCTGAAATACAAAAACATTTTGTCCCCTTTGAACACTCTTATATCCCTTAGCTGACTCCTATGGGTTAATTATAATATACATATTCTCATCCTGATATAATTAAAACATAATAAAGAGGCGATCTCAAATTCTCAGTATAGATAACAATATAGTAGAAAATATCATAAATAAGAATAAACATTTAATGTATTGTATAATACTAAAACAAAAGCATTACAAACATAATATTTAGCATAATATGGAAAAGATAAATGAAATAATTTAATTTACATATTCACATGGATATTCTAATAGTACAATAATCAATTGTAATATTAATAGCCAATTTCATAATTATGGAATGCATAATGTCGGACATCATAACTACATTGTCAAGGCCTCATGCTAAGACCTCAAATAATATTTTTCAAAGGCCTTGTGCAAAGATACTAGATTGCCTCATGAGACCTACCAATGAATCGATGATCTATAGCGAGCTCCACCCATCACTTATTATGTCCAATGCATTAATTATATGAAAAAGATTAACATTCATATTAAAACTAGGCACATGATCCTCAGCCCAGCTAACGAGGACTCCTTAAGTGCATCCATGTGACCCAAGATCATGTCCAGGTGGAGGCTAATTTTTGGGGTGATGTATTAGTACTGTAGTAGTAATGTAATAGGATTTGTGTGGTACAGTAGATGTTACTGTTGCATGAACTGTATAAGGAACTGTTTGGAAACGTATCAGCTGGTAAAATTCCTCTATTTGGGCCTTTAGGCCACCGATTTGGTCCCCGAGTCCTTTAAGGCTGTCGGGCCACCCAGGTCTTCAGGTTATTAAGGCCTTCGGGCCACCTCAAGGCCTTCGGGCCACATTAATGTGATGATGAAAACCACACAACCTACAAGGAACATTCTTTATAAGGAGGATGAGCAAGGAGATTTCACCATAGAATAAGATAAATGGATTTCAATAATGAAAGGTTATGTCACATGATATTGGGATAAGCATGTGCATGCACGGGAAGGCCTAGAAGAACATCAATGGAAATGCAACGAGATGATTTCAAAATGATTATGATGGGGAGGAACAATTTCATGTAGTTAGTTTGGGTTATATATATTTTTTGAAGCCTACTGGAATTGAATTCTTCTAAGGCCTATGGGCCACATAATATATTTTCCTACGGGCCTTGTAAGTGTTTCAAGTCATCCCTTGAAAGGTGGATTATCAAAAATCAAAAAAAATGATGGCCTTCGGGTTATTAGATGGATATTAAAACCATCATATGAAATAACAATACTTTTTCCATAAAAAATGAATGGTATGAAATTTACCCATCCACAGTCAAACAAATCACAAAACCTTCAATACTATATAGAAGATTTTATCATAATAAATCCACTTCAAAGAGGTGTAAAATCCATAAAATTATATTAACATAGATGAAATCAAAATTATTTGATAGAAATAACTCTTTATATTTTTAAATCATTTAAATTTAAAATAAATATAAAATAAAACATTTATTTTTAAGTTAATCTTATAAACTTGTAAGTGAAGCTTTGATGGTGTTATAATCGTGGGAAATAGCCACAGTCACCGTAAAAGTTAAAAAATATTCCTTCATTAATTTGTTGAAAAGGTCAAAATGTACCTTGTTTGGAAAATGATGGAAATATTCCATTCAAAAAAATTTATAAAAATTTGAACAAGTGAATAAATGAACTAATCCCATATTATATGAAATAGTAAAAATGTTGTAAATTTTTTTTAAGCAACACGGATGTGGATGATAAAGAGGTTCGAGTAAATACTCAAGTATAAACAACCTCAGATAATGAAGAGATTCTAGAATTAACTAATACATTATTCTTTTCATTGATAGAGGGTGTGTTATCCACCTTTATAATAGATAAATCAATGTTATTAAATTATACAAGAACCACATACATAAAAATTATATCATATATGATCCTCTAATATTTCTTTGTTAATAATATTTCAGAAGTATCATTGTTTCAATTGTTAAATGATTATTTTTCTATTATATGTTTTTTATGTAAATTATTATATATATGGATAGGATATATTTAGTTGATATACAAAATGATATTAAGTTATTCTGCATTATTTTTATTCATCAAATGAAAATTATATTTTAATGGTTACAATGGGAAATGAATCTTATCGCGTTCGTGGGGATGGTAATCAGAACATAAGCATGGGTTACAATATCATTCTATTGTTGGAGAATTCATATGTAATTAGATGGTATATTATATATAAAGAATCATTAACATGTTATATTTATTATTACATCAATTCTAATCATTATTATACCCATCCAAATAATGATGTTTTGTATAAAAGACTATACCACACCATGGAGATGTTAAGCCTTACGTACGCACGTATTGTGGGTTTTCATTAATAGGATGGATAAAATAATAAATATTGTTTTAAAATAATAATTATGACATCATATTATGTATTAGTTACTATATTAAATATTATTATATAGAAACATCAATGAATGACGAAGTGGAAGCAGAAAAGTACTTTGAAAGAGGTGATGAAATTATTACCTTCCATTCGGGTTCATTATTTTCATTTGATCAAAAGGGATCCCTAGGTTGGCTTCCCATCAATGTAAGGCCTCTAGGATGATGTGAGGGCAGTTGGGAGAATGTTTTATCATTGGTAGGCCCAGACAAATGGATTTATAGGTGTGTTTTTTAGAGTAGTTGAAGTACCATTTTATAAGAGAGGTGAGGGTTACGTTAAGAAAATCCTTAAATATTATTTTATATTACAATAATATTCAGTTTATAGTATCTCCAAAAGGATTTATATCTATGATAATTTGGGGATGGGTCTAAATCCTCTCATCCAATAGGTTTTTGACAAGTTTAGCTCAGCATATTAACATTATCTTTTAGATTTAACTCATAGTTAAATAGTTTAATTTTTACCACGTATTCTTGTATTATTATAATAAATAGCTAATAAAAATACAATAAAAAGGCAAGTGAACCCCAAGTGGTTCATTATTGAAATATATATATTTATTTAATCCATTTTTCTAACCCTTATATTTTTATTAATATATATCAATTAATAATATTGTAGTTTTTTAGAAACTCATTTATGTTAATTTTGACAATATTTGGTATTTTTTTTGAAAGTCATAAAAAATTTATAACATAGAAATTTTTTATTTAATCGAACATAAAATGTCATATTAACCTATAAAATAATTATTATTTATCATATGTCCCAATTTACATTTATTGGGATATTTATAATATCAATTATTTTAATCTTTCACTAATAAGGTAATTACTCCACCGTCATTATTTCATAAATAAATTTAATTGTTTAATATCTAAAAATTATAAATAAAATTCAATTTTTCATTTTTTTCGTTCTTTCTAATGAAAATATATATTCTAATTTATATTATGTATAACCCTATATTAATAATAGTATATTTTTTAAATATTGAATTTAACACTTTTAACTATTCTTAATATAAAACAATAATAAAATTCCCAATCTAATCCAAGTGGACTAAAAGGACCATATTTTATTCCAAATATTGATTTTGGCCAAAATAAACTTATCCAATATAATTAATACACTTGTTAGGGAAATTATTATATCATTTATTACCTTTAATTACCCTATTTACATTTAATCGTAGTAAATAAAAGTCATTGTTAATATTCACAAAATGTTACGTTCCTCTTATTGAACCACATTTTACTTACTGATGTTAACCGTGTCTCTCTATTTTTTTAAATTAAATTATCTGAAGCAGAAAAATTACATTTTATTCGAATTTTCAAATGCACCTAGAAGGTGGGTAAAAGACGAAAAATGTTCAACAAAATTTTATTTATTTAAAATTATTGTAAAATGACACCAATGAATTACATTGAACATATATAAGTATTATGTATCTGTTTTGACTTAAAATAAATTTATACAAAATAACTATTCATTTAAATAAAAAGATGGTTTTAAATAATAATGTAGTGTTTTTCATTATTCATCAAAAATTTAATGTTTTCAGAAAAATAGAAAAAAATCACCCTAAGCTAATTTTGATATTCCAAATCCAAAAAAGAAGTCCATTTTAAAAAATAAAATTTATAAAAATTCAAATAGTTGGTATTAATATTCATAACATTTAGTTTGATTGGTTGTGGTGTGTTAGAACATGATGTTGTGTACAACACAAGCTATTGTATTATTCAAAGAGAAGTGTACCATGGAAGATGTGGGTGTTACAGAGATGAATTTTTAGATGTTCTATCATCACATTTCCTCCTAATGGGAAACAAATTCAATTGATAAATAACTATTCTAGATGAGCACATTCCATCCCATGGTCTAAAAAAACCATATGATATTGACATTATCCTCTATATATACAGTACCAAACATAAGGTCACAAATTGATAAAAATTTATTTATGAATTTATGTGTGTAACCAATTCTATTAAACTGGTTGATGATGGGGTTACATAACTCCATGGGTGCTCTGGAAGATTCCTCCCATGCCTATTATATATTTCCATCATGTGAGATTGCCACATGTCACATTTGTAGGGATCTATTGGGAGTAGTGAGAGAATAAATAACATTTAATTTGAATGGATCTCTTGGCAGTAATGTGCTTTCATGTTTTGACCCAATTATAGACTTTTTCATGATCCAAAGGAAAATAATCATGATGCTTAGTTGGGGTTGGTGATTCATCCCTTGGTTGATTTCCATATCCTTTGGCTTCTGCCCTGGATTATGGTGTAGGTAAAGTGGGTTTATATTTTTTATTCTACATGAGGAGAAGTGGGTGAACCACTGAAGGGTATATTGGGTCCCTTAGGGAATTTATAATTTTTATGGGACTCTCAACAATGAGATCAGTGGGATAATTTTTAATTGCTTTAGATTATAGAGAAATGCAGATAATGTGGGATCCTTTTCCGTCTTCATCACCACCTAAGATGACTAAAATGGTTTGAAATTACATTAATTCATGTCGAATATCTAACATATAGATTTAAATTCCCCATTGGGGGACTTCAAAGGATGGTTTATGTCTCTGATAGCATGTTTGGACACCTACCGGAGGGTATGACAGGTATTATGCTACCCCTTGAGGTGTGTCTTTACTACAAGGATCTACACTAAGGAAATAGTTTCTATGATCCATTTAAAGTGTAGGGATGACTATATTCCTTATTCACATTAGAGTAGAGTTTACACTATCAGTAAATAGCGCACTCTATTCCAGGATAAGGATTAAAGGGAGAAAATAATTTTATCCCTTGTGTATAAACTGTATATATTGATATGCCATTTGTATATCTCATTCTAACACACAGAGGATATTAATTCTTGTTTGTTAAAGGTTCTAGTCGTATCCATATGAATCTAGGATATAATATATTGTTAGTGATGTGATATCAATAATTATGGACAATATGTCTAATGTATCGAGGTGTTGATGGATATATAGGTTGGTCAACTAAGAATCAGAGAGGCAGTTATATGCTGCCTAGATGATCTGATTGAAACAAACTACATGGACCTTTTTAAGGAGTATAGGATGTAAAACTATATATTTCGAAATGTTAAACTACCAATAATAGTTGATTGTGTTCAATAAACTCTTGCATGATATCATTATAAATGGATGGGTCGTGCTCTTGGTTTCACATGCCTTGATTTGCATGGGTTGAGATTTGGGTGGTGGATCTGAGGTAGAACCTCTCCGTAGAAACTAATTTTTGATTGGATGTTTCAAATGAATTAAATGGATTATAAATAATGGAAAATATCTTGGAAGAGTATTTAACTTGAAAACTATATACATGTAGGATGATATATTCTGCATAGTACCATGTGAGAGGGAGACAATGTATATTTGGGTCTCAGTGGAATTCTCACAATCTGATTGAATCATCCAAGACCATAAAATATTTCCAAATTATTATGTGGATTTTGAGAATAGTGAAATTGGTGGGGAAAGAAACATAAGGAACATAAGTCCGTAAAAGGAGCCCATAATATCCTCTACATACATATACTTGAAGAGGGCCCTGGAAATTATGTGACCCACACCATACATGATGTAGAGACTAAATTATTAGTATACATCCATATAATATTCGAATTATTAATGGTAACACCGTAGATTCATCTTCCACATTCATACATTGATTTATCAACGATGACATAACACTTCACTGGGTTAGACCATCAACGACGAGTAGTCCCCCCCCCCTCTCAAGGGATTTTTCATAAGGGTAGGGTATATATTTAGTCGGAGGATGGCCACCATGTTGATTAGTTTTGGAGTCATGTGGACCTATTAATTTATTTGTTATGGAATTTGGAGTATCACAATGTTTATTATTGATGGATTAAGGAGTACATTCCCTTGGTATGATGGTATCATGGGGAGGACATTAGTTCTGGTACTCTATATAGTCTGGAGGAACTTTGATCAGGTCATTTGAGTTGGGGAGACCTCTATTATGGTTAGTGAATGAGTGGGGAGGAAATAGGAAATTAGTGGTTGTAAAATATGGTAGGCCACATGGAAAGTTTTTCGTGGTGTCAAGGGAAGGACCTTTGTGTTTATTTTTTATTGCATGGGGTAGACCTCAGAGTTAGTTGATGATGGATTGAGTAGTAACACCAATTTTATTGGCAGTAACATTGAGAGGACCTCCATATTGGTTGATGGAATTGTATACAAGGACTCATAAATGTTTCCTCTCATCATAAGATGTCTTGTAATGGCTTTCAGTGGTGCCAGTCATTGAATGAGTTAACCTGGACATCATGTGAGGGAGATGGGGTCTGAATCCCACGTGGAAAAATAAAGATCCTTATTTATCAATAGTAGGGATATAGTGAGATATGTCGGTGATGGGAAATTCTAAATGAGTAATAAGATATTACTCCTCAATGGGAAATGTCTTAGGTAATCACCCTGATGGCAGCATTGAGTACTTTGGACTATGACATGTATTGTGGGGACGAATTCATCTTAGTATTTAGCATACGAGATCGATTGATATTTTTTTCATGACATGGTGGAAGACCTTCTATTAAGGTCCTAAATATTAGTTTCAAAATGTTTTTCTAGAACATTCATTAAATAATCAGTATTTAGGAGGGATTCCATATATATCTATTGGGAGAGCCCCCTAAGGTGTATGTTGTTGGAACAAGGGTATATTTTATTTTATGAGGCCCTAGGGTGTTTTAGTTTTTACATGGAACAAATGTTTCAAGGTTTTCTGAAGACATATACCTTTACCAATGTATCCCCTATTACCCAACACATTGAATGAGTGTGTCGGTCACCAACCTCTGGATGATCATATTAGGTGATAGGAGGTGTGGGTTTTTAGAAGATTTATTCACAGTGGAAGTCGTGGTACAATTTTAGTTCTGATTGGTCACTACATAAATTTTTCATTCACAATAGTTCCTATGATTTCTAGGATTATATATTTCTATAACTTGATTCCTGTAAGGAATTTTGATTTATTGGTTAATAATGGAACAGAGAATGTAATTCCCTATTCCCAATGTCTTCAAATCATCCAGAAATTTTAGAGGGATCCATGTTAATGATGTACCATTCCAAGAATTCCAAACACAAAGAGACTGAATCCACATGTGAGTTTCATCTAGGCCCATCATTTTAATGTTGGGACCCAATGAATAACATTTGGATCACGGGAAAATACAATCCATTTGTACCCCTATAATACATGTCCACATATTGTGTTGACTATTTTCACAACATGTTCGCCATATCATTTTCTGACACATTTTTTGTTGAATTCAGATCATGCCCTCTTTTATTGCTCTTCATTCCATCCTTAGATAGATGGATGGATTCCATGACATTAATTAGATATGTCTACACATTGATCAAAATGCGACAATGGGATATTGGTTTCTCCCACAAAGGATACGACCTAAAAGATCATTTCCTAGCTCGGGTCTCCGTCATAGATAATGTCATGTTCATGGATCTTTTTTCCAATTCCATATGAAGGTTAACACTAGTTAATTACCCATTTATATATCAATATGGTAGAAAAATGTTGTTAGTGTGATTAGTCACATTGGGAACATCTATGTATTTCTAGTCCTCAGGTAATTGGGATCTTATAATTTATTCCCAATTTTGACACATCTTATTTGTGAGGAATTTTAGTTGCAGATACCATGGAATATATTGAAGTTAACAATGTATTTGACAACTGTGGGTATGTTTTTTGATGAATTTTACCCCAGGTATTCCATTTTTTCCATGTGTTATGATTCTTGGATCCATTAATGACCATAACTTCTAATAGACATGTGAATATGTTTAATGTATGGTGGGTAAAAAATGGGTCCAGGTTTAAAATATTGCGGGACATATCTGAATATCATATTGAATTTGATCATATCACTAGCTTAAAATCATGTGAATGTAGATTATAACATCCTTTAGACATAGATTAGGGGTTGTGTCAGTCAAAAGGAATATTTTACACATGTATGATGGAATGTGTCCCTGTGAGGGAAGATATCATATTTGGATTATTCTTGGATTAAACCCCATGAAATTCTTTTATTTATTGCATTTAAGATATTAGTATCAAAACCCACATAGTTTGATGTTATAGATTATGGTTGATTGACTGGAATGGCCCATATAGTTTTACCTCCAGCATTAAATACTCATGTGTTGAAGATGGAGCATTGACGAGGGATGTTGTGGGGGATAAAATGTGGAAGTTATCCCGGTGATTCTATGAATCCACAATTCTAGGAATGGGGATCAAGTGTGGGAGCTTCCCATTGAATGATGAGTACTCTTTGGGAATGGAGTCAGGCTTATTCATGGAAGAATCCTATATAAGGATTTGTGTTCCATGTAGGGGAGATATAGTGTAATCATTATTTTTGGAAACCCCCAACTATTAGTGCCTCATACCATGATGGAGGTGTATAGTGTGGGTCTAATTAATGGATGACATCCATTCATTGACGTTTCATCCTAGGGGTGGATTTTCAACCCACGTTATGTGAGATGGTAGAATCCTATGATGATTCTACTTGGGGAATCCCATGATCATCACATATTGTAAGCAGTGTCATGGTATCCCTTGAGAGTCCTACATAGGTTATCCTATGTTCATAAAAAAGGGGAATGCTATAGTTTTAAATCATATTCAGAGGTTGTTTCGTATTTTTTAATTTTATAAAAGTATTACATTGATTTAAGATGTTTTAAATGATGTTTTATCGATGTGAATGAAGTTCCTCCCCTTGGGGAATGTGTCGAGGAAGGAGTAATATTGTTCACAAGTAAATCCTAACAAGAAATAATCCTAATTTCCCTCGAGGATTCCACATTTGAGGATTACATGATAACTAAAAATGTTCCTCTCATTGGTAAATGGATTTGGCACTATGGTGGTGGGTTTGAAATTAGGATACCTAACATTACAATACCAATTTGGATGAGTTATATGAATTACGGTACCTATTATTATCAATAATATGTAGGGTAATGGTTTCCCAAGATGTATAGTGGACACCATGTGAGGGACTATATAGTTCATCCACACAATGGTATTTGGATGTGTGAAAATGGGTTTTCATGAGCAAGGTGATCTAAAAAATAACAACACATATATTCTGTGGTAATTTTCATCTTCAATATCAAGGGTTTCACATAGCCCCGGATTACGAGAATGGAGATTCTATTTTACTAAATTAATCCAATCTTATGATGTGTTGTGCATGGATCACTTAATTGTAGGCCGTGTCCTTTTTGGGACCATGGGAGGTATGTCCCATAAGATGAATACATTTTAATTTCCATTTCCTTTGGTGTTTATCATTATGATATAATATTGTAATTTTCACACATGAGAGAGGTGATTTGTCTTCTTTATAGCTTCTCCCAAGGTATGAAGTTGTGATAAGGTTCTATTTACAATCCAAATTATCAGCATGGGTTGCACAATTGTAATGTGATTTGAATTGGTCTATGTGGGTTTTCATCCATTACCTTTGGGACTAGGCCACACAATATCCTATGTTTGATGTCACCATTCTCATGAAACTTAGTGGTTTCATGATGGGTTTCACAAAACACTTAAAATTTTCACACACCATTCTTGGTGCTATATAGAATGAACAAGCAACATACATGATCAATTTTTCCACTTCATGTGGAACAACTATATCACACCACTAAATTTCATATGTGAAAGCCTCTTTTTTTATAGATATGGGTAATATTTTGGATTCTAGGGTACATGTGGAACTAATCGTTACCTTACTCACATAATGAATTTTCATGCAGAACTCCACCTTTTCATGCAACCATTGAATGTTTTTATGTAATATTTTCCTATACGTAGTAATATTCAATTTGGTTGGGAAATATATTTTGATCATCCAAAATAATCCATTTTGGGTGTAATACAAGATTTGGGAACCAATGCCTGAAAATTTAGATAATACTATAGTCCTTTTTCATTAGTCAACCCTCATGTATCAAATTTGTATATGAACCCAGAGAACCTTGAAAGGGGAGGGGAGAATTAGGGTGTACTTTTTTTTTAATATGATGGATCCAATTCTGACGTTTCTATGAATTCGTTAATCCTATGTGATGGATTTGATCAGAAATCAAACATTCAAATACAGAAAAGAAACACACCAGTTTTACATGGTTCACCACTAATGGATAATCCATGGAGCATACACCGACAATGTGTTGGCAATACCAAAATACATTAATATTCACTTTCTTTATAATAAAAGAGTTCATACATAGTCCCATTGATCCTGGCATATTTTCTTGACATGATTTCTCAGATAGCACATTGTGTCCCTCAGAACACCTCCATCAAATCCCCGAATATCACATATTGAAGAGAAATCTAAATCAATTTTTCAATATGAATATCACCACAATAATTTTTAATTAATTTATTTTTACATGTATATCATTATAATATTATTTCACCGTATACCTAAGTTGATGATCTTTGAATTTAGTCTTCACTAAAAAGTAATTTTCCTAAATGAAATTTCCAAAGCTCCTTCATGAAACACACTCCCTCCATGAATATAACTACATTCGTGGGTGAAAATAAATATTTCAAGCTCACCGAGACCACATGTTAAAATTCCATCATCAAGAAGAACTCATTTAAAAAAAACATTAGTATTAGTGAACTCTCAACAAGTATTTTTTCAATGCTCAAGCTCACATGGAATGTCACTTTCATAGAGAACCAATGGAATCACTAAATCAGAGTGATTAATAATTTGACATGAATAATTAACCTTCAAATGAATATATGTAGCATTATATTTTTAGGATTTGCTATTCATGATTTTCCATGGACTCTTATCATATTATTTTGTATAATTCAAAACCACCTTCGGGTAGCTCCTCCATTCATGATTCTTTATTGGGATTTGACATTCCTGTGAAAAAAACTATCAAACCATCGTGTTCACGTCATTATCTAATTCTTATAATCTAGGAGGCCACCATCATAGTTCGTGATACTCAAAATATTTTTCATTTTCTATTCTCATCATTGTCATGTTGATCACCATAAACATTCTTTGATCCATTGTAAATAACTATTCAAAAAGCATATATTTTGTAAACTCAAGCCTTTGAAATATTTTCATAATTTTTTAAATGAAATTCACTTTTCCAGAT
This sequence comes from Viscum album, assembly GCA_963277665.1. NCBI lineage: Eukaryota > Viridiplantae > Streptophyta > Magnoliopsida > Santalales > Viscaceae > Viscum > Viscum album. The sequence continues at coordinate 1,305,264,871 of OY728141.1, forward strand.
TCAATCCATACCATAAATATTAGACCCCATGTTTCGCGCGGAATCCGGGGATGACCTCCTGGACGGAGATTCAAACGTTCCGATCGGTTTCTAACGGGTTTGTTCGTAGAACCGGAAACATCCAATTATTCCACATCCGTTTGGACCTACATTCCAAAGGCAGGCGCTCATTAGCTTGTGGGCTAATGAGGCTTAGGAATTTTCATTGGTCGAGAGGATGGGAGGTCGGACTCATCACACCTTTTTGAGGGGAATTATTGTCTACTCCGGGACTCTCTTTATAGATTTAAGTTATGTTCGTGAATCCTTATTACATTACCAAGTATAAAATGAGCTTTCCTTTAGTTTTAACAATCAATGATTAAATATGAAAGAAATTTAGAGAATCTTTTATATGTATTCGAGGTTCTTCATCAATATAGAATCATCTATATTTTTTTAGAGATTCTTGGTCAATGGTATCCTTCAAAACATTTATATAAAAGTCTCTTGGTCATTTTGATGACCAGGCTGGTTTTAAAGCCACTCAGTGGGGCACTTGAAGTTTATTGTCATTCAGAAGGACAGAGATTATTTCAATGTTGGGATCGAACCCATAAATGGGCTACCTACATATCCTTTGTTTTGAAAAAGGAATCAGAACCCACGTAGTTCAAGGAATGGGGTATGATGTTTATGATTGATGGCTCAAAGATGAATGTCATAATTACTTTTACACTCTAAGCTCACATGAGTCATGCTCGGTGTGAGAAACAAGAGGTATTGGTAAAATTTAGATAATTGTGCCATGAAGGATGCAATCATAAGAATTTGTTTGGGGCTTATGTATGGATGACTGCCCGGATAGATGAAGGTTTAGGATTTACTTTTAGGGAGAAAATCCATGAACAGGGTCCACAAAGTTATATGTGCTTCATGGAGATTTGAATACTCTAATCTTGGGGCTTAATCCTAAGGAGGATGCCCAAGTTAGGAGGGGACTTATGATTGGGTTTTATTCCTGAAAAGGAAACCCAAATCAAAGGTAATTTATGACTGGTTAAGAGAAATTTTAAGAGACTTGGGGCTTACTCCTAAGAAGGATGCCCAAGATTTATGACTAGGACTTATTCCTGAGAAGGAATCCAAGGTTAAGGGACTTGGGGCTTACTCCTGAAAAGGAAGCCCAAGGTTATGACTGAGTCTTATTCCCGAAAAGGAGACCCAGGTTAGGGATTAAGGTTTGGGGCTTACTCCTGAGGAGGATGCCCAAGATTAAAGGACTTGATTGGGGATTATTCTTAAGAAAGATGCCCAAGATTTATGACTAGGAATTATTCCTGAGAAGGAAACCTAGGTTAGGATTAAGGTTTGGGGCTTACTCATGAGGAGGATGCCCAAGATTAAAGGACTTGATTGGGGCTTATTCTTAAGAACGATGCCCAAGTTAGGTTTTTATAACTGGGGATTTATTCCTGAAAAGGAGACCCAGGTTAGGATTCTCTCATCTTAAAGGATGAGGTTGAAATGAATGAACTCTCAATCTTTGGTGATATAAAGATGTTTAAATCACTAGGTTTTGAGAGATATTTCACAGAATTCCTTTCAGATAAGGATGTCAAATCAAGAAATCATGCCATAAATGGCTTTGAAGAGTATCTTGAAGACTGAATCGTGAATAGGAAGGGTGAAATGGATTAAGAGGGGTAAAATGGGCAAGATGGGCACCCAAAAAGATAGGGGCGCGCAAGTCCTGAAAGGCGCGCAAGTCCTGCGGCGGCGCGCAAGTATTGGTCGCGCAAGTATACTTGCGCGACATTAGGGGTGCTTGCGCGATTTTCAACCAGAGTTGAAATACTTGAGCGACTCTTTATTAAACCCTTTACCATTCTCTTGAGGTTCTTCCAGAAGAGGGACGCGCAAGTTATATTGGAGGAATTAAGTCGGCGCGCAAGTGTTTGATAAGTTTCAACACTTAGGCCTTCCTTTTTCTCTTTAGATCTTTCGTTCTAGGTAAGAAATTACCTTAGAAGTGTTCCGGAAGCTTTGAGAAGAGACTTGGGCGTCGGGAGCTTCAATCCGTGTTTCTGGAAAAAGATCCTCTCGAATGGGGGGCCCACAGGGTCTATTTATAGGCAAAAGAAGACCCTGGGCGGTTACCGGGCGGTTACCAGGCGGTTATCACTTAGGTCGCGCAAGTCACTTGCACGACCATAAGGCGTCGCGCAAGTACTTGCACGACCACTAGGCGGCGCGCAAGTGTACTTGCGCGACCATGAGGGAACTTGCGCGACCTATGGCCAATGTTCTCTTTGTTCATCCCTTTGTCGATTTTTGATGTTTCTTCAAAGGATGAATCACTTTGAGATCAGATATTCCCCTTTTCCGATCTTTAGATTCTGTGACGAAAGGAGCGTCAACAAAAGTCCCCCCTCAGAGTTGGATCCAGAAAGAAATGAGGATTTGACTCTGAGGAAATTGAATCCATCCAAAGGAAAAGGGGGGCGCGCAAGTCTTCAGTGCACAGAGGGCAGCGCGCAAGTGTGGTGGAACTTGACTTTTATTCAGAGTTCCTTTGTCTTTTCTGTGGGCAGTTTAAAGTCATGCACGCCGGACATAAAGGGGCAAATGTTTAAGGTCGAAATAGCTTTGACCGAAAATGGATTAAAAAAATGGATTCAATTCCTTGAAAATTTATCTGAAAACATATTACCATACTCAAGTATGAGGGAAAAAATGTAAACTATGGCTTAAGAATATTTGAATCTGAGGAATGATATGAAAAAGAGCTAAAAGGCATTAGAAGAAGTAGTTTCCAAGAATGAAGTTACTATTATTTAACAAAACCCGTTAGGGGGTTGAAATATGCAGGGCCACCTATGGGCATTGGCTGCATAGTCAAATAAAATAGCATCTTTTGGCTGACAAGTCTGTTATGTGGACTGTTTATGCAAGGCCACCTATGGGCACGTGCTGCATAGTCAGGCAAAAGAACTCCCAGAAATTTACTTTCCTAGTGCTAAAAGCTAGTGAAATTTTATGGAGATTTAAATTTTCTAAAGCATAGAGTTTGTTGTATGGAAAAGAGGTACTTGAATATGGATAAGATATTTCCGAACAAGAATATCGAAGAACTGGATGAATATCACTCCTACGAAGGTCTGACCCAAACGTAGGGAAGAAGAATAAACCATAGACTTGAATACTTTCAGATCATGAAAAAGGATATGGGACAAATATGTTAAGGATGGCTATTTTTTGCGGATCCCTACATACTGTCGTTTAAGACAAATAAGGACAAAAGAGGAATTCTTCCCAAGAATGAAGTTACTATTATTTAACAAAACCTGTTAGGGGGTTAAAATATGCAGGGCCACCTATGGGCATTGGCTGCATGGTCAAATAAATAGCATCTTTTGGCTGACAAGTCTGTTATGTGGACTGTTTATGCAAGGCCACCTATGGGCACGTGCTGCATAGTCAGGCAAAAGAATTCTCAGAAGTTTGACATTTTTGTGACTAGAAGTCATGAAAAAGGGTTATGAAGATCTGAAAATATTTAAGGTTAGGATTATAACACATAAAGATGGGTATTGTCCAATGTATATAGAGATACATAGGTCAATGAAAACCATAATCATGTTGTGGCTGGGTCCTGAATTGAAACTTGGACTTCACTACGTATCTGATAAGAATGAGAATCAAGCCATACGTAGTTCTTGAAATGCAGTTTAACGTCGTGCAGGACGAAAGGATGAGTGATCTTAGTTTTTTGGGGTCATAGAATTCGGACCATAATAATGAATACACAGTGTGTGTTTTCATGAGGACTTTTCAGCCAAGGGACTGAAAGTGAAATTTGGGGTTAGGCCCAAAAGACTTGGGACTGGATTCGAGGGACACTCGAATTTTCCTACGTATCCCATAAGGATGGGAATCAAGTCCACGTAGTTCTAGAATTACCCTTTGTACAAATTTGGTTCGTACATGTGAAGGGTGAAAGGGGACTTTAGTGCAATGATGGTTTAACCTAAGATAAAAAGTTCATGCATTACCATGTATGCACGTAGTCTTTTAAAAAAATGAAAAACTATGATTGAAAAATCAATGTCAATAATAGTTCTCTCTCAAATGAGGAAATCAAAGAATATTGTAGTTTATTGTCGTACCGGACAAAAGTGTTGTATAGTTTAACATCGTATAACAAGGACGAAAATGAATCAATGTAAAGATATTGATTTCAGGGGCGGTTTCACAAATCAACATCATATGAGATGGTGGTGAACCGATGTGAAGAGATTGTTTTTGGGCTTGAACGTTGGGAGGTTGCCTACATACCCAGCCTGGAGGGCAAGGATCAAAGTCTGTGTAGTTCAATTAAAGAATGAATTAACGATCAAATTGTTTTTGGGGACAATGATCTAATAATAATAAAAAATGTTGTTGGGACTTACACATGGTTAGTGGCCCAAAGGGAGTGTTATGGTTGATGTTCGCTCTAAGCTCACGTGAGTCATACTCGGTGTGAGAAACAAGAGGTAATAACAACCTTAACGATGCACAGTTTAATGTCATGTAGGACCTATCAAAGATTTTCTGTACAGTTTAACGTCATGTAGTTAGGACAATGGGGATAAAATAGTTTAACGTCATATTGGACGAAAAAGGGGGACTGTGCAGTTTAATGTCATGCAGTAAGGACAAAAGAGTGTACCATTTTAACATCATGTTGGACGAAAGTGCGAATAGTTTAAGGTCATATGCATGGACCGTGAATGGTGCAGTTTAATGTCATACTGGACTTTTGAGATTATATAGTTTAACGTCTTTCCGGACGTGAGGGACTTTTATACAGTTTAGCGTCATGTAGTTAGGACGTCACAGTTTAACATCTTGCTGGACATAAGGGATTTGCAAAATAGTTTATGGTCATATACATGGACCAGGGATGATGCAGTTTAAGGTCATGCTGGATGGTTTATGGAACTTTTTCACAGTTTAATGTCGTGTGGGACGAAGTTGCAGTTTTAAAGTCATACTGGACCATTGCTGTATAGTTTAACGTCATATAGCAAGGACGATCTGGTGCTGTACAGTTTAAAGTCATGTAGCTAAGACTAAGGTGAATCAATATGAGGATATCAGTTCTGATCTTTTTACAGTTTATCGTCATGCTGGACGATGAAAGTGCCACACAGTTTAATGTCATGTCGCTAGGACAAAATATAGTTTAATGTCATCTCGGACAAAATATAGGAACTTCTATACAGTTTATTGTCATGTAGGACAAAATCAGGGACTATGCAGTTTAAAGTCTTGCAGTTAGGACTATTGGTGCTGCACAGTTTAATGTCATGTTGCAGGGAAAAAATTTAGTTTAATGTCATCTCGGACATTGAAGGTGACACAGTTTAACGTCATGTTGGACGAAGTTGTAGTTTAAGGTCATACTGGACCATTGCTGTATGAACCAAATGTAAGAGTCTTGGTTCTGGGGAAAAAAATATTTTGTGTTTATACAAAATACTTCTTCAGAAATCTGGCATTAGTTGGAGTCGTGATGTGTTCTCCATCCATTGAGATCAGAGAATACGCTCCATTGGAGTAGACCTTATGTATTGAATAAGGTCCTTCCCATTTTGGTTCAAGCTTGGGAGGTTTCTTTCCTGGTATCATTGGTGTTCTGAGAACCAATACCAATTCTCCCTGAATGAATGAACGAAGATGAACTTTTTTGTTAAAAGCTCGTGCTATTCGATTCTGATAGATTTCCAAGTGGTGCAAAGTGCACAATCTCTTCTCATCTAACTGTTCCAATTCATTCAAATGCTTTTGGGATTGCTCATCTGTCGATAACTGATCACAAATGGCTATTCTGAGTGAGGGCAATTGAACTTCAATTGGCAAGACTGCTTCTGTTCCATATACTAATGAATATGGAGTAGACCGCGTTGCATTGCGAGTGGTAGTCCGATAAGCCCATAAAGCATGAAAGAGTTTATCAGGCCATGACCTCTTATCTTTATCCACCATCTTTTGCAGTATATTTGAAAGAGTCTTGTTGAAGGCCTCTATCTGGCCATTAGCCGCTGCATGATATCGAGATGAATGGTTGGACTTAATGTTGTATTCTTGATACAATCTCTTTACCTCAGAAGAACAGAAGTTGGTGTCGTTGTCCGTCAATATGGTATGAGGGACACCAAATCTAGTAATGATGTTAGACTTGATGAAGCTAACAATGCATTTAGAACTAACTTCTTTGAGAGGTACTGCCTCTGCCCATTTGGAAAAGAAATCAGTAGCAGTAAGAATGTACTTAAACTGCTTGGCTGTAGCTGAAGGGTAAGGTCCCACCACATCCATTCCCCATGTGGCAAATGGCCATGAGTATTTAGCTGTATGAAGCAACTCTGGAGGTTGATGAATGAAGTTGGCATATACTTGGCATGAATGACACTTCTTTGTGAAATTAACACAATCTTGTATCATTGAAGGCCAAAAGTATCCAAGCCTTCGAATTTGATCAGACAGTCTATGTCCAGACTGGTGGGCACCACAGACTCCTGCATGCACTTCTTTTATGACAGCCATTGTTTCTTCACCATCAATACATCTGAAGAGAACTCCATCAAAACCACGTTTGTAGAGAATTTTCTCGAGGTGGTTTGGACCATCATAAAGAGTAAAATTGACCACACGTCGCCGAATTTGTTCTCTCTCGGCTCTATCAGGTGGAAGTGTTCCATTTTGAAGGTATTCCTTGATAGGTGACATCCATCCTTTAGTATGACCATATGGTTCAGGAATGGGACTAATTTCATTAATTTCCTCTGTTCTGACTTGAACATAAGGTGAAATTGCACGACGGTGGGCAATACAGATGGTTGTCTCGTCCCGATTTGGATCTGCTAAAGCTGTGGCTATATTAGCCAGTGCGTCATCTTGAGCATTTTGTGATCTTGGGACATAAGAAAATGTCGGTTCTGTAGGGAATTCCGACTTTAACTCTCTGACGTAATCATACAAAGGGATTAATTCTTCTTTTCTGATGGCATAATCCCCATTGATTTGTTTGATTACCAGGTCTGAATCACCTTTCACCTTTAAGTGATTCACTTGTGCTTGAAGCGCTAACTCCAAGCCTGCAATGAGAGCTTGGTATTCAGCTTCATTATTGGTACCACCTTCCCACAGCAAAAAGGAATAAGGTAACACTGCCTTATCTGGAGAAATGAGCACAATTCCTAAACCAACTTTGTTGAATTTAGGATTTTCCATTTTCTTCCCTGTTGGACATCTAGAAGCACCATCAAAATACATTTCCCATGTTTGAGGACTCTCTTGAATAGAAAAAACTTCCTCATCAGGGAGTTCGATATCTGGATACGTGTCTTCCACTGAAGGGTGTTCAGCCAGGAAATCAGCTAGAGCTTGGCCCTTAATTGCCTTTTGAGACACATACTGGATGTCGAACTGCTGTAGAATAACCGCCCACCTTTCCAGACGTCCTGTAAGCATTGGACGACTAAGGATGAATTTGAGTGGATTATTACGAGATACCAATTGGACCTCGTGATGTTGCAGGCAGTGTCTCAGTTTCTGAACTGCAAATATTAATGCTAGGCAGCACTTTTCAATACTCGAATACCGGGTTTCTGCTTCAAGCATAGTTCTACTGAGATAGTAGAGACTATTTTCATTCCCAGCATCATTCTTTTGAGCGAGAAAGGCACCCAATGATCGCTCTAAAGCTGTCACATAGAGGATAAGAGGTCTACCCTCAACAGGTGGCATGAGTACTGGTGGACTTAAGAGGTATTTCTTGAGAACATCAAATGCTTCTTGACATTCTTCAGTCCACTGGTAAGTGACTCCTTTCTTCAATAATTTGGTAAAAGGTAAACTTTTGCCTGCCAAATTGGCGATGAAACGCCGAATATAGGCTAAGTGTCCTTGATGTCCTCTTAATTCTTTCAAATTCTGAGGATGTGACATACCAAGGATTGATTTGGTCTTCTCAGGATCGACTTCAATACCACGATGGCGTACAACAAAGCCGAGGAATTTTCCTGAGGTTACCCCAAAAGCACATTTTAAGGGGTTCATCTTCAAATTATGTTGTCGAAGCTTGTGGAATATGATTTCCAAATCAGCCAAGTGATCAAAACGTTGTTTGGATTTAACCACCAAATCATCTACATAGCATTCAACAAATTTCCCTAGAAAAGGTTTGAAGATACGATGCATGGCGCGTTGATATGTTGCACCTGCATTCTTTAAACCAAAGGGCATCACCCGGTAACAAAACACACCTTGAGGAGCTCTGAAGGCTGTATATTCCTCATCTTCTGGGGCCATTCGGATCTGATTATATCCAGAATACCCATCCATGAAAGAAAGTACTTCATAGCCAGCCGTCGCATCAATTAAGAGTTCTGTAATTGGAACTGGAAAATCATCTTTGGGACAATACCGATTAAGATCTCTGAAATCGATGCAAACCCTAATTTGTCCGTTCTTCTTCTTTACAGGGTCAATATTACCCGACCATTTGGGATATTGAACTTCTCTGACGAAGTTAGCTTTGATAAGCTTATCCACTTCAGCCTCGATTTTGGAAGCATAGGTTGGGTGTTTTCTTCTCGCGGCTTGCTTGAATCCTCGATGTTCTTTTGGAAAACCCAAATGGTGGGTGGCAACATCAGGATCAAGGCCATGCATCTCTGTATAATTCCAATCAAAAATATCTTTATTTTGCTTTAGAAAAGAAATATACATCTCTTGTTCTTCAAGGGTCATGGCCGCACTAATTAAAGTGGGGCGTGGATCTTTCTCTGTACCCAGATTTACTTCTCTGAGTTCATCCACAGTGGTAGAGATACCCTCTTCAAATGCTGGAGGAGCATCTCTAAGATCTTCCTCTTCCTCTTCATCATGTGTTATTTCTTCCGTTTCTACTTGCAACGTAGATGAAAAAACGAAATTCTCATGATCATAAGAGATGTCAAAATTTTCACATTTTGAAGAAGAAGCTTCCATTTCCGACCCTATTGATAAAAAATGGTCTTCTTTGGGAAATAAAGAGGGGATGATGGATTGAGAATCGACATCAATATTCACCTCTGGTGTTGCTATAACTTCTTCTGGCCTGATTAGCGAAGTATAGACTTGTTGGATTTCAGCAGACGAAATGAAAACGTCACCACTCATGCTTTCATCACTGCTTGGTAAGTTACCAATTTCTCCCATGTTGTCTGGCTCGATTGCCGTAATTGACATTATGGATCTTTCCATAAGAGTATTTTGATTTGGGCATATTTTGTCAATTTGACTGATAGGTAACACATAATCTGTACTCACATGTGAAAATGGATTTATTGGAATTTTTTTCAAACCATATGGAGCATTAACTTTGGTAATTTCCTTCATTGTAGATTTTTCTCTTCCCTTCATGTGATAAAATTCCGCCTCAATGTATTGAGACTCACATGTTTTGAACGGGGCCTTATCACCATACAATGTTCCAACTTGACCATCGAAACAGTATTTGAGACATTGATGGTATGATGACGGAATAGCTGCATGCTGATGTAACCAGGGTCTTCCAAGCAAGATATTGAAAGCTGAGTCTTGATCAACAATCATGAAATCTGAATTGGAAACAAGATCTCCAAATTGAGTTCTGAGCGTAACTTCTCCCAGTGGTTCTTGTTCATTTTTATCATATCCTTGCAACATCATGGTAGAAGGAGATAAATCAGATTCCGTGAGGCCCAATCGACGAAGTGTGCGAATGGGCATGAGGTTGACTCCTGAACCATTGTCAATAAAAGCTCTTCGAACATCTATACCATTGACTTTGCCAGATAGGTACAAAGGTTTTATGTGCCCATGCACAACATCATCTTCATCTTTATCAGTAAAAGATATCACTGCATGGAATTATGCAGGATTATTCTCTATGTGATAAATTTCAGCTGCAGCAATTTCAGCTTCAAACTCCTGAGGACTTGACAAAGCTTCGATGAGTGCTTCCCGAAGATCTTTTGATAGATTCAAAGCATCCAAAATTGATAATTTGGCTGGTACTTGGGCCAAGTGTTTCAATATATCATACTTTTGATCTAGAGGCCTGCGTTTCCCAATAGGAATATGCGGTTTAGCAGGTACCTTGGAAGCAGATGCTTTGGAAGCTGATGCCTCTTGTATTGAAGTTGGCAACATCTTTGGTTTTGGAAAATTAGACTGATTAGATCCATTTACGTGCTGAGATAAATAAGATGGAACATTTAATCGGTCTTCCAAAATAACTGTGCCGAAGCTGAGTTGGCCATTGGCAGAAGAACTTGCTTGTTCATTTTGAGCTCGCTGAAGGGCTCTACCACGAGTTTCTGCTGCATATACAGTGCTAGCAGGGGTAGAATTAGATTAGTGGCTTCGGAAAGATCCATGTCTTCCCCTATATCCTGAACCTCTAGAACTTCCTCGGGTTCCTTTATTTGATACAGGGAATTCAGGCTCATCAAGACTGGAATATGAATCTGTTAATTGAATCATATTAACAGAACCAAAGATCAATTCTTCGTCTGATAAAGACTCTGCCAAGTTAGCCTGTTTAGGCTGTGCCGTTTTGTGGGACGGTGCCCGTGGCTTTGAAGTAGATGGCATGAAATCTTCCAGAGTCAAAGACAATTTAGGCTTTGATACATACTCATCTTCTCCTGATTCCTCTTTCTTCTTTGAATTGCGCTGCCCTTTTGAGGATTTGTCCTTTGATGGAGGCTTTACTGCAGCTTTTGTAGGAGACACAATTGGCTTCTTCAATTGTGTTCGCAAAATGGAATGGGTCCGATTGATTGTCTTTCTGACCATCCAATCATCATATTTTTTTGCAGTTTTGCTTTTGACTTCCTGCCACTCGCCTCCTTCCTCTGGATCTGTAGCGGTAATACATGCTACATGAGCTGAAGAACCCTTCAATTTGACTTGTCCCAAGTCAACCATCTTTTGTAGGAGGTCTTTAAAGACAAAACACTCCTGGATGGGATGTCCCAACATTTGATGAAAGGGACAATAATTGGGATGGTCTTCATCTCCTTCCTTGTTTGGTCTCTTCGGCACTGGTAATTGAACCAAATTATTTTCCAGAGCTGAAATGAAGTAACCAGGAACTTTCTCACTTCGGAAAGAGTATGTTTTACTCTTCATATCCTCAAATTGTTTTCGTCGTTGATCTTTTTGATCATTTGGACGAAACAGCCTTTGTTGTTGGCGTTCAGGAGGTGGAGCCCTTCGAGAAGATGAAGGTTTTGAAGTAGAAATAGGTACAGGTGACTGTTTAAGCATAACTGTAGCAGTTTCTGCTTTACCCATTCTTCTTCCTGGAGCTGATGGAATTACACGAGATTTAACCTTAGCCTGCATAAGGGAATCTTCAATCTGTTGAGCGATTGAAGTAAGGTCTCGAAACCCTCCTGTGTATTTCACAGGGATCAATGGCGTGCGTAATTCGTCACGCAAATTTGCCACACAGATTGGCAACAATTCCTCCTGAGGGAGTGATAAACTCAAGGAATATGTTAATCCCATCCAACGAGCAATGAAATCAGAGACTCTTTCATTCTCCCTTTGCTTGCAGTTTGTAAGATCGAAAACTGTCGTTTTTGGCAAAGTTGAGCTAAACTGAAGAAGGAATTTTTGACGAAGATCCTCCCATCCGATGATTGACCGGGATTGCAAGCTTGTATACCAGACAAAAGATGGTCCTTGCAAGGTTCGCACGAAGCATCTGAGTTTCACTGCTTCTTGTTGCTCTGGAGTTCCCATCATAGGATCACAACAAGACACGTAATGCGTCAAATGTTGTTTAGGGTCGCCTGATCCATTGAAAGTAGGGAAAATAGGGTTTCCAAAACTTGATGGAGGAGAAATTGAATCTACCCATTCAGGGTAAACTTTCTTTTCAGGTTGAACTTGCGCCCGTTTCCCTTCCATAGTTTCTAACCGAGCTGTTAATGACTCAATAGTAGTTATTAACTTTTGAGAAACGTCAGGTTGAACTTGGTTTTGGGTAGGTGCAATGAATGGAGCTTGGACAGCCGTGGAGGTTGTTGCTGCAACTAATGGTAGTGCTGCCAACCGTTGTTGCGTTTGACCCGTAGGATTAGACCTATGTGGGTGTACTGATAAAGGAGGATATTCCTGATCCATCTCAGTAGTTACAACAAATTCCTTCGGCTGTCAGACTTCATCATTCTTAAGAAGAATACTACTCTGAAGTAGTTCTGCATTCAACCTTCTTAATTCTTTCATTTCTTCCTCCTGTTGTGCAAACCTTTTCTCTAATGAGAGCGATTGACCTCCTTCAGAGGAAGGGAGATAAGTAACCTGATTCTTTCCTTTCCCCTTATTGGATCCTTTTCGGAGTGGGGGAAGTGGGTTACTTGAAGGAATACCCAGATTTTGGGTAAGCCTTTGATTATGTGTGCACACACCTTCTTCATTTAGGTCTGTGTGCGCAACTTCTTGAACATGAACCTCTTCATCTGATCCCTCTGATTGAGCCTCATCTGGTGAATCAGCAGCAACGGCAGTGATGACATTAATGGATGAATATTTCATGGAATCCTTTCTATCAGCATTTCTATGATATTTTCTCCTTTTATGTCCATGATAAGGCATGGCATTCCGTTGACTTGATCCCTCAGGAATTTCTTGGAGAACCGTCACTTGGAGAGAATCTCCTGACATCTTGGCTCTTCGTTCCTCTTGAGGCTTATTCCCTAATCGAGAGAATACTGACTTTCTCTGAGGGAGGGATTGAAGATTTGAAAAAGTCCCCAGTCCGGTGGACTGGGGGTGTTCCTGTTGCTTCTGCTCAACTCCTCGAATCCCATTCGTTGATTCTGAGGGTTGGGTTAGAGAAGTCCCCAGTCTGGCAAGCTGGGGTGTCTTTTGACATGCTATGTCTGAGATCTTTTTAAAATCTCTCTTGATCTTGTGAATCTTAGTTCGGAAATTAGTTGGATGCATTAACCTGTATCCACTTTTATCACCTGGTTCAACAGACCGTTGGATGATTTCCGAAAGTAAGATTCACGTCGGGTTCACCATTTTTGTTTTGCGCGGAATCCGGGGATGACCTCCTGGACGGGAGATTCAAACGTTCCGATCGGTTTCTAACGGGTTTGTTCGTAGAACCGGAAACATCCAATGATTCCACATCCGTTTGGACCTACTTTCCAAAGGCAGGCGCTCATTAGCTTGTGGGAAAATGAGGCTTAGGAATTTGCATTGGTCGAGAGGATGGGAGGTCGGACTCATCACACCTTTTTGAGGGGAATTATTGTCTACTCCGGGACTCTCTTTATAGATTTAAGTTAAGTTCGTGAATCCTTATTACATTACCAAGTATAAAATGAGCTTTCCTTTAGTTTTAACAATCAATGATTAAATATGAAATAAATTTAGAGAATATTTTATATGTATTCGAGGTTCTTCATCAATATAGAATCATCTATATTTGTTTAGAGATTCTTGGTCAATGGTATCCTTCAAAACATTTATATAAAAGTCTCTTGGTCATTTTGATGACCAGGCTGGTTTTAAAGCCACTCAGTGGGGCACTTGAAGTTTATTGTCATTCAGAAGGACAGAGATTATTTCAATGTTGGGATCGAACCCATAAATGGGCTACCTACGTATCCTTTGTTTTGAAAAAGGAATCAGAACCCACGTAGTTCGAGTAATGGGGTATGATGTTTATGATTGATGGCTCAAAGATGAATGTCATAATTACTTTTACACTCTAAGCTCACGTGAGTCATGCTCGGTGTGAGAAACAAGAGGTATTGGTAAAATTTAGACAATTGTGCCATGAAGGATGCAATCATAAGAATTTGTTTGGGGCTTATGTATGGATGACTGCCCAGATAGATGAAGGTTTAGGATTTACTTTTAGGGAGAAAATCCATGAACAGGGTCCACAAAGTTATATGTGCTTCATGGAGATTTGAATACTCTAATCTTGGGGCTTAATCCTAAGGAGGATGCCCAAGTTAGGAGGGGACTTATGATTGGGTTTTATTCCTGAAAAGGAAACCCAAATCAAAGGTAATTTATGACTGGTTAAGAGAAATTTTAAGAGACTTGGGGCTTACTCCTAAGAAGGATGCCCAAGATTTATGACTAGGACTTATTCCTGAGAAGGAAGCCTAGGTTAAGGGACTTGGGGCTTACTCCTGAAAAGGAAGCCCAAGGTTATGACTGAGTCTTATTCCCGAAAAGGAGACCCAGGTTAGGGATTAAGGTTTGGGGCTTACTCCTGAGGAGGATGCCCAAGATTAAAGGACTTGATTGGGGCTTATTCTTAAGAAAGATGCCCAAGATTTATGACTAGGACTTATTCCTGAGAAGGAAACCTAGGTTAGGATTAAGGTTTGGGGCTTACTCCTGAGGAGGATGCCCAAGATTAAAGGACTTGATTGGGGCTTATTCTTAAGAAAGATGCCCAAGTTAGGTTTTTATAACTGGGGATTTATTCCTGAAAAGGAGACCCAGGTTAGGATTCTCTCATCTTAAAGGATGAGGTTGAAATGAATGAACTCTCAATCTTTGGTGATATAAATATGTTTAAATCACTAGGTTTTGAGAGATATTTCACAGAATTCCTTTCAAATAAGGATGTCAAATCAAGAAATCATGCCATAAATGGCTTTGAAGAGTATCTTGAAGACTGAATCTTGAATAGGAAGGGTGAACTGGCTTAAGAAGGTTAAAAATGGGCAAGATGGGCACCCAAAAAGATAGGGGCGCGCAAGTCCTGAAAGGCGCGCAAGTCCTGCGGCGGCGCGCAAGTATTGGTCGCGCAAGTATACTTGCACGACATTAGGGGTGCTTGCGCGATTTTCAACCAGAGTTGAAATACTTGAGCGACTCTTTATTAAACCCTTTACCATTCTCTTGAGGTTCTTCCAGAAGAGGGACGCGCAAGTTATATTGGAGGAATTAAGTCGGCGCGCAAGTGTTTGATAAGTTTCAACACTTAGGCCTTCCTTTTTCTCTTTAGATCTTCCGTTCTAGGTAGGAAATTACCTTAGAAGTGTTCCGGAAGCTTTGAGAAGAGACTTGGGCGTCGGGAGCTTCAATCCGTGTTTCTGGAAAAAGATCCTCTCGAATGGGGGGCCCACAGGGTCTATTTATAGGCAAAAGAAGACCCTGGGCGGTTACCGGGCGGTTACCAGGCGGTTATCACTTAGGTCGCGCAAGTCACTTGCACGACCATAAGGCGTCGTGCAAGTACTTGCACGACCACTAGGCGGCGCGCAAGTGTACTTGCGTGACCATGAGGGAACTTGCGCGACCTATGGCCAATGTTCTCCTTGTTCATCCCTTTGTCGATTTTTGATGTTTCTTCAAAGGATGAATCACTTTGAGATCACATATTCCCCTTTTCCGATCTTTAGATTCTGTGACGAAAGGAGCGTCAACACCCCAATAATAGGGAAAACACTAGGAAATGATGACACGTTCAATAATGTTGTTGGCATGTACTGTAATATCATGTTTCTTGAAAGATCCTGGATCCGCCATGAGTGGTTTGAAAAATAACACAGACCACACCATATTACCAGAAAGTATCATCCATGGTTCTACCAGTTTTCTTATCAAGTATCATTTATATATTATTCAAATAAATCCTTTTTTATTGATGAGTATACAATTTTATATACTCATACATATCAAAGAAACCAAGTTTTATCATATTGATTAAAAAGTATACATGTAATTCAACAATTCTTATAAATCCTTAGCTATTATATAAACCCTCAGGAATCATCCTGAATAAATTTTGTGAAATATATTTTCAAATATTTTATAACCATATGTATATATAATAATGTGATTTAGCGTTCACCATTATCTACCATGGGATATAAAATACATATAAATGTGTTTCTCAATATTTAATTTCATAAAATGAAGAGTCCCTTATAACTTACGTTTTTCACCTTCACACATAAGGAAGAATGTAATTATTCATCGAACAGTAATGTGTAATTATCTATATCCATAGGGGCATACACATTTTTTATCCACATAACAATATTGATGTAAAATTTATAGGATTCCCATAAGACATCACTACCTGTGGAAACTAATATGTGGTGTTCTCATCAATCATCCACTCTCCAAACCATGAATTCCTACGTCATAGCATGGATTTTTTGACACTATAAATTCATAATCATGTCATGGTAATCCTGCTCCAACACTCTCATAAGACACCAAGAAAAATTTTGAGCCACTATAAATATCCATAATATTCTCTATGATAGGTTTCAACACTTAAAACCTAAATATAGCCCTAAAATAAAAAATCATCCCATAATTTGGGTCTAAATGTCCAATATCATTGTATAATAAATAGTCAATTAATGTCTCATTATAAGATGATTAGTAAAAGGTGCCTTGATGAACAGAAACCTTTAAATCCATTTATTGGGATCCTTGGAACCCAATATCTAGATGAAATCCATTGATGAATCGCCTTTTGGATAAACTATAAAACCCATTCTATTTATTAAACAACTAAAATTATATTATATAACTATGAGGAAAAGTAAACCAATTATATTGAGGCGAATTATCAAAAAAAAATAAATATAGAAATCCCCATCAATAATCACACAATATGAAAATAAAAATTCAAAGGTATAGGTTATATGAGATTTATAGGTTTAAATCATGATTCTCATATATATGAGAAAAAAGATATTCATTATTTTACACTGAGAGATTATTATGCTGATTATTATCACAATTGATAAAATCTATTTTTAAAATGTCTCTAATAATGATGATGATAATTCATCCCACTCCAGTATTATATACTAGTTTGTAACCAGTGAACAACTTTGAATGAATTTTGATATTCATGGGGTGGTAGAAATTTAACATATATACCTATTGTTTTCATTATAGAGAAACACATATAAATATTAATTCATTATAATAGAGAAATATATCCTCACATATCTATCAGATTATTAATTCATATCATTTCATAACATAAAATGAAACATTACTTAATTCAATTAGATAGAATCATATTTCTACAAGAGAATTTTCACTCCATTAACAAGACTACAATGCTTTCCCATCTATTTCGACAACACACCCTACAAGATAAAACGACATGCATTGAAAAATGTATTCCCCAAACCCTCCTCATGTATTACACCTTTCTTTTTTTATGGATATTCCAGATCAATAAATCATAATTTAAAAAAGTTTTCAAATTTATAGGCATTACCTTTTGGACTTTGGTTTCTTATTCCATTACTAAAAAATTCAATTATTCCAGACTATCTATATAGTAAACTCATTGAATGTGATCATACCTAAAATTTTATATGTCAAATTATATATGTGTTGAGGTCAATATGCAAGGCATGAGTACACTGACCGAGTAGGAAATTCTAACAAATGTCTTATCACATTTTTTTAATTATTTGGTTCATGAATGTGTGAATATATATTGAATATAAAATAATAATACTCTAAATAGAAATAAATAAAAATATATGTAATATTAATGATCCCCCAATATAGAAAATTGAATAAAAACATACATCACATATACTATATGTGTATTTTATACTAATTTTGAATTATACAATTCCAACACCAACAAAATAAGTAATACTAAAAATATTAATTAATACCTCCTTCACCACATAAAGGATACTTAACATCATCCAGTATTTCTACTAATCCGGTTATAATAATATAATCGACAATTTTGGAATTCAGAAAGACATGATTTACATTTATATACCCTTGATATGAGGGAAATAGAATTTTTGCTTCCCATAATATTTCTAATGGGGAGAATAACATGTAAATAGAATAAATAAGATGGGAAAAAAAGGGGTGAAATAAAATAAAAAACATTTATTTATAAATTTTATAAGTAAAATGTAGTAAATGTAATGAATAATAAACATATTAATCCAAACAATTTGTCAAATATAAATATATAAAAACCTTTTAACCAACAAATGAATAATATTTATTTTATAGTTTAAAACATATATTTCAGGTGTAAATTTAAAATATTACTATGGGATAATAATATATAAATGATTCTATGTATATTCTAGAGATAATTTCATCTCACTCCCATCACATAATTTATGTAATATGATTTTTTTGCCCACATATTGTAATCATTTGAGAAGGAAAATAATAATTCCAATATGAAAATTAAATAATTATTTCTAAGTTGTGTTCCACCTTATAAAATAATTCACTTTGTTAAAATAAACATCCCAAAAGGAATACCAAATAATAACTTTTTCTACACCTAAATTTTCATAGTAATAAATTACTAATTTACTATTTTAGAGATTATAATTTAACCTAAAACAATAAAAATTTCCAAATTAGAGTGATTCATGAAACGTTCCTATATGAATCATTTACACAATAAAATTTTACTCATATGGAATATAATTAATCAATATTGAATATCAAATCCCTATGAACACTTATTCAACCTATATTAGATATCAACTAACCATTGAGGAATACAATATAAATAGAGAAGAATCAATGTGTTAAATAGATTGAAATTGATAGAGATGGCTCTTTATCAATTAAAATAACTCAACATGGAATATTATGAAAATAAAAAATAAAAAACTCAAATAATTTAGTGTAATATAATATAAATATAGAAGAGGAAAAAATGAAATGATATACCAAAAATTACTAATATACCCATCCATTTAAGCATATGTAACAATAATTTCCCAATATAATTTTCTAATACAGAATAAGCATGTCAAAAAAATCCATATTGAAGATGTTATGAGAGTTTTAAATGAGTCAGAGTGTTCCCTCTATAGACTATAGTTTATTAAGGATGGGTTTCTCAATATATAAAATGGTATAATATTACATGTATATAAAAGGAATCATCAATTAATACAATAAATCCACAACATAATGGAAAATATAAATTATATCAAAATTTCAAATATATGAGCGATTTTTTTACAATTAATGTCATGATTTATAAGTCAACCCATACTTGTAGAATGACCACAAACTAATATATAATTTAATATATTAGAAAATTATTCTACAACCATAATCTAACTATAGATCTCATATTACTTATAAAAATTTCTCCAAACATCACTGACAAAGTGATAAAAATTTAATTTTTAAAATAGGAATTAGTATATAAATATTTACAATAGATTCCCCTATTGAACACCCATACTCCCATGTGAATGATAAAAAATATTTAATATATAAATTGGAAATATAAATCCATTAATTAAATAACATTAATATACATAAATTCATACATCCACCTTAATTTATTCCACATCATAAAACAATATCACAATACAAACTACATTATTACAAACATTACATGTAATCATGAATAACTACTATATTTAAAACATGACCCAACCTATTATTGTAATAAATTAATAGTACCATAGAAAGGAAAAAACTATATCATTTTAATAAATAATTTCTCTCATAATGAATTGGATAACATACAAGAAATATATAATTAAAATTCACCAATAGGGACACAGTAAATATCCACATCAACATACACATGACAATTTTTATCTAATTTAAGGTAATTGATGATAATATTGGTAGAAAAAATAATTATATATATAAACTCTTAGAATAACATATATTATCATCCAAATATTTTGATTTGGTTTTCAACCAGGTATATAGTATCTAGTGAGAAATAAATGTTTGTAAACATATAGACTCCCCTAACCAATATCAATTAGGAAGAAATCATCCATATTGGACTCCTAGAATTTTATATAACATTCACAATCAATGACTATCCCATCCCCAGTCTAGTTCACCACAATAACATTGAATATATAATATTTATATAAATATCAATCACTTTAACATCATCATCATCGCTATGATCACTATAGTGAACTATTTTATAACATGTTACAACCTCCACATAAATATGTTTTATTCCAAAATAATTTTGATTCCCACAATACATTTGTTCTCCCATCATTGAAAATACAAATATAGAAGTAATACAAAACATTATAACATCATATTACTATACCATGTTCCAAACTATAATAACTAATATTTACATCTTTTGGAGTATAAACACACAATATCACTAACATTCCAAAAATAAGAGGCATTCATAAGAACCATAAACCCATCTGATTATGGAAATTTATAATTAAATAATTTTTAATCATACCACACCATCTATCATGATAAAATAAATTCAAATGAACTTATATTAATGATATAGGTTTTTTTCTTAATAGAGTAATGTTATATCAAAAATAAAAATTAATTTTTATTATATTCTTGAAATAATTATTATATTGCCTAAACCCAGTCAATATAATGACATATATATTTCTATATGACTAGTCACTTCTACAATCAACACCACCCTACATAGAGAAATTACAAAATCTTATTATTTCATAATGTCGAAAAACCTCATGCCAACATTGTACAACAAGTGTCAATGTATTAAACATCTTCACCATGACTATGACTATCAATTTATGACCAAATAACATTTAGTTGAACAACCACCTAGGTGATTTAGATTTACCCATAATAATGACCATAAATTATTTGTCCTTCATGCTCAATTTTTTTAGGAATATCTACAATTAGGAGGTAAATGTTCAATTTACATTTCTTTTAATATATTTTAAAAAATATTGTTATAAAATTATGAACACTATATTCTATCATGGATAACATTTAAAATAATTCTTAGTCAACTTACAAATAAAGGAAACATCAGTACATAAATTTCATACCTCATGAAACTATCTAATTTTTTATATATTAACATAAATATCTACAAATATATTATCCATCATTATTATAACATTATCATCCAATAATATATACTATTAATAATTTATAAAAAGTATAATCTTCAAACAAAATAAATACTATAATTTTAATTTTTTAATTATAATAAACCATTCCCAAGTTTCTATTCCTAAAAATATTAATAGAAATTATTTTCCAATATCTTATTTATTCATAAATAAGTTTTATCACTTCCTACCACAAATATAGATCCAAATAAATCATTTAAAATTTGATTGAAATAGAAGATTAATTTCATTCACTTCCATATCTCATCTTCCACCAATATAAAATTTATATAAATAGTCTATTATAAGTTAATATTTAATCATCTCAAATATTATTTTAAAAATTATTTAGAAATTTTTATAAACATTTTACAATTCAAACAACCATATTTCCACTTGTACATAAATCTTTTCTATATAAAATCTAAAATGAAACTAATTTTATTGGAAATATTTCTATCTTTAGATAGTGACAAATAGTGTATTGGGGAAAATATATTCATTTTATTCATAGAAATTGTATTTTTATTAACTCCCACCCTCAATGACATGGGTAGCCATACATTATACATTGATTCAAATTAAATTTAATTCAACATTCTAAACCCTATAATTTATTTCACTAAAAAATGAGTACATACACATATAAATATACCATACCAAATTTCTCTATTCCATCTAATTCATTTCTACTATAATATCTCAATAAAAAATATTTATTCAATAAAATATTCTATTTAAAAACAATTAAACAAGTAAAAAATATTAAAATTATTTTAATGAAAAACAAAAATCATTGTCAACTGAACCACACAATTAAATTACCATGTTATAACCTAATGGTAAATGACTCATCCCAAATAAATTATAGGGATAAAATTTATTTCATTTAATTAAATAATTATAATTTTAAACATTTGAATAAAAATATTATTCAAATTTATATTAATATTATCTTTAAAAAAAGTATTATATCTATATCCCAATATAATAATACATCATTCATAGTCAAATTCCATCAACTGGCCTAATCAAAATCAAGATCATCCTTCTATATATATGAGTCTATTACTGGTTTCCGTTCAAAAAGGTAATAACTATGACATAACAATCATTTGATATATGAAATAAATTTTCATACAATGTGAATCTTATATAATGTGTGGAACTATCCATTACCATTCTATATAATAAATTTGATATATTAACACAAATTTATCTTCTTAAGCCTTGATTATATTTTATTTATTAACTAATAATTTACTTTTATACTTAACAAATAATAATTAAATAATATTGTAAATAAATTTTAATTTATAGATAAAATGATACTAAATATTTCAAAATATATAATATGGTATTAAACATTATATTAAAAAAATATTGTTTCGAAAAATCCAAATTTATAAATAATAATGTTAATAATTTGACAGAAATACAAATAATACTATTAAAAAATCAGAAAAAGTTTTTATTTATAACTAATATAGAATAATAAAAATGTATAATAATATTATCATATAATCATTAAATAGTTAAACCTAACTATATAATAGAATATCCTATAAAATTTAAATGTAATAAAGAAATCCATTAATTAATACTTCAAAAATAAATTTTCAAAATTTAAATGTTTTTAGAAACAATTTAATGGAACATCATGCCAAATAATCTATTTAATTAATAATATGAATTAAATCAATTTGAATAGGAACATGATAACAAGATCATCCCATTATAAATATTTATATGTTTGGAAAATTTATATTAATAAAATATAAATAAAACTATAACCAAAAAATAAGATAAATCCCTAGTTAAAACACAATATATTGGCTCACTACAATTCCATCAAAAACACTTAAATTATACAACATTACATACAAAAAATAATAACCCAAAGATGATGAAATTTTGAAAAATAATCTACCTTTACTAAAATTTTCATTACAAATGAAATTAAAATTTGTTATTTAATCATCATAAACATCGTATTGAAAATTAATATGAATTCCACCTCAATATGATTTGATTATATCATTATTCAATCGAATAAAAAAAACAAAATAAGCAAATAAATGAAAAATAAATAATGAAAATTAGAGGGTGAGAGGAAATGAATTTCCTTGAATTTGAGTACCGATGATTTGTATTGACAATGAAAGGGAGGGCTGTTTCCATAATATAAATTAATTCCACCAAATAATACATTGATTTTGGGATTATGAAAAAAAGGCAATGATTAATTAACTTTTCCCTTTATAAATCAATACCATGAACACTGACTACATGATGCATGTACATAATCTATTTGATCGATCATTGTAGACCTCATGGAACACAACTAAAATACCAATGTGAATCTATTATGAACATTAAAACTATTCATATCAAATGATGCATTGTGAGATAATAATTTCCAACCAATTGATTATTCTGTGTACAAAATTAATATTAAAATTTGGAAGAAACAAAAATAGACCCTTTTAACATTTTTGTCCCAGTACAATGTCCAAATTATTTTATTAAACTATCTAAAAAAATAAAAAAGTACGAATAATATTATCATAAGTAGAAAAATGATATTTAAACAATAAGTTCACTAAAAATCATATAAACTAAAACAATAATAGTAATTTTTTCAATGGTAAGGATAAAGGAAATTTTATACATTCCAGTATAATGTTTTACGTCAAAACATTCGTCAAGGGATCATAGTGAATGACTTATTCTAAAAATCCATGTGACATGTTAAATTGAATGTTGGAATTATATTTTTCATATATATAACTTACACTTTCATAATATTAAAACAATTATGGTTTTGAAAAAATACTTTTTCAAATCCATGAAGATAAGTGATACCTACCTTATAAATAATGATCAATTTTTATTATTCATAATTAAAATTATTCAAATAAAATAACGATCAATAAAACACATAATTAATGATAAAAGTGTATTGTGAAGAAATCATATGAGTTTAAAGGGAGAACCCTAATTCCCCGTGGCGTTGTCGGCCCTAGAGATGGTCCCTCCCCCCTCGGGGGCGGGGGGACCTTCAGGGTCCCTTAATGGAGTTTTTTCTCCTTTCATCCCTTTTTCAAACCCAGATTTCCTCCTACTTTTTCCCCAATCTCGCTGAATCTGAAAGTCTCAGAGTTGCTTGATTGGTTGCTGAACCTCCAGTTGTCGTCCGCGGAGTTCTCAGCCTCTTCGGACTTGTTGAAACACACCCTGGTTGCCAGATTTCATGGACACCGCCCTTCGGTTGATTCTTCTGACAGGTTCGTCTTTGATGCTTGGGGTTTGCAGGATAGGGCGACGGTGGGTCTTCTTGACTATCGATAGATTATGGTGCGTTTTTGTTCGGAATCTGATCTTATTCAGGCATGGGCAAAGGTTCCTCGGATCTTCAATGGTGTCAAATTTTCTCTTCTTCGGTGGACCTTTGACTTGCACAAGAACCGGGACTCCCCCATGATGGCGATTTGAGTTAGTTTTCCTAGCCTCCATCTACCATTTCAAAATCCTACGGTGATTCATATGCTAGGAAACCTGATAGGTAGATACATGTGCTCAGATAGCCGTACGGAGGCACTTTGTCATCCTGTAAATCCACATATTTTTGTGGAAATAGATATGTCCAAGGATCCATTTGAGTATGTGTGGGTTACTGTGGGTGAGGAGTATATATGCAAACAAAAGGTGATCTATGAGACATGGATGGATTTCTGCTCGGGTTGCAAATGGCTGGGTCATGCATTGAGCTTCTGTCATAAGGGGCTTCGAATGAAGAACTTGAGAAGGGGAACTGGTCAGAACAAGGAGAGGGAGCCACTGTGTAACACCCCTGGTAAATAAAGAATATGAAATTTTCACATTTATCCATATTTGACAATAAAATATTCATATAACATTAAAGGGTATGCTATACTCGATGGCGTACCCAATACGCTACAAAGAGTTTCTTGGTAATCTTACGTTTCACTCTAATAATAAAATAATATTATTTTAAAATGTAGTTAACTCCTAGCCGTTGTAATGGCAGGAATGAACAGAACATACTAAAAAATTATTATATATGTTTGTCAAATATTTTTACTTTTTACAATAAATGTTAGAGGATTACAAATGCGAATGAATCCAATTTTAAGCGTAAACATTCTAATATTCTGTAAAAGGTCGATTAACCGCCTTTTGAGGATGAACCTCTTTTAAATCCACTTTTTGACAATTTTATGTGTTATATTTGACAAAATAAAATTTTTCTTTATAATCGGGACATCAAAATTTACATTGTGTAATTTTTTTGGTATTTTTCCGATAAAGTTCATTTTTTTAAATGAATAGTGAAAAATGTTGTATTTTAATTCAAAACCACTTTTTAATATAATTTATTTATATGATTTGATTATCTTTTGAATTTGTTTTAAAGTGAAATTAGAATATATTTTCACCAATTAATCCTATAGTGCTCATCGAAATTAATTTCATCTTGAAATTTGACTTAAACTAGCGTCAATCTTTTGATTCTTATTGTTTCATAAAAACACGCTATTTGCTCTGACAGTAGGAATTAATTATAAAATTAATTAATGTAACTTATATGTTTTGAATTTGGTAAAATAGACATCATTTTTGAATTCGGAATATCAAATATAACATCGGGTGAATTTTTTTTATTTTTCAGGAAAACTTCAATTTTTGATGAATAGTGAAACCACTAAGTGGTACTTAAAAAACTGATTTTTCTTTTAAAGGAAATTTTACCATCTCTGTGATTTGAATTTAAAAAATCTGACATACATGGTTGTCATTAATAAGTAAAATGTGGTTCAATGGGATTAAAATAATTTTTTTTGGAATAGTAACTTTTATGTTTTAATCGCGATTAGAGGTAATTAGTGTAGTTCAAGGAAAAAATAATGCTTTAATAATATGAAATGACCTAGACACATGTAATACCATCATTGGATGAGTCATGGAAGACCTATACAATCCATGGGTAAACTTGGGGACCCCATGGAGCCACTTTGGTTGGAAAATGACATTAATACCTTTTTATTTAAAGTTAAAATTAAAATGTCACAAACATGTGTTGTTTTAGTAAAACAATTTTTAGATGGGGTTATAGAAGTCATATATTTGACTATAAATATTCATTAGAAAGATAAAAAGATTTAATACATCATGAAAATTGTTTTATAATTTTTAGATATTACATAAATTAATTTATTTATGACACCGTGATGATGCAGTGATTACCTCATAAATGAACGATTTAAATAAAATGAGAAGATAGGGTAAAATATAAGTCTTAAACTTTTCAAAAATCTATTGTATGGGTGGTTTTCGAAACCTTATCACCTTATCCTCTAAATATTTCCTTTTGGGACCTTTTAAAATCGAAAATCATTTTATAATAAAGTAGTATTTTATAACATTCCAAGATTGTCCCTCATCTCTTCTTATAAAAGGCCCCCACCTCTACCACCTTACACACACCTCTCAAGCCTTTGGCTCGGCCAAAACCTGCCCATTTCATCTCTCCAAATCCCTATATTCATCATTGAAGCCTCAATTTGGGCATAATCCTTTCAAAGGAAGCCTTTGAGCTCAAATCAAAGAGAGTTACCCGATTTAAAGGTAATGTATTCCCTTGTGTTCTTTTGTTTTATTTTTCTTCTCCAAACCCCTAAAATCTTTTTATTAATTTTTTTTGTAACAACACCAGTATATTAAATATACTATGATTTTGTTATAAGATTTATTTGATCGACACTTTCAAACAACTCCGTCTAATGGTTAAAGAACATATTGTTTTTGTGGATGGAGAATTACTGCCTCACGAAACGATGATTCGTTCAATTTTATTTTAACACCTTCATAGGTGGCCATTAAGATGTCACTATATTTATATATGATATATAATATTTTTATGTTTTCCTTAATATTATTTATTTCTCATTTATGGCATACCTTTATGGTTTCCATTATGGGAAAACGTGATATCTTCATTTTAGGAAGTGCAGACTACCGCCCCCTCAAAGTGATTTGATTCGTTAATGCCATATGTGGGATGTATAAAGGATGTAATTAATTTTATTACATATTATATACTACTGGAATTATAATATACCTTTATATAATAATTATTTAATTCCATTGAATACAAAAAAAATGAAATGAACGTAGCGTTCGTGCGTACGTACGGCTTACCGTCTCCATGAACGATACATTTCATTTCTTAACTCCAAATGTTATGTACTATTATAAGTACATATATATAATAGATATATATGTAATATATTACATCCAAATTATGGATATCATTCTGGAATTATAATATATATCTCTCTCATTTTGTTTTAATTGCATTAATATGAAAAAAATGAAAGTAGCGTTCATGCGTACGTATGACCTACAGTCTCCATGAACAGTGCTTTTAATTTTTTATCTCCAAAAGCTATGGAATAGTATAAAATGAATATATACTGGATATATATGATATTTAAACCATCAATACTATTCTTTAAATGATGTACCTATAACTACATGGAAAATTATTTTCTAACATGTTCAATTTTTACTAATGTACCGAGCATCGACAAAAACGTCTGATATGAACTCACTTTATTAACCAATTATTATAACATTATAATATGTGATATTAACTGAATAATAATCTTTAACTTAGGTCCTTAAGAAATTATAAATTGACCAAATTTTATTATTCAGGAGATTAAAGAATGATCGAGTCATGTCAGACATGAGGTAAGTGATCCTACCCCTCTCTTTCTTTTTAAGTACACTCTTTTATGTTGTTCCTTATAAAATCATCTTTCTTATGATTGGGATGTTATTTTATATTAATACTACTGTACTTTTTATTTTAATATGATGAGAGACCCTATTCTTTCTCATCAATCCATTTTGGAAGTTTTGAGTGGCGCCGTTAGGCTGCCGAATTTTCGTAAGAGATCTAACCTCTCTCTTTATTTTAAAGTACTCTCCTTTATGTCACGTCATTTTAGATCCTCTTTGTTATGATGTGGGATGTTATTTTATATTCCTCTTGCTCTACATTTTATTTTAATATGATGATAGCCCCTATTTTATCTCATCAATCCATTTTTGGAATTTTTAAGTGGCTCTGTTAGGCTGCCGAGTTTTCGTAAGGGATTTTTAATCTCACATTTAGTCACATGAGATTTATGCTACATTTGACACCATTTACTTTTAGTGGTTTATGTAATTCCAATTATTATACTTTTGTGTAATATAATTTTATATATGGGTATTTACATATTCATTGTATGACCCTTCTTCAATGGGGTGTACGTTTCAAAAGTAACCCAAGTCGGTAAGGGAACCTTTCACCCTCCTCTTTTTAAAAGAATTCTTTTGTTATGCCTTTTAATTCATATACTATTATGTTGGTATATGTTCTTATATATCCTTATTTATGTAAATTTTATGTCCAATTGGTGAGATACTATTTTTATCTCTCATCAACTCTTTTTCATAATTTTGAAGTGGCGCCGTTAGGCTGTCAAATTTTTGCAAGGGAACTTCTTAACCCAATTTTTATTCTTTGGGATAAACTTGTAATCCTTGAATATGTCGTTCTATAAATATGTGTGAATTTAATATGATTTTTTTACACTTAATATCCACTTATATTTGGTGTATTCGTTTGTCAAACATAATTATGTAATTGATTTATCCTTAATCCAAGTATACCATCTTTGTAAAGGACATCATCTCCATCTCCTTCCATTGAGGAATATTTTGTTTTATACAAAAATTTCTTTTATATGGTGTATGAAACCCTTTTAATTTTCATTTATTCAAAAGGAATATTTTTATACAAAGCGTTTTACTAAACTACAAAAAAGAATGTTTTTCTTTGTCGTACATATGCGGAGACAACGACTTCTCCACCGCCGTGACCATTATTTGAGTTTCGGCTTCTTCTAAAAGCCATACATTTTTTTAAATGAAAAATAAATAACATGTTTTACTTTTATTTTATTTTGGTATTGAAAATGGTTTTCATAATGTTTTTATATCAATGTGTTGTATTGATATCTTGTGATTGAAATGTGGAAATGTTATGTTTCCGTTATGCATGTTTTATGTGATAAGATTATGTTATGGTTCATGGGAATTATTATGAAGATGGGTGGTTCCGTTATAAACTAAGGGCGGGTGAGACCGATATATCTCTCCAATGTATTGTGTAACGTGAAGGGGTTAAACGTTAAGGTTTTTCCAAAGAGATTTAGGGAATACACTATGATGGGTATTCCAAACGTAAACAAAGGGGTTACTCCATACTTAAGAATGTTTTGAATGCCTCATATTACCTTTATGCCTTATTATTTCTATGATTTATTTATGATTTGATGAGGTATGTTAAAATTATTATGTTTTATGAGTAATGTATGATTTCATACATGGACTAATGCTTTCTTTTCGTACTTTTATATAACTTACTGAGCTTTTTATGCTCATCACATGTTTTTGAAATGTGTTTCATAGGTCAAGGGAAAGGTGCATGATATGATGATAGTGTCAAGGAATTGTCAAGAAATAATCCATGTTTTATTTTGAATATGTTTCTGTTGATGGGAAAAAATGAATACTATCTTTTATGTAACCACTTTGTTTAAATGTGGAATGTAATTCATGATTTATGATCTAATTCTATAAATTCTAAACCTGAAAGGATCCTCAATGTGAATTATTCATTTAATTCAATATGAAGTAAGGTTTAAGGCCGGGCCTTAAAGTTTGTATCAGAGGTCAGTTTAGATAACATTAGAGGATAGGGTATTATCTAGGCATAAGTGACATTACCATAATGGTTATGATTTCAGAAAGAGTCCTAGATTTAGATAAAGTGAATGTGTAAATATATCTTAGTGTTTATCTTCCTCATTAGTGCATGATTGAATTGTTGATATACTCACACTGATATTTTTTTTAGTGAATGGATGGATCTAGTAGGCACCAAAGTGACAATAGGTTTGAAGGAAACTGTGGTGGTTCTCTGATTAAGAGAATAGATTAAATGGGGGATTCAATGACGAAACTTGTGGTTGTTCTAGACCAACTATCTAGGAGTAATGATCAACCACTTGTACAATGGTATGTTCTATAATGCATCATGTATGTGATGACCAATCGATGTGGAAGTTCAGGTAATAATTATAAAGGTAACCATTAGGGTTTATATGATCCTTACTTTTGAGGTAATTATGGGTTATTATATATTATGATGGAAAATGAACGACATCAGATAAAATTGATGTTAAACTATCTTATGATTATTTTTTAATATTTTATCTCGTTTTGGGGAATGTTTTAAGAATTATATAGTTTTGGAAAAAGCACAACACACAGACCGTGTGACAACCCGATGCGTCGGACAAAGCTGCGGGAATCGAACCCACAACCAAAGTGAGAATTGTATTTATCACCTACCACTAGACTACGTGAAGTCCCTGGTTAGTTTGACTAATTATTTTTAGTTTGATGATTTTAGGAATCAAGAGTATGTTTATTTTTGGGTTATCTATGGAAATGATTATCATATCATTGAGGATATGTTATTAGGTTAATTACATTTCAATACGAGAATTTAAGAGCAACTGATGTTATTTGGAGATAAAAGTTAATTTGTACCTTGGAAGACTATGTGATTAAATCCTTCAAATATTGGGGTTTCAATTTTAGTTTGGTTTACTTTGAAGAATTTTATGGACAATTGATTATCGAATGGTCTTCGTTGAACATTGGGTTTTTTTGGACAAATTTTGGAGATTAAGAATAGATTTTCTTTTTATAAAGGATTATACTTTTGTGGATTATCTGATCTCATACTAACAATTTTGGATTTTGATTTTTTCTAAAGACATAGGGAAATATATAGTTCTCTTTTTTGGATTAGGTGATTCTCAAGAAGTTTATTATAGTACTCTTAGTGCGAACAAGTCTTCCTAAATACTGGTCTTTCGGAGAAAATATGAGTTTGATTAAGGAATCTAATAAAAGTTGGAAGTCTACGTGACAAGTAAGTATGCTTCATTATTATTTAGTTACGTTCAAAAATAAATTCCTCAATTAAGAGTAACTTAAAATAAAAATGTTGTTTGTTAACTTTTCCTACTAGGGAATCGAATACTGTTTAACCCATCACAAGTTTGTGATTTTATTATGGTTAACCTTCTCATATACATCTTTACTATCACTCTCCCTAAGAACATGACCCTTTTTTCACCATATCCATGTTTTACTACATGTAATCCTAGTATGGGTTAACTCAGGTGACCTTTTTACTTCTCTTTCATTATTTTAAAGTGATTGTTTTACTGACTCTTGTTCCGATGTGGGATTTTCAATGAAGTTCCCAAGCCCAATTTTAAAATTACCAGGAAGAAATTCCCAAAATGGGGGAAGGATGTAACACCCCAGGTAAATAACTAATATGAAATTTTAACATTTATCCATATTTGTGAATAAAATATTAATACAACTTTAAAGTGGACACTATGCTCGATGGTGTACCCAATACGCAACAACGAGTTTCTTGGTAATCTTACGTTGCACTCTAATAATAAAATAATATTATTTTAAATTTTAGTTAATGCCTAGCTGTTGTAATGGAGGGAATGAACATAACTAACTACAAAATGATTATATATGTTTGTCAGATATTTTTACTTTTTACAATAAATGCTAGAGTATTAAAAATAAGAATGAATCCAATTTTAAGCATAAACTGTCTAATAATTTTTAAAAGGTCGATTAACCAACTTTTGATGACAAAACTCTTTTAAATCCACTTTTTTACAATTTTATGTGTTATATTTGACAAAATAAAATCCTTATTTATAATCGGGACATCAAAATTTACTTTGTGTAAAATTTTGGTATTATTCCGATAAAGTTCATTTTTTTAAATGAATAGTGAAAAATGTTGTATTTTAATTCAAACCCACATTTTAATCTAATTTATTTATATAATTAGATGATCTTTTGAATTGGTTTTAAAGTGAAAATAGAATATATTTTTACTACTTAATCCAATAGTGGTTGTTGTAATTAATTTCATCTTGAAATTGGACTTAAACTACTGTCAATCTTTTGATATTTATTGTTTCATAAAAACACGCTATTTGCTCTGACAACGGGAATTAATTATTAAAATAATTAATTTAACTTATATGTTTTGGATTTTTTAAAATAGAAATCATTTTTGAATTCGGAATATCAAATATAGCCTAGGGTGAATTTTTTGTATTTTTCTAGAAAACATCAATTTTTGATGAATAGTGAAACCACTAAGTGGTACTTAAAAAACTGATTTTTCGTTTAAATGAATTTTTACCACCTCTGTGTTTTGAATTTCAAAAATCAAACATACATGGTTGTCATTAAGAAGTTAATTTTGGTTCAATGGGATTAAAATAATTTTTTTGGTGAATAGTATCTTTTAAGTTTCAATCGCGATTAGAGGTAATTAGTGTAGTTTAAGGTAAAAATAATTTTTTAATATTATGAAATGACCTAGAAACATGTCATACCATCATTGGATGATTCATGGCCGACCAAGACAATCTATGGTCAACTTGGGGACCCCATGGAACCACTTTGGTTGTAAAATGACATTAATACCTTTTTATTTAAAGTTAAAATTAAAATGTCACAAACATGTGTTGTTTTTTTAAAACAATTATTAGAAGGGGTTATACAAGTAATATTTTTGACTATAAATATTAATTATAAATATAAAAAGATTTCCTACAGCATGATAATTTTTTTATAATTTTTAGATATTAAAGAAATTAATTTAATTATGACACCGTGATGATGGAGTGATACCTCATAAATGATTGATTTAAATAAAATGAGAAGATATGGTGAAATAGAAGTCTTACATTTGTCACAATAAAATTTTATGGGTGGATTTCGAATCCTTTTCAGATTATACTCTAAATATTTACTTTTGGGACCTTTTAAATCCTAAAATCATTTTATAATAAAGTAATATTTTATAACTTTCCAAGAGTGCCCCTCCTCTCCTCTTATAAAAGGCCTCCAACTCTACCACCTTACACACACCCCTAAATCTTTTTGCTCATCCAACCCCTTCCCAATTCATCTCTCCAATCCCTCTATTAATCATTGTAGCCTCACTTTTGGCAGAATTCTTTCCAAGGAATCCTTTGAGCTCAAATCAAAGAGAGTTACCCGATTTAATGGCAATGTCTTCCCTTGTGTTCGTTTGTTTTGATTTTCTTTTCCAAACCCCTAAACACTTTTTATTACCTTTTTTTGTAACAAAAACAGTATATTATATATACTAGGAGGTTTTTATAAGAAGGATTTGAGCTACACTTTCACGCACCTCCATCTAATGGTTAAAGAACATATTGTTTCTGTGGATGGTGAATTACTGCCTCACAAAACGATGATTGTTCAATATTATTTTAACACCTTACAAGCTGGCCATTAAGATGTAACTATATTTATATATGATATATAATATATTTATTTTTCATTAAGCTTATGTATTTTTCATTTATGGAATACCTTTATGGTTTCCATTATGGGTAAACGCGATATCTTCATTTTAGGAAATGCGGACTACCGCCCCCTCAAAGTGATTTGATTCATTAATGCCATATGTGGGACGTATAAAGGATGGAATTAATGGTATTACATATGATATACTACTGGAATTATAATATTACTTTTTATAAATATTATTTAATTCCATTGAATACAAAAAAAGGAAATGAAAGTAGTGTTCATGCGTACGTATGGCTTACAGTCTCCTTGAACGGTACATTTCATTTCTTATCACCAAATGTTATGTACTATTATGAGTACATATATATAATATATATATATAAATACATGTAATAAATTACATCTAAATGATGGATATCATTATGGAATTATAATATATATATCTCTCATTTTTTTAGTTCCATTAATATGACAAAAAATGAAAGTAGCGTTCATGCGTACGTACGGCCTACCGTCTCCATGAACGGTGCTTTTAATTTTTTATCTCCAAATTATATGTAACAGTATAAAATTAATATATACTAGATATATATGATATTTAAAATATCAATACTATTCTGGATATGATGTATCTATAACTACATGGAAAATTCTTTTCCAACAAGTTAGATTTTTACTCATGTACCGAACATCGACAAAAATGTCTGATATGAACTCACTTTATTAACCAATTATTATAACATTATAATATGTGATATTAAATTAATAATAATCTTTAAATTAGTTCCTTAAGAAATTATAAATTGATCAAATTTTATTAATCAGGAGATTAAAGAATGATCGAGTCATGTCAGACATGAGGTAAAGGATCCTACCCCTCTATTTATTTTTAAGTACACTCTTTTATGTCATTCCTTTTAAGCTCATCTTTCTTATGACTGGGATTTTATTTTATATTACTCCTAATGTGATTCTTATTATCATATGATGAGAGAATCTATTTTCTCTCATCAATCCATTTTGGATGTTTTGAGTGGCGCCGTTAGGCTGCCGAATTTTCGTAAGAGATCTAACCTCTCTCTTTATTTTTAAGTACTCTCCTTAATATCACTTCTTTTAACCACCTATTTGTTATGACGGGGGATATTATTTTATATTCCTCTATCTGAAAATTTTATTGTAATATTATGACAGATCCTACTTGATCTCATCAATCCATTTATAGAAGTTTTAAGCGGCTCCGTTAGGCTGCCGAGTTTTCCTAAGGGATTTTTCATCTCACTTTTAGTCCCGTGAGATTTATGCTACATTTTCCATAATTTCCTTTGATTGGTGTATTTAATTCCAATTATTATAATCTTTCTGTAACATAATTTTATATATGTGTATTTACATATTCATTGTATGACCCTTCTTCGATGGGGTGTATGTTTCGAAAGTAACCCAAGTCAGTAAGGGAACCTTTCACCCTCCCCTTTTAAAAAGACGTCTTTTGTTATGTCTTTTAATTCACATACTATTATGTTGGTATATGTTTTTATATATCCTTATTGATGTATATTTTATGTCCAAGTGATGATATACCCTTTTTATCTCTCATTAACTCTTTTTCAGAATTTTGAAGTGACGCCGTTAGGCTGTCGAATTTTTGCAAGGGAACTTCTTAACCAAATTTTGATTCTTTGGGATAAACTTTTACTCCATGAATATGTAATTATAAGAATATTTTTGAATGTCCTCTGATTTTTTTACACTTAATATGCACTTATATTTGGTGTATTCATTTGTCACACATAATTATGTAATTGATTTATCCTTAATCCAAGGATACTGTCTTTGTACGGGACATCATCTTAATCTCCTTTCATTGAGGAATATTTTTTTTATTCACAAATTTTATTTATACGGTGTATAAACCCCTTTTAATGTTCATTTATTCAAAAGGAATCAGTTTATACGATGCATTTTACTAAACGACAAAAAGGAATGTTTCTCTTGTCGTACGTATGCGGCGATAATGACTTCTCTACTACTGTGACCATTATTTGAGTTTCGGATTCCTCTACAAGCCATAATTTTTTTAAATATAACATAAATACCATGTTTTACTTTTATTTTATTTTGGTATTGAAACCAGTTTTCATAATGTGTTTATATCAATGTGTTGTATTGATATCTTGTGATTGAAATGTGGAAATGTTATGTTTCATTTTTTCATGTTTTATGTAATACGATTATGTTATGGTTCTTGGGCATTATTATGATGATGGGTGATTCCGTGATAAACTAAGGGCGTGTGAGCCCGATATAGCTCTCTAATGAATTGGGTAACATGAAGGGGTTAAATGTTAATGTTTCTCCAAAGAGATTTAAGGAATATGTTTTTATGGGTATTCCAAACGTAACCAAGAGGGTTACTCCCTACGTAAGAATGTTATGAATGCCTCAAGATACATTTATGAATTATGATTTCTAAGATTTATTCATGATTTGATGAGGTATGTTAAAATTCTTATGTTTTATGAGTAATGTATGATTTCATACATGGACTAATGTTTTCTTTTCATACTTTTATTTCCCTTACTGAGGTTTTTATGCTCATACCATGTTTTTGAAATGTTTTTCATAGGTCAACGGAAAGGTGCATGATATGATGATAGTGTCAAGGAAGTGTCAAGAATGAATCCATGTTTTATTTTAAATATTTTTCCGTTGATGGGAAAAAATGAATACTATATTTTATGTAACCACTTTGTTTAAATGTGGAATGTAATTCATGATTTATGATCTAATTCTCTAAAACTCTAAACCTGAAAAGATCCTCAATGTGAATTATTCATTTAATTCAATATTAGGTAAGGTTTAAGGCTGGGGCCTTATATACCGGTTGAGACAGAGGGGGCGGTTCTGGGATCTGCTGTGAAGGATCCTATCGAGGGGAGGGGAATTTCCCTTGATCAAAACTGCAGGGAGGAGGTCCTAGCAGGCAGTCCTTCATGTATCATTATGATGGGTATTGAGGTAGAATCAAACAGGAGGGAGGCAGTTGCTGCTCAGATGGATCTTATGGACAACGGGACGGAGGAAGGCTCGGTTCAACTTGAAGAAACTGGAGGGGAAATCACGCCGCGGTTAGCTGTAGAACAGAATCTTGTTTCACTGGTCGATGTAGGGTCTACCAGATGTTCTTACAAAAGGGGGAGACATGGCCAAAGTCCAATAAAGGCTAAACAGGAAAAACAAGGGCTGGATCTTATCCCCGTGAATAATAG
Organism: Viscum album; assembly: GCA_963277665.1. NCBI lineage: Eukaryota > Viridiplantae > Streptophyta > Magnoliopsida > Santalales > Viscaceae > Viscum > Viscum album. Next base: position 1,305,301,601 of record OY728141.1, read on the forward strand.
GTTTGAAGGTCTGATTGAGGATGATCCTGGTTCCATGTAGATTATTCCTTTCGACACAGAGGGAGGGAGTAAGTATGAATACAATGGGGGTGAAATCTCTCACTCGAAAGCTAGAATTCCATATCAGGAGAACAGATGTAATTCAAAGAGGAGGAGAAGGAGGGACTAATCATCCTTGCCCCCCCATGTAGACCAGAACATCCAGGAAGAAAAATGGGATATGGGGGACCTCAGAGGAGGTAGGCACTCAGATGGCAGGTGTCCAGGGGGCCTCCTTTGGAGTTTTTCCTTAGCAGTGAGGAGGAACTGTCTGAACAGGTACTATGGCTCAACGCTTCGGAGTAGGAGGATGCTTCCATGATGGGGAGAACCTTAAGGGAACCTTCAATGTGGAACAATATGCTTGGATGGACATACAAGACTCAATCCTCGTTTGGGGTTTCAACAGAGGGAGGATCAACATTGAGGAGTATATACAATCATGGGACCAATTGGCCTCAGAATTTGAAAAGATCCTATCAGAATCCCCAAACATACATGTTTCTTCTTTATCTTGGTAATTATTTTGGGACATGGCCTCTGGTAAACTTAGTTTTATCTTCAAGGATCCTAGTTAATTGTGTGGTCTTCATATCTGGGTTGGGGTGTCTTCGGTCTGGCATGTTTGATTCTATTTGTTGTGTGGTTTGTTAATGGTTCATTGCAGGACATCTTTGTTTGGCTAGAGCTCTCTATCATCATATTTGCAGGCCATTTGGGACATGGATGTTTTAGGGGGATGGCAACATCGGGAGGGACCATGCTTTCTTGGGATCGCCGAGTGTCCTACATGGGGATGGTGGTTGTTGCTGTTACTTGAATGAGGTAGATCCTGTTTTTTCCTATTTTTGTTTGGGGTTGTTTTGGTGTTTTTCTTGACCTTTCGGTTTCTCACTTTTCCCGTAAAAGTGTTCTATTAATAAAAAATAATTCTTAGTCAGTCAATGATAATATTGTATTGAGATATTATGAAAAATAGTTTATGGGATAATTGATTATCAAATATTCTTATTGAATGATATTAACATTTATTAAAATTAAATCTTCATAAATATTAGTTTAGGTATTTACACTATGATTAATTTATTCTATATTTTATGTAGATAATTAATTTTGGCCAATGATAAATTTGGTTTTATTATAGTAACTAAATATTTCATTCATAATCTTATTATATAGTGAATTATTAATTGAAGAAACCAATTCATTAATTAACATCAAATTAAATAATAAATTAATAGTCTCCATTATTAAATAATGATGAAAGATTATGAAACAATAAATTAATTAATAAATATACACAAATTAATGATTCAAATAACATATTATCTAAAAAATATATCATTAAATAACACATCCCAATGTATTTACATATTTATATTTTATATAAACTGATGAATTTATCCATCGTAAACATTAAAATAGTTTCCAAAAATTTTAAATCATTTGTAACAATATAGACCTATATAATTCAATGACACCCTTCATACCATCCCAGATAATGAATAATTATTATAAATTTTTTTGGGCATTCAATTATAAATATGCATTAATGGTTATGTGTGTGGTACTAAATATCTCACCAAGGACTCTAAAATATCCAATATATATATATATATATATATATATATTATAAAACCATCAGAACAAACAAATTTCTTAAAATGGTCTAATCATTCTAACAAAATTGTGATGCACTACGTGTGGAGAAAAAGGGTAGAAAAAATTCATCTATACTATAAAAAGGTTATTAATGCCCATTAAAATATCATTTTCATAACATTTGGTGACTATATAATTTTTAATGACATCAAAACATCACACAACACCATAAAAAAAGACTCGAACAACATAAATTTTATCCAAAATTCTCATGTATTGTATTCTCATCCAATTAATGTAAAGTTTCTCAAAAATTTATATCATTTTTTCAATTTATTAACCATAATTTTGTTTTATTTATGCATAAAATTATTTTTCAACCACATCAACTCAAAAATTAATATTCATGATAAATGGTTATTTCCTATAGTAGTATTAATTTTTTACCTTATATATCAACTATTTTCATGAAATAGTATAATGATTTACAAACAATATAATTTTATCACCCATGATTTTTTAATTAAAAGTTATGTTATTTAGTTATTTGTGATCCTATTTCCAAGGTTAATATGTAACTATCAAAATATGAATATTAAAATATTGTGAAATAATCCAAAATATTCTATATCTTAATTTAAAAAATAAATGTTATCAATGGTTTGGATTTTGATTTATTCTTAAATAAATATTTAATATTAGTTAATGATAACACAATAACCATTATGCGATTTACCCAATATCATGATGTGGTTCTCTAAAGTTTTCTTAACATTCAAAAAATTCCATACAATAACATTGAATTTATTAATATACCCTAAAACCCTCAAAATAAAAATATTATTTGTAGGAGTAACTCTTATAAACAATATAATTAACAATGCACAATTAATTATATATTTTTTCTAATAAAATTCTACCACAACAAAACATTTAGAATCACGAAGCATATATATCTAGATTATCAAAAAAACATGTCCACCACAATAATTATTTAAATATTAAAACAAAACATTAAATTAATTTTGAATAATAGTATCCCATTTTATTAATTTTTTATACCTCAATTTTCATTAAAACCAATTTAATATTTGTTAGATACTTTTTTTACCAAACATGTTTTGATATAAAAAATCCAAATCATAATTATAGAAATAATTTATATTAAATTTAATTATAAATGAACCAGAGGTTTCTGAGTTTTTTTATTTTGTTATTCTTGACCTCTTTCTAATGTGATTTATGAATAGATAAATTCATACATAAACCAAAAAACATTTGTTTTATATTCACTTGACACTAATAATAATTATTATACAGGATCATTGTTTCGTATTGGATTATCCTGAAATTATCAAAAAATAATCCTTTGATTCCAATAAAATATAAAACCTCTATCCCAATTGTCGATCATTTCCAAATAAGATTTATACATTTATAAGAAGAAATTTGTTCGATAAAAAAAGTCGTAGAATTTAAGGGAATTCAATTAGTATATTTTAACTACATTATTATATTTTTTATAAATTCATAAACGATATAGTAAATTGATATTAAAAATTTATGATTTTTTCTAATGTACTCTATGAAATGACCTAATTGAAAATAAATTTATGTAAAAATTATATAATGATAAATTTTCATAATTTAATTAAAATTATCTTCAATATTTCAAAAATAAAACATAAAATGTTAATCTATACTAAAATAGGACATAATATTTCAATGTAATATATATAAATTGGTTTTTAAATACAACCTAGGAATTTCATCATAAAAACTCTTTGTATGATTATATTTAAATTATTAAAAGAAATTTATAATTGGAATGTGATATAAAATTCAAAAACTAAATTATAGTTACATAATAATTGGGAATGTAAGTATATATAATTTCAAACCAAAATAATTTTTCAATGTTAGATCGTCTTTATTCATTCATTATCTATTTTGTATTGTCATTTAGTGTCATCATTTATCTACAATATAAAAAAACTATTGTAGAATGTCATGATCCATTCCATTAATTCACTATATTATAATAGTAATGGATTTATACTATAAATAACAATTTAAAAACTATCCTAAAAACTTATTCTTAATATTTATAAAAACAAATTTTGAATCCAATATACATAATTCAAATAAATAATTATTTCTTGAAAAAATCAACACATTATCATATAATAAAAAAGATTGAAGATGTTATCTATCCTAAATTAATGAATGGTATATGGTTTCAAACTATGATATATATGTTCTTTTATCATTTATCTAATATATTATTCTATTCTATTTAAGGTAAAACCATTTACAATTTAATAGGACCAATCAATTCATCATCAATTCATCCTAAAAATTTTAAATTTAATTATTTACTGTACAAATAAATTAAATATTCATTTTCCCCACCATCATAGAAAATATTTCAATATATTATATCCGTTGAATCATTCCCATTATATCTTTTTTTCCTCAATATCTTTATTTAAATTATTATTTATATTTTCACCTTTATTATTTCTATTAATATAATTCAGATCCTCAAATTTAGCTCAATATATATTATAAAAAACTTATTTTCTCAATGATAAGTTTTTACTACTCGTTGAATATTGAAATTTCAGTATAATAAATTTTACTTTGTTATATAGTATATGATATATATTGGATTCTATCGTAAATATTTCTCTAAAATTATTTATTTGATGGATTTCAAAAAATATCACAAATATAATTTAGATTGAATTTTTTTTTTCAATAAACGAGGAATATGTTTCTAACAGTATGGGACTATACACACCTATAGTGGATGTATAAAACCATTTAAACACATAAATCAATATAAAATAATTTTTCCTTATAGGGTGTTTGTTGATGGATATATGAGTCCCTCAAAATTATATATTTGAGATGGATTGAGACATCAATGGAAAATAACAACGTGATAAAAAAAGTATTTTCAATGTGTATAGAAGTAATTTAGAAAAAAAAATTCTAACAAGAGTTAATATAAATTAATTATAGGTGGAAAAAATATAAAATATTTTATTTTTTTAATGATTCATAAATTTGGTGAAAAAATATTTTTCTTCATTGGGTTAATTTTAAATATATTGTCATTTCAAAAAAAATTAAATTTTTACAATATATTTATGAGTAATTATAGAATAATTACTTATGAGGGACTTAAGATCATATTTCTATTTCCACCATAGGAAATGAAATTTGTGACAAATGTAACAATCTTTCATATATAATTTTCAAATAATAAGGAGAAAACTTTTCATATGAGGGGGAAAATTTTATATAGTTATTAATTATTGTATCATATGAATATTATATGAAAAATGAATACCCAAAATTATATATTACAACATAAATACAAATAAAAATTATTTTAAATGATACATTCATTTCAATAGATTATTTCATTCTAAAAAGTCCATCACAAATAAGTCAACTATATTAACAACATCACCCCCTTCCCTACTTTTTCTCTCACTTCCTCTACATCAAAAACCCATAGCACTAAATCAAATATGTGTATGTTTAATTCCATTTATCTAATTGGTTTATTTTATTTTTTAATAATTTACTTTATAGAAATTTTAGGAATAAGTTTATAGATTTGTTTTATAAAAAAAATTATTTTTATTATTATTATAAATTTAAAACATATAATTTTTATGTCATAATGTCCATGAATATTAATTAATTTTGGTTTAATGTAATTGAATTAATAAAAATAATTTTTTATTTTATTATGGTTATTTAATTATTTATTTTATTGTGATTTTTTAAACATATTCAAAATAAAATTTCAAAATTCATATTCTATGTAAAAGTTTTTATTTTTTGAAAACAAAATTTTGACTGATGTTTTTATTAATTGTATTTAGATTCATATTAATTATAATTTTATTGAATTATAAAAATAGTAGTATTTCCAATGAAATTTTATTCGATGGGTAATTTGGAATACATTCCAATTGAAAATAACTTTTTTCATTTAGAAATATGTTGAAAATAACATTTCATAGAAAATATTTATTCTAGTTTTTATTATATCATTTACAACCAGGAATGATAACACCTTTCTTTTATCAAAAATAAATTCATTTCTCATAGTTATAAATTTATATTAATATAGGTTTTTTCATCTATCTCAACCATATAGAAATAAATTGGAATATAAAATTGATCTAGTTTAACTAAAAGTAAATTAATCAAGCATAAAAGGTATATTATTATTTAGTCTATAATTAATGATACATTTTAGAATCACCTACATAAATCAAATTGTTTTGAATTATAAGTATATATTGATATTAATACTCACACCTAGGTTAACCAAAGATTATAAAAACACAAAATATCTATCTAAATGAAAAAAAATATTATTCTCAGACCATATTACTTCATCAAATTAAATTGGTACATCACAGTTGTATAATTTCGTATAATTGGTATTATAACCATAGTTTCATGATTCATTGTGTTTATAAACCTATATTTCGTCGATTTTAAATATAATTGAATGATCCCTAAAGACATTATAATGTTAATTTTAATATTATCTTTCTTATAAATTTACTAAATCACATTAAGTTTTAATTATTCCCTATTTATCCATTATTTATTGTAATATAACTCATGGTTTTTACATTACAGTTTCTTTTTAATATATTTCTTTTCCAATTAATTTATTATCTAATTATTTATTTCATCTATTTTTTTATGATTGATTTTCTAGGTTATCCATATTTTGTTAATATATTTAACCATGGGTTTTCCACTCATAAAATTATTTCATTTACCATTCCATACAATAGGATATATGTGTATCATGAATTATTACATTCAACTTTTGCATGAATTAAATATAAATTTTTAAAACATAAAATTTATTATTTATTATTTAACATTCAAATATTATTTTAATTCCAAAATGGTGTCCATTAATTGATTTATTTTAGATTATATATATGATTTTTATTATTTTTCAAAAAAACTCATGTTCATTGTTAAAATTGTATATTTAATCCACTATTCCATAATGAAAATTATTTTTTCATATTAAATAAAATAATTTTTTTATTCGTTTTATATACCATTGTTTTTTTCATATCTATCATTTTTTACATATTTATTCATCAATAATTCCTAGGATCATTATATCTATCCACTAAAATAAAACATGTAAATCATTAACCTTTATTAATCTGCAGTCATATTATTGTAATCTATTTTTAGTCATTTCATTTGAAAACTCATACCTCTATATTTTTGGTTTAATATGTTATGATCATATAATTATGATATCAATAATGATACAACTACATTGAGATATCTTTCGATTAAATGTATTAATTATAAACCATATATCTAAAAATCAACGTGAATCTTAATTAAAAATTCCTTCAACCTATCCCATATATAATGACATGATTTGTCCTCCATTTTATTAAAAATTTAATTATCATAGTGTGTATTTATATATTATGAATTTGGAATTTAACATCCTACGTTTACATTGAATATATTTATAAATATTTATTATGAAGAAAATATATTCAATTTTAATTAAATTCCAATAATTTTAATTAAATAGAAAATGATGTATTCATATATATTTTACCTATGTTGTATCATTTATTAAAGGGAAATTTTTACATTATTATTCTAATTTAATCATATGTGTGATAAATTTTTATAGAAATTGTTATTAAACTCAATTTTAATGTATTTATGATTCTTCTTATATGTAAATTCCATTTTATGATGAATATAAAATTTAGATAATAATTAATTTTTCAATTAAGTTATAATATTCATAATAAATACATATCCTTTTAAAATAGTAATTACTATGTTTTACATAGAAGTAATGTATATCATTATTATTTATTTTCATTTGAATACATATATTTTCATTAAATTTAATTTTCATATAACATTATTCGAATCATATTTTTGTAATGTAGATATTATAAATGTAATATAGTCAATAATATTTCAGTTTTACTATAATTTATAATCTTCATATAAACAAAACTGATTTCCAAAAATATTTCTCAAAATTATAAGTTTCTTTAATTAAAATGTTAATATTAATAAATGGATACAATTCATGAAATTTATAAATAATTATTTATAATAGATATAAAAATTATTTATTAATATTAATATTAATATAATCCCAAATTCAAATTTAATTTTGTTGATACATTTGATTTATATGTATTTTTCGAATTATATAAAATTAAAATTTCATATATTTAATATATTAAAATATTAAATTTGACATCATTCTTATAGTTGATAGTGCAAAAAATTATCTTATTAATTTTTTTTATAATTTTAATATAAATTTAAATTCTATAATTGCAATAAAATTACTTTCCCATGTATATAACAAGTTTTGTTACAGGACAATGGTTTTCAAATGGCTCAAAAAAACATAATAAAATTGAATCAAAATATTTATATTTAATAAGTAAAATAGTTCATCAAAAATTCATAAAAATAATTACCTAACTTATAAATGATTTCAATATTACAGAATTATATATATTTCTAACTAAATAATATTTTATATTCTTTTTATTAAGTAAATATTTAAAATAATTCAACTTTACTTTGAAATTATTTGAATGAAAATAAATATATGGAATTTATTATGGATATTTTTTCAATAACCTAAAGTATACTTTATGTTAATAAAAAATAAAAAATTATTGAATATTTTATTCAAAAGACCCCACTATGCCTCTAGTAAATACAACCCTCTCCAACTTACATATTCTTACACCATAATATTTTTTCAATTAAAAATATATTCGATTATCTGTCAAAAAATATATGAACTTTGTTCTTGAGGATCTAATATTCATAAATGGCCCCACATTAATTCCCAAGTATCATGTCAAATAATGGTAACAAAATGAAGAGAAAAATGATTACCATCATTGCCTAAAATATTTCATCTTCTATATATTACATCATGTGTCATTTAACTATCATTATATAGTGATATCCATATAATTATTATAACGAAATTTTAAAATATTATTTTTATATCAATCATCATATTAATTTATTTTAAATTGAAAATTAAATCATTATCCATGCTATGAACAATTACACTCTTCTACTGGTGATGTATTCAATTTTTCATCATCGTCTAAATATATTAATTTAAAAGAATAATATTATGTTATTATTATGCACATGTGTATATTTTTATAATATTAATAATTAATAATTTGAATTTTAAAACCATAATATGAATATTTTATTGTTTTCTTTAAAAAATAAATTCATTAATGGATGATATAACTACAAATAAAAATGACTAAATTTTATTACCTCAATTATAGATTAAAATAATAAATAGTTTATAACATAATATTTACATATTAGTGATATTATTATATGAATCATAATATAGAATGACCAACCAATACTATAATTAAATTAAAATAATATGATAATAACGATTAGTAGACCTGATAAATGAACACTCTATTGTACAATAATAGTTATTCTTATAAACTTTTTCATTTATTTGGAAACCTTATAGGTATTTTGAACAATTAAGTAATCTTCAATGGCATGAAAATTATTTCATAACATTTTATGGGCTATGGAATCATTTTAAAATAACCTAAAAATTAGTAATAACTGACGTGAACAAGAAAACATGTATCAAAAAACATTATGGTATATAAAAAATATATATAATGTCATTAAATAAACATAAAATAATAATAATAAATAAATAAAATATCCATTAAGATTGTTCGTAAGTAATTATTAATAAAATACATTTTTTTATTCAGTATGTTATGACGACATACTTAGCTAATTCGGGATATGAGGTAAGGGTTTTGATTCCATGTACCCATAACTAAGTTTGGTGTTAAATTATCTTCAATCATCTCATATATGCCTCAATTTATTATTCACGAACTATACACTGATCTATTTTACAAGAATTTATGATGAATTTAAGTTATCCTTTCCTTTTAAGTGGATTTATAGTTAATGTAACATATTGTTTGCATATTATTTACCTATGGAATTTATATCTTTTTATTCCATACCTAAAAAATATTTTTTATACCCATATCGAGTTAGGATTACTTTTAAATTTCTACTTCTATTTAAAGCACTGATACATATTCAATGATCGAACCTTATGTGGAACAAATTATTATTTTCAAGATTTTTTTGGATCGATATGACATATTCCACTGAACTCCTTATATGAATCATCTCATCATTCAGTCATCATAATGCATCCATTTTTTTATTTCTTGTTTATTATCATTCATATACCATGGATAATCATTTCTATATAATTTTAATTTCAACACGTCAATTATGAGAAATCATTCAATTTTTTTAAAGTAAATATCTTTATGATTTTTCATTTATCCAGAATTTTTAATCTATTTTAAATTTTTTTTATTTTCAATATTCAATTATTTTTCGTTTTTAATCAAATAATAATCTTTTAAAATATTTTAATCCTCTATTAGAAAATTATTTATTAAGGAAATTAATTTACTATTTTCTTGAAAATATCATCAAAATAAATTATTTATTTTTTCAATATCTCCCATTTTTCATATTATTAAAATAAAGATTATTTTTAAAAGGGATTAGTTATATTATATGTCATAATATAATATTAGTAATTTAATGAATTTTTTTTAATAAATTTCATAAATTTAAATAATTCTTGAATAATGGTATTTTATTTTCATTAGTGCTTTTAAATTGATAAAAAAATTCTTAAAAATTATTTTTTTTATCTTCCATTGAATTATTATTCAGAAATGTTGACACTCTATTCTATTAAAACCATTATATAATTACACAAATTTTATTTAAATACATTATAAATTCCTTATAAATGTCTATGGTGACATAATACCAAACTGATTCATTATCAATGATTTAATGTATATGTTATTTGGTTAAAATGAAATCAATTATGGTGAAATTATCTATGACGGCATTTCTTATTTCTTTTCACAATCTATACAAAATTATTAAAATAATTCCAATGAATTGGTTTTCTATTCACCATTATATCCATCCTTATATTAAAATATGGTCACCTGGATACCCATAAATTAAATTTATAAGAGAGATTACTCACAAGATCATATATATTTATTTCACATATTAAAATTTTCTTGTACGTTATTTTATTGATTTTAATGAATTTAATGTGTAATTAAAATTAGTTGAATTTATTCCCATTTGTTTCCTATATGTAAACAAAAAATGATTTGTGGTTGATTTATGAATGTATTACAATTTATCTGCCACACATAGATATAAAATATTTTTCTGTGATTAGTGAGACTAAAAAAATATTTATTCAGATATATTAGACAATATTTAATATCTCATGGGATCTCTATCTGTGGTTTAGGTTTCAAGTGTACCTTTCATATTTTTATATTGGAAAATTATTCTTGAATTATTTATAACTTATGGGATAATATTTATAAACATATTTTATGTAATATTCTAGAAAATACCTGTAATGAACCAAACATTTATTAATTAATGTCGATTTTTAATGAAGAAAATACCTTATAAAATCGTGAAATTATAGAAAAGAAATGCATGGTTTTTGTTGTTTTTTATTACTATAATTTATAACTAATTTGATTTAAAATAACATTAATAATCTTAACCATTGACAGGATAAATGTTATACAACGATCATATAATTAGTGGATATATAAGGTCTTAAGATATATACATTTCCCATATACAATAGAAGTGATGGTTTCAACCAGTCAAATGGTATCCTATATAGCCCATTAAGAACAAATTCCAATTGAGATAGAATCACTATTGTTTTTCCTCGACCCATCCCAATATGATATTCATCTTCCTATATACAAGGAAAAATGATAATGGGATAAGTTCTATCTCATCAAGTTTATTGAAAAACAATGTTCGTCGATCCACCTAAAAAATCTCATCAAATCACACCATACCCTTAGGAAATTCCATATTTTAATAATTGTATATATATCTAGATATTAATATTTTTATTTTAATATAATTATATATATATATATATATTAATGTATAATTGTAAAATAATATAGTTTCATAAATAATCTATTTTCATACAATGAGATATAGTTTTTTTTTGCAGATTATAATTTTATTTAAGTAAAACTATTTGAGTGAATTAGGAATTTTTAAATAAATTAAAATTTAATTAAATATTATAAACTAATAATATTAAATAAAAACTAATTATAAAATAATTTAATGAGAAAAACCTTTTTTAAATAATGTTAAAAAAAATTCATAAGAAATTTATTTTCCAATTAGAGGTGAATTTTGATATAAAAGTTTAAATTCTCATTTTTAGAGAATTATTTTTATAAAATTTATATTATATTTGAAATAATCATATAAAAAATATGTAATTCAGATATTTTAAGTTTCATGATACTGTATAATTTTTGTGTTAAAATAAAATATTATATTATTATAATGTATGTATTATGACATCATAAAAGAAAAATATAAAGTACTAAAAATGAATATTATCCATAAAAAATTATATTTCTTCTCTAATGAAATTTTTAATTGGAGTTATCTGATTACTTTTATAATCTTTTAACATATTCTCCAAATGATCTTTAATATTTTATAGTTTTAATATCAAGTCGTTATAGACATGACTCACATCTACACCATCAAGAGAATTATTTTATGGGTTTTGGTTCAGAGAAGTATAAAAAATGAAAAAAATACAAGTTTGAGATGTTCAATGAAAACCCCCCCAGAGATTGTATGTTGTTTGTATTATTTTATCATATAGAGTCTCTAATCGAAGGGTATAAAATAATAAATAATTATACTCCATTTTTCTAAAAAATCCCACCCAAACTCCCATTACCAAACACTCATAACCCATGGAGAATGATTTTACTGTGAAAATAAATCTCAAAATACCAACCAAGTGGTTCCAAATCACCAAATAATCAATTTCCAAGATTTTAGAATCACCCTCTAATGATAAGGTATTCTCCCCCCATTAGTTTTTTAATTCAAATTTAATTTCTTATACTACACCAATTTTAAAATCCAATTGTCTATATATTAAGGTATTTTTACACATACCTTAATTGTACATATGATTTCTATATCTTGAGATTCCCACTATCACACTCATTCACTCTTTCCAAAAATCTTTATATATTCACATTATGCTTCCAAATTATAATATGATTTTTAATACTAAACATTTTTTTAGTTTCCACTATTTCTAGTCATTGGTATTCACCTAGTTACACAAATCCCTAACTGATTAAGAGGATCCATGTATATAACCAAGACTCATATATATTGGGTTTAGAAGTGATGAAATACATCCTTTTGTTGTACGATATATATGGAAGACATATTCATGTACATGATATGAATGTGATAGGTGGGCCCAGAATTATATAGCCTACCAATGATTGGGTTATTTAATATCTAATCAGATTCTATATATGGTTCAAAATTCGTCAACCTAATAACAATAGGGTATGATATATCAACATTCATAATTGACCTATTCTTATGATGCCAGGTATTATGGTGTTACCACATTCCCATTTTGCCTGTATGTCATGATCTTTTATTATTCTCTGATGTTCTTTTTTTTATTACCCATATTATGTTAACAATACTTCCTAATTAACTCACATTTATTAATTTCATCATGATATTCTTTGCTTTTCCCTTACAAGGATTTACATCCAGTCATTTATTTTGTATTTTCCCTATTAATCTTGTATTTCATTAGAAAATCATATAAATTCCTGGGAACATTCTTTAGTTTTAAATAATGTATTTTTTATTTCGATTTGTATTAGTTATTTATTGTGTCTAATTACCCAAATACTCATTGAATAAATATTTTCTAGGATTGAATCAGGAGAATCACTTTTCAAAAAATCATGAAATAGTGCATATTAATGATAATGGTTTCTTTGTTTCTATTAGATAAATGTTGATGTGGTTATGGTATAGTTGTACTTATGGGTAACAACACGAATAATGGAAATTTGAGTTAGGCTTGACTATTTTATGGTGCATGAAAAGGTGTCCTCAATTCAAATATATGTTGACACACCCAAGAGTAATCATTTGGTAAATCCGCAGGCTCATTATGAACCATTATTAATTGGACAACAATGCATCTAATACATTATGGTAAGAAATATGTGGTGGATAACATATACTAAAACCTAGAAATTCATATGTTAATTAACGTATTACAATAAATATTTGTCTATTTAATGTTCATAGTTTTCTATTTATGTGATTAAAGGATTAAAACATTAATTTCTAAATTCCCATATAATTTATATAAATTATTGAACTATGTGGAAATATGTAATAATCTATTGTGATGAGAAATCTGTTGAATGCACAAGTGATTTTCCTAACCAGATTAGGGATGGAGGAAAGAACCTCATGTAAATACACTCTAAAATAACTCATGTTTTAAAAATAAAATTGAGTCATGGGAAAAAATCAACATAAGAAAGGGAATGTTCAAATAGTTACCTTAATATGAAAAATCCATCTATGATTTAGTTGATATTTTTATCCAGTAATCCTAGAAAAATAGATAAAATTTATTGAAAAGATCCTCTCGAACCTCCACTACTCTACGAAATAGAATATAATGTCATCTATCTATCTTATGATCAGATATGTAGATAAATTGTGTACATTGATAATGTATATAATACTGGAGGAAGAGATCTATGAAATGGAGTTGAATGAATTATTAGAAACTGTTTTATAATTATTTCATCCCACACTCTAATTTAAAATGGTTGTGATTTTATTTACCTTATAAAAAATGATTAAGTGTTCGTCGAGTCGTATGGGAAAAATTTTTTGAGACATGTATTGTGCACCAATGTAATTTACATTTCAACTAAAATAATAATTTGGAGAAATTCATGTGTATGGAAACCGTGGGTGATTTGGTACTCTGATTGATGTGAGTAATTTTTCTAATATTTTATCTATGTTGAAAAGAAGATCAATGAATCTCCAGGGTTTTATGAGTCTTGAGATAATAATACAAGAACGTATTTTAATTAAGGAGTTGTGATGAAAAGGTATCAAGGGTAACAGAAATAATGATCTCTATTATCAAAAATGTGGGAAGAAGAAAACCAGAAACAAATTTATAGTGGGAAGAAAGTGGTTTATGTGATGTAACGAAGGGAACCTAGATAGATATTTACAATAGGATAAACCCAAAAATGAGATTGAAGAATGGAATTAGGAATTCAACTATTATATCATAGTACATTTTTTTAATAAATTGAACATGGAAAGTATGAAAATTAATGTACTATGCTAATGGATTTCAAATAAAAAACACCCATATCATAGAGTGAAATGGTGATCTTATGATAACACAACTGTTGAGGTTGACCCCAAAAACTAAGTGGTCATAGGTATACATGTTATTAATCCAATGATAATAAACATATTATTTGATTAAAATTCTATATATTTTTTTATATCATGAAAGATTAATAGATCTATTATAACACCAGTTCAAAAATAGATGTAGTACAATCAGTGAATATAGAAAATGAAACAATTATTTCAATAAATATATATAATACCTCCACTATAAACAAAATTATGGTACCAAATTCTCATAATTTCTTGTCAAAATCTATCTATAATAGTTTTATTATTTTCTTGGCATGTATTGGGTTTACTTTTATAATGTTAACACAAAATTCAAATTAAAAGAAAAAAACAATCTATATTAAAACACCACCCAGTTATATACCAGTGAAAGGATGAGGATGGATCTCATTCGGTATCATCCTATCATGGTTGGATATTATTTCCTTGTGAGAAATCACATCTGTACAAACTATAGATACCATGTAATATATCATCTAGAATGACATAAAATTTTTTGTGAATTCATCGATGTGTTTCACCAAGAATTTCCAAATTTTCCACCATGAAAAGTGGTTGAGTTTTTGATCAGTCATTTACTCAATGTTATAAAAATATAAAATAATTCATTAATAAAGGAAATTATTTATCTTTAAGAGATTAATATGAAACTATAGGTTAATTTTGATAAATGTTTTATATTAGATAGTGTTTCATCATGGGGTGCCCCTATCCTCTTCATTTAAATTATGTATGACTTAATGATCTTAGTCATTGGTTATCAGGAACACAAAAAAATCAGGATAAATAAAATGTATCATCTTCAAAGGATTTTTGACTTGTTTGACCATGTATGTGGATCAAAATATGTATCTACAGTGGATCTATTGATGGGATATTATCATATAATGGTGAAAATAGAGGAAATATATTATTGTAATTTTATATAGGAGTTTTCTTCACATCATGTTCATACTGATTCTATTGCGAGTCACTAATGATCCAAATAGATTATTGAACATGATGAATATTTTCTTTAGGTATTTCCTTGAAAATATTATGGTTGAATTTATAGATGATATTCATATCTACATAAAAATGATTCTGGATCATTCAATGAATTTTGATGATATACTTAAGGCCTTGTAAATTGGAAAGATGTATGCAATGTACATAAAAAGATATATTTAGATTTATAAAGTAACATTCCATTATCAAGAGAAAATATTTATATTAGTATCCATCAAAAAAAATGAAATCGAAGGACAAACCACAAAAAAATTTGAGATAACGATTCATAGTTTCCATAGATTATCATCGAAATATATTTAACTTGTTATAAACATATCATAATTATAAATCCTACAAACCAAGAAAAATCAGGAAGGGGTTAAGTTTATCTATAATTATAAATAAGAATAATGATTTAATGTGATAAAGAGGAGGCCAATCACTAAACATGTTCTCACGATACCCACTATTAGTGAATGATTCATAATATGAAATGGGGTTTCCAACAATGGATCAGTTTTTATACTAAAGAATGTTAAAAAATTGATATGGTTTACCTCATTCCATTTAGTGATCCCTGAGATGAACTACCTGACACATGATCTAGAATATGATGTAGTGATTTTCATGCTATTGATTTGGGGGCATTATATCTAGTGGGAGAACTATATCAAATATAAGGATCATAAAATCCTCTAGTATATATTAAAAAATTTGATTTAAAATTCACTATGTGAGATGGTTAGATCGGATCAACGATTATGATTTTTTGATCCATTTCCATCCTAGGATGGTTGAAAAATGTAAATGATTGTATGACTACAAATAATCCTCCAACACTTCCCAATATGAAGATATCAAGGAATTAAATATTCATTGAAATACAGTGAATTGAAATTTGAATAATAAATGAATATTTATCTTATATTGATCTAATAACTGATCAAACATCCATTTTTTAGGGGGTAAAGGAGGCCCCAAAAGATGATGAGGAACTACAGAAAATGAAAGTGAATATTCTAGAGTTTAAATTTTCCAATGAATGATTTTTTTGGTTTATTACCTGGATATGTTTCTCAATAAAAAATCAGAAGTGGGAACTTTTAAATAATTCATATAGTGCATCCTTATATATTCATCAAGTATCCATGATGATTTATTGATATTTTTTGCCAAATGTGTTTTCGTATGACATAAATATGGAAATTTAGAAATTTGTACCATTGTGCTTGATATTAAAAAAATTCAAGTTCCAATGAAGGATTTCTAATATTATGATGAAACCATTTCCATAGCATTATGGTAATAGAAAAAATAGCATTGTATTTCATACTGTAATCACTCATTACACTAGAAGAAATAAATCTGTGTGGGTGGTTGTAAATCCTCTTACAAAATCACTAATTTTCATTACATTCATGAATTATTTCTTACTTGACCACCATGAAAATATAAAAAAAGGATATGTTATGGCTTAATGAAGTTCCACTATCTTATTTTATTAGATTGATAATTGAGGCTTACCTTCTGGTTCTGGATAATTATTCAATAGGCATTAGGTAATGAGCTAATTTTTTTCCTTCTATAATTCGTATGATAGTTTTTTAGACGAATATTAAAATTCTACATAGAGGAAGTTATGAGTTCATGTTCCATAGACTTCCATGGTTATGTCGATAAATACATACCGATAGTGGAGTTATCATAAAAATATTAAATATATTATAGAATTAAAATGGAACCTTATGGGGATTTTATGGAAAGTGGTTCCAAGATTAATCATTGTGGGAAGACATTACAGGAAGTGAGATGAGGGTACTTGATATAACCAAAGAGATTATATATAATGTCAACACCATTTCATGTCATATTAAATACACAAAAATAAATAAATATATATATACACAAATAATTGGTGATGAGACCTATAGTTTGAGGTTGTAGATAAACTATTCCTTCATAAATTTTCATGTAATATAGTCATGAGTAATGGGTAAAAGCTAAAACTTAATCCAAGATACATAATCCCTTTTGAGATCCATGATCTCATCATAGTATTGAACTTTTGAAAATAACTCCCACCTAACCTACCTCATGTATGTGATGGGTTCTATGTATCCCACTTTAGAAAATACATTCCAAACCCATCACATGTACTTGATGCACCCGATTTTTGTATACATTTCAACATACATTATTTAAAATAAGAACATGTTTTTAGAAAATAACTAATACTTGGTGGACAAATACATTGATTTTGATGCTCTTATTCATTATCAGGAGGTTTCTGTCCAAACACACGAACATGGGAGAAACTAAGGAAAAATTCCCAACAACACGTTGTGTATATATATTCACGCCGTGTAAAGTAAGACTCAGACACGGATTGGTAATACCAAGTACATGCCCATGTTACCATAAGAATGTACATGTCGTGTACATAAAATAATGCCATGTATCCTCTTCTGGAAGTAGTTGGTGGCCGATAAGAAGTTCACACGCCCAATCTACACACCGTGTGGAACTTCTAGAAGTGGTTAGTGGCTGATGAATTAGAGTAAAAACTATGTATGGTGGCGCTACACACTGTGTACCTCTACCTACTAGGCGGTGCAGTGTTCCAATTAAAATATGGTCTGTTATGACACCTACAAGTGGAGAAAAAAGATAGAAGAACAGTGTTGACGACTCTAAATGGTGTGTAATTTTGATACACACCGTGTACTTTTGTTTTAAATTAATATAGGCCTCAACATCCAATTTGAGGGGTAATTAGTGAAGATACGAAGGAAGTAGGTTTTGTTTCCCTGCTACCATATTATAGTCATTCATGTACTTCATCATTCTACCATTATTCCATAGAACTCATCTCTCTTCAACGTTTTGGTGATGTCCACATCTAGTATCGATGGAGGTACTTTAATCATTTCTATTATGTATGACTAAAAACCTATTGTATTGGGGTTGTGGGTGATGAATGAGTTATAATTTGGATTAGTTTTTATGATTGTGTTAGTTATGTTTTATCATTCTTATTCATATTTAATCATTTCTTTTTTATCACTAGAAATTCTGAGCCAGACCAAGGGAAACAATTTTCAGAGGCTCAAAATAAGAATAACGTCAAACAATTTTCAGATCAATGGAAGTATTCACGTACTAGAAAATGGAATAATATAAATAAATAACTATGAAACATAGACTACCAGACCAAGGAGGCAGTTTCCTCAATTCTAGATATATGTTACCCAGACCAAGGTAACCTAGTCAAAATTGAAACCGAACGTTTTGGGTTATTATGAACAAAACAACCTCATAAGAAAGATAATTCAATAAAAAACCTCTTAAAATTCCACTTCCCCGATACAGTTCCTTGCATATTTTAATCAAAACCCAATTCTTGTGTTATTAATTGTCATTTAAATAATTTTCTATAAAATTAAAATCCATTCACAATTTCATGAAAACCATAAAAATCAACTCCTAATATAGTACACTTCACTGGATCAAGTAAAAAATTGATAATAAAGAAACAAAATATCTTTATTCCCTAAGGATCAACCCCTTATTGGAACTATACTCTTTTGGGTAAAAGAATTTATGAAACTGATAACATACCTTTGGTAAAACAACCACCATATTTTGGCGCTATTTTCATGGATTTGAATGTTACATTGGTCTTTGTTTCAATCAAGATTGAATCAAATATTAGTGTAAATAAAAATAAAAAATTATAAAAAAACTCTTTTCTAATCTCTTTCCTATTTATCTTTGTTCTTCATCATTTATGCTTGCATGTTTTAGTATTGTGTTGGATCATAGGTGTATGAGCAGCTACCACACTCGTTCCAAGAATGCTGAGTCATCGAGGTTTCTCCAAACTGACTAAGAGACCGAACAAACCCTTTTGTGGTGAAGACTATCTCTCATGGACGATCACAACCAAAACAATCCCACGGCACAGAATGAATAAGGTGATCCAGCTGCTGTATAATAAGATGAAAAACCATTTGGTTCGGATGAGAAATGGAACTAGTACGCTCCACTCGCTCTTGGATTTGGCCCGCAACATCCCCAATAGTTTCAACCGGAGTGGATGACATATTTACACCTAGGTCAGGTTTCGTACTTCGCCACTCAGCAGCCACCTTCACACCATACTGTCAAGGAGTACGTCTGACCATCTATTCATGAATATGACACATGAATCATTCATCCACTGAGTTAGGCCCAACACATTGAGATCAATACTTCTATCATGTTTTTTATCCAAAACACAATTCAGTTTGGTTCCCTACCTAGCAAGGACAAAAATTACCATACCTCCAATTTCCTAGAGTTCTATGACACGTTTTGCTACCATAGAGTGGAAACAGACTCCATATGTCTTTTCCATTCCCCTTCTCTATCAGGGATAAAGAAAATGATTGGATAAAAGGTTTTCTGCATCGATCTATCCTCACCTTGGACTAGCTATCCCAGGCATTCTTGTCCAAATATTTATCACCTTCAAAGAAAGTGTCCTTGCAGAATGAACTACACATATTCTAGCAGCACAAATCACTTTCATTGTATGAATCTTAGGACCGTTTCAAGGAGAGGATATGAAAATGCCTACACCATGATAAACCATGGAATTGACTGAAGGGATCAATGGTAGATGAATCTTATTAGATTGAGCCATTGACATATCATATTGATTTATCTCTACATTGTTGATATATATATATATATATATATTGTTCATTGTACTTACTCACAATAATTTTAGGATGACTTCATTTTGACATCCGTCTAGGATGACAATTCTAGATTATAGAGATGATATAATATATGATGAGGCCTTAGTTGGGGGTCCATTCTGTGGGAATATTCCTCTATGTTGGAAGTAATTTTTATAGACACCTATTGAGTATAATATCTATGGGGAACCAAATCTTGACGTACATGGACATTACAATACTTTTGCGGAATACTTAGTACATGAAAAAAACAGACACACAAGGACCGTAATAGTTTAGTGTCTTTGGAAACTCGGAATATAATCTTCAAATCATGGTGAAAGATATTCAACATCTCCCATAAAGATCTTCCCCTTTTTTCTTACCTAAAACCTTTCTTCATATCCTAGGGAAAAGAAAACATAAAATGGGTGAGCTCAAATGCCCAGTAAGGGTAAACATAGAGAACATAAATAATCCATAAACATTTGAATGCAAAAATTTGAACATAAAATCTAAACATCAAAATCTTGAACAAAGACATGAATCTTGGATGTACCTATGGAATATATTATAAAGGAACATCAATCACGATAAAATAGCATGGGAATAAAACATGTAATTTTGGAAACCATTCATCACTTGTTATGATTTCCATAGTAGCCAAGACATTGCTGTCAAGACCATCTTAGTGGACAAAGTCCCTTTCTGAATCGAGTTTACTCCTCGTTTCAGTCCTGTAACACTTAACCAGATTAACTTACCATTCCAGCCATTTCTATATCATGAGATATAAATCCTTACCCAATGCATTGGAGGGAGATATAGGTCTCACCCATCTCATAATGAAATCATTCTTACTTGTGCCAAAAAATAAACATAAAACATTCAACATAACCCAAATAATAAAATGGGTTTCATAAACATCATCCCATCATCACATAATCCACATAAAAGAAATGGATATCATTTCAAAATAAGAAAAGTGAAACCATTTAAATCATAGAGACATTATACATGAAACATACACATATGAAATAATGTCATCTTAGATGGAAAATGGTTTTAATAAAACCCTTTAAATGAATTCTTGAGGAAAATATATTTTCTTCTTCAAAATCAATTTATTTTCACATAAAAAATTTCAGTTTTAAAAGTAAAATATTTTACTGAAAATAGTCATGAAATATTTTGGAGGAAGCTTTATGAAAATAAGGCTTTCTAAAATCTTAATAAACCGTTCGTGCTGTAGAAGTTAAAAACAACATTCTTCTCGTAATTTTTCCAAAAAATTAAAAAATTACCTCGTAAAAGAAATATTCCATACATACAATGTAGTAAAAGTCAAAAATGGTTAAAAAGGACATTAAAAATACATGAAAACATTTTTAGGAAACATGTACCTGGATGAGAACAATAACCCCAGTAAATACTTACGAATAAACAATCTTGGATAAGAAAGAGATTTGAAAAGTTATCCGTCACCTTAGGTCCAATATGCTTCGTACATTTCCGAACCTCATGTATAATGATTTAAATAATGTCATTGAATTATTACAGAATAATATTCATTGTAATGATATCAAATATGGTTCACTTATGACTTTATGTTACTGTTCTTTTGTAAGTTTCCATGTTAAAGAAGTGTTTTGGGTTAAATCGTTTTATTTATCGTACGTGTTTGGACTTGTTGTTCTTGATATTATTACATATATCCTGATTTACTTAATTCAAAAATGTAAAACATGATTTATATATAGTATATATTCAGTATATACATATATATATGATAGATTGATTAAATGGAATGAAATACACCATTCATGGAGACGGTAGGTCGTACATATGCATGAACTCTATTTTTGTATCCTTATTGAATTGAATGAAATTTAGTAGATGACATACATATATATACACATAAATCCAGTATCATTATTAAGTCATGTATTTCATGATTACTTATTATATATACTTTATTATCATTCATGAATGGTTAACATGGAGAATGAATCGTATCGTGTCATGGAGATGGTAGTCTGTACGTATGCACAAGCGATGATATCATTCCCATGATCATGGAATTTCATTGAAGTGTATGTATAATATTTCAGAATAGATATCACTTTTCAATAATCATATATAGTTATTTATTTAGACCATTATACCCATCCATTTAAGGTGGTGGTAAAAAACAGATTACACCACGGCGTGGAGACGGTATTCCGTACGCACGCACACGTGGTGATTTCGTTTTCCGTAGTATGGATAGATGGTGAAATAGGGTTGTTTCATACTTATAATAACATATCATTATATTAGTGATAATTTTTTTCTTACTTCATAATCATAAAACTAAAGAAGAAAACGTAGAAGAAGAAATAAAGTTGAAAGAATCGGAAACAGATATTACCTCTTCTTTCGACACGCCTGTTTGAAACCTGCTCTTAGGGCACAAATATTGGTCTTTGAAGAAGACCATAACCACTAGGATGTTTCTAGGGAATTGGTTAATAGAAACTGGCAGGTTTTGGCCGAGCTTGAAGGCTCAAAGTGGTGTGAGTAAGAGATGGAGGAGGTTCCCTTTTATAAGGAAGGAGAGGGACACCTTTGGAATAACTAAAAATATTATTTTATTATAAAGTCGTATTCGGTTTTTAAAAGCTCTAAATTAAGTTATTTTGAAGCTAAGGTGGGGATGGGTCGAAATAATCTAATCCAATACAATTTATACTAGTTTATGTTCCTATTTTAACCTTATCATTTAGATTTAACTTTATGTTAAATAATGTTTCATTTACCATGTCTTCTTGTTTTCTTACACTATAAGGTTAATAAACTTTCAATAACAAGCCAAATGAACACCATGTTGTTTATTATTAATGTGTATAACCTTATATAAGTCATTTGGCCAAAATTCGGGGTTTTCAAAATAAAATAACAATTAATAATATAATTATTGTTTTAAAAACTATTTTATGTCAATTTTGACACTATTTGGTAATTGACTTTTTTGAAAATCATAACATAATTATTATTTCGAAAAAAGATATCTAAATCAATACTAAAATGTCATATTACCCTAGAAAATTAGTGGAATTCATAAAAAGTCTCAAATAACATTTATTTGGGTATTTATAACATCAATTATGTCAATGTTTTATTAATAAGATAATTACTGCATCATCATTTAGTCATAAATATAGTAAATTATTTAATGTCTAAAAATTGTAAATAATATACCATTATGTACTAAATCTTTTTATCTTTCTAATTATTATTTATAGTCGAATTTATCTTATGTATACCCCTATATTAAAAATTATTTAGTTATTAAACATTGATTTTAACTATTTTAACCCTTCTTTAAATAAATTAACAATAAATGTCCTAATCTAATCCAAGTGGGCCTAAATGGTAATATTTTATTCTTAAGGTTGTTTTTGATCTAATTAAAATTATCCAATAGAATTAATAGATGTGTTAGGCTAATAATAATATCATTTTTACCCTTAATTACCCTATTTACTTTTAACCGTGTTAAAAAATGTAAACAGTTACTATTAACCAAAAAATATTTTAATCACATTGAACCACATTTTAGTCTTTGATATTAACCATGTCTCTTGGATTTTTGAAATTACACTCACAGAAGTGGAAAATTATGTTTTATGTGAATTTACAAATTCTCCTAGGAGGTGGGTAAAAGACGGTGAAAAGTTCAATAATTTTTTTATATCTAAAATTATTATAAAATGACTCCAATGACTTAAATTGAACTTATATAGTAATTATGTATCAATTTTGACCTAGAATTAATTTATATAAAATAAATAATTATTTAAATAAAAAGTTGGTTTTTGAATAGTAACCCAGTGTTTTCACTATTCATCAAAAATTGAAAGTTTTCAGAAAAATACCAAAAAATCACCCTAGGCTAATTTCGATATTATGAATCCAAAAATGAAGTCCATTTTGAATGATAAAATTTATAAAATTTCAAAAAGTGGGTATTACTATTCATAACGGCTAGTTTATATAACATATCTTTATTTAGCGAAACTCGATATTGCGTACAACACACACTATCATGGAAGGTCGTGATTGCATGTAATTAAAGCCAAGTTAGGGATGCGTGTTTTGCAAGCTCCTTTTTTTGTAGAGTAAAACACAAGACATTAATGACATTAAAAATAATATTTTTCATAAAATCTCGGGGTGTTACATTCTACCCCCTTAAAATGAATTTCTCCCTCGAAATTCGTCGGGGTTATAAATTGTTTTCTACTCGACAGTTTCTTTAATAGAAATCCAAATCGTAAAAAGGTATACCAAAACATGGCATTGAAAACTAATGTATGAAATGTAACGGTTACCCAAATTAACTAATCACTTGGTTTCCACAGAGGAGAACATAGGTGAAAATATGGATATGGAAGAGAAATCTAACCATCATGTTCTGATGGAGAGTTGTAGAGAACATGGCTATGAAAAAGCCAACAATAACAAAACCATATATTTTTGATGATCTAGGGTACCATATGATTCATCAGATATAAGGGCACTAGGGAAACATTTTCAGCTTTCTCGATCATTTCCCTAATGATGAAGAATTTGAATTACAATATTTACTTACTTTATTTTTATATAATCTCACTGTTGTTCGTGCCTTGAACAATTTTCACTTCATCTCTTTAAGAAATAAAGCTGAATTTCTCTTTCGCGATGTTTTAGCAGATCATGTGATAGAATGATAGTTCATTCCATCTGTCTCGAACATATGTTAGTAAAAGTTATATACATAATTCCATCTATGGTGAGATTAATCATATATGGTTTCAAAATGGACTTATACATCATCTATCATCCTGTAAAATAAAATAAAACTAGTTTCTACTAACTAGGGACTTCCTGTAGGGCAGTGGTAAGAACTAATGGCCTATCTCACTTCAGTTGAGGGTTTGATTCTCACACCCTTATCCAACATGATGGGTTGTCGCTCGTTCTGCAGGTTGTGCATTTTTTATAAAAATACAAAACTAACTTATGACCAACATAATCCATCCCAATATTTAAGCTTATCCATAATATTGCAGTCCATTCTCATATTATAGTGAAAATGATTACCAGAGATTTCATATAACAAGCATGTTCATACCATCGTTGATCCCCATATGTCATAAGATATGTCTTGTTGGTCACATTCCAAACATTCGAAGGCCTTAATCTTGTATTCTCTTGAAAAATGAATACCCATTGAATCATAGTGAAAACATGAGTGCTTTAAAAATTTAACTCTTTCCACATACCAAAACCCCAAAATTCTATATACTCAAACCATGATATAACTATTTCCTTATATCAGTCATGAGCTCATGAATACTATCAAACACTTCATTTTATCCTTATCCCTTCATTATGCGCTCTTTCCAAAAATATCTCAATCACTTTACATGGTTACCGGTTCCATAAAATTATTGAAAACCACAATAGACTAATACATAAATATTCCTATATTCCACGATACTATATACAACATTATTTTGGAATCCCATAACATAAACATTTAATCATTCCACCACATCGTTGTCATATTCAACATCGCCAATAGTGATCACATGTGACTTCCCTTTGTCCTTTGAATTATGTGGTTGCTCATGTCAATCATCATTAACCCTTCGATTAGGGAATTGATTAGAATAATGCCTCATTTCATTGCACTTGAATCATTGAAGTGTTGGTGGTGCGTTCTCTGCTGTCTTTTCTTTATTCACATCATTAACAACCCTTTTTTCATTACTTCGACACTCAGCTTCTCGATGACCTTCTTTTCCACACATTAAACATTTTCTAGTCCCTTCAAGACAATCTCCACCACGTGTCTATCCACACATTGAGCATAATGAAACATTCCTATTATTTTCACCATTATTATGAGATTTCTCCTTGAACTCCATCTTTCGTTTCTTGTCAAAACCATAAGATGGATATGTAACAGCAACTTCCATTTCTACCTTGATAGCAAAACGAACAATTTCATCATAGCTACTGAAGTATCTTATTGCTAATTCCCTTCGAATATTTGGTTTTAATCCTCAAAAAAATCGATCAACTTTACTTTCAGGTTGGATGATAAAGCTAGATGCATACCATGAAAGACTTGTAAAATTTGCTTCGTATATACCAACATATTCATCATCCTTTTTCTTTAGTTCAAGAAACTCATTCTACATATTTGACTGAAGAATGTGAGGGAAGTACTTATTGAAAAATAAGTTTTTGAACTCATCCCATTCCATGGACTCAATTTCATCTCTTGGCCTCATATTCTTGATAAGATTCCACCATTGATCAGCTTCACCTTCCAAATGATATACTACTAAGATGACTTTATCTTGTTAAGAATAGTGAAGAAATGAAAATATCGTTTCAGTGGTACTGATCCATTGTTCAGCAACAAGTGGATCAGAAGACCCACTGAAAGAAGGTAGACTTTGCCTCATGAAGTACTCAATAGAATATTGTTCCCTTCTCTGCTCATTTGGAAGTCCAGAATGATTCGTAGCTTGTGTAAGTATAGAAACAAGAATTTTCACTCCATCTTCCATAACATTTGTTTGTTTAGGAGGACAATCATTGCATTGTCCGTTACATTGATCAACACGGTTCCTTCAGGTTCCAACCATTGTCTAAAACCCAAAAAGAATAGTTTGAGAGGAAAAAATCATGCTAGGGACAACAACATAATAAAGGGGGAGTACCTTCAATATCTAACATCTTAGGATTAACTCTAATATCGTTACCTAAATTCGAGGACTATAACCTATACTTATATTTATCCTTAGGGACATCCCTAGACATACCATAGAAATATCTCTAGAGATCTCACAAATGTTATCACATTCTTACTTCCAAAGGTTGACTAAAGATTTCCTCTGATACCAACTGTAGAGACCCAAAGCTTGATGTACATGGACATTAAATTACTTTTTAGTAATACTTAGTACATAACAAAAACAGACACACAAGGACCGTAACATTTTAGTGTCTTTGTAAACTCGAAATATAATCATCTAATCATGGTGAAAGATCTTCAACATCCCCCATAACGATATTCCCCCTTTCTTATTACCTAAAACCTTTCTTTATATCATGGGGAAAAGAAAACATAAAAAGGGTGAGCTCAAATTCCCAATAAGGGTAAACATAGAGAACATAAAACAATACATAAATATTAGAATTCAAAAAGTTGAACATAAAATAAAAACATCAAAATATTTAGCAAATACATGAATCTTGGAAGTATGTAATGAATATATCATAACGGAACATCAATCACGATAAAATAGAATGGGAATAAAACATGTAATTGTGGAAATCGTCCAGCACTTGTTATGATTTCCATTGTAGCCAATTCATTGCTTCCAAGACCATCATAGTGGACAAAGTCCCTTTCTGAATTGAGTTCACTCCTCGTTTCAGTCTTGTAACACTGAACCAGATTAACATACCATTCCAGCCATGTCTATCTCATGTGATATAAATCTTTACCCAATGCATTGGAAGGAGATATAGGTCCCACCCATTTCATAATGAAATCATTCATACATATGCCACAAAATAAACTTAAAACATTCATCATAACCCAAAGAATAAAATGGGTTTCATAAACATCATCCCATCATCAAATAATCCATATAAAAGAAATGTATATCATTTCAAAATAATAAAAGTTAAACCATGTAAATCATAGATACATTATACTTGAAACATACACATATGAAATAATGTCATCTTAGATGGAAATGGTTTTAATAAAACACTTGAAATGAATTCTTGAAGAAAATTCCCATTCTTCTTCAAAATAAATTTCTTTTCAAAAAACATCACAGAATTTAAAAAAAAAGATTTTTTTTGAAAATAGTCATGATATATTTTGGAGGAAGATTCATGAAAATAAGGCTTTATAAAACCGTAAAAATCCGTTTGTGTCGTATTAGTTAAAAAAACATTCTTCTAGTACTTTTGCCGGAAAAGTAAAAAAGTACCTCGTAAAAGAAATATTACATACATACCATGTAGTAAAAGTCAAAAATGGGTAAAAAGGGAATTAAACATACATGAAACCATGTTTATGAAACATGTACATGGATGAGAACAATAACCCCAGTAAATACTTACGAATAAACAATCTCGGATAAGAATGAGATTGGAAAATGTTTCCCTTACCTAAGGTCTGATATGCTTCGTACATTTCTGAACATCCTGTATAATGATTTAATTAATTTCATTGAATTATTAAAGAATAATATTCATTGTTATGATATCATATATGGTTCACTTATGACTTTATATTACCCGTTCTTTTGTAAGTTCCATGTTAAAGTAGCGTTCTGGGTTAAATCGTTTTATTTACCATACTTGTTTGGACTTGTTGTTCTTGATATTATTACTTATATCCTGATTTACATAATTCCAGAATGTAAAACATGATTTATATATAATATATATTCAGTATATACCTATATATATGATAAATCGATTAAATGGAATGAAATACACCGTTCATGGAGACGGTAGGCCGTACATACGCATGAACGCTGTTTTCGTTTCCTTATTGAATTGAATGAAATTAAGTAGATGACATACATATAAATACACATTAATACAGAATCATTATTATGTCATATATTTCATGATTACATATTATATATACTTTATAATCATTCATGAATGGTTAACATGGAGAATGAATCTCATCGCGTCATGGAGATGGTAGTCCGTACGCACGCAGGAGCGATGATATCATTCTCATGATCGTGGAATTTCATTAAACTGTATGTATAATATTTCAGAATCAATATAACTATTCAATAATAATATATAGTTATTTATTTACACCATTATACCCATCCAAGTATGGTGGTGGCAAAAACAGATTACACCACGGCGTGGAGACCGTATTCCGTACGCATGCATGCACGATGATTTCATTTTCCGCAGGATGGATAGATGGTGAAATTGGGTTTTTTCATAATTATAATAACATATCAGTATATTATTGATACTGATGTTATTACTTCATAATTGAAAAACTAAATAAGATGATGTAGAAGATGAAATAAAGTTGAAAGAATCGGTAACAGATATTACCTCTTCTTTCGACACGCCTTTTTAAAACCTCCTCTTATGGAACTATGATTGGTCTTTGAAAAATACTAGAACCCCTAGGATATTTCTAGGGAAGTGTAGAATATACATTGGAAGGGGTTGGCTGAGAATGAAAGCTCAATGTGGTGTGAGGAAGAGAGGGAGGAGGTGCCCTTTTATAAGGGAGGAGAGGGGCACCTTTGGAATAACTAAAAATATTATTTTATTATAAAGTCATATTCGGTTTTTAATATATCAAAATTGAGTTAATTAGAATATAAGGTGGGGATGGGTCGAACTAATCACATCCAATATAATTTATACAAGTTTAGGTTTCTATTTTAACCTTATCATTTAGATTTATCTTTAAGTTAAATAATTTTTCTTTTACCATGTCTTCTTGTTTTCTTACACTATAAGGTTAATAAACATACAATAACAATACAAATGAACCAGAAGATGTTTATTGTTAATATATATAACCTTATATAAGTCATTTTACAAGACCTTAGATTTTTAGGAAGAAAATAACAATTAATAATATAAAATTTGTTTTAAAAACCATTTTATGTCAATTTTGACACTATTTGGTAATTGAGTTTTATGAAAATCATAACAGAACGATTAGTTCGAAAAAAGTTAACCAAATCAATACTAACATGTCATATTGACCTAGAAAATTAGTGTAATTCATAACAAGTCTCATATTACATTTATTTGGGTATTTATAACATCCATTATGTCAATATTTCATTAATAAGATAGTTACTTCATCATAATTGTGTCATAAATAAATTAAATTATTTAACGTCTAAAAATAAAAAATAAACAACGATTATGTAGGAAATATTTTTATCTTTCTAATGAATATTTATAGTCGAATTTATCTTATGTATAAAGTTATATTAAAAATTATTTACTTATTAAACATTGATTTTAACTATTTTAACCCTTCTTTAAATAAATTAATAATAAATGTCCCAATCTAATCCAAGTGGGCCTAAATGGCCATATTTTATTCCTAAGGTTCTTTTGGTAGAATAAAAACTTATCCAATAGAATTAGGACAAGTTTTAGTGTAATAATAATATAATGATTACCCTTAATTACCCTATTTACTTTTAACCGTGGTAAAAAAATTTAAAAAGTTACTATTCATCAAAAAATTATTTTCATCTCATTGAACCACATTTTATTCCTTAATATTAGCCTTCTATCTCGGAGTTTTAAAATTTCACTCACAGAAGCGGTAAAATTATGTTTTATGTGAATTTTCAAATTCTCCTAAGAGGTGGGTAAAAGACGGTGAAAAGTTCAATAAAAAAATTTATATATCTAAAATTATTATAAAATGACTCCAAAGACATAAATTGAACTTATATAGGTATTATGTATCAATTTTGACCTAAAATAAATTTAAATAAAATAAATAATTATTTAACTAATATGTTAGTTTTTGAATAGTAACCTAGTGTTTTCACTATTCATCAAAAATTGAATGTTTTCAGAAAAATATCAAAAACTCACCCTAGGCTAATTTCGATATTCTGAATCCAAAAATGAAGTCCATTTTGAACGATAAAAGTTATAAAATTTCAAAAAGTGGGTACTATTATTCATAACAGCTAGTTTATATAACATATCGTTGTTTAGAGAACCTTGGTATTGCGTACAACACACACTATCGTGGATGGTCGTGATTGCGTGTAATGCAAGACAAGTTAGGGATGCGTCTTGTGCAAGCTCCTTTTGTTGTAGCATACAACAAAAGAAATTAATGAAATTAAAAAAAAATCATAAAATCTCGGGGTGTTACAATATCATCCCAACAGAGCAGAATGAAGATGTTTTTAGACTTTCCACACTCTAAAATTTCTAGTTCTAGAGGATATTGGGGTTCATTGTGAGCGAGATCCTATAGAATTATATGATTTTCAAGAGTTTTTGGTCCATATATTTTATAACATTTTGAACCTAGAAGATCATATGGTTTCACTAGAACCACACATTTTCCATATAGCAGTTGGGTATTGGTGGAGTTTTGTTACATTGATGCCTGGTGAGTCGACACACTTGTGGCTTGAATTCTATCCTATGTTATGTAGGGATTAAAACCCATGATGTGCCTCTAAATATTTAATAATGATCATATAGATGTGAATTATAGAGGTATTATAATGGGTGTGATTTCATTGTGGTTCATAGATTTCCCCTGGTACTCCCTTGACATGATCTCTCATGGGTACTTCTGATAACCGAAGATTGAGCATGGAATCTATAGAGAGATATGCGATAGTGGGGTTCCCTTATGATTCCGAACCTATTCTGTGTTGACAGATATGTCCCTAGTAACAAGGGTATTTATTTCATAGGGATTCTAGATAGCTCTAGCTGGTATTGTCGGTCATTGAGATGAGTTTTTTGAATTAGTGAGCTAGAATCTTTCAGTGGGATCTCAAAATAGGATATCATTTCAAGATCACACATAGATGCATAATGGTTTTGTACACAGACATCATAAACCACCGAATTATTTAATAGAGTTCTAACACTTTTCCAGTGTTGTACGAGGACAAATAACACAATAATTTCATACCATACATGTTGAAGAGAATAGATATTTAACAAAAGGACTACCATAAAAGGGGAAACACAATGAATATGGTTCTCGGAGTGAAGGCTAGGTGGAACCTTTTCAGGTGGAGTGGGTGGAGGAGGAGGAGGAGAATTGGGATGTGGATAATTCTATTATATCATTCCACTAAAACCCTAGAGAGGCCCATGTCTGGATCATGGATCTAGCGGCCATTGCCATTTACAATTGTAGGATCTGGTGTGTAGAGACCCGAAGCTTGACGTACATTGACATTACATTACTTTTGCGGAATACTTAGTACATAACAAAAACACACACTAAAGGATCGTAATAGTTATGTGTCTTTGGAAACTCGGAACGTAATCTTCTAATCGTGGTGAAAGTTCTTCAATATCTCCCATAAAGGTCATCCCTTTTTTTTACCTAAAACCTTTCTTTATATCCTGGGGAAAAGAAAACATAAAAGGGTGAGCTCAAATGCTCAGTAAGGGTAAACAAAAGAAATATCAGTCACATAATTTTCATAAGAACATAACATTTTTGGAAATCTTAACCTGCAAAAGAGAGCATAATTTCATAACATGGAATAAATCATAGTAGTGAAATGAAATCATAACTTAAAACATTACTCATTGTGGCATACACACATAATCATAGAGAATCATTTCTTGTTAGTCAAGGCTCATTGCCAAGACTATCTTAGTGGACAAAGTCCCTTTCTGAATCGAGTAATCCTCGTTTCAGTCCTGTTTCACTGAACCGGTATAACCTACCATTCCAGCCATGTCTATCTCATGAGATATGAAATCTTTACCCAATGCATTGGAGGGAGATATAGGTCCCACCCATCTCTTAATGAATCCTTTCTTATGTGTGCCACAAAATCATAAATCATACATCATTTCATAACCCATGTAATAAAAATGGGATTCTTAAACAACATGACATCATAAAACCATTCATATAAGATAAAGGAATTCATAAACATAATTCCATCACAACATAGTCAAATCAATGTAAAAATATGGATAGAAACATAACCCTTTATTATCTTATATGGAAAATAATTTTGATAAAACACTTGAATTGAATTCTTGAGGAAAATATCCTTTCTTCTTCAAAATCAATTTCTTTTCACAAAACATCATGAAATTTTAAAAGAAAGAGATTTTATTGAAAATAGTCATGAAATCTTTTATAGGAAGCTTCATGAAAATAAGGCTTTGTAAAACAGTATAAATCCGTTCGTGCCGTATAAGTTAAAAAAAACATTCTTCGTACTTTGGTCGGAAAAGTCAAAAGTACCTCGTACGAAAAACATCCAAAAGATTCCTTTCATTTCTTTTACTAAAAACTCACCGAAGGGTAAAAATGGATTTAAAAAATTGTAGGTGGATGGAAATAATATTACATATTGATGAAACATGGATGTGGATGATAAAATACACCCCAGTAATTACCAAAGTATAAACAATCTCGGATAAAAATGAGATTGTGACATTTCCCTTACCTTAGGTCCGACTTGCTTTGTAAGTGTCCAAACCTCCTGTATAATGATTTAAATCATGTTATTGACTTATTCCAGAATCATATTCATTGTTATGATATCATATATGGTTCACTTATAACATTATATTACCCGTTCTTTTGTAAATTCCATGTTAAAGAAGCGTTTTGGGTAAAATCGTTTCATTTATCTTAGGTGTTTTGACTTGTTGTTCTTGACATCATTATTACTTATATCATGATTTACTTACTTCCAGAATATAAAATATGATTTATATATCATATATATTCAGTATATATATATATAATAGATAGATAAATAAAATGAAAAACACCGTTCATGGAGACGGTAGTCCGTACGTACGCATGAACGCTGTTTTACTTTCCTTATTGTCTTGAAATGGAAGTAAGTAGATGACATACATATGTATATATACATAAATCCAGTAGCTTTATAATGTCATATATTTCATTATTATTTCTTATATATACATTATAATCATTCTTAAATGGTTAACATGGAGAATGAATCTCATCGCGTCGTGGAGACGGTAGTCCGTACGTACGCACGAGCGATGATATCATTTCCATAAATATTGAACTGAATTGAAGTGGATTATACAATATATCAGAATCAATATGATGTTTTAATAACTATGTATAGTTATTCTTTACACCATTATACCCATCCATGTAAGGTGGTGGTGGAAAATAGATTACACCACGGCGTGGAGACGGTATTCCGTACGTACGCACGCGCGGTGATTTCTTTTTCCGTAGGATGGATAGATGGTGAAATAGGGTTGCTTCATACTTATAATAACATATCAGTATATGAGTGATACTGATGTTATTACTTCATAATGAAACAACCTACGAAGAAGAAGTGGAAGAAGAAATAAAGATGAAAGAATTGGTAACGGTAATTACCTCTTCTTTGAAGTGCCTCTTTGAGACCTCCTATTAGGGCACTAAACTTGGTCTTTGAGGAAGACCAGAACCTCTAGGATGTTTCTATGGAAGTGGAGAGGAGAAAATGGCAGGGGTTGGCCGAGCTTGAGTGCTCAAATTTTGTGTGAGGAGGAGGGGGAGGAGGTGTCCTTTTATAAGGGAGGAGAGGGGCACCTTAGGAATATCTCAAAATATTATTTTATATTAAAGTCAAAATCGGTTTATAATGGTTCCAAAGGGTCTTATTTCGAGGCTAAGGTGGTGATGGGTCGAAATCCTATCAACCAATAGAATTTAGACAAGTTTAGGATATTATTTTAACCTTATCAATTAAATTTAACTCTAAGTTAAATAATTTAACTTTTACCATGTCTTTTTGTTTTCTTTCACTATATGGTTAATAAACTTACTATAACATGCCAAACGAACCCCAAATTGTTTATTATTAATATATATATCCTTATCTAAGTCATTTGGCCGAACCTTAGATTTTTAGGAATACAATAACAATTAATAATATAATATTTTATTTAAAAACTATTTTGTGTCAATTTTGACACTATTTGATATATGATTTTTGTGAAAGTCATAACAGAATTAAATGTTCGAACCAAGTTGATTAAATCAACATTAATATATCATAGTAACCTAGAAAATTAGTGGAATTCATAAAAAATCTCAAATTACATTTATTTTGGTGTTTATAACATCAATTATGTCAATATTTCATTAATAAGATAATTACTGCATCATCGTTGTGTCATAACTAAATTAAATTATTTTATGTCTAAAAATTACAAATAAAATACCATCATGTAGGAAATCTTTTTAGCTTTCTAATGAATATTTACAATCGAATTTATCTTATGTATAACCCCATATTAAAAATGATTTACTTATTAAACTTTGATTTTAACTATTTTAACCTTTCTTTAAATAAATTAATAATAAATGTCCTAATCTAATCCAAGTGGGCCTAAATGGTCATATTTTATTCCTAAGTTTGTTTTTGGTCGAATTACACTTGTCCAATAGAATTAGGACATGTGTTAGGGTAATA
The DNA here is from genome assembly GCA_963277665.1 of Viscum album. Taxonomy (NCBI): domain Eukaryota; kingdom Viridiplantae; phylum Streptophyta; class Magnoliopsida; order Santalales; family Viscaceae; genus Viscum; species Viscum album. Next base: position 1,305,337,716 of record OY728141.1, read on the forward strand.
GTAATATCATATTTACCCTTAGTTACCCTATTTACTATTAACCGCGGTAAAAAAGTAAAAAGTTACTATTCACCAAAAAATTATTTTTATCTCATTGAACCACATTTTAGTCCTTGATATTAACCGTGTCTCTCGGATTTTCGAAATTCCATTCACAGAAGCGGTAAAATTAAGTTTTATGCAAAATTCAGTTTTTAACCTACCACTTAGTAGTTTCACTATTCATCAAAAATTGATGTTTTTCAGAACAATGCCAAAATTTCATCCCAAGCTATATTTCATATTCCGAATTTAAAAATGAAGTCTATTTTACCAAATTCATAACATAAAATTTGCATTTATTAATTTTATAATTAAATCCCGCTGTTAAAACAAATAGCGTGTTTTTAAGAAACAATATCTATCAAAAGATTGACACTTGTTTATGTCTAGTTTAAATGTGAAATTACATACAAGGACCAACATTGTATTAAATTGTTAAAATATATTCTAAATATACTTTAAAACCACTCAAATTAATGATTTATCACTATTAATTATTTCGATTAAAAAAGTTGTTTTTAATTATAATTTAGTAATTTTCACTATTCATCAGAATATGAAAATTATCCGAAATGTACCAAAATTTCTCCTTAGGATAAATTCGATACTCTGAATCCAAAAATGAAGTTCATTTTGAAAAATAAGATTTACAGAATTTTAAAAAGTTGTTATTACTATTCATACCTGCTAGTTTTAATAATATTTTAATAGCATATCGTTGTTTAGTGAAACTCGGTATTGCGTATTACACACGCTATCGAGGAAGGTCGCGATTGCGTGTAATGCAAGGAAAGTCAAGGATGCGTGTTGTGCAAGCTCCTTTTGGTGTAGCGTACAACACAAGACTTTAATAAAATTAAAAAGAATATTTTTTTATAAAATCTTGGGCTGTTACATTCTACCCCCCTTAAAATGAATTTCGCCCTCGAAATTCGTCGGGGTTATAAATGGTTTACTATTCGAAAGTTTCTTTAATAGAAACCCACATCGTAAAAGGAAATACCAAAACTTGGCTTTAAAAACTAAAGTATGAAATGTAACGATTACCCAAATAAACTAATCACTGGGTTTCCACATAGGTGAAAATATGGATATGGAAGAGAAATCTAACCATCATGTTCTGATGGAGAGTGGTAGAGAACATGGCTATGGAAAAGCCAGTAATCACAAATCCATAAATTTGTGACGATCTAAGGTACCATCTGATTCATGAGGTATAAGATCACTAGGACAACATTTTTGGTTTTCAAGATCACTTCCCTAAAGTTGAAAATTTGAATTAGAATAAATACTTACTTTATTTTGATACAATATCACTGTTGTTCGTGCCTTGAACAATTTCCACTTCATCTCTTAAATAAATGAAGTTGAATTTGTTATTCGTGAAGTGTTAGCAGATAATGTGATAGAATGACGGGTCATTCCATCTGTCTCAAACAAAAGGTTAGCAAAAATTATATGCATAAATCGATCTATAGTGAGATTAATCATATATGGTTCCTAAAATGGACTTATACTTCATATATCATACTGCTTAATATAATAAAACTAGTTTCTACTAAATAGGGACTTCCTGTAGGTCAGTGGTAGGCGATAAAGGCCAGTCGCACTTCGGTTGTGGGTTCGATTCCCACAGCCTTGTCCGAAGCGATGGGCTGTCGCCCGTCCTGCAGGTTGTCCTTTTTCTAAAACTATATTACTATAACATCCCATCAATAATATCGAGAAAACTTCGATCCTTAAACAATACTCACTTATGTCCAACATAATCCATTTCAATCTTTAGGCTTATCCATAATACTGCAGTCCACTCTCATAATATAGTGACAACGATTACCAGAGATTTAATATTGTCGTTGATCCCCACATATCATAAGATATGTTTTGTTGGTCACATTCTAAACATTCAAAGTCCTTAATCATGTATTCTCTTGAATACCTTAGTGAATACATGAATGCAGTTAAAAGTTAACACTTTCCACATATCAAAATCCTCAAAATTCTATATACTCAATCCATGATATCACTTAGTCCTTATATCAATCATGAGCTCATGAATATTGTTAAACATTTCATTTTCTTATTTTCCCTTCATTATGCGCATATCATCTTATTTCCAAAAATATCTCAATCACTTTGAATACCACATTAAACCAATACATAAATATTCCAATACTCCATGATACAACATTATTTTGGAATCCCATTACATAAACACTTAATCATTCCACCACATCGTTATCATATTCAACATTGCCAATAGTGATCGCATGTGATTTCCCTTTGTCCTTTGCCTTCAGTGGTTGCTCATGTTGATCATCACTAACCCTTGGATTAGGGCAATTATTAGCATAATGCCCCATTTCCTTGCACTTGAAGCATTGAAGTGTTGGCGGTGCGTTCTCTGCAGTGTTTGCTTTATTCACATCATTAGAAACCCTTTTTCTATTACTTCGACACTCAGCTGCTCGATGACCTTCTTTTCCACACTTAAAACATTTTCTAGTCCCTTTATGACAATCTCCACCATGCTTCTTTCCACACTTTGTGCATAAGGAAACATTCATCTTCTTTTCACCATTATTATGAGATTTCTCCTTGAACTCCATCTTTCGTTTCTTGTCAAAACCATGAGATGGATATGTAACACCAACTTCCATTTCTACCTTGATAGCACAACGCACAATTTCTTCATAGCTACTGAATTCTCTTATAGCTAATTCCCTTCGAAGACTTGGTTTTAAGCCACTGAAAAATCGATCAACTTTACTTTCAGGTTGGATGATAATGCCAGATGCATACCTTGCAAGTCTTGTAAAATTCGCTTCATATATACCAACAGATTCATCATCCTTCTGCTTCAGCTCAATAAACTCCTTTTCCATCTTTGTTCGAAGAATACGAGGGAAGTACTTACTGAAAAACAAGTTCTTGAACTCGTCCCATTCCATGGACTCAATTTCATCCCTTGGCCTCGTATTCTTGATAAGATTCCACCATTGATCAGTTTCACCTTCCAAACGATATACTGCTAAGATGACTTTATCATGTTCAGAACATTGAAGAACTGAAAATATCTTTTCAGTGGTACTGATCCATTGTTCAGCAACATGTGGATCGGAAGTCCCACTGAAAGAAGGTGGACGTTGCCTCATGAAGTACTCAATAGAATATTGTTCCCTTCTCTGCTCATTTGGAAGTCCAGAATGATTCATAGCTTGTGTAAGTATAGCAATAAGATTTTGCACTCCATCTCCCATAACATTTGTTTGTTCAGGAGGGCAATCATTGCATTGTCCATTGCATTGATCAACACGGTTCCTTCGGGTTCCAGCCATCGTCTAAAACCCAAAAAGAATAGTGTGAGAGGCAAAAATCATGCTAGGGAAAACAACATAATAAAGGGGGAGTACCTTCAATATCCAACATCTTAGGTTTAATTCTATGATCGTTAGCGTAATTCTATTACTATAACCTATACGTATACTTATCCCTAGGGACATCCCTAGACATACCTTAGAAATATCTCTAGGGATCTCACTAACGTTTTCGCATCCTAGTTTCCAAAGGTTGACTAAAACTGTCCTCTGATACCAACTGTAGAGACCCGAAGATTGACGTACATTGACATTACATTACTTTTGCGGAATACTTAGTACATAACAAAAACACACACTAAAGGATCGTAATAGTTTAGTGTCTTTGGAAACTCGGAACGTAATCTTCTAATCGTGGTGAAAGTTCTTCAATATCTCCCATAAAGGTCATCCCTTTTTTTACCTAAAACCTTTCTTTATATCCTGGGGAAAAGAAAACATAAAAGGGTGAGCTCAAATGCTCAGTAAGGGTAAACAAAAGAAATATCAGTCACATAATTTTCATAAGAACATAACATTTTTGGAAATCTTAACCTGCAAAAGAGAGCATAATTTCATAACATGGAATAAATCATAGTAGTGAAATGAAATCATAACTTAAAACATTACTCATTGTGGCATACACACATAATCATAGAGAATCATTTCTTGTTAGTCAAGACTCATTGCCAAGACTATCTTAGTGGACAAAGTCCATTTCTGAATCGAGTAATCCTCGTTTCAGTCCTGTTTCACTGAACCGGTATAACCTACCATTCCAGCCATGTCTATCTCATGAGATATGAAATCTTTACCCAATGCATTGGAGGGATATATAGGTCCCACCCATCTCTTAATGAATCCTTTCTTATGTGTGCCACAAAATCATAAATCATACATCATTTCATAACCCATGTAATAAAAATGGGATTCTTAAACAACATGACATCATAAAACCAGTCATATAAGATAAAGGAATTCATAAACATAATTCCATCACTACATAGTCAAATCAATGTAAAAATATGGATAGAAACATAACCCTTTATTATCTTATATGGAAAATAATTTTGATAAAACACTTGAATTGAATTCTTGAGGAAAATATCCTTTCTTCTTCAAAATCAATTTCTTTTCACAAAACATCATGAAATTTTAAAAGAAAGAGATTTTATTGAAAATAGTCATGAAATCTTTTATAGGAAGCTTCATGAAAATAAGGCTTTGTAAAACAGTATAAATCCGTTCGTGCCGTATAAGTTAAAAAAAACATTCTTCGTACTTTGGTCGGAAAAGTCAAAAGTACCTCGTACGAAAAACATCCAAAAGATTCCTTTCATTTCTTTTACTAAAAACTCACCGAATGGTAAAAATGGATTTAAACAATTGTAGGTGGATGGAAATAATATTACATATTGATGAAACATGGATGTGGATGATAAAATACACCCCAGTAATTACCAAAGTATAAACAATCTCGGATAAAAATGAGATTGTGACATTTCCCTTACCTTAGGTCCGACTTGCTTTGTAAGTGTCCAAACCTCCTGTATAATGATTTAAATCATGTTATTGACTTATTCCAGAATCATATTCATTGTTATGATATCATATATGGTTCACTTATAACATTATATTACCCGTTCTTTTGTAAATTCCATGTTAAAGAAGCGTTTTGGGTAAAATCGTTTCATTTATCTTAGGTGTTTTGACTTGTTGTTCTTGACATCATTATTACTTATATCATGATTTACTTACTTCCAGAATATAAAATATGATTTATATATCATATATATTCAGTATATATATATATAATAGATAGATAAATAAAATGAAAAACACCGTTCATGGAGACGGTAGTCCGTACGTACGCATGAACGCTGTTTTACTTTCCTTATTGTCTTGAAATGGAAGTAAGTAGATGACATACATATGTATATATACATAAATCCAGTAGCTTTATAATGTCATATATTTCATTATTATTTCTTATATATACATTATAATCATTCTTAAATGGTTAACATGGAGAATGAATCTCATCGCGTCGTGGAGACGGTAGTCCGTACGTACGCACGAGCGATGATATCATTTCCATAAATATTGAACTGAATTGAAGTGGATTATACAATATATCAGAATCAATATGATGTTGTAATAACTATGTATAGTTATTCTTTACACCATTATACCCATCCATGTAAGGTGGTGGTGGAAAATAGATTACACCACGGCGTGGAGACGGTATTCCATACGTACGCACGCGCGGTGATTTCTTTTTCCGTAGGATGGATAGATGGTGAAATAGGGTTGCTTCATACTTATAATAACATATCAGTATATGAGTGATACTGATGTTATTACTTCATAATGAAACAACCTAAGAAGAAGAAGTGGAAGAAGAAATAAAGATGAAAGAATTGGTAACGGTAATTACCTCTTCTTTGAAGTGCCTCTTTGAGACCTCCTATTAGGGCACTAAACTTGGTCTTTGAGGAAGACCAGAACCTCTAGGATGTTGCTAGGGAAGTGGAGAGAAGAAAATGGCAGGGGTTGGCCGATCTTGAGTGCTCAAATTTTGTGTGAGGAGGAGGGGGAGGAGGTGTCCTTTTATAAGGGAGGAGAGGGGCACCTTAGGAATATCCCAAAATATTATTTTATATTAAAGTCAAAATCGGTTTATAATGGTTCCAAAGGGTCTTATTTCGAAGCTAAGGTGGTGATGGGTCGAAATCCTATCAACCAATAGAATTTAGACAAGTTTAGGATATTATTTTAACCTTATCAATTAAATTTAACTCTAAGTTAAATAATTTAACTTTTACCATGTCTTTTTGTTTTCTTTCACTATATGGTTAATAAACTTACTATAACATGCCAAACGAACCCCAAATTGTTTATTATTAATATATATATCCTTATCTAAGTCATTTGGCCGAACCTTAGATTTTTAGGAATACAATAACAATTAATAATATAATATTTTATTTAAAAACTATTTTGTGTCAATTTTGACACTATTTGATATATGATTTTTGTGAAAGTCATAACAGAATTAAATGTTCGAACCAAGTTGATTAAATCAACATTAATATATCATAGTAACCTAGAAAATTAGTGGAATTCATAAAAAATCTCAAATTACATTTATTTTGGTGTTTATAACATCAATTATGTCAATATTTCATTAATAAGAAAATTACTGCATCATCGTTGTGTCATAACTAAATTAAATTATTTTATGTCTAAAAATTACAAATAAAATACCATCATGTAGGAAATCTTTTTAGCTTTCTAATGAATATTTACAATCGAATTTATCTTATGTATAACCCCATATTAAAAATGATTTACTTATTAAACTTTGATTTTAACTATTTTAACCTTTCTTTAAATAAATTAATAATAAATGTCCTAATCTAATCCAAGTGGGCCTAAATGGTCATATTTTATTCCTAAGTTTGTTTTTGGTCGAATTACACTTGTCCAATAGAATTAGGACATGTGTTAGGGTAATAGTAATATCATATTTACCCTTAGTTACCCTATTTACTATTAACCGCGGTAAAAAAGTAAAAAGTTACTATTCACCAAAAAATTATTTTTATCTCATTGAACCACATTTTAGTCCTTGATATTAACCGTGTCTCTCGGATTTTCGAAATTCCATTCACAGAAGCGGTAAAATTAAGTTTTATGCAAAATTCAGTTTTTAACCTACCACTTAGTAGTTTCACTATTCATCAAAAATTGATGTTTTTCAGAACAATGCCAAAATTTCATCCCAAGCTATATTTCATATTCCGAATTTAAAAATGAAGTCTATTTTACCAAATTCATAACATAAAATTTGCATTTATTAATTTTATAATTAAATCCCGCTGTTAAAACAAATAGCGTGTTTTTAAGAAACAATATCTATCAAAAGATTGACACTTGTTTATGTCTAGTTTAAATGTGAAATTACATACAAGGACCAACATTGTATTAAATTGTTAAAATATATTCTAAATATACTTTAAAACCACTCAAATTAATGATTTATCACTATTAATTATTTCGATTAAAAAAGTTGTTTTTAATTATAATTTAGTAATTTTCACTATTCATCAGAATATGAAAGTTATCCGAAATGTACCAAAATTTCTCCTTAGGCTAAATTCGATACTCTGAATCCAAAAATGAAGTTCATTTTGAAAAATAAGATTTACAGAATTTTAAAAAGTTGTTATTACTATTCATACCTGCTAGTTTTAATAATATTTTAATAGCATATCGTTGTTTAGTGAAACTCGGTATTGCGTATTACACACGCTATCGAGGAAGGTCGCGATTGCGTGTAATGCAAGGCAAGTCAAGGATGCGTGTTGTGCAAGCTCCTTTTGGTGTAGCGTACAACACAAGACTTTAATAAAATTAAAAAGAATATTTTTTTATAAAATCTTGGGCTGTTACATGGTGGCTTTTGATCCCATATCACATAAGATGATAAGAGGTATGGTGTGTGTTTATTATATCATTAATCTATATTGATATAAAAATTTTATATTCAATCCCTCATTGTTTTACTTTTTATATGATATTTGGATCTCTTAATTGAGGTTGTATCATAGAAACTTCAAGTTGAGGATCCTACTAGGTATGCTCCTTGGGTGTCATTTATCTACCAATTTTACAAGCTATCACATGGTGGAGAGAGGTAAACATGGGACTTATTTTTCATAATGATGGAAACCCCAAGACTTTATATTGGTAATGGATTGGTTATCCATGGTGTAACCCTATATTAAATTTCACGACAAACATGTTAGGTTCCATCACTCTGATGGGATGTGATTCACCATTATTGGAAAGAGATGTCTCATGGAAGGATGACTGGGTTCTATGAGAAAGAGGTAGCAGCCCATATCCAATCATTCAGATAGAATGTACAATTTTGGAGAAGAAATTCCTAAATCTGGATTCCTTCAGCTGTGGAGGATTATAAGGTTGACTTCCTCAAGTTTGTTCTGAGGCTATCTCAAATGCTGGATATATAGTTTTGCATTTCATTACCTCATAAGACTTAAATGATATCTTCTATGTCATATCATAATGACCCTAACAAAAATTTTAGGTTTCATTTTCTATTAGATTATCTTTAAGAGAAGGGTATTATCAATTCTAGTGTGTTCCCCTGCTAAAGTAAGGTATTTTTCATGAAAAAAAGAGGATCAAAGAGTAGCGATTTGGGTAGACAATAATAACATGAAATAGACCATCATAAAGTAAAAAACCCATTTCCATGGATTCATGACCACTTTGACTTGTTTTTAAAAGATATATGGTTCTTGGAGATCGATATCTGGTCTCTATACCCCCATTTGAAGGTTCGCAAGGATGATATTCCAAAGTAGGAATTCTGATGTCGCTGCACACACTATTTGTTCTTGTATATGACATTTGGTGTGACGAATTCCCATAAAATGGTTATGTATTTGATAACAATATATTATATCCACACATGGAATATTTTAATTATATATTATTCCAAAAAATACTCATAAAATATACATCAGCGGAGGATAATGCATAGAACATTAGGATGCATATAGAAATTCTTCCAGGGAACCACCTATATAGAAGACTCTTTTTGTTCCAGTTATCGATTTATGATGTTTCTATTCTAGGGAATGTCATTTATAATAACTATTTAGTTGTTTCCCCCAATAAATATTGATGTTTTCCTTTCTTGGGAACCACCCAAGAGTGCGTCAAAGTTACAGAGATTTCATGGCATATCATGGTAAAATATTTGGTTTGTGGAAGACTTTTCGGGAATAACATCCCCATTGATATCCCAGATATGAAATGGGTTGTCATTTACCTAAATTGAGCATTTTTAGAGGGACTTTGAGTAGTAACATCTGATAATGAAAGGTGATCCTATGTTGGAACATCCATTGGGGGGGTGGAGTGTGAACTACACTATGATTCCTCATGAGCTAGTCTTAGCTCCATGAATACACAGTCACATTAATTAATCACATACATGTTGAGGATTCCGAGACTTGATGAGAAGAAATTAATGACTCGGGACATAGATCTAACATAATTAGTCTTTTTTATGGGTATGTTGAGTCTCTATATTTTTGTAGAGACCATTTTGGTTTAAAAAGATAGTTAATGTATTATGTAAATATTTAGAAGATATACTAGAACATGATACAGTAGAGCTAGTTAGTGTTCTAGTAAGACTATGAAATTAAGATAGTCTATACCCCAAAAAATGGAACTGCATTAGCATTCACAATGAGTAAGATATACTTGGGTCACATGGTACATGAGGTTTAGAAGTAGTTGGATTCATTATAATGGACCTTGGTTGAGTAGGAGTGTACAAATTTTCAACATTTGACTGCATTGACACTACTTCCCATGTTTATGAGAGAGTACCAACTAGAAAATATTGACTGTGAGGTATTACATGACCATATATCAATAGGGGATTCACCAGATGGATTTCTTGAAGGACTGAATCATGTCTTATTTTCCCAGGGATGGATAGTGGTCCCAGTAATTATGCAAGAGGATTTGTTGTGTTAGTTCCAAACTTCTTCCATTGTTGTACATCCAGGTCCGGGGATGATGTAAATAAACCATTAAAGACGGTTTTGGTGGTCTCAAATGAGAGAAAGAGTTTTTAGGTTTTTTTTTTCTCTATGCCTCTCTCGTTAAAGGTGATGCCTGAACACCATGTTTTTATTTGTTTTTTGTATCCCTTTATCATAATATAGTTGATGTGGGACAACATTTCAATTTAATTTGGGACAGTTATTTTACATATTGCAAAGGGAGATGACTCCTTCTAGGTGATAGTTTACAGACTCGTGATGTCGGGACACTACCTTACTATCTGGGAGAAGTGTTTGGTGGAGAGTTTAGGGTAGTTTTATATACAAGAGATCATTCACCACCATGGGGCTCCCTCAATTATTGTCTATGACCATGAAACATGGTATACATAACGATTTCAGAGAGTATTGTGGGAGGAATTTAGGGCCCATATGGTAATGATTACAACCATTCACACCAATTCAATAGGGAGGTACAAGCGCACTATCCTGGTGATGGAGGATATGTGAAGATCTTTCAATAAAGACTCCAAATGGAGTAGTGAGGACCACATTCCATTGATATAGTTTCTAAAAAACAATAGATACCACTCTAATATCATCATGGATCAATTTTATTCCATTTATGGGAGACCTATCATGTCACCCATGTGTTACATAGATATTGGGATGATATATATTATGTGAATATTGATGGTACAAGTTATTAAAGATATAGTCTAGGTCCTCCGTGAGTTGATGATAATGGTACTAAGAATGAAGAAATCTTATGAAAATCACCATCATAAGGCCTTAGAGTTCAACTATGGAAACCATGTTTTCCTAATATTATCCTCATTTGTGGACTATAGAGGATCATATATGGAGTAAAGATATCCCCAAGGTTCATAGGTCCACTGTAGATATAGTATAGGAATGGAGTGAATACATACTTGCACTCCTTACCACCAAAACAAGATTTGGTGCATGAGGTTTTCCACGTATTGCAACTAAGGAGATATGTGGTTCACCCAATTCATGTCACCGACTATAAAGATATTTAAATTGAGGAGAGAGACACCTTTTTAGAGCACCATGTGGTGATCTAGGTTCAACAACAGATGACTCCACGTGAATGGACCACCCCCTTGGTTCGCCTATTTTCCCACTAAGGTAACATGCAGGATAGTTCTTAGTATCAAAGGTCCAGGTGAGGGATGAGTATATCCAAAAAAATTCTTAGTTTTTCATTTAATGGATGGAAATCATGATATATATAAAGATGTAGAGACCTAATTTTTTTATTGTAAGTATTTGAAATTATTGTACATATATTTCTATAGACAGGTGTTGTGATGATGAGAAATTTTGAGTTCAAGTGTGCCTAGAATTAATTTCACCAAAAATATTAAATATATTTTATAATAATCACATTGGTTTTATAAATAAAATGAGATATCACTTAATTGGATTCCAAAATAAGTCATATGAATACATGTTTGATTTTATAACGCATTGTAAACCCTAGGTGTGACAGAAAATAATTAAGCATGCAGAATTTGGATTTATCACTCATTAAATGCATATTAATTGGGTAAATTATAAAATTTAACTACATAATTAATCCATTTTTTTCAAATATTTTTTCTTTTCATTCATCACCATGGTTATTTTCCTATGGATAGCCTCATAATCCTTGGTCCCCCAACAACTACTTATCACCATTCTATTGGTTGATCAAATCTAATGATGATAAAACTATGGATCAGAGAAAATCTTGAAATATGGAATTCCATGAATTTCCTCAATCATTGGAAAGTGCATTCATTTATGAATAACATTAAAATATATATGTAGTAAATAAAATTTTGGGGTTTACTCCCCTTTTGATTAAATTTATAGAGCTGATCAATCCCTTCTACTAAAATACACCAATTAATGACCATTGACATGTACAACGTACCGACAGAATAGATAATTCTGTGTCTTCTAAGATGAAAATCCTTGTAATTGATCATTAGACAAGAAAAATAGGTCAAAATTGTTTTACTTTTTTATTTCATATCTCAATTTCATTGTGATATTCACTAGTAGGACCCTACAGTCCCGGTTCTATGATGTTGAGTGGTACTGAGGCCGACCAGACCCCCAAAATCCTGAAGTAACGTTGTGCGAGGGATATATTAAAAACTAAATCACATATATACATTTTTTGTTGTTTATAGATGAATTTTTTTATGATAATAAATCTCCAAATCAAATGATGAAGGACATGAGGAGTTCAATGAATACAGGTTCACACATTATCTAACAAGATTTGGGTTTTCACCCATTGGAGGGCCGAAATATGTTTTCTGATGCTATATACTCAAATTTTTTTGGTATGAATGAAGATGAAATAAATTTTATAAGACAATATTTTATTACTATAAAAATGATATGAGAATCTATGAAAATTTTAAAACATGATGGATATCATGATGAACATACGACATGTGACTCCTTGGGTAAAATAGCTAGGGTTATAGAATATTATAAGGATGGAATGACATATATACCTCTAAAATATCATGTAAGTCATCCCTGGGTTAACAATATGTGTGTTGGATCACATGGTAAAGGCTCCATGTGGGAGTAAAGGGCTAGGAACACTACCTTTAACCAATGTACAAGATCACAATGTTTTTACACATGCACAGCTAAGCAGATGGGAATCACCTTGGGTGGCATAGGAAATAGATGTATATCCCTCCAACACCCTGAAAACATACAAGGTGTCAAGTAGTGATATTCATGGTGAACGTACAGGTGAATGATTGGAAACAAATTCATTTTCAGTACCCAACACTTGTACCCCTGTCTCTATCTAAGGAAACATAAAGCTTATATATCTCTTTACTTTGGACTCATATTTGGACCCTTGAGTTTCCTATATGGAATGTTTTTAAACCAAAAATATTATGGTGAATTCTTTTGTGTATTTTTTGATATTTTTTTTTCTGGGAAACAATAATGGATAGTTGATGCATGAATATGGAACAGTAAACACCGGAACCCCAGATACATCTCGACTGGGACCCTACATCTTGTATGGGAATGGCACCATAATTATTTCTAGAGTGGAAACCTCTAGATATGTTGAGAATGAATATGGTAATAATTCCTAGAGTGTAACTCTCTAGTGGGGTTGGGCATCAGAATCCACTTTTGGAGAGAAAGCCCCTTGCTAGGATAGGAATGGGTTCTCCATTGAAAACTACAATGGAACCTTCCAAATGGGTTGGGTGGGGGTCTAATACCAAAAAAGCGTATACCTTCCGACAGAACATGGAATGGGTGATTTATAGAATTTTGAGTGGAACCTTTCAACTAGACTAAGATTTGGTATTTGATAAATTTTAGTGTCAAATCCTACTATCTTCACTAGGAATGATCCTCTAAAGACATCCCAGTGTAACCCTCCAGTTAGGCTAATCGTGGTTCCTCAATGACCAGAGTTGAACCCTCATACTAGACAGCGCGTGTTCCATGATTTGACTATATTAGTGGAACCCACCTATTGTAATAGTTAATGTGTCCTTAAACTATAGATTTTTTCCACTAGGTTTTGCGTTATTTTGACAAGGCATGGATTGGTTTGGATGGATTCTTCCTAAAAGATATGTGAGATGATTAGAATCATTAATGGACTTTTGTAGCTATTTGAAACACTTATTATTGGGATATTCAATGAGATTGGGATCTTTTTTTTGTCTCAATTACGATTATTTTGAAAGAGTATATATATATATATATATTCATATATAACAATGCCTTTGGGTTTAGATAGTCTCTTTCCATGGGATGTGAATATGTGTAGGGCTATGCCTCCGACATTAAGTGTTTATCTTCTTAGGGTTGGATGAGTTTATTATCCTTATATAATAGGTAAAGTCTCAATGATTAGCTCATATAAACACCATGTTGAGCCCCTTATTATTAGACAAGGTTAAATTTTATTTTGGTTTGAGTAGAAATTTCTTATTTCACTATATCATGAATCAATTGTAACATCTACTATCCTTCTATTCCTGATTTATTTATTACTTGTCCCCATTCATTATTCTAGGCATCAAACTTTAATTGTATATAGTCACCCCCTATATTGGTTATTTTCACAAGTATCACATATTATATTGATGAAATATATAATGGTAGTGAATTTAGATGAGCATGGTATACATGTATCTTTGGACCATATACGATGGTCATATCTTGTTGATTAGTTCATGACCTCTCTCAAAAGTTAAATTTTCTAGTTTTTTAATTTTGGGACATATATCTACTTTGGTATTAATTTTTTCCCTCATAATTAAAATTTTCACTACTGTACTCATGTACTATCTACAGGATTCACATTCATGGTTATTCCCACAAATTTTTTCATCTTTTACTCATTTAAATCAACTCTTCTTAATTGATATTTTTGTATATATTTATAAAAGTACATAGTAAATGACCTCGTAGTGTCAGCTATGCCTTCACCATTGTTCTCCAAACACTGGCCTATGGTGGTGGGATTAGGTTACTTGTCTCTAGAGCCCCTAATAGATTAGGTTTGTGATATCAATAAATCATATGATGGGCTTACACTACCAAAATCCTATTTTACCTTAAAATGAATGTTTTTTGAAGTTATTTCGATTAATTTTATAAAACATTAATGAATAAAAAAGATGAATAATATTTAATGGTTTTAAATTCAATTCTTTATATGCAAGACTCACATGCACAAAACAAAGGGAATTATTTAATGGAGTTAGTTCATATCCTTATACAATAATTAATTACCCTCTTATATAGAATTAACCTTAGAAAAAACCTTGTAATATTTTTTGTATTAATTTATAATGTAGATTTGAAAACCAAAGTTTAAAAAAAATTAATTGTAATGTATTATACTATAAAAAATCCATCCTCTAATTCCTAATATCTAAAAACCCTTATAGTGCTTATTTACTTTTACTATCAATCTCTTGATCCCTCTAATCATTTTCATAAAAAATTTAAAAGGCCTTCCCAAAATTTTATATGAACCATTCGAGGTAAGGAACTGTCTCCTCTTCCATTTTAATTCAATCATTTTATTTTTACAAAGACTCATTTTATGTCCAATTTCCTTTATTATATTGTGTTCTTTTGCATCCCATTCCAATCCATTTGACTTACTTTTTCTGAGATACCACTTTTCACTTTCATTTAACACATCCACAAAACATTATATAGGCTTGTTATGCTGTTAAATTTGTCCTTTGATTTTTTCATGTCAATCATCTGTGAAGTAAATACCACTCCCCGTTTAAACGTAGTATATTCAACTAGTTTTACACATCCTTATTTGTTTTTTTACTTCATGGTTTATAAACTATAATCATAAATAATGAATTTTTTTTGTTAAATACATCCTTTGAAGGTATTATATATTTGGAAAACAAATTTTTGTACATGATGTTAATTTGATGTGTATGGTTAGAATTATATATCCCTCAATGGTAAGTGATTTTTTATTATCTCACTAGATTCCGTGTATGTTTTAAGGGAGTTTATTCTTGGAAAACCATGTAAGGATATCTTTGTCATTTTCCTTGACATATGAATGTGATTTTAGGTTTTACATTGTTTCCAAATTCCCATATTTTCTGCATGATATCATATGATATCATGAATCTGTGTTCTTGTTTATTATTATCACCCCTCTTCTGTTACTTTATATTCTAATTGAATCACATGTATTATTTTTATCGGAAAATTATTGGAATATTCAATCTTATTATTTATATAATATAATTTTAATAGATGAATCTAATGTTTATCACATGATATTTAAGAATATAAAGTTATGTTATGGTCATGTTATGGGTTTTTTATTTATTTACATATATTTTCTATTATTTGGTGATATGTACTTGATTATGAAAATAAACAAAGATATATGATCTTATAGGGTTTTATTATATGTATTTATAGAATACATCATTATATAATGTTCATGAAAGACACATGTTATCATAATATCAATAGGTTATATAGAATGTTCTAGGTGATGGAGATAGAAAATAGAGGTTAGAGTATTGAGAAATGGGTTTTGATCATATTTTTCTACAATGGATCATTAAATTATCTGTTGGAATACTTTTTTCGTCATATAATTTATCATGGTGTGATATTTTGAGTGCATCTTAGAATCCATGTGGAAACTTTGGAAGTTGACATCTGTGGATCTTCAATTTTGAGGGATTTTTTTGCATTTTTTGTTATATTTATAAGTTTCAACACTTTAATATATATTATTAACCGTGGATAAATTCTTTTTATAATTGAGGAGGGGTATTATATTTTTTTCATGATTTTTTGAAAACCCCCATGGCATGAAACATAGGAAGTTATATGGATCTCAAGGTCTAATTCAACACAAATGAAATTTTATGTGCCATTTTAAATAGAGATTACTATACTGATATAATATTTTGATGGAATATATGATATACTAAAAAGTGTATGTATTGTTTTATAGATGGTGTTTAATTGATTCCACTATAAGATCTCTCTTTTATTTTTATATCCACTTTTGTAATTCTATAGTATTTAATGATGTGGAATACTAAAAATACAACACCTATAAAAATTGATAGATCATTTATATAAACATGATAATTTTTTCTTATCTTCAATCTTTGATGGAAAAACATGTATTTTATGTAGTATTTTACCGAAATCATGTTATTTATAATCATATGAATTCAGAAATAATATATTAACTTTTTGTAGAGATTTTACCCTCATTCCTTAATGTTTACATCTGTATTAATAATTTTGTATGAAATTTTGTAGATAAGGTATGTTTCGACAATAATAAATAGATATAATTATGAGGGTTTCTATGATTTTAGTATATTGGGTGGTTTTTTACATTGTTTGGAATGCTGATATTCTTTTCCTCACTTCATCATTACAAAAAAGATTTGAAATTATATGTTTGATGTATAGAATTTGTGAATTATGATGTATTGTTTTATATTTTTGGGAATAAGATAATTTGTTATTCATTATTTTTGTGTAACAAAATGCCCCAATAATAATAATGAACTATAATTAGTAAAAATGATGAGGTAGTGTTTGTTCCCCTTGAGTTTTTTTTCATTCATGTTTTCCAAAATTCTCTTGATGATTATATGGTAATATTATTAAAAATAATTTCTATTATTGATATTTTTGTGTTGATGAATATTTTATGGGATTTATCATTCATTAATGGATGCAAAATTAATAATATTATTAACTGATTTGTGTGAGGTACATAATAGCCATGAACCTGGACCTCTGGATCTGGTACTAGAAAAAAAAGCATTACATTTTCGAAGATGGTACTAAAAAATGTGACCCAATTTGTTAGATGTAAAATATAAATCATCAAAAAGAAATAAATGGAAGACATACTTACTAAAGTGCCATTTGGGTATTATGTATATAGAATTAGGAAAAACATTATGCAATGAGGACTCAAAATCAATTCATTTATAAGGAATATCATTAACTACCACTATACCTAGTTTTTCATATTCTATATTATGTCGTTAATATATCCAAAAATTTTCATCACATAAAATATCTCTAGACCCAAACTAACTTAACACCATTATTCATAATTACTGTAGAAGAAAACATTACATATGTAAGATTAAATTCTCAATAATGGTAATCAAAACATAATCAATATAACATTATTATTGACATTAAGATTACAATATGTTATTAATGAAATAATAAAATCATGTCAGAATAACATAAGAGAATTCATACAAATCAATAATTGTATCACCAATCATGAATCTTGGTATAAAGTATTATCATATTAAAAGATTAATAAGAATCAATAATCATGAAGAATATGATGCCAACCATGATAAATGAAATAATTTATAACCAAATGAATGAGTTTGAAAAATATATTAGAATCTTGGAACACTTTTATATCACACAAACATATGGTGTAACATCCATAGTTACACATAATCTAACAAACACTGTTTCACATGAAATTACCATTATAGTATAATTCTTTAACATGTTGGTATAATCCTAATCATTAGACCTCATAACAAAATTTTCATAATGATATGGTTCACATTCCTAACCAATTCATTTACGTATTATCATATACTGACTCATAATTGGTTTTAAATAGAAGCACATTTCACAATTAATAATTTCCAATAATCTTAACCATTTATTAAAATAATCATATATATAATCATTATTCCTTGAATAACATCATCCACTAATGGAAGAAATTGGATGCCAGAAAATTTATTTAAGAAACTCATAATCTATAAATGAAAATAATTTTGATGTTATCAATACGAAATTTCCCAAATAATGTATAATTCCCATCAAGGGTTTTAGAAATTGATGAATAAAAACACCATTAATTGGTTATTAAACATTTTTTTGGGAAAATATAATTTTCATTTTGAACATAACCATTAAAATATAAATACCATGATCATATTAAAGGAACCATATTTTTTTAAATGATCATATAAAAATCGTAATGATCTAACAATGTAATCAGTAATTATGATGGCATGAAAATGTGTTCACGTCGCAAATGATAATAAAAAACATTTTTATGAAACATATTAAATAAACTGGAAAGGTGACCCATTCTGAATTTTTTTTTTGAAATTTAATTTTTAAAAAACAAAGAATTAGATAATATAACTATAAAATAACTTGAAGAAATTTTTTTATAAAATTAATTTTCTAAATTTTTTCACAAAACAAGGATATGTAAGTGAAATATTCATGATCCAAATTTAGACACAAAACTAGTATCAATTTTGGACAAAATTCTTGATGAATCATTAATAAATAAGGGGGAAATAGAAATTAAGCATATAATCCAAATAAAATACTTGAGGGAAAATAATTTTTGGTTCAACAAAATAAGAGAAAATGATTTGCCCACAAGGAAACATAAGCATAAATAGTCTTTAATAGAAAATATATTGAAACATAAATCCTTTTTCACTTTTGTAACAAATTAATTGAATGTATCATGATAGAATATATTAAAATTAAATATTTTATATCATAAAAATAATAATTTAATACATATAACTTATAAATTGGGTAGTATATAATATGAATAATATATAATATTGGCATATCATGAACCCATGTCCCAAGTAAATTATATTTGAGATGAACGACACATAAAAATGTCATATAATTGAATTGAAATTTATTAATTGTTTATATTATGTGTATTAAATATATACCAACACAATAAAATAGTTTGTACATAGTAATAATATTAATAGAACAACTAACAGTAAACCATGTAATAATAATGTCAGTGAAGAAGAGTTATAACCTAATGAATAGAAATTTATTAATAAAACCCATTACCACATTATAACTATCAAGTGAAATAAAATAAGATAAAATTATTAAAATTGAAACTAAATTATCATTATGTATATTTCATTCATGATATAACATGTTTAAGTGTTATTATATAAAGAATACAAAATAAATATTTACATAACATTAAAATATTCCTCAATGAAAATAAACTGAAATCAGATCCCTTACCTCGAGTCTAGAAATTTCACGTATATCATTTATATCATATATAATAAAATGATATAAATAATATTATATTTTAAAAAAAATTAACTGCTGAGACACTTATATATAAATCATTTACATAATTTCTCTTAATGGAGTTGTTAATTATGCAATATGTAAAGTCCATGATAGAGGTTTTAAAGACGATTAGTTCATAATTTCAAAACAAATTCTTTAGGTTGAATATCTACAAAGAGGTAAATATTACATAATATCACATATAATAGTAATATAATAATTAAAATTTATATAAATATATTATAATAATAAATATAACTATTATTTTTTGCTATAAAAAACTATGTTACAATCATGGAGATGATAAGCCGGACATACAGATGACTATCTTTTCTATTATTAATGACCACTATGAAATCGAAGGTAAGTATTATTTTATCCAAAAATAATGAAAAATTAATAATAAATATAACATTAAATAATTTAATATACTTATATATATCATTCATGTGATGTGGTGATGGAAAATGAATCTCATTGTTTGTAGTGGTGGTAGTCCAGATATACACACAAAGAGCGTTGTCATTTTTATGTTAGAGAAAGGTACAACGTTAATTAAAATATTATCATTAAAAAAGTATAAATATTTAATGAACATAATGTATAAAAATTAATTCCATCAGTATAACTAGTATTTATAGGGAATTTCGGAAGACAAGTTATATCGGTTCATGAGGGAGTACTATATAGTACACCCGAATCGAAAATTCATTTATAATTTTTTGTAATTGATTGTGGATATAGGGTATGATATTAACATAAAAATATACTATAAAATTGATATTTTTTATTTTTTATTTTACTGAAAATTAATATGATTTTATGGTGGTGTAATGATAAATAAAACTAAAGAATTAAGTAAAATGGTGTACATCTTCTTTGGAAATCCTCATTTACATCCCACAATATACACTCTATGATGGTATTATTTGAATACCTTTACAACTAAAATTTTAGTAGGGATATTAACAATGTATTTAGATTTATTTTGGAAAAACATAACTTTTCATTCTGTTTCCAGAGAATAGAAGTTGTTATAATCTTTTATGAGAGAGTTGTGGGGGAATCTTATAATTTATCCAAATATTAAATATATATAAATTAATGATTAATTCAAAATGGATACAATATTACTTATTAAATACATATAATTATTATGGTTGAAATTAATATCATTCAATACATATTGTAATTTTTTGGGTACCATTTATTACATAATCATTTAGTTTTAACCCCTCATTAATCATTTTTAAACTTATCATGATTGTATATATTTTTAATAATTAATGGTCAATATAAAGAATATAAAAAAAATTCACATAAATGTTTGATGTATTATATTATAAACCATATACTAATAACCCAATTTAATATAATATTATTAGGATTTTATATCATTTACAAAAATATTATTTATTAGAAATTATACTTAATGTCAATTTTTAGAAACATTTATTATATGGATTTCAAAAAAAATCCATAAAATATTAAAAATTGATAAAAATATATTTTATTATTTTAATAAAATTTCATGGTAATCAACAAAATTTATTAACAATTTTATTTATATTAAATTATATTACAATTATTATTTTTTAATATCATTTTTGTGAGTGTTTCATTGGTTGAGTAATTACTGTATCAGTGTTGTCTAAGCATGAATTCTAACTATATATTCACAAAAAATTCTAAATAATGAATAATTATGATGTTAAATATTTTATAACTAAAAAATTTATTTGATACTAAACATATCCTTTTGTAATATTTTTTTATAATGTTATTTTTATTACAAAAGGAGTGTCGCATTTTTGAGATTTTGTTAGATGAATTATTAGAATTGACATAATCACAACCAAATGTAAAATAAAATAACTATAACATAATTATTTAATATTATAGATGAAGTTTAATCAGATCATAAAATTTATTCTTACATTGAGGTAATTTGATAATCTATATAATTTTAATTTTAATCCTTACTAACTTGAGTTACCCTTATTAGAGGTAACAAAAATTACTATGATTACAATTCATATTTAACAAAAATAAACGAGGTATATTACCAAATATAGACTTCATGATTCCAAATAAAGAATCTATTTAACAAAATTTTAAACAAAAAAGAGTAATAAAATAACATTAAAAAAACTGAAAAAAACAAGATGATAGATAATTTTATTAAAAAAAGCACTTTATTCATATAAACGTTTTTTACACTAAATTAAAGTACAAAATCTTATTTAAAAAATATTTTAATTAATTTAGTTAAAAGGGTATTAAGTAAATTTTAATATTTTTCGAAAATATAATTTTACTCTACAAATAAAATATAATTTTAAATAAAAATAAAATTTTCATTATTCAATGAGAAATATATCTTTTTAAAAAAATTACTTAATTCCAAATTTTTTTTTCTTGTTATGTTTTAATAAAAGATATTTATTTCCTATAATAAAATATCTTAAATGTCTAAATATATATTCTAATATCCACTCATAAAAATAAATTAAAATCATTTATAATGTATATTAAATTTTAAAATATAAATTGACTTTACTAACAATTGGGTGCTTATTTCATATGAATTAATCAAAAAAAAATTGATTAAGACATTAATATATATATATATATATATATATATCTAATTATATAATTCATAGTGTGTTTATTCATATTCATACCCACTAATTTATTAGCTTCGTTATATGATTTATATTTAAATAGTAATATTTTGTAGTTCATTTTCATTTGGTGTTGCATACTTTCTATGCTATCAAGAAAGTAGATATTTAAAATCACAGGATACTAAATCCTCCCCCCCCCTAGGAAATTTATTCAGTGAAATATGATGTTGGTTTCAGTAAATATATTTTCAATATTTAGAATAACTTTATTATAAACCCACATTGTAAAAGGGGTCAATAAAACATCCACTTGTGAAAAGGGAAATGGAAATAAAAAGGTAATATAGAATTTAAAATAATGGTCTCCATGTAGGATAAAATATCTGGGATGTATAAACATTGATATGGATGAAACACCTAACATTCATGGCCTGATAGAAAATGGTGTTCAATATTTAATGAACACGTTATCTATCACATAATCATAAATCATTAAGGGGTTAAAATTGCATTGACTTGTTGATATGAAATTGAAATAATTTTCATTTTATATATAATTTTACTAAAGATGTGGAATTAATTTAATAGTTATGCTCAAAACATATGTACATATACATACCATATAATTATAATTTCATCTTTTCAATAAATTTATACAATATTATCACCTTTTCGTCTAAAAAATGTGTTTTAAAGTTGAATTTCTCATTCCTGGTACAATTAAATGAATATATAATTAATCACATAATACAAAAATGAAAAATAATAAATTCATCATGTATTCAAATATTTACATAATTTTAAATGGTTTATATAGGATATGATAATTTCCAAAATGAATAAATCGAAAGTAATTAAATTTCAATCTCCAATTATTTAACAATAACAAAAAAGGATCAAAATATAGAATTCAATAGATAAATCACCCAAAAACCGAAATGACAAAATTAAAGTTATCATTGGAGAAATTTGTATCCTCAAATGACATATTGTTCCTTTCCCCATTCATCTCTAAAATTTAATTTGATTATTTTGAAATAATCCAACACATTTTGCCTAAGAGTAACATATACCTCATCCAAATATAATGCCACCCAAAATATCATGAATAACATCAATATTTCATTACATAAAAACTCAAATGGTTTTTTAATTCATTGAAAGGTTCTTCAACTACATACATAAGGACTGATTAAGGATTCTATGAACCGTAAGATAACCTTACATGAAATCATGATAATTTACAGAGTAATCCAAACCCTTCTCTCATACCAATTGTAAAATCTCAAAACCTACACTCTCAAATCTGGTGTAATAAAATAAAAAATTGATTGTTTGATTTTATACCAATTAATGTGACCCAATATTTTCATTCCAAAACATTCAACAGTAATATGAAAATTTGGATCAAATACCTACCAATGTAAATTATATATTTATAGTTTTAGATAATCATATCATACTCAAAACAACCTGAATATTAAAACAACAGTTTCGTAGAGATCAAAATCCCCTTTAACTATAACTAGTTTATTAAATATCATAAGATACCTTAAATATATTTCACAATTTTCATCACATATTGATCCTTTATAGACTAAAATAATTCAACATAAAATTTTATAGACATGGGGGAATAAAACATTAGAATTTAGAGGTTAAATTCTCATTATGGGTAAACAAAGTCATGAAATTTTTAGTTACACCAGTGATGGTATGATTATTATAAGGGTATAATGAAATAATAAAATAACATGATAAAAATATAGGATAAATAATACCAATTTATAAATTCAGCTTCAATTTACTTATATGAAAATAATACATACCATGTAAAAGTGACATAGTTATCAATAATCATCATTAATGTGATGTAAAACATGATAAATAAATATATTTATAACCCCTAGAAAACTGAAAAACAATTTCCTTATAGTTGGGTATATTTTTCATATAACCCTTACATATGAATAATCCCGCACAGCTACACATGATGTAACTATTGTGGGTACACATGGAATTACCATCAAAATATATAACAATAATCAATTAATATAATTACAATTAGTTATCTCCATCATATAATTTGAATAACTATATGGCCAAATTTTGTAACCAATATATTAGAGGGGTGTCACAGAACAAAGTTAATTTGAGTTTTAACATAACTACCATTCATCACAATCAATTTCGATGTACGGAAACATGAATAATGTAGATAGATATTTTGATTCATCATAAAAACCATAAATAACAATTATTACTTATATGACATAACTCATGGAAAATAAACATGTTCCATAAAAATCCCATTGAAATAATAATAAAAATTATATAGAAATAATTATAATGGTATAAAGAATATCCCTAATAGAGTTTAAATAACATTAATTTTTATTTTCATTGATAAATGGAATCACCATTAATATATTATTAAATACAACTTGCAAAAAAATGACCTTTTAATTTTTAAATTCACTTTCCAATTATAAAAAACATGAACATATTAAAGAAACCATATTAATTTATACAATGCATGAAAATATGTATAGTATGAATAAAATAATCTTGGAATATTGTGGGAAGGATAATCTATTCATGTTTTAAATGTTAAAAAAAACATTAATTTCATTTTTTACATGAATGTCAAGAGACCCACACAGAAATCATTATGGAATTCAATTTTTATATCCATTTAAAATATAATAATGCTATATTAAAAAACAATTTAGGAAATTATTTATTTTTATAATCTATAAATTTTAAAATATTTTATAAAATATGGATATTGAAGATACTGATTCATGATATAAAACATGATATAATATCGGCATTGATAAAAATGTAATTATTGATATTATACTAATAAATATGGGAGATAATGTAAATTAAAAATGTAAATCATATTTATTAATATAGGAAAATAAATAATATCTATTTTTCAAAATAATAAGAGGAAATTATTTCCCCTAAGGAACCTTGAACATAAATAATCCTAAATAGAAAATAGATTATAACGTAAAGCATATACCACTTTGGTAACACATGAACCATTATCCATATAAATGAATAACAATAATAAAATCCTTAAATATCATGAAAATAATATGATTCATGATATTACCAATAAAAGGTGTTGTATATAAACCTCATATTATAAAATAGGATCCTATCATAATCATATGTCAAAAATAATATGAATTAGAGATAAATTTCCCATATAATGATAATATTTTTGAATTCAAAATTAATCATTACAAATATTATATATAATAGATGTAAATCCATGAAAAAAGAATAAGATCAGAAAAAACAACTTATATATCAATTTAGAAAAAATAATGTATTGATAAATTCAATTATAAAGCGTTTTATCCCAATAAAAAAAATTATGTTATGAAACCCGATACAACAATAAAATATTCTGGTAAAATACCTATGGATAAATTATTTAAAGATGAATATAAAATGATGTTTATGTATGATGTATTCATGATATAACATTTATTGAGCATAGAATACACCCTATATGAATAATATGGTTTCATAACATTAAAATAATACTTATAAAAGGAAATTGAGATAAAAACCATTCCTAGAATCCCCACATTTAATGTATATCTATTTTATCCTGAATAATAAACTCATATCAATTATTTGATTTATTAAGAACATATTTATAGTTAAATACATTATCCATAAACTAGTTATATTATTTTCCTTAATGGCATTGTAAATTACATAACAATTTACTTCTATGTGTGGTGCTTGGAGGATTTTTTATTATTAATTTCAAAAATATTTATATAGGCCAACAAGGTCAACGAAATTAAGATAAAATATCTAAAATAATAATCATAAAATATTTATCATTTTTATAGATCAATTAAAATTTTACATCCATCTATTAAATAAGATTATGAAAAATAAACTCCATTAAATTAATGTTTAAGGAAAGCCTTATGTATAGATGAGTAACATTATTATTTCACAATGATCATTATGGAATGAAGGTAAATATTATTTTTTTACTTATAGAATATCCATAACATCATTAATATCATATTAGATCTTCTAACATCCAGTTATTATTATATCAACTACTTTTTTAAAATTTTCATTCATTTTCCTTTTTATGGATGAGTAATGGTGAAAAGGAAATGGGAGGATACATGTAATGGTGATGCAAATTCATTATATAATTCTCACCATCAAATGAATTTTTTTACATTAAACTGGGGAATCACACTCCATATAATGGGCGTACAATATGTTTAATCCTTGTCTATAATATACTAGGAAGCATTCACCGAATGTGAATTTTTACACACAATTCCCAACTTACACAGAGTAAAATATTAAGAATCATGTTTTTAATAAAATGTAATGGGTTTCTGCATATCAGGGACATGAGAACTACACAATTCATAATGGGTTTACACACCTTGTAATTATTGTGGTAGGTAATTTTAATTATACTAATTGACTAATTTATCATTTGATCATATTTTAATATCTTCCCTTTTGACATAGAACTATAACTAGCTAATTTTTGAGCCCTCAACCACTTATGGGTCATTTCATTCCGAGATTCTTCAATGCTGTGGTGGTGGTGAATCTCGTCATGTAACCAATATTCTAATCTCTTCTATGTCGCACTATTTTCTTATTCGAGTTTTATATGTCATTTTTCAGTTGATTGATACGAACTGGTTTTTGTTGAATACTAAATATAGATAGGGTTTCAATATATTTGAAACCTTATTTTCCATTGGTGAGTCTCATTCCATGAATTTTCAATCTGTGAGTAATTTATGCAGTTCAATTATAAAATGTCCAATTTAATAAAGATTAAATTTAATATTTTTTAAAAAAATTAATTTATTTATGAAAGACCATTTTTATGTTAATTGAAACATGGATTTGACTTGGAATGGTATTTTTGGGTAGCACCCAATTTTGATAGTGTGGGAATTTTGGTTGTAATATCAAATGTATGGAATTTATATGTTGATTTGAGAATAGTTTTTTGAAAAATTCCTTAAATTCAATTATTAAAAACTTATGATGGTTATTGAATTGAAAAATATTTAAATTAAGAAATAACTATGTTTTGGTTTTGAATGTCAATTTTATATGTGAAAAAATAGTAGGTATTTGTGACCTATTTTTTTACAATTTTTTTTCTATTTTTCTTTTAATTGATTGAGAATATATGCTACTAGGTAGTTAGGGGGTTATTTTAGAGAATTAGGGATAGATGGTAATTCCCTACATAGGAATTGAACTTTTAAAACTCAAAAAATAGTTTTAAGGGTCTTATCCCAAATGGGATATTAAAGGGTCTGATTTGGTGTGATCCAGAGGGACATGTGTACACATTAATTCCATGCACACCAATATGAGTTGATTGAGGATCCAATAACATGAAACTATTGTGAATCAGGGAAAATGGACAGGGTTCTTATTGTTACTATTTTTATTATATATTACCTTGATTGGGAAATAAATTTATTCATTCCAAATTATTTATATAATTTAATTATATAAATTGTTAATTTAATACATTCTTTGAATGATTTCCATCATTTGAAATGAAAACTGGGTTTCTCTTTAAATATTCAACCATACAACCATTCATTTTTTGATTATAATTGAATGAATGATTCCATTTATAATTTTGGGATCATATTATGAGAAAATTATTGATTCCAGACTAGGTTATTAGATAATATATATATATATATATAGTTTACTTCGATAATTTTATGATTTTCTTATTCTATGTCATTGTAATTAGAAGGTTCTTTTTAGAGGAGGTGGATGTTATTGAACAATTTTTAATAGAATGATGTTTCAATTGAAATATAGATTTTTCCTAATTATTTATTGTAGTACATTGATGATGTAGTATTTGGATGTTTATATACCTTTTTGGTTTTAGGTAAAATATAAATTTGGAGTTTTTGATAAACTTACATGTACTTATTTCATTGGTTATATTTGAGGAGAATTAATTCCCACGGTTATTTTATATTATACCAAGTTCCAGTCTCCAATAGGCTAGGATCAAGAATGACCATGGTTCCATACCTGTATCATCTTGTTTATCAGTGTACCAGAGTATGCCGGATGGTTCATTACAAAGAGTTATTATATGTTAAATTTGAACATATTTCCTTAAAGTTATAACTAGTTTGATATATTTTCAAAACATAAGAGGTATTTATGGGTGATTTCTTGGAAATATCTGATTTTAAAGAGCCATAAGTCACCATATGTGGTTTGGTAATGGTTTATTGAGGAATAATTCTAGTCCTTTCCTAGATTTTGATTTGTATGGGTTTCAATCTAAATGTTTTTATCTATTTGATATGACTAATTTTTTTCGAACCCATGTTTGAAAATTTATATAAGGTATCATATAATGTAATTAACATTGTGTTATGATGTCATATAGAATCAAGCTTCTTATAGGTCTTGTAAAAAGGATCTAAGAGAGATTCACAAATTTACCATATAAAAAATTCATTCCACTAACAAGAATCTAGTGAAAAATTTTGCATGTGATGTCTATGTTTGGAGATAGTTACCTTCACCCATTCTCATTAATTGTCCGTTTATGGAATATCCAAAGGATAAATTCCTTACTTGTGATTTGGAGTTCCTTCCTCAAAATCCCCCTGGTTTACAAGTCTATAATAATCCCTATGATTCTATATAATAGATTAAAATGATAGAGATTCAATTTTACTTTTTGGAAAATCCAAAAGAAATTAATGTACAATGTACTACCTTTAAGCTATATAGACTAAATAAGAGATGGAGGGACTTGATGGTGATAAAAAAATAAGAATTATTCTCATATTTCTAGTTCTATAATGTGATATAAATGGAATATTAATTATGTTGAGTATCGAAGTGAATCTTGATAGCCGGGTTCATCAAGACCTCCTGCAATGAATGGCCACGGCCCATTGACTTTCTCTAATGTGGTAAGATTGGAAATTTGAAATGAGTTTTCAATGAAACACCCAAATTATATTTTTCATGTAGACATTAGGGGAACTTATAAATATTTATTTATATATTATATACACTAGAAAATTGAATTAGTTCATCAACACAAAAAAGTACTTCAGTGAATCATATGATTCAATATCTAATGGTTTTAAGCCACATTCCTCTAAAAAGATACTTCCTTTGGGTGTGTAAGATTCTCTATTGAATTTGGACAATGATCCAATGATTCTGAGAGGTACTATCACCATATCTTCATGCTTAGTGACTACTTTATTTGATTATGGTGAATCCCACTTGGTCATTTGAAGTCGTATTTTTAATTGTCTAAATCTAACTATGATGAATTTATCTTATGTTATCAAATTTACTACTCCACTAAGAATGAGGAGTGATTAGTGTTTTAACTGCCTTATTTTTATTTACTCATTTATAGAAATTGAGAATACCAAGGATAATCTAAATAATTACATGAAACTTATTTATGCCATTTTTGGGGGGATTATATCTATACTAACGATGTTAAAATTGAATGTAATATATGATAGGTCACAATTTTTATTCTAGATGGGTCCTTCCATTTCATTCAATGAGAATGTGTCTGAATGTTATGTAGAGGTAGCCCTTAATATCCAGATTTATGGAATCAAATATTAGTGTTTGGATTTGATTTTGGAGCAGGAATCCTTGAGTGGTCATGTTGTCATCTAGTTTTCTTGATATTCATCATGATAAATTATAGGGCATTCCACTAGTGTGGGAGGTATATTTTTTCATGTATTCAGTTCATAGTACTCATCCAATATATATTCCTTATAACAACATGGAATGAGGTGAAATGATATAGTTGATGACTATGTGGGATGACCTCTTATAGAATGTATTTATATACCTGAGTGTGTCAACTTGGCCAATGCATGTTCTATTTTCTATGAAAGCTGATGGAACACTTCTCATATTTGTTGATTAACAGAAACTCAATAAAGTAATGGTTATGAACAAGTATCTGTTACAATAGATTGATGATCTATTTTACCTATTTAAAGGAGAGATGTTTTTATCATGCATTGGTCTTTGATCAGGTTATAAGTGATTTAGAATAAAATAATTTGACATTAAAAAAACCTCCTTAAGAAGTAGGTAGGTCCATTATGGGTACCTTATCATTCTAATGGGCATAAGCAATGATTCTAAATTCTTAATGGATTTCATGAACATGATTTTCGTGGATTATACTGATATTTTTGTGGTGGAATTTTGGATGAAATCATAGATTACTTTATGTACGATGAGTATCGTGTATGTTATCTGAGAGATGTTATGGATTTTTTGATAAATCACTATCATTATGAAAGGCTATTGGATTTTAATATATGTATTCAAGTATTGATTTTGTGGGGGTAAGAAGTCTTGGAACATGGTGTATCGTTTGAAAATGATAAGTTTAAAGCTGTTAGGACATTGGGAAACCACATTATTCTTTTAGGATTCAATATTTTTTGGTTTATCTATATATTATCACGAGTTTGTAATGGATTTATTGAATTTTTCTTCTCTGATGACCTATCTAACCAGAAATGAAGTTAGTTTTTCTTGGGATGATAATTTTAAATGTACTGTTAATGTTATGAAACTTATTTTTGACTTCAATTCCACTTTTGACGTATCCAGTGGTTGTCTTGGGATATGTGATCTACAATGATTAATCTGTTATAGCTTAATGATGTGAACTTATATATAGAAACCACATCGTTTCATATTAATCTAGTTATATTAGAACCCCTGAAAATAATTATCTAACCCATAACCTTTAACATGAAGAGATTATTGGTGAGACTATGATATTCCATCATTAACACTATGGATAAAGATAGACTATATTATCTAACCATAATATATTGAGTAATATTTTATCTCAATTTTTTTTATCTTTTCCAGATTCATAGGGGGAGTACATTAAATCTTTGGATTTTGAGATTTTCTATACTTCTGTGTAATATAATGACATCATAAATTCAACAAAATATAAACTTATAACACAGGTAAGGAATGATTCGTTAGAAGGTTGGATAATGATAGACCTTTTATAATAATTTTTTATTGTCGTTTAGGAAATATAATAAGTGTCTATCTTGGATAGCCGTCATTTAACCTCCACTAATATTGAGATAGTTCATCAAGAACAACTACATGATGATGAATTAATTTGTATTAAGACCTCTCATTATGGTGGGGAAACTATTTTTGAGTGGTCATTCTTCATGAAAGGTATCCTTTATTTCTGGATCTAATACATTATTACTTTTCCTACAAGGAAATAGGTGATTGGGGGTTTCCATATTAACCATTGGTAAGTACAACTGGGAAAAAAATACATTTTATAAAAATTGATGATGATTCCAATTAATGGGGCTTATATGTGACAATGCTGATTTTTTTCACAATATTATACCTTCCAATAGTTCATGGTTAAGAACTATAAATCATAAGATTTTCATCATCAACCCCCAATTTCCATCTTGTAAGTGGGAAGATATTTTTATGGACTTTGTGGTTTGTTTTCCACATACCCATTAAACATGTAATCCAGTTTAGGTTTTTATTTATGGAATATCCAAATTGGCTCAATATATACCCATTCAAGTTGTTAAAAATGTCGTGGAGATGGGAAATATCTTTATGAAGTTATTTTTCATTTTTACAAATTTCCCTCTTTTATAGTATATTATATGGATCCCCATTTAACATATCAGTTCTAGAGAGGACTTCAAGAGGAAATGGAATCATATATTCATAGGGGTATGGAAAACCATCCATTGAATGATGGCAATACAGATATACGGATATAGATTATTGAGGATATTAATTATTATAATGTCCTAGATTAAGGATGAGATTTTTTGGTCCATTTGAGAAATTTTCAATTTTCATTTAACAGTAGACACTAATTTGTGATTATTATAACTAAATATTTGAACATGAATAGCTACCCTTGTAAATCTCTATTGTGTTTTACATAGATCATTGAAGGTTCCATGGTTGGAAGAAGTAAGGATCACAAGATGAAATCAATGATTTAGTTGATTTTTCATAGGTTATTGATAGAACATATTCTGTATAAATCTTATACTCACCTTTAGTATTGATTTTTGGTATTTTCAGTTAGTTATTAGGGGTTTATTGATGTTTCACCTCATTTGGGTCAAAGACAACTTGGGAAGAAAGGGGAAAATTATCCTCATTTTTGAACCATTTCTTATGTTGTATAGAATGTGGTAAAACTTTATTTCCCTTATGAAATTACTCTAGAGAATATTTCAAAACATAACATGTTACATGTGTCAGAGCTATGGAATTATCTTTTGTGTCCATCTAATGTTTTGAGATTGAGGGATCGTGATGTGTTGCCTAATTCATTTGTGAATAAGAAACTAATAAATATTTGTTGAATATGACACCAAGGCACTTCATGGGAGGATGATACCATTGGAATGTGTTCTATGGAAGCATGGTTATGATTCTCATGAGACATGGGAGATTGAGGAATTAATTTGAGAGAAACAGACTCACGTTTTCAATATGGAAGGTTCATGAAATTATTATTAAGTATATAATGAGTTTATGGTTGGGAGGTTATAACAGAACATTACAATTATATTATCTATGCTTTAATATTTCTTTTAATTTTATTTTTTACTATTTTATTAATGAAATTATGGAATTAAAGGATACTTATAATGGTGATGTTATGCATTTTTTTTGAATATTCATCATAAAAACCTTTGGTTTTTTTGTCCACTAGGGACTTACATGACATGTAGTGAGAGTACAAAACATTTAATGATTTACAGTAAGATTCCATTAATTATTTATAGAGTGTGAGGGTTATATGTTTTTAAAATCATACATGCAGTGTAAATTTTTCAAATTGGAATTTTAATTAAATGTGTTGTTTTTTTTCAATGTGGGACTCAATAAATCCATAACATGTAATGGGGTTTAACATAATTTAACTATTTGGTTAATAATTTTTATTTATAATTATTATCTTGTTGCTCATTCTTACAATTTTTTTAACTCTCTTGGATCCATCCCATGAATATTATGTATCCTTCAAACCTTTCTAGATCATTTCATTAGGAGATTAATAATTATTGAATTTTTGAATCATCTCTCTGGTTAAGATTAATTGTTGTATCTTTCATGTTTATATATTCTCTTATTTGAGTTGGATAGGTCTTCTTAGGATTGAAGGATATAAACATCAAATTGACGAATCATGATTCTAGGATGATTAACAATTCTTTTTAAACATTGTTTTACATTAGAAGGTCTTATTGCTGGAATTTTGAATATTTTTGAATCTTGTGTGATTTTCTTGGAGACTATGAAATTGAGTATAACAATAATTTTTTGGGTGTAAACTTTATTTAAATTTATTTATAAATAATAATTCTAGGAAAATTAGAACTTGGATTTGATTTGGCATTTAATATTGGTAAAACCCCACATTTCCAATAGAATTGGATTTTGGGGTGTATTCTGAAATTAATAGAATGTTTGAATTAATTTGATAAATTATTTGAGAATTGGTTTGCTAAAAATTGGATAAATTTATATTATAAAAAACTAAATTTATTTTGAATTAAAAATATAATAGGTGATAAAAATCATATTTTTTGGGTTTGGACATCAAGTCGAAATATGAAAAAGAAAATATGGGGAAATGTGAATTTGTTTAAAAGGAATTTTTTTTATATTTTTCTATTGATAGATTGATTACATTAAAGATTGGTTAGTTTGTGTTTTATCTAGGAAAAATCATACAGGATGGAAATTCCCTTGAAACATGTAGATGATATATTACTCTCAAAACCTATTTGGACATATATTACAATAGTGGGATATTTAGGGGTTTTATATGGCATGCTCCTAAAGGATGGGTGTACATATACCATTTGGGGTCACTAATATGAGATGTGTGAGGATCCCATAACAAGGAACTATCATTCCTTCTGGTAGATTTCCATGTTTCATATTATTATTGATTTTATTATATATACATTAGAATTTGAAACTTCTTTACTGATAGATAATTATTTTTTAAAAAAATTTATGTAATGTGTTAATTTAATACATTTTTGAAATTTTTTAAATCATTTCAAAAGAAAATAAATATTTTCTATAAATATGACATAATAACTCTATATGAGTATTTATTATAATTTATATAAATATTTCATTTATTATTATTGAATCTTATTATTGAAAACATGATGATACCCTACTAGGTTTTTTAGAAAAAACCCTACCTTTTCCATCATGAATTTGTAGATTTTATCCATCTAAGTTTGAGTAATGGGAAGGATCCTATTGAAGTAGCTGGATAATCATAATCCATTATATATTTAAGTGATGTTTTTTTAGGGTTTTTAGTTTTTCTTGATAGAATTTTTAGGACATTGATGATGTACTTTTTTACATAGATTATAGGTTTCTATCACTATCTCCCACTGTAATTTTTTTAAAATATTATTATATATATATATATATATTCGTAACTATATATGATGATAATTCAAACCACTTATATATTATATAATTTTAGGTGCTCTTCACCTACCAGTGGGTTTCAAAAATTCTCATTAGGCAATTTTGGATCAGATCAGTTATACGGGTATAACGGAGTTAAAAAAACAACTCATTATTTTAGATTAATACATGTCTTATTAAATAATACTATACATAATAAAAATTTTATTATAAATAGGTATAATATATTTGGTAATTAGGTACATTTATAAAAACATAAAACACAGAATATAACATATTTATTTAAATATTTTTAACATGATCAATCCGGTCTTTAAAAAATAAGACTACATCGGATAACATACAGATAATCCTAAGAAAGGGGTTACCAATAAATACCAATATGGTGATAAAAATCTAATAACACGAGGATGATATTAAATTTTATGCATTGGGTATAGAAATGGGGAACCAAAAGAGTAGTAATCATGAATGTGAACAAAGAGACATGATATAGAATGATAATCATAAAGTCAATATGGAAAATGTGGAAACAACATAAAACACTGAAATGAATATTGTGTAACATATAGATTCATAAATGTGAACACCCTTAATTGAAGTGGTATTCACTATAGATTTATTTTCCCATGGAAAATAATGGTCAAATTTCAACAACATAATGGCACGACATATGATTAATAAATATGGGTTGGTGTGATAGAAAGTGGTATATCATCACATATAAATAAAATGTAATTTAATAGGAAAATTGAATAGTAAATCTTAACATTATAAAATTTTAAATAAAATGCATTAGGTAATAAAGAAAAATGATTTTAGAAAAATATAAAACTATAATTTGGCACAACAATGGTTGTATATGATGGATCATGGGATGATTAATAAGATTAAAAGATGATATATAAATTTAAAAACAACGGCTAGTATGGGGAATATGGAACAAAAAATTACAATACATAAAAATGGAAATTAAGAGGAATAACGTAATGGATATTCTTGAATAAAAATGATAACCGAGAAATCACTTATGAAATTTCATCATAGTAATAGATTAAGTAAGGGTAAATATAAGAGTCTATAAATTTTATGTAATTCTAATAAAATGAATTAAAATGTAATGGAATGATAAAAAGGAATAAAAAATTAAAAAATCGATGTTATAATGACTAATTTCAAAAGATGGTTCTTGAATTGAATGAAAGATAGGGAGTTGGGGATTCATTACTTGACTGTGAGACTCCAAATGCTTTGGAGAGGATTCTCCAGAGCATGGGGACACCATTAAAAGACTCGATTGAGTGTAGGGATGATTATGGATTATCTAAAAATATCTTGAATGATGATAAATTGGATTTTGGGTGGGTTATATAGGAAAAGAGGGGGGGGTTATTATTTTCTTGGACTATATATGATAAAATATCTTAAACCACAAATTATCTTATTGTTTTCCCATGGTTTCTGAAAATTGGGAGTGGATTACATTATATTATAACTCATGCACCAATGAAAATAAAAAAAATGTCATTTCTTATGTGGAGGTGAGTAATACTCCAAATGAAATGATTTTAAAACCAAAATATATATTATAGGTTTTGGAGGATTCATAAAATATTTAAAAAATCAATAAAATAAATATAAAATCATATTATATTAAATTGAGAACATTTATATGATATTGGATCCCCTTAAGATTAATTATTGAATCACTTTTGTGTAATTATGACATCATAAAACAAAATGTATAATGACATAAAATTTAGTTTTTACCTAAAAATTCAACTATATTAGAAAATTATTAAAAATTTACCAATGGATAATTTCGATATTCGGATAACAAAAACTATATTAATTTTATCTAAATAAATTACCACATATATTTAAATTCACATTTAAAATAAAATCAATTTTTATTAAGAAATGTTATGTTTTTTGGGAATAGATGTTTTTGAACAAATATAAAAATATCATTTTACATCATAAAAATTATAATACAATTTGTAATTAATAGGAATTATTTAAAAATAATAATTTATAAATTGTAAATTTATTTCAATAATATATTAATTAATTAAAATAAATGACTTAATTGAAATTTAATATTATTTAAAAATACAATATTTTAATTATTGTAAAAAATATAATTTTTATCAGGCTAATATCTTAATTTTTTATAATAGAAAATATTTTAGAATAAATATTATCATAAATAATTGGAAATAAAATATAAATAATAATTTTCTTGTTTTTAAAATTTTTCTAATCATTGATAAATTATTTGTATCCTTAAAAATCCTTTTTCCCTTTTCTTATGATAACTAATTTTTGATTCATTTAATATTCATATTATACAAAATATAGTAAACTTATTTTACTTATATTAATTATAATTATTAAAATAATTGAATAAAACTTATAAAAATAAATTTGTAGACGTGATGAATTTAATTTATCATAATAATTAAAAGAATGAAGAGAATCTTTTTTTCGAAAAATACATTTTCAATGAAAAATGATTTCACATTAACTCTTTAACCATTAATATTGATTATATTAATTTAATTCACAATATATAGAATACATTTAAATTAGATCATTTATCATTAAGAGATATTTTGAATAATAAATTGAGATAAATTATGAATATTAAAACAAATTTCAGAAAAAATGTGTTTTCATTCCTAGAAATAAATATTTATTCAAAAATAGTATAATAATAAATTAAATAGAATTAATTTAATATAATTTTACAAAATTTAATATCTTCGAACATCAAATAAAATTAAAAGATTAATTTTTCATAAAAATTATTTAATCTATCATATACATTGAAATGTTTACATAAAATCATTATTTTTCAACATTTAGTAAAAATTTAATATTTTCTGACAAATAACTCATTTTTAACCTATTTAATTTTTGATATGATGATATAAAAATCATGTTTGTTTTATAATGTAAATTTAAAATATTTTATGAAAATTTTAATAATAAATTTATCATGAAAATAAATAAAAATTATTTTTGAAGAAAACAAACAAAAAGGAATTACCAAAAATTATTTTATTATTTTCATATAATTTATCAATATATATAAGACATATATATTTAATAAATTTTTTTATAATTCCAATATGTATAAATTTAATATAAATGATAAAAATATCATATTTAAATAATCATTTTTGTTTAGGGTTAGTATTGCGCATCATATACCCTATCGAACTTATTTTTCTCTTATAAAAACCAGGGGTGTTACATTATTCCCCCCTTTAATAAATCTTGTTCTTGCAATTTAAACAAAATCATGAAAATAAATTTTTTCTCACTTCAGAATATATTTATTAAATACCCACATCATAATAAGAGTTAATGAAAATCCTCTTATAATGAATGAATGAGAAGATTAAAGGTAATCACATAACTAGGTTTCCCAGTCTGAGAACATTGGTGGGGATTTAAAATATATTCACGGAAGAGAAAAGTAAAACCAAAGAACTAATATAATTTGATAGAGTAATGTTTCAAGGTAAATTCATGGGATACCAAACCATTATTCAATGTATGGAGAAGTGACCAGCAATTCATAAAAATTGATCATAATATAACATTATTTTCCTAACATTATCTTCCTAGAGTTATGGAATTTATTTACCATCTATACTATGGTCATGATGAAATATTCATTCTCAATAAGAATAATTTCCTCCATTAATTAATTACTACTATAATCACATTTTTTTGAAATCATGCATACAGTTATCATATAAATCCCACAAACTAGTATCTAATTAAGATTAAAGTGATAACTTATAAATGATGTATATTACATAACTTATAATTTTAAGGCTTCAATATATGTTATCCATTATCAATTTCTTGACATAAAATCTTATGGTAATTTGAACTCCCCTAATGATTGTTCATACTGTGAATATAATTATACCAAATAATATATCTAGAGTGGGTGAAACTAGGTGTGCTGCAAGGCCCATTCTCAGGTACTAATTTATCCAATTATAGGCCCAAAACACCTTGAGGGAGTTGTTAATCCCTGTAAAATCAATTCTTGACCATTTTCTAATATAGTATCCAAATGGTGATGTATTTTATTGATAAACCACATACTCAATAAAAAATAAAATTTTGGTATGTTTTCTTATACATAGTATTATACGTAAGGCTTTCATATAAGTTCATTATTCAGAATCCAAAATATAATTAAAAAATCTCTAATACCAAATGTAACAACAATGATTTTTATCTCACAATAATATTTGTTTTATTTCATAATAATAAATTTAATACTACATGTATCATCAATAAGACTGCTGTCTTTTGGAATATGATATATTACATAACAACATAAAATAGGGAATATAACAGCATTATTGGAAACTTATTTAAAATTATAAAAAATAAGCCTTAAATCGTAAATCTACACAAGATAACATGCAAACATAACTATGAATGGGGTTATATATAAATACATATAATGGAATAAACCAGGTATAACATGAAGAAGATAATAAATGCTACAGAGATGGAACAATAATGTGGGTTAAACAGAGTATAAATCTACATCATGAACAAGGAGACATGATATAACATGATAATCATAATGGAACCATGGGAAACATTGCAACAAATTCAAGCACTAAACCATAAACATATATCAATGATAAACCTTCCAAGACATCATTACGGGAAATTTACAATACAAGAATCTAGTTCCCTCCATGACCCAACATGGTGTATACTGATTCTAAACATTACCCGGTGCAGTGGAGTGCTACCTTGGAACACCCATCATGTACATTTCATTCACATGCATAAGTGTTCGACAGAGATCATACAATGTTGATTGATTTATCATAATAATTAATTCCATGATTAATAATTATGGAATATATATATTTATGTCCCCAATAAAAAATTATGGTTGTTTAAATGTGAACACCTTTGATTGGAAATCAGTATAATATTCACTACATAATTGATTTAGCAGGGAAAATCACGGTGACATTTCAGAAGTAGAAACATGTCACTTAAAGGTTCATAAAAATTGGTTGATGGGAGAGGAACATGCCTCACATAACATTTATACCAAATATAAAATATTTGGACCATGGAAAATCATATCCCAATATTAGAAATTTGTAAATAGAATGTATAATTAAATGAGGAATCTTGATTTGAGAAAATAATCATTAATACATTTAAGAATTCTGATGGGTCTATATGAAGAAACATGGATGGATTAATGAGAGGTAAAGGTGTTATGATAATACCTACATTTAAGGAAATATATGGGGAATATAGAGGAATATATTATAACATACATAAATTGAATTTAATAGAAATAAAATAAAACAAGCTCTAGAAAGGTAATGAGTATAGGGTAATCCATTACTATATTTCGTCATAATAATGAAAAAGTTATGGGTCAAAATGAGAGAGTTTAAATGGTATCTCTTTCAAATTAAACTAATTTTGAATAAATTGAATGATAATTAAGTAAAGAAAATATAATGAATTTTGATAATAATGACTAATTTCAAAGATGTTTCATGAATTGAATGAAATAGAGGAAGGTGAGGATCCCTTAATTTATTATATGACAAAAAAATGATTGGTAGGGACTTATTTAGATAAAAAAAGGAGCCTTTATGGACTCTGGAGAGTTTACATAAGAGTATCGATATACTATACTGAGTTTGGGAGAAGATAACATAGAGAATGGCATGGTTTATATCTGAAATTGGAGGATATGTTTTCTAGTATAGTTTTCAGCTATGCATAATAAAATATCAAAATCCCCATGTGATCCCTTGATATTTTCCATGGAATCATCCAAATAGGAAAATTTTAAGTTTTTTAATGGAAAGGGTATAACATAATAATATAATTCTCTTTCTTTTGTGTAAGTGAGTCATATTCCTAAATTAATGATTTCAAATCCATAAAATATAGTATAGGCATTGGAGGAATCAAAATGTATTTTAAAATTATGAAATTAAATATAATATAATATTATTATAAATGTAAATCTTTTATTTGGTCTTGGATCCCATTTATAGTAATTATTACATACTTTTGGGTCATTATGATT
Organism: Viscum album; assembly: GCA_963277665.1. Lineage (NCBI taxonomy): Eukaryota > Viridiplantae > Streptophyta > Magnoliopsida > Santalales > Viscaceae > Viscum > Viscum album. The sequence goes on from OY728141.1 coordinate 1,305,378,709, forward strand.
TCATAAAGCACAGTGTATATTTAAATGATATTTAATTTTTACATAAAAATTTGAATCTCTATAAAAATTATGAAAAATTCAGTAATGGATATTTTAAATTCACAAATTCAAAAATTAATATTCTTCTTACATAATTTATTGTATAACTATGTAAATCTTATCTTTTTTAAATTAAATTGACATTTTTTAAGAATAGGTGGGTTTTTTTGACAATAATAGTTTTGAATCCCCTACAAAAAAAATCTAACATTATAAAAATTATATGATCATTTATATTTAATAATAATTATTCAAAGAAAAATAAATTATTTAAAAAAATATTTTAATTAATCAAATTAATCTTCTCAATTGAAATTTAATATTAATTAACAATATAATTTCTTTTTCATTCTAAAAATTTATAATCTGTATCCATGTAATTAAGTAATTTTTTATAATGTAAAAAAAATAATGAATAAAAATGATCATTATATTAATGAAAATGAAATATAAATATTCATTCTATTTGGTTTATTATGTTTCTAATATATTTTAAATTATTTTTACCCTTAACTAACCTATTTTTCTTTTACCATGGTAATTTGTATTTACTGTATTTACAATTCATATTATAAAAAATTATGTTGAACTTTGTAACTAATATTAATTATGTCGATTAAAAAAATAAATCATTTTCATCCAAATAAATATTTAGAGTTAGTATATTTTATTTAAATTTAATCCCCACATGCACCATGAAAATCCATTCAATGAAAAATGAATTTTTTATGGAAAAGATGATTTCACATTAACTCTATACCTATTAATTTTCATAGTATTAATTTCAATTAATTGTATATATATATATAATAAATAAATTTAAATTATACAATTTTTTATTATGGGTATTTTAGATAAATAATTTTGTGATACATTAATCATTTTTAAATAGTTTTCATAAAATTATGTTTCTAATCCATGAAATAAACTTGTATTTAATCTAGAATAAAGATGATTCAAATCAAATTAATTCCATTTAATATAAATAAAGAATAAATATTTTACCATTAAATAATAATAAATCAATCAATCTAAATTTAAATAAATTATCTTATCAAAATAAATGAAAATTTTACAAAAAAACGTGATTTGACACTATTCAATAAAAACATATTTTCTGAAAAATCCTAGAATTTCACCATACGTTAAACATGACACGATGAAATAAAAAATAGAATTTGTTTTATTAAATAGATTATTAAATTTAATAGAAAAAATTATAAAATATTTCTCATAGAAAGAAATAACAATCATTTTTGAAGAAAACAAACAAAAAGACATTATAAAAAATTGATTGATTATATTGTAAATTTTGGAAATATATTTTTTAAATATAAATATTTCATAAATTAAATAATCCAACAAATATCTATAAATATAATATAATTGTTAAAACATTCATATATAAATAACCATTATTGTCTGGGTTTTGTATTCCACGTCACAAAAGCTATCGAACATAATATTCTCTAATAAAAACTTAATGCATGACATAATATATCTAGGGCGATTCATGATATATATATATATATATATATATATATATATATATCATCCATGTGATAGGGTGATAAAAAATGAATCACATTTTTTTTGGATGTTGTAATTCCCACATATGCATGAATTATAATAGCAATTTTTGTTAATGGATAGATAAGAAGGTATATGTATAAGGACTCGACCTTAAACATTACATTATATTGAATTAAATGAATGATTCATATTGATGATATTTTCAGGTTTCGAGTTTTAGAATGTTAGGACATAACTACTACATCTCAAAAGATTACAAAGTAGGCACATCAACACTGTTTCCATTTTTGTCATAAAATAAACACTCTTTAAAAATAGAGACATGTCTAGTTCTATGTTGTAGACATCGTGACATTTCCTTGATCCCATCCTTGACATTATTCATCTTTATACCCTGTAAAAACATTTGAAAACATGGGATGATAATAGAAATCTCAGAAAGGGTTATAAAACAAAGAAAGAAAATATTTGATCATAAATACATACAAAACATGAACACTTTTACCTACCTCATGAAACCATTAGATTTTATGAATAACATATAGAAATCAGAAGTCATAAAGGTAACTTGTGGCATCCATAACATACTTATATTGTTTCTATCACAACTACATAATAGTTACTTTGGAATACCCATCACAGTATATTCCCTAAATCTCTTTGGAGAAACATTCACATTTACCTCCATCACATTACCCAATTCATTGGAGAGCTATTTCGGGCTCACCCACCCTAGGTTTATCATGGAACCACCCGTATTCATAAATAATGCCCAAGAATCATAACATTATCATAACACATAAAATAGGCATAAAGGAAGATAACATTCTCACATTGGAAAAAAAATATCATTTCAAGATATTGAAATAATAAATCCATTATCATAATCATTTTCAATACCAAAATAAGTAAAAATTGTATATGGTATTTATTTTTTCCTTTTAAAAACATTACGGCTTGTTAAGAAATCCAAAGATCAAATAATACTCGCAACGGCGGAAAGGTCATTGTAACCACTTATGTAAAAAACATTCATTTTTGTCATGATGTAAAATGATTCATATAAAAATATTCCCTTTGAATGGGATGAAAATTCAAAGGGGTTTATACATCGTATAAAATAAAGTCGTGTATAAAACTAAATATTCCTCAATGAAAGGATATTGAGATGATGTCCCTTAAAAATATCATTTTGTAAATAAAATATATCTCTTATGTGTATTCACTATAATATCACATAAAGAAAATATAAATGCATGATAAGATATAAAAATTAATTTCTCACATAATCAATGAACGACATAAATAAGAAAGATAAGTTTAACCCAAATAATGGTAATTGGGTTAAGAAGTTCTCTTACCTCGTTTCCGACTAGACTCAATCATTCTTTAATATCATGAATAATAAACTAAAGATAATTTCTACTTTAATAAGAACCTTTTTCATGTTTTCTATTCTTTTTCTATCACTTCTTACCACGTTATAAACATTATGTAATCATTTATGTTATTAATGTTCTTTTTGTTGATATTTTGTAATTGAGCCATAAATGAACACCTTATATTTACAAGTTGTACATGTGGTCAATAGTCCATTATATCCATAATGATATTCATTATATATAGAATGATATTAATTATTTAGAAATCATATATATCTTATATATCTAGAATATACATGTATTTATAATAGTACATAAAATTTCGGGGTAAGAAATAAAATGCACCGTTAATGGAGATGTTAAGCCGTTCGTAATCATGAACGCAACATTAATTTCCATTTCTTATTTTAATGGATTTTAAAACATAATGATTCATTGGTATATTAAATTTCATGTATAATATCATACGTAAAATCATTAACATTATCCTTTATACATCCCACGTATGGCATGAATGAGTCATATCACTTTGAGAGGGCAGTAGTCTGCACTTCCTCAAATGAAATTATCACGTTAACCCATAATGGAAACCATAATGGTATGATATAAAAGAAAAATACTTAATAATAAGGAAAAAATAAACATAATTTATATCATATATAAATATAGTGTAATCTTAATTTCCACCATGATTGGTGGTAGCAGATAATCAAACAATCATCGTCTCGTGAGGGGTTAGTTTTCCATCCACAGAAACAGTATGTTTCTTCAGCCATTAGATGGAGGTTTGTGTAATTTTAGTTAGAATAATTATGATAACAACATACTAGTATATTTAGGACCTTGGTTTTGTTATAAAATATTGTAATAAAAGGATTTCAGTGGTTGGAGAAGTAAAATAAAAGAAAACAATTTAGAGAAACTGTCACCTTTAATTTGGGTAACTCTCTTTGGTTTGAACCAAAAGGACTTCTTGAAGTGCCTTCTACATAAGGTAAGGATTCTAGGAGGAAGGGAGGGAAGTAGGGAGATTACTTTGTTAGATTTTGGGCAATCCAACAAGATTCAGAGGTATGGGTAATTGGTCAGAAGTAAGATCTTTTTATAAGGGGGATGAGCTCTTTAAGAAAGTGTGATAATATTATTTAATTATAAAATGATATTAAGTTTATAAAAGTCCAAAAATCATTATAGTCGAAGATTAGATTACTCATGTTATAAATAAAATCTGCCAATAAGTAGGGGACATGTTTTTGTTGTTATTTTAATATTTATAATCTTATTTAATTAAATGATTTATTAATGAGGTAAACACTACATCATTATTTTGTCGTAAATAATTTCATTTATCCAATGTCTAAAAATTATTAAAAAAATAACTTTTTAAAAAAACATTTTATATTACCAATGAATAATTATAGTAAAAAATAAAGCTTATATAACACCATGTAAAAATTAATTTAGAATGAGATATTTGTTTTTGTCATTTTTGTCTTTACATTAAATTAATTAATCTTAAATGTCATTATCATTAATAAGTGGCTCCATGGGGTCCCAAAATCGACCTATAGTTTTCCAGGGGGCCATTACTCATCCATTAATCTTAGGAGAAGTGTTAAGGTAATTTTTAATTATTATAATATTCCTTTTACCTTGAATTACATTATTTACCTTCAACCGCGGTAAATAAAAGTAAAAAGTCACTTTTCACTAAAAATTATTTTTATCTTATTGAACCAATCATTACATACTAATTAGAACCATGTATTTCAGAATTAAATTAAAGTCATATAATTGATAAAATTTCATTTAAATGAAAAAGTCAGTTTTTTAACCACTACTAAGTGGTTTCACTATTCATCAAAAATTTATGTTTTTTAGAAAAATAAAAAATATTATATCTATGATATATTTGATATTATGAATTAAAGAAATATTTATATTTTACCATATTCAAAACAAATAAGTTCCATTAATTAATTTAAAATTAATTCCCGTTGTTAAAACATATAGTGTTTTTTTAGAAACAATAATTATCAAATGATTAACACTTATTTATGTCCAAATTCAATGTGAAATTAATTAAAATGACCAACATTGGATGAAATGGTAAAAATAGATTCTAATTCCACTTTAAAATAAATTAATAATATAATCTATCAATATAAATAATCTAGATTAAAACACAGTATTGAATTAAAATACAATATTTTTCACTATTCATTAAAAAATGAACTTTATCGGAAATATACACAAAATTTACAAAAAGTACATTTTGATGTCCCCATTCTAAGGAAAGATTTTATTTGGTCAAATATAATGTATTAATGTCACCAAAACTATATTTAAATAGGGTTCTCCATTAAAAGGTGGTAAATTAACCTTTTAATGTAAATAATGCTTAAAATTTGATGTATTCACATTTTAAGCCTCTAACATTTATTGGATAAAAGTCAATGCATTTAACAAACATGTATAATAATATTGTAGTTTGTTTTGTTCATTCCCTCCAATACAACAGCTAAGAGTTAACTTCTATTTAAAATAATAATATTATATTATTAGTTTGCAACGTAAAATTTCAAAGAAACTCGTTGTTGCGTATCAGGTACGCTATCGAACATAGAAACTCTTTTAAAGTAAATTTAATATTTAATTAACAAATATTAATAAGTATAAAATTATTTTATTCTTCCTTTACCTGGGATGTTACATCCTTCCCCCCTTTTGGAAATTTCATCCTCACAGTTTTTATTCACAAATTAAAATAAGTGGGGGGATTTTATCCCTCATAGAATTTTCAGATTCCCAATTTTCCTCTTCAACCATATGGGTTTTCCACAAAACCATTACCTAGTGAATTACCTTATTCCATAATACTTTCTCTCTTTAGTCATGAATCTGAATTGGTTTATCTTCATAAGAGAGATTCTCTTCCAACTGAACTACCTCTAGACTGGAAACATGAGATGGATGTGGCATATACTTTCTCAACATTGAAACATTAAAAACATTTTCTACCTGGGATAAACATTGAGGTAAAGCCACTCCATACGCAATTGATCCAACTTTATCTAGGATTTCATAAGGTTTAATAAATCCTGGACTTAACTTCCCCTACTTACCAAAACACATCACACTTTTCCTCGGAGAAACTTTGTGAAAGACATGATCACCTACCTAAAAGGAAATGTCCTTCCTCCGATTATCTGCATAACTTTTATGTCTGCTCGGAGCTATTCACATGTGCTTCTAAATCAACTGAACTTTCTCCGCCATCTCTTCTACCAATTATGGTCCCATCTACTTCCTTTCACCTACTTCATCCCAAAATCTAGAGTTCAACATTTCTTTCCATATAATGCCTTAAATGGAGCCATCTGTATACTGGAATGAAAACTATTATTATATATAAATTCATCCAAAAAAATTTGTTGGTCCCAACTTCACTAGTAATCCAGTAAACAAGCACTTTGCTTATCCTCCATGGTTTGGATTGTTCGTTCTTACTACCCATCTGATTAAGGATGAATAGATGTACTCAAATTTAATTCAGTACCCAACGACTTCTGAAGTCCTTTCCAAAAGTTAGAAGTAAACCTGGGATCACGATCAGATAAAATAGAGAGGGGAACTCAATGAAACATGACTATATCTTTAATATACAGCCGAGCAAGTTGATCTAGAGACAAAGTATCTCAAATAAGAAGGGAATGAGAAAATTTAGTCAATCGATCAACTATAACCCAGATTGTATTATTACCTCGATATGTCTTCGGTAATCCCACAACAATGTCCGTGGATATATTTTTCCATTTCCACTATGGAACTTGTAAACACTAAAGAATCCCTTTCAGTAACTGCGGCTCTACTTCATCTTACTGACAAGTCAAACACTTCATAGTAAAATCGGAAATATATCTTTTCATTCCATCCCTCCAGTAATACTCCCGATGATCTCTGTAAATCTTAGTACTTCCAAGATGAACTGAAAACAGGGGACTATGAGCTTCACATAACTACTCATTCTCCAACTATGGATCACAAGGCACACATAATATCTTTCTAAATATCAAAACAGAATCATTATCAATGTTAAATTCATGAAACATAACCTTCTGAACCAACTCTTCCTTTTTCTGTAACTCACTCTCTTCTTTCTATGCTTTCGTTATTCTATATGATAGAGATGATTTCACTGACACCTAAAACAAAACAGATAAATTTCTTTCACCAAAAACTTCTATGCAAAAGTTTATCAAATCAAAAACCAAAGGACCTTGTTCCAAACGTAACATGGTGAATGAAGCATTAAATTTTTGACTCAAAGCATTAGCCACTTAATTTTCATTTTGCGGATGGTAATGGATCGTGCAATCATAATACTAGATTAATTCCAGCCATCTCCTCTGTCTCAGCTTCAATTCCTTTTGAGTGAATATATACATTAATATTTTGTGATGAGTATATATTTCCAATTTTACTCCATGCAAATGATGCCACCAAATTTTTAAAGCAAACAAGAAATAGAAGCTAATTCCAAATAATGTGTAGGGTAGCTTAACTCATGTTGTTTTAACTGATGTGAAGCATGAGAAATTACCTGATAATTCCGAATTAGGACACAACCAAGTCCTTTCAAGGAAGCATCAATATAGATAACAAACTCACTATTTCTGGATGGAAATTCCAAAACTGGATCATTCACCAATCTTCTTATCAATTCCAAAAAATAGTCATCACATTATTTTGTCCAGATGAACTTAACAACCTTTCGAGTTAACATAGCCTATGGAATAGATAACCACACAAAATTTTCAACAAACCTGATGTAATAACCTTCCAACCCTAGAAAACTATGTATCTTAGTTATAATTGTGGGTCTTGGACATTCTTCAACAACATTTGTTTTAGAAGGATCATCTGTTATGCCATTTTTAGAAATAATGTGACCAAGGAATGAAATGTGTTTCAACCAAAACTCACACTTTTTTAATTTTTCATACAGTCTATTTTCTTTTAAGGTTCGCAAGATAACCCTTAAATGACTTTAATGTTCCTCTTTACTTTTGGAATAAACAAAAATATCATCAATGAACACAACCAAAAAATTATACATGAAATCTCAGAAAATTATATTCATAAGATCCATGAATTTAGTAGAAGCATTGGTTAAACAAAAAGTCATAACTACAAATTCATAATGGCAATATCTAGTATGAAATGAGTTTTTCAGAATGTCTTCTTTCTTTACTTTCAACTGATGGTACCCCGACCTCAAGTCAATATTCGAAAAATATTGAGCTCCCTGGAGTTGATCCAAAAAATCATTGGTATGAGGTAATAGATACTTGTTCTTAACAGTGATGTTATTCAATGCTCTATAATCAATGAAAAGTCTCATTGATCCATCATTATTTTTAAAAAACAAGACAGGAGCACCCCATGGTGATGTTCTTGTTCGAATGAAACCTTTATCTAATAACTCCAGCAATTTCATGTGTAACTCTAAAAGTTTAATTTGAGCCATTCAATAAGGGGGTTTTGAAAATGGATTAGCATTAGAAACTAATTCAACAATAAATTCAACTTCCCAATCAGGTATAATACCAGGAAAATCAGAAAGAAAAACATCATGTTACTCATTTACCACAAACACGTCATTAATCTGAATAGTTCCTTTGTTTTAAAAAATATGTGCAAGGTAACATTCATTTCCATCTTTAACTATGTTCTCATCTTCTTGATAGGTTATCCAAATCAAGAGGTAATTCTTGTACACAAAATGAAAATAATTTTGATAAGAAACCTATTTAGCTCTGTAGTCAATATTAGCAAGATAAACAAAAATCCAATCCATACCCAAAATAACATCAAACTTAACAAAAGGCAAAACAATAAGGTTTGCAGGTAGATTATTTCCACACACAAGGACAACATTTTTCTTATGTTTTCTTTTGGCCTCAAAATTTCCTCTAGGTGTCTTTATTGTAAGTTCATTAATCAAATCCCGAGATGGAATTACCAATTTACTAGAATACTTATCAGAAATGAATGAGATTGTAGACCCTGAAACAAAAAACAAATTGGCATAATCTGAACAAACAAATAGTGTACCTGATACAACATCATTTGATGGATCAACAACTGTTGAAGTAGTTGAAAAGGATTTCACCACCCCTTTATTCTTGCAGCATTGCTGCTTTCCTTCAGTTGAGTTCTTTGTTATACACTCAATTTCATAAAGACCCATTTCATTGCACTTAAAAAATTTTACTGACTGTAAATCAGATTTTTCCTTTCCATTACCCTGATGTTTTTAGTGCAATTTCGAGCCTTATATCTCATTTTACCACATCAGTAGCACTTACTAGAATTCAAATGACATTCGCCAGCATGCTTTTAAGAACATTTTTCTTCAACTGTAAACTTCAGTTTCTTACCATCAGTCTTTTTTGAAGAGTTATTCCCTTTCACTTGCCACCTCAACCTCTTATTATGTTATTAATCAATGAAGACTGATCATTAGAAAACTCAATTTCCACCTTCTTCGAACAAAAAATGTGTTTTTCATAGCTTTTGAACTCACAAGAAGCAAAATCCCTTCGATACTTTGGCTTTAATCCTGAGTAATAATAGTCGATTTTATAGTCAAGATCTTGTATGAAATTTGGGGCGTACCTTTCCAGTCAAGTGAACATTTCTTCATAAGCAGCCACTGACTTATCCTCCATCCTCAATTCCAGGAATTATTTTTCCATTCTAATACAAACCACCTTAGGAAAATTTTTATCAATAAACATACCTTTTAATTCTTCAGAATCAAGAGCATCAATCTCCACACCATTGTAGATATGATTCACCATCTACCACCACTGATCAACATCACCTTCAAAATGGTAAATAGTGAGACTAACCTTTTGATGTTCTGAACACCTCATGAAATCAAAAATCTTCTCTAGTAATTTAATCCACCATTCATCTAGAAGAGGATATGATGATCCTTTAAATGATGGGGTATTTTGCTTCATGAAATGATCCACTACTAGCCTGTTCCTATGTAGTTGATCTGGCTGATCTCGTGCATGGATACCACCACCATTTATAGCCTGAGTCAATTGTGCCATCACTACAACAAAATTTTCAGTTCTGATTTCAACCATTAGATTTTTCGGATTTGGAAGGCCGTCTTCATCGGATTTCATCCCTACATAGCTTCCATATTTCCTCTATGGAAAACCATTATGAACACAAAAATATCTTAGGCGAAGAAACATGGTAATCTATAAATGTGATATGATTTCAATATTAACATAAATTACTTTATGGATTTTAATTTAACAATACCCTAACTCCTAGAGTAATCTAAACTGACCACTAAAACCATCTATAAGGACTCATCCTTAAACATTACATAAAATTGAATAAAATTAATAATTCCCATTGAGGATCTATTCATGTTTAGATTTTTATAGAATTAGGACATGACTATTACATCTCAAAATATTACAAATTAGACACATATACATTGTTTCCATTGTTTTCATAAAATAAAAACTCTTCAAAAAAAGATTTATGTCTAGTTATATGTTTTAGACAGCGTGACTTCTCCTTGATCCCATCCTTGATCCTATTCATCTTTATGTCATGTGGAAACACTTCAAAACCTCGGAGGAGCATTAAATGACAAGTAAGGTTTATAAAATAACGAATGAATACATTTTTTCATAAATACATACAAAACATAAAATCTTTGACGTACCTCATTAAATAATAATATTATATAAATAACATATAGAAATAATAAATCATAATGGTAACTTGTGGAATATATAACATATTTATATTGTAACTATCATAGATACATAGGGAGTTACTTTGATATACCTATCACAGTATATTCCCTAAACTCTTAGGAGAAACATTCACATTTTATACCATCATGTTACCCAATGCATTGGAGTGTTATCTCGGGCTCACCTACCCTAACATTATCATAGAACCACCCATATACAAAAATAATTACCAAGAAACATAACATGATCATAACACATTAAATAAGAATAATGGAAGTATAACATTTCCAAATTGCAAAAACAAAATATCATTTCAAGATATTGAAATAATAAATTCATTCTCAAAATAATTTTCAATACCAAAATATGTAAAAATAGTATATGGTAATTATTTTTCCTTTTAAAAACATTACTACTTGTTAAGGAAACCAATGATCAAATAATACTCGTGGCGGCCGAAAGGTTGTTGTCACCGCTTACGTAAAAGAAACATTCCATTTTTCATTTAGTAAAACACATCATATAAAAATATTCTATTTGAATTAAATTAAATGTCAAAGGGTTTTATAAACCGCATAAAATAATGACATATAAAAAACTAAATATGCCTCAATGAATGAAGATTGAGACGAAGCCCCTTACAAAAATCATTTTGTAAATAAAATAGATCGCTTTTGTGTACTCACTATAAGCTCAAATAAAGAAAGTATAAATACCTGATAAGATATAAAAATTCATTTCCCACATAATCAAAAAATGACATAAATATAAAAGATATGTTCAACCCAAATATTGGGAATTGGGTTAAGAAGTTCCCTTACGTCATGTCCGACATGACTCAATCATTCTTTAATCTAATGAATAATAAAATAAAGTTAATTTCTACGTGTATAAGAACATTTTTAAATTTTTTTATTTCTTTTCGTTCACTTATTAACAAGTTATAAAAATTATATAATCATTTAAGTAAATAATGTTTGTTTTTTTGATCTTTGTACTTGAGTCAAAAATGAACACGTTATATTTAAAAGTTTCACATGTAGTCAATGGTCCATTATATCCAGAATGATATTAATTATATCCATAATAATATTCATTATTTAGAAATCATATATATCATATATATCCAGTATATACATGTATTTATAATAGTAAATAACAGTTAGAGTTAAGAAATGAAATGCACCATTCATGGATACGGTAAGCCGTACGTACAAATGAACACAAATTTCTTTTCTATTTCGTACATTAATGGAGATTAAAACATAATGATTCATAGGTATTTTATAATTCCTCTATAATATCATATATAATATACATAATTCTATCCCTTATATATCCCATGTATGGCATGAACGAGTCATATCACATTCAGGGGGCGGTAGTCCGCACTTCCTCAAATGATATTATCATGTTTACCCATAATGGAAACCATAATGGTATGCTATAAAATAAAAATACATAAGAATAAAGAAAACATAAAAATTTTATATATCATATGTATATAGTTTCATCTTAATGGCCACCAAGATAGGAGGTAGGAGAACATTGAACAATCATCAGCTCGTGAGGTGTTAGTTTTCCATCCACAGAAACAGTATGTTCTTCAGCCATTAGATTGACGTGTGTGTAAGTGTAGTAATAATACATATCATAACAACATCCAAGTATATTTATAATACTTGTGTTGTTATAAAATAATGGAATAAAATGAGTTTGGGGGTTGCAGAAGTAAAATAAAATATAACAGTTTTGGAGAAATTGTTACCTTTAATTTGGGTAACTCCGTTTGGTTTGAACCAAAGGGACTTTTTGAAGTGCCTTATGAATTCGGAAAGGCTTCTAAGAAAAAGGGAGGGATGTAGGTAATTTAATCGGTAAGAGTTTGGATGTGAAAAAAGGCTTGAGAGGTGTGAGAAATTGGTTACAAGTGAATGCTTTTTATAAGGGGGCGAGGTGCTTTTTAAGAAAGTGTGGTAATATTATTTTATTATATAATGATATTCAGTTTCTAATGGTCCAAAAATCATTAGAGTCGATAATAATATGACTCACGGTCGAAATAAAATCATCAAATAAGAAGTGGATAGGTTTGGATGTTATTTTAATATTTATAATCTTATTTAATTAAATGATTTATTAATGAGGCAAACACTACATAATTATTGTGTCATAAATAATTTAATTTATTCGATGTATAAAAATTATAAAAAAATAACATGATTTATGAAATCTATATATATTTCTAATTAATATTTATAGTCTAACAGATAACTTATATAACATCACGTAAAACTAAATTTTAAAAGAAATATTGGTTTATTTCAATTTTGTCTTTATATTAAATTAATTAATCTAAAATGTCATTATCATTCATAAGTGGATCCATGGGGGCCCAAAAATCGACCAAAAGATTTCCATGGTTGGACATTACTCTTCTAATTATATTAGGACAACTGTTAAGGAAATTTTGAGTTATTATAATTTTCTTTTTACCTTGAATTACATTATTTAACTTCAATCGCAGTAAATAAAAGTCAAAAGTTACTATTTAGAAAAAATTATTTTCATCTTATTGAACCAAATTTTACTAACTAATAACAACCCTGTATTTTGGATTTTCAAAATTTAATTCACATAAGTAGTAAAATATCATTCAAATGAAAAAGTCATTTTTAACTACCACAAAGTGGTTACACTATTCATCAAAAGTAGATGTTTCTCGGAAAAATAACAAAAAATTAGTCTAAGCTATATTTTATATTCTGAATTAAAAAATGTTGTTTATTTTACCAAATTATAAACATAGAAGTTGAATTAATTAATTTAAAATTAATTCTTGTTGTTAAAACCAATAGCGTGTTTTTAAGAAACAATAACTATCAAAAGATTGACATTGTTTATGTCCAAATTTAAAGTAGAATTAATTTCAATGAACAACATTGCATTAAATGAAAACAAATATATTCTAATGACACTTTAAAACTAATTATAAATATACCATAACCATTTAAATTAATTATATTAAAATGCAGTTTTGTATTAAAATACAATATTTTTCACTATTCATTAAAAAATTAACTTTATCACAAAAATACCAATAATTTACACAAAGTAAATTTTTATGCCCCAATTATAAAGAAGGATTTTATTTGGTCAAATATAATATATTAAATTGACCAAAACTATATTTAAAGAGGGTTTTCCATTAAAATGCGGTAAATTGACCTTTAAATGTTAATTATGCTTAAAATTAGATTCGTTCACATTTTAAGCCTCTAACATTTATTGGATAAAAGTAAATATATTAAACAAACATGTATAATCATATTGTAGTTAGTTTTGATCATTCCTGCCAATACAATGGCTAGGAGTTAACTTCTGTTTAAAATAATATTATTGTTTTATTATTTTGCAATGTAAGATTTCCAAAAACTTGTTGTTGCGTATCAGGTATGCTATCGAACATATCAACCATTTTAAATTAAAATTAATATTTAATTCCAAAATATTAATATGTATGAACACATATTATTTTTCATTCAACCGGGATGTTATAGTATGATATATTATATTTTAATAATGATAAATATGAAATTAAAATCTATCATGAACATTAATTCTATCATTATAACTATTCTTGAGACACGATGCTGGAAAAAAATATATCGGATCCTGAGGTAGTAATCCTATGTACACCCAAATTAACATATATTATTCTAATTTGATGGATGTGTAGATAGATGAAGGTTATTATATTTTCTAATTAACATATAATTATATTTAGGATACTGTTGATTTTATGTTCACATGGTTTATAATGATTATAAGGATTCGAAAGACGCAATAAAACAAAAATAATTGGATAAACGATGTACCTATTATTTAGAAAACCTATTTTATCCTCAAATTAAGCTCATTAAGGTTGGGTTTCATACTAAAAGAATGAATATATAATGTGAATATGTATTTTAGTAAATTCTGTTTAAAGATAATTTCCAAAAATTATTCATGATATATGTGGTGATGTGGAGAGGTTGATCCTTTTTAAAAGAGTGGGGTGGGGCACTCCTGTAATTTCAAAAAATAAATAATAAATAATAATTTTTTTATTATATATGTCCTAAAATGACTTCTATAGATTACAGGATGTGTATGGGTAAAAATAATATTTCAAATATTTTTTTGAATATATTTAGGACACATGTTTACCATAATCATTTGATTTTAACCACTCATTGACCATTTTATAACATAATAGGACAAAACGAATTTTATTATTTGACAGTCAATATAGACAAAATAAATCAAAAAAATGCTCATAAATGAAACATTGTTCACAGTACGAATCATATATTAATAACTTGGAATAATGTGAGTTTTTAAGGAATTTTATATCGGTTCATAAAATATAATTTTTTATAAAATATCATTAATTTCAATTTTCTATCTATTCATTAATTGGACATTTATATAATTAATAAAAGAAGTGAAATTTATTGAAAATATTTTATTATATCCCATACAATTCTTTTTCATATATAAAAATCTTTTATCTCATTATTTTTCTCAAATATTTTATTTTTAATATATTTAATTATTTTAAGCTTTTATTTCATTACTTGAATATTTAATCTCTTAAATATGTGAATGAATTAATGATATTTATGTTAAAACTAAAGATTAAAAATTTATTCCATGATGATATAGATTATTCGTAATTTGAAAAAATATTTATAACTGAACATATCATCTAGTAATCTCTATGTCAAAAATATTATAGATATTAAATATTTGTGTGATATTTTTTAATATTCATTTCATAAAATGATATAGAAGTAATATTCAAACAAGAAATAAAATAAATTAGCTAAATAAATAAATTTTTAATGATTATGTAATAAATGGCCTCATAAAATAAAATTTATTCATGTGATGGGGTCATTTTATTTTCTTTAAAATTTTATTTTAAACACTTAATTACCGAGTTTACCCATTACCATGGTTCAAAAGATTACAATAAATGATATTTATATCGATTCAGAAATTAAAAAATGGTCTTATTTCACATATTTGATCCAATTTATTCAAAATATGGAAAATAATTTTTTAAATCTAATAATCATATTTGACAGAATTTAATATAAAATTAAACTGGTTAAACATGATGAAAAGAAGTTATTTAGAAAACTGGCCTACCTAAAAATAAAAGTTTAAAATTAAATTCAAATATAAAATTAATTTAAAAATCATTATTAGATTATTTTTAATAAAAAGAAACTAAATAAATTTAAATAATATTAGAAAATAAAAAATCACTCTTTAAATAAAATAAATTTTTCTATAAAAATCCATATTTTCACTATTCGATATGAAATTTACATTAAAGAAACTGAAATTTCACAAAAAGTGAACTCTAATATTATGATTTAACAAATAATATTTTTTGAAAAAATAATATATATATATATATATTCCAAAATAATAATAATTTTATTCACTGAAAAAAATAATTTTAATTATTTTGGATGAAAATATATTTTTCAAGAATAAATTGGGTACTAATATTTTTTATTTCTATAAAAATCAATATATTCATATTTATTATTTTAATTATGTATATATATATATTTCATAATCTTTTTATTAATATATATATATATATATTTCATTTTATAACAAGGGATACAATCGTTAAATTTAGAAAATAATATTTTTATGCATGTTTACATTTGGTGTTGTGTATTTTTATGCAATAAAACTTAAAATATCTTTTAAAATCATGGGAAATTAAAATCTATTATAACTGAAATATAGTGTTTCCAATTATAATAGTGGTTACATTTTTAGAAGTGAAAAATTTGGTTCTTATGTGATTGTGATGATTAGATGGAAATGAACGAAATTTTCTATGGACATGATTTTGTGGGAAATAGGGGTTGTTTACTAATAGTTATTATGCTTATGTTATAATTCAATGGTAAAAAAGTAATCGGAAGAGGTTCTATATTTTTCTCTTTTCATTTGGTAGCTCATGGGTAGCAGTTATAATTATATGAGCATAATGTATTCTTCAGATATCATAGGATACATTTTGGGATAGTTATGATTTAGTTAGAGGATGTGTGTTAAAATTTAAGCATAGGATGTGAAGCGGGTCCATTGGATTTAAATCAATTGTAAATGTGGAATAATTTTTTTGAGATGACAATATCATCATTTGATGGTGGATTAGTTGAATTTACTAAATAGTAATAGTTTAGAATTTGAAATTATGATTGTAAAATGAAAAATTGTTACTGTATAGTAGTTCATTATTATTTTATATGGAATTAAATGAATGATGGAAATTATTTTGTTGGGAATTATATTCTTGAATATTGTAACAATATGTGTAAAAGGAAAATTTATAAACTAATTTTATAGATATTGTATGTGGAAAGTGGTTTGGTGAGTGGAATATTGTTTGGTAGTGGTAGCATTGTGTGGTGATGTTACTATATTGTTTTTGGTAGATAGTGATGATTATATATTAATGTTAACACATTAATATGGGTTTGTGTGGATATATATATATATATATTCAATTATATATGCCCCACACCTGAGTTGGATATCATTACCAATGCCCAAATATTTGGGTATCGAAGGGTTTCTACCATCATCCATCCTAGTGTGGGTGGATGTCTTGAACCATATCCTTTGAACTCATTATTTATTCATATTTTATTATGGTATTTATAGATGGAATGGGTTATTAATGGTTAGAGTATATTATGATTTTTATGTCAAATATTTTTATGATACCCTAGTATGTTGTATATGAATGTGATGTGACATTTTTTGGGTACTTAATGGAATGATGTGGGAATAATGTTGATGTGATTAAAGTTAATTATAATATACTAGAATGGGTATGATAAGATTTTAAATGTGATGTGTTTTAGTAGATATGTGAAAATAATAATATTGTGTTTTTTGATTCGGATATGGTTGTGGGATGGATTTGGATGAAACAATTCTTGAACAATACACTTGACCAGGTTGTATGTTTGTGATGGTAGAATTATGAGAAGATAAAGATTACATATTGAAGATAATAAGCATTAGAATTGTGAAAATGAGGTTTGATATTAGGAAATACATGGTGATATTTTTTTTTCATGAACCTGTGATTATATTCATTGTAATTATATTATTATAGTCAGAGTGAAATTTGGTGACAATGACTTAATGAGTTTTTTTTGTAACTGACCTAATTGGTTCTTTTAATTTATGTCATTTATTTATAGATTCATTGTCATGAATATTCAAAATTTTCACAAAAGTTAATGGGTAAGATTAAATTGAGTGTACATGTTATTTCTACTGATATATATATATATACTATTATATAGTTTCTAGGAAGAGATACATGATAGAGATATACCATACTAACTTTGATATATTGATTGGATATAAATATATTACCTATAATTATGGTGTTAATTTTCTTTTTGATTTTGTTTTTCTAATATATCGATGGAATATATTAGTGTTATGTATCATGTGGAATTTTTTATTATGGATTTGTTTGGTGGTTTAACATTATTATTCATGACATATATGATAAAATTACTATGCATATATATGTTTTATTCTATTTTATTAGGAACCAACTATGTGTCTATTGAAATATAAAAATTAGGGTCACTATCAACTTCTATCTATGAAAATGAGTGGTTCTAAATGGTGATTGCCATTTGTGAGTGGTATATAAGCATTAGGCTGAGATTTATCATGGAAACTCAAGTTAGGTGCTATGATAATTTCATGTGTTGTTAGGGAAATAACAATACATGGTCTATTTACATGATGTCGGTCATGAATATAATCTAGGAATTTATTTTTTATTACCCCTATGACTTGACATAAAGACTACATGTATTCAGAACAACCATGTTAAATGTTTCCGAATGTATTTTAGAGATAATAAAGAGGTAATTACATTACAATTTTATTATTTTTTAACATAGGGGATTATAATTGTGGTAATTAAAAATGGCGAATTAAATTATATTGATTATTTTAATTCTATAACACATTCTTGTGGTTAAAGGTCCCATATTCAAGGATATGTTTTCTGGTCCTTAACATTATGTGGTTATGGTTAGTGAGGTTTAGTAAAATGATCTAGTTGACTATATGGGTTTGGACTTGGTTTAAGAGAATGAGTCTGGATGAAATATAATGTGTTTATTTCATTAAAATGGATTATTAAATAATATGGGGACCCCATCAAATATGAAAACATAGTGATAGTAAAAGGATCTCAATATCAATTTCTTATAGATATTATCATGTATTTAGAGTTTGGTCCATCTAGAAATTTTATTGATATAGGGAGAATCATAGAAGTGGTGTTTTTATCTTATCCACGAGGTAATAGAGGTAAATGTAATGGGGGAATATTTTTAGTGGATGTTCATGAAATATTAATGAATTTGGTGATGAGGACTGTAAACTGGAATTGACTGACCATACAAGTGTTTGGGTTCTTAAGTGCATTTGAAATCCGGATCAATATTAAGGAAAATAATAAGTTTCCGTTGATATTTATTCCAAATTATGAGGCTAGGTATTTATTCATGGAGTAGGAAATGTTCCCCAAGATTCAACATATGTTTATTCCATTTAGGTACCTATATATTTGGATTTTCATGAAAATCATTAGTTGAATGAGATTATCATATATCATCTATCAATGTATTGAGAATATATTTACAATTGGTTCTTCATGGAGTAATGTTATTGGTGTTGGGAAAAATATATTTGGTATTATAAGGTTTCATATAACATACCATTTATTTTTCAAGTAATTATTTATTAATTTTATGTTTTTCATTCTCATTTTCAAGATTATACCATTGTTCATAGAATGGATGGGGTAATTTTTCTCTTTTGTATTGAAAACTATGGTTTCTACTGAATTTTTGATTATTACCCACCTTGTATTTTGTTTAGAATATTTTTATTTGTCTTTATGGACATTATCATGATGATTTATGAGGACTGGAATGTTATAAACATTGTACTTATAATTCCTTATGTGACAAGACAATAGATTTATTTTAATAAAGAACGTGACACAATTTTCATCATTTAATCATTCATCGATTAATTGATGTGTAATGGGGTTAGATACCATGTAATTCTCATGATTTTATCTTTTTATGGGTTATTATAAGTTATTTTCATTTCATTCACCTAGGAATCCATCTTACCTCATCCCATACCCTTACATAGTAAATTTTTAGATGTATAATTCTTTCAAATCGGGTGATTGGTGATTTATTTTAATTTTTGTTTTGAGTTTTCGTTCATGGTATTAGGACATCTTCTCGTGTAGTTTTTTCAAATCACTATCTCTCAACCTTAGAGTATTATGGAACATCACTTAATAATCGATCTAAAATCCATTTTCTTGGAAATTAATTTTGTGTTGGGTTACTATATTTTCTGTGCCACCATTCTTCATTTGAAATCCCATTATTGTTGTTAATTTATTGTTCTTTAAATTAATGTTACATTGTTCCATGATTTTATTCTGTATAATTGAATAATTGAATTTGATAATTAATGTGGAATAAGTTTTTAATAATTTAAAAAAACAGATATTAGAATAGTTTATATTTAATTTGAATTGGGTATGAAAATTGAGAAAGAACCAAATTTCAATTAAATTGAAACTATGGGGAGGATTTATGAAAAATTGAGGATTTATTTGAATGTTTTTTTGAGGAAATTATTTGATGAATGATTTTATAAAAATCGGTTGAAATGATAGTTGATTTTAAATGGAATGAAATTATTAAAGCCTAATATTTAGTGCTAAAATTCCAAATGAATGTTGAACACTGAATTTTCTAAACTAAATATTGAATTATTCTAAATTTATTGATTACCAATTTCATTCATTGATTATTCGGTACAGTTATTAGCATGGTTAGGGGGGTAACTTGGAAATCATGCAGGCACCTTGTCTCCCTAGCAATTTATTGATGATGAAAACTAATATAAAAACAAAAAAAAAAGAATAAAATCTTGTTTTGGTTTCCCCTATTGGGGTGTAGACATCCTGTATCATGTTCCCTTATTGCGGTGCATTTATGTGTCCAACCCTGACCAATGATATGATCATTGTTAAATGAGTGATGGTTTTTTGACCTAATAAACTATCTTTCCATTTTCATTTTTTACATGTATCTTTTCTATGAGTGTTTTTATATCATATAAATTCAATTTTTTAATGAAAATTATTATTCATCCTAATAGATTTATATAATCTATTTTATATAAACAGATTAGTTATGCATTCTTAAATGTTTTATTATATAAAATATCTATTAGAATGAAATAATATTTTGGATTAAAATATTCCAATGTAATCCTATGTCTCGTTTCATTTAAATTGATATCATTAATAGTAAATTGTTATGAAATAGATTAAGGAAGACATGGTGAGACACAAATATGTTTTATCGCTCACAAACTATCATTTCCTTTGGTCATTTCTAGAATTTATTATGGCGGGTCATAGAAAAGGGAAATCATCGCTTTGAGGTGATGGATGTTATTAAACCTTTGGAATATTGAGGTTTGTTTGAGGTAACAAGTGGATATATTATCCACCCATTTAATTAGATATTTGAGTTTCCTTTTTGTTTGAATTTAAGTACATTGATGATTTAAAACTTTGGTTTTTTGTATACCTATTGTTTCTTGTGCTTTATTCTTTTAGATTTTGAGCATACTATATTGTATCTTTTTTACTCCACTATTTTTTTGCAAAATTCGTTCTTTAATTGTTCAATTATGATTCATGGTGCTTGTTTCTAGCCCAAGAGGAATAGTAATGCCCATCGGGACATGTTAGTGATGGACTTGTTATCATAGTACCGGGGTATCTGAGATAGTTTATGACTAATTAGTATCATAGGAGAAGGTTAAGAATCTCACATTGAGGTATGTATACTGTTTGAGTATTTCTTCAATACATGAGGTAGGATGTTTAGGGCATAGGAGGTACTTGCTAGAGGGTTACTATATTGCCCTCATCATAATGAGTCCTAAGTCACCATGTGTGTTTGGTGAATGGAATTTTGTGTACTGTTTTGTTCTGATTATTATCATTTCATTATTTTTAATTTTTTAATATTGAAATACAAAACATGAAATATTATCTGATGGAGTTGAAATTCCCATTCTATGGATTGAATTTTTGATATGATTAATCTTATTATGTCTTAATTGTAACATTATATTATTCTTAGCATCATTCCTTAGAGAAGATGTGTAAATATGATCACAATAGATTCCACTAGTGAACCAAACTGGGTATATAATCTTCTGGAATTGAAACATGGTGAGATTATTGTGCATAAAATCCAAGCTCTCAAATAATAACCTACAACCATTCCCATTTATTTCAAACATGTCAAACTATAATGGTATAACTCTCAGAATTATGATGATGATTTACTTCTCTATATGACACTTTCTTTCTAGGTAACTAATCATACTCAAGATTCTTAGGACTGGTTGAACAATACATAGTTACTTTCTAATTTCATAAAATTTTGTAAGTCTATTAAGGTGAAATATGGTACATTTAGGTTGAAAGGGACAAGAAGGGTATAGTGGGAAATTATGTTATTAGATATGAAGAATGAGTTTTTGGAGTGTAAGGTTACTAAATTTCATTTTAAAAATCAATTCAATCTATAATTTTTTGTATTGGCTAAGGCTATGGTGTTTTTTACCCAATAGAGGGCTAAGAGGACAATGATGAAGTATGAAAACTACTTAGGAACGATTTTATATTTTACTAATATTGTATCAAATGAGAGGATGAATGATCAGTGATTCGAAATGGGTTTCTAGCATAAGATCCATTCACATTTTTTCATACTGAATATCACTTCATATGATGATGTAAAAGATAAGGGGATTATGGTTGATCTTGACCTAGATAGTACGCCAGGGTTAAATTGTGTTCTTTTACCCCCAGTGGTAGTTCTATGAGTTATTTTAATGTAATGAGTTACCTTGATTACTATCATTATTTTTTTTAATATAATGCATCATCTAGACCTCCTAATGTACTAAAAAGGATTCTGTTGAATTTATTCTTGTAGGGAATGTTTTTTTAATTCAAGAAGTGTTTTTATTAAGAATCCAATGATATGCAATTTATATGGCCACTCTAGAAAACTATATAAATTATTCCATTTATTTTCTACTCCACATTGTTTAATGATCTTATCAACACAAAAAAATTACTATGGTATAATTAGATTCCATTAGATATATGGGATTTAGGAACATGAATATATAATGAATCATCGTCGTAGATTGGAAGATTGTCAAGTTGAAGGTAATGTTGGTACATTGGCAATGAGACGTATCATCAATATAGCTTCATATTTAGTGATTTCGTATTTTGATACTGGTTCATCTCAATTAATTATATTAAAATGTATTGAAACTATATGATCATTCATATGATGGGTTTTTAGGTGGTGGATATTACAACACCCATATGAGTGATGATCGAGTATGGTCTCTTACTTCCTTTTCCCCTCCACAAGTTATCGATATTTCCATGAATTTTCTAGTTCATGAAATGAAGCTGATTGATTTGTTTTTTATGAAGGATTTGATAATTTCCAATAAGTATTGAATTTCATTTTTACTATAGTAGGTCTCCTTTACATAACTTGATGGTGTGTGCTGTGTGTTTAAAGGAGAATGGGACCACAGTTCGAGCAGAGTAGGGAATTTCTATCTAGTGATGGAGAAAGTAATGTTGATATTTTCATTTTACATGGAGACACAATCCTTGTGTAATATCTTTTATGAGGTCATATTTATGTTTCCTAATATTTTTTCTTCTAATTTATATAGTCTTCCACTATTAACAGATTGAGATTTTTCTATTTGTTTAGTGCCTTCTATCAATTAGAATCAATTACTTCCTATCACAAAATAGAGATGAATTAGAATAGTTGAAGTATCAATTGATGATATAATACAGAAACTACTTATACTCTCAAATGGGTGACTTTGGGATATTAATGATCTATTTTTTAATAAATATTATGGAACACCTACCCTCTATTTTAATTTCTAAAAAATAAACTGAGTTATGATAAAAAAACATATACCCTTTCCAATGGATCGATGATCTATATGAAAAAAATGAAAGGTCAAATTGGTTATTGTAGAATTATATTTCATTTCGTTATCATCAGTGGAAGACAAAATAATATAAAATTTAAAGGGATATCTTCCAAATATGGAATGACCATTATGAGTATACTTTCATGACATTTAGTTTAACAAAATATCCTACCAGATTAATGGAATCTATGAATCAAATAATCAATGATTATCATGATATTTTGGACTTTTTTTATTTGGATGACATCATAATATAAGCTCAGTATGAGGAGGATTATGTGCATCATCTATGATGAATAATATAAATTTTGAGAAGTAACAAACATTTGTGAAGCTATTAAAATGTGATTTGTTGATTAAAGAGGTGAATTAAATTGGAAATATAGTCTCCGAACAGGGAATTTCAGTTGATTATATGAAGTGGAATGGTGTAATGAATTGGGTAAATATCATTTCATATTTGAAACACATATATTCTCAGGTTTATTAGTATATTATCTCTAGTTTGAAAATTAATTCCCATTTATGGATTCTCTGATGTCCACACTCACTCAAAATGGGGTAATGTTTTACAAGAATTATAAATTTTATAATTAATTTGTTGATATAAAACATTTCATGAATTATTTATTAGTTTTGACACTTATAGAGGATGATCAAGTCTATGTGGTCTTTTGTGAAAAAATTTCTTCAGTACTGGGATTCGTTGTTATTAAAGGATATCATGAAGTAGCCTATGGTTCCTGATAGCTTAGGCCACACAAGAATTATTATCCCACCCATTAACATGCGATAAAAAACATGTCAAATATACTTAGAGTTGGTGGAATTAAATATTTTGAGAAAGGATTTTAGTTTTTTTTAACAAAATATCATGAGTTATATATTATTTCAAAAATATTTGAACATTAGATAGAGGCATTGGGTGGCATACCAATATCATTTTTGACATTTCCAACAACATGGGGAAGGGTAATGGAATTACTAATGATTTAAGTTGGAGAAATATGACGTAGTCAAATAAATGAATCCTCAAGATAGTAGATCTTGATATATATTATTGTATAGATGCGTTTATCAGTGTGGAAGGAAGTGGAAAATGTTGTATTCAAAAGTGTTTACTTACCTTTTATATTCTCAATAAGATTCCACAATAAGGGAGTCATAATGATGAATTAAATTGTAATATAGACAATAAATATTGTGGGGTGGTCCATTGTGAGTGTTCATTCACTTATGAGGGAATTTAATTTTTTTCAAAATCAGTTTGTTGTTCCATTTTATGTAAGGAATGAAATGATGGCGGGTTTTAAAAATTCATAGTGGGTAGTGCACCATGGAACCATGATAATGTTTTATAACATGCTATGATGATCCTAGAGGTTAGATATGATAGAATAAATTCCCAATATTATATAATTATTATACATTGTAATGGTTACGGATGAGAACCGGAGACCTTCAATTTTACATCATCAATTTATTGTTCTAACATAGAAGTGAGATGTGATCACTCAATGGGCTTTTCATTTGGTTTCTAAAAACCCCGTGAATATATAATGTGATATGGGTTTTGATCGATCAGTTGATGAATTCAGCTAAAATCTTACCCATTTTAGATAAAATCAATGTTTAGATGATAGGAAACCTTCATATCAAAGATATTTTTTTTCTTCATTATGTTTTATAAACTATAGCCTCTAAAATGATTACCAATTTACCTCACAATTTTGAACAGGCATCTAAGAGAAACTAGTTTCTCATGTTAATTTGGGATCATCATACCATATAAAGATGGTTTTATAGATAGTGTAGGAAACTCATAAAAATGAGATCTTGATTAGTCCAGATGTCCTAAATTTTGTGGGATTTCATTAATAAAATCTGGGGCTAGTTTAGTTTATTTAAAAAAAAATATCGGTATATAATTTGGATGTCTCCTTTTGAGGTCTTCAATGGACCACCATGAAAATATCCATTGTATTGGTCAGATATTGGTGAATATTCATTTGATCCATTGACCAACATCCATGATATGCCATTAATGACCTAGTTGATTCATTAGATAATTTTGACCACACAGAGATAGTACAAATGTTTTGTTGACAATCAGTTGAGAGCATTGGATTTTTCAATAGTGATATCTTTTGAGATTTTTAAGATGTTGGGTAAAATTTAATACCATTTAGAACATTCATGGAATCTATCATTCATATAAAATGTGTTACATGTATCACAATTTTATAACTACCATTATGATTCAAATACTATTAATAACAGGGAGTATCTTGATGTTGAGCCTAATTTAGCTATTACTGAGCATCCAGTAAACATAGTTGATTATTATAAAAATTTTCTTCGAGGGAATACAATAACTTTTTTTCTATAGTAGTATAGTTCTAATTCTCATGAGATGTGGGAGCTTGCGGAATTGATGATAGAGAATTTGAGTTATCTTTTGACATTGGAACTTCATTATAGATTTATAGGGATAGATTTTTTTATGATTACGAGGTTAAAACAACCCATTTTATTTTTCAGGTGATCTTTTATTCATTTTTTATATTTCGACCTTTTTTTATGGATTATCTATAAGTTTGGAGATAATTTGTGGATAATTTTAATCATTTTATTAAAAAAAATAGTTTTGGTTCTCTACTAGGTGATGAAATGATATATATTTTGTTTACAATTAGTGTATTTATTTAAAAAAAAAGAAATAATCATTAAAATAGCAAGAAAACATACATTCTGTGTACATGGTACCACAACCTCTAATGAAAAAATTGATTTTAATAAAAATATTGCACATTTTTCAATGTTTCTAGTCTTATTGTTTAAAACTATGTATAATTTTGTTACACACTATGTAATAATCATCAGTGGTGGTTTTTTTTGGTGTCTTACAAGTGATTTTCATTTCTTTTGAAAATAATTCCTTCATATCTAAACCTCGATCCATACCTAAAAAAATTTATAGATCTTTGAACCTTTTAGATCAATAATTTGAGGATTGATCATCATTGGTGTTGTGGTTCATATTTCTAGTTAAGTTGGTCTCTTCTCATGTAAATTCTTTGGATCTATCTTTATGTCCTACTTTGTGGGTGATTTATCATCACATAATTCAATGATCTAACCACATTTTATATATACTTTGATTCTAGGTTATGTTATTAGATAATCTGAACCTTCATTCTTCCTTGCAGAATCAAATTGTGATTGTCAATTATAGGATCATTGATTTAAGGGTATGTTGATTCATGATTATTTTCCAAAAAAATTAAACCTTTAATTTCATGATTAAATAGAAATGGATTTTAAATTATTTTATAACATTAAAATATCATGATTTGATCTTTGATTTGAATTGGTTATAGAAGTGGAGAAAATACGCAATTTTAGAGGAATTGAAATTTTCATCTGGATTTATGAATTCTGATGGATTGATTTGGAAATATTAGTGATGAAATTATATTAATATTGATCATGAGAAAATGTTTTACACTTAAACTGATTTCAAATATAATTAAATGATTAAAATATATGATTCTTTAAATTGATAATGGAATGTTTAAAACTAAAATTAAGAAATTTATTTTTTAAGGTAAAAATGATTCATTACATTTTTTGTTGATTAATTTTTTGATGTAAATGTTAGTATAGGTAGTTATTGGTAACATGGAAAAGTGTGACGGGAAATTGACACCCAAGAAATGGATTGAAAATGATAACTATTAGAAAACTATAGCCTGACTTCCTTTTACAGGTTCCATTATTGGTGTGTAGACTACCCATAATTATTTCCCCTATTAGGGGGATTTTTTGACACCTAAATCATGTTGTGATCACTATGAGATGTCTAAGGATCATGTTGCCTATTTAATAGAGCTATTAGTGTTCTTTTATAAAACTTTTTTTCTATGAGTTGTTTTATTTGATATACATTCCCTTAATTATTGAGTTGTATTATACATATAAACTGATTTATATGAATTGATATTTTAATCATGCATGATTATTGTATTGATATATCATTCTTATATTGGAATGAAATTCTGTTTTGGTTTAAAATTTTTAAATATAATTACATATATTGTTTTTTTAAATTAATGAATTTATGGTATATTTATAACACATCGATTATTGAACACTTGTTGAGAACCTTCATGACATTATTGATGTGATCATGTGTTTACTTTAGTGCATTCGTAGAACACCTTATTCTAGGTTTGACCAAGGGGATTTTTAATATTAATATTTGTGTATATACCTGATCCTTTATATTGAAACGAGGTGATGGAGGTGACTAATAGAGATTTTATCAACCAGTTTCATTGAATGTTTGAGTTTTCGACATTTTGGATACTAAATATTGTGACGATGTACTTATTTTGGTTTTTATACCTATATTTTTGTAACATTTTCCCATTAGTGAACAAATATTACTGACTCAAAAAATTTACATTCTACTTTTTTGAGGAAAATTCATACCATCTGTATTCATGTCTGATTAGAGTTTCTAGTCTGAATCCTATGAGGATCGGGAAACCCTTCTGGAATGTCAAGGATAGATTGGGAATTAGGGTACTAGGAAATATTGGCTAGTTTTTTATATTATTGGTAGATGTGTTCAAAATCAGGAGTTTTATTCATCCTATTTCAAAAGGGTTGAGGGTTATCATGCCCTTTTTAAGAGAATTAAGTTAGATAAATTTTCCTATGGAAGTTGTGTTTATTTTAATTATTAGTTCATAGCAATGATTTGGGATCTATATTATTTGGGGTTTCATATTATTTATCATTACAGCATGAATCAGTTATCATAGAGATCATACTTATTTCCTAGGTAACATGTATTCATTCATTTATAGGAGATAGTTATGATAGGGGAAACCCTATGATATACTATACCCATAAGGGACTACGAATATGTGTGTCCATATGTGTGTCTTTTATTTTCAAGGAAGAGGTGTTGGGAATTGAATATTTCCTATTATGGTTTACCCAATGCTAGAGGGACTACATATAGTTTAATGAACAATTTTTATATCTTATACCATGAATAATGATTTTGTTAATGTATTTGGAAAAATTATTTATTCTACAAGCCATGGTTCAGGACTGGGATTGAATGGTGTAGAGGATTAAATTTTTCAACTATTATCAATTATTGGAAGAGTTTAGACAAGTTTATTTTATTTGTGTTTTGGTTATGAGCATATAATTTGGATAATATCAATCGTATGTGTGTTTATTTCTAATTTAGATATAGATATATGATTTCATTCACTATATAGTCATATTTTAATCTATTATCATGGTTATTGATTTATTATAAATTAGTCTGGGGTTCTATGATTAGTTGGGACATTATATTGTGTACATTGGTGAGAAGGATTGTTATGATTGTTTTATGTTCATGTAGTCTATTCTATCATAGTTAGTACGTCAATTGTTGGGTGTAGTGGAGGTATATGTAGTAGAGTTTACCTAATTTATGGTTGGTATCCATATTTTATTTATAATGTTGTTTTGACATTAACCCCCAAAAATTATATAATTTTGTACAAATAGTTTAGGCTTGGTGCCTCCCAGATTTGTAATGCCTACCTATTTAATGGAATCATAAAAGCATCAAGATTTAGGGATTTGGTTTCTAGATTTTATTAAATATATTAATTAGTTATCCTGATGGGTTATCAATATATTCTCTTATACTAATTACCAATATGTAATATGTAGTTCTGTGGTTTTTTATATACAAATATTTATTGAATCTGACAATGTTCATGAATTGTTTCCCTCTTATGAGTATTATAAATCTACTTAAAAGTTTTTATGGGAGCCAGTTGGTTATTGTGTGTTGAATTTCTATCTAGATAACACCTAATTAGGTTGTAGTAAGAATATATTATGAGTACAACATTACTGTGAAAATATATACAATTTGAAGTCATATCCATAACGTTTTGTGTCACAAACCCCCCACCGTGTTTATAGGACTAATGAAGACTATGTTTAATAATATTTTGGATATGTTTTTCATTTGGTTCGTCGATGGAATCCTTGGTATCAAGAAACATGGGAGTAGATTTTTTGAACCATATTAATATTAAATTAGTTTATAAAAACAATTGGATTTTAATTAATATTTATATGTGCATATTTTGGATGCATGAGGTATAAATCCTTGGATATTTGATGTCTTATTTCGGAATGATTATAGGTCCTCTGAGGATTGATGCTACTATTTAATATAAAGAACACATTGATATTATTGGGGTCTATTGATTTATTATAATATTATAATATTATGATATTATCACTGGTTTGTCTTAATATTCTCTAAACTATTAACGTATTTAGAACCTTTATAATGATGGTCCATAAAAAATTATAGAAAAAAATATATGAAATATTTTGACTTCATTACATATAGGATTATAAGTTCTCCCGCACCTCAAATTACAAATAAGTGAGATGAGTTTGATGCGTTATGTGATTATTTACATCATAGTTTAGTCTCTAAAATATATATGAAGATATTGTTGATATCATCTTGTCATGTCGATCACATATCCATTATTACAAAAATTCCACATAATGATGACATAGCGTTGATTTTCACGAATATGAATAGTACTGACATTATCTGAATGGTAATAATTTTTTATTATGATGGAAGCTTCTTTCTTTTTGTTTCATATAAAAAAATTTATCCCATAGTTAATCTTGTTTCATTTACGAATAAAAATTTTATGGTATTTTATTATAAATTTGTTTCAATCTATCACATTGGTTTTTACATTTTGTTGTGAATTTTTTTTAATAAATAGATTTTTATTAATGAAAAAAATATTAAATTTTAAATTAAAATATGGTAATTTTGACATTGAAAATAGATTATAAAAAACATTAAAAATCAGATTTTGAAAAAAAAGTCATAGAGTCTTTGGTTCCTTTAGAATATCTCTTCACTTTTGTTTAAAGTGGTTATTTTATATTAATTTTCAATGCTTATCCAAATAACTCAATGTAAACACTTAAATCGTCATAATTTCTATACAATGACAGAAATATATGATTTGATCCCCTTATTATTTTTTTAATATCATAACGACGTAAAATAAATTGAACCTGATATAACTCACTATGGAAAGTGGAATGACCATACCAATGATTTAACACCCTGAAATTCTGAAGTAAAAGCATTGTATTCAATAGCATGTATTATACATGAAAAAAGTGCATAAGGAAATATTATATCATGATATATTAAAATATATTCATTATTTTAAATTATTTAAATATTTGATATTAATTCAATTCACACGATATTGGGTTAGCTTTAATTAAAAGAAACAAACACATTCTACAATGAATTGTGTTACATTCAAGACCAAGTGTAACAAAACAAAATATATTTTAATAAAATTAAAATTTAATATAATAATATATAAATTATCCATTACATTACTGATTTCCATAGTATTAACTAACCTATGAAAAATGTTTGTTACAAAAAAATATAAAATTATTTCATTGGTTTTTAATTAAAAATAAATTAACATAAAACCAATTGAAAATAAAGGGGAATTTGTAATGCTCATAGAGGTTTCATATCATAAAAAATAAAAAATTATTATTATTAGTGAATTTTATTAAAGGATAATATAAATTTATATTATAATTAAATAAAATATTTTTTTAATATTACCCCAATAGGTTTGATAAGAATATGATGAGATTAAATATATTTTTATTCTTATAAGTTGAATTTTTCTAAAAACTCAC
The DNA here is from genome assembly GCA_963277665.1 of Viscum album. Classification (NCBI taxonomy): domain Eukaryota; kingdom Viridiplantae; phylum Streptophyta; class Magnoliopsida; order Santalales; family Viscaceae; genus Viscum; species Viscum album. The sequence continues at coordinate 1,305,410,477 of OY728141.1, forward strand.
TTTTATCACCTTTTAAATGACGGCCTATTTTAAATGAAATATTTGTCACTTCAATTAATTTAATATGGAAAAGTAAAATTATTTTAAAAAATAACATAATTTTTTTTGAGTTTATTTAGTTCAATTATAAATAAATTAATCCAAATTAGGTCATTTGAATCAATTCCCCAAAATATCTACATAAAAACATTTCAATATTTAAATCATTTATACTTATAAACCCACCATGCCTTCTGTTTGATGGATTACTTTTAAATTAATTATTTTCAAGTTTTTAAACAGAATTTTGAAAAATGGATTCCATATTTGAAATAAAAATAACATATACTTTATAATATGTTCAACATAATATTTTACATAATTTTTAGATAATTTAATTAAAATGAATTATAGTGATTAAGAAAAAATTATCTTAACAAAACACTAAACCATAAGAATAATGTCCAAAATGTCCTAGAAAATTTTTAAAAACGAATTTTATAGTGTTATATAGACCCTATAATATATTTTAAATATTGTTTTATATTATTTTAGCCAATGGGAATTGTAATACTCATTGTGTAATTCCCCCTCTAAAAAATTTATAATAATGTCACTCCTCCTCAAATATAAAAATGCACTCAACCCTCCAATTTATTCACACATTCCATGCCATTTGGATCATAAAAACCCTAACCAGATAATCTCCCAACATCCTTATCCTAATCATGTATTCCAAACTTCATTAATGATGAATACCAAGGAAGGATTCTGGAAAACACCAAAAAAAGTTACCCAAATACGAGGAAGCATTCTTCAACAATGACATTAGTTTTATTTTTTTCACACATTAAATAATAATTATATCATTATTATATAATAAAATAATTATCCTTAATATACTTATAATTTTATTGATAATAGTAACAACTAAACCTACAATCTCTTCCCTCAAATACGTAATGAACATACAGTTTGTATGTATAGAAAACTACAACCTCAGAAAATGATGTCGATCATTTTTCCTTTACTAACTCTCATGGATTGGAATTATGATGGAAATAATATTTGTATATGATGTAATTTATATTTTGTTAGTTTTTATAATGATTTAATTTTTATATAACACATACATTATGGAATTTGATTTTGTGTAAATACAAAAACATCAGTTGGGTGTGTATGGACTACCACATCGTCAAAGCGGTGTGACACGTTCACACATTAAATGGAATTTAATCAAGAGAGCTTTAATTAAAAATGTATGGAATTAACTAAATATATATCAAATTAATTAAATAACTATCTTTATTTAAATATGATTTATCATTTTCATCATTAACTTTTCAGACACTGAAAAACTGAAAATGTCGTTCACGAAAGTGTTGACTACTACGACCTCAAAGAAATTTTATTCATTTCACTTCTCAAGAACATAATATTAAAGAATATTTTATAAACTAAAATGGTATATATGATATAATTATCATTATTAAAAGATAATATTAAATTATTTTGTTTTTGAAATGGTCATTGAAAAATGGGAATGTTTCTCATCTGTTCGTGTTACCCACCATCTCTATGATTGTAAAAATTATTCATTTTTATTAACTATATATCATGATTGGGATTACAAGGTTTTTTTTTAAATGAAAATTATTTAATGATTATTATTCTCCGAATTTTTATACAATGACCCTTTTGAAGAATGTTGGCCCACCAAATTCTACATTGACACATGATCCAAATTTCATCAAAACAACCGACAAAATTTTTGTTACATGTATAGTTGAATACTTCATTATAAAAATGTATATAAATGTATTTATAAAATTTAAAAGTATTATTAATAAAATAAATTATTCAAATAATTTTATTATCTTATTATATAATTAATCCTGTGACAATTTGAACTCCATGTATGGTATTTTCATATCACATTTTAATCTGTGAGGTAAATGTCATATTCACCATAAACTAATTTTTTTGGTGTACCTATAGTTCATTTTGATACAATATATCAGGAATCATTTTATTCCAATGTTATTTTTATATAAAAATGTAATTATATCATATATGAATAATTTAATTAAAAGTTACCCAATGGTGTAGAATTTCAGAACTCGATTCCTTTTTATTGGGTTACATTACTCCTCTTTGTCATTAATATTATATGAGTATATGTGTTTCAAATATTTACTATATATTTAATATAGATTATTTTTTATGTGTATATACATTTGAAACACATAATCTATTCAATAATTTATTTTCACATCAATGTTATGGTCTTTTCAATGGTTTACATAAACATACAATTTGATTCCAGATTTTTTACACTTGAATTTACATTATGGGGAATTAAAACTACATTTATGTATTAATCCTTTAATCTTATTATCCTTAAGTTATTCAAAGAATTTATCAAGTAATAGTACAATTTTTTAACACTTCGGCAATAAAAATGTTTTAGAAAGTATTTTCAAGAGAACCCAACTTCATTTTTATCTTTAATCAGAGAAACTATTAACTTCTTAAAAACCTGATTTCTAAAAAATGTTTTAAATAATGTTATATTCATTTAAAAAAATTATTTATTAGGGATGTTTTTATCTTTTTTAATTCTAGTAATTTTTTAAAATGAAACATATTTCCTCTTCCTGAATCATACACATTTCAATCTTATTTACCTTACAAATGGATAGTCATTTTTATCTTGTAATAAATGTACAGAATTACCCAACATCATTTCATTGAATATACCTTTTTAGGTATAAAAGGTTATTTTTTAAGGAAATAGATTTTTAAATGTTATTTTACCTAAAATGGGTCTTAATTTTTTTTCAAAATTAAAATGATATTTTCTTCTATAATATCATTAAAAGGTCGTTTAAATGTATTTATATTTTTATGATTATAAAACCCAAATATTATTACACAACATGATCAATATTATGTTGATACCATATTTATTCATCGTATAGATGGGTTTTGATTGATTTTTTCATTGATTGTATTTAAACTCACTTCCTTATTACATTTTTGTTGTGCCCTTAAAATATTCAATTTTCTATGATCATTCAACATTGAATTTCACCTATTTCGCCACATCATTTATAATGTATATTTCATTGAAAAAACTGTATAAAATTTTTACATGTTGTGATTACATTGATAGTTATTTATTACAATAGAAAATATTGGTAAATATGTATCATTTATTCAATTTGGTAATTTTAAAAGACACTCTTTTTATGAATTTACAAAAATTATTTGATATATAGGGAAAGCTTTGGACATGTAATACACTATTTGGGGACCATTTAATTAAATCCATTTTTGTTGGGGAGTAGTTAATGTATTCCCCACAATTCATTGGTAGTTTCATAAGATTAAATCATTTGTGTAGACTAATATAATTGATTTTCACCAATTATATTTTATTTCGTTAAAATGATATATCTTTAGAGTAAATTTATTGGGTTCTATAAAACCATGATGTATAATAATTAATAATAATAGGTAATTATAATTAAATTATTATCCTTACTCTCGATTATTTTATTGCATAAAAATTATCAATTGATGTACTTTAATTATCATATTATTAAATATATAGTATGTGTCTTCAGTTATTTACCATTCCATCCTATTTTTGACATCATTCTCATTTTATTTATTATATATTTTTTTCAATTATTACCCTCCCATATTTTTTTGACCATTGATACATTATAAATTACACCATAATTTTCTATTATTGATAATTTGAGCTTACTTTAATTTTTTTACATTCCCTTTCTTATGAAGATGAATCTTTTGAAAGAGTTTATGGGATTCAAAATATCACAATTTTTTATTATATTTTATTTCCTATTTCCAATGTAAAATGTGTATCATGTATCAAATATTATTTTCCAAAACAGATAAAAATATGGTCTTTTGGGATTTTTTTCCTTTAATCATTCCAATGAAATGGTAGTAGACACTAGCTCTTGGATTACTAGGGTTGGGCCTCTATAGTTGATAGCAAATGAATTTTAGTACAAACCTTGGATGATAGATTATAAAAACATAGATTAAGGAAATATTCCTAAAGTGTAATTTGAGGATAAATATAGAATAAAATATTTTAATTTTCCTAAGATATAAATTATGTAGTTATTCCTTGAATTACATCCCTTTTAGGATATTAAAAGTGTAGGTGGTTCTGGCACAGTTTCACCTATGGGTAATCAATTTGAAATGGTTTTTCGATCATGACTCATGTACAAACTAGTACATGACAACATGCCTTACTATGCGTGTTTTTTGACACTGTGAGATGATATTTAGAGTATATGTGAAAGCTTACATAGAATAAATTATTATTTAATTTAATTTATTATAATAATAAATTACCTTGGTTTAACCTATGTTTTTTGATTAGAAAAAATAGTTTGGGATTTAAAAATCCTATAAATTATTATACTTTTTTATGACTAAGACTTTTGTTGAAAACACTATGTTGTCTCTTTTTAGTTAATAGATGGGACTAAATGGAATCATTTTATAATTAAACATGATGTACCATTTGGGGACAATAAGAAACCACTGTGATGAGAATATGAGTACAATTTATCAAGTTCATGAAAAATAATTTTTTTTCATAAATATAATTAACAACATAAACCATAACCAAATCCAAAACTCACCACATAATATAAGGATGATGTTTTATAAGATATAATGTTGAAGATAAATAGGAAAAAAGTAATCAATTTCCCAGATGCATAAAATGTGGAAGGAGACGTGATGGAAAGTGTCTTAATGGAATAGGGAAATTATTTATGGGTGGTAATGAAAAAGTAAAAATTAAATTAAAACAAAAATTTGAATAGTATGGTTGATGGAAATAAAAATTATTTGGAGGATAAATTTTTAGTTTATTTCTGTAAATATGGTAAATTAGGGCATTAAATTTGTTAAATCAGTTGAAAAAATAATAAACACTTAACCATCGAAGTAACTATACAGAAATAAATGGATAATGTATTTTTTATTAGGGTTGTATTTAAAAACATCTTTAAAATGGTATTAAATGATTAAATCTAAATTTTTCCCATCATATATTTTATATATATAATTAATATAATTTGGAAAATAACCAAATCACTTTCTGGGGGAAAACCCACCAAATTTGTAAATTTAGTGAATCTTGAACCTATGATTGATGGAATATAAGGGTTTCATTCCTACAAATAGCCTATATGATGTCATGGAAAATTAATAATTTCTTTTAGTTAATAAATTTTGTGAAAACCCCCATTTATTAAGAACCAGTGGAATCAATTATGTGTTTTATAGAATAATAATTATCCATATTGGGTTTGGAAAATAGTTAGAGGAAAATAATATTAGATATTTGATGGGTTTTACAAACCACTAAAAGAAAATTCTAGTACCTGAAAATGGATATTGTTCTGTGATATCAAATTCATTGTGTATGTGATGAATGAAAAAGTGTTGAAGAATAAAAAATGTATAAATTGTGATTATGAAGTATAAAAATATCATGTATGAATATTTCATATACTATTTTCTAATAATATAATTTCTCAATATTAAAAAAGATATCTTAAAACAAAAATATTGTCTCAATACTTTAGTTTTTATTGAATTGAATGACTATTAAATAATAAGAGGATTATGTTTTTTATATTTACAACATTACATTTATTATTTATTTTTTTGTTATTGATAACCTCTATCAATCCATATAATTACTTATTCTTTTCCTCCAAGCCCATATTTTCACATTCCGTTAATATTCTCTTATGTATGAATGAATTTATATGATATTCCATTTTATTGTTGTACTAGTCATTCCTTCCTATTAAAAGGATATATTATTATGTATTCCAATTATGTGGTATATAAACAAAATAATTTTTTATTTTGAAAAAGAAAATTGCCATGATCGAGTTTAAATTGTGAGGATATGATTTATTAATGGTGGGGAGAGTGTAACACCCGAAAATATTAAGGTAAGAAGATTAAATTCGATTTTATGTATGTCACACGACACCAAGTGCCTAAAGGAATGTAGTATCCAAATAAATTACAATATATTTACTATTTGAAATAATTTCTATCCTTGATATATCTTAAAATTCATGTTATACAGTATTATATCCCATTAGATGAAATAACGGATTTCTTCAAGGATTTTTGTTACATGCAATACCTAGTTTTACAGAAAAATATATATTATTAGAAAATTATTATTTCATATAATAATATATATCATAGCCCATAAATTATATTTTATTAATTTTATTAACTATGTTATTAAAATAAATGGTTTATAAAAATTTAAAATTATTTCATAGTTTACTAATTACTTTGAAATGAATTGAAAAACATTTTCAATATAAATGAAATGTTTTTGAATCAGAAATGTGTTTTATGGTAAGAAAACAAATCATTTATTATTATTGAATTATATTAATAATAAATATATTATTTATTCAATAAAATAATTTTGATATTTATCAAATAGCTTTGACAATAATAAGGTAATAATAAATCTAGATTTATGCTTAAAAATTGTATGTATCAAAAAAGAAAATATTATTTCCTTTTATGGATATCCTACTATAAATAATTTTTCATTGAAATATAATAAATTTTCATGTCCAAATTAAATTCCTTTTATGATTTAAAAAGGTTATAATTTCCTTATAAGGATTTTTTGGAATATTCTATGAGGTTTCATATTTTCATTTATAGAGAAAAAAACTAAATTTAAATTCAAAAATTCATTTTCGTAATATTTAAGTATGATGATAAATTATATTTTTTATTTATTTTAATATTTATATAGATAAATTATGAATATATTTATATAATTTAGATCAATGAAATCAATTTCAAATTTACATTTTATATAATAATTTTCAGACATTTTAACATTTATTCAACAATAACCTGTTTTGACATCTCGTCTGGTAGATTAATATAAGATTATTTTGTGCCCCATATTTCATTGGTATTTGAAAAAATGGAGTCCATATTTAGGATTATAATATTTTTTAATTTCTAATATCATCAACAAAATTTTTTACCAAATATTTTAGTGAATTTAATTATAATTAATTATTATAATGAGGATAAATTTTATATTAATAAGAAATTAACCCTTAATCTCAAGGGCCAAGAAGAAATAATTTTTTAAGAAAAAATGAATTAAAAGTGCATGTTTATAAAATATAATCTTTTTCTTTATATTTTTTTGCAATATTACATTCAATTTATTAGGAAAAAAATTGTTAAATTTCCTCTTTAAAAAAATTACAAGAATTCGACTCCTCCTCTATAGAAATTCACTCACCCCAACCAATTATTCAAATGTATCATAGAATTTGAAACATCCTTAAATTGCCCAAATAATATCCCATATTTAATTCCATTATTTTATGAGTTTTAATTTTTTTATAAAGCAATCCATATAAGGCTTATAGTAAAAAATAATAATAGTTACACAAATAAGTTATAACATACATCAATTATCAAAATAATTTCATTTCTTTCTTCAATCATTAAATTATAATTATTAAATTACTATATAACAACATCAGTATGATAAATGTAATTATTTCTTTAATTTTAATTTAAAAAACAACTGAATAGAACTTGCATAAAATGGGCAATGAACATACCATTTGTGTCAATGGTGAAGTACCGCATCACAAAATGATGTCATTCATTCTTACTCCACCACCAATCATGGTCTGGAATTATTGTATAAATCTACTTTATATATTATATATGTGATATTTATGTTTCATTCATACTTATTTAATAGTTATTTAACACGTACGCAAATGATGACCATTTTGTGTAGATACAATAAAATCATTTGTGGAAATGTAGACTACTACCCCAATGTAAAGCGATACAAGAAAAAATAATTGAAATGTATTAATGAATGGTTTGATTAAAATTATTGGACAATAAATACATTTATATTATATTAATTAAAGAAATAAATTTCTTTAAATATAATATATCATTTTATATATTACCATATCACACATTGAATAAGTGAAAACGTCATTCATGGATGTGTGGACAACCGCCTACTTAAAAAAATGTGATTTTTTTCAGATCAATGTAATTGTTTATATAATTATATAATATTGAATATAATATTATATATTATATAATTATCAATTTTTTATGATAAATGTTACTTACCTTATTTCTGTTATGATAATTGAAAATTCCTAATGTTACTCATGCGTATGTACATCCCATAGTCTCCATGATTTTAATGATGGTTCCTTTTTCATAATAATCATTAATTCATTATTTTTAAAAAATATTTTATTTATAAATATGATAATTATGACTTTATTATTATTCTGGTGATACAATTACCCCATTGACCATAGTCGACCAACCAAATTCGTTTTTGACACGTAAACCAAATTTTCTCAAAACACCCATCAGAAACATAATTATACAGGTAGTTTTAAAAAATATTGATAATTGAAATAACAGTAAAAATAAATTTCAAAATTTTTATTAAGCATTTATGTTATTTTCACAATTTTATTTTTCAAGATATTAAATACACACATGACAAGTATAACTCAATATAAGATATTTTCATACAACTTTTTACATTTATTAGAAAAGTGTCATATTCACCACTTACATATTTTCTTTGGAGTATCAATTTTTTATTTTTGATATATTATTTTATTAATTATTATATGTTAATGTTATTTTTAATATCAAATTTAATTATTTATTCTTAGTGTATTTTAATTTAACGTTACAAAAGAGTAGATAATTTCATAACCCAATACCTTTTCTTTGGGTTCTATTACTTCATAGTTTTTGTTAATATTATAAGATTAAGTGTGTAATATTTTATTACAATATATTGATTTATATAAACTTTTATAATCTTGATTAAAATTTGACACACATAATATATTCACTCATTGATTTTCACAAGAATATTATGGTTATTTCAAGGGGTTACCTCAAAATCGCATTTTATTCGGCATTATATACACTAGAATTTTAATTAAAGGATGTAATACAACCATTATTTATTTATGTAACACTTATAGTTCTTACCAAATATTTTTTAAAATTATTTTAATTTTTTTTGATATTTTTCATTTCACACAATTCTGAATATAGCTTTTCCATACAAAAGAAATAATTGTGTTTTGTGTTATATGAAAAAAAAGTCATTCTTATGCTGCACAAAAATATTATATTATCTTTAAGAACATGAAATTTTTTGTTTTTATTTTATTAAAAACACAACATAGTATCTTATATAGATTTTCTTACATAGAAGGATGATTTTTATCATAGTACAATATAATATTTATATTATTACTAAAATATAATTATAGATACTACGTAGCCATTGGAAATGAAGTTATGAATAAAAATGAAAAAATTGTGAAAATATAAACTAAATATATATATATAGTTCCTTTTTTAAAATTATTATAAATTAATTCAATAATAAATTAAAAATAAATAAACTCGTTTTCTAAGAAAACAATTTTCATATGAACAAACACAATTTTTTCACCATAAATTTAACAATGAATGTTTGAATAGTTTTTTATTAATAAATTATATGTTATATATTAAATAAATATTTTTGATACTAATAAAATATATTTCATAATTATAATATAAGAATAAATCCAATTTTATGAAAAAGAAGTTGTATTTTTCTAAAATGAAAATTTACCACCTTTTCAAGGTGAACCCATTATAATTTTTTTTAAACATTGTAAATTTTTATGTTAAATATTTTAATTAATTTATAGAATAGGAATATTAAAATTTAATTTTGGAAAATTTCTAATATAATTTAGTAATTTTTCCTTTTTTATGAATACTAAAAAACATTGAATTTTAATTCAAAACATCATTTTCGCCAAATTTATTTTTATAGATAAATTATTTTTTGTTATTTTTCATTGATTAATTAGATAAATTATAAGTAAATTTATAATATATATAATACTATAATAAATTTCACATTTAAATTAGATGTTATAACATTTCGAACATTTTAATAGTTTTACATTAATAATCATATGTGTCATCCAGTCTATGGGATATAATTTAAAATAATTTATGCAGTGGCTATGATTAGAATTTGAAAAAAATAAATTTATTATTTTAATTATTATAATTTATAACATATCATATAGTCAAAAAATATTTTTACCAAAAATATAAGTGAATATTATTAAAATCTATTAGAGTGATTATGTAGAAAAAAATAGTTTCGTAAAGTACTTATAATTAAACATAATATTAAAAAATGAAATCCAACCAGTAATTTCACCTGTCCCATTTGGTCGCAGAACTCCAGAACATTATCACTCCAAACCCTACCCAAATAATATTCAAATGTCACTCCCATAAACCTAGCATACACACTTTGTGTTGAAATCCAACCAGTAATTTCTTTTAGTGTATACCAAAATGAGTTACCAAAAAATGAGGCAACATTCTTTAAAGATCATCATTTAATTCATTTACTTGTAATCCACTTAAATTAATATTATATCCTGATTATATAATTTATTATGTATCATATATATGATAATATTTTTTATGTTAGTTTGTCCACCTAAACCTGTGAACACTTTCATCTAATGGTTAATGATCATACCAATCATGTACTATAAACTACTACATCATGAAATGACGAAAATTCATTATTCCGTTACCACCTCTCATAGTTGAGAATTATCAAGGGATATTTATTTTAAAAATATATATATATGATATTGTTGTTTTCATTAGGTTTATTTAATTTCTATATAAAATATACCTCCATGATTTTCATTTTTTAAATACGATAACTTCATTTGTAAACGCATGTTCTACCGCTTCATCAAAGCGATGTAATTAATTCTCATTGTACATGGGATGTATTGAGGATAAAATTAGGGAAATTATATTATTTATATAAAATAATCATTACAATATATTGTAATTATATATTTATATATTATTTTATAAATTTTTCAATATGAATATAAAATGGAATCAATGTTCATGTGTACGTATGGACAACCATTAGCTTGAACGGTGTATTTTATTTCCTATTTACATTAAATATGTATAATGAATATATTTTAAATATAAATATTGTTTTAAATTCATTAAATCATAAACCATTATATATGCAATATGATCAAGAATGAAAGGTAAAAACAAATATTATAAACCAATCGTTTATTACCGAAAACATTTTGTTAACATGGAATTGTTACTACATTGCTAATATAAAGTCATAAATGTATAATATATGGTATGATATATGGGAATATGGTTCATTAATATATGTATAATATAATTATTCATAATTATAAAGTAATTTTTAATGTTTATAATAAAATTCGAGACTTAAGGTATGGTTATCTTATCTCACATTGTTATATTCATGAGATACATTGTAAGTAAACCACTAATTTATTTTAGTACATAAAATAATTTATATTTTTTTATGAAAAGATGAATTGATTACCCATTTACGTCAAACATTTATGATATTTTAAAACCATTATTTCTAAAAATTCTAATTTTCTACTATTATAAATATATACTTATACATCATTTTTACCGACGTTTTACCTTTTTAGAAATGGTGATTTAAAGGAAATATTATTGTCATTTTATGATTGAGGAAATTTTCATAATTCATAAAACACAAAATAAAGGGTTGGCCTGTATAGATTTATCCTTTATCATGATCATAATAATTTTCATGCTTCCTTTCAATGTTTTATCATTTTATTTATAATAAAAATGAATATTTTAATAATATAGACATTAAATTTTTTGAATTATGTTTCAAAAATGGTTTTTGATAAATTTATATGATTAGATATTTGATTTGAATTATTTCCATAGAATCCATTAAATATTTACCAAATAATTTTTTGTGAAATTGTTTTCAAATATGTTTTAAATTTTAAAAAAATGTTGTAAATGATTTCACGTATATCTTATATGTTTCCAAGGAATGTTATTTTAAAATAGTTTTCTAGACTTCTTTATTGTTTTCAAGAAAATTTCATTAGAATTGTTTTCTGATTTGAAATAAAATTTTGAAAATAAAAATTATATTTTCCTTATGAACCTTTATCAAATGAAATATTAAAGCTTTTGGTATAATACAATTATTTTTGAAATGGTTGTATGAAAATTATTTTCAATGAAATCCTATTCCCCTAAAGAAATTATCCATGTATTCTTTTGAAATACTTCACCATATAAGATTGAAAACATTACTATAGTGCATGAATTATTGAGAATATGATCCATGAATACCATTCACGTTAATTCTTAATCATTTATGTTTTTAGGTAATGATTTTTATGAAACTCTTTTTTCTACCACAAGTTATATTATTTTGAGAACCATTTCATTAGGTTATTTGTTCATGAAATGATTAAGAAACACCTAGCTTTTCTATAAGTACTGATATGGTTAAATAATTTATATAACTATTTAATTACATGGGTTCAGATATTATTTTTGTAAACCCCATCTCTTATTAAGGGTCATGATAAGATTCATGTTTTATTGTCTTGTTTAACATGTATGTGTGATTTTAATATGTGGAGGATGGGACCTATATCTGTCTTTAATGAATTGGGTAATGATTAATATCACATGATATAATGATAAAAATAATGTTGAATCAATTGATCCACAATGGGAATATTGGGAACCCTAATCCGTTATAGGAAGATAAAGGAATGATTTTCCACAATGGGACGTTAGGAAATTGTGGTCCACTATAGGAATATGGGGAAACCTGATTCACTACAGTAATAGAGGGAAATACAATACATTACAAGGAAATGGATTTTAATAGGGATGGTGGTGTGTCTTACCATGTAGGTTTAATCCCATTGATTTGTCATGTTATATTTTGGAAATGTGCAATGACTTATAGGGATTGATTATATCTATTTACATGTGTGAAACAAATTATATGTCATACAAAAATAATATTCAAACATTGTTAATGTTTTTTTATTATAATATAATTTCATGTACTATGAACAACCTATTTTTATTTTGTGACAGTTTTTTATGATATTTTTACGCAAGTTATGATATTAAAATGTTATTATCATTTTATCATAACCATATCGTCATGTTAACCTCATATATTTCATTTATTTCCCCATATTGAGCATTAGAGCTCAACTATTTCTTATATTTCCTTTCCCCAGGTTATGATGATTGGTTTAAAGTAGAATAACTTATATGATAAGATCTTTAAATAGTATGTTGAAGACATTTCATAAAATAACAATAATTATTTCCATGTGTACAAAGACACTATATATTATGTTCCATGGACATGTACATTTATAATTTGATGAATATTTTTCAAAAATGGGGTAATATCAATATATTTTAAGAATGTGTCCTTATAGCTAGTATAAATGAAAATATTTAGTCATAATTTCGAAACTAGGATAATAAATCTTTAGTGTGATCCCTAGGGATATTTATATATATATTACTATGGATGTCTATAATGATACATCTAATGATGACTTCAGGTATTAGAAAATGTCCTGGAATTTTGTTAAAGTCGGTGGAAGTTATTTCCTCGAAATAAGATCATGTCTGGATATTTCAAGTGGATGAGGATATGGAATAGATTTAGATAGTGGAAACAACATTTAACACACCATATTATGCTAGAATCTATTGGTAACTCCTGCCAAAAAATGCAACATGTTGCCACTTTCTTTGACAATCCTGGTGGATATGCCTTGGGAATTTATAAATACATTACAAATCATCATAAATATATTATAATGCATATCACTAATTTTAACCTATTATAAATATATTGTTTTATTAATTAAATAAATACATTTAATTATTTAGTCACCTTATAATAAAAATATCTTGATTATGTTGTTTTATGCTACGAGATGTGTTTCTCAACCTATGATTTTTTGTTTTAGTCAATAGTTGGAATAATTAATAACTAGTTTATCATTTAATATTTCATATATGGAATTTATGGTAAGGATGGGATTTTACTACCTATGTAAAAGTCTCATAAAGATAATAATGAATTTACATTACTATTAGTAATACTAGTAAAGATAAAGAGACTGAAAATGACCTGTGAAATGTATGAGATGTTACGCTAGTATTATTTACATTAATATTTTTGATTAATTATTGGATTCAGTTTGAGTAACCATAATACATTATTCATCATTGATATTCATATTAAGATGTATTATGGGATAATTTGTTGAAACATGAGAAATTATTTATGAATAATGGTGGATGATTGGTGTGTATGTGTCTAGGATTTACATAATTCTGTTATATTAATGCCGCGATATTTATTTTACATTGTGTATTTTGAAAAAAAAATTAATTGTGATGATTAACTAGAATGGTAATTAATAGATATTTTATATTTTGATTATAGGAAGGTAATCCATAGAGATTCCTTAATGTTCAGGAAATTGTGTTTAGATAGGATAATAAGAAGATTGATATGGATAATATAAATTGGATAGTACTGACAACCCTATAAATAATTATAATTTTTTTAAAAATGGTTTATGTATTCATTGAAGAATTTTATAAATTCTTCAGTTTATGTAATATATAATGTAATCATTACATAAGGAAGAAATAATTTTTTCTATAATTAATTAATTGTAATCATGGATATTGCCATGTTTTAAGAGAACATATGATGATGGAATTAAAAAAAAATTTATGTCACAACCAAATATATATGGGATAAACTATCTTGGATATCATGATCTATTACTTTAATAATAATGTTTTATAATATCTATTAACCCTCTAATTATTCTTCACATTATGATTCTGTGATAGCTACCATTCTCTATATCACACAATTTCTTGTTATCAGTGATCTTTATCAATGACTATGACTATTTATACTTCAATTACATTTGAATGCATCAAACTCCCACCTATTTAATCCTATTTGGAGAC
Source organism: Viscum album (assembly GCA_963277665.1). Classification (NCBI taxonomy): domain Eukaryota; kingdom Viridiplantae; phylum Streptophyta; class Magnoliopsida; order Santalales; family Viscaceae; genus Viscum; species Viscum album. The sequence goes on from OY728141.1 coordinate 1,305,425,516, forward strand.
ATAGTACTCTGTTTCATTGGGGAAACATTATGTTTCCAACTTTACCTTTCTAAATAACGTTTTAGTTTTCACTTTTATAATATGGTTTTCTATGAATAGAACATTAATGTATTAAACCTATGATAACGGAAAAGAATATCAAAGGTGAAATTAAATTTATGGGTTATAATTTAACACTATAAGATTATGAGAAATATTCTTTTGAAATAAATTTAATCATTATGATATTTTTCATTTCACACAACATTGAATGTTTTTTTATATGATATCACTATGTGTGTCTTGAATTATATAGGGCACCATGTTAATATTGGGAAACATGAAACATGTAGAATATCATTCAATATGAAAAATTAAATTTTTGCCTTTTATTTAAAAAATACTGAGTACCTTCAATATATTGTGGTACACACAAGGATGAGATTCATTAGAATACAACATTCTACTAATATGAATATTAAAATATTCTTATAATCATAACTTTGAAATAGGAATAGATATTCTAAATAATAGTAACCAAATTGTGAAAATATAATTTACCCATATATATAAAATCAATTCTTTTGGATTTAACTAGATTTAAATTAATATAAGAACTATTTGAGAATGAAAAATTTACATTTCAAAGAAAAATAATTTTTTTTTGTACAAACACAATTTTGATTCAATAAATTAAAATAATGACTTTTGAATAAATTTTTTAAAAAATTATATATATTATATTCAATAAATATTTTTTATAATAATCTTATATATTTCATATGTATAAGATAATAATATATCATAATTCATGAATAAAATATGATTTTTTTTAAAAGGAAATTTATGCCCATTTAATTGAGAAACCATTTTAAAGAAGCTTATTGAAACATTCATATTTATTATTTAGAAAAATATACTTCTTTTTATGAATCATAATATAAAAATTTACTTATTTTGAATTCATGGTATTTTTCTATGAAGATTCATATTTTTTATGAATATTGAAAAACAATGAATTTTAATTAAAAACATTTTTTGTCTAATTTATTTATACAGTCAAATTACATTTCAGTTTTTTTTGAATGGTTAATCATATAAATTTCATATAAATTAATCTATTTTAGTCCATTTTTATCAACATCATGTCAAAGTTTGATATAAAAATATTTCAAACATTTGAATATTTTTATTTTAAAATCCCTAATACATTGTCCCATCTAGAGGATTAAATTTAAATAATTTTTCACCCTACTATGATTAGAATCTTTTAAATGTATTCAATATTTGGAAATATAATATTTTAAAATTTTAAATTAGTCAAATTATTATTTTTACCAAATTTATTAGTGGAAGTGATGAAAATTAAATAGAGTGATTAAGAGAATAATTACCTTTAAAAAGGACTAAACATTATTCTAAAGGGCCACAATGACTTAAAAACGTGTAAAAAATCATTGTATTCCCATTGATTTATCCAATACTAACATAGTTAAAAAAATTCATTATTGGAGAATATTTTTATAGGAAAAAGATTAATGGAATTATCTTTAAATTAATTCTTATGAATTCCACTCCACCTCTACTATAAAAAAATCAGACATCTAATTTATTTAAACATCTCAACAACATTGGATCACCCAAAATATAACCAAATAATCTATAAAATTCTATCCTCGAAACAAAAACTTATCAAATTCTACATGAATGTTACTAGTAAAGTCTTCAAAAATAAACCAAAAGGAATTAACCAAAAATTAGGAATCATTTTGCCACAATCATTTTTTGATTCAATTACTTATCCACCACTTAAATTGTTTTCATATCATTATTATATAATAGAACAAGTATAATTAATATACTATGAACTTTTTTTTTGTTTTGAGTCATAAATAAGCATACACACACATCCAACTAAAAGTAAAGATCATAACATCCGTGTGTGGGGAACTACTACTTTGTGAAACAAATGTTGTTGTTTTTTCATTTACTATATTATAGGATATAAATAATGATGGAAATATGATTTCATATGATACATATGATATTTATTATTCCTTTATTCTTCTCTAATTATCATATAAATTTATCATTAATTATTTATATTTTGTGTAAATATGATTACATTGTTTGTGGATATGTGGACTTCCGCACAATGAATGTGATGTTGTCTGTTCACCATAAACATGGAATTTATTAAGAATGGGTTTGGTGAACATAAATGAGATATATTTATATTTAATAATAATTTTAAATAAATTTTATTATATCTATATGTTGTTTACTTGACTTTCTATATGACGAGAAAATGGAAACAATGTTTCTGCATACAAAAGGCATATTGTATCCATGAATGGTGTATTCCATTTCATATATATAGCTTTGATTGATTATTATAAATAGTTATATTCTAAATATATATGATATGTAAATAATTATTACATTATTGAGATAATTAAATAACGATCTAAATATAATGATCATGAACAATAAGTTAAAAATGTCCAATAAACAAATCAGTTATTTCCTGAAACATTTCATTCATATGATATTATTAATCAAATAGTAATATATAGTTATAAATGAATCTTATATGGAATGGAATAGAAAAATAAGGTTCTATGATATATTTATAATAAACTTATATTTAATATATAAGAGGTTTAAACATGTACAATGAAAGTCAAGACTTTAGTCATGCATTTTTTCATATCATTTTGTATATCTATGAGATACATTCCATGTTCACAACTGATTTATTTTTTATATTTAATATACTATCATTAGAAATTTTATAGTGAATATAATTCCTTTCATTACATTTTTTTCATCATGATATTGTACCATTTATTTTGGATTATGATTGAATGTTCCCAATATGGTAATAGATTGTTTCTACGATCTCATCACTAATTAAGACTACATATGATTATTCTTACATTAATTAAAATATTATGATCTATCTATCAATAACATGCAATAATTTTAATCCCTTATATTTATCCATTATATCTTCTTATATTAGTACAATTTCTGTAGTCATTGGTAATTAAGATATTTGAGAAAAAAATTTACAAATGTATGACCTTATTTCTCCTTTTAGATTGAAATCTATGTTCTTTCAAAACCATGTATTTTAATAGAATCTAATATTATTTAATATTATCCTATAATATTTAATGTTATGTTTTATCTATTTTTTACATTTTATTAAAAAATGATTTAAATAAATGTATTATATTAATTTTTCGATTTATGTAGTTATCTAATATTTTATGAGAAAAATTAATGTTCATAATGTATAGATTTATTTTCCATCATGAACACCACTCTGTTGATGTAAAATTTTATGTTTTAAAAATTTATATTAATGAGATGTTTTTCTCTAATACATTGAAAATTTATTTTAATAAATTGTTTTCCATAAAAAAGTAATTTAAAAAAGTTATATGATTGATTATGTGTTTTAAATATTTTTAAATTATTACTTTAATTTTTTCATATCAATTTTTTATGGAAATGTTTTAAATGATGTTTTACATCAAAAAAGTCTTGTAAATATTTTTCTGTTTCTCCAATATGTTTTCCAAAAATACCGTTTTAAAAGTTTCTTTTTATTCATTTATAATTTTGTAGGAAGATTGATTTTAAATGATATTATGTAGTGAAATTATTATCACAATAAAGAAAGGATATTTACTCAAAAACGTTTATAAATGAAAAGTTAAATATTTATTTTTAGAATGACTTTTTGAAATGTTTTTATGAAAAAAAATTCATTGAAATGCTTTTTCATTAAGAAATTTTCCATGTTAATTTTAAAAATCCTTATCCTTATAAGATGAAATAATTCTCTGTAATTTATTCTTTATTGGGGATATTACATTTTAAAACTATTCATATTCTTTATTGAATTGTTTATTATTATATAGACTTATGTTTAGGACATTGATTTCTCTTCCATGGGTTATATTCTTTGGAAACCAATTTCTTTTCACAGAGGTTTAATTATTGAAATGATTATAAAACCACTCTATTTTCTATATGTAATGATATTATGAAATTCTAAAGATATCAATTTAAATTTATAGGTTATGAAATTTTCTTTATGAATCCCATCTTTTTTATGGATAATGATATGATTCCATTTTAATGATCTTATATAACATGTATAAGTTATTTTAATAAGTGATGGGTGGGACCTATATATCACATAAATGAATTGGATAAATATTTGTAAGTCATGAATTAATGTTGTGAATCATGTCGATGAGATTTATTCCCTATTGGAATAATAGGATACATGGTCTTCTATGGGAATATGGGGAGACATGATCCACTATATGAATATGGGGAAACCTGATCCACTATGGGATGATGGGGAAATGTGATACCTTACTTGGGATGGAATGCAACTCGGGATGGTGTTGTGTTTCTCCTAGGAGGGTTTTCCCATTGATGTTCCATGTTATGTTTTTCAATGCACCATGAATTATTGGAATGATGTTACATGTTTATCTGTTTTCCAAATATTATATGTCTTATGACATTTATATGCTCACGTGGTCCATGTTCTTGATTATTTTAAAATTTATTGCCTTATGAACATGGATTCATTACAAGAGGTCTCATGATTTTGATATTTGTATATAGTGTGTGATATTCAAATTTTATTCTCATATTATCATACATTTATTTTCTTGTTATGATTATAGATTACCTTTATTAATCCTTACTGAGCCATTGATCTCACCCCTTACTCATGATTATGTTCCCCTATATTTGAATAAATTTTTTAAGAGGATTATTATATTGAATTATCATTGAATAATATTTTAATGATCTATATCCAAACTAGAGTAATTTAATCCAAGAAACCAAATACCCTAAACTATTACACACCTCAGGTATTTACTTTTTAAATGTGGAAAATATTCATCAAAATTGATGAAAAGTACAGAAATGTAAATTTTGGGTATCTATAAATTAATCCGTTAATTTTCATCTCCTCTAGTTGTCCATGTCATTTTTCTAGTAATAGTACCATTTTCCACTCATTGTAAATAAAACATTTAAATAAAATATTTTCAGAAAAATACAAAATAATTTATCTATATAGTCATAGAACATGTTTTATTTTTAAAAAATCATGTTTCATAAAGAGGTTTTAATTTTTTAACCTTCAAAAAATGATTTATTAATGAAATTAATAAATAGTTTACCTTTAAAGAATTTTTTTCAACGGAATAATCTTATCTATTTATAAAAAACTAATAGTTCTATCATTTTTAGCTTAAAAAAGAATGCACTTTTTCCCTTGTAAAAAGTGTATGAAATTACCCACCATATTATAACTAATGATTCAATTGGTAGTTTAATAGATTACTTATTATGAAAATTTTCCTTTTTTCATGGTTATTTTCAATTAAATGGATATAAAAATGTATTTTATGAAATAAAATAATATTTTCCACATGAACAATTTTAAAATGTATTTTTATTTTATTTTCATTTGTCAATGAAAAAACAACTTTACTTTTACTCAAAATTTGATATATTGTGTTGATTCCATCCATATTTATCATCATGATGGTTTTTGATTATCTAAAGATGAGTAGTATTAACAAACACATTCTTGATTAATTTCTATAGTCCCATTGAAATGTTTCATTCTCCTTGATCACTTAATATTAAATTTCCACTAATTATCCATATCAATAATCACTAATATAATCATTGTATAAATCAAATTACATTTTTCATACAGTCATTACTTTTATAGTATTCCGATTATCTGGGGAATTATTGATAAAAATGTATCCTTTACACAATAATGATATTTGGTATGGAACTTTGGTTATAAATTTAAATATATTATTAAATATATATGGAAGGAATTATAAATTAATGACACAGGTTGGGGACTGGTTAATTGAAGTCATATAGGTAGGAGACCAATTAATGCATGCCCTATGATGCATCAGTTATCCAGATAGATGAAATTAGTTGGATAGCCTAAGTTAATGGTTTTCACCAGTAGGTTCTAAACCATTTTGAGGATAGATCTTTATGATAAAGATACCCTTTACCTAGGAAACATGGAATCAAATAACTAATAATTTCATTTATTGATAATACAGTTTTTATTATTATACATGAGATTATTGAATTAAAATAATCCATGATTTCACATTCATTATCAGTTTATTGAATACATGGAATGTGTGTTCATTTTTTTAACATTCCATACTAATTATGTAGTTATTTTTCACTTTATTTATTATATGTATTGTTCGTTGTGTTATTACCTTTCCATATTGAATATTACCATTTATTCATTAATATTTCAATTATACTACACATATTGATCATTTTATCTCACCCTAATTTTATTCTTTTCCTATGTTTTTTATGAAGAATAGATTGAACGAGTTTCATGGATGAATTTTTTATCTATGTTATTTTATTTTCAATTTCCAATTGTGAAATGGGTATCATGTTTATAACCATGATTTCCAATACTTCTGAACATTCTTTCCTTTTGATTTGAATCATTGTAATCTTGCTAATGTAATTGTATAGAAACTAACACTTAGATTAATGGGGTCATGTAGCTATAAAATAATATAAAATATTAAGAATAAGAAAATTATTTTTAAACACTTATAGAATTTTAGAAGAAATATAGAAACAAAAAAAGTTCATTTATCAAAAAATTATTATCTTGATAAAACAAAAATTAGAAATAATTAATTGAAAATAGATTAATAATTTATTCACTTATATTACACAACCTAAACCACCAGACATTTTACCTAAGATTAGATAAAGAAAAAAACAATTTTTTCATCAAGCTCGTACCACCAACATTGACTTATCATTATGGACACATCACAATAAACTCTATATTAACAACTCACATGGCATAAAAACTATATATTTTTTCATAATGTTATTTTTTTAATGTTTCCATTCCCTCATGAAATAGGAAGAAAAAAATATCGTTGAAATAAATTCCATCCATCAGTCCAATCTTTATATTTTCCATCAATTAATAATAACACAATTAGTTTAAATATATATGGATGCTTCAATTTTTTGATATTTAAATGATCTCATGTGTTTATAGTATATAATTCACTTAGCATGGTACTGTAGCATGGACCTGTAGCGTGTTACTGTGGCAGACACTATAGCAGCAGTGGAACTATAGCGGCGGCAGCACTGTAGCGGCGGAGGAACTGTTGCAAGATACTGTAGCGGCGGCAGGTACTGTAGCTGTGCAGGGTACTATAGCAGTACTGTTCACAAAGGGTCCTTTGGGCCAAAAATGGGCTTTCAAGCCTTGTATTCAGGCCACTTGGCCGTGGGCCTTCGGCCTATGTATTGGGTCTCGCTCTGCCCTCTAAAGAGATCTTTTGTTTAAATAATAAATTGAGGATTTGGCCCCAACCTTTTAAAAAAATTAACTCACATTTTAAGAATCTAATAAATTTTAACCTTTCATATCACTCAAAAAATTGATTTATGTTCTTTGAAAATTGTGACATCATGGATACAGTTATGTGACATATTCCACTAAAAATTTCATAATTTATTGAGAATAAAGAATTCGATGATTCATAGTATTACTAGAATCATCATAACATATTATAATAGTAAAAATTGGGTGTAACCCATTAATATAATATAGATAATATCTTCTGATATAGTTTTATTTCATTTGTACATGAATTATTTTAAAGAAATATCATAATTTTTGATTTCATGTCAAAAAACAAAATTATATTTTTAAAGAAATTCAAGGATAAAAATATAGAATGTATTGATCAAATTTTTAAGAAATAATTTTAAAAAATTATATTTAATTATTTAATATAAATTCATTTAAATTTTCATAATATCATTGAAAACATATAACAGATTATTTTAATTTCAATAGAATTAATTTTGAGAACTTATTCATTGAATCCTATATTACATGGCATGTAAATATTATTTCAATAAATCCCCAAAAATTATATTGTGGAATCTGGACCATATAAATAAATATGAACACAAAAAAATTAAATCACAAACATAAGAGATCCACTAATGAAACACATACAAAATGAAAAATTTCAGCCATCATCAAAAACACATATTTAATATTCAGTATTAGATTATTTAATTTAATTACTATTAATTTATCATCCCAATCGATCAAACAATTACTTCACATAATATTTCATTCCATACATAGTGGTGTATTTTGAATGATGTGTTTTATTTTAAGAGGTGAAATATCTATTATGGGTTTGTTAGAATTTTTCAAGTCCATCGAAATAGAGAAATGAAAAAATGTTTAATCATGGATTTGTTTTATTGTTGGATTGAGGTATTAAGATGGTTAGATTCAGAAGTGATTATTTCTATGGAATAATAAATAGGGGTCACCAATATTTGAATAAATTACACATGGTAATTTTTCATTTATATTTTACTCCGAATTAAGCGAAATAATTACCTATATCATTTCAACAATTCCAAGGAACAAGACATGAATATTGATAATCAGAAAAAAAATGTATATTCATATATATTCCATGAAATTATAATATATATTTCCAACTTTTATTAAAATAGTAATTTTTTACAAAATTTATTATAGTGATGCTAAGCGAGGAATAATAGTGATCGATAATATAGTGTAAACCTTCATAATCACTTTTAAATGAATTATGTTCCTTTTAACTTCTAAAAATTTAAAATGATTTTATATTTTAGAATCACCAGTAACTCGGAATTTATTTTCAATGACACATTATCTATTCTCTTCGAGAAAATATATATCAAGGATCAAAATTTAGTAAAATAACTTTTCATGTAGACAAAAAACATTATTAGATTCTATTTATCTTCCCTTATAAGAAAAATATGATATACTGATGCATATGATATATACCCAAAATAATATAGGAATTATTTCATATAATTTTACATTATATATTTCTGGGGATTGGTAAAATTTCATTGAATATGAATAACTATCAAAATTTACATATATAATAATGTCATATAAATTAAAAATGTATACTTTTCAATTAATAAAATGTCTCCAATAAAAATTTATCTTCTGAATGACAATATAATTTCTTAATTCGTATTATACATAGGTCACTCAAAATCGATTAATTTGGAGAAATGTAATGATAATTATATTTAATAAATATTTGATCAGATCTCTGAAGAATAATTTTGAAAGTTCATAGGATATGATTTTTATTCAAAGGCCTCTAAATTTATTAAATTCAAATATAATATAGTTTTTTAAGACATGGTATTCAAAATTATAGTGTTATTTTCATTAGATTCCAAATAGTAGGAAGCTATAAAACTAGTATATTGGTATTAATTTTTTATTGTTCATATATAAAATAATTTCAATTATTTGATTATATTATAATGACTTTATTGGTGTTTAATTTGATAAAACATATCACAAATAACAAACAAAAAATGATCAAAAATAAATGAAAATTAGAAAATCATATGATGACTGAAAAATGAAATATATAATTTTAAAATAAACAGATAACAAAAAATTCCAAACTAGTGGAAATTTATTCCCCTACCCACAATATTTTTTAAAAAAACCTCATTTTTATAATGTTTTAATATGAGATAATTTAAACTATAGTTGATTAAATATCAAAAAAAAACTAGAATGAGAAGAAAAAATTCATTTACAATTGGACATAGAAACATATATTCAAATCTCTAGTATTATAGGATATTAAAAATTATCCTAATTATAATTAATAAATATACACTTACTATGATTGGTTTACTGTTTCCTGATATGTTTTCTTACATAACAAAAAAATTCAACACATGTGTAACAATTTATGGTCCTCACCTAATAAAATAAATTTTAGAGTAAAAATATTTATTTGACAGCCATATATAAGAACATAATCTCTTTTTTGAGGCCTTTGATTATTATTCCATTAACAAGAAAATAAATTTCATTATTATTGTACATCATATCCCTTTAATTTTATTTTTTTAAATTTATACCTTCTTATTTAAGAAAATTTTAATTCTATAAAAAAAATATATTCATTTTATATGTTTTAACATCCAAGAATGATTTTTCTTTAAAGCTAATTGGTCCATCGAAATATTTTCTATAGACAATTCAAATAACGAACTTTTGTATTATGACTTATAATGATATATTGTTGGCCTATATTCCATTACCTACTTCTAAAATATACTATTTTATATAGATATGAATTTTTTATTATATTTTTTATTCTGTTGTTTTTTAATTAATTTACTCAATTATTTTTTGGGTGATAGGGTTTTGAAATCCTTTTTGACTCCATATTTCATGAGAATAAAATTTTATGTCATATTACAGATGAAACTTCCTTGATTAGTAAATACGAACACATGTATACCAAATCTATAAGTCTTATAAATTCTCCAAATATTGAAGAAAATTGATTATTAAAATTTACTATATGTAAGTATATTATCATTTAAAATAAATAAATATAATGAATTTTTTAAATACATCCAATAACATCAGAAAATTTTCCTTACAAATATTATATATATATATATATATATATTAATTGCATCATAGAACAATATGGTCTCCTGTGGAATTTCACTTCAGATTTTAATATTTTCATAGAATATGAATATTTTACATGACGTTAAGAATTCAAATGAAACCATGAAATGGGAAGACCAATATAATAATGAATCACATATGACTTGATATATTTTTTGGGATCTATATTGAGGTATATAGCTTAATTTTTCACAAAAAATTAAGGAGAAATATGATTTAAATCTTTTTAATGAACCTTCTTATCAATTTTTGACTACCAACATTCTACAAGTAAAGATAGTACATAATATAATTATTTTAATCAAATATATAATTATAAATTTATTGTTTAGAAAACACATGGGGTATTTATTAAATATGGAAATAATTTAAGAAATCATAAATCTAGGGTATTTTATTCATAATAATATAAAATTTCTTATCAAGTAATGTTTCAATGATTGGAATATAGATATGAATATTTTCACCAAATAACAATGAGTATAAAAATTTAATGGTATGTCAAAGGATTTATCATTCAATTAATTACATTAATTTTTAAAAAACTATTTTAAAAGAAACATTTATATAAAAAGAAAAAATTTGGAATATATATTTCTTGGTAAAAATTATATTGTTTAAGGGTTAATGAAAAAAATACATTGGATCACAATATATAAAATATAAATTTATATATTAGAAATAAAACATCTTTATGATCTTATTTCATTAGCGGAATAATCAATGTGGTCCTTATTTAGAGTTATATTTTCATTTGAAATAGTATGATATTTTGTTCAATGTTTAGACTTAATAAATCTCTAAGGGAAAGAGAATTTCTATTTTTCATTAATTCAAATGGTAGTATATCATTTTGTGGTTAAACTATTGTTGGGGATATTAAATTTTTACAAATTAAAAAATATTAAATAAAATAACAAGGAACGAAAAATATTAAATCATTATTAGGTATCATCTAAAAGAAAAATAATTTTTACTAATACCAAGTATAAATGTTCCAAAAAATCTTATGTTATCATAGAGTGATATATAATCCCTCAAAATTTTATGGTAGGTAAGTGGTGAAAATACCTCAACATCGCACTTGTAAAAATAGATATTGTATCAAGAGACTACATGTCCATGTAAAACTCCATTCATCACTAAGAAATTATATTATCAATAAGATAAAATAATCTTTATTTAATGAATATTTGATGAAAATTGAATACATTAATTAAGATTATTTTAAAAGTTGTTTTGAAGTCATTTTTTCAATATAAAAAAACATGAATTTGAATTTTTACAAACTAAAAAATACTAATCATGTATCATTGAAATGTTCCTAGGGAATTACATAATCCAATGGGAATTCTCTTATAGGGATATCTACCAACATGGATTGTAAAAAGGATTTTATGTTGATTCATTAGTTCTAAATAGATATTAAATTAACCAAATAAGTAATCCAAATAAATAGTGTGTATATCAGAAAATTCTCACAAGTGTTTTATCATGAACAATAAGCAGGATATTATCATTCATAGTAACTGTGTTTACTTTTCTATAGATAATTTTCATTAGTAAACAATTCGGATGTTAGTGGGGAATATTTAAAGAAAATAAATATATTAGTTTTAAAAGCAAATTTTGATTGGGATAATATGATTGGGGATCACAAAGTGTCAATTAGTGATAGATAATTTTACTCCAACACCAAACATGGTGGGGATTTCTTTTTGAAAACCACTGATGATGTTGGGTAAATTTTTCATTTATATTTTTTCATAGGTTTTGAATTTTTTTAATACTCTTTTTAATTCATGTGGATATAATAATTTTAGTGAGATGAAATGGGGTCCAATATTTGACTTTATTATATTCTATAAAGAATCTATATAATGTTTTGTGTGTATATTGATATTTAATGGGAAATAATGATAAAGTGTTTCTCATTCCAGCCTTGAATGCAATAAAATAGGATTCCATGATGTAGATTCAGCTAAAATTCTATTGGGTAATTTCATTTTGTTATTTAAAGGTCTTGGAATTTATTAAAACTCAATTTCATCTTCATAGAATTTAGTAAAATAATAATTTTCAAGATCATTTTTTGGTCAAGGCACTATCCGAAATATTTTTTATTGTGTAAAACCTCTAAAAGTTGAAAATTTTAACTTATAATTTGTATTTTAATTTCCATCAATTAGGATATCAATTTTGTTATCCAAAGTATTTATTACATATTGAACTATAAATATAATTCAATGAAAATTAATTTATTTACTGATGTTTTTAAAATAGAAACAATATTATGAATAACATTTAAATGAATTTCATAAATAGTACACTCATATTCCACATGATAAAAACTACCTTGAAATAGTTCTCATGTTTATAAAATACAATTTTTAAATACCATTCGATATATTCACCAATTTTATTAAAATGAGATTTAGTATCTTCAAAATCAATATATTGTACTACATTAGAATTAAATAATTAAAATAACTTATTTGAATTACAATCAACCATATGGATATGATAGATTAATTGATCTTCAATTGTATGTTTCATTTATTGGAAATTATTTAAATGAACAATTCAATACGATAATTCTTGGGGAGGTATTCATTTATTTATAAAATGATTATATAGTAATTTTTATAATGGGTCTTACAATTTTTAGTGGTTCATGATTGATAAATCAATCAACTTTCATATCTATAACAATTTTTTTTCATGAAAATGAATGTTTCATAAATTCACAAGAACATATTGAAGAACTCTTAAAAGAGTTATGGTAATTTAGAATGAAATATATATATATATGATAATTCAATATGGATTGAGTTATCCAGCCTAAAATGTTGGCTAAGTAGTATTTTAATTTTTCCTACATAATTTCTATTCAAAATAATGAAATTATTGAATTCAAATTCTCATCATGTGAAATAGATGGTGAATATTTTGACATAATTATAATTTATATGAATTGTAGTTTTTATAATGGAGGAAAAATTTCAATCTATGTTAGTTTTCTCACCTTCTAATAAATTTTTTTATACTGAACAAATAATATCCATGAAATTTATATCCATTATATTTTTTTAATATAATAATACAAAGAGAAGTTTAATTTTAATTTTTTGTATGTTTTCAATAATTACTTATCAAATTAACTACAACAACCCTTCTAATTATTAGACACTTAAAAATTATTTATTACATAGAACATTCAATTGATAAAAAAATAAAAGATCGAGAGGTCTCTTGTCTTTTGGGATTAGAAATGTCAAATAATGACATAAAAAGTGAAAAAAACAACATATTTATTGAAAAATTCCTTTGCATGACCACTATATTTGCTTATATATAGCATTGCATCGGATAACCTGGTGACATAAATATAAAAAGGGTGAGCTATAAATTCTAGTAAGGGAGTAAACATGGAATAACATAAGGAACAAAATAATAGTTATGAAATAGTCATATCAATGGAGCATAAATGATACATGAACATAATGTCATGATATAGCATTATTATCATAACATGGAAATGTGGAAACAACACTTAAGATGGAATTATCATTTTCAATGGCTCATTGCACATGGATCATGAGTAAACCCTCAATTCACTTCAATTATCAGGATTAAACAATCCTTTAACTTCAATTATAACTATAAAACCCTCATTGAACATTATGTATCATGATAATAACCTTTATCCAATGCATTGAAGCGCTATCAAGGCGCACCCATCTTAAGAATTTCATTTCAGGCATAAGTATGCCACATGGATCATACAACATGGAGTCATTAAACATCATCATTTATTCTAAAATAAATGAATGTGGAATAAATAAATTAATCCCTATAAAAAATATGTAAATTTGAATAATGGTGAATACACTTTATAGAGAAATGGGCATGGTATTCACTACACAGTGAATTTGGTTTGGAAAATCATAGAGTAAATTCGGTAGCATAATGACATGACATAAGAATTAATAAAATTTGTTGATGAGATAAAAATGGGTGTCTAAAAATATTTACATGAAATTTACAATTATGGGTTCATATAGATAAATGTACGATAAATTGTAACGTAATTTAGATTCCTGATACAAAAAATTTGCTTGAATGTAAATGATGAGAGAGAAATTCCTTACCAAATTTCAGCATGGTAATGGGTGTATATGGGAGTCATTAATGAGAGAAAAATGATGTTATCATATTATTCAAAAATAAAAATGGAATTATGGGGGCGGTGTGAAATAATACCCCATTATTTATAATTGTAAATACAATAACATAACAATATTTCAAAACATGGAAAATGAGAAAGGAATGAATCCCATACTTGGAATTGTGATAACAAAGGCTTGGGAGACGCTTCTGGGGTTATTCACACTCCTTGGGATGATTCAAGGGAGGGTAGTAAGGAGGTTGGTGTAACTCCAAAGGCATTGAGTGAAGAGGAATTGGGATCTTTGATGTATTCGTTTCGGAAAGGGTAGAGAATTTTTTATTATTTAGTTTTGGGACACCACACAATAAACTAATTTAAATCACAGACCATAACATGGTTTTTTCCAATGGGTTTTTCTAAAGGGGAGTGAAAAAGAATATTTTATAAGGACAATGTCTGATATTCTTAAAATAATTGGGTTTCTTATGTGGAGTTGAGCCACCCCATCTTGGAAATCAATTGAAAAAGCTAAAATGTTTTATAAGTCTTAGAGGGTCAACTAATTCTTTGTTAAATAAATCCAAAACAAAAAAAGTCAAAATATTTTAATTTTAAAATATCTATCTACCTAAAATAATGTTTATTATATTTTATTAAATCACTCTAGGTTCATTATGATGTCATAAGACACATTATATATTTAAATGATATTTAATTTTTACCGAACATTTGACTATCTCAAAAAATTATGAAAAATTAACAATTGCATACTTTCAACATCCTAATTCCAAAAATAATATTAATTTTATTCAAATAATTTTGAAAATATGCGAATTTTCAATTTTAAAATAAAAATGGACATTTATTGAAAATTCATGGGATTTGACAAAAACAGTATTCTAACCTTAATAAAAATTACAAATGAATTAATTAAAATTATACAGTCATTTATACTTAATAAAAAGAAATTTATGAATAATATTTTAATAAAATATTATTTATATAAAAATCGATTAATTTATCAAAAAAAATTCTTACTTGAATATTAACTAAAAATACTATTTGTGCATTTAAAACTATGTACACCATATTTATAATAAAATGAATGTATAGTCATTATTATAAAAAAAATAATGCACATAATCATAGTTTTTTGTTCTTTTTACCTAACCCCTTATAACAGTCACATAATACCGAAGGGTAAGGTGATCGATGGTGACAGACTCTTGGGGTTTTGTGGATAACATCGCCCGGGTGGTCATCTATATCAACTACCACTTCTCGCATAGGTGGTTATATTAGAGCATAACATGTTGAAGTTCAGCTTTGGCATGGTCAAGAGAGAATCCCAATGACACCACCTCCATTATGAGCTCAGAAAAATGGGCTTCATACTGGGAAAGTCAACTTAATGAGGCCATCGCTTCATTTGTTTGAGTAAATTGGATTTTTTTAAAGCCCTATATTTATAATAATCATGTGATCACTATTCAAAAAATATATTAGCAATAGTCATAATTTATAAATGTATTTTAAAAATCCAAAATCGTAAAACGAATGAATTTCATATGTTATAGAAACATTCCACATAATAATACATTTAATTAGAACAAGAGAAATTTCCATTATTAGAATTTGGGGTCATTAAAATCACCCCTAAGAAATTTCTCCCTCAAAATTTCCTTTTCCCACACTAAAACAGATTTGGTTAAATCTTCTTTATCACTTCCTCCGATCCCCACATCGATTCTTCAAAATTTTGGTTTCACCACAACACCCTAACAAGGGCCATTATCTAATTTTGTAGAACATTTTTTCTTCGATCTAAATTCATCACTCGTTACTCTTCGTATATAATATCTTCATATAATTGGTCTACTTCTGATGAGAGTACATGTGAAGTGTCTGGTATGTTATTCTTTAATAGGGATACATGAAATACATCATGTACTTTTCCCATGGTTGCAAGAAGTTCTAGTCGATAGGCCACAACCTCAACAAGATCAAGAAACTCAAAGGGGACAATCTTCCTAGGACATAACTCTTCCTTAATTCCAAGCATCATGACCATCTTCCACAAATATATGCATAAAAATACCAGGTCTCCAACATTGAACTCAAGGTCACATCGACTATTATCTTCATAACCCTTCTGTCAACTTTGTGCTTTATTAATGTGGTACTGAATAGTTTTCAACTTATCCACCATTTTATTGACCATTTATGGTCCAAAAAGCTTATTCTCACCATCTTCATCCCAACATGCCAGTGTTATGCTCCTTTTCCCATAATGGGCTTCATGTGGTGCCATTTTGATGCTCGAGTGGAAACTGTTATAGTAGTACACATCAAAAATTGGATGTTGCTGGTCTCATCCTCTTTTGATGCCCACAGAACATGATCATAACATATCTTCTAGTGTCTAAATAGTTAGAAATTATTTTCCATAATTTTGATGATGATATTCCCAAATAAATTTCATTCCAGTGCTTAATGAATATTGGAGACTTTTAAATAACATCGAGGTTAATCTAAAATCACAATCAGATACAATTGATAGTGGTACTCCATTCATCCTTACCACTTGTTTTATATAAATCCATGAAATTTGATCCAATGATAATTCTTCTAGAATCATGATATAGTGAGTTGTCTTCATTAGATGATCCATAATGACCCATATATCATTGTTTCCTCTGGATATTCTTAGAAGCCTATTGAAAAATTCCATGGTAATGTTTTCCCACATCCATGTTATTATGGGCAGTTGATGCATCGTCCCATTAGACCTCTACCTCTCAACCATCACATGCTGACATACTATGAAATTTCTTTATATTTTGCAATCTCCCTTTTCATATTGTCCCAATAACTTCTTGCTCAGATATCTCAATCGTCATTGTGCTCCCTAGGTGAATAGAGAATCTAGAGTTATGTGCGTCAATCAGAAGCTCCTTCTTTATCTATGGATCATATGATACACATAATTGTACCCCAAATCTCACAATTTTATCCTTGTAAACCATGATCTCCGAGGATTTCCCATTTCTGATAGCTACCACCCTTTTCATAATTTTCACATTCTTTCTTTGATCATCGTTTATTTTCTACATGACGGACGGTTGAGAAATAATTTGAGAAAGGATTGATGGTGTTCCTCCATTAATTATTTACATTTCCATCATCTAAAAATATAAGAATACTGGATCCTTTTCCATTCTCACCATTGAAAATGATGCAGGATCTTTTCTACATAGACCATGTACCACCCAGTTTTCCTTACCGGGATAGTAGCGGATTGAGCAGCCATAATCCTTGATGATTTCTATCCATCTTTGTTGGAATATATTAAGATATTTTAGTGTGAATATATATTTGAGGGTATTGTGATCTGTATATATCTCACATTTCTCCCCATAGTGATATTGCTGCTAGATTTTCAATGTAATGATCACATCTGCTAACTCCAGATCATCTGTGAGAATGTTTTTCTCATGGATTTCCCATTTCCATGATGTGTGGGCTATGACATTATCATTCTGCATCAACACACAACTAAGCCCCTTTTTTGAAGCATAACAAAATACAAAAAAAAATGTTCTCCACTCGTGGGTAGTGTGAGGATGGGTGCAGTTATAAGCCTCTTTTTCAACTCCATGAAGCTTTATTCACATTCATCACTCCATGAAAACTTGAATCCCTTCCAATATATCTTGTTAAGAGGGTTTGATAATCATGAAAAATAAATCACAAATCACCTATAATATCCAAATAAACCAAGGAAGATACAGATAGTCATTACCAATGTTGTCTTCGGTCATCCCTCAATGACAGTGGTCTTGGAGGGGTCTACATATATCCCATTTCTTGTGATTATATGACCCATTAATGAGTCCACATTTAATCTGAACTCCCACTTTCTATACTATTCTTTATGCTTATCCATCCACAAGGTCTCTAGTACAGTTCTTATATGCTCCTCATGATCCTAAATGTTTATGGATTATATTATAATATCATATATATATACTACCAAAAAAAATTTAGGTAATATCTAAAGACTCTATTCCTCAAGAGCATAATAATTTATAGGGAATTAGTAAGTCTGAAAGGTATTACTATGAATTCACAGTGCCTGTATCTTATAAGAAAAGTGGCCATGGGGATATCCTCCTTCTTCAAAATTACATGATAATATCCCAACCACTAATATACCTTGGATAAGTATTGTGATCCATAGAGCTGATCAAACAATTCATCAATTCATGGAAGAGAATAATTGTTCTTTACCGTGATTTTGTTAAGCTCACGTTAATCAATGAAAAGGTTTATTGGCCCATCCTTCTTTTTGACTAAGAGGATTACAATACCCCATGATGAAGCACTTGTGTATATAAACCCTTTATCCAGATTCTCCTTTAGTTGTTTGTTCATCTCCTCATGCTCCACTATATCCATTCTATATGGGGTTTTGGATATTGGCAACACCCAAGGTATAAGGTAAATAAAAAATTAATCATCTCTTATAGAAGTAAGACTATACAATTACATGGGAAACACTTCCTTAAATTATCTCACAATTGGCATGTCTTCAAGGATGGTTCCCACCTTAGACGCAATCATTTGAGCCAGATACACATGCTCATAGGGTAGTAATTTCCATGCTTGAGATGATGGTGCAAAATAAGATTCATCTTCTTTTTTCCCTTGTACATAACCAGGGGTTGATTCTCCATATGGAGTTTTATTTCCCTCTCATGTAAATTTATGTTTGATCTACATAAAGAAATCCAATACATGCCATGAATTGCATTAAATTCCACTAGAGGGAGTATGAATAGGATCACCAGGAAGCTCAATCCACAAAGTATGACATTGGAGAAGTTATATTCATGGTATGGAATGATTTTCAAATTTTCTGTACTCATTATAATCATTACTTCAATGATTGGTTGTGGCATTGGGATTTTTCTACTAAACATTTAGGATACAAAAGAATGCATAGAACTATGGAAGACAACCCTACCTTTCACTTTTTGATTTTGGTTCTACTCTCTCTGATATATACATAGGGATGAGTACCTTAAATTATTAACACATAATGAGGAATCCAAAGACAACTAGGGATAACATAAAAATTACATTTATTTTGTTAACTTATGAATTTATATGATTAAATCTATGTTCTCCATAATCGACATTCTGACATATATTCTAATGGGAATTTTTCATTCCCTTAATAATGGTTAATACAAAGCTTGTAAATTTACCAAAGAATATCATCACGAAATATCGTGACCACAGTACTGCAAGGCCTGTTGTCATGTACCATTTTACCCTGGGTTAACCCTAAAACTACTTGTCGATGTTTTCACTCCGAGGTACATTTGTTCTTGAGCTTCCTCTAACTGCTCGTATCCAGACATGGATGTATTTTCCTGGTAAAAAAATTACTCAATAATCACCAATACTCATGGATGTTTTTTTATACTTAGTATTATCCTTGAGTATTTCACTAGGATTTTGTAATCAAAATCCAAAAAATAACTAAACCTATCCTCTAATACCAACTACAAAAACCCTGCACTTTTTTGAACACTTAAAAAAGATTTATTACATAAAAACATCACTTGATACAACATATAAGACCAGGTGGCCTATGTCATTGGGGTTTTGGAACATTTCATAACTACTTAAAATGTGAAACAACATCTTTATTGAATCCTTCCATTACATGACCAATTAAATCCATTGTACTTAGTGTTGCATGGGATATCCTATGGACATACATGTGAAAAGGGTGAGCTATAAATCCCATTAAAGGAGTAAATAAGTCAGATCATGAAGAATATAATACATGATAGTAAATAGGCATGTCAATGGAGTATAAAAGAAACTTAAAGATAAAGGCATGATATAGCACGAGTATTATAACATGGAAATGTGGAAACAACACTTAACATGGAATTATCATTATCCAAGGCTCATTGCACATGGAGCTCGAGTAAACCCTCATTAAACATGAATTATAATGAATAAACCCTCATTGAACTTGAATTAGCATTTTTAAACCATCATTTCACTTGATTTATCATGATACTAATCATTAACCAATGTATTGGAGCGCAATCCGGGCGCACACTTCCTAAACAATTTATTTAATGCATAATTGTGCCACATAGATCATACAACATGGAGTAATTGAACATCATTATTTATTCCATGATATAGTAATGTGGAATACATACATGAAACTCTATATACAATATGTAAATGTGCATAATGGATAATACACTTTATAGAGTAATGGGTATGGTATTCCTATACAATGACTTCAGGTTCAAAAATCACAGTGCACTTTCAATAGCAAAAGAACATGACAAAACAATACATAAAAATGATTAATGAGATGGAAAGGTGTGTCTCATAATATTTATAATAAATTGAAAGTGAGGGGATATTTTTGATACATTTCCAAATAATTTTAATGGAATGTAGATTCATGATACAAAAAATTGCATGAATGTAATTGAGGAGAGTTAAATTTATTACGGAATTTTAGCATGGTAACTGTAGAGACCCGAAGCCTGACGTACATTGACATTACATTACTTTTGCGGAATACTTAGTACATTACAAAAACACACACACAAGGATCGTAATAGTTTAGTGTCTTTGGAAACTCGGAACGTAATCTTCTAATCGTGGTGAAAGATCTTCAATATCTCCCATAAAGATCTTCCCTTTTTTTTTACCTAAAACCTTTCTTTATATCCTGGGGAAAAGAAAACATAAAAGGGTGAGCTCAAATGCTCAGTAAGGGTAAGCAAAAGAAATATCAATCACATCATGTACATAAGAACATAGCTTTTGGAAATCTTAACCTGCAAAAAAGCTCATAATATCATATCATGGGATAAATCATAGAAGTGAAAATGAGATCATAACATAAAACTTGAAACTTTGTGGCATGCACACATAATTATGGAAAATCATTTCTTGTTAGTCATGACTCATTGCCAAGACTATCTTAGTGGACAAAGTCCCTTTCTGAACCGAGTTCACTCCTCGTTTCAGTCCTGTATCACTGAACCGAAATAACCTTCCGTTCCAGCCATGTCTATCTCATGAGATATAAAATCTTTACCCAATGCATTGGAGGGAGATATAGGTCCCACCCATCTTATAATGAATCCTTTCTTATGTGTGCCACATAAATCATAAATCATACATCATCGCATAACACATGTAACAAAAATGGGATTCTTGAAACATCATGACATCATAAAATAAATCTTATAAGGCAAATGACTTCATAAAAATAATACCCTCACAATATAATAAAATCAATGTAATTAAAGGGATAAAAACAGAACCCTTTATTATCTTAGATGGAAAATAATTTTGATAAAACACTTGAACTTCATTCTTGAGGAAAATATCCTTTCTACTTCAAAAACATTTTTCCTTTCATAACATTTCATAAAACTTTAAAATAAAAGAAGTTGATTAAAAATAAACTTGAAAACTTGTAAAGGAAGCTTCTTGGAAATAATGTTTTAAAAATCCATTCATGCCGTATAAGTTTAAAAAAAACATTCTTCGTACTTTTGTCGGAAAAGTCAAAAAGTACCTCGTACGAAAAACGACAAAAGATTCATTTTATTTCTTTTACTAAAAACTCACCGAAGGGTAAAAATGGATTTAAACAATTTTAGGTGGATGAAAATAATATTACATATTGATGAAACATGGATGTGGATGATAAAATACACCCCAGTAAATACTTACGAATAAACAATCTCGAATAAAAATGAGATTGTGATATTTCCCTTACCTTAGGTCCGATTTGCTTTGTTCGTGTCCGAAGCTCCTCTTCTTTGAAGTGCCACTTTGAGACCTCATCTTAGGGCACTAGAATTGGTCTTTTAGGAAGACCAGAACCTCTAGGATGTTGCTAGGGAAGTGGAGAAGGGATTTTGGCAGGGGTTGGCCGAGCTTGAGTGCTCAAATTGGTGTGAGGAGGAGGGGGAGGAGGTGTCCTTTTATAAGGGAGGAGAGGGGCACCTTAAGAATATCTCAAAATATTATTTTATATTAAAGTCAAAATCGGTTTATAATGGTTCCAAAGGGTCTTATTTCGAAGATAAGGTGGGGAGGGGTCGAAATCCTATCAACCAATAGAATTTAGACAAGTTTAGGATATTATTTTAACCTTATCAATTAAATTTAACTCTAAGTTAAATAATTTAACTTTTACCATGTCTTTTTGTTTTCTTTCACTATATGGTTAATAAACTTACTATAACATGCCAAACTAACCCCAAATTGTTTATTATTAATATATATATCCTTATCTAAGTCATTTGGCCGAACCTTAGATTTTTAGGAATACAATAACAATTAATAATATAATATTTGATTTAAAAACTATTTTGTGTCAATTTTGACACTATTTGATATATGATTTTTGTGAAAGTCATAACAGAATTAAATGTTCGAACCAAGTTGATTAAATCAACATTAATATATCATAGTAACCTAGAAAATTATTGGAATTCATAAAAAGGCTTAAATTACATTTATTTTGGTATTTATATTATCAATTATGTCAATATTTCATTAATAAGATAATTACTGCATCATCTTTGTGTCATAACTAAATTATATTATTTGATGTCTAAAAATTACAAATAAAATACCATCATGTAGGAAATATTTTTAGCTTTCTAAGGAATATTTATAGTCGAATTTATCTTATGTATAACCCCATATTAAAAATGATTTACTTATTAAACTTTGATTTTAACTATTTTAACCCTTCTTTAAATAAATTAATAATAAATGTCCTAATCTAATCCAAGTGGGCATAAATGGTCATATTTTATTCCTAAGTTTGTTTTTGGTCGAATTAAACTTGTCCAATAGAATTAGGACATGTGTTAGGGTAATATTAATATCATATTTACCCTTAGTTACCCTATTTACTATTAACCGTGGTAAAAAAGTAAAAAGTTACTATTCACCAAAAAATTATTTTCATCTCATTGAACCACATTTTAGTCCTTGATATGAACCGTGTCTCTCGGATTTTCGAAATTCCATTCACAGAAGCGGTAAAATTAAGTTTTATGCAAAAGTCAGTTTTTAACCTACCACTTAGTAGTTTCACTATTCATCAAAAATTGATGTTTTTCAGAACAATGCCAAAATTTCATCCCAAGCTATATTTCATATTCCGAATTCGAAAATGAAGTCTATTTTACCAAATTCATAACATAAAAGTTGCATTAATTAATTTTATAATTAAATCCCACTGTTAAAACAAATAGCGTGTTTTTAAGAAACAATATCTATCAAAAGATTGACACTTGTTTATGTCTAGTTTAAATGTGAAATTACATACAATGACCAACATTGTATTAAATTGTAAAAATATATTCTAAATATACTTTAAAACCAATCAAATTAATGATTTATCACTATTAATTATTTTGATTAAAAAAAGTTGTTTTTAATTATAATTTAGTAATTTTCACTATTTATCAGAATATGAAAGTTATCCGAAAAGTACCAAAATTTCACCTTAGGCTAAATTTGATACTCCGAATCCAAAAATGAAGTCCATTTTGAGAGTTAAAATTTCTAAAATTTAAAAAGTTGTTATTACTATTCATAACAGCTAGTTTTAATAATATTTTAATAGCATATCATTGTTTCGTGAAACTCAGGATTACGTACCACACACGCTATCGAGGAAGGTTACGATTGCGTGTAATGCAAGGCAAGTCAAGGATGCGTGTTGTGAAAGCTCCTTTTGGTGTAGCGTATAACACAAGACATTAGTAAAATAAAAAAGAATATTTTTCATAAAATCTCGGGCTGTTACATTCTACCCCCCTTAAAATGAATTTCGCCTTCGAAATTCGTCGGGGTTATAAATGGTTTACTATTTGAAAGTTTCTTTGATAGAAATCGACATCGTAAAAAGGAATACCAAAATTTATCTTTAAAAACAAAAGTATGAAATGTAACGGTTACCCAAATAAACTAATCATTGGGTTTCCACATAGGTGAAAATATGGATATGGAAGAGAAATCTAACCATCATGTTCTGATGGAGAGTGGTAGAGAACATGGCTATGGAAAAGCCAACAATCACAAATCCATAAATTTGTGATGATCTAAGGTACCATCTGATTAATCAGATATAAGATCACTAGGACATCATTTTTGGTTTTCAAGATCATTTCCCCTAAAGTTGAAAATTTGAATTAGAATAAATACTTACTTTATTTTGGTACAATCTCACTGTTGTTCGTGCCTTGAACAATTTCCACTTCATCTCTTAAATAAATGAAGTTGAATTTGTTATTCGTGAAGTGTTAGCAGATCAGAATGACGGGTCATTCCATCTGTCTCAAACAAAAGGTTAGCAAAAATTATATGCATAAATCTATCTATAGTGAGATTAATCATATATGGTTCCTAAAATGGACTTATACTTCATATATCATACTGCTTAATATAATAAAACTAGTTTCTACTAAACAGGGACTTCTTGTAGGCCAGTGTTAGGCGATAAAGGCCAGTCGCACTTCGGTTGTGGGTTCGATTCCCACAGCCTTGTCCGAAGCGATGGGCTGTCGCCCGTCCTGCAGGTTGTCCTTTTTCTAAAACTACATTACTATAACATCACATAAATAATATCAAAAGAAGTTATATACTAAAACAATACTAACTTATGGTTAACATAATCCATTACAATCTTTAGGCTTATCTAAAATACTTCGGTCCAAGCTCATAGTAAAAAGAAAATGATTACTTGAAATGTCGTCAACCAAGCATGTGAATACCATCATTTATCCCCCATATATCTTGTTGGTCACATTCCAAACATTCAAAGTCCTTAATCATGTATTCTCTTGAATACCCATTAAACCTTGGTGAAAAAATGAATGCAGTTAAACGTTAACACTTTCCACATACCAAAATCCTCAAAATTCTTTATAATCAAACCATGATATCACTTAGTCCTTATATCAATCATGAGCTCATGAATACTATCAAACATTTAATTTTCTCCTTATCCCTTCATTATGCGCATATCATCTACATTCCAAAAATATCTGTATAACCTTTCATGGATACTGGTAACATTAATCATACACTTTCAAAACACAAGGAAAGACAACAGTGTAACAATCTCTTTATTCCAAAATTACACATGATAAACATGTAATCATTCCACTACATTCTCAAACCATTGACCGAGCTTCAAAAATTCTTTCATCTCACATATCATTTGTAGTCTCTTCATCATCATCCACATAAATACTACCCATATGACCATATTGATTCTCTTCATGAGTCTTTCCCTTAGGGAATTTGTTTGCATAATGCCCATACATTCCACATTTAAAACACTTAACCATTTTTGATGTCGTAGCAATACCATTATCCTCATCCATGGTGTTAACCGACCCTTTTCCTTTGCACTTACTTGCTTTGTGTCCTTCTTTTCCACACCCAAAGCATCTTCTAGTTCGCTTGAAACATTCTCCTTGATGCCTCTTCCCACATGATTTACATAGGGGAAATTGAACTTTCTTTCCTCTATGATCATCATGGAACTCCATCTTTCTCTTATTAGTCGAGTCAGGAAACTTACCAAATTTTACTTTATTGATCATGTTGTGAGATTGCTGATTCGGCATAATAATGATGTTTGGACATCCAAATCCCATTTCATTTGGTTGCTCATGAAGAATATCATTCCATTGTCCATCATATCCTACATTATTGTGAATCATCTTGTTTCCAGCCATTTTCTAAATCCCAAATAGAATAGTGTTAGATGCAAATATCGTAATAAAGGGGGAGTAACTTAAATATCTATCATCTTTGGTTTAATCTAATATCGTTACCATAGTTCTAGAACTATATCCTATACGTATACTTATCCTTAGGGGCATCCCTAGACATACCTTAGAAATATATCTAGGGATCTCACTAACGTTTTCGCATCCTAGTTTCCAAAGGTTGACTAAACCTTTCCTCTGATACCAAATGTAGAGACCCGAAACCTGACGTACATTGACATTACATTACTTTTGCGGAATACTTAGTACATTACAAAAACACACACACAAGGATCGTAATAGTTTAGTGTCTTTGGAAACTCGGAACGTAATCTTCTAATCGTGGTGAAAGATCATCAATATCTCCCATAAAGATCTTCCCTTTTTTTTACCTAAAACCTTTCTTTATATCCTGGGGAAAAGAAAACATAAAAGGGTGAGCTCAAATGCTCAGTAAGGGTAAACAAAAGAAATATCAATCACATCATGTACATAAGAACATATCTTTTGGAAATCTTAACCTGCAAAAGAGCTCATAATATCATATCATGGGATAAATCCTAGAAGTGAAAATGAGATCATAACATAAAACTTGAAACTTTGTGGCATGCACACATAATTATGGAAAATCATTTATTGTTAGTCATGACTCATTGCCAAGACTATCTTAGTGGACAAAGTCCCTTTCTGAACCGAGTTCACTCCTCGTTTCAGTCCTGTATCACTGAACCGAAATAACCTTCCGTTCCAGCCATGTCTATCTCATGAGATATAAAATCTTTACCCAATGCATTGGAGGGAGATATAGGTCCCACCCATCTTATAATTAATCCTTTCTTATGTGTGCCACATAAATCATAAATCATACATCATCGCATAACACATGTAACAAAAATGGGATTCTTGAAACATCATGACATCATAAAATAAATCTTATAAGGCAAATGACTTCATAAAAATAATACCCTCACAATATAATAAAATCAATGTAATTAAAGGGATAAAAACAGAACCCTTTATTATCTTAGATAGAAAATAATTTTGATAAAACACTTGAACTTCATTCTTGAGGAAAATATCCTTTCTACTTCAAAAACATTTTTCCTTTCATTACATTTCATAAAACTTCAAAATAAAAGAAGTTGATTAAAAATAAACTTGAAAACTTGTAAAGGAAGCTTCTTGGAAATAATGTTTTAAAAATCCATTCATGCCGTATAAGTTTAAAAAAAACATTCTTCGTACTTTTGTCGGAAAAGTCAAAAAGTACCTCGTACGAAAAACGACAAAAGATTCATTTTATTTCTTTTACTAAAAACTCACCGAAGGGTAAAAATGGATTTAAACAATTTTAGGTGGATGAAAATAATATTACATATTGATGAAACATGGATGTGGATGATAAAATACACCCCAGTAAATACTTATGAATAAACAATCTCGAATAAAAATGAGATTGTGATATTTCCCTTACCTTAGGTCCGATTTGCTTTGTTCGTGTCCGAAGCTCCTCTTCTTTGAAGTGCCTCTTTGAGACCTCCTCTTAGGGCACTAGAATTGGTCTTTTAGGAAGACCAGAACCTCTAGGATGTTGCTAGGGAAGTGGAGAAGGGATTTTGGCAGGGGTTGGCCGAGCTTGAGTGCTCAAATTGGTGTGAGGAGGAGGGGGAGGAGGTGTCCTTTTATAAGGGAGGAGAGGGGCACCTTAAAAATATCTCAAAATATTATTTTATATTAAAGTCAAAATCGGTTTATAATGGTTCCAAAGGGTCTTATTTCGAAGATAAGGTGGGGAGGGGTCGAAATCCTATCAACCAATAGAATTTAGACAAGTTTAGGATATTATTTTAACCTTATCAATTAAATTTAACTCTAAGTTAAATAATTTAACTTTTACCATGTATTTTTGTTTTCTTTCACTATATGGTTAATAAACTTACTATAACATGCCAAACGAACCCCAAATTGTTCATTATTAATATATATATCTTTATCTAAGTCATTTGGCCGAACCTTAGATTTTTAGGAATACAATAACAATTAATAATATAATATTTGATTTAAAAACTATTTTGTGTCAATTTTGACACTATTTGATATATGATTTTTGTGAAAGTCATAACAGAATTAAATGTTCGAACCAAGTTGATTAAATCAACATTAATATATCATAGTAACCTAGAAAATTAGTGGAATTCATAAAAAGTCTAAAATTACATTTATTTTGGTATTTAAATTATCAATTATGTCAATATTTCATTAATAAGATAATTACTGCATCATCTTTGTGTCATAACTAAATTATATTATTTGATGTCTAAAAATTACAAATAAAATACCATCATGTAGGAAATATTTTTAGCTTTCTAAGGAATATTTATAGTCGAATTTATCTTATGTATAACCCCATATTAAAAATGATTTACTTATTAAACTTTGATTTTAACTATTTTAACCATT
Organism: Viscum album; assembly: GCA_963277665.1. NCBI lineage: Eukaryota > Viridiplantae > Streptophyta > Magnoliopsida > Santalales > Viscaceae > Viscum > Viscum album. The sequence goes on from OY728141.1 coordinate 1,305,454,611, forward strand.
CTTTAAATAAATTAATAATAAATGTCCTAATCTAATCCAAGTGGGCATAAATGGTCATATTTTATTCCTAAGTTTGTTTTTGGTCGAATTAAACTTGTCCAATAGAATTAGGACATGTGTTAGGGTAATATTAATATCATATTTACCCTTAGTTACCCTATTTACTATTAACCGTGGTAAAAAAAGAAAAAAGTCACTATTCACCAAAAAATTATTTTCATCTCATTGAACCACATTTTAGTCCTTGATATGAACCGTGTCTCTCGGATTTTCGAAATTCCATTCACAGAAGCGGTAAAATTAAGTTTTATGCAAAATTCAGTTTTAACCTACCACTTAGTAGTTTCACTATTCATCAAAAATTGATGTTTTTCAGAACAATGCCAAAATTTCATCCCAAGCTATATTTCATATTCCGAATTCGAAAATGAAGTCTATTTTACCAAATTCATAACATAAAAGTTGCATTAATTAATTTTATAATTAAATCCCGCTGTTAAAACAAATAGCGTGTTTTTAAGAAACAATATCTATCAAAAGATTGACACTTGTTTATGTCTAGTTTAAATGTGAAATTACATACAATGACCAACATTGTATTAAATTGTAAAAATATATTCTAAATATACTTTAAAACCAATCAAATTAATCATTTATCACTATTAATTATTTTGATTAAAAAAATTTGTTTTTAATTATAATTTAGTAATTTTCACTATTTATCAGAATATGAAAGTTATCCGAAAAGTACCAAAATTTCACCTTAGGCTAAATTCGATACTCCGAATCCAAAAATGAAGTCCATTTTGAGAGTTAAAATTTCTAAAATTTAAAAAGTGTTTATTACTATTCATAACAGCTAGTTTTAATAATATTTTAATAGCATATCATTGTTTCGTGAAACTCAGGATTACGTACCACACACGCTATCGAGGAAGGTTGCGATTGCGTGTAATGCAAGGAAAGTCAAGGATGCGTGTTGTGCAAGCTCCTTTTGGTGTAGCGTATAACACAAGACATTAGTAAAATAAAAAAGAATATTTTTCATAAAATCTCGGGCTGTTACAGTAACGAGTGTACATTCAAGGAATATATGAGAGAGAAAGGGGGTATAAAATTATTCATAAATATATAACAATGAATGGGGACTTGATAAATCATACCCTTACATTTATAATTGAAAATAAAACAACATAACGATATTGCGAAACATGGATAAAATTTAATGGAAGGAATCCCTTACAAGGAAATGTGATCCCAAAGGCATGATAGAGGCTTGATAGAGGCTTCATGTGAGCTTGGGGAACCTTAGGCGGATTATAGAGAAATAATGGAAGAGTTTTGATAAACTCCAAAGGCTTTGAGTGAAGAGGAAGTGGTAACTTGGGTGAGATTATATAGGAAATGAGAGAGAATTCATTATTATTTATGTTTGGGACAACACACATTAAAAAAATAAAAACCACAAACCAAACCATTGTATTTTCCCATGGTTTCAATAAAAGGGGAGTTGAAAATAGTATATTATAAGGCCAATTTCTGAACATCTTAACATAAAAGGGTTTCTTATGTGGAGATGAGTAACACCCTCATGGAAATCAATTTAAAAGGATAAAATGGTGTATAAGTATTGAGAGTTCCACTAAATCTTTTTTAAATAAATCAAAAAAACCAATAATCACATTATATTACTGGTAAGAAATATATTTTCCAAATATAATGTAAATAGTATTTTATTACATCACTATTGGGTCATTTTGATGTCATGAAACACAAATATTTAAACGGTTTTAAATTTTTACCCAAAAAAATGCCCATCTTAGAAATTTATGAAAAATTATCCCATGGATAATTTCAACATCTTAATTCCAATAATAATATAAATTTTCTCCATTTAATTTTCTAAATATGTAAATATTTACTTTTAAAATAAAAAACAACATTTATATAAATTAATGGGTTTTGACAAAAACAACTTTCAAACCTTAATAAAAATTTAAATTATATTAATAAAAATTATAAGTTATTTAATAATATATTAAAAGTAATTTAATAAAAAAAATTATTAAAAAATTATTTAAAAAAATACAATAATTTATCAAATTAAATTTCTTAGTTGAATATTAAATAAAAATACTATTTGTACTTTAAAAACTATTTACAACATAACAATAAAAAATGAATGTATATTCTTTATTATATTAAAGAATAAATAACATAATAATTGTGCTAATGTATTTTTACATAACCCCTATTAAAAACCGCATAAGACCGAAGGGTCAGGTTTGCAATGGTGCGAGACTCTTGGGGTGTCTCAGATAACATCGCTCGGGTGGAAATATCTATCAACTACCACTTATGCCGTATACGGTTCAATTCGAGCTTAACATGTTGAAGATTAGCATGGGCATGGTCAAGAGAGAATCCCAATGGTGATACCTCCTTTCTAAGATCCAATAAATGGTATTTGTACGAGAAAAGTCTACTGGGTGAGGCCATCACTTCCTTTGCCTGAGTAAATTTTATTTGTGAAAGTAAAATATTTATACTAATAATGTGTTCACTATTAAATGGCTATATTTTCCACAATCACAATTCATAACGTTATTTTAGAAATCCAAAAACATTAAACCAAATAAGTGCCAATGTTATACCACCATTTCATATAATAATACATTTAATTAGATCAAGAGGAATTTACATTATTAAATGTTTTTTTATTACATTAATTATCACCATTATATAATATATTATTATACTAATGGTATGGGTAGTGTATATATGGATTTTTATTGGCCATTTTGAACATATATATCTAGCATCATTTTCCAATATTCCATATTATTTATAAAGATAATAATATTCTTATGAAATTAGTTTCTATTTTAAAATAGAATTTGAATTTCATATTAAAATAATTTTTTTATAAGATCATAAGAATTATATTTATCTAAAATATGTTTTTTAATTGTTGAAAATGATTTTAAAGAATATTAAAAATGTTTAAGTTATGAATCATTATTAAAAATCTATGTTTGGGGATTTTTTAACATAGTTCCACTATTATGTTCAACGGATCATACATTTTCTTTTCCATTATCCTATGGTTTCAATTGAGTTATTGAAGGTATATACATACTCATTTTATTTATTCTAATTCAAATATCAGTAACAAATTGACATAATTTATCCTAGAGGGTATTTTTAATTATCTTTTTTTATTCTAAGTATTCTTAGTTTACCTCATTGCTTCTTTATGGTTTCTCAATGATTCATTTTTTTCACTTGGATACCTTAAAATAATTTCAATTTTTTGTATAGGATGAAAATGTTGTGTATAAAATGAAATAAAATGACAGAATTCATCATTAAGGATTCAAGATTTTATATTTATTCTTATCTATTTTTTTATTATGGGGTAAAAACTTTAATTGGTTGTGTCTATTTCTGATTTAGATATAATTTTGGATAGCTTGAAAAGATACATTATGCTAATTTTTAAATATTTTTCTACCAATAAATGAATTATAATTTTCAAAATGTTCATGATTTTGGGAACACTATTCACCAATTTTGTCATTTAAAAAAAATCCATTATTATATTTTAATGAAATGTTTCATCATTTTTTAGAACTAGTTGATGAGTATTGAAAACCATAATTTATTGAACAATGGTGGAGATATCACTAGGATAGATTATAGTCATGTTATTGTTAGAGTTGGGAGTTTAGAATTATTTTGCATCTAAAACATGTTAAATAAATATTTAACCAATTGATTTATCCTCTTGGGATATGTTTTCAATTTAAATTATATATTGTTTGTGTGTTTTCCCTAGTAATTATATTCCACTTCTCAAAACAATCAAACAAATTTCTCTGAGACACAATATTTAATAACATAATTTGATCCAAATATATTCACTTATTTTGTGATATTAAATTTAATGTCATTTTAATATATTTTTCCCTATTTTAACTTAACTTTTTATTTTGTGGATTTTCATATTTCTATAGAAATATTTTCAATTAAATGTAGTTATAGAAACATGGAATTTATTAAGAAAAAAAATCTATTTCATACAATCATAGATAAATTTAAAATGTGAACAAAAGATCCATTATTTGTAATTTTTGTATATTTAATTGAAATTATCAATTTTTTAAATTATTTCTATATATTCGTTAGGGTTTCCTATTGAAAAAATTTTCAAAACACTTTAATATGATTATATGGATATTTACCAAGTAATTCACTGAAATGTAAATGTTATTAAATAACCACTAAATTAAAATAAAACCCAAATAGAGTATTTTTATGTCCCATTCTACATTATTGATTTACTTTTTATTACGAATGAAATAATTTTAAATATAAATTCTCTTCCATATTTTTCTTTACATTCACCATTTTTACTCTAATTTGATGAATCTCTACAGGGTATAGAAGTTATATGAATAAATATATAAAATTAATGGTATGTTATATCTATTTTATTATACAAAGGAACTACATTTGTGTTATAATTTTTGTATATAAATAAATTAAATTAAAATAATCCTATGATGAACTCCGTAAAAAATAATGTAGTTGAAATAAGGTCTGTAAGGGGTTATTTATAAATAATTTAATCCCCTAAAAATATAGTAATGTATTCCTTCAGTTTAAATATCAAGTACGTTTATATATTTTTTATTAATAATATAAAAATATATTATTACTTCTGTAAGATAAATTCTATCAAAATAGGTTATTGGTTGAGTTAATGAATATAAAAAATTAAAACTAAATATAATTTTTAATTGAATGATGAAAATGATGATATTGATATAATATTTAAAAAGTAGAAATTTTTTTAGATATAATATTGCATGCATGGAATGTTAGGACCCTATTAAATCTCCCATATTCATTTTCTAAAATTAATAATTTATTTTGTTTTTCAATGGATACATATAGATATCAATTTAACAGAAAAATCAATAATTCTACTATAACAAGTAAATACTATAGGGGTTGTTCAATTTACAAAAGAGATTCAAAAACCTCAAAACATCAATGTAATTAAATCTAAAAATTAATTACAGAGATCAATGTCTATACTATTACAAATAATTTTAAAAAATGATATTAGATTGAATATTTTTATATATTGAAAATATATATTTATATTATTATGATAAGAATTCATGTAAGAAGAAAAACTCAAACATTTAAAAACATTGTTCTGGGTAAAATATAAATATGGTATAGTGAAAAGCAAATAGATACAAAATGATTTATCTGTGGATCTCACAACCAAAACCACCCATGATTTCATCCAACCATAGAAAAATGATTCCCAACTTCCGCATTTCAAATAAACCCCCAACTACCTAAAAATGATATAGTCATAGTGTAGTAACCCATACATATATAACCCAAATCATCTATACTCCCTATAATTTTTACAATTTATTTATTCTATGGATCCAATATTCCATGAATAATTAAAGATTTTATTATAATTTATCCATTATTTTTTCAATCATTTTGAATGTCCATTAATCTATAATACCTCAATATATTAGCTTCATGGATGCAGTAAAAACTATTCTTTCATCCCATGATTTTATTTGTCGATAGAATTTTATTCCCATATGGATAAGTATATTAATCATCGATAAATAATCAAAATAACTTTATCATTTTATCTCACTCTCAAAATTGATCCACATGGGTCAACATTCGTGATAATCTAGAAGATCCAATATGAAATACTCTTATGAAATTTTTATGATGTTTTTAGAACAATGCTTGATAACAATAATATAATTCATTTAATCATTGTTTGAATTCATAAGTCTAATGATTTAGTGAAATGAATTTTGATAAAAAAAGGAAAAATACATACAATGTTTCATATAGTGTGATATTTGTTTTATTTTTTTTAGGATTTTCATTTTCAATAATTATAGTGGATTGAGTTATTCTAGGAAATTTAAATTAAAATTTGTATCATTGATACTCTATATAAGGGGAATGTATTTGAAGGTGTGTTGAGTGGGAATTAATGGATAAAAATTATTTGGGTGTCTATAGAAACTATCTATTAGACATCAAGGATTGTGTTGATATATGTCAATATTGATGTGTTCAGGGATATAGGATTTAATTTTCATAAGATAGTGAAAAAATATTTATATAACTTGATATAGGATTCTATGTGGGGATACGTGGACATTTTAGTGACATGTTATTTCATAGGCCATACTAGAGCCCAATAGTGATGGTCATATTATTACTATAATTAGATGATGTTTAATGGGATGTGGTATTTTATATCACTAGTGATAGAGGAATTTATCTATGATATTCAGATCTAAATGGAAAATATGCATCCTAGAGATGGTAAGATGTATTATTCCTTTGGTTATTAGCTTTAGTGTCCATAGAGAAAGTGATCAATGTCATAGTTCCTATCAATGTTCATAGTGTACCAGTACATGATGTTGGATCACCATATTATTAGTGATTTACTAAATCCATTTATCACTCTCAACATTAAGTAAGAGTTAATATATATAATTTCATTCAATGTTTGACAATGATTCAATGGTGTGAAATTCTTTTTTGGTTATCAAGTATTATTTGAGTATGTTGTCCCACTTCTATGGCATTATGGAGAGAGGTTATTTAATGGTTGTGGTGAGGTGATGTGTGGATGATGTGTTGAATCTTCATCAATATACATGAAAAATATTTTTAACTAGGTTCCTCATTGTATACTTAATTTTGTCAAGTATTGGGTAGTGTCCCACCCTGAGTGCCAATCAATAGTGCCTCAGATAGTGGCTACAAGACCATAAGTACATATATCCTAACCACAATGGCTTTCGACTAGTACCAAGGTACTAGGATATTTCTATGGGGATAAAATTCGATTATATATAATGTATTCTCAATTGTAAAAATATTAGTATATAGAGGAAGAAACAAGGTATAGTTGAAAACTGTTGAAAAATGATACAATCCATGAAGACTAAATACGAACCAGGAGTATAAAGAATAATCAATACAAGAAAAAAAAATTGGGGACAATTATGTCATGTCCTGAATCTATTAAAATATTTAAGTGTAGGGGGACTGGGGTAATAGAATATACATTATTCTTAACAGAACTAAAAAAGGCCAAAAAAAATCTACATGGTATCTCAAGCATATTATAAGTCCTATGTACCAAAAAACCATACTAATGAAGAAAATAATTCATTCATCAAAATTATAACTTTTCCCTTTGTCCATACGTGCAATCATGATGTCTAATCGGCTACCAAAATGACATCTGAGCATGGGGAGAGATATAAATATAATTTTAATGGAACCAATGGTGTCTAGAATATTGCATTTATTTATTTGAATAAATAAATTGGGATATACACAATAAAATAGTGAAATTGTAAATTGTAAACATTATCACTTTGGTAAGGATTCCTAATTGGGTACCCATCCCATACAACCTACTTTAGACTATAATAGATTAATTCATAAGGAACATGTATTGGTCACATCGCATATATAAATGTTCCATGTAAACTCGGATAATAATAGAATCATACCCCAAACCCTATGCTCTTACATGGTGTCACGATTCTTTGTCATCAAACAAGTAAAAATATGCAGGATAAAACATCACATCTCTAATTGATTCTTAATAATAATAATAAGAATTATACATATCATATATTGATGACTAATATAATTCCAACAAATCTAGTGGTGGATCCTCATACTCAACAATGGAAATATAAAATAATCCCATGTATCGCAATTGTAACATCTGATATAAATAAATACCACATAGATCATCCATGGTGTGAAAAAAATCACATGTGGCACATGAGACATGGTGACAATGTGTCTGTCATAGGTATCACACACTGGGGACTGAGTATCACCCATATCATGATGTACCCATATTTCTAATGGGTTTATCCACCGTTTATCCAATAAGAAACAAATATCATTAAAGTGTATAGATAAGAACCTCGGCATCAATTTACAGGAATTCCAAATCATCTCCCCAGTGCAACGGGTCGTAACCCACCGAGCATGGTGAGTCCATCCATGAGTCCCTAATATAGAACCCATGTTTTCTCCCAACCCATTTCATGTGTGCCAACGTGAAAAAAACATGTCACAAAGCCAGAATATATAATGTAAACCCATAAATTACAAATCATAGACCATAGTCAATCAAGAAAACCAATTATGAAAAATCATGAGGCTCAATTCAAAGGGAAAGTCATAAAGCATTAGTCATGATAAAATAATGGAATGAAGCATTAACTACATGGAATGATCACTAAAATATGGAATGAAACTATTGAAACATGGTAATTTTATTCCTCTATCCATATATAGTCAATGAGATCTGAATAATTAATTTCAATAATATTGACCAAGAATAAAATTTTAATTCCATCCATTCAGTTGCGTCATATAATTTGGTACAATATTAGAAAAAATCACAAGATACATGTCACTAAGAATTATAAATCACATATTATGTAACAAAGGTGTTCAAAAAATGTGAAATTTGATATTAAAATGTATGAAACAAGTATTTGAAGTGAATCTTCAAGAAAAAAAAATTTTTACATAAGGTTTGAGGGATAAAGATCAAATCGAAAGAGTGATTCTCAATCACCTTATCAATTAACTATAATAATCAAAATTTGTTTAATATTTTGATATTAAACCTTAAATCATGAGATCATGGCCAATAAAATTGGGGACACCCATTGTGATGAACAGTTTCAAGGATAACAACCTATGAATGAGATTCACCATAAGTTATGGTCGTAATGAAATCGGGATGCTGAGTTGATCAATTTAATATGTCCTAAAAATAAATTGATAGAATGTTTGATGATAATCACAATTCAAAAATGCCTAAAAAATCACAAAATAAGAGGGAAATGTCATAGACACCATACCGTATATTTTTACTACTACACATGTCCAACAAAAAACCATAAATTCAAACTAAAAGGGTTGAAATCAAAACATATATAAAATCAAAAAAATAGAGATATATGATATTTTATAAAAATAGTTGAGATAATAATGGATAAACATTGAAATAGAAGGGTTATGATGATAGAGATTACTAGGACTATTCCTTATCATTTTATGGTGAATGGAAAATATTAAAAATAGTGGATAAACATCAACTCCCAATAGATGGATGGGGAAAAGGCCACACAAAACAAGCGGTGGAGAATCCAGAGTGGAATGTAGGGGAGAGAAAATGGGGTTAAACACCTCATTAAGGGGTAAAATGAAATCTCTCTCACACTTTACAATGAAAACATTTTGGTTCAATGGTTGGTAAGAGCGTTCACTAATCACAGGAATGGGTTTTCATCAGGGGAACACCACACGCTCTACGACATTGTTTGACTAACAATGTGCCAACCATGCAGTAACTTACTATCCAAACCCATAAAATTGATCACATAGACATACACCATGTCATGCATTATTTCATTCTAACCATGGGGCTGATAGGTTCTCACTCTCTACTTCTACATGTTGTAATTAAATCATGTGGTTTGGGCTTCACGGTTCTGTCTATCAATCTAGACGAGTCTGTCACCACCATTTTTGGAGATCCTCGCTTCAAATGAGCTTTGGAAAAACCCAAGACCTCCATTTATTGATGAGTAATTTATATAAGGTCATTTATGGTACTAAAATAAAAAAATTTATAGTATTTCCTTTTGAAAAAAATTTGGATGTTATAGATAGAAACACAATTTTGGATTCCATAGGTTCCCTAACATAACTTTTAGTCCCCATAATGATAGTCAAAAATAGTGAACCATTCAGATGATGGATGACATGATCTGAGAGTTCTTTATGAATATTGATAAATTCTTGATGCAAAATACCCTAATATTCTTTTTAATATAATAACTTCTTTCACTCTTAAATTATAATTTCCCCCTTCAAGACATTATAACAATCTACATATCATTCTCCATTATACATGATGATGTTTTTGGATTTATTGGAATAAGGCCTAGATGTCATATATACCATGAAAGAGAAGATTAGGAAAATTATTGAGTTGATGATGATGGTGAATGAAAATCAAAAGTATTATGATGGCCAACATTTGAGACTTGTGTAGCCTAATATCAGATATCATAATTTTATATGGGATTCCCCTCATCATGGGTAATGGATTTTTTTATAAGGGATTAATCAGTCTCACTGGGTTTTAGCCCATTAGGGGTGTTTATGTGTTTTTTTTATGTATCATATATGTTCAAATAACCTTATTATATAGATCCAAACTATAATGGTTTTTATGAGTAATTTAATTATAAAAATCCACGATCTATTATATCAAAAAATATAGAGATTAGAAAACAATGGTTGTTGAAATTTTGTCTTGATAATCTATATTGTTTTTTCATTATTGTGTGATGGTGTTGTGTGGGTGTGTTTTTTTGGATACTATTAGAATGTTAGATTTTTGTGGTGTGGAGGGGATTATGTTCGATCATAAGTTAAACTTTTCTAGGTACTAATAATAGATTTTTTAATTAATTTTTTTTTGGAATGTCAGAATTTGATTATAATTGAATGAAGTGGTAATTTTTAAAAATTTGATTTTTTATTTCATTAGTTCTACTTGTTTGGGTTCTTGAATGGAAATTTTTTAACATATATATATATATATATATATATGTTTTCTGTATGATGTTTTAGGGGATTTGTTTACAATATTTTTTTAGTTTTTATTATCAGGGATTATATTCCTGTTAAATATATATAATGTTCTATACATTTTCATTAGATTATACATATTATTTGGGATGTTGGAGGTACATGGTGGTTTTTTTAGGGTTGGGGGGATTTGTGGAATTTATGATGAATTTTAAGCGGGTTGATGATTTAGCTTTGTATTGGTATACCATTAGCCATAACTAGTAACATGTAACAAAAGTATGTTGTCTATGGATTCCTTGTCAAACATTTAGATTGGAATAGGGAGAGGAAGGTATATGGTAGTTTGATTCCATTTATTGTGTTTTATATAATATAATATATAACTTTCTTATAGTATTATTCTTAGATCACCATTGACACTGAAAAAATATTATCATTGCATTCTATAATAATATGTCATAGAGGTTACTCAAAGAATATCCTAATAGGAATTATAAAAAATCATATATCCCTAAGATCCTCATGGAATAATTGATCATGTATTTGGTCAAGTTTTAGAAAATACACATTTAAGATATATAACACACACTTGTGGTGTTCCCATTATAAATAATTCTTCCATTGCATTGTGACTATTCATTTCCAGGCATCACATCCTAAATAATATTAATAAGAGATTTTAGAAACATAAAACAAGTAAAAATAAAATATTTTTTTATCTGATTTCAAATTAAAAAAATTAAGGCCACATTTTCAATTATGATCCACACAGTAATGATAACATTGTGATATATTGGAGTTTGTTACGACCCGTCCCCTGGGGCCTTTGTTGTGACAACCCCAAGCCTGCCTTCCATAGTCCCGGGTTGGTGACTAGCACCAGAAAGGTGTATCCATAAAATGGGAAGGAATTTTCATTACACCTGTACAAACACACAATCCCTGAAAAAAAAGATACAACCACAAAGTAAAACTGTAGTTGTAAAAGTGTGTACTGAATGTAAAGGGAATAGAATACAAGCCCAACTGAAAGATACAATAAAAAATAATATAGAAAACTACTCCAGATATCGTCTTCCACAGATCATACTTGAAGGGTACGTACAGCTCTCCACATCAACCAATAACCTTCATGTACCACCTAGTCCTGGTTCCCTAAAGACGCATCCAACTTGTTTATCATCTTCACAAGAAACAACATGGTGCGGATGAATCCCATTTAGGGGTGAGTATAAAAATACCCAGTAGGGTCCCTAAGACCCCTTATGGTCTCTCAAAATTCCACAATGGAAATCCACCATGCAAGATGTCAATAAAAAATCACCGATCAAAAGACTCAGCTCAAACCAGGTATACAACTCAGATTTCGAGAATAAAGACAATTAGCCTTATGCTATATCATTATATTCCATTATGAAGTTTCCAAAACAAAACCAAAAATAAGTTGCTCCATTTTCGATAGACACAGGGTCTTATGTCATTACTCTGTGATGGGCCACTCATAGGTTGGTCCTCGTCAGTTTGTGCACTACCGATCTACATAGGGTCTCTAGAATGCCGATCTACATATGGGTCACTAAGATTATGAACCACATACGGTCTCTATAATGCTGATCGAAACATGTTATTTATTTTTTTGATCCACACAGGGTCCTTATTATGATGGTTCGTACATGGTCTCTTTAATGCTGATCCAAACTAGGTCGCTCCTCAGTTGACAGCCAGCCACATGATTTTCTGCACCCAATACACTTGAGTTCTACATTATCTTCTTCTCATGATATCAGTCATGCCACAACTAACCCGATGTTCCAAAAAGGTGAAAATAAAATGACCTCCATGTCTTAAGGTTTCCAATGTGACAGATGACGTGTCAATCAGATGTCTGTTCTATGAATTATAAGCATTTTTATGTCGACTGATCGGTTAGATTGGGGTTTGATCGAACCCAGTCATACTCCGACATTACCAAAAAATACATTTGTGTATCTTAAAAGTACCATCTCATTCCATGGATTCCATATCCATAGACGGTTCATCAAGTGGAAGATTTCTTTATGATATGGACTTTTAAGCGTATCGGGTTTGAGAATCATCCATGTCCTATCCGACCTGGTTCTGGTTGACCTGACCCGGGTCCGACTTGTCCCTACCCAAACTGGCTAGGCCGGCCCGAGTGGGATGTTCTGCGGGCTCATCCCTCTGGTTTGTGGAACGGCCCGTCCCACCTTAGCTGGGTACGGCCCATCAGGTGACCCAGACCGAGTGGCTGGCAGAGTCCGCCAATCGGGTGGTGGACACCCCCACTTGAATGGATTTGTCGTTATGGTATTGAACTGAAAGATCCACGTGCAACCACCCTCTTATCAGTTAGACCCATTTGGTGAAGTTCCCTTCACCTCTATTGCAGCTTCAATTATGTAGCAACCTCCTCGCAGTGCATGCCTTCGGGCCGCCTTCCGCCAGCACGGCCGACCGCAAGCCTGCCGCCCCGGCTACCGCCAAAGCCTGATGTTGTGGATCACCTACATGGTGTAAGATGGCATGTTGCCTGCTACTATCATGGTCAGTCAATGATGGATGTTTCCATGTCCCACTTGCGATGGTCGTTGGTGTCCCTGCACAGGTGTCGCATCTTTAGATCTACCGCGGGCCACCGGGTGTGCTCTGGTGGTCTGTTATCCCATATGATCATGCATACGGGCCTCTCGAGACGTTCCTGTCAATGTGTGGATCCCAGATTCGAATTTCCACTGAGTTAGAAATTCTTCCCCGAAGAACGAGAAAAATACTGAAGTGGTGGAGGGTCCAACCATTTTTTGTTTGGATCGCACATTCCTTATTAGCATTATATCAAGAGGGAGTAATTAATACATCCTGTAAAATAATTTCAAACGCCATTCAAAACTTTTGTTATTTATCAAGCTTCAGGAACATGGAAATGAAACAATTCACTTGAATTTAAACAAAAGCCCTTCCTCAAAATCGGTGAAGACATCACGACTTCTGGAAGACGAATTCATGATTGATTATTCCACTAGAGTTCAATGATTTTTGATTGATTCCTACTGTTTTTTCATCTTTGTTCTTAATTGGTGGAAGATTTTGTGATAATTGGCATGATCTTCCACCATTTAAGGTTAAAAACCGAATCCAGGGCCTCACATAAATGGAGTGGAAAAGATGTGTAATGCAACTAGTGATTAAGGATATTCATTAATGAATGAACCTCCTAATCCCCCAATGGTGTGGTTAAAAAAACCAATAATCAAGCCATTATATGGATTGAAAACTTAGAGGTACTTCCACCACCAATCAACTACAGGTGGAATAACAAAATAAAATTTTTATTATATTTTATTATTCTTCAAAAGTTCAAAAACACTCTTTTTCTCCCGACCAACTATGGTTGAATTTATGCCACCCTTAAGAAAATACTTGTGGTACAGATACAATGATGCCCTCGTATTTTTAATCCAAGAATCTGTTCAAAATATAGAAAATTATGCCCGCCCATTTTCAGAACGTGCTATAAAAAACATAAAAATTTGGTTATGGGAACATTGTGAATCAGAATCAAGCACCGTCTATTTTTGCAGACTCGTAATAATCCAAAACGGTTTCCAAATAAATTTTATTGAATTTGTAATCCATTACATTATCCCCACCTTAGGTTTTTTTGTCCCCAAAAGCTAAAACAATGGAAAATATGGGGATACTAAGCATTATCTTAGTCTCCCACTCTAATGTGATATCTTGGAGATTCATATACTTCTAAGGAACTCGCACTAGAATAATCGACTGCCCAAGAAGGACCCACTCTGGTCATTCCTCTATCTCCATTGGGAACTCTGGAAACTTCACCTCATCATCGATGTCTTAATCACCCCAGTCGATAACGTGTAATGGATCATGCATGTACCTCATATGCTATGAAACATGAAAACATTATTCACTCAGTTCATCTATGGGTGAAGAGCTAGATGGTACACCACCTCGCCTAATCTGATGAAGATCAAGAATTTTATAATGAACCATTGAGATACCTTTACTACCCCGTCAAACATTGGTAAACCAAATTGGATTGAGATCTGTAGGAATACATGTTGTCCCTCCTCATACTCTAAGGGTATCCATCTCTTATCGACATAAGACTTTTTCCAACTCGGTGCTGTCATCATCCTCTCCTAGATGATCAACATTATCCCTGTTCTAGCCTCTACCAGCTTTGGACCCATAAGTGTTGACTCCCCAGTGTCTCTCTAGCATACTGGTGACCTGAAATGTCACATGTACATGGCCTCAAATGGATCCATGATGATGGTGGAGTATTAAATGTTGTTGTAAGAGAACTCAACCAGTGGTAGGTGGTCCTCCCAACTGTGGCCAAAATCAAGGACACAAGAATGAAACATATCCTCGAGTGTCTATATGGTCTGACCCGTCTGACCATCTGCCTAAGGATGCAAGGCGATGCTCAAACATAGACGAGTCATTAACGCCTCATGTAACCCCTCCTATAAGAGGGATGTAAAATGGGTGTTGCGGTCTGAGATGATCTTTTATGGTACACCATGATGTCATAAAAATCATGTATGTAAAGTCATCCCATGCTCTTTACTAATCCCTTCTCTCAGATGGGTAGGAAGTGGGCAGACTTTGTGATTCATTCAACGATCACCCAGATGAAATCGGTGACCCTAGATGTACGTGCTAGCCCTGTCATGAATTCCATTGATATCACATCCCACTTCAACTTTGGTACCTCATGTGGCTAATCTAATCCTCCTAGTTCCTAATGCTTGGCATTCACATGCTCACAACTGAGGCATCGTGATACGAACTCTTCCTCTATTTTATTCATCCCTAGCCACCAGTACTAATATTGGAGGACATGTTACATCATCACCACTCTAGGATGTACCTATAAATGGGATATATGGAACTCCCTCAACACATATTATTTTAGAATCATTGGAACTATATTGTTTCATGTGAAGAAGATGACATGCTCCCCACCATCATAAAATCCATCAAGATCATATCCAAATGATATCTGAGCTTATCGGGCCACGTAGTCGATATCCCCAAGCATTGCCTCCCTGAATCTCTAAAGGAGTTTGGGTGTAAATCTCATAGACTAGAGGTAATATTCTCTATCACTATCCACTAATGATTACTAAAATGAGGCTAGCTTCTCTGTCGCCTCACTCAGAAATTGTAGACCATACCACTTACTGATTGCATCTCCTACTATGTTCCCCATCCCACGATTGTAGACTATTTCAAAGTCGTATCCCTAGAGGAACTCTAGTCATCATTTCTACCTCGGGTTCTGGTCCTTCTATGAGAAGATATACCTAACACTCTTATGATCCTATTAGACTATAAAACGTTCACCCATCAAGTAGTGTAGCCTTAGCTTTAGCGCAATGACCACTACTGCGAAATCTAGGTCTTGCGCAGCAGAGTTCTACTCATGTTGTCTCACATTCAGGGAGTTGTAGGTGATCACCGCTTACTCTAGAATCAGGAAACAACCCAAACAGGTCCCTGATGCATCACAATAGAAAAAATACCCATCACCCTTTTGCGGTAGACTCGAGATTGAGGCACTCGTCAGTCTCTACCTCGACACCTGAAATCTCTGTTGGAGTATCTCCACCCACACAAATGGAAGTTCCTTCTTTTTCAATTCTTACAAGGGTGTCACAACTCTAGAAAATTCAAGTACGAATATCTAGTATTACACATCCAATACCATGAAACTCCTCACCTCAGTCGCACTCCTAGGTGGCTCCCAAGCATACATTGCCTCTATCTTCACTGGATCCACTAAAAAACCAGCCTCTAAGATAACTTTCCCCATGAAGTATACATCCCATAACCACATATGGAACTTCGAGAGCTTACCGTAAATCAGGTTCTCTCGGATTGTATCCAAAAATATCTACAGGTGCATGTCATGCACCTCCTCACACGTCGAGTATATCCTGATTTCGTCCTTGAAAATCACCTTGACGTGATCGAGTTAATGATGGAAGATCTTGTTCATGATCTCCATGAACACCACCAGAGTTTTGTTACATCTAATTAAATCACCAAGAATTCATAATGGAAATAACGACATCTAAAAGCTATATATGGTATGTCCTCGTCCATTACCTTGAGCTGATGATAGCATGATCTGATGTATATCATCGACAACCATCGAGCTCCATTATGTTGATCGAAAATATCATCAATCCTCCAAAGTGGACACTTGTACTTCATGGTCACTTGTTTGATGAGACAATTATCCATACAAAGCCTCAGAATCCCATCTTCCTTCTGGGTGAACAAAATCGGGGATGCCCATATAGAAACACTTGGCTTTATGATCCACTTTCTCTTCAAGTCCTCCAATTGTACCTGTAAGTCCTAGAGCTCTGTGCGAGCCATCTAATATTCTAGAGGAGATATCTATGTTATATCAGGGTACTATTCAATGTATAATTCTACCTCTATCCAAGGAGGTAGTCCCAAAACATCATCAAGAAAGACATCAGAATTCTGGTCCACCACTACAGGATTACTCAGACTCATTAGGTCAACTACTCTGAGGGTAAGGCTATCCAAATGATGAGTAATCAGCTGTGCCCTCCCCAAATAAAGTTCATCAGGTTATGTAATGGTTCCCTTTTTTTTGGTGAAGGAAAAACTGATCACATCCTCATGGACACAACACACTTTACACCTAAAATAGTCAATATGAGAATGGATCATTGATAATCATTCCATTCCCAAGAGAAAATCGTAATGCTTGGATGATACTACCAAGAGATATTATCTAAATATCTCACCTCCTAGAGTAATCTCACACTACCAGAACCAGTGTGAAATTGTCGAATCCTCTCATGTATGAGTTTCTAGTCATAAGTATTGATCCAATGGTTCTACAAAAATCTTTGAGCTCCGAACGAGAACCATGATAATGAAAGTGTGACCGAAACCTTTGTTTATAAGTACTACATATTGGGTGGAGTAGAAACAAATCAAAACTCAAATCACCTCTCGAGCACCATGGTTGTAGGCCTCGGCTTCCTAAAGCTGAGCTCATCCCATTCTGCTTGCTCCTTGCACTAGGTCATGTCTGAGTTTCGAAAATGTACAGTGTAAATACCCAACAATAGTTTCTAGGAGTAAGTTCCAGATTTGATTTCATTAGAATAATTACATGAAAATTATATCCTAATGTAATGAATTACATTATTTGTTCTGTAAAAATCATACATAAAAATGTTCTATATTACATCCTTAAATAAAATACAATATGTAAATTCCTTTCAAAACAATCAATACTCCTTGTGTTCCCCTCCAAGTCATTCATAATTTACTTCTTCACATCTTGGGAAAATTTTAAAAAAAGTTTTGAGATCATATTCTCAGTGAGGGTATTCAATAAACGATAAAATATCATTAACATAATCATTATACACTGTTAATAACTAAAATCACATGAAATTAAAAATTAACTTGAACATAATATTTTAGTAATAAGGGATTAATAAATAATGCCCTAATAAAGATAATCTGGGTTATTCAACTAGTAGAATAACATCATGGACTACCAATTACATGTTTCATAATGAGGTAAATGTATTATGGATTTTTTTTTAAAATATTCTATCTAGGCCTCATCCAAGACATCTGAAATTGATTATGGACTCGACCAAAACAATGTCTAAAAATGGGAAAGCCCTCTACCAAGTAAATATCTATTTGGTCTCATAAGACCTAATAATGCATTGAGGGCATATAGCGGGACTCACATGTTATATAATAATTCCAATATATTCGTCGTATGAATGGGTATAAACATAAACAATATATACATTCGTATTTAAAATAACATATGAAATGTAAATAACTTTCCCCAAACCTAAACACTAACCATTTAGAGTAATATGGTTAATGGTTTCAAGAGAACACATCTATTATTAAAAATAATATTAAAAAATTATATAAAATATGGTATTTTATATGATAAATTATTATCTCCAATTATTCATAATATTCAACAAGAGTGTTAAATTATAATCAAAATACACTTATAAAACCATCAATTAATTTTGGAGGTAAATAATATTTTTCTTGTAAAGGAATAGTTATTTTGGAAAAACAATATTTATATAAAACCTGGAGTGAAATAATATAGTTTTATCATAATGAAATTTTTCATATTTGAAAAAAGATTATATATAAAACTATATTATACTGTGTACATGAACATATGTAAGAATTCTATATGTTCGCTTGAAATGAGCATGAATTTTGGGATGAATTTTTCAATGATCCTTTTAAAAAATGAAACTCCCCATAAAATAATGAATAATTATAGTTAGTAAAAAAAATTAGAATATTCACACAGAATTTAGGAGGAGTATATAATAATAAATAATAATTTCATTGAGGTAATTAGAGAATTAGAGTAACCCTTTGGAAATGGTGGTTTGGGTAGAAAATCCTTACCTCATTTCAGAATATATTATGCACATAACCTTAATGCACATGATAATCCAATCAAATATATTAATTAACTAATTAATAACCTTATATATATATTATTCATTAATATTCTATTAGGTTCATATATATCCTTATTGATATGTTATAATATTGAATTATGTCGTTAAGGAGTGTTCACTTCCTTGATTTCATGATTAGTTCACCTAATTATATGTAAGAGATATTATGTTGAATGGATATAATTCATTATAATTGAACATATATATTATATTTGAACATATAAAAGTTTCAATGGTTATATATATATATTATTTGGATAAATGGTATGAGGATTATTTACTTGCTGAAACATTAGAGATAACCATTTTTATTATTTTGGCGATATCTCATTAGTTGCAAACAAGCATGTCCTACTAATTAGTATTATGCATATATACTAGTTACCTAAAACTTATTAGGTTATAATAACCATATTAAAGTCTTTTTCAATCATAAAAAAGTATCATTACTAGACATTAAGGAGAAATTTAAGGACAAAATTTGTCATTCATGATGGTTGAAAATCTACCCCGCTCGTACGATGATTCTGTTTATAAACTTAACAGGTGGGGGAAGTATTTGGGGAAGGGTATTCCATTATTATGATAAAATTGTAGTATATATATTTTATTGGAGTTAAAATGATAATTTGGAAAAAAAGGGGTGGGTGGAATATATGAAATGAATATACAATGAATATCAAATGAATCGAACAAGTTAGGGGGTTTACCTCTTTGAAATGTCATCATTAAAAACATCCTTAAGAAAAGGGGTTTTGGAGTTTTAGTAGACCAATAGCTCAAGGAAATGGAGTGTGAATAGTTACATGTATTAGTTTATAAAATTGAGATGGTTAAGGGAATAGATGATTGACATGAATATTGAGTGAGGGGTGGCTTTTATAGTGGTCGATAAGGTGATTTTTGAATATCTTTTTCATTGTGTTATTATTTTCCTAGAGAAAACCAAGAGTGTAGATTCATGTGACCCAAAATAGTAATATGTTCATGTGAGTTCAAACCAAGTGTAATTCTAACAGCGATGACTCAAGGAATAGTGTATTTATCTTATAATGTACTTGTAGTGTAAATTACTATATTTTATTATTCACGAAAAATTCATGTATTTTAGAAAAATATCAAAAATTTAACACAAATTTATTTTATGATTTTTAGAATTTTGAACATAAATCATTTTACCATATTACTTTTCAAAATATTTGAAAATTATTTTTTTGAAAATCATAATTTACATGAAAAATTAAAATTATAATTTTAAATCTAATATTATAACACATTGAAAAATTAACTAACATATCGTAAAATTAACATAAAATCATAGGAAACCAAAATATTTATTTAGAAATTCATTTTATAAAAATTCGTTTTATTTATGAAAAATTTATTAATTTAATGTTTTAAATTTTATTTATTACTAAAAAATACCAAAACCTATTTATTTATTCTTAAAATATTAAATCTCATTTATATAGTGCAAAAATTTTATTTATACATACATGAGAAAGGATACTATAAGTAAGTGTACATAACTATTCATATTAGTGTGTTACATTTAAATATGGTATGTTAAAATTCACAAAAAATGTAAGTTCATCCAATTAGACTCAAAAGATAACACGGATGATATCCTTATATGTAAATAATTTCAAAATTCAATTTATAAACGTGAACAATAATATCTAACAGCCAGGTTATAAATATCAATGTGTTTTTTCGCATCGACTCAATGATGAATGCATTATATAAAAAAATTATTTTTAAAACCTCAGGGCGTTATATTCATCCCCCAAATAAAAATTTTATCCTTGAAATATCCAGAATGTTAACTCATAAAAAGATTTTGGTAGGTATTAATCATAAGAACATCAATCTCCCACACTTCCTCCTCCATTTTATGATATTTTCAAATTATGTTTACTAGATAAATCATCTGATTCCTCAACATCTGTTTTTTTCGAATAAAGATAAGTTTTTCACAGTAAGATATGTCAGGTTCCATTTCAATTCCATCATACGTGAGTACATGTGTTGGGTCTATCATGTAATTTGTTAATAATGAGACATAGAACAGATTGTGTATCATAGAAAGGCTATGATTCATTGCTAAATGATAATCCACAACTTTAATTCTCTCCACAATATCAAAGGGGACTATGTACCTAGGGCTTAATTTCACTTTACATCCAAATATTATAACACCCTTCCATAGTGATACATTAAATAAAATAGTATCTCCCACTTTAAATTAAAAATCATTCCATTGATTATCAGTATAACACATTTTCCTACATTAATTTTCGTTGATATGGGTCTGAATAGACTTTACCTTTGTTTTGGTTTCCTCCACAAGATTTGGGTCCACATGATTCCTTTTACCAACATCTTCCCAACATTTTGGTTTACTAAATCTTTTTCTATACAATGATTCATATGGTTCAATTTGAATATTGGAATGGTATTTATTATTTTGGTAAAACTCCACTAAAAGTAAATACAGACCCCACATAAAATGAAAGAGGAGAGATCATGATATCCACACACATTTTAATGTTATGATCATCCATTCTGACTGCACGTCAGTTTAGAAGTGATAAAAAGTTCTCAAATTAAGCTTAGTGTTCGATGAATTTTGAAGACATTTTCCTACTTTTGATGTAAATCAAGGATCATGACCATATCCTCTTGAAATAGGTTCTACATGATGTCTTAAAACATCATTTATATAGATTCATACAAGGAGAACTAGTGGAAATTCTTCTCTTATAGCTCAGATATTTGAATATTTCATAAGTCAATCAAAATATTCATGTATTACATCATTATTTATTAGAGTTCTGGTTAATCTAGGGAAAAAATCCATTGTTCTGCCATCCCATTTCTATGTTGGAATAGGCAGAAGATTCATGAATCTCCTAGGATGTTGTCTTTAAACCATCACCTATTGGAAGACTAAATATCTTGATACATAATTAAAAATACCTCTCTTCCTATTACCTAACCAGAAATGTTCTTTTAAATACCTTTACATCATTGTGATACTAGGATGTATAAGTAAATTAGAACTATGGGCATCATCTAATGACTCCTTGTTTTACTCGTGTATATCATGAACAAAAAACCTCTTCCCATAAATTAGAATCCCATCTTCATATATTATTTTTTCCAACCTCCAATCATTCATAACATTAATTTTATTTTGAAGATTATCATAATTAGGTTGAGGAATTTTAATATATTTAAATAAAAATGGTTGGGTAACCAATTGAAAAAGTAATTATGTTTCACCTTCTTTAAGGATTCTAACATCTATCCTCACTGAATCTATGTACATTAGATCCTTTTCAATTATCAATTTTTTACCACCTCTTGATCCTTCCTAGTCAATGTGCCAAAAACCTTATAAGTCATTTATGTGTGGTAGTGTATAAAATAATCGTATTTCTTGAGTAAGTGGATCCATTTCCTTTTACTCAAGTTGAGTTGTAATTGTGATAATATGTATGTTAATCTGCTTTTATTAGTATAAATCTCACATATTTTACCATTGATATAATTTCACCATATAATTATAGAAAATATTATAGCTTATAACTCAATATTATGGGTTGGATAGTTGTATTCATGAATTTCTAACTACCTTGATGCATATAAAATAACACTATCATTCTGCATTAGGAAACAAACATGTCCTCTCTTCAATGAATCACTATAGATCCCAAATCCACCATTCCTTGATGGTAGAGTCAGGATCAGAGAATTCAATAGTATACTATTCAATTTTTCAAAAAATTCTTCACACTATTTTTTTCATATGAAATTATCCCCTTTATGAGTATTCATGGATAATGAGTTGTCTAATTGAACAAATTTTTGAACTAAACTCCAATAATAACTGTAGAGACCCGTATCCTGACGTACATGGACATTACATTACATTTTCGGAATACTTAGTACATAACAAAAACACACACACACAAGGATCGTAATAGTTTAGTGTCTTTGGAAACTCGGAACGTAATCTTCTAATCGTGGTGAAAGTTCTTCAATATCTCCCATAAAGGTTATCCCTTTTTTTTACCTAAAACCTTTCTTTATATCCTGGGGAAAAGAAAACATAAAAGGGTGAGCTCAAATGCTCAGTAAGGGTAAACAAAAGAAATATCAATCACATCATATATATAAGAACATAGCTTTTGGAAATCTTAACCTGCAAAAAAAACTCATAATATCATAACATGGGATAAATCATAGAAGTGAAATGTAATCCCAATAATCATAACTTAAAACATGAAACTTTGTGTCATACACACATAATCATAGAAAATCATTTCTTGTTAGTCAAGACTCATTGCCAAGACTATCTTAGTGGACAAAGTCCCTTTCTGAATCGAGTAACCCTCGTTTCAGTCCTGTTTCACTGAACCGGTATAACCTACCATTTCAGCCATGTCTATCTCATGAGATATAAAATCTTTACCCAATGCATTGGAGGGAGATATAGGTCCCACCCATCTCATAATGATACCATTTTTATGTGTGCCACAAAATCATAAATCATACATCATTTTATAACCCATGTAATAAAAATGGGATTCTTAAACAACATGACATCATAAAACCATTCATATAAGATAAAGGAATTCATAAACATAATTCCATCACAACATAGTCAAATCAATGTAAAAATATGGATAGAAACAGAACCCTTTATTATCTTAGATGGAAAATAATTTTGATAAAACACTTGAAATGAATTCTTGAGGAAAATATCCTTTCTTCTTCAAAATCAATTTCTTTTCACAAAACATCATGCAATTTTAAAAGAAATAGATTTTATTAAAAATAGTCATGAAATCTTTTGGAGGAAGCTTCATGAAAATAAGGCTTTATAAAACCATAAAAATCCGTTCGTTCCGTTTAAATTAAAAAAACATTCTTCGTACTTTTGTCGGAAAAGTCAAAAAGTACCTCGTACGAAAAATGAAAAAAGATTCCTTTCATATCCTTTACTAAAAACTCATCGAAGGGTAAAACTGGATTTAAACAATTGTAGGTGGATGGAAATAATATTACATATTGAGGAAACATGGATGTGGATAATAAAATACACCCCAGTAAATTTCAAAGTATAAACAATCTCGGATAAAAATGAGATTGTGATACTTCCCTTACCTTAGGTCCGACTTGCTTTGTAAGTGTCCGAACCTCCTGTATAATGATTTAAATCATGTTATTGACTTATTACAGAATCATATTCATTGTTATGATATCATATATGGTTCACTTATGACATTATATTACCCGTTCTTTTGTAAATTCCATGTTAAAGAAGCGTTTTGGGTAAAATCGTTTCATTTATCGTAGGTGTTTTGACTTGTTGTTCTTGACATCATTATTACATATATCATGATTTACTTACTTCCAGAATATAAAATATTATTTATATATCATATATATTCATTATATATATATATATATAATAGGTAGATAAATAAAATGAAAAACACCGTTCATGGAGACGGTAGTCCGTACGTACGCATGAACGCTGTTTTCCTTTCCTTATTGTCTTGAAATGGAAGTAAGTAGATGACATAAAAATGTATATATATACATAAATCCAGTAGCTTTATAATGTCATATATTTCATTATTATTTCTTATATAAACATTATAATCATTCTTAAATGGTTAACATGGAGAATGAATCTCATCGCGTCGTGGAGACGGTATTCCGTACGTACGCACGAGCGATGATATCATTTCTATAAATATTGAATTGAATTGGAGTGGATTATACAATATATCAGAATCAATATGATGTTGTAATAACTATGTATAGTTATTCATTACACCATTATACCCATCCATGTAAGGTGGTGGTGGAAAATAGATTACACCACGGCGTGGAGACGGTATTCCGTACGTACGCACGCGCGGTGATTTCTTTTTCCGTAGGATGGATAGATGGTGAAATAGGGTTGTTTCATACTTATAATAACATATCAGTATATGAGTGATACTGATGTTATTACTTCATAATGAAACAACCTAAGAAGAAGAAGTGGAAGAAAAAATAAAGATGAAAGAATTGGTAACGGTAATTACCTCTTCTTTGAAGTGCCTCTTTGAGACCTCCTCTTAGGGCACTAAAATTGGTCTTTGAGGAAGACCAGAATCTCTAGGATGTTTCTAGGGAAGTGGAGAAGAGATTTTTACAGGGGTTGGCCCAGCTTGAGTGCTCAAATTGGTGTGAGGAGGAGGGGGAGGAGGTGTCCTTTTATAGGGGAGGAGAGGGGCACCTTAGGAATATCTCAAAATATTATTTTATATTAAAGTCAAAATCGGTTTATAATGGTTCCAAAGGGTCTTATTTCGAAGCTAAAGTGGGGATGGGTCGAAATCCTATCAACCAATAGGATTTAGACATGTTTAGGGTATTATTTTAACCTTATCAATTAGATTTAACTCTAAGTTAAATAATTTAACTTTTACCGTGTCTTTTTGTTTTTTTTCACTATATGGTTAATAAACGTACTATAAAATGCCAAACGAACCCCAAATTGTATATTATTAATACATATATCCTTATCTAAGTCATTTGGCCGAACCCTAGATTTTTAGGAATAGAATAACAATTAATAATATAATATTTTATTTAAAAACTATTTTGTGTCAATTTTGACACTATTTGATATATGATTTTTGTGAAAGTGATAACAGAATTATATGTTCGAACCAAGTTGATTAAATCAACACTAATATATCATAGTAACCTAGAAAATTAGTTGAATTCATAAAAAGTCTTAAATTACATTTATTTTGGTATTTATATTATCAATTATGTCAATATTTCATTAATAAGATAATTACTACATCATCTTTGTGTCATAAATAAATTATATTATTTTATGTCTAAAAATTACAGATAAAATACCATAATGTAGGAAAGCTTTTTAGCTTTCTAATTAATATTTATAGTCTAATTTATCTTATGTATAACCCCATATTAAAAATGATTTACTTATTAAACTTTGATTTTAACTATTTTAACCCTTCTTTAAATAAATTAATAATAAATGTCCTAATCTAATCCAAGTGGGCCTAAATGGTCATATTTTATTCCTAAGTTTGTTTTTGGTCGAATTACACTTGTCCAATAGAATTAGTACATGTGTTAGGGTAATATTAATATCATATTTACCCTTAGTTACCCTATTTACTATTAACCGTGGTAAAAAAAGTAAAAAGTTACTATTCACCAAAAAATTATTTTCATCTCATTGAACCACATTTTAGTCCTTGATATTAACCGTGTCTCTCGGATTTTCGAAATTCCATTCACAGAAGCGGTAAAATTAAGTTTTATGCAAAATTCAGTTTTTTAACCTACCACTTAGTAGTTTCACTATTCATCAAAAATTGATGTTTTTTAGAACAATGCCAAAATTTCATCCCAAGCTATATTTCATATTCCGAATTCAAAAATGAAGTCTATTTTACCAAATTCATAACATAAAAGTTGCATTAATTAATTTTATAATTAAATCCCGCTGTTAAAACAAATAGCGTGTTTTTAAGAAACAATATCTATCAAAAGATTGACACTTGTTTATGTCTAGTTTAAATGTGAAATTACATCCAATGACCAAAATTGTATTAAATTGTAAAAATATATTCTAAATATACTTTAAAACCACTCAAATTAATGATTTATCACTATTAATTATTTCGATTAAAAATAATTGTTTTTAATTATAATTTAGTAATTTTCACTATTCATCAGAATATGAAAGTTATCCGAAAAGCACCAAAATTTCACCTTAGGCTAAATTCGATACTCCGAATCCAAAAATGAAGTCCATTTTGAGAGTTAAAATTTCTAAAATTTAAAAAGTGGTTATTACTATTCATAACGGCTAGTTTTAATAATATTTTAATAGCATATCATTGTTTCGTGAAACTCAGGATTACGTACCACACACGCTATCGAGGAAGGTTGTGATTGCGTGTAATGCAAGGCAAGTCAAGGATGCGTGTTGTGCAAGCTCCTTTTGGTGTAGCGTATAACACAAGACATTAGTAAAATAAAAAAGAATATTTTTCATAAAATCTCGGGCTGTTACATTCTACCCCCCTTAAAATGAATTTCGCCCTCGAAATTCGTCGGGGTTATAAATGGTTTACTATTCGAAAGTTTCTTTAATAGAAACCCACATCGTAAAAGGGAATACCAAAACTTGGCCTTAAAAACTAAAGTATGAAATGTAATGATTACCCAAATAAACTAATCACTGGGTTTCCACATAGGTGAAAATATGGATATGGAAGAGAAATCTAACCATCATGTTCTGATGGAGAGTGGTAGAGAACATGGCTATGGAAAAGCCAGTAATCACAAATCCATAAATTTGTGACGATCTAAGGTACCATCTGATTCATCAGGTATAAGATCACTAGGACAAGATTTTTGGTTTTCAAGATCATTTCCCTAAAGTTGAAAATTTGAATTAGAATAAATACTTACTTTATTTTGGTACAATCTCACTGTTGTTCGTGCCTTGAACAATTTCCACTTCATCTCTTAAATAAATGAAGTTGAATTTGTTATTTGTGAAGTGTTAACAGATCATGTGATAGAATGACTGTTCATTCCATCTGTCTCAAACAAAAGGTTAGCAAAAGTTATTAAATATACATAAGTCATTCTATAGTGAGATTAATCATATATGGTTCCTAAAATGGACTTATACTTCATATATCATGATGCTTAATATAATAAAACTAGTTTCTACTAAACAGGGACTTCCTGTAGGCCCGTGGTAGGCGATAAAGGCCAGTCGCACTTCGGTTGTGGGTTCGATTCCCACAGCCTTGTCCGAAGCGATGGGCTGTCGCCCGTCCTGCAGGTTGTCCTTTTTATAAAACTATATTACTATAACATCCCATCAATAATATCGAAAATCTTCTATCCGTAAACAATACTAACTTATGTCCAACATAATCCAGTCTAATCTTTAGGCTTATACATAATACTGCAGTCCACTCTCATAATATAGTGACATCGATTACCAGAGATTTAATACTATCGTTGATCCCCACATATCATAAGATATGTCTTGTTGGTCACATTCCAAACATTCAAAGGCCTTAATCTTGTACTCTCTTGAATACCCATTGAACCTTATTGAAAACATGAATTCTATTAAAAGTTAACTCTTTCCACATACCAAAATCCTCAAAATTCTATATACTCAAACCATGATATCACTTAGTCCTTATATCAATCATGAGCTCATGAATACTGTCAAACATTTCATTTTCTCCTTATCCCTTCATTATGCGCATATCATCTACATTCCAAAAATATCTGAATAACCTTTCATGGATACTGGTAACATTAATCAGACAACAATGTAACAATCCTTACATGTCTCTTTATTCCATAGTACCATGAGATTACTTATACAACATTACACATGATAAACATGTAATCATTCCACTACATTCTTAAACCATTGTCCGAGCTTCAACAATTCTTTCATCTCACATATCATTGGTAGTCTCTTCATCATCATCCACATAAATACTTCCCATACGACCATACTGATTATCTTCATGAGACTTTCCCTTAGGGCATTGGTTTGCATAATGCCCGTATATTCCACATTTAAAACATTTAACCATTGTTGAAGTCGTAGCAATACCATTATCCTCATCCCTGGTGTTAACTGAACCTTTTCCTTTGCACTTACTGGCTTTGTGTCCTTCTTTTCCACACCCAAAGCATCTTCCAGTTCCTTTGAAACATTCTCCTTGATGCCTCTTCCCACATGATTTACATAGGGGAAATTGAACTTTCTTTCCTCTATGATCATCATGAAACTCCATCTTTCTCTTATTAGCCGAGTCAGGAAACTTACCAAATTTTACTTTATTGATCATATTATGAGATTGCTGATTCGGCATAATAATGATGTTTGGACATCCAAATCCCATTTCATTTGGTTGCTCATGAATAATATTATTCCATTGTCCATCATTTCCTCCATTATCGTGAATCACCTTGTTTCCAGCCATTTCCTAAAACCCAAAAAGAATAGTGTGAGAGGAAAAAATCATAATAAAGGGGGAGTAACTTAAATATCTAACATCTTTGGTTTAATCTAATATCGTTACCATAGTTCTAGGACTATATCCTATACATATACTTATCCTTAGGGGCATCCCTAGACATACCTTACAAATATCTCTAGGGATCTCACTAACGTTTTCGCATCCTAGTTTCCAAAGGTTGACTAAACCTTTCCTCTGATACCAACTGTAGAGACCCGTATCCTGACGTACATGGACATTACATTACATTTGCGGAATACTTAGTACATAACAAAAACACACACACACAAGGATCGTAATAGTTTAGTGTCTTTGGAAACTCGGAACGTAATCTTCTAATCGTGGTGAAAGTTCTTCAATATCTCCCATAAAGGTCATCCCTTTTTTTTTACCTAAAACCTTTCTTTATATCCTAGGGAAAAGAAAACATAAAAGGGTGAGCTCAAATGCTCAGTAAGGGTAAACAAAAGAAATATCAATCACATCATATATATAAGAACATAGCTTTTGGAAATCTTAACCTGCAAAAAAAACTCATAATATCATAACATGGGATAAATCATAGAAGTGAAATGTAATCCCAATAATCATAACTTAAAACATGAAACTTTGTGGCATAAACACATAATCATAGAAAATCATTTCTTGTTAGTCAAGACTCATTTCCAAGACTATCTTAGTGGACAAAGTCCCTTTCTGAATCGAGTAACCCTCGTTTCAGTCCTGTTTCACTGAACCGGTATAACCTACCATTTCAGCCATGTCTATCTCATGAGATATAAAATCTTTACCCAATGCATTGGAGGGAGATATAGGTCCCACCCATCTCATAATGATACCATTCTTATGTGTGCCACAAAATCATAAATCATACATCATTTTATAACCCATGTAATAAAAATGGGATTCTTAAACAACATGACATCATAAAACCATTCATATAAGATAAAGGAATTCATAAACATTATTCCATCACAACATAGTCAAATCAATGTAAAAATATGGATAGAAACAGAACCCTTTATTATCTTAGATGGAAAATAATTTTGATAAAACACTTGAAATGAATTCTTGAGGAAAATATCCTTTCTTCTTCAAAATCAATTTCTTTTCACAAAACATCATGCAATTTTAAAAGAAAGAGATATTATTAAAAATAGTCATGAAATCTTTTGGAGGAAGCTTCATGAAAATAAGGCTTTATAAAACCATAAAAATCCGTTCGTTCCGTTTAAGTTAAAAAAACATTCTTCGTACTTTTGTCGGAAAAGTCAAAAAGTACCTCGTACGAAAAATGAAAAAAGATTCCTTTCATATCCTTTACTAAAAACTCATCGAAGGGTAAAACTGGATTTAAACAATTGTAGGTGGATGGAAATAATATTACATATTTAGGAAACATGGATGTGGATAATAAAATACACCCCAGTAAATTTCAAAGTATAAACAATCTCGGATAAAAATGAGATTGTGATATTTCCCTTACCTTGGGTCCGACTTGCTTTGTAAGTGTCCGAACCTCCTGTATAATGATTTAAATCATGTTATTGACTTATTACAGAATCATATTCATTGTTATGATATCATATATATCTCACTTATGACATTATATTACCCGTTCTTTTGTAAATTCCATGTTAAAGAAGCGTTTTGGGTAAAATCGTTTCATTTATCGTAGGTGTTTTGACTTGTTGTTCTTGACATCATTATTAATTATATCATGATTAACTTACTTCCAGAATATAAAATATGATTTATATATCATATATATTCATTATATATATATATATAATAGGTAGATAAATAAAATGAAAAACACCGTTCATGGAGACGGTAGTCCGTACGTACGCATGAACGCTGTTTTCCTTTCCTTATTGTCTTGAAATGGAAGTAAGTAGATGACATACATATGTATATATATACATAAATCCAGTAGCTTTATAATGTCATATATTTCATTATTATTTCTTATATAAACATTATAATCATTCTTAAATGGTTAACATGGAGAATGAATCTCATCGCGTCGTGGAGACGGTATTCCGTACGTACGCACGAGCAATGATATCATTTCTATAAATATTGAATTGAATTGGAGTGGATTATACAATATATCAGAATCAATATGATGTTGTAATAACTATGTATAGTTATTCATTACACCATTATACCCATCCATGTAAGGTGGTGGTGGAAAATAGATTACACCACGGCGTGGAGACGGTATTCCGTACGTACGCACGCGCGGTGATTTCTTTGTCCGTAGGATGGATAGATGGTGAAATAGGGCTGTTTCATACTTATAATAACATATCAGTATATGATTGATACTGATGTTATTACTTCATAATGAAACAACCTAAGAAGAAGAAGTGGAAGAAAAAAATAAAGATGAAAGAATTGGTAACGGTAATTACCTCTTCTTTGAAGTGCCTCTTTGAGACCTCCTCTTAGGGCACTAAAATTGGTCTTTGAGGAAGACCAGAATCTCTAGGATGTTTCTAGGGAAGTTGAGAAGAGATTTTGACAGGGGTTGTCCGAGCTTGAGTGCTCAAATTGGTGTGAGGAGGAGGGGGAGGAGGTGTCCTTTTATAGGGGAGGAGAGGGGCACCTTAGGAATATCTCAAAATATTATTTTATATTAAAGTCAAAATCGGTTTATAATGGTTCCAAAGGGTCTTATTTCGAAGCTAAAGTGGGGATGGGTCGAAATCCTATCAACCAATAGGATTTAGACATGTTTAGGGTATTATTTTAACCTTATCAATTAGATTTAACTCTAAGTTAAATAATTTAACTTTTACCGTTTCTTTTTGTTTTCTTTCACTATATGGTTAATAAACGTACTATAACATGCCAAAAGAACCCCAAATTGTATATTATTAATACATATATCCTTATCTAAGTCATTTGGCCGAACCTTAGATTTTTAGGAATAAAATAACAATTAATAATATAATATTTGATTTAAAAACTATTTTGTGTCAATTTTGACACTATTTGATATATGATTTTTGTGAAAGTCATAACAGAATTATATGTTCGAACCAAGTTGATTAAATCAACACTAATATATCATAGTAACCTAGAAAATTAGTTGAATTCATAAAAAGTCTTAAATTACATTTATTTTGGTATTTATATTATCAATTATGTCAATATTTCATTAATAAGATAATTACTGCATCATCTTTGTGTCATAAATAAATTATATTATTTTATGTCTGAAAATTACAAATAAAATACCATAATGTATGAAATCTTTTTATCTTTCTAATGAATATTTATAGTCTAATTTATCTTATGTATAACCCCATATTAAAAATGATTTACTTATTAAACTTTGATTTTAACTATTTTAACCCTTCTTTAAATAAATTAATAATAAATGTCCTAATCTAATCCAAGTGGTCCTAAATGGTCATATTTTATTCCTAAGTTTGTTTTTGGTCGAATTACATTTGTCCAATAGAATTAGGACATGTGTTAGGGTAATATTAATATCATATTTACCCTTAGTTACCCTATTTACTATTAATAGTGGTAAAAAAGTAAAAAGTTACTATTCACCAAAAAATTATTTTCATCTCATTGAACCACATTTTAGTCCTTGATATTAACCGTGTCTCTCGGATTTTCGAAATTCCATTCACAGAAGCGGTAAAATTAAGTTTTATGCAAAATTCAGTTTTTTAACCTACCACTTAGTAGTTTCACTATTCATCAAAAATTGATGTTTTTTAGAACAATGCCAAAATTTCATCCCAAGCTATATTTCATATTCCGAATTCAAAAATGAAGTCTATTTTACCAAATTCATAACATAAAAGTTGCATTAATTAATTTTATAATTAAATCCCATTGTTAAAACAAATAGCGTGTTTTTAAGAAACAATATCTATCAAAAGATTGACACTTGTTTATGTCTAGTTTAAATGTGAAATTACATCCAATGACCAACATTGTATTAAATTGTAAAAATATATTCTAAATATACTTTAAAACCACTCAAATTAATGATTTATCACTATTAATTATTTTGATTAAAAATAATTGTTTTTAATTATAATTTAGTAATTTTCACTATTCATCAGAATATGAAAGTTATCCGAAAAGTACCAAAATTTCACCTTAGGCTAAATTCGATACTCCGAATCCAAAAATGAAGTCCATTTTGAGAGTTAAAATTTCTAAAATTTAAAAAGTGGTTATTACTATTCATAACGGCTAGTTTTAATAATATTTTAATAGCATATCATTGTTTCGTGAAACTCAGGATTACTTACCACACACGCTATCGAGGAAGGTTGCGATTGCGTGTAATGCAAGGAAAGTCAAGGATGCGTGTTGTGCAAGCTCCTTTTGGTGTAGCGTATAACAGAAGACATTAGTAAAATAAAAAAGAATATTTTTCATAAAATCTCGGGCTGTTACAATAACCTACTAAAAATAAAACTATGTACCATAGTTATGATCATTGGAGTGGTCCATTCCTAAACTACCTTTTCCTTTATAAGACCATATATGATTCTGTCCTTAGAAACAATATGTTCCAGAGAAGAAACTATTGTATAATAGACTTACATTTTCTAAAAATCCAATATACTTGTTTCTTCTATGATTCTTTAGAATAATGCACAAGTGATTCTAATACTTTTCATAGCTTTTGGAGTATACAAGATATTATAAAAAATTAAAAAAAATTTGTCAACGTGATAATCCTTGAAAACTATATTCATTAGATCATTGAAAATAGAGAGTGCATTGGTTAGACCTAAATACATTACTGTAAACTCATAATTCCTATACCTAGTTTGAAATATTATATTGGAAATATCTTCTTTTCCCACACACAACATATGATATCCCGATCGATGGTCAATAATTGAAAATTATTAGGATATAGGAAGCTGATAAAATATTTTTTTCTACGTGTGGTTGGGGATATTTGATCTTTATTGTAACAAAATTGATATCCTTTTAGTTACCGAACAACCTCATATATATGTATTTCTATTTAACAAAGATAATAGGAACTCCCCAGGGAGAAATACATGGAAGAATAAATCGCCTAGAAATAAATTACTCTTGTTCTTTCTTCAGTTATACTAATTCAGTAGTGGCCACTCAATATGGAATCATTGATAAAAACCTTAAACTACGATTTGAATCAATATAGAACTCAAATTCTTTCTCTAGATGTTGTTCAGGTAAATCCTCTAGTAAAGAAACAATATATTCTTTCACAGTATACACATTCTCAATTTGAAGAGTTCATTTCCTAAAAATTGATATTTCATTCTAACCACCACTAATAATTTTTTTTATGTAGTGATACTAGGCGGGGGATCTGGGTATGAATTAGATGATGATATTTCTGCCATAAGGATAAGGGATTATAAATCATTTTCAAATATAGTAAATTCCTTCACCTTTCAATAAATTTTCTCTTCATAATTTAAAATTCAATCTATACAAGAAATTTATATCAATGTAGATCATGGGTTTGAGGATATGGGTAGGAAAAAAACCAACGTTTATGTCCCACAAGGGGGATTGATAGACACATCTTTTTGGAAATGATACTTCCCATAGGAGTATTGACTGAAAACTCCTTTATAAATTCAAATTTGAAATATCTAATTTTTATTGAAAATCGGTAAGATATAAAAGAATGCAATGATCTGGAATCAAATAAATAATTGGCTTTGTATGGGTAAATGATTAATATACCTTCCACAAAATCATTAGAAATTTTAATCTCTGAAGTTATGATCACATAAGCATGGCCATTATCCCTTGGTATTTTATTTGGACCATTTTCTTGAAGCATTGGAAAATAATTAGAATAGTTCCACATTTCCCTAAAATTAAAGCATTTAACATTGATAGATTATTTCATTCCCTTTTAATCACCTGTATGATGGCGTTTTTCGCCACATTTTCAGCATGTAACTTTTCTATTTATGAAGCCACTTTGGTGTTTCCTTTCACAAGTATAACATGTCGGAATATTACAATTTTATAATTATAATTATCTATTCTATAATCTACCACCTTTTTCTTCTATTGTTTTCCCTTATTATCATATGTCATATATAATTCATTTTCTGTCTTTCTAGCACAAGAATTAATGCCATCGTATGATGAGAAATATTTGGATAATAGTGCCTTTTAGAGGAATGGTATTAAAATATCAAAGAGTCGTTAAATCATGCTCCTTGGATTATGTATATAGTATACCACATGATTTTCTAATAATATAATGATGTATTCATTCTTTGAAAATTTTCTATCCTTTTTCTACATGAGAATAATGAATTTCCTCTCCAAATATGCTCGTTGTTCATGAGGAAAATATGTTTCTAGGATTTTTTTGAAATCATTTTATTACTTTTCATCCATTTCTTCCCCTATATTTTTTTTCTTAATTAATGACCCCCACTGATCCACATATCACAATAGATGGTAAACTACCATGAAAAACTTCTCTCATTTGGTGCCTCCCACATTAAGAAATATCTTCTCTAAAGAACGTATCAACTGATCAACAGTGAATTGGTTTGTAGTCTGATTGAATGAAGGACATTGTTGATTCATAAGGTAGTATAACATTTCTCTTCCTAATTTTGGATAAGGATTATCTATATAGGTAATGTTATTGCTTATAACCTAAGTCAGTTTTTCTATTATTTTTATAATTTTCTCAACACTAGTAATAGATCCAGTACCAATATCATTATCTTATAAAAGAGGGAAATCCCTAAATGTGATAAGTGTGTTGATACAATTTTTATTACTACACTAGGATCAATTTATAAATAATGGAACAAAATGTATTAGGTGTGGAATCATAATGTATAGTCTTAATTGCAAATATACTAAACAAAAATCAAATCCCATTAGTTGATAATCCCACAATCATAGAAATCATTTCTTTGAGGAAAAAATTACTTTTAAACCCTTCATAACATCTTGAAAAAAAATTATAATTATCCTAAGAAAACCCCCTTGGAGTTTCAAACAAGGTGTATAGCAAGGCCCATTTTAATGTACATGGTTACCCCTGGTCAAGCATGAAACAACATTTCAGAGTATTTACTCCTTGGTATATCTGGTCCAGAACAACATCCACATTAAGTATCCAGATATAGATATATTTTATAAGAATCCCCACATAATATTTTACTTATAAAATTATATAATGTTTTTGTATAATTATCCATAATGTCAATTTTAAGGTTTGGTTCTCTAATTAACAATTTCAAAATAGAGTTTCCTTGTTTTCTACAAAAATTCTCTTGATACCAACTATAATGTCCCAACCAAGTTGTTCAGATATGGTGCCTTTTTTCATTAAATTTGAATAATTTATAGATTTTTTATCCAAAAGGAATGAACATGGTATTTTTGTTTATGTAATCCGAGATACAAATATAAGTTCAACATTAAAAATTGAAAAGGAATATAATATTGAAATTACTTTGAAAACATCCCTAACTCCTAGGTTACCCCTATAGGTCATTCATAATTTTCATTATCGCATCCTAGGAAATGAATACATAAAAAAGGGGTGAGATCAAATTCTTAGTAAGGATAAGAAATACATTGGATGAAATAATAATCAGAAAAATTTCACATGGTGAATTACAAAAATCACATGCGTTTAAAAATTATCATGTACATAATATGATAAGAATAATGGATGATGAAATAATTCTATAATAAATAAGAATCATTGATATTTTTCTATTCCAATAACCTCATGGACTATCAATTAAAACATTCTTAATGAGGTAAATTCATACATCCAGATATTCTAAAATATACCATCAACTCTTTAACCATGATAGCTAAATATTATTAAGTCCTCTGCCGAAACCATATTTGAAAATGGGGAAGGCCTCAACCAAGTCCAAATATATTTTTTCTCACGATTCCTACCAATGCATCGAGGGAACCTAGTGGGGCCCATACAAAAATTACTAGGTCCAATGAAATCCTAAAATGAATGGGGATAAGTTTAAAAAATATATACATTCATATTGTAACTGAAAAATGGAATGTAAATAACATTCCCCAAACCTAAACACTAACCTTTCAGAGTAATATGGTGAATGGTTTCAAGATTTTCACTTCTACAGGAAAACTACTAATAAATAATTAAATAAAATATGGTAGATGACATCCTAAAATATATGAACAAATTATAAATTATTTTAAACATGTGTGTTGAATTAGATAAAATTATACTTATAAAATCATTGGGTAATTCATGAGATAAATACTCTTTTACCTTGAGAAGTATATTTATTTTTGGGAAAAATAATGGTATTAAAACAAAAGTGAAATTATATAATTAACTCATAAAAAATATTTATTTTAGGAAATTAGTTTTGGCTAAAAAATAATATAGTGAGTACTAGAACGTTGTAAATAATTTGATAATTTCCCTTGAAATGGGCCTATATTTCAAGTTGAATTTTTGAATGATATTTTAAATGTTGTAAATCCCCTTAAAATAAAAAAGGATTATCTTTGGTAAATAAATATTTAACATTATCATATAATTTATGATAATCTAATGAGAATAAATAGTAATTTCATTAAGGTAAGTATAGAATAACAGTAATCCTAATGAAAATAGAGGTTTGAGTAGATAATCTTTTCCTTATGTCTGAATATATTTTTCACATGACCTTATTGTTCTAGATAATAAATATAAATCTAGTAATTAACTAATTTATAACCTAATAAGGATATATATTATTTATTAAAGTATCATTATGTTTATTTATGTCCTTATTGATAATTTATAAATTTGAATATTATCGTTTCAGAGTGTTTATTTCCTCGATTTCATGACCAGTTTTCTTGATTATAAGTAATGGAGTATATGTGGAATAAATATATTTATGTAGATTTCAACATATATATTCAAAATGAACATACATAACTATAAATGGTTATATATAACCCTTGGTTACATAGTATCAAGATGATTTATTAGATAGAAAATTAGTGATAACCATTTAGATTTGTTTGGTGATATCATGATTATTACAAACATGTTTGTTGTATGAATTTGTATAATGAATAGATAGAGTTTGAAGAAAATTGAATCGGGTTTATTAAAAATATTATAGTTTTTTTCAACAATGAAAATGGAATCAGAACAATCCATGAAAGTTAAATTTAAGAACAAATGTTCATCATCCATGATGGTTGTAAATATTAACCTCTCAAATGATGATGCTTCTTATAAAATAAAAGAGGAAAAGATAATATTTTGAGGAATTATATTCTAGTAAAATGATATAATTGGAGTATATATATTATATTGGAGTTATCATTATTGTTTGTACATAGTATGCGAGGAGATGATAAGAATAGAAAATAATTTGAATATAAAAGGAGAGGGAAAATGGACAAGGCTTTAAATATTAAAATGTCCTTCTTGAGTACCTATTTAAGGGAAGTGGTTTTAGAACATTAGAAATACCAATAGAAATTGACGTAGGGATGGAATACAGAAAAGTATTTTGAATGAACATTGAGAAGCTTCAAG
Source organism: Viscum album (assembly GCA_963277665.1). Taxonomy (NCBI): domain Eukaryota; kingdom Viridiplantae; phylum Streptophyta; class Magnoliopsida; order Santalales; family Viscaceae; genus Viscum; species Viscum album. The sequence continues at coordinate 1,305,493,580 of OY728141.1, forward strand.
GTTTCTGTGATTTAAGAGAAGAGGGAGTGAGGGGTATATTTGATAGTGGTGTAGTGGGGTGTTTTTTTAATATCTTATCTGTATTTTATTATTTTCTGCAAGGAAACCATTAATTTTGATTCATGTGACCCAAAATATTAATAAGTAAATTTTATTTGGAAAAATTTTGTTTAAATTAGTGATTACACAAGGAATATTGTATTTATCATATAATGTATTTATACCATAAATAACAATATTTTACTATTCACAAAAAATAAAGTATTTTAGAAAAATCCTGTAAAATAACCATAGAATTTTTTTAACATGTAGAATTCCAAAATTAACTCCATTTTATCAAAACACTTTTCTAAATATTGGAAAATTAATTATTATATAAAATCATAATTTACTTGAAAAATACATATATTAATTTTAAAAATGGTATTAGAACACATAAAAAATTAACAAAGGTCTCATAAAATTATCATAAATTCATAGGAAAAGAAAATAGTTATTTAAGGATAAATTTTCATAAAATAAATTTTATTTTATATCCATTTATTAACATAAAAAGTAAATTAAATATTTTTTATTCACAACGATTCCAACACTTAATTATTAATTATTAAAATAATCACTCTCATTTTTACATTACCTAAATTTTATTTGTACTTACATAGGTGTGGCTAATATTTGCAAGCATACATATCTATTCATAATGATAATTTACTATTCTCCAAATATGTATGTAGATCCTATCATACTCTAAATATCTTATTGATCGTAACCTTGTATGTTACTTTTTTAACATGAAATCATTGAAGTAGAAAAATTATATCTAACGACTAGGTTATAAATATATCCAATAAATATCAATGTTTTTGTTTCAAATATATATAATGTTTTATGAATTCTATAATAAATTTATTTTCCAATCCATTGGGTGGTACATATAGAAGGATTGAATAGAATATTCTCATCACACATAATGGAATTCCTTCCTTTCATAAGGGAATCGATCCATGTAAGGGTGCAACCATGATAACCATCTGCAGTGCCTATTTCTTATATATACAGGTAGTTGAATTAAAAAAAACCCTACTATTACTTCTAGAAACCATCTATAAATAATATTTTGTGTAATTTAATTGGAATAATTGTGAAATAATACATTTTTATTGGTTAATTTTTTTAATGTGATATTTTGAATTTATATGTTCTGAATATTTAAATGAATAATTTGTATAATCATTTTAATCTTTACTGTTATTATTAATTGATGTGGAATAAAATATTGAAATATTTATAGGTTTTTGGTAAAAGAACCCAGAATTCCCTGATTGGGGAGTGTGAATTAGGGTGTCAATTTTTTCTTTTAAATTTATTGATCATGTTCTGATGTTGGTAGGGACCAATTAAACCTATTTTAAGGGGAAGTGTAGTAAATAAAAAATCACATGAAAATCATTGAAGCATCAGTTTTACTTTGTTCACCGGTAAGGGCTACGTCCATTGAGCATACACCGACAATGTATATATTGTACCAAAAATCATTAATCTTCACATGCTATGGGTTACAAGTGTTTATCATAGCCACTTTATGCTAGGTGCACTACCATTACAAGGTTTTGGGGATAGCACACTACATCTCTGAGATCACTTCCACTGACTGCCTATTTATCATTGTATTAGAAGACTCTTCACTCAGTTTATCAACATGAATGTCATTTCATTGGTTAAGAATTAAATCATGCATCCTATACTATAAATGGATTCAGTATTGAAGTCTCGTTATAACACACATATGTAATTTATCATTCCGTACAATGATATGTTATGGAACGAAATTGGGAAAACTGATTTGGTTAATTTTAGGCTTCCGTGGGTGTTCCACTTATTATGTTCTGGGTATGGTGCATAGTTAACATCCTCTTCCTACCACTGCTATTTCCGCATACCTTCCATCTCTTCTAGGAACTACCATGATCCTCATACTACCTTCCTTTGCATACTTATCAGCTTCTTTGCGCATTGCCCTGCTCTTTGTGTTGCCGTCCTCCATCGCGTACTATAAGATATTCCTCTACAAACTGCACTATCATCAACAGACTATTTTCCTTATGCTGTTGGTTCTCTCCACGCACTCTCTTCTCCTCTGTGTACCACTTCTAACCTTACCAGATTTATTCCTTAAATATTAATCTCTTATATCGTCCCTTAACAAAGGGGATTACTTTTCCTTAAATTGGAATCTAACTCTCTAAATTTTTCCAATTAGATTTACCCAAAATTTCAATGTGGAACAATATTAATTGTATACTAAACTCTATTAATGTATAGTTATCATCCACCACAGACCACTCCTATTTCTCAAACCGCATTGATCCCGTGAATATTCAGCACTCCGAAAACTACATGCCTTCACCATGTACTCCATGACTTCACCACGTACCATTGCTACAAACTATTTTCGGTTACATTCATCGCTCATTGTACCACTCCACGTACCGTTCCTCCTACATAGAATGCAGTCAGCCACAAACCATTACAAGAACATGGTATGTGGTGCATGTTATGAGGTATGAAGTTCCTTTATTTTTCATATTTTCAGTGTCATTTTTCATACAAATCACTCCTATTTGATTTTTTTCCCACACCAAACTCCCGATTTTGAGGCCTAAAAATTTTGAAAACCTTGGAAAACTATTCCACATACAATATTGCTTTTATTCTCAAATGTATCACCTCATTCATTAAAAACTACTTTTTTATCCATGTATAGATTGAAAATAAACAAAACCGAAATATCATTAATAAAAATGAACATCCTTGGTTCCGACAATATCCCCTATTGGGTTTGTAGGATATATCCAAATAAATTCCCTAATGTTCTAGCCCTAATCAAAACCTAAACCTTCAAGAAAGAACACATCCATCAATATAAGTCTATATGAGAGTTGATCGGTGTATAAAACAAGAGAGACGACGTGAATTGACTTATCATTCTTTTCTTTTCTCCCCCATACTCCATGGAATTTATCTATTCTACACCATTTGCAAAAAACCCAATGAATTGAATCTTGACTTGAAGATTAAACAAACTATTCTACCCCTGGATTATATCTCCTGCATTAACCTACTTCGTTTCCAAAAACATATTAAAACCCATTAAAACAACTGGGGAGAGGGGTAGCTCGTATCCTACTTAAGCTCTGGGAGGTGGCTGAACACTGATTTTTAGCCGATGTTTCTCAAATACAGCTGGTGGCAGTGGCATGGTCAGAATGTCAGCCACTTTCTCATCAGTTCCAACATGTCCCATTTTGATCACGACATGTTCAACCTTTTCCTTGATTAAGGGATATATGACCTCAATATGTTTTATACTAGAATGAAAAATAGGATTCTTCATATGATCAATTGAGCTCTTGTTATCATAGTAAATCATCATTGGTTGTTTCACCTCATCACCTTTGTCCATCAGTTGTTTCATCATCCAATGTAACTGAGTCCATGCCTTAGTATCAGATATATTTTCAGATTTAGTTGTACAATGGGAAGTACATTCCTTTTTCTTGCTTAACCATCCCACATATTTCATCGCAATATTGAATACTCCACCACTGGTAGACATTCTGTGCACTACATGTCAAGCCCATTCAACATCATAAAATGATTATAGTTCACTATCTTCTCCTATAGAAATGTATAGACCCTAATTATGAGTACCAAGAATGTATATCATGATTATTTTCACTAACACCATATGTTCTTACTTTGGATTACTCTTAAAGAGGGATGCTAAGAAAGTTTCAATGAAAATATGTAGTTTTGTTGTTATCAGGTAAAGTACACTTCGAATGATTCTTCTACATATGGTGGGATCCATAGAAGTCCCTTCCATATACTATTCGAGCATTGATCCAAATATAATTTGATTCATCTTTTTTTTAGGAATGACGCATATTGAATTTCTCTAGCATCCATCTTGCAGACTTTTTCTGATAAATGAATTTGTAGTCATTCTTCAAAAGTACCTTCAATCCTAAAAAGTATGTGAGTTCACTTATCATGTACATTTTAAATTCAGATTTCATGTGATTAGAAAATTCATCCATTGATCCATGTCATCTTCCACCAAAAATAATATCAACCATGTATTCCAATAACATGAACTAATCCCTTTCAGTGTTTGTCACATATAGATTGAGATCCACTCGTCATCTTTTAAACTCATGATCTCTTAGATAAGTGTCCAATATAGAGTACGACACTCATGGTTCCTATTTTAGACCATAAAGATATTTTTATACTTTCAAAACCATTATATCATCATTTCCAAGAAAGATCCCCACAAATTGTTCAATTTAGACTTCCTCTTCCAATACTCCATTAGAGAATGTTGTCTTGAAATCCATTTGAAACACTTTAAAACTTCTTTGGATTTATATGGATGGAAATTGCCTAATTGACTCCAGTATCACTACATGAGAAAATGACTCCTCAACATCTAATCCTTTGATTTTTGAATATCTCTAACAGACTAAGCAGACATTATTTTTTATCACATTTCTATGTTTATCAACTTTTTTTTTGAAAACCCACGTTGTATCGATCACATTACGCTCTTCATGTATTTTAACAAAATCTCATGTCTTATTTTTTTCAATATGATATAATCCTTCATTAATTGCATTATTCCATGACTCATCCTTCAAATCCTCTTAAAATGAGGATGGTCCCACAACTGATGGAAATTCATATTGTGCATTATTCTTCATTCTTCTTGTATGCATATCTGAATTCTGATACCCCATATTGTTGTAATGATGAATATTTGCACTTCGATTTCTCCATTGGGGTTCGACTAAATTCTCTCCAGCAATGGATTCCTCTACCAATTCTTCATCTGATTCAACATCATGAAATTGCACCTTAGTGTTTTTTACACCTTATTCCTCTGTATTATCATTTTTCTCCATGTTCACATTCCTCCTTATCTTCTATCACATCATTATTAGAATTCCATGAACCATTGATATTTTATTCTTCAATTATCTTTACATCCTTGATTTACACAATTATTCCCAAGAACATATTGAAACACATGTAGGATTTGGTGTTCATTGAGTATCTATGAAATATTCCTTCATCTGCAACGTATTTGTTCTTCCATTTATGTTTTAGATAAAATATTTGATTCTGAAAACACGAAAATATTACAAAGAGGGCTTCCTTCCATTCCAAAATTCATATGGTGTATTTGTCTCAATCATACATATCCTTGTTCAATTTTGAATATATAATTCACCGTGTACTACCCCATTCCAGTAATTTCGAGGAATAAAACTCTCAATCAGAATAGTTATGGCCATGTTGATTACCTATCGATTCATACACTCACCAACTCCATATTGAAGTGGAGTTCTCATAGCTGACACCTCATCTAATATCCCATGCATCACATGGTAATTTTCAAATTCTATGGACATTTATTCCCCTCCATTGATAGACCATATGAACATGACCTTTAATTCACTATCATTCTTGGTGATTTGTTGGTTGGTTTTCATGCCATCAAGCACTTGATTCTTCCTATGTATAACAATCACACATTCCATTCTACTGTAATCGTCTATGAAAATAACAATTTACCATTCGCCATGTGTTACAGTAACATTTATCAGCCATATATATCTATAGGGATGAGGTAAAGAAGATTTTATGTTGTTTTATTCTTTGGTGGGTAGGAACTATAGACCAGTTTCCCTCTCATGAAAGCATCACATCTATTTTATTATTCATGTTTTAGGTTAGGGATATCCATGACTATTTTCATCATAGATAATTTTTACATGTTTTTCTGATTGATTTTCCTCAATATTTTTAGCCATAAGTTGTTTTCCTCTACAACTATTAAGTTACAAATATTCTCTTTGTTGTTAGCCATATATAATTTTCTATCTATAAAAAAGACGTTCATGATAGAATCTCTGAAAAATAATCTTATATTACAACCATTATGATTTAACGTCATAATAATACATGAGTCACAGAGTTGAATCACAAATAAATATTGTCAGGAAGACCATCCACATAAAGGAAATCGATTTTCATCAGCTCTCCATTAGCATGCTCAGTACTTCGACTGCAATTTATTTTCAAAGAACTATTGTTACAGAACCTCAATATTCCATTGACCTTTTTCTTGACATATTTTAATTGGTATACATTTCCCTTCTTGTGGGACAAATATATATTATCAATAATCCAGGTGTTGTTATTCTTTGTTTCATTGAAGGATACATCTGTAAAATTTTATTTTCCATTTTATTTTTTCCTTTTGATGAAATATTTGATTGCGCATAGGACAAAAATGGTATTTCAATTATATCTCCCATGTACGTGGGTTCTTTATATTAAAAATTATTCTATAGGAGAAAACCTATTTGAAATAGAAACACCATCTGGTAAAAGTGTATTGACTCGTCTTTGAGCATTGAATGATTTTCTCCAGTCATACCTCTGCCTACAATACAAATTTATGGCCAATGATAGAATAGTAAAAACAATATACATAGAAATTTTATCTTCTATAAAAGTATGATATGAATATGTTCTCCTTTGATGAACTCCTAACACTTCCTCGTTTATATTACTCATTTCCACATTGCAGTATAACATGGTATGACCTAGATAGCCACGAAAACTAACACTTCATTAAAGGAACTGACTTATCACTTATTTTTATACTCATACATTATTCCATGGTAAAATAGTTTGAATGCCTATAATTTTTAGAAATTATAGGATAATATTCAGTTCTCCATTTAGTTTGATTCACTGATTTCCTTTTTAGCACTTCTGGAGGTTTTTAAACATGACCAACATTCGACATTATTTTATTATGGTTCACTTTATAAAGAGAATTTCTTATTTCAGCATCACAACCAATTCCTCTATATCACATGAATATGGTTCTTTGATCCATCAATATGTTTTCAACTCCATCATAACCACGTTTTCCTCACACTAGTAGATTAGAATCCGAGAACATACCAAACTGTGTTTTCTTCTTTCCCTCTTTGAAAATTGATTCACTTTCAAGTTTACTTCTTATAGTAACAACCTATTCTTTGAGTCCCTCAATTTTCTTGGACTTATCCTCTAGTATCGATGTATGGGACTTGATGACCTTTACATGTACTTCAATTATGAGTTTTAGTTCCACAACACCATTTGTGATTTTAAGGATAGATGATTGTACATTACTGAGTTCTTCAAGTCATTCAATTTCTGGTTTTAGCTGATCAATATATTTTGAATATTCCTCTACCATTTAGTTCCAAATATTTATTCTCATACATTTATTCTCACACTTATCAAAACAATTTTTAAACTAAAACATTGTATTGACATTTGTAGTCAACTAATTATCAACAGATTCATCTATCAATGGTTCTATCTTTTCAATGGTATCCATTATGGAAGCATGGTTCCCAGATTTGAATTATGCTTCCTCTTCCTCAAATAGTTCATTGTCATCGTCTTCTTCTTCACAAAAAAAAAATTTCGTTGAAATTTCCTTCCTTATTTGAAGTCTCTATTTTTGAAAAATATTTTCCAAGGCATTTTAATGTATCTATTTTCACTTTCTTCATCATTGATCATTCTTGGGAAATAAGAGGAAATTTTCCCAACTCTTCCACAATGAAAACATGCCATATTTATCTTTCCATACAATTTTCTAGTTCCCTTTTTTGAGTTTCTTGGTAATGTGTAAAATAATATATTTTTCCACTTCATCTCCATTAAGAAAATATCATTAAATTTCATGTTTTTATTTGGATTTTAATTCCATTTCCATCCTTAAAATAGTCATTAAATCTTTTGGATTGTGTCTCATATCATATGCCACTAGGCAGCTTACCAGATTTTCTAGAGAATGTTTGGAAATATCCCTTTTAGGAAGATCAGAAACCACTATGTTATAAACGGGAGAAAGTCTTCTAATGATTTTTTTTACAATATCAATGACTTTGATATATTCCCCTTGCCATAAAATTTTTCCTAAAACATCTGTAATTTTATTGATGGATGAATCTTCATTTTCATTAGTCCACATCTTCATATCATAAAACCTATTGTGTAAATAATGGAGCTTCACCTCCTTAACATTGTTTTCACTATCATAAATATTATCAATTTTATCCCAAATAGACTTTTCTAAAGTGTAGTTCATGACCCTTATATATATATATGACTGTAATGATCATAAGTTAGGGAATTTTTTACTTTATCATCAATATCCATAATATTCCTGTCTATATCTATCAATGATAGATCGATTGGGTCACTGTCTTATATTCTCTATGTAGTGGAAAAAAGTACACCAATTACAATATATTTTAGATGATATATCATCATGTTCTTACATTTTTGAATGTTACTTCTATCAAACAATGGAACACATCTGACATTAACTGTATTCTCTATTTTAGAAAAATAAGACTCATTTGACAACACCAACCTTTACCCTATTTATACCACTTAGAGGACCCAGAACACCCTGATAGGGGAGGGGTGAATCAGAGTGTCAACTTTTACTTTTAAATTTATAGATATTGTTCCGACTTTGGTAGGAACTTATTAAACCTATATTTATAGGAAGTGTGGAAAATAAAAAATCACATGCAAAGAAATGACACAAAAATTTTACAAGCTTCAACACTGAGGGAGATATCAAAAGAGAATACACCGAAAATGTGTCAGTTATACCAAAAACAACTAATATTAAAATGTTTTGGATTACATATTTTTAGAATAGCCACTCTGTTCTAGGAGCCCTTCCATTACATGGTTTTAGGGATAGCACACTGTGTCCCTCAGATCACTTCTACTAACTCCCATTTTCTCACTTCATTGGAAGACTCTTCACTTAGTTTATCAATATGATGGTTTCTTTATTAGGTTATCATTAAATAATGCATCCTCAACTATAAATTAATTCTCTTTTGAAGTCCTATAATCACCTACATATGTAATTTACTTTCTATATATTGATATGTTAGGGAACTACATTTTGCAAATATATTTGGTTAAGTTTAGGCTTCCTTGGGTGTCCTGTATACTGTGTTCTATGTATGGTGTGCATATGACATCCTCTATATACCACTCTTTTTTCCACACACCATCAACCTCCTCAACGAACATCCTGACACCATGTATGGCCTTCCACCATGTACTACTCAGCTTCTCTGCATACCGCACAGCTTTGTGTGATACCTTGCTCCATTGTGTACTAGGAGAGCTTCCTCTACAAACTGTACTTTCTTCCATGGAATGGTTTTATACACGGATGGTTCTCTCCACATACCATCTTTTCCTTAGCTTACCAAATTGAAATGTACTAGATTTTTTCCCAAACAATATTCTTTAATCTCATCTATTAAGAAAGTGGATTACTGTTCCTTTAATAGGAATGTAACTCCAAAAATTTCGGTAATCTAATTTACCCAAATTTTTAATGTGGAAAAATATTCACTGTATACTGAACTCCATCAATGAACAATTCGCCTCCATTGCATACGGATCATGTTTCCCAAACCCGCAGTAATCCCACCATCCTTCAGCACTCTGCGTAACTTATCCCTACACCGCGTACCATAGCTAAAAACATTTTTTGATTCAATCTTCAGCATTCTGCATATGACATGCCTTCATTGTGTATCGTTGCAGCGAACTATTTTTGGTTCCATGCACCTCTATGCATGACACTCCACATATTGTTCCCACTTTGAAGAATGTGTCTGCGAACCATTTCTAGAACATGGTACATGGTCCATGTTCCGAGGTTTGAGGTTCCCTTATTTTTTTGATATTATTTGTCATTTCACATATCATTAACTTCTATATGAAGAACCTTTGTTTTCCAATAACAAACTCCTTGTTTTGAGGTCTAAAATTTTGGAAAACATTGGGAAACTGAACCACCTTCAATACTTCTTTTGGCCTAAAATGTATGACCTCATTCCTTGAAAACTACAATGTCGTCCATGTATTGATTGATTACAAGCCGAAACCATACTCCATTAATAGAAACAAATAGCCTTGGTTACAAAATATTATAGTATGAATGATGGCATATTTTTAAAATATAAAAACCCAATTATTCTAATGATTTTACCCTGATCCCACATGGTCCTAAATTCATAATTCAAAAAGGATGAATTTCTTCTCACCCTCCCTTCTATCCATTATGTGAAACATGAGTTTAGTACCATCACAAAATTGGGGATGCATGTTCCCGATTTAATTTCGATTTTTTATGATATTAGAATGATTTGGATTCCTTTTGTGGGGGTAGAGGGTTTCTCCAAATTATTAAAATTTTCCATATTTTCAGAATTTGGAGAGATTAGACTGTTTCCCCATTTTTATATTATTTATTAATGATATTTATTGTTATTTACATATATTATATTAATTCTGATAATTAATATATTTGTTTGGAAAGATAAATTTATAAATTAATTAATTTAATTAAAAAAATTTGGAAAAGGGAGTTCCAAAATTCTTTTACATGTTTTTTAATATTTATTAATGGATTGTCCATGTTCTTTCCTTTTTGGAATTGTATGATAATACCCTATGAAAATGATTATTTAATATTTTGTAATACATTAATCTAGATTATGGTATACGCATAAAATAAAGTGTAGATTTATGTTTTATTATAGGATAATGTACAATGGTTGTCTTATTTGGTTGTCTACTGAGATGGATTTTTGGGTATATGGTGGTGATTTGTGATGCGATAATGCAATTTAGATTTGGGAATGGTTGATGGAATTCTATGATATCTTAGTGGATTCTTTATAATTATGGAATTTTTGAAACATTTTGATTTATAATTAAATATATATAGGTTGGGATAAATGATTTGGTTCTAAAAATAAATGAAATTTAAATGGGATGATAAAAAATTAATATAGAATAGAAGGATTACTAATGAATATGAAAATTTTTGGTATTTTATTTTGTTAAATAATTAATTTATAATTGATGTGTGCGAAATAGTTAAACTGAATTCAATGATATATGAAAGTGTTTTTTTAAAGAGGAATAGTTGAGAAAATAATATTTTTTGAAAATAAAATTGTTATAAAATGGAAATAATAGTATTTCAGTATTGGTTTGTAATGATTATGTATGGATGTTGTGTGGTATGATTATTTTGTTGTGGAAATTATATTGACTTGAGGTTGTGGGGATTTGGATTTCAATTTTAATGGATTGTTTTGGTTGTGAAAACCTAGGATTGTATTGTGAGTGAAAATCCTGTATTTTAAATTCATTTAAATTTATACATTCAACCCAACATTTTTTATCATGTTCTACTGACATGGAGATGTTTGTGGTGTTTTTTCAACATCTAAATAGTGAGTATGTATTGCTAGCTACCCCTTATTCCTTGATCTATCAACCATGAAAAATTGATAAGAACCTGACATTATATCTAGAAATGATATGCAAATTATTGGTGATGTTGGATGAGATTTATATGCCTAATCAAAGTGATTTTCATATATTGTATGTGGAGTTAATGGGGTTGATTTCATTCATGATAATGATACCCTTCTATTCTGGTTGATGTTTTTTGTTGAGATATAATGTGATATTAAAATTTTATATGGCAGAGATGTGGGGAGAGGCCAACTAGATTTGGGTGGGATATCGTGTCCAACTTCACAAGGGGTTCATGGTATGATGTAGTATCCTCTTTATTCTCCAATAGTATTTTATTGACAAGATTCAATCATTAGGACATACAATATATGAGGTTTGAGCTTGAAAATTTTGAGGGAATGTGGTATGGGGTACTAGATATTATTGCCTACGAAATTGTATTTCTTAGGAGTAGATACTGTATAATTTTGATTGATGTTTTAATTTAATAATTTCATTGTATTCATGAGGAATTTTCATAAATTGGGGAAAAATTGGATTTTACCTCATCCATATGTTATTAGGTTTTTTGGATGTTGATATCTTATCTTGTAATTTTATGTTTTCATTTTGTTGAGGTTAACACCTCCCATTTTTTTGGACATCTTTATATCCTCACAACATTTTACAAACCCAAGGCCTACAAGATGTGGGAAATGAGGGTTCATTGTCTCTCATTATCCTTTTTGACCTATAGAGGGTTCCTTTAGAGGGAGATGATCATGAAGAATTTATATCAAATGTTTAGTTTGATAGATCGTTGGAGCATTGAGTTATTCATAATGAGGATTAAAATAGTTGGTAGGAAACATATATTCATTTATATTGGCATAGGACATAGTACATGGAAAAAAATTAAGAACATTAGATTGTGTGACTCCTCATGATCTGATGTATGGAATTTAAGCCTACCAAATCACCAATTACTATGTTTTTTCATTCAAGGTAGAACCATAAGAAAGGTACATGAATCATGATTGATTTCACATGTGATTTAACAAGGTAGTTTTTAAGTTTTTATTAAATTATTTAAATAAAAAATAAAATTTTATGTGTGTGTCTTAGACAATTCCCATGTTGTGGTTGCTAATTAATAATTAATGTCTAATAAATTTCTCAAATAATTAATGGGTAATGGGTAAAATAGTGATTCACATACCATATATATTTGTCTTATTAATTTTTTAGACTTTATTGTGGAATTACTTAACATATTATAAAATGATTTGTATTGATTTTAATTTTGTTTCTCTTCATAAAATGAATAACACGCTATATGGTTTCTTAAATGTTTTAAATTTTTATAGAAGTATGCACCTTCTATTTTACCCCGAATAGTTACTATATTTTAATAACCCAAATGATGAATGTTACCGTGAGTATATTTGAACCTCCAATTCTAAAATGATTGCTTTGAAAACCCAGATTATGAGTATTCTAGTTTCTAAATGAGTTAAAAATGATTAATTTGATTTCTATTAATAAATTATCAACCTCAAATATTAGGTAATTATTATAAAACACGTTTTTTGGACATTAAGATTATAAAATTTCTAATAAATTGCTTTAATGATTATTTATAATTAATTAAATATTGGAATATTTTATTTTAATAAAATATCTAATACTTATTTTAATACCTTCATTCTTGTATTATTAATTAATTTATTATATTTTTCAATATTAAATTAAATTAATTTTATTGATGGAGATTTGATATTAGTTGTTTGTAAATTTTCTATAAATCATTATATACTCAATAATTATCATAGGAAGTTTGAATGTTTTAAAAAATTTCAAATCTATCTCATTTCCCAATAATGGATAAATAAATGTTATGTTGGATTCATTATGGTATTGAAAATAAATATGTGGGTTACATGAAATTTTTTTATTTCTTTCTCATGTTATATATATTACACATGTTTAGAATTTATTTAACGAATATTATTTTTTTCACGCATAAAAAAATTAAAAGCATGTTTTTTATATACTATTGAGACTCAAAATTATTAAAATGATTGATTTTATCCTTTTCTACTATGATAATTTTATTAAGTTATGAAATAACACCACCTAACATATTGAGTAATGAGATTCATATTATATAAATAATGTAGTGAATGTTTTTTGATCGAATTTTTTTTTCATTAAATCCCTAATAAATTTTGTATACGTAATGAGATGTTTAGATTTATCAAAGAATCATAGAATGTACAAATCATTATATGAAATTGTTAGTGTTCTTCCTTAGTGTATTGATAAACCAAAAATGTCTTGATTACGAATGTGAAACATGATTTATGCAATAATGTATGTAATGTTATTTTATTTTCTACAGAATAATGATAATGATATTTAAATGCATCACAAGGTGTGTCCATAGAAATGACCTAGTAATGTGGAGTGTTTTTTATTGTTTTTTGCATAAACATGTTGATGTGGATTGATGAAAACATATTTAAAAATTAAATATGTTTTTAAAAGAATCATTAGGACCGAAATGTTGTATAATGATATTCATTCCATATTCATTTCATGTTATATATCAAGGAAAACAATGCAATCAATGAGATATGATTCCTATTGTTAAAAAGATATACCCTTTAGGTGATTGTGTGTTGTGTTGTGATTGATAATATGTCGGTTTGATGTGTTATGTATTGAATAATAAGAAGAGAGGGAATCATATTATCATATTAAGAGTTGTTATATTATGACATTATTTAAAATTGTATATTATGTTAGCACTACTGATGTGGATAATATCATATTTCATTTGATTGGTCCCTTTTATTTTCATACATGTGTCAGATATAAAAATGTTGATTTAGGTGATAGTGTTGGTTGAAAAATATTTTTTGAAACTCATTGATATAACTAAACAAACATTTGGATAACAGAAATTGGAAAGATTATTTCATTTTAATATTGGGTTGAATTCACTCATTGTAGTTATTTTTTTTTAAACATGGAAAATGATACAACTGCATAATGTTGATTGTTATAAAATCAAGTCAGGTTTGTGAGGAATTTCTTATGTTAAATTAGGTTCTTAAATTGTGATGTTATTTTAATGGATATTAAAATAGTAAATAATAGGATAAATATATGTGAGTTGAATAAAATCAAATATATTGAAGTAGGAAACCATTCCATTTATGTAAGTAATGTTTGGAAGCATGATAAATATGAAAGGATATATACAATTCTACTAATTTTTCATGTCTTATAAATATAAATGTGACATGATATGCCACATGTTTGAGTTATAATGTAAAATTATCAGATTGATTAATTAAAACATGAGGTGCATGTTGAATTATATTAGTTAAAATTTTCGGCAAGATTAGTAGTTTAATTTTTAATGAAATGTATTTGGAAATGAAAAAATCATTGAGTATGTCAATATTTGAAGGCTCTTTAATGAGTGGTAATTTAATTAAATAACACCCACATGGTAAAAAAGTATTTTTTTTTCTATAAATGTGTTCACATATAAACAACAGAAAATATTGAATAACATTTCAATTTTTTTTAATAGAATATTTGAAAAAATTATTCAAAGTGTTTTCCAAAAGAGGAAAATGATAAGTGTGTTTTATATGAGTTGTTAACAAGGATTTTCATTTTTTATTGGTTTCCTATCCTATATTATTCTCTTAAATTAAATTGACTTAGGTATAATTTTATTATCATCACACCTTCAAACATAAGCTGTTTTATTATGAGAAATTATGATGTATTTCTATAATGTATTTTTGAGTAATTTCTAGATTAAATAATGATCTTCCTACATTAAGTTATATGACATCAATTTAAATCAATTTTAAGTAATTTTTTCATGTTTTCCCTTCATTTTTTATTTTATCTATGGTGTTTTTTAGTTTTTATTTCCATATGTGTTTCCTTATTTCTATTTGAGAGGCATCTTATAGAGTTATTGTTTTTAGATTTTTTATTTTTTAAGTACTGTGGTTTCCATGATTGGTATCTTCTCGTGTGGTTAGACTTTCATCCTTTCCTTTTCTCACCCTCAGTATATTTTAAATCCCAATGATGATAATTCTTTGAGAGGTATTTAATGCAATTTTTTGAAATATTCACGATCTTTCATTAACCTATCTAGGGTTTCACGTTGATATGAATAAATTTGATATAAAATAGTGGTTATGTTAATATAATTTTTAAATTTATAAAATATTTTTAATATTATTTGTAAATTATTGGATCAATTTCATGGATATATAAATTTAGTTTCAATTTATTTTTATGTTTTTTAATACGAATATAATGTTATTGAAATTTTTTTGTATTTTTTTGGTGTAAAAATAATGTATTTTTATTATTATTTCTAATAGAGTATAATTAAGAAGTTGATATCTTCAATGATGTATTTATCCTTATAAATCAAATTTTTTTTCTGTAAGGGTAATTATTTTTTAATAATGTTTTTAATGGGATGCTTGGTTTCATATGTATTATAAAAGGGTAACCATTCATTTATATAATATATATAAGATAATGATTATTTTTACAAAGAACATGTAAGAGGAAGACTAATAAACCCTTATGTGAGACTTGGAATATAACTATACAAGGGTAAAATAAGTTACCCTTATGTAGAACATTGATATTGGATAATGGTAAGCTTAAGATACCCTTACGCAACTCTTCCAAGAACAACGTAATGTTATGTCGTGAGTTTTAATGAACCAGTAAGGGTAAATACATCTCCTTATCTTGTGAAAGGGTAACTCATTAGTCACATAATGGTTATCCTTACTTGAATAAGGGTTCCATTAAATTTTCAATACCATATAAGGGTACCCTAGTAATCCATTGATCTTATGAGGGTAGTTTGAGTGCTAGGTTTTGGATGTATGGTCCTTGTGAAAGTGATATTAATGTTTTTTAATGTATTTCTATGTTTATAACTTAATTTATAATTTTATTATCTGTGTAATCTATAATCACTTAAGTGGAACCATCCATATTAGGTAAAAATTGTGTTACCCTTACGTAGTCTATTCATGTTACATATATGAAACATCAATTTCATAAAACATAAAAAATACTACATTGAATTTTTTGAAATGTATTTTCAGAATATATTTATATTAATTAATGTTAAGTTGGTAATTTTTCCATAATTATGTATTTTAAATGTGTTACTGCACATTCCATAAATTTTAATGTTTTAAATGAACATTTTATGGAATCATTTTAAATATAATGTTTAATATGAATTGATGTGGAAAAAAATAAAATATTGGAAGAGTTTATGAAGTATCTATGGGGGATTATATAATTTTTTAAATTAATTGTTCTTACCATAATTTGAGTCTAGGCGACCTTTGGTCATAAATTTTAGATCTATGAAGGTTGAGTTTAATCTCTCACTCTCTCCTACATCCATTGTGTGTACTGTGAGCCCAGAACCATCACCAAGATGACAATATGAGTTCCCTCTTAAATTTCAATGTTTATGTGAAATTTTAATGTTTTTTATACTTTTATGGTAGATATAATGTGTCATCATTATGAATATAATTAATTTTAATTAATGAATTTAGTTGTAATGAGGAGTTTCATGTATACAGTACATGATTTATTCATGTTGAAAATGATTATTCTCAATTATCACGTGCATAAGAAAATATAACTCTTTTTTATCACATGTTGAGTTAATTTAGATAATTGAAATATTATAATGAAAATAAAAAGGTATATTTACAAAGAGATAATTAATATATATTTCATGAAAAGTGTTTTAATTGATTATTTGAATTGTTTTGGGATATTTTTTTAAATATTATCCTTCTTTGTTATTATAATTTTTTTATAATACATCATGGTAATGATTATATAATATTAAAAAATAGATTAAATAGGATTGTGTTATATCATGAAAGTCAATTGGATTGTTATCTGTTGATATGGGATGATGTAAGAGGGTTGTGATGTGTGGTTGTTTGTTTAAATTTCCTTGTGGTGCAGTGGTGATGAAGTGTGATTTTGGAATGTGTAGTTTATATAAGAATGGTTGGTGGAAATGTGTGTTGGATTTGTGGTTTCCTATTAATTGTGGAATTATTGAAATGTAGTGAAATAAAATTAAATGGAATTGTTTTGGGATTAATGATATATTGATGAAAATAAGTGGAATATAAAAGAGATGAGGATGATTATTTTGTATACTGATAATTAATTATTGAACGTGGAAATTTTGGGTATTATATGAGGTTAATTGAGAGATATAGAATTTATATGTAGAAATTGTCTTATATAAATTAATAGATAATTGAAAATGTGATATGAAGAGGAATGAATGAGTAAATTATATTTACTAAAAATTAAGAAAAATGAATAGGTGGAAGGGGTAATTAAGTGATGGGTTGTGTGGATTATTTGTGGAAACTATTTGGTGTGATGTGTTAGCTATGAATATGATAGTGGCATGTGATAATGAAGATATAGAGGTTTTTTAGTGGTCTGGTATTGGATATGATAATTCATAGGCTTCCCTTATGTGTTACTACAATATAGTTCATTTTCATTGATATTTTTACAAGAACCCCACTCGTGTTGATCATCCTGTGTTGAAACCCAAACTTTTTTTTGTGTTCTCCCTAAAATAACTATCACAATGAATGATAGGTTAGAACAGATACTCTATGATCGATCTTTTAATAAACATTGATATACACATTTTTTGAGGGATAATAGTGAAAAAGATCACTAATGATGACAATAAATTAAATTAATTTGTTTCTTCATAGTTAGGGTCATGCATTTTTGGAAGAGTGAGGAATTTTTTTTTCTCGATGTTCATGATAACTTATTGGTACGAGTATTACTATTTGCGAGATGTGATTTTATGTCCTTGTTTTATCATGTGATACATGATGAAAAGGACTAAGTCTATTTCAGTGATATGTTATGTGATTAACCAAGTGTTAGTTTGTGCAATGTGATGTCTAGTTGCACATAGTGTGATTTTCCTGACATGGATTTCTAAGTGTATTCTATTACAATTTCAATTAAGTGTTGGGAACACCAAAGTTTATAAAAATTGGGATATGGGATATGAATATTTGTTGAAAAGTGGTGTGAGGAAACCATTATAATTATGCTTATTATTATGTTACTATACATGTATGTGATATGTGGTGAGACTTATTTAGTGATGATGGAATTCATAAGTTGAAAAATTTAGATGCATGTTGGTTCATAGATTTGTTTTACTAGGTAACTGGTATGATATTATCAATGTCTTACATCAGTCATTGGGAGTGGTACTACAATTAATACATGTTATTCTCATACTATATATATATATAGTATTTTCTGGTTTCATGGAGAAAATTGGAGGCTGTGATGAATCTTAAAGACTTGGACATGAGAGATATTGTTGAGTGGTTTCCATTGGAATGCATTTGATTATTTACTTGGAATAATTAGTTTTATTCATGTGACATGACTTGAACATTGAATTCATTTTATTTAACATATTATTATGCATAGAGTTTTTTATTTTTTTATATCATATTTACCAAATCTACATTTCTTATATTTTAGGGTAATTATTCTAATAATTTTAAATTTATTATTCACTTATTGCTATTAGACATCCAAGGGCCTATTAGTGGAGGGATATAGGGTTCATTGGCTTTTTTTATCCTCTATTGGACTATGGGAGGAACCCTTAGAGGGGGTCGGGTAATGATAAAATTGGATCATTTATATCCAATATTCCTCATTCAATAGATAAAATAGGTCCTCTATATTGGGAAAATGGTAATTATACTCAATTTTTAAGATATTAATTATTATTTTATCGATAAAAATCGATAATCCCATTCGATTTCACAGAATAGTGTATTAGGGAAACTGAATTGGATTAACAAGTGTAGATGACGCCTTTTTGAAGTCAAATAATCCATGTAAATACTTAATTACATCAATTCTCTTTATTCTAAATGATATAAGGTAAATAATATAAAATTTGTTTCTAAAAAAAGATTTATTAATAATTAGACATTCCATTATATGGATAGACTAAAGAAGACATACAAAAAAACCTCATGGAACCCATTTATAACCAATGGAATAATATTTTGAAATTACCTTCTTCAATATCAACCATGATGTATTCTCTTTTTTATGTCCAAACATATAAATTATGGAAGAATATTCCCTGTGTAACTCAATAACACATCATAATCCACATTATTCACATGAAATTTACAATAGTGATTGGTGATGGCCACCCTCTATTGATAAAAAACACCATGATCCACAAATAAAACCATTTTATCCATTCTAATTATAAATTCAAAATATTCGACCAAAATCCCTATACAGTATCTTACTAGGTACACATATATTATAGGAAAAACAAATTAATGACTTTATAATAATTTCTATATCTTATTTTTGACGTATAACAATGTGTCTAAAATTTATAGAATTTTCATATAATTTTTTTTCTAAATTAAAAAAATAATCATAGAATATAATGAGTTAGTGGAACATAAATCATATAATGAAACTACCATTGGTGATATGATAATAATAATAATAAATCATAGAATTATACTCTCTATATAATATTAAATTGAATATTTTTGTACAACATATATTATTCTAGTCATTGAATGAGTTTTGTGTATATCTATAATATCCTAGAAAATTTGATGAAATGTAATCCATATTTGTTAATAATTTATGAGTGTTTTTCTGTGAAAATGTATATTTTAAAAAAACATACAGAAGAATATAATCGATTTATGTATCAGATAAATAATTTTTAACAACTTTTTAAATAATATTAAATAATTTCAGAGAAAAGTTATTATTTATCTTGTGATCCTATGTCCCAGAGAATTTAGGTTTTAATTTTAAAAAAATATTAAATATATCATATTAGACTCATTGAGTTTTTTTAAAAAAATAATAGATTCTCCCATTAATAGTTTATTAGATGGGAAATTTGATTCATCAATTAAATCAATAAAGTGCGATTTATAGTAGTAGGGACATAATATTTTTGTGCACTGTGTGATTGGTTAAATCACATATGATGGTCATTAATATATTATTTTTCTAATATTTTCGAAAATAATGAAATATCTCCGAAATGGTGTCTCTTGTGATAAATTTTATACCTCAATTACATTTTTTATATGGGTTTTCACCCATGGAATGAAATGATATTTTTTTGAATCATGTGTTTCATTACATTACACGTAATATTAAAAATAACTGGTTAGTAAGTATTTGTTGGGATGATGAAAATTATTATCGTTAAAAATCTATTATTATTATTATTTTCAATTGATATGAATGTTAATTACATATGTAAATAAATAATTTTTAGTTATCTTATTTGATGAGAAGTTATTAAAAATGAGTGATTTTATTATATATATATAAGGTAATAATATTTTTATTTTTACTTGTGCTGCATAAATGAAATGATAAAACAATTGGAATGAGAGAAAAATCATTACCCAAAAAACTACCACATTTGACGAGGATACAAATATATCCCACAGTGGATAAATCCCATTTACTTTTTTCACATTGTAATTTCATGGAACATAATACATTGAACAATGAATGAAATATAGATATGGTAACCACCCACCTTATAATGAAAACCAATTGTGGACATCTAAAATAACATAAATCAATTGAAAACCCACAAAAATAAATTTCCTATCATAAAAATTTCTTCATAGCATAACTAATAGAAAATAATAAGATTTCAATGATTTCATGCAATCATAATAATAAACAAAACATAATCATTATAATGATGTTATCCTTTAATAATATCCCCACTAAATGAAAGGTTACATATATATTATTACGATAAATAGAATTTTTTTGAATGATTATTTGAAAATATTCATAAAAAAATATCATTTCAATATTTAAATAATTTATTTTTAAAGGATCCTGATATTATAATGGAAACGTTTTTCATTTATAGGATCTATTTAATATTTTTAAAGAATAATCACGTCATTTTTTTGTTAGTATGGCTTGAAAATATTCCCCTACCATATATGATAAAAAACCTTTATTCCTTCTTTCTTTTGAAAGTGTCACAAATAAATTTGTTTGAAAACCGTAAAAAAGAATCCTTAAAAAACTATAAAAAGTAAGAAATGATTAAAAAATAATTTAAACAATCATGATATAACACTAAAACAAAATTGGGAACAATTTTACAAATCATATACATGGAAAAAAGAGAGTTTACTAAGAATCATTGAAAATATAATTTTTTTAAAAAGTCCCTAATAAATAATATATCCCTGATTTGATAGTAAATAAAATGAATAAATTGTTTTTCTTAGAAAAAAATAAATGAAAAAAATATTAAAATAAAAATAAAATAATCAAATACCATTTAATATAATATATTAACACATCGTAATCAATGAGGTATACGTTAAACACAATGTGTGGAAATTGAGTTATCAAATCCCTTACAAATTCGTAATCAGTCGAATTCGTATTATTCATAAAATTTTTAATTACAAAATGAAACATTAAATAACATGATGATAATGAAGTTATAGGTATGATTTATTAAGTGTAATTATATTCACTACCAAAAATAAATAATTTATGAAGAAGGAATATATCATACATATGTAAAAGTTATATGGGAAATTCATACCTCATATTGGAATTTGTTCAAACTTGTTCAAAACTCATATATAATTATTTAATGAATAATATAAATTAATTAATGAACTATATTATCATTTATAATACCATATATGATTCATTTAGAAGAATATAAAAAATATCCATTAAAAATATTTCGTCATTTTAATTCTTTCCGGTGCATTTTTTCATGGTTTCATGGTCAGTTCACAATCGTATAATTATGGAACTTCATGTTAACTAGAAATAAAATTATATAAGAGAAACGAAATGTTATTCAGAAATTTGTTAAGTTTTAATGGTATTAAAAAATATTATATTTCTGTTATTAGGATTATTCATTTGGTAAAATATTAACATAAAATATTTTGTTTATTTTGGTGGGTTTCCAACTATCACGAATTGGAAAAATTTATTTAATATTTTGTATACATGTTTTTTGTAGAATTTTAAATTAGATATAACATATCTATTAAAAAATTATTTATATATAATAATATTTTATGACAATCCATGAAGGCAGTAGTATAATGTTAATAATAATTATCCATAATAATGGTTAACCACCATAATTTTGACAATGGTTATATTTCATTAAAGAAGAGGTTATGTAAAAATCGATGGATATAATACACTCTATTAGAAATATAAAATTCGACAATACACTTGATATGAGTGTTATTATTCATTTACTGATGACAGAAGTGAATATAATATAGTAAAAGTAAACACATTAATAGTGGTTTTTTATATAGTTGCCTCATGAATATCACATCTTTGAAAGAAACCATAAGGAAGGTGGAATTGATCTTGGAGTGATTCAAGAATAACATGGACATGTGGTGAGTGGGGAGAATAATTTTGTACATGTATTTGAAGAGAATAATGTATTTTGAAAAGGTATTATTAGTTGATTTAATTTAATAAGTAAAATATCACACTTTGGTTCTGGCTTAGTATATTTTCAATTCCTCTCTTACTATAATTAATAAAGTAGAAATTGTTATGCCTGAATAAATAGTAAATTATAAGGTTCATAATGGGATGAAAATTCTTTCCATCAATCAGTAATTATAAGTAAAAAAATAATGGTTATCACATATTATCTAATATACATAAATATTGACATGTTTAATAAATACATTATTTCTTAAACGTTAGTCAAATATTCAACAAAAAAAAATTCATAAATGTTTACCTTTGAACTCAAATATTTTGATAATGCCAAATCGTGTTTTCATAATCCCAAATCATGTTTCATTTATGTGATAATAATTTCTCTCTTAATGGATAATAATTTATGTAAAAATCATGTTTATATCAAAGTAACATCTATGTAAATTTAATCTCACTGCTCTCTTGATTAAGCTTGTAGTGATAAATTTCACTAAGAATCCAAGGTCACTAATGTATGGTCATCGATGCATGGTCCCTGATGCACGGTCCCTGATGCAACGTAACTGATGCAAGGCCACCCTTGATAGTAACAATTAAGAAGGTCACCAATGAAGGCTACCAATGCACACATACTATTGAAGCCTACCGTTGTGAAGGCTATCATTACCAGTCTACTAATGCGTACTCTTCCACATGATGTCAAATTCTTAAAATTATTATAACGATCATATTTGGTCACATTAATGGTTCTGAAATTAATTAATTCTGATTGAAGACATATCAAGTAACCGTATCCAGGGACATTACGAGGTACGAGGAGGACCGCATGTGATTTACTAATTCCTATTGTCATACCTCCAATAAAAAAGAGAAGATCGAGGAAGAAATTTTGTTTAGTGGTGTCGATGAATAATTGTGAGAAGAATAAAATTCTACAAGAATGAACTTATGCATGAGACCAATGAAAAAATATATAGCATTCACACTATGAACTCAAGATCATCTCAGATATCATTTGGGAGATAAAATTTACGTCTTCTATCCTTCTTCAACTCTCTGTACAATCAAGAAGCAGAACACCTAGAACCTAGAGTTACGACACTCTATTTTGATGAAAAGTTTCAGAGAATGACTCGAACTACAATTTCTTCCCTCCAAGGAGTCAACATCTTGACTGAAAACCCATAAAGCCTTGTAAACTCAATATTATACTATTTTCTCTACTGTCTTCTTCTATTTTAAACTCTTGAGAAGTATGTGTATGTTTAAAACAAACTGTCACGTGTTCTTAAAAAGAGTATACTGAAAATCCTAACATCAAAATTCACTTACACCTTGTTTCCCACACATAACTTTGGAAGAATCTATTTTTGGTATGTATTGTTTGTTTTTTCAATGAAGAACTATATTAGAGGGTGTGAACCCTGGACAATTTGTGAAAACTATTGTAAATATTGATATAAACATTGTATCATGTTTATTTTCAATATAAACTTCTTCAAAGCAGAGGATCACCATGTGGAGAGGAATAAGTCTCATCTTGAGACTGAACCTCTTGTTTAACTTTTATGTGTACTATATTTTTTTATAATCTATTTTTCTATACTCTGAATCTCATTATTTTAAAAACCGAAAAAAATTATACTTAATTTAATATTTTGTTTTGGTAATTGTGTGTAGTTGTTTAATTTAGTAATCTTGTTTCAAAAGTTGATGATGTGTTTTAAACATATTCAACTAAGGACTAATCTCCCATCGAGAAACTGGCTGACCAACTAAAATTATATATCTCTACTACCATAATTAACTAGGTAGTTTGAATATTGGGGGTTCTATATCCTACATTTTTAGCAGAATTATTAATTTGAACTCAATTCACCCCCCCCCCCCCTCTTGGGTATCAACTCCAACCAAAATTTAGTATCAGATGATTGTTGGATTTATTGTTTCTATCTGGAATATTTTGAAAGTTTACAAAATTATTTTCAACTTTTATCTTAGTTGTATGTCAAAGATCATAAATTTTTTGTCATATCATAATTTTTAGTTATATAAATTTTTTATTTACAATGGATAACAGAGTTGATAGTGGTGCTACTAACAGACCACATTTCATTAATTGAACAAACCATTCAAAGTGGAAACTAAAAATGTAAATGTATCTATAGATAATGGTTCCTAAAATCTGGGACACAATAAAAGAACAACATGTGTTTCCAGTTACTACTAGGGACACATGGCCTCAATTGCCTAAATCTACATATAACAATAATTGTAAATAAGTGAATGCTTTGTACTAAACTCTAGGTGATGAAGAATTTAACAAAATATCTTCTTGTAAAAGAGCATTTGAAATTTGGGATTCTCTGGCTATTTCCCATGAGGGAACAACCAATGTTAATGAAATAAGATTGAATACTTATAATATTAATTTAGATAATTTTAAAATTAATCATGATGATCTTATATCTGAAATGTATCTCCTGTTCAATTAAATAGTAAATACCATGATTCTTCATGGAAAACTAGTGGGAAGAATGGACCATATTATGAGGTTTCTTCGATGAAAACCTAAAAATGGAGTGGAGCTTTTTTTCCATCAGATAATCCTGTGACATAGGCAATTTTCTAGTGAATTAACTAATTGGAAAGATTATAATGTGTGAATAAGAGATCAATGTAAACTAATAATTTAATGAAGAGCCTAGAATGAATTATATATCATTTAAGACTACAACCTCAAAGAACATGGACAATGAAAAAGTTTAAGATCCTTTAGACACTTTCATAAGTGTAGACTTGGACTCTGACAGTGATAAAGAGAAGGATCATCTTAATAACAGATTCAAAAAGTTATATCGTTAGATGAATTTATTTATAGAGTCAAACTATAAAGGAAAGTATGATAATAAAGTACAATGGAAAAAGGACAGTAAATGGTATGACAATAAAAATGAGATAGTCTTCTATGAGTGAAAATGAAAAGCTAATGTGAAAGATGATTTCCACAAGATGAAATTTAAGAGGAAATATGAAGACAATGTCAATGGATATGGAGAGACTATGAAAGATACTTGGAGTTATTTAGAAGATTGAACTATTGGATCTAACAGTTCTGATACTGAGAAGAATAAACATGAAATCCTATGTTTCATGAAAAAAAAATCTATGAAAAATTGTCTGAAGAGTTCCTATAGCACTCCATCATACATGGAAAATGGATGTACAAGACATATAATAGGATACTATTCATTCTTCAAGAGCATAATTAATGCTGATGGTGGACATGTAAAATTTGGTGATAATGCCAAAGGGATGATCATAAGATTAGGCCAGATTGGTAACCCTAACACTATATTAATTTCAAAAGTACTTTTTGTTGATGGATTAAAATAAGATATGCTTATTGTTTTTAGTTTTATGTGGTGGTTCCAATGTAATATTTGAAAATGTTGCATGTAATGTTTTTAATTCTAAAAATGATTTGATATTAACATCTCTTAGATATAAAAATGCATATGATTTTGATTTAAATTATTTAGCTAAAAAATGTTACTTATTTTAATGTGTATCAAAAAGAATAATGGTGATGGAAACAATGATTACGACCCTACAATTTGCACTCACATAGGAAACTAACTAGGAATAGTTTAGATAGAGACTTACCTAAATTAGAATTCCCATATAACAAAGTCTGTAATCCTGGTCAAAAGGGAAAACAACACAAAGTTTCTTTCAAATCAATGAAAAAGTTTATATTTGACAACCGCTTGAGTTTTTTCAAAAGGATTTTTTTGGACCATCTACAGTTTCAATATATAATGGGAAACACTGTTTTTATGTTCTCATATATGATTATTTAGTTATACATTATAGCTCAGAAAAGTGTAGAATTTTATTACTTCATTAAATATTCTAATTAAATAGAAAATCATAGTGGACTTGGAATTATGACCTTGAGGAGAGATCATGTTTGTGAGTTTCAAAATTAGGAATTTGAATCCTTTTTCTCACATAATGGCTATACTCGCAATTTCTCTACTCAAGAAAACTTCCACAAAATGGAGTTTTAGAAAAAAGAAATAAGACACTTCCAGTGATTTCTCGGACTATGATTAATAAGTATTATCTAACTATCTATTTTTGAGCTGAAACTATTAATAAAACTTGTTACATTATCTATAGTGTCTTAATTAGACTAGTTTATAAGAGAAACCCATATACGCTATGGAATAATAGGAATCCTAATGTAAATTAATTTTGAGTTTTTTGTTTGAATGTAATTATTATTAACACTAAGGGTAACCTTGACAAGATTGAATCCATGAGTGATGAAGGAATATTTATAGGTTACTCAATATATAGTAAAGATTATATTGTATTCAATAAAAGATCCAGATGTTTGTAAGAATCAGTTCATGTCAAATTTGATGAGACTGGTCCCCGTGACCACAAAAACCCTATTGAACAACTTGACAAAGATATGTCAATTCTGAACCTTAATGATAAGGATAGTGAACCCTTAGAGAAAATAAAATGTTCTTGAGATTTTCCAAAATCTAGGAATAATGAATCTGAACCTATATACAACCCTGAGGAGTCTATTTTACCTCTATCTAGAGGTATTATAACTCTTATGAATCGTTCTTTAGATGTTATTCTTAGTGATCTAAATAGAGGAACACAAACTCGAGCATCTATGAGAAACTAGTTTGATCATTAAGCATTTTTTTCATAGCTTGAACCTAAAAATATTGATGATGGAATAAATGATGAATTTTGGGGGATATGTATTCCAGAAAAATTAAATCAATTTGAATGAAACATGGTTTGGGAATTAGAAGAAATACCTAAAGGGAACATGACCATAGGCACAAAATTTGTGTTTAGAAATAATGTTTATGAATCTACAAACATAGTTAGAAATATGGCTAGACTAGTTGCACATCGATATAGTCAAGTAGAAGTAATAGACTATAAGGAAACCATTAAACCTTTATCCAAACTAGAATCTATTAAGATTCTACATGCTTATGAAGATCATCTAAATTGAAAACATTTTCATATGGTTGTCGAAAGATCATTTCTAAATGGGTACACAGTTGAAGATGTTTTTGTTGAAAAAATCCCTTTATTTTTAAATACCCCATTTTTTAAATTATGTTTTTAAACTTTCTGAAGCCCTATATGTTCTAAAACAACCTCCAAGAGCATAGTATGATGGAAATAGTTCTTTTGGTATTTTAAAAGGTTTTACTAAATGAATATCACATCCCACTTTTTTAATCAAAAGGATTTCCAAATAAGTATTAATAGTAAACAATTATGTAGATGATATTATTTTTGGATCTTCTAAAAAATCAATATGTGCTGATTTTTCAAAAGAGATGGAAGATGAATTTGAAATATATTTAATGGTGGAAATTAAATTTTTCTATAGATTTCAAAATCTTCAAAATAAAAATGGTATTGTTTTAAATCAAAGTAAATATACTAAGGAACTTTTGAATTGTCTAGGATTGAACAGTAATAAAGGTAGTGATACTCCTATGAGCACCACATGTAATTTAGATGCTGGTGAAACTGGTAAACCTATAGATCAAACAAATTACAGAGGTCTGATTTGGATTCTTCGCTATCTTACTGCTAGTAGACCTGATATTATGTTCAGTGTATAAATATGTGCTCGTTGTCAATCAAATCACAAAGAGTCTCATTTAACTACTATTTAATTTTTTTAAATATGTCAACTATATACAAAAATAGGACTATACTATCCAAGAGGAAAATCATTTGATTTTATGAGTTATTCAGATTATGACTTTTCTGGTTTAAATTTAGACAGAAATAGCACCTTTGGGACATGTCACATTTTGGGCAAGTCGCTAATATCACGGTGTAGTAAGAAACAGAATTTTGTTGCATTATCAACTACTAAAGCTGAATATATAGCTGTAGGTAGTTGTTGTGATCAATTTCTATTGATGGAACACTCTTTAATAGACTATGGATATCAATTAAAATATGTCTCTATAATTTTGTATAATACAAGTACCATCAACATCTCTAAAAATCCAATATCTCATGTTAGGACAATGAAATTGATGGGGATGTGACTTCTTGAGAGATCATTATCAATGAGGTTACATAACTCTTGAATTCATTGGCACTGAACATCAAATAGACGATATATTCAAAAAGATTTTGAATTATGTGACATTAAATTACAACAAACATGAGTTAGGTATGATAAACTATTAATTATGTACCTCATAGTTAGAAACCTCACCATTAGAAAACTCACGGTTGAACCTCATCGTTGGAGCTCACCATTAGAAACCACACTATTGGACCTCACCATTAGATATCTCACCATTCAACCTCAACATTAGAAACCTCACCATTGGACCTCACCATTAGAACCTCACCAATAGACCTCACCGATAGAACCACATCTTTAGTAACCTTACAGTTGGACCTCATCGTTAGAAACCTCATCATTAAAACCATACTGATAGATCTCTCCATTGTAACCTTACCGATAGTCGATGTTCTCAAGACATAGATTTTTCTCTGCTGGAATCTGAAATTTTTTTTGTATTAATTATTTCTTTCAGTGTATTTTCTTGGATCCCTAAATGTTAAAAATAAAGAACAAACCAAATTTCGATTTGCACCTACTCTATGTCGAACCACATGTTCCCTAACCTATGAATATAACCTTCTGTAGAAACCCTCATACCCGTCCAGATTGAAATAGAATGGTTGAGGTGACCATTGTTCGGTAATGAA
The DNA here is from genome assembly GCA_963277665.1 of Viscum album. Taxonomy (NCBI): domain Eukaryota; kingdom Viridiplantae; phylum Streptophyta; class Magnoliopsida; order Santalales; family Viscaceae; genus Viscum; species Viscum album. The sequence goes on from OY728141.1 coordinate 1,305,523,445, forward strand.
GGAAAGTCACCAAATACAAAAATACCTCAAGCTGAGTCGAGTAGTGGAAGCTAAGAAGTGTCAAATCTAATCATCCCTCATTTGTCAAGGTGGGAAATCATGGTTGTGAAGGAACTGATCTCGGAATGGATAATGTAATGCAAGTTCTTAGTAATGAAGGCACTTAAAACTCCTGGTTGGGTCATGTGCCATGAAAACAACAGTGGACCCTATTACCTGAATCTAGTAAAGGAGTTCTACGAGTCTGTAATGTTTACGGAGACTGATGATGAGAATAGAATATCTTCAAAGGTAAATGGAGTAAGTATAATCTTATCCTCTCTTAAATGGGATGAGTGTTTGAGAGTACCATATGAAGATATTTCTTACAACTACTCAAGAGTGGTGCCTCCCACAAGTGAGTTCTTCTGTTTTGAAGAATCTCTATCTGAACTGACCGGGAATGGGATCCCTAGGACAGTCATTGCTGCTGAAATGAAAGGAGCAGAAATGTTTCTGTATAAATTTGTTCAGCGTCTCTTGAGTCCTAAGAGAGGGTACCTTTCTAACTTGAAATATAAATATGTTTTTCTTTGGTATCTGTAGAAGCAAGGATAGAAGATAATTTGTTTTAGGCTGCAGATGATTCAATTAGAGTATATGAAAATGCCTAGTTCCAAGTCCACTGCGTTGTTTCATGCCAGATTGATATCCTTGATGATGATGGAGAAAGGGGTTGCTGGAATCAAGGAAGAAACAGTTGTAGTTAGATATAACTTCTTTATTTCAATGTTGATTTTAATGTTGATGAAGATAAAATGGATCCCTTGGAAAATGAGATGGGTGCATGATGAGGCTATGTTGTATAAGGAATTCAACAATGTTACTCATCCCAATAAGCCTATGAATAAGTGAGACCCCAGTCTAAATCCTGGTAAATTATAAGCTTCTTATTCTGATGACGATGAAGATATTATTGATGTGAGATGGAAAGAGAGGATTCTTCATTAGTTTTCAGGAGTGATCATGACCGTCCCTCAAATCCTCACGCTAATATTGTATCTTTTGGTGAGCCTAGCCCACCAAAAAGACTTCTAAGAAGAGAGAATGTCCAAAGGGATAGTGATGATGAAGAAACTAGTGACGAAGAAGGGAAAAAATGTCTTCAGATATATTAAGGAGGCCTCAGATGAGGATGAGGTCACTAAATCTAGTCATGTGGACATCGAGATAGCTGTATATGCAAGTGGAGTGTAATGTATAATTATCAGTCCTCTAATAAGACATAAAAAATGGTATAAAGTTTATATTAATATGTTTTTGGTTTGGTTCAAGATGTAATTTCCAAGGATATAGTTGAAGATACTGAAGAAGAAGTGACAGTGGAAACTCTTGTTGATGAAGTTTCTCAATGTGGTATGGCGAAGATGGATGTGGTTTCTTAGGAAAATGCCCCAAATGAGGGGTATGAACTTGTAGCAACAGGTTCAGTTTCTATAGCCCAGGGGATAGAAGACATGTCAAAAAATCATGGATTTGTGGTTTTGGGATTAGACTATATAGATTATGATGATGACCAGCCTATCAGAAGTCCTACTTTTGCTTCAATTTCGGAGACAACTATTGTACATCCAATAGTGCATTTTCCTCAATACTATGTAATGAAGGATGATTTGGAATAACTAATGTCAGATCTAAAGAGGAAATTTGATGAGAAAACTAATGAGATAGAGAGAACAGTAGCTCAAAATCAAGGACGAATGGAATCTGTAGTGGAAATACTAGTTTTTAACTATCTCTCATCCATGCTACATGAAGTCATGGAATTTTGGAATCAGGTGAGAGAATTGGCAGTGTCTATGGAATTTGTGATGTAGCATATATCTAGTTTAGATTCCTATGTGGCATCAAGAGTTTAGGTGGACATAGATCTTAGATATGTTAAATGTGTGGTACAACAAATGGTCACTGTTTTTGAGGACTTTAAGAATTATATGGGGTAAATGTGATTGGCCAAGATAATGATGTGAAGAATCTGATCAGTGGTCTGACCAAATACATTATGGAGACTGTGGCTTTAACTATGGCACCTCTATGTGCATCTTCTTCATCTTCAGCTGCTCCTCTGTTTGATCTAAAGCCTTCATGATAGTTGTCAGAGAATAAGTGTAGAAGCTCTCTGGTGAAAGTACATTAGACCCTCACTCTATGAATCTGGTCATTTCTACTATCATATAAATTCATAACCTTGTGATAAATGTTATAAGGGAAGCTTCTCCAGATCAAAAGGCCATCAAAGAGAATGTTTACATCTACTAAAAAAGGGTTTATATTAAGAATCAGATGGATGATCACTTTGAGCTTCTATTGGAAAACATGAGGATTCCACCTATCACACATGCATTTAAGGATCGTGTTAGCAGGCTTAGAGAGTTGACTCTTTCCATAGAGATATTTATATAGAATAATGATGATTTTAACCCAACTATTGATTGAGGAGGAAGTATCATTATGTATTTCAGAAATATTATTTTTCCCTTCCTCCATGTGGAATACACACCTATCATGGTTCCTCTAGCATTACCTTCATCCTCTGCTGATTTAGGATCCACCAGTTCTACTCCATTGATGACACCTACATAGGTCAACGGAAGTTTGATGCCCACCATTCCTCATAGATCTCCCCACTACAGGTATACTGATGCTCCTGTTGTAGCTCTTATAACCTTACTAACTCCTATCCCTCAGCCTATCCCTCTATCATTAGAATCAAACTCCTTAGCTTCCCAAGAAAAATCTCCCTTGGATATATCTGATGTGGATTGAATGTGGGATGTCTTAGTTGATATGGATATTTTCTACACCTTTTTTATTTTGTACTATTTCTTCCTGGTAAATAAAATCCTCTTTTGACATCTCTTTGGCCTTCCTATCTTTTTGTTAATCACAATGGGGGAGAAGTTATAAGTTACCAGAAAGTGGAGTATGTTTTTAAGATAAATAGAATCATTTCTTTAATATACTATCTATAATAACTATGGTTCAATTTTACTTATACACACCACTGAAGATATTTTGAAAATGTTCTTAACCCTAATTCAAAAATAATGACATAATTTGTGATTATCAAAGATGGGGATATTGTTGAACTCACCTATTTTGATAATCCCAAATCATGTTTTGATAATCTGAAATAATGTTTCATTTATGTGATAATTATGATTCTATTGCAGGATAATCATTTCTGTGAAAATCATGTTTATATCAAAGTAACATCTTTGTACTTTTAATCTCACTATTCTCTTATTTAAGATTATAATGAAAAATTTCTCGAAGTATCAAAGGTCACTGATTCAAGGTCACTGTTGCAAGGTCAACGATGCAAAGTCACCGATGCAAGGTGACTAATGCATGGTCACTGATGCAAGGTCACTTATACAAGGTCACTGATGCAAGGTCCCTGATGCAAGGACACTGTTAATGGTTACCAATGTGAAGGCCACCGATGAAGGTTACTGATGAACACCTACTATTGAATCCTAAAATTGTGAAGGATACCATTACCAGTCTACGGATATCATCCCTTCCATACTTTTTAAATTCTTTACATTATTATAATGATCATATCTGGTAACTTGAATGCTTTTGATATTAATTAATGTTGATTGAAGACATATCAAAATACCATATCTAGAGAATGTATGAGGTATGAGGTGGACCACACGTGATTTACTGATTCATATTGTCAGAACTCAAATATAAGAGAGAAGATTGAGGATGAAAAGTAGTGTGGTGGTGTAGATGCATAGAAGTATGAAGGTGAAAAATATACAATAAAGAACATATGACCAAGATCAATGAAGAACCATCCAACATTCGCACTATGATCTCTATAGAATCTCGATGATCATTTGGGATATCAAATTTACATCTTCATTCTTTATTAAAATCTCTATCCAATCATGAAGCAGAACACCTAGAACCTAGATTTACAACACTCTGTATCGAGTTAATATTTCATGGAAGGATTTGAACTGCATTTTCTTCACTCCAAGGAGTAAAGAGATGAATTGAAACCACATAGAGCCTTCTAAACTGAATCTTTAACTATTTTATCTACTATGTTAATTTATTTTACACTTTTGAGAAGTGTTTGGTTGTGTTACACACACTGTCTCATGTGATTAATTAAAGGATACTGAAAATTCTCACATCATACTTCACTGACACCTTATTTTCCGCACATAATTTTGGAAGAGACTATATAGTGTCTGTAATGTTTGTCATTCCCATGAAGAACAGAGGTAGAGGATGTGAACCTTGGATTGTTTGTGAAAAATATTGTAAAGCCCGATACAGGCTGTGTATCAAGTTTATTTTAAATATAAACTGCTTGGTGGTAGGTGTTCACCAAGTGGAGAGGATTAAGTCTCGCCTTGATACTAAACCTCATGTTCAACTTTTATGTGTACTATATTTTCTTATACACTATTTTTATATATTCCACATCTCATTATTTTAAAAATAGAAAACTTTTATTATACTAACATTGATCGTTAGTTCGAGTTAGTTTTTATCGGTGTTTAATTTGATAAACTTGTTTCAAAAGTTAAAGAAGTGTTTTACACTCATTCAACTGATGACTAATCAACCTTTGAGAAGCTTGTTGACCAACTAAACATTTATCTCTATACTGCCTTAATTTACTGTTCTATTTAAACATTGGGGGATCTTTACCCTAATGTTTTATCACAAATGTAATGTTTGAACTCAATTCACCCGCCTCTTGAGTATCCACTCTGACCAACATTTACCTATATAAACCCATAATAGATTAAAATCCAAAAAATTCTAAATATAGTCACTATTTCCTTAAAATGATTTTATCATTATTAATCCCCTATACAACTTTATTTTTCTCTTAATTATCACACCCAAAACATTTGCAGATCATTATCATTTATTTTCTTTAAACATGGTAATTAATATAGTTTTAATAAAACCTCTATGAAAAAATAAATTCTTTCGAAAATTAATTTATTTACCCATACCATACATTGAAAAATTCTATAAACTCAATCCATAAACCACATTTTCATCATTTTACTTATCAGTTCAATTTTCAATAATACTATCCCATTTACTATATCATTGTTAAACTTCTATTCATCACATTATTATCCCAACATCCTAAACAAATTCCGGGTTATCTATCCCTTAATTATGTGTTCACAAAAAATATCACCTTACCACCTCAATCACATTTCATTGATAATGGTACAATTCAACTTCAAAATTATATACATGTTGAAAAAATTCATTGTGACAATCCCTAGATATTGCATCATTACATAATACAAAAAAACTACATCATACAAATTATTCTCAATTTATTACACATAAACTCTTAATCATTCCACTTTCTTCATAGAAGTTTATTTAGTATTCATCAATTTATTCTTTAACAATTCTCCCATATCAAATGACAATTGTAGTCTCTTCATCATTAGCAATACAATTGACACTCATACAAACATATTGTCTTCACGATATTTATGCCTAGTTCATAGATTTTCATAATTCCTATACATTTTACATTTAAATCATTTAACATTTTATTATTCCTTAGGAAAACATTTCTTATTATACATTGTGTTCATGGAACATTTTACTTTTCCTTTTCAATTACATGTTGTGTATCCTTTTTCATGCCCCAGTCATCTACCCATTCCATTCAACCAATCTCATTTAATCATATTCACAAATGAATTACATGAGAAAAATGAAACATTATTTCCTTTTTTATCACAATTAAACTTAATATTTAATTTATTATATGTGTCAAAAACTCACCAAATACGATATTAATGATCATATTATTAGATTAATAATTAGTCATAATAGAAACATTTCAAATTCAAAATCTTATTTCATTTTTACCCTTGTCAAAGATGATTCTATTTAACCTAAAATTCCCCACTAACATAAATACTAAAAGATCCATCCATTTTATAAAATCCAAAAATCATAGTTTGACAACCAAAAATCATAATTTGAAACCACATAATTATGAAAAATCATTTATATAATTTATAAATCATTTCAACATCTACTTTGGAATATTTTATTAACCCAAGGATATTCATGATCATTATAAACACATAATTATTTTATACAATACATAGATATATCAACAAGGTTATATAATGTTTTTTATCTCAAATATTAAAGTATTATCTGAACATTGGTCTCATATTATTTATAAGGGGCATAGATTTTAAATTGAAAATACCATGTCAAGTTAGAGAAATATTCAATAAATAACTACATTATCTGCACCATAATAATAAAGGTTAAGTGTATTTGGATATTAGATATAAAATAATCTTATTTTATGAAGGAAATCAATCATACCCCCAAATATATACACTCATGTAGTAATCCACTTTGGCATAACCTACAATATTCTTTGATTAGTATATGAGGAAGAAATCATAAGTAAGTGAGATATCAGATGCTCAGTATGGATAAACATATGAGATCTCAATAAAATATCTTATGACTTTATAAGATATAAATTAGGTTATATGATCTTTATCATAACATAAAAATTTTATAACCCACAAATCATAGATCAGAAACATGATATGTGATATAGAAGTTATCATTTCAGAATACATAGATCATAAGACTATCAAAACATTATATATAAAACAAGATCCATACCAAGAAATCATAATATTTATTCACCATAATAAATATATAATTCCATTACATATAACTATGTTAGCTCCCATGACGATCAACATAGTGGAAATGTACACACCTATTTACCCGAGGGGATCAGGAATCTCCGGTTTCACATTACGGGTCACGACCATAGACATATTTCTCATTATTATCTATATATATATATATAAATTTTACCAAATTAATTTTTTAAATATATAGGTCTCATCTATCACATAATGAAAACAATTGATTATTTTTTCATAAATCATAAAAAATATCAAAATCATTGAAATGAAATTGGGTTTCATAAGTATTTTCTTATATCAAAACTTGTGGAAAAGAAATAGGTGTCATAAATAATAGTTCATCATAAAAAATTATCTAAAATAATAACTCGGATATTATCTAATAATAACATCCCTATTAAATAATATGTAACATTAAATAATTTTATCATATATGAAAAATAATTTTGAAATATCACTTGGAATAATTGATTAAAAATGTATTATTTCCATATTTTCACATTTGTTTTTAAATTGTCGTGTAATGATAAAGGAAAAAATATTAGTTTCGAAATAACCCTAGTAAATTTTTAAATGAATCACAAAATCCTTATTGTTTCATGATGGTGGTAAAACATTCTCATGACATATATGTAAAAAAAATTAGTTCGGTGTTTTTTTTAAAGTCGAAAAAAAATTGAAAATAACATAATGAATCAATTAAAAACATTTTTTAAAGACAAGAAAATTAAAAAAAATGAATTTAAACTTCATAATTGAATATTAAAATCATCTTCAAAGAAAAAATTTGAATATATTGAAATACAACAAAGAAATTTTTATGGGAATCATTAAAAAGATAAATTTTAAAAGAAGGTCCCTTCAAAATGTCATATCACTGAAGTGATCATTAATCAAGTGAATTTATTATGTGTGCCATAAATACCTCCATTTAAAATGATTTAAGTACATAATAAGATAATCAAAATTCATCTCACACATAATATTAACATGGATTATTATATGAAGTAGAAGTTTCACCCAATGAATAGAAATTGAGTTAATAATTCTCTTATCGCTTCATAATTAGTTAAATCATATGCTCCATTATTGTACAAATTACCAAATAAAAAATGAATAAATTAATGATAATTATATTCATTATATTATATTTCAATGAATAGCATATAAATAAAAAAAATATATGTGATGAATAAGGCATAAATATCAAAGAAGTTAACGTGATATGAGAAACCCTTACATGAGGTTTTACTTCCATAAAACATTGTCAAAACAAATGAATAATTTTCTAAATAATGTTATTAACTCTCTAAGGATATATGTTAATATTTATAATACATTATATGATAATATTATAACATATTATGTCCTTTTAATTAATAATATATCATTGTTTCCATTATTTCTAGTGAATTCAATTTATGGATTTCTTGTCAGTTCACCTATGTATTAATATGGATATTTTATAAAGTGGATATTAAATACTGGATTTGAAATTAAAAGGTATTAATTAACATAAAGAAGTATGAATTATCTTTTAAACTAGTTTTCATTTTGTTATGAGGTTTATGTATGTCATAAAACATTAATAATAAATGTTTATTCTATTTTAGCTCTTTTTTAGACGATCAAGAACTCATTTCATGTTATTTAATATTATGTATATATATTATTTTAGAACATGATGGAAATTATAATGAAACTAATAAAATCTTATTTTTCTAGAATAATACAATTATACCCATCATTGAAGGAGGTAATGGAAAATGGAAAATCATTATTCATGGAGATGGTTAAAAATTATAATTTGGACATTGGCTTTATTTCTATGATTTATAAGAGATGAAAAAAGGGATGGATAAATGAAACTACATTATAAATATAATATTATAGTATATACATGATACAAGGGTGATTATTCTTTTATGTATTATAGATGTTAAGACAATATAGAGAAATAAAATAATTAAAGGAATGTTTTTTGAGAAAGTGGCCACTTAAATATTAAATTGATGGATAACCCCTTAACGAACATGGAATTTGTTATTGGGAGATACTAGAAGAAAATGAACAAAGGGGAAGTGGTGAGAAGAAGATTTGGTAGATATTTAATATTATCTTGGATTGGAAGGATATATTGGGTAGGGAGGAGTGGTATAAATACATGATGCGGGGTGTATTTAAGTTATAAAATAATGATTATTTTATATTTAAATCCATCCACATTTGGGCGGCGTTAATTCCAATGATGTTGGATGATAGCTAATTTTTAATATTTTTTTTGTCCATCAAATACATCAAAAAACCAGAAAGTGTTATAGTTATTAGTTATTTCATCGTATTAGCTATTAACTTTAACCCATTTCATTATTTTTCCTATATAGAGGTAATTATTTTTACAATGCAATAATATTTATAAATAAAAATGAAAGTGAACATATAACATAATTTGTAACATCTGAAACCAAATATTTAATAATTTTTTATGATTTCAAAAAACATAGGTTACAAGATTATACTAAAAATTAAATTGTTAACATGCAATGAAAAACAATTTTTTTTAATAATGTGTTTCAGTGAACAAAAATAAAAATAAAAAAATATTATAAATGTCTTTTAAATTTAAATATTTATATTATATATTACTAAAAATAAATTAGGTTAGCATGTGATAAATTTAAAATCATAAATTTAATTTTAAATATTAATAAAATGAGGGTTTTTGAAAAATAAAGGTATTTTTTACTAATCATTGAGAAATTAAAAAAATTAACAATATTCTAAAAAAATCATCCAATAATAATTTTTAGATGATGAATAAAAAAAGTTATTAATTTATCAAATAAAAAATCTATATGTATTAATAACATTATTATATATATTTTATTATAGAAATATGTAAAAATAAATTTCTCAAGAAAACATTTATTTTATGAATGAAATGAATTCAATAAATATTAATTGATTACATACTATGAATAAATAAATTTTTATTTTAGATGAAATTTATATATATGTATAATAATATAGTTAATCTTGTATCATGTTCCAATTTTATGGCATGTTTTTAACGCTCATTGTAGAAAATTAATATTTTAGAGTTTTTTTAATCTGAATGTTTTGGGAAAACTAAAATACAAGAGAGCTTAAATATATTTATAAAGAGGAATACCAAAAATTCATGGGGTGTAACAAATAATATGTAAATACCTAAATAATAATCTTCTATTAAAAGTTCTTATTATACATTTACAAAATAAAAGACTCCAGTATTTCATGTATGTGACATTTATGTATGTTGGGGGACCATTTTACCATGATAGTGTCTTCAATATCATGTTACTCTAAAATATTGTCAGTTTTTTCTATCAAAATATTAAATTTATGTGTATAATGCCATTTTTATAATTAATGGTGTCCTATGGTTGAGTAATTATTGAGATTCACTGTTATAAGATCCTGAACATTCTTTTATAGCATCAGTAATGATAGGGTTCACTCCTTGGCCTCTTTTTCAAAAAATTATATCAAAAAAATAATCAATATTATGATCTATTTAGGGATTCTCCTAGGAGAAATTATCTACATATCTCTCTACAGGGTTCAAAAAAGACTTTAAAGTACACTGTACTACATGAAAAAAATAATGATTGGAAAAATACATAAAGCACATTATCATTTATAGATAAAACCATAACTATTCATCAGATAAATTTTAAAATTTTTACATGTAATAATAACAAATGAACATAAAAAATCCCATCATTCATTAAAACATGGTGTTCTTGTGTAGTCTTCATCTCCTTGCATCTATCGAAATGGTATAAAAATTCAATCAAAAATCAATATCTAATTACTGTCATGACCTAGAAAATTAAGAGGGGTAAAAACATTATTGTACAAACATTAATTAATTTTACCTCAAAATCGATATATAATAAAATTATCTTTTCCAAATTAATTTCAATCAAAATGGATTATGATTTTTTAATACTATATTTTCACGAACTAACATTGTCTTCCCATAACCGTGGAAGATGAATTCATCTATCATAAGTTTGAAAATCCATTCATGAGCAATATAGGCTATAATCTGGGGAATGGGAATCATATGAACATTTTGGTAAATGTTTCATAAAAAAAATATAATATGAGAGTATACACATAGGTGATAACATGACCTTACTATAACAAATTGATTTACTCCCCCGGAATAATAAATATCAAATAATAATCTAAATTTAGCAAGAAATAAATAAGTATATCAAATTGAGAATCACAAAATCATGTAAAAAACTTTGAAAATAAAAGTGTAATCATTCATAAATGTAAAAAATAGATGGGTTGGGAACCTTACGAGGAGATCCAATATACATCAAAAAAACGAAATAGTTAAAAAAAGTATATTTAACTATCTCAGGGTAAAATGAGGACCATCTCCCAACAATATCACCAGTTCTAACTAATGATCAACTAATAAATTCCCACATGACCTCGATGTGTCCCCTAAAAATTACTTCTATCTACTAAAACAAGGTCTAAAAACACACAACTTTTGTGTGTACAGTGTTAGAAAAACTATCCATGTAGGATAATAAAAATTGTATGAAGACAAGATATTATAAAAAAAATCTAAATTTCTAGTTTGAAAAGAAAATATGTGATTTGAATCATTTAATGATTGGATATCAGAGTTAAATCAAAAAGATTTTATCAATTTAAAAAGAACATATATATCATATAAAAACTATATATCTAATCTTGTACCATGTGATATATCAATTGTAATAAAGGCTAGAGGAACTGTAGAACTATCATAAAATCTCATGATCTAATTTTCAAAAAAAATCAATGAGATAACAACGAAAGATAATTTTTTTATACGATGACAACATGGATTTACCCATACTATGGAACCAGATTATTTAAACTAAAAAGAATAAATCTCGTGTCCTAGTAATGTGGTGAATTCAATGTTGAGAAACCATAAACATATTATCTATTATTAGTTTTTTTTACGTAGAATATTTTAAAAAACTTGTACTAAATTATAGTCATCCCATATGGCTACATGGTTTCCCATGTATTTATATCAAATTTAAAAGTTTATTATTCTATTATTATAAAAATGACCATTTATAAATGGTCATCTCATCAATATTACGATATTGGTTATTGTTTATCACATATATTTAAATCCACTGTAACCATTTCATATGTTAAAACTAAAAAAATGATTTATTGAAATATAACATATATAATAGATTTTTGAAACTACCATAAATTATATTAAAATAATTAAAATATATTTTATAAATAAGTTCAAGAAGAATTGTTTTATCCAAAAATTGTGCCTCATGAAACAACACACCCTTATCTCATTGAGGAAAAAACAAATACTGGAAGCCGAAACAATAGAGAGAAGAGGCTTCATGGAAATAGGATATGACACCAATTAACATTATTAAATCATTACACTATAAATAATTGAAATCATTAATTATATTTCCTTTTATATAATATAAATACATGAATATAAGATGGAGTGACCAATAATAACAAATAATATACCATTATATGCAAATTTTTATAGATTATTGAAAAATCCTATAAAAATAAACACCAAAGAGGATTGGTTGATGGTAATAATAGGAAAGAGGAATGGAGGGGTAAAATAAGTGAATAATTTATTATTATATTTTTTTAATAAAGAATGGATTATATTTGTAATTATTAATTTTTATTTACATATTTGGATGAATAGTTTTTCCACGTGTTTTCAAAATAATCCTTAAACAAAAAATATTGTACTCGACGCACCTTGTTTGTTGAATACATTTCCACATGAGTTGGAAAACCATGTAACAAACATTAAAACATCCACTAAAACTAATTTACAATATTTTTAACAATTTAGATGTAGTAATCATTATCAATGTTCATATTAGGTGATAGGAAATTTCTACAATTGATCTAAAAAACTAAACAATTTAATTATTATGAATGATTGAGTGGAATAATAGTAAATAAGTTATATAAATATTAATTAAAATGACAGTGGTGGGTGAATTTTATTTGTAATTGTTTAGGGAATATATCCAAAAGTTCAATTTCACTTAAATATAATATGTCTATATTTTGAATATAACTTTGAAAAATGTGAATTATAAATTATTATTAAAAAATATAATACAACATGTTTTTTATTGCCAGTGTCATTATCTGTAATACAATCCCATAAGTCAAAAAAATAATATAACCCAAAAATCCATAAGTATTCTCTATGCGTTTGGAATGAGAAAAATGAAAACTCTTCTTACAAACTAATTTTTCCAAGACACTCCCCACAAAAAATGCTTTCATTTTAAAAAATAAATTAAAATTAATGGGATGATTAAAGAAATTTTATTATTATATTCCTAAAAATATATAATAACTATACACGTGGATAGTGAATTCTAATGTAATAATATATAAATAAAATAAAAACACACAAAATAGTTCCCTAGATAAGTATTCCCATCCACTCCTACCTCTATTATCAAAATATACAAATTTGTTAAATTTTATATTTTCAAATATTTATCCTTATAAAAAATTGACCACTATTTTATATATAGAAACTATAGAGTTTATTACAAATAGGGACCTCATAAAAAAACATTTTTGGTATTAGGTACTAACCTCTAGGGACCACCATCAAATATAAAATTGTTAGGAATCATTCAACCAATAAGGACACTCTACTTTTATGGTGTACACCTGTAGGGAAATAACCTTATTAACTTTATTATATTAAAATATAATTATATAGTATTTTTCCATAAATAGTTGATTTTTTATTGATAGGTACCCACACATAGGTACCATCACACCTAATATTTTTACAATATCATTGCATGAAACATAACTCTACCATAAGAAACAACATCCTAAAAAACATAATCCATATTAAATTGATTTTAACCCCTTCAATACATTTCCCCCCACAATATTCATTTTTATTATTATATAAATATTAGGTTATTCAAAAAACACATCATGTAAACCATATGAACCTTCCACATCGGAGTTCGTATAAAATACTTTCCCATAATTTGATTATTGTAGCTTAATCATTCGTCAAATTATATTAATTTACATGATTTTCAACAAAAAAAGTGAAATTATGAATTATTTCATATAAATTAAGATAACTGATAACCCATCATGAATATTCAAAAAAATAATCAGGGTTAAATATATCCATTTTAGTTTAATGGTGTCCTAATTCAATATTAAACATGACATAATGCATGATTGATGTAGTAAATGAAAAATCACATGTCCCTAATGTTTACCAATTTATTAATTTATATCATAACTAGTATATAGAATGATATTTGAGTTAATATTCATTTTCCATATTTAAATAACTAAATTATTCGATAATTCTATTACATTATTTATGAGTAATTTCTACAAATTTAAAAGTAAATGGTTAAATTTGGGAGTGAACCATTCCAAAAACCATAAAATCCAAAATCATTTCCATTTTGGAAAATAATAAATTATTAAAATTACTCATTCTCAAATTCAATATTTATATATTGAAGAAATTTTCCTTTTAAAATTCTGTTAATTATCCTCAAAGGAAATTCATTACACGTATATATTTTTAATTCCAATGATATAATTTCATTCAAATATTTTCTATCTTATAAAAATTGTCATGTTAAATTAAAACTCCTTATTCATAATAAAATTTTCCACCGAATAATTATTTTCCATCAAATATGATATTTTATAAACTATAGTATAATTTTATTGAATTAATTTTAATATTTTAGCAAAAATATAATAAAAAATATAATAATTTATCAATGATAATAACATTAAAACAATTACATATTATTTAATATAAATTAAATGATATAGAAATCACTAATAATCATAAAATTTCAATTTTTTTATATTTTTTAATGGATTTATAATTTCCATGACACGTGGAATTGAATGAGATTTCTAGAGAAAGTATTTATAACATTTTTAAAGTAAAATTAATTAAAATGTATTATAAAGATCAAACTAACCAAATTTTCAAGAAATAAAATAACATTTATACATATATCAGATATCTTAAATTCATCACAATCTATCTTATTGAAAATATACCACTAATCCAGTAACTGTTATATATTTTAGGTTATTAACTAAAGAATTCACATCTTTACCATTTCCCTAATATTTAATTCCAATATTCAATACAAATATTATTTAAATATTATTTTAAATAATATAAAATTAGTGATTTACATATATATATGAAAAAATAATTTTTATTAAAAAATTTCATTAACAAAAAAGAATATAACCAATAATAATTACTTTAATTCTATAGAGGGGTAAAAACATGAAAATATCTAAATGTGTGATAAATATTTTTTCTACAAGAAAATGAAATTTTAACTTTTATAATTCATCATCCAAATGATGAAAATTAATTTGAATAATTTTATCTTATTCATAACATTATATTTTTATGCATATAAAAAACAAAACATAATTGACAATATTTCTACGTCTAAATAATTAAACACCTCTCATATGGAATAAATTATTTAATATTGGTTTTCAATATGTCAAAATCCATCTTTACCATAATGTTATGTGTAAAAATATAGTATAAAAAACAAACATATATTAAGATATTTCCCTCATATATTTTATCACTCCTTCTAAATTTTTTTCTATACCAACATGATCCTAAAGAGATCACATTGAGAAAATGAGTCACCAATATTGGAATTTCAATCTATGATCCAAAATTTCAACACAAATACCTATTATATTATGTGCAAATGTTAATCAAATTTGAATGGTTAGGATTTCAAATTTGAATAATTGATATGTGAAATATGTAATGGACCATTTAAAATAATAGATCAAGTATCAACTAATAATCTATAATAACATCATGAACCAACAACTCTAAAGAAAATTTCAATTTATCAAAAGACATAATTTTATATTAATGGTTATTTTATAAGAATCGGAATGAAAATAATATTTTAAACAAAAAATATATTTATACCATTTCCATTAATCTAAATAATGCATCACTATAAATTTAGAATTTATTATTAAATATGGATTATAAACATAAATTATTCTATAGTTGATACTATCTTCGAACTAATAAAGCATTCCTAGGAAATATTTAATTATGATAAATTAAATTTGGAACCTTCAAGAGCCTCCAATAGATACATATCATTGATAGATTGATTATTATTTTTATTATACTTTATCATTAAATGAGAACTGATTTTCTAAGGATATAAAAAAATTATTGATGAAGGACCTTAACTTATCCACTTCATTATAACCCCTACATAGTAGGAAAATCAATATATTAGTTGATTATTATTTTTAAGGTAAAAATGGCACTAAAATATTATATAAATTTCGTTAATGTATTTTAAGAAAACAAATGGTCACTTTAGAAATATTTATTTTCAATATTACATGAATCATCCCTACACCAATCACATAACATTATTTCAAATAATACATTTGTTATGCTTTATAAATCTATACATTATATGATAAATATTTTATTTCATAAAATAACTTCAACAAAATATAAAATCGTCCATGATAATGAGATAATCACACAATAATTCCTCTATAATAATATTCCACATCAATAATGAAATGGGTAATGGATGAAATTGTATTTTTAGAAAAATGATATTTATCATTTACATATTGAAATACAAGATATAATGATATAATCTCAAACACATATTTCATTACACAAAATAAAAATTTTAAATCCTATTACAAGTATTGAAAGAATGAATTTTAAAATAAGCATTAATATTGAATCCCATGAAAACTATTTCTCATATGATCTGTGGAATACATAGTATCCCATGTAAAATCACCATATGTTCCACATCCACCTCAAGCCCATCAACATCACCATTTTTTCTATATATTATTCTAAAACCACTCTTACCTAATCTCTCATATTAAATCTCATCACATGTCATCAATACGATAATTTTAGTATCATATAATAATGAAAGAGACCATCATAAGTCTCATTAAACTGAATATAGAGTGTTCTCAAAAAATATATCACCTTCTATTCTGTTCTCAAATTTCGTGATTCATAAATATATGGCTTCTGGATCAATTTACAAATTTCCAAATTATAAATTCAATGGGTATATATAATTATAAATTAATAATATAGAGAAATATATTTAATATTTTTTCAATAAAATGGTTTCTATATAATTTATTCCAGAACCCCACTACTGTACACTACATATACCATGTATCGTTAGTTATACTTATGAGAGTTGAAATTATTATATTTTAATAAAAATACAATTTTATATTACATAAAAATACAAAAAAGTGGGAGATTAATTGAATAATATTATACATTATAAAAAATTGATTCCTCTAATAATTAGAGATCTATGCCCCTTCTCAACATATAATTCAACCAATAAGAATAAGAAAATAACTAAACATTCCAAAATCATCTAAAAATTTTAGAAATTGATGGAAGTTTGTTTAAAATATTACCAATACACTTGGATGATTAAATTCTTTTTTTACGTCCAATAAAATATTATGTTCAATGAAAATTGATCTCAGGATATAAATTGATTACTACCAATAAAAACATTGAAAATATCTTATGAAATCCCACTACAGTACTCCTGATACATTTCATTCTTTTCTAAGATATTTTATATTCACTAATGGATATTGATTTCAAATGAATATTAATAGTTAGTCTCAATCAAAATAGAAAATTTTATATATTAATTAGGAATTAATTCTCAATTTTTTTTTGAACTTTTCTCATTTTGATCTTTGAATTTTTATAATTATACTCTAAGACATCCTACATTTATTATTCCCTAAAATTTACCTCTTAAACATCCAAATGCATCTATTATTCAGTGAGAATATTGATATCCTACACAATTCCTTTAACTATCAATTAAATATGATTGCAGTATCCTTGATATTATATATTGTTAATAATTTTGGAAAATCTTCCATTGAGTTATATTAAACTAATGGGGAGGATTTTTAATATTCAAAAAATTATTAGTCATCTTTTTGTTAGTCCAAAAATAATTCCATATATTTTAAAAATAGCCAATACTATGATATATATATATATTTCATATAGAATTTACTATATTTAATTATTATATATATTATAGTGTTGTGATATAACATAAAATTCAATATCATGATTATTCGTGATATCTAACTTCCATTAAAATGATGAACCATGAACTCTATAAAAAATAAACTAAATTCAATATTGATAAATATAAATGAATAAGTTATCCAAAATATATATATTATCCATCCTACCATAATTTTAAAACATTGTGACAACTTAATATGAATCAATAATATCAAAAAACCAAAATCTGTTTGTCATAAAGATCATTTGAAATGATTCACTCTTAATGATAGCATTATCAATACGTCCTTGGACAAAATCACAATGTTTTTCTGATATTGAAATCACAAACTTTGGATATCCATAAATATATAATTAATATATCATACTATAGCTCATCTCAGAATTAATCATTGAAGATTAATTTCTTTAATATCCTTGAAAAATATTTCCGTCTAATTATAGACACAACAATATCTTATTAGAGTAGATCCTCCACAGTTTTATTGATCATCTTATTAGAATAAACTAGTAAAGGATAAGATTGATTTATCTTTCAAGATAAATTTATTTTTAATCAAAACCAATTCCATATTGTTCATTTTCTTAAAAATGATATACATAACATACATTAGTATTTTTTATTTCCAAAACACATGCAAGGAAGTTTTCAACATTTATGATACCACTGATTTTATTATTTTGGATACTTCAATTGGTTCTTGTTTAACAACCTAATTCTTAAATCAATGTTGGGCTTGTATAAAAAAAATTATCTATATAAATAAACTAAACTAATGATAATAAAATTTATACGGAATTTAAAATAGTAATAAACCATAATTTATCATACTTTACCAACAAAAAAAATTCTTTATCAAGAAAACAACACCCAATACCATAAGATTTATGAATACATAAAAATAAATATGGATAATAGATAATATAATAAATTCTATAAAATTATTCCATTTATTATACTATAACATTTAATAAATAATTTGATCCTTATATATCTAGATGGTTTTTTATTATACCTCAAAAACTATGTTGAAAATATATGATCTCTATAGAACCATATATTACTCATAACATAATGAAAATAAATTCCTAATAAATAATACAACTTTATATCATTATATAATAAAACATATACATTGAGAATCATCTTATATTAATGTATAGATTGAGTGTCACTAATAAGGGCTACCATTAATATGATATTGAATGAAAACTAGCACAAAAAGTTCCATATCAGTAAAATTTATGGAAATAACCACTAAATTAAGTCTCTTCAATACCGTATATTTTTATATATTGTTACAAAATCATAATTCATGGTATACTGTATAAAACATTGTATGACCTATTATAAAAAATTATATAACCAAATGTAAAATGTTTTAGATCACCCATAAATAAGTAGGAATTTATATTGGAGAAATATTTTAAAATATGGCACTATGACACAAAAATTCCCCTTTTAGATGACCTATGGACACCTAAAACCACAAAAAACACATAACCCAATTAATATAGAAAATGTTATATTGATGAAGGTTAGTCATGTAGTTATTATCAATTAGTTAATCCCATAACAAGTATATCTCCATGTTAATGGATCATGTTAATTGGTATCATGTAAAAAAATTAACAGTTATATAATTGTTTCTCAATTTGGTTCTTGCCCCATCAACACATCATATTACTAAATAATATAAATCTCAAATAATATACTACCATGTAAAATTACCAAATAAATTAAATATATACTTTCTATGAAACACTACAAATTATCCATATATATTATCTCATAATGGGGATTTAACATTAATTTAGTATTGTTTGGATGTATATTATGCATAGAAATTGTTTTATTACTAGGCTTCAACCTATGTGGACCTTCATACCTCAAACATAGCATAAATATAAATCCAATATAGTTATCCCCCACAATAACTATTCTAGTAATAGGTTTCCAGATATGATACCGACCCATCCTAATATATATGATTACATCCATGATTACAATTCCTCCAACACTATTACTCTACAACATCTTTATAATTAGTTTAAAAATGGGTTCATACCCCCATCATCCATTTTATCTCTTACCTAAATCATTCATACACACAAACACAAACACATATATGCTATTTTTCTAAATATGAACCTTATATAAAATGTAAAACTACTCGAGTATGTTCATTATAAGATTATAATAACTATATTTAGTATCCAAAATTCAGTCATTCATCATATTATTGAATTATAAATTTTCCATAATTTCATTCATTATACATTATATTTGGTTTTACATGCCATAATTCACATAATAACTCCCTAAAGGGATGAAAAATTGAATCTAATGGTATGATTTCCATGATTTCTTTGAATAATTTATTCTATTACATTGAAAAACAGAAGAAAAATAAATATGATTTGAAAGATATTGACCATGATGAAATTTTTCCTCGGTAGTATATATCCTGATATATATGGTGGTTTAAATGGACTTCATTTATATCTCCACCTCACTATAGATATATATATATTATTATTAATTGAGAATTTAGAGAATGATAAAAAACCCTTTCATAAGAAAGAATGTCTTAAATAACAAAACATAAAGTTTGAATTCACATTATATAGGGAAAATTTACATCTATTACTAAAATTATTTCCCAAAATCACCACCCATTATATAATAAAATAATAATAATCCAATCAATATAAAATACAACTATAAAATTCAAACATAAAAAATAACATATACTAATCCACTCATATAAAAATTTAAAATTATTTTTAATAATATCATAATTCAGTTTTAAAATTAGTACACCTTTTTTTAGATTCATTTTCATTTCTAAAAATTATTTTCTATCATAAATTATTTAAAAATTATCATTGTAATATTTATCATGGATTTACATGGATTATCTATAAAATTTATCATTATTTATTAACACTTACAACGTTTTTTTATAATTTTGTAGAAAACCGAAATAGAATTATCTTTAATGCATAAAACATAAAATTATTTCTATAGATAAAATATAAAAAATTCTCACCATACTACTATAATTATGTACCCCTAACCATTACTTAATTTTAAAATTTCATCTGCAAATCACCCTATTACATTCTCAAAGATAATTTCAATTTAGAGTTTTGGTGTTTTAAGTCATAATTCATATATATCAAACAACGTACTTACAATGTAGATACTAAGTTTTTTTACCTTTTTCTTAATAAAACAATCAGAAAAAATAAAACTTGATTCCTTTTGTTGAAAAATCTACAAAACATTTAGTTTGGATTATTTGTTTCTCTTACCTAAACTAAAAATGTATGAATTTTTTTAATACATATGCTGATTGAAAAAATCTCAATGATGGTCATAAAAATACGTAAATGAACAATTAGACCATGAATACTAATAAACACATGAATGATATACTTATAACCCTTAAAAGTAACATATTTTTTATTGAGAAAGCACGAGGTTTCTATAAAAAATAAAAGGCTTAAAGACAACATTTATGTATCCAGGGGTATCATTTTATTACAATAAATACTTATTATTGGAACCCTCACAACTGCTATATGATTTGTAACCCTCATGAAAACTTCGAAATATTACACTCTTGGATAACTTATGATGTTACCATCATAGTTACACATAGAATAACCATTATTGTCAACTACCAATATGCCCAATTAATTGGATGTATATTAGGAAACCACCCAGAATTGGTTTATAATGTAACCACCAATCATTAAAAAAAAATTCAGTAACCAAAACATTTTCATTAAACAACAATACTTGCGTCATAAAAACAATTCCTTGAGTAAAAGAACTTAGTTTAAGATAATAACAACCAAAATTAATAGAAAACATTTTCATTAGTTATAACCATGAAATATTGTAAATAAGAATAAAAATCAATTACTCATAATGAAACTGATTAAATTACCTCAGTCCGTATAAGTTATTATTAAAATAAAATTTTATAATTTTATAAAAATAGACATTTAAGAGGACTTTAAAAACAAAAGTCAATAAATAACACCTAAAAGGGTCCCTTTTTTGAATTTTTTTTTGGAAATTAGAAAATTACAATTTTAAAACATTTATTTCCACATAACTATATTTAGAATTTTATTTAGAAATCATGGATGGTAAAAAGAATGATATTGAAGAGTAAATCATTAAATCTTTTAAAACAATGATTTAGTTATAGAGTCACATACCATGCGTTTCACATTGTTTATATGAGTCCAAACTACATGTATAATAATATAAATTTGGATATTAATTTATTAATGGAATATATTCATTTTTATAATACCTTAAATGGTCTTCTTATGTCATATTTCCCCAAATTTATTGATAATATAATGTTATTTAAATTCTTTTGGGTGTATTAATGTCATGGTTTCATGGTTGATTAATTATGAATTTTTAGGTAAAATAGAAAAAATAATCCTAAAGAGAGAGCTTATATATAAACATATATATATATATGACATTTTAATCAATTATAATTTAATTTAAGAATTCCATAATTGTGGTTTCCTAGTATATCCATTAGGAATTTTAAGGTCAATTCGAAAAAATACTCATGAATATAGAATATATATGTATGAAATTTTAGTCAATTAAAATTTAAATTAAACATTCAATTAATTTTCTATTGATAAATGAATAATTATCGTCCATGATGGTGGTGAATTGACCCACCATGTATGATGATTTTGTTATTAAGAATAAAAGTTGAAAATAAGAGATTTTAATATGGATATAACATTAACAGAAAAATAAATTGTATTATTATAATACTGGAATTATTATGAAATGTTTTGTAGGGATATCAGAAAAGGTATATGAGAGAAAGAATTTAATAGAGATGAATGAGGAATTTAACTACTGAATATTTCTCCTTGAGAACCTATTTAAGAAACATGGAATTTTTTTTGTGACAACAAAATCACTACATTTGGTATAAGGATGATGTAAATTGAATTTAGTATAGTCTTGTCAATAAATAAGGTTCAAGGTGATGACATTATATGAAGGAATGATTCCACTTTTTTAATTTATTTGAGGGAAAAATAATATATTACCTAAATTGATAAAATATAATATGGCTTTTATAGGTGTAATGTCTTCTGAAATTCCTAAAATGCTAATGGGGTTGAATTTTGGAAACAATATTATCCCATTTGGCCGTATTGATGATTTTTTCTAGCATTTTAATAATTTAATATAATATTTTATCAATGAAATATCAATTTTCTCAAATTCTGATGTATTCATAAATATGACATTAAAATCATAAAAAGATCAAAATTTGATAAATTTATATATATATATATATATTTTACTTTTCATAGTTATCTAAATGTCTTATGGATCAGATTTATTAACTCATATTATATTTATATATATATTTTTAACATCTGTTATTTCATTTTTTTGTTAAATGAACTATTATTTCATGATCATTGTGAAAGCCTTGATAGTATTTATTTCTTTCCAAAAAATTAAAAAACATTTTTAAGATAATTATTTTAAATTTTTAAAAACTAGTTATGGTTCAAAATAATTTTTTTAAAAACATATGTTAAAATGTTATACTAATTGGAAAACATAGTGTGGGAAACTTGACATCCTATTAAATAAATATTTATATGTGGATTAAAATAATCCAAGTGGATAAAGAAGGTACCAAATTTGAATAAAAACAAGATTATGTATGTTAATTACTCATGCAAATATATTTACATAAATTATTAAGTAATTTAATGGTTCTTATAATATCAATTAAAAAAATTTGTATGGATTTTTATTCATTTTAAAAAATCACCACTTTACCGTTGCACATGAATTAAAGGTAACTATTTCATATTAAATAATTAAAATTAAGTTAATATAAAAAAATAAATTAGTTACATGATAATAATTTTTAGTTAATAATTATATATATTTAGCCATTTCCATTTAAATTAAACATTTTTAATTTATTATTTGTCTTTTCATTCCATCTGAAAGCATTTTACATGAATTTGGAATGATTATGTTATATAACACTAAAATTAGAAACTATCATCCCAAAAAACAATTATACATAATAATCTATACAATTTATTTGAAAATAAACTTTATCACTCAATTAATATCAATATGGAACCAAATTTGACAGTTTCTTTGCTGTATAGGGACAGTGTTGGGGCTGATAGTGATTTTTATACTTAACATGATATAATTTATAATTCACATTTTTCTGATTATTATTTATTTTATTCCAATTATAATGTAATTATATAGTCATTATATAATTATAAAAAAAGTTATATTATAATCCCTTTCATAAAAATGTCACAAAAAACAGTATGTAAAAAAACCTTATATTTTACTATTCTTCATAAAAAATTACTTGTTCCAAAAAATTATCAACATTAGTAATTATCTAATATCAACATGATGAATTAAAAAAATTGATGTTTTTTTATCAAATTAACATTAAATAATTAAAAAATAATTCTAATTAAATATTATAATATTAGTAATAAGTTTAATAAACCTATTTTCCATAAAATTATTTGTTTTTAGAATAACATAACATAATGAATATAACTATTCAATAGAAGAATTGTAATATAAATAAAAGTAGTGTATTCTTCATTTGTTTGTTTCAATAATTATGATTCATTTAATAAATGTTCTAGAAAATTTAACCTTATTGATTATCTTTAAGGTGAAATAAAATTAAAAAATCCTCCATGGTTATTTATTTTATTTTAATGAATCCCTCAAAACATTGAATTTCTTTATATTAATACCATATAACCATATTAGTATACATGAAAAATGATGAATTTTATGTGTGATATTTAGTATGGTAAAACATTGAAACACTTCAGAATTCATAAATGATAGTTTTCCTATGGTAATTTTTGATTCACCTGGGCTTTTCAATATACAATTTGATTATTTATCTTGGAAACATGGAATTTTATAATGAGTGATCTATATTATAAAAACTCATGTAATTTAAAGACCCGTAAATTTCAAGGAAATTTTTTCCTTTATTTTCTTTTGAATTTTACAAGAGCGTAGTCTCTAACGGCACCTGATTCCGAGGACCGGTGTGCCCGGAATCATTTTCTGAAGTTTGGCTCGGGTACGTTTAGTGAACGGATGAGCGGGTTTTTCTAACTTTTTCACCGGTGCTCGGAATCGAATTCTGAGGGCACCGATTAAATTACAGTGCCTGTATTTGCTTATAAATGCCTCTTCCGGTGTTGCGTTTGCTCGGGTGTGGATTTTAATTTTCGGGCTTAAAGTTAAGAAATAAAATAATTTTTCGACAACTTTATTTTATTTCACTTATGCCACTTGGAAGCAACTTGAATCCACTTAAAAGCGGCTAAAACTGACTTGAACCGGATAGGGTACTATCCAGAAATATCCTACCCTCATGGTAGGATATTTGTGAGGTGGGGTCGCACGAGCCCCGCCGTTTCTTTCCGCTAAGTAACGCACCCGCGAAAACCCATCATTATGAAAGTAAACTGACGCGTTTTCTTAAATTCTTAACAGACCATTTAATTGGGCGGTTTATTTCGTTAATTAGATGGGCATATTCTTTCATAGAATTAATTCAATGAATTAATTCAATCGTTTCTTAACAAGTTTTCAATTCGTTGGAATAATAATAAAATAAGGCCAATGCACGACCTCTGGTTATTTGCGCGTTGAGAGGATTTGACAGAATCCTTGTACGTTATTTCTCCTTCGCGAAGAACGCGAAGAACGCCGTCATCCGCGGAAATCGATGACGCTCCAATCCGAGACGTTCTTCCCCACCCCGATCTCCGATCACCAACCGTTTGAGGTGAGTGATTTTGGGTTTCTTCTAAAAGTTCTTTTTGGTTTAAAACGAAACACGGATTTAATTATTTATAATTAAAATATGTTGTTTCTTGGTCTGTCGAGTTCGTCGATGCAACGCCAGATTCTGCGACGACGCGAAGCCCTTCCGCGACGACGCGACGATCCCCTCCATCCGCGAAAAGCAGTTCAGCGAAGGACGTGTGTTCGACGACGAACAACTAGGTAGGGGTTGTTGTGATTATTTCTTTCCTTTTTCCCATGATCATTCTTTTTTTAAGTAAAGAACCGGACTATAAGAACAATTTTAATTTATTAAAATTGTTGAATTCATGTGTTGAATTTTGTTTCTCCCGATGTTTATCTCTAACGCGGAGGGTGCGGGCCAAAGGAACACGGCCCGACGACACTCCGCCATTCTTCGTTCTTGTGCGGATTTGACGGGCGATGACGGAACGTGCTGCAACGGAAGTTTGATGATCCCGTAGTAAAAAACGAGTCCTGGGAGGAGCAACGGCGCAGACGGGAAGAAAAACGGGCCACCGGAGCGACTCCGGCGGCGCAGAGGCGGCGGCGCCCGGCGCGCCGCCGGACTAGACCGCCGCGGCACCGGCCACGGCGGCGGCGCTCGCGGGACGCGGCTGAAGCCGTGTCCGGCCACCAGGGAGACACCCCGCGGTGTCGCGGGTGTGTCACGCGGGGGGCGGCGACTCCCCCCCCCCCCCCCCCCCCACGTCACTCGGGACGCGGCTTCAGCCGCGTCCGGCTGTCTGGCCGACACCCCGCGGGGGTGTCACGCGGGGCGGAGGCTCCCCCCGCGTCGGCCGCTCGGCCGAGCCGGGCCGGGCAGGCCGAGCCAGACCGGTCGGACTGGGTCGGACCGGGTTCGGTCGACCCAGGGGGTCGGCCTGGGCCTGGACCCCCCCGTCTTCGGACTTCTTTCAGTCAAATGGCTGTATCTTGAGCTATGGGCTCCAAAAGACTCGCCGTTAGCGGCAACGCGATCCTTGGATCGAGACGGTCGTTTCGGTATAGCGCACTCAAGGTTTCAGAATACTTTGTGTTCGGCAGGGTTGGTTCGTACACGAAACTAACCGGGCCTTCGGAGCGGAAACGCTCATATCATGAGCTTCGGACGTCCGATCGACGTGTCGTCGACTTCGTTGATTTCCTCTAAGTTAGACGGATCTTTTGGCATACTACGCCCGAGGTTTGGACGCAGGTGGAGTACGGTCGGGTTGGTTTTGCCTTAAAAACCAACCGGGCCCCTAGGACAAAAAAGCCAATAACTCTCAGACCGGGCGTCCGATCGATGCGCCGTCTGCGACGCTGAGTTCCTGTTGGCGATACGGGACTTTTGGATACATCAACTTCGGACTTTTTGGCAATTGATGTATCAGCCTCTTGGCTCGAGGAGTGGACCCTTCCGAACGAGCTTGTGTGTGCGGAACCCTAGAGTTGGCTGCGACTGCTTCTTCGACAGCGACGACCGTGCAGAGATCCTCAGTGGACGGCCGCGGCGACTGTGCAGAGATCCTCCGTGGACTCCGACGACGACCGTGCAGAGATCCTCAGTGGACTGCAGCGACGACTGTGCAGTGATCATCAGTGGACTGCGACGACTACAGCACTCAGTGATCCTACGTGGATTAGTGCTACAGGTCCTGTGTGGGCCCGATCCTGTGTGGGTTCGATCCTGTGTGGGTCAGCGCTCAGCGGTTCTGTGTGAGCCAGCGCCTACAAGTCCTGTGTGGGCCCGATCCTGTGTGGGTCTTTGCGGGGGTTAGTTACCTATCGATCCTTTCTGGGTCCGATGACTTAGATGGATCAGTGATCATCTTTATCGTCATCCAAAGAAGTATACCTGTGTGAGCTAAATCTTGTGTTGAGCTATCCTGTGTGGATTTACTATTTACTCTCCTTTGTGGATTGTGTTGTGGTATCCTGTGTGGGTATACGTTTTCTTTCCTTTGTGGACTGGTTTGTTCTTGGGCTCGGATGTTGGAGCCGAACGGAAATTGATGACTTAGTTATATGTATGGGCATATACCTAAGCCATGTCAAATGTTACTTCGTGAATGTATCTTTCCTTTGTGAATTATCCATTGTGGATTTCGGGAGACCTTCGGGGGTATCGGGGTCCCTACTGAGTAGCTTATACTCACCCCTGCACGAGCTATGCCCGCACTTCATGGTGTTGGTTGCAGACGACGGACAGCGCTGGTCGTGGTGGAGGCGTGCGGAGAAGGACGGTACCTGGAGGTGGACCACTGGGCGAGACGTACTCGGAGCGGTCAGGTGGACCCAAGGAGCATTGGAGGCTATCTGTACCCACCCTTCAGGTGGGACTTCCAGAGGACGGCTCGACGCTGCGGATTTTCTTTTCAGTTGCTGTTTTTCCCTTTCAGTTGTACTTTACAGTTGGGCATGTATTTCCGGCCCCTTTTACTTTCAGCACATCTTGTACAGTTTTTACATAGTGTTTACTTTTCTTCTTGCTTACTCTGTGGTGTTTGTTTACTTTTCAAAAGCAATGCCTTTCCTTTTGTTGAGATTTTATGCCTTGGTGCTAGTCGCCAGCCCCTGGCCTATGGAAGGCGGGCTTTGGGTAGTCACGGCACGGGCCCCGAGGATGGGTCGTGACAAATTGGTATCAAAGGTGCTCGGTTCTACTACAGAATCTGATCTTTTTTCTATGTGAAGCAATAGTGTTTAGGGTATTGGGTGTGGTTATCAGTCCAGGGAGTCTAGTTCTGGTGCGGTGGCCGACGTATCCATACACCAGGACCCTGACTTCTGATTTCTGACTTAATGCACGAAAATATTGATTGCATGTGTGTTTCAAGTTTTCTTTGTGATTACTTGTGTCAGCACACCAGGTATTCTGTTCTGACCGTGGCGCACTTGTTTCCTTTTCAGGATGGCCCCACGATGGCAGCCAGCTAGGGTTCTGAGAGTAGAGCGTGACGACAGCCCGCCGACCGACGAGGCCTCAGTACAGGGCTCGTTGACA
Organism: Viscum album; assembly: GCA_963277665.1. NCBI lineage: Eukaryota > Viridiplantae > Streptophyta > Magnoliopsida > Santalales > Viscaceae > Viscum > Viscum album. The sequence continues at coordinate 1,305,552,301 of OY728141.1, forward strand.
GCAGAGGCACCGGCGGTACCTTTACCCGCCGAGCCCCCGATGCTTCCAGCGCAGATCATTGACGATGCACGACGCCTCGGAGCTCTGCACGAGTTCCAGCGCCAGTGACCTCTCAGGTTCCGTGGGGAGACAGACCCCCAGGCGGCCGAGGATTGGCTGGAGGCGGTCGTCCGAGTTTTCAGGCAAGTGAGGACACCAGCAGACCTCATTGTGATCCTCGCGGCGAGCCTACTGCACGCAGAAGCAGGTCGATGGTGGAGCTTGATGCTCCAGGCACACGATGAGGCCTCCCTCATCTGGACAGACTTTGAGAGCCTCTTCTGCTCAGAGTTAGTCCCGGAAACCCTTCGTGCGGTGCGCATTCAGGATCTTCTTCAGCTGCGGCAGGGCAGCTTGACGGGCGCCCAGTACGCGGCGAGGTTCACCGACCTTTCTCTCTACTCGACAGACATGGTACGTGACCCCTTCTTCCGGGACCGAACCTTCGAGCAGGGATTGAGACACGAGATCAGGGCATCATTGATCTTCCTCAGAATCCCAACACAGGTAGGAGTGTTGGAGAGAGCCCTTCTGATCGAGAGCTTTCTGGCTGAGTCCACAGCGAGACCTACCGCAGGGCGGCAGGTAGCAGAGTCTTCGGCAGCTGGTAGCCGACGGATGACTCAGGGTTCCAGGCAGACCAGGCCATCAGGCAGACGACCTCGGGACACTGGCTCAGCAGTGCGGGGAAAAAAGCGCGGAGCCAGCCTTCCGAGAGGCAAGCAGTGCTACTCGTGCGGCGGGCAGGGCCACATGGCTCGTGACTGCCCGACCCGACGTACCGAGGAGCAGCAGGCGGTGGAGGGGCAACCCAGTCAGAGGTAGAGGGTCAACCATGGCGGTTCGCAGGGAGGATGCGGACGAGGCAGAGGAGCTGGTCGAGCAGCGGGTGGTGGGCGACGCTTTGAGGCTCTGCCACCACCACCAATAGGAGGCTCGCCCTGACCACAGGGAGGTGGCGGGCAGAGACAGGCACAGCTCCCGGCAGTAGAGGCCTACGACCACGGCGCACCAGAGATTATTCGAGGTACGATCTGTTTCTATTCCACCCTTGCTGCAGTTCTTATAGACACAGGAGCGAGTCACTCTTTCATCGCCACTGCCCTTGTTCGGAGCTCAGAGATTCTGACAGAGTCGTTGGCTTGATCCTTACGGCTAGAGACGCCTACGGGAGTAGACTCGATAGTTATGAACTGGTGCCGGCATTGTGAGCTTACTCTAGGAGGCGAGAGCTTCGGCTGGGATCTTCTTGTAGTGGCGTCGAGGACTTACGACGTCATCATGGGCATGGATTGGTTATCTACGGTCCATGCACAGATTGACTGCATTAGGCGTAAGGTGCGATGTGTGCGCACCGACGGGAGAAGGTTCACCTTCACCGGCGAGAAGGGAGCCTTTGCAGAACAGGAGGGACTCTCGCAGAGGAGAGGGCAACCCATCACTCATCAGTTGGCTAGCCTCATCTTAGGAGCGGTGGACATGCAGAGTCCTAGTTTTCCTGCAGTGGTGGATCAGTATGCAGACGTCTTCCCCGACGACGTTCCAGGGCTACCTCCTTGTAGAGAGGTAGACTTTTATATTGATCTCTACCCCAGGACAGCCCCGATATCCACTCCAGCATATCGGATGGCCCCTGCCGAGCTTCGAGAGCTACGGGTACAGTTGGAGGACTTGCAGGGAAAGGGGTTCATCCGACCCAGTGTTTCACCCTGGGCTTCGCCGATTTTGTTGGCCAAGAAGACGGACGGGAGCTTGCGACTGTGTGTCGATTATCATCGCCTGAACCAGGTGACAGTGAGGAACAAGTATCCGCTACCCAGGATTGATGATCTCTTCGACCAGCTCAATGGATCACGGTGGTTCTCGAAGATAGACCTCAGATCAGGCTATTATCAGCTCAGAGTTCGAGACGAGGATGTGCAGAAGACGGCCTTCAGGTGCCGGTATGGCCACTATGAGTTCTTGGTTATGCCTTTCAGTGTAACCAATTCTCCAGAAGTGTTCATGAGCCTCATGAACAGGATCTTCCAGCCATACCTCGACCTATTTGTCGTGGTCTTCATCGATGACATTTTGGTGTACTCGACGACGGAGGAGGAACACACATACCACCTGCGGGTTGTACTAGACACACTCCGAGTGCACCAGATTTATGGAAAGCTCTCGAAGTTCCAGTTCTGGTTACGTGAGGTCCACTTATTGGGGCACGTCATTTCTGAGGCGGGAGTTGCAGTGGATCCGGCGAAGATCGAGGCAGTGCTAGCTTGCGAGCCACCCAGGAGCGTGACGGAGGTACGGAGTTTCTTAGGCCTAGCTGGATACTATCGGAGATTCGTTCTGGACTTCTCCAGAGTGGCGGCGCCACTCTCAGCTTTGATGAAGAACGGGAAACCCTTCGTGTGGTCGGACAGATGTCAGCAGAGCTTCTAGGAGCTGAGGCAGAGATTGACCAGTGCACCTATCTTGAGGTTGCCTGAGGAGGGAGTTGGATACGTAGTCTACTGCGATGCGTCAGGGACCGGACTCGGGTGTGTCCTGATGCAGGAGCGGGCCGTGATTGCCTATGGATCACGTCAGTTGAGGCCGCATGAGCAGAACTACGCTACCCATGACCTGGTGTTAGCAGCAATGTTCTTCGGCCTGAAGACATGGCGCCACTATCTGATGGGCGAGTGCTTTACAGTCTTTTCTGACCACCAGAGTCTCAGGTACATCTTCTCGTAGAAGGACCTGAACCTGAGACAGCGGTGATGGCACGAGTTCCTCTAGGACTATGACTTTGAGATAGTCTATACTCCTGGGATGGGGAACGTGGTAGCCGATGCCCTTAGCAGGAAGACGGGCATACAACTACTTGAGGAGGCGACATAGAAGCTAGCTGCTTTGCAGATATCCTTCGTGGATAGGGATGGAGCAGCCTTCCTTATGTCTCTCACAGTCACCCCTCCACTACTGTAGCGGGTCAGAGAGGCACAGCGTGAGGACACTGACTGTGAGACGCGGCGTGCACAGATATCCTTGGGACAGACACCTGATGGCTTCTCCTTTGGATCAGAGCACGACATCCTTTTTAGAGTACGTACACTGGTACCAGCCGCATTACGAGAGGAGGTTCTGAGAGAGTTTCACACTTATCCTTTGGTGGTACATCCTGGAGTGGCGAAGATGTACCAGGATCTCAGACGACAACACTGGTGGCCAGGCATGAAGAAGGCTATTGCAGAGTTCGTTTCATGGTGCCTCACCTGCCAGTAGGTGAAGGCAGAGCACCGGGTACCAGCAGGCTTGGTACAGCCCTTGGAGGTCCCGGAGTGGATGTGGGACGGGATATCTATGGATTTCGTGACTGGACATCCACGCACTTCCAGAGGTCACGACTCCATTTGGGTGATTGTTGACCGACTCACTAAGTCGGCACACTTCTTACCCATCAGTGATCAGGGCTCAGTGGAGAGCTTGGGGCGTCACTATGTTTAGGAGATTGTACGGCTTCACGGTGTGCCATAGACTATCGTCTTCGATTGGGACGCTCTCTTTACATCCCATCTTTGGAAGGGGTTGCAGGAGGCGTTCGGGACGCAGCTACGTCTGAGCACCGCCTTTCACCCGCAGACGGATGATTAGACGGAGAGGACCATTCAGACTCTCGAGGACATGCTCTGCGCATGTGTCCTCGACTTTGGTCATAGATGGGAGGACCACCTACCCTTGGTGGAGTTCACGTACAACAACAGCTACAACTCCACCATCGGGATGGCACCATACAAGGCGTTGTACGGCAGGCCCTGCAGATCTCCTTTGTGCTGGACAGACCCTTGGGAGTCAGCACTTGTGGGACCAGAGATGGTCCGGGCCACGACAGAGAAGGTCCAGATCATCCAGGAGCGGATGAGGACAGCTCAGAGCCGGCAGAAGTCATATGCTGACAGGAGGTGGATGCCACTAGAGTTCAAGGATGGCGATAATGTCTTCTTGTGGGTCTCACCTCGACATGGTTTGCGGAGATTTGGCTGAGGCGGCAAGTTGTCTCCATGCTTCATCGGGCCTTTCCAGGTCCTCAACAGGATTGGAGAGGTGGCTTATCGCCTGGCTCTACCACCTCCGTTGCACCGGGTGCACGACGTCTTCCACGTATCTCAGCTGAGGAGATACGTGCACGACCCGACACACATCATTGACTATGGGGTGCTAGACGTTGATGATGGGGCGACTTTTGCGTAGGTCCCGGTGGAGATAGAGGATCGACAAGAGTGGGTCCTACGTGGGCGATCGATTCCTCTTGTGCGCGTCAGATGGCAGCACGGGAACCTCCAGGAGAGCACATGGGAGCGGGAGGATCAGATGCGTGCTCAGTACCCACATTTTTTTCCCTAGTTTTTGATGTATCTTTATGGGGACATAAAGCCCTGAGGATGGAGTAATGTAAAGATCCGTAAATTTCAAGGAAATTTTTTTCTTAATTTTCTTTGGAATTTTACAAGAGCGCAGTCTCTAACGGAACCTGATTCCGAGGCCCGGTGTGCCCAGAATCATTTTCCGAAGTTTGGCTCGGGTACGTTCAGTGAATGGATGAGCGGGTTTTTCTAACTTTTGAACCGGTGCCCGGAATCAAATTCTGAGGGCACCGATGAAATCGCAGTGCCGGTATTTGCTTAGAAACGCCTCTTCCGGAGTTGCGTTTGCTCGGGTGTGGTTTTTAATTTTCAGGAATAAAGTTAAGAAATAAAATAATTTTTCGACAACTTTATTTTATTTCTCTTAATCCACTTGGAAGCCACTTGAAGCCACTTAAAAGCGGCTTAAACTGAGTTGAACCAGATAGGGTACTATCCAGAAATATCCTACCCTCATGGTAGGATATTTGTGACGTGGGGCCGCATGAGCCCCGCCGTTTCTTTTCGCTAAGTAACGCACCCGTGAAAACCCGTCATTATGAGAGTCAACTGACGTGTTTTCTTAAATTCTTAACAGACCATTTAATTGGGGGGTTTATTTTGTTAATTAAATGGGCAGTTTCTTTCTTTGAATTAATTCAATGAATTAATTCAATCGTTTCTTAACCAGTTTTCATTTCGTTGGCGTAATAATAAAATAAGGCCAACGCACGACCTCTGGTTATTTGCGCATTGAGATGATTTGACAGAATCCTTTTATCTTCTTTCTCCTTCATGAAGAACGCGAAGAATGCGAAGAACGCGAAGAACGCCATCATCCGCGGAAATTGACGATGCTCCAAACCGAGATGTTCTTCCCCGCCCCGATCTCCGATCACCAACCGTTTGAGGTGAGAGATTTCGGGTTTCTTCTAAAAGTTCTTTTTGGTTTAAAACAAACCACGGATTTAATTATTTATAATTAAAATCTGTAGTTTCTTGGTCCATCGAGTTCGTCGACGCAACACCGGATTCTGCGATGATGCGACACCCTTCCGCGACTACGCGACGATCCCCTCCTTCCACGACAAGCAGTTCCGCGAAGGACGTGCGTTCGATGACGACCAACGAGGTAGGGGTTGATGTGATTATTTCTTTCCTTTTTCCCACTATCGTTCTTTTTTTAAGTTAAGAAACGGACTATAAGAACAATTTTAATTTATTAAAATTGTTGAATTCATGTGTTGAATTTTGTTTCTCCCGATGTTTATCTCTAACGCGGAGGGTGCGGGGCAAACGAACACGGCCCGACGACCCTCCGCCGTTCTTCGTTCTTGTGCGGATTTGACCGGCGACGACGGAACGTGCCGAAACGGAATTTTGATGATCCTGCAGGGAAGAACGAGTCTCGGGAGGAGCAACGGCGCAAGCGGGATGAAAAACGGGCCACCAGAGCGACTCTGGCGGCCCGCGGAAGCCGGCGGCGGCGCGGGTCGCCGGCCGCGGCGGTGGTGCTCGCGAGACGCGGCTGAAGCCGTGTCCGGCCACCAGGGAGACACCCCGCGGTGTCACGGGGGTGTCACGCGGTGGGCGGCGGCTCCCCCCCCCCCCCCCCGCTTCACTCGGGACGCGGCTTCAGCCGCGTCCGACTATCTGGCCGACACCCCACGGGTGCCGCGGGGGTGTCACGCGGGGCGGCGGCTCCCCCCACGTCGGCCGCTCGGCCGCTCGGCCGAGCCGGGTCGGGCTGGCTGAGCCAGACCGGTCCGACTGGGTCGGACCGGGTCAGACCGGGTCAGATCGGGTTCGGCCGACCCAGGAGGGTCGGGCCGGGTCGGCCCGGGCCCGGACCCCCCGTCTTCAGACTACTTTCAGTCAAATGGCCGTATCGTGATTTACGGGCCTCCAAACGACTCGCCGTCAGCGGAAACACGATCCTTGGATCGAGAAGGTCGTTTCGGTAAATCGCACTCAAGGTTTCGGAATACTTTGAGTTTGGCAGGGTTGGTTCGTACAAGAAACCAACCGGGCCTTCGGAGCGGAAACGCTCATATCTTGAGCTTCGGACGTCTGATCGACGTGCCATCGGCTTCGTTGAATTCCTCTAAGTGAGACAGATCTTTTGGCACACTATGCCCGAGGTTTGGACGCATGTGGAGTACGGTCGGGTTGGTTTTGCCTTAAAAACCAACCAGGCCCCAAGGACGAAAAAGCCAATAACTCTCCGACCGGGCGTCCGATCGACGCGCCGTCTGTGACGTTGAGTTCTTGTTGGCGATATGGGACTTTTGGATAAATCATCTTCGGACTTTGTGACATTTGATGTATCGGCCTCTCGGCTCAGGGAGCGGACCTTCACGAACAAGCTTGCTGTGTGCGGAACCCTAGAGCTGGCTGTGACTGCTTCTTCGACAGAGACGACCATGCAGAGATCCTCAGTGGACTACGGTGATGACTGTGCAAAGATCCTCCATGGACTCCGACGACGACCATGCAGAGATCCTCAGTGGACTACAACGACGACTGTGTAGTGATCCTCAGTGGACTGCGATGACTACAGCACTCAGCGATCCTACGTGGATCTGTGCTACAGGTCCTGTGTGGGCCTGATCCTGTGTGGGTCACCGCTCAGCGGTTCTGTGTGAGCCAGCGCCTACAGGTCCTGTGTGGGCCTGATCCTGTGTGGGTCTTTGCGGGGGTTATTTACCTATCTATCCTTTGTGGGTCCGACGACTTAGATGGATCAGTGATCATATTTATCGTCATTCAAAGAATTATACCTGTGTGAGCTGAATCTTGTGTTCAGCTATCCTGTGTGGATTTACTATTTACTCTCCTTTGTGGATTGTGTTGTGCTATCCTGTGTGGGTATACGTTTGCTTTCCTGTCTGGACTGGGTTGTGCTTGGGCTCGGACGTTGGAGCCGAACGAGAATTGATGACTTAGGTATATGTATGGGAATATACCTAAGCCGTGCCAGATGTTACTTCGTGATTGTATCTTTCCTTTGTGGATTATCCTTTGTGGATTTCGGGAGACCATCGGGGGTCTTTGGGTCCCTACTGAGTAGCTTATACGCACCCCTGCACGGGCTATGCCCGCACTTCGTGGTGTTGGTTGCAGACGACAGACATCGTTGATCGTGGTGGAGGCGTGCGGAGCAGGATAGTACCTGGAGGTGGACCACTGGGCGGGAAGTACTCGGAGCGGTCAGGTGGACCCGAGGAGCAGTGGAGGCTATCTGTACCCACCCTTCAGGTGGGACTTCCAGAGGATGGCTCGACGCTGCGGCTTTTCTTTTCAGTTGCTGTTTTTCCTTTTCAGTTTTACTTTACAGTTGGGCTTGAATTTCCGGACCATTTTACTTTCACCACATCTTGTAAAGTTCTTACTTAGTGTTTACTTTTCCGCTTTCTTACTCTGTGGTGCTTGTTTACTTTTCAAAGGAAATTCCTTCCCTTTTGTTGGGATTTTACGCCTTGGTGCTAGTCACGAGCCCCTGGCCTATGGAAGGCAGGCTTGGGGTAGTCAGGGCACGGGCCCCGAGGTCGGGTCGTGACATGTAATGATCAAATTAATATACTATAAATATGAAAAATTATTTACATTATGGAACATATGGAATAAATCAATCCAACATTAAATATCACCTCTATGATAACATTTATAACATGACTGCTTTATAAAAAATTATTTTTCATGTTAAATCATACTCGATGGTTTGACACAAAACATGTGTCATTAAATATAAGAAAATTAATTTTTACTATATTAATTATTTAGTTTACGGAATCCATAATTTTAGAACTTATGATATGTAAAATCATATCCTATGATATAGATGTAACTGATTATATGTGTAAGGGACTTAGGTAATATGTCTATAAATCTATCACTTCTATTATATCCCCCAAAACATTAAATCATTTTACATTATATTACATTAAATATAATAATATATGAATAAATAGTAAAATATAATTTTTATATTTAAATTAATTATTAAAATGTTATCATAAATATTAATGTGTATATTATCATATAAAATACCATGCGAATAAAAATAAAATAACCACATTTAGATCAATTCTAAATCACTACTAGTGTAGCTCTATGATTAGAGATCAATCCCCATTTAGTCTACAATAATGTGTACCATAATTTTAATTTAAATCATTGAAAATATACTAATCTCAAAACCCATAAGTATAATCAAAATGTAGAATATAGAACTGTTTGATTAATCCTCAAGAAAAAATAGACATGGCTTGATATCCGTAAAATTCATGTATCAGGGTAATTTGGTTCACAAGATATATCATATATTGCTATGAGTTTTTATATAATCCCTTTTTCTACAACATTGGATAACCAGAGGTCAAAAGTATGGAAATACACTTTTAGATCCACTAGTTTAGATACCCTAAGGGGGGGGGGGTGAATCAGGGTCTGATAGATTAAAACAACTGCCCATATTGTTCTTGTTTTTTATTAGTCAAAACACTCTTCTCCTCCTTCCCATTGTGGAATATGAACAACACTAAATGAAAACATAGGACATTGAAGTTTTACTTGGCTCACCCTCACTGGGATTCATCCAAGTAACATACACTGGAAATGTATTGATGTACCAAATCCACTTAAAGCACATTGTTGTTTACAAATTTCGGAGAACACTCATTGCCCATCCTTTTTTAAAACGATTCAAAATATGAAAGTTCACTTCTCTCTCTACTGAATTGTTCTCACTACTTCTTCAAAATATCCACTCCAAGTTTATAGGCTTTTATGTCGATTAATTATCTCTAATTAATGCATCCTTTACATTATATATATGTTCTATTGGTTTTCAACATTCACCCACGGATTAATTCCACTTTACCACAGATGTACTGGGAAGCTCCAAATATATCTCACAACCCTTACTATTTCGTTTTCATGTCTTTAATTACTTTTGTACAAGATTCAAATTTTGTCGTGAAACTCCTTTTTCCCAAAACATTGATCTTACACACAACTTGTATCTTACGTACAAATATCTTAGCTTGTGCGCAGCTCAAAATTATTTGCACAAATCAGTTTACGTGAAATTCATATGTGATTCAAAAATCATATTTTCTCTATGTCTTGAGCTATATCGAATGATGGGGTCACCTTTTATATATAGGTGTTGCTGACCCATGTATGGAAGATTCATTTTTTATCACACTAGATCCTCCTCAAGCACACAAACCCCAATTAGACGTCGCACTGGGTGTACACTTATCTTTCGCACAACCTCATTTTTCACACCCATTTACAAATCATTCACACACTTCGTTCCATTCCCATTTCTCAATGTCTGATCCCGGTTCATTTGTTTTCCATTTTTCGATGTTCCTTTTTCATGGTTCTTTTTAAACATATCATGTCAACAATATCTCTAAAACTCCACAACTCACCATAGAAATGATCTTTGTCATAAAACAAACCTGCTTTGTCAAAAAACACAATCAACCCAAAAATGATTCAATTTTACATTGATAAATTTTTTCCCAACATTCATTACAAAAAATAATGTATTAATGATTCCTTGAGTATAAAATAACTATGTAAATTAATAAATCACAGATAATAAACTCATAAAATCAATATATCAAAAAAATTATCAATTTGATAGATAATAACTTCATATATATTTTTCTGTATTGTCTTATATGTTTTCAATATATATCAATAAGTGAACCACTTTCCATTATTTTTATAGAAGAGAAATTAACCCATTATTATGATTTTACTGAGGAAATGATCAAAACCATACTATTTTGTGCCATATTATTTCACATCTAAAGGCTTTCATAAAAAAATGTATCACGGAATAAATAATCTTATTTATGGAATCCTTTATAGATTAGGTATTGAGGACTCCAACTGTGATCCATTAATTCTATACCCAAAATAGTTAATAAAAATATGTGGGATATTTTTCTTATATAGTGTGGTGAAAAGAAAACCATTTTATGCCTTGTTCTCAAATTATGTCTTAGAAAATACAAATCCTACACATAATAAAGTAGTAAATTTTTTATGACCGATAATTATTCATAGTGAAAAATTATTATGGATAAGATAATGTAATAGGGGTTGAGATCATTTATCATTTCTCAAAACAATATATAGGTATATTATGCAAACATGTATTAATGAATATGTGAAAATCTTATTTTATATAACATTGTACTTGTTATATTAAAAACCCAATTATGTGTCATAAAAAACAAAACATAAGAACAAATGTAATCATATCACTTATGGTAGACTTTTGGGTAATCATTATATAATCTAATTTTTTAAATGTGTTTTTAAACTTATTATCTTTCTTGGTAGTTTACCCACATCCTTATAAGGCAACCATTGAAAATAGTACCATGTATATTCTATATAAATTTACATATTTATATAAAGATATATATTATAATGGGGACACATAGAACTCATATTCATGATTTTTAATAACATAAAAAGGTATTCATGCTATTTTACTTCATAATATCTAATCGTACATTGTTAACAACTACCATTATCTACATAAAATCCATTAATTGTTAGTAATCATTATAATTCCTATAATATTTTTGACAAACATTTCATTGGAGTCATTTTTGTGTCTTATATAATTCTATATATTATTTCATTACCAATAATTCCTAATATCTTTCAGGATAATGTGAAAACTACTTTGTTTTTTTTATTGTATAATTTTTCATTTTCAAAATATTAACTTATCAATGTTCAAACATACTATCATTATCCTCTTAAAACCTATATCTTCTAGATAATATTTTTATAATACACAAAACCGCTTTTTTGTTCAGAAATAAATCGTATTTACATTTGATTGAACATTTAAATAAAAATGTAATCTATGTATATCATATTTCATATTATATGGTTTTTATTATTATTAATAATGTAATATTATTCATTAATATATTTCACTACATAATGTTCTTATATATTCTATAATTTTCTAGAAGATATCAGTGATAAACTCTATTTTGGAAATGAAACTAAATTTATACTTTTATCATTTTTCAAAATTGTTGCATAAGATAATGAATCATAAACCATGGTTATCATCTCAATATTTTTATGAAAACTCATTTGTTGAGAAAATAAAGTTCTTTTACCACATATGGGAAATGTGTTAAAGATAAAAATCCTTTACCATTATCTAATTAATCTTAATATAATCATTTTTATTGAAATATAAGATATATAACCAATTTCATTATCTTTTAAAAAAATACTACAATAAATACCACTGATTTAAACTGTTCATACTTAAATAATCTCTAAATCATAATATTGGTAGCATAGATTCTATAAAAATGAATAACTTATTTGAAGAAAATTTTATATATTTTCGATAATTGATATTTTTTCCAAATATATTCAATTAACCAAAAAAAGTCAACAGTTTCTAAAAATATCTATCCTATATTGATTTTTAAATTTGTTTTTAGGGACACTATGTGTATAACCTTATGAAACGCTATTGTAATTTCCAGAATATTAGAAGACATATTTTTTAAAATCAATCATATGTACTATTTCTAATGAAACACAACATTAATATAAAATTCCAAATATATCCTTAAAATTCTGAAAAACTAAAATAAAAATTTATTGAACTCGTTGCCTTTATTATTAGAATTTCAAAAATGAAAAAATATATATATAATATTCCCTACAAGGTACATTTAGTATATGAATGATATTAAAAACCCAAAAATATTTATTATATGTGGGATTTCTATTGTTCCATGTGTCGTTAGGTTTTCCATGATTCATTAATCATGAATGTATCATTCTATGATTATATCAATCATCTAGATTCTGGTGTGAAAAAATGATAACATTTCATCACTAATGAATTGGTCACATAATCAATTAATGTTTTCGTAATTGGAGAATAATTAATTCGTTGATCAATTTTATAGTTAGTTTTTTACATTACCATACTATTTTTAATGATTATTATCAATGTTATGATCTAGGAAGATATTGGTATTTACCTAAAACTATATATTTTATCAACTGAGTATTGTACTTCAAATTATCCAATGGTAGAAAATTATTTTATCTTATCTCATTTAAATAATGACTCCTTTTAAATTTGACTTCACTAGTAGTTGACTGTGATTTATATTTTCATAATTAAAGAGTCAACAGAAGTATTTTTCTCATCATAATAATTTTTTGGCAGTCTATTATTCTTATCCTGACATACATCAAACATGGATTGGTTTTTGAAAAATAACATTTCCCAATCCATATATGAATAAATGAACTATTACTCTTATAATATCATTCTTATGGTCTTCCTAGGTAAGTGTAATTCAAATTAAATTTCAAGATTTGATTACTTAAAACATCTATTAATTAATTTTCATCATACTAGTGATAAAAAACCATTATCACCATACATTGGATAAACCATCATTGATTAATAATATGTTCCCAATGTGGGCCTATTAGACCATTGAAGACACATATAAGAGGGATAGTTAATTTGATGATCAATGTTTTAAAATAAAAAATTTCATTGACCCAGGTTTTTGACTGGAACCATTGTAACCAGTTATGTCATATGAATAAAATCTTTTTAACCTATCTAAAAACACCTCATGAAATAATATAAAATAAATAATGATGGAATGTAGATTTTACAATGTTCAAACACTCTTAATAAACCAAATACTTCAATGATTGGGATTCCCAAGTCATATATTTTCAATAATAAATAAAATCACAAAATACATGTGGGATTGAAAATGTATCGTCCTAAATCATAGGAACACTATATTACATATTTTTGAGATCACTATGTTATACCTGTGATCACTATGGAATCCCACAATACACATTAATTAATTAAGCCAAAAAATTCGATTTTATATATTATATAGTTGATATGGATCCCATTTACTATATAGGGATGTGTTTTCATTCAATAAAATAATCTTCATCATTACATAAATATCTATGATAGCCTCCATGTATTAATAAAGCCACACGATACTCAATCTCCGGAATTCTCCTGATTTCTATTTTCTTATTACTTTTTCCAATGCATTTTCATTCAAATCATTCTCCTATAATCAACCCTATTTTTATTGGAATATATAATATATTGATGAATAAAACCACACCTTTAGGAACTCCTTATTTTTAATCATTGGGACCCATTACGATACAGTGGATTTGTAGTATTTTTCTTACATGGTTCAAATTTTAGTGGAAACTATGGATTTTTATATAAATTATTTTAGATCACTCTAGATCTCTTAGAATGTAATATCCCCCCTTATATTGCTTCATAACATAATTTTTCGGAGCATCTATAAAGGCTTGGCAAACTCTTCCTCACTATATGCTACATTAGTTCTTCCAATATCCTCCTACTCCTCTAACATTTTTAATATTCACTAGTATTGTTCGTTATATCGTTTGTATATATAGTTTGAAATATAATTCAAAGTTCATGTATTCGATTATAGTAGTGGCTTCTCCTTCAATAAATGTATTAATATCCTCGATTGTCACATCCTCTCATGTTTAAGTAATATTAAATTAAATTCCCCTCTCAATTTAAATTTAGATAGATGTATTATTAAGGGGACACATCATTTATCAGCAAAAAATAATCCATAATTCAGAATCATTTTTTGACTCTCATGATTTACCACATACATATTTTTTATTTGAATACATATTTCAAAAAGTCTCAAATTAATTCATATAATTAGATAATTTCTTTAGGACCACCTTCATTTTATAAATTCAACTGAAAATATATACATTAAATCTATAATTTTGATTTATATAAAAATATTACAATATAAAACATAAATTTATGGGACCTAGATCTATTTTGAGACTCTCTGAGACATCCATGAAATGTTTAAATAATCCAAACATAGACCTATACATTATAAGGAATATATTCCACATCTTTAATCTTAACATATAAGAGTAAAGATATATATTAGATTATAAGAATATTTATTAAATTTAACATCTATATAATTGAAATGATTACATAATCCCTATTATTTAAAAAAATTTAAATTTAGTTTCGTTATCCATGAGTACATACATTTGAACTTCTAATTATATCATAGTCCAGGGAAAAATATGTTCGTTTCACCACTATCTCAGGCTTGGATCATAGATTCTATAAGATTCATGATGTTCCGAAATTGAATGAAAATCTATTGAATCAACAGATAAAACTGATGTAATAATATTAAAATTTTGAAAAAAATGTTATTTTTTCATTATACAGAGAAATATAATTTCACTTAAGACTATTATCCAAAATATCACCTTTTATCATAATTTTAAAAACACATTTAATGCATTGTAATATATATTTAAATAAATATAAGTAAATTTATTTTGATATTAATTTTTCTCATTCTTTGTAAAAAAATTTAAAAAATTACTATTCCCTATCCAATAATTTTCTCATGCAACTTCTACGTATATATTGATTTCTATGTTCATTTTCATCCATGTAGATGGATATAATTATATTGGAAATAACATTATTCTATAGATATAAATACACATATAGAAATATCAATTACCATATTTAATATACCGAAACCATTATTTTATATTAATTCATTTATGTGGTAGATAATTCTATTTGGGGAATTTGATTTCATGCACATGGTGTTCCATATAGGTGAATTCGCTTTTTCCAATTATCATCTCCTCTTTAATAGAATCCATTCAAAATCAAATTTTTTATGCATTGATAATATATATTTCATGTAGATGAATTCTCCTTTAGGTAAGAATAAAATGATATTGAACATTAAAAAAAATATATCCATCAGATGAATTTTATGGTTCATCAATTAATCCATGTTATACATCATGCATTCTAAATACTATTTAATCACCTTAAAATCGTCTTGGAAAAACTAAAATTATTTTTTGACTAATTAAAACAATTATTAGCTTCATCATGAAAAGTTCTAATGTGATGAAATATATAAAATACTTTAATTAGATAATTTTAGTGAACTCCTCTCAATGTCATGTTTTGCATTGATATATAATCATCCATGAGATGTGGAGGATTGAAACATAAATTTATATTCAATAATATCTATTTATGGAGTATCTATGATCATCTACATATCCAATAAACATATGACCTGCATCAAGAATTATAATATCTAAATTACAAAATTTATAGTACATGTTGCGTATAAATATTATCTCAAAACACAAAATCATTGAAAATACAAATGAAAATAACAATTTTTCCAATATTTATTACATTTATTTTACATGATTACCAAAACAACAGTTGACTAAGATGAAAACCACCACCTAGAGGCTATCTGGAAATTTTTTCATAGATATTGGTTATATTAACATGTAATTACCCATCAATATATATAGGATATTAATATCTATTTATAGTACTCTTATCTCATTAACATTAACTTAATACATTCATATTATTTTTGAAATAATACTTTTTAAAAAAATATTACAACACAACACCTTTTGTTACATCAATCATCCTCAATATGTTTTTCATAATTCTTTAGAAAATTTAATTAGTCGATGTAAATAATATACATAAAATAAATAATAAATGAAATAGGTGGATATATTATTGAGATAATTAATATGGTTGGAATGTAATAATAATTTATTATGTCCTCATAAATTATATTATTAATTGATAATGAATCCATTATAAAATAAACTCATTTCAATTTAACAAATTAATTTTACCTCTTTTGATCTTTTATATTCATATATAATTATATATAAACATAATATATGGGTGGAACCAAATATTTAATTTAAATTTTATTATCAAAAAACAAAGTCTTACTCTAATTTTTTCCCCAACATAGAAAATGTGATAGGATAATATGAACCATAATGTTATCCATTCCAAAACATGACTATGTAAAATACTAGACAATTAACTATTTACTCTATGATCAATTATATTTTCATGAATTTAATAGAACATAAAAATTATTAATCATCAATAGTTTTCTATATTCTAAATTTCTCAAAATGGCTCAAAGTGGGGGATAGTAACACAACATTCTTTTATTCATGCATAATGGAGAAGAAGAGGCTAGTTAAACTAGATATTCAACAAAATGATGGATCGTTCACAGAGGATAGGGTTATGGTGGGAGGCATGGCCAAATCATACTTCTCTAAGGTTATCACTGGCCCTAACGCTCTACTTCCCAATGGGTACCCCTCAGAGATTACGGGGAGATTTTATTTGTTTCCCTGCCTTTACAATGATGAAGGTAATGATCTCCGGGGGTCTGAGCTAGATGAGAATGAGATTCAGGATGCTATGTTTCAACTAAACCTTGATAGTGCGTCAGGTCCTGAAGACTTCCGAAGTGAATTTTATAGGTCTTCAAGGGACGTAGTGAAGGAAGATTTGATTTCTAACATCCAAGACTTCTTCTGGGGCGGGATCTTATCATGTGTTTCACATGCCACTACCTTAGTTCTTCTCCCAAAAATCAAGATCCCTACTTCTATTCTTCATTTCTGTCCGATGTGTATGTACAATTTACCGTATAAATTTTTTGTGTGCTTCATTAATTCTAGGCTGGCTACTCATCTCCCACGGTGGGTCCCATTGGAACAAAATGAATTTGTTAACGGTTGGTCTATTCATGAGGCAATTACATTGGCCCAGGAAATGTTAAGGGACATTGATGTTAAAACCCACGGTTCTAATGTGGCTATCAAGCTAGATATGAACAAGCCTTTTGATAGGGTTGAATGGAACTTCATCAACTGTGTTCTTGAAGTTATACGTCTAAACTCTCGAAAGGTCAATATTATTTTCAGATGATTCAGTTCTACATGGATCTCAGTGACTTTCGTGGGAAAATACTACAGCTTATTTAAATCAACTCGCAGCCTTGGGAAAGAGGACCTTATTTATCTGAGCCTATTTATTCTTTTCCAGGAGGTTTTGAGTCACCTCATTGAGAAGAGCTTGAACAATAGTGATATCCTGCCTTTTAAAAGGAGGAGGAAATCTCTAAGTGTGCCTCACCTCATGTTCACAGATGATACCATCTTATTCTTAAATGCATATAGTCATTACTTACATGGCCTGAATGAAGAGTTGGAGGAGTACGGTCACTTGAGAATATAGATTATTAACTACAACAAGAGCAGCTTCTCTCTATCTAGCAGGTGCAGTTACCTATGAGTATCGGCTGTGATCACTATTTTGGGTATTCAGATTGGGTCCTTTCCTACGGAATACTTGGGTGCACCCATCTCGTTTGGAAGGCTATATATCAGGGAATTCAACTCCCTTCTCAGTAAGATTAAGGACAGGGTGCTGAACTGGAAGAATAAATATCTGTCTTTTGGTGGCCAGATTGTACTGGACATTAGTTTCCTTCTAGGTACTCTAGTGCACACCCTCTTGTGACTTAGTGTCCCTAAAACCATCATTAAAAACATCGACCAGATCCTTGGGCGATTCATTTGGGTCCCGCGTTCTGAGGTAAAAACATTGGGTCTCTTAGAACATGATGGCGCAACTGGTTAGTGAAGGAGGTGTGAGTGTTTTTAACCTTGAAGATACCGTTTCTTGTATGCTTTCTCGCCTCACGTGAAATTGTTTGGAATGCCATACCATTTGGGGGATTTCTATGCACAACTATATATGCCACTATAATTCAGCGATGATATTTACCTGTCCTTTATGGTCGATCGTTGGTCCCCTAGTCACCCTCTTCCGCCTGCACTCCTGCTAGATTTTTTGGGTTGGAGGGTTCTTCTTCTAGCATCTAAATTGGGGTGGTGAAGTTCTTGGTTTTCCTGGATGACCATCAACCTGCATCACCTTCATGGAAGCATGTTGTTTTACTCCCTTCATCAATGTAGTTCTGAACAATGATCATATAGAACACTTCAACATCATTGAGATGAACACGAACCCTGATAAATTGGGTTTTAAACCTTCTCTATCAGGATTATTCTCCTTTAAATAATTTATATGCATCAATAACATGCATCTCCATACTGATATTTTGGATGAAGCACTTTGTTTTAAGAGTATTCCGACCAAATTACATTTTCTTACCTGGTGGATCAGGAAACGGGTTGTTTCAATGGAGGAAAATATCAAACGTTACGGCATAAAACTAGCTTTCAGATGTGTGTGTCGTACGGTCCATAGCGAGGAAACCGGGGTCAGTTTTTCTTTGAAAGTGAATTGGCGCATGAGGTGTGAAAATTATTCGGGGAATTCATTGTTGTGTCTATTCCTTTATTGGCGAGCCACTCCTTCATGGACAGGTGGTACCATGGCTCGGGAGAAAGTGGTCCGGAAAAAGTTGCCCACACTGTGATTTTTCATGCTTCTTACTAGTGCATCTGGAAGGTGAGGAACAATGTTTTTTTACAATGGAGGATCCACGTCAATTCTTGCAATTATTGATGGCACAAAAAATCTTCTTATCAACATTACTCGGATTATGAACAAATAGGAGGAAGCTCCTTCACTTGTCCGACTTCAAGATGGTCCCATAGATTATCTTCAGCCCAACAGCAATGTTATTGTTAATTGGGTCGGATGGTTCCATCCTTCGAAGGGGTTTAAACTCAATATTGACAGCTCATGTGCACTGGGATCCATGTGTGGGAGAGGAGTGGTGCGGGATGCAAATGAGTCTATCTACTTGGATTTTTCTATTAGACTCGGTCAGGGGACCTGTCTCCAAGCAGAGGCCATTGGGATTCTCATTGGAATCACTTTATGCAACAAGAGGAATTTGGACATATTTGAAGTTGAAACGAATTCTTTGTTAGTGAAAAACTCCCTGCATGACTCTTGGCTCCAACGGTGCCAAGTGCTGAACCCTATACTATTGTTTTTATTTGAATAAATATCTACATGATGATGATGATATATATATTGGGCACCATCATGGATTTTGAGAGCTTCCCCACATGGAAATAATTATATTCATTATTACCTTCAATTCCAATCATTAATTTATTGTGAAACTGACATAAAAATAAATTTTGATTCCCCAATGGATCCTTATCCAAAAAAATATAATGAGATACAGTGAAAACTAAGAACCACCTTTTAAAAATTTCTAATAATTATAGAATCATAAAAATTTCTACCTTCTTCTTTTTCATAATATTCTATTTTTTCTCAGTAGAATAATATTTTCATTTTCTATATTTTTCTTAGTTTTAGTAGTCTTATCATGATTATAGTGTCAAATATATTTTATCTTTTCACTTTGATCTAACACCATTTAATATTTCCATTTAACATGAAATATGTTCGAGAACTCTTTATTCACATAATTATCATTATTATTAAATATTATTCATTATTTATATGTAAAACATTTTTTGAAAAATAAGAATACAGTACCTTCCCATTATTTCTCATTTTCAATTAATAAATTAGTTCATCTAAAGGAATCTTGTACAATATACATGCACAATACAATCCAAATATTCTTATATTTTTTATTTCATTTATTTTTGAATAAATCAAATATTTTGCACTGAGTACTAAAAACCATACCAATTTAGTTATCTCATACATGGATTGATTCAGTTTAATTATTGGAAACATAAAATGTATTATTTATATTCATTAACATATTAAAATTGTATATTATGTATAAATAATATTTATACTGCATTACTATATTTACTATTTGTTAAATATTCATTCCTTATATTTTTTTCACTTCATTCGAGTTTCTTTTTTTAAAAAATATTTATAGATTTATCTCACAAAAAATATTCGTCCAGATGTCCAAGTTAATATTATGTGTTGGAAAATTCATTTAATTACTAGTGGGTGATGTATGGTAGTGTTTTATATATATTCATCAAACAATCTACCAATTATCTTAAAGATGTTTTAAATTATTCTCATATACTCAAATTTATTCTTTATTGAGAGATTTCTTCAATATCATGACACCTTATATACTCTAGTGGATTTCATAATCATTGTTTCTTTTTCCTCAATATTTTAGTGAATCAATGATTTCAACATGAAGATATTGTATTCATGTACTTAATATACATGTTCTGAAACATTTATTAGTACTAATATTTTTAATATAATCTATTTATTTTAACATTATGTGCATTCTGTACAACATGAATTATATTGTGTTTTTTGTCTTTAACCTCTTAATTATTTGATAATTTTGGGGACAAAATATTCTTGTACATGATAAACATAAACCTAAACCTTATAGATAGGGTCCTAGTAATTTTACTATTCAACATTTTAATAAAATATAAATCGAAATAATTATATTTTGTAGAAACATCTCTAGTAAACAAAACAATTTCAGGGTTTTAGGGAAACATATTGTAGGGGAATGATTTTTTTTGCTTCTATGGTGAATATCAATATCCTTTTAACAACAATATTAATTATTTTTTTCATAAAATCAATCTCAAACACATTGCTTTAATCATTCATACTCTCAATAGTTCAATATGGAATGTATTTTTTTTCATATGAATTATGCAGTTCAATTTTTATCTTAATACACATTGATTTGAGAGTGATCATTTTTTATTCACCTAAACGCATCCTATCTTTTAAATCACTCCTTAACATTAAAATGTGATTTTTTTGAATTTTCATTATCAACACTAAATATTATAAAACCCGGTAACCATTTTGGATTTGTATTATATGAAGTCATATTTGATATCCATGGTGATTTAATGATTTTTATCCAATGCATGGAACCCATAATCAATTACATTCTATTATAATACTTTCAATAAATAACTACTCTAATGGTCATCCATTAGTAAACCACTTTTATTGAAATGTTTTTATTATTCACAATTAGCTATTAGAAGATATGTAATAATTCCATATGAAAGTTTTTTCATGGATAATGGTTCTTCCATCACATATTACTGATTATTATGAAATGACTATTCATGAAAAAATACATTAATAAATGAATAAAATATAATTATTAACATATTCATGTACATTATGAGCTGTCCAAGAAATTATATATATAAATATTTTATCATTTTAGAAGAATGTTCATTAAATATCATAAAAATATATAAGAAAATAATGGTTTATTTTATTTATATGCCAGATACATAATCACCCTCTTTCACAAATGATCTCAAATATCTCCCATAATTTTCCTATCATGTTGTATACATTATAGACATGACCTACGTGAAACCATTAATCGTAACTCAGGGAAGGCAAGAAAATGAAATGTTGAGTTCAAATTCTCAGTTATGGAAAGTAATGGTTAAAGAATCAATGATAAAAGATAATAGAAATATAAAAAATGTATGATTATAACACTATAAATTATACATGTCATGCCTAACATGTTAGTGCTATTTAATTATGAATTATAACATATAGCTTCATCATAACAGAACATAAAAGTCATAGTAGTTCATAATCATCATTAATCAAACATATTCAACGAGAAATTATAATAATAATAATATTTAAGGTTTTGTTATTCACATTGGTATAATAAATTCATTTGATTAATTATGTCCTCAATTCCATAACTATCATAGTGGACTATATTAACTACCCACTTCATCAATTAATTAGTCAAGGTTAACTCCAAAGAGTATAATAGTATATATATTCCTTTACATACCAACTCACCATTCTATTCCATATTATATCTTTTGATATCAATCATTACACAATCAATTAGCCTGAAATATTATTTGTGATGTGACCGTCACAAAATGAAAACCATTAATAAGTTCTCCAGGATATCGTATCAATATGAATTATTTTTATCATATCATGGCATGTGAAATTATATAGGCTTTATAAACATTTCACCATAACATAGAAATAAACCCTATAATGAATTGAAGAGGATTTTATATTAATAATATCTGCCCAAATATTTATAATAATTTATAAATAACATTGGCATTGATTAAAAATACCATTATAAATAATTATTGGAATGGATTAAATTTTTTGAAAATATTCTTTACATTTGTTTATTAAGAATAATAATTTTTTAGAATATTGAGACTATTTTTAACATAAATTAAATGTGTAGATGATTTGGGTACTCCTCAATGGAATTAATCTTCTTGATTGTGTGAAATTCTATCCCTTCAATAAATGATTACACAATAATTCCACCAACACTTTTTGTAAAATGTTATAACTAAAATTATCAAAAATTATTCAAAAAATTTTCTTTTTTAATCATTTAATGAAATGTAAAATATAGAGGAAAATTATTTTCAATAATAGTTTCATTGTAGTAAATAATATTCATGAAAACATTTAAATAACATGGACATGTGATAGAATTTTTTTGACCATAGAGGAATTAAGGTCAGGAATTATTAAAATAATGTAATATATATATATACATATTGATCTAAAAAAGAGATGAAAATTGTAATAATTAATAACAACTCTATGAATAAATAGTGGATAAATTAATGGATTCTATATAACTAATTATTATAATACAATATATCTCAATTTAATATAAAAAAAACAAATTCGAGAAGAAATGAAATTGTGTCATAAGCATTACCTCTAGTATTATATATCTTCATACAAGATAAATTCTATAGTTTAATCAATAAATATTTATTATATATATTATAGAATTATATTCTCTTATAATAAAAAAAATTCAATCTATTATAATTTTAATTTTTTTAATTTAAAAAATCATTATTAAAATGTATATTCTGTTGACCACTGATGTATTTTTAATTCATTTTGTGGTTTGATGGTTATATTAATTAAACATTTTTCCTAATTTTACAATATAGGAAATATTTATCATGTTAAGAGTATATTAATTATAAATTATATAAACATTTATAGAAATTTATATTATGTGGTGATGAAAAATAAATTTCAACATGTCATGGTTATTATAGTTTGTAAATAAGAATTAGGGATGTTTCCACCATCAAATCGATAGAAATAAATTATTTTAAATAAAAATTCTAATATTGTAAATATTTATTAAATATTAAATATAATAAAATTTTATTGAATATATCATTTTTATCATCCATTTTAGAAGGAAATAAAAAATGAATCATATTACTTTGTGGATATGGTATTCCATATAAACGCATGAGCAACAAAATAATTTTTCAATATATATAAGTGAGATAAAAAATTGACATAAAATTAACATAAAAATACTATAAAGGGTAATGATACTAGTTCTTTAATGTTATTATTTTTATAGAACTTTTTATGGATTTTTAAGAAGAATGAACCGTGAATGATTTCGATAAGAACATATATCGCTTCTTCGGGTATCCTCATTTTTGAAGCATCATAACGTCACATGGATTAATATTTTCATAAGAACAACACCACAAGGTTGGGTATAGTAATTTTAGTAGATTATTCATGAAGGTCAAAGTTAATATAAATGGTTCTTATTGTTTGAATAAGAGTGGATATGGAATTCCTTTTACAAGTTATGGGAGTTTCGCTCTGGTAAATACATTACAAATAAAACACATTGATGTCAAATTCATGCCAATATGGAACAAAATAAGACATATTAATAATATAAGATATATATGGGTACAATTACACTTATCCAATATTATTTAGAAAAGTATTTTTAATTATTTTGACACTTATCTGTTTAGTATAACATTTCATTAACCCTTCTATCCTGTATGATATTAATGTTTTTTTTCTATTTCATGATTAATTATGATAAATAATGTAATTTAACTGATAAAAAAATTAGACAAGAATATTTTAAATAATGATCAATTTTATGTTATTCAATTTCAAAAAGAGGATGAAATTAATTTTAAAATAGTCTACAAACATAAATGAAAATAACTTTTATAATGGAAAATTTTGAATTATAAAACACAATTTATTATTATTCCATTCCATGTAAAAACAAATAAATTTATAATTACATATTATATTTGATATATAATTTACACTGATAATTGAAATAATAAATTTAAACATAATTACTCATTTTAATTTGAATAGAAAATTAAATGCATGAAAATATTTTTTCCATAAAGTATTACTTTTTTATTTCTAAATGATATTCATTCAATTTATAGCCAATTGGTGACTAATAAATCCAGTTCCCACCTATCTAAAAAATGAATATAAAAAATTTATATTTACCAAATTATTCCATTAAATCCAATGGTTATATGAAAAAAAATCCATATTCAATAATAATATATCAATACTATAACGTGGAACATTTAAAAATAGTGTTTTGTATAAATAATGCAATCAAATAAATTAAAGATATTTAAAGAGAAATATCATATAAATTATCTCGGTGAAAAATTATTCCCCCTTATCATAAATTCACCATTGAAACCCCAAAAATTAGATAAAAACAATTGGAAATATTACTACCTCATAACATCCTTCTGTCCTCATATACCTTCTCCGAAGATATGGTTTTACTAGAAACATTGACATTGGATTGGTATTGTTCCATAAAATATCTTATCATCAATCCAGAATGTCCACTATATATTCATAATTGTAGATATAATTATACAATAGTATTACCTATCAGCAATATACATTTCAATTGTGAGGTATTGAATTATTTATGTGAGATATATGGAAAATATTAAGAACATGATAGAGATTAGGTCAAATCCCCAATTGATAATAAATGATCCATATATATATAACATTTCTTTTGACTAATATAACTTAAAACCACATTCACGTCATTCAAAATATCATAATGATCATCCACTGAGATATTTTTAGGAATTACCTATCATGAAAATTCAAAATATATATTTCTAATGAAAACCACCACTCTTTCTCATTGAATCTGTGGAACACTAATGTGACTATGAATATATCTTACAGTCTAGCCAATTTCATTTGATATCATAGGTCCAAATATATTTCATTCTCAAACATCATCCCAATATTTTGAATTCTGAACATTTTATCATAGAGGACTTCATAAGGTTCCCTGTGAATTCTTTAGTGAAATAAATTATTGTAATAAAACTATTCCAATGAAGGTTTTGATGACATATATCATTCAAACACTTAAGAAATTCTCCCAAGAAAATATAGGGATTGAAATTTTATCTTTGAAAGACCGTATTTTCGATGATGATATACAGTTCAACAATTCAACTGTATACTAAATGATTATGGAAGACTTCTCTAGATCATCATAGTAATCCATTGTTCTTAATGTTATACAATAGAATATGATACTCTAGGAAAACATACCAATTAATTACTGTATATCCTATAGAGATAATGAAGATATAAAACATCCCTAACTTTATGAAATGTTCTTGAATTGTAAGGTGATCAAATGAAACTGAAATAACATTATTTGGTTTTGATATTTGGGAGATTCTAATAATGAAATCCATGATGAACGATGAGATTCATCAAAAACCACATTCATGAAAAATAATAAAAAACAAACTCATTACCCAAAACATACCATTCTACCATATTCATGTATTAACAAAATAAAATTCCTCACATTCTATAGTAGTCCTTTATCTTCCATTGACACCTATATAATCATAACATTGATGGATGGTTGAATAATCCTCTAATAAAGATATGATCTTTCTCCCTTATACATGATTTTAAGGAATGTCTTATAAAATTAGAAAATTAGTTGACATCATTTAATAATAATCATGGATTAACTACAACAGTCTTTTTAATTGAGATCAATTTCTAGAATGTTCACCTTTCAATAGTGCTAATTTATCTATAAGTCATAATCTTAATTCAACTCCAACTAACTCCATAATATCATATTCAATATTTTCTATATTAATATATACCTCAATAATTTATTATATATATATATATCACAAAATTATCTATTATAGTATTTATATTATAATTTTAATAAATATTCACAATTGTAAATTACAAATTATGATTTGGGAATTTTTTTCTCATGAATATTCAATAGGTGAGAGTTGTAAAATCTCACAATATTCTTCTATATGATGATATGCCACAATCCTTGTTTGTTGCATCACCACAGGCCAAAACCCATTCTCCACTACAATGTAGTTTTACTACATGTGCACTTATCAAATTACTTTTCATCTTTATAAAATAAATTTGACACTCATATATACAAATGAACATGGATCCCTTCAATTTAAAATGGTAATAGTTTTAGATATCCCTAAAAATTATCTCATAATGCATCAATATTATCTAAAAAATAAAATTAATCTATGGATATTGTTCACCATTGATATAAATTTAAATGTATCGATGAAATACATATTTGAAGGATATTATGATTTATCATAACGTTAGATTATATGAACCACGAACGAAACATTGGCTAAACAAAATTAACAATTTCTAAAGTGAAAATAAAACTTTTCCTTCCTCAAAATCATTAACACAATCTTAAAATTATCTCAATTATATTCTTTTATCATGGAAAATATTTGACCCTCAGTAATGATTAATACAATAAAAATGTAAGTAATATCTATGTACTCATTCCATTAAATCAATGATGATAACATAGGATTTATTAAAATCAAATGAAATCACAATAAATTCTTAATGACTATTCCCCATATGGAAGGATTATATTATTATATCCATTATATTATACCTTAAATATTTATTTTCATATTTAAGGGAAATATTGGAAGATAATTGATCTATATGGAGTTGAAAAATCTTGTTAGTGATATGGGGTATATGATATTTTATCATCATAATTATCTTGATGTGTTCTTATAACACAATATGATTTTAAACTATTAACACCATATTTTATAACTTATAAGACACACAATACTGAGCTTCGAATAAAATATAACATGTCGATAATTTATTATGAAAATATTTTTCATAAAAAATTAAATCTTTTCAATAGATTCTGTTTCATAAAACAACGAGTTTTTCATATGTTATATGTAACATTGCGTTTATCTTCCATTATATGAAAACCTGAGTATAGCTTGCATCATAGTTAACAACTTCTTTAAATTAAACATAAAATACAATTATAAATTTATTATATACTAATATAATTACCAAATATTCTTTGGATTATGTAGGTGTGAATAGAATTAAATAAATTATAAAAATTAGTGTAATCTACTAATTATGAATAAAATAATAATCATTTAGATGGAAAATAAATTATAATAGAAAATCATTATTCATCTTTAAAGACTGTTTAGTCAGGATTTTGGAAAATAATATAAAATAAATTAATATAATTTAAATGATTTCTTTCAGAAATTGAATATGTTTTTTAAAATTATCATTTCAACAATAGAATATGGTGAATTGTTTTGGATTTTTTTTGAAATGTTTCATTTTAATATTAATAATGACAATTAATAATTTTTAATTGAAAAGTACCTTATCATTTAAATAATTGTCATTATATATTATATATTAAATTTGTTTTAACAAAAAATTATTTAATATTTTTACTAATTAATTATACTTACCATAATAGAATAATTTTTTATTGAATTTTTATAAAAAACAATGTAATCCTTTTAACATTATCTCTTTATAAACCTTATTTCACATCCTGTATGTGGAATAAATATTAAAATAAAATTTCCCACTAATTATAATCGAATTATGAAAAATTTTATTTATGTTTTGAATAAGAATAGTTTATACTAAATATTATGTTAAACATAATGGTTTACCAAAAATAATAGTTAAACATAAATAATTAATTAAAACAACTAAGGTGAAAAAATTCGTTGGACTAAAATAAGAAAATAAGGATTAAAATGACCGAAATACTTGTAAAAATTTTATTTTCTTGAAATATTTTCATATTATACTTATGACATTCTAATATATTTCCATTTGGATTCATTTGGAATGTGAATTAGTTTAATATTTTGGATTCTTTTGAAAAATTTCCATGTAATTTCAAAGAGGGTTACCTTTGAACAAATATAAAAGGGCAGTCCATATGCTCATTCATTAACAAATTCAAATTACATTAGGTCAACTAAACTATGAAACATTAATACTCCAAAATACTTAGGGACATTATTGAGCTTCTGGTCCTCCCAAAAGACCATACATAAGGTCATTATAAGGAGACCCAAATGAGGTTTTATATAGAGAAAGAAATTATCAAAAGAAATCTCTTTAATTTTATGTCTTGTTATACCATCTTAAATTATTTTATAAAAAATTCAATATAATAACACTTTTATCTACCATATATATATAAATTTTTTTGATGGAATAAAAATTTTCAAAATCCATTTTCATCAAATGGATAATGAAACCATCATTTACATGTATGATGGACTACCCCCCTCATGATCTAATGTAATTCTATTATCTATTTCCACCACCCATTGTTGGGTATGATGATGAATATAAATTATATATATATAAGTGATATTTATAAAATTATTATACTTATTTAGTCATTATATCATATATAATTTCTTAATTTAAATTTCATAAGAAATACAATAACGTTACTCATGTGTATGGTGGGCTATCACCTCATGATGTGATGTGATTCATCTTTGAAAACTACATTATATTGACGTTGAAAAGGCTAAAGTTAATTAAAAAATGTGATATAAGTCATATAAATATTAAAGACATTAAATATTAAATATTATAAATGTACAATGTATGTATAATATTATTTCATACATTTTCACTCAATGAAATTTGATAACTATAATGACCCGGCCTTAAAACCTTACATAATTTTGAATTAAATGAATAATTAACATTAAGTATCTTTTCAGGTATGGAGTTTTAGAGAATTAGGACAAACCTATTACATCTCAAAAAATTACAAAGTATACACTTCAACACAGTTTCCATTTTTTTACAAAACATGAACTCTTAAAAAAAGAGTCATGTCTAGTTCCATGTTTAATACAACATTACTTTTCCTATATCCCATCCTTGACACAATTCCACATTATGTCCTATAACAAAAATTTCAAGAACTTGGGATGTGCATAAAAAGCACAGAAAGGGACACACAAAGAAGGAAAACAGTTAGTTTTTCAAAAAAAAGGTAAACCATGAATACTTTATCAAAGGAAATACATTTAACCTTAATGAAGTAGTAAATACTCTTCAATGAATAAAATAACATTACTTACAGTTATGTAACAAAAAGATTAAAATAAAACCCATATAAAGAACACATAACATATAAAGGTATCTTGGGACATTAACATAATTAAATGGAATATCCATACTATTGACTTCCAAACATATCACTAGATGGAATAGCCATATGACCGACTTCCATACCCAATGCATTGGAGGTTATAATGCATCCACCCGTCTGAGTATTCACGACACCACCCATCATATGGTTTATCACGTAACCACCCCTCAAATTTCCGAGTACCATTATAACATATAAAATAATTCAAATATAAACATTTCACTAATAACATTATATTATCAATCACAAGAGGAAATATTAAGATATTGATATAATCAATCTATTTTCATATACCATTTAAAAGAGATTTTTTTCAAAGTGTCCCATACCACATTGAAGCTATTAAATGAATTATCATTTAAAAACATTAATTTCCATATAAAGAAATCCTAAAACCCATTTTGAAAACATGGACATTAAGGATAATTATTTTGAATAATAAGTCATTAAAACATTTAAAATTATATTTTAGTTAAAGAGTATTTCTATCAAAATGAGAAACACTTGAATACAAATAATTGAGGTATAAAATTTAATCAGGACATTATAATATCATGAGAATAAAGGGATTCATGATATAATATGTCAAAGTACATTATATACACCATATAAGAGTGAATTGGGGCATAACAACAATGATGTCTCAATGGAAATGTAAATAGAGATGAAATCCCTTATAAAGATGGTATCCTTAAATTGAGGATAAATAAATCGAATAATTATGTGGAACAAAAAATAAATACACCCAATATAAGTGAATATTAAATTTAAAACAATCAGAGTTCATTCACACATATTCATAGGATGACATATTCAAGAAATACAAGTTAAACTCAAAGAATTGGAATTGTTTTAAGAAGTTCCCTTGTAAAAATCAGACAGTCTAACGATGTAACATTAAAATTCAAAAAATTAGTTGATGAGATGAAAAGTGTATCTAATAACTTGGAAAAAACTTTTATGTAAATAAGGATATAAAATAACATATCCCAACATAATAAAATTTAAATTAAAAGACATAACAAAAATAATTCTTAAAAAAATGAGGGTGAAAGGTTCCCTTACCGATTTGGTACCTTACCAAAAATACGCCACATGAAAGAAGGATCATAAAATGAATTTGTAAATACTCATAAATGAAATTATATTACACAAATATTACAATAATTGGCATTACATACACCGCACAAAAGTAAATAGGGGCCAATATAGCATGAATCTCATGGGGATAAAAAGTGAGATGAAAACACCTTACCACATTGTAATCAATCAAGTCATATGACCCAAAGTTAATAACCACCAAATGAATCACAAAATACCATGAATATAATGAGAATCAAGATAATATATATCAAAAGTCAGTACACAATATATCACATGCAATAAATATGTGGAAAACAATGGAAATCTCACAGAATTAAAAGTGAGATAAGAAAATCCCTTACCTCGTTGTCCGACTTGACCCGTTTGTTCTTTAATCTCCTGAATAATAAACTAATGTTAATTTATACTTTCTTAAAAACCTTTTTTAAAGATTATTATTACATTTATATTACTTATTAACATGTTATAAACATTATGTAATCATTTAAGTTAATAATGGTCATTTTGTCGATATTTGATACTTGAGAAAAAAATGAACACCTTATAATTACAAGTTGTTCATGTGGTAAGATATTAATTATCTTCAGAATGATATTAATGATTTATATATCATATATATCATGTATATACATTTATTTATAATAGTACATAACATTTAGAGGTAAGAAATTAAATGCACCATTTATGGAGATAGTAAGCCGTATGTATGCACGAACGCTACTTCCATTTCTATCTCTTATTTTAATGGAATTAAAAACATAATGATACATAGATATATTATAATTACAATATAATATCATATACAATATTATTAACTCCATCCTTTATATGTCCCACATAAGGCATTTAACGATTCATATCACTTTGAGGGGGCGGTAGTCTCCACTTTCTCTAATGAGATTATCGCGTTTACCCATAATGGAAACCATAAAATCACGATATAAATGGAAATTAGAGAAGCATAGAAAAAAACATAAACATAATATATATCATATATAAATATTGTTCCATTATAATGGATACCATGAGAGGCAGTAGGAGATAATCGAACAATCATTGTTTCCTGAGGTGTTACTTTTCCATCAACAGAAACATTATGTTTTCATCCATTAGATGGAGGTGTGTGTAAGTGTAGTTTGAGTACATATCATAAAAATATCCTAGTATATTTAGAATACTGGATTTATTTCAAAATAATCGAATAAAAAGAGTTTATGGGTGTGGAGAAGTAAAATAAAATAAAACAATTTAAGAGAAACGATTACCTTTAATTTGGTTAACTCCCTTTGGTATGAAACAATGGACTTCTTGAAGTTCCTTCTACCTAAGGTAAGGATTCTAAGAGGAGTATAAGGATGTGGGGAGTTTAATTGGGAATATTTTGGATGATCATAAAGGCTTGACAGATGTAATTAATTTGTCAGAAGTGGTCTCCTTTTATAAGCTGGAGGAGGGGATCTTTAGGAAAGTGTGAAAAAATTATTTTATTATATAATGATATTCATTTACTAATGGACCCAAAATCTTTATAGTAGAAGATAAGATGAATCATGGTCGAAATAAAATCATCCAATTATAATTTTATAGGTTTTAGATGTTAATTTAATTTTTATAATCTTATTTATTAAAATGATTTAATAATGATGTAAATACTACATCATTATTGTGTCATAAATACATTAATTTATTTGATGTCTAAAAATTATAAAAAAAATACCATGATGTAAGAAATCTTTTTATATTTCCAATTAATTTTTATAGTCGAAATGATAATTTATATAACCCCTTATAAAAATTAAATTACTAAAAGATATTTTCTTTTATCATTTTTTCCTTTACTTTAAGTTAATTAATATAGATTGTCATTATCACTCCCGAGTGGCTCAATGGGGTCCCAAAATCGACCCAAAGATGCCCAGGGTCGTTAATGACTCAACCATTATGGTTTGGACAAGTGTTAAGTTAGTTTTGAATTATTATAATACTCTTTTTACCTTAAACTACTCTATTTTTCTTTAACCGCGGTAAATAAAAGTCCAAAGTTACTATTCACCAAAAATTATTTTTATATTATTGTACTGCATTTTACCTCTGGTTAACAACCATGTATGTCAGATTTTCAAAATTCTATTCACCGAAGTGGTAAAATTTTATTTAAATGAAAAATTCGGTTTTTTTAACTACTACTAAGTGGTTTCACTATTCATCAAAAATTGGAGTTTTTCAGAAAAATACAAAAATTCAGCCTAAGATATATTTGATATTCTGAATTAAAAAATGATTTCCATTTTACTAAATTCTAAACATAAAATTGGAAATAATTAATTTTAAAATTAATTCCCATTATCAAAACAAATAGCTTGTTTTTAAGAAACAATAATTATCCAATGATTGATACTTGTTTATCTCAAATTTCAAAGTTAAATTAATTCCAATGAACAACATTGGATTAAATTGTAAAAATATATTCTAATTACACTTTAAAAAAAATTATAAAGTTAATCTAACCATATAAATAAATTTTCTTAAAATGGACTTTTGAATTAAAATACAAAATTTTTCACTATTCCTTAAAAAATGAACATTATCAGAAAAATACCAAAAAATTACAAAATGTAAATTTTGATGTCCCCATTCTAAAGAAGGATTTTATTTGGTCAATTATAATATATTAAAGTGACAGAAACTATATTTAAATATGGTTCTCTATTAAAATTAGATTCATTCACATTTAAGCCTCTAACTTTTATTGGATAAATATATATACATTTAATAATTTTTTATAATCATATTTTAGTTATTTTTGTTCATTCCCTCCAATAAAATGATGAGCAGTTAACTACCATTTAAAATAATAATATTATCTTATTAGTGTGCAACGTAAGATTTCAAAGAGACCCGTTGTTGCGTATAGGGTACGCTATCGAACATAGAAACCCATTTAAAGTAAAATTAATATTTAATTACAAAATATTAAAAAATATGAAAATGTCATATTCTTCATTTATCCAGGATGTTACATCCTTCCCCCCTTTTGGGAATTACATCCTTGTAATTTTAAAACTGGGCTCGAGAACATCATTGAAAGCCCAAAATCAAAAATAGAGTCAATAAATCTATCACTTTGAAATAATAGAAGATAAGTACAAAGGTTACCCGAGACAAAAAATACTTTGATTCCATGAAAACATGGATATGGGGGAGATAAAAACCATCATGTTCTGATGGATAGTGATATAAAACCCTTTTAAGAGAAAACTAACCCCTAAAAAATCACAAACTTGTAATGGGTTAAACAATCTTTGATTGCCCAGTTGGAAAAATTAACAGAAAATGTTTTTCTTTTAAGTTATTTTTAATTGAGAAATTCATTTATATACTTAACTAAAAACATCAGCAAATATACTTACTTGTCATGTAGACATTCACCTTTTACTAGATTTCTAACGCAAACTCATATTTTCTCCAAACAATGAGTATTCAGGACGACTTGTTTTTTACATTAAGAGCGCTATAATCAACTTCGAGGGAATCACATAATCTAAAAAAGATGAACTATATATTTCCTAGGTATTTAGACCTTAACCAAAAACAAAATGGTTAGCACCATATCATATAATACCCAAAAAGGATAATCTTTTACAAAAATAAAAACTACTCTTAATATCCAAAATTTGTCAATAAAAACTCAAAGTTTAACAAAGACCATTCAATATACAGTTGTCCATAAAATTATTCAATGTAATCCAAACTAAGATTGAAACCCATGTCTTAAAAGGATCTAATCACATAGTCTTCGAAGATAAATCTTAACATTTGTCTCCAAATAATATCAGTTACTCTTAATGTCTCATATTGAAAACTAATTAACCTAATCACAAATCCTCCATGATAGGTTAATAATTTCCATAGGTAACCGAAAATCGACCTATTCATGATTCATAAAATCATCTAAATAAAAATAATTAGTCATACAAACCAGGGAAATCACATAGTCCAGTGGTAGGCGATAAATACAAGTCACACATTGGTTGTCGGTTCGATTCTCACAGCTTTGTCTGACGAGATGGGTTGTCACACGGTCCGCGTGTTGTAATTTTTTCAAAAACAATATAATTTTATAGAATTCCCAAAAATATATAAATTTATCAAAAATAACCATAACATATCTTAACCATGAAGGTTTTCTAATAACTCTCATTTTTTCATCCCAAAAATGTATTAACCTATAATTTCCACAAATTCAAGGATCATATAAACCCAAATGGTTCTTTATAAATATATCCAAAAAATAGAATATAATTATTCCTTGAATAAAATTTTTATATATCAAATATAAAGGTTACACATACTATAAAAAGACATCAAATGTTATCCCATCATCAAAAGAGCCTTAATATTTTTAAGCATTTCACCATACTAAAATCTATCATAACACTTGAATCCCTTATATGTTGACATCTTACTCATTAAATTTACTTCATGATCCATTAAACAATCCTTTCCAACTTATTCTAAAATAGTTATTTCCTACAAACAAAATCATGAATCATATCCAAAGATTCAATAATATCAAAACATATGTCAAGAAATATTCCATACCTTTCATTGGTCATTGTTAGTTTCTTCATCCTCAATTGGAATGGAATTAGGTATTGGTAAACACATATTTGTATGATCCTGGTGATCCCATTCCTGAAACATCTTGGTTGGACATCTGTTTCTATAATGACCATGCACACCACATTTTAGACACTCAATTAATTCCCCAAAAATAACTTCTTTCCATTTCCTAGAGTCAAATGGATGCTTCCTTTTTCCATAGCAGTTTATTGATTTATGACATTCATTTCCACATCTATAGAATCTTCATGTCCCTTTGAAGCATTTTCCTAGGTGTTTCTTTCCACATTCTTCACACATAGGTTTTTGAACATACTTACCTTTATGATTATTACCTTAACTTATATAGGTATTTGTTTCTCGCATATACGATGCCTTATAAAAACCACTATGGTTCAAGTTGTCAATCATGACTCCAGATAGTTGGTTGAGAATAACCATAAGAGTTCTCATTGTAACACTCAATTCATTTAGTTTCTCGTTCATAAAACCATCACAGCTTTGTTCACATCCGCTGTTACTTTGATGCCTGCTAGATCGAGCCATTTACTAAAACCCAAAAGTTCAGTGTGAGTATATCATTAAAATAATCATATTATATATTATTAGGAGGGTTAATATGAAGATATACTTATTCAAGTTATCTTAAACTCATTTATTTTATCAAAAAAAACTACGACTCTTTCTAAAATCCAAACCATTATGGTTATGTCACTTGTGATTAAAGAATACACTAACCTCTAAAGTTATTTAAACCAACCTCTGATACCAACAATAAGGACCCGACCTTAAAACCATACAAAGTATTGAATTAAATGAATAATTCAAATTGAGTATATTTTCTGGTTTAGAGTATTAGTGAATTAGGACATAACTATTACATCTCAAAAGATTAAAAAGTAGGCACTTCTATACAGTTTCCATTTATTTTTACAAAACATGATCTCTTGAAAAAAAAGGGTTATGTCTAGTTCCAGGTTTAAGACAACATTACTTTTCCTTGATCCCAACATTGACCTTATTCCAAATTATCTCCTATACAAAACATTTCAAAGACATGGCATGAGAATAAAAAGTTTTTTAAGGGATACACAAAGAAGGAAAACTATTATTTTTTCAAAACAACAGGTAAACCATGAATACTTTATCATAATAATACTTTTCACCATTATGAAGCAGTAAATACTCTTCCCTAAATAAAATATCATTACTTACCCTTTTGTAAACAAAAGATTACCATAAATCTCAGATCAAGAAGACATAACATTTAAAGGTGACTTGGTCCATTAACACACATAAATGGAATAACCATACGGTCTACTTCCACACATATCACTAAATGGAATTGCCATACAGCTGACTTCCATACCCAATGCATTGGAGGTTGGAACGTAACCACCCGTCCGATAATTCATGGAACCACCCCTCATATGGTTTATCACGTAACGACCCATCAAATGTCCAAGTACCATTATAACACATATAATAATTCAAATATAAACTTTTCACTAATAATATTTTCTTATCAATAACAAGATGTAATTTCAAGATATTGAAATAATCAATCCATTTTCATAAACCATTTAAAAGTTATTTTTTAATCAAACTGTCACATACCATTTTAAAGATTTTAAATAAATTATCATTTGAAAACATTAATGTATACATAAATAAATCCTAAAACTCATTTTGAAAACATGGACATTAAGGAGAAATATTTTGAAGAAGAAATCTTTAAAACATTTAAAACATTTAAAATGATATTTTAGTTAAAGTGTTTTTCTAACAAAAAGTGATACCCTTGAATACAAATAATTGAATTATAAAATTTAATCAGAAAATAGTAATATCATGAGAATAAAAATATTAATGATATAATATGTCAAATTATAGTATATACACCATATAAGAGTGAATTGGTGCATATTAACAATGAATTCTCAATGGAAATGTAAATTGAGATGAAATCCCTTATAAAGATGATATCCTTAAATTAAGGATAAATAAATCACATAATTATATGTGAGAAATATCAATACACCAAATATAAGTGGATATTAAGAGTAAAACAATTATAGGTCATTCAAACATATTAATAGGATGACATATTCAAGAAATACACGTTGAATCCAAAGAATTGAAATTGGGGTAAGAAGATCCCTTGTAAATATTCGACTGCCTATCGTCGTCACATTAAAATTCATAAAATTAGTTGATGAGATAAAAAGGGTATCTCATAAAATGGAAGGAAAAATTTACATCAATAAATATATATAATAACCTATCCCAACATAATAAGATGTAAATTAAAAGACATAACAAAAATAATTCTTTTAAAAAAAGGAGGGTGAAAGGTTCCCTTACCGATTTGGTAACATACAAAGCATACGCCACATGAAAGAAGGATCATACTATGAATATGTAAATACTCGAAAATGAAATTATATTACAAAAATATTACAATCATGTCCAGTACATACACCACACAAAATGAAATAGTGGTCAATATAGCATGAATCTCATGGGGATAAAAAGTGAGATGAAAACACCTTACCATGTTGTAATCAATCAAGTCGTATGACCCAAAGTTAATAACCACAAAATGAATCACATAATACCATGAATATTATTAGAATAAAGATAATATATATCAAAATTCAGAACACAATACCCAACATGCAATAAATAATTGGCGAATAATGTAAATCTCACTGAATTAAAAGTGAGATAATAACATACCTTACATCGTTGTCTGACATTACCTCTAAATGTTATGTAATATTATAAATAAATGTATATACCAGATATATATGATATATATGATATTCAGTTTCTAATGGTCCAAAAATCATTATAGTCTAATATAATATGACTCATGGTCTAAATAAAATCACCCAAAAATAATTGGACAGGTTTTGGATGTTATTTTAATATTTATAGTTTAATTTATTTAAATGAATTATTAATGATATAAATACTACATCATTATTGTGTAATAAATAATTTTATTTATTTGATGTCTAAAAATTATGAAAAATACCATGATGTAGGAAATTGTTTTAAATTTCAAATGAATATTTATATTCGAAAAGATAATTTGTATAACCACTTGTAAAAATTAATTTACTAAAAGATATTTGTTTTTGACATTTTTTCCTTTACTTTATGTTAATTAATCTCAATTGTCATTATCACTCCCATGTGGCTCAATGGGGTCCCAAAATCGACCCAAATATGACCATGGTATTTAATGACTCAACCAATATAGTTTTTATAAGTGTTAAGGTAATTGTGAATTATTATAATACTCTTTTTACTTTGAATTGCCCTATTTACCTTTAATCGCGGTAAATAAAAGTCAAAAGTTACTAATAACCAAAAATTATTTTTATCTTATTGAACCACATTTTACTTATTGATAACATCCTTGTATGTCAGATTTGAAAAACTAAATTCACAAAGCGGTACAATTTCATTTAAATGAAAAATCCAGTTTTATTAACTACTACTAAGTGGTTTCACTATTATTCCAAAATTGATATTTTTTCAAAAAATACCAAAAATTCATCCTAGGCTATATTTGATATTCTGAATTAAACAATTATATATATTTTACCAAATTCTAATCCTAGAAGTGGAATTAATTAATTCTAAATGTAATTCACGTTATCAAAACAAATTGTGTGTTTTTAAGAAACAATAACTATCAAAAGATTAATACTTGTTTATGTCAAATTTCAAAGTGAAATTAATTCCAATGACCAACATTGGATTAAATGGTAAAAATATATTCTAATTACATTTTATTACCAATTAAAAAGTCAATCTATCCAAATAAATAAATTATATTAAAAGGGACTTTTGAATTGAAATACAATATTTTTCACTATTCATTAAAAATGAACGTTATTAGGAAAATACCAAAAAATTACCCAAAGTAAAATTTGATATCCCAATTCTAAAGAAAGATTTTATTTGGCCAATTAGAATGGATTAATGTAAAAAAACTATATTTAAGGAGGTTTCTCCATTAAAAGGCGGTAAATCAACCATTTAATGTTAATTATGCTTAAAATTAGATTCATTCACATATAAGCCTCTAACTTTTATTGGAAAATGTAAATAAATTTAACAAAAATTTATAATCCTATTGTAGTTAGTTTTGTTCATTCCCTTCAATAAAACGTCTTAGAGTTAACAACCATTTAAAATAATAATATTATGTTATTTGTGTGTAATGTAAGATTTCAATGAAAACTGTTGTTGCGTATCAGGTACGGTCTCGAACATAGCAACCCTTTTAAAGGAAAATTAGTTTTTTATTCAAAAATATTAATAAATATGAAAAGTTAATATTCTTCATTTATCCAAGATTTTACAATAACATTGTTTGGTACATGTATATTAATGCCTTCATGAAATGAAGTAACACCATTTTCGACATCAAAACACATTTATGATATATATAAATCTATTTAAAGCAATAAATATCGAATATATGATATTATTATAATTTTTTAAAGTTAATATATAACATACATTCTTTCCCAAATGATCATAAGAAAATGGAATCTTTTCCAATGAGTACATTGGACATATGGCTCATGTGGTCGTCACATACATCATCATTGAAAACAACATTCCATGATTTTTCATAAATTTATAATTGATATATAATTATTATGATTATTATATCATGATATTTATTCTATTGATAATGAAAATATATAATGTTTAAAATAATTATATTATTCAAAACAGTGAATGAGTGAGAAAATAAGGCAATTATCCCTAGAAATGAGGAAAATAGAGAAATATAATTAATGAATGCATGATAAGAAGTTATAAAAAGACATTGAAGTTGTTAAAATATTTAATTTGGTTAATGTTTATGTTAAGGTACTATTTAATACAATTATAAAAGATTTTATATCATGTTCTACAAAAGAAAGTGTGAAATTGGGGAATTTATTTCAATTTCCCTTTATTTGGGCATATTTTAATGTTATGTTCAAAATTTCATTTAAATGGTTTTCATACTCTCCATTGATATAAAATAAAATTATTCTCTAAAAATTCATTGTATTTATGATTCAATATTTATTATTTCTCAAATTGGATTTGACTTGTTGATTATAAAGATATAAATTCTGCTAGGAAATATAATTTATTTTGTGATTCTTTAAATTCTCTTAAAACATTACATTTTATATGATTGATTTTCAAGGAAAATTAATTATGTCTGGAATATAAATATTATTTTCTTATGGATTTGATTATTTCACAATCCATATATCATTATTCTTTATAGTGTATAATTTTAAATTCAATTGATTAAGTAGGAAAATATTGAAAATTATGTATACATTACTCAATGAAAATAATTAGAGATAATAAACATTATTTATGAATTAGATAGATTTCATAATTAATGATTAATTCTTTGTGAAGGAAATACATTTATTGGGTCCCGGTTATAAATTTACTCTCAATGAATTGGTAGTCTTGTGAGGTGAATTAATTTGTTAAATCAGATTGGGTTTTACATTGTTGTTTCAAATAGTCCTGAGGATAGATCTTGATGTTAAAGATATCTTATTCCTTGGAAACATGCCATATAATAATAAGTTATATAAATAATTAATAATTATGTTATTAAAATTACTCATCATATTTTCACTATCATATTATAAATCTAATCATTTCATTTTCAGTTTAATTATTTAATGAAATGTGTTTTCTGTTGTTTACCTTTCTATATTGATTTCGACTAATCATAAAATAAAGGTAATGTTTATTAATTTAATGTTTGATTCCTTAATTTCTCTTCCATTTTGATTATTATTTTTAATTCAAAATATATACTGATCTATATAACTATTAATATGAATTATTCAATACCATTATTTTGTTTAATTTCCCCATGATATGAATAAGAATTATTTCAAATTTTATCAGGGATGATGTTTATTTTTCATTGTTGGGTAGTATGTTTTATTTTATATTATAATAGAAAACATGGTATCATGATTGTATCTAGTTCTCTAATATTTCTAACAGGATATGTCGATGAGGATTAGACTTATTTTATATATTCTAAGTAAATAATGCATGACAAAAGATTTTGGATACTAGAGTTAGTTTTGTAAAATTTTCTATCAAAGTATGCATAGTATAAAAATTCTAAATGTGATTTAAGAAAATATATATTTCGTTATATGATAGTATATTATAAATTGGAGATAACTATTTAATAACATCCTAATGTTTTTTTGTGGGAAATATTTTTTCCCTAATTATACATTCATGTATGGATACTACATGCTGACATGGTTTTAGAATAGAGGTACCTGGGGATAATAAATCCAAAATGGCACATTATGCCCGACCCCATCACCAGCTAATTCTCAACAACATGCCTTACTACATATATATATGTACACTACTAGAAAATATTCATAGTATAATTGATTTTTTTTACAAATTATTATGAGGGATCGGAGAATAAGGATATCACTAAATAAAAAATGTTTAAGACTAAAAAAATTGATATTTTTGTTTTGTGTTACACAATATTATGTGTTTTAAATTGTGATTAAAAATTATTGATTTTATGATAATATACAATATATTCCATCATTTAGAAATGGAACCTGAAATGATTATTTGTATCCATACTTGTGTAAAATGATTAAATTTACAGATGTATGAAGCCAATATAGCTAGTATTTAATAAAATTGATTATTACTATTTTTGGGAAGATTAATTAGGTTATGATAAGTAACATTTTCCATATAGAGAAACATGTTTGGAAATGTGTTTCTCTAATGTTGGATCAACTTATGTAGTAGAAGACACCATCATTAGGTGGGATTAAAAATCCATTGGAAACTATGAATTTAGTTATGTATTTGAAGAATATATTTATGTGCATGAGAGATAGTGAAAAGAAAAGGTAACAGTTGTTGTGTATTGTATAATAGATAACACTAATAAATGGTGTTTATTAATATTGAATACTAGGGAGGAAGAGAAAATATATCCAATGTAATTTACACCATTTAATGATAAATTTTTTGAAAAATATTTACCTCATGAAAATAAATTTAAATGAAAATAGTGATCCTTAACATAATAATAATGTAGGACTAAAGTATTAAAAAGTATAAAGATATCGATACAGGGTTATCTATGTATGATATCAATTACATACATGATATATAGTAAAATATAGACCAATTAATTAAGGTGATAAATACATGCCTCTTAAGGGATCTAGTCGGTCGAAATTATTATTCATATAATGAAATACTTTTATGTTATATCAAGAAAGAGGAATTAATCTTTATGCATTATTTCATCAAATGGAAGAAATATATGAATACGAGGTAGTATAAAAATTGGAAAATTGAATAAGGGAATGATTTATTATATCTTATGTCATAATTGTGTAATGAAACACCTCGGTACATTCATGAATTGAATGTGACATTTCTAATAGTGTGGTGAGAAAGGCCATAATGATCATGATTTCATGGGTAATAAAAAATGTTAAATGTGAAATTAATCTCCTATAAGTAGTTGGGGAACTATGAAAACTAATTCACAATTCATAAATATATTATACCCACGAAGAATATATGGGAAAATTTCTATATTTTTCTATTTATACAACAAAAGTAGAATAATTGATGTTATTGTGAATTTTAATCAATGAAATGTATTTGAAAATATTTCTTTATGATTTTATAACTATAATAATCAAGAATTATAAAGGAGTATTACTGTATTATGTTTTCATCACATATTCGAAATAAAATGTTGAAGAGTACTGATGACCTTGAAAAATGATTTAAGAGAAAGTTCATCATCTGCGAAAACAAAAGATTGAGGAAAATATTACTCATACAATGTACCTAAGGTTGGAATAATAATGGTTCTATACTAAGATTACTGATACCCATAAAGTAATATTGATCGTACTAACTACCTTGGATTTGATTAATTATTTTTTGACAAAGTGATTAATCCTATAATTGATATATTTAAGATCATTTAAGTACATATTAAATATATCGAATATTACACGTTCTCATTATGAAATACAGAAGTTGTAATGTTTTAAATAATTTTATATGGTAATTCAAGTAATTACCATGTTCCAAGAGAAAATTTGATTGTATTAAAATGTTTTGTATTTGATAATTAAGAGATACTACATGTTGTTTTAGGGATTAATGAAAATATAATTTTTTTAAATTTAATTACCTTTATTATAGGGCTTTGGATCATATTATTTTGTAAGGGTCGTAGACATAACTATTTAAGAAAGGGTTATTTT
This sequence comes from Viscum album, assembly GCA_963277665.1. Taxonomy (NCBI): domain Eukaryota; kingdom Viridiplantae; phylum Streptophyta; class Magnoliopsida; order Santalales; family Viscaceae; genus Viscum; species Viscum album. Next base: position 1,305,596,080 of record OY728141.1, read on the forward strand.
TAAATATTGATTTATTTTTACTTATTAATCTATTACTTCACCATATTAATATTTATGAATATTTTATTACCAATGGTAACCATTTTTCATAATTATAACTATTGATATAGAAATAATTTTCATGCTATTATATATCTTAAAATCTACTAATATTAAATTTTAGTGCTTCATGAATAAGAAAAAATTATTCTTAGATACTCATTTCTTTGAAATTATCTAAAGAACAACCAAAGGGTAAAATTGAGCTTATAAAATACAAAAATGAAATAAATATAATCCCTTATATTCATTGAGAGTGAAAATATTTCCTCATCTCAAGGAAAATTATATGGAAAAAAATCCTTTAATCATCATTTGTTATGATATCAATTATATTTTTCACAACACTATGGATTATTCCATTGTAGTAAATTACATCTTCCTGACCATGGTCACTATCACACTCAATTAGTATTTGGGTGTTTATTTTCTATTATATTCCCATTTTCTCGCATCCATCATTTCTTAACCTATTTGGAAACCTCATTATGTGATTATTCTATATGATCAATCGACATCAGTTTCTCTATTTTGAGAGGATATTTTATTAACCCATTTTATGATGTAGTACTTTCTATAATGGTATTTTCAAATGAAAACCCCATTATTTTAGAGATAACATTTTATTTTTTAGGATGTAATTTATTTATGGAGGGGAGAATGCAACAATCCATGATTTCAAAATATTGGCATCATATTTGATAGCATGTATGCCGCACAACACCAATATTTGATGAAAATATAATTCTATAGATATTACAAAGTATTTAATTTTTAAAATATAAACAATATTTTCAATAAAATTCATTACATGCAATAATAATTTTATATTGTGTCGCACGCAACAAATATTTTATCTTGTGTAACAAGAAACCCTGAGTTTTTCTTCCCTTATATATATTATTTATTATAAACAAAATGTAAAATATTAGGAAAATAATTATATTTAATATTATAGTTATCACAAATCTCTTGGAGTATTTGGGTATGAATAATAAATATAAAATTATGAAAATTATGCTTATGTATTGATAATAAACAAAACAAGAATCGTTTAAAAGAAAAAGAACTATTTTCTAAAAAGAATTATTTTTTATAAAAGATGGTTTATTCATGATTTGAACAGAAAATATTTATGTAAATATTTATACATTAATAAAATTTATTTAATAATATGAATGTAATTTTTGGAATAAAAATAAAAATTATCTTATGGTTAATTGTTTTTTAATTTTCTATATTATTTATTTTTTTGTGAATAATGAAAAATATTTAATTTTTTTAAAATGAATTTTTGTTTTAAGTATTTATCTTGTTATGTTATATTTTAAATTTTTTATACTATAATATTAGTTCAGTATTATATCAGTTAATTAAATTTGAGTAATTAGAATAAATTTCTGATTAAATTTTGGTACCAAAAACATTGTAAACTTTGGAACATTTTCCCTTTATAAACCTACTTACTAATCATGTCTACATTATTAATTTTAAATTAAAATATTTCAATTATGTTATAGTAATTATGAATAATAGAGTCTATATTTTTTAATAAAAACTATTTAAAATATTTAAAAATATAGTCATAATTCTTGGACAAAATGTATAGATAAAAAAGTAAAATCAAATTAGCTTGAGAATGGAAAAAATATATTCCATCAACATAAACTAATATTATAAGGGTTAAAATGAATGGAAAACATGAAAAAATAAATTTTTATCTTGAAATTTATCGATATAGTACATACCATGTTCTAATATATTTTTATTTAGATGCATTTGGAATGTTAATTACTTTAATATTTTGTATTATTTTGAAAAAATTCCATGTAATTCCCAAGAGGGTTCCCTTTATCCATTTATAAATGGGAAATATGTCCCATTAAAAATTCATAACTCTTAAGAACATTATTTCAACTAAATAATACCCCATTATCTTAGAAGATTCATTGGTTTCATTCTTAACATAGTGATACCCCCAAAAGAAAATCTCTATGGTCTTTAGGAGGATATCGTTTAAAGGTGTCTATAAGTGAAGGCAATTATCCTAACAAATATATTTCCTTTCCATTAATCATTTTTAAAATCCAATAATTCATTGACACATAAAATATTGTAAAATATTATTTCCCATATAATTATATGTTACTATTTCGATGTATAATAATTATCCATCTCCACTTCCAACAAATGGGTTAGGAAATCATCATTCATGTGTACTATGGACTATTACCTCCTGAATCAATGGCATGTGTCCCTTAACACCTATAATGGATAAGTGTGGGAATGGTAATAAAGTATATATATTATTATTAGTTTTTAAAAACTAATTATACCTATGTATTTATTATATTATATTTTCCTGTTTTACATTCCATTATGACAAAAATAAGATCGCATCACTTGTGTGTACGGAGGAATTCTTAGAAACAAAGCGATGTAATTCTTAATTAACTAAAGAATTACATAGAAGGTGACATTGATAAGTTAAAATATTATTTGTGATAAAAATGAACAAAATATGATAAAAATAAATTAATAATCAATTTTTATTTTAATATATATATATATATATCATTATATTTCCTCTATTTTCACTCAATGAAATATGGAAATGTTGTTCATCTATAAGTAGACTAACACCTTCAGGAAATGATTGGACACTCTTGGAATAACCACACCACATGGATTTTATATATAAATACATTTAAATAAAAATATATATATATAATATTATGGTCAATCTGTAATTATAATATGTTACTTACCTTCTTTCTATAGTGATCACTGGTAAATTGAAACTGTACACATCCAAATGTATGGCCAATCTTTTCCATGATCGTAACATTATTAATTTATCAAAACAAAATATTATGATTAGTATTAAAAGTATAATTAATTTATAAATATTAGAAATATACATTATTATTTATCTATATAAGATGAAACTGTATATCATCCTCATGAACCAGTATATTCTTAATAATAATCTAGTAAAAAAATGTAATGAACAACTGAAACAATGAAAATAATGCAGTATTATTAATGATTTAGGGATAACATGTTATAAAATGATCATTTATGTTATTTTAATTAGAAACCTGGTTCTTATATATGTTAATTATATATTTATAACCTCAATACATATTGTTAAATTGTGTTCACCGAAAAGAATTTGTGATGTGATGGAATTTATCTCAATTTTACCTCACTGAGTTATTTTCTAATATTATGCACCTAATTTATCTCATATAGTGTATATTCTACCAATTGAAATTTAATATCTGTATTAATTTATAAAAAATATTATTTTAGGTTTTAATTTGATTTATTTCATCCATGATGATTTTACATGAAAATTTCCAAGTGGAATTTGTTATTGTGCAATATAACATTATATTAGGATTTTTAAATTTCTATTCAAAACTATCTTTCATGTGATCATTTTTCATAGAAAATTACATTTCTCCTAATATAAACTTTCTTGTGTGATGGATATAATTATTTCCAAAACCGTATACCAGTTTTTCATTCAGCAATTACTTTGAATGTCATGTGATTAATAGGGTAAATATTGATAAATCTATATCCTTTACTCAATACATATTTTTTAGGATTACAAGTAATTGTTATAAATTAAAATTATTTTCATTATATGTGCAATTGTTTTTAATGCATGAAACGAGTGGGCCTTGTTATGGAAATACCCTTCATTCATCGATTGTCTAATTAGATGAATCATTCGGCCAAATCCATTGGGTTTTTACATAGTATATTTAACCTATCACATGGTGTGATATTCAGGTAAAGGTATCATGTTCCTAGGAAACATAAATTCTAATAATTAATCATTTACATCATTGATAATTTAGATATTATTATTGTAACACCCCAAGTTTCCACGATACACTTCTCATTGAATAATAGAGTAGCGTGTGTTGTATGCAACTTTGAGTTCTAACACACACTACAACCAATCAAACTAGCCATTATGAATAGTAATACCCACTTTTTGAAATTTCGTAAATTTTATCTTCCAAAATGGAATTTATTTTTGGATTTGGAATATCGAAATTAGATTAGGGTGAATTTTTGGTATTTTTCTAAAAACATTCAATTTTTCATTAATAGTTAAAAAACACTGAGTTATAATTTAAAACCAATTTTTTAATTAAATAATTATTTTTTTATTTAAATTTAATTAATGTGAAAATAAATACATAATACATATATAGGTTCAATGTAATTCATTGGAGTTAGTTTGGAATAATTTTAGATATATAATTTTTCTTTTGAACTTTTCACCGTCTTTTACCCACCTACTAGGAGAATTTGGAAATTCACATAAAATATAATTTTACTGCTTCTAAGAGTGGAATTTCTAAAATCTTAGTGAAACAGTTAATATCAAGGAGAAAAATTCAGTTCAATGAGATGAAAATAACTTTTGGTGAATAGTAACTTCTTATTTTTATTTACCACGGTTAAAAGTAAATAGGGTGATTAAAGATAAAAATCATATTAATATTACCCTCAAACATGTCTTAATTCTATTGGACAAGTTTTTCTTGACAAAAAACAACCTTCAGAATATGATATTATCATTTAGGTCCACTTGGATTAGATTAGGACATTTATTATTATTTAATTCAATGAAGAGTTAAAAGAGTTAAAATCAAAGTTGAATAGCTAAAAATTATTTAATATAGGGTTATACATAAGATAAATTCAATTATAAATATTCATTAGAAAGATAAAATGATTTCCTAAATAATTTTATTTTTTTTATAATTTTTAGACATTAAATATATAAGTTTATTTATGACACAATGTTGATGCAGTAATTACCTTATTCATAAAAGAATCAAATAAATGGTAATATAAATATTAAAATAAATATAATTTCAATGTTTTTATGACATCCACGAATTATATAGGTGAATATGACATGTTAGTATTGATTAAATGTATTTTTTTGAAGTAAAAATGTTTTTATTATTTTATCAAAAAACAAATACCAAATAGTGTCAAAATTGACATAAAATTGTTTTTAAACCAAATGTTATATTATTAATTGATATAAGGGTCCTATAAATCTAAGGTCCGGACAAAAGACGTATATAATAATATTTATGAAATTGATTAACCAATTGGGGCTCTATTGGTAGTATATATAATGTTTGTTAACCATATAGTGTAAGAATACAAGAAGACACGGTAACAGGTAAATTATTTAACTTATAGTTAAATCTAAATGATAAGGTTAAAATGGTAACCTAAACTTATCTAAAATCTATTGGTTGTGTTTTTTTAACCTATCCCCACCTTAGACTTTAAATAATCAACTTTAGAGCCATTAGAAACTAAATATGAATTTATTATAAAAAAATATTTTAAGTTTTTTCTAATGTGCCCATCACCCCCTTATAAAGGGGCACTCCCCCTTCTCTCTAATTCACACCTTCTAAGACATTTATCTCAGACAACCCCTACCCAAATACTATATCAAATATCCTCCCTTAAACCTAGTGGCCTTAGATAGATCATAAATCCAACCTAGGGATCCCTTGTGATCAAATCAATGGGAATAACCCGAAAAGAGGATGATAAACGTATCCTCGACTAAAGGAAAGTGCAAGGTAAGCGGTTTTCATCTCACTCTGTATTCTCGTGATATTAATACCATATTGACACTATTAATTTTCATGTGGTGTATTTACTGCCCATAATTGTATTCTTTTTGTAATAAAATTTAATTTATGTATATTTATATATTAATTGTATGACTCCTCTTTCGTGGGGCGTATGTTTTGTAAGTTACCAAATTGGTAAGGGTTTATTCCACAATCTATTCATTATCCAAGGTTGTTTTTATGTAATTATCTATTGGGAATTATTTATTATCCACATCCGTGTTTCTTAAAAATGTATTTCAAAACATTCATACTACTTTACAGAATATGGGTCAAAGTCATTTATATACTTGTTTGACTTTTTATAAAAAGCATAAAAAAGAATCTTTCCGTAGTTTACCAAACATGGTTCTTTTTTAACCTTTTCGACAAAATTAAGGAATGAATGTATTCTTTTTAACTTATACATCAGTTGCGGATATTTTCCTCCATTATAAAATCTTTGAAGCTTCCTGTTACAAGCTTATACGAATATTTTCAAAGTATATGTTTTCCTTTATAAATATGTGACTTTTAAATGATTTCAAAAAAATAGATATTTCTCTCAAATAGTTTTTATTTCATCAATGTCAATATCCTTTGAAAAATTGTACAGGTGTTTGATGTTGATAAATTATGATACAAATCTTCTATATTGTATTTATGGTTTTGTGATATGTTTGACTATGGATGAGTTATTTTATGTCATTAATGGGTTGTGAATAATGTTTTGGAATTTCGTATGTTAGTTTTAATACTAATGTTTATGTTATATTTCATCCACTTCTTAAGATGAATTTTTTGGACTAGTATGTTCTAGGTTTGGGACCTGTAAAAGTAATCCCTCTGGGTTGGGGTCCAGTTACAGCAGACCCTCCGGGTTGGTGTTCGGTTATTAGAGGAACTCCGGGTCGGTGTCTAGTTATTAGAGGCACTCCGGGTTGGTGTCCGGTTATTATAGGCACTCCGGGTTGGTGTCCGGTTATTAGAGGCACTTCGGGTTGGTGTCTGGTTATTAGAGGCACTCAGGGTTGGTGTGCGGTTATTAGAGGCACTCCGAGTTGGTGTCCGGTTATTAGAGGCACTCCGGGTTAGTGTCAGGTTATTAGAGGCACTCCGGTTTGGTGTCCAGTTATTAGAGGCACTCCGTATTAGAGTCTGGTTTTAGAGGCTCTTCGGGATGGATTTCGGTTACAGAGGCACTCTAGGTTGGGTTTCGGTTACATTTATCCCTTAGGTCCTGGCGCGAGGCCTTAGCACAGAAATTAAAGATCGACATTATGCATTCCATCATTATGAAAGTGGTTATTGATATTGCATGTGATTATTCTACTAGTATAATACCCATTTGAATAATTAAATGGAATTATTTCATTTTATTTCTAAAATATTAAAATGATGTTCATGTTTAAAAGGATTTTGTTTTAGTTATACATTTCCTTAAAAGTTTATGCTTATTTATGAAAGTTTCTGCTATATTGTTATCCTTGCATAGCATCTTAGCTCACCCCTTTTTAAGTTTTAATTTTCCCAGGATTCCAAGAAGTGTATTTTGATTGATATATAGGGTTAATCCAAGGGAATAATGGTGTTCATTAAGGATTATTTATGTTGTTTCTTATGTTATAAAGTGTAATGTATCATTCATGTATGTAATCTATTTTCCAAGACTGTTAAACTAATCAGTCCTTTGGGACATGATTCCTTTTAATCATACCAATGTATTAAAATAATGCACTAACTCTGGGTAACTGGGGTCAAGGCGTTAAAGTTGGTATCAGAGGAATTTTAGAAATAACCTTGGAATCTAGATTTAGATAAATTCTTATTAGAGCACATAGCCCTAAGATAGACATTGAGTATTATTAGAGAAGAACTTCCTTAAATTTTTATATTATTGAGATTTTGTGAGATTTCTGAGAAATACATCCTTGTTTGGACACGGGCAGGTAGAGGCGGCTCTGGCACAGATGTACCTAGGGTAAAACCCGAAAACACCACTTTGAGCTAGACGCAAACGAGAACTGGTGCATGACAATGGGCCTTGCTTCACTCTTTGTTATGACACTCCCGAGGGATATGCTTGGGATAAATCTCATTTTCTTTACAACCCAATATGAAGGGTTTATGAGAATATATCTCCTCAAAGAAAACATTTTTGATTATTTATTATATCCATAAACTATTCAATTTACCTTAGTTATTTTACATGTTTGGAATTATGAATTGTGATTCCTAAACCTACATAGTGTATTCCATTGTTTATAAATGGCGCCTTGTAGAAGGAATGAGAACTCCAACAATACGCATGATCCAAAGAGTAAGAAGGATGATATAATTCATGTTCATAAGCCAGAATTTAGATTGGAAATAGTCTCCCACATATTATCATCATATAAAGAAATAGTATCATGTGTTAATAAGATAAGTAAGGAATTCTTTGAGTCCTTTGGCTTTGAAGGGATGCCAATGAAGAAAATAATGGTATAAAAAATTATTGATAAAGGGAATAAGGGAAATATGGATTTTCCAATATGTGATAAATGTGGAATGAATCACCTTGGTAAATGCTTGAAGGGAATGGGAGTTTGTTATAAGTGTGGAGAAAAAGGACTCCATGTACGTGATTGAAAGGGTAAGAATTTTTTTTCAAATGTACAATGCTTCTTCTGCAAGGAGTTGGGACACTATACAAACTAATGTCCAAATTATCTGATTATGCACCAAATGATGCTATTGGATAATAATCAAGTTATGATACTACCTCAGATAAAAAGGAATGATTAGTGTTCTTATGTTGTTGTTATAGAATTATTTCATTGAGTGTTGTATCAACAGTGTATTGGTTACATGAATTAATGATATAAATAAGGAGTGTACTGTAGAACTATTTTAATGAGGATTTGAGATTATATAGTTCTATGAAAAGTGACTTAATAGTGAGCTACACTTTTGGTAAAATACATGGTTGAAGAAAAGGAAATCCTTAATATGGTCCCGATAATGAGGTTGTGATTTTGGAATAAGTGATGGTTGATCTGATAAATTATATTGGATATTCTTGACTACCTTGAAACTGATTAATGATTTTTCATCATTTGTGTTTACAACATTTTTGGATAGAACGATTATATCCAGTATTATATAAAGAATAAGGGAGAATTAATGTAATCAATAAGGTTTTATGGTAATTCAGAATGCTACCATGTTTTAAAATAATACAAGATGAAGGTGTTCACATGATATTACATGGAAAAAAGGATCTTCATTGTGTTTAACTTCCTTATATGTTTTTGACTATGAGTATGAATAGTAATATTTTTTATAAGTCTAATGGATGGAATGGATTAAGTTTGAATGGTTATTTTTGGATTTTTATAAAAGGACAACATGCAGACTGTGTGACAACCCGTCGCATCGGACAAAGCTGCGGGAATCGAACCCACAACAATAGTGAGATTGGGATTTATCGCCTACCACTGGACTACCTGAAGTCCCTGGATTGTATAATGTAATTTATTATTTTAAAGGTTGTGATATTTGAATTATAAATTCATTATGTTGGTCGGTGTGGTTTACTCAAGAGGTGGGTGAATTGAGTACCAATTAAAATTTCTGTATTTAAAAACAGTGTCTTAAAGACCCCCAAATAAAGTAATAAATTAAACTGTAGTGAATTTATATTAAAGTAGAGGTTCTGTTAGATTCTCAAGGGATTGATTAATTCCCAGTTAATCAACACAGGAGTGTGTGATTATCTTTTGAACCTAACTTACTAATCTACACTTAACATAAACACTTGCTAATTTAATTATCAAAGTAACTTTAAAAACAGTATTGGTTTTAAAGTGGTTAGCAGCGGAATAAAACTTTGAAAGAGATGGCACAACAATGTAACCAAGAGGTTCAGTCTCAAGCCGAGACTTAGTCCTCTCAAAAGTTTATATAAAAATGATCCACACCCTGGATCGGGGTTCAACAGTTTACAACTGTTCAGGTCCAAGACCTCCACCACTGTTCTTCGTGGGAAACAGTACAACAGCAACCAGCTGTCCAGGTCACACACGACCTCTACCACTGTTATTTTTGGGAAAGAAAGAATGAAAGAGTTTGGTAAGGATTTACAAATCCTTCAGTTTCAGTACGGGAGACTGCGTATGTGTTAGATACAGCAGATAACACACACTGCTCGAAAAGTAGTGTAATAAATCACAGAACAAGAGATGTAGAGTTTATAAGTGGTTCTGGTGATTTCAGTGTAGCTCTAGACTCCTTTGGATTCGATCAGAAGTGAGTCAGAGTCCTCTTCTCGTTTCTGTTTGAGAAACAGAGTGTCATATGCTCCAGGTTCACAGAGTGAAAAATGTAGTCGATGAATCTCTTCGATATTCTTTTGTATGCACACAACACTTCTCGAGTAGTCGTGATTGTCTGTGTGATTCTGTCTTGCTTGGTTCTTCTTGTATGCACAGAGCTTTTCTTGAGTATCGTATGTCTTCCTTGTCTCTGTGTGTGTTGTCTCTATTTTTCTTTTTGTGTATATTTCTCCTTCAGCAGAGTCTTCTTGTATTTATGTCACGTGCAACAGGGGACATAAAAGATTTCCTTTCTGCAGGTACGAGGTACGGATTCCTGACATCCGACAACCTTTATTAGATATATGAAAAATCATTAAAATGTATGATATGACCGTTAGATAGATTAAATAAAGATAAATAAAGAAATTCAAACAGTGAGTCGAGTGATCGGTAGGTAATCAGCATCGGTAGCTTGAACGTCGGTAGCTTGAACATTGGTAGCTTGAACATCGGTAGCTTGAACATCGGTAGCTTGAACATCGGTAGCTCAATGTCATTAGTTTCTTTGACTCTATCGGTGGCTCTATGCGTCGGTTGGTACATGCTTGTATCGGTGACTTTGATTATCGGTAGCTCCATGCTTCGGTAGCTCCATGCGTCGGTAGCTGCATGCGTCGGTAGCTCCATGCGTCGGTAGCTGTGAGTCTGTATCGGTAGCTTCGTCCATCGGTGACTCTTATTCCATCGGTAGCTATTTATACTTACACCGGTAGCTCTATATTTGTATCGGTAGCTGTATTTATAAGTACATCGGTAGCTCTGTGTTAAGTCTATCGGTAGCTGTCTGTCGGTAGACTAAGTCTATCGGTAGACTGGTTACCGGTAGCTCTTTATCAGTAGCTTGGTAGATTACTTATCTGTTTTATGCAGAACACATCCTATTGTGTTAAAATCAATTTATAACTTGTATGAACATAGATAAATGAGAATTAACATATTCCAAAGACTATTTTAAAGATTATTATTGATTTGATCACAGATTTGAATGAATTAAAGTATAGATCAATGATACTTAAAAATATCATAGAGAATGAAAACATAATTGGGATTTTCAACACATATGAATACATGATTGAGATTATCAAAACAGGTGAGGTCAACAATCTCCCCCTTTTTGATAATCACAATTTATGATATGGGCATTTAACATAGTGAATATATAATAATAAAGAGTATAATATTGAATTCGATTTTCTCAGAGAAAACAGCATCAGAGATAAATAAAAATAGTAGGATATAGACATAAGTTATCAGAGGTAACAATCATAAGGTACTAAATAGACATAGACATAAGGTATCAGAGGTAAAAATGAAAGAAAAAAAGTGTAAGGAGTCTCCCCTGATTCCTTATTTTTCTCCATTGAAAATATTATTCATTCTCTCAGTTTGTTCTCCCCCTTAGTCTCTCATTTTGTTCTCCCCCTTTCTTGTATTATTCTCCCCCTTTGTGATAATCAAAAAGTGGGAAAGCATATATATATGTAGGAGAAAAATAGAACAAGAGAAGTAAAAAGAGTTCTTTTTTATTAGAGTAGGCAAAAAGTACAGAAACAAAATTCAAATGAATTCTTATCAAAAATCCTTGCCACTGGATCATTCCACCTCTTCCACATGATATTTTCCTTTGAGATCAGTAGAAGGTTCGGGTGGTGAGGATTCCGGTGAGGGTTATGGAATGCCAGAAAAGATCAAAGGAGGTTGGGCCACTGACACAGAGTCAGGCCTGTAGGTTGAAGATCTTTGGGTGATCATTGGTTTGAGGCTTCGAATTGGTTGAGCAGGCGCCAACTGGACTGTGGAAGTAGCTGAGGCAGAAGCAGGAAACGCAGGAGGGATGATGACTGGTCTGGCATCAACATGCAGGAAGGGCAGCAGCAGATTTCTAAAGTCCATAATAATTCCTCCTCCTCTTTCCATAGAAGAGATGAAATCATCTTTTTTCTCCATAAATTTCTCTAAGGCAGGAGTCAATTCTCTTAGTTTTCTCACTTGTTCTCTGAAAGCTTGAGTGACTGGTGGGAGCTTCATATTTTCCAACATCAGCTTGAAATGGTGATCGAGTTGATGCTTGGTGAAAATTCTGGAGAAGTAGTGGTCCACTTTGTTCTTTATGGCTTCCTGAGAGGCAGAGGCTTCCCTCATATAATCTTGAACAATCTTCATTATTTCTCTCGCAGAATATCTTGTAGAAAGCACCACTCGGCTCAGCTCTGATGAGTCCATAGATCCACTGGTTGAAATAGAACCAATCTCCTCCTTCAACATTGCTCGAACTTGATTCAGATCAACTGATAGTTTGGATGTGAGAGGGCCAAGAGAGAAGGAAACAGTTTCTTTTAAACTCTTAGACAAACCACTGATTAGGATATGAACTTGAGATTCTTGTAATTGAACATGATCCTTCACTGAGGTTTTGAAACTTTCAAACACTGAGACAAACTGGATTACTACACTCTTCACATAAGCTAGGTCCTTGTCAGCTTGAGACTTGGAGCTCATATAAGAATACAAAGCAACAACTGATGTTTTGAGAGCTTCAAGATCTGCTTCGATCCTAGAAGACTGAGTCTGGCACTCTTTCACTTCTTCCATAAGCTCAGACATAAAAGAAGATAAATTACAAGCCAGAGAGAGCTCGAAGGATCTCTCCAACATTTTCATTTCTTCATAAAAGCTTTTCTTCATCTCAGCAACTGATGCACTGAATGATTCTTTCAGCTCATTCTTCATGGATTCAAGATCAGATTTAGAGACAAAATCATTTGGAGCAGCAGATCCTCTTGCTGAGGCCAATCTAACTACAGAATCAGTCATTATTGAATTAATTGAGGATGCAAGGGAAGTTTCCATTAACTTCACTTCTTCAACAAAACTGGTTTTGAGGTCCTCTATCAGCTTATTCAAATCATGAAATCTGACCACATCATCTGGAAACAACTCATAAGCAAGATCATAATTGGTCTTCGGTCTGTTCACAGTCATCTCATTATCAGAATCCGGATAATCCAATCCACAGACTATAAACCCTGGGTCTTCTACCCAGTCTCCAAGCTCAACAGCTACTGTAACATTTCCAAGCACAGATTGATGCTCCCCCTAAATGGGTGCATTCTCATGTATCACAACAGCATTCAGTGCTGGATTCGCTTCATCAGAATCTTCTTCTACAAGTTCAACAGGAGCAGCATCTAGAAGATCTTCTGATACAGGTACAGCTTCTTCTGTATCTTTTTCTACTTCAGCAACAGGCATAGCTGAGTTTCCAATCAAAAGACTCATACTTAGACTACTAGAATCAGACAATTCAGATACATTTTCCTTTTCCTCTTCTTCTTGGTGAGGTACAGACTGGTCTTCCTCATGAGTAGACAAAATTTCCTCTACTTTTCCTTTCCTAGAATAAACCAATTCTGCAACAGGAAATGGGGGCAAGTCTGGATCTCCTCAAACATCCATAAGAGTTTCTTCTTCTTCTTCTTCTGTTTCTTCTTCTGTTTCACTACTATAAACGGGTTCCTCTTCATCAGGTCTCAGACTTGGATCTCTCATATCCTTTGGTCATGAGGGATGATCCACAGGATTAAACCTATCATAAATCTTCTGATCATCACTGACACATTCACCCTTCCATGGGTTCCAGTTAATTTTCATGTACTTGCAAACAGTCGAGGTGATGTAGAAATTGTTCTTGACTACAACTTTCTCATCCTGTGACTCAGCTATTCCTTTCACTTTTATCATTACTGAAATCAGCTTGGCAAAGAACAAAGCATTTGTCTTTGACTTTGGTCTAATCATGTCTTCCATTTGAAGCATTAACAATCTACACAGATTGATTTTTACACCATGTCTTAGCAAATGAAGAAGATAGATATCTTGATATCTCAGATTTTCAAAATCTCCTCGCCTCGGTATCAACACATGCTAAACAAACATGAAAAGCAGTCGATTCTCTCCATTCATTTCAGCAGCAACCACTTGCCTTTGATTCCCATTACCAGTCAGCTCTTGTAAGGCGGTTTCATAATCAAAGATATCACTGCTAGGTGGCATTGCTCTTGATATATACCCAGAGACACCTTCATGAGGTACTTTCAAACTCTCAGCCCACTCTATTGAAGAAAAAGACATCTCTTTTCCATTTAAAAACGAGTTACCCGATTCTCATTTTCAGCCTTCTCGAAGGTTACAAACTCATAGAACTGTTTTACCAACTTCGGGTAGTATGGGCAATTGTTATTCGAAAAACAATCCACCCATTTCTGGTCCTCCAGAATCTCGAGTACTAACGATTTGCTAGGTAGTAGCCATTCCACGCACAATTCCTTCTCGATTACAATGTCTCTATTCTCCATGTGGGGATTCACTGGTCGCCTTCCCGATCTAGTTATGACTTCACTAACACTGGCTTTATGCTGTGTCTTCTGCTTCATAGCGTTAGGTTCTCCACTTTCATCTCTGACGATAGGGAGCTTGGTTTTTGCCATCGCGGGTTTAGGGTTCTTGGCCGATTTGGGAGCTATGGTTCGAAGGTGAGAGGTTCTGAGCTTGGTGAGGTAGAAGTGGCTTAGACTTCGTTTTTATCATTTAGGAATTCCAAATAAAGAACTAAAATATAGTAAAATAAAATAAAACGATTCATATTCTTGGCGGCAGACAGTAGTTTTAAAAACCTTGCATCGGTGTGAGTTAATCATTGGTGAGAAGAACAAATCGGTGAGAATTTCACATCAGTGAGAATTTTTACATCGGTGAGAATTTTCAACATCGGTGAGAATTTCAACATTGGTGAGAATTTCAACATCGGTGAGAATTTTCAACATCGGTGAGAATTTTCAACATCGGTGAGAATTTCAACATCGGTGAGAATTTTCAACATCGCTGAGAATTTTCATCATCGGTGAGAATTTTCAACATCGGTGAGAATTTTCAACATCGGTGAGAATTTCACATCAGTGAGAATTTTCACATCGGTTGTGATTAAACATTCCCAATTCGTGTCTTATGTAACTTATCCTATCTGAACTTAAAGGTTTAGTGAAAATATCAGCCAATGGATGTTCAGTGCCAATAAATTCAAGAGAAATATCACCTTTTTGATAGTGATCTCTTAAGAAATGGTGTCTTACATCTATGTGTTTGGTTCTAGAGTGAGATACAGGATTCTTAGAGATGTTTATTGCACTGGTGTTATCACAGTTCATTGAAACATGTTTAAAAACATATCCATAGTCCAAAAGAGTGTGTTTCATCCACAGAATTTGTGCACAGCAACTACCAGCAGCTATATATTCTACTTCGGCAGTAGATAATGCAACTGAGTTCTGTTTCTTACTACACCAAGAAACTAAAGATTTTCCAAGAAAATGACATGTTCCTGATGTGCTTTTTCTATCTAACTTACAACCAGCAAATTCAGCATCTGAATAACTCATTAACTCAAAGGATTGTCCTTTTGGGTAAAACAAACCTAAGTTAACCGTGTGTTTAAGATATTTAAAAATTATTTTAACAGCAAGCAAATGAGATTATTTTGGATTAGCTTGAAATCTAGCACACATACACACACTAAACATAATATCAGGTCGACTAGCGGTAAGATAAAGTAAACTACCAATCATACCTCTGTAATTTGTTTGATCAACTGGTTTCCCAGTTTCATCTGCATCCAATTTACAGGTAGTACTCATTGGAGTTTCACTTTCCTTGATACTATCCAGACCAAAACGTTTTAAAAGATCCTTTGTATATTTACTTTGATTCAAAATAATACCGTTTTCATTTTGAAATACTTGAAATCCAAGAAAGTACTTCAGTTCTCCCATTAAGCTCATTTCAAATTCATTTTTCATACTTTTTGAAAAATCAGTACATAAAGAGTGTTTAAAAGATCCAAAGATAATATCATCAACATATATTTGTACAACTAAAACATCTTTAGAAATTCTTTTAATGAAAAGAGTTGGATCAGCAATCCCTTTAGTAAAACCTTTTGAAATGAGGAAATTGCTAAGTCTATCATACCAAGCTCTTGGAGCTTGTTTTAAACCATACAAAGCTTTGGAAAGTTTAAAAAATTGATTTGGAAAATGGGGATTAGTAAATCCTGGTGGTTGTTATACAAAAACATCTTCAATTATAAAACCATTTAGAAATGAACTTTTCACATCCATTTGATATAACATGAAATCCAGATGTGCAGCATATGCAAGTAAGATCCTAATGGCTTCTAGTCTAGCTACAGGTGAAAAAGTTTCCTCATAGTCTATACCTTCTTCTTGACTATATCCTTGTGCAACTAGTCTAGCTTTGTTTCTAACTATATTTCCAGATTCATCTACTTTATTTCTAAAAACCCATTTTGTGCCTATTGTCATAGTGTCCTTAGGTCTGTCAACTAATTCCCAGACTTTGTTTCTTTCAAACTGATTTAATTCTTCCTGCATAGCTATTACCCAGAATTCATCATTGATAGCATCATTGATATTTTTGGGTTCTAGATGTGAAAGAAAAGCTTGATGTTCAACCTGGTTTCTTAGAGAAGCTCTAGTTTGTGTTCCTCTATCAAGATTACCAACAACAACTTCTAAAGGATGATTCTTTCGAATCCTCGTTGATTTGGTAATGTTTGGACTAGAAATTTCAGGTTCATCTATAGGTTCGGGTTCAACAGAAGCAGATTCTGGAAAAAGTCCACAACTGGAGGTTTTGATAACAGGTTATTTAGATTTATCATTAAGGTCCAGAATAGACAAATCTTCTTCAAGATTCTCAAGAATGGTTTTAGGCTCATGTGGATCAGTTTCATCAAACATGATGTGAACAGATTCTTCCACACATTTAGTTTTCTTATTGAATACTCTATAGGCTTTACTTGAAATAGAGTAACCCAGAAAAATTCCTTCATCACTTTTGGAAGAAAACTTATCCAGATTATCTTTAGTATTCAGAATAAATACTTTGCAACCAAAAACTTTAAAGTAATTAACCTTAGGCTTTCTATTGTTCCACAATTCATAAGGGGTTTTCTTCAGAACAGGTCTGATTAAGACTCTATTAATGACATAACAAGCTGTATTTACAACTTCAGCCCAAAAATAAATAGGTAGGTCATATTCATTAAGCATGGTTCTAGAAATTTCTTGAAGGGTTCGGTTTCTTCTTTCTACTACACCATTCTGTTGGGGTGTTCTAGGGGCAGAGAAGTTATGAGTATATCCATTGTGTGAGCAATAAGATTCAAAATCTTGATTTTCAAACTCACGACCATGATCACTCCTCAAGGTTTTAATCTTAAGTCCACTAAGGTTCTCTACAGATTTAGAGTATTTAACAAAAGAAGAACAGGCTTCACTTTTGTGAGCTAGAAAATATACCCAAGTATATCTAGAAAAGTCATCGACAAGAACATAAACATAGTGCTTCCCATTTAAACTAGAAACTCTTGATGGTCCAAACAAGTCCATGTGAACCAATTCAAGTGGTTGAGAAGTCGAAACTTCTTTCTTTGATTTAAAAGAAACTTTGTGTTGTTTTCCCTTTTGACAGGGGTTACACACTTTATCATTTGGGAATTATAATTTGGGAAGGTCTCTAACTATATTTTTTCTAGAGATTTTTCTAAGTGAGTGAATGTTGCAATGTCCCAATCTTCTGTGCCATAGCCAAGATTCTTTATAAAAAGCATTCAAACAAGTAATATTCTGTTTAGATAAAGAATTCAGATTAACAGCATAAACATTTTCATTTCTTAAAGCAGAAAATACCAAAACATTCTTAGAATTAAAAACTTTGCAAGAATCATTTTCAAATTTAACATGAAAACCATCATCACATAACTGAGAAATACTTAATAAATTGTATTTAAGGCCATCAACAAATAAAACTTTAGAAATCAAAATTGAATCAGTGTTACCAATCTTGCCTAGGCCGATGATATTTCCTTTTGAATTATCACCAAAAGTGACAAAGCCTCCATCAACTTTTATTAAACTCTTGAAACAAGAAATGTCTCCTGACATATGTCTTGAACATCCACTGCCCAAATACCAGGTCTCTTTACAGGAGCTCTTTAAGCAAGTTCCCTACAAAACAGATTTAGATGGGAGATGATTTTGGTACCCAGATTTTCTTGGGTCCAGACAGGTTAGCCAATAACACTTTAGGTACCCATATTTGTCTAATGGGTCTCATATAATTTGCAGAATTGACATGCTTTGAAAGATAAACTTTATTAGATCCATAGCTATGTATATAACTGGTTGAAGCATATGAAGTTCCAGAATTACCTTCATTCTGTCCAGATTTAGAAATGAATCTAGTTTTGGCAATTTTCCTTTGTCCAGGTTGGTATCCTATACCAGTAGTATATTTAGGTGCTATTTGCTTTCCTAGAATCTGTGTTAGTGTATTTTTGCCATTGGGGAACTTCTCTAAGTCTTTTATGAGTTGTTCATTAGACAATTTTAGTTCAGTATTCTCTTTAAGAAACTGAGCATTCTTTTCTACTTCTATATCCAGATTAGATTTATGCTTAACACTCAAAGCATACTGTTTCTTTAAACCTTTATATTTATCCTTAAGCTCATTACAATTTTCTTCTAACATGTCACAATATTCAAACAATTCAGATTTTGACATGTTTTCGGAGTCAAAATCTTCTCCAGAATTGTATGAATTAGAAACAGGAGTCTCTGATGTTACCTCAGAAGTGTTTGTCATGATACACATGTTGGCCCGATTCTTTTCAGAGTCTGAAGATTCAGCTTCACTTGTGCTGTCTTCTGAAGCACTCCAAGTAGCCTTCATGGCTTTCTTGTACTTGTTATCCTTATATTAATATTTCTTTTTATACTTCAGCTTTGGACATTCGGCTTTAATGTGTCCTTTTCTCTTGCACTCATAGCAGACAACATCATCTGATTTGTCATTCTTCTTCCAATCCTTTTTCCATTTACCTTGGTGATCATACTTACCCTTATAATTTGTATTTCTGAAGAACTAATTTTTCCTATAAAATTTCTTAAATCTTCTAGAAATGTGAGCCATCTCAGCATCACTGTCAGAATCACTTTCACTGTCTTCACAGCTTGAACTTTCAACTACAACTTGAAGCTTTTCTTTGTCCTTATTCTTTGAAGTTGAGGATTTGAAAGCGACAAACTTTCTTGCAGGTTAATTTTCTTCCTCCTTATTCACTTTAAGCTCTTCTTCATACATCATCAGCTTGCCAATCAGTTCTTTGACAGGTAGAGCAGCAATGTCACATGATTCTCTGATTGAGACAGATGTGCCTCTCCATCTATCAGGTAGACATCTCAAAATTCTCATAATTTGTTCCTTCGATGAGACATCCTTTCCCAGTGAGATCATTGTATTGACAATTTCATTGAACCTGAGATACATGTCAGAAATGGATTCGTCAGGCTTCATTTTAAAATTATCATACTTGATAGTATAAGTGTTCAATCTCATTTCTTTAACATTCGTTGTTCCTTCATGAGAAACAGCTATGGTATCCCAAATTTCATATGCAGTTTTACAAGAAGAAATTCTATAAACTCTTCATCTCCTAGAGCGCAGTACAAGGCATTCATATCTTTACAGTTGTTACTGTAATCAGTCTTTGTAGGTTCATCCCAAGTAGATCTAGCAGTAGTAGGAATTTTGTATTCTGATTCAATAGTAGTCCAAATATCAAAACCTATGCTTTCTAGATGGATTTTCATTTTCAGTTTCCACTGAGCATAATTAGTTCCATTAAAGAAAGGTGGCCGGTTAGTAGCAGCACCCTCAAGTCTATTGTCCATGATAAGAAAATTTTAAATAGATAAAAATTTAGATATAACAGAAATTTTAAGAACTTTTAAATACAACTAAAATCACATTTCAAAAGCAGAGTACTTTTAGAAAGTATTTTCAATCCTTTGATACCAAGTGTTGGTCGGAGTGGTTTACTCAAGAGGGGGGTGAATTGAGTACCTATTAAAATTTCTGTATTTAAAAACAGTGTCTTAAAGACCCCAAAATAATGTAATAAATTAAATTGTAGTGAATTTATATTAAAGTGGAGGTTCTGTTAGATTCTCAAGGGATTGATTAATTCCCAGTTAATCAACACAGGAGTGTGTGATTATCTTTTGAACCTAACTTACTAATCTACACATAACATAAACACTTGCTAATTTAATTATCAAAGTAACTTTAAAAACATTATTGGTTTTAAAGTGGTTAGTAGCGGAATAAAACTTTGAAAGAGATGGAACAACAATGTAACCAAGAGGTTCAGTCTCAAGCCGAGACTTAGTCCTCTAAAAAGTTTATATAAAAATGATCCACACCCTGGATCGGGGTTCAACAGTTTACAACTGTTCAGGTCCAAGACCTCTACCACTGTTCTTCGTGGGAAACAGTACAACAGCAACCAGCTGTCCAGGTCACACACGACCTCTACCACTGTTATTCGTGGGAAAGAAAGAATGAAAGTGTTTGGTAAGGATTTACAAATCCTTCAGTTTCAGTACGGGAGACAGTGTATGTGTTAGATACCGCAGATAACACACACTGCTCGAAAAGTAGTGTAATAAATCACAGAACAAGAGATGCAGAGTTTAGAAGTGGTTCTGGTGATTTCAGTGTAGCTCTGGACTCCTTTGGATTCGATCAGAAGTGAGTCTGAGTCCTCTTCTCGTTTCTGTTTGAGAAACAGAGTGTCGTATGCTCCAGGTTCACAGAGTGAAAAATGTTGTCGATGAAGCTCTTCGATATTCTTTTGTATGCACACAACACTTCTCGAGTAGTCGTGATTGTCTATGTGATTCTGTCTTGCTTGGTTCTTCTTGTATGCATAGAGATTTTCTTGAGTATCGTATGTCTTCCTTGTCTCTGTGTGTGTTGTCTCTATTTTTCTTTTTGTGTATATTTCTCCTTCAGTAGAGTCTTCTTGTATTTATGTCACGTGCAACAGGGGACATAAAAGATTTCCTTTCTGCAGGTACGAGGTACGGATTCCTGACATCCGACAACCTTTATCAGATATATGACAAATCATTAAAATGTATGATATGACCGTTAGATAGATTAAATAAAGATAAATAAAGAAATTGAAACAGTGAGTCGAGTGATCGGTAGGTAATCAGCATCGGTAGCTTGAACGTCGGTAGCTTGAACATCGGTAGCTTGAACATCGGTAGCTTGAACATCGGTAGCTCAATGTCATTAGTTGCTTTGACTCTATCGGTGGCTCTATGCGTCGGTTGGTACATGCTTTTATCGGTGACTTTGATTATCGGTATCTCCATGCGTCGGTAGCTCCATGCGTCGGTAGCTGCATGCGTCGGTAGCTCCATGCGTCGGTAGCTGTGTCTGTATCAGTAGCTTCGTCCATCGGTGACTCTTATTCCATCGGTAGCTATTTATACTTACACCGGTAGCTCTATATTTGTATCGGTAGCTGTATTTATAAGTACATCAGTAGCTCTGTGTTAAGTCTATCGGTAGCTGTCTGTCGGTAGACTAAGTCTATCGGTAGACTGGTTACCGGTAGCTCTTTATCAGTAGCTAGGCAGATTACTTATCTGTTTTATGCAGAACACATCCGATTGTGTTAAAATCAATTTATAACTTGTATGAACATGGATAAATGAGAATTAACATATTCCAAAGACTATTTTAAATATTATTATTGATTTGATCACAGATTTGAAAGAATTAAAGTATAGATCAATGATACCTAAAAATATCATAGAGAATGAAAACATAATTGGGATTTTCAACACATATGAATACATGATTGAGATTATCAAAACCGGTGAGGTCAACACATTATATTTGAGACCATATACAATTAGGATAAGTATAGTATTTTTTATTTGTATTTGGTCTTGTAGTGAAAGATGAGTTTTTGGTAGAAGTTTATTAATAGATAAAAATATAATTATAAAGTATATCTCCTGATGATCTTATCCAATATCATAAATAAACTCCTTAACATTATTAAAAGAAACTTAGAACAAAAACGTTGTCTTAGATGGTACCTTAGATCATAAAAAATTTATGGCTTTGTGATTTTTGGAATTTTCATAGCCATGTTCTCTACCACTCTCCATAAGATATTGATGGTTAGATTTCTCTTTCATATCCATGTTTTCATACATGTAACCCTAGTATGTGTTATTTTTGATAACCTTCATACTTACCACTCATTATTTTAAATAGAGGCCACATTAATCCATTTTTCAATGAGGGATTTCAACTGAGATATTTTGAAATGCCAACCCCAAGCTTCCAATAATGATCATAAATTGCGAGGACACAATTTATTGAAGTAGGGGAGAATTTAATTCCCCAAGCGTCCATGGTACGCTTCTCTTTGAATAATATAGTAGCGTGTGTTGTACGCAACTTCGAGTTCTAACACACACCACAACCAATCAAACTAGTAGTTATGAATAGTAATACCAACTTTTCGAAATTATATAAAGTTTATCTTTAAAAATGGACTTCATTTTTGGTTTCAGAATATTGAAATTTAATTAGGTTGAATTTTTGTTATTTTTCTAAAAACATTCAATTTTTTATGTATAGTTAAAAAACACTGAGTTATAGTTTAAAACCGAATTTT
Source organism: Viscum album (assembly GCA_963277665.1). Taxonomy (NCBI): domain Eukaryota; kingdom Viridiplantae; phylum Streptophyta; class Magnoliopsida; order Santalales; family Viscaceae; genus Viscum; species Viscum album. Next base: position 1,305,618,771 of record OY728141.1, read on the forward strand.
TATTTAAATAATTACTTATTTTATTTAAATTTGATTAAGGTCGAAATATATACATAATACCTATATATGTTCAATGTAATTTATTGGAGTTAGTTTAGAATAACTTTAGATATATAAAAATTTTATTGAACATTTCACCGTCTTTTACCCAACTCCTAGAAGAATTTGGGAATTCTCAAAAAAAATTAATTTTACTGCTTCTGTGAGTAGAATTTCGAAATTCCAAGATACATGGTTAATATCAGGGAGTAAAATGTGGTTCAATGAGATGAAAATAATTTTTTCTGAATAGTAAGTTTTTAATATTATTTACCACGGCTAAACGTAAATAGGGTAATTATGGGTAAAAATGATATTAATATTACCCTAACACATGTCCAAATTATATTGGACAATTTAATCTTGACCAAAAAAAACCTTAGGAATAATATAATATCATTTAGGTCCACTTATATTAGATTAAGATATTTATTATTATTTAATTCAAAGAAGAGTTAAAAGAGTTAAAATCAAAGTTTAATAGGTAAAACATTTTTAATATAGGGTTATACATAATATAAATTCAATTATAAATATTCATTATAAAGAAAAAAATATTTCCAACCTAATGGTATTTTATTTATAATTTTTAGACATTAAATAAATTAATTTATTTATGACACAATAATGATGCAGTAATTACCTTATTCATAAAAGAATCAAATAAATGGTATTATAGATTTTAAAATAAATATAATTTCAACGATTTTTATGACATACACGAATTTTCTAGGTGAATATTAAATGTTAGGATTGATAAAAATAATTTTTTTTGAAGTATTAATGTTGTTATTATTTTATCAAAAAACAAATACCAAATACTGTCAAAATTGACATAAAATAGATTTTAAAAAAAATATTATATTATTATTTGATATAATGTTCTTAACAATCTAATGTTCGGCCAAAAGACTTAAATAATAATATATATGACATTAATAAACCAATTGGGGTTCGATTGGATGTATATAGTATGTGTATTGACCATATAGTGTAAGAATACAAGAAGACACGGTAAAAGTTAAATTATTTAACTTAGAGTTAAATCTAAATGATAAGTTTAAAATGGTTACCCAAACTTGTCTAAAACCTATTGGATGAGTTTTTTTCGACCAATACCAACCTTATAATTTAATTAATCTACTTTTGAGCCATTAGAAACAGAATATGAATTTTTTATAAAATAATATTTTATGTTTTTCCTAAGGTGCCCATCACCCCACTTATAAAATGGCACTCCTCCTTCTCTCTAATTCACACCTTATAATCCATTTGCCTCGGACATCCCCTACCCAAATACCCTCTCAACTATCCTACCTTCAACCTATATTCCTTAGTTTGATCAGAAATCCATCATATGGAGCCCTTTTGATCAAATCAAAGGGAAGAACCCAAAGAAGAGGAGGTTAAACGTACCCTCAACTAACGGAAAGTGAAAGTTAAGGGATTTTCATCTAAAACCTTATTCCCGTGAGATTAATTCCATATTTCCACTATTACCTTTTGTGTGGTTTATGTACTTCCCATAATTTTATTCTTTGTGTAATACACATTATTTTATTTGTATTTACATAATCATTGTATGAATCCTCTTTCATGTGGTGTATGTTTCGTAAGTTACCAAATTGGTAAGGGTTTATTTCACAATATCTTCATTATCCGAGGTTTTTAATATGTAATTATCTTCTGGGACATCATTATCATCCATATACATGTTTCATAAAAATTTATTTCAAACCATTCTTACTAATTTACAAAATATGGGTTAAAGTCATTTATACCCTTGTTTGACTTTTTATAAGATGTTTTTAAGGAATATTTCTGCCATTTTCCAAACAAGGTCCTTCATTAACCTTTTGGACATAATTAAGGTAAGAATTTATTTTGTTTAACTTATATGGTGTGTTTGGCTATTTTCTGTCTTTATAAAATCTTTGAATCTTCCCTTAAAAGTTTATACTAATATTTTCAATTTAAATTTTTTCTTTTATAAATATGTGACTTTTAAATGATTTCAAAAAAAGAGATATTTCTCTCAAATATTTTTTATTTCATCTATGTCAACATCCTTTGATATATTTTACACTTGTTTGAAGTTGATTTATTATGATACAAATCATCCATATTGTACTTAAGGTTTGTTGATATGTTTGACTATGGATGAGTTATTTTATGCCATTAATGGTTTATGATTAATGTTTTGGAATTTCTTATGCTAGTTTTATTATGAATGTTTATGTTATATTCATCCACTTCTTAAGATGAATGTTTTGGACAAGTATGTTCTGGGTTGGGGATTGGTAAAAGTAAGCCCTCCATGTTGGGGTCCAGTTACAGAAAACCCTCTGGGTTGGTGTCCGGTTATTAGAGGCACTCCGGGTTGGTGTCCGGTTATTAGAGGCACTCCGAGTTGGGGTCCCATTATTAGAGGCACTCTGGGTTGGTGTTCAGTTATTAGAGGCACTGAAGGTTGGTGTCCGATTATTAGAGGCACTCTGGGTTGGTTTCCGGTTATTAGAGGCACTCCGGGTTGGTGTCTGGTTATTAGAGGCACTCCGGGTTAGTGTCTGGTTATTAGAGGCACTCCGGGTGGGTCCGGTTATTAGAGGCACTCCAGGTTGGTGTCTGGTTATTAGAGGCACTCTGGGTTGGTGTTCGGTTACAGAGGCTTTCTGGGATGGATTCCGGTTACAGAGGCTCTCTGGGTTGGGTTCCGGTTACAGTTATCCCGTAGGTCTTTGCACGAGGCCTTGACACAGAAATTAATGTTCAGCATTATGCTTTCCGTCATTATGAATGTGGTTATTGATATTTCATGTGATTACTCGACTAGTAGAATATCCATTAGAATATGTAAATGGAATTATTTCATTTTATTTCATCCATATTAAGCTGAAGGTCAAGTTTAAAAGGATTTTGTTTTAGTTATACATTGCCTTAAATGTATATTCTTATTTATGAAAGTTTCCTCTATATTTTTATCCTTAATGAGCATCTGAGCTCATCCCATTCTATGTTTTATTTTTCGAAGGATTCAAGAAGTGTATTTTTATTGATATGTAGGGTTAAGACAAGGGAATAATGGCGTTTATAAAGGATTTTTTATATTGTTTTTATGTTATAAAGTGTAATGTATCATTCATGTATGTAATCTATTTTCCAAGACTGCTAAACCGATCGGTCCTTCGGGACATGATTCTTTGTAATCCGGCCAATGTATTAAAATAATGCACCGACTCGGGGTAACTGGGGTAGAGGCATTATAATTATAATCCATGAGATATTATCTATGATATTATATGTGGATTCATTATATTCTTATTTAATTGTGTAAATGGCATCTCCTCCTACAAATATTTTTTTTTTAAAAAATACATTTAGGAAAAGTACGAACCATTAATAACATACACTACAATATCATAGGCCATATGAGGACCCTCTAAAAACATAGAAGATATTCAAATTGATAAATTCAAACATCCATGTGCCTCGCACTCCACCCGGGTACGAATCCCACAGCACACACATGACCACAAATATTCAATATTAAGAATTTAAAAGGAATCATCATCACCATTCTCAAACAACAAGCCACCCGCGTCAACCTTCACTAACTGTATCATCACCCATCACCAGATCCGAACACCGTCCTTTATGGATGAATTGAATTAACAGTGCATCCATCCTCATCATCTTGTCCCCTCAAACCAATCCGAACCACAAAATAAGCATCAAAAACAAAACCATTGTATTCATTGAAGAAAACAAGCACTATTGCGAATAGAGAACACACAAACCAGGTATTTCTGAGCAATAGAACAAAAACCCGATCAAATCAGAACTCAGAAAAGACCTCCTCGAATAGACAACTTTTGAGACCATCAACACCATTCCCAAGATACAAACCCTTATGTGAAGTCCAGTCACAATTTGCTGAAACCCACCAACGCCATGAGATGACCTCCCAAAAAAATGGGAAGAACACGTTCCACAGAAACAGAACCATCGTAGAAAGTCAGATTGAGGAAGAGACTGATCAGGAAACATCCTATTGTCGCTTCACTATCTCTTCTATTATCCTCCTCGCAACACACCCCCAACAAAAAAACAACAAAAAAATAACTGAGAGAGGAATAATGAATGGGGGTCAAACCCCAATCGGAACCAAGAAAATAACTTAAAAGGAGAGTTAAATAAAACCGAAAACCACAACCGCGAAGGGATAAAATATTAAAATAGAACCATGGGATAAAACCCTAGAAGTGGAAGAAAAGAGACGACGAGAGGATCTTCACCCACCAAATATCAATCCCAGATCCTCGGTGTGTCCATCCATTCATATTTGACCTAGATAGGAAAGATGGAGCACGAGGCCAGAGTGTAGAATGGAGGGGGGAAGAAGATCTATCCACGGAGAGGAAACTATAACTAACATGAAAGAGAAAGAAAAAAAGCATAAGAAATGAGGGGAATCCCTTGGAAGAGGAATAAACTGAGCTGAGGCGAGAGCCCGAGAATGGCCTGGAGAATGAGGCGCCATCAAGTAAATGGTATCTCATTTTAGTAATTTTCCTTTCCATCATGATTATTTGTTATATTACCATTATTTCTAGTTTATATAAATGTAATGTGTATTCAATTGATTACATTAACATGTTGATTATTCATATTGATTAATTATATATTTTTCGGTATATAACCATTTATATGAATTTTATCTCACCGTTATTATGATTCCTTTCCCTAGGATATAAATATGATGAATTTGAACTGGGTTTCAAAAATGAATGTTTTTATGGATTATGTTTTAATTTATTTTACCAAGGTAAAATGTGTATAATGTATATATATGGTTCTCCAAAACTGCTAAACTAATTATTCTATTGGGATTTGATTTGATTTATCTATGATAATGTTTAATTTTAGACACTAGATCTGGGATACTAGAGTCAATTCTATTACATTTATAAGAAAGAAATGTATAGTCACATTAAACCGTCATTATAAAAACCAAAGGGTCATGTTCAGTACATGATGAAACACTATAGTGTGTGAACACCTTATCATGAATCCAAATAATTTTCTTCTTCAATTATTGAATCTCATTTTGATATGTTGTATATGGAGTCATTTAAATAGTTTAAATAATAATAAGGATATATATTGATGTCTAAACATCATGTTTCAACTAAGGTCTACTATAGGGATATGAAAAAGCCTCAACATTTTCATGGTCAATTTTTACATCATCAATTATATGATCCAATCCATATTTATTGAAATATATATCTAAAAAAGAGGAACCAAGATTCATGAAACGAATATAATTTCCATTTTATGTTCATTTTCATCCCAACATGGAATGAAAATAATAGTTTGGAATACTATATCATATGATACTTCTTTATCCTGGAAATCAAAGTTGTGTCTTGTTGGTTTGAATAAATCATAATACACATTATTGGGGGGAATTTCTTAATTTTAAAAACACAGGTATTATTAATTATTAATTCACATGTGAGATTTATAACATGATGCAGTATTGTTTTTATCAAATAGAATAAAAGGAAGATAAATAAAGAAGAATTTAACAAATTAATTTCTATAGTGGTTTAACAAAGAATGATACCCTTGTCCCTTCCACCAACACTCACTCCATGAGTTAGGTGTTTTCCATGGATAATCCATAACACAATGGATTGATATAACATAGGGTAGGCAGTTTAAATCATAAAAAATGACTTTATAGTGCCTCACTGTTATATTAAATGGAATTGAAATAAACACAATATAATATAATAAGTTGAAAATCCAATTGAAAATTATCAGCATTTATTTAATTAACAAATTCAACAAATAGTTTACTTTAGAACTAATGGATAAAGAGATATTCAAGGGAATATTAAATTTACATGAAAAAATAATCCTCCAAATGATACTATTTGTCATGGTAGAATCTAATAGAAAATAATAGTAGAGAAATTAAACTTCAATGAAATAAGAGGAATACACAACTGAATATATTAAAAATGTATGTATCCAATGTATATTCTTGAAAAAAAAACGATATTTACATTATGTGACTAATCAAAATAATAAAATAATTGTATTATATAAAATTTTACCATATTGTCTCCATGAAATATAAGAGGGATTTACCTTTCAAAAATATATGGGAAAAAATAGTTGTTCAAATAGATTGGATTCCAATATTTTCTTTTAATTTAATTTCAGTAAATGAAAATTATATTTACACAACTAGTATAATTAAGGATAATATCCATTGATAATTAATTAAAAATTTACTTTGATGCTTATGATGATAATGAAATATCACCATAAAAACCACGACATCCAAATCATAAAACACCATTCAAATCCAAATTTTAACATGCCATGAAAACCATAACATCCAATAAAAATAAGAGTAATTTAATTGATTATTTAAAATAAATGAAATTGGTGTTCAAACAACATTTCATGATATTTTTATGTTTGATTATCCAATGTGGAAATATTAGGAAAATTCATTAATTCAAATTCAACATTAGACAACTACAATACATGAATTTCTCTGTATATTGATTCATAAAACGTATAGTGAAAATAATAATGTTGGATCCAAATTTTGTTCTAGATAGAAATAAATTTTATACTCAGTCATATGGGTATTCTAAAATATTAGGATTCTCATTAATAATTTTTATCCTAAACGAAAGGTTGAAAAAAATATCACTACTTATAAAAAAGTATATTCCCATACGTAACATTATCTAAAAATTTAGTGATGATAATAGAGATACCATAAATCAATAATGAATTCATATTTTTTATAAAATAAAAACATTATTTTTATAATAATTATTATTCAAGTGAAAATTATGTTATATTTTAGTAAAAAAAATTAAAATTCAAAAAATGAGACATTATTGGTACAAAAAACATTGGTGTTTCAAATAATCAAAATCAATAAGAAATAATGAAATTATTGGTTCAAAATTCATATGCATAACAATATCCTCCCTTTTAGAAAATTTAATTTATTTATATATAGGCAAAAAATTAATTTTTTTAAATATTAATAAAATAATCATGGGTTAATTAAATCAAATACTATAATGTTGTGTTAATCAGAATTCTCTCCATTTTTTTGAAATAAAAAAATGTATATAAATAGATGAAAAAAATAATGTGGAAATAAATAGTTAGTAAATTATATCTATTCAAATATCACTTCATCTAAAAAATGAATAAGATCTAAGATAAATAAATATAGTAAATAGTGCATAAAGATATCATATAACACGAAATAAAAATATTTTATTTTCATTAATCGTTCCATATTAAAATTGATTTTTCAAAATAGTTTTCGTAGGATATGATATAGAATAATTTTGGTGTTATATATAATTAAAGGAAGAATATATGGTATGATAATTTTAAAGCATATAATGAACTTCCACTAACTCCTTCCCTGAAAACATAAAATTGTAAATCATTGGACCAACCCATTCCATTATTAGAAACCATGAACCATGGAATGTTTTTCGAACATATAAATGGTTTAATTGTAGAAAACTATGAATGGAATCACCTTATTTAATTCATTTCCTCAGGATTGCATTCATATTGGTTTCAAAAAACTAGATTTTTTGGTACTTTAGTGTTGAGTTTATCAATTATCTCTTTTTTATTTTCAACAATGTTGTGTAAAAGAAGTCATCTATAATTTAGGATATAAATTTTTTCACCAACAGTATATATATTAATAGACATAATGTTCAAACCTCTCAAAACATCAACGTGTACCTAACATATGAAACAAGATTCCCTCTCATGTAATGATATGTTTAGATATTTTAATTACCCATATAAAGACATTTTCATCTAAGAAAATTTAAATTTAGAAACTAACTAGAAGCTAATGTTTTCAACATGAATAAACAACTCCCAATTAACTGAATTAGAAAATATCATGTGGATTAAAAATAAAATCCTTGAATTATTCAATAAATAATTATTGTTTTAACAAATTTAAAACCTACTAAAATTATGTCTGATGCTACCCAACATTAAAAACATTAAGTACATACTTCTATAAACAATTTTCTCTAACTCTGCTACCATTGACATTAAAACAGTTTGAATGAAATTAACTAGAACCATTTAGTATTCCTCTAAATCCACTAAAAACCACGTCTGGATGTGTTATGTTTCAATAAATAACATAATTATAGTATTTGAAAAGTGGATTCTATCCCCCATTGCCCAAAAACTATTTTAAAAAATGACTTCTTGGGGGTAGTTAAAAATATAATTTGTATTCACAATAGAAATTTAAATTGTTTTCATTTAAATTTAATTTGGTATCTTATCTAGTATATTTTAATCTACACAAAAAATGATATGTTTTTACATTTTTTCTAATGATATATATTTTTGATTTCCACCATCAATTATAAACTACATTCTATAAAAGAATAATTCTTACTTTAAAGATAGATTTATCTAGAAAATCAACTCAAAATATGTAACATTACAATGTAGTGATTTTATGTTAGATAAAAAATATCTAGGTTTCTTAAATCAACTCTGACTTTATTCCCTAGTTCTCATTTTCTTTTCCATGGGGGAAATCGATGGTTAGAGGGTCTGAAAAATAAGATTAAAAAGTCTGACTGAGAGATCAGAAGTTCAAAATAGCATGAGTTAAGAGGAGGTCAATAGAAGATATTTACACTATTGGTTCCACATGAAATTTTTGGTATCATGAGGAAATGTTTCAGTGTAATCATTTTGGAAATCAAAAATCAAAATAAAATTTCCAAAAATAAAATACAGAATTAAAAATTTATATTAATGAAATTAATAATTATAATAAATAATTGAAATAAATTATAATTTTAAAAAATTGAAAATTAATATGAAATACATAATACTGATTAATTTTATTTTAGATACTTCCATAAAATTACATATCCATAACCCCCTTCATAAAATCAAAACATATAGTTGGAAATTGTTTAATTGAAAATATCATCATGTTGATACTCCTTATTCAAAAATTCCTATTTTGTACCCCATTCTTGTTACTATATATAAAAAATCACATCTATTATCAATATAAATTATCCTATATTTATTCATTCATTTTTTTTAAATATTAATATAATTATTATTACCAGATAAATAGGAATAGAATTTATTTTAATTCCAATGGAAATAAATTTGTGTTTCATCAAAACCACTTTTGTACATCAGCTACCATAATATTTATTTTTGGCATCAGATATTCACAGTTTTATTGGATATTGATCATTACAATACCAGGAAAATAAATTCATTCCAAAAAAGTTATATATACATGAGGTTCTTTTTCAATCAAATATATACCCCTAAAATATAGTTTCTAAAAAAATTAAATCATAAGAAATTTTTTAAGTCCAATAAATTATTGAAAATTGTTCCTTGTAAATTTAAATAAATTAATATAACAATAGTAAGAGGGGGTTCATTAATGTTTTAATGATATATATTCGTAAGGGAAATATAAAAAAAATAAGGGGTATAATAGTATCAAACTATAATAAACTAATAATCATACCTTTGTATATATTTTTGATATTTTTTTTCTTACTTCATATAATCCATGTAATAAATTTTTTTAAAATGTGAGTTGCATCTGACTTTCATGAAAAAATATCCTTTACATAAGAATATGAACCGGTTAAAAATGAAGAAAAAATATCATTTACGTGGGATCAATTATCTTTCCCATAATTTATGTGAAACCATAGTGTTTTCCAAGAGTGATCTCTGATAGGGCTAACATGAGCTATAAGTCAGAGGTAAGGACATCATAAGGGTGGGGTTTCAGCCAAATAATGGGATATAAGTGTATATAGTGATTCTATTTGGGTAGATAAATTCCTTATAAATATTTACAAATCCCATGAATAATGTCTCCAACCCACATCATGAATGTTTAATTTTTCTATTCATTGATGACTTACCATCTACACAATGTCCCATTAGAAGCATGTCAGGAAACATAAGAAAGACCTCAATGTAGTTAGAGAACATCAGATTTTTTATAATATATAATTGTTGAACTTCTTGACTCATAAGGTTACATACATGGGTAATGTGGTATCTAATATGGTTATATTTGTGATCCCAAAGAAATTTGAGGTAGTTATGTCTTGGAAAAATCCTGTCACATCCCTCCTTCTTCCAGATGAGGGAAGGGAATGAAAAGTGACACACCCTTACTTCTTTAACATAAAATATATTTATTACCCATGATTCTCACCTTCAGTAGGCCCCAGAGTGGCGACTATCACAAAGTGTATATAATCTCACAAAATATGGAAGTAATTTCCCTTGTTATATAAAAATATCAGGATATAAGATAGTGAATCCCAAGAAAATCAAAATAACAATAGTAAATGAAAAGCCAAAATCTATACCCACATGCATGTTAAAAAGGTAATATGATACAAATTACAACCAAAACCACTTTTAAAGTACCAAAATAAAAGAGACTAAGTAAATAAACAACTAATCCCAATGCTCGAGTCATTAAATAGTAGTGTGGTCCTCAAAGACCTCCTAGGAACATGAAAAGTTTTTATATATGTAGGGTGAATATACAAGTATACTCAGTAATGAAACTAATGCTACATGTGAAAAAGTGGGGAAATATACTAATGTCCATATGAGAAGACAATAGAACCTCAATGAACATACCAAGGGGTACTATCCAGCCCACCCTCACCAAGCCATGCTCCCCAAAATAATGCTACTCAAGTAAAATAGTTGTATAATCACACTAACATTTGGGTACCCCGCACCACATTCCCATTGGATGAATGTTTATCCCTAACAGCTAGCAACTTGATGCTACCACTCTTCTTGTATATAGTATTTATACTACAAACTACCAGCACACACCTAGGCCTCCAAACACACACAATCCTTCCCATAGACTGCTGTGAAACAACAACCACACCTCTCACTAGAAGATACATGGGTATCATCCCAAAGAATCATGGGATATAAATCTTAACCTACAAAAACCTAGGACTCCTATCTACACCAAACCCTTTCCCCAAGTATCTTGGACTATGGTAACCCTCAATCACATACATCCTAGACAAATACACTTAAAAATTAGAACACGAATGATGGTGTGGGGAAGAAAGTCATTAACTAGCCATCCATCCCCCCCACTGAGATGTTAGGAAAGAAAACCTCCCCATGAAATTGAGGTTTTCAGAATATAGTTCTCAACTAGGGTGTGTTGCATATATAAATCACATGTAAATAAAATTTATATGTATATATTTAAGAAAATATTCATCCCCAACCTACGGATCCCCACAACAGACAACTAACCCATAACAAACCAAAATTGTTACTACCCCTATATTCCAAACATAGAATAACCACTACCAAATATTAACCCAACACCTATTCGATTTAACCACATTACATTTATTTAATTAAGGGATTCAATTTAATTTAATCCAATGGTACCGTGTAACTACCAACTATAACCATCTGATAACAAAACCAAATATTGATTTACAATCCCACTACACTCCCCCACATAACCACTGCTAACTATAATTCTTCAATGTTATACCAAAAAAATCCTTACCTCATAACCCACATTTATAGCCCCATTTCCAAAAAAATATCCAATGAAATCCCACAACACAACAAGTTAATAACTATAACACAATCCTGGTTCCCAACAATGCTCTTCAACCAAAACACAATCAAAGGTAAATAAGCTGCCAAAATGTTCTTCCATTCCATAATCAATCAGTCTCTCAGATTGGGAAACCACCACGACCTATAATATCCCCACAAAAAAAATCTCAATGTAATTATCATTTTGACCACATCCCATCTACACATAAAAAACCCTTCTCTGAGAAACAACTCCCTTACCAACCCATATACCCATAATCATGCTCCCAACAGCAGCACCACATAACTCACAGAAAGTCCCCAAAACTCTACAGAACACATCTCTCAGCTACACCTATCAAAAGGAAGTGGCTATATAATAATTTTGTTTTGTAAAAACACATTTCATTAATATACATGATAAAAAAATTTGATCATAAAAGGGTTTTCATCCTGGGGAATCCATTTCAATTAACCAAGTGTATGTGTTTTATGTAGTTTTCATGTTTTGGAAGATTTTAAAACATCATAACTAAACAAATGGGACACCACCAGTTTGCAATAAATGACCAAAAATAGCAGTGATTTTTAGGAGGCATGCAGGCACAATCAATCCTTAATGAAATAAATATAAAAAAATAAAACAGGATATCAAACATCAATCCACTCTCATCGTGTTATTTCATTTCTCTCAACATCTTTTGATCATATTCCCTTCTAATTTATTTATTGTTTTAAGAAATTTTTTCTTCTATTATTCCCAAGTAATTGTCATCACACCCAACCAATATGATTCAAAATTTATGATAGGTAGATGAAATCCCTACATTGGTGATCAAGGATCGATGTTCTTCTTTACGATAAGAACATAGGATCACACGAGCAATAGAGATGATCTCCAAGATAATTGAGAAGGAGGGATTTATCACAAGAACCTAACTTATATAGTGATGAAGGTTCTAGTGGAACCAAGGGGAGATGGAATACCCATTAGGAAGGGTAGATCTTATCTTTGAAGAGATATACACTATTTCAAAGGAATAACGGTTTTTAATGGTCATCAATTATGGGATAGTGTTCTTGATAACATGGTTTGTGTATCTCAAAATCCCATGAAATATTAGGATATTAAAGATGTAATTTATATCCTTTGTAATTACCTTAAAAACTCCCAAGGAAGGCTTGAAATTTGGTTTATGTCAAATAATATGTAATAGGTGAGAAACTAGAAAACATGGAAAACTAGAAAAAACTGTAAATGAGCCACTGATGGGTGAGTAAACATCCTTGAGCCATCAACAGGTGGTATATTGATAGGTCCTACCAATGTTGAGCCACCAACGGGTAAGATACCAACGTGAACTACCAACGTTGTGCCCCGACACAGAGATACCGATATAAGGACCTACCGACGCCTCACCCTACCAACACTATGTCCTACTGATTCCCTGACCTAACAACACCTATAACTACCGACACAAACGTCCTTGACTAACGGACATTGATGCTACAGACTCACCAATGACGACGACATTAACTCACTAAAACACTGACATGCTGACACAATAACATAAAGACACACTGACATGTTGACACTAAATCCCTAATTCACAGAGGAAAAATGGAAATTTGTAAAACTTTCAAAATCAGACAAAATTTCATCCTAGAACCCTATAAGATCTGGTTTTCCCCAAAGTAAAGGTCTGGGGTAATCAGGTTCATTAAATTAAAAACCTCTCAAACTATTTTTAACCACATGAATTAAAAATTGACTCAGATGAAAAAGTGGTCCAAACAACCACCCCTTATGATACCTATCAGGATAAAACCACCTTGTCTTATTCTAAAGATAGAATGAAAACCGAGAAATATATGATAATTTCCCTATAATATATCTAATAACTCATTTTAGAAACACTAAGGACCACACTACCCCAAACAACTATGAAAACACTAAGGTCACACCATCCAGACACATGGGTTTGGGAGATCCTTCCTCCATGTCAATATAATTTCTGATTTGTGTCGTACAAACTCACCAGCATGAGTTTAGTCACTTCAAAATTAATGCATCTTGAGTAGAGATATGCTCCACCCCACTACACAGGTAAGGACTTTTCACATACCTTTATATAACATGGAAAAAACTCATTTTACAGCATGTAATGTCAAGTATTACATTATAGGAAATGCACAAATAAAAAATAGAAGATCAAAACTCAGAAATAAAAATTTGTATTAGGGGAACACATCTATGCCTCCCACTCCAATGTACGTTCCTCGAGGCCATTATGCCTCTAGTGAAAAAGAACCAATGGAATGGTCCATCTACAAATCACTTTCCCCTTATGATCCTCAATTCATACTGGTAGATCCACAAATGTCACGTTGTCCTTGACATCCATATCTCCCTAGTCAATGATGTTGGAGTCATCGTGTAGATACCAATATAAATGGCAGATTTGGTAGACATTGTGGATATTCACCAATCGCGGTGGAAACTCTGGCTAATATGACACCTCAACCTTATATACCTACAACTAAAAATGTCTGATAAACCAAGGATATATCTTTCATTCTTTGCTAGACATCTGCTACCCATGCTGAGGGGAATCCTTCTAGAAAACATGGTCCCTAAACTCAAACTCCAAAGGCGTAATCCTATGATAAACATAATAATTCTTCTGGACTTGATCTGAATTCATCCTATCACCACTAACTGACCATTCTTCATTGTGCTCTACCCAACCTCAAGTCTAACAATTGATGCTTCCCTAAACTATGTCTAGCATACTGGTGATTAACATAGCATTCCATATAAATCATCAAATGGTGCAATTCCAATGGTAGAGTGATAGCTATTTTTGTACGAAAACACTAATATCGGAAGGTTCCATACCCATGATCCTCTGAATTATAGAATATATGCCCAAAACATATAATACATCATCTGGATGGTCCTTTATATCTTCCCATATTTTTTACGGTGGAAAGCGGTGCTAATGAATAACTGGGCTCTTCAAGAATGATAAAATCCCCTCTAGGATCACGAAATTAATTGTGTATACCGATCTGAGACAATAGATATTTCATCTCAATTAAGCTGGTCCACCACATCCACATACCTCCATTCCAAAGCATCTACTCTGCTCAACTCCTTAATCACCGAGAAGTGAGCCAAATTCATCAACTGCTCCTCCACTACCCAATGATCATCAAATCCTTTCTAATCCATTTGCAATCCTAAGACGAAATCCAAACATATGTCATCCCACTTCCACTAGGGAACATCCAAGGGTTGCAACAGATATCCAGGAGCATGGTGCTCGGACTTCACCTACTGACATAGTAGGAAACTATCCAAAAACACTTCCATTACCCACTTCAGCTTGGGAAACCATAACCATTGTCTTAGGCCTCATTAAATCTTAAAGAATCATGGATGCACTACTAGGGTGAGCTATGGAACTCACAGAGAAGACCCTTACGAGTTCCCATTGGGACAAACAACATCCCATGTAACTGCATCCAATTCAGATCATCCTTCTGAAGCATCACCCTAGTCAATTCTATCACACATCACCTCACTCTCTGAGTCTCCCCACTGCGACTCCTCCACCGAATTCATTAAAGAAGGATATACATTCACATTAAACATCCATCCTCATCATTCATCCACTCTTTCATCTAAATTCAATGTGTCCAACTCCACTTTTTTTTCCCATGAAATTGTTGGTTCCCAAACCACCTCCTCTTGCAACTTCATACTGAATGAATTATCCACCATGTTCACATTTACTTCGGTGTGATAGATCTCATAGTAGTAGTCATAGAGAATCTCCAAACTCCTTCACTGCAAAAATTTCATGTCTCATTTTTAAATGATATACCTAAAGCTCTTGGGACAATGAAGAACACAAAGCACTACCCAGTGAGGTAATGATACCCCAACTTCAGTGAGAAGATTACTGTTGCAAGTTTTATATCATGGGTAGCATAGTTACGTTCTTGAGGATGAAACTTCATAGAACCATAAAAGATCATTCCTCTTTGTTTCATCAGCACACATCCCAAAATTATATTGTATATAAGGCCCCCAGCCTTAAACCTTACTTAATCTTGAGTTATTACAAGATTACACATTGAGGATCTTTTCAAGTTTAGAGTTTTAGAGAATTAGATCATGAAACATGCATTACATTCCACTTTTAAAACAAAGTGGTTATATAAAAGACAGTATTCATTCTTCCCATCAACGGAAACATATTTAAAATAAAACATGGATTATTTCATGACACATCCTTGAAACTATCATCACATCATGTACCTTTCCCTTGACCTGTGAAAAACATTTCAAAAACTTGGGATGAGCATAAAAAGCTCAGTAAGGGTTATAAATATATGGAAAGGAAACATGAGTTCAAATATACATAAGAATGAAATCATACTTTACCCATAAAACAAAGGCACTTTGACATTCCTCATCAAACCATGAATAAATCATAGAAATCATAAGACATAAAAGTAACTTGAGGCATTCATAACATTCTTACGTAGAGAGTAACCTTCTTGGTTACGTTTGGAATACCCATCACAGTATATTCCCTAAATCTCTTCGGAGAAACCTTAACGTTTCACTCCTTCACGTTACCCAATGCATTGGAGAGCTATATAGGGCTCACTCGCCCTTAGCTTATCACGGAACCACCCGTTTTCATAACAATGCCAAAGAACCATAACATAAACGTATCACATAAAACATGCATAAAGGAAACATAACATTTCCATATTTCAATCACAATATAACCTTTTAGTATATTGAAATAATGAATCCATTAAAAAAGAATCCATTTCCAAAACCATTTAAAACATTTAATAAATAGATTTTTGAATCAAAGTGTCCCATACCACCTTGAAGCTTTTAACACTTTAAACCATTAATATCCATATAAATAAATCCTTAAAACCATTTTGAAAACATGGATATTAATAAGAACAAATCATTAAAACATTTAAAGTGATATTTTGGTTAAAGGGTTTTTACCAAAATTAGAGACACTTGAATACAATAATTGAGGAATAAAATTTAATCAGAACCTTATAATATCATGAGAATAAATGGATTCATGATATAATATTCCAAAGTACAGTATATACACCATATAAGAGTGAATTGGTGCATAACAATAATGAAGTCTCAATAGATATGTAAAATGTGATGAAATCCATTATAAAGCAGTTATCCTTAAATTAAGGATTAATAAATCTCAAAAGTATGTGTGAAAAATATAAATACACCCAATATAATTGGATATTAAGTGTAAAACAATAAAATTCATTCACACATATTCAAATGATGACATATTCAATAACTACATGTTGAACCCATTGAAATCGAAATTGGGTTAACAAGTTCCCTTGGTAAAATTCGACAGCCTAACGGCGTCACATCAAAATTCATAAAATGAGTTCATGAGAGATAAAAAGGGAATCTCATCACTTGGACATAAAATTTACGTCAATACGGATATAAAAGAACATATCCCAACATAATAGTATGTGAATTAAAATACATAACAGAAGAAGTCTTTTAAAAAGAGAAGGGTGAAAGGTTCCCTTACCGACATGGGTATCTTTCGAAACATACGCCCCGTGAAAGAAGGACAACACAACATTGATGTAAATACTCATAAATGAAAGAATATTACACGATGAGTAAAATAATGGTCAGTACATACGCCACTCAAAGGAAATTGTGGCAAATGTAGCATAAATCTCACAGAAATAAAAGTGAGATGAAAAATCCATTACGAAAATTCGGCAGCCTAACAACGCCACTTAAAACTTCCAAAAATGGATTTATGAGAGAGAATAGGGTCTCTCTCCCCATGAACATAGAAATTACATTAGTATTAATATATAATAACATCCCAATAACTAGAAAGATGATCTTTAAAAGGAATTACATAAAAAAGTGTACTTATAAAGAAAGAGAGGAGTAGGATCCCTTACCTCGGGTCCGACTTGACTCGATCGTTCTTTAATATCCTGAATAATAAACTTGAGTTAATTTATACTTGATTAAGAACCTTTTTCAAGCTTATTATTCCTTTTATATCACTTATTTCCATGTTATAAACATTATTTAATCATTAAGTTAATAATGATTGTTTTGTCGATATTTGGTTCATAAGTCGAAAGTGGACTTCTTACAATTACATGTTGTTCGTGTGGTCAAAGGTTCTTTATATCCAAAATGAAATTCCAGATTTTGATATCATATATATCAT
This sequence comes from Viscum album, assembly GCA_963277665.1. Classification (NCBI taxonomy): domain Eukaryota; kingdom Viridiplantae; phylum Streptophyta; class Magnoliopsida; order Santalales; family Viscaceae; genus Viscum; species Viscum album. The sequence goes on from OY728141.1 coordinate 1,305,636,797, forward strand.
ATATATCCTGCATATACATGTATTTATAATATCACATAATCATTTCGATGAAAGAAATGAAGTGCACCGTTCATGGAGACGGTAAGCCGTACGTACGCATGAACGCTACTTTCATTTCTATGTCGTATTAATGGAATTAAGACTATATGAGAGGTATGTATATTTTAATTCAAGAATTATATTAATCATTTAGATATATCATTCATTATATATATCCATTATATACATGTACTTTTAATAGTACATTACATTTGGGGATAAGAAATGAAATGCACCGTTCATGGAGACGGTAAGCCGTACGTACGCATGAACGCTACTTTCATTTATTTCTCATACTTTAATGTAATTAAATAATAATGATATAGAGGTATATTATAATTCCAGTATAACATAATATATAATAACATTAAATCCATCCCTTATACGTCCCACATATGGCATTAACGAATCACATCACTTTGAGGGGGCGGTAGTCCACACTTCCTTAAATGAAGATATCGCGTTTACCCATAATGGAAACCATAAAGGTATTCCCAAAATAAAAAATAAAGAATCTTAAGGAAATAATAAACATATTATATATCATATATAAAAATAGTGACATCATAATGTCCACCTTTTAAGGTGTTAAATGAGTATTTAACAATCATCGCTTTGGGAGGCAGAATTTCGCCATCCACAGAAACCGTATTTTCTTTAACCATTTAATGTAGTTGTGTGGGATTTTAGCTCGAATAAATCTTATGCCAACATCCTAGTATATTTAAGATACTGGTGTTGTTACAAAATAAGTAAAAAAAAGAGTTTAGGGGGTTGCAGAAGCAAAATAAAACAAATGAAGATGAGACAATGAATTATCTTTAAAAGTGTAACTCCTTTTGATTTGAGCCTAAAGGCTTCCTCTGAAAGGATTCTGCCCGAAGGGGATCCTCTAGGATTAGGATAGGGATGTGGAGAGAGTAAATGGGAAGGGTATGGGCGAGCCAAAGGCTTGAGAAGTGTGTGAAATGAGGTAGAGGTGGGGTCCTTTTATAAGAGGAGAGGAGGGGAACTTTTAGAAATCATGAAACTATTATTTTATTTTCAAAAGTGTTTCGAATTTCTAAGGTCCCACATTGATATATTTCTAAGATAAGATTATAAGGCTTCTAAAATTCCCATACAATAGGTTTTGGAAATGTGTAGGTTTTAGATAGTACATTATCATTCCATTTTATTTTAATCGTTAAATAATGAGATCATCGCTGCATCATCATGATGTCATAAATAATTTAATTTATATAATGTCTAAAAATTATAAAAAAAGTACTATGATGTAGGAAATCATTTTAGATTTCAAATTACTATTTATAATAAAAAATATGATCTTTATAACCCCATGTAAAAATTTTTTTTGGTAAAACAAATTATGTTTGTGTCATTTTTACTTTTACATTAAATAAAAAGTTATTTATGTCTTTTCTCAACCAAAGTGGCTCCATGGGGTCCCCAAGTTGACCCATGGCTTTTAATGGTCTGCCATGACACAACCAATGAGGTTAGGACATGTTTCAACCTCATCTCATATTATTAAAGCATTATTTTTACCTTAAACTACACTAATTACCACTAATCGCGATTAAGAATTTAATAAGTTACTATTCACCAAAAAATTATTATATTCTCATTGAACCATATATTACTTCTTAATGACAACCATTTATGTCGGATTTTTGAAAATCAAAACACAATGGTGGCAAAATTTCATTTAAACGGAAAAATCAGTTTTTATAAGTACCACTTAGTGGTTTCACTATTCATCAAAAATTGAAGTTTTTCAGAAAATTACCAAAAATTCACCCTAAGCTATATTTGATATTACGAATTCAAAAATGAAGTCCATTTTACAAATTCAAAACATATAAGTCACATTAATTAATTTAATAATTAATTCCCATTGTCATGACAAATAGCGTGTTTTTATGAAACAATAAGTATCAAAAGATTGACACCAGTTTAAGTCCAATTTCAAAGTGAAATTGATTCCAATGACCACCATTGGATTAAATGGTAAAAATATATTATAATTCCACTTGAAAACCAATTCAAAAGATAATCTAATCATATAAATAAATTAGATTTAAAAGAGGTTTTGAATTAAAATACAACATTTTACACTATTCATTAAAAAATGAACTTTATCGGAAAAATACCAAAAATTTACACAAAGTAAAATTTTATGTCCCAATTCTTAAGAATAGTTTTATATGGTCCAATAGAATTTATAAGAGTGAAAAAAACTATATTTAATGACGGTTCGCCATCAAAAGGCGATAAGTGAACCTTTAGTTAAAACTAGGGCATATATGCCTAAAATTTAATTCTTTCCGTATTTTAAGTCTTTATCTTTTATTGGATAAATGTAAAAACATTTAAAAACATGTATAATCATATTTTAGTTATTTCTATCCATTCCCGCCAATACAATGGCTACATGTCAACTACCATTTAGAATAATATTTTTTTATTCTTAGAGTGCAACGTAAGATTCCCAAGAAACTCGTTGTTGTGTGTTGGGTATGCCATTGAGCATAGCATCCCCTTTAAAGTCATATTAATATTTTATTCACAAATAAGGATAAATATGAAAATGTCATATTCTTTATTTACCTGGGGTTTTACATCCTTCCCCCCTTTTGGGAATTGCGTCCTCGCAATTTTTAAAATTGAGCTTGGAAACATCCTTGAAGGTCCCACATCGGAACAAGAGTCGGTAAAACAATCACTTTAAAATAAAGAAAGATAATTACAAAGGTCACCCGAGTTAACCCATACTAGGATTACATGTAGAAACATATGGACATGGAGGAGAAAACATAGGGTCATGTTCTGATGGAGAGTGATAGAAAACATGTTTAGGAGAAAGTTAACAATAAGAAAATCACAAACTTGTGATGGGTTAAACGGTGTGGGGTTCCCTAGTAGGAAAAGTTAATAGACAACATTTTTGCTTTAAGTTACTTTTTATTGAGGAATTTATTTTTGAGCTTAAACAAAACATAAGGAAACATACTTACTTGTCATGTTGACTTCCAACTTTTACTGCATTCCTTAATCAAACTCGTATTTTTTCCAAAACATGGGTATTTAGGGAGACTTGTTCGCATTAAGAGTACTATAATCAACTTCTAGAGAATCACCTAATCCACAAAAGAGAACTATATACATCCCATGTCTTTAGGCTTTAACCAAAACCAAAACTAGAAAGGTTATTACAAGGTCAGATAATCCAAAAAAAGATAACCCCTTATAAAAAGAAAGTCTATTCCTAATCTCCAAAATTTGTCCAACAAAACCCAATGTTCAAAGAAGACCATTAGATAATCAATTTTTCCATAAAATTATTCAAAGTAAACCAAACTAAGATTGAAACCCAAATATTTGAAGGATTTAGTCACATAGTCTACCAAGTTAAATCGTAACATGTATCTCCAAACAATATCAGTTGCTCCTAAAGTCTCGTATTGAAAAGTAATTAACCTAATCACATATCCTCCATGATAGGTTAATCATTTTCATAAATAACCCAAAATCAACTTACTCTTAATTCATAAAATCATCTAACTAAAAATAATCGGTCAAACTAACCAGGGACTTCACGTAGTCCAGTGGTAGGCGATAAATACCAGTCGCACTTTGGTTGTGGGTTCGATTCCCGCAGCTTTGTCCGATGCAACGGGTTGTCACACGGTCTGTGTGTTGTCCTTTTTCCAAAACTATATAATTCTTAAAACATCCCCAAAATGAGATAAAATCTTCAAAAATGATCATAACATATTTTAACCTCAATTTTATATCATTCCTTTCATTTTCTATCATATCATAGAGTAACCCATAATTACCTAATAAGTAAAGATCATATAAACCCAAATAGTTCATTATAACTATGTCCACAAAAGAAAAGATAACTATTTCTTGAATAAAATTTTCCTATATTAAACATCAGGGTTACACATAATATAAAGTCTTCTAATGTAACCCCATCATCAAAAGAGACTTAATACTCTTAATAATTTCACCATAACTCTTGAAGACCTTATATGTTGACATCATACTCATTCAACATTCTTCATGATCCATTAACCATTCCTTCCCAACTTATTCCGAAATACCTCGTTCCTACAAACAAAATCATGAATCATATCCTAAGATTCCAAAATAGGAAAACAATAGTCATGAAATAATACATACCTTTGATTGGTCATTGTCAGTTTCTTCATCATCAATCGGAATGGCATTAGGTATTGGTAAACGAACATTTGTACGATCTTGGTGACCTCATTCACGAAACATCTTTATAGGACATGTGTTTGCATAATGACCATGCACAACACATTTAAAACATTCAATTGATCCCTCAGAAAGAACTTCTTTCCCTTTCCTCAAGTCAACTGGATCCTTCCTTTTTCCATGGCAGGTTCTTGCTTTATGACCTTCATTTCCACATCTATAGCATATTTCTGTCCCTTTGAAACATTTTCCTAGGTGTTTCTTTCCACATCTTTGACACATATGTTTTTGAACACACTTACCTTTATGATTATTACCTGTACATCCGTAGGGATTTGTTTCTTGCATATATGATTCCTTAGGGAAATCACCACGGTTTAGGTGGTCAATCATGACTCCAGATAGTTGGTTGAGGATAATCACCAAAGTTCTCATTGCAGCTCCCATATCATTCAGTTTCTTGCTCAAAAAACTGTCACAGTTTCCTTCACATCCGCTGTTACTTTGGTGCTTTCTAGATCCAGCCATTTACTAAAACCAAAAAGGTCAATGTGAAAAAAATACCATCATGTAATAATGAGGAAGATAAACACTAAGATATACTTACTCATTCACATTATCTAAAACTAGGACTCTTTCTGAAATGCTAACCATTATGGTAATGCCACTTATGCTTAAAGAATACCCTAACCTCTAAAGTTATCTAAACCGACCTTTGATACCAATTATAAGGCCCCCAGACCTAAACCTTACTTAATCTTGAGTTATTACAAGATTACACATTGAGGATCATTTCAGGTTTAGAGTTTTAGAGAATTACATCATGAAACTTGCATTACATTCCACTTTTAAAACAAAGTGGTTACAGAAAATATAGTATTCATTCTTCCCATCAACGGAAACATATTTAAAATAAAACATGGATTCCTTATTGACACATCCTTGACACTATCATCACATCATGTACCTCTCCCTTGACCTGTGAAAAACATTTCAAAAACATGGGATGAGCATAAAAAGCTCAGTAAGGGTTATAAAAATATGTAAAGGAAACATGAGTTCATATATATATAAGAATGAAATCATACTTTACCCATAAAACAAAGGCACTTTAACATTCCTCTTCAAACCATGAATAAATCATAGAAATCATAAGACATAAAGGTAACTTGAGGCATTCATAACATTATTATGTAGGGAGTAACCTTCTTGGTAACGTTTGGAATACCCATCATAGTATATTCCCTAAATCTCTTCGGAGAAACCTTAACGTTTCACTCCTTTGCGTTACCCAATGCATTGTAGATCTATATCGGGCTCACCCGCCCTTAGTTTATCACGGAACCACCCGTTTTCATAACAATGCCCAAGAACCATAACATAAACGTATCACATAAAACATGCATAAAGGAAACATAACATTTCCATATTTCAATCACAATATAACGTTTTAGTATATTGAAATAATGAATCCATTCAAAAAGAAACCATTTCCAAAATCATTTAAAACATTTAATAAAGAGATTTTTGAATCAAATTGTCCCATACCACCATGAAGCTTTTAACATTTTAAACCATTAATATACATATAAATAAATCATTAAAACCATTTTGAAAACATGGATATTAATAAGAAAAAATCAATAAAACATTTAAAGCGATATTTTGGTTAAAGGGGTTTTACCAAAATTAGAGACACTTGAATACAATAATTGAGGAATAACATTTAATCAGAACCTTATAATATCATGAGAAAAATGGATTCATGATATAATATTCCAAAGGACAGTATATACACCATATAAGAGTGAATTGATGCATAACAATAATGAAGTCTCAATAGAGATGTAAAACGTGATGAAATCCCTTATAAAGCAGGTATCCTTAAATTAAGGATAAATCAATCTCAAAAGTATTTGTGAAAAATATAAATACACCCAATATAATTGGATATTATGTGTAAAACAATAAAAGTTCATTCACACATATTCAAAAGATGACATATTCAATAGCTACATGTTGAACCCATTGAAATCGAAATTGGGTTAACAAGTTCCCTTGGTAAAATTCGACAGCCTAACGGCGTCACATCAAAATTCATAAAATGAGTTCATGAGAGATAAATAAGGCATCTCATCACTTGGACATAAAATTTAAATCAATAATGATATAAAAGAACATATCCCAACATAATAGTATGTGAATTAAAAGACCTAACAGAAGAAGTCTTTTAAAAAGAGGAGGGTGAAAAGTTCCCTTACCGACATGGGTATCTTTCGAAACATACGCCCCGTGAAAGAAGGACAATACAACATTGATGTAAATACTCATAAATGAAATAATATTACACAATGAGTAAAATAATGGTCAGTACATACACCACTCAAAGGAAATTGTTGCAAATGTAGCATAAATGTCACAGGAATAAAAGTGAGATGAAAAATCCCTTATGAAAACTCGGCAGCCTAACGGCGCCACTTAAAACATCCAAAAATGGATTGATGAGAGAGAATAGTGTCTATCATCACATGAACATATAATTTATAGTAGGATTAATATAAAATAACTTCCCAATACAAGAATGATGATCTATAAAAGGAATGACATAAAAGAGTGTAATTAAAAAGAAAGAGAAGAGTATGATCCCTTACTTTGGGTCCGACTTGACTCGATCGTTCATTAATCTTCTGAATAATAAACATGAGTTAATTTCTACTTGATTAAGAACCTTTTTCAACTTATTATTCCTTTTATATCACTTATTTCCATGTTATAAACATTATTTAATCATTAAGTTAATAATGATTGTTTTGTCGATATTTGGTTCTTATGTCGAAAGTGGACTTCTTACAATTACATGTTGTTCGTGTGGTCAAAGGTTATTTATATCCAAAATGACATTCCTGATTTGGATATCATATATATCATATATATACTGCATATACATGTATTTATAATATCACATAATCATTTAGAGGAAAGAAATGAAGTGCACCGTTCCGGGAGACGGTAAGCCGTACGTACGCATGAACGCTACTTTCATTTCTATGTCGTATTAATGGAATTAAAACTATATGAGAGGTATTTATATTTTAATTCCATAATTATATTAATCATTTAGATGTATCATTAATTATATATATCCATTATATACATGTACTTTTAATAGTACATTACATTTGGGGATAAGAAATGAAATGCACCGTTCATGGAGACGGTAAGCCGTACGTACGCATGAACGCTACTTTCATTTCTATCTCATACTTTAATGAAAAATAAATAATAATTATATAGAGGTATATTATAATTCCAGTATAACATCATATATAATAACATTAAATCCATCCTTTATACTTCCCACATATGGCATTAACGAATCACATCACATTGAGGGGGTAGTATTCCGCACTTCCTTAAATGAAGATATCGCGTTTACCCATAATGGAAAACATAAAGGTATGCCCAAAATGAAGAATAACGAAGCTTATGGAAAGAATAAACATATTATATATCATATATAAAAATAGTGACATCATAATGGCCACCATTGAAGGTGTTAAATGAGTATTGAACAATCATCGCTTCGGGAGGCAGAATTTTGCCATCCACGGAAACCGTATGTTATTTAACAATTTGATGTAGTTGTGTGAGAGTGTAGCTAGAATAAATCTTATAAAAACATCCTAGTATATTGAAGATACTGGTGTTGTTACAAAAGAAGTAAATAAAAAGAGTTTAGGGGGTTGGAGAAGCAAAATAAAACAAATGAACATGAGGGAATGAATTACCCTTAAAAGTGTAACTCCTTTTGATTTCAGCCTAAAGGATTCCTTTGAAAGGATTATGCCGAAAGGGGATCCTCTAGGATGACTATATGGATTTGGAGAGAGTAAACAGTCAGGGGATGGCCGAACCAAAGGCTTGGGGAGTTTGTGAAATGAGGTAGAGGTGGGGGCCTTTTATAAGAGGAGAGGAGGGGCACTTTTTGGAAATCATGAAACTATTATTTTATTTTCAAAAGTGTTTCGAATTTATAAGGTCCCACATTGATATATTTCTAATATAAGATGATAAGTCTTATAAATATTCCCATCCAATAGGTTTTGGACATGTGTAGGTTTTAGATATTACATTATCTTTCCATTTTATTTAAATCGTTAAATAATGAGGTCATCGATGCATCATCATGATGTCATAAATAATTTACTTTATATAATGTCTAAAACATATAAAAAAATACTATGATGTAGGAAATCTTCTTAGTTTTACAATGACTATTTATAATCAAAAATCTGATCATTATGACCCCATGTAATAATTGTTTTCGTAAAACATATTATGTTTGTGTCATTTTTACTTTTACATTAAATAAAAAGTTATTTATGTCATTTCTCAACCAAAGTGGCTCCATGGGGTCCCCAAGTTGACACATGGATTTTATTGGTCGGACATGACACAAACAATGATGGTATGACATGTGTAAAACTCATCTAATATTATTAAAACATTATTTTTACCTTAAACTACACTAATTACCACTAATCGCGATTAAGAACTTAATAAGTTACTATTCACCAAAAAATTATTATAATCTCATTGAACCACATATTACATCTTAATTACAACCATGTATGTTGGATTTTTGAAAGACAATACAAAATGATGGTAAAATATCATTTAAACGGAAAAATCAGTTTTTATAAGTACCACTTAGTGGTTTCACTATTCATCAAAAATTGAAGTTTTTCAGAAAATTACCAAAAATTAACCCTAAGATATATTTGATATTCCGAATTCAAAAATGATGTCCATTTTACAAAATTCAAAACATATAAGTCACATTAATTAATTTAATAATTAATTCCCGCGGTCATGACAAATAGCGTGTTTTTATGAAACAATTAGTATCAAAAGATTGACACCAGTTTAAGTCCAATTTCAAAATGAAATTGATTCCCATGACCACCATTGGATTAAATGTCAAAAATATATTGTAATTCCACATCAAAACCAATTCAAAAGATAATCTAATCATATAAATAAATTAAATTAAAAAGAGGTTTTGAATTAAAATACAACATTTTACACTATTCATTAAAAAATGAACTTTATCGGAAAAATACCAAAAATTTACACAAATTAAATTTTGATGTCCCAATTATTAAGAAGAGTTTTATTTGGTCCAATAGAATGTATAAGAGTGAACAAAACTATATTTAATGATGGTTCACCATCAAAAGGTAATAAGTGAACCTTTAGTGAAAACTAGGGCATATACGCCTAAAATTGAATTCTTTCCATAATTTAAGCCTTTATATTTTATTGGATAAATGTAAAAACATTTAAAAACATGTATAATCATATTTTAGTTATTTCTATCCATTCCCGCCAATACAACAGCTACAAGTTAACTACCATTTAAAATAATATTATTTTATTCTTAGATTGCAATGTAAGATTCCCAAGAAACTCGTTGTTGCATGTTGGGTATGCCATCAAGCATAGCATCCCCTTTAAAGTCATATTAATATTTTATTCACAAATATGGATAAATATGAAAATGTCATATTCTTTATTTACCTGGGGTGTTACATTGTAAGTGTCACAGAACACCTCAAACATAACCCATTCCTCTGGGAAATCTAACCACTGGGGAACTGACCAGCCACCCCTTCAGATAGTTGAAATATTATTGACACTGCTCACTCCATACAGACGCCTGATCATTACCGGTCAAAGAGGCCAATAAAGATGTAACTAGAGAGAAGTAGGATGCGAACCCTCAATAATATCCCACAAATCCCATGAGACTGTGAATCCCCACCACATTCATGGGTTTTGACCAAGAAACAACTTCCTTGAACATTGAAGGATCCACCTCTATCCCATGTTGTGCCAAAACGTGTCCATGGAAGTGAACCTCTCACGTCAAGAACATGAACTTGCACAACCTTCCATATTTCTGTTGGTGTCAGAGGCCCTCCAAGACAGACCTCATATATTCATCATGATCATCCTCTAACATTTAGTGGATCCAGATGTCATTGATGAACACAATGATGAACTAGTCCAAGAACATATATAAAATAGATTCCATGATCCCCATGATTAGGTCTACAGAATTTGTGAAACCAAAATCAAGAACACGAACTCCAAGTGACAATACCTGCATCTAAAATCATTATTCAGGATGTCACCCTCCTTCATACTCAACTAGTAAAATCCATACTACATATTGATCTTATAGAACAAACCTCCTCCCTTTAACATGAAAAAAAGATCATCAATCCTCAAGAGAGGTTAACAGTTTTTGAGCTTCACCTGATTCAGTCTCTTTTAGCCTATGAATAGTCCTATACCACCATATTCCTTCTTTGAAAAAATAATAGTTCACCCCATGGTGACACACTTCTACTTATAAACCCCTTGTTAAAAAAGTAATCAACATAAATATGGAACTCCCGTATCTCCGAAGGTGTCATACAATTGGGAGCCATCGAAATCTGATGGGCACCGAGATTCATGTATATTCCAAATTCAATATCACGTTGAGGGTTAGAGTTGCAACCTTTTCTGGGAAGAAATCCATGACCTCACTAACAACCCTCAGAAGATCCATCATCCTTTTACCTTCTGACCCCATTGATATCTCATATAACATTGAATTTATAGGATCTACATGCTCGGTGCCCACCTCAATAGTCCACTCGCCAAAGAAAGAAACACACTGAAGACCCATATCTAAAAATTTGACCCTTATTCAGAATCAGCCAATAATTGTGTGTATAGAAAACAATAAGTCGATACCTAGGATGATATCATACGGGAGCATCTGTATCAGAATATGGTTCCCACTAGACTGATGTGGCCCCAACATCAGTTTACATCCCTAATAGATATCAAATAGATTGTTCTGAACTCTGAATGGTGTACTCAAAACTAAGGGGTTCATGGAATGTCTCTCTACATAATGACAATAAGAATGGGCTATATTGGGTGCAAAAAAGGAGTGTGAAGATCCTAAATAAAACAAAAAACATGAAAGAGTACTAAAATGAGTGATCATACATTGAAAAACCTCTAGCCCTACTGCATCATCTTCCTCTATGGTGTGAAACTTTACACACCCATCTCTTCTACCTCTATGTTGTTGACCACCTCCATGACCACTCCCTCATATAGGTCCCGGAGTAACACCCTACGGTCAGCCTCCAATTGCACCGTCTTCCCTTAGTGGAGCGTGATCCTGCTACCCCTACTGTTGGAACGGTCTGACAGGAAACTATTACTGTTGAGATGGGTGCTGAACCTCACCACCCCCACCGAACTGAGTTCAAACTATGGACTATTTACAAAGGTGTCCACGACCTCCATAAAGTTATATCCTCAGTCCCAAAACCATTGGGATAGGGTGACGACCAAGAGATTGGAACTGGAACTAATAAGGCCCACTTTCCACTCGCAAAAACTTAGAAGGTCATGATACTGGAGACCATCTTCTAAAATCCTTAACATATAATGAAATTGATTAGAATTCTCCTCATTTTATAACTCCCAAAAAGTGCATCATTTCCACTACCATGGAATTATTCTTAATTTCTTTGAATGTCGTTAGAGTAAAGTGAATGGCAGCATGCTGAAGAGAAGGTCATAATGCGTCCTCTAAGAATGTTACTCGAGACTTCTCATCTGGAAAGAGATCTGGTGAGAAGTTCCTGAGATCATTGAACATGATCCCTAGTTCCCTTTCTAACATGCTATATTGTTGGAGGGAGAGTAGCTTCTTCCTATTCTCTTCATTCATCATGGATGAAATTATTTCTACATAGAACTCCTTATAAAAGTCATCCCATGATACATCCTCCTTTTTCTTCTCATTGAGGTAAAGCTTCCACAACTGACGTGATACTCATCGTATCTAGATCAATCCCAGATGAACACATTACACAATTAGAGCCTAGGTCAAGATGAATGTGATCCCTAGATCCTTCATCCATCTCAATATCTCAATGCCTGAGATGTTGACCTCATACATTCTTAGATTCTACCGTTGTAAGTTGCGAAGTGTCATCCACCCCTGGGCATCTACCTCCTCTCTATCGGTCATCCCATGATCAACTGGGTCAACCTTCTAGCCCTCAACTGACCATACCGCATGTGGAATATTTCCTTGTTACAGAGAAGAAAACTAAAAAAGGAACCCCTAATCTCTGGTATTATGGAAATTTCATTTTAAATTTATTTTATCTTATTATTTATTTAATCTTCTTGAAACTCCCAACTCAGAAAAGAAAAATAGTCATTGTGATGTAAATACCTTTAATAGGGTCTCTACCTTATAATCATTATGGAATCACTTGGTTGTTCAGTAGCACATGTGTCCTTGCTTCAAATCATGGGGGGTATCATCTTGTATCCTAGCTGGTCATCCAATTACTTTTCCCCATACCAAGATTTCCTGACACGGTTTCCATACCATCACATGATATTCTCACTATACCTAACTCTAAACTCCCTCTAATATCTCAACTTCTTGAACCTTCAATTGATAAAATTTTGTCATGACCAACCTTATTCATACTGTGAGAGGGGATAGTATTGTGCCACACCTTTCGTTCTTCATGATGACGTAGAGATAATGACCCATAATTCCCTCCTTAAATAGTCCATGGAGTGATGAATATAAGCAAGGGGAAATAAAATCACATAATATGGAAGGGATTAACCTTTTTATAGAACATGATCCGGATATAAGATAGTAAATCCCATTCAACTCCAAATACTGAGAGTAAATGGAAATCCAAAGTCCATTCCCATATGCATGTTCAAAAGTAAAGCTGATACAATGTATAAAAAAACGCCCATGTAATGTACCAAGAGAAAAGTGCCTAATTAGAAACATCAACTAACCCCAATGCACAATCTATTAAAGTCGTCCACTGTCCTCAAATCCCACCTAGAAACCAGAAAATAGTTTTATATATGTAGGGTGAGCATACAAGTATACTCAATAGAGAAACTAAAGCTACTCATGCACAAGTGGAGGAACATACTAATGTTTCTATGATAAAATAGTAGAACCTCAAATCACCTACAAAGGATTACTAACCATCCCCACCTCACCAAGGAAGTCTCAAAAAAATAACACAAGTCATGTAATGTAGTTTTATTAGCACATCGGAATTCGGGTACCCCACACCACATTCTCATTGGTAAATGACTTATCCCTAACCGATAATGTCTTCATAAAACCACACTTCCCATATAAATTCCCGCTACCAAAACCTCCCCACAAGCACCTGGTACCCAAACCTCACATAATCTCACCCATAGAAACCTACGCCACAACACCCACACCTCTCCCCTGAAGAGACCTAGGTCTCATCCTGAAGACATTTGGGAATGAAATCCTGGCTTGCAAACACCTAGGACTCTTATTTATAACCAACCATTTACTAAATTATATTGTCCTATATTAATAATCATTGCATTACATTCTTCCTAAATATGCTCAACATGTTGAACTTGGAATAGGGTTTGAGGAAGAAATTCAGTCATCAGCCATCCATCCTCCCACCGGGACATTGGGAAAGTCAACCTGACCCATAAAATAGAGGTGGTCGACACATAGTTCTCAACAATGGTGGGGGGAATTTAAAAATCACAAGTAACTAAAATTTATATATATATATATATATAGGAAAACACTCAACCCCTACCTATGGATCCCCAAAATAGAAAGCAAGCACATAACGAATCATGGCTGCTGCTACTTCTATATGCAAAACTACACAACTGCCACTACTAATGATTAACCCACCCCTATTCCATTTTACCACTTTTCATTTATTAAATAAATGTATTATGATTAATTTTTTCCAATGATCCAAGAAAACTACCAACCACAATCATTTGAAAAATCTAACAAAACTAGATTTGTAGTCACACTGTCGAACCAAACTCAACCACTAAAATCTATCATTCTTCAATGTTATAATGCACAGTAAATCTCTCAAAAACTAGCTCTCAAACCCCACTAAACAAAAAATCCCCTAGGAATCCCACTGCACAACAAGTTCATATCCACTCTGTTGTCTCACTGCACTATGTCTCTCTACATCCAGAACACAAACATTGGCAGTTTAGATGCCTACAACTTCATCCATTCAAGAATCAATTATTCTATCATACTAGGATACTAACAACACCTGTAACTCCCCCACAAAAATCTCATAGTAATTATCATTTTAACCATAGACCTACTACACATACCACACCATTATCATAGAACCTACTCCCTTTCCCACCTCTATACCCAAAATTGTTCTCCCAAAAGCAGGACCACACAACTGACACAAAATCCCCAAAACACAATAGGGAACAACACTCAACCACACCTATCAACAGGATGTGTGTGTGTATATATATATATATATTAAAATTCATATTTGGTAAACATAGTTATTTAATCCACTAGATAAATAGGGGTGACCCTAAAAGGGTTTTCGTCCTTTGGAATTCATTTTAATTATACAAGTTTATGTGGTTTAACCAGTTTTCATGTTATGGAAGATTATCAAACATCATGAAAAAATGTTCAGAACACCACTAGTGCACTAGAAAATACCAAAAAAATCCATGATTTTCATATGGATTTCAAACACAATTTATCCATAAATAAATAAATATAACAAAAATTATAACGGTGATCAAAGATCAATCCACTATGACCTTGTTATTTCATTGTCCCATCATCTTTTGATCATATTCCCTTATTATTTATTTCTTATTTTTTGTAATGTATTCATCTGTTCTTGATATGGAATTATTAGTACCCCCACCGCACATGATGCACATTTTATGAGAGATAAAAGAAAGTCATACTTGGGTGATAAATGGATAGAAGTTCTTCCTTGTTCCAAGAACTTGGGATCACATGAGTAGTGGGGAAGAACTCTAATAAAACTAAATAGGAGGGATCTAGAAAATCTATACAACTCCTCTACGGATGAAGGATCTATGTGAACTAAGGGAAAATAGAAAATACACCAGAAAGGGATGATCTTTTCCTTTATGTGCAAGATCCAATTTTAAAGGAATAACGATTTCCAAAAGTCCTTAATCATTTGATTGTGGTAAAGATCATGATTTTTGAGTATATCAAATACCTTGTAATGTTAGGATATTTAAGATATAAATAATATCCTTTGACATGCCATTTAAAACACCCATGTAAGGTTTCATGCTCGATTTATATCAAATAAAATGTAAAAGGGTGGAAGTAGGATTACTGGAAAAAACTGGAAAAAACTGTAAATGAGTCATTGATGGGTGAGTCACCAACATTTAGCCACTGATGGGTGATCTACTGATGTGACCTGCTGATGTTTATCCACCAATGTGTAATCTACGAAGGTGACCTACTGACGCTAAATTACAGATGCAATGACCTACTGATTCCTTGACCATCTAACTCCTTGACCTACCGATGTCGACGCCATCTACTCACTAGCATTGATGTTTTTGATTCACTTATGCTAACTCATTTGACTCATAGACACACTAACATATTTATTCAAAAACATTCTAATGCACTGACATTCCGACATGCCAACATGCCAATGCTAGCACCTTGAGTCCCAGATGAAAAAACAAAAAATTTGAAAAAATCATTAAATGAGCATCAATTGGCTCCAACACCACCATATTCTCTATTTTTTAGAAATGGAATGGTCCTTGCATATCTGAGTCATTAGATCAATGACCTCTTGAACTATTCTCGTCCTCAAGAATCCAAAATAGACCCAGAAGAATTAGGTGTTTGAACAACCAACATTTATGATACCAATCAAGAGAAAACCACCTTGTGTAATTATAAAGTTTATGTGAAAACCTCAATATCTAAGAACATTTCCTTGACATTTATCACCTGAAAAATTGTTGGAACATTAATTCCCCCACTGCCCCAAGAAGCCACTCAAAAAACAAAGGCACACCATCTAGACATATGGATTGGGGAGCTCATTCATCCATGTCTAGATAGTATCTGATTTAGGTTGCACTTACTTTCCCTCAAATTTTTAGTCTCTTCTAAATTAATGTGCCATGATTAGGGATCTACTGATCCACTCCCCATATATAAGGAATTTTCAAAAACATTCAGATAATAGGGAAAAACTCATTTTACAGATTGAAATGTCTCGTATTACATTGCTGACAAATAAAAAATAAAAAAACAAGAGAACAACTCAGAAAAACTCTGGGCACTGGGCACACATTTGTGCCTCCAGCTACCAAGTACATTCCCCGAGGCCACAATGGCTCTAGAGAAAAAGAACCAAAATAATGGTCCATCAATGAAGCACTTTCCCCTTATGATCCTTGATTCATACTTTTTGTTCCACAAATTCCATGTCTTCCTCGATATCCATCTCACCCCAGTCAATGACATTGGATTCATCATGTAGATACCGACAAAGATGAGAGATATGGAAGAATACATTGATCTTCTCTAACAACATTGGAAACACCAACTTATATGTCACCTCACTAACTTGTCCAAACACCACTAAAGGTCTAATGAACCTGGGATAAATATTTTTGTATATACCAAACCTCCACTACCCACACCAAGGAGAAACCGTTAAGAAAACATTTTCCCCACCCTAAAACTCCAAAGGCCCATATATTATCGGCATATAATTTTTCCAGGTCATGATCCACCTTCATCCTCTCACACACCAGTGGAGAATGGTCCATTGTGCTCTACACTACCTCAGGTACAAGATGGGATTCTTCCCCATCCTATGTCTAGCATATATGTGAATGATAGGGCATTTTGTGAAAATCCTCAAACAGTGTCATGAAAATGGTGGAGTGATAACTATTATTGTAAGAAAACACTATTAGGGGCTTCTGTTATACTCATGAACCTCCAAAGTCCACAATACAGGCCCAATACATATTCTCTAATATTTTCATGGTCTCTATGTCTACCTATCTTTCTAAAAATATAAAGTGGTTCTATTAAGTAATAGGGTACCTAATGAATTCAATAATCCCCTCTAGGATCGTGAGGTAAAATGTGAATCTATATTTGAGAAAATGGATCTTGTAACTCTAGGAATTCATACCACCTCGTCCACAACCCCCCTTGCCAAGGCATATTTTGTGCTCAAATCCTTGATCGCCATGAAGTAATTCGACTTCATCATCTGGTCCACCACTACCCAAATAGAATGAAATATATTTTGATCCATGGGTTATAATATAACAAAATCCATTGATATGTCATCCAAAATCCATGTTGTAACTTCCAAGGGCTACAACATCCCCCTAGAAACACAGTGCTAAAAATTCACTTGCAAACACAATAGGATTCTTGCCACAATCTCTTCCAATATCTGCTTTAGCATGGGCCACCAAGACCACCCCAAGTCTTAGTACATCTTAGATATTACTTGATGCACCACCCGAGGTGAGATACACAACTCACAGAGAAATACATCCTGCATTTACACCAAGAAAAATATCTTCATATGGAACATCATCTGATTCCAACCATCCTCTGACCATCCTTTTGGAGCATCACCCTAGCCAGTGAGATCATGCATCACTTCAATCTCTGAGACGTCACAATGAGACTCTTCCACCTAAAATTTCAAGTAAGACTACACTATTATATGAAATGGATTGGATCTTCCATCATCCAATCTTACATCCATATGAAAAGATTCCAATTCCTACATCGCCTTCCAGGCATCCATGGATTATCCAACAACCTCCTTCTGTGACTTTCTTCCCAATGAATCATCCACCAGGTTCTCTTTTCATAGGGTGTAAGAGATATCAAAGTCATATTCTTTGAGAAACTACATCCACCTTTAATGTCTCATGTTCAGGTCTCATTGGGGAATGTTATACATCATGCTCTAGGGATCTTTGAAGTCCACAACACAATCGAAGGATTTTCATCTTCCTACATGTTCATCCATTCCAAAATCAATCACTCACTCAGAATAGGATTCATAAACCATCTGGAAGACCACTATAAACCATCTCATAGTACATAATAATTTAACTATATCCTTGCTATAAATACCACAAAAATATCATAGAACCAACTCCCTATCCCACCCTCATACCCATAATCGTGCTCCCAATAGCAGCACCACACAACCCACACAAATTCACCAAAACTCAATAGAACACAACAATCAGACACTCCTATCATAAGGATGTCTATATATATTAATTATGATTTGGTAAAAAGCATTCTTTAATTCGCTAGATAAATAGGGGTTATCATATATTCATTTACATCCTATATGGTCTATTTTAAATAACTAATTATATGCATTTTAAGAAGTTTTCATGTTATGGAATATTTTTAAATGTTATAAAAAAAAATGGGAGACCACCAGTGTGAATGAAAAGGCCACCAATGGAAATTATTTTTATAAGTCATACAACCATAATAAATCCATAAAAAACTATGATAACCAAAATAAAATATACAATCATACATCAATCTACTCTTTTCACATTATTTCATTACCGCATCATCTTTTGATAATATTCCCTTCTTATTTATTTCTTGTTTTAAGAAAAGTATTCATCTTTTATTCACAAGGAATTATAATATCACCCACCACACTTATTTAATAATTTAAGAGAGAGAGAAAAAAACCCAACTTGGATGATAAAAGGATTAATGTTTCTCTTTAGGCCATGAATAAGGTATCACGCAAGAAATTAGGACGAACTCCAAGAAAAGTTAAAAGGAGGGATCTATAATAGTGGAACAACTTTCTAATGGAGTAAGAATATAAGATAAACAAGGGGAAACAACAAACTACCTAGGAAGGTAAGAACCTTTCATTGAAGATCCAGTTTATATTTTTGAAGGAACAGAGGATTGTAGAAGTCATTAATCATGGGATAATGATCCAGATCACATGGTTTGATTATCCAAAATCCTATGGGATGTTAAGATATTAGAGATATAATTAATATCATTTTAAAATCCCTTAAAAACTACAATGGAAGGATTTAAACTCTCTTTAGGTCAATTAAAATGAAATAAGGGAAAATAGGAAAACTGTGAAACACTGGAATTAAAATGTAAAAGAGTCAATGATGGGTGAGTCACCATTCCAAAGCCACTGAAGGGTGAGGTACCGACATAATATACTGATGATGATCCACTGACAGGTGAGATACCTATACGAACTACCAACAAATATCCATTGATACTGAGTTATAGA
This sequence comes from Viscum album, assembly GCA_963277665.1. Lineage (NCBI taxonomy): Eukaryota > Viridiplantae > Streptophyta > Magnoliopsida > Santalales > Viscaceae > Viscum > Viscum album. Next base: position 1,305,656,332 of record OY728141.1, read on the forward strand.
AGTAACAACCTACTAACTCCTTGACTAATCGAAGCCATGTATTATCGACACTCGGAACTTCTGATGCCTCGACTTACCATCACCAATAACCTCAATTCATCGACACTTAGGCTCTTGACTCACTCCTTCTGGTGACTTTGACTCATCAATTCCCTAACATGCTAACACATTGACATGTCGACCATGACTCCCTAGGTTACAGATTAAAAAAATGGAAATTTGAAAAAATCATGAAATGGTCCACTATTCCCTCCAAGATCACCCTATGAAATGGGTTTTCACAGTTGACTGTTGTGGGGAAATCCATGTCGTTGCACATACCCATAACAGGTTATATACAATTATATTTCTTAGTTTATCCAGATAGTACAAACACTTTATACAAGTATTCTATTTTTTATCCACACCACTAATAGTGTTGAGAAATAAGGGTGTTATGTTTCGGTGGTTAGAGAAGTGTGAAGCAGATATTCATGAGTTTAATTTTTTGTTGTGTACAACTCTACTGTTTATTCATCCCAATCTGGGGATTAGTTATATTATATATTATGATGAACCCATATTTTACTATGACTAGTACTAATCTAGAGGTATGTTTTAGTAGATTATGGGTCATATTAACAACAACCCCTTTAGAAAAAACTAGCATAACCATGAAATAAATATTAAATTCTTGGTATATACCATGATGTGTTAGAGATGCTATCCATTATAAACAAAGAGGGGGTTCCATACCACTATACACTAAACCTAGCCCGAGACATCACCTAGAGGAAGTCCCAATCACCACATACTATGAACTCATGGTTGGATATTAAAAATACACTTTTAGGAATTATTTGATCCAATTATGTAACAATAAGCTACCAATATGAATTATACATCATCATATAACAAATTACAATAACCAAAAAGGGATAATTTTTTTAGAATAAACATTTTTGAATATCAACAGAAGTTAAAATACCACAAATAAAGGGGAATAACTAAACCACAACTATAAACCTCCATGTGACCAGTCGGCCACCACCATATTACAATCAATATTAAATAGAAATTTTTAGTGAAATCATATCCCTGAAAAGATTTCTCAAACAATATTGATTTTAAATTTAAATGTAAACAAGGTTTGCCATAGCCCAATTCTTATCACCACATCAAAAAAACATCACATAATAAGAGAGTGAACGATTTCATGGAAAATAACAATAGGTTTATGCTCTAGTTGAAACCTACATACCTCATTCCTCAAAGATAAGATCCTCCAAAAAATAACTCAAAGAGTCCTCATGCATGAAATTCAATAGGGGAACACATCCTAAGGTAAATTAGTGTCAAAATATAATATAAAACTTATAGTGTTCTAATGCATGATCTAGTATAGGGAAACCCAAACCAAGGTATTCTACTCTCTGATCACATCATATGTTTATTTGGTTTTGTAGCATCAATCTTAATATAAGAAGACAAACACTAACCCTACCGAATCTATTTTCATACTAGTTCTAATTTTCCAACCTTGATACTAAGTATTACATGTGTGCTCAATTTATTTTTCACACACTGCATAAATCATCAAATTCACATAAAAATTCTAAGAATCATAAACACAATTGAAAATCCATTTTTCACAAGCACATTCATCACAAAATCAAATCTCACATGGATATCATTGTTTTTCATAATCAAAACCCCTTTCAAATCCATAAATACACCAAATAAATTTTTAATTATTCTTCACATCACTTACTCTATTAATAGCACAAATTTTAAAAAAAATAACAAGGAATCTAAGATGAAAAAAACCATTTTCCTTTATAAAAAACTATCACCGCTTATGTTCCTCAAAACCATGTTCAAAACTCACTTCACACCTTTCAAACTATCTATTAAACAAATTTATAATGCACAAAAAAGTGGAAAAATTGTAACATAATCCGGATCCTTTAGAAAACCATTTTACCTCCTATGTTCATTTCAAATCACAATGAAAACAGAATTTTCACAATGAACATAATCCATATAATGTATTTATGTACCATGAAAGTATACTAAAATTAATATACTAGTCATGAATTAGGGAACCTCCATACTCAAGGTTGAAAACATCTTGTGTTTCGTGGAAATTACACCCATACCACCAAGAGACACTATAAAGGTATTATCAAACCAAAAAAATCATGATTTTACCCATTAACACTATATTTAACCCTTGTTAGGTAAGGTAACCCACTAGAAAGTAAGATCCCAAATAGGGAGAGAGAAAACCCATAAAATAAGGATAAAGAGAAGAGAAATTATACATACTAAATGATTTAAATAAAAACAAAGTCAAAAACACCCCATTGAGTTAAGTTCAATGGGTCCAAGAAGAAGTGGAGGAAACTCAAAGGGCTATAAATCCCATATAACTAAAATTAGGGGTGAATTATCGTAAAATATGATGTGGGAAAATGTATATGTTTTCAATTATTAATGACATGTAAAAGTTGTATGGATAACTCACATGGTTTCCATAACCATACAGTAACTTTGTGTCCCTCTCTTTCAAAGAGGAATTAGGATCCATGGTTTCATGGGGGACGGTGCATACTTGTGTAGTTGGATAATTATCATAGATAGATCCACTTTCTATGGAACATGATTTTCCATAGTCCAGAACAGGGTTTCCCCTAACCATGTGGTAATTTTGCACGACCTACTCACAATATCAAAAACCCAACTTTCTCCGAAAAAATAACAAGGAATTAGAGGGAAAAAACATGAAAAATATAAATATGATATTACCTCAAAATAAAAACACATATGTGACAATTCTCCCAAACTAGAAAATTTTGACCCTTGAGAAATTCATTATTGAGTTTAATGAGAGAATAAAAATGGATAATCCACCTTAACCACAGTTTTTCACTCCTATATCTCATGATAATCACTACCATGAAACCAAAGATCCCAATAATAGTATGAACATCACTTGATCCACTTAATCTAGATAATCCACAATCCAAAATAGCCACATGAACATAGAAAAATCATGCTCTAATTATATTTCCTCCCAATTCATCATATGAGAATGATCTAGAATATACTTTTCAGTTGAGATACATGAAACATGTAATGAACTGCTATCAAATAATAAGGTAATTATATGTGGTAATTCACCATGAAAATATTATCGAGGATCTCAAATGGTTCGACATACCTCTATGTTAGCTTTCCTTATATATCCAATCTATAGTGAAAAAAATCCATTTTCAGGAACACATGTTCACCTAGAGAGAAATAAAATGCTCATAATTTCTTATCTGAATATAAAATATGTTGATTCAGCAATATAGTCAAATGTTTCATGATAAAATTGACTTTTTTATACATATATTGTACAGTTCCTGGTCCCAACAATGATATATCAGCCAACATAGACCATCACAAAGGAAATTGACATGACTATCCATTAATCATCTAAAAGGATCCATTCGAATTGAGGACTAGTAGATGATATTATATGAAAACTCAACCAACCCCAGATGACTATCCCATGAGCATCCAAATTCTAACCCACATACATGAAGCATGTCTTCCAAGATCTAATTCACCCACTCCATATAAACATCCATTTGAAGATTATATTTAATGTTCAACTCATCCTACGACCCTATCACCATATGTAGTGAATCCCAAAACCATGAGATAAAAAGTGTTCATTGTAAAAAACAATTTCCAACAACACACAATGACAAATCACTATATCCTGAATATAAAATTGGCCAAATTCATTCACTTTTGAAAAATCTCTGATAAGATTGAAATGGTTTGTCTGGTCATATGTTCATTCACTGAACAAATGGAATTTAGTTCCTATGGTATATGTGGTAGGAAAACAATAAAGTCCCCGACTGACTATTCACACATATAGGTAAAATGGATAATGGATGAAATAAGCTAGATGATATTTAATGCTATATATTGACCTACTGACCTGTATAACACTAGGATACAAAGTCATTAATGTACCACCTCATACATATCCACCTGAATTCCCACCGCACATCATAAAACATCATTACAGTACCATTGTGAATGCAAAACTACTACCTGTTTATATCCTACATTACGACCATCTTCAATGACAACAACATTATGTGAACCTTGAAATAGATATACCCGTATTAATATAACAACCACTCACATGTCACCTCCCCACCATATATGAAATACATATAATGCTTTCACAACTCATCACCCACCTTCTCTGGAAGAATATACTCTATAAGAGAAATTTTTTTAGAATACTATAAAATAACACACCTCTGTAGTACTCTTCATTCATGAGATTTAGTTGGTCAAAAGACCCTAAAATTGACCCCATCATTAGAATCTTTCAACACATGCACTGGAACATTCCTTCACAAGCCATCTGCAACCTCATTTGATTTTATGGGGTAAAAAAGATGTCAACATCAAACCCATGTGTTGATCAACCCCTAAAAACTAAGTCAAATTAAGATATTGTTGGGAGAAAATGTTATTCAAACACTTATTATTGCAATAAAACAACTTCTCACTGAAAAGTTCATGATTCCACAAATACAAGGAATGCATCACCAGTGGTAATTATAAGTCATGGTTTGGGTAATTATTTTCATGTTGTTAGAATAGGTCTAAACTATAGACCACCAAATACTTATCATCCACCTTCACACACAATAGACCCATACCAGATGTATCATACATATCCCAATACCCTTTTAGTAATTATAAAAATTTAATAATAGTGATAGTGTTTAATTCCAACATAATCTCATCAATGGATGCTTGAAACTCTATGATCCATTCAAAATATTCTACATTGTGGGTCATCATGGTCATGGATGAAGCAGATAGAGAGAAATCCTTAACAAATCTCATGTAATACAATTCCATGTCCAAAATGATCCTTATTTTAAAATATTATTTATGTGTTCCCATTAAATCACTGTACTGATCATCTTTGGGTCTATTGAAAAATATTGTTCTCAAATCCCATAACCTAAAAACAACACCTCCATAATCCATATGGTGAACTTATAAAATTGTACATAGAGGTGATGATCTTGGATAGTGAATAGAATAATCCTCTGAAACTAATCATGATCCCCCTCAGTTCGAGAATAGGACAAGATTTCAACCAATAATACCATGAGAATTAAGTCAAGGTACAGATGGAAAACTCTATTCAAAAGAACCATAAACTCCAAAAGAGAATTATTCAACTAGACATGCATGAACAAATACATAAAATGGTTGTATGTACTTTTGAAGGTTGTTTTCAGAACATCCCCCTATATAAATATAACATAATGATACTTGAAACACATATCGGTCATGGAGAACTACTTATCCCCCCTTAAGCTAGCCTAAACGGTCCTAAAAACATAGAAAATGGTACTTGTTCTAGATTTTCACAGTTTTTAGATTCTATAAATAAATAAATATCTAGAAAGATCACTCAGTGTTATTTTGAAAATGTCATTGGGGTGGAACATTGTAAAACACTTGTTAAAATGAATCCTTTGGATTCCAAATAATACCATCATGTTGTTAATTCCATAATCCAAATGGGGGATATATTGTACAATGTTAGATATATAGGGTGTGTTCCTAGTGTCCGGTCAATTTTGAACTCGTAATCATGCAATGGGGGTAAACCCAAGAAATAATTAAGAAATACATCTAGAAAAAAATACACCATGGGAGGTAATATATATTCTGAACCACTATCTCTGTCCAACATCATGAGTGATGAAAACTAATAAATGAGATTACTGAATTCTTGAAATAGAGTTCTATATTGTCCAAAATGAGGAAAACATTCACCTTACAAAAAAATAGGGTATTTCCATCATGTTCCACAAACATTACATCATCAAATTGCAATAGATGTGTGCCTTGAAACATACAATTCGGTCTGTACTAGGGATCATATCCAAGATTTCCATTTCAAAAACAAAAAATACCATTGTAGCTCAACCCTTGATTTGATGATAATGCCTAATAGACAACTAATACATTTTTCTCACTTTCTACCAGGAGGAGTCACTAACTCTATCACATATGGCATAATTTTATTTCAAAAAATCAACACATCCCCAAGATGGGTAGAAATGACCAAAAAAAATTAACCTATATAAAAGAAAGAAAATGATGATGGTGATTTAATAAAGAATGTACCTAAAACTATTGTAGACCATACATTCAAATTTGTTGCTTCTAGATCTAAAATAAATAGATTCTGTATCAGATCATGACCCGATGAACGACCACTGACATGCAGTGCTTTCCTAAAATGACTCTTCCCGAAAGAAGATACATACTGTCTACCATGACCTTTGAATTGAGAACATGCTATCTTAGTTGGTTTTGAGCTTAATTAAATTCATTTTAAAGATAAATATCGTCTACATCCCTATAATGGGCATTCCACAATGAAAAAATAATTCAAGTTCACTGTGGCTCAACATTGATGAGAGGGTATTAGCGGATCTGAGCATGCAGATCGCATGTGACCCAAATTCCCACAGTAATGGAACACAAAAAACCCATCATCGAAATCCACAGATGTAGACATCCGGGAAGGATAGCATAAATTTTCACCTCCACTCATCTCATGCTTGTCCCTCTCCCTCTTCATCATTAACAAATTGCCACTCCACTAGCCCACTACTAACACAATTTCAGAAAAATAATAGAACCCACAATGATCGATCAACACAATTTAAGCATGATCAAACACCTTAACATATGTCTTTAATGTGATCAAGAAGAACAATAATTAGATTTATGTCCGCAAAACCATTTCAGATTTTTGATCCTTCATTAGCTCATTGATGACAACCTTTTATGTGAACAGAACCAAATTTGAAAAGTGGTTAAAACACTCAATAATAGTCTTATTTCCATAGAAAATATCCAAAAAAATTATTACGTAGAAAATGAAGATCCCTCAAGTCAATGAAACTCATTCCTGATGTCCATGAAATCTATCCAACCCATTTTTTCATGTCTTCTAGATTGCACCAATGATTCCCAACACATTTGATTTGAATCATCCTATGTAAACGAATAACACCTCACACCAACTGTCTCCATATTGACATAAAAAAACATTCCATCATCCTTCTTAATCTAAACCTAGGAATCCTGTGTAGCCTTCCAACCATCGAATGAATGAGGCTTGTTCTTGAGAAACTCATGAACGTTGTCCTTTACAGGGAATGGTTCAGCTTCTCTAACATAAGCAAGACCAAAACCCACTACCTAACCCTAAAATGGGAATCCATGTCCACTGAATTAGTTAATTTCTAATTAATCAATGGGGGAGAACACCATATAGACTCTTCCCACTCTTTTTTAATAATTCAACAAGGTTGAATTTTTCATCCATAAGAAAAAACTACATAGAATATACATCAATAAAACCATTGATGAAAAATTCTAAAAATATGAAACCACTAGTACAATTACAAAACTATTTCATAAATAAAACCGAATTATATGCAACACGATAATAATACAAACCGCATCACAACCACCTGGTGTCTAGATACAGTCTAAAATCTGTACATCTCACATAGGAAAGATTTCAAACCAAATTCCAACGTACTAGGTGACTGAAGATCTCTCGCGAGGTGTGTTGTCCAGAAACACCATTAAAAACCAAAATTCGAATCCCCGAAAATCCTAGATCTGATATATCCACGAACTCCCAAATATTATATCCCAATGAAAGAAAGAGACCTACTATAATACCATTTTTCATGATCCAAGATGAGGTTCTATCAAACCAAACTCCCGACCAAGTCCAATACATGGCCCAAAGTGTGTTCCAAATCCCCATGAGTGGGAAACAAGTGTGTGGTTGTTAATAATAATATTTTAGGAACAATTTCACCGTAGTATATAAAAACCAAAAAAACAAGAAAAATATAATATAATCACATAATCTATTACAATAAAAGTGGATAATTGTTTTTTCATATTCAAGTTTTTACAACATTATCCAAAGTGAAAATATGAAAACTAAAGGGTAATCACAAAAACATGACTCAAAAACCACCACATGAAGAGATGTCTATCATCCTCAAGACACCACCACCAACACCTAGAAGATATAGAACACTAGAAACCAACTCCACCATCACCACAATAGAACATATATTCATTACATGGATCATACCTAAAAACAATATATACATCATGGAGTTTATGTTCGGTGTGATCCATGGATTTGTATGATTCCACCTGATAAAATATTACATTCTATTACATTTGATAACAACATAACATAAATTTTTTAAGAAATTGAATCCAAACCATTTTAAATGAAGCATTTTGAGGGAATAGTTTCCATGAAATACATTCTCAAATAATATTTATATGAAATTAAAACATACACGTGTATACCTTATAGTGATTGTTAGAACCACATAACAAAAACATCACATGACAAGAGAGATCAAAATAATAGGAAATCGCAATAGGTGCTACCACTAGTGGTATTCTATGAACAATATACCTTAGTTTAAGCTCATTTATCAAATGAATAAAATTTAATAATGCACACGCAATTAAGGGGTAAACCATCTCGGTGTCTAGTGGTATCAAAATATTATTTCTAAAACACATATTCCTCATGTATGAGCCCTAATTGGGGGACACATCCCAAAATATAGTGGTATATGATCATATCAAGTTTATTTCATATTGTTGTAGAATCAATATTGTTAGAAAAAAAGGCCCCAATCCCACCAAATAATCTAGAATACTAGTTCTAGTTTACATACATAGATACCCCAGATTCACTTTATAGTCAATTTCCTTTTAACATGACACATAAATCATCACATTCACAATCACATTCCAATAAATGTAAAAAAACATAAAAATATAGTTCTTTCAAAATAATTTTAATCCCAAAATCAAATCCCCAGTGAATTTTTTTTTTCATAATAAAAACACCAATCAAATACATATTCACACCAGATCCATTTATAAATATGTTTCTCATAAAAAAAAAATTAGTATCACACATTTTAGAAACATAACATAGAATCTCACATGAAACAAAAAACCACGTCTTATGGAAAACCAACATTCATCAAAATCATTCCTCAAAAACCATTATTAACCATATTTCACACCTTTTATAAAATCTATTTAACAAAAATATGATGACCAAAAATAAGTTCACTTGGAAAAAATTCATCTTCATTTTGAAAAAAAACTACAACTAATAAACACTTAAAGTAATGGTTAATACACAATTATAACCACATAAATAATCCATATAAACCATTTATGAAATATGAAATCATACAAATTCATCTATTTATATAAAAGCATGGATCCACCTACCAAACGCTTGAAAGCATCTAGATTCATGTGATAAATCAAAAATGTGCCACTAAGAGACACTATAAAGTCATGATAAAACATTAAACATCATGATTTTATCAAAAAATTTAATATTGAACCATTATTAGGTCAAACAACCCTTTAAAATGGAAGAAGCGAATGAGGGAGGAAGATAAATCCTATAAACATGGGTAAAATTGATTTACTCGATGAATTATAAAAAAACATGGACAAAACCACATGAAGTTTGGAGATAAGGCGTTATATAAATGATTTGAATAAATTCATGGGGCTAAAAATCCCATGTGTCTCGAAATATGGGTGATTTAGGGTTAAATACGAAGTGGGAAAAGAGTTAATTTTCGATGTTTAATAGCTGGGATATGTCACACATTTAACCTATACCGTCATCCAAAACGTATTCAAACCATGAGTTTCTCTATAACCTAGAGGAATTTGGTCATACAGTTTCTTGGGGGAGGGAATATCCCCTTCCAGTTCTCCATGTGGACAGGATATATCCATTTCCCATAGCACACAGTTTTCTAGGGGATAGTGTATAGTTTCCCCTAATTGTGTTCCAAACATCCATGACCTATTCCTGAGACCAAAAAATACATTTTTTTTCCAAAAATCCACATTAAAACAAGGGATAATTAAAATAAAAACATTGAAAAACATAATATCTTAATGTGAAATCACATATTTGAAACTATCACTTTGGCGATAGTTTGTTTTTCCACAACGAACACAACAACCATCACTATATCATTACATAGTGTGTCCTTAATTTTAGTTAGGGGAACCAGGTAGAGTAACTAAAGATTATTGACAATGTGATTTAATGACAACCAATGAATGAAAAAATCATTTCATATTCTCATTGAGAAAAAATTGATGATTGATTAATTGATCGATGAGAAGACATTATAGGAGCACTAAAGCCTATTTATCAAGATGGATGCCTATGAGATATATGATTTTATGTACCCAATATTAATGATAGATTCTACATTTTTGGTGACATATTATTTGGTATACTATGTAAATGAATGAAATAATAATGATGTATACTTTTCAATAATTCTAGAAAACTAGTAGGTGGTGATTTAATTCATGATTCATATTTAGATTGAAATAATTTGAAACATGGGAAGGGCACAATTATATTATCCTATTCCACCAAATAGAAGACAATGACGTACATCCAAGCCTTTATGATGGTGATTCATCCTAGATTGAAAATTATACACCATGACATTATGCAATAGTTTTACTGGACATGGATGTAGATGGACATTGTCGAATGTGTTTCCCAATGATTTATGTTCCTAAAGATGAAGGCTACGAATTATGGTCATTGCGTTTTTCACTAGAAACATTATGTACTATTATTTTTGTTATAGTATTTAATTATAGTTCTTATTAGGCTATTACCAAAGCCCTCACTATGTAATGATGTTGTCATTGTGATTTTAGATTGGATAAAAATCATCTTATTTAATATGGATCCATGAGACACACTCAATTTATTATATGAGAAAGACGTATATATTTTTATATATTAAAATTTCTGGTAGTTTCCAAGCGCATCATATCTTATATATAGATGATCATTTTATGTTGTTGTTTTGTTTGGTCAAGTTGAATGCCTTTGGGACTATCACGTGATGGATCACAGTGTACCATCCTTATTGAGATGGATAATGATAGAAAAAATCTATATACAATAGAATAATATTCTTTATTGTTCCATAAATATTGATGAATCATAAGATGATCACTTATCGTTTGTTCATTTTTCATTCAAAAATAGTTACTATGACCTTATTCAGATGGAACCAAACAATTATCATTATGTGATGACATGATGGTCACCTCTTTGTTGGCATGATGATGGTGATGAATTAATTATGGAGACCAATATAGTATGTGATGCCACAAAGAGAGTAAAACTGTTCCCAATGTGTTGATAAAAGAACAGAGCTGAGAAACTCATATTCCCACCATAGGTGGATACCTTCAAATGTTTTTATAGGTGATCAATATTTTCTGGGAGAGACACCACAGTTAGGCAATCAATTTTAGAGGAATCATGGTAAGATATAGTCATTCTTTATTATAAACTCAATTATCACCATGATAGTTTGGGTACTGGTGTACCATTTTTTATTCCTCCACACTACCATGGTATGCATGACATGTTTCTAATTTCGTAGCTCCATAGGTACACGCCCAACCCATATCAGGTCATTAATTAGGATGATGTTGAGATAGAACCTCACATTTAATACATGGATCATTCAGTTTGGATTGTATATCAATGTGATGGTGTCCTTCAAGGGAATACATGACAATAAGGACTATTTTTGTGGCCTCATGGATGGATCTAAGAGGATGAATGTGAAGAGAGGATGGTGTTTGGGTTCAATGGGTTATGTTATTTGAATGGAACACTAAAGGTAAATCTCAACGATGTGAATTAATTAATAGTATAAAATTTAAAGATCCTAATTTATTATTATGTATTTAGTTATTTTTAGATTATAATAATTAATTTCTCCTTTTGTTCTTCTCTTTTATGGGTGCTTATGATGACATTTATTTGAGGCCTATGGTTTAGGAGTTGGTTTTTATATACACAAAGAAGTTTTCAACCATGTGTTCAACTGAAAACAATAATATATAAGCTATTGGAACCCATGAGTCATATTGTTGGGTTCTAGAAAGTATTCTATCTATAAAAGACACCACTGAACCTTTTTCGGCTAGCGAATAATACCTAGTTTTCTTCCCATCATGTCGAGCAATCGGTGGATGGTGTGGCCCATTGGGTTTTCATTGGTCCATATCAAGGGGATGATTATTTCTCCTGACATGATTTTAATTTCAGGAATTATTGAATCTCTATAAAACCCATATCCAAACCATATAGCTATTTCTCAAATTCAAGGCCACCACAAAAGAATCTATATTCCCCCATTAATTTCAAATTTCTTCTATAGATGTCGAATAATCTAGTGGTGGTGAAGGGTGTGTTTATTTCAATATCTATATCAAATTCATGTTATTAATTTTAATATGAACATATTTATATTTCTGATATATTCTATTTGTGGTGATCTAGTGTTATATTTATCATTTCTTAAATATAAGGGTAATATTATACATCTTGATGAAATTTCATGATATAATCAGTATATACCCCAAACTACTAATGATATATAAGAAATTGTTTTATATTTATCATACTAAAACCTCTTTATGATAATTTATTAAAGTTATAACATTAAATTTTGATGATTTTCTGGTATTTTAATGGAGGGTTCAATGAATCAATAAAACCCACCACTTGAATAGAGATAGGACATTCATGATTGATGAAATTTCTCTTTATATATTTAAAGAAAAATTACTATGATACATTATTATATCATTAGTCTATTTATTTATTTATTGAATTTTTATGGGACAATGTTAGTTTGATAGGTGTAAGGATATCTTCTTACATTGAAGAAGAATTCATTATACATTATTTGATCAATAAAGGGTCCGCTGAATGTGAATTACATACCTATAAATTTGTTTTTTGTTGGATCCATTGATGAACAAAATATGCTTTTTGAAATAAGATACAACATCTTGACATGATTTTTCCAGGATTCTCAATCCGAAATATTTTTTTACGATGAACCAGATGATGATCTAGATGTCATTTATGTGTAATACAGTCCCTATTGTTGTGATACATGGTACAATATTTTTTCTTTTGATGAAATTTTTTTTATTCATAAAAAAATATTTAGGTAGGATGTTTTCTACCATTTGGTGTTCTCATATACAGTTGTTTTCTTAGTATAATTGTTTTATGGAATATCATGTATTACCATGCTTGATTATAATTAAGATTGTGTGTGTGTGTGTAACCCATGAAACCCTTTTAGAAATTATTATTCCATAAGTATAATTATGTCACATGTTAGACATGTTTTATTTGGTTCACATGTATTTATATATTTCTACTATATTAGAAGTATGATTTTTTATTCATTGATTTTATAGTCTACCATGTTTTTTTGTTAGATTTTACATGGTGGTTGTTGATAGTACTAAAAATCAGTACAATATCATGATCTTATTATCCCACAGAAGGGGGGATCATACTTTTCTTTTGATGATGAATGTGATAGTCCTGAGTAATGTGTAGGGGAATGACGGACATGTGGCATAACATGATGTTTTTGAGTTTGGAAAATGATTTTTTGTAGGTTTAACCTGAGATATATATGGGGTATCTCATCCTAATAACTTCACCTATTATGGATTTAGGGTATGTTTATCTGAGGGTGTGATGCAATATGATTCGACGAGGTATTTGAGAGACATGATTAGTATTGTTGTGTGTTATTCTTGATCACATAAAATATCATAAGATTATCCTTCTATAATGGAGCTGAACCTGTTATGATTGGGGTTCTATTGAAGCTTGGATAGTACACCACCACTGAATACATTATTATATAATCTTTATTCAATTTATTTGGATTTATTATTATCATTAAATAAAAATTTTATACATTTATAAATTTGGTTAAAATTTTCTTAGTGGTATCATACTGGGTTTTATTCTTACCACCATATACAAGATTTTATATGATCATGGATATTTTATTTATAAGTATGAATCAATGGGAAATGGATCAGTGTAATATAGTTGAGTAATAGGGTATACAGATGAAGGAAGAAATGGGTATGAAATTTAAAGAATACAAAAAAATTTATTTTAATTATTTTCATTCACTTTAAATACTCTAATTTAGATTTCCACATAGAGAGTATATATTTTTAATTATTAGAGAACATGTATTCTATTTGATATCATTTTCTATTTTGATTTTACTTTGAGGTTTTATATATTATATATTATTTTTCTTGTAATGAAATGATAGTAAGGTATATCCTTCCCAATAAATACATTCCAGCGCTCACTACTAATTGGTAACCTATTCGATATGGGTCGGAACACAATAGGTGATGTGAATCTATAACTCAGACTGAAATTTTTTAGGTTGGGGTGTTATACGGGATGAGTGATCTTTTTTTATTAATAAAATGAGATTAATATTTGGAATTAAATGTTAGGAAAATGATAATAGGGGAATTACATGATATTTATGTGGGTTATGAAAATTAATTATTGATGATACATATGGTCATGATTATCATACCTAACTAGGATTTCATGAAGGTTCATCTAACCTTTTATTTATAAATATAATAAGATACCTAAAATAATTAATTTAATATTTTTTAATAATGATTAATAATTAATTATAAATATTATATTACTAATAAAAATATATAATTGACTTATATAAAAAGTTTTTCTAGATAAACTCTATTTTTGGATCCATTTATGCTAATTCTATTTCTAAAATTTAGATAATTAACTTTTATATTAAAAAATTATATTGGGAAAATAATTTTTATAGAAAAATTTTCTTTTATATATTTTCTGTTTTCTATAATTATTTCCTAAAAATTATTAGTTGAATGAGTTTTTATATAATATTTAACTTATTAGTCATCCTATTATAGTAATATTGAAATTTATATAAATCTATTTTATTTAAAAAAAATTACATTACTCATATAAAATTTATTTATTTAAAATTACAATTTTACTTTAACATGTGTAATTATTCATTATCATAAGTAAACTATTTTCAATGATAAAAGATATTATTCACATAGTAACATAATAAAGGTCTATTGATTCTAAATATGGAATCTATTTTATCAAATATTATTAATATATAAAATGAAATCTATATTTAACAGTTACATGCACCAAATAAGTAATGTTAAAAAAATATTAAAACAAATTAATCATATGAACATATTATTTGGCTCAATAAACAAATATTTTCACATTTTCATTTTTAAAAATCCAATATTTTATAACTAAATATTTATATAGATTCCAAAAAATATGGTGGAGATCTATTCACTTAAGAGAATATATCTTTAATAATATAACAATTATTTAATCTTATTTCATATCAATTTCAAATAAAAATAAAATAAAAAAGTTATACACATAAAATATATTTTATTATCATTAATAAAATATTTCATAAATAAAAATATATATTTCGTAAAGAGTTAATTTTAATACAACTAATTATCTCGGAAATGAATAGTTTTGTAATTAATATTTTGGTAAGATAATTGAATTCAGTTCAAATTAAAATAATCATTTGTATTATATATATATATATATATCATAAATTGGTTACTATTAATAATTACCACTAATTTAATGACTAGTTTTTAATGACCATAAATAAATTATTTTCATTTTAACTAAATATATCTTAGTTTTATTTAATATCAGCATTTCATGTGGATAAATATATTGATAACAATGAAATATTAATTTGCCACAATATATTATGTTCTCAGGAGTTACATTATCTCCTTCCCCAACAAAATTGTGTCATTATATTTTTTATAACATTGGAGATAAAGGTGAGGAAATTCATCACATATTCCTCAATGAATGTATAACTTCTAATATGAAATATATCATACAATTTTAGGCTATATCTAGTGACTAATCATTAAAAAAATTATATTATCTATTAATACAACTTTATAACTAATTTCTTTAATACATAATCATAGATTATGCATTACATACCTTTCCCAAACCCCTATGAATACACATATTAATAAAACTCTATGAAGTTATAAATAAATCCATAAATTAACTATATCTTTAACGCTAATATTTTATAGACACATACTCTATATGGTTTCACACTCTTCAAATTATATCATAATCTAAAAAAATTAATCATTCCCAAAAATATCATGAATTATCTTCATCCTAATGATATAAATACTAAATTGTATTCATTTTCCAAATTGAATTACACTTTATTCGATAAACATAAAACATATTCTTATCCTAAAACATAAATATTCCTGAAACATATTTTATTCAGACAATAATTTCTAAAAATATAACCATGTTATAAACCATATATCATGGTAATTGGTATAATTTAATATATTCTTCGAAACTAGTATGTCAAAACTACCACTTCATTTTCCTTATATGTGTCACATATTCCTCAATAACCACTCAAATAAAAAATTCATAGTCAAATATCAGTTCTAAATATAAAATTGCTATTACAATCAAGAATTAATTTCAATTATTATATCAACTGTATTGAAATTGCCTGGTCTAAAAAACATGACATTTATATAATAAGATGCATAATAATTTTAACCATGTTCATATTCCACTATATTCAGTTATGGGATAAAATGGAATATGGAAACATACCTTTCATAGTTTCAACATCATTGTCCAAATTCAAGAAAATATTAAAACAAAAAATTTATGACAGTATCCATTATATGAATACATAACAAATTTCCTTCAGGGGTGTCTATCTATTTATGAAATAATTTTTGGATTTTTTATATATCAATGTGATGATCGATTCAATTATTTACCGACCTTTTTTGATGTGATTACACTGACATGATTCTGTTAAAAACCAACATCCAAATTCCAGTATATAGAATTGGATGTATTTTTATTAAAACATTTGTAAATATATTTTGAGAAAAAATATTTTTTTCTTCATAGACCTAATCTTTTTTTAATGTTTTCACTAAAGTTATCTTATCATAATCCATAATAAAATATGAATTATTTTATTATAATTAAATAATATACTATTCCAATTGGTTATCTATAAATTCAAAATTAGGTTTACCCGTAACATATAAATCATTATATTTTTCTCAAAAAACACCATTATCAGCAATATTAACAAAAAAAATTCATTGATACCAATAGTTACCCCCTGACTAGTACTCCTTGTTATGGCGATCATTGAAACATAAGTTTCACACTTTTCGTGATACCACAAGTTCATTCCATAATATTATACATGTAAATTGATATATTTTTAAATAAATAGAAGAAAGTAAACCCCATTGGGGTAAATTATTTTTAAACTAAAAAATTATTTGTAATTGAATACATAAATGTTATTTGAAAAAATATTTTTAATATTAAATTCAAATTTTAAATTTAAATTTATCTTTTATAAGTGTGAATGGAGAAACAAGTTTCAATGGTTTTTAAAAAAATTATATATAAAAATAATCTTATATAATGTATCCTTGAATTCAAATAATATTTATCATGATGAAATGTTATGTTTAGGAAAAATCAGATGAATGTGATAGAAAAAACCCTTTTTAGTATTCTCAAAATAAGTTCATAAAAAAACACCTTTTGTGATGATTAATAAAAAATAATTTGTATTAGACCGTAATTATTCAATTAATATTACAATATTACAAATATAAATAATTATGGATGTAGAACCAAGGAATGCATTAATAATGTTCAAGATAAATAATATACCTCAAACAATGAGACTTCATTATACAATATCACTTAGAAACATCGTAACCCATAAGGTATGAAAAAATTAAAAAGGGTTTCATATGGTATAAATCTAAAAAATTGGAGGATAAAACATTATATAATTAAATATAAAATTTTTTCAAACTTATAATATATATATATATTCAAGTGAACTATCAACACCCAATGAATATAAATTGATTTACAAAAAACACTTATGAGTTGGGTAAAATATCATGGTAAATAAATTAAAAAATATATATTTGGATGAATTTAAATCAATAATTGAACATTAATTATTTCAATAAAAATCTTATGGTATGGTAAATTAATATAAATCCATGAAAATGAAACCTGGCTTGTATCATGTGACTGTATAAAAGAATCATACTTGAGACAAATAAAACACTCCAAATTTTTTAATATATTAAACAAAACCCCTTTAAGATTTTATATATTAATTGAACATAAAGTAACATGATTTAATGTAAAATAATATTATTCTATATTAAATTGTTTTTGTTTACACCAAATAATGGATAATTGTTTTATAATTCCCAACATGTCTCAAATAGTGGAATTAGAGATGAAAACACTTTACTGTCAGAATTCATTCATCACAGGCAATAAATATCATGAATAATTAAATTAAAATCAGTAATTACATACCTAGAAACTATATTAACACCTATAAAAATTTATAATCCCAATTTATGATCATTATATACATATACATTTGTTATTTTTGATTCTAATTTGTGACTGAGGGTGTAAGTAATATTTAACACATTGAACTTGTTTCCAAAATGTATATTTTCTAAATATTATATTCAATAATTCCATCATTTATAGATCATATAAATTATTTGAATAGTTTATCCAATAATAGTTATTATTATTCAATCACATTTTATGTTAGTTTTGGATAGCGTTGCTGAGGTTCAATGCACGGTGGAGCATGTTTTGATAATTTTTAATAGACAAAGAATCATTTCTAAATTAATGAATAAAATCATTATATAATATTAATAGAAAAATATTATTTACATATTTATATCACATTAGAAATTTATAGAATTTATCAGAGTCATTCATAATATAAATTCATAGTATTGATAATGTTTGTGGTTAAACCGAGTGAATCATGAACCTGTTAATATTAATATATGAATATAATGTGGTTTAGTTGGACCATATTTATATAATAACAATAGTATAATTATTTCATTTTTTCAATATTTACATATTTAAATAACAAGCTATTAAATTTTTATATAACAGATATTATGATATTATGATGTATGGATAAAATTAGGTTCCTTTATATATGCTTATTTATGGCGTTTAATTGTTCAATGGTGGTTTAATTTTATTAATAATTATAAAATGAATCAATTTATTTTAATAATATAAATCATGAAATATGATAATTATTTATTCACTAAAACCATTTTTTAAAACCATCATTTAATGATGGTGAAGAAAAATGAAATGTGTCATTCATGGATGGGATAGTCCCCACAAGAACTTGAAAACCATTTTCATTTTTTCATTTATAATTGAAGGGAAAATTGTTATACCATAAATTAAATAAAATATGACTACATTAATTTCACTAATTCCATGAAACACATGCCATTATAATGGTTTTTTATGAGTTTGGAATCGATGGATAAATAATAAATGTTTAAGTGTAAATAATACTAATGTAAAGAATTTGGTTATACTATTGAATTATAATTTGGAAATGAATGACTTATAGAATATATAAGATTGTTGGTTCTACCAAAATTGTATAGTATATCAATAGGAATAAATTTTTTTGGTTTATCATAGTAACATTGAACTATATGTGTTTCATTATGTGGGAGGAAGTGAGTTCCTTTTAAATGTAAAAAAGAGGGATAAATGGGTGGAAAAAATGTTATGTAATTAATATGGATGAAATTTGAAAAGGTTTTAGTGAGTTAGGTATAAAAATGGTATGGAAAAAAACGGAATATTGTTTTTAAATTAGAAAAGTCTTTATATAATGTGTATGTTACCATTTTCATATAAAAAACTCGAGATACCTCCTCCAATGGCCCGAAGGCATTCATTTTTTATTGATTTTTTGATAATCCACCTATCAAGGGGTGAGGTGGAACCCTTACAAGGCTCATAGGCATAATATTTTTTCATGGCCCATAGGGCTTAGAGGAATTCATTTCCCGTAGGCTTTAAATATTACATAAAACCCAGACTAACTACTTTGAACTGCTCCTCCCCAACATCTTCATCGTGAAATCAGCTCTCCACCTTCACATTGCTTTTCAGCTAGGCATTCTCATGCATGCACATTCTTGTCCCAATGGCAGGTGTCATACCCTCTCATTCTTGAAATTTGTTTATCTCTGTTGTGGTGAAAGATCCTTTCTCATCCTCCTTTTAGAGCTTGTTCCTTATAGGTTGTATGGTTTGCATCTGCACTAAAGGTGGCCTGGAGGCATTGAGGTGGACCTAAGGCCTTACTGACCTGAAGGCTCAGGTGGCTCGAAGGCCTTAATGGACTCAAGGACCAATTTGGTGTCCAGAAGGCCCAAACGGGGGCATATTCTCGGCTACTACAGTGCCAAACAATGTCTGTTATAGTACCACTACAGTACCTACTACAGTACTGCATAGTTCCCACTAAAGTACCTACTACAGTACCTGCTACAGTGCTGCTACAGTAACCCAGAAATTCTACCTCCGCCTGGATTTGATTCATGATTTCTTGGATGCACTTATGGAGTCCTTACCAACCTGGCTAAGGCTCGTGTTCAAATTCGAGATACCTCATTTACCCATTTTACCCATTTTATTTTTAATTAAAAATTTAAAATGGAAATAAAATTTATTACTAAAAACAAAATCATAAAATTATTACTAAATATACATATGATAAATCAAAATTTTGGATCCATTTAAATTAATTCAGTTTTAAAAATTCATAATATTAACTTTTAAATTAAAATATATGTTATAGGAAAAATGTTTTAAGCAAAAATAATAATTTTTATATTCTTTGTTTTCTATAAATATTTCATTAAAATTTTTAGTTGAATTATTTTTTATATAATTTCATAAAAATTAAAACATCAAATTCAAGATATATTTTAATGTATATTAATCTAATTTACTTAGATAAAAACAATAAGACTAATATTAAATTAATTCTGTTAAAATAAAAGTATATATTTTTTCATGGTAAATAATCACTATTATATTTAAATTAATTTCATGTATTTATAATAAAATTCAAATAGTATAATAATTTTTAGATACTGATTCTAAATTTGTATTCATTTTTTATATTAATTAAATATGTTAACAAAAAATAAATTATATCATTTGCGTGAATAAATTCTATTTTTAGGAAAACATGAAAAAAATATTTATAAGTAGACATTATTTTTCCCCTTAAAAATGATGATCATATTCTAAAATAAAATTTATAAAATTTCATGGTTCAATATTTAATTTAATCATAAAATATAGTAAAAATCACATATTAGATTATTTTCTAAAATCCTAACTCTTATTTATTCTTATTTACAATCAATTCTTAATAAAATTACTATTAAAAACAATTAATATAAAATATATTATATCACCATTAATCAAGTGATTCATTGAATATAAATATATTTATTATAATGAGGATATAATAAGAGACCATATTTTCTATGAAATAAATTATCATATTACAGAATTTAGGTAAACTAAGTGTGTTTTATTTAAATTAAAAGTAACATTGATTTTAAATATAAATAAATTCAATAGAGATATTAAAACTCTTCAGTACTAATTTTTCATCTCCTTGTTTTTAACATTCATAATTTAATACTAATATTTTTTATAACTATAATATGGTTTCATTTAATATTAGTTTTCTTGTGAATTATTCTATCAAACACAACGAATTACTCATTGGTAATAAAATATTAATAACATGATGTGTTACATTATATTACCTAGTAATGTCTGCACATTTGTAAAGTCATAGTATCACTCCGCATTCACTAAGTGTAGATTGGGTTGATATTCAATGATTATTATTAAGGGTTTCTACCTCTGGGTGATTTTGTGCCACATCCACATCCACATTTATCCCTCTATATAGGAAATACATCACTAAAAATAATAAACTAACAAACTACCAAATCATTAGGATAATATTCTATACCTATACATATCTATTGGTTCATCAATAATATATTACTATTATAATATTTGAAAATAATTGAACCTATATTTGACACCAACTATAGAAATCCAAGCTTTTTAGATATAATTATTATATCATTTTAGATGAATATTTCATACATATCATAATAAATCATATCGATTGACAAATATGGTTTACTATAATTTTATAATAAGTAAATCACCACATTATTTCATGAATGATGTTCAATGTCTCCCATAATATTATTATGACATAAGACACTTATTACTATTTCTATTGATAAAATCATAACTCATAAACTAGGGAAAGTAAACAATACAATGGATGAGATAAAATTATCAGTAAGGTAAAACCTAAGAGATATATGTGAATGATTAAAATTTAACATAAGATAACAATAAATTTATGATAACATGATAAAAAATCATGAAAACGAGGTTTTTCATGTGACAACATGATAGAGAACGTTTTCTTTACATAAGACAAAACATGCACCTCACATAAAGTAGTGAATTTTTTTTGTGAGGTAGATAAATAGAGAAAGAGACTTTTGGAAAATAATAGTGTTTTAAAATATGAGTAATAATGTATTTTTAAAGGTAAAATTTATTTATTTTCAAAAAAAAATCAATGTGAGAAACTGCTAACAAAATTATCCAAAATAATACAATGGAAATCCATATCAATATTTGTAGGAGTGGGAAATATTTTGATGTGGTCAATCATTGTATGTTTTTTTATATTTATTTTATATTGTTTGATGATTTTTTTCTTAAAAATTATAAATTGTAATATAAAATACTTTGCTGTTGAAACTTTTAAGTTATTACTGCATCTTATTAAAGTAGAAAATATTTGATTGGTGTGTCTAAAAAATAATAATAATGTGTAGGCTCTTATTGAGACTAAAAACTAAAAATATTATATGTTATTTTATTATTTCTATTTACTACATTCAGGTAATGTCCTGAAGTAATATAAGTGAATTAATTATTAATATTTCATTGTAGGTTATTTCTATAAGAAAGGAAAATTTTAAAAACCACCACCAATTCATTACCCCCCCAAACTCCATGGTTTTACATATCCCTTGGAATGTAAATATTATATCTGTAAGATAAAACATATTTAAATAGAACTGTATTTTAAATTATTGGGGTTTAAAACAATCTAAATTAAAAAAAATTCGTATATATGTTTTTCTATGACTAATCAAAACCATCATCTATAATTTTTGACAAAAAATACTATAGGAATAATCATAAAAATATTCATAAAAACACTTACAACTATTAATATGTAATTGTAGTAGTTTTTTTGTGATTCATTAAAAAAGTTCTTTTTTTCACCAGATTTCCATTTTCCTTTTCATCAAGGCATTTATTGAAACTTATAAATAAGTCCCAATATGGATTCATTATGAGATATCAATATGGTAAAATTCTTCCTATATATCATTAAATTGAACATAATATCTATCAATTAAAATAACTATGAATCAATTTTAAATAATTATAAAAAAATTTCATTCTCACAAAATTTGATATAATCTAAAATTTCCAATCAGTTTACATATAGAGTCTAATATAGGTAGGTATTCAAGTAGAAAAATTACATAATATTTATTTTAATGGTAATAATTTGTACTCTTACATTAAATACTATTTTTTGTTTAGTTTTATAGATAAATGGGTCATAAATAACACTTCAAAAAACCATATATTACAATTTCGATACTTCCAATCATTATATATTTTTATCTAATATATTTTTTTTGAAATAAATCTTGATTTATTTTCATATCAAATCATTTAAAAATTGAACTTGACCTCTTATATACACTTACACTTCCATAAAAAATGAAAGAAAATTTAAAACAAGGGATGACCCCCAAAAATTTATATAAGGTACATAATATAATAAATCAGCTATTGTAGTGAATGAAATATAAATCCATGAAAAAGAATTTAAAAATATGAAAACCATTTTCCCATAAATATAATCTTATTTTTGATTTAAATAATAGTTTATCATATCATAAAAATAACAGCTTCCCTGAAAAAAAAACATTTGAAATCCTGGAAAAATCATGTTGGTTCCATTGAAATCATCTCATTGAATATAATTATCTAGAAAACATAATAATTAACAAACTCAATTATGTGTTATCTATGAAAATAAACTAAATAAGATATATCTGGATCAGCTAGTGCTATCTAGGTTTACACATAATATAAATAATTTATGAAGACTATTTTAGGGTTAAATCATCTTAATCTTGTAACATTCCCTTATAAATGACATGAAAAACACTTTTAAACCGATATAAAAAATTATTACAGATATGATAATACCCTTTTATATTAAAAAAAATTCAATAGTGACATACAACCAGAAAAAGGGAGAAAGGGTGTTTATTTCAATAAATCCATGAATATTGAAAAGGAAACCAAATATTGAATAATGATAATGGTGGCATGAAAAGTTGTTTTCATTGTATAGATTAATGTAGAACCTTTCAACTGTATTTTTTTAAACCATATATATATATAACATATGAAAGGATGACATTTGTAAAAAATTATAAATTTCAAATTGAAATAAAATTTCATATATAATTATTTAATGTCCATTAATAAATATTCACAAAATAATTTTAAATGAAACAATCATTAAAGAAAAATAATTGGAAAATAAATCTTTAAATTAATATTATTATTTAAATGAAACATTACTACCTAAATTATGACTCATAAAGAAGGTTCAATATTTTTGGAATAAAAAATGTATTTTAATTTTTCACTTTATTAAGAACCATTTTTATCATTATTATGCGTATTATTTTTCCACTTACTATTCTATACAAACATAGTTAATCATTTTTGTTAACTTTAAATTTTATTAATGTATTCATCTAATATGTTAAAAATGCCTTTTTTGGATTGGATGGTGTAAAATATGTAATTAGTTCATCATATCTAGAGTAATAATATTGAAATAATTATTATTTTTATATGTAAATTAAACTTCTAAAACAAATCATGTAAGATGGTTATGAAAAATGAACTATATTATGATCATTGAAACATTAGGATGTGTGTGTGCATGATTAATATTTCAATTCTTCAATGATCACTATAGAAATAATTTAAATATTATTTTTCAATTCATATTGATAATTATATCATAAATAAAATATTTTTTCATTAAATAATCTTATATATATCATAAATGTTATGTGATGATGCAAAAATCACATTTCATTGTGTCGGTGCCACTCCACAAATATACAGGAATGTCATTATAATTTTTAATTGGGAATAATGGTATGAAATAAAATTATATATTATTATTTAAAAATGATAAATATAGTATCATGATAATTTATAAACATTAACTCCCCAATAATAAATATTAATGATAGGTTAAGATGGAAAAAATGACATTGGTTCAAGAGGTAGTAGAATGACATACACATGGATGATTGTTTTGTTACCCCTATGATAGAAGATCATATTGATGACTGTTATTAAATTAATATAATAAAAAAAATTTATATAGGATAACAATTATTTATTATATAATCTTATATGAATAATATTTTAAAAAGATGTAGAAAAGAAAAAAAATTGTGGTTATGAATGATGCATCTTCTTTGGACCATCAATTTAGGATTATACCAAAATACATCTATTATTAAATTTTTAGTCAAAAATTTACTCTTGGAAATTGTTCCAGAAATAATTAAGGTATTTGGGTTGGTATTTCCCAAAATATATATTTTACTATGTGAATAAATGAGGAGATTGGGTGGCCTTTTATATGTTTGGACATGACAGACTTGGAATTTTTGAAAAGAAAAAATTCATATACATGTTTTTCACATGAAACAAGGATAAAAAATTAACCAATATTGAACCTAATATGACATAAAGAAAAATTATTTTCTGAAAGTTTATTTTTGATGACATTTTTAATTACATTTAACCCTTTTAGCTTTTAGTTTAACCATTGGTAAAACTGTTATAAACATTACAATGGTAAAATATTTTTTATATTTATAATTTTCGTTATTGAAAATAAATTAAATTAAAATATTACATAATATAAAATATCATTATTCAAAATATAGACTCAATTTTACTAAATTAAATTCAAATGAGTTGTTGAATTCAATTTCAAATTAATCCAACATATGCAATGAAAAATATGTTTTCATGAGATGTATTTATCAGGCATAATATTATTTTATATTTACACTTAGGGTAATGATTTATTATTATATGAAATTATATAAATATATTATATAAAGGTCATTTAAATAATTTATCAGTATGGGTTATTTGAATTAGTTAAAATGGAGAAACATTATTTATTTAATATAATTTTCAATAAAAATTTATTTTAATCGAAATAATAAACTTCTATTAAAATCAAGTATAAAGGTGATTAATATATAATTATATGGATTTAATAAAAATAACTACTATTTATGTTACATGAAATAAATTTCAACCAAATAAAACTACTTTAAAATTACTTGATTTATTAAAAAAAATTCTATTCATAAAATTATAAAAAATCATTGTTCACTAAAAAATCTATATTTTTTCTGAAAAATCCTAAAAATTAAATTCATGATTATTTTTGATATTATAATTTCAAAAATGAAATTCATTTGAATATAAATATTTTTTAAAATAAATAGTTAATAATTATATGATTTTTCTAAATGGAAATAAAAAAAAATTCTGAAAAAATAAATTTTATTAGAATTAAATGACATTTTTAAAAATTGAGTGATTATGTACTGTAAATTTATCAATAAATTTTTATACTATATAAAATTAATATAAATTTAATTAATTATATATTTTTATACATTCCGTCCAATTTAAAATATTGTCTACGATTTTTATATATTTCACGCGTTGTATAAACTTAGTGTTGCATGTTCTATATGCTATTAACCATAATTTTCTTATTTTAAAATAGAGGGATGTTACATTATATCCTACATTAATTAATTTCATCATCCCAAGTTGATACTAATCTTGATGACTAATAGATTGGCATTTTAAAATACCTTTCTTGAAATCCCACATCGTACAATGGTAAAAAGAACATCGCCTACAAATTAAAAATGGAACTGAAAAGGTCTTATAGAATAACACATAACTGGGTTTACATATAGTAAAAAAATTGATTAATATAAATAATATTATTTATTAATTAATATACCTTTACAAGAAAATTTTATTATTTTTTTAATGATGATAAGAAATAATTTATTTAGTTAAAAAAAATTATTTAATGAAAAAAATTTCTATAGCTTAGGAAAAAGTTTACAATAATGACTAAATCTATATATAGAATATAAATATATGAAATTTAAAATGTAATAAATTATTAAATTTTATCAAACATTTCACCTTTTCCTAAAAATTAAATGTTTGGAAGAGGAAGTATATATATATATATATATTAATTATGTTTTAAAATTTAATTTTATTGGAAATATATATGTTTATTGATGAACTAAAATTGATTTTTAATGGATCGCATAATACCGAAAAACGACAAAAATCTATTCCTCTCATTGATAAAAATTATCCAAAACATAATATGGTAAGAAAAAGGAATGATATTTAAAATATTTAATAAACCATCATATGTTAAAATAATATCATAACATTCCTTATTTTGGAGTGATATAAATATATCAATGTAAATAATTTGAAAAGTATTATCCTTAAAATTACATAAATATTATAAACTATGATTGAAACCCCTAACTCGAAATGATTTCATCAGATGACCATCAAATTTTAGTTTAAATTTAATCTCAAAAAATATTAATAACGTTTAAATTATCTTATAAATATATATTCATTAATCATTTAATCTCCATGATATAATAACCATTTCCACAAAAACATAAGTCACTCCTAACCACAGTAAAAGAATATATGCTTCAAAAAAATAATTAAACCATTATTCCACAAATAAAATCCCATAATTTTATGTTTTAAAAACCATAAATAGTTCCCTGAAAATATAGAAATATTATTCTAAAATAATATTTATCACCTAGTCATCAAATAACATTAAAGTACAATTATTATTTATAAGATATAACAATTTTTTTGAAACACTACATAATCATTATCTTTCAAACATTTTAAGTAAAAAACATGTCAAACTAGTCAATACATAGTATAATCCCATGTTAGGAATATATCCCTTTTCACCCTTTGGTTTTGGGTTCATACTCCTAATTCTTTTTGGATGTAATGGTTTATTCCAAGAATATACGCTATCCTTTTTATAAAACTATATTAATATAAATAATATAATATTCCTAGAAACATGATAAAAATCCTAAAAAAATAATCCCAACCACATTGAAAATATAAACCCAAA
Organism: Viscum album; assembly: GCA_963277665.1. Lineage (NCBI taxonomy): Eukaryota > Viridiplantae > Streptophyta > Magnoliopsida > Santalales > Viscaceae > Viscum > Viscum album. Next base: position 1,305,684,816 of record OY728141.1, read on the forward strand.
ATGAAATCCATACCATTAAACATATATCCACATACAAACAATAACATTATCCCTTAGATAAAACTTTCAAATATTAAACAGAGGGTAGAATAAACTTTATTGATTATCAGAATTTAATAAATTGATATTAATGGGCTCTAAAAAACATAAAAAATCAAAATATTATATTTATTTTTAATTCATGATCATACATATTTATACCACTACATGATTACTCTATAATACATATATGTATACACTCTATTTTATCTATATTAATTATAATCGAATAATGATTATTTTTTATTAGATATATTTTCCACACTGAGTGACTAAGTTCATACACATATTATTGTAATGCCCCAAAAATTTGTAATTAATGAATATTACTAGTTTCGTCTCATTATATTACTGATCAATTTCAAGGATTTCATGATCAAAATTATCAAGAATTCAATAAAAAATAATTTCATAGAATTCATAAGAAATTCTCCATGGTTATTTTTACCACACACATCACAATATGGGAACCTGATTTTTTTACATTCATATTTCTTTGATGAATTCTTCCCCATTGACTTCCATATTGACATATTTTAACATTCATCATCATTAAGAAATTAAATATGAATAAAAAACAAAATTTTTATCATGATTATCAACATTCTCCAGGATTCTAACATCATTATTAGAAAAATATCTTCATAGTAATTTTTTTAATTCCATGTAGAATATAATAATATTACTATAAAAAAATGCAAATAAAATCAATTACATAACCTTCCAATCATATAAACTTAACTTCATAAGTGGATAATTAATATTCATACATTTTCCTTATTCCTGGTAATTTAATATCCATCTATAAGAGAAAATAATGGAAATACTTTTGAAAGAATAGATAGTCAAATTGATTCCATTTTGGTGATTCTTAATCATATTTCTCTATTGTATTCTTATATTGAGAAAATAGTTAAATTGGTTCACCATAAAAAAAATTATAGATTTAACATTTTATATAATGGCCATCTAATGGATTCTAATTTATTACAAATGTATCTTTTCCAAATTTGAGATTAGACTATATTTTAGGTTGAATTGAAATCTGATGGGTGATGACAAATGAAATTCCAACCAAATGACATGTTTCTATGAAGAAAATCCAAATCCTATAAAAATGGATTCCACCACTATTTATTGATTAATTCAACTGATCCATCACTATGAAAAACATATTTGATCAAATTAAATCCATTAGGGGTTGCTGATTTGGATGAATATTTTCCTCTTGATGTTTTCCTATCATAGCTTCTCAATTTCTTCTTGTTGTAACCAAGGTAGTTCTTGTCTGGAAAAGGAGTTATGTTCGTGTAAGTTTTCAATATCCTTTTGGTTGATCGTTGTTTCAGTATATTATTTTCAACCCTTTCATGGAATACAATGGAGATTACATGGAAAGGGGTCATACTGTTTGATATGAGCATCAAAAATGAAAAATGTCATGGAGTACACAAAAGATGATTTTTCTCAAAAGGGTTTGTGTTCCCAATGCAATGTAAAATGGGTTTTTGCGTGCACCTGAAGAATCATGTGCACACCGACAAAAATGCGTTGGGATCTTGCACATAGGGTGATCAAGGGCCTATAAATACACGGTTACCCATGTAGAAGACTTAATAAATTCTGAATGAAAATCTGGTTTCTCAGCTGCGCGAAAGATTAGTGCGCAAAAGATTAAAAGATAGTAAATCGTACACGCAAGGTGTTCCTTTAGTCTGATAAGACAAAGTGAACCCTTCGATGATGTTTTGCGAAGGATAAGGTTTGCACAGAAAGTAGTAGTTGCACTAAAGTCATTTTTTGCGACAATTCCCTAATCTTGCACGCAATTTGGGGTTTTTTTTAAAGTGTGGTGTTATTATTTGGACAGGTTTTTGAATATCTAGTGTATGTTATCAGTGATTCCTTGTGCATAAATTCTGAACTTCAATCCAATCAGTGTCTCATGCTGGACTGTGACAAAAACTTAAATGAAAATCAATTGAAGGGACCCTCATGTCCATAAACTGAGTTTGACATCATCAAAGGAAATGAACTAGTGGGAGTCATTAGAAGTTATCTAAGGGGAGCAGTGAAGATGTCCTTGAACTTTTTTAAAGGTAGTGTCCCTATAATAGAGTAAATTTGACCGAACTATTGTACTCCATAACTAGTGATGATTAGTGGATTGTGGTACGACCGAAACACTCTCGGCATAAGCTCCTTGGATATTTCCCTTTGTGTTTAACTAAGTAAAAGTGTTATGTGGCATATTTTCGTGTGTTTATTTATTTTATGTTCATATTCATCATACTGGTGTAACACATTTCTACTAATGTGGTAATAAGATCCATCCCTTTATAATTTTTTAAATTGTTCATCTAATACAGACTATACTGACTAATCCATAAGAATTATATAATCCTAAGTTTCATGTAAAATATTCAATATATTAAAATTTATAAAATATTTCGATGTAGGGTTGTTTCTAATGCATTCATTGGGGTGTGCACAATCATATGTGGAGGACGCGCAGCGGTCAGTTGCCCTGAATTCCCTCTTTCCAAAGGCGGGCTGCATATGTCGGTTATTTAGGGACATTTTCTCCTTGATCGAAATGGGATGATGGGATGTTTGTTCTTCCTTCTGTGGATTCCTCCTCAGAACTCTTCACATAGTTTGGGTATCCCTTATTGATTTAAAATGTTGTTCGTGAAACTCTTCCTAGTTTCGTATCTTCATGGACACTAGTTAATTACACTGCTTCAATTGGGACATTCCAAGGGGTCTGGTCAGGGAATCAACCTTTAGTAAGGGGAGTAGTCACGTTTGGCATCACTCTCATGTCTGGGTGTTGGGATACTAGCACATTAGTATTTTGACCCCTATTATAGGGCTTCTCGATGGGGCATAAGACCAAGGCATCCCACGTCGAATTTGGGGAATTATATTCCATGGGAATGTATCCAAGGTTTTCCTCAGCTTACCATGTTTAACACAGGGTATGTTTCATGTTCAACATCCAGTGGAGACGGATCAAACTGATCAGAACACTAACTAGAGTGGATCAGATGAGTGTAACCCCAGAGGGAACACTTTGGGGCCAGCGCGTTGTTGACTTCTCGATTACTGTTGAGGGGAATGGGTTACGAGGTGGCATGATCCCACCGGTATGTGGCAGCCCGGGTAAGAATCAGGATGGATGATGGAGCGGTAGAATGAAGTGGATGGTGAATGGGATGGAACCGCTATGAATATGGTGCTGTTTTTGGTCTTGAGCCTTGAAGAGGCTTCCTACGTATCCTCTTGGAAGGGAATCAATGTCAACATAGTTCATCTGACGGTGGAATACCACTGATTTGGGATTTCAATAGCATTCTTCTGGGTGCAGTAGAAATGGATTACCGCTGGATAAGAATGTCAATGGCTTACTACTGAATAGGATCACAACGGAATACCATAGAATAGGATCACAACAACATACTGCTGAATTGGATCACAACGACTTACTGCTGAATAAGATCCCAATGAATTACCACTGAATAGGATCACATCGTTTTAGTATTGAATAAAGAATCAAATGTTGAATACAATTTAACGTCATGCAGGATGGGGGGGACCGAGGTGAAGATGGTCGGAGCGACCAGATGCTAGGCTTGAACCTCAAGGAGGCTTTCTAAAAACCTTGTCTTGGCAAGGATCAAAGGCATCGTAGTTTAGGGGGAATTTCAGGATAACGCTCTGAGGCCGCCCAATTTGTTGGTGAAATGACATGACTGGGGTTAGAGCAACCAATGGGTGGTGGTCTTTAACCTCATGGAGGCTTCCTACGTACCATTCCTTTGCAAGGATCAATAACCTCACAGTTCGGGCGGTGGTGTGGGGGGGGGGGCTTGGTGAACTGACATGAAGATGGTTGGGACCATGGATGGTTGTGGGATTGAACCTCATAGAGGCTTCCTATGTACCCTGTCATGGAAAGGATAAAAGACCTCATATTTAGTATGGTGTGGGCCTTATACTCTAGGCTTCCCAATGTGGATGTCATAGCTGGTGATTTCTCTAAGCCCACATGAGTCATGCTCGGTTTGATAAACAAGAGGCAGTAGAGACCTGAAAATCATGTCACGAAAGGTGTGTCTATGGGATGTGGGGTGGGTATTACATGTAGTTAGCATCCCAAAGATGAAACATGGGTTTGTGCATTGTCCATGTCCGAGAGAGGAAACAGGGGCTTATGCATGGTTAGCGTCCCAAGGAGATGGAAATTGGGACATACTCTAGGATAGAGGCCCGATGTCGACAAAGCCTAGGGGGAGAGGGTTTTGGTACTAAATAAAGGAGGGTTCTTGTTTCCATTCACCCTGGTCCTTGGGACCTAAGAAGAAAGAACGAGTAGAAATGATGCTACCTACAAGAAATCTAGGGGCTTACACCAGGGTGGTTGCCCTTTCCCCCTGGACAGACGACACTCCAATAAAGAGGATCTCATTCCATGTGAGGAATGATCTCACTCCCGTGGTGACCAGTGGGAATGTAGAATTTCCAAGGTGGGGGAACCCCCTATACGGGGCATGGGGTGATGTCACATTTTTAAAGTCATGTGCTGAGGATGATGGTGCTTGGTAGTTTAATGTCCTGCAGCTCAGACGAGGTGGGTTTGCTTCGCACCCCTAGGACAAACATAACTGGTACCCTTTACACCTCCGTGGAGAGAGAGGGAAAGAAATTCCAAGGCTAGGGGGTTTCAAGGAGCGATCCTTGGGGGGGGTCCAAGTTAGCATGGCTTTGCGAAGAAGCAATAGTCGTTATCGTTCCTATGTGAAGCAGTATGAGTGGAAGCAATGCAACGGGTGGTATCGTCCAAGGGACATTGAAGTTACTTTGTGTGAACCTAGGAGTTTGTACCATAAATGAGTATATGGTGTCAGTTCTTTGGGTGTGGGAGGTGCCTAAAAATAATGTCGGGAAGAGGGACATCACGAGCGCATAAGGCAGGTGGCTTGCGTGCAAAAAGGGTTGTTGCGTGAAAAGGGGTGGGTCGACACGAAAATGAGTGGTGTGTGTGATAAAAAGTCTGGCCAACGCACAATGGGGCTTCATGCGTGAAAATGGTGGACCCAGCGTGCAATTAATGTGATTGCGCAAAAATGTTTGCGCCGAAGCACAGAAGGAATTGAGCACGGAAAATGGCAAGGCCGACGAACAAAAGAAATTATGCACTGAAAACTTATTGCGCACAATTGGAATGAATTGAGCGCAGAGAATGGGGATAAATGGTATTTGGTAAAGGATCTAGCTAGTGTGGTCTCATGCAAAGGAATACCCCCTGGTGACCAGGCACTAAACATTCAGTACCTGAGAGCCATAATTTTGCGTGTACGACAGAGGAATTTCATGCATGGGAGATGGTTCAGATTCATCGGCCCAGAATTCAAAAGGGTGAACTTATATTTAATGGTTATCAGGGGTTATAGATCTGCGCAAAAAATATACTGCTTGAAATGTTTCATGCTAACGTTATCTATGCACGGCCAACGCACATATTTTTAACTTGCCCAAGAAAAAATTGTTTCGTGAATCCCGGAGTTCTGCGCGGTGGAATTTTTTTTCGCGCGGCCCCTTCGGGCCCACCGGAATGGCCCTTTGGTGCCAAATATGGGCTCGTTTTGTCCCGATTCAACCTTCTTTATCCCTTGAGTGTTTTTCAGCATCAATAAATGACCTCCCTCGGAATCTGATCGGAGAGGGGCTGCAAAGGTTGGATTCCGAGGGAAACTCCAAGATGCAAGACTTCCTAGGGCCTTGGCGTGCTTAAAATAGGAGAGGCACATAAAACTGATCGGAAGCCTCTAATCTTCATTTTTTGCATCTACTAAAATCCATCCATAGGCCTATAAAAGCCCTAATGGTCCATCATTTTGTATGGATTTTTTTTTTTGCACGATAAGCCCAGAACTCTCGCGCGAAAAAATGTTCTTCTGCCATGCATGAAAAATGCTTAGGTTTCATGAAATTCTCGATGTCAGCATTCATTTTACGAGCAAATCATTGATATTATGGGCCTACTTCAGATATTTCACGCCAGCCTTGGATTTTTCGTGCATGCCTCTCTTTTTTTGTGCCAAACTCTTAATACCTTGTGGGAAGAAGATGGCCTCCAATCGGGATGACGTCGAGGGAAGAGACGTATCCACTGCTCAAAGGGCTAAAATGGATGCCAACCTAGAGGTTTATGGCACCTGAAGGATCGTATCCACCAACCTTACTCTCTTAAACATGTTGACCCCCACCCAAAAGGAGTACGCACTGTCTTCAAAACTATCGACATGGGATTTCAGTATTTTGGAGGAGATACCCATTCCAATATTGGAAGTCAACACACCATGGTCATGGGAGACCCACGAGGATGGCCAACCATCATATATTATCACCTAAAATGGTCATCCTACCAGAGAAACCAGGCTTATGGATGTTTACATCCTGAATCTGAGGACCAGGACCATTTCGGGGAGAGACCCTGTCGGGGAGAACTCTCCAACCGTGTACGCAAGCACCTTCCATCAGAGTGTTACTGATGAGACAAAAGGATAGATTGTGGATTGGGATCTGCATTCTGGAGAAAATTTCACCGATGAGTGGGCCTGTTCATATTGGATATTCCATACATGTGACCAATTCGGGGCCGAACTACGGCATATTGTTTTGTTCAAGGTGGTTTGGAAATCGCAGTTTCACTTGTATTGCTGGCATGATATCGGGCCAGATTTGTTTACTCGATGGTCCCCTGATACCAATACCTTATATCTTCACCATGGGGAATTCGGCATTAGCCATTGGGGAATTCATTGCATCTGGGGTATCCCATTGGACGAGCACCAGTACGATGAACTTCTCCCACCAAAGAACTTCTGGGGCGACGGATCATGAACCCCTATGCTGACATGGCACCTTTTGGAGCTAGAAAAGGAGAATATGGGGGTCAAGGGTTTTTAGAAGTACATATCTTACAAGAAATGCTTTAGCATGTTCCTAAAAAGATATCCAGAATTCATGTTGTCGGGGCGAGGGAGACGGGGTCCGATTGTGGCACAGAGGAGCAAAAGATTATTGTACTGAAGGATCCTAGAGGTTGGGGACTATAAATCATGGGGCTTCAGCGTAAATTTGATTTCGGACCCGATCATTCGGTACCCCAGATTTCATGCCACATTCCGGAGTGGGTTGCTCTTGCCGGTGAGGGATGCAAAGATGGGAGTTCATCTAGAAACCCTGGTGATTTCTAATATCATGTCTTCTAATCGATGATTCAATATGGGAGTCCCCATGTTAGCCCATCTATATGACATTTTGGGGTGCATTTCGAGAGAGGGATCACCTAGGAGGATCTATGGTCCCTTCCATATCTTTTATGGCTGGGTCGTGGCTCATTGTGGCAGGTATACCATACCGAACGACATTCATCCTCAATGTAATGGCTTGTGACTTTCCTTGAAAACATTATTGCGATCATTCCATTGACACTAACTGATGAGGGAGTAAGTATCAGAATTGGAAATCATTCCAACATCACTTTCTGACCATTCCCCACCCTGACTGGCCAAATGATAGATAATGGGTAGGGTTCACTAGAGAAAAGGGAATACTTTCATAGCATCAGAGGTAGGGTGCTCATGGCCCAGATTGATGGGAAGATATTTTTTGAGCCTTAATGGCCGTTTAGGTTCGCCGGGTAGTTCGGATGCCTTCAGTGGATGCTGAACAAGGATTATACAGGTGTCCGAGAAGAGAGGCACCCCTGCATTCTTTACCAAATCTAGCAGATGTTCACAGCCCAAGTCTATGGAAAGGTTATCAACTTTCCTCCCACCAGAGATGATGTTGACCTATCAACCAAATATGCCAAACATTGGGCCTTATCATACCCTGAAAGGCTTTTGTGGATGCGATTTTGGCAACACAAGGTAGCCAGTGTAGAACATGGGTGGTGAGAGGGCAGACAGGGTGTTGTCTGGGAATAAAGGTTGGAAGCACATCGGGATGATAGTTCCTCACAAGCCGGGACATCAGTGGCTGGGAGTTCGCATGGTGCGGTCATGCCCTCATCACCTAGGGGGATAATAGACCGTGAAGTGGCCGGGGACTTCTCGGAAAGCCGATAAGGTATCTTCTCCAACCTTCTAGTGACACAATCTTCTCGGATCTGTGGTCAACCTAGATGACCCTGCGATAGTCAATGGGCAATGAAGCTCTTTGGAAAAAGATCAACAAGGTGGAATCCATCTGGAAGAGGTCAGACTCATTTGGATTGTCGACTGGGTGAACATTCATCGTCGACAAGCATATTTTATGGCCATGGACATGTATGCACACCAACATGGTCAGCACTACGAGCCATCATTCCTGGTGAATGTGATGCACATCCAGGTGAACGATCCAAAACATATGTCATCAGAGGATGACGATAGCGATGATGAGCCGGAGGGCGATGAGATGTAAGAGGAGGAAGAAGGACAAGGTGAATGAGGGGTTGGAGAAAAAGGAGAGCCTGAAGGTGGAGGGTCTTAGGGGGCTTCCCACCAAGGGAGTCTCTGAGAGATTGCTGAGATCGCTGGCTCTGATATAGATATAACTGAGCTACTTGAGATATGTCCCAACCCTTGTCTATCCTTTCCCCTAATCATTTTCTGTATCCCTTAATCAAATCTCTTTACCCTGTTCAGGAGCATATCAGAGTTGGCCAAGGGTCTCCATTTGAAGGGGAGGAGGTTCCAATAGAACAAGGCGGGGATCTGACACCCATTATTGATATGAGGAGTGCTAAGGGACCCCCTATAATGGCAGCTCTTTTAGCGGCTAGAACATCGGAGGATGATTAATTGGGGTCCAATAAGTTCTTTACATTAACGTTAGCTAATTACCATTGGAGAGCTCAATTGATCGAGGTGTTCATTGTTTGTGCAGTAATCACAGCCTTGGAGACCCGTCCGGCTACAAAACCCTGGTCATCCTTGATTTATTCAACTGCCAACGTGTCATCCCATTCACGGCACACTTCTCAAATTATTTAGGCCCCAAAACTCGGTGAGAAGATAGTGGTGGACATCAGTGGTACTCATGTCAGGGAGGGGCCGGAAGACGGTGAGGGAGCTACCGAGACTGAGGTGAGAGGGGATGGTGGCCCAGGAATTGATGATCCCTATCCCATGGGGGGGGGGCCTGAAGAAGAACCATCAGATGGTCTCATGGATTCATTCCCTGACTATCGGCCTACAGACACCAAGGAAATAGATGATTCTAACTCGTAGATGGCCAGAATATTTGAATGACGCGGCACAAAGTGTGGAAGTGCATCAAGCACTTTCTCGGTCAGACCTAGATAGAATGGCTGAAATGGATGGAATCACTCCAAAACTGGTTGCACTTCTTCTATTCTAGAGTGGTCGATGCTCAACACCTTCATTTGACGGTCCATGACAACATGTCTTAGAAGCTGCATGAGAGCAGCCGATGCTCCGATGTTGTCTAGTGTTGAGAAGGGTCAGGGAGTACCCAAGTGTTACTCAAGGCAGAACAAGAGGTCCGACTCCTTGAAGAAGTGGGGAAGGAAATTGAGATATTCATTGCAAAATGTTCTGAGCTTGTAGAGTAGTTGAGGGCCTAGATGGAAGACATCCAAGAGAAAATAGTGGATGAGGGTCACCAAATATCATCACTTCAAACTGAAAAGGTGCAAGCACGAGCTAGGGTCAATGGGCTGCTCTATTTGGCCTCTGATGAAGAGAGAGTCCTCAGGGTGGGGGAAGAAATCCTGAAGGCCACTATCCAAAAGGTAGCAGCTCTGGAGTGGTCCATCCAAGAAGCTGACTCTTAAGGGCACTATTTTGGCCAAACTCATAAACACATTTCTCCTTTCTGTTTTTTATAATAAACAGCGTTTATGGATAAATTTATTTACTTGTTTGACTATTATAATGCATTCAACAACAATCCTGAAATAAATAGCAATCATTTCTTAAGATCACGCGGGTTGCAGCCAATGTGAGAAACAAGGGATGCTTGTACTATTACTTTGTTTGATCGTGGGAGTGTCAATCAAGCTCCAGGATTTCGAGATTCTAACAACCTATTTGGATTCCCTAGAAGAGAAGAGGGATGTCCAAATAAAGAAGAGGGCCTCAAAACAATCTATATAATGTCTTCCCAGTATGCTCTAGTGCACGAGTGGGGTAATGCCAAGGGAATTATAATCAATCCGAACATAGGGGAATGGAAAATGTAAATCACGATACCACAGATCTGAAACACTACAGGGGTTGCGTGACAATAAAATGCAACTGAGGACCATTTTGGAAGCACATTATCCATATTGTATTAGCCCGAAATGGGGATGAAAAATGAGGGCCGACCACATACTGTGTTTGAAACACATGGCCTGACTTAGATTGTCATCAATCAGTTTTATGGAACGTTGGCCCAGGACAATATGCAAGCCATAGGTCGAGTAACCATACTGTTAGGGGGTTCCTTTAGACATGAAATAGGATGGGGCCCGAATAATGGGTATGCAAAGTGTGGAATGTGGAGCGATTTTTTGTTCAAAAATAATCCAAAACTCTTGAAATTACGCCACCGTGGTGGAAGAACATTAGATGGGTGCATAGATCATTCCTTCTTTTAGACAGGACCTCTCTATTAAGAGAGTTGTCACTTCCCAATGTCATCATGGGAAATCCCGAACTTGTTCAAGGACAAGCTGTAGTTACATGGTTTCCCACAAGGGGTCTGGCTAGGGGGCCTGAAATGAGGAGGAACATGATTGATGATTCCTGGGGCTGGACCCGGAGATAGGATGCATGGGCCTTCCAATGTATCCCATGCGGATGGAAATCAAGCAATACGTAGTTCTGGATGAGATATTTGTATATGGTATTAGATCTCGAACCATGGATGGTAGGAAATGCAGGAGACAGATGGTGGGTTAATTATAAAACCTGACGTGAATGGGAACCTGGGGTTCCGACCACCACGTGTTCCCTATGAAGGTTTTAGGTCGAGGTATGGGAAAAAAAGTTAATCTAGGCCTGAGGAAAAGTGCAAGGACATTCTTACGTACCCCATGAGAATGAGGATTAGGCCACACATAGTTCTCAAGGTTGAATGGTGGGTTACACATGGTGAGTATAATGAAGTTGTGCGGGTCTGGATCATGCACAAAAAGAAGCGGAATTTGATAGATCTTGTTTGTACTTTAGGATGAATGCATGTTTTTTACTAATAGATGGACATAGGATGGAAGCTCTGGGCATCACAACATGAATCTATCCATATGAAGGAATTGTCAAATGGAATGGTATATAACTAATTCCAAACATGAAGTCCCCTTGGGTGAGGACATCACAGTACAGTGTCGTTATCCATCGTGTAGGAAGGACGATGCTGTCATAGTTTAGGTTTATGTGATAGGACCAACAATGCACTTTAACGTCGCGTGCCATAGAAGAAGTAGTTTAATGTCATGCGGGACTAGGAAACATTTTTTAAAGTCATATGACCCGAACATAGAGATGATGTTCAAGAGGGAATGTCCACAGAGAAATAAATCATACTCGACGTGAATGATGCCATAATCCCATATCACGTCATATGTGATTCCATGAAAGAAACCTCGAGACAAGGGAAAAAATAGATGTAAGAGGGTAAGGGGAAGGAGAAAATAGCTTGCAATAGATCTAGACCCAAAAAACGATTCATATGGGTTCTCCAATGTATCCCGTGAGGACTAAAACCAAGCTATACGTAGTTCTTGAAAAAGTGGTAATATGAATAGATCTTAGTTTATGGTCATAGAACTTGGACCGTGGAGAAGCAGGACTATCCCATCTAAAGGCAGACCTTGACCCAATCCCTAAGCCTATGTGATTAAAACTCCCTATAGGAAAACATGGTGGAAAATTTATTTTCAATACGTGAAATATATGAAAAGGGGAAATCGGTGGAGACCCAAATGATTTCCTTATCGCGAATTTTTCCTATTAATGTGAGAATGTGCACTGAGGAATACTACCAAGACATTTGATGTTCTATTTGGACATGATGAGGTGGAGAAGGATGTGAATCATGTAACTGTCATTTTGGACTTAATGGGGTAGTCATGACGATGAAGGATGATCGTTGACTACATTCAGAACACAACATCCATATTGTGTTAGCCGAAAATGGGGACAATAAAATGAGAGTCGACCACCAAAAATATTAAAAATGCATGACTTGTATCAATTCGTTGTCTGATACCCTCGAGGAAGTTGGCACGTAATGGTAGAAGAGCCCTTAGTCTTAGCATCCATGCCATTTTGGGGTCCCTTTGGGTGTGAATGCTGATAGAATCCCTAATGATGGGGAACACGAAGCCTGAGAAATGGGTGAACACATTTTTGGGTAGAATCCGACATTCCTGGTGCTAAACCAAAGTAATCTTGGGAACATTAGTGAATCATCTAAGAGGACCGAGGGGCTCATCATGAGAACGGATGACTTGAAAAGAGGAGTACAACATAGGGGTGGAAAACTCTCAAGAGGAGGAGGTAAATGGTGGGGTTGTTACAAAACCTGACATGAATGAAGACATATGTCTACTCCACACCATATACTCCCCTCCCTTGGAAGGGGTAGACTAAGGGAGAAATGTGGAAGGGAGATTTCTAAGAGATAGGGCTTGACCCTAAGTCTACACGTTTGGGCGGTCCTACGTATCCCATGAGAATGTGAATCAAGATGCATGTAATTCTTGAAAATTTTAATGTGTAGCTCATCGTCAGAAGTGAGGACAAGTATGGATAAGGTATCTCATACAAGGATGTGTACAGCACAACGACTAACACGCCATGAATGATGAAATAATCTCATACCACACCGTACAGTCCCATATGAACTTGGGATTGGGCACGAGTAGGCCAAGGGGCCTTATGCTGGGCCTCAGATGGGAAGGCCCGGTCAATTCACAGTTTAACGTCTTATAGTGAGGACGATTAGAGAGGGGTAAGATACCCCCAATCAAGGGAGGTGTACAACACAACGAGTAACCCGACGTGAATGAGGACATAATTCCATACCACACCGTACAACCCTAAATAGGAACTTGGGTCGTGGACCTGAAAAAGCCAAGGGGCCTGAGGATTGGCCTCCCAGCCAATGGTAGACAAACGACCTCTTATTCGGTTACTTCCTCATCACAGCTCTTAATCCCACGTGGGTAGTGTTCAGTTTGGGAAACAAAGAGTCGGACTCATCATTCCCTGTCATATGGGGGTCTAATAGCTGACATCACCAGAGGGGATTTCGTCGCTTTGATATATAATTTTGTAGAATGAACAACTACACTCGATGTTTGGGACATCTTGGGGTGGATATAATGAAAAAGGATAGCGGTTGGCCACGTTCGAAACACAACGTCATTATAGTGACTAGGAATGTGAACAAAAAATGGGCATCGACCATTGACCATATTTGCAACACGGGACATGTATCAAATTGTGGCTCAGCATGCTCAAGGGTGTTGGCCTGAAGTTGTAGGAGAGCCCTTGGGCCTAATACCAATGTCATTCAGGGGCCCTTCTAGATGGGAAGGATGATGGAGTCCCAACCATGGGAGTGGGTGAAGCATAGATGTACCCATAAATTTTAAAGTCAAGAAGGGCAGTGAAAGAGGTGGACACCTCTGGGGAGTGGGATATATGGGGCAATCGAGATGAGCTCGATATATATTTAGTCAAAAACATGAACCATGCCATATGTCTTGACCCGAGGGGATACTTCGGCATTACGGCTGGGCCAAAATACAAAATGTCCGGGCATTTCTATGTATCCCATAAATATTGGAATCAAGCCATACGTACTTCTTGAAGGCTATGAGTTTAACATCATGCAGTGAGGATGTGGGAGGATAGAAGAATGGAGAGCGGGAACACGGTGAAACCGTTTTAATCCTATCATGAGTGGGGATAAGGAAATCTATACCATATCATAAAAGGATCCTCTGAGAGAACTATACCCAGGGGGGATAGTCAAAGAGATGTGTTTGGGACTGGGCTCAAGAAAAAATGCTTCAGTGTTCCTACGTATCCCATGCGGATGGGAATCAAGCCACACGTAGTTCTAAGGGTGCAGTTTTAACATCTTGTGGTATGATGCACAGTTTAAAGTCATGTAGGACTGAAAAGTTTAACGTAATGCTGGACCAAACTGTTTACTGTCATCCCGGACCATCATCCAATTTAGGGTCATGTAGGACCAGACAGTTTAGGGACATGCCAGACCTACAGGCTCAGGAAATGTATTGTTAAAGGAACATGGAATTGGTCAGAGGAGTAATACACTCACCATACTTGGTCACTAGGGAGTATGCATCATTGGGGTAAACCCTATGAATTATGTAAGTTCCTTCCCATTTGGACACCAACATGAGTGGTTTCCTGCCATGGATTATTGGTGTTCGGATGGCCAATACCAAGTCTCCTTGCAGGAAAGAGCGGAGAAGAAATTTATTTTTTAAGACTCTAATTATCTTATTCAGATTCCTTTTCAGATTGTGTAGGGCATGATGTATCTTCTCATCCAATTCTTCTAATTCTGCCAAATGGATTTTAGATACATTATCTGGAACCTGCTGGTCATAGACCGTCATGCGTAACGACGATAGTTGGATCACGATGGCCAGGACGGCCTGAGCTCAATACACCAGGGAATATGGGGTCACCTGGGTGAAATTTTGAGTCATTTTCCAATAATCCTAGAGGGTGTTGGGGAGCTTGTACGACCAACTCTTATTATTCCGAACAACCATTTTCTGCAAAATTTTATAGAGGGTTTTATTTAATGCCTCAATCTACCCATTTCCCTGTGTGTTATAGTGAGAGATATGGTTTGATCAGATGTTGTACTTGGCGTAAAATTTCTTCATCTTGACTGCTTGAAAGTTGGTGTCGTTATCGTTGAGGATGGCGTGAGGGAATCCAAACTGGTAAATGATATTGGAGCTCATGAAGTCAATGATATAGCATGCCTTGACCTCCTTGAGTGGAACTGGTTTTATCCAATTAGAAAAGAAATCTATGGTGGTTAGGATGAACCTGCACTTGTGAGTTGTTGCCGGTGGATATGGTCCCACGACGTCGAGTCCCCACACCGCAAATGGCCAAGAGTTCATGGTGGAGTGGAGAGGTTTTGATGGCCGATGCATAAAGTTCTCATGAATTTATCTCACGTGACATCTCTTGGAGAACTCGATGAAATCATGGATCATGGAGGGTCAGAAGTATCCCAGTCTCCAGATCTGATGGGATAGCTTTGGCCTAGTCTGGTGAGCCCCAATGGAACCGGCATGAGCCTCCTGCATGACCTAAGAAGACTCGACTCTTTGAATTCAAAAAAGGATAAAACCATTATACCCGTGCTTGTAGAGGATCATATCAAGACTAGGACAACTCTAGAGGGTAAACTGCAGCGCGCGAAATCATATTTTCTTGCGCTCAGCCCGATTATATGGGAGGAATAAATTTTGGAGATACTTGATAAAGGGGCCTCTCCACTCGGAAGTCACTTCATGAATTGAATCTAAGGAACCTGTGGGTCCTGATGTGGAGTCTCAGTGGTAATATGGATTACCTGCAGGCTATCATCATCATTGAGGGTGATGGGGGAATGAATCTCTGATCTCCAAAGTGGATAATCAGATCATCCTAGTTGGGTTCTTCAAGTGATACTGCCAGGCCGACCAGGGAATCAGCGCGACTATTCTAAGATCGAGTGACATGTGTAACATCTGGCCTAGATGATAACTATTCCATTAGTTGGAGGGTGCGCTCCAAAAATGGTACGAGATACGGTTTCCTGATGACATAGTTACCGTTGATCTTCTTGATGACTAGTTCGGAATCTAATTTCACATTTAAATGGGGCACATCGATCTTCAGAGCTAGCTCGAGGCTAGTGATTAGAGCCTGATACTCTGCATTTTTGTTGATGCTACATTCTGAAAACAGGAATGAGTATGGCAGAATGGCTTGTGTCAGGGTAATAAATAAAAACCCAGGCCTACCCTATTGAGCATGGGATCATTGAGTCTCCTGCCGGTGGGGATTCACGAAGCACCATCAAAGTGTATCTGCCAACATGGGTAGGCATGATCTTCTGAGAGGATTTCCTCGTCAAGAAAATCCAACTCCAGGGACTGGTCTTCGGGGGTTGGATGGGCAGCAAGAAAATATACCAATGCATGTCCCTTGACATCCTTCTGAGGTATGAACCTGATTTCAAACTGCTGAAGGATAACCACCCACTATGCTAGATGGCCGGTCAACATGGGTTGGTTCAGAATGTACTTCAACGGGTCCACCCAAGACACCATCTGTACCTCATGGTGTTGCAAGTCTTGTCTCAATATCTGTACTGTGAATACAAGCGCAATGCATCTCTTTTTGATGGGGGTATCTGGTCTCTGTAATGAGGAGAATACGACTTAGGTAGTAGAGGGTGTTTTCTATCCCCTCATTGTTTTTCTGGGTGAGAAGTGCGCTATGATATTGTTCCAGGGCAGTCACGTACATGATCAGTGGTTTTCTAGAGACAAGTGACATTAGGACCAGAGGGTGGAGTAGATTCTACTTGATATCCTTGAACATGGTCTGGCACTATTTGTACCATTCATAGGCATATCCTTTCTTCATGAGCCGGGAAAAGGTCTTACACTTGCCGACCATATTTTCAATGAATCGGCATATGTAGGCTAAGTGGACTTTCAAACCTCGATGCTCCTGAATATTTCTCGGTGAAGGAATGTGGTTGATGGCCTTGATATTCTTTGGGTTGATCTTGATGCCCCAGTACCTATCAAAAATTCCATGTAACTTCCCAGAGGGGACCATGAAGGAACATTTCCATGGTTTCATCTTTAGGTGTCGAGAACAGAGGACGCCGAACACTTTTTCAAAGTCCTTGATATGGTCCTCGTACTGGTGAGATTTGACCACTAGATCATCCACATAACCTTCCACCAATGTCTCTAGGATTGTCTTGAATATTTAGTGTGTGGTCCACTAATAGGTGGGACCCGCATTCATCAGGCTGAAGGGCTTAACATGGTAACAGAAAGTACCTTGGGGTTCCCTGAAAGTTGTTGACTTTTCATCCTCGGGGGCCATCCGGATATGATTATATCTAGTTTACCCATCCCTGAATGAGAGGGCTTGAAATCCAACAGTAGAATCAATCAGCAATTCTATCTTAGGAAGGGGAAAATCATCCTTCGGATAGTGACAGTTGAGATCTCAAAATTCTATGTAGACACTGATCTGGTCATTCTTCTTCCTATGTGGCAAAATGTTGGCTAGCCACTTGGGGTGCTATACCTCCTTGATGAAGTTGGTTCTGATGATCTTGTCAACTTCGTTCGCAACCAAGGAACAATGAGAAGGGTGCATCATCCTGGGAGGATGTTTGAACCCACAATGATTTTTTTGGGAGACCGAGGCGGTGGACGGATACCTGAGGATCCAGTCCTAGAATCTTGTCATAGCTCCAAGAAAACACATCATGGTGTTGTTTAAGGAAGTCCACATACTACTTCTGCTATTTAAGGGACTTGGTAGCACTAATCAATGTGGGTCTCGGATCTTCCTTGCTACCAAGGTTCACTTATACCAGTTTATCTACCGTGGTGGAAATGCCTTCCTCGAAGGTGGGGGAGAATCTTCCAAATACTCTTCTTTGCTTGAGAAGGAGGGATCCCCAGCAGAGGAAACATCCTATAGGTCAACAGATCACGATAGGAGGCTTGTACCAGCCTGGGCAGCAGTGGATAGTACATCGGGAGATTCATGTGCTACTAAAACTATAGAAATGAAGGCGGTCGATCCGATCCGATCTAGTCTTCAGCCCAAGGGGCCACGCATGATGATATCAAAGAAATAGTGGCACAACGGCTTGAGCTGGTTAATCCCAACCCAGAGAAATAGACACGTATGACATACTTCCATTCCCATGGGGTAGAAATCCCAATACCGTACAGGGGTAGTAGGTTCTGGTATCAGCTGAGCCTAATTTTTGTAGGAGTACGAGGTGATTTCCAGCTGTCACATGGACTTGGAAATATGCTTCCATCTTTTACTAGAGAAAACAAAACATAGCCCCATATCGAGGGTTCTTGCCTCCAATCAATGGATCAGGATGACTTAGGTATCATCCAGTCCTACCCAAGGGTTAGTTTCAACCATGGGGGGTCCGAATTCACTAGAATAAATCTTCTTATCCTTGTCCTTGTAATATTTGGCGTCCTGGTAGCGAGATTCACAAGAGGCCAAAGGAGATGCATCACCTTGGAGTACACCTACTCGACCATTAAGGGAGTACATGAGGTACTGGTGATACGATGAGGGGACCGACACATGTTGGTGGAGCCATGGTATTCCCATCAATGCATTGTACGTGGTGTCATGGGAGAAAACCATAAACTCGGTGCTGGCGACTAGGCCAACAAACTGGGTCTTCAAAAGGATCTTACTAACTAGGGTCTTCTCTATCCTATCATATCCCAAGATCCTTATGTCGGAGGGAGTCAGGTTATCTTCAGATAAACCCAAATTCCGTAGTGTTTGTGTCAGGATAAGGTTAACCCCGAAGCCGTTGTCAACAAGACATCGACAAACATCCACACCGTTAAATTGGCCGGTGATGTACAGAGTGTGGATGTTTTCCTATATTGGAGAGCCTTTGTCTTATCCAGAAAACTAATTGGTGGAATTACATTCAATGTTCTCAACTACTATAGCATGAAAGGATTTTCCAGCTGTTACCTCCGTCTCATACTGGAGGGGGCTTCATAAAGCCTCCACAAGAGCCTCACACATATCTGACGACAGGCGAAAGGCCTCGAGGATAGAAAGCCTCACTGGGATGATGACATAGTGATTGATGAAATCATATTTTTGTGCCAGGTGCAAACTATGGCTTTCAAGAGTCCACTCTTTGATATGAGGCATGGTGGGCCCAGTCGGATAGTCCGACGACTGATTGGTGCTGGGCATATCTCGATGCTTTCTAGTTGAAGCCCGAAGAGTAGCTTCTAGATGAGGACCGAACAAATGATATCAGAGTGTATTAGGGAAAGTATGGTCAAGTCATGGTTGAGGTAGCTCTGGATGGTCTAGTATCACCAACTGTGGGGGATACGGGCTCGACGACTCCGGCTGAAAAGGCTACACGTGCTGAGCTCTGCGGTGGGCCTACGATCTGGTCTCAGTGGCATGAATTGCCTGACTAGAGTTGCCAACTGATGTGCCCCGAAAAACCATATGGTCGCAGATCCACAATTGATGGCATCAGCTGGGGACGTTGGAGAGGTTCGTCCGGCACTACCCATAATCGGGAGTCATATAGGGGTTTATCAACTCAACAGTGTTAACCTAAGTGTACCCTTGACTTTCACTTGATGATTAGTCCATAACTGGGTGGATTCTGGGGGGAATCCCCATATCAAGGGGCATGAAGTTGTTGAATGTGAGGGATAATTATGGCATTGGTAGGGCACGTTTCTTTCCCTTGTGCCACCTATTCTTGATCTTCCGGGAAGAGGTTAGCTGATATGATGACGTAGAAGTGGTGGCCACATATCTTGAAGGCCTCATCTATTTCAGGCATGCACGAATGATACCACAGTCAAAAGAAACCATTTTGGGAGCCATCCAGTTATCATACTTCTGGGACCCATTGATAGAAACCTGATGCCACTCACCTTCACTATCGCTACTACTGTTTGGCCAAACAAAGTCACCCGCGACATGTGTCGGGGCTAGGCCCAGCCTAACTATGTTGTCATCAACATGGTCTTGAAGCCAGTCTTTAAACACATATCAGTTCTTGAGGGTGTTCCCTAGGATCCAATGATAGGGGTAGAGGTTGGGGAGATCAGTGAGACTCGCCTCTTCCGGCCTTCTATACTCA
The DNA here is from genome assembly GCA_963277665.1 of Viscum album. Lineage (NCBI taxonomy): Eukaryota > Viridiplantae > Streptophyta > Magnoliopsida > Santalales > Viscaceae > Viscum > Viscum album. The sequence goes on from OY728141.1 coordinate 1,305,704,829, forward strand.
GGCCAGCGTACAATACCCTACTCTATGGAACTTATGAAATAGTTGGGGACTTGATTATCATTGAACGAGTAGGTCCAATTTCTTCTATCTGGAAAGGGGAGCCTTAGAGCCTGGCCCTGACGAGGAGTTGGAGGGTCTTGTTGAGGAGGCGGATCCTGGTTGTACCGCATGTGCGGTGGAGGTGCATTCTACAGAGGCACCGACCAATTCATAGGCGGATGGTACTGAGATGGAGGCTATGCCTAAGGTGGAGGGCATATACGAGGCTACGAGGCTGTTGCCACTGGAATAAATACAAGTGGCTTGGGGGATTCTATTTGGGCCACCAAGGCGGGCTCGACTCTGGTATCCCTCCTTTCTATAATTACAGGGGGAAACGGAAGTGCCTAGATGGCTAGTTGCAGGTCTTCTTCCAGGTGCTAGGCCTTATCAGAGATGTCTCGAAACCCTCCAAGGAAGTTCTGGGTGATCATAGAAGGAATTAGTTCTGTCTTGACAATATCTACACACATTGTCAGTAATTTCTCTGGATTCAGTGGCATGTTAAAGGAGTATGTGAGCCCTTTCCACTAGGTGATAAATTCCGTGACTCGCTCATCAGGCCTTTGTTTCACTTGAAGTGGTCTTCGATGCTCATTTTCAGGGTGGTAGAGCCGAACTGATAGGGGAATTTCCTGTGAAGGGCCTCTCAGCTGGTTACAGATCTGACAGGGAGCTGGTTGTTCCAGATGAATATCAGCCCTTCCAATGTCTGAACAATATAGTGGACCTTGGTAGCCTCTTGATGCTCTAGAGTCCCTAAAATGGGCCCACACATTTAGTTGATGTTGGTCAGGTGCTGCGGCGGGTCCCTCGTCCTGTTAATGTGTAAGAAGGTGGGATTCCCGAAACCAGGAGGTGCCGACATATCATCTACCCACGCCAGATATGGATTACCATCAGATGGGATTGCCACCTGTCATTTTACAAATGACTCATGGAGGGCTATTATCACCACCATAGAATCATCTGGATGGGGTCCCTATCTTTACAAGGATCCTTAACAATGAGTGGGTTGGCTGGTTCTTCCACACGGTAACCAGGCTTAGCGGCTCGTGCAGCGGCTGGTGGGGCGACCTGCGGGGTAGCTGGGTGAACCCGAGATGGATTACATGGATTTCCACTCCATTCAGGAGGGTTTAGAGAGACATATTTCACCCTCTTTCCATTATCTCTAGCTTCATCCCTGTCTACAGGAGCAACCCAATCAGGGTTTCCCGGGGGCAGCTCGTCGAAGGGATGTTTTTCCTTCCCCTGCTGTTCATGCCTAGGATTGTCGTATTTGGATCATCACTCTGCAACATGTTCATCCAAGAGTTCTTCGACCAAATTATCATGATCAACAAGTTTTTGGTGCAACATTTCCTTCTCAGGGTCCACCTCCATTTTCTGCAGTGAGACGGAGGGGTCGGAGTGCTCGGCGGCTCCAACGTGCTCTTTGCCCTTACCGGAATTCTGGCTGAGTACCGGTGCCTTGGTGGGAACAGGGAGACAAAGTAGGTTCCTTTACTAATAATTAATCCTCCTTTATCAGTCCAATAATGTTGAAACTCCCTTGGGGGTTATGTCTCCATCAATAAGCTCTAGCTTGTCCTCATCTTCCACTATTTTAGCCATAATGGCCATGACCCTTCTTGGGGGAATGTCCTTGATATAGCCAAATTATTTGGGCTGCCACCAGATAAGTCTATAGATGAGGAAATCGTACTACCCCTAGCCAAGTATTTTCATGTGGGGGGTAGCCTCCTTGATGATTTTATGGATTACATTGAAACTATGAACTCATTATTGTCGGAGGGCCCTACGGCGGCCTCGTGACTCGGGGCGCTAGGCCACAGGGAGCATATCAAGATCAACCAGATGACATTTTTGCCAATTTCATCAAGGTGCACTTGGCTCCTAGGATAAACCACTCATCGATGACAAAGTAGAAAGTGTGTCGCCCATAGGTTTTGGAAGAAACATTCAACCTCTTCTGGGGTGAGGGGTTCTGGTATGAAGATATTTAGAGCTGTCATGGGCCAAAACTTCTCGGGGAATTGGTCCGCTATGAGGATGTTCCATAAGCTCATCGTCTTAGATTTTGGGTTTGTCCCTTGATTTTACAACTCATCAATTAAGGGTGGCTGAGGAACTGGTAGCGGTACTGAGGCAGACCATTGGGACGGCAGGCTGGCTGGTGGAGAGTACGACGAGCGGGATGACTGGCCATCGAATATCGGGCAGACCTCCGAAGAGTGTAACGATCTAGCTACTACATCTTGATAATATGGGATGATAGCCTTTGTTACTATCATAGGGGATAGGGATACAAGTTATTGGTCGTGATGCTACTCGCCTACCATCGGTCACCAGAATAGTTCTCTGTGATATCTTGTTGAGGTAGAGATGGCTTCTGGTGATGAGGGTGGTGATTTCAGGACCATAACCTGCAAGGTCGCCAGATTTTTATCCTACTTTATATACCTATAGAGGGATGTGGGAATCTGCTAGACCTAGAATTCTAGGAGCACCAGGATGATGCGCCTAATCCCTGCCCCGACCTTTGACGCGGATGAGCGAGAGGAGGGTTCCCGCAGTCAGTCGTAATCCTCCTCGGAGTTTGAGAAGAAGACTGGACTAATATCTATCTGGACCTTCCCATAATTCTATTTATGGTGGTGACATCCCGCCTTCCTACCCCTGGGTGGCTCATTGAGATAGGGCAGATTTTCGACACGGGGTCCTTCGGCCGCACTGGTGTTGGGGCAGAGAGGGTTTCCACATAAAGAAGTCGGGGTGTGAGGAGCACCAGGACAAATGTCAAAGGGGGCATGGGTAGGACCTCTATGGGTTACACTGGAGCATGCGATTCCTCTGCTGGAATAGGCAGAGGCACGGGGAGGACCTGCACACTTGTTTTCCATGGTGAACACAGTACGAGGAGGGTCCTTGTACCGGTCTAGCTGAACACGGGTAAGACCTCTATGCCGGGTGTGGGTGGAGCGAGGCTAGCATTCACCCCTCTAGTTGATAAGGTGAGTAGGACCTTCACCAGCTACTGAGAGGACATGGGGGGGATTAACACATTGAAGAGAGAACAGATGGGAAATGTCCCTACACCTGTGGTCGGGGGAGGGAGAAATGACTCCAAACCTAGTGTAATGGGCACGAGAGAGGTTTCGTGCCGAGTATATCCATTGTGGGGAATATTGTCATTCAGATTAAGGGTGGGACGGGGCAGACCTCCATGATGAGCCTAGAAGAGGTGAAGGCCCGTGCTCTTTGTGGTAGTGGTACGGGGAGGACCTCAGTACTGGGTGACACCGCTACAGGTTAGCTCGCGGCGACCACTGCTCATGCTGGTGACCAAGAGAGTCGACCCAGCCTACCCATGGGGCGGTTGGGGCCTCGATCCTGGATGTGAGTATATGTTCCCCTGATATGTGTATTCATGGGACTAGGGATATGTTTCTGCGGTGGCTCGAGCCATAGTAGCTGCCAAAGTTGACGCCCCTTGGTGGGCGTCCTCCTCAGCCTTCCCCCGATGCTGGCGTCATGTTGGTTGAACCAGTGCTGGTGGTGAAGGTACGTAACTTGCATGCTCCTCTTCTAGAAAGACCGGGTGGTGATGCTGATGCGTCCGGGTGGGAGTCATTGTTGGGAGCCCCTGGAATGGGACTCTGACCAGGCCGGGCAGGATGTCACCTACCTCAGCTGCGTAGGGCAGGGAATCTTTGAAGCGTTTAGGGGACAGGCTCCTGAAACGGTTGTATGTCGGGGTGGGGATCAATGACTCCCTGTTCAGACCTTGGGGTGGCATTGGATAAAAGGCGTAGATGCCACTAGATTCAGTCAGGCCATAACTCAGGTTGGGATTATGCCCCCCTCCTCATAACGGCACACGAGGTCGTCGATCACCCTTCTTTGGAAGACCTTGGACGGGGAGAGGGGGCATGGGTGCCCCATGGTTTTTGATGTAGAGGCCATCATGGATGAGGTAAAGCCACGTGAAATGGCCACTTGGGCTCTGCCCCTTCCCCTGTGTTGATGGGCAGGTGGCGATCACATCCCTGGAGTAGCAACATTATTCCTGAGAGCAGGGGGATTAATTCATCAGTGCTGAAAGAAAAAGGAATCGACGACCAATTCCCCAACACCAGCCCATCTTCCATAGATGGTAAGAGGGATCCATGATGAAAACGTCGTAGAACAGGATTTCTAATGTTCAACAGCCACAACTTATGGTGATTTTCACACCAGGCCCGATATTTTCTTACCAGGACCCATCGTCGGATAACTGTATCTTGTGACACGTCAATCCATTGATTCCTCGAATTCTACAAATACCCATTTAGAGGAGAAAAACAACACATCGGGTTCATTATTTCTGTTTCCTAAGATTCCATCAGGGTTTGCGCATCTATCTATAGAGGAAGCACAGCTGTCTGTTGCCCAGCATTCCCGCTTTCCAAAGGCAGGCATCATCTGTCGCTTATTCAGGGACATTTGCTCCATGATTGAAATGGGATGATGGGATGTTGGTTCTTCCTTCCGCGGATTCCTCCTCAGAACTCTTCAACTAATTTGGATCTCCCTTATAGATTTAATATGTTGTTTGTGAAACTCTTCCTAGCGATATATCTTCATGGACACTAGTTAATCACAATGCTTCTTTCGGGACATTCCAACGGGTGTGGTTAGAGCAGCAACCTTCAGTCAGGGGAGCAGTCATGTTGGGAATCACTGGAATGCCTGGGAACTGGGATATGAGCGCGTTTGTATTCTATCCCTTATTATAGGTCTTCTCAAGAGCGCAGAAGCCCGATGCATCCCACGTCAAATGCAGGGAATTATATTCAATTCACATGTATATGAGGTTTTCCTTAACTGCCCATGTTTTACACAGGGTATGCCGCAAGTTTAATATTCAATGGAGATGGATCAGATTGACCAGAACACTGACTATAGTGGATCAGATGAGTGTAACACCCCGAGGGAACACTGATGTTGGGGTGGACGCATGGTTGACTTCCTGGTTACTCTTTATTGGAATGGGTTATGAGGTGGAATGATCCCACCAGGATGTGGTGGCCCGGGTAAGAATCAGGATCAATGATGGAGCGGTTGAATGAAGGGGATGGTGAATGGGATGGAGCATCCATGAAGATGATAATGGGATTAGGATTGATCCTTGAAGAGGCTTCCGACGTATCCCATTGGTAGGGAATCAATGTCCATTTAGTTCATTTGACGGCGGCTTTCCACCGATTGGGGTTTTCAATGGATTGCCGCTGGGAGGGGTCTCAACGTCTTATCGCTTGATAAGAATGTCAATGTCATACCGCTGAATAGGATCAAAATTGCTTAACGCTAAAGAGGATCAAATTGGCTTACCTCTAAATAGGATCACAACACCTTACTACTGAATAGAGAATAAAAAGTGGAATACAGTTTAATGCCAAGAAAGACGGGGGTTGACTGACGTGAAGATATTCGGAGCGACCAGATGTTGATCATGAACCTCATGTAGGCTTCCTACATACCATTCCTTGGTCAGGATCAAATACCTAGTAGTTCAGGGGCATTTGGGGCTTACCCTCTGATACAACCCAAGGTGTTAGTGAAATGACGTGAATGGGGTTGGAGTGAACAATGGGTGGTGGGATTAAACCACATGGAGGACTCCTAAGTACCTTTCCATAGAAAGGATCAATGACCTTGTAGTTTAGGTGGTGGAGTGGGGGGGGGGGGGGTTGTGAACCGGCGTGATGATGGTCGGGACCAATGGATGCTGGTGGGCTTGAACCTCTGGGTGGATCAGGGATGCTGCCTCCTACATGAAAGCTAGGGGCTTACAACAGGGTGGTTTCCCTTTCCCCAAGGACGGACGTCTCACTAATAAAGAGGATATCATTACATTTGAGGAATGTTCTCACTCTCATGGAGACCAGTGGGCGTGAAGAGTATCCAAAGTGGGGGCACCCCACGTGCAATCTGTAACAGCCCGAGATTTTATAAAAAAATATTCTTTTTAATTTCATTAATGACTTGTGTTGTACACTACACCAAAAGGAGCGTTCACAACACACATCCTTGACTTTCCTTGTATTACATGCAATCACGACCTTCCTCGATAGCGTGTGTAGTACGCAATACCGAGTTTCACTAAACCACGATATGCTATTAAAATATTTTTAAAACTAGCCGTTATGAATAGTAATAACCACCTTTTAAAATTTTAGAAATTTTATCTCTCAAAATGGACTTCATTTTTGGATTCGGAGTATCGAATTTAGCCTAAGGTGAAATTTTGGTACTTTTCGGATAACTTTCATATTCTGATGAATAGTGAAAATTAATAAATTATAATTAAAAACAATTTTTTTAATCAAAATAATTAATAGTGATAAATCATTAATTTGAGTGGTTTTAAAGTATATTTAGAATATATTTTCCAATTTAATACAATGTTGGTCATTGGATGTAATTTCACATTTAAACCAGACATAATCAAGTGTCAATCTTTTGATAGATATTGTTTCTTAAAAACACGCTATTTGTTTTAACATCGGGATTTAATTATAAAATTAATTAATGCAACTTCTATGTTATGAATTTGGTAAAATAGACTTCATTTTTGAATTCGGAATATGAAATATTGCTTAGGATGAAATTTTGGCATTGTTCTGAAAAACATCAATTTTTGATGAATAGTGAAACTACTAAGTGGTAGTTAAAAAACTGATTTTTTCATAAAACATAATTTTACCGCTTCTGTGAATGGAATTTCAAAAATCTGAGAGACACAGTTGATGTCAGTAAGTAAAATGTGGTTCAATGAGATGAAAATAATTTTTGGTGAATAGTAACTTTTTACTTTTATTTACCACGGTTAAAGGTAAATAGGGTAATTAAGGGTAAGAATGATATTAATATTACCCTAACACATGTCCTAATTCTATTGGACAAGTGTATCTCGACCAAAAAACAACCTTAAGTGTAAAATATTATCATTTAGGCGCACTTGGATTAGATTAGGACATTTATTATTATTTAATTCAAAGAAGAGTTAAAAGTTTTAAAATCAAAGTTTATTTACTAAAACATTTTTAATATATGGTTGTACATAAGAAAAATTCGATTGTAAATATTCATTAGAAAGCTAAAAATATTTCCTACATAATGGTATTTTATATGTAAATTTTAGACATCAAATAATTTAATTTATTTATGACACAAAGATGATGCAGTAATTATCTTATTAATGAAATATTGACATAATTGATATTATAAATACCAAAATAAATGTAATTTAAGACTTTTTATGAATTCCACTAATTTTCTAGGTTACTGTGATATATTAGTGTTGATTTAATCAACTTGGTTCTAACATATAATTCTGTTATTACTTTCACAAAAATCATATATCAAATAGTGTCAAAATTGACACAAAATAGTTTTTAAATCTAATATTATATTATTAATTGTTATTTTATTCCTAAAAATATATGGTTCGGCCAAATGACTTAGATAAGGATATATAATTTAATAATAAACAATTTGGGGTTTTTTGGCATGTTATTGTAAGTGTATTAACCCTATGGTGTAAGAAAACAAAAAGACACGGTAAAAGTTAAATTATTTAACTTAGAGTTAAATCTAATTGATAAGGTTAAAATAATAACCTAAACTTGTATAAATCCTATTGGATGATAGGATTTCGACCCAACCCCACTTTAGCTTCGAAATAAGACCATTTTTAACCATTATAAACCGATTTTGACTTTAATATAAAATAATATTTTGAGATATTCCTAAGGTGCCCCTCTCCTCCCTTATAAAAGGGCACCTCCTCCCTCTCTTCCTCACATAACGTTGAGCCTTCAAGCTCGGCCAACCCCTACCCAAATCACTTCTCCACTTCCCTAATATCATCATAGAGGTCCTGGTCTTCTTCAAAGATCATCCTTAGTTCTTTAAGTGGAGGCTAAGAAAAGGCGCGTCAAAAAGAGGTAATATCCATTACCGATCTTTTTCAATTTCATTCTTCTTCAACTTTTTCTTCTTTAGTTGTTTCATGATAAAGTAATAACATCAGTATTTATTATATACTGATATGTTATTATAAATATGAAACAACTCTAATTAACCTTCAATCCATCCTACGGAAAAAGTAAATCACCGCGCGTGCGTACGTACGGAATACCGTCTCCACGACGCGATGAGATTCATTCTCCATGTTAACCATTTAAGAATGATTACAAAGTATATATAAGAAATAATAATGAAATATATGAAATTATAAAGATACTGGATTTATGTATATATATATATGTATGTCATCTACTTACTTCCATTCAAGACAATAAGGAAAGGATAACAACGTTCATGCGTACGTACGGACTACCGTCTCCATGAACGGTGTTTTTCATTTCATTTATATATCTATTATAAATATATATATACTGAATATATATGATATATAAATCATATTTTATATTCTGGAAGTAAGTAAATCATGATATAAGTAATAATAATGTCAATAACAACAAGTCAAAACACCAATGATAAATGAAACGATTTTACCCAAAACGCTTCTTTAACATGGAATTTACAAAAGAATGGGTAATATAAAGTCATAAGTGAACCATATATGATATCATAACAATGAATATGATTCTGTAATAATTCAATGAAATTATTTAAATCATTATACAGGAGGTTCAGACACATACGAAACAAATCGGACCTAAGGTAAGGGAAATATCACAATCTCATTTTTATCCGAGATTGTTTATTCGTAAGTATTTACTGGGGTGTATTTTATTATCCACATCCATGTTTCATAAATATGTAATATTATTTCCATCCACCTCAAATTGTTTAAATCCATTTTTACCCTTCTGTGAGTTTTTAGTAAAAGAAATGAAAGGAATCTTTTGTCATTTTTTGTACGAGGTACTTTTTGACTTTTCCGACAAAAGTATGAAAAATGTTTTTTATAAATTATACGGCATGAATGGATTTCTAAAACATTATTTCCAAGAAGTTTCCTTTACAAGTATTCAAGTTAATTTTTAATCAACTTCTTTTAGTTTAAAATTGTATGACATGTTAAGAAAGGAAAAGTGTTTTTGAAGTAGAAAGGATATTTTCCTCAAGAATGGAGTTCAAGTATTTTATCAAAATTATTTTCCATCTAAGATAATAAAAGGGTTCTGTTTTTATCCCTATTATTACATGGATTTGATTATGTTGTGATGAAAATATTTTTTTTCTTTATCTTATATGAATTGTTTTATAATGTCATGTTGTTTAAGAATCCCATTTTTATTACATGGGTTACGCTATGATGTATGGTTTATGATTATGTGGCACACATAAGAAAGGATTAATTATAAGATGGGTGGGACCTATATCTCCCTCCAATGAATTGGGTAATGATTTATATCTCATGAGATAGACATGGCTGGAACGGAAGGTTATTTCGGTTCAGTGATACAGGACTGAAACGAGGAGTGAACTCGGATCAGAAAGAAACTTTGTCCACTAAGATAGTCTTGGCAATGAGTCTTGAATAACAAGAAATGATTCTCTATGATTATTTGTGTATGCCACAAAGTTTCATGTTTTAATTTATGATTATTGGGATTTCATTTCAGTACTATGATTTATCCCATGTTATGAAATTATGCTCTCTTTTGCAGGTTAAGATTTCCAAAAGTTATGTTCTTATGAAAATGATGTGATTGATTTCTCTTTTGTTTACCATTACTGAGCATTTGAGCTCACCCTTTTATGTTTTCTTTTCCCCAGGATATAAAGAATGGTTTTAGGTAAAAAAAGGGAAGATCTTTATGGGAGATATTGAAGATCTTTCACCACGATTAGAAGATTATGTTCCGAGTTTCCAAAGAAACTAAACTATTACGATCCTTGTGTGTGTGTTTTTGTTATGTACTAAGTATTCTGCAAAAGTAATGTAATGTCCATGTACGTCAAGCTTCGGGTCTTTACAGTTCGTATAAGAGGAAAGGTTTAGTCATCCTTTGGAAACTAGGATTCCAAAACGTTAGTGAGATCCCTAGAGATATTTTTAAGGTATGTCTAGGGATGTCCCTAAGGTTAAGTATACGTATAGGTTATAGTACTAGAATTACGCTAACGATCATAGAATTAAACCTAAGATGTTAGATATTGAAGGTACTCCCCCTTTATTATGTTGTTTTCCCTAGCATGATTTTTGCCTCACACACTATTCTTTTTGGGTTTTAGACGATGGCTGGAACCCGAAGGAACCGTGTTGATCAATGCTATGGACATTGCAATGATTGTCCTCCTGAACAAACAAATGTTATTGGAGATGGAGTGCAAAATCTTATTTCTATACTTACACAAGCTATGAATCATTCTGGACTTCCAAATGAGCAGAGAAGGGAACAATATTCTATTGAGTCCTTCATGAAGAAACATCCACCTTCTTTCAGTGGGTCTTCTGATCCACTTGTTGTTGAACAATGGATCAGTACCACTGAAAAGATATTTTCAATTCTGCAATGTTCTGAGCATGATAAAGTCATCTTAGCAGTATATCGTTTGGAAGGTGAAGCTGATCAATGGTGGAATCTTATCAAGAATACGAGGCAAAGATATGAAATTGAGTCCGTGGAATGGGACGGGTTCAAGAACTTGTTTTTCAGTAAGTACTTCCCTCGTATTCTTCGAACAAAAATGGAAAAGGAGTTTCTTGAGCTGAAGCAGAATGATGATGAATCTGTTGGTATATAGGAAGCATATTTTACATGACTTGCAAGGTACGCTTCTGGTATTATCATCCAACCTGAAAGTAAAGTTGATCGATTTTTCAGTGGCTTAAAACAAAGTCTTAGAAGGGCATTAGCTATAAGAGACATCAGTTTCTATGAAGAAATTGTGCGTTGTGCTATCAAGGTAGAAATGGAAGTTGTTGTTACATATCCATCTCATGGTTTTGACAAGAAACGAAAGATGGAGTTCAAGGAGAAATCTCAGAATAATGGTGAAAAGAAGATGAATGTTTCCTTATGCACAAAGTGTGGAAAGAAGCATGGTGGAGATTGTCTTAAATGGACTAGAAAATGTTTTAAGTGTGGAAAAGAAGGTCATCGAGCAACTGAGTGTCGAAGTAATGGAAAAAGGTTTTCTAATGATGTGAATAAAGCAAACACTGCAGAGAACGCACCACCAACACTTCAATGCTTCAAGTGCAAGGAAATGGGGCATTATGCTAATAAATTCCCTAATCCAAGGGTTAGTGATGATCAACATGAGAAACCACTGAAGGCAAAGAACAATGGGAAGTCAAATGCGATCACTATTGGCGATGTTGAATATGACAACGATGTGGTGGAATGATTAAGTGTTTAGGTAATGGGATTCCAAAATAATATAGTATCATGGAGTATTGGAATATTTATGTATTGGTCTAATGTGGTATTCAAAGTGATTGAGATATTTTTGGAAATAAGATGATATGCGCATAATGAAGGGAAAATGAGAAAATGAAATGTTTAACAGTATTCATGAGCTCATGATTGATATAAGGACTAAGTGATATCATGGTTTTAGTATATAGAATTTTGAGGATTTTGGTATGAGGAAAGTGTTAAATTTTAACTGCATTCATGTTTTAACTAAGGTATTCAAGAGAATACATGATTAAGGACTTTGAATGTTTGGAATGTGAACAAAAAAACATATCTTATGATATATGGGGATCGACGATGGTGTTCAATCTCTGGTAATCGTTTTCACTATGTTACGAGAGTGGACTGCAGTATTATGGATAAGCCTAAAGATTGGAATGGATTATGTTGGACATAAGTTAGTATTGTTTGAGGATCAAAGTTATCTCGATGTTATTGATGGGATGTTATAGTAATATAGTTTTAGAAAAAGGACAACCTGCAGGATGGGCGACAGCCCATCGTGTCAGACAAGGCTGTGGAAATCGAACCCACAACTGAAGTGCGACTGGCCTTTATCGCCTACCACTGGCCTACAGGAAGTCCTTGTTTAGTAGAAACTAGTTTTATAATATTAAGCAGTATGATATATGAAGTATAAGTCCATTTTAGGAACCATATATGATTAATCTAACTATAGATCGACTTATGTATATAATTTTTGCTAACCTTTTGTTTGAGACAGATGGAATGACCTGTCATTCTATCACATGATCTGCTAACACTTCACAAATAACAAATTCAACTTCATTTATTTAAGAGATGAAGTAAAAATTGTTCAAGGCATGAACAATAGTGATATTGTACCAAAATAATGTAAGTATTTAATCTAATTCAAATTTTCAACTTTAAGGAAATGATCTTGAAAACCAAAAACGTTGTCCTAGTGATCTTATACCTGATGAATCAGATGGTACCTTATATCATCACAAATCTACGGATTTGTAATTACTGGCTTTTCCATAGCCATGTTCTCTACCACTCCCCATCAGAACATGATGGTTATATTTCTCTTCCATATCCATATTTTCATCTATGTGGAAACACAATGTTTAGTTTATTTGGGTAACTGTTACGTTTCATACCTTTGTTTTTAATGATTGGTTTTGGTATTCCTTTTTACAATGTGGGTTTCTATTAAATAAACTTTCGAATAGTAAACCATTTACAACCCTGACGAATTTCGAGGGCGAAATTCATTTTAAGGGGGGTAGAATGTAACAGCCCAAGATTTTATAAAAAAATATTATTTTTAATTTCATTAATGTCTTGTGTTGTATGCTACACCAAATGGAGCTTGCACAACACACATCCTTGACTTTCCTTGTATTACACGCAATCACGACCTTCCTCGATAGCGTGTGTAGTACGCAATACCGAGTTTCACTAAACAACGATATGCTATTAAAATATTATTAAAACTAGCCGTTATGAATAGTAATAACCACCTTTTAAAATTTTAGAAATTTTATCTCTCAAAATGGACTTCATTTTTGGATTCGGAGTATCGAATTTCGCCTAAGGTGAAATTTTGGTACTTTTCGGATCACTTTCATATTCTGATGAATAGTGAAAATTACTAAATTATAATTAAAAACAATTTTTTAATCGAAATAATTAATAGTGATAAATCATTAATTTGAGTGGTTTTAATGTATATTTAGAATATATTTTTACAATTTAATACAATGTTGGTCATTGGATGTAATTTCACATTTAAACCATACATAATCAAGTGTCAATCTTTTGATAGATATTGTTTCTTAAAAACACGCTATTTGTTTTAACAGCGGGATTCAATAATAAAATTAATTAATGCAACTTCTATGTTATGAATTTGGTAAAATAGACTTCATTTTTGAATTCGGAATATGAAATATAGCTTAGGATGAAATTTTGTCATTGTTCTGAAAAACATCAATTTTTGATGAATAGTGAAACTACAAAGTGGTAGTTAAAAAACTAAATTTTTCATAAAACATAATTTTACCGCTTCTGTGAATGGAATTTCAAAAATCCGAGAGACACGGTTGATGTCAGTAAGTAAAATGTGGTTCAATGAGATGAAAATAATTTTTGTTGAATAGTAACTTTTTACTTTTATTTACCACGGTTAAAAGTAAATAGGGTAATTAAGGGTAAGAATGATATTAATATTACCTAACACATGTCCTAATTCTATTGGACAAGTTTATCTCGACAAAAAACAACCTTAAATGTAAAATATTATCATTTATGCCCACTTGGATTAGATTAGGACATTTATTATTATTTAATTCAAAGAAGAGTTAAAAGAGTTAAAATCAAAGTTTATTTACTAAAAAAATTTTAATATAGGGTTGTACATAAGATAAATTAGATTGTAAATATTAATTAAAAATCTAAAAAGATTTCCTACATAATGGTATTTTATTTGTAATTTTTAGACATCAAATAATTTAATTTATTTATGACACAAAGATGATGCAGTAATTAACTTATTAATGAAATACTGACATAATTGATATTATAAATAACAAAATAAATGTAATTAAAGACTTTTTATGAATTTCACTAATTTTCTAGGTTACTATGAAATATTAGTGTTGATTTAATCAACTTTGTTTGAACATATAATTCTGTTATGACTTTCACAAAAATCATATATCAAATAGTGTCAAAATTGACACAAAATAGTTTTTAAATCTAATATTATATTATTAATTGATATTTTATTCCTAAAAAGCTAATGTTCAGACAAATGACTTAGATAAGGATATATATATTAATAATAAACAATTTGGGGTTCGTTTGGCATGTTATAGTAAGTGTATTAACCATATGGTGTAAGAAAACAAAAAGACACGGTAAAAGTTAAATTATTTAACTTAGAGTTAAATCTAATTGATAAGGTTAAAATAATAACATAAACTTGTCTAAATCCTATTGGTTGATAGTATTTTGACCCATACCCACTTTATCTTCGAAATAAGACCCTTTGGAACCATTATAAACCGATTTTGACTTTAATATAAAATAATAGTTTGAGATATTCCTAAGGTGCCCCTCTCCTCCCTTATAAAAGGGCACCTCCTCCCTCTCTTCCTCACACAACTTTGAGCCTTCAATCACGGCCAAATCCTACCAAAATCTCTTCTCCACTTCCCTAGTATCATCCTAGAGGTCCTGGTCTTCTTCAAAGATCATCCTTAGTTCTTTAAGTGGAGGCTAAAAAAAGGCGCATCAAAAAGAGATAATATCCATTACCGATCTTTTTCAATTTCTTTCTTCTTAAACTTCTTCTTCTTTAGTTGTTTCATGATAAAGTAATAACATCAGTATTTCTTATATACTGATATGTTATTATAAATATGAAACAACTCTAATTAACCTTTTATCCATCCTACGGAAAAAGGAAATCACTGCGCGTGCGTATGTACGGAATACCGTCTCTACGACGCGATGAGATTCATTCTCCATGTTAACCATTTAAGAATGATTACAAAGTATATATAAGAAATAATAATGAAATATATGAAATTATAAATCTACTAGATTTATGTATATATATATATGTATGTCATCTACTTACTTCCATTCAAGACAATAAGGAAAGGAAAACAGTGTTCATGCGTACGTACGGACTACCGTCTCCAAGAACGGTGTTTTTCATTTCATTTATCTATCTATTATATATATATATATACTGAATATATATGATATATAAATCATATTTTATATTCTGGAAGTAAGTAAATCATGATATAAGTAATAATAATGTCATGAACAACAAGTCAAAACACCTACGATAAATGAAACGATTTTACCCAAAACGCTTCTTTAACATGGAATTTACAAAACAACGGGTAATATAAAGTCATAAGTGAACCATATATGATATCATAACAATGAATATGATTCTTTAATAAGTCAATGGCATTATTTATATCATTATACAGGAGGTTCGGACACATACAAACAAATCGGACCTAAGGTAAGGGAAATATCACAATCTCATTTTTATCCGAGATTTTTTATTCGTAAGTATTTACTGGGGTGTATTTTATTATCCACATACATGTTTCATAAATATGTAATATTATTTCAATCCACCTACAATTGTTTAAATCCATTTTTACCCTTCGGTGAGTTTTTAGTAAAAGAAATGAAAGGAATCTTTTGTCGTTTTTCGTACGAGGTACTTTTTGACTTTTCCGAAAAAAGTACGAAGAATGTTTTTTTTAACTTATACGGCATGAATGGATTTATAAAACATTATTTCCAAGAAGTTTCCTTTACATGTATTCAAGTTTATTTTTAATCATCTTCTTTTAGTTTAAAATTGTATGACATGTTAAGAAAGGAAAAGTGTTTTTGAAGTAGAAAGGATATTTTCCTCAAGAATGGAGTTCAAGTATTTTATCAAAATTATTTTCCATCTAAGATAATAAAAGGGTTCTGTTTTTTTCCCTATTATTACATGGATTTGATTATGTTGTGATGGAAATATTTTTTTTCTTTATCTTATATGAATTGTTTTATGATGTCATGTTGTTTAAGAATCCCATTTTTATTACATGGGTTACGCTATGATGTATGGTTTATGATTATGTGGCACACATAAGAAAGGATTAATTATAAGATGGGTGGGACCTATATATCCCTCCAATTCATTTGGTAAAGATTTATATCTCATGAGATAGACATGGCTGGAACGGAAGGTTATTTCGGTTCAATGATACAGGACTGAAACGAGGAGTGAACTCGGTTCAGAAAGGGACTTTGTCCACTAAGATGGTCTTGGCAATGAGTCTTGAGTAACAAGAAATGATTCTCTATGATTATGTGTGTATGACACAAAGTTTCATGTTTTAAGATATGATTATTGGGATTTCATTTCACTACTATGATTTATCCCATGTTACGAAGTTATGCCCTCTTTTGCAGGTTAAGATTTCTAAAAGTTATGTTCTTATGAATATGATGTGATTGATTTCTCTTTTGTTTACCCTTACTGAGCATTTGAGCTCACCCTTTTATGTTTTCTTTTCCCCAGGATATAAAGAAAGGTTTTAGGTAAAAAAAAGGGAAGATCTTTATGGGAGATATTGAAGATATTTCACCACGATTAGAAGATTACATTCCGAGTTTCCAAAGACACTAAACTATTACGATCCTTGTGTGTGTGTTTTTGTTATGTACTAAGTATTCCGCAAAAGTAATGTAATGTCTATGTACGTCAAGCTTCGGGTCTCTACACAATCCGTGAGACGAGTCCACTGTTTTAACATCATTGTCACGACCCGTCCCTCAGGGCACGTTCCATGACTACCCCAAGCCCGTCTTCCATATGCCAGAGGCTGGCGACTCGCACCAAAGGCGTAAATCCCTAAAACATGGTAGGCATTGCCCTCATAAACTAGAATAACACACAACAGAGTAAGATTGATGAAAAACACTAAGTAAGACTTTATACAAAAAGGGCGATGAATAGTAAAGGGGATGAAAATACAATCCGAACTGTAAAGTACAAGGAAACTGAATACAAGTACAACTGAAGAATGGTAAATTTCTGAAAGGTGAAAAGTAACTTCTGGATCGTCCACCATGGATCCCACATAAAGGGTAGGTATAGATAGCCTCCTCAGCACTCCACATGCATCAGTCTCTTCTGTGTACCGACACGTCGTAAGGTCCACCTATGAGTATTGTCCAGTCATGGTGCTCTCATCCCTCGTCAGCGTTGTTCATTGTCTGCATCCAACACAGTGAGTTGCGGGCATATCCCGTGCAGGGGTGAGTATAACGATACTCATTAGGGACCCCGAGACCACCAAGGTCTCTCAAAACCAACCAAGGACAATCTACATAGTATAAAATGAACGGATATCCATTACTTAGGCATATTCCCATACGTATACATAAGTTATCAAATAAACCTTCAGAATTAAAATGAAAACACAGAAGTCACTAAATCAGCTCACTTGGGTATACAACTTATGTAGAGAGATAGAAATGATCAGATATAGCCACTGAATCATCTAATCTTTCGGACCCACATAGGATCCAGGTCCAGTAGTTAGAACTGTCAGACCCACATAAGATCCTGGAATAGATGTTAGAGCAGTCAGACCAACACATGATCCCGGACTAGCTATTTTGTTGGACCAACACATGATCCAGGAACATAAGTCAAAACTGTCAGACCAACTCATGATCCAGGAACAATCGTCAGAGCTGTCGGACCAACACATGATCCAGGACCAGCTATTCTATCATACCAACACAATATCCAAGAATATAAGTAAGAATTGTCAGACCAACACATGATCAAGGAAAAGATGTCAAAGCTGTCAGACCAACACATGACCCAGGAACAACTATTATGTCAGACCAATATATGATCTAGGAACCAAAGTAAGAAATGTCAAACCAACACATGATCCAGGAACAGTCGTCAGAATATTACCATCCACAATGTTTCCATAATGCACGCGTGATTCCAGGAGGGTCCTCTCCTCAATACAAGTGTCAATACATCAATTTCCATGATGTCCCACGTAGAAGCATCACAAAGGTTCGGATCCTTATAGGGGTTTCAATGAAATAGACGACGAGTCGATCGGACACCCGGTCTATGAGTTATTAGCCTTTTAGTACCAGGGGCCCGGTTGGAATCATGCATAATCCAACCTGACTATATCTCAAATATACCCTGAACTTCAGTGGGGTATTCTCAAAGGGACCGTTGCATTCCAAGAATACCAACACCACTGGCGGTTCATCAAACGAACATCTAGTGCCAAAGACATTTCCAAAAAAAGTAACAGGGTCGGTAGTGGGCATGGGCCCGGTCCGACCCGGTCAGACCGACTCTGCCCATCCCGGAATGCGCCGACCCAGTCTGGGTCTGACCCATCCCATTGGGTGGGTCAGCCCGCTCAGTTCGGCCCTGTCCATTGGGCCCAACCCAGCAGACTACAGGGGCGGTTCAGCCCGAAGGTCTCCACATAGGCGGCTCGATCAGGAGGTCGGGGCCGGTTCAGCCAGCACCACATGGGGCGCGGCTCGGGCAGCTCGACCAGGAAAGCCGAGCCGGTTAGGCCAGTGACACCGCGAAGGACGTCGTGAGCTGGATCTGGTTACCGGCGCGGCTCGGCTGGTTTGTCCATGAGACGAGGGGCGGGTAGGCCGTGCGGGGCGCTGAGAAGGTTGCGGGGAGGCCATGCGGGGTGCGGGAAGGCCGGCTGGAACAGAAGTCAGAACATTCAGACCAACAAATGATCTGAGAACAGTCGTCAGAGCTTTCGAACTGACGCATGATCTAAGACTAGCTATTTTTTCGTACCAACACATGATCCAGGGATAGAAGTAAGAACATTAGAACCAACACATTATCTAGGAATAATCATCAAAGATATTAGACAAAAAAATGATCTCGGACAAGCTATTCTATCAGACCAACACATGATCCAAGAATCGAAGTAAGAACTGTCGGACCAACACAATATCTAGGTACAGTATTCAGATTACAACCTTCCACAAGGTTTCCAAAAATCACACTTGATTTAGGTAGGGTCCTCTCCTGAATCCAAGAGTCGATACATAAATTTCTATGAAGTCCCACGTAGAAGTGTCACAAATGTTCTCCTCATTATAGGGGTATCAATGCAATAGACGCAGCGTCGATCAAACACCTGGTCTGTGAGTTATTAGCCTTTTAGTCATGGGGTCCTGGGTGGATTCGTGTACAACCCAACCTGATTGTATCTCCAATATACCTAAAACTTCAGTGGGGTATTCTCAAAGGGACTGCCATGTTCGAAGAAAATCAGTGTCGCTGATGGTTCGTCAAACGGATGTCTGGTGCCAAAGATATGGCCAAGAGAAACTAACATGGTCGGTAATGGCCATGGGCCCAGTCCAACCCGGTTGGACCGACTCGGCCCAACCTAGACTGCGCCGAACCAGTTTGGGTCTGACCTGGCCCATTGGGTGGGTTAGTCCGCTAGGTTTGGCCCTGTCCACTGGGCCCAGCCCAGCAGACTGCAGGGGTGGTTCGGCCCGAAGGTCGCCACATTGGCGGCTTGGCCAGGAGGTCAGGGCCGGTTCATCCAGCACCACAAGGGGTGAAGCTTGGGCGGCTCGACCTGGAATTCCGAGACGGTTAATCCAGCGACACCGTGAAGGACACGGCATGCTGGCTCGGGTGGCCGTCGCAGCTTGGCCAGTTTGCCCATGAGCCGAGGGGCGGGCATGCCATGTGTGGCGCCGAGCAGGGTGCGAGGAGGCCGTGCGGGGCATAGGAAATCCAATAGGATGTCCGGAAAGGCGCAGGTAGGCCGGAAGGGCGTGCGAGCAGCACACTGGCCGGCCGTGGGGGCACGGTCAGCTCGCGGGCAGGCCGTTGGGCACGCGGGATGCACACGGGGAGGCCGGCGGGACGCGGGCAGTGCGTTTTCAGGCTGCAGGGCACGTGGCCTACACCCATGTAGGCATGCGGGGTGAGCGGGCAGCCCATGTGCAGCGCACGGGTAGGCCGGCGGGGTGCGGGCAGCACGCAGGTAGGCTGGCGGGGTGCGCAAGCAACCCATGGTCAGTGCACGGTGAGGCCGAAGGGGCGCAGGCAGCATGCAGGCTCAGCTAGAGGTGGGACGAGACACCGCAAGGCCGGCGCGGTTCACGGAGGCTGCAAGTAGTGTAGCCTTTGTTGTTTCCATCTTTGTCGCCTCTTCTTTGTTAAATCTTCATTCTGAAAAAACCACAAGAAGGAAAAATAATGGAGGATGTCGGACCTGATAGGTTGGCCCACACCCTCCACATCTAGGGAGGTATCAATTGGCTCAACAAGATAAGCTGTTGATCATTAACACGTCTGCAACAAACCCTTTCTATCTAATGAAGAAGATAAGAAAAGGTATAACATCATCAAATAATACACCCCATACCTTTTTATTGTCGGTCTTCGTTCATTGATGGTGTCGCAGAAAGGGAACAAAGGAGTTCTCCATTCGTCGCATTTGTCATGTTCTCCCAATCACGGGTTGTGTCAGTTTGTTGAAGACAAGGAGAAGGGAAGATTGGTCGAAGACGTCCCGCGTCAAGGGGGGGGGGGGGGTTCCGAGGAAGAATTCGAGGAATATCATTCTTGATTGGAAGCGTTCTTCGTTGGGAGCCGTCTCCCAATATTTATCCCAAGTTCCTCCTTTCTCTCCACTCCACCAAAATTGAAAATCTTAGCAAAATAATTGATTAGGATCTACTATGTTCATTGTCATAAATTCAAATTGAGTTATTTAATTAAATGAGTTGACTCATTTAATTAATGCAGTAGATTTGGCCCAAAAATTTAAAAGAGAGAATTAATTAATTAACTCAGGCCCCTAATTAATGCTTGAGAGGTGTCACTAAATCAATTAAACGGGATTTGGCTCCATTAAGGTGGTGAAGGTCAAGTGGTTTCTCCCCATTTAATGGGGAGTTGAGGAGGTTTTACCCTCCTCCATTAATAGGGGTTAAGCCTCATCTCGTCCCCACATCATAACCTCTCGCGGGAGGTTATGCTCGGGTGGGCCCCACCACTATAACCTCCCAAGGGATGTTAAGGTGTGGTGGTCCAACCTCCAACTCCTATGAGGTGGTTTTAACCACTCAACCACCACATTGCAGTTAAAAATAAAATAAAGTGGGCATACATTATTTTATTACTTCACACGATAACCCAAAAACTAACATTTATCCTCAACCCACTGCCGTCATTGTGAAAGTCTTCTTAAGAGAATATTGGCACTGCGAGTTCAAATGTGCTCTCAGATTTTAATTTCGATCACCAGTTCAATATTTATAAAAACATGGTTGTGTGTTTACTTAACTTACTCAAACAAAACTTCAAAAAAAAATTTTGCGCACACCGGCCCTCAGAATCAAGTGCCGTAAACTTTCGAGGAATCGTAAAAATAAAATGTATTAAAAAAATCACGGGATTTTCGGATCTTTAAATTCTCCCCACCTCAGGGCTTTATGTCACAGTAAGCTACAACTCAAACTAAGGGAACAAATGGGGGTATTGAGGACGCATCACAACCTCCAGCTCCCATGTTCTCTCTTGGAGGTTCCCATGATACCAACTAACGCACACCAGATGTATCGACAATCCACATAGGACCCACTCTTGTTGATCCTCAATATCCACTAGAAGCTCTGTAAAAGTCACCTCATCATCGACATCCAGCTCTCCATGGTCGTTGATGTGAGAAGGGCCGTGCACATATCTCCTCAACTGAGATACATGGAAGACGTCGTGTACCCAGTGAAACTGAGGTGGAAGAGCTAAGTAGTATGCCACCTATCCAGATCTGCTGAGGACCTAGAAAGGTCCTTTGAACATTGGAGATAACTTTCTGCATCAGAAAAATATCTGTATACCTCGTCGAGGATAGACCCGTTGAAATACATGGTCGCCATCCTTGAACTACAGAGGTCTTAGTCTTCTGTTAGCATACGACTTCTTCCTACTCTGTGCGGTCTTCATCCTCTCCAGGATGATATGAACCTTCTCTGTGGTAGCCTGTACCATTTCTGGTCCCACTAGTTCTGACTCCCCTAGGTCAGTCCTGCCCATGGGTGATCTACAAGGTCATCCGTACAACTCCCCAAAAGGTTCCATCCCTATGGTTGAGTGATAGTTATTGTTGTTCAAAAGCTCCACCAATGAAAAGTGATCCTCCCAGCTGTGACCGAAGTCATGGACACAAGTACATAGCATGTCTTTGAGGGTCTGAATGGTCCTCTCATTCTGGCCATCCATCTAAGGATGGATTGTAGTTCTAAGATGTAGATATATCTTTAAAGCCTCCTGCAACCCCTTCCATATCCAGGAAGTAAATCATGTGTCACGATCAGAGACAATAGAAGAAGGTACCCCATGTAGCTGTAAAATCTCTTACACATAGAGGCATACCATGCTATCTATTGAGCCCTGCTCTCTAATCAGTAGAAAGTGGTCCGAATTGGTTAGTCAGTCAAAGATCACCCAAATTGAGTCATTTCCTTGGGATGTACGTGGAAGACCTGTCACGAAGTCCATGGATATCCCATCCCACATCCACTTTGGTACCTCTAAAAGTTGAACCAAGCCTACTGGTTCCTAGTGCTCTGCCGTGACTTGTTGACAAATGAGGCACCATGAGACAAACTCCTCTACAACCTTCTTCATATCTGGCCACCAGTGCAGTCGTCGATGATTTCGGTACATCTTCTCTACTCTTGGATGTACCGCTAGAGGAGAAGTGTGGAACTCCCTCAACAATTCCTCTTAAAGTGATACTAGTACCATTGTACATCCTCTGAAGAGGATGACGTGCTCACCACATTCCGAAAATCGATGAGGTTTTTTCCCTGTAGATATTTGAGCACGTTGTGTCTTTTAGTCAGCGTCTCCTCGCTGCGCCTCCATGACTCGCTGAAGAAGTGTGGGAGTGACTGTAAGAGACTGAAGGAAGGCTTCTCCATCATTATCCACAAAGGATATATATATATAAAGAAGCCAGCTTCTTTGTCGCCTCTCCTAGCAGCAGTATACCAGACCTCCTACTGAGTGCATCTGCAACAATGTTCCCCTTCCCATGAGTATAGAATATCCTAGAAGTCGTAGTCCTTGAGGAACTCAATCCATCACCGTTGTCTCAAGATCATGTCCTTCTGAGAGAAGATATACTTGAGACTATTGTGATCAGAGTACACGGTAAAACACTCGCCCATCAGGTAGTGTCACCACATCTTCAAGGCGATGTCCACCACTGCTAGCTCCACGTCATGGGCAGCATAGTTATACTCATGATTTTTTAGCTGCTAAGAACAATATGTGATCACTTCTCACCCCTACATCAGGACACAACCGAGTCCCGTCCCTGATGTGTCGTAGTAGACTACATACCATAAGCCTTCATTGGGATGCCTCATAATGGGGGCACTACCCAACCTATGCTTCAACTTTTGAAATCTCTGATAGCATCTCTCCAACCACATAATGAGTTTCCACTTATTTATCATGGCTGATAGTGGTGATAATACTCTGGAGAAGTCTGGTACGAACCTACGGTAATAACCAGCCAAACCCAGGAAACTTCGTACCTCCATCACACTCTTGGGCGACTCCCAAGAAAGTATCACCTCAATCTTCATGATATCCACAACAACTCTAGGCTCTGAGATGACATGACCCAGAAATTGAACCTCTCGGATCCAAAATTGACATTTCGCGAGCTTACCATAAAGATGGTGCTCTCAGAGTGTGTCCAGTTCTACCCAAAAATGTTAGGCATGGACCTCCTCAGTAGTCAAGTACATTAGAATGTCATCAGTAATGACTATGACAAAGTGATCTAGGTATGACTGGAATATCCTATTAATGGGTCCCATGAACACTGTTGGAGCATTGGTTACACTAAAAGGAATAACCAAGAACTAGTAGTGGTCATACCGACATCTGAATTCCGTAGTTGCACATCCTCCTCTCGAACTCTGAGCTGGTGATAGCCTGATCTGAGGTCTATCTTCGAGAACCACCGTGCTCCCCTCTGCTGATCAAATAGGTAATCAATCCTTGGGAGTGGGTACTTGTTCATCACAGTCATGTAGTTTAGGAAATGGTAGTAGAAACAAATCCTCAAGCTCCCATCCGCCTTCTTGGAGAACAAAATCAGGGTAGCCCTATGAGAAACACTGGTCCGGATGAATCCCTTCCTCTAAAAGTCCTCCAGTTGTACCCGCAGATCACGTAGCTCAGCATGAGCCAACCAATATGATGGAGTATATATCAGTGTTGTACTGGTGTAAAGGTAAATGTATAAGTCCACCTTTATACTAAGAGGTAGTACTAGAACATTGTTAAGGAAAACATTCGCCTACTGGTCGACCACTATAGGATAGCTCAGACTCTCCAAAACTACTGATCCGAGGGTAAGGCAGGCCAACTGATGAGTGATCGGCTGCACCCTCTTCCAAGTAAGTCTGTCCTGTGCTGTAATGTCTCCCTTCTCACTGTTGAAGGTGAAGCTGGTCCAATCCGTGCAGACACACCGCACTTTGCGCCTAATACAGGAGATTAGATCATGGACTGTAGATAACCAATCCATACCCAAGATGACATTGTAAGGCCTCAACTCCACTACTAGGAGATCCCATATAAAGCACTTCCCACCTATAGTAAGCTCACACTCCTAGAACCAGTCCGTAATTGTCGAGTCTGCTCTTGTAAGAGTCTCTAGCTGTAAGGATCTAGTCAACGGCTCTGTCGGAATCTCTGAGCACCGAACGAGGGTGGTGGCAATGAAAGAGTAACCAAAACCTGTCTCTATAAGAACTACATCTAAGGTGGAGAAGATATAGATCGTACCTCGAATCATCCCCAGAGAACTTTGATCATAAGACTCAGCTTCTTGGAGATGAGCTCTCCCCTGTAAACCTGCTCTATGCGGTCGGGGTGGTCCTCCTAGTTGTGGTGGTAACACCTCATAATGGCATCCACCTCCATCTGCATGACCATCTCCTTTGCCACGTTCGCCTTCTCCCTGTGGACCACCATGATCGAACCTCTACCTCTTCATGAGAGGTCCCTCAACTATCAGCTGGTCATCAAAATGGAGGGTCAGGCTGTCACAAGCCATGTGACCCCACCCTTCGCAAGAGTAACATTGACCGCTCCTGGCATGACTCAATCATTCTCGTGTGCCCCACACAACTAAACCTGTATCCTGAGATCGTCCACCGGATAGCCTGGTCTGCGTGGACTTCTACGATATTTTTCAACTACTAGCGGCAGATGACTCAGCTACATGTCGACTAGTGGTGTGTCTCACTACTGGAGACTACTCAACAAGGAAGCTCTTTACTAGGATGGCTCTCTCTAACACTCCCACCTGTGTCGGGATGCTGAGTGAGATCATCAATGCTCTGATCTCTTGTCTATGCCCCTGCATGAAGGTCCTGGCCCTGAAAAAGGGTCTCGCACCCTATCAGTGGAGTAACATGAGCGGTCGGTGAACCTCCCTGAGTACTATTCCACTATTATGATTCCCTACTGCAGATGAAGTACCTCCTCTATCTACACCACACGTAGGGTGGCTGGGACAAACACCGCACGGAATAGTCTCTCTAAGTCTGCCCAGTGTAGTATCGCCTCATCATGCACCTATAGCATCAGACTCCACAATTTTCCTGCTTCTTCCTAAAGGAGACTCACTAAAAGGATCACCATAAGGTCGGGTGGTGTCCCTTAGAGTATGAAAACTCTCACCACAGCCTCCAACTAATCCTCAGCTGCATGCGGGTCTGTCTCACCCCTGAACCTGGGTGGCCTCTGGTGTTGGAACTCATGCAACACGCTCTAGCGGCGTGCACTCTCTGTTGTTGGGGCTGATGGTATCAGTGGCACAACGGGTAGTGGTACCGCTGGCACCTCCGCTGTTATGGGGCCCCGCACCAAGGCCTCGTCGCTTGGTGGGATACCATCTCGTACATCTCTCAGAACCCTGGCTGGCTATCTGCATGGAGGCATCCTTAAAATAAAGAGGTGTGCCACAATCAATAATTTTTACCTGGTGAGATGACTCAAGATATCACAAGGAAAACTCTTGGAATCACACCCACAATCACTGTTTCCGTGCACTGAGTCGAAAATCAGAAGTCAGGTTCCTCATGTGTGAATACGTCGGCCGCCACACCAACATTGGACTTCCTAAACTGGAAACCATACTCATTACCCTCAACATTATTACTTCATAGAAAAGAAGGATTTGAGTCCTATGTTTTGTAGTATAACTGACTCCTCTGATACCAATTTGTCACGACCAGTCCCCCGGGGCCCGTGCAGTGACTACCCCAAGCCCGCCTTCTATAGGCCAGGGGCTATCGACTAGCACCAAAGGCATAAATTCCTAAAACTAGGATGGAATTGCCTTTATAAAATAGAAACACACACCACAGAGTAAGCTAGAATAAAAACACTAAGTAATATTGTACACAAAAGGAGTGCTAAAAAGTAAATGGGCCGGAAATACACGACCAACTATAAA
This sequence comes from Viscum album, assembly GCA_963277665.1. Classification (NCBI taxonomy): domain Eukaryota; kingdom Viridiplantae; phylum Streptophyta; class Magnoliopsida; order Santalales; family Viscaceae; genus Viscum; species Viscum album. The sequence continues at coordinate 1,305,731,407 of OY728141.1, forward strand.
GTACAAGGGAACTGAAAACTAGTACAACTAAAGAATGTTAAATAGCTAAAACGTGAAATCCAGCTCCTAGAATTTCCACCACGGATCCCACCTGATGGGTAGGAATAGATAGCCTCCTCAACACTCCTCGTCAGTCAGTCTCCTCCGTGTACCGACTCGTCATATGGTCCACCTCTGAGTATTGTGTAGTCCCGGTTCTCTCGGCCTCCGTCATCATTTTCTGTCATTTTCATCCAACCCAACGAGGTGCGGGCATATCCCGTGCAGGGGTGAGTATAAAAATATTTAGTAGGGACCCCAAGACTACCATGCTTTCTAAAAATCTACTAATGACAAACTACAGAGTAAGAAATCAACTGATTGCCATTACATAGGTATATGAACATACATATAACTATGTTATCAAGTAAACCATCTCAATCACAAGGATAACACAGAATTCACATACTCAGCTCACACATGTATACAACATATGTAGAGAGATAGAGATGATCATATATAGCCACTGACTCATCTAAGCTGTTAGACGCACACAATATCCGGGTCCAGTAGTTATAACTGTCAGAGCCACAAAGGATCCCGGAACAGAATTTGGAGCTATCAGACCAACACATGATCCAGGACCCTATATTCTGTCAGACCAAAAAATGATTCGGGAAGAGAATTCAAAACCGTCGGACCGACACTTGATCTAGGAACTATTTTCAGAGTTATCATACCTACATATGATCAAGGAACAACTATTCTATCAGACCAACACATAATATATGAACAGAATTAAGAGCTGTTGTACCAAAACATGATCCATGAACAATCGTCAAAGCTGTCAGAACAAAACATGATCCAAGACCATCTATTATTTCGGACCAACACATGATCTAGGAACAGAAGTAAGAACCGTGGAACCAAAACATGATCCAGGAATAGTCATCAGAGTACAACCATCCACAGTGTTTCCACTATGCACGGTTGATTCTAAGAGGGTCCTTATCTCAAGACAAGTGTTGATACATCAATTTCCACTATGGCCCACATATAAGTATCACAAAGTTCCTCCTCTTCATATGGGTCTCAATGGAAATAGATGACGCATCGATCAGATGCCCGGTCTGTGAGTTATTAGACTTTTAGTCCTGGGGGGCTAGTTGGATTCGTGTACGATCCAACCTGACCATATCTCAAATATTACCCGAACTCTAGTAGGGTATTACCAAAGGGATTTTCACATTCCAAGAATAACAATGTCGTTGACGGTTCATCAAACGGACGTCCTGTGCAAAAGATATGGCCAAAAGAATGTAACAGGGTCGGTAATGGGTCTGGGCCCGGTCGGACTTGGTCGGACAGACTCATTCAGACCACTCAGCCCCACCCAGACATGGTCGAACCAGTCTGGGTCGACCCGGTCAGACCTTCTGGGTCGGGCCCAACCCGTTGGGTGGGACAACCTGCTAGGTTCGGCCCGATCCGCTGGGCCCGGCCCAACAGACTACAGGGGTGGTTCGACACGAAGGTCACATCGTAGGTGGCTTGGATCAGAGGTTAGGGCCAGTTCGGCCAGCACCATGTGGGGCGTAGCTCCGGTGACTTGACTCGGAAAGCTGATCCAGTTCGGCCAGCGATGCCATGAAGGACGTCGTATGCCAGCTCTGGTGGGCGGCGCGGCTCAGCCAGTTCAGCCTGGAGCCGAGGCGCATTCAGGCCGTGTGGGGCACCGGGAAGAGCGCGGATAGGCCACGCGGGGTGCGTCTTGGCCGGAAGGGTGCTAGGTAGGGCTCGCGAAGGCTATGCAGGCTGGCCAGCAGGGCCTGTGAGCAGCGCGCCGACAGGCCTCAGGGGCACGGGCATCGCACAGGTAGGCCGCAGGGCACGCTGGCAGAGCGCGGATGTGTCGGTGGGGCACGGGCAGCGCGTCGGTAGGCCGCGGGGTGCATGGGAAGCACGCGGTCATGCCGGCCGGGTGCACGGGCAGTGTGTCGGTAGGCCGCGAGGTGCATGGGCAGCACACGGGCTCAGCCAGAGGTGGTTCAGGACGCCGCAGGGGTAGCGCGGTACACGGAGCCCGCGAGTAGCGTGGCCTTTTTCATTGCCTTCCCCGTCGCCTCGTCGTTGTTACATCACTATGCCGAAGAAAGACACATGAAGGAAAAATGACAGAGGATGTCGGACCATGTTAGGTTGGGTCGCACCCTCCGCATTTAGGGAAGTTTCAATTGGCTCAACAAGTTAAGAAGTTGATCATTAACACATCCTCAAAAAACTCTTTATATCCAATGAAGAAGATAAGAAAATGTATAACATCATCAACTAATATACCCCCAAACTTTTGAATGTCGTTCATCTTTCATTGAGAGTGTTGCAGAATGGGAACTAATGAGTTCTTCATTCATTGTGTTCGTCACGCTCTCCCTATCCTAGGTTGCATCGGTTTTTTTTTACCAAAATGAAGAGGGAAGATCGGTCGAAGTCGTCCCGTGTTGAAGGGGGGGGGGGGGGTTCTGAGGAAGAAGTCGAGGAATATCGTTCTTTTTTGGAAGAGTTCTTCATTGGGACCCTACTCCCAATATTTCTCACAAGTTCCTCTTTTCTCTCCAATCCACCCAAAATGAAAATTGTAGCCAAATAATAAATTATGATCTATTATGTTGGTGGGAGAAAATTAAAATTGAGTGATTTAATTAAATGAGTTGACTCATTTAATTAATGGGGCGGAGTTGACATAACAATTCAAAATAGAGAATTAATTAATTAACTCAGCTCCCCTAATTAATTCATGAGAGGTGGAACTAATTAAATTAAAGGGGATTGGGCTCCATTAAGGCGGCGAAGCTCAAGGGGTTTCTCCCCATTTAATAGGGATTTGAGGAGGCTTTAACCTCCTCCATTAATAGGGGGATATGCCTCGTGTGGTCCCCACATCATAACCTCTCACAGGAGGTTATGATAGGGTGGGCCCCACCACCATAACCTCCCAAGGGAGGATAAGGTGTGGTGGTCCCACCTCTAACTCTTATGAGGAGGTTTTAACCACCCAACCTCCACATGGAGGTTAAAAATAAAATAAAGTGAGATTACTTTATTTTATTAATTCACACAAAAACTCAAAAAACTAACATTTATCCTCGTCTCACTTCTGTCGAAGTGAAAGTCTTCTTAAGCGAATACCGGCACTGCGAGTTCAATGGCGCTCTCATATTTTAATTCCAAGCACTGGTTCAAAATTTATAAAAACCCGCTTATACGTTTACTAAACGTACCCAAACAAAACATAAAAATTTTATATCAGGCACACCGAGCCTCAGAATCAAGCATGGTAAAATTTTGCGGACTCGTAAAAATCCCATGTATAAAAAAAAATTCCACGGGATTTCCAGGTCTTTATTGTCATGTGATGAGGATGATGGTGCTTGGCAGTTTAACATTTTGCATCTCGGACGAGGTGCGTTTGCTCCACACCCTTAGGACTTACATAACTGGTACCCTCAGCACCTTTGTGAAGAGAGGGTCAATGCAATGTTGTGGCTAGGGGGTGTCTTAGAGCGAACCATTGGGGGTCCACATTAGTGTGTCTATGCGGAGAGGCAATAGCCGTTAGCGTGCCTATGCGAAGAAGCATGAGGCGAAGCAACACAACAGGTGATATCTTCTAGGGGACTTTGAAGTTACTTCGTGCGAATCTAGGAGGTTCCATGGGGAATGAGTATATGGATAAGGTTCTTTGTGCACGCGATGCGCCAAAAATAATGTCCGGAATAGGAACATTACGGGCGCATAAGGAGGGAGGCTTGCGCGTAAAATGGGATGTTGTGCCAAAAGGGGTGTATCGGCGTGAAAATGAGCAGTGTGTGTGAAAAAGGGCCAGGCTGGCATGAAATGGAGCCACATGAATTGAAGAAGCAGTGTCGGTGCACAATTGAGGTGCGTGTGTGAAAAAGGTCAGGCCAGTGCATAGAGGGAATTGAGCGCGCTAAACGGCAGGGGAAGCGTGCAAAAGGAATTACGCAACGAAGAACAGATTGCTTTCATTTGGAAAGAATTGCGCGTGGGGGAAGGGGCTTGATGCGATTCAAAAAAGGATCATATTCCAGTGGTCACAGACAAATTCGGACCCCCGGGCAACCTAGCGTGAAAAAATCAGTGCCTGAGAGCCATCTTATTGAGCGCACATGATAGTAATGTCACGCAGGGGTGAAATTTCTGATTCTTTTTCCTAGAAGTTGTAGGGGCAACCTTCTATTTATAGGTTTTTGGGGGTCCCAGATCCATGCAAGAAATATTGTAACAGCCCGAGATTTTATGAAAAATATTCTTTTTAATTTTATTAATGTATTGTGTTGTACGCTACACCAAAAGGAGCTTTCACAACACGCATCCTTGACTTTCCTTCCATTACACGCAATCGCGGCCTTCCACGATAGCGTGTGTTGTACGCAACACCAAGTTTCGCTAAACAACGATATGCTATTAAGATATTATTAAAACTAGCCGTTATGAATAGTAATAATCACTTTTTAAATTTTAGAAACTTTAGATCTCAAAATGGACTTCATTTTTGGATTCGGAGTATCGAATTTATCCTAAGGTGAAATTTTGGTACATTTCGGATAACTTCCATATTCTGATGAATAGTGAAAATTACTAAATTATAATTAAATAAAACTTTTTTAATCGAAATAATTAATAGAGATAAATTATTAATTTGGGTGGTTTTAAAGTATATTTAGAATATATTTTTACAATTTAATACAATTTTGGTCATTGTTTGTAATTTCACATTTAAACCAGACATAATCAGGTGTCAATCTTTTGATATATTTTGTTTCCTAAAAACACGCTATTTATTTTAACAGCGGGATTTAATTATAAAATTAATTAATGAAACTTCTATGTTATGAATTTGGTAAAATAGATTTCATTTTTGAATTCGGAATATGAAATATAGCTTAGGATGAAATTTTGGCATTGTTCTGAAAAACATCAATTTTTGATGAATAGTGAAACTACTAAGTGGTAGTTAAAAAAACTGAATTTTTCATAAAACTTAATTTTACCGCTTCTGTGAATGGAATTTCAAAAATCTGATAGACACGGTTGATGTCAGTAAGTAAAATGTGGTTCAATGAGATGAAAATAATTTTTGGTGAATAGTAACTTTTTACTTTTTTTACCACAGTTAATAGTAAATAGGGTATCTAAGGGTAAATATGATATTATTATTACCCTAACACAAGTCATAATTCTATTGGATAAGTGTAATTCGACCAAAAACAACATTATGAATAACATATGACCATTTAGGCCCACTTGGATTAGATTAGGACATTTATTATTAATTTATTTAAAGAAGGGTTAAAAGGGTTAAAATCAAAGTTTAATAAGTAAATCATTTTTAATATGGGGTTATACATAATATAAATTCGACTATAAATATTAATTAGAAATATAAAAAGATTTCCTACATAATGGTATTTTATTTATAATTTTTAGACATTAAATAATTTAATTTATTTATGACACAATTATGATGCAGTAATTATCTTATTTATGAAATATTGACATAATTGATGTTATAAACACCAAAATAAATGTAATTTGAGACTTTTTATAAATTACACTAATTTTCTAGGTTACTATTATATATTAGTGTTGATTTAATCAACTTGGTTCGAACATATAATTCTGTTATTACTTTTACAAAAATCATATATCAAATAGAGTCAAAATTGACACAAAATAGTTTTTAAATCAAATATTATATTACTAATTGTTATTTTATTCCTAAAAATATAAGGTTCTGCCAAATGACTTAGATAAGGATATATATATTAATGATAAACAATTTGGGGTTCGTTTGGCATGTTATAGTAATTGTATTAACCATATAGTTAAAGAGAACAAAAAGACATGGTAAAAGTTAAATTATTTAACTTAGAGTTAAATCTAATTGATAAGGTTAAAATAATACCCTAAACTTGTCTAAATCCTATTGGTTGATAGGATTTAGACCCATCCCCACCTTAGCTTTGAAATAAGACCCTTTGGAGCCATTATAAACCTATTTTGACTTTAATATAAAATAATATTTTGAGATATTCCTATGGTGCCCCTCTCCTCCCTTATAAAAGGGCACCTCCTCCCCTTCCTCCTCACACCAATTTGAGCACTCAAGCTCGGCCAACCCCTGCAATTTTCTCCTCTCCACTTCCCTAGAATAATCCTAGAGGTTCTGGTCTTCTTCAAAGACCAATCTTAGTTCCCTAAGTGGAGGATTCAAAGAGGCGTTCCATAGAAGAGGTAATATCCATTACCGATCTTTTCAATTTCTTTCTTCTTCAACTTCTTCTTCTTTAGTTGTTTCATGATAAAGTAATAACATCAGTATTACTTACATACTGATATGTTATTATAAATATGAAACAACCCTAATTCACCTTCTATCCATCCTACGGAAAAAATGAAATCACCGCACGTGCGTACGTACGGAATACCATCTCCACCCCGTGGTGTAATCTATTTTCCACCACCACCTTACAAGGATGGGTATAATGGTTTAATGAGTAACTATATATGATTATTATAAAGTGATATTGATACTGAAATAGTATAAATACACTTCAACACAATTCCACGACCATGGGAACGATATCATCGCTCGTGCGTACGTACGGACTACCGTCTCCACGACGCGATGAGATTCATTCTCAATGATTAACCATTCATGAATGATTATAAAGTATATATAATAAGTAATAATGAAATATATGACATAATAATGATACTTGATTTATGTAAATTTATATGTATGTCATCTACTTAATTCCATTCACTTCAATAAGGAAACGAAAATAGCGTTCATGCGTACGTACGGACTACCGTCTCCATGAACGGTGTTTTTCATTTCATTTGTCTATCTATTATATATATATATACTGAATATATATGATATATAAATCATATTTTATATTCTGGAAGGAAGTAAATCATGATATAAGTAACAATAATGTCAAGAACAACAAGTCAAAACACCTACGATAAATGAAACGATTTTACCCAAAACGCTTCTTTAACATGGAATTTACAAAAGAACGGGTAATATAATCTCATAAGTGAACCATATATGATATCATAACAATGAATATGATTCTGGAATAAGTCAATAACATGATTTAAATCATTATACAGGAGGTTTGGACACTTACAAAGCAAGTCGGACCTAAGGTAAGGGAAATATCACAATCTCATTTTTATCCGAGATTGTTTAAACTTTTGTATTTACTGGGGTGTATTTTATCTTCCAAATCCATGTTTCCTCAATATGTAATATTATTTACATCCACCTAAAATTGTTTAAATCCAATTTTACCCTTCGGTGAATTTTTAGTATATGATATGAAAGGAATCTTTTGTCGTTTTTCGTACAAGGTACTTTTGTTTAACTTATACGGAAAGAATGGATTTTTAAAACAGTATTTCCAAGAAGCTTACTTTACAAGTTTTCAAGTTTATTTTTAATCAACTTCTTTTATTTTAATGTCTTATGAAATTTTAAGAAAGGAAAAGTGTTTTTGAAGTAGAAAGGATATTTTCCTCAAGAATGAAGTTCAAGTATTTTATCAAAATTATTTGCCATCAAATATAATAAAAGGGTTCTGTTTTTATCCCTATTATTACATGGATTTGATTATGTTGTGATGGAAATATTTTTATGAATTCCTTTATCTTATATGAATTGTTTTATGATGTCATGTTGTTTAAGAATCCCATTTTTTATTACATGGGATATGCGATGATGTATGATTTATGATTATGTGGCACACATAATAAAAGATTCATTATAAGATGGGTGGGACCTATATCTCCCTCCAATGCATTGGGTAAAGATTTTATATCTCATGAGATAGACAGGGCTGGAACGGTAGGTTATACCGGTTCAGTGAAACAGGACTGAAACGAGGGTTACTCGATTCAGAAAGGGACTTTGTCCACTAAGATAGTCTTGGCAATGAGTCTTGACTAACAAGAAATGATTCTCTATGATTATTTGTGAATGCCACAAAGTTTCATTTTTTAAGTTATGATTATTGTGATTACATTTCACTGCCATGATTTATCCCATGTTATGAAATTATGCTCTCTCTTTTCCAGGTTATGATTTCCAAAATGTTATGTTCTTATGAATATGATGTGATTGATATTTATTTTGTTTACCCTTACTGAGCATTTGAGCTCACCCTTTTATGTTTTCTTTTCCCCAGGATATAAAGAATGGTTTTAGGTAAAAAAAAGGAAGATCTTTATGTGAGATTTTGAAGATCTTTCACCACAATTGGAAGATTTTATTCCGAGTTTCCAAAGACACTAAACTATTACGATCCTTGTGTGTGTGTTTTTGTTATGTACTAAGTATTCCGCAAAAGTAATGTAATGTTCATATACGTCAAGCTTCGGGTCTCTACAGTTGGTATCAGAGGAAAGGTTTAGTCAACCTTTGGAAACTAGGATGCGAAAACGTTAGTGAGATCCCTGGAGATATTTCTAAGGTATGTCTAGGGATGTCCCTATGGTTAAGTATACGTATAGGTTATAGTACTAGAATTACGCTAACAATCATAGAATTAAACCTAAGATGTTTGATATTGAAGGTACTCCCCCTTTATTATGTTGTTTTCCCTAGCATGATTTTTGCCTCTCACACTATTCTTTTTGGGTTTTAGACGATGGATGGAACCCGAAGGAACCGTGTTGATCAATGCAGTGGACAATGCAATGATTGCCCTCCTGAACAAACAAATGTTATGGGATATGGAGTGCAAAATCTTATTGCTATACTTACACAAGCTATGAATCATTCTGGACTTCCAAATGAACAGAGAAGGGAACAATATTCTATTGAGTCCTTCATGAGGCAACGTCCACCTTCTTTCAATGGGTCTTCCGATCCACTTGTTGCTGAACAATGGATCAGTACCACTGAAAAGATATTTTCAGTTCTTCAATGTTCTGAGCATGATAAAGTCATCTTAGCAGTATATCGTTTGGAAGGTGAAGCTGATCAATGGTCGAATCTTATCAAGAATACGAGGCCAAGAGATGAAATTGAGTCCACGGAATGGGATGAGTTCAAGAACTTGTTTTCCAGTAAGTACTTACCTCGTATTCTTCGAAAAAAGATGGAAAAGGAGTTCCTTGAGCTGAAGCAGAAGGATGATGAATCTGTTGGTATATACAAAGCGAATTTTACAAGACTTGCAAGGTATGCATCTGGAATTATCATCCAACCTGAAAGTAAAGTTGATCGATTTTTCAGTGGCTTAAAACCAAGTCTTCGAAGGGAATTAGCTATAAGAGACTTCAGTAGCTATGAAGAAATTGTGCGTTGTGCTATCAAGGTAGAAATGGGAGTTGGTGTTACATATCCATCTCATGGCTTTGACAAGAAACGAAAGATGGAGTTCAAGGAGAAATCTCAGAATAATGGTGAAAAGAAGATGAATGTTTCCTTATGCACAAGGTGTGGAAAGAAGCATGGTGGAGATTGTCTTAAAGGGACTAGAAAATGTTTTAAGTGTGGAAAAGAAGGCCATCGAACAGCTGAGTGTCGAAGTAATGGAAAAAGGGTTTCTAATGATGTGAATAAAGCAAACACTGCAGAGAACGCACCACCAACACTTCAATGCTTCAAGTGCAAGGAAATGAGGCATTATGATAATAAATGCCCTAATCCAAGGGTTAGTGACGATCAACATGAGCAACCACTGAAGGCAAAGGACAAAGGGAAGTCACATGCGATCACTATTGGCAATGTTGAATATGACAACGATGTGGTGGAATGATTAAGTGTTTATGTAATGGGATTCCAAAATAATGTTGTATCATTGAGTATTGCAATATTTATTCAAAGTGATTGAGATATTTTTTTGGAAATAATATGATATGCGCATAATGAAGGGAAAACGAGAAAATGAAATGTTTAATAGTATTCATGAGCTCAGGATTGATATAAGGACTATGTGATATCATGGTTTGAGTATAGAGATTTTTTGGATTGTGGTATGTGGAAAGAGTTAACTTTTAACTTCATTCATGTTTTCACTAAGGTATTCAAGAGAATACATGATTAAGGACTTTGAATTTTTGGAATGTGACCAACAAAACATATCTTATGATATATGGGGATCAACGATGGTATTAAATCTCTTGTAATCGTTTTCACTATGTTATGAGAGTGGACTGCAGTATTATGGATATGCCTAAAGATTGGAATGGATTATGTTGGAATAAGTTAGTATTGTTTAAGGATAGAAGTTTTTTTTCGATATTATTGATTAGATGTTATAGTAATATAGTTTTAGAAAAAAGGACAACCTGAAGGACGGGCGACAACCCATCGCGTCAGACAAGGCTATGGGAATCGAACCCACAACCGAAATGCGACTGGCCTTTATCGCCTACCACTGGCCTACAGGAAGTCCCTGTTTAGTAGAAACTAGTTTTATTATATTAAGCAGTATGATATATGAAGTATAAGTCCATTTTAGGAACCATATGTGATTAATCTCACTATAGATAGACTTATGTATATAATTTTTGCTAACCTTTTGTTTGAGACAGATGGAATGACCCGTCATTCTATCACATGATCTGATAACACTTCACGAATAACAAATTCAACTTCATTTATTTAAGAGATGAAGTGGAAATTGTTCAAGGCATGAACAACATTGAGATTGTACCAAAATAATGAAAGTATTTATTCTAATTCAAATTTTCAACTTTAAGGAAATGATCTTGAAAACCAAAAATGTTGTCCTAGTGATCTTATACCTGATGAATCGGATGGTACCTTAGATCATCACAAATTTATGGATTTGTGATTGTTGGCTTTTCCATATCCATGTTCTCTACCACTCTCCATCGGAACATGATGGTTAGATTTCTCTTCCATATCCATATTTTCACCTATGTGGAAACCAAGTGATTAGTTTATTTGGGTAATCGTTACATTTCATACTTTAGTTTTTAAATCCATGTTTTGGTATTCCTTTTTACGATCTAGGTTTCTATTAAAAAAACTTTCGAATAGTAAACCATTTATAACCACGACGAATTTCGAGGGCGAAATTCATTTTAAGGGGGGTGGAATGTAACAGCCCGAGATTTTATGAAAAATATTCTTTTTAATTTTATTAATGTATTGTGTTGTACGCTACACCAAAAGGAGATTTCACAACACGCATCCTTGACTTTCCTTCCATTACACGCAATCGCGACCTTCCACAATAGTGTGTGTTGTACGCAACACCAAGTTTCGCTAAACAACGATATGCTATTAAGATATTATCAAAACTAGCCGTTATGAATAGTAATAACCACTTTTTAAATTTTAGAAATTTTAGCTCTCAAAATGGACTTCATTTTTGGATTCGGAGTATCGAATTTAGCCTAAGGTGAAATTTTGGTACATTTCAGATAACTTCCATATTCTGATGAATAGTGAAAATTACTAAATTATAATTAAAAAAAACTTTTTTAATCGAAATAATTAATAGAGATAAATTATTAATTTGGGTGGTTTTAAAGTATATTTAGAATATATTTTTACAATTTAATACAATGTTGGTCATTGGTTGTAATTTCACATTTAAACCAGACATAATCAAGTGTCAATCTTTTGATATATTTTGTTTCCTAAAAACACGCTATTTATTTTAACAGCGGGATTTAATTATAAAATTAATTAATACAACTTCTATGTTATGAATTTGGTAAAATATATTTCATTTTTGAATTAGGAATATGAAATATTGCTTAGGATGAAATTTTGGCATTGTTCTGAAAAACATCAATTTTTGATGAATAGTGAAACTACTAAGTGGTAGTTAAAAAAACTGAATTTTTCATAAAACATAATTTTACCACTTCTGTGAATGGAATTTCAAAAATCTTATAGACACGGTTGATGTCAGTATGTAAAATGTGGTTCAATGAGATGAAAATAATTTTTGGTGAATAGTAACTTTTTACTTTTTTTACCACGGTTAATAGTAAATAGGGTAACTAAGGGTAAATATGATATTATTATTACCCTAACACATGTCCTAATTCTATTGGATAAGTGTAATTCGACCAAAAACAACATTATGAATAAAATATGACCATTTAGGCCCACATGGATTAGATTAGGACATTTATTATTAATTTATTTAAAGAAGGGTTAAAAGAGTTAAAATCAAAGTTTAATAAGTAAATCATTTTTAATATGGGGTTATACATAAGATAAATTCGACTATAAATATTCATTAGAAAGATAAAACGATTTCCTACATAATGGTATTTTATTTATAATTTTTAGACATTAAATAATATAATTTATTTATGACACAATTATGATGCAGTAATTATCTTATTTATGTAATATTGACATAATTTATGTTATAAACACAAAGATAAATGTAATTTGAGACTTTTTATGAATTAAACTAATTTTCTAGGTTACTATGATATATTAGTGTTGATTTAATCAACATGGTGTGAACATATAATTCTGTTATGACTTTCACAAAAATCATATATCAAATAGTGTCAAAATTGACACAAAATAGTTTTTAAATCAAATATTATATTACTAATTGTTATTTTATTCCTAAAAATCTAAGGTTCTGCCAAATGACTTAGATAAGGATATATATATTAATAATAAACAATTTGGGGTTCGTTTGGCATGTTATAGTAATTGTATTAACCATATAGTGAAAGAAAACAAAAAGACATGGTAAAAGTTAAATTATTTAACTTTGAGTTAAATCTAGTTGATAAGGTTAACATAATACCCTAAACTTGTCTAAATCCTATTGGTTGATAGGATTTCGACCCATCCCCACCTTATCTACGAAATAAGACCCTTTGGAGCCATTATAAACTGATTTTGACTTTAATATAAAATAATATTTTGAGATATTCCTAAGGTGCCCCTCTCCTCCCTTATAAAAGGGCACCTCCTCCCCCTCCTCCTCACACCAATTTGAGCACTCAAGCTCGGCCAACCCCTGCCGTTTCTCCTCTACACTTCCCTAGAATAATCCTAGAGGTTCTTGTCTTCTTCAAAGACCAATCTTAGTTCCCTAAGTGGAGGATTCAAAGAGGTGTTCCAAAGAAGAGGTAATATCCATTACCGATCTTTTCAATTTCTTTCTTCTTCAACTTCTTCTTATTTAGTTGTTTCATGATAAAGTAATAACATCGGTATTACATAAATAATGATATGTTATTATAAATATGAAACAACCCTAATTCACCTTCTATCCATCCTATGGAAAAAATGAAATCACCGCGCGTGCGTACTTACGGAATACCGTCTCCACGCCGTGGTGTAATCTATTTTCCACCACCACCTTAAAAGGATGGGTATAATGGTTTAATGAGTAACTATATATGATTATTATAAAGTGATATTGATACTGAAATAGTATAAATACACTTCAACGCAATTCCACGACCATGGGAACGATATCATCGCTCGTGCGTACTTACGGACTACCGTCTCCACGACGCGATGAGATTCATTCTCAATGATTAACCATTCATGAATGATTATAAAGTATATATAATAAGTACTAATGAAATATATGACATAATAATGATACTGGATTTATGTAAATTTATATGTATGTCATCTACTTAATTCCATTCACTTCAATAAGGAAACGAAAATAGCGTTCATGCGTACGTACGGACTATCGTCTCCATGAACGGTGTTTTTCATTTCATTTTTCTATCTATTATATATATATATATACTGAATATATATGATATATAAATCATATTTGATATTATGGAAGTAAGTAAATCATGATATAAGTAATAATAATGTCAAGAACAACAAGTCAAAACAACTACGATAAATGAAACGATTTTACCCAAAACGCTTCTTTAACATGGAATTTACGAAAGAACGGGTAATATAATCTCATAAGTGAACCATATATGATATCATAACAATGATTATGATTCTATAATAAGTCAATAACATGATTTAAATCATTATAAAGGAGTTTTGGACACTTACAAAGCAAGTCGGACCTAAGGTAAGGGAAATATCACAATCTCATTTTTATCCGAGATTGTTTATAATTTTGTATTTACTGGGGTGTATTTTATCATCCACATCCATGTTTCCTCAATATGTAATATTATTTACATCCACCTAAAATTGTTTAAATCAAATTTTACCCTTCGGAGAATTTTTAGTAAATGATATGAAAGGAATCTTTTGTCGTTTATCGTACGAGGTACTTTTTATTAACTTATACGGAAAGAATGGATTTTTAAAACAGTATTTCCAAGAAGCTTACCTTACAAGTTTTCACGTTTATTTTTAAACAACTTCTTTTATTTTAAAGTCGTATGACATGTTAAGAAAGGAAAAGTGTTTTTAAAGTAGAAAGGATATTTTCCTCAAGAATGAAGTTCAAGTATTTTATCAAAATTATTTTCCATCTAAGATAATAAAAGGGTTCTGTTTTTATCCCTATTATTACATGGATTTGATTATGTTGTGATGGAAATATTTTTTTGAATTCCTTTATCTTATATGAATTGTTTTATGATGTCATGTTGTTTAAGAATCCCATTTTTTATTACATGGGATATGCGATGATGTATGATTTATGATTATGTGGCACACATAAGAAAGGATTCATTATAAGATGGGTGGGACCTATATCTCCCTCCAATGCATTGGGTAAAGATTTTATATATCATGAGATAGACAGGGCTGGAACGGTAGGTTATACCGGTTCAGTGAAACAGGACTGAAACGAGGGTTACTCGATTCAGAAAGGGACTTTGTCCACTAAGATAGTCTTGGCAATGAGTCTTGACTAACAAGAAATGATTCTCTATGATTATGTGTGAATGCCACAAAGTTTCATGTTTTATGTTATGATTATTATGATTACATTTCACTGCCATGATTTATCCCATGTTATGAAATTATGCTCTCTCTTTTGCAGGTTATGATTTCCAAAAAGTTATGTTCTTATGAATATGATGTGATTGATATTTATTTTGTTTACCCTTACTGAGCATTTGAGCTCACCCTTTTATGTTTTCTTTTCCCCAGTATATAAAGAATGTTTTTAGGTAAAAAAAAGGAAGATCTTTATGTGAGATGTTGAAGATCTTTCACCACGATTAGAAGATTTTATTCCGAGTTTCCAAAGACACTAAACTATTACGATCCTTGTGTGTGTGTTTTTGTTATGTACTAAGTATTCCACAAAAGTAATGTAATGTTCATGTACGTCAAGCTTCGAGTCTCTACAAATAGGATGTGGAAAATTTTGTTCATTGGTGTCGGCCGCACAATATTTCAACTGTGCACGGCTGGAACATGTAATTTTCCCGCTCCCTCATGCAATGAGCCTCATGAATTCTAGAGTTCTTCTTGCTGGATATTTTTTTCGCGCGGTGTCAAATTTTTTTCACGTGACCCCCCATGGAATGGACCTCTAGTGACAAATATGAGTTTTCATTCTCCCGATCCAACCTTCTTTAGTCCTTGGGAAATTTTCAGCATCAACAAGGGTATTATATAATAATTTCATAACTCATAAATAATAAAACTATTTATTAATAATTGTCAAAATTCAATTAGTATCCATTTTTTATTTAATATTATAATTTTAAAATAAAACATTATTTCATTACATTAAAAGTCATTATAAATGGAAACATAACTTCATCATCTCTCTTACCGATTTTTAAACAATGTTGAATATGTTTCAAAATTTATATATGAGAAAAAATATTAGTAAGACAAAAAAAAGATGAAATATTTTCATGCAATGGAAAACATGAAAACACATTTCTGAAAATCATTCCACTTTACACGAGATGGGTATCATCATTATGTTTTAAATGATAATTTTTATACCATTAAAAATCAAGTAATTTCTCTTAAAAACATTGGAATGGATTTATACATCATGTAGGTACCTTAGTACATAATCTCATAGGACACTTACATAACCCTTAAGATAACCCTTAAAAATTGGAATGACAGTACTACTATCTTCTAATATATTTCTCTTGAAAAAAATATCATTACCCAATGAATTAGAGTACAATCTAGAAACAAAAAAAAATATTCATTATCAATATCATCGTGTGATTTGGGTGACCTCATAATATAAATAATTTTACAGAAAAATATCAGGAAATCTATATAAGAACCATGAATCATTCGATTATAATAACATTAAAAATTCATTTAAACCTATATAAAAAATATCCTATAAATAAATATATGATTTTCATTGTAAAAACCATTTCCAAAAAAAATAAATATAAATGGAAATTAGGGTTGTAATTTTAATAAAACATGATTTTCATTAATGAAATCCAAATAGTAAATAATTGTGATGGTGGTAAGAGAAGTTGTTGACATATTATACATTAAAATTTAATATTCCTTTCGCAATTTTGTAAAAAATATTTGAATAAAAGCTATAAAAATATTCCATTTTAAAAACACTATAATAAATTCAAATGAAGGAAAAATAACATTTAAAAATCTGGACTATCCATATAATAAAATCTATAATATAATTTTCACTAATATTAAGATTTAGTAAAAATAGTTAGAAAATAAATATTTAAAAAAATATTTGTTTAAGATTATATCTCTTACAATAAGTTTGATTTGTCACATAGGATTGTTATCTTCCAAAATACTAATACTACATTAATTATATAACTGTTTATATTAAAAATTATTCATTATTATTCATTTTATATTATTTATTACTATGATATAAATAGTTATTAATTATTTTAAGAATTGTTTGAATGTTTTGATGGTATTGGATCATCGGAAAAAAATGATTTTTTAGGATCACTATGATAAAGTTGATAATTATTCCATAATATACAGGAAAATAATAATTACATGGAATAGTTAATTATTAAAAAATTATAAGTTTAAAACAAATCCAAGATTATTGTTATGTAAAATGACCTATTTTAGGATTATGGAGGAGGATTGTTGTATATATGCAAGAAATACGTTTCTATTTATCAACATTCAATATAGAAAGAGTGTAAGAATTCGTTTATCATTATTGAAAGATAAAAATATCTTAAATAATGTCTTATATATATATATATATATATATCATCCATGTGATGTGGTATTGTAAAATATATGACAATGTTTTGTGGAGGTGGTAGTTCAAACGTATCCACAAATAATGTTATCATTTTTCACCGAGTGGAATTGTATGAAAGGAAATTATATATTTTCTATTAATAATGACAAATATTTCAGTATTATAATATATTAAAATTAATTCCATCATTATGAAAAGGTGTGAGTGATGATTAAAAAAAATTATATCGGTTCATGTGGTGGTAGTCCTTATTACACCAGAATTATGGGTTTTCCCATTTGATGGAATATGAGATCGATGTAGGTTATTAAATTAAAATAAATAATTCTTACTATATAATAGATATGGGTGTTATTATATTATTATGGTAGAATTTTATTTGATGGATTTTGAAGAAAAAATGATAACACTCAGTTAAGAATGATACATCATCTTCCTTCCACCACGTAATGATTAGAACTAAATCCTACATATATTAGATTTATAATGAACAAAATGAATCTAGAAAATGTTGAAGGAAATGAGGATTTTATTTTTATTTTTTTATGATAAATTTTTTTTTGTTATAATTAATGGAGGATAGTGGCTGGCCTTCTATATGAGGTGGAGAGGGAAAATTTGGAATTTTTTAAATGAAAAAATCATACCCACATCATTCACATTATAATGAGATCCAAAAATGACGAATACCAGTTTTTTATGATATAAGGATGAAAACATTATTTCAACGTTATTTTTGAATATTTTTTAGGTTATTACAACTATTATCTTTTTTTAAGGTTCCCAAGGACATATAGTTTCTCATTTATCACAATAATAGAGTTTTACAGTTTTCACCACTCACAATGAAAAAATTAACAAAAAATTATTATATTGTATGAATTTTAATGATTATAAACATGAAGAAAAAATTATTCAATTCATTTATTTTATTGGATTTAATTTTATATTAAACCCTTACACATGATGATAAAGTTGGTTTTCATGGTATTTATTTTTCAGGATTAATATTATTCAATATTTACACAAATTTCCTATTATAATCATTATATGAATATAAATTGAATTTGATTGATTTATTATATATAAATTTAATTTAATACATTAACCAATTGGTGTTATTTTAATAAAATAAAATAGAGAAATATAATGAAACTTCAATTAGTTTTCTGAAAAAGGTGTTTTAATACAAAAAAACATATGCAAAATAAAATATAAAGATTATTCAAATGTAATTAATTGGATTAGGTATAATTAAAGAATAAATTTGTTTCACTCAATAGTATTAAAAAATACTAATAAATTTATATTACATAAATCATTAAAAATGAATGATTGTTTTACAATAATCTGTATATTTCACTATTCACAAAAAATTCAATATTTTCTAAAAAATCATAATTTTTAATCCTAGGAAAATTTTGGTATGATGATTTAAAAAAACTAAATTAATTTCCTCAAATAATTTTTCTAAAATAATAATAAATTTATTGTTATATTTTCACAAAAATCAATAAGAGTTATTTTTGTATGAAACTATTTTTTAAAATATAAATTTGTTATTTAAAGGGAGTGATTATTTAATAATAATATATATATACATTTTTATATAGTGGTAACTATATATATTTCATAAATTATTTTATAATATTTACAACTATTAATTTTACATCTAGGTTATAACAATCATATATTACTCACGACATTTAATCTTGGTGTTGTATGTCATATACACAATCAAACATAATGTTATTAATTATAAATCTATGGGTGTCATCAAAACACTTTTTTCTATAGTTTAATATTGTAGACATATTTTAGAGAGAGTTAAATTATATATTTTCAAATTAAAAACAATTATATTTTCTAATATCTACTTTTTGTTCTTAAACCTCTACATATGATTAAGACTAATAGATTTATAATTTTTAATCAAGAAATGTAGTATCACATGAAATAATGATTATAAAAAATGTTATGTGTTCTTTATATGTATTATCCTATTAATTAAAACCAACTCCATTCCATTATTGGGATTTATGAGTTTCATATTATCTATTGGAAATAAAAATAAAATATACAATTGTAATAGTGTAGTTATTATCCTGAAAATAAGGCACACCATATTAATATTGTATATGATCCCAAAGATTAAAAATTTATAGAAGTTATCATTGTAGTATCAATATTTTTATTTTTATGTTATTATCCCATGAATTTTATTTTTTATTCATTATAAAAATTATTTTGATCACATGTACTACATAGGTATGTATCTTCACCCACACAATTTATCTTTTTCCTAACCCCAAAGTCATTAACTACCAACCAATATTCATGAAAAATAAATGGTTCTTGGTATGTGTTATTGTGAATAGTTCTCAATTCCTTTAAAACAGTACATTATCATTTAACTCAAATAATTTAATTAATAAATTGAACTACACTATAGTTCATTTATAATATAATTATTAACTTGAGCTTTGAATTAGGAACTCCTTATTATTACTTATTATCTTTGAGACAAGAACATTGCATATGAATGTACATATTATTCTTCGTGGAAATAGAAAATAGAATATATTCATTATTCTTCTTCTCATTATCCTCCATCATCACAATGACATATCTTCTTCTATAAACTCCTTAAATTTTCTGCATCATCTTCTTATAATACTAGTTGTTGGGATCTTCAATACGGGTATTGAAAAATTCAACACACTCTCTTATGATCACATTAACACCTCCCATATATTAATTCTCATTGAGGGTTATTTTTCATTAGATTACATCTTCTAATAGAGACGTATAATTTCTTATCATATTCATATTATATTCATGTCCATCATGTAAGAGATTAATGATCATCATTAAAAATATAATCATTGATTTCCACCTCCCCTATATTCTATGGATGACACCACTAAATGATGATTTTTATTACTTTTTTGCTGAGTTAGTACTAAGTGTAAAAAGATCCACATAAAATATTATAATTATTGAATATTTTTTAATTATTATTAATATTTACATTTTAGTCATTTTCAATTGAAACTAAATTATATAAATTCTCATTGTTACAATATTTGATTAGTTTATTACATTTTCAATTTTACTTATGTTCAATATCAACACCATTTTCATCCTAAAATATAAACATCTTAATTGAATCTTCATTCCCAATTATCATTGATTTGAAACAATATATAATATAAATTATTAAAGTATGGAATTCTTCTTCTCCATTGATTTAATTTTTGAAATATGGTATATCATTCTATATTATATATATAATTTATAGTAGTATGTCATCACACCATTTGTTCAACCATGAATATCAAAAAGATAGCTCATAAAATAAATATATAGATTTTTTTAACATCATTACAATTGATGTTAATTTATCAATATTATTATTTTTAAATTAATTAAATAATTTTCATTATAATGAAATACATGTAGTGTGTTTTATTATTCTATTTCAATATGGGGAAAAATATTATCCTCTATTTTAAAAGAAGAAATAGATCATTGATTTTATTACCCTCGTGATGTTCAAAACACGAATGAAATGCATAAAAATTATGATATGTAAAATTTTTTAAAACATTTTTATTTTGGAAATATTTATTATTTATTCTACTGAGGTTTTGAAAAACCACATTTTCATTTTTAATGTGATATCACATTTTATAAGAATAAAGTTACATTTAACTTACATGATGTCCAATTCTAAATTCATGTGACATAATTAAATTACTTTGACTCATTTCTCTTTTTCAATAACTCAATTTAGTTTTTTATCTCTAGTATAATATAACTAACTAATGTGATAACCACATAGATAAAGTCCTTTTATATTAATTATTCAGGTTGTTTCATTTATATATATATGAATTTATTTTTTAGGGTATATGAATCTTCTTTTTCATAACCCAACCCTCGTATATTTTATATTTTTATTTATTTAATTATTTTAGCCTAATTGTTATTTTTTGGGTCCAAATGTGATTTAATTTTTCCATTTTCTGATTTTACTATATGAAAATGGTAGGTTCAATTTGTGTATAAATCATGTGTAACCCATGTTACTCTTATACTGTTTTTCATCGAACCGATCGCACGACTGAGGAATTGATTTCCTAACCCAGTTCCTTGCCTAGGTAGGTTGTCCAAAAGACTAGATAGTTGATCATGGTTGGCCCTTGGTTTCTAAAACATTGTATTAAAAAAATGCATATTTTCCATCCTTTGAAAATTGGAACGAGAAAAAAATAAATAAATAAAGTTTTTAAAAAACAACAACAATAATGTTGTCATTATTATAATTTTCCAAATTATTATTGATATTAATTTTGTTATTATTTATTAGTTTCATAATTATTAATACAGGAAAACATAAACCCAAAGTAGTTTTATCCTCCCCTATCTTTTATATCTTATGAACCAACCCACCTTCACTCTTTCAGTTTCACACCAATCAGGCCTATTCCTTACCATGTTTTCTGATTCCTCTCCAAAATTGTGGTTTGATCATCTATGGTTTGGTTTTACCCTCCCCCATCATCTTCAAATTTCCATTTCAACTTGGGAACTCTTATCCCCATTTCATTTAACATGACCTATGATAAACCCTAAATTGATTTTTTTTATATTTATCTTGTTGATATTTTATGTTTAGGGTTCTTGGGTCTCGATAGGGATATTTCTTGCCACTGCTTTTGAATTCGGATTGCCATCGGTTTGGGGAAATTTTTTTAATATTTTTTTTATTTACCTCATTTTTAATTTTTATAATTTTGTTTATGGTTTGCCAATATTTTTCTGGTATAACTTGGATTACCTTGGTGTAGCTTAATATCATTATTGATGATAGAGACATGCATGTGTAATCACATATAAGAACACACACACACAAACACATACACACACACACACACACAAGTATATATCCTAATTATATATATTCCTTCACGGTGATGGGAATATTTACACTAGGACAGACTGTGTATATATATATATATGAATGTTTATATGTGTATAAGTGTGAAGAAGACTCATTTTTTCATTATCCAAAAATGTTTTTTTATGTTGGTTTACTATGATTCAACATTAATTTGGAGACAATAATTTATTTATTTTTGTTGTTTTTAGAATATTATGATATATTTAAAATAAAAAAATAATGTGATTGATTAATTTAGCCTCATAGGTTTTTATTTTTTATTAATATTTTTTAATGGGTTCCTTTAGTTGAATCAAGTTTCAAAAAAATTATTTTTGAAAGGTGAATAAAAAATTTATATGATTTAACAACTAAAATATTTTATTTATTTATGATGGAAAATATAAAATATTTCTTATCAATTTGGATTTTTTTCTTTTAATGTGTAATGGGAAAATAATTTCCAAATATTTTCAATAATGGGTTTCAAATAATAAATGGGTTATTTCAAAATTGGTTGAATCATTGGTAACATTGTATTATTTCATGAATAATGGGATCCACCATGGACATTATCTATTTTAGTGGGAATTAGCATAGATATTATTGGGAAATGTTATTTAGAATGAAAGGTTCATTCATTATGTTCATGTTTTCTTCCCCACCTCCAAAAACTTTTATAGACATAGGATTGTAGGCTTCATAGAGAGAGTCGAGAAAATAATTCTATTTATTCCTCATTAGATAGACTACATTTCTATGGAGTATCCATGTTGGATGTGCTACTAGTGAGCCTAATTGTAAAAATCCATATGGGTTATTGATGATGGATAAAATATATAGGCCATCATATTGATTATGAAATGAGTATATCTAGGGTCTCTTCATGTCGTTTATAGGTTTATAACATGATAACTGTATCACATGTCTTCTAATTTCCATCATTTGTTTACTGTCTTAAAAGATAAATTTACATTTATTCTTCAACTCGAAACATGCCCCTTAAAACTTTTGACATATTTGTTAATAACTCTAATCGAAATATTTCATTATTTCATTTTTATTCTTATAAAAGGATTCTCTCAAAATCATTGATTATCTAGAATCATCTTCTAGAAAAATATGTTAAATTGATTCCATAACATTATTAAAATATTACTTGTTTTAAAATTTAAATTAAAACCTTGTTAACAAATATTTATATCAACATTGAATGAAAGTGTTTTATTTTTAATTCTATTAAATTGGTTGTTGTTCTATATTGGATTTACTACTAATAATTTTAAGTCCCACAACTTTGTTTATTACCATTTTTTAGTTATGGTTCTGGCCATATATAGTTTTCTCATGGAGTGACTATATTTCAAGGGTTTATAGTGACCCTCAATGTCTCATGGAGTAATATATATTTTATTTATTTTCCTCCACCAGTCACAATTTTGTTTGTTTATTTATTTGATTTCTTGTTTTTATTTGTATAAATAATTTCAAATATAGTTATTCTGATTCCTGATACTAGTTTCTAGCTGAAGAGTATTGTGAACACCTAAAAATCATTGTTACGGGTAGGATTAAGTGATTGCTTCATGGTTTAATTGGGTTGGTTCATTACATAAAGGGATTAAAGAAACTATGCCATGTTATTTGGGGAATTCATATAGTTTGGAATTACTATTTTCATTATTTAGGTCGTTATTCATGGATAGGTGATATATTACCCCATATTTTAAAGGAAAAATTAATTTCCATTGTTTTTTGGGATGGTTGTGACTCAAAATATGATATTGTTTGTTATATGTTTTCATTTTTTTGGTAATTTCTTATTGGTGTTGAGATTTATTGAATCATTTTTAGAAACTCCTAATGTTAGACTGTATTTTTTGAAAGAAATTGAAGGTTAAATATAATTATTAATTTTATGGAAAACCATATGTTGACTATGAACCTACCTATTTTGATACTTATTTTTCTCAAATAGATAGAGCACAGTCAACCCAGCCTAGTAACCAAGTTGTGTGTAGTTGATTATTTTTTATGATTCATTATTTTGACATGTTGAGTGTTTTGTATAAATTTTCATTCTTATTATGATTATTATTAGTTTTTCTAGTGATTATCTTATGTTTGAAATGCATTTTTCATTTTTTAAATATCATGATTTATAAAATGAATGCTTGGTAATGTTTGAAAATTAATCGGGGATAGTTTTTAAAATATAAGGGAAATTGATTTAGGGTTTTGAAAGGTTTTCATAAATATAAAATGAAATGAAATATGGGAATTCAATTTTTTCATTTATGAAAATGGTGGTTTTAATTTTTTTAGTATATTTTAATGAATTATTTGTAAATTTAATTAACCTTTAATATTTGTTTTGAACGAAATAATATATGAATGCATGTTTATAGTTTCATTAGTATGCATGGGTAGGTGCATTAGCGGGTGTAGGTTGATATATGAATATATATATATATATATTTATGTGAGGACCCATAGGAAAATATTGGATTGTTCCTAATAATTGTGTTTTATTCTAGTATTTAAATGGAGTTTTCCAATTTAAAATTTCAGCATTGTTTGGTTTAGGGTTTTTTCATTTAATTTTTAATTTTCAGACTTCCATTTTAGAATTTTTGGTTTCATTTTAATAATGTGCTTCTGTGTTGTGGAATTCAGATTGATTTATGGATTTATGTTAGTGATATGGATTTATCTTTATTGAGATTTCGTAATTCCTTTTTTTATTTCTTATTTTTAAAATACACCCCACTAAACTCTATAGAATTCAAAAAATATGTGTGTCTTGCTCTCCAAAAACACACCTATTTTTTCAAGTATTTATTCTGTAGTTTGAATTTTATTGATATGTATCTAGGTATTACTCTATGTCAATAATTAATTTAGATGTTCCAAGAGTTAAACACTAATCATTTCTTCAGTCATCCAGATACTAGGATACCTAATGAATTTTTTGGAAGCATTAAGGATATTTTCAGTCATCTTTATCTCCACAAAACTCTTAAACCATATTCTTGACCATTTCACTGGAATTCCCATTAATGATGTTGTATATTATTGTATATGATTCAAATCATGTAAATTAAAATTGTGGTAATGGTTCGTGGTCTTATTCATCGAAATATATTTCTCTAGACTTGTGCTTGTACTAGAAGATATGGATTTATTCCAAATCAAGAAATGAGATTCAATGGTTTTGAT
Source organism: Viscum album (assembly GCA_963277665.1). NCBI lineage: Eukaryota > Viridiplantae > Streptophyta > Magnoliopsida > Santalales > Viscaceae > Viscum > Viscum album. The sequence goes on from OY728141.1 coordinate 1,305,756,739, forward strand.
GTATGTTATGATTTTTAATAAGATGAAACTTTGAAAACCAGTTATTAAAAAATATGAATCCTTTATGGATCAATTTTTTGGAGATTTCCCTTGAAAAAAATTATGGATTATTAATTGTTTCTTGGAAATTATCTATAAGTAATGAGGCAAGTGGTTCAGACTAGGGATACTTTATTCGATGAGACTGTAACATCTAAAGTATCACATATCCTTGTGATTTAAGGATGTTTATGAAATTAATGTAAAGGGAATGAAGATTCATTTAGATTATTGGTATGTGATATTAAGAATCTTTCATGTTTAAGCATAAAATAAATGCTTAGGAGTAATCTATGTCTTTACCATCATTGTGGATCGATTAGGAATGAGAATTAATTGGGTAAAAAATCACCAAATTCCTGATTTATATAAGGAATATTGGTTCAACTACAATGTTTTTAATGGGGTGTTTCTAGGAAGGGACATGTAGCCAGATCCACACATTTGAAGGACCCATTTCCCATTTGGAGAATCATGATGATGTTTTGGATAATATTTAGTGTTTATTTTAGTATTATTTTTTTATTTTGAGATTTTGATCAGGGTGGTGTGGTATTTTATTGGTAATTTTAGAATATTTTTTATATGTTTAATAAATTTATTTCATAATGGATGTGTTTTTTTGGAAGATTATAAATCTTATTGTTATATAATAGTGATGTTTCTTGTTTTGTGTTTTTCCCCTAATAGATTTTATCATTTTAATTTTTGAGAATGTTCTATTTGGAGAAACAACTGTTTAATGGGCATTTTAAAATGGTGAGAATACTATCCTCGATGAGGTTCTGTTCAGCACAGATCTCATGTCCTAATTCATTCATTCTTGAAAATTTAAAAATGTAGTTTCCCATGTGACTCATTGATTATTCCCTACCTGACACAACCCCTAGTAGTTTTCGTGGTTTGTATAACGGTTTATGTGATGGATGCTCATGGTGATTCTGAATAGACCAAGATGGGGTTCTAGGATGATTTTTATTTTAGGGTTTGGGGGATCCATGTTTTGATATTTTTTTTAGGTTTGAGTGTCATTTATTCGGGCCCTCTGTTGGATGGTTCATGATTTTTAGTAATTTTCATTTTCTCCATCATTGTATGTATGTTTCATTGAATATGACATCTTTAGTCTGTTTTGGGGCTCATACATTCACAATAAGGTAGACTATTGACTCATGGTGTTCATGTTTTTGGAACCTCATCATGTGTACTGGTTTACCATAATCTAATGTCATGGCCAACTATATCTCATGGGCATTATTGTGGTAGAATGTTCAATGGTGGGGAGTATATTCACACCCCAAACCTAACATATTAATTATTTTTAATTACTTTTAATTATTTAAATATTATCATTATTTTCTATGTGTATTGGTTCAGAACAATTTTAAAATAAAAAATTTATTGTTTTTATTATAGGTGGGGGATTTATGCATGGTTAGTCGAAACAATGATCAACCTATGAGAGTTTTATATATTTTTAATAAGAGATGAACATATAGTTATCCCATAGTTTTTGAAACAATGTACATTTCCCATGCATGGAATCCAATGCCTTATAGTGGGGCACATGGTGGGTGAAATATAACATCCCAGGTAAACAAATAATTAGGAATTTTCATATTTATTAAAATTTGTGATTTAAATATTATTTTTAATTTAAAATGGAGGATATCTTTGATTGCATACTCGATATGAAACAACAGGTTTCTTTGAAATCTTACATTGCACACATCGTTGGGTCATACTGAAAATTAATGATATAATATTTTTTTTTAAATGGTAGTTAAGGCCAAGGCGTTTTAATAGTATGTATGAACAAAACTAACTACAATTTTATTATACAAGTTTGTTAAATGTTTTTACATTTATCCCATAAATTTTAGAATATTAAAATAAGAAACAATCAATTTTTTAGTATAAATACTCTAATATCCTTTAAAAAGGATGATTTTTCGCCTTTTGATGGTGAAACCTATTTAAATATAAATTTTTTTTCACTTTTATATGATATATTGGACAAAATAAAATTCTTCTTTAGAATCAGGATATCAAAATTTACTTTGGGTAAATTATTGTTATTTTTTCTGATAAAGTTCATAATTTAATGAATAGTGAAAAATATTGTATTTTAATTCAAAAATAACTTTTAATCTAATTTATCTATATTGTTATATAATCTTATTAATTGGTCTTAAAGTATAATTAGGTTATATTTTTACCATTTAATTCAATACTTGTCATTGTAAATAATTTTACATTGAAATTGAACATAAACAAGTGTTAATCTTTTGATATATATTATATTCTAAAAACATGAATTTTTTGACAATGGGAATTAATTTTAAATCAATTATTGAAACATCTATGTTTTGAATTTGGTAAAATAGAAATCATTTTTGAATTCAGAATATCAAATATAGCTTAGTCTGAATTTATGGTATTTTTCTGAAAGACATCAATTTTTGATGAATAGTGAAAAAAGTGGTTAGTAGTTAAAAAACCAAATTTTTCATTTAAATGAAATTTTATAGATTCAGTGAATTTATTTCTGAAAATCTGACATACAATGTTGTTATTATTATGTAAAATGTGGTTCAATAAGATGAAAATAAATTTTGATGAATAGTAACTTTTGACATTTATTTTTCACGGTTAAAGGTAAATACGGTAATTCATGGAAATAATAATATTACAATAATATTAAATTACCCTAAACGGTGTCCTAATCCTATTAGTTGAAACATTTCTGACCATGGGAATCCTTGGGTCGATTTTGGGACCCCATGAAGCCACTTAAGAGTGGTAATGACACGTTATATTAATTACATTCAAGTAAAGCGAAAAAGGACATAAAGATTTATCTTTTAGTAAATCAATTTTTATAGGGGGGGTTATATATGTTATCTCCTATGCTATAAATATTAACCATTAGTTGGATTCCTCTATAAGCCTTAATGATTTTAGAAAGAAAAAAACCCCATATTCTGTTCTTTGGGTGTTTTGGTATTGAAATTGGTTTTTGAAATTGATTTATTAATTCAATATATTGAAATTATTTATTTTTATTGAAAATTAAATGTTATTAGTGAAATATTTATATTTGAAAAATTTTATGTGTTATGATTTTGTAATGGTACATGGAAATTTGATAGGTGGTTACGTGATAGAACAAATGACGGGTGGTGCCGTGAAAAACCAGGATGGGTTGTTACGTTATGACCACAATTTCATTGGGTATTGAAGTTGGTCATATGGATATTCCTTTTAGTGATATATATGGAAGTTGACCATATTTTTATTCTATTTAAGAATGTTTATGTCCCATGTTACATTTATGTGTGATGTGTTCTTCATATGGGGTTTATGGTAATATTTTGGTTACAAAATGGTAAAAATGATATTTTATTCAGTGATGAGTATTTACTACTTAATAAAGGTGAAAATTATTACTTATGAAAAGGTATTCATGGTTTACTTATTGTTTTGAAAAACTAACAGTTTTCTTTATTTTTGTATCCCTTACAGAGCTTTTTATGCTCATCCATTTTTTTTTTGAAATGTTTTTCACATGACATAAAGTGGAATAGGGTCAAAGATGGGATCAAGGAAAATTCATTTTGTCTATAACATGGAACTATACATGACTCTTTTTAAAATTTGTTTTAATTTTATGAAAAAATAGATACTGAGTTTGAGTGTCTACATGTAATATTCAAGTTGTTTGTCTTTATGTTATGACCTAATTTTCTAATGCTCTAGGCCTGAAAAGACTCTCAAAGTGAATTATTATATTAATTCAAGATTAAGTAATGTTTATGGTTGTTTCCTTATAGTTGGTATCATAGGGAAGTTTAGAAAACATTAGGAGTTACAATATTGTTAAAATTAATATCGATAAATTAATTTATGATATGATTGAATTGATATCGCATTTACATATTACCATGTTTCTTTTCCTAAGATATTTCTATGTTTAGAAATATTTTTAAAAAGTAAATAGGGAAGTTGTGGTGGGAAGGTATACCGAGGGACATGATCATCCAAATCAGCATCCTTTGATGGTCAGAATCAGAATTGAACAGTTTGTTGTAGTGATGGCTCAGTTAATTCTAGTGGTATATGGTGGTTGTGTTTATTGATGATATTTTGGTAAATAGGAACATGAATGTAAATTAAGTGTTGTATTACAAACCTACAAAGATAGGAAACTGTTTTATAAATTCATAAGGTGTGATTTTTTGTTATAACAAATTTCATTCCTTGGTCACATTGTTTTAATAAATGGAATAACTGTTGATCCTTCTAGAAAAAGTATTAGAATAATTGTCAAGACCCACAAATATAATAAAGATTCATAGTTTTATTGGTTTATCAGGTTATTACTAAAGGTTTATTGAAAATTATGCACAGTTATCTAGCCCAATGACTAAGATAACTCAAAATGGTGCTAAATTCATCTGGAAAAAATAATGTGATGATTGTTTTCAGGAATTGAAAAGAATATTGGTGAATGTTCACATTTTGGAATTACATTCCTGAAATGGTTAATTTGTTATCTACAGTGATGGTTCATTGAAGGGACTTGGATGTGTCCTTATATAGAAAGATAAGGTAATTTCTTATGCTTCACATCAGTTGAAATCCCATGAGTTAAATTACCCTACACATGATTTGAAAATAGCTAATATTGTTTTTATTAAAAAATTTGGAGGCATGATTTTTATGGAGTAAAATGTGAGATATATACTCACCAAAATAGATTGAAGTATAAATTCACTCAGAAATAATTGATCAAGAGACAAAGGAGAAGGATGTAATTAATCAAGACTTATGACTGCACAATCCATAACCATCTGGGAAAATCAAATAATGTGGCTGATGGTTTGAATCAAAAATCTAATGCTTCATTAACCTGGTTAAATTTGGAAGAATATCATTTGATTAATGACATGATGAACTTTTTCATAGAAGTTTTTAATGTAGTAAATTTATCTTTTTTAGGTGAATATGAAATCATCTCTATCAGATAGAATTAAAATAGCACATAAGGAAGACTGAGAGTTATAGAAAAGGGTAGATTTGGTTCTGAAGGTTATGTTTCCTGAATTTAACATTCATAAAATTTTGTTTTGAGGAATGTAAAGATATTGTGTGTTCCTTGTGATTCATAGTTGATGAATTAGTAGTTAATTAAAGCTCATAGTTCTCTATTTTTAGTTCATCCTGGAAGTACTAAGATGTACAGAGATCTACGGGAGAATTACCAGTGGGATACAATGAAGAGATATATTTATTACTTTACTATGAAGTGTTTGACAAGTCAATATTTTAATGTCGAGTAAAAATTAATGAATGGGATGCTTCAGTCTTTACTGGATCTAGGGTTTAAATGGGAAAATTTATCCATGGACTACATTGTGGGATTACCAAAGAAATCTCGAGGTAATAATGGAATATTGGTTATTATTGATCGACTAACTAAATCTTCTTATTTTCATCCTATTAAAGATACTTTTTGTATAGATCTACTATCTCAGTTGAATGTTAAAGAGATATTTAGGTTTCATTGAGTTAACCTCTCTATTGTATATGATCATGATTTGAGGTTCACTTTAAAAACATGGAAAGTTATTTATAAGACTTTGAGTATTGAATTGAATTTTAGTACAGAATTTCATCATCAATCTGATGGGTAGTCAAAATGAAAAATTCATACCTTGTAGGATATGCTATGTGCTAGCTCAATGGATTACCCTGAAAGTTAGGACCAACTTATATTTTTGGTTGAATTTTCTTATAAAAAAATTTTCATTACAGTATACAGATGGATCCATTTGAGGAATTATATGGGAAGCAGTATCGAACTCCAGCTTTTTTTGATGAAGTATGTGAAATGTAGTTGATGGGATTAGAATTAGTAGAAGATATGGCATGAAAAGATCAGTTGATTTAGAAGCACATGAGTATAGGTCAGAGTGGGAAGAAAAGTTAGGCAGACAACCATAGGAAGGATCTTTATTTTGATGATTATGATCATGTATTTATCAATGTTTCTCCAAGGAAAAGTGTGACATGTTTTGGAAATAAGGGAAAGTTCAGTTTGAGGTTCATTAGACCCTATGAAATCCTGGAGAAATTTGGATCAGTTTCCTATAGAGTGGATTTACCACCAACTTTATCTCAAGTACACAATGTTATTTCTTATTTCTATGTTGGGAAATTATATATCGTATCTATCTCATGTTTTGAGCTTTGATGTAGTTACTTTGGATGAGAATCTATCTTATGAAGAAAACCAGTACAGATTCTTGACCAAAGAGAGAATGTGTAACTAAATAAGGTAATTAATCTGGTAAAGGATAATTGAAAAAAATATGGTTGAAGAGGCAACAAGGGAATATGAAAATGCTATGAGGGATAAATACTACCACTTATTTGATAATTTAATAAGAATTATGACGATGCAATTTCTAAAAGGGGGGAAGCATGTAACATTCCAGGAAAATAAAGAATAATTCATTTTCATATTTATTAATATTTGTGATTTAAGTATTAATTTTAATTTAAAATGGATGATATGTTTGATAGCATACCTGATAAGAAACAATGAGTGTCTTTGAAATATTATTCTATACACAATGTTGAGTTATACAGAATTATAATAATATAATATTATTTTAAATGTTTGTTAATACCTATCTGTAGTAATAGCGGTAATGAACAGAACTAATTACAATATGATTATACATGTTTTTTAAATATTTTTACATTTTATCAATAAATTTTAGAGGCTTATAATAAGAAATAATCCATCTTCAAAGAATAAATACAATAATATCCTTTAAAATTGTCAATTTTATACCTTTTTATGGATAACCCTCTTTGAAACATGTTTTTTAAACTTTTATATGTTATATTTGACAAAATAATAATCTTCTTTAGAATCTGGATATCAAAATTTATGTTGGATAAATTTTTGGTATTCTTTTGATAAAATTATTTTTTTAATTAATAGTGAAAATAATGTTTTTAAAGTAAGTTACTGCTTTGGTTGAAAGACAAAAGAATTTTTATTTTTAAAAAAAGTGGTTACAAGAGTCGAAAAGATGGAATCATATTACAATCTTTAACATGGAAAGGAATCAGGTTTTTTGGGAGCTCCTCCAGCTAGGTAATGTCTTGAGAAACTCCTTTATTGGAGAGACCATCTGCAACCATATTCACATCTCAATAGGTATGTCTTGCAATGTAGCTGATGTTATGGGGAAAGTAAAGACAATTCATCCAGCACCTCGTAAGAGGATAATCTAGATAACCCCCACTCCCTTCTAGATGGTTGACACTACAGTTATAGAATCACATTCAATCCACAAGTTGTTCCTGCCTTGGCGTAAGGTGAATGATATGGCATGAGTTACACTCAACATTTCAGCTTCTAGAGAAGTTTCAGTACCATAACCTCTAAAAAATCACCCAACGATGTGACCAAGATGATTCTCAAATACGATTCCACACCTTGTCTGTCCTATATTTCCATTGGATTCTCAATCCACATTAATTTCAGTCCAATGTGGAAGTGGTGGTCTGTAGAAAACCTCAAAAGTGTGTTTCAGTTGTATGAAATTTGAATCAACATGAAGTCATCTCAGGATCATAAAATCTTCCACAGAGTTGTTGCAATTTTATTTCTGAATCAACATTGCTTCCTGAATAGCGATGATAATTATGATATTACCTGTATTAATGTTGTGTGAGAAATTATTGTCTAAAATGGTATTTCTATCCTTCCAATTCACTTGATGTAGCTCTAGAAACCCACTAAGGAACAAGTTTCTTATTTTCATGGAGTTATCCCCAGCCAGACAACGATTTAGCTGAGCATCAATAGAGTTATGAAACTTCCATTTTCAATCAAAAGTGTAAAAAATATTGTTCCAAAGGGTAGTAGTGGTAGATCAAGATAGAAATAAGTTATTATTATATTATCTATGTTGATTGAAAAATGACATATTGAACAAAGATGAATTCCAAAAATTTGTAGACATGAGCTAGTGGGAACCCTATTGTAGGCAAGACACCAAATAAGAGTGAGTCTTGAGGGTTTAATCCAGGGATTTTCAAACCATTTAATCCATTTAAGGTCATCTTAGGGGTTATTTAAGGTCTTGTTATACAATTTTTTTGAGTTTAGAATCCCATTATGAGTAGGTTCCCAAATCAATATATCATACAAGGTATAGAAGTGGTAAGAATCAATAATTTGAATAATATTGTCAGGAAGTGTATCAATGTGAGAATTATGAACATTAATAATAGTAGATTTTATTTTATTGGGGATATCATTAGGGGGAGACAAAGAGGTAAGTGCAGCTCATGTACAGTTGTCTAACTAGAATCTCATGGAAGTGTTTCTAGAGACCATCCATCTAGAGTTGTACATAATATTTTCGTACATGTTTTTAGTAGAGGGCCAAATGGAAGAAGTCCTGAAATTATTTTAACCTCTTATCAATCTATCAATGAAACAATTTTCGATGAGAGAAATCTAGGGGGAGTCATTGTGAATCAGGTTCCAAGTTAATCTGGCTTGAAGTTCTCCATTAAAAAAAACTAATGTATTTAATACGAAGACCACCCATGTCAAAACTTTTACAGAGAATAGCCCAAGGAATAGTAACATGTTTCTCGTCCAAGTTACTTTATGTCCAAATTTTTTTTAATATCAGCATTCATTATATTATGAGACCAACTAGCTAATTGTAGACCATCATTGAGTAGACCAATTTGGAGACAATGACAGACATGACAAGGGAGACTCTCCCTGCCATGGAGAGAGATTTTCCTTTCCAGGTGGAAAGCTAATTAATAATTTAGTGAACAAAGTTTGAGATGTATAAATATTTCGGTCCTCCCCAAAAAATGGGAACTCCAAGGTATTTTAAGGGAATAATACCTTCTATGATATCAATCTCATTGATAATACAATTTTTCCTACCAAATGGAATGTTTTCCCCAATGTAGATGAAGGATTTTTTTCCATCCAATGACTTGACCAAATACCTCCTCATAATGAGTTAGATCAGTTTTAAGAGTTCAGATGTTTCCTATATCACCCTTTAAAAACAGAATGATGCCATCTGCATAAAAGAGGTGAGTGGGTGAATTAGAATTTCTGTAAGCATGAATAGGTTTGAGCTTGTTTTGGATAACTGGGTGAGTGAGCATAAGACTTAAATAGTCTTCTGCATTGGAAAAAATAATTGTTGATAGAAGATCTCTTTTTCTGAATTCGTTGGATAAATTAAAGTAACCTCTAGGAGATTCATTGACCATGATGAAATTGTGAGTTGAATGGAAGAGGGTTTTAATTATAGAGATTAATATTTCATTGAATCCATATCCATGTATAACATTGAAGATAAAATATCAATCCATTGTGTTTGAACCTTTCCTAATGTATAGATGAATGGTGATGTTACCACCTCTATTTTTATTATTTGTCATGTTAGTGCATTTAGGGGGAAGACAAATGTAGTCTTGGATGGATTTCCCCTTGATAAAACCAAATTGATTAAGGGAGATAAATTTATCGTAAATAATGTTGAGTCTATTTGCAATCAGCTTGGTGATAATTTTATAGAGAATGTTGATAAGAGCTATATGATGAAAGAGTTGAATTTCAGAAGAATTATCAACTTTGGGAATCAAGGAAAAGAATAGGGAAATTAAGACATGAGGTAAAAATCCATTTGAAAATAAATATTTAAAAAAATAAGATATCAGCTTGGATAGTATCCCAATATTTTTGACAGAATCCATTATTGAAACCATCAAGACCTGGGGCACTGTCAGGATTAAATCCCAAGACAGTGTCTCTAATTTCATGATCAAGGGGAACACATAGGAGAAAATTATTGTCATCACTACAGACAATTTTCAGAATTATGTCATGAATGATGTCCTTTTCCATGCTAGGACCATTAGATAAAGGCTCCAAATATGAGACAACATGATTAGCAATGTATTCTTCTTTATCCAAAAGGTTATCTCCATATTTGGGGTAATATAGAGGTATACAATATTTCCAAACTCTTTGCAACGAATTATAGAACTCAGTATTACAATCACCATCAGTTAGCCATTTGATTATAAAATTATGTTTACAAATCTTGTCTTTTAAGGTGGGATGTGAATTAAGGTTCACAGTAATGTTAGTTTCTTGATTGTGATCTAAAGCAATGTTTGAGTGAGTGTTATTTATTTGAATTCAATGAATCTCATTCTCAAGAGAAAGGATGTCATTGTCAATTTGTTTGGATTTAATGTTGCACCAACTTTTGATCTTGTTTTTGAAATATTTAAAATTAAGAGGATCGGAAAACGCATCATCTAAGTGAGACGTAGAGGTCCAAAAATAGATGATGAGATTGATACATTTAAGAATCAATAACTAATCATTGTTGAATGTGAAGGGAATAGAGGGTTTCCGAGTTTTGAATGAAATAGTTACCAAGATAGGATGATGTTCGGAATGAATTTTTGGAAGGTTGGTGCTGGAAATGGTATCCCATATATCTAAATCATGGAAATTGGTAAAGGCACTGTTCAGTTTTCTTGCAACCACTCTATTGCAATGATACATGTACCATGTGTATTTGCCACCATAGAGAGAAATTTCAGTTATATTGGTGTTTTCAAAAGTAGCATTAAAATCCCTCATAGATAGACTTGAATGAAGAGGGCCATGTTTTTCACTAGAAGATATAATAACACTAAAATCACCCATAAAAATCCAGGGGAATGAATTTTTGAGCTCAAATAGGAGAGGTCATGCAGAGAATCCTCCTATCTTGATATTTAATCTTGGCATAGATATAGGAACAAAAGATACGGGTTTTATCAATCATAAATTCACGTGTTAAAAATTGATCAATAATACAGAAAACATTAAAATTAGAAAGAGAGGAATGAGAAAAATTCCAAAGTGTATCACGATTGTTTTAGTTTTAACATTCACCGATGAAGGTGTATCCATGACGACAAAAATGAACTAAATAAATGGGGACGTTTAATTTAGGATCATTAATGGAAAAAATTAAAGGCATTTTAATGTTTACCATTATTTTTAAAATAATAAAGGTATCAAGGTTTGCAATACCTTGACAGTTTCAAAATAAAATCTTCATTTATATCAGTGTTAGGAGTTAGAACTCCCTTTTTTCTAGCTATCCTAGCCATTATTCCTAGTTGATCTTCTAACATTTTTTGGAATATTAGGTCTTGTATTAGACCCTTTATTGACTTTAGTGGGATCCAATAAGTTAGTGGTATCACCTATATATATATTTTGAATGGAAATATCTAGAATGTTATTATTCTTATATGATTTACTAGTGATACTAATATACTTGTTGTTAACGACATCTAAAAATATATTATACAATGTAATATGTTGAATAGAAGTGTTGCAAGTACCTAGTAAGGGGCACAGATTAGGAGTACCTGTTTGGTTAACAGATAGGTCAACTGACCATTTTTCTGTGTTCAAACAGTGAAAAGCACTACTCTGCCCAGTGCTGTGTTTAATATTCTTCTCATTACCTGATGCATCTACAGTCGATATCATATCCTTTTATTCTTGGACCTGCTGTAGGCTAGCAGGCTATGTATCTCCATCTATACTGTTAGTAGAGTCCAATTATTAATGTGACTTCACTATGGAGATGATTTTATTCTATCTATAATAGTTATATTTGTATATGAATAAACATATGAATATGTAAGGTTTTACCAATTTTGAACAACAAGTGTAACTAAACATTGTCACTTCAAAGTAGCATTGTAATATTTTAGTTGGTAAAGATTATTTTCAAAGAATTAATCATTAAAATATAGTATAAAATTACACAATATTTTTTCCAAGATAATTTTAAATATATGATATCAGTTAATGGTATATTTAGGGATGATCCATGAGGATGAAATTATTGATGAGTGTGTTCTAGATATTCTTAATGAACAATGCATGAATTCAAAATTAATGACCTCAAACGATGATATTACCATACATGAACCAATAAATACTTAAATATTCATATAATATTATATAATTATATATTTTCACATATAAATCCATCATATAAATTAGTAATATTTTTATATTGGTGGATGAAACGAACAAAAAATGAACCTACCAAGATCAGTAGATGATTATTTGGTTTTTTGGATGAAATTTAAATTTTTAAAAAATATAATATCTCATTTATTGATTATATGTGTAATATATTAAAATTTCATGATATTATAAGGTTATATAATGAATAATAAAATATTATTTATTATGAATTGATCGATTTTCCTTGAAGGATTTGTGTTTAACAATGTTAATGTTATAATGATCACATTTTTATAATACAAATTACATAATTACCATTTACATTAAAATAATATAAACCATTACATTAATAGAATATAAATTTAGAATAAATTAATCTATAACTAGCAATGAAATTAGGCGATGATAAATAAAACTTGTCATTTATATACACGGTTGGATATAAAGGAAAATGTGAAGGTTTTTTTTCTGATTTAATGCGAGGGGAATAGATAATCGGTATTCTCTAAAGGAAATAAAATTTAAATATTTTATTAAAATAGATTTCATTACACACATAATGGTTGAATGAGTTCAGATGACTATCGATGAAAAGGATAAATAAAAAATTTAAATATGTATGTAATACTTAGATTGAGAATTTGAACTTCCACTGATGCATTGATTCGAATGGATGAATTGAGGAATTTTTTGAACATTTTCTTAGAAACGTGTATGTGGTATCTAAATGATGTAAATTGGGTAGTGATTCAATAGATTTTATAATGATACATCTTCCATGAAGTTGGGTAAGTGGTATCCATTTATAGTTGAAAATAGGGACTGATAATTTAAAAAGAATGTTATATATGTGACAAAAATGGATTTACAAGAGTGTTAGGTGATTGAGGTGGATATATGGTTGGTGTGAAATTTTGGTATGACGTTCATAACTATAAAATATTTCAAGAAGGTATATGATAAATTTTAATTATTAAAAAATTGAGATACTGTATTTACCCAATTTACCCTTATTAATCATTATTAAAAATTATCCATTGTAATATTTTTTACTATAAAATAAATATGAACCATAATAGCAATATTGGATTAGTTAAATATGAATTTTGGATCCATTAAACCTAATTATATTTCAAAAAATGATAAAATTAACTTTTAATTATATACATAATATATATGAAAAACTATTTTTATTGAAAATTCCATTTTATATAATATATATTTATCCATATTTTAAAATAAATATTAATTTATGTATCATTTACTTAATGTTTTATGTTTCTAAACACAATATTAGTATAATTTATAAATGTTTTAGTATTCAAAATTGTTTATATAAAAATTATATAACAATTATAAAATTAACTTTTTAAAATAATGATTTTAATTTTTCTCATGGTAACTAATCTTTATAATATGTAATTTATATTTAATGAATGAAAATAATAGTGGAATTGTTGAATAATTTGGACATAACATGTCTAAATATGAATTCCATTTTATCAAATTTAGTTAATATGTGTATGGAAAATTATTGGTAATACATGCGCTCAAAATATCTATTTTGTTATAAATAAATAAAAATTTATCTTGTGAAATATTATACAATTTATTCACCAAATTAAATTCATTTTTTTCAAATTTAAGGTAAATAATTTAATAATTAATTATTTTTATAACATCATAAAATAGAGTGAGAAACTATTGATATCATAAAATAGCATTTTAAATTGTTATGATTTCCGTATTCATATATCCTATTAATTATTAATTACATATTATTAACGCATTATTCATAAAAAGAGAACTTATCATCCTTAATCACATGACTCGTGAAATATAATTGTAGATATCATTACGTGGTGGTTTAAAATAGCATGTATTAGTAATAAATCATTTTTTATTCATTTTTGGTAAAATAATGGAATTTTTTAACATTCAATGAAACATATAGTTTCTTTGTAAATATTTACTAGAATGATTCCTCATATTCATTATAACCAATTAAATGTATATGTTTTTATAATCATACATAAATATTTATATTTTATCTTAATATTTCATAATAGTTTGTGTAATATATTGGATGTATAGAAATATATCAGACACATTGAATTATTTAAAGGTGAAAATTTATTATTATGTAAGTTTGTTACAATTTAATACATACTCAACACAATAGATACACATACAAACATGAAATCCCATTATTTACCATTTAGATAAAGAACAAAACATATAAATAAAATAAAGAAAATGTGCCCCTTACACTATAAAAGATACTATATCTTAAATAATTAATATTATTTATGATTTTTATGGTTAAATTATTGAGTATTTCCTCTATGGGGTTCCCTAGATGATCCTAAACCAACCATCATATAGGCGAGACTATCCTTCCCACAATGGAGTTACACATCATAGTTGTATCTGAAGGAATAATGAGACAGATGTTTTTTTATGAGATAATCAATTAGGACATTCAATGAGTTGGATGATGACAATCTAATGTTTATTTCTCTCCTAAATAATTGTTACTCCCTAATAATAATTCCTAGAATTCAAACATCCTACAATTTATGATTTTATAGTCATTCATGTATTAATTACAATAATACAGTTTCAATCAGCATAATTTTGTAAACTAGAAATTTCTTTTAGTAAATTTAAATTCAGACGAATGATCACACATAAAATAATGATTGTTAAATAAATATCTGACAAATAAAATTAGGTAATAGGGAATTTTATTGTTAAATTGCACTCATGAAATAACTATATTATATATATCTAATGTAAATTCTTGTAGGAATTATGTAATGGAATTAATCCTATATTTTAATCATTTGGATATAAAAAATAATTAGGTATGATATAGACATGCCACCCTATAATTGTATAGAATTTATGTTATGTATTCTTCAATAAGATCCAATCACTTTTTTAAAAATTGTCATTTTTCGTTGTGATACATAATTATCAATCATCGCACGCCATTCATTATGTCACATATTTCATCCACCACATTGTATTATATATATATAAAGTAATATAAGGTATTGAATTTATGATAATTGTGAAAACATTTATGAATGAAATTAGATCAGATGATCGTAAAAATATAACATGGTCAAAAAATATAAAATATCACTCAATTATTTATCATGGTACATATATAAATTACACCGTTGACTTCTCTATTTAAAATATGTTGACTGGACCTTGTGTCATGTCATTAACTATAGAATATCATATTAAAATTTCATTCAAAATATTATATATTAATATTGAAAAAATATATCATAATTTTATGATAAAATTATTCTAATAAAATTTTAAAACTTAAATAACTAAATTTATTTCATTAAACATTGAAATTATCTAAGAAAACATACATCATGAAAAATTATTAAAATTATAAATATTTATAAATTTCATATCCTAAATAAATTATAGCACCTAGTATATCATATCAGGTCCTTGAAGTTGTCCACAATCCTTAATAAACTCATAAAAATATGATCATAAACTGTAATAGTCTCTGTAAAAATGATATTATTGATGTATGATGATTATAAAATATAATGAAATAATAAATTGTAAAAATAAAGATAAAATTAGTATAAATATAAATTATTATGTATATTTTTACCACTATAATCAATTATTATTGGAACAATTTTAATGTGGTTATGGATAAATTTATGTTTTTAAATGAAAACACATGGATTGGATTAAAATTTCAATATATTGTTCCCCTTAAAGAAAAATATAGTTCGTAGAAACATAAAAAAATATCAGATAATTATTATGAAAATATACAACAATATATGGATTCCAAAAAACAATAATTATATTCAAAAATAAATTTTTCATTAAAACATAAAAAATATATTTTAAAATCAATTATCATGTGAAAAATAATGTTGGTTCTACTGAGAAGAAAGCTTTTATGTATAAAAAATATATTTTCATTTATATGGAATACAAATTATAATCCACTTATGAATATATTATAAGGTTATGGAAATATGAATCCTTCAGATGATGTTTTATCAATTTAAAAGATTAGAGAGAGTTATCGAATTAATAAAATTATAAAAATAATGGGAATATAATATATATATATTTATAAACTAAATATTATATTTAATTTAAAAGAGATATTTCTATTATGAACATCAAATAAAAAAAAGTCCTCTCATGCTGATGTTCTAAGAATAGTCCCTTTTGAAATAGCGTAAATTCTCAAAAAAGGATTTTCATAATTGATCATTGAGAAAAAATATGATTTATTTTTCTATTATTTAATAAGGTACTCTAATAAATTTAGATAGTAATATTATTATTTGAATGATATTATTTTATAGTAATCAAAAATCATTTGTGAAAAAATATCAAAAAGAGTATTCTTGTGGTGGATGTATATTTCAAGGAATGAGACAAAGAAGAACGATATGTATTAAATAGTGGGAAACCATTAATAATTAAGGGGAATTAAATTATTGAATAATTTATATATAAATGAAAATATTATTATTTTATTATTTTGTTATGAAGAATTATAAAAAAATATTTTATTTTAATAAATATAATAGAATCAACTTCACATAAAGGGTCACCATGTGACTCATAGAAGTGATATATAAAAGTCTCACTTATTTAGGTACTCATTATTTCAAATGGGATATTAATATATTTTATGAGAATATTATCAAAATTTGGTTTCAGGTCAATAACCTGAGTTCTTGTAAATTTTCCCCGCGCACAGTTGGCCTTATGGATTCATGTCCACCATCCCGTATACAAGGTGTTTCCTACTATAAATTTTGGCCTATAGTGTATCAGTTGGGAGACAATTCCCATTGTACTAGAGTCCATCATAATATATAAGTAATATAATAATATGTAATTATAAGAATTAGAATTGGAAAAACATGAAAAAATAGAGACAAAAACTAAACACATTAGACTAGTTACCCACCAATACAAATATAGATAAAAATAATAAATTTTAAAAGAAACTTGTAATAATACTCAAAATATTATGAAGATGTAGTTCATGTGTCTAAAAAATATAAAATTAATTTACGTGGAAGTAGGAATTTAATTCAATACAAATGAAGAAAAAATAATCCAAAAACTATTAAAGTATCCTAAAATATAGGTGGGCCATAATATACCAAAATCTATCATTATGAAATCATGAAATATTAGTTTTCTATAGTGCGACTGATACATTTTTCAATAGATTTATACATTTAATTTTTACGAATACCAATGGCCGCCTGAGTTGGGATTTAGATAAATCTTAGTAGGAAACCACCAAGGGAGTCTATACTTACCAGTCTTCGAAATATAAACTGAACAAGTGGGAAGATATATATAAATGGAAATTATTAAAGTAACATAAAAACCTAGATACTCTCTTCATCCTCAAATTGTAATGTCTCTAAATAAAATATCATTTAATTATTTTATTATGTTCCAATAATTTTGAGTATGTCCCGTGAGCTATAACTAGAAATAAATTATTAACATGATAATAATAACAAAGGATCCCAGATATAACAATGCATCCTTCAATGATAATAATGAATTGGATCCAAGGTAATACCAAATGAATCCTTGGACTTAGCTGCTGATCCAACACTATAAAAATATGTAGCAACATTAAAGGGGTCTTCAGGTAATCCATGGATAATCTACCATTGAATTCTACAATAATATTATTTTATCCAAGTCCAAGGATCTCATATACGGTAAAACATGATATGAAATGATTGTTCCTAAGGTGTTTCCAAGGAAACACATATCCAAGGATGTCATGCTGGTTCCATGGATTGTTTCCAAGGAATATTATTATCTAAAATACAATTATGGGATCCAATGGTGTAATCTAGGGAATAAACGTGAAGAAATTGACCATGTTATATGGAGGGTATCTCATTTGGAGACCAAAATCCTGAAACGGAATTGTTTTTATCAGTGGTCATGGAATTCCCATTGGAATCCAAGGCTTCATTGTGTCTGCCCACTACTATAATGATTTCAATGATTATATGTATTAGGAACTTTATAATTGATTATTTAAATATATTAATCTATTTAATAATCACACCATTAAATAAGTCATTAGGTTTATTCCATTCCTTTCATTAGACTAAAAGTTTAACAAGGATATGAACCTATTTATTACATTCCTCGTTTAATCATTTTGTTACTACATATACCATTCATCACATGATATGGTTTTATATGAGTGAAAAATCATGGGAAATTATATATATAATTTACTTGGGCATGTAATACTTATAGATATACTTTCCAATTTATCCTTTAATAATCCATTCAATTTCATTAAACATTTACCTTAAAGGTTTCATATATGAGAACATATGTGTTAAGTATTATAAGATAATTTATTTTATTATAACACATAAAATTATGAAGGTGTAGTCATGTCACATGAAAAAAGTGGTGAAAATAGTCATAAAGAACCACTTAAGGAATAATTAAGAGAAACATCATACATGGGGTGGCCAAAATTGAGGATATAAATTCCAATGATTATGAACATATATATAGAGTCTTAGAATACAATTTTAATTACTATAAGAAATAAATATGAATTTAATTTGAAATACTCTATGAAATCAACATGCGAACAACTAGAAAAATTTAAAAAATTTCATGATTGGAGGGATGAGTCATAGACCACCTACCGAATAGTCGTATCACTCTCCCCTTATAGTATCAACCTTTAGATTGTCCTAGCTAGGATGTAATATGTATAATAGATGAAAACCTTTAAAATTGGGCATATTATCCATAATCTAAATATGTTCAATAGGGTATATAATAATTAATTATGACTCAATATGAATCATGTTGTTACTAATAACCATCAAACTATACAAACATGGATCATATTATATACTAGATCCGACAATGGAGGAAAACATGTCTCTATGGGATTGAGGGCATCCAATTTTAAGATGGAGATCTCTAATATACGATAGGAAGAGAAATGCAGCATAATTATGTTGAGAATTTTCATCAATGTAAATTATTTTATCTCAAAAAAATATGTTTTCACCATTTGGCCGCAGAGTTTTCCAAAACCCTACACTAATCGTGCTTGGATAACCACCCAAAGAGGGTATTTCATGGTTAGGATGCATGGTTAGTAAAATTGTGTCGTGACCATGTTAATTGGATATTATAAAAACTAATCACCATCTACATAGATGTGTGGTCTCATCATCATGGTTTCCTCAAACTTTTCAACCTCTTTCTAGTCTACATCCAGCCCAACATGGTTACAGTAATTGTGCAGCCTACCCTACGTGGCATATCCCAACCCGGTGGATAATCCATTTCAAAATTAGTGATGGGATTAGAGTTCCAAACAATCCCATATACCCCATAAACACTTATAACATAATTATCCATCCATATTATAATCAAAATATTGAATTATAACAATTTTAAGTTGATCTATACATGAGATAACTTTAGGGTTTCTAATGTTTCCCCTTTGAATGAACTCACTCTCTCGTTTACTATATAATGGTGAAAAAAACAATCTGATAATAAATTTTTCCACTAGGAATTTACATCACCATACCACTCCCAAGACTCATCACAGATAAGGTTTTGCTTCCATATCACCCATATTTTTTTGATAAACCATCCTCCATGAAACTTCGTACTACAATCAATTATGTGTATAATATACTCCTCAAATGAAGAAATGACATCTAACACAAACGTTCATAGGATCATAAGTATGAGATGTGTCTACATGATACCAAAAATGTTGCAAAAATTGAATGATGTCATTAATGGAATGGTACCTACATTCTTGTGGAAACTAATAGGCTACTAGTATGAAAAACATTGGAATATCAAAAATACCAAAATAATGATGTTATAGATTCCCTTACATTTGTATCCTTCTATGCCCAAGAATGGTTGATAAAAACTAAAATACATGATCCCCAACCACAAACTCAAGAATTCATCTATGATGAAAGGGATACAGTTTCATTATATAATGACTAGTGGACATATGCTTCCTGATCAGATGAACATGATCCAATGTCTCTTATATGAGATAAAGACATAGTAGTATTGTCTCTCCTACCACTAACAAGCAAAGAAGTGATCAACACAAATCTACATAAAATGCCTCATAGGGAGACATCTTAGTCATATCCTAATATATATTATTAATGGTTATTTCTATGATACAGATAGGATTCCAAAAATATCCACATAAATCAATTGTATGTGATCAGAGCATATCCTCTAACACATTTATTTTACGTTCTGACTGGACATTGGTGTAATAGTGAATGGCTATGCTCTAGAGACCTGTATACCCATAACTATTCATAACCACTTCCAAAACCATGTTTTCAAATAACCTTCCCTTTCTGAGATGATAGTACGAGTGATGACTTATTGTCATATAATCTTAGCCACATGTAGTCTTCCAAGGTAATCAACTGGGAAATTATAATGGATATAAAGGAAGTGGGATAAATTATTCATTCTGTCAGTGAATACAAAAAAAATTTCACTCCACAAATTCCTATGTATGAACTATACATAATCCAAAATAATAACATTCTATTTCCATTCCAAGATAGGGTGTGTCTATAACAAGAAAATAGGTTGTGGGTTCTCTTTCTTCACATCCCGATAGTGTCAACACTATTTAACAATGGCTAAATTCATATGGTTCATCCTAGGTCAACAATAGTGCCATCACCTGTCCTAATATATCTTGGGTATTTTTGGATGACTTACACACTAAGAAGAATTGTACTCTCACAATAGTTCATAGAGTATAACAATAGGAACCCATAAAAACTCATATTTAAATAGGGAATCATATCTATCCATGTCACATGCATGATTTAATTTTCATGTATTCTTTTCTTATATTATTTGGTATATATTTTTTCCTTGGTTTCCCATAGAATTTTGGAGATACAATGGATTATTTTGGGTTGGACAGGAATGTGCACACGGTTTGTTCATGGTTAGTAGTAATCGTTCACCCACCCATCATGTTTTTTGAGATAGAAAATATTGCACAACTTCTGCATGGATGTGAATATTAGCACATGTAACCATGTTAAGGTCTCTTTCTAGATAAAATGGTCTAAACGGTTTCCCAAACAGTGTAGAGAAACCATGCAGATCTACCATCACATTACAATTTCTCTATCCTCACGGGTTTAACCCCAAAACACCTCATTTCTCTCCTTTGTTCGGATTCTTCACCCTAGGGGAAACTCTCCCTCCTTCCACCTCCCTAGGAGATCCATTTTTGTGCCATATTTGGTGTCGTTCCCCCTCAGTTATTGTAGTATGTGTCTCCTCCCCTTGATTCCTCATATAATCTTGGGTTTTCCGTCTTCTTTTGGGGTCTTTCATCTTCTTCAACACTAGGGTTCTGATTTTATGGTTGAATCTGGATCCATTCTCCATGATGTTATGGTGTACATCTCGATCATTCTTCCAAGTGGTGTGGTTGAGGTGAGGTCAAAATTTCACATCGGTCATTGGGGATTTCTATATCAAATAGAGGTAATCTCATTCTTAAATGTTACTTTATCATTATATTGGATAATTTTTGTTCATTAACATGTATTAATGAATTATGAGTGTGCTACAAATGTAGTTTTTGATGTAATTTGATATTCCATGGATTTTTTAATGTGTTTCACGTGTGAAAGTGGTGTTACCTTGAAGTGACCCGTTATTGTGTTATTTTAAAATGTTTTGTTAAATTAATTAATGATTATCTAAAAGATTTTTGTGATGTGAATCATGGATATAATGTTATTGGGTGTTCATTTGGGTCCCCAAAACGGATTTTGGGTAACAAAATGGTGATTTTGGTGTCTTTAGTGCCTTGTTTGGATTGTGTGTGTGTGAATATGGTGTAATCTGTGGCATATGGAATTTGTTTGAGCACTAAGGGAATACTAGGTAGCATGGATGGTGGACTAGGACTATTTTTCTAGTGATATATAAGTGGCTAAAATAGGGATTCACATAGAAGGATTATGATGAAAAAACTAACTAAACATTGATGTTGGTTTGACACCACTAGAATATGGGATGCTTCTTCTCTCTAGTTGATCGTGCCAAAGAATGTGGATGGTTTTGCTTCTTATACCACATTACACCATAAAACATGGTTCTATTGTCCCATTTTCTAGATAACACCCATATAGTCTCCCCCATTGGTATCTTTTTTACTTTTTTGTGTTCACCATCAGTATACGACATGAATTTGGGTTAATCATGGTTAAGGTGTTTTTATTTACAATTTCATCCCTTTAAATGTAGTTTTCATCAAAACCAATTTCTCAAACTGTTCAATCATTTCATTTTGTTTATTAATCTCAAAAGTTTATTTTTCATTTAACATCTATTGCACGAAATCATTTATGGAGGCATACTATTGGGAAATAGCTCACACTCTTCATACACTTTTGGGTGTAATATGGCATGGTCATGTTTGATATAGTTAAGGGAAAATAATTTTGTGATGTTGGTTTAATATTCTAGTGATCCTTGTGGGTGGAGTTGTGGCGATGGATTGAGGGAGATGTTCCCTCTTCCTTGTGGTGGTCGTTGGAGTTGTTTTTTTGGTTCCCCTATTGTGGTATATTTCTTTTGGTTTTTTTAAAGAGTGTAAAATTTAAAATTAAATTATGTACGGACTGGTTTGGTTGTCATTTTCATCATTATTTTATTTTATATTTATATTTTTTATATTTTTATGATCAGGTAAATCAATATTATTTGTCAAAATCTATACTAGGGAACTTGTTCCAGCCAGGGTCGATCTGGAAGGCCCTTCGGACCTTACCACATATTAGGTCGGGTGCCGGCTTAAACAACAATCTAGATTCGTTCATGAAAAATGGTGTGGCAGGTAGGTTTTAGCTCTCTTGGTCATATTATTTGGGATGAGTGTAAAAACCCGATATTTTATGATAAGTATTCTTTTTAATTTATTTGATGTAATGTATTTTATTCTACAAAAAGATTATCTTGTGTTATACGCAACAGCGTATTATCTTGCAGTATACACAACACTATTCTTAGATTGTGTTACACACAATTTCAAGTTTGATTGATAATAGTCATTCTACGCAACATGGTATATAAATATATATATATATATATATTTATATTCAATTTATAAATGAAAAATGGTTGGATTATGTTATAAAGAAATAATAAAGGAGTCTTGCACAACACGCAACCCTGACTTGGCTTCCATTACAGGCAATCGCGGCCTTCCTCGATAGCGTGTGATGTACGCAATACCAGGCTTCACTAAACGACAATATATTGTTATAATATTATTATAGACTAGCCGTTATGAATATTATTAACTAAAATTTTAATTTTATAACATTATTATTCATTTTATAAATTTTTTAAAACATTTTATGTGAACAAAAAAAAATTTCGGGTCAGAAATGTATTTTTCAAAAAATGTAGTTTTGACGCCATTTGATGGCACACCCACATTAAATCTAGTGTTTGACATGTTTATAAGTTAAATTTTTCAAAATAAACTTCATATTTTTAATCATGATATAAAAAATTAAATTGGATAATGTTTTGATAT
The DNA here is from genome assembly GCA_963277665.1 of Viscum album. Taxonomy (NCBI): domain Eukaryota; kingdom Viridiplantae; phylum Streptophyta; class Magnoliopsida; order Santalales; family Viscaceae; genus Viscum; species Viscum album. The sequence continues at coordinate 1,305,780,561 of OY728141.1, forward strand.
TTTTCTGATAACATTCATATTTTAATGAATAGTAAACACATGCTATATTTTAGTTAAAAAAAACTTTTTTCATCATAATAATTTATATGGTTAAATTATAATATTGAATTGTTTTATATTATAAATAGAATATATTTTTACCATTTAATATAATGTATGTCATTATCATTTATTTTACCTTGAATTTGTAGGTTTAAATCAATTAAATCTTTTGTAATGTTTTAAACAAAAACTCGTATTCTTTCGACAACGGGATTACTTTTAATTTAATTTCTGAAAATTTTGTGTATTGAATTTGGAAAAATGGATTCCATATTTGAAATTATTAGGTCTAAATTATTTTAATAAGATACTTTTTATTTTTTGGCATTATGAGTAGTATCTACGGTAAATTTTATTTACCATAGTTAAAGGTAAATCGGGAAATTAAGGGTAATATAAGATTATAAAATTACCCTAACACCTGTAAAAATACTATTGGATGACTAAAAGTAGACCCATATCACCTAAGGGTCGGATTAGACTCATTTAATGGACTTTTTTCCATGAAAATAATTTAATTATTATTATAACCAAAGAAAGTGACAACATGTCACTTTCTTAAATCTTATAAGTATAATAATTTTGATTTAGTGATAAACTTAATGAAACATTAGATATCAATAGTCTCCAGAAATATAATAAAATTATATACATCATATAAATTTATTTATAATTTATAGGGAATAAATAATTATCATTAATGGTGACATAATAGTGATGTTGAAATTATTTAATTTAGAGAAATATCAAATAAATGGTTTTAAAAATATTAAAATAAATATTATATGAACTATTTAATGTTCTCCACTAATTTTATATAACAATATGACATGTTATGAATCTATTGAATCTTTTAGTTCTAACATATCTTATGTTTATTGTTTATTTAAATTCAAATAAATGAATAATGTCAAAATTGACACTATTGTTATTTTATAAACATAACATATTATAAAATTGTTTAAAAATCACTAATATATTTAAAAACTATAAATTAAAATTTATATGGTCAAAAATGCCATAAAGTATCAAATTATGGAAAATTCACAACACATATGTAATTATTAATAATAATTTAAAATTTAGAATATTATTACCACAAATAAAATTAAATTTATAAATAAGGATAAATCAAGTTGATAATTTTTAAAATAAATTCTCAACATGTCTAAATATTATTATTTTATTAGATTACAACCATATCTCATCTAATATTCGGATATGAGTCATTTTGGAAGTTTTTAACTGGGGTTGGGATTTTATATAAAGTAATATTTTTTATATTTCCAAAGGTGCCCCTCTCCTCCCTTATAAAAGGACACCTCCTCCCTCTCTTCCTCACACCACATTGAGGCTTCATGATCGGCCAAACACTGCCAAATTCCCTTCTAAACTTTCCTAGAAACACCCTAGAGGTCCTGTTCTTCTTAAAAGACCAATTTTAGTGCCCTAAGAGAAAGTTTAAAGGAGGAACTTCGAGAAAGTGGTAATACCTTCTACCGTTTTCTTCAAGTTCCATTCTTCTTCTACTCCCTATTGATTATTTGTTTCACTATGAAGTAATAACATATTATCCCTCCTATACTGATATGTTATTATAAATATGAAAAAACCTTATTTCACCATCTATCCCACTTAAGGAAAACGAAATCAACGTGTGTGTGTACGTACGGAATATTGTCTCCACGTCGTGGTGTAATCTATTTTTCCACCACCACCTTACTTGGATGGGTATAATGGTGTAAAGAATAATTAAATATTATTATTATAACATCATACTAATTCTAAAATATTATATCATTCACTCCAATTCGATTCAATAAATATGGGAACGATATCATCACTCGTGCATACGTACAGATTACCGTCTCCACGACGCGATGAGATTCATTTTCCATGATAACCATTCATTAATTATTATAAAGTATATATAATAAGTAATCATGAAATATATGACATAATAATGATACTTGATTTATGTATATATATATGTATGTCATCTACTTAATTCCATTCAATTCAATAAGGAAACGAAAATAGTGTTCATGCGTATGTACAACCTACCATCTTCATGAACGGTGTATTTCATTCCATTTATAGATCTATCATATATATATATATGTATATGATGAACATATATTACATATAAATCATGTTTTATATTCTGTAATTACGTAAATCAGGTTTTAAGTAATAATATCAAGAACAAAAAGTCCAAACATGTACGATAAATAAAACGATTTTACCCAAAACGCTACTTTAACATTGAACTTTAAATATAACGGGTAATATAAAGTCCTATGTGAACCATACATGATATCATAACAATGAATATGATTCTATAATAATTCAATGACATTATTTAAATCATTATACAAGAGTTTCGGATACGTATGAAGCATATCAGACCTAAGGTAAGTGATATCTTTTCCAATATCGTTTTTATCTGAGATTGTGTATTCATAAGTATTTACTGGGGGTGTTGTTATCATCAATGTCCATGTTTTCTATAAACGTTTTCATGTATGTTTAATGTCCTTTATACCTATTTTTGACTTTTACTACATGGTATGTATGGAATCTTTATTTTGTTTATGTTACGAGGTACTTTTTTGACTTTTCTGGCAAAAGTATGAGAAGAATGTTTTTTTAACTTATACGACATGAAAGTATTTTTACAGTTTTTATAAATACTTATTTTCCTTAATCTTCCTCCAAAATATTTCATGACTATTTTCATCAAAATCTCTTTCTTTTAAAATTTCATGGCATTTTTTGAAAAGAAAATGATTTTCAAGAAGAAAGGATATTTTCCTCAAGAATTCATTTCAAGTGCTTTATCAAAACCATTTTCCATCTAAGATGAAGTTATTTCATATCTGTATGTTTCAAGTACAATGTTTCTATTATTTATATGTTTTCACTTTTCTTATGATGAAATGATATCCATTTGTGTTATATGGATTATGTTATGATGGAATGATGTTTATGAAATCCAATTTATTCTTTGGGTTATGATGAATGATTTATGATAGTTTTGTGGCACACATAAGAATGATTTAAATATGAGATGAGTGGGACCTATATCTCCTTCCAATTCATTGGGTAAAAATTTATATCTCATGATATAGACATGGCTGGAATGGTAAGTTAATCTGGTTCCGTATTACAGGACTGGAACGAGGATTTAACTCGATTCAGAAACGGACTTTGTCCACTAAGATGGTCTTGGCAGAAATGACTTGGCTAATATGGAAATCATATCATGTGCTTAATGGTTGCCACAATTTCATGTTTTATTCCCATTATACATTATCATGGTTGATGTTACATTATGATATATTCCTTATGTACTTCCATGATTTATGTCTTTGCTCAAGATTTTAATGTTTAAATGTCATGTTCATGTTTTTGCTTTCAAAAGTTTATGGATTGTTTTATGTTCTCTATATTTTCCATTACTAAGCATATGAGCTCACCCTTTTTATGTTTTATTTTCCCCAGGAAATAAAGAAAGGTTTTATGTAAGGAAACAAAAAGGGGAAGATCATTATGGGAGTTGTTGAAGATCTTTCAACATGATTAGAAGTTTATATTCCGAGTTTCCAAAGACACTAAACTATTAAGATCCTTGTGTGTCTGTATTTGTTATGTATTGAGTATTCCTCAAATGCAATGTAATGTCCATGTACGTCAAACTTTGGGTATCTACAGTTGGTATCAGAGGAAAGGTTTAGTCAACCTTTGGAAACTAGGATGTGAAAATGTTCGTGAGATCCCTAGAGATATTTATAAGGCATGTCTAGGGATGTCCTTAAGGATAAGTATAAGTATAGGATATAGTCGTAGAACTATGGTAATGATCTTAGAATTTAACCTAAGATGTTATATATTGAGGGTACTCCCCCTTTACTATGTTGTTTTCCCTAGCATGATTTTTCCTCTCGCACAATTTTTTTGGGTTCTAGAAGATGGATGAGAACAGGAAGATTCATGATAATGGAGGATATGAAGGACAATGGAATGATATTCTTCATGAGAAACCAAATGAAATGGCATTTGGAAGTCCAAACATCATTATTATTCCAAATCAGAAATCTCATAATATGATCAATAATATAAACTTTGGTATGATTCCCTACCTAGATAATAAGAGAAAGATGGAGTTTCTTGATGATCATAGAGGAAAGAATGTTCAATTTACCTCATGTAAATCATGCTGGAAGAGGAATCGGGGAGAATGTTTCAAAGGAACTGGAAGATGGTTTGGGTGTGGAAAATAAGGACACAATGACAGTAAGTGCAAAGGAAAAGGTTCAGTTAACACCATGGACAAGGATAATGGTATTGCTACGACATCAACAATGATTAGATGTTTTAAATGTGGAATGTATAGGAATTATGCAAACCAATACCCTAAGAGGAAATCTCTTGAAGAGAATCAGCATGGTCATATGAGTACTATTTATGTGGATGATGATGAAGAGACTACAAATGAAATATGAGATGAAAGAAATGATGAAGCTCAGTCAGTTGTTTAAGAAGTTAGTGGAATGATTGTATGTTTATAAAGAATAATGTATGGTACTATGGAATAAATAATCATATAAGGATTGTTACACTATTGTTTTTCCTAAAGTATTTTAAATTATATGTGGAATGGTACCGGTAACCATGGAAAGTTATTCAGATATTTTTGGAAAGTAGATGATATGCGCATAATGAAGGGATAATAAGATAATGAAATGTCTGATTATATTCATGATATCATGACTGATATAAGGACTAAGTGATATTATAGTTTGATTATATAGATTTTTTGGGATTTTGGTTTGTGGAAAGAGTTACCTTTTGATGTTATTCATGTTTTCACTAAGGTTCTATAGTAATTTATGTTTAAAGAGAATATATGACTAAGGTATTCATTTGTTTGGAATGCAACCTAAAAGATATATCTTATGATATATGTGGGATAAATGCTTGTATTCATATTCTTGGTAGATAATATTTCTAGTAATTGTTTTCTTTATACTATGATCCTGGACCGAAGTATTTTAGATAAGCCTAAAGATTGGAATGGATTATGTTGGACATAAGTTAGTATTGTTTAAGGATAGAACTTTTTTCGATATTATTGATGGGATGTTACAGTAATGTAGTTTTAGAAAAAGGAAAACCTGTCGGACGGGCAACAACCCAACGCATCGGACAAGGCTGTGGGAATCGATCCCACAACCGAAGTGCAACATGCCTTTATCGCCTACCACTGGCCTACAAAAAGTCCCTGTTTAGTAGAAACAGGTTTTATAATATTATACAGTATGATATATGAAGTATAAGTCCATTTTAGGAACCATATATTATTAATCTCACTATAGATGGACTTATGTATTTTTGATAAATTTTTCTAACCATTTGTTTAAGACAGATGGAATGACCCATAATTCTATCACATGATATGCTAACACTTCACGAATGAAAAATTCAACTTCATTTATTTAAGATATGAAGTGGAAATTGTATAAGGAATGACCAACAGTGAGACTATACAAAAATCAAGAAAGTATTTCTTATAATTCCAATTTCTTTAACTTTAGGGAAATCATCTTGAAAACAAAAAATGTTGTCCTAGTGCCCTTATATCTGATGAATCAGATGGTACCTTAAATCATCAAAAATTTATGGCTTTGTGAATAATGTATTTTTCATAGACATGTTCTCTACAACTCTCCATCAGAACATGATGGTTAGATTTCTCTTCTATATCCATATTTTCACCTATGTTCTCCAATATGAAAACCCAGTGATTAGTTAATTTGGGTAACCGTTACGTTTCATACTTTAGTGTTTAATGTTATGTTTTATTTTTTCCTTTTATGATGTGGGTTTCAAATAATGAAACTTTCAAGTAGAAAACCATGTATAACCTCGACAGATTTCGAGGGAGAAATTCACTTTAAGGGGGGTAGAATGTAACAACCCGATATTTTATGATAAGGATTCTTTTTAATTTATTTGATTTCCTGTGTTTTATGCTACAACAAGATTATCTTGTGCTATACGCAAACACCGTATTAGCTTGCAGTATACGCACCACTATTCTTAGATTGTGTTACACACTATTTGAAGTTCGTTTGATAATAGTCATTCTATGAAACATTGAGTATATATATATATTTAATGTATAAATGAAAAACGGTTGGATTCTGTTATAACAAAACAAAAAAGGACTCTTGCACAACACGCAACCCTGACATGGCTTGCATTACACGCAATGACGACCTTCCTCGATAGCGTGTGTTATATGCAATACCAGGTTTCACTAAATGAAGATATATTGTTATAATTTTATTATTGACTAGCCATTATGAATATTATTAACTAAATTTTGAATTTAATAACTTTATTATTCATTTTAAAAATTTTCTAAAACATTATATGTGAACAAAATAAATTTTTCGGGTATGAAATGTATTTTTTTAAAAATGCAGTTTTTCCGCCTTTTGATGGCGCACCCACATTAAATCTAGTTTTTGACATTTTTATAAGATTAATTTTACAAAATAAACTTCTTCTTTTGAATTAGGATATAAAAATTTACATTGGAAAAAGTTTTGATATTTTTCTGATAACTTTCATATTTTAATGAATAGTAAAAACACACTATATTTTAATTAAAAATATCTTTTTTCATCGTAATAATTTATATGGTCAAATTATAATATTTATTGGTTTTAAATTATAAATAGAATATATTTTTACCATTTAATATAATGTATGTCATTAGCATTGATTTTACCTTGAATTCGTAGGTTAAATAAATTCAATCTTTTGTAATGTTTTTAAAAAACCCGTTTTCGTTCGACAACGGGATTACTTTTAATTTAATTTCTGCAACTTTTGTGTATTGCATTTGGAAAAATGGATTCCATATTTGGAATCAGTGGGTCCAAATTATTTTAATAAGCTACTTTTTTTTGGACATTTTGAATAGTAACTACGGTAAATTTTATTTACCATAGTTAAAGGTAAATCAGGTAATTAAGGGTGAATATAAGATTATAAAATTATCCTAACACCTGTCAAAATCCAACTGGATGACTAAAAGTCGACTCATATCACATAAGGGTCAGATTAGATTCATTTAATGGACTTTGGTCCATGAAAATAATTTAATTATTATTAAAACCAACGAAAGTGACAACATGTCACTTTCTTAAATCTTATAAGTATAATAATTTTAATTTAGTGATAAATTTAATGAAACTTCGAATATAAGTAGTCTCCAGAAATATAATGAAATTATCTACATCATATTAATTTATTTAGAATTTTTAGGGATTATATAATTATCATTAATGGTGACATAATAGTGATTTTGAAATTATTTTATTAATATAAATATCAAATAAATGGTTTTAAAAATATTAAAATAAATAATATACGAACTATTTAATGTTCTCCACTAATTTTATAGATCAATATGAGAAGTTATTATTCTATTAAATCTTTTATTTCTAACAAATCTTCTTTATATTATTTATTTAAATTCAAATAAATGAATAATGTCAAAATTGACACTATTATTATTTTATAAAAATAACATACTATTAAATTGTTTAAAAATCACAAAAATATTTAAAAATTATAAATTAAAATTTATATGGTCTAAAATTTCATAAAGTGTCAAAATATGGAAAATTCACAACACATATGTAATTATTTATAATAATTTAAAATTATGAATATTAATACAACAAATAAAATTAAATTGATAAATAAGGATAAATTAAGTTGATAAAGTTTAAAATATATTCGTAACATGTATAAATTTTATTCTCTAATGCAATTACAACCCTATCTCATCTAATCTACTAATATGTGTCATTTTGGAAGTTTTTATGTGGGGTTGAGATTTACTATAAACTAATATTTTTAATATTTCTAAAGGTGTCCCTCTCCTCCCTTATAAAATGGCACCTCCTTCCTCTCTTCCTCAGACCACATTGATCCTTCAAGCTCATCCAACAACTACCAAATTCCATTCTTCAATTCCCTATAAACATCCTAGAGGTCTTGGTCTTCTTCAAAGACCAATTTTAGTGCCTTAAGTGAAAGTTTAAAGGAGGCACTTCGAGAAAGAGGTAATGCCTTCTACTGTTTTCTTCAAGTTCCATTCTTCTTCTACTCCCTCTTATTTAGTTGTTTCATTATGAAGTAATAACATAAGTATCCATCATATATTGATATGTTATTATAAATATAAAACAACCCTATTTCACCTTTTATCCATCCTAAGGAAAACAAAACCACCGCGTGTGCGTACATACAGAATACCGTCTCCACACCATGGTGTAATCTGTTTTTCCACCACCACCTTAATTGGATGGGTATAATGGTGTAAATAATAAATAAATATGATTATTATAACATAATACTAATTCTAATATATTATATCATTCACTCCAATTTGATTCAATAATTATGGGAACGATATCATCAATCGTGCGTACGTAGGGATTACCGTCTCCACGACGCGATGAGATTCATTTTACCTGTTAACCATTCATTAATGATTATAAAGTACATATAATAAGTGTAGAGACCCAAAGATTGACGTACATGGACATTACATTACTTTTTCGGAATACATAGTATATTACAAAAACACACACACAAGGACCGTAATAGTTTAGTGTCTTTGGAAACTCGGAATATAATCTTCTAATCGTGGTGAAAGATAATCAACATCTCCCATAAAGATCTTGTTTTTTTAAACCTAAACCCTTTCTTTATATCCTGGGGAAAAGAAAACATAAAAGGGTGAGCTCAAATGCTCAGTAAGGGTAAACAAAAGAAATATCAATCACATCATATTTATAAGAACATATCTTTTGAAAATCTTAACCTGCAAAAGAGATCATAATTTCATAACATGGGATAAATAATAGTAGTGAAATGTAATCCCAATAATAATAACATAAAAATGAAACTTTTTGGAATACACAAATAATCATAGAGAATCATTTCTTATTAGTCAAGACTCATTTCCATGACTATCTTAGTGGACAAAGTCCATTTCTGAACCGAGTTCAGTCCTCGTTTCAGTCCTGTTTCACTGAACCGGTATAACCTACTATTCCAGCCATGTCTATCTCATGATATATAAAATATTTACCCAATGAATTGGATGGAGATATAGGTCCCACCCATCTCATAATGATACTATTCTTCTATGTGCCAAAAAATCATAAACCATACATCATTGCATATCCCATGTAGTAAAAATGGGAATCTTAAACATCATGACATCATAAAACAACTCATATAAGATAAAGGAATTCATAAAAATAATTCCATCACAACATAATCAAATCAATGTAATAATAGGGATAGAAACAGAACACTTTATTATCTTATATGGAAAATAATTTTGATAAAACACTTGAACTCCATTCTTGAGGAAATTATCCTTTCTACTTCAAAAACACTTTCCTTTCTTTAACATGTTATAAAATTTTAAACTAAAAGAAGTTGATTAAAAATAAACATGAAATATTTTAAGGGAATCTTCATGGAAATAATGTTTTAAAAATCCATCCATGCCTTATATGTTAAAAAAACATTCTTCTCGTACTTTTGTCGGAAAAGTCAAAAAGTACCTCGTACGAAAAACGAAAAAAGATTCCTTTCATATCTTTTAATAAAAACTCACCTAAGAGTAAAATTGGATATAAAATATTGTATAAGGATGTAAATATTACATATTAAGGAAACATGGATGTGGATGATAAAATACACCCCAGTAAATACCAATGTATAAACAATCTCGGATAAAAATGAGATTGTGATATTTCCCTTACCTTAGGTCTGATTTGCTTCGTAAGTGTCCGATCCTCCGGTATAATGGTTTAAATAATGTCATTGACTTATTAAAGAATCATACTCATTGTTATGATATCATATATGGTTCACTTATGACTTTATATTGCCCGTTCTTTTGTAAATTCCATGTTAAAAAGCGTTTTGGGTAAAATTGTTTCATTTGTCGTCGGTGTTTTGACTTGGAATTATTCATATGATTACATAGATCATGATTACTTAATTACAGAATATAAAACATGATTTATATATAATATATATTCAGAATATACATATATATAATAAATCAGTAAATGGAATGAAATACACCGTTCATGGAGACGGTAGGCCGTACGTACGCATGAACACTGTTTTCATTTCCTTATTGAGTTGAATGAAATTAAGTAGATAACATACATACATATACACATAAATCCAGTATCATTATAATGTCATATAGTTCATGATTACTTATTATATGTACTTTATAATCATTCATGAATGGTTAAAGTGGAGAATGAATCTCATCGCGTCATGGAGACGGTAGTCCGTACGTACGCACGGGTGATGATATCGTTCTCATGATCGTGGGAATGTATTGGAGTGTATGTATACTATTTCAGAATCAATATAACTTTAAAATAATCATATATAGTTATTATTTACAACATTATACCCATCCAAGTAAGGTGGTGGTGGAAAATAGATTTCACCACGGCGTGGAGACGGTATTCCGTATGTATGCACGCGCGGTGATTTCGTTTTCCGAAGGATGGATAGATGGTGAAATAGGGTTGTTTCATACTTATAATAACATATCAGTATATGAGTGATACTGATGATATTACTTCATAATGGAACAACCTAAGAAGAATAAGTGGAATAAGAAATAAAGGTGAAAGAATCGGTAACAGAAATTACCTCTTCTTTGAAGCGCCTCTTTGAGACCTCCTCTTAGGGCACTAAAATTCACCTTTGAGGAATAAAAGAACCTCTAGGATGTTTCTAGGGAAGTGTAGAAAAGAATTTGGCAGAGGTTGGCCGAGATTGAAGGCTCAATGTGGTGTGAGGAAGAGAGGGAGGGGGTGCCCTTTTATAAGGGAGTAGAGGGGCTCCTCTGGAAAACTAAAAATATTATTTTATTATAAAGTCATATTTGATTTTAAATAGCTCCAAATTGATTTATTTCGAATCTAAGGTGGGGATGGATCGAAATACTCTCATACAATAGAATTTAGACAAGTTTAGGTTCCTATTTTGACCTTTTCATTGAGATTTAACATTAAATTAAATAATTTTACTTTTACTGTGTCTTCTTGTGTTCTTACACTATAAGGTTAATAAACTTACAATAACAAGCAAAAAAACCCCAAGTTGTTTATTATTAATATATATAACCTTATCTAAGTCATTTGGCCGAACCTTAGATTTTTAGGAATAAAATAACAATTAATAATATAATATTGTTTTAAAAACTATTTTATGTCAATTTTGACACTATTTAGTAATTGATTTTTGTGAAAATCATAACAGAATGATTAGTTCTAAATAAGTTAATTAGGTCCATACTAACATGTCATATTAAACTATAAAATTAGTGTAATTCATAATAAGTCTCAAATTATATTTATTTGGGTATTTATAACATCAATTATGTCAATATTTCATTAAAAAGATATTTACTGTATCATCATTATGTCATAAATAAATTAAATTATTTAAAGTCTAAAAATTACAAAAAAATATCATTATTTAGGAAATATTTTTATCTTTCTAATGAATATTTATAGTCTAATTTATCTTATGTATAACCCTATATTAAAATTTATTTACTTAGTAAACTTTGATTTTAACTATTTTAACCCTTCTTTAAATAAATTAATAATAAATGTCCTAATCTAATCCAAGTGGGCCTAAATGGTCATATTTTATTCCTAAGGTTGTTTTTATTTTAATTACACTTATCCAATAGAATTAGAACATGTTTCAGGGTAATAATAATATCATTTTCACCCTTAATTACCCTATTTACTTTTAACCGTGGTAAAAAAAGTAAAAAGTTAATATTCTCCAAAAATTATTTTCATCTCATTAAACCAAATTTTACTTACTGACATGAACCGTGTCTCTCGGATTTTTGAAATTCCACTCACAGAAGCGGAAAAATTAAGTTTTATTAAAAATTCAGTTTTTTAACTACCACTTAGTGGTTTCACTATTCAACAAAAAAATGAAAGTTTCCAGAAAAATACCAAAAATAAGGCCTAATATATATTTGATATTATGAATTAAAAAAATATGTCTATATTATCAAATTAAAAACACATCAGTTACAATAACTAATTTAAAAATTAATTCTCGTCGTCAAAACAAATAGCGTTTTTTAAGAGATAATAACTATCAAAAGATTGACACTTGTTTATATCTGGTTTAAATGTGAAATTACATCCAATGACCAACATTGTATTAAATTGTAAAAATATATTCTAAATATACTTTAAAAACACTCAAATTAATAATTTATCACTACTAATTATTTTGATTAAAAAGTTGTTTTAATTAAAATTTAGTAATTTTCACTATTCCTCAGAATATGAAAGTTATCCGTAACGTACCAAAATTTCACCCTAAGCTAATTTCGATATTCCTAATCCAAAAATATAGTTCATTTTGAAAATAAAATTTACAAAATTTCAAAAAGTTGTTATTACTATTCATAATGGCTAGTTTTAATAATATTTTAATAGCATATCGTTGTTTAGTGAAACTCGGTATTGCGTACTACACATGCTATCGAGGAAGGTCGTGATTGCGTGTAATGCAAGACAAGTCAAGGATGCGTGTTGTGCAAGCTTCTTTTGGTGTAGCGTACAACACAAGACATTAATGAAAAAAATATTTTTCATAAAATCTCTGGGTGTTACATTCTACCCCCCATAAAATTAATTTCGCCCTCGAAATTCGTCGGGGTTATAAATGGTTTACTACTCAAAAGTTTCTTTATTAGAAACCTACATCGTAAAAAGGAATACCAAAACATGGCTTTAAAAACTAAAGTATGAAATGTAACGGTTACCCAAATTAACTCATCACTGGGTTTCCACATAGGAGAACATAGGTGAAAATATGGATATGGAAGAAAAATCTAACCATCAAGTTTTGATGGAGAGTGGTAGAGAACATGGCTATGAAAAAACCAACAATCACAAAGCTATTGATTTGTGATGATCTAAGGTACCATCTGATTCATCAGATATAAGGGAACTAGGACAACATTTTTGGTTTTAAAGATCATTTCCCTAAAGTTGATGAAATTGGAATTTGAAGAAATACTTTTGTTATTTTGGTATAGTCTCACCGTTGGTCGTTCTTTGGACAATTTTGACTTCATCTCTTAAAGAAATGAAGTTGAATTTTTCATTCGTGATGTGTTAGTAGATCATGTGATAGAATGATGGGGCATTCTATCTGTCTCAAACAAAAGGATAGAAAAGTTATCAAAAAATACATAAGTCCATATATAGTGAGATTAATCATATATGGTTCCTATAATGGACTTATACATCCTATATCATATTTCTTAATATAATAAAACGAGTTTCTACTAAACAGAGACTTCATGTAGGCCAGTGGTAGGCGATAAAGACCAGTCACACTTCGGTTGTGGGTTCGATTCCCACAGCCTTGTCCGACGTGATGGGTTGTCGCTCGTCCTGCAGGTTGTCCTTTTTCTAAAACTATATAATATCAAAAGTCCTATCCTTAAACAATACTAACCTATGACCAACATAATCCATTCCAATCTTTAAGAAATACTTCTGTCCAAGCTCATAATATAAAGAAAATGATTACTTGAAATGTCATCAACCAAGCATGTGAATACCATCATTTATCCCCCATGAATCTTGTTGGTCACATTCCAATCATGTGAATACCTTAATCGTTACTCTCTTGAAAAATGAAAACCCATTAAACCTTAGTGAAAACATGAATGCTGTCAAAAGTTATCTCTTTCCACATACCAAAATCCAAAAATTCTATATACTCAATCCATTACATAACCTTCTCCTTATATCAGTCATGAGCTCATGAATACTATCAAACATTTAATTTTCTCCTTATCCCTTAATTATGCGCATATCATCTATATTCCAAAAATATCTGAATATCCTTTAATGGATACTAGTACCATTAATCATACACTTTCAAAGCTCAAGGAAAGACAACAGTGTAACAATCCTTAGATATCTCTTTATTCCATAGTACCATGAGATTACTTATACAACATTACACTTGATAAACATGTAATCATTCCACTACCTTCTTAAACCATTGACTGAGCTTCAACAATTCTTTCTACTGACATATCATTTGTAGTCTCTCCATCATCATGAATATAAATACTACTCATACGGCCGTACTGATTCTCTTTATGAGACTTTCCCTTAGGGAATTGGTTTCCATAATGCCCGTATATTCCACATTTAAAACATTTAACCATTGTTTATGTCGTAGCAATACCATTATCCTTATCCCTGGTGTTAACTGGCCCTTTTCCTTTGCACTTACTGGCTTTGTGTCCTTCTTTTTCACACTCAAAGCATCTTCCAGTTCCTTTGAAACATTCTCCTTGATGCCTCTTCCCACATGATTTACATAGGGGAATTTGAACTTTCTTTCCTATATGATAATCATGAAACTCCATCTTTCTCTTATTAGCCGAGTCACGAAACTTACCAAATTTTACATTATTGATCATATTATGAGATTTCTGATTTGGCATAATAATGATTTTTGGACTTCCAAATCCCATTTCATTTGGTTTCTCGTGAATAATATCATTCCATTTTCCATCATATACTACATTATCGTGAATCATCTAGTTTCAGCCATTTTCTAAAACCCAAAAAGAATAGTGTGAGAGGAAAAAATCATAAATAAGGGGGAGTAACTTCAATATTTACGATCTTTGGTTTAATCGTATATCCTTAACATAGTTCTAGGACTATATCCTATACGTATACTTATCCTTGGGGACATCCCTAGACATACCTTAGAAATATCTCTAGGGATCTCACTATTGTTCTTGCATCCCAGTTTCCAATGGTTGACTAAACATTTCCTCTGATACCAACTGTAGAGACCCGAAGCTTGACGTACATGGACATTACATTAATTTTTCCGAATACTTATTACATTACAAAAACACACACACAAGGACCGTAATAGTTTAGTGTCTTTGGAAACTCGGAATATAATCTTCTAATCGTGGTGAAAGATCATCAACATCTCCGATAAAGATCTTCTTTTTTCTAACCTAAATCCTTTCTTTATATCCTGGGGAAAATAAAACATAAAAGGGTGAGCTCAAATGCTCAATAAGGGTAAACAAAACAAATATCAATCACATCATATTCATAAGAACATATCTTTTGAAAATCTTAACCTGCAAAAGAGATCATAATTTCATAACATGGGATAAATAATAGTAGTGAAATGCAATCCCAATAATCATAACTTAAAACATGAACTTTGTGGAATACACAAATAATCATAGAGAATCATTTCTTATTAGTCAAGACTCATTTCCAAGACTATATTAGTGGACAAAGTCCATTTTTGAACCGAGTTCACTCCTCATTTCAGTCATTTTTCACTGAACCGGTATAACCTTCCATTCTAGCCATGTCTATCTCATGAGATATAAGATATTTACCCAATGAATTGGAGGGAGATATAGGTCCCACCCATCTTATAATGATACCATTCTTATGTGTGCGACAAAATCATAAATCTAACATCACTGCATAACCCATGTAGTAAAAATGGGAATCTTAAACATCGTGACATCATAAAAGAACTCATATAAGATAAAGGAATTCATAAAAATAATTCCATCACATCATAATCAAATCAATGTAATAATAGGGATAGAATCATAACCCTTTATTATCTTAGATGGAAAATAATTTTAATAAATCACTTGAACTCCATTCTTGAGGAAAATATCCTTTCTACTTCAAAAACACTTTCCTTTCTTTAACATGTTATAAAATTTTAAACTAAAAGAAGTTGATTAAAGATAAACATGAAAACATGTTATGGAAGCTTCTTGGAAATAATGTTTTAAAAATCCATTCATGTCGTATAAGTAAAAAAAAACATTCTTCTCGTACTTTTGTCGAAAAAGTCAAAAAGTAACTCGTACGAAAAACGACAAAAGATTCCTTTCATATGTTTTAATAAAAACTCACCGAAGGGTAAAATTGGATATCAACTATTGTATATGGATATAAATATTACATATTGATAAACATGGATGTGGATGATAAAATACACCCCAGTAAATACCAAAGTATAAACAATCTCGGATAAAAATGAGATTGTCATATTTCCCTTAAATTAGGTCTAATTTGCTTGGTAAGGGTCTGAAACTACTGTATAATGGTTTAAATAATGTCATTTAATTATTCCAGAATCATACTCATTTTTATGATATCATATATGGTTCACTTATGACTTTATATTATCCATTCTTTTGTAAATTCCATGTTAAAGAGCGTTTTGGGTAAAATTGTTTCATTTGTCGTCAGTGTTTTGACTTGTAATTATTCATATGATTACATAGATCATGATTACATAATTACAGAATATAAAACATGATTTATATATAATATATATTCAGAATATACATATATATAATAAATCAGTAAATGGAAAGAAATACACCGTTCATGGAGACGGTAGGCTGTACGTACGCATGAACGCTGTTTTCGTTTCCTTATTGAGTTGAATGGAATTAAGTAGATGACATACATATATATGCACATAAATCCAGTATCATTATTATGTCATATATTTCATGATTACTTATTATATGTACTTTATAATCATTCATGAATGGTTAAAGTGGAGAATGAATATCATCGCGTCGTGGAGACAGTAGTCCGTACGTACGCACGAGCGATGATATCGTTGTCATGATCGTGGGACTGTATTGGAGTGTATGTATACTATTTCAGAATCAATATCACTTTAAAATAATCATATATAGTTACTATTTACACCATTATACCCATCCAAGTAAGGTGGTGGTGGAAAATAGATTTCACCACGGCGTGGAGACTGTATTCCGTACGTACACATGCGCGGTGATTTCGTTTTCCATAGGATGGATAGATCGTGAAATAGGGTTGTTTCATACTTATAATAACATATCATTATATGAGTGATACTGATGTTATTACTTCATAATGAAACAACCTAATAAGAAGAAGTGGAATAAGAAATAAAGGTGAAAGAATCAGTGACGGAAATTACCTCTTCTTTGAAGCGCCTCTTTGAGACCTCCCCTTTGGGCACTAAAATGGGTCTTTGAGGAAGACCAGAACCTCTATGATGTTTTTAGGGAAGTGGAGAAGAGAATTCGGCAGATGTTGGCCGAGCATGAAGGATCAATGTGGTGTGAGGAAGAGAGGGAGGGGGTGCCCTTTTATAAGGGAGGAGAGGGGCTCCTTTGGAAAACTAAAAATATTATTTTATTATAAAGTCATATTCGATTTTAAATAGCTCCAAATGAATTTATTTCGAAGATAAGGTGGGGATGGATCTAAATCCTCTCATCCAATAGAATTTAGACATGGTAGGGTCCTATTTTAACCTTATCATTTAGATTTAACATTAAGTGAAATAATTTTACTTTTGTCATGTCTTCTTGTGTTCTTACACTATAAGGTTAATAAACTTACTATAACAAGCCAAACGAACCAAATGTTGTTTATTATTAATATATATAACCTTATCTAAGCCATTTGGCCGAACCATAGATTTTTAGGAATAAAATAACAATTAATAATATAATATTTGTTTTAGAAACTATTTTATGTCAATTTTGACACTATTTAGTAATTGATTTTTGTGAAAATCATAACAGAATGATTAGTTCTAAAAAAGTTAATTAAATCTATACTAAGGTGTCATATTAACCTAGAAAATTAGTGGAATTCATAAAAAGGCTAAAATTATATTTATATGGGTATTTTTAACATCACTTATGTCAATATTTCATTAATAAGATATTTACTGCATCATCATTGTGTCATAAATAAATTAAATTATTTAAAGTCTAAAAATTGCAAATAAAATATAATTATGTAGGAAATATTTTTATATTTCTGATTAATATTTATAGTCGAATTTATCTTATGTATTACCCTATATTAAAAATGATTTTCTTATTAAACTTTGTTTTTAACTATTTTAACCCTTCTTTAAATAAATTAATAATAAATTTCCAAATCTAATACAAGTGGGCTTAAATGGTCATATTTTATTCCTAAGGTTCTTTTTGGTCGAATTACACTTATCCAATAGAATTAGGACATGTGTTAGGGTAATAATAATATCATTTTTACCCTTAATTATCCTATTTACTTTTAACCGTGGAAAAAAAGTAAAAAGTAACTATTCACCAAAAATTATTTTCATCTCATTGAAAAAAAATTTACTTACTGAAATCAACTATGTATCTCGTATTTTTGAAATTCCACTCACAGAAGTGGTATAATTATGTTTTATGTAAAATTCAGTTTTTTAACTACGACTTAGTGGTTTCACTATTCATCAAAAAATGAATGTTTCCAGAAAAATACAAAAATTAACCCTAAGCTATATTTGATATTATGAATTCAAAAATGATGTCTATTTTATCAAATTCAAAACATATCAGTAACATTAACTAATTTAAAAATTAATTCCCGTCGTCAAAACAAATAGCGTGTTTTTAAGATATAATAACTATCAAAATATTGACACTTGTTTATATATGGTTTAAATGTGAAATTACATCCAATAACCAACATTGTATTAAATTGTAAAAATATATTATAAATATACGTTAAAACCACTCAAATTAATAATTTATATGTGCTAATTATTTTGAATAAAAAAGTTGTTTCTAATTAAAATTTAGTAATTTTCACTAGTCATCAGAATATGAATGTTATTCGAAACTTTCCAAAAGTTCACCCTAAGCTAATTTCGATCTTCCAAATCGAAAAATGAAGTCCATTTTGAAAATAAAATTTACAAAATTTCAAAAAGTGGTTATTACTATTCATAACGGCTAGTTTTAATAATATTTTAACAGCATATCGTTGTTCAGTGAAACTCGGTATTGCATTCTACACACGCTATCGAGGAAGGTCGTGATTGCGTGTAATGCAAGACAAGTCAAGGATGCGTGTTGTGAAAGCTTATTTTGGTGTAGCGTACAACACAAGACATTAATGAAAAGAATATTTTTCATAAAATCTCGGGGTGCTACTATAAGTAATCATGAAATATATGACATAATAATGATAATGGATTTATGTATATATATATTTAGGTCATCTAGTGAATTCCATTCAATTCAATAAGGAAACGAAAACAACATTCATGTGTACGTACGGCCTACCGTCTCCATGAACGGTGTATTTCATTCCATTTATCGATCTATCATATATATATATGTATATGATGAATATATATTACATATAAATCATGTTTTAAATTTTGGAATTAAGTAAATCAGGTTTTATGTAATAATATCAATAACAACAAGTCCAAACATGTATGATAAATAAAACGATTTTACCCAAAACACTACTTTAACATGGAACTTACAAAAGAACGGGTAATATAAAGTCATAAGTGAACCATATATGATATCATAACTATGAATATGATTCTATAATAATTCAATGACATTATTTAAATCATTATACAGGAGGGTCGGATACGTACGAAGCATATCAGACCTAAGTTAAGGGATATCTTTTCCAATCTCCTTTTTATCCGAGATTGCTTATTCGTAATTATTTACATGGGGTATTATTATCATCAATGTCCATGTTTTCAAGAAATTTTTTCATGTATGTTTAATTTTCTTTTTACACATTTTTTACTTTCACTACATGGTATGTATGGAATCTTTCTTTTGTTTACGTCATGAGGTACTTTTTTTAATTTTCTGGCAAAAGTACGAGAAGATTGTTTTTTTAACTTATACGGCATGGATTTTTTTACGGTATTTATAAAGCCTTATTTTCATGAAGCTTCATCAAAAATATTTCATAACTATTTTCAACAAAATCTATTTCTTTTAAAATTTCATGGCATATTTTGAAAAGAAAATGATTTTCAAGAAGAAAGGATATTTTCCTCAAGAATTCATTTTAAGTGCTTTATCAAAACCATTATCCATCTAAGATGACATTATTTCATATGTGTATGTTTCAAGTATAATTTCTCTATGATTTATATGGTTTTACTTTTCATATGATGAAATTATATCCATTTGTTTTATAAGTATTATTTAGGATGGAATGATATTTATGAAATCCAATTTATTATTTGGGTTATGAGGAATGATTTATGTTTGTTTTGTGGCACACGTAAGAATGATTTCAATATGAGATGGGGGTAACTATATATGTCTCTAATGCATTGGGTAAAGATTTATATCTCATTATATCGACATGGATGGAACGGTAAGTTAATCCGGTTTAGCATTACATGACTGGAATGAGGAGTGAACTCGATTCAGAAAGGGACTTTGTCCACTAAGATGGTCTCGGCAGCAATGCCTTGGCTAATATGGAAATCATATCATGTGCGTAATGGTTTCAACAATTACATGTTTTATTCCCATTATGTTTTATCATGGTTGATGTTCCATTATGATATATTCCTTACATACTTCCACGATTTATGTCTTTGCTCAAGATTTTGATGTTTAAATTTCATGTTCAAGTTTTTGCTTTCAAATGTTTATGGATTGTTTTATATTCTCTATGTTTTCCCTTACTGAGAATTTGAGCTCACCCTTTTTATGTATTATTTTCCCCAGGAAATAAAGAAAGGCTTTAGGTAAGGAAACAGAAATGGGAATATCGTAATGGGAGTTGTTGAAGATCTTCAAACATGATTAGAAGTTTATATTCCAAGTTTCCAAAGACACTAAACTATTACGATCCTTTTGTGTATGTTTTTGTTATGTATTAAGTATTCCTAAAAAGTAATGTAATTCCCATGTACGTCAAGATTTGGGTCTCTAAAATGTGTCTGGATGGATTGGATCTTACAAAATCTAGGTTCAGATTTCAAGTTTTGAGTGGGGTGTATGTCCAGAAAACCTCTTGATAGGCATCGAGCCACCATGGGATTTGGGGATGTTGGTTTGGCATCCCATCCCGATGGGGGTCTGCAAGATATAGAATGTGTGTGGAAACTAGGTGGGGGTGAAGTGGTTTGGTCATTGTGCTACATTGGCATGTTTTATTTTTTGGTTCTATGTTTTTTCTGAAATTTTTTAGACATGAACTTTTTCTGATTTTATAATGTGATTACTGATTTTTTAAAGCAACATGTCTCCATAGAAATTTACCCTACAACAACGGGAAGAAGTCATAGATAATTCTAACTCATCATCTGATAGGAGGTTGTTAGACACTGTAGTTCAAGCTATTTAGGCCCGGGTATAGTGAGCTGATCCTGCTCCACCTCTCATCATGGAAGCTGACCCTCTCACCTGTAAGGATAAATCCCAACTATTCATGAAGAAAAAACCACTGTATTTCTGATGTAGTTTGGATCCTAAAGAAGTGTATGAGTGGATTCAAAATATATAGAACACATTTGAGTTCCTAGATACACCATATATTGATAAAAGGAAATGGGCCTTGTATATGCTAGAGGGCCTCGTCGAAGATTTTGGGACTCTATTATTTAGGATGGGTGCCTGAGTCGATGATCAAGAGAGACATAAAGGTGGTCCTAAATAATCAGTAAAACACTTAGGTCTAGGCATATGTGAGATCCCTGAAGATCTTGGATCTTGTCCATGGGGACCAGTTGGTGGTGGATTATGCCAACCATTTTGAATATATGGTCCAATATTCCTCAGAAATCATATCCAATGAGAAGATAAAGGTGAAAAGGATTGAGAAAGGATTTCAGCCATAGATCATTTCTTGGGACATTTAGGTCAAGTTGAGAACGTAGTCTTATGTGTTTGATCAAGCTAGTATGGTGGAGATTGAAAATTAGGATAGGACAATTTTATATGGGGCCATGTTAGTGATGAGAAGTAATAGTTCATTAGAAAAAAGAGTAAGTGTGATTAGAAAGGAAAGAAGAGAGGTTGTAGTTTAAACCATCCTTCCATGTTGTATTTTTATGTGGCATCTGATGACAAGTCAGTTTCGTTACACCCATGAGGGAAGGTGAGACACACTCAACCTGTTCGTATATCTCCCACAAAATCATATCATCGATTTTAAGCATTAGTGAACTTGTAGTGATTCTATAGAGTTTAACAGTATTATCCGAGAGGTATCATACCAGTTGATTCTAGTGGAATAATTGTTCATTCTAAACCATCTTGGATGGTGGGATTTTAGTTTGGTGGTTGAGGTGACATGATTGGTTCTTCTTCTAGTCAAAATAAGCTTAGGGAAGAGCCTTGGGCCAGTGGCCGTGGTCGAAACCAGACTGATACCGGGAACCATCATATTGTGGAGTAGGAATGAGTGGGATTGGATGAAGGTCCCTCAACAATTCGAATTAATTTTGTAGTTGAATATTTCTTATCTACAATTTTATTTGATACTGGTACATGTGTGTCTTTTATATCTTCTCATCTTTTGAACAAGTTGAATTTTATAACTATGTTATTGTCTGTTGCGATGGACATGGTGACGTCACCGGCTTGGAGAAGGATCATTTCCTCATCTTCCAATCATTTTCACTCTCTATGTCAAGGATTGAAATGGAATGGTAATTTTTGGTATTGGATATATTCCTCTTTGATGTAATCCTTGGCATTTAAGGGATGATGAATTTCAAAGAACACAATGATTGTTATTAGTGACGAGTTAGTTTTAGGGAACTAGATAAGATATCTTATTTCTTTCTCAAAGAATGGGATCCTTGGTTAGCACGAGTAGGTCCTGTACTCCTGAATATGGGAAATCATGACTTTAAGATATCATTTATTGTTATGTAGTATTATGGAGATTCTTCATAGGGAGGATAAATCATGTGGTGGATGGATTCCCTAACGTATTTCTAAATTATTTTTTGGGCTTACCCCTAGAGAGGGACTCAGAGTTCTCGATTTATTTGGTTTCAGGATAATAGCTGATATCTCTTCCCTCATATATCATGGAACACACCAAAATTAGGTAATTAATGATATAGCTGAATAATTTATAATACAAATGGTTCATTTTCTAAATCGTCTCTCCTTGGTTCGCTTCATTTTTGTTCATGAAAAAGGATGAAATATATGTACCATTGTTTTTTGAATTCCAAAATTTATATAAGGTAACCTCGAAGAATAAGTACCATTTTTCCCGAATTGATGATTTTTTCGACCATGTGAAGGGGGAAAATTTTTTATCCATAGTCGATTTATGTTTGGGTTCCCCCAGGTTTGGGTGAAAGAGGAAAATATCCTCAAGATGGCTTTCTGATGTAGGTACATCCACTTTGAGTATTTATTCATTCCTTTGAGATTAAAAAACACTCCATTGGTCATTATTTTGATCATCAATTGGGCCTTCTTCCAAAATCATGACTCCTTCATTGTGCTATTATTGGATGACATCCTATTCAACTATAGGTCTGAAGAAGACCATGAAATACATTTAAAGATTGTGTTGGTCACTTTATGAGATCATTATCTTTATTTTATGTCCTCAAAGTGCACTTTCTAGATCAAGGATGTTATGTTTTTGAGCCACATGATTTTGGAGCACGGATTGTTAGTGGACCCCAAGAACATCAATGAAATTATGTCATCAAAGTATCAAAATAACATGTTTGATATCATAAGTTTCAATGGCCTTGCATGGTATTACATGAAGGTTGTTCAGGATTTCACACAACTCTCTTCCACATTGACCTTACTGGCCCAGAAAGGGGTGGCGTTAATATGGATCCTATATTGGAATGAATATTTTCAGGAGATGAGGCAGTGGTATACTACTGCACCAATCATGATCTTTCCAAAATTAGGAAAGGGGCATGTGGTCTACTACATTGCTTTAGATATGGTTCATGGGTGTCTGCTTTTGAAGGATGATCATATCCTGAAGTATGGTTCTCTGAAACTCTGACCACATGAGAATAATTACATTAACCATGACATGTAGTTATCAACGGTGATGCATTCCCTGATGTCATGGTGCCATTACTATTTTTTAGAATTTTTTTTCTACTTTAACCATAAAATCTTAGCCTACATCTTATCACCGAAGGACCATAATCTGAGGAGTGCCGTCAGATCTAGTATTTGCAGTGGTTTGATATTGAAATTGATTATACCCCATGAAAGGGTAATGTGTTGGCTGACACCTTCAGCTTGAAATTTCTCATCTTATCTTTTAGGAACTCTATAATATAGTAGAATATTATGGGGATCATTTTCCATATGCCCTTAGAGACCAAGGAACACAGTGGAGATGCTCTTTGGAGAGTGTGTAGTTAGTCCTTTCCTTCTAGAGCATGTTTAGTGGGATCTCATTGGTGAGATATTATAGTAGTATATGAAGTTTTATAATGGTGGTGATATTTAATTCGATTGATCATTTTCTATTAAGGAGATTTTGTGTTTCAAGGGCCATTACATTATATCATAATGTATGAGGGGTGTGGTGATGCAGGATAGCCACCTTCCTAAGTGGTTCATTCTTCATGGTGATACCGACATGTATTATGAATAATTTCTACTATTCTGCTAGCCCAGTATGAGATGGGACATAGATGACTCTGTATCAGGATGTTATACATGTTATAATGTGAAATAAGAGCATCAAAGGAACTCTGATTTTATTCAGTTGTTACCCATTCCTTCATGGATGTTGGAAGAGGTCTCCATGGACATTATTAGTATATTTTTTTATTCACCTTATTGAAGTAATACTACTTGGGTGGTTATTGACTGTTTGAAACAATCATCCCACTTTAGTCCGATCAAGGATTCATTAACGAATGATGAGCGGGGATGATTGTATATTTAAGATTGGATTAGGATTTATGGTGTTCTATCACCAATTGTCTCTAATAAAGAACCCCATTTTACCTTTCGGTTCTAGGAGGTACTTTAGAAGGCATTGGGGTTGCATATTAAAATTAGCACCACATACCACCCTCAAACTGATTGTCAGACCGAGCGGAAAATTCAGATTCTGGAAGACATTCTCCTTGTATGTATTTTTGGAATTTCTAGGTTCGTGGGATAGCTATTTGTGATTTTTTGATTATTATTATAATAAAAGATACCAATAATTTATTATAATGTCTCCCTTTGAGGTGCTCTATGGATGGACTTTTCGACATCCTCTATGTTGGGATGATTTAAGTGAGACCTCAATTTTTTCACTAATCCTTGTGGAAGAGACGGTTGAGAAAGTCAATACGTACTTGTAGTGGTTATTAAAAACCCATAATTTCTATAAATCATATGTCTATTAAAGTATTTGAGACCTGTAGATTGCTTTGGTTGATTGGGTATTCTTAAAAGTGGCCCCTCGTTTGGGTCACCATCATTTTGGGAGGCATTTAATCCTAACACTGAAGTATTTCGGAACCTTAAAAATCATCGATAATATTGGAAGGGTGGAATAAATGTTAGATTTTTCATATTATTTGACGTTAATTTAAAAAAATCATGTCTCCCAATGAAAAAAGTATAATTCTGACCCATCTCAAGTGCTAAATTAGGTAGAGTTAGAGATAGAGCCTAATGTATATGTGTTTAAATGACCTGTTAAAATATTGGAATCCCAAGAGAAATTTATTCATGTAAAGCCTATTCCATTGCTCTGTGTCCTTTTTCATCATAGAAGTGATAAAAATGACACATGGGAGAGAATATCATGGGACGATAAAGGGTTCTCATTTCTGTTTTATCATCAAGTTTTTGGTTTACTTTCCATGGTCCAAAATTTTTCATTATGGGGAGAATTATCACATCTATCATCTATTTTTTAGATATTCTCCACTTCTACTTTCGGCCTATATTTATCTGGGGCTTCCTTTTGAGTTATTTAATAATGGTTTGGAATTTTGGGGGTATAGGACCTTGTGCACGGTTTTTTAACGGTTTGTAGTAACCATGAACCCACCCAGGAAACAATTTGGTAGGAGAAAAATCCTACCACATGTACACTACACAAACTTGTGTCTTGGACATGGTAACTGTGTGGAGGTCTCTATCTAGAAAGAATGGTCCTTGTGGGTATCACACTATTTCCAAAGCCGTTAGGAAAACCAAGTGGATCATCAAACACATTAAAATTTCTATCTCCTGTCGAGGTTAACCACCAAAACACCTTTCTCTTCCCCCCTTAGGATTTTTCACCCTATGAGCACCTCTCCCTCCTTCCACCTCCATTGGAGCACCATTTTTATTCCATATATGGTGCGGGTCCACCTTATTTCATCAAGTAAGTGTCTCCTCTCCTTGATTCCCCTGATAATATGGGGGATTCTATCTACTTTTGAGGGGTTTCCACTTCTCCATCCCCATGGTTGGGTTATAGGGTTGAATCTTTATCCTTGAGGATCAATCACATGGTGTATTGATCGATATTTCTTCATTATGGTGTGGTTGAGGTGTGGTGAGAGTTACACATCGAATTTTTGGGTTTTCTATATCAAGGGTAGGGGATTTGAAGCTTAAATAGTACAAGATGCATTTATTTGTATTTTTTTTCATTAACACGATTTATGAATTATGAGTGTGGTGAGAATTTAGTTTTTCATGTAATTTGATATTAAATGTATATTTAACTGGGTTTCACATGTGATAGTGGTGTGCTCATGATGTGATCCTTTATTGTATTTTTAAAGACCCAAATTTTCCATGTCATTTTTAAATAAATATATGGGTATTTAACGAGTCAGTGAAAATTGACAGTGTGTGATTTCGAGGCCCAGATTGCCCGAAATGAATTTTTGAACTTTTGTTTGGGTACATTTAGTAAACATGCAAGAAGGTTTTTCTAACATTTGAACCAGTGTTCCTAATTGAAATCTGCGAGCACCGTTGAACTCGTAGCACCTATATTCACATAAGGATACCTTCATCTCGACCGCAGTAGGTTAAGAGTGAAGGATATAATTTGGGTTTTTTATGAAGAAATAAAATAAAATAAAATGTTGTAACATTTTATTTATATTTTATTTTGAAACCAACCATGTGGATATTTCACAGGTGGGGACCACCAAAACTATAACATCCCATGAGTGGTTATGGAGGTGGGGACCACTTAGCCAAACCTCCCAAGAGAGGATATGACGGTGGGGACCACCGGAGGCTTAAAACACCTTCAAACCCTTTAACCCCCTCATAAGTGTGGGGAAGCCTCTTAAAATTCCCCCACATAAATGGTTCCACCCCCTTAAATTTATTATTCCAACCTATGTAATAAATTAACCCAATTTCAAAGTGTTCAAACAATTAAATTGGATAAACATATCATTCTGTATACTATTCATTTTGGTGGATTTGGGGAGAGGAGAAATATTGGGAGGATTTCACCTCTCCAATGAAGAACGCCATCGAAGATCATTATTTAGAAATCAAGGAAGAGGACGATGAGTGAGCCCGACATCGAAGCGTGGTTTCAGAAGAGACGATCATTGGAACTCTCTTTGCCTTCTTCGACTTCATTCTCGTGGAAACGTCAAAAAACAATCAATGTTAGGGGTTTATTTGGGTATGATTATTTGGTGGAAGTTGTAGGGTGGTTGTTTTAAATTCTTCTCATTTTACATTCTTAATAATTCTTCGTAATTGAAGAAGTAATTATAGTTGCCTGCTACCGCTATAACACAGAGAGTACGGGCCAAATGAAAACGGCCCATCCTCTCTCCAAACCTCATGGTTAATTTATGATCACGATGGAGGAATGGCTACAAACCATAGTGGGTCATGAGAACAGCGGCAAGAACCACCGCCGACCGTGATGAAGGCGACGGCGCCGCCCCGCGGTGCCTCCATCTCTTTCCTCTGCACCCAATGGAACCACCTTCCAAGGACGAATCCCATGACTAGGCCGCCGCCCTGTGGTCGGGCCACCGCCCTCTACGACCGGACTGCCACCACGTGGACTAGCCACCACTGCCCCGCTGTCGGGCTCTCGCCCCACAGCTGATCCACCACCCTCAGTGGCTGGGCCACCGCCCGCGGACTCTGCCATCTTGGAAGAGCTACCCCGGGTCGGGCCGAGCCACCCCGTGCCCTCAGGACATCCCCAGGACGAGCCACCTCGTAGCCTCCGCCATCCCGGCTGAGTCGCCCCAGGCCTGGTCGAGCCGCCCAATGCCCTCATAGCGCCCGCACGGCTGAGCTGACCCCCAGCCTCCGCTGCCCACAGCTCACACAGCCTCTGCTGCCCCTCGCATCCCCACGCGGCCCTCGCAGCCTATAGGGCTGCACCACAGGTTGGGCATCACCCAGTGGGTTGGGCCGGGTCGGACCATACCCAGACCTGATATGAACCTTTACTCTAATTGAACCATAACTTTACACCAGACGTCCATTTGATGAACCGTCAGTGGAACTGGAAATCTAGGAGCGAGATGGTCTTTTTTAGTATACCACACTGGAGTTTGGGCAATTCAGAGGTATGGTACGATTGGATTGATAACGAATAAAATCAGGCCCCCATAACTAAAATGATAATAATGCGCAGACCGGGTGTCCAATTAATGTGTTTTCTATTGTATTGAGACCCCTATGATGTGACTGAACATTGAGTTACTAATTAATGGGACTTCGTAGATGTTGGAGTATTGAATAGTGGCTTTTAGAGCAGATCCTCCCGAAGACGAGAAAGCATAGTGCAGGAACCCAGTAGCTAAATGTGATGAGAAGAATGAAGAGCGATCCTGTTGGGGTCAACTCCTAGTGATACTGTGTGGGTCATCTCCTAGCGATCATGTGTGGGTCAGCTCCTAACGATCATGTGTGGTTCAACATCTAGCGATCCTGTGTGGTTCAGCTCATAGTGATCCTGTTTGGATCAGCTCCTAGCGATCCTGTTTGGGTCAGCTACTAGTGATCATGTGTTCGTCAGCTCCTAGGGATCCTGTACGGGTTAGCTCCTAGCGATCCTGTGTGGGTAATCTCCTAGTGATCCTGTGTTGGTTAGCTCCTAGCGATCCTGTGTGGGTCAAATCATAGGGATCCTGTGTAGGTCATCTCATAGTGATCCTGTGTGGGTCTTCTTCATTAAAGAGTAAGATGATTCAGTAGTTACATCTAATCATCTATACTACTATACTTAAGTTATATGTGGGGTAAGCTGATTCTATACCTATTTGGTACTTACCTTCTTGATTTTTCCTTCCTTTTTGGAACAGTTTAGCTTTGAGATTTTGAGGTGGACCTTGTGATTCTTCACTATTGACATGGGCATACATGATAACATAGGTATATATTAGGGAGTATAACAAAGTAGGGTTTTCACTAGTTTAATTGATTTTTTGTTTATCCATGGGGTATTTTTTGAGACCTTGAGGGTCTCAAAGTCCCTACTGAGTATCGTTATACTCACCCATATACGGGTTATTCCCGCACTTTGTTGTGTTTGGTGCAGACGACAGACATCACTGACTAAGGATGGGAGTACCAGGATTGGACGGTTCCTGGAGGTGGACTAAACGGCATGTCGGTACGAAGAGTAGAGGGGCATACATGGAGTGCAGAGGAGGAAATATGTACCTACACTTCATGTAGGATCCTAGGAGGATGATCTGATAGCTGTCTTTCTCTTTCTTCAGTTGTATTGTATTTCAGTTATACATGTACCCTCCCTATTGGGCTTGTATTCTGCCATGTGTCCTCGCGACACCCCCCAGCCGAGCTACCCCATGGCCTCCTCCATCCTGGTTGAGTCGCCCTGGTCCATTTTGAGACTCCCCGTACTCTCGTGACACCGCCACGACCGACCTAACCCGAGGACTCCGCCGCCCCGTGGCACACGCGGCCTCCACGACCCATTGCAGCCCTTTCGACCTGACAGGCCACACCACGGGCTGGGCTTGACCCATCAGGTTAGGCCAGGTTAGACTGGACCCAGAACAGATACAAATGTATACTTTACTTGGGCCATAACTTTGGCACCAAACATCTGTTTGACGAACTATCAGCGGTGCTGGAAATCATGGAGCAAGATGGTCCATTTTAGTGTAGCCCAATGGAGTTTTGGATAATGTTGAGTAATGGCTGGGTTGGATCAAGAACAAATACAACCAGGCCCTTGGGACTAAAAGGAAAATAACTCACAAACATGGTGTCCGATTGACACACCCTCTGTTGCGTTGAGACCCCTATGAAATGGAAGAACATTATGATACTACTTCGTGGGACTTCAAAGATGTTGGTGTATAGACTAGTGGATTTTGGAGCAGATCCTCCCAAAGACCATAGAGCATCGTGCAAGATCCTAGTAGCTGACTTTGATGAGAAGAATGAAAATCAATCCTGTGTGGGTCATCTTCTAGTGATCCTGTGTGGGTCTGCTCCTAGCGATCCTGTGTGTGTCAGCTCCTAGCGATCATGTGTGGTTCAGCTCCTTGCAATTTTCTGTGAGTCAAATCGTAGCGATCATGTGTGGGTCAGCTCCTAGCGGTCATGTTTGGGTTAGCTCCTAGCGATCCTGTGTGGGTCAGCGTCTAGGGATCCTGTGTTAGTCAGCGCCTAGCGATCCTATGTGGGTTAGCCCTTAGCATCATGTGTGGGTCAGCTCGTCGCGATCCTATGTGGTTCAGCTCATATCGATCCTGTGTGGGTCAGCTCCTATCGATTTTATGTGGGTCATCTCCTAGAGATCCTATGTGGGTCAGCACCTAGTGATCATGTGTGGGTGAACTCCTAGAGATCATGTGTGGGTAAGCTTCTTTATAGACTAAGATGATTTAGTAGTTACATCTAATCACCTTTATTATTGTTCTTAAGTTATACCCGGTGTGAGATTAGTATGTACCTATGTGGTACTTACTTTCTTGATATTTCCTTCCATTTTAGAACAGTTTAGCATTGGTCTTTTGAGTTGGACCTTTTTTTTCCTCACGATTGAGATGGGCATAATTGATAACTTAGGTATATATATGGGTATATACCTAAGTAGGTTTTTCACTTGTTTACATGATTTGTGGTTTGTCCTTAGGAGATTTCTTGAGACCTCGAGGGTCCTGGGGTCCCTAATGAGCATCGTTATACTCACCCCTGCATGGGCTATGCCTGAACTTTATTGTGTTTGGTGTAGAAAACAGATAGCACTGACTGAGGACGAGAGTACCCGGACTAGATGGTTCCTATAGATGGACAATACAGCGTGTAGGTATGAAGAGGAGACGGGTGGAAGTGGAGTGCTAAGGATGTGATCTATACCTAAACTTTATGTAAGAACCTTGGAGGATGATCCAGTAGCTATCTTTATTTTTATTCAGTTGTATTGTATTTCAGTTGTACATTTACCTTCACTATTGGGCTTATATTCCACCCCCTTTTACATTCATCACTCTTTTGGTTATATAGTTTTCAGTCATTTGTAACTTGATGTGTTCTTGGTTACTTGAGCTTACATGTTATAAAGGTAATGCCTTTCCAGTTTTTGGGAATACGCCTTTGGGTGGTAGTTGCCAGCCCCTCGCCGTTGGATGACGGGCTTGGGGCAGTCATGACACAAGCCCCGGGGGACGGGTCCTCACAAATTGGTATCAGAGGAGTATTTTATACCATATAACATAGGACTCTGATCATTATTTTTAATGTAAATAGTGTTAACTATAGTGAGTGTGGTTATCATTTTAGGGAATCCAGTGTTAGTGCGGTGGTCAACATATCCATACAACAGGACCCTGACTTCTGATTTACGACTCAGTGCACGGAAAAAATGATTACGTGTATGTTTTCAAGAAGTTTTCTTTGTGATCTATTTGAGTAACCTCATGAAGTATAACTTATTGACCATGGATCACCTGTTTATTTTCATAATGCCTCCAAACAGACAGATAGCTAGGGTTGCAAGAGTAGTACAAACTGATATCCCACCAAGTGACGAGGCCATGGTGCAGGGCCCTCTTCTAGTAGAGGCACCAGTGGAGTCACCAGCAGTACCATTACCCATTAGGCCACATATTCCACCAACTCTAGTAGAAGAGAGTGCATTCCTCTTGAGTTAGTTGCAAGAGTTATAGTGCCATAGGCCACCCAGGTTCAGGGGAGGGACAGACCCACAATAGTTGAGGATTGGTTGGAGGCTGTTGTGAGTGTCTTCCGACTGGTAGAGACACCAGCCGATCTCATGATGATCCATGCTGCCAGACTTATATAGGAAGAAACATGTAGATGGTGGAGCGTGATGCTCTATGTTCATGATGAGGTGACGCTTCTCCGGGCAGACTTCGAGAGCCTGTTTCGGGAAGGGTTTTCCACAATGACTCTTCGCACAGTGCGCATTCTAAAGCTACTTCATCTGCAGCAGGGCAACATGACTATGGCTTAATACTTAGTGAGCATCACTGACCTCTCATGCTACTCCATAGATATGGTATGTGACTCTTTATCTAGGGCCTGGACCTTTGAGCTGGGGATCAAACGGGAGAGTAGGGCTTCAGTGATCTCAATCATCATCCCAACACAGGCAGGGTTGTTAGAGCGAGCCCTCTTATTAGAGAGTATTCTTGCTGAGTAATCACCAATAACGAGGCCCACCACTTGTCGTCACGTATCGAAGTCTTCTGCAGCTGTCCATAGATAGATGTCATAGAGGTCCAAGAGGACTAGACCTACAGGTGGACGACTGTATGACTTAGGATCGGTTGTGTACGGCAACCGAGGAAGAGCTAGTCATTCCTGGAGCGGGTAGTGTTAAAATGCGGTTGGTAGGGTAACATGGATCGTCACTGTGCAAACCACCTAACAGATGATCAGTAGACGGTCGAAGGACCGCCCTGACAGAGATAGAGATTCGACCGATGAGGTCCGCAGGGAGCCGGGGGACGTGGCAGAGGAGCTATTCGTGTAGCTAGAGGTGGGAGATGATTTGAGATGTTACAACCAACAACACAAGAAGTTCCACCCGACCGCATAGAGCAGGTGGATCGGGGCGAGCTCAGCTCGAAGCAGTTGATGCATATGATCACGATGCTCTGGAGATGATATGATGTAGGATTTGTGTCTATTCCACCTTGGTGGTAGTAATTATAGACACATATTCCAATCATTATTTTATTTCAACTGCCCTCATTGGGAGCTCAGAGATTCTGATGGAGTTGTTGGATCGATCCTTATGGCTAAAGACTCCTACGAGAGCAGATTCGACAATTATGCACTAGTGCCGGGAGTGTGAGCTTACTCTAGGAGGTGGGAGCTTTGACTGGGATCTCCTAGTAGTGGTTTCGAGGCCTTACGACGTCATCCTGGGTATGGACTTGTTATCTAATGTCCATTCTCAAATTGACTATATTAGGTGCAAAGTGCAGTGTGTCTGCACGGATGGGACCAGGTTTACCTTCACCATCGAGAAGGGAGAGTTTACAAAATAGGATGGACTTACTCGGAGGAGGTTGAAGCCAATTACTCATCATTTGGCTAGCCTTGCCCTCCGATTAGTTGATGTGGAGAGTCTGAGCTATCCTGTAGTGGTGGAACAGTACGCAGATGTATTCCCTGATGACATTCAAGGTCTACCTCCTTGCAGAGAGGTGGAATTTTACATTGACATGTACCCTGGGACGACACCGATATCTACACCAGCATATCGGATTTCTCCCGCATAGCTTTGTGAGTTGTGGATACAGTTGAAGGACTTGTAGAAGATGTGATTTATTCATCCCAGTTTTTTACCTTGGGTATCCCGGATTTTGTTTTCCAAGAAGGCGGATGGGAGCTTCAGGCATTGTGTTGACTATCGGGACCTGAATCAGTTGAATGTGAAGAACTAGTACCCACTTCAAAGAATTGATGATCTCATTGATCTACTGAATGGAGCACGATGGTTCTCGAAGATAGACCTCAAATTAGGCTATTACCATTTCAGAGTACGAGATGAGGATGTGACGAAAAAAGATTTTAGATATCTGTATGGCCATTACGAGTACTTTGTTATGTCATTCGACATAACCAACGCTTTAGATGTGTTCATGGGACTCATGGATATGATCTTTCATCTATACCTTGATCTCTTTGTAGTATTTTTCATCGACAAAATTCTGATCTACTCAACTACTGATGAGGAGCATGCCTACCATTTGCAGATAGTTCTGGAAACACTTTTAGAGCATCAGCTTTATGGTAAGATCTCGATGTTTCAATTGTAGATCTGAGAGTTAAACCTTCTGGGACATGCCATCTCGGAGGCTGGAGTTGCAGTGAATCTAGTGCCGATTGAGGTGGAAAATTCTTGGGAGCCACCCAAGATTGTGATGGAGGTATGTAGATTCATGGGTTTGGCTGGATACTACTGGAGATTTATACCAGATTTCTATAGAGTTACATGACCTCTATTAGTGTTGACAAATAAGGGGAAACCCATCGTGTGGTCAGAGAGATGAAAACAGAGTTTTTAGGTGCTGAGGTAGAGGTTGACTAGTTCCCCTATCGTGAGGCTACCAGAGGAGGGCGGATGGTATGTAGTCTACTACGATGCATCAGGTATTAGACTCAAATGTGTCCTAATGCAGGAATGATCAATGATCGCATATGGTTCACGACAGCTGAGAAAGCCTGATCAGAACTATGCTACCCATGACCTGGAGTTAGCATGGGTGGTCTTCGCCTTGTTGATGTGGCTACAATACATGATGGGTGAGAGTTTTCAAGTCTACTCTAATCACAATATTCTTAGGTATATCTTCTCTTAGATAGTCCTGAACCTGTGATAGCAACATTGGCATGAGTTCCTCCAGGACTATGACTTTGACATAGTCTATACTATTGTGAAGGGGAACATTGTAGTAGATGTACTCAGTAGGAGATCTAGTATACAGCAGCTAGGTGAGGTGACGGAGTAGTGGCCACTTTGTAAATATCCTTTGGGGATATAGATGGAGTAGATTTTCTATAGTCTCTTACTGTCAGTCCACCGATTATTCAACAAGTCAAGGAGGCACAGTGTGGGGACGCTGACCGCGAGTCAGAACGGTCTCAGATATCCACAGGACAGTCACCTGATGGACTTTATGAAGATGGGGACCATGTCATCCTCTTAAAAGGATGTACCATGGTACCAGTGTCACATCAGGAGGATGTGTTGTGGGAGTTCCACACATCCCCTCTAGCGGTACATCCAGGAGTGGCGACCTTGTACCAGATTCTCTGATGACAACACTGGTGGTCCGGAATGAAGAATGCATTAGCAATGTTTGTCTCTAAGTGCCTCACTTGTCAGGAAGTGAAGGTAGAGCATCCGGTACCATCAGGATTGGTTTATCCAATAGATATCATCGAGTGGAAGTGGGATGTGATATCTATTGACTTTGTGACAGGACTTCCTCATACGTCCAGAGGTCATGACTCGATCTGGGTGATCATCAACATACTCACCAAGTCAGCCCACTAACTACTGATTAGAGTGAAGGGTTCGGTAGAGAGCTTGAGAAACCTTTATGTGTAAGAGATTATGTGGCTACATGGAGTACCATCGACAATTTTATCTGATCATGACACATGTTTTACTTCCCTGCTATGGAAGGGGTTTCAAGAGGCTTTCGGGAAACAAATTCATTTGAGCACTGCCTTCCATCCTCCGTCATATGGCCATACTTAGCAGACCATTCAGACCCCTGAGGTCATGTTTTGTGCTTATGTCCTCGACTTCGGTCAAAACAAGGAGGATCAATTACCTTTGGTGGAGTTTTCCTACAACAACAACTATCACTCCACCATTGGGATGGCACCTTTTGAGGCATTGTACGGGGGTGACCTTGCAGATCACCTTTGTGCTGGACAGACCAAGGGGAGTCAGCACTTGTGGGACCAGGGATGGTATGGGATACTGCAGAAAAAGTGTAGATCATCCAGGAGCAGATGAAGACTGCACAGAGTAGTAAGGAGTCTTATTCTGACAAGAGACAGAGACCTCATCAGTTTGAGTATGGTGACCACGTCTTTCTATGGGTCTCACCTCGATGAGGTATATGATGATTTGGAAATGGAGGATTGTTATCTCTGAGATTCATCGGACCTTTTTAGGTCCTAAACGGAGTTCGCGAGGTGGCGTACCTCATAGCTCTTCCACCTAGGTTTCACCGGGTGCACGCCATCTTCCTCGTATCCCAGCTGAGAAGATATGTGCGTGACCATTCCTAGGT
Source organism: Viscum album (assembly GCA_963277665.1). Lineage (NCBI taxonomy): Eukaryota > Viridiplantae > Streptophyta > Magnoliopsida > Santalales > Viscaceae > Viscum > Viscum album. Next base: position 1,305,816,837 of record OY728141.1, read on the forward strand.
CATCGACCAGGGAGAGTTGGATGTTGATGATGGGGTGACTTTTTCAGAGGTTCCAGTTGATATTGTGGATCAATAGAAGAAGGTCCTTCGTGGGCAGTTGATACCTCTGGTGCACGTTCGTTGGAAGCATAGGATCCTCCAAGAGTGCAATGGGAGCCGGAGGCTCAGATTCATGATCATTACCCCAAATTTTTTACCTAGTTTGATTTGTGGCTTATGGAGAAGTAGAGACCTGGGGTGTGGATAATGTAAAGACCGGGATTTTCCATTTATTTTTTTAAATATATGGGAACTTTACGAGTCCGTGAAAATTTATGGCACACTATTCTGAGGCCTAGAGATCCCAAAATTAATTTTTCAAAAAAAAAATGGGTACATCAAGTAAACGTGAAAGCATGTTTTTATAACATTAGTACCAGTGCTCAGAAAAGAAATCTGAGGACAATTTTGAACACGTAATGCCAGTATTAACATAAGGAGACCTTCACCTCGACCGTAGTGGGTCGAGAGTGAAGGATATAATTTTTGTTTTTCGTGAAGGAATAAAATAAAATAAAATGGTGTATCATTTTATTTTTATTTTATTTTGAAACCACCCATGCGGATATTTCATAGGTGGGGACCTCTTGAGATAAAACCTTCCATGAGATGTTATGGAGGTGGGGACCACTGACCCTAACATCCCATTAGAGTTTATAATGGTGGAGTCCACCCGAGGCATAAAACCCCTTGAAACCCTTGAACTTATGCATAAGATTGGGGTATCCTCTTAAACATCCCCCACTTAAATGGTGCCACCCCCTGAAATTTATTATGCTAACCTATGTAATTTATTAACCCAATTTGAAATTATGCCAACAATTAAATTAGGGAAACATATAATTTTGGATACTTTTCAATTTGGTGGATTTGGGGAGAGTAGAAATATTGAGAGGATTTCAATCCTCCAATGAAGAACACCATCAAAGAACATTATTCTTAAATCATGAAAGCAGACGATGAGAGAGTCCGACATCGAAGCGCGGTTTCAGAAGTGACGATCATTAGAACTCTCTTCCCCTTCTTGGAATTCTTCTCGTTCCAACATCAATGAACAATCCATGGTAGGGGATTATTTATGTATGATTATTTGTGGGAAGTTGTAGGGTCATTGTTTGAAATTCTTTTCTCTTTCCATTGTTGTTAACTTTTAATAATAAAAAATGGAATTATAGCCTCTTGATACCACTCTAACATGGATAGTACGGGCCAGACAAACACGAACCGTCCTCTCCGTAAACCATCTGGTTAATTGTTGATCATGATGAAGTAATGGCTACGAACAATGGTGGGGCACGAAAATGGTGGCCAACAGCACCGCCAACTACGACGATGGTGATGGTGAAATGGCGCCACCCCATGGCCACCACCGCACTACGACCTCCATGCCCCAACGCATCGTTGTCCGTGACTGAACCCCGCAGCTGAGCCGCCACCCCGCAGCTGAGTCACCGCCCCATGGCTGGGCCGCCGCCTTATGGCTGAGTTGCATCCCTCCATGGCTGAGTCACCACCTGCGGCCAGGCCGCCGCCCCACAGTCGAGCTGCCACCCTCTGTGGTCGTGCCACTTCCCGTGGACTCTGCCCTCTTGTCTGATCCCCCCATGCCCTCGAGAAACCTCTTGGCCTAGCTGAGACGTACCCTTCGCCCTCCCTATTGAGCTACCCCGCGCCCTCCCAACTCCCCCAAGGCCGAGTCATTGTCCACGGCCATGCCGACCCGCGACCTCTGCCACCCCGTGACACACGCGGCCTCCACGGCCCCTGGCGGCCCTCATGGCCTTCCGGCCTGCTCAGCGGGCTGGGCGTCCTAGTGGATAGGGCTGCACTATGGGCCAGGTCAACCTGAACTGGGTCAACTCGGGTCAGGTCGGGTCGGGTCGGCCCGACCAGGTCGGACTAGACCCAGACATGATACGAACCTATACATTACATGGGCTATAACACTGGCACTAGACATCTGTTTGACAAACTCTCAGTGGCACTAGAATTCATGGAGCGAGATAGTCCCTTTTGAGTGTACCCCACTCGATTTTTGGGTAAAGTTGAGGTAAGGTCAGTTTGGATCGAGCATAATCCAACCGTGCCCCTGGGACTAAAAGGCTAATAACTTACATGCCAGGTGTCTGATTAACGTGAAATCTGTTATGTTGAGACCCCTATGATAGGGCAGAACATTGAGATAGTTATTCCTAGGACTCCGTAGCAGTTGGAGTATCATCCAGTGGCATGTGGAGCAGATCCTCCCAAAGACGAGTGAGCATAGTGCAGGAACCTAGTAGCTAGTTGTGACGAGACGAATGAAGAGTGATCTTGTGTGGGTCATCTCCTAGAGAACCTATGTGAGTCATCTCCTAGTGATCTTGTGTGGGTCAGCTCCAAGGGATCCAGTATTGGTCAGCTTCTAGAGAGCCTGTGTGGGTCAGATCCTAGTGATCCTGTGTGGGTCAGCTCATAGTGATCCTGTGTGGGTCAACTACTAGATATCATGTGTGGGTCAACTCCTAGTGATCCTGTCCGGTTCAGCTCCTAGAAATTCTCTGTAGGTCAGCTCATAATGATCTTGGGTGGGTCAACACCTAGGGATCTTGTGTGGGTCAGCTCCTAGAGATCTTGTGTGGGTCTTCTCCTAGCGATCATGGGTGGATTAACTCCTAGAGAATCTCTATGGGTCAGCACCTAGCAATTTTATGTGGGTCAGATCATAACGATCTAGTGTGGTTCAACTCCTTAACAGAGTAAGATGATTTACTAGTTCTATCTAATAATCTCTTCCACTATAATTAAGTTATACATGGTGTGATATGAGTCTCTACCAAGGTGGAACTTACAATCATGATTTTTTCTTCCTTTGTGGAATTGTTGAGATTTGGGCTTTTGAGTTGTACCTCGTGATTCCTCACGATTGAGATAGGAATACTTGATAGATTAGGTATATGTTAGGGAATATACCTAGGTAGGGTTGTCACTGGTTTACTTGATTTGTGGTTTATTTTTTGGGGGATTTTGTGAGACCTTGAGGGTCTCAGGGTCCCTACTGAGTATCGTTATACTCACACGTGCACAGGCTATGCCCCCACTTCATTGTGTTTGGTGCAGACGACATACAACACTGACTGAGGACGAGAGTGCCAGGACTGGACGGTGGCTGAAGGTTGACCATACAGCGTGTCAGTACGCAAAGGATATGGGGAGACTTGGAGTACTGAGGAGGCTATCTATACCTACCCTTCATTTAGGAACCTCGGAGGATGATTTAGTAGTTGTCTTTCTTCAGTTGTATTGTATTTCAGTTGTACTTGTACCTTTACTGATGGGCTTATATTCAGGCCCCTTTTACTTTCATCACTCTTTTGATTTATATAGTATTTTTGTGTTTGTATCTTTATGTGTGATTGGTTACGTGAGTTTATAAGATAAAAAGTCAATGCCTTCCCAGTTTTAGGGAATAAGACATTCGGTGCTAGTCGCCAGCCCCTGGCCTATGGAAGGCAGGTTTAGTGTAGTCATGGCATGAGACCCGAGGGATGCATCGTGAAATTACTACATTGAAATTTATTATTAAATGAGTAAATTATTATTTAAAATATTTTTGAGATAATAATAATGTTTGTAGTGTTCATCATTGTGTTTTTGGGTCCAAAAATGTGTATTGGGAATGAAAATAGTGATTTTGGTGAGTGTATTTCCTTATTTGGCTTGCGTGTGTGTTACTATGTTGTACTATGTGGCATGTGGAAATTGTTTGGGCACTATGTGAAGCCAAAAATTACAGGAGGGAGGACATGGAAAATTGTTCTTGTTGTAGGGAAGTGGCTATGACCATTTATCACTTAGTGGGAATACGATGACAACAATAACTAAACATTGATGTTTATCAAAGACCACTAGAATATTGAATTCTTCACCTCTATATTGTCTCATTCATTAGAATATAGATGGTTCTGGTTCTTACACCACATTACACTGATACATGAGGTCATGTGGTCCCATTTTCTTTCTAACTCACATAGGTTGTCTCCCATGTAGGTTCTCTTTTACTCTTTTGCGCTGACCATCAGTGTATGATTGGATTTGGGTTACTGAAGGTTAAGTTTTTTTTATTTTAAATTTTATAACATTAAAGGGTTTTTTCATCAAAACCAATTACCATTTAACTGTTCATGAATTTCCTTTTATTTATTATACTTTTGAGTTCATTTTCCTTTTAATGTTTAAAGCATGTAATCCTTTAGGGTGTCATTTTATTAGGAAGTAGCTCACACCCTGCATAGACCATTTGGTGTAAAAAGAAATAGTCATGTTTGATATAGGTAAGGTAGAAACATATGGTGATAGTGGTTTGGGATGATATTGATCCTTGTTGGAGGTGTTGTGGTGATGACCGGAGGGATATGTTTCCTTTTGCTTATGGTTGTCTATTAAGTTGTGTTTTTCCTCTTTTGTAGTAGATTTTTTTTCTATAAGCTTGTAATCATGAATATGAAAACATATAAGGATTTTTTTACTTGTGATTTTCTACTTTAGTTTATTTTATAATATTTTTTTCTTATATTTTATCTTCAGGTAAATCATTTCCATTGGTTAACATCAATACCCAAGCACTTGGGTCAGTCCATTTGAATCGGAAACTTCCTTCCATCCATTCCATTTACCGATTCAGGAACTAGGTAAAATGATGACTTGTAATGGGTCATGATAGTTCATAACTCAATCTAGGGGTGTTACATTACTAAAAATACACTCTTGAGGGACAAACAACAACAAATTTGAAAATTGTATTCTCTTTACCCCCTCGTGTTGTGATGTGGAAACCGTCAATGTTGTCTGATAAGAATGTTTGTGAATGTCATGGAAGAGTTGATATATCTCCGAAAAGAGTTCCATCAATTTCCATCCATCACTATCTCCTTTCATATCATATTTATATGATTTTTAAGTCAGAGAATCCACTACCCCATTTCCTTTTTTTAGGCATACAGATGAGCTCAATGTCAGTGGAAATAAGATGTTAGACTCGTCATCAATTTATAAGATTAAACATATGATGTGTTAAGATATATTTGAGGATCTTGTGGTTTAAATAAACCAAAAATCACACAACCATCTAATATTTCCTCTGGTAGCATACGTCATAGACAACTGCCACTAGCTCATGTTCATAGAATATGTAATTTCTCTAACAAGGCCTCAAATTCTGATATTTTTATTGAACGAGTCTATCTTAATATATCATCTCTTCACATAGTAAAATTATTGATTCAAAAAAATTATATATCCCCTACTACGATCTAGTACAATCAGAAATAGTTTCCAACGTAATGTTCTATTTAATCTCTATTATGGATTTCTCTCAAGATTCTGACCACATAAACAAGATATCAATACTATTAAGACCAATATGTGGGGATGAAAGGAATGATATATCCTATATGAAGTTCTTGTAATATATAGGCATTCCTAAGAATCATGGTATATCATACACATTCTATGGACGCTCACAAATCAATGCAGTCCCCTTACCAAGGTCAACAGATCCCCCAATTTTTTAAATTATATAAAAAATGAAGTTAACTCTATAAATCTATAAGTGGAAATTATAATTCATGGAATAAAGATGATTATTTCTCAATTTATTTAGAATGATATCATAATTATTAGAATTTTCTCTATGATTGTGATAATACACTATGATGTCATTCACAAAAACAATGATGACACAATCCAGATAGAGGTGAAATAATATATTCATAAAAACAATTAAAATTGAAGGAACATTCGTAATATTGAATGAAATTATGAGATAATCATACAGACTATAACTTCCATGAAAATCTATAAGAGGTATGTCTAATGGTCTGACACACAAATGATGATATACCGATCTCATATAAATCTTAGAGAACACACTATCTCCTCATAATATTTCAAAGATATATTCAATTTGAGTTATTGGTAATGTTCATTACTAATATAATGTTTAAACATTATTAATCCTCTCATAAAAAATATTCTTGTCCTCCTTCATTATGAAATGCAATGGTGGAAAACAAAATTAATTACTAGGCCATATAAAACCATTAGAAACTAGATCCTATATCTATATATTGATCTCATTTATTGTATAAGGTGATATATTTTATAGAATAATGGATACAAGATATTCTCATGGAACACACTCGATTATTAACACAACCACTATCTTCGACAGTAATCTAGAAAAATCAGCAAGAACGATGTCCCTAAAACAATCTACTATTGGAGGAAAATCTGCCAAATGTATATCCTATTCCTCCTATAAGATACTATAAATTTGGGCATTAACTCCACCTATCCCATTATTATCTATTTCATATGTAAATTCATATGTATCCCACCTACAATTTTTTATTGCTTCTACCCAGTGGTGAGGTAAACAAAAACCGGAAATGATTCAAGTCTATAGACGTGTGATATTGGACCTATAAATCCATCACAAGAATGACATCGAATCCTGTCATCATGAGAACAAATAGGCCCATATGAAGGGATAATTACCTACTTCAATGGGGATGTCACTGTATTGAAATATTACCTTGAACGTACTCTCGATGGTGTATCCATGGTAATTACACTATAGTAATAGTAAATTCATTTCTCATGCAATTCCACAAGAAATAATGAGATGTAGGGGTTTGGATAACCTAGGTGAAATTTGGTAGATAAAATAATGCTTTATATTATAATAATAAGTCATAATATCTATAGTCTTGCACTCTGATCCTCAGTTATCATCTTTAATTATTGCATCTGGCATAATCCATGACCCTATGCAAAAGTTGGACTACCATGTGTATGACCACTATACTGGTGAGGATGTTCATAAGTTTCTCTACCATATTCACAACATCCTCATCTTCTAGTCTAGATGGTGTCACACCAAATAACCAACAGACAAGGCATTAAATAAGCTTCCCTTGAATTTTGGGCTAGTTTAGATCATATTCAATATGAAGTAGTTATAATGGACCAATTTAATTATGTAACATACCCCGTAATAATATAATAAATTATCGCCAAAGTATCTCTATCACACCGAGGTTTCAAATTTCCCTTGCATCCATGATGATGGTGTACCATGGACATCAAAATGTGGTTACTCTGACCACCACTGCTCTAGCATGAATCCTTGAGGGAATGTTTCTTGATATATGATGAACTACTAGCCTAATATGGGATTGATCATCTATGATTATTATTATTTACTTCCATAATATTGTTACTAATTATAACATCTTAATTGACAAACGCATAGAATTTTGACAGGATAAATATGCTCACCCAAGTAAGGATGACATACTGGATCCCAGCATCAATAAATCTTCAACGCGATATCACTTCACTAACATGAAGGGGTGAAATATTTTGTAACATTGTATAACATGTTACTAAACCATAACTGTCATAACACACTACTCTATTATCATGAACACTAAAGATTAGTAAGAAATTTATGTCTACGGAATGAAGTGATCATAGAAGGTAGTTTGAAACTCATCTCATACCTTGACATGAAGATAACCATCTTAGGTAATATAATCTCACATTTTATTAGATGAGTCATAAAATCTATATGTGTAAATATTGGATATATACTTTTAAGGCCTCTCTAGAAGAAAAACGATATATATGGTATATTCCAACAATGACCCAGAAGCCTGTGTACATCCATCTATCAAAGAGATGGGATAATGATTCTACAAGAACTCATATGTCTAATAAATTAGTATTGTGAATGTTCTGGATCACCCTTTATATAATTCATTAGATGTAGAAATCCCTCACAGAGCTGAGGAATAGTTCGATGATCATGTATAGAAGTTGTTTACTCATGTGGAACTCATGGCAGTAAAAATGGAATCTCATGGCCCACAACTTCTGGAGCACGACAGGTTCGACCCTCCTAGAATAACACTCGGAGACTTCATGGTGGAATTGGTCAAAAAAATTACAGAAAAAGCATTATATAAATAATTTTAATAGATATTATAACTAGAAGATGTTTTCCATAAGAATGTGGGAATAATACCCAAGATTATAGCCCCAAAATACCCACTTAGAAGTCTATGGTATTAGTATGTGATGAAGGTTAAATTATAGCGGTTTCAATATGATAAGGTACAACTTTTAATTTTATATTCTGTTACTGGAAACTAATTCATTTTATAAGAGTAGAATTTATATATTTGATATCATTTAATTATATAAATATATATGGATTTATTAAATTGTATTTCCATTAGTATTGAATCAGATTTGATACACCTTATACATTAAATCTACACTAATTTAATCTCAATATAACCCCATGTACATCTAGTTTCAGAGTGTAATGGGTTGTATAATATAATTCAACTCATTGGATTACCCATTCCAACCCATGAGGATCCTTAAAACTCATTAATTGAAAATTGAAATCACTCAATCACAATCATTTACTATCATAGGCATATGTAATAAGTATGGGTCAACTAATAATAGTAGGGAAAAATAATTAAAGAAAAGAAATTCACATATATGGCTTGGGAAATTCTTTAAGTGTGAATACAGGGTGCCTATAATGATTCCTATAGAAACACTCATTACCGTAATATTATCAGACCATGGTGGAAATAAAATTATCAATCATACTAATTAACCTAAAAACACATCTGAATCAACAATTTCTGAAATGAAATCATCTATAATAATCAATAATAGAAAAATAAATATTATTTTCATTAACATGACATTTACCTTGAACGTGGGTTAGTTACACCCAATAACAGCTTATTACCATGTTCTAAGGGGTTTTATTCATATTTATATTTTATGAAAATAGTATAGAAAGAATTTAATGTCCTAATAACACAATGGGATGTCCTGGACCTGAGTTCCCATCAAGGTTCCCCAAGCCTGCATGGCCACATAGCCTCAAGCATGCCTCCTCATATGATAGCGGCTATGAACTACCAGTGTTTTCCTAAGGTGTGTTCATGGGGAAACTATTCCATAACAAAAATTATTTATAACAAAAAAATAAGTAATATAATAATTGATAAATAGTGTAAGGAATATATGTAAATAGACATATCATCAGAAACATACACTAAAATCACTGGACCAGTAACCCACTATATTATTAGTAGAAAAAATAATAAATAATAGAAGCAACATGTAATAATACTCAATAAATGGTTATTATTTATGTAATGTGTATAAAAAATAGGAAATATAGAATATATGGATGTTTGCAGGACATGAATTAAAAAATAATAAAAAATAAATAAAAAAGAACCCAAGAATCCCGAGCTCCACCTCCACCATCATTTTCTAAGATACATCCTAATTCCAGAATGAAATAACAGATTTGCAAGGAGTGATTCACTTTTTCAACATCTAAATACATGTAATATACATGGGTATAAGGGGTGACACAGATTGAGTGTGAGATAAATATCAATAGTCTACCACAAACGACATCTATATCATACTGTCTATGAAATCTAAATTGAACCAATATATAGGTTAGCATAAAATTAAAGAGGCATATTAATGTAAATACATTGATTCCATATTTATCTATAGCTGGTAATGGATATGAACATGAGATCATCAAATTAGTTAATTATGTTATAGTTCATATAAATATTTGACATATGGTTTAACCAAAACAGAAACAATGAAATGATAAAAAAACCAAAGATATAATGTATAACATGGAATCTTATAATTATGATAATGTAGAAGATCACATATAATAACCTTCAAAATCATGACCCCAATGATTAATCCAACATAGTAATAATCTGTAGACTACCTAAATAGGTCATCGGGTAATCCAATTGTAATTTACAAAAGAATTCAACTATAATATGATTTTATTTGAGTCCATGGAACTTATCAATTGTAAAATGGGATAATCAACGACTTTTCCCATAGGTTTATCCAAGGATCCAATTTTTCTATGATGTCATGCTGGATACAAGGAGTGTATCAACTGAATCTAGATATCTGATCGATAATGAAGGGATCCTATGGATTTATGTTGGGAATCCACAGGTAGACATTGATTGGGTTCTGTGGTCGGTATATCCCAAGGAATCCAGTATTCATGAATCAGAATGGAATGTAAGAGGGATTCATGAATTCTCTCAACAATCAAATGTTATATTGACTCTAAACTCTTCTACAATGATGTTATGGTCCATATGAATTTTTATCCTTCTACATGATTTATTTTATAAATTATCCCATGGAATACCCTTGTCATTTAATAAATCACTGGGTTCATTCCATACATTTAATTAGTGTAAATGTGATTACAAGAACATGAAAACATTTTGTACGTTACTCATTTAATCAATGGATTCTATCCTTTAACATTCATAACATGACAAGGAAGTCTATGGATGAGAAACCATTTAAAAGTACATATATAATGAACTTGGCCAAGTTATACTTATATATATACATACAAATTTAAAACATAATAATTCATTGAATTAATTTGAAAACATACATTATAAGGGAATTGTAGATTCATAAATGTGATCAACATTATCAACTCATTCATCTGATTTTAACACTTACTGATGTAATGGTCAAGTAAATGAAAACCTGAATGGTGGATCAAATAGATGTAAAGAACCTAATATGGAATAATTAAGGAAAAAAATATATGGTGTAGTTGTCCTCAAGAATGTATCCATCATAACTGATTAACATATATATAAATATTATTCGAATAACATTCTAATGACTATAGGAAAGATATGAGAATATAGTAGTCAGAACCTACTGAAATAGCCATACACAAAATAACTAATATTTATAAAATAGAGATACAAGGGGGTTGAGGCAAATACCACTTACTGTATAATCATATCACTATCCACATCATGTACCATACTTTTGTTTTTCAAGGATTTTTTGAAATTGTAAGAAGACACAAATCCCTGAAAATTGGTCATATAATCCAGTATGCAAATAACTTCATCAAGGTGGAGAAGAACATTGAATGGGTCAAGTTAACACAAGTACATATAAAAAATCTAATGTGACGAATGAAGATTGAATAGGATAGATGATCTAATTACTGAATTAAAAATCATTAAAGAGGGATTGAGAGCTATAAAAAGTGAGAGGGAGAGATCTCATCTTCGCTGGAAAGTGGAAAGGATGAATATGTAATGTTAAAATTTTCTTTACATTAATGTTTTTCTTTTTCCCATGGAGAAATTGGTGTACAATTTTTCTCCACAGGGTAGGCCAAACAATGTTTCCACCATTCTTGGCTCACTTTCATAGGATGGCACTTGCATCAATAGGTCACATAGTTAAAGAAACTATTTTCCAACCATGTGAAATTAATTTTATGAAAACCGGAGACCATCATGAGGATTTGGTGGTAAAATTTATATGGTTTACTAAAACCATTCATCCAACATTTTCTCACTGTCAAACCCCCAATTTTAGGCATTATTTTTGTGGCCTTCCCCACAAAATTTATTCTTATCATGTGGCTAGTCTTTTTCACCCAAAAAGATGTGTTCTCGGAACCCAAAAAGAATTGAACACCCCAAAAAAACTTATGACCTCATTAGGAATCCATATTTGGTCCAAAATAAAAAATTATAATTAATTTTAAATGATCCATACCTGAGATAAAAAATGGGTTCAAATAATTATAAAGTATGGTAAAAAATTTGTGATGTAATGAAAATGAAATAATGTACAAGTTTAATGATGTTGATGAAAATTATTCTATGTGGGGGAAAATAATATATTTTTTCACTTTTTTGTTTTCCATTTAAAATGATATGTTGTGGGAAACACAGTCAAATACAGATCTATCCTTGAAATTCCCACAACAATGGAATATCATGTGTATACATGCATATATTATAATTAATAAAAAAAACACAAAATAGTACACAGAAATGGTTCATTATTGTTTCCCCAAAATTAATTTAATATATAAATTTATACTAAATAATTATAATTTCAATTGTCACACCCCAAAATTTCATTTTATTTTTATTTTTATTATTTTTGGGCTTTGCGATCTCGCGTCAAGGATCAAGCTGGGTCCCGGTTTAATATTTCTGATGTTTAATGTTTTTAGTGTGATTCAAACATGTGCACAGGCACAATATGGTTAGAATTAACCACACAATCTCCCTATGTGATTGTGCGGGTGCCAAAGTAGACTGTTTTAGGCACACATTTTGCATGCATGTTTCTTTATGTCGTTCGATTAGAGCGCAGTTACCTTGTTTTTAATAATTAGATAATTAAATGGATTAAGTTAAAAAACAATGTTTGTTAATAATAATAATATTATGTTGTTAATTTTATCATTTTATTATTATTTTTATTTTTGTTATTATAAAATGAAAAAAAATTAGAATCCCTTGATCTACCAAAGCCACACCCCCTTCCATGTTCGGGCTATGTGAGCCGCCCCCACTCCTCCCCTTCATCTTCCTGCACACACCTGAAGCCCCACCCCCTCCAGAATTCTACCCGCATGTGGCCACACCAAATTCATCTATGTAGGGCCTCCTCACAGCCGTCTCGACCTCCACACCACCCTTCTGGCCTCCTCCTCATGCTCTGGCCCCCACAGAAAACCGCTCTGGCTACCCACAGACCGCCACTCCGACATTTGTGTAGACACTGAATCAGCCATCCTTCTCCTTGTCGGAGCTCCGAACTCTCTACGCCAGCTCCCCACTACACTATTGTCCTACCCGTGACCAACATCCCACTTTTCAAAGCATCGTCAGCTAGTTTTCTTCTTGATAGTGCACCCCACAACCAACCCCCCTCACGCCGGCCACCTTCTTATCAGCCACCAATGTGTCTGCCACCTGGCCTCCGACCTCTTTGTTCAGCCAGTAGCGTGTCTCACCCTCCCTTCCCTCCTTGTTCTGGCAAGCGGTGCATTCAAACCCACGTGCACTTGACCCACCCCTTCCCTCCTTCTCGGGTATAATTAATTAATTAATTAATTATTTATATATTTTATTTTCCTTTAATTTTTAGTTTTTATTTAATTAGGCTAATCTTCATTCTATTGTGGTTAGCATTTCATGTTTTTTTCTCACTGTTTAGTGAGTGTGGTTGCTTCGTATGGATTGTTCATCCTTCCGTCGAAGTTTTTCACGCCCTCTCTTGTTTGAGGTAGGTGAATCCGTGTGTGTCCATTCTGATGCATTCCATTAACACGTTCATTCTTCAAATTATTATATTTTAATTGATTTTTAGTCTTAGATTACATAAAATTGATCTGCTTTGGTGTTTATGAAATTATTAGAATTTGTTAAAATTATTCTCTTATGCTTCTAAAGAGGGGGCTCTTTGATCAGGTGTAATTAGCATATTTATTAAAATAATATAGTTATACAATGTAGAATTTTGGGTTTTTAGAAAAAAATTTCATTGATTATGATTTCTGTTGTATTGGTTAATTTTTAATTTAGTTTTGTTTATACTATTGTTATTGGTGTAACTTATTAATTCTGTTAAGGTATTATAAAAAGGTGGATCTTTGGTTTTTAATGTGGAAGTGTATTTTTTTCAAATAATGTAAGTGGTTGGGTTTAGTTTCAAAGAAACTGATAGTTTTTTGATAATAATGTTGGTTATTTTCTCGAACTGTAGCTGAGTCATTGGATGTTAACACATCCATGGGAGGAGTAGGTGCAGAAAAGAATGTGCCTTCAAAAAAATGTTTAAAATAGAGTTTTCATAAAACCATAGTTTTGTAAATAGTTTTTTCTTTCGAAATAATATTTGGTCTATTGTGTCGATTTTTTGATATGGTTGAATGGAGATCTCAAAGGGTGAGCCCGTTTGGCCCTTGGTGTCCATTTCAGAAAATGATATACTCGAGGGGGAATTTGGTTGATTTTTTGTGTTTTTCATTAAATGTTTGCAGGATTCATCAAAAAGTGCATGGGAACTATGGAATTAAAGGCCCATTTGGCACTTTTATCTCATGGATGAATTTTGTGTTAACTTTTTGAATGGGTTGTGTTGGAATGTTGTTTGTGTTCCTGGTTGGAGTTTTAAATGGGTTTTTAAATGGTTTCGATATGATCATTTGGTGATGGACGATTTTTCAAACTACTAAATATGAATGATTGAACATGTATATGAGGTGCTCCTATATAGTTTAACCCTTTATGGGTGAATGTATAGGAATAATCTGTGTTTGGGGAAGGCAAGTGCGGTGAGCTATGTTACACGTTCCAGGGCCTTCCTACCTACACAATATTATTATAACCACTATGGGTTCCTGGGGGTCTTATAGTTAATCAAGTGATGGTTGCATATGAGACCTGATTTGATGGGTTTGAACACATTGGTAAGAGTATAGTCCAGATATGGAGTGCTGCTGGTTTCTATTACTGTGAGGGTGGCCAGTTACTAATAGACATAGGAGTTTCACCATACGCCAACATGTTTCTCTGAACTGAGTACATCTAGGGGTCTTCTATGTATGTCTAGGATCACCCAGGATTACTCAATTAATATTATTATTATTTTTATTTATATTTTACGAGTTTGTTCGAGCTTGTTTTGTTTCACCGGCTTCCCATGTAGCACATTCTTGAATTGTCTGCCATGGTTTTGTATATGAAATGGAAAATGGTTTTAAAAATGCTATATAGAGTGGGATAGATTTTCAAATGGAAATGGTATGTTTCTTATTTTAAATTTTGAAAACACTACTTTTATATCTATATTTCCAACTTGTTTCATTGAATTGTTTTGGGAAAGGAAATACTTGGATTCCGTGATTATATTTGGTATCCCTACTAAGAATCACAACGCTCATTCCTATCATATTATTTTAGTTTTAGATTTAGTTCTTATTCAGGATCCTAGTTCAGCTGCTCATTATTGGATCAAGCTTGAGTCTGAGTTGGGTGGTGACCATGAAGGTCACAAGGTGGTATGTTTTGTGTTATTTTCTTTCTGATCCTAGTTATCCCTTTTTTGTTGCCAGTTTTTTTTCTTTTTATCTTTTTCTCGTGGGCCAAATCATTCCAAATGGTTAAATGTATATTCTTGGAACTGGTTGCTAGCATGTGGGTATCAAGAATTCCCTTCAGTCCATGTCATGGACTAGCTCAGATGACTGGATCAGGGTCGACCTAGGTTGGTTCGAGACAAAATGGAATCATAGGAGGACCTTATTATTTGGGGTGTTCGGTAGATGGAGATTAGGATTGTCGGGACTGAAGTGGTAGGTACGGGAAAGACATTATGAACCCCCACTCGTTTCGAACCTTGAGTCACCAAGGGTATTCCGTGAATTGTGATTTCGTCTCGTTCTTGATTGTTTTAGATTTAGGGATTACAATGGAGGGAAGCTGATGTTACAACGTGATTAAACATGGAGTAGTGACCCATGTGGAGTCTGAGTACACGGTTTATGTTCATCAATGATTTTTTCACTTACTTGGGGAATGACACACTATCATGTTTCCTGGATAAGTGTGAATACATGTCCTCACTCTAGTATTTCGTTGCTTGTTGAGTATTTTTTTGGTTTGGATTTATGTATGTGGGTTTTGGAAAATGAAAAAAATTAAAAAAAATTGGAAATTTTAATTTGGTTTGAAATATGGTTTTGGTATTTCAAAAGTGGCCTTGATACAATGTGGTTTTGAAATATAAAATGAATGAGGTATTTTTGTGTTGTTTTTGTATTTGTTTGGTTATTGAGTTAGCTATTTTTTTATGGAAGTGATTTAAATGATATTGCTTTGGATTGATATTGGTTTTTTCTCTGTGTTTTATATGTTTTTTAGAAAATTTCACCCAGAAAGGATGCCAAAGTTTTTGATAAGTCATGCCCAGTTTTTGGTCCTTCTCAGACATTGGCTTTCCATCACGGTGATTGGGATTTGTTAGAGGTAGTATTGTGGCTTGAAGATGTTGAGCATGTCTTTAGGGTATTTGGATCTCCCAAAGCTGTCTGAGTGAATGCTATTTTGGGTTTGATATAAGGTCCAATTCTGGACAAATGGGAGTTGTTCACACATCCATCAATGCAAGTTGGGTTAACCTGGGATGTCTTTAAATTTGTCTTTGTCTGATGGTTTATACCTGAAGAGGAAAAGAAAATGAAAATGGAAGAGCTAATGCATATTCAATAGGGGCAATGGACAATGAAATCGTATGATGAGTATTTCAAGGAACTTTGTTTTTCTCAGAGGTAGCACCACATGGTTTGATGAATACTTATTTTTTAATCAGGGGTCATCATCCAGAGATCAAGGAGCAGGTCTGCCTTTCTAATGACCACCATTTTTAGAATTGGTGGATGAGGAATTCCTAGTTGAGTTAGTCTCCAGAGCGGAGATGGTTGGAAATCCAGTGCATCCAGTTGCTCATAAGGGTTCCCTATCTGGTGAGAAAGGTTTTCTAGAGGGACCTATTTATAAAGATTCATTTATAGTGGTTCTAACTTCAAGATCTTTAGACTGTTCAGTGGTGTGCCACCAGTGTGGCCGGTTCAGGCACGTGAACCTATCATGTCACATCGCTCCGAAGAAGTGTCATCATTGCGGGTGTATGGGTCATCTAGAGAAGTTTTATAGGAAGTGTCTCTTGAATAAGACAATGTTACTAGAATAATTTTAGAGACTCAATATGATGCAGGAGAGGATTTAACCATCAGAGCCCCAGCCATAGGTCTTGGGATGAAGCTCGCACACTATCAAGAGCAGCACGTGGTGTAAAGTCTCAGTTTTGGGTTATATGTTCCGTGATGGTTGTTGAAAATTAAAAGACATTTAATAATTTTTTTTCTATTGCTAATTTTTTTACATTGTTGTTAGTTCATTGTTTTTTCTTGATGTTACTAATGGACCCATTTTAGTATAAGCCAAAAAGTCTTGGTTGTGAGAATTTGGTTTTCTGAATCATGCGTTTTTCTTAAAGATGTGTATGGATCTTCTATGGGTTATTATTTGTTTAGTGGAATTCATTTAGAGATATAAGTGCCTATGTAGTAGTCAAGTCAATTAGGTATACTTGTTTTTACTACTAGATTTATGTTCTTCACATAGGTTTTTCTTTTGTGATCAGAGTTTTGGGTCCAGGTCAAGAGTTTTGAGCTTTAGAGGAGGTGTTGTTCGCCCATTCTATAAATTTTAGTTTGTATTGGTTGGGAGTTCCCACATCGCCCCCTCCCTCCCCACCTTTTTCCAGGGTGGTGTGTTAGGGTGTTATGTTTTCATGCTTTTTGAATTGTTTTTTTGGGGAGAACTCTCTCGTGTTCTCTAGTTCTCTTGTGTTGGGGTTACATTGGGTATCAATTGGGCATGGACTTGAGTTTCAGTTAACCTTTGGCTTGGTGACTTTTTTGGGGGTGGAATGTGTATGTGGTGGGAAAAATTCTAACACCCCTAAATTTTATTTTATTTTTATTATTATTATTTTTGGGCTCTGCATTCCCGTATCCAGAATCATGCTGGGTCTCGGTTTAATATTTCTAACATTTAATGTTTTGTTGGGTTTTAGAACCATGCACGAGCACTACATGGTTAGCGGTAACTACGTGGTCACCCTAGGTGCTTGTGCGGGTGCCCAAGTGGACTACGTTGAGGCATACAATTTGTATTCGTGTTTTTTTAAGTCGTGTGATGAGCGTGCAGTTACCCAATTTTTAGAATTAGATAATTAAATGGATTAAGTTTTAAAAATTAACGTCTGTTAATAATAATAATATAATATTTTTATGTTTTTAAATGTATTATTATTATTATCATTTTTTGATGTTGTTGCCATTGTTTGTTTAAAATGGAAAAACAATTATGAAACCCTAGATCTACCCAAGCCCCCTCCCCACTTCCATTTTCGAGTTGCACATGCCTCCCCACCCCTCCCCATTGTCCACCTATGCGCACCCGAATCCCCACCCCTCCTACCTTCTTCCCTCATGTGGGCGCACTGGCTCCGCTGCCGCTAAGCCTCTGCACCACTGTTCCGAACACCGCACCATAGTCTCGTCCTCCTGCTTAGACACCAACAACCCACAGACCGCCACTCCGGCCTCCGGCTACCCCTTGACCACCGCTCCGGCCTCCTACCACCCATGCCTACTGCTCCAACCTCTGGATAGACCCTAATCTTTCCAATCTCTTCCGTTCCAGAGCTCTGGCCTCTCTGCGCTAGCACCCCACCACTCTGTCATCCTATCCCTAGTCGACCTCCCTCTCGTCAGCACATCCGTAGCTAGTTTTCTTCTCGCCAGCGCACCCTAAGGAAAACCCCCTCACACCATCCACCTTAATATTAGCCACATGTGCACTGGTCATCTCCCCATTGGCCTCCCAGCCTCCGACTCTTTGCATCGGCCATCGTCGCATTTGACCCTCCCTGCTCTCCGGGTTCCGGCCAGCAATGCATCCAAACCCTCGTGCACATGACCAATCCACTTCCCTCCTTCTCAAGTATAATTAATTAGTTATTTATTTATTTCTGTTCCATTCCTTTAATTATTGGGTTTTATTTAATTTGTTTAATCATATATCCATCATGGGTTGTGTTTCATGTGATTTTCTCGTTGTTTAGTGAGTGTGGTTGCTCCGTAGTGATTTTTCACCCTTTAATCGAAGTTTGTCGTGTCCACACGTGTTTGAGGTAAGTGAATATGAGTTTCCATTATGATCTCTTACATTAACACTTTCATTATTAAATTTTTTATATTTTAATTGATTTCTAGTCCTAATTTACATCATATTGATCTGCATTGGTGTTTGTGAAATTTTTATAAGTTGTTAAAACAATTCTCTTATGAATATAAAGAGGGTGATCATTAATAATGTGTACTTAAAATATTTTAAAAAATAAAATATTTGTTCACTGTATAATTTAGGGTTTTTATGAAATTTTTATCTTTTATTATATTGTGTATTGGAATAGGTTATTTTTTAATTTAGTTTGGTGTATAATTTTGGTATCGGTGTAATTTGTTATTTTTGTTAAAGTGTTATAAAAATGGGGATCTTTGGGTTTCATGTGGTAGTTTGTTTATTTCAAATAAAGTAAGAGGTTGGATTTGTTTCCAATAAATTGAGAGTTTTTTGGAAATAGTGTTTGTTATTTTCATGAACTGTAGGTGTGTCATTGGATGTTGACACCTACATGGGTGCGCTAGGTGCAAACATGGATGTCCCTTTAAATGGAAATGATGTTTCAAATAATGTTTTCTTAAATCCTTGGTCTAATAAATGGGTTTTTCTTTCTAAATAATATTTGGTCCATTGTGTTGCTTTTATGGGAGGGTTAAAAGGAGATCTCAAAGGGTGTGCCCATTTGAACCTTAGTGTTTGTATTGAAAAATGATTGGCTCAATAGGTCGTTTGGTAATTTTGTGTGTATTTATTTTAATGTTTGAAAGGTTTTGTAAAAAATTAATGGGAGAATTTTGACTTAAATTACCATTTGGATCTTGTAACTCGTGGGTGAATTTTCTGTTAACTTTTAGAATGGATTGTTTCGGAAAGTTGTATATGTTCCTAGTGGGAGTTTTAAATGGGATTTTTAAATGGCTTTAATATGAACATGTTGTGATGGCTTGTTTGTAAATTTGTTTAATGTGAATGATTGTACATGTATATGAGGCACTCCAGTCTAGAGTAACCCTCTATTGGTAAATGTATAGGAAGCCTATGTATTTGTTGAAGGAATGTGTGGTGAGATGAGTCACAGGTGTGAGGACTTCCTACCTAAAAATTGTTACTATAACCACCATGGGTTCCTGGGCATCATATTGATGATCTAGTGATGGATTTGTATCAGCATCGATTAGATTTGTTCGTACCCAAAGCTAGTTATATATTCAAGAGACATTTTATGGACCATGTTATGGGGTAGTCCCGTATATTTATTCAAGATTTATTTAATTTCATAATTAAATGTTCCATATATAATTTTATATTAAAAACTCCAAACTATTGAAAATAAAAACTCCTTAAAATTTTCTATAGCTATTTTCCAACCATGAATTCATTTTTTATATCCACATTTAAAAATTAAATGAATATCCCCTAACTCAAATAAACATTACTTATTCAAAAATTAAATCTATATTAGTTCCACTTCTATAACAACACATTATTATTTTGATCGAATTAACATATTCCAATTTTTTTCATTAAAAACTATATATCATAACATGAATCACCCCTAAATGGACTCCAAATAAATCTTTTATAAAAAATATTGTTAATATAAAAGTGATGCAAACTAATTTGTTTTCTTTTTTGGTAACGAACTTTTTTAACTACACTCAAACAAAATAGTATATTAATATTCAAGATCACTCAATCTATAGAAGATTATTCAGCATATTCATCACTCAGATGATGTTCCTAAATAATTTTTTTTGTTTTTCATTCAAAACGCATAAAAAATAGCAGGTATTACCCCACTATAATGAATATTATAAATATCAAAAATAACTAATTGATTTCAATAATAAATATAGTAACCGAATTCATGATGATATACCAATCATGAAAACAATATTTAAATAGTTATTAATGGATTTTATACCCCTTAGATTGATTTCCATTGTCTACAATAAGAAAACTTATCACTTAGAAAAACATTGTAGAAAAAATTCACAGTAATATATTGTTAATAATTTATTCAAAATGTAACCATATATCATCATTCCACACACTTTAACCATTACCATAATACAGTCTTTTGTGTTCAATTCCTTTCATGACCCAACCATCCATCCAATCACTTCCCTATGTATCGAAATTATATATCCCAAATATTAATAACATTTTTCTATCATAACATATTGATACTAATATTATTATATTCACCATATTTTGGAAAAAATTTCCACTTTCATGTATGGACTGACTTAAGAACCGAATCACCTCCCAGTTAGGTTTAATAAAAAACTAATATCCAATATTGATCATTATCTATTTCAGGAAAGAGTTTATCCCAAAAAAATTATTATTAGAGGAAAAACTTCAATGGAATTCCACTATCATCATTTTATGTATTTATTAAACCGTAATACAAAATGAAATATTTTTATATTATATTTACTTCCTTCAATGGATTGGTTTTCACTCAACTACGAGTTTAAGCGTACCTGGATAAATTATTAAAATAAATTTTCTTATTGAAATATTCATGACGGAAATGATAAATTTGATAGTATGAATCAACATATTTTTCTTTCCAAATTAATAATTATTTTTGTAAATAATAACAATTTATTGACAGATAAGTACTTAATTATTAGTGAATTCTGTATATGATTTTATAAATCATTTTTTCTCACACAAAAGATCTTTAAAAAAATAAAAAAATTAAACATTTAACAAATGTATTTTAAAAAATTACCATCAAATTTTCATTAAATATATAAATATTATCATAGGGAGAATGTTTCATAAATTCTTAATGAGAGTAATGTTTTGGTGAATAGTGGGAATACTAATTTTTATTAAAAATCGTATTTTTGATCGAACAAATTAAAAATATATAATATATATTAAAAAGGTCTAAAAAATTAATGAATATTAATAAATAATATTATTAATCAAATTTTGTTCATTAGAATGAATTTTATGATCAAATTTTATTTAAAAACATTTTAAACATATGAATACTTTTTTATTTGAAACCTATTTTATCTTAACTTATGTGATTTTATTTTAAAATTAAATTCTTCCAATTCTATTAATTGAATTTGATAAAAAGGATTATATATTGTAAATCTAGATAATTAATATTATTCTATAATTCCCACTAATTTTTTTCCTAATGAATTGTAAAAATTGTTAAAATTTATTACCAATGTTAAGGATGAAATATATATACCAGGGGGTTTAATAAAATGATAATGGTAAAAATTACAGAAAAAATATTACAATTTTAATTTTATGGACACTTTAAGACCATATTCTATATAAATTTACTTAATGAACCATTTCATATCCATTCGATGTTTGATTGTTTTTGTAATATCATATTCCTTTGGAAAATTCAATGTGTGTCTCCTCCTCACCTTATTAATGGATGCCCAAATCCATACCTCTTGACACTTCCAAAGAATTGTATATGAGACATGATCAATACATATCACTTCCTCAATTCATTTCCCATTTATTATAGCCCTTGTATTAATTAGGAAGCTATCATAATAAGGTATCTCTGTCAAAATGAAATATGTAAGTCAATGAAGTTGTGTCATTATTAACTGAGAACATTTATTTTATTTCATCATCAACAACCATAATCAAATCTAAAATATGATTAAATAAAAAAATTATATTACATTAAATTATATGTAAATTTTTTATCTAATAACCTATATCCATCTCCACTTCTATCAAATGTGAAATGAAATTATCAATCGTGTGTATAAAATATTACCACCTCATGATCTAATGTAATTCATTCTCCAATACCATTTCCAAAGGATGGATATAAAAATAGTTTTAAATTAAATATATTATTTTTCATAAAAAATTATAATTATTTATTTTAAATAAATATATACCTTCTTACAATTCTATTCATCGAAATCTTATAACATTGCCCATCCGTACATTAGAACTTCCACCGTTCCGAAGCGATGTAAATTCATTTTTAATTATAATTTGAATTAGTTGTTAATAATTTAATATTTTAAGACTATATATGATATATATTAAATTATTATTATTATTAATTTTTTACTATTATCTATTTTATTTTTTCATCCATTTAAAAAATTTAATACATGTTCATGTATAGAGACGACCAACTATCTCCATGAACGTTTTAATATATTTCACTATATCTAATTTATGGGGGAATATAAATATGTTTAAAACTAATTTGTTATATATTTATATATGTACTGATATTTAACATATTATATAACTATAAAAAATTTACATGTAACCAAACTATTGAAAAAATTTGAACATTGAAAAATGAAGTTGTTATCACCCAGAACAGTGATTCATATTGATAATTTTTAACAAAATGTTCATAAAAGGATATAAGTAAATCATGTATGGTAAAATATATATTATTATGATTTTAATATCTTTATAATAAAAATATATTTATTATAAAATATGCTCAAATATGAATGAAAATTATGAGATTTGAGGTAGGGGAATTTTGTCTCACTATTATTTTTATGGCCTACATGCCACATTCACAACCTATTAGTTTGGGGTTTTGTGTATACTATCAATGAATGTATTTTATCATGATTATATGAAAATTATTATATATACATTTCCGGCTATGGTTATTTTTTGAATTGAGATTAGGTTAAAACGTTTCAAATGAGGTAATCAATTTTAGGATACGATATCACTTTTTGTTAAAACATTATTATAAATATAATGTTGAAATATATTAATTTACATCAAAATAATTTAATAGAAATATTTCTATTGTTTTTATTTCTATAGAATACATGTTTCAATTCCATTTTCTCCCTTCAATAACTAAAAAGAAAAAAAATGTGGTTTTTATATGAAACATACTTTTATTATCTGGTTAATTGAAAAAAATATTCTTCAACATCCATTATTTCTAAATATACCACGAAGAATGATGTTAATATCCCGAAAAAAATGTTTTAGTATTTTTTATCCATGGGTAACCTTTTACAAAATCCTCTATAATTAATCCTTTTACATTTTTTGAATAATTTATATTTGAGTTTTTAATGAAAATTTGAAATGAAAATTTGTTTTAAGATACACGATACAAATAAAATTTTAATCAATTATCATGAATCATTTATTTAAAGATCCATTTAAAAATTTACGTAGTTATTTTCATAGAAATTTTTTTCTAAAATATTTAAATTTTTTTAGACTTTGAAGAAATGATTTCAATTTGGAATAGATGTATTTCTCAATAATGTTATAAATAGTATTTATTTTTATCAATGATAACAACCATATGTGTTATACATGTTTTAATAGGGATAAAATCCAATGGTAACATAGTTATTATTTTTCTAGATATTTTATTTAAATGATGATGATATATTAATGAAACCCATTTTTTCCATCCAAAATTCTATGATGAGATTATGAAGTGCTTATGGAACCTATTTTAATTTCATTTGTTATGATATGATGACATGAATAACATTTTATGATCTTTTAGCACACATTTTATATTATTTTCATTATGTCATAGGTTATCCTAGAATTATACAGCCCTCCTATTTAATGTGTAAACTAATATATCTCATGAGATAGGTATGGAAAACATTTATCTACGCATTAAATAATTCATTTTTTCTATATTGTTGAAATTTATTCCTTTATATGAAATGAATATATTTATTATAATGGATTTAAAATGATTTACCGCTCCAATGATTCTTTTATTTTGAAATGAAATTATTTTACAAAATATCTAATTTTTATGATATATGATATATGGGAAGAAAAAATGTATATTATATTCCAGATATTATAACCTTATTTATATAGTATTCTTTGATGTGATCATTGATTTATATCTACGATGTTTACCCATATTTAGAATCTAAGATAAACTTATGTTATATATCATTTCTCAAGTCTATAAAGAATATATTTCAGTATGGTATGTATTTGATGTGTAAAAAATAATATAATATTCTTTGGGGTTGTAAAAGATGAATCTTGACAAAAAATGATTGTGAATCAAGTATCAAATTATAATAAAACATTAAAACCCATGGTTAGGTACTCTATTTATGTATTAATTAATAATATTACAAAAATATAATATTTATTTGTGAAAACCCTCGGTCAATATTGTTGATATCAAAAAAGTTTAGTTAACCTATATAAATGAGGATTAATAAACTTTAATGATATTAGTAAGGATAAGTCAAGGTATATGTAATTGTCCACAAATTTTGATAAAGGGATGACTGAGTTGATTTTATAAAATTACATCACTTTCTAGATAATAAATGTGGATGTTGTTCTAGAATAGTTGTTCATAGGGTTAATAAGTCTAATAAGGGAGCCTTTGGATTTGAATTGATCATCACATGGTGCATGGATATGGTCCTTATCGTGAATTAGGTTTGACACTCCCAAAATACATGTCTTCAAAATATGGAAACATGTTGTGAACCAACATGAGGAATTTAAATATATAATGAACAATAGAAAAAAGGGTTAATCCAAATGATTCATATATTTTATTCAAGATGTCATGATTGAGAATTAATGAATGATTGATCACTCAGATAAAAGATACTTGATGGTATTTCATTATATTTTGGTTTTACAAAGGGATTGACAAGAGAACAATGAACTTGTAGTGGTGACATGTATGGTAAAATACTGATGTATCCTATTGGATCTTAGTTATATAAATTCACTAATATCATGAATGTTATTTATGAATTTAAATTAATACTCTCAATGAATATATTTTTAATCAGAATCCAAAACCCATACTGTTACTCTAATTGAATTGTAATTCTGTAAATCTTCTCGAGTTGATTTTTTTTAGAGTTAATTTTCTAGAAATATTTTTATTATTACTGTTGTTTAATTTGATGTTAATTTTTGCATCAATTGAACTTTTCTAAATAAATCTGAAGTAAATTTCTGAGGATGTAATTTCATGTTTTATATTCCAAAAAAACATAAAATTGTCTATTAGTTTGATGATAATTAGAAATATACATTGGAAATATAATCCATTATATATATCTTGATTCTTTTTCAAATGGGTGGTTTATCTCAAATAAATTGAAATAAACTCATGATCATTGATATACATATTTTGGGGTAATTTCTTGATGATTTTATAAAGAGTTAGACAGTCTTCCTTTAGGAATTGATGTTGAGTTCTCAATATAACTCATACCTATAGCTATACCTATTTTAATGAATCCCTATAGGGTTTTCCCAATTAAGTTGTATGAATTGATGAAAAATACCTTAGAGAATTTCAAAAATGTATTTATTTATCCATGTTTTTCACCTTTGTGTGCACTAATTCTTTTTGTTAAGAATAAATATCGATTCATGAGAGTATTCATTGACTATTGGAAACAAAAAAGGACAATATCAAGAACATGTATCATATATCCTGTAATTATGACTTAATTTGTGAACTATTTAGAGTGAAATACTCATCAAATAATTACAATAATTCGTGATATGATCAACTAAGGGTCAATAAGGAGGGTATACCAAAGACTGCATTCTGTAAATGGTTTGAAAAATATGAATATATTGTGGATAAATTTTTTATTTATAATTACCCTATATATTTATGAATTTAATGAATCATGTCTTCAATGATTATGTGGATCAGTTTGGGTCCATCTTTGTAGAAAATACTATTACCAATTAAAATACTGAGTAAGATAATGATGATCCCTTGTAGATTATAATAATGTCCCTATTTAAGGGGAATTTTTGTGAGAATTATAGAAATTGTGAATCCCTTCAAGAAAATTATAATTTTTGGTTAATATAATATCAATAATGGGTATATTAGTGTATCTAGAAATAGATGAGGATATTGAACATTGGTCGAGACCATGTATGTAGACATAGAATTTTTCTCTGGGTTTATCTTGATATTGTTGGAACTTTGTAAAAAATTATTTTTATCTAATACTCTTTCTATGTTGAATCAAAAGGGAGACACATTCCTTTGGATAAATGAATATGAGGAAATATTAACGAAACATAAGAGACGATTAGTCAGGTAGAGTTATGATTATACAAACCCACATCAGAGAATGTTTTTCAATATATATTAATTAATTCAAATAATGGATTTTGATGACTTATCATGTTGAGGGTTATGGTTATAGCTTATTCCTCGTGATAAATGTAGGTTCATGTAGAAAATTAAACAACTCATACTTTGGAGTAAGCTATAATAATTTTCCCATTAATGTTATAGAAGTGTAATCCTTGCATAAAATTGTAGATTATATATAACAATTATAAAATTTCATTGAATATATTCACATAGATTCATTTTATTATACACTATAGAATTTGGTTTATTACTATTTAATGATAATTAATGTTTGATACATTAATATAATCAGAAATCGAAAATGGTGGTCGAAGCCTTGAGATGAATAAAATATTGAAGATTATCCAAAATGAAGATCATAAAAGATCTATATTTTTGGATTTTCTATGTATAAAATATGGAATATTTTTGGATTTGAAGAAATATTATCTTTATCAAATGAGTGTACATCCATCCATCCACGTGATGATTAAATAAACATAGAAGGAATATATAGAGTTACAAAATATGGTTGGACATGTTCATGAGATTAATATTGATTGTGATGGAATAATAAGGTTCATTAACTATGTATATGTTATATCTATTCCAAATTTCATTGTTATATTAGTGTATCCTCATAATCCATCATTATTCATTAATCTAGGAATTATAATAATGTACAGATATTTGAAACATTACTATTGGTGGCATGGAATGAAGATATATATTGCATAGTTTTAATCTCTGGGCTTGGTATTTCAGAATGATAAAGATTCAGGAAAAATTTCAAAATGTATGATATATCCATTTCCCAAAATGAGATGGAAATGGGAAACATCAATATGAATTTTTTTCATCGGACTCCCCAGAATTTATATATCCATAATTCATTTCAGGTAATAATAGATTTACATATAAATTTAGAAAACAAAGTTTATATTTTATAATGATTCTCTCAAGATCATAGTGCAAGGATAAAAATTATATAATTGTTAAGGGTGTATAAAGTACCACATTCTGTTATTTGTAGTTGTGATAATAGGTTTACCTTAATATTATAGAAATGTGTTTAGACATCTTATGATATATAGTTACATTTCTTCACTAAATATCATTGTAACATACAATGGTATACTAAGAGAACCATTCAAACCATAGAGGATATGACAAGATATTTTTATACATATATAAATGTTTGATGGGATCAACATTATTCTCTAGTCATGTTTTCATTCAATAATAGCTTTCACTCGTTCATTTAGATGACTCCTTATGAATCCCACTATAAAAAAAGTGTATAATTCCAAAATTAAGAGAATAAGATAGAGAATGAAATATATTGGGACATGAGAATGATGAATAAATGGGATATATTTCCATATCCATTCAACAATATGTCATGGAAACTCTGAGTTGGTAATAACTTTTTGCTGATAATCAACATCATTTAATTAAAATTAATGTTGTGGAAAAAAATTCTAAAAATTTACCCATATAATATAGTTATGAGATTTATGAATAATTTATTGTTCTTTCCACTGATTATTATTACGATTAAAAGTCTTGATTGATTTGGGATAATAGTTTATCTATTAGAACTTCATCCAAACCTCTCTCTAGTTCATGATGTGTTCTATGAACTACTCCTAAGAACGTACATACATGAGACTTCACACGTACTAATCCCAAAGGTCATACCATCAAAGACAGATATCTCTAATGTGGAAAAATCGATGGATATTCAATATCATTGATAGAAACAACCATGAAAAAAGACCACTCACATAGACAATGTATTATGATGAATCCACTAAATTGAGGAAGATACATTATTTGTTAAGAATATGATGGTGTAGATGTATCATATGTTTTATATATATGAGTATCAAAATTTTGATGTAGACATTAATTTTAATGGTGATATATTGTGACACCCTAATGTTTTACGAATATTATTTTCTATAAATTTTAATTTCATCATTATCTTGTGTTACATGCAATAATGAGTATAAACTGACAGTGATAAACTGTTAAAATATTATTTTTAATGTAAAATTTTTAATATAGATTTATAATTTATTAGAATTTAGAGGAGTAACAACATTTATAGAATTAATTACGATTTTTTACCCAAATAAAATATATTTATAAATATGTTGTTAATTATTTGTACAGTCATTCTATGCTTCGAAAGTACAATTTTTTCTCAAAAATGATTTTTGTTCCATTTCATTAACAAAATATATAAATAATAATTTAAATTATATAAAATTTATTTCAAATATATTATTTATTTATATAATAAATGAATCACTAGTAAATTAAGGTATTTTTGTGGAATAATATAATGAGATTTTTTTTTGAAGAATAGTTAAAAATACTATTTTTTACAAAATTCGAATGAAGATTTAATGAAATTAAAAGTTAAATTTTCTATAAAATTGTTTTAAAAGTGAAATTAGTCAAATTATATTATTATTAATACAATTTATATCATTTAATTAATTTTATGTGAAATTTTGATATAAAAAATATGACTACATATGCAAGATTTTATTTTTAGAATATCACTTTTTGGCCACATCTATGGGTTTAAATTTAATTATAATTATTAAAAGTATGATGATATAATTTGGTAAAATTTATTCCATGTTTATAAACTGAAAAATTGAAAATTTAAAAAATTAATGATTAATTTTTCATCATAATAGATATTAAAAGGCTGGAAATAAATTGTTTTTATTACAGTTAACCTTGGATTACTATAGGAAAAACTAGAAAAAAATGTAAAAATGACATAAAAATAATTAAATTCTAATTTTGCTTCAATATTTATACCTTATCTCATCTACGGTACAAAAATAATCCATTATTTTTACCTTTTTCCTTTGAAAAAATGTGAGTATCTCTTATTGTTTTCAAAAATTCCAATTGTGTCTCCTCCACCACTTATAAAACGACACCCTATCTTTTGTACACATCCTACTTCAAAAGCCTTTATGAACCAATTCCTATCATAATAGATTCCTTAAATATCTTCCTTAAAATATTTCTTTGGTTAAAACCCATATTAGGATCTCTTTTTTAGAATACCTGTAGATATTGTCTGAAAAAGATGTATTATTTAATAGTAGGATTTTTTATTTTGTCTGTAGTTCAAAATACGACAAATATTTTTAAAATATGAAGATATAATAACCAAAATATATTAAATATAAATTAATTTTTTTATTTAGAATATATAACCACTGTCTTTTTCCTCTCACAACTAATTGGAAGGAAAATTATCGATCGTCTATATGCTGGACTACCATTTCCCAAATATAAATAATTCATTTTCTATCACTACATCTGACAAATAAATATCAGGATGTATTTATATTAAAAATTCATTAAATGTTTTTAGATATTATACTTATATAATTATGAAATCACATATACCATCCTACTATCCAATATATTGAGAAACAAAAATCTCCCCTGTTCATACTTGTGGACTACAGCCTCTACAGAGTCATGTAGAGCAATTTTTTATTTTATTTTGAAATTAATCATAATAAGTATAAATATAGATAATATATGTGATATATATGATATATAATAGATGACCATTAATTTATATTTTCAATAAAATTCATTTATTCGATCAATTGAAGAAATGTAATCAACAATCAAAAAAATATATGACCGAATATCTCGAAGAATAGTGTTATTCCTTTTTCTCTATATACATTTATTGATGATTATAAGTATGTATATAGTGAATTTATATTACATTTAAATAATTTTTAAAATTATTTATATTATTTAACTATAGTTGATATACATGGAAATAACCCAGCATACCAAAACTTAAACGAAAAACAAAGAATTTATCACCCAAAAATGAGATTTAAAAAAATAGTTGTTAAAATACAAGTGGTAAATGTTTATAAGAAAATCATATAAAGTTTGGTATATATCATATTTAATGGAATATATTTATATTAAACCTATATTTATTATAATTGTGGTTCAAATGTGTACATTGAATTTTTAGACATGAGGTAAGGGATATTGGTCTCACTTGTATTTTTATGGGACACATGCCATATTTAGAAATTGATTATTTTTTATGGTGTATATTCTTAATTTGATTTTTTTATGAATTTTCTTAGAAAAAAACATGATAAATAATTAACCATATTTTCTTATTTATTTCATGATTACTTTTATTCCCATTATACCTAGTAGTTATGGGTTTTATGATACAATATCCCGATTTATTGGGAATTTTTTATGATTCCAATGATGAAATATATTGATCTAATTATATATAATATCATAAAATTCACTATTCTCCAAATATTTCTAGATAGTATAAATATTAATTTTAATTTCATGTACTTAATAACTAAATGGGAAAAACTCTGCATTTATGGAAAACTACCTTTTATTATCTCTTCTGTCAGATACTATTTTCTCACATATAAATAATTTATATCAAATTATAATAATGTTTTTAATATTTCACAATTATTTTTTAATTTCATCATTTACCAAGTTTCAATTTTATAAAAATAGTTTAAATGGAACCTTATTCTACTTTTCCAATGAGGTACTATTTCTTTTTAATTTCAAATGTTAATGGAATCATTTATTAACGTAAATGGTTTGAAATGAATTTTCTAATATCATAACCACTGAATTGATTTAATATTTCCATTCATGCTTCCAAGGTTCTCTCTAAATAATATCTTTACATTAATATATTTTATGTTATTAAATTTTAAATAAGTGGTTTAAAAATGGAAATAATATCTTATACTACAATGTTTCTATTGGTATTTATATTCATTAATGGAAACACGTTTTGATGTTTCACGTGATTTAATAGTGATATAATCCATTGATACCATCCATATTATTTATAAGTATGTTTTAATAATATAATAGTGAGATTTTTTTGAAAACCATTTTTCCATTTCTTATTCCCTGATGAGACTGTAGAATATTTATGTAACATGTTTTCATTTAATTGCTTATTATATGATGAATGTTTAATGATATTTTAGAAAAAAATATATATAATTTTTATTATAATACATGTCGTATGAAAATAATATAACCCTCCATATTTTTGGGAAAAGTTTTATATATCATGGTATAAATATGTGAAATAAGTTGATGTGCTTGATCTTATATGGGAATCAAGTTAATGTCATTGATCTTCAATAGGAAAAAATCAATGTTGTTGATCTGTTATGGGAAACTAACCAATGTTCTGGATATACTTTAGGAAATAGTTGTTTATTCCTTGTTCGTTATGATTTGGTGGTCTCTGTAGATTACCATTAAATAATAAATGGTTTCTATATTTATAATTGTTTCACAATTATATGATGTGATCATTTGGTTCATGATTAATTTATAATGATTTCTTACACCTATGATTCATTTCATTTGAAATTAAATTTTATTATTCCATTACTAATATTTAGAGTCTATGAAATATTGGTAAAAAATTATATCTTATTTTGATGAAATAAACACCTTATTCTAATATTATTCTTTCATATGATCATTAATTGATATCACCCTTGTTTTCCCTTAATGTTATTTTGAGTTCACACATTCTTATATTTCCATTTACTAGAATATAAATTATTTTTTAGTTGGATACGTATATGAAGAGTAATAAATGATATGATCATTGGGGGAGAAGTTTGATTTCATTCATGAAATAATTGGATAGTGTGTCTAGTCATTAATGTCTCTAATATATTACCATTTTTAGTAATTTATTCGTGGGATATATTGAATATTCATTTAAATTTTTGAAATGTTTATTAAAGAAATTTAAGGTTCATTATTGGGTTGTTCTGTTAGAATTATTTATGCACGAAAACATAGATTCACATCATTATGATCATTATAATTAAATCCAACACTCATAAACTCCATAATTTGGGTGAATGACTGTCAAACCCTAAACATGATTTCAATTAATATTTTGTATATTTATTATCGTAGGTATTTCCATTGTCTATTGAGTCATTTTTCAATTTATTTCTAAAAATTTGAAGTCAACTGAGGTTTTGATTATAAGTAATAATAATGAAAAACAATGTGAGTGGAATGTAATTTTTTATAGATCCATTTTTAGGTTTGGAGCATATTTTTTCAAAATGTATGGAGAAACCATGTGGGATCCCAATTTTATCAATTGACCAAAGCCTGACTCATGCATGGTTCATAAAACGGGAATCAAGGCCATGCAATATTCAATGTTTTAAATACAAATTAAATTAACTAACCACCCCTCCATTAATTTAACTCCATAACCATCCTCTCATATATCATTCTAGCCATGTTAACTAATGTGTTCATATATTTAATTATACACGGTTTTTTAAATTATTATTATTTTTATTTATGCTTCTTCCCCTTTTTTAAATCTCTTTTTTTATTAAAAATGGGTTGTCGTCATTAAAATGTAACGGTTTCATTATGAAATTTTTATTCATTGTTTTATGTCATAAAATGATAATTATACTTTAAATTCACCTCCATTATATTTCAAAATGATTTTTAGGGACATGAAAATATTTTTATGAAAGAAAATGAAAAAAACTATATTCCAATATATTTCAAACTAGGTTGAAATGTATTGTAATTAAATATTTATGTATCGGTCGTAGTTTTCATTGATTAAAAATTTTTCTCCAATATTATTCCTTATTTTATAATAGGTTCTAGTTATATTAATTGTGTAATGCTCTTTGATTTATAGTGGTATTGAAGATTGATTGAAACTTCAAGGTCCCAATGATGATATTTTTGGAAAAGTTGTTTTTAAAATTATACTTTTGATGTATCATTTTTTCTTTATTATTATCTATTTTATATGAGTCCCTATCATGATTTTTTCTATATGATGTTTAATATATTTATTATGGTTCATCCTCATTTGTTTTTCATAGAATTTATTTTTTAATAATATGAAAAACTAAAATTTATGTCTAATATATATATATATATATATTAATCATCTTATAAATGTAAAATAGATCAATATCCGATCAATTCATACTTATTTTGTGAAAGGTTTCCAATAATTTCAACTATTACACTCTTGGATCTTATCCCTGGCCTGTGAGGATTGGGAATTTGATTCATACCTTTCAACATGAAATCTTGGGAGCTCAATTACAGTGTGGCCTTTAATTGTATGTGACTGACTGGTATCTAGGGGATGTCAATTATTTAATTTTTCTAAATATATTTCAGTTAGGACTGTTAAGGCTCAGGTGGGAGATGCATGGAGTGTATTGTTATATCTTACTCTTCCCGATTATTGAGTTTCCTTGGTATTTTGGGTTCTCAATAATGTGAATTAATCTTCTTCATTTACCTACTGAGTTTTTTATTCTATTTAAATATATCATGGATATAATTGATGATATATAGATTTTTTATATTACTCTAGTATTTTAGTAGAATAAAATTGGAGATTAATGAGTGAAACATATTAAGATGACATGGTCAGGAAATCAATGTTGAGCTTGAGTGCATTGTATGGTATAACTCTAAATGATCACCATATGACCAAATCATTGTCTATTAATCCACATACATAAGTAATACATAGTCACTAATACCATTTAATTTTGAATTTATTGGTTTAGTTTATAATGTTTTTAATCAATTATAGTGATATATTTTACGATGATTTTGGATCATAACCTAGATTATTTTTTAAATTAATAAATATTTGTCAATGTGTGGAGGAAATGGATTAATTATTAGAAATGGTGAATATTGATATAAAAAATAAATTAATCCTTATTTCAAAATAATAAAGGGGTTAAATTATGATAATATTATCTTACAATTAAATTATGAATATCTGATATTTTAAAAAAAGGTTTACAGTGATGTATTTAAATGAACTCAGTACTGCGATGTGTGTAAATGGTTTTAATAAGAAAACTAAGAAACTAAAATTATTTTTATGAGATATTGAAAAATTTAAAAAACGTATATGAGATTTTAAAATTTATTTAGTGGTGATATTATATCGTTATTTTAGTGGCTATTATTAGATTTTTTTGGTTTAATATATTTTATCTAGATTTAATTTTCATTGTGTATATTGTTTTTCAAATATTATTGATCTTTTTCATGATATTTTTTATATATAGAAGAACACCAACATTTATTGATTGATTTTTAATGGGGTGGTGTGAGGGGTTGTCCATAAGTGAACCAACTTTTTTGTTCAATATTGAGATTACCTTCTAGATATCATAAATTTGAGTCCACATTTCATCTATGGTCTTTCAGATTATTCTGGAGTGGAAGAATGTTTGTAGAGAAATTAATGTATCATTTCCACTCTTAATATTCAAATACATCCCAATATTTTGTTCTAAAATATTATTCTTGGGAGACTTGGTTGTATGGGGTTGATGTAATTTCTTAAAACTAAGTAATGGTATGACTATTCATGGGGGGGGGGGTGAATGCATTGTTCTAAAAGTAGTTTTTAAACATGGTCAGAAAAGTTAATATGGTGTTATATTTTTAATAACTTTATTATAGGGACTTATTAGATTTAGTATATCATGGAAATTTTTTGATCTAGTAACTTATCTTCTAGAATTTTACATGCTTACATCATTGAAGGATCAATACTTATACGAGGAATTTTATATTAATATTCATTAATTTTTGGGGTAATTAGTTTTAAAATCATATGTTGAATTTGTAAAAAGGAATTTATATGATGATTAATCCTTTTAGGACTTCTTGAGGTTAATTATGCATCCTCTATTCCTGTATGTTGAGATAGACCATTCATAATAATTATACATACACCAAAATTTTAATAGATTATCTGGTATACCATTCCACAATATCTACCCTAGAAGTATAATTATTTAATGATTTGTGTAATATTAATTGACCTAGAAGAAGAAATTAATGATCTATTAGAGTTCCTTATGTAACATCACACATGCCTCATTATATTCCAAATTCTACAAATAAGTATAATGGGTTAATGTTGTTGCAATATGGAGTTGATACCCAAAAAGAAGAGTGAAACAATAATAGAAATAGGGAAAATTATTAATATTAATAAATAATATGTAAACATACATTATGAATTTTTATAGGTAAATAATCACAATACATTATAATTTAAAATTAATCTTATAAATGTCATATAGGAACACTATAAGAGAATATATATACAGAGATTCTAAAGATAAAAAAATAAAAAAAATTAACACATTTTAAAATGGTATCTTAAGCTAGCTCATTCTCTATCTCCTATACTCTAACCAATTAATCCAAATAAAACATCTTCCAGATGTTCATTCAATTAACCTATCATAAACAAATGTCTAATTAGGTACTAATGAGGGGCCTAACCATGTTAAGAATTCTACTCAGTAAGACACTACTAATGATAACTAAATATATATCCAATTTTATCAATTTCCTTATTTTGTGACAAATATATATAAGTATACATGTAAATATAGGTTTTATATATAAAAAATAAATCTTTTATCATTGGGTTACAGTATAACAAATGATACAGAGAAATCATACCTAATCAAATGCTCTATGTCATTGAATTGTAAATAACAGACTAATAGAAATATAACAGTCTTGTTTATAGGAATACCACTATGGAAAATATAACCATCGAGGAGATATTATTTCACAATAAAGGTAATATACCAATCCCATATTTGATGTTTCCCCTAGGAAAATACACCAATCTGATATCAAAATTCACACTTTTGAAAATTTACCCATTATGAAGAAAAAATTAACACCCAAATGCAATTCTATTTTAAGAAGTATAAAATAATTAACATAATTACAACAAAACCCCACATCCACTCTTTATGTCCAAGAACATATGACTACTCATCATCTCATCATGGACTGAAAATTTAATTTAATATCCATTTATGCTAAAATATATACCCAAGAGTTACATTATCCTCAAAATAACACACTTAGTCAAAATAGTTTAAATCACATATTACACTTTTCAATAACCACCATTCACTATTTTAAAAATCAATGTTTTCCAATAATAATTAATTCTAATAAAACTCTAGTTTGATTCATTTTTAAACCAAATTATTTGACTATAATGAATTTCACGGTATCCTAACAGGTTTTAATCCAACTAAGAACCATAAACGACTCAATGTTCAATCACATTGATTAATATCATATATTTAAAATATATAATTTAAATATAGGATGATGGAAATTAAAATGGATGCGACCACATAGTGAATGTCACAAAAAAACAATATATTACTTGTAATAAAAAATATAGAACAAATAAATCATCCTAAAAAAATATAAATCATCATAAAACAAAACAACTTTGAGATGTATTACTGTAAAACATATAATATTCTCCCAAGAATAAAATATTTATGTTTATAGAAAATAGATAATATATATATAATAATATATCAGTATATAATATATTAATTCTTTGAATTATCGAGTGAATTCACTTGCAAGAAATGAAACATCGATCCATAAATAAAATATGTCCTAGAATCTCTCAGAATCTAAAATAAAAAATTATGATAAAATATAACATAAAGGAATTGTAGTGGTTGAGTTTTATTGGTACACATAATTTATAAAAATTTGAAACACCAAGAAATATATGTATGAGTAGTTCTCTACCTATAAGCCAATTGTATAGCCATAAATTTTGGGACAACACTCTATTGATGAATGAATAACAATTGTAATGATGCGACACATTATAGTACATCTTGAATACATATTTTCAGCACCTAAATAGATATAAGACCTTTATTCTCCTTGAAAATAATTTCCAAACCTATTATAACAACTATAATATCTATAAAAACACAAGAAACCATTTTCTAGGACAAAATATAAACCACAACCCATCTCTAAATATCATTGGGGATTATGATGTTCCACTATGACGACATTTCATCCACATGATTTTTCTATATGGATCTCTCCCAAAAAACCTAGCCACTATGACATAATATAATTCTTCTATGATATAAATAAATTCATATAAATTTCTATGAAACCATAACTGTTAACCAGGAAGCTGTGATAGGAATTGTTATTTGATTCACCAACTAAATCATTCTACAAAATGTCATTTCACAATTGAATCATTTCACGATACCCATATCAAACAACTAAAAAACGCAATTCCTTCATAATAAATAAATAAAAACATTATTTATAATTAATTAAATGGGTATTTACAATTAATTAATTCCATGGGTTTTAAAACATCACTACCATATTATAGCTTATTTGTGATCACTATTCTAGGATTTCACTAGGCTCGCTAATAATCAACTCTATCCACTATGACCTCATGTTTGATTCCACCCCCTAGTCTCCTTTTGGTCATGGTTATGATTCGAAATAATTAATAGTATTATAAAATCATTATATATAGATTCATTTCACATGGACCCACCATATAATCTAGAAACTTTATAAGGGTGTATCAACATCAATCCCAATATCATTGGTGGAAAACATTTTAGATGGTTCAAAAAGTTATCAACTAAAATATGATTTGAGGAAAAAAATCATGCGTTGAATTTAAATGTTGTGGCAATTTAACACCCATGGATTTTATGATATATATATATTTGAATAATATTTTAGTATTTTATATCATTCCTAATTTGAAAAACATGGTCTAAATGAATCATGATATACTATATATATGAGATTATATTTTGTGATATTTAATTCCAAGCCATCATATAAGAGGATATATATATATAAATATATAATATATTAAATGTATCATTTACACTTGTATAATGTTAAATAATTAGTTATTAATTGGTGTTATATGAAAATAAGATAATTTATTAGAAAAATATATGTTTTCCTGATAAATAGTTTTATCCACATACTTTTTTATATCATATGGAATTAAAATTATCACTACTATCGAAGGATTATAATTAATTTATATATTATTTATTCAATAAACAAAATTTCCCACCCATCTAAAGATTTTAACTAGGTAAGTAATAATAATATATTCAGTTATTTAATAAGATGTTCATTATTCAAAAAATAATTTTTCAAGAATTTTGTGCATTTATTTTAAAAATTATTTCTTCCAAATAAATAATTTCATTTTTTATAAGTTATTTCAATAAATTAAATTATAATAATTTTTATATTTTACTATTTCCAACATAATTTTTCCCATAATCACTAGTTACCACAGTAGAACTCATGTTACCATTGTATTGTTTAAATGGGATAAAAGGGGGATTAACCTAGTTGATAAGGTTTACAATATAAAATAAATTATTTAACAACATTTTTATAGTATAGAGACTTTAATTTTATTTTATTTGAATATTTTTAATTTTTTTAGAAACATTATTTAAGTAATACTCATATAATATAATGATTACAAAAAATTAGAATTTTCCCACCCACCACACTTATAAAAGAGAAACTCTTATCCTCTCTTCTATATGTGACCTGAGATATATTTATCCATGTCAATTAGTTGACATAATCTCCCAAAAACAATTTCAATATGATTAATATTGATTTCTATTAAAAAACACATCCAACAGATAATTAACATCCTCTTTAGCAGAGGGTATATGAAAAAGATGTATATGTTCATACAAATATTTTTCATGATTCTTTCATAATTGGCCTATTCATATTGTTTTTCAACCATATTAACATTAGGATAAAAATATTCATACTATAATAATATTTTTAATGTTAAATTTACGTCTATTTTCTATCTTTTTCCAATTCATTGGTAAATGATAATTATGCTTCCAAATAGGTGTGGACTATAACATCCATGAATAGATATGATTTGATTTTCATTTAATATTTACATGGATGGTGTTAAGGATTAAATTAAGGAATATATATAAAATTTATTTCTTAATTTTTATTTTTAATGGTGAATGTTTATTTATCTCCATTTCATTATATCCATCAAAATATCAAAACATCAATTTTCATAACCTTTCCCAGACAACACATCCTATAAATCACTGAAATAACTGCGAAAAATCTTGAAGTGAGTTCCAATTTTACTTGGAATGGTGACTAGACCCTATGAATTCAAGAAAAATATTACTAATTTATTATCATAAATTGAAACTATAAACATTGTTTATCTACCCAATCTTTTGTAATTAAAATTCCCTTTGTTATCAAAATAAATTTTCTGTTATGTATTATTGTTATACAAAAATCATGCACTCATTTAATTTTATTTAATTATATTATCTTCAAATTACCCTTATGAATCATAAAAATTCAAAATATTTCTATCTAAAAGTGATCATATGATATGTATAAAAATAGTGTTTTGTTAAATCCAATTAATACTGACAAAAGAAGAGTATGTCACTACTAGTAGGTTCAAACCCTAAAAAAAAATTCACTAGAGAATCCTAGGGATATAACCCTACTAGGATTTCACAATAACCAATACCATGATGATATACAATAACTAAAGAATTAGATTAGTAATTTATCGGTTAATTTCATGCTCATCAAGGTCATGGACAAAACCATGTATGTCGCACCACCCCAATAAAATATCACGATCACACACAATACTCCAAGGTTGTTTTGGGTTTAATAAAGGGTTATATATAAAGACACTAATAATAATAATATATTAATTTTTTATATTAATTAGTATATTTACTGATTATTTTAATATTTTTATTAATGATTCATGTTTTTATTTCATTAAATATAAATGGTATTTTGGGTAATAGGTAATTTCAATGAAAAACATACATTTGCGACATTAATGAATTTTTTAAATAAATTTTATTCTAAATAAATTTTATTATCAAATTATATTTATTAATTATAAATGATAATATATTTTTATGACGTCAAGAATAATTTTTATAAGGGTTCGAAGACTATTATTTTCAAAAAACCCTGTATTTCTCATAAAAAATAAAAATTCCATTTTAAAAGTAATATTTAACAAATATATAAAATTATGTTTATAAAATAAATATTATTTTATATAATACTTGTTGAAATTAAAATATATTAAATTTTTAAATATTTGATAAGATTTTAAAATAATTAAGAAAAAATTAAATAATGTATAAATAAATGGTCTCTATTATGACAACATAATTTCTAGAAAATAATTTAATAAATGATTTAAGGGGAAATGATATAAAATGTGTTCTCCATTTAAACTAATTTTATTTATATGATATTTGATTAAATATATAAATCCATTATGAATCCTCAATAACATATATTATATTTTAGGGGTTTAAATTATTTATTTCATAATATGGATACCTTCCATATCACCATGGGAAATATTTTAATGATTTCATCCACAGTATTTATAAAATAATTAAAGAAACTACTATATCTTAAAAAACAATGGAGATAATATAGGACGGTTTTTTATTATTTTATTTTATAGATACCAAAACCTATGTTTGGGAAGTAATAAAAAAACTCCCCCTCTTTTCCTAATTAATACCACTAAATCTCCCATTACACAACACTAAGGGCACATCCATACATTTCTCTCTCCTCTATATCGTCCTCCCAAAATTCCAACAACTAGTCATGAATATTTTCTTAGTATTTTAGAATCATCCTTTTGTTTTAAAGGACCTCTCACTCTGATTTTCAATTCAATTACATTTTTTATATTTATCATTTTATATAAAAACTGATTATTTTTCACTAATTTATAAACATATCTCCTCAATCCAATTGATATCCTAACTATGATAGATCATTTAACCACTCTCCGTATATAATTTACCATGTCATTTCTATAACAAAAATTAGTTATGGATTTCTCTATAATCATTTCATTCAAACAGTTACATTGAAATTAGCCTTTTTAATCAAATGATGGAATGATTTCATGACATAAAATAGACTACTCTACTATATAATTTATTAAATAATGATGATATATCATTTATCCAGTCTCTTTATACCATTTACATAAGATGTCACTCTATCAAATTTTAGTAAAGTACACCCCTTTCATATTTTTTCAACTCATGCACCTTTGTGGAATTTGGCCTTTTAAAACACAATTGGATATATTGTCATAAATTTATAAGTATCCCTATACTATCATATTTGTGTTCTAATAGTGGGATATCATTTATAGCATTTTACACTAGAAATTAGCTAATGCGTTACTATACAAAAATTGAATGTCTGATAATATCCTTCTCCTCTTTATTTAGAAATCATTTTTAAAAAATTTCTTTTTTATTTCTAATCTGTATGTATGTGATGTGTTTCTAAAAATTCATATGAATATAAATTTAATTACCAAATAATGAAATACCCCTTTATCTCTCACCAAAAAAATTTCTTTTTTATTTATTTATTACTATCATGGCTTTGAAATTTTACTGTGTTTTTTTCATGAAAAACATTGTATTGTGCATAACATTGATATTTCTACTCAATGGTATTCACCGTGACATAACTATATGTCACGACTCGTCCCCCAGGGCATGTATCATAAATACCCAAAGCCCGCCTTCTATAGGTGATGGGCTGGAAACTAGCACCAAAGGCGTAAATCCCTAAAAACCAGGAAGGCATTGCCTTTATAAAACATAATCACACACAAGTAGAGTACAAGTGGAAGAAAACACTATGTAAATAGTATAAAAACTGTGCTTAAAGTACAAAGGAGATTGAAATAAAATCCCAACAGAAAGGTACAGCTACAACTGAAATAAAATACAACTGAAAGGACAAACAGCTGGAAGATGGATGCAGATCCTAGATCGTCCTCCAGGTTCCTACATGAAGGGTAGATACATATGTCCTCCTTAGCACTTCACATCAGTCCTTCTCCTCTTGGTACCAACTCATCATGAGGTCCACCTCTGGGTACCGTCCAGTCCTTGTATACTCTTCCTTGGTTAGTGATGTCCGTCGTCTGCATCCAACACAACAAGGTGCGGGCATAACACGTGCAAGGGTGAGTATAACGATATTCAGTAGGGACCCCGAGACCCTCAACGTCTAACAAAAACTATCAAGGATAAACCACAAATAAATATCTCAACAGATAACCATTACTTAGGTATATGCCCATAGATATACCTAAGTTATCATGTAACCCATCTCAATCAGGAGGAAAACACAAAGTTCATTGACTCAGTTCAAACCAAGATTTTCATTATAGAAACCACAAATGCTAGAGAATTCCACCTCTGTCGAGTACAGTGGCCTTATCGTGACTCCGAAGCGCTACTCACTAACCTTATACTGCTGAGGTACTCCTCCTGTCGAGTACCACGGGTCTACTGCCAAACCGGGTGCTCCATCCGCTATGGTTCTGCCGCCAAACCGGGAACTCCCCCTAGTATCCGTCAGTGGTACTCCTCCTCTCAAGTACCACAGTTTGTTTGCCAGACCAGGCACTCCGTCCACCATGGTTCTGCCGCCAAACGGGGCGCTTCGTCCACTGGACTAGTCGAATCACTCGGAGTCGAATCGGTCAACCAGTCGTCAGGTCAACAGCTAGTAGGTCTTAGTACTCGGCACACTCTTCTCCATTAGGATCCGCTCCACGAGCTACTAGTCGATACTTAAAGTGTCACTAAATCTCACATGGAAGTATGAAAAAATACAGCCTCGTCATAGGGGTCTCAACGCAACAGACGACGCGTCAATCGGACGCCCGGTCTATGAGTTATTGGCTTTTCCGTTCTAGGGGCCCAGTTGGTTTTTAAGCTAAGACCAAATCTACCATAGAACAACTACATCCAAACCTCAAGAGGAGTATTCCAAAAGAACCATCTCATCAAAAGGAATCCAACGTAGTTGATGGTACGTCAATCAGACGTCTTTACATAAGTTATAAGCGTTTCCGCTCTGAGGGACGGTTGGTTTCAGGTTTGAACCAACTCGGCCATACCTAGACATAGACAAAACCATGATAGTAATATATAAAAATGACCCTCTTGTTTCATGGATTTCAAATCAACTGATAGTGCGTCGATTAGAGGTCTGTAGCCCATGATATGGGTGATTGAACGAATCTGGTCCGAAAGTAGGGGGTGTGGGTCCGATCCGACCCGGCCCAGACTGCCCCTTGTCGGCCAGACGGGGCCCGGTTGCCCCGACCCATTTCTGTATCCGACCCGACCCAGAACAGTAGGTCTGGCCCGCTGGCGCACAGCTCGGACCACCGGCATGCGTCCTGGCCCGCGTGGCCTGCCCCGGCCCCACCGGGGGTGGGGGGGGGGGGGCGCTAGCTCGCCCAGTTGGTGCAGCATTAAGTCGCACCTGTAACACCTGATACTTTTATGAGAAATATTCTGTTTTTATGTTATATAACTCATTAAATGAATCATTAACTACACACAACACTAGCTTGGCTTGCATTACACACAATCGCGACCTTTCTCGGTAGCTTGCATCGTACGCAATACCGAGTTTCACTAAACAACGATATGCTATTAAAATATTATTAAAACTAGCCGTTATGAATAGTAACACCCACTTTTTGAAATTTTGTAAATTTTATTTTTCAAAATGGTCTTCATTTTTGGATTTGGAATATCAAAATTAGCCTAGGTGGAAATTTTGGTATTTTTCTAAAAATATTCAATTTATGATGAATATTGAAAACACTAGGTTACTATTTGAAACCGACTATTTATTTAAATAATTACGTATTTTATTTAAATTTATTTTATGTCAAAATTTATACATAATACCTATATAAGTTCAATTTAATTCATTGGAGTCATTTTATAATAATTTTAGATATATATAAATTTTATTGAACTTTTCACCGTCTTTTACCCACCTCCTAGGAGAATTTTAAAATTTACATAAAACATAATTTTACTGCTTCTGTGAGTGGAATTTTGAAAATCCAAGAGACATGGTTAATATCAAGGACTAAAATGTGGTTGAATGAGATGAAAATAATTTTGGGGGAATAGTAACTTTTAATTTTTTTACCACGGTTAAAAGTAAATAGAG
The DNA here is from genome assembly GCA_963277665.1 of Viscum album. Taxonomy (NCBI): domain Eukaryota; kingdom Viridiplantae; phylum Streptophyta; class Magnoliopsida; order Santalales; family Viscaceae; genus Viscum; species Viscum album. The sequence continues at coordinate 1,305,861,744 of OY728141.1, forward strand.
TAATTAAGGGTAAAAATGATATTATTATTACCCTAACACATGTCCTAATTCTATTGGATAAGTGTAATTCGACCAAAAACAAACTTAGGAATAAAATATGACCATTTAGGACCACATGGATTAGATTAGGACATTTATAATTAATTTATTTAAAGAAGTGTTAAAATAGTAAAAATCATAGTTTAATAACTAAATCAATTTTAATATAGGGTTATACATAAGATAAATTAGACTATAAATATTCATTAGAAATATAAAAATATTTCCTACATAATGGTATTTTATTTGTAATTTTTAGACATTATATAAGTTAATTTATGTATGAAACAATGATGATGCAATAATTATATTATTAATGAAATATTTACATAATTGATGTTATAAATATACAAATAAAGGTAATTTGAGACTTTTTATGAATTCCAATAATTTTACAGGTTAATATTACATATTAGTACTAATTTAATTAACTTTTTTCTAACTAATCTTTCTGTTATGATTTTCACAAAAATCAATTACCAAATAGTGTCAAAATTGACATAAAATAGTTTTTAAAACAAATATTATATTATTAATTTTTATTTTATTCCTAAAAATCTTTGGTTCAGAAAAATGACTTAGATAAGGTTATATATATTAATAATATACAACTTGGGGTTAGTTTTTCTTGTTATAGTATGTTTATTGACCGTATAGTGTATGAAAACAAGAAGACACGGTAAATGGTAAATTATCTAACTTAATGTTATATCTAAATGATAACAATAAAATAGAAATATAAACTTGTCTAAATTCTAATTTATGAGACTATTTATACCCACACCCACCTTAGCTTCTAAATAAATCAATTTGGTGCTATTAAAAACCGAATATGACTATATAATAAAATAAGATTTTTAGTTTTTCAAAAGGTGCCCCTCTCCTCTCTTAAAAAAGGGCACCTCCTCCCTCTCTTCCTCACACCACTTTGAGCCTTCAAGCTCGGCCAACCCCTGCCAAATTCTCTTTTACATTTCCATAGAAACATCCTATAGGTCCTGGTCTACTTCATAGACTAATTTTAGTGCCCTAAATGGAGGTCTCAAAGATGCGCTTCAAAGAAGAGGTAATGTCCGTTACCGATTCATTCAACTTTATTTTTTCTTCCACTTCTTTTTCTTTAGTTTTTTCATTATGAATTAATAACATAAGTATCACTAATATACTGATATTTTATTATAAGTATGAAACAACCCTATTTCACCATCTATCCATCCTACGGAAAATGAAATCACCGCGCGTGCGTACGTACGGAATACCGTCTCCACGCCGTGGTGTAATCTATTTTCCAGCACCACTTTACTTGGATGGGTATAATGGTGTAAAGAATAAATATATATGATTATTGTAATGTGGTATTTATTCTTAAATAGTATACATACAATCCAATACAATTCCACGATCATGGGAACGATATCATCGCTCGTGCGTACGTACGGAATACCGCCTCCACGATGTGATGCGACTCGTTATACATGATCTTCATTGCATAATGATTATATAAATGAATTTAATGAATTAATATTATATATATTACACTAATACCACTCTGGAAATGAGGTATCTATAACCTAAAAAGAAGAATAATAATTTATTCGACAAAACACGCATAAGAACAAAAAGTAATAAACACCCGAATAATAAGTAGCAATGAAATATTACTAATAAGAAGATACAAATGTGACCATATATGATATCATAAAAATAAGTATGATTCTGGAATAAGTCAATGACATTATTTAAATCATTATATAGAAGGTTTAGACACTTACGAAGCAAATCAGACCTAAGGTAAGGGATAATCTCACAATCTCAATTTTTATCAGAGATTGTTTATATTTCAGAATTTACTGGGAAATATTTATCATCCACATCCATGTTTCTTCAATATGTAATATTATTTCTATCCTCCTACAATTTTTTAAATCCAATTTTACCCTTCGGCCAGTTTTTAGTAAAAGATATGAAAGGAATCTTTTTTTGTTTTTCATACGAGGTACTTTTTGACTTTTCCGACCAAAGTACGAGAAGAATGTTTTTTTAAATTATACGGCATGAATGGATTTTTAGAACATTATTTCCATGAAGCTTCCTTTACAGGTTTTCAAGTTTATTTTTAATCAAATTCTTTTTGATCAAAATTATATGACATGTTAAGAAAGGAAAATGTTTTTGAAATAGAAAGCATATTTTCCTTGAGAATGGAGTTCAAGTGTTTTATCAAAATTATTTTACATCTAAGATAATATAGGGTTATTTTTCTATCCCTATTGTTACATTGTTTTGATTATGTTACGATGGAATTATTTTTTTGATGTCCTTTTATCTTATATGGATTATGTTATGATGGCATGATGATTTAGAATCCCATTTTTATTACATGGGTTATGCTATGATGTATGATTTATGATTTGTGGAACACATAAGAATGATATCATTATGAGATGGGTGGGACCTATATCTACCTCCAATTCATTGGTTAATGATTTATATCTCATGAGATAGACATGGCTGTAATGGTGGGTTAATCCGGTTTAGTGAAACAGGACTGAAACGAGGGGTGAACTCAGTTCAGAAATGGACTTTGTCTGCAAAGATAGTCATGGAAATGATTCTTGACTACTAAGAAATGATTCTATATGATAATGTGTGTATGCCACAAAGTTTAATGTTTTATGTTATGATTTGTGGGATTACATTTCACTACTATGATTTATCCCATGTTAGGAAATTATGATATCTTTTGCAGGTTAAGATTTCCAAAATGATATGTTTTTATTAATATGTTGTGATTGATATTACTTTTGTTTACCCTTACTGAGCATTTGAGCTCACCCTTTTGTATATATTTTCTTTCCGCTGGTCCTAAAGAAGGTTATTATGTAGGATATTCCAAAAAGGGACTCTAGATATGATGAAATAAATGGGGGACAACGTAGATGATTTACGAACCATTTGTTTATGTTTCCCCGTTTCGAAAGACACTATACCTATACGGTCCTTTCATGGTTTTGTTATATGCTGTAATAAGTGTACTTCAATTTTGAAGTATTAACAATGTATGTAATGTATGGGTTGTTAAAGTTGGTATCAGAGGAAAGGTATAGTCAACCTTTGGATACTAGGATTTGAAAGCCTTAGTAAGAAACGTAAGGATATGTCTAAGAATATAACACAATCTTAGTGTTTTATAAATGGCCATGAATAACCGATGATAAGACCTGAAGGGTAAAATTTTATTCTTGATTATGTTGCTTTCCTATTATAATTAGTGTTGCTCGCACTATTCTTCTTGGTTTTAGTCAATGTCTGGAACCCAAAGAAATCGTGTTAATGCGGAATGCGACGGGAAATGCAATGAATGTCCCCATGAGAAGCCAAACGTTATGGGAGCTAGAATGTAAAATCTTGTAGCCATGCTCACACAACTTTCTCAAGCTATGAATCATGTATGAATTCCAAACGTGAAAAGGAAGGAGCAACATTTTGTTTAATCCTTCATGCCGCAGTGTCCACCCCATTCAGTGTGTCTACTGATCCATTAGTGGCTAAACAGTGAATTAGTACTACTGAAAAGATATTTTCAGTTCTTCATAGTTCTGAACATGATAAAGTCATCTTAGCAGTTTATCATTTGGAAGGTGAAGCTAATCAATGGTGGAATCTTATCAAGAATACGAGGCAGAGGGAATAAATTGAGTCCATGGAATGGGACGAGTTCAAGAACTTATTTTTCAATAAGTACTTCCCTCATATTCTCTGAACAAAGATGGAGAACAAGTTTCTTGAACTAAAGCAAAAGGATGAAGAATCTGTTGGTACCTACGATGAAAATTTTACAAGACTTGCAAGGTACGCTTCTAGGATTATTATCCAACCTGGGAGTAAGATCGATCGACTCTTTAGTGGCTTAAGAACAAGTCTTCGAATGGCGTTATCCATAAGGGACTTCAATAGTTATGGGGAAATCGTTCGATGTGTTCTCAATGTGGAGATGGAGATTGGAGTAACCCATCAGTCATATGTGTTTGATAAGAAGTGGAAAATGAAATTCAAAGGAAAATCTAAAGAGCACACTGAAATGAATACAAGGTTTCCCTTATGCTCAAATTGTGTAAATAAATATGGAGGGAGTTGTCTTAAAGGTACAAGTAAATGTTTCAAATGTGGAAAAGAAGGCCATCGGGCATTTGAATTCTGCAATGATGGGAAGAAGATGTCTAGTGATGTGATCAAAGATATGGCTACACAGAGTGCACCTCCTACACTTCAATGTTACAAGTGAACAGGAAATGGGGAATTATGCCAATCAATGTCTTAATCCAAGGGTTTTTTTATGATGATCGACTTCAAAAAAATCTTAAGGCTAACGACAAAGGAAAGTCACAAGCAATTTCTATCAGCGATGTGGAGTACGATACCGAAGTTGTGAAAGGTACAATTAGCATCCACTCTAAAGTTGAAAATGTTTTATTTGATTCTGGATCCACCCACTCTTTTATTTCTGAAGAATTTTTTAAGGGTATCGCCGTATTACCTCAATATTTAGATGTTGAGTTAGATGTGACAACTCCTAATAGCACAACAATCGCATCAAAAGTTTATAATTCTTCTCTGATTGAAGTTTGTGGGAAAGTGCTTCCTGCAAATATTGTGATCCTTCCTATAGTGGAATTTGATGTGATTCTTGGCATTGATATACTTTCTTTATATGGAACTCATATCAATTTCCAATGAAGGGAAGTCACATTTCATATTCCAAATCAATCTATGATCGTCTATCGATGCCAGGATGAACATAACATTCCAGTGGAAATTTCTTCCATTTTATGGGTCTTGATTCAACTAAATGAAGGTTATTTATCTCAAATGGTTGGTGAGGAACTCACAATTAATAATATTCCATTGTACGAGAGTTTTATGATGTCTTTCTGGAGGAACTACCGGGTCTTCCACCAAAGTGTGAAGTTGAGTTTTCAATAGAACTCATACATGGTGCTTTAACTATTTCAAAGACACCTTATAGAATAGACCCAATTGAGTTGTAGGAATTAAAGAAGCAACTTCAAGAGAATCTTGATATGGGATTCATATGCCCTAGTGCGTCACCTTGGGGAGAACATGTTCTGTTTTTTATGAAGAAAGATTGATCAATGAGACTCTGCGTTGATTATCGAGAACGTAACAAGATCACTTTCAAGAACAAATATCCTCTCCCACACATTGATAACTTATTTGACCAACTACGCGTAGCTCAATACTTATCCAAAATTGATCTTCGTTCAGGGTATCATCAATTAAGTGTCAAAAGGGAGGATATACCAAAGGTGAATTTCCGTACAAGGTATGAACCCTATGAATTTATAGTGATTCCATTTGGTTTTACTAATTCCCATTCTATCTTCATGGGTCTGATGAATACTGTCTTTAGAAACCATCTTGATCAGTTTGTGGTAGTCTTTATAGACAATATTCTTGTATATTCAAATAGTAAGGAAGAACATGAAGATCAATTTAGAAATATATTGAAGACCCTAAGAAAGGAGAAGCTTTATTCCAAATATACCAAGTGTGAATTTTGGCTTCAAAAAGTTTCATTTTTGGGTCACATAATCTCAAAAGAGGGGATATCTGTGGATCCAGCAAAAACAGAGGTTATCGAATGTTGGTCGAGACCAACAACAGTAACAGAGATCTGAAGTTTTCTTGGTTTGGCAGGATATTATCGACGTTTTGTGAATTATTTTTCACGATTATCTAATCCACTCACCAAGTTGGCTCTGAAAGGAGTTAATTTTTTTGGACGGAGGAATGTGAAGATAATTTCAAGGAGTTGAAAATAAGGTTATCCAGTGCACCTGTACTCACACTTCCTTGTAGTGGAGAAAGGTTTGTGATCTACAGTGATGAATCCATGATGGGGTTGGGGTGTGTTCTTATGAAAAATGATATAGTGATATCTTATGCCTCACGACAGTTGAAAATCCATGAGAAAAATTAGCCAACTCATGATTTGGAGTTAGCTGTAGAAATCTTTGAATTAATGATTAGGAGGCATTATCTTTATGGAGAAAGGTGTGATATTTATACTGATCATAAAATTGTAAAGTATATTTTCACACAAAAGGAGATGAATATGCACCAAAGAAGATGGTTGGAGATGATTAAGGATTACGACTGCTCAATTCATTACCACCCTGGGAAAGCAAACAAGGTTGAAGACGCATTAAGTCGACAAGACCATGCTAGATTATCCATAATGAGGATCACAAATGATCCAATATTTATGGATTTACAAAGGATGGATCTTGGAATTATAATGGAAGGGGAAAATTGTATCTTTCTCAAATGAATGTTCAACCGTCTATACATGTGCAGATTAAAGAGGCACAGAAAGAAGATGTAGAGATACAAAAGAAGGTGAGAAATGTTCTTGAATTCAACCTTGATTGTGATGGGATAATAATGTTCAGGAATCAGGTTTGTGTTCATCCTATCCGTGAATTAAAGGAGCTGCTGGATGAGGATCATAGTTCTTCATTCTCTATTCATCCTGGAAGCACAAAGATGTATAGGGGCCTGAAAGATTACTTTTGGTTGGATGGAATGAAAAGAGATGTTGCTGAATATGTCTCTCGATGCTTGGTTTGTCAGCAAGTTAATGTTGAGGGACAGAAGTCTAAGGGGATGTTACAACCATTACCCATACCAGAATGGAAATGGGAAAACAACCCTATGGACTCTATCACCGGACTTCCTAAAACATCCAAAGGCAATAATGCTATCTGGGTTATAGTTTATCGTCTTAAAAAGTCGACACACTTCATTGCTATTAGGGAGGATTTCTCTCTGGATCAGCTTGCCAGTATATATGTGAAGGAAGTGGTAAGATTTCATGGAGTACCACTTTCTATTATATCTGATCGGGATCTGAGGTTTACCTTGAAGTTCTGGAAAAGTCTTCAGCATACTCTGGATACAGAGTTGAGTTTCAACAATGCTTATCATCCTCAGACAGACGGTCAGTCTAAGAGGACATTTCAAACTATAAAAGATATGTTGAGAGCTAGCTCTATGGATTTCGAAGGTGGTTGGGATCAACACCTACCTTTGGTAGAATTTTTTTATAATAATAGCTTTCACTCCAGTATTCAAATGGCTCCTTACGAAGATCTCTATGAAAAGAAATACAGGACTCCAACTTGCCGGGATGAAGATAGGGAAGGGAAGCTATTAAGACCAGATCTTGTTGATGAGATGGAAGAAAAGATCTGATATATTCAACAACACATAAGAGCAGCTCAGAGTCGACAAAAAAGGAATGTCTACAACCTAAGAAAAGACCTAGAGTTTGAAGTGGGTGATAAAGTTTTCTTACGAATATCACCTTGGAATATAGTAATGAGATTTGGAAAGAAGGGAAAGCTGATCCCTAAGTATAACGGTCCTTTCGAAATACTAGATCGTTTTGGGAAGGTATCTTACTCATTGGCGCTTCCACCAAATCTCTCTCATGTTCACGATGTGTTCCATGTATATCTCCTGATAAAGTACATACCTGGTCCTTCACATGTACTCATCTCAGAAGTTGTACCGCTTGAGCAAGATCTTTCTTATAAAGAACAGCCGATAGAGATTCTGGATCGTCGAGAAAAAGTCCTACGGAACAAGCCCCGTCGCTTGGTGAATGTTTTATGGAGGAACCAGCAATTAGAAGAAGCTACATGGGAGCTTGAAAATGTGATGAGGGAGAGGTATCCCCATCTATTTGTTACAAAGTGACGAATTTTGAGGGCGAAATTCATTTTAATGGGGGTAGAATGTTACACCCGAGACTTTTATGAGAAAAATTTTGTTTTTATGTTATATAAATCATTAAAGGAATCTTTCACCACACACAACACTAGCCTGTCTTGCTTTACACACAATAATTACCTTCCTCGATATCTTGTGTCGTACGCAATACCGAGTTTCACTAAACAACGATATGCTATTAAAATATTATTAAAACTAGCCGTTATGAATAGTAATACCCACTTTTGGAAATTTTGGAAATTTAATTTTTCAAAATGGAATTCATTTTTGTATTCGGAATATCGAAAATAGCCTAGGGTAAAATTTTGGTATTTTTCTGAAAACTTTCAATTTTTGATGAATAGTGAAAACACTGGGTTACTATTTACAAACCGACATTTTATTTAAATAATTATTTATTTTATTTAAATTTATTTTAGGTCAAAATTAATACAAAATACCTATATAAGTTCAATGCAATTCATTGGAGTAATTTTATAATAATTTTAGATATATAAAAATTTTATTGAACTTTTCACCGTCTTTTACCCACCTCATAGAAGAATTTCCAAATTCACATAAAACTTAATTTTACCGCTTCTGTGAGAGGAATTTTGAAAATCTGAGAGACACGGTAAATATCAAGAACTAAAATGTGGTTCAATGAGATGAAAATAATTTTGGGTGAATAGTAACTTTTTACTTTTTTTTACCACGGTTAAAAGTAAATAGGGTAATTAAGGGGAAAATTGATATTTTTATTACTTTAACACATGTTTTAATTCTATTGGATAAGTGTAATTCGACCAAAAACAACCTTACGAATAAAATATGACCATTTAGGCCCACATGGATTAGATTAGGACAATTATTATTAATTTATTTAAAGAATAGTTAGAATAGTTAAAATCAATGTTTAATAACTAAATCATTTTTAATATAGGGTTATACATAAGATAAATTTGACTATAAATATTCATTAGAACGATAAAAATATTTCATACATAATGGTATTTTATTTGTACTTTTTAGACATTAAATAAGTTTATTTTTGTATGACACAATGATGATGCCATAATTATATTATTAATGAAATATTGACATAATTGATGTTATAAATACCGAAATAAATGTAATTTGAGATTTTTTATGAATTACAATAATTTATTAGGATAATATTACATATTATTACTGATTTAATTAACTATATTCGAACCAATATTTCTATGATGATTTTCACAAAAATCAGTTACCAAATAGTGTCAAAATTGACATAAAATAGTTTTTAAAAAAAATATTATATTATTAATTGTTATTTTATTCCTAAAAATCTCTGGTTCGGACAAATTACTTATATAAGTTTATATATATTAATTATAAACAACATGGGGTTCGTTTGGCTTGTTATATTAGGTTTTTTAACCTTATAGTGTAAGAAAACAAGAAGACACAGTAAAAGTTAAATTATCTAACTTAAAGTTAAATAAAAATGATAAGGTTAAAATATAAATCTAAACTTTTGTAAATTCTATTGGATGAGAGTATTTCAACCCATACCCACATTAGATTTGAAATAAATCAATTTGGAGCTATTAGAAACTGAATATGACTTTATAATATGATAATATTTTTAGTTTTTTCAATGGTGCCCCTCTTCTCTCTTATAAAAGGGCACCTCATCCCTCTCTTCCTCACACCACATTGAGCCTTCATGCTCACCCAACCCCTACCAGATTCTCTTTTCCATTTCCCTAGAAATATCTTAGATGTACTGGTCTTCTTCAAAGACCAATTTTAGTTCCCTAAAAGGAGGTCTAAATGAGGCGTCTCAAAGAAGAGGTAATGTCCATTACCGATTCTTTCAACTGTATTTCTTCATCCACTTATTCTTATTTAGTTGTTTCATTAGGAAGTAATAACATCAGTATCACTCATATACTGATATGTTATTATATGTATGAAACAACCCTATTTCACCATCTATCCATCCTACGGAAAATGAAATCACCGCGCGTGCGTACGTACAAAATATCGTTTCCACGATGTGGTGTAATCTATTTTCCACCACCACCTTACTTGGATGGGTATAATGGTGTAAATAATAAATATATATTATTATTGTAATGTGATATTTATTCTAAAATAGTATACATACACTCCAATACAATTCCACTATCATGGGAACGATATCATCGCTCGTGCGTACGTACGGAATACCGTCTCCACGATGTGATGCGACTTGTTCTACATTATCTTCATTGCATAATGATTATATAAATGAATTTAATGAATGAATATGATATATATTATGCTAATACCATTCTGTAAATGAGGTATCTATAACCTAAAAATAAGAATAAGAATTTATTCGACAAAACATGCATAAGAACAACAAGTAATAAACACCCGAATAACAAGTAGCAAGGAAATATTACTAATAATAAGCTAAGAATATGACCATACATGATATCATAAAAATAATTATGATTATAGAATAAGTCAATTACATTATTTAAATCATTATACAGGAGGTTCAGACACTTACGAAGTAAATTGGATATAAGGTAAGGGAAAATCTCGCAATCTCAATTTTTATCCGAGATTGTTTAAATTTCAAAAATTACTAGGGAATATTTATCATCAAAATCCATGTTTTTCAATATGTAATATTATTTCTATCCTCATAAAATTATTTAAATCCAATTTTACCCATCGGTCAGTTTTTAGTAAAAGATATAAAAAGAATCTTTTGTCGTTTTCGTATAAGATACTTTTTGTCTTTTTTGGCCAAAGTACGAGAATAATGTTTTTTAACTAATACAGCATGAATGGATTTTTAGAACATTATTTCCACGAAGCTTCCTTTACAAGTTTTCAAGATTATTTTTAATCAACTTATTTTAGTTCAAAATTAAATGACATGTTAAGAAAAAAAAATATTTTTGAAGTAGAAATGATATTATCCTCGAGAATGGAGTTCAAGTGTTTTATCAAAATTATTTTCCATCTAAGATAATATAGGGTTCTTTTTCTATCCCTTTTTTTACATTTTTTTTATTATGTTATTGTGGAATTATTTTTATGATGTCCTTTTATCTTATATAGATTATGTTATGATGGCATGATGATTAAGAATCCCATATTTATTGCATGTGTTATGCTATGACGTATTATTTATGATTTGTGGCACACATAAGAATGGTATCATTATGAGATGGGTGGGACCTATATCTTCCTCCAATTCATTTGGTAATGATTAATATCTCATGAGATAGACATGGATGGAATGGCAGGTTAATCCGGTTCAGTGAAACAGGACTAAAAGGAGGAGTGAACTCGGTTCCGAAATGAACATTGTCCGCTAAGATAGTCTTGGCAATGAGTCTTGATTACTAAGAAATGATTCTCTATGATTATGTGTGTATGCCACAATGTTTCATGTTTTAAGTTATGATTATTGGGATTACATTTCACTACTATGATTTATCCCATGTTAAGAAATTTTGATCTCTTTTGCAGGTTATGATTTCCAAAATGATAAGTTCTTATGAATATGATGTCATTGATATTTCTTTTGTTTACCAGTACTGAGAATTTTAGCTCACCATTCTATATGTTTTCTTTCCATAGGTCATGAAGATGGTTATTAAGTAGAATATTCCAAAAAGGGACTCTAGATATGATTAAAAAAATAGGAGACAACGTAGATGATTTATGAACCAGTTGTTTATGTTTCCCAGTTTCGAAAGACGATATACCATTACGGTCCTTTCATGGTTTTGATATATGTTGTAATAAGTGTACTTCAATTTTTATGTATTAAAAATGTATGTAATGTATGGGTTGTTATAGTGCCACTTCAATTTCAGAATGGCAGAGCCATTCTGGTTCCACCCTTCGTTGCGGCTCAGCTACAGCGGCCTGTTCCGGCGGTGCGCCCCCACAGCCTTTCGCGGTCCACCGGACGCACTCTTGTGGTCTGTTTCTGCAACCATCTGCTCCTAAGATCATATCGGGACCCGAACTCCACTATGAAAGCTCCAAATCACTGTTGAGGTCATGTTTCGTTGTCTCCCGTCATTCAGCGCACAAACAAACAACTAGCGGATGGTTCGGGATTATTATAATGGTTTAAAAACTATTATTGTCAAAAAAACCCCATTGTTTCATAATTAATAAGGATTTTCATATTAGAAAAATAATTTTAAGTATATAAATAATTATTTTGATACACTAAATTTCATTTTTCAAATTGGAACATTTAAATTTTATAACAGTTACGTTTTTATAATTGTTTGAGATAATTGAATTTTTATCAAAAAAAATAATCCCGGTAAAATTTAACATTATGAATTATAACATTATAATGAACCATAATCGAATTAACAAAAGATATAAATTATTTACATGGATCAATATTGGTTTCCATCTTAATATAATTAAAATTTTAGGCTATTTGATTAATTTTATAAATCAGTTATGAATCATCCAAAACAAATATTATATTTTGTGGATTTAAACTCCTTTATTTGTGAACATGACTCACTTCTACATCACAAAGGGTAATATTTTAATTAGTTAAAAGATATTACTAATAGCATAAAAAATTACTCATATTTTTTCAAAAACCATTAAAAAAATAAATTTAATTCTTTGGTTTTGAGTATTTTATTTTATCAACTCTAAAACCAAAGTTTGTTTAATAAGAATGAAATACCATTTAATCCTAAATAAAACCCTTATAATATCCTATTAATCAATATAATAATCCTTAGTTTTGAATCTTACAGTAACCTCCAATTAGTAGAGACCACCCATGGTGTCTCCACGGTCTCTCGAAGCTCCTCTCATGATTTTGGAGTCACCGTCCCAAGGTAGGGAACCACACACTCTTCTTCTCTATTAAAACTCATTCATAGTATTGATAATTTTTAATTAAAATTATTAGTGTTTTAATTGGTATAATGATATTATTATACATTGTAATTTATATTCTAATATTTATAGTTTATTTAACAATCTTATTATCAGATTTAACTAATCTGTTACTATGATGAAATTTAGTATGGGATCCCACTCTCTTATTTACCATTCAAGATACATCATTTTAATCAAATTTTTTTAGTATCAATTGTCTATGATTTCATGATATTTTATAGATATATATACTATAAAATTGATTTATTAATAATTATATTTCATTTATCCACTCCCATTAAATAATTTCCAAAGCCCTTACTATGCCAAAATTTAGTAAATGACCTCCATCCATTTTTTTAAATTCAATCTCCTTCATTTTGTTATGCCTTTTCAAACATGATTTGTTATTTTTCAATGAATTTAATTTTATATTCATAATATGAAATTTGTGTTAGGATAATAATATATCAAGCATCCCCACTCATTATAGAAATTTCATGTGCTACTATTATGCCAAAAATTACTAAGGGATCATTTACTTCTCCACCTTATTCAAAAATATTTCTATTTTATGCATTTTATTTGAAATTATACATATTGATATATGTATTCTCACATCAAATATACTGCCATTTTTTGGCCAAAATTTTTAGATACACATTCTCTCACAATAAATTATTCTATGAATGTTTATGTACTATATTTATGATGTCAAAAGATACCTACGATTTTCCCACGCCAAACTCCTCAAATATGAATACAATCACAATTTACACTATGGTTATTCACCATGACATACCAATAAATAATTGATATGAAAAATCCATGTTTTTAACCAAAATTCCTTGATCAAGCGTCTAAAATTTATTATTTAAATAATTTTTTGTATGATCTATGTGTCAAAAATTTTCATGTACATGAGATTAAAGCAACGTGCGTGCCTAAAATTATATATCTCTATAATAAATTAGTTAGAATTTAGTTTCATGAGATATCATACATGAGATTATGGAGTAAATATTATCCATTATGGGAATTTTTCCATCATGTTATGATTTATTTTCATTTAGCAGTGGAATATGTTTATGATTCCATGTGTAAAGTGGTTTCCACATTCCAATGTTTCCATTATGTTATCATGCTATATCATGAATCATTATTCATGTTTATGATTCTCTCACCTTTTATGTTCCATTTATATTCATATTGTCTAAAATGTAATAAATAATTCATGTTATGATTTGTTTATTCCCTTCCTCATCTGTATATATCACCAAATTCTTATTTATGTTCCTGGGATATCCAATTTAGTTTTAAGAGTGATTAAATATTATGAGAAATTTAAATAAGTTTTCAATAATTCTGATGTACCACATTATTTTATGTTGTAATGTAGTGTACCTAATTAACAAAGGACATTATAATTATTTATATTATGGTTATAATATGTGTTTTATTGTTTAATAAATCATTAATTATTTTGTAAAAAAGTCAAGTGTTTTCATACATGACATACACATAAAAGTATGACTAGAAATGTAATGTTCTATAATAAAAATAAAGATAAGTACTGATGCAACAGAGGTAATAGTTAAAAACCATAGAATATGAACAAAAAAAATACCAAATTTAAATAAAAACTATCAATACTAACTCTTTATAACACATTACATGCATCCCACTATCTACCCTCCATCAACCCACACTATACTGGAAATGATTCTCACAACCTCACAATGGTTTATTTACCTTTTTTACGTCACAAAATAAATGGTATTAACACTCTTGGTGTATTCTCTTAGGTATGTGATAAAAAATATTAATATAATCCCATGAATTTCTTCCATATAATTTATATATCATATAATAAAATATATTATCAATATCTGAAATACATGTCATGATAAAATAGTTTCCACATTTCTATAAAATTTCAAAAAACATGTCCCCTTTTCCATAGTTTGAAGAAAAATTCCACATATTGAATGTAAAATACATATTTTTAAAAAAAATTAATAAATCATGCATCAATTATCCATATAAAAACTATATACAGAAATAAATAAATATCAATTGAGAACACCCCTAGGATTACTTAGGTATTGGAAAGCTAGGCCTCCCATATATCGATAATCAAGTTAATAATCTATGTATATAAAAATGTCCCTATGACATAGGATATAGGTATCATTGGGACTCCCCATAGATAAACACCCAAATATGTCAGAGAATCATGTTTAAGGATTTAAGATATAAGGAACATTAAAAAACCCCATCACTTAACCTCCCAATTCCAATAAGGAAATGGTTTGATATTTCACCCCCAGAAAGGTACCCACGTCTCTTGAATGCTTAATATTTGAAAATATTTCAAACAGGTCACTTGAAATCACAAACTATTTCCAAAGAACACATTTTATATAAATATCATGATTTCAAATCAAATACTATAAAACATTTAATTTTTCCATTAAAAACTTTTTTCATTTACCAAAATAACGGAAAAAATAATTTATGAAAAAACCCTTTATGAATTCTTATCAATAACATCAAGGATCATTAAAATTAGGTTTTAGAAAACATGTTAGGATACTTGGCCACATGTAGTTCAGTAAACATATGATAGGGAAAGAACCACCTTCTTAATACATAGGTTAGTACAGAAAAAAATGAATGTAAAAAAAATGAGAAATGGGTCTATAATAGAATCATGATAAGGTACTAATATTAGGATATCATATTAGAAAATTATTAAGCAATATTAGAAATATCAATAGAGATAACAAAAAAATACAATGTTTCTTACTGAATGGTCAGGGGAATAAAACATCTCTCTCCCTTAATCTATACTCCCAATAATGATGAAAAATAATCATAATGATTGCATACAAATTAACCGTAATAACAATAAGAATAAATCAGGGAAAAAATATATCCTATTAAAAAATAAATTGGTAACCTCTCTAAAACTCAATGAAATAAAAATAACTAGTTACGAAATGGAGAAAGATGGTTTAATAGAGGATATTGATGATTTCAAACATAATGAATTTCTCTTCATAAATATACTTAAGTTCCCATAAATGAGTGAAATGAACTAATCCAAAATAAGAGGCTGATTTTACCACTTCATATTATTAAATAGACTCCACCATATTGGCATACCTTCCCATCATAACCACGGTGGTGTTTATGACACCTCACCACAAGGCATGACACAACCACTGACCATGACTAAGTCCCATAACATAGGGTGTTTTACCATTTATATAGCCTCCACAACTTTTTTTGATACATTGTTTTCAGGGAGTAAAAGGAATCCACCAACTATCCATTCTCGAAAATGTTCCCTACACATGGCTAGTTGGTTTTTCCCATGGAACACTGGTAATACCCCTAAGAAAAACTAAGTGGATAGATGCATGGTCTAGAACATTTTTTTACAATGAAGGTTCAAACATCTTTAAAAATATACAATTACACTCCCAATGAATCTTGAAATTATATGGAAACATCCAAATATTAAAACAAAGGAATATATCTCAAGACATGATATTAAAATCTCAATAGAATTTCACTTTTTATCCCCTAAACATCATGTATAATAAGGACCATTTATGAAGACATGATTCCATTGCATCCTAACCAATGATTATTTCTATAAATTCTCTTGGGGATACGATATGTTAAACCATAACATATTCCTTAATGCAATAGATATCCCACTAGGAAATTTCATTTGAAAATACAAAATTTGTATAAGTTTTTCTATAATTAAAATACCTTACTCCAACTTAACTTACTCTACTTCATAATTTGATAAGGAATTTGATGATACCTCATTAAATACGATATGTGGGATCATTATAAATACCCATCAATTGATCTAGTAATTCAAAATGATTACCTACATTTCCAAAGTTCTTAAGGATCTCAAAAGGTTGACATATATTTGATCAACCGTCCCCTACATCCTAAGTTAATGATTAACCAATGAAGGGGAAAAAATGTCATGATTGCCAATATATGAATCCAAATTATTGATCCATCAATCCATATAATATTTCTAAATATAGTATGATATATCCAACTATTAATGTATACCACATATATTTGTCTTCATCTCTTGAATGATACTTATTACCACATTAGAGGCCTCTCTCATAATTGACAACTAAATAAGTGACCTGAATGGGGAACTATAAAAGTCCTCAAAATGATCCATTCTAAAAGATTATTCATCAATATTTCTTTTTCCAAAATGAATAAGTACCATAATAAAGTCAGATGATCCCCTATAATCTATCTCAAATACATTGAGAACACCATCCATAATCTAAATAGAACACTTTGGCTCGCCATCCGTCTGTTGATGTCACATGATTAATCGTCATCTCATGGAGACAATTCAAAAACTAAGAAGTAATCCTATGATACCTGTTGTAAAAAATGGAATATTGAACCCAATATACCATCAAAATTTAATTCATTTATGACATACCTCTGTCTTCATCCTTGGTGGTGTCCCGAATCGGAATGAAACAAACATCTAAAATCAAATAGTCATTCATCGCCTAAATATGATTATTTGCTTTGGGAGTACAGTGACCAAGGCTTATGATAAATGTATATTACATAATTTTATATTAATATTCAGTATATTAAAAAATTACATTCCCAAGGATTGTAGTATTTTAGTGTATTTTGAATCATGAAAACATAAATTCTATCTTGGTTAATGATCATCAATATCTCTCATAAATACCTCCACCTTAAATACTTCTACCTAAAACCATTCATCATAACGTGGGGAAATAAAATATAAGAAAGGAATTATCTGAGATATTTATTAATGGTAAATAATGGAACTACATAAGCATAACATAAAAAAATGTTATGGAACATGAGTATAAAATTTTATGATCATACCATGCATCTCATAGATTATAATAAAACATGGTAATTTATAATACTTTAATAATAAGGAAATAAGCTACATAATCCATGATATAATAACATAGGAATAAAACATAAAATTATGAAAAACACATAATCATATTATAATGATTACTATAGTAGTTAATTAATTTCTTCCAAGAACATCATTGGGGGAAAAATTCCTTCCCAAAAGTTGGTTTACACGTCATTCTAGCCCTGTATTACTGAACTATGATTACTCATTGTTCTAAACATGTATAACTAAACTGAGAACAATTATCACTGTAACCCTATACTATGGATCTGAGTTAATTTCATGTTTTATCCATGTAATACTAAACCAAGTTCATTTCTTATTATATCTATGTCTATCACCTGAGATATAAATCTATAACCAATTTATTGGAGGGAGTTATAGATCTCAACTATATCATAATAATATTATACATGCGTATTCCACAAACGATACACAATCATATCAGATCCCATTCAAGAAAATTTGTATTATAAAAATGTGAACATATTATAACCTATGGAAAATGATATTGTTTTTTTAATAATTACATCAAAATATAAACCAATTAATGATGGAAGGGTTTCCGAAAACTAAAACACCTGAAAGGCTAATAGGTCTAACAAAGACCATGAAATCAAGAATATCCCATTTAAAGAGAGAATATCAATGTAACCATTATAGTATTTCCAAGAACATTAGGATTAACCTCAATGGGCGTTATCATAGATGGAAAATAATATTGAAATATCTTTCAGTAAGATCCTTAAGGAAAATATTGATTCCTCTATGAAAAGTGATTTTTAATACACATACCATTTGAAAATTATTCTCATATAAAAATCGATGAATGCTTATAAATAATACTTGAAATAGTTTTCATTTTTTCATTAAAAATATAAATTAATATTAAATTTTTTTAAAAACATATTTATTTTAAAACTCATTGAAAACTTATTATGAAATGTTGAAATTTTTTTGGAAACATTTTTAATTAAAAACATATGAAAGAAGCCTGATTTTTTTAAACCATTTATTTAAAAATATTTTTAAATCTTATAATGAAATCATGAATTTTTTGGAAACCAATTCATTTAAAATAACATTTAAAACATAAATACAATACTAGATAACATTTTGAAAAAACTTTCCATGAAATATTATAATTAAAGCTTGAAATGGTTTTGAAAACCATTTATTTTGAATTTTTTTTGAAAATTATTAAAAACCAACCTTTTAAAAATAAAAATGAACAATCACAAAAGAGATGGTAGGTAAATCTATATGTTTTTTATGTGGTAAAAAGAATATTCCATTTACATGGTAAAAGGTTAGAAGAATTCCTTGTTCAAAAAGTGATAATAATATTCCTTTAAAAAGATTTATAAAATACAAAAGGGTAAATTTTTCATTTAAATATTACTATATAATGGTATAATGTTACTTGAATTATGTTTTAGCAAACATTGTTTTGAAGGAATACAGAATTTCAACTAAATAAATGGTAAAGTCAGAATTTAATGAATATACTTTCTTAATTATCTAATGTACTAAATGGAAGAAAAATTGTACCAATAAATGAATATATCATGTAAAAACATATTAAAAGAAATATATTATATGTTATTCATATATGGGTATAATATTTCATCAATTTTTTCATAAACATAAACAATCATGATAAGCGATGAGATTGTTTCAATAAACTATTATGAAAGTGTATCTTTGGATCATACACTACATATAAGAAAATAAAATAAAATTAAGAATATAATATAATGAAAATAAGTAGACTCATCATATATAATTTCATATGGAATTATATACACCTAAAAATTAATGTAGGCGCATAATAATTCTTGATCTTCAAAGAATGAAAATTGGGAAAAAACTATTTTACTGATTTGGTAACTTTTAAAAATTAAACCCCATAAAATAAAGGCCATAGAATGGATATGAAAATACTATTATATTTAACTATACAATCATTCAATACATCCATATTTATTATACACAACAAAAAGTGAAATAGTTTTTTAATAAAGCATGTACCTCAATGAAATAAAATTGAGATGAAATTGCCTTACCTTGTGCTTTAACTCTTGTCGTACTTGTTCAAAACTAATGTATAATAAATATAATTTTTTTATAAATCTATCAATGAATCATATAATTACTTATAATAAAATGTAAGTCATTATTATGACTTTATAATACTTTTATGTTAAAAATTATTTATTTTGGTTTCACTTTAGGTGATATCTTCTTTGTTTTTCACATGTGTCTTAACTTGTTATACCTTTGGTCCTTGTGCTTATATCATGATTTCATGAATTTAAACCATTATTTAAATATAATTTATATTACCTATATTCTAATTATAATAATAAACATACTATATATTTATGAAATAGAATACACGCTTTAGGGAGATGGAATGTCATATACATGCATGTACTCTATTTATGTTTAATTGTCGAGTACCAAGAAAGAATATAAAAGATATTTATGTGTATATATATATATATATAATTATTAAATTATCTTGATTATATCATAGATATATCATATAGACTCACTAAATATATCTTTACTTCATTACATGTACTGTATAGACGAATCACACCGCTTTGGGTTGGTGACAGTCCACACATACTCAAAAAAAATTTCATCTTAACAGAAAATGGAATGTATAAAGATATGTGTTGTTAGATGATTAATGAATGTTAAATACATAATTAATATAATATAAAACATATATTAACATATTTTTCATCATAATATCCACCCTAATAGACGATATGGAAAAATGAATAATCGTCTTTTTGTGAGGTGGTAGTTCACCGTAAACATAAACAGTTTGTTTGTTACCAATTAGATGGAGGTGAGTGTAAGTGTAGGTAAAAATATTTGTATAAAAAATCCTAGTATATTTTTCATAATTGGGTATTTATACAAGAAAGTAATAAATATAATTTATGATTTGGAGAAAGAAAATGAAATAAATGAGTTTGATAGAAGACCATACCTCTTAATTAGGTACCACCTTTTGGTTTGTACCAAAATGCTACCTTGAATTTCTCTCTGTCCAAAGGAAGGCTTATAAGAGTAAGGGAGGTATTTTGTGTAGTGTATTGGGAAGATATTTTCTTAACCTATGTGGTTTGAGATTTATGAATATGATTGACAGATGGTGGCCTTTTTTAGTTAATGGAATGGAAACACATGGCATGTTTGGAAACAAGTTTGGTGTACCAACATTTTTTTAAAAGAAAGTCATACAAAACAAAATAAAATCCAAGAATAGAAGGTTCAAGGAATAATAATTTCTGTAAAATGGGTGTTGTACATGTATATAGGCCGTTTTGGGTTTTATATATTAGGTACAATAATTTATTAAAATATAATATATCATTAAAATTATATTATATGAAAAGGCATCTCTAAATTAAAATATTGTATTTTTAGTTATTCATTAAAAATGAATTCTTATAGGAAAATACAAAAAAAAATCCACACCAGTTTCATTATGTTTATCTTCCAAATATAATGTTTATTTAGATATATTAGATTAATAAAAGTTGCATAAATTGGAGTTCAAATGGTTTCATTATTAAAGCACAATAAAATACAGTAATAAAAAAATATAGGTTTTTAAGTATGAACTTGAATTTGTTCTTATATAGTGCCTATAAAATAGTTTGGATGAATTTGAAAAATACATGATTAAATATATATATATATATATATATTACATTAATATCAATCAATAAATAAAAATAATATATATTTTTTTGCTAAAATAGCTTTGTGATGATAAAAAAAATATTTCCCTTTATATTAAATTGGATTTCTATTAAATTTATAATTAATTGATAACCTATGAATTGATATTATATTTGTTTAGATCATAAATTAGTTCTTACAACTCATAACATCAAATTTAATAGCTATGTAATATTTTAAAATTATAAATAATAAAATATTAATGATATACTAATGTTCAGTAAAAATCAGTCATACGTGTTACGTAAGCCGTCTTGAAAAGTCATCTGTTCATGTAATGTAAGATAACCTCAGTGTTCCATGTAGTGAAAGCTAAAATTTTTATTCTGTTTCGTTCATGATTAATATTATGTTTCATATAATGAAATCCAAAAATAGTTTTTAATATAAAATAAAATAATTTCAGAGTAATTTGAAGTGAGAAATATCAAAATGAATATATTATTTTAAAAAATAATCTAAAAACCATGGGGTGTAAAATTTTACCCTAATTAACATAATTTTCTCCATAGAAATTCATATAGGTCATCAAAGGATTAATACTTGAATGATTCACTCATATAATCCCACCTTATAAAAATAAAAATTAAAACCTTCATTAAAAAAGAAATCTAGAACCATAATGGTTACCCAGAGTAACACATAGTAGAGTTTCCATATAAGTGAACATATGTGCCATGTAAAAACATGGACATGGAAGGGAAATCTAACTATCAAGATCTCATAGATAGTGATAGAGAACTATGTATGGAGAAATTTAACAATCATTAATCCATAAATCATTGATGACCTAAGGGAGATTCTAACATAATGAAAATAAAGGTATGAGAAATTGTTTTTGTCATGAAGATCATTTTTCTCAAAGTTGTAGAATTTTCATGAAATGATATTGTTTTACGGTTTTAAAACAATTTCACCTTTTTTTTCTATGATCCACTTCACCCATTTCTCTAAAAAGGATGGATTTTTTTCATTCGGTATGTACTAATAGATCATCAGACTCGTGATATGCTATCCCATCAGTTATAATCAATAAACTGTATTTTCTGAAGGCTATATAATATTCTTGAATCCTTGAATATAGAGATAAAACTAGAATCTTACTATCTTATTATAATGTTTGACTTATATTTCAGTAATTTGTTGCCTTATAACCCTTCTGAAATAAGAAAATTCAAATATTTTGAATGAAAGTCATGATATTGGAATAATATTGATCCCCATATATCAAAATGTACCAATTGGTTGTCACATTCTAATAATATGAATACCTTCATGGTATATTACCATATCTACTATAAATCATTTTGGAAAACATTCTTGATTTCTTATTTCAATGATTGATCGATATATCCTTAAACTGATGAAGTTGAAAACATCATCCTTGATAACATAGAAATTTTTTCAATAATCAGTTATAGGGTAATCTATACCGTCCAATTTAATTGTCCACATCAAACATATCTTTATCCTCACATAATTATCTCGATTTTAGATATTAATTAAGGTTTTCCATACCCTAATCAATATATCACTTTTCCATGAAATATACCTCATATGTATTCAACTCTGTTAAACATTTCTTTTTCAATCCTTAATTAAAAACTTTTCTGAAAATACATATATATTTCATTATTCATATAACATAATATTTGAATTCCAAAATATAAATAATTAATTCATTTAATTTTATTCTTAAACCATTACCGAGGCTTCATAATTTAATTCCATAATAAATATTTCCAATAAAATGAAATATGAATCATATAATATGATTCCTTAACATATTTATATGTAATATTCATATGTTTAATGTGAAAAATAAAGGAATAATATCACATACCATTCACATGTCATGTGGGGTATTTTCATCTTCAAAATTATAACCAATACCCTTATTACCTTCTTGAATCATTCTATGAGATTTACACATTGACAATGGATTCAAAAAATTCACATACATTCAATATCTAAAACATTAAATGTGAACCTTGTTCTATCAAGTTATCTATATATACTAAAACCAGTATCATTGTGTGAGAAACATTTCCCATATGTGGATAATATATAATAATCAAGATATAATATAGGGTTCTTATATAATGGATCCCATTTATTTAGTCATATGAAACCATAGTTTTATCCTATGTAATTTGTATTCATCCCCAATTTAAATCCGTAAAGATGGTTCATTATGTGTTTTGGAGATTCCAATTCCAATCCCCCGATAGTGTCAAATAGTTGGGCAGCAAGACCCATTGGGCATACCAGATTACCCATGTCAGGCACAAGACATTAGGTAAGAGTTCTTACTCTTAGTAAGATATATTCCAGATCTATATCCACTTGTATTATTGAGATAGGTATTTATTTACTTTAAACCACTCACTCTATAATTAAGAAAAATTCCATTTCATTTTCCTAAATATTGAATAATCCTTATACTTATCCTTAGTGAAATCTGTATAAATAAAATTAGAAATATACTTATGGATCTCACTAAAGTTTAATTGGTCTAGATTCCAAAGTATGTATAAAACTTTCCTTTCATACCAGATATAGAAACACATTCTTTACAGAAATGTATATAAGATAATTTTAGATGAATATTCAATAAATTTCAAAATCACATGCTCGATGACTGTAATTCTTTAGTTTTATTAAAGAAATGGAAACAAAAACTTATATCATGTTTAAAGATATTCAGAAACTACTACAAAGGTCTCTACCTTTATTAATACTACCTAAAACTTTTATTCATTGCCTGGGAAAGGAAACATAAGAAAGGGATGGTCTCATATGATCAATAATGAAAAATAATGGAAATCAATATGCACAACATGAACAAAAGAGTATGGAAATTGAGAACAACATTTTATAATCATATACTACATATCGTAGATCATAATGTTGATTTGAAGTTAATAAGACATAAATAATAATTAAATAATAAATGTAATCAATGAATTCATAACATTGGAATAAAACATTGAGTTTTTGAAAACACATAAGCATATAGTAATTATTTCTATAGTAGTCAAGGCATTTATTCCAGGGCCATCTTGGTGGACAAAGTCTTTTATCGAACCATGTTCACTCCATATTCTTGTCGTGTACTATAGAACCGAGTTCACTCCATGTTCTATCCATTTATTATTGAATGGAGTTAATTTCTCATTCCATCCCAGTATTACTAAACACATTTAACTTCTCGTTCCATCTCTATAATACTGAAACGAGTTATGTTCTCATTCCAACCATGTCTATATCATTGTATATAAATCCTTACTATATTCTTTTGAGGGAGATACTGGTCCCACCCATATCATAATGAAATCATACACACATGTTCTATAAAACATAAACAATCATATCATAATCAACCTAATGAAATGGGTATCATAAACATGTAATCATGTCATTAACCATGGGAAAAATATATTTTTTGATTTCATTTCATCAAAATTATAACACATTAATGTGTAAATAATTTCATAAATATATAACCCAATATTGTTAATTGGTATTAATAAATACCATGACATTAAGCATAACACATTCATATAAAAAATATGAATGGAAATATAAGATAATTTCATAGAGGGTCCTGAGTAGCATCTATATATTTCATCATAGATGGAAAATAATTATGAAATAACGTTCCAAAAAACATTATTGAAGAAAATATCAATTATTCTATAAAAATGGATTTCTAATAAATAAAAAGATTTGAAATTAATATTTTTATAAAATAATCTAAAAATTTATAAGTAATACTGGAAAATTTTAGGAAACCTATTTCCTTGGAATATTATAAGATGAATCAAAAAACTTTTAAAACATTTATCTTTGAAAAAACTATGAAATCATAAAATTAAAGAATGAATATGTTTTGAAAACCTTTTTACCTGAAAATATCTTTAAATATGCTTAATTTTTTTTGAAAACCATTTCCTTGAAAATACACTAAACACATTTATTGAAATCTAGAAAACACTTTGGAAAACATTTATCTAATTATAACTTTAGAGACATATAATAAATGAATGAAAACATTATGAAAACTTGTTTACATGAAAAAATATAATATAATATTGAAGAAAATTTCAAATCCATTTCATTGATATTAATTTTGAAAACACATTTTTAAAAAACAAAAATTTGAGAAATAAAAGTAAGATTTATTGATATGACATCAGGAAAATGTTTACATGCCATATGAGGTAAAAAGTACATTCCTTTAGCATGGTAAAACATTTAAGAATAATTTTTCATAGAAAATAATCAAGAAGAATACATTGAATAGATTGGGAAAAGAAAAAAGGGTAAAAAATTTTATATATTTTTGTTTAATGTTACATTATTCTTGGAAGAACTTTTTTGGAAGACATGGTTTTAATGGAATGTATATTTTTGACCAAAGAGTGGGTGATGTCAGAATTTTTTAAAAAACATTTTAAAAGAAATTATATTCCAAAGAGTAGGAAAATGGTACCCATAAATTATTATATCTTGAATAACTATAGGAAAATAAAATTGCAGAATTTTTTGGAGAGATGGGTTACAAGATTTCATTGAAATAAGAAGAAACATAAACGATAATGAAAAGCGATGATATTGTTTCAATAAATTCTTATCACTTGGTAACATGAGATCCTACATTCCATGTAAGACAATGAATTTACATTAATTTTATAATATCATTAATAGAATGATATTCATTATTTATCTTGTAATAATGAAGTATATACACCTCAAGATGAATTTAGTTTCTTAACAAAGCATGATTCTCATCGAAGGAAACTGAGACAAAATGAATTTTCTAATTTGGTATCTTTTGATTAATAAACCCAATGAAATAATTTTCATAGAATGGAAATTTAAATATCCATAAATTTTAAAACAAAAAATATTTTATACATCCATGGTAATTATAAAAAAACACAAAAGTAATGGGTTGTGAATAAAGAATGTATCTCTATGAGATAAAAGGTGACATGAAATCCCCATACCATATGTCTTGACTCTAGTATTACTCATTCTAACATCTTATATAATAAATATAATTTATTATATATCTAACACAGAACCATATACATTCTTATAATACAATTTTGGGGTTGGTTATGGAATTATATTAACCATGAGATAACAATTCTATTTTATATTTTCACTTCGAGTAATATCTTATTTGTATTTGAAATGTGTTTTAAATTATTATATCTTTGGACCTTATAAATATATACTTATTTATATAATGTAAACCACAATTTAAATAATATTTATATTTATTATATATGTATTATAATAATACTTATTGTTGGTTAGAGTAGGACACTCAAGAGGGGGGGGGGGTGAATAGAGTTCCTATTAAAATTTCTGTTAAAAATAGTATTTAAAAACATTCCCCAATTCAAAGTATAAATATCCTAGTCAATTAATGTAGAATACTTATAATAGTTTTGAATGTCTAATTAATTTATCAAAATATTGAGTAATTCTTAGTTATAACATCTTGAAGTATTGATATATCTTTTGAGAGAAATTAACTAAATCAAAAGGAGTTATAAACACTAACTAAGATTTAATATCAGATAAATATATAATTTTATGAAATATGTGTGAATACAGAAAAAAAAATTTGAAAAACACTATGGGTAATCAAAAAGAGGTTTAGACCCAATGAGAGACCTGATACTCTTCATATTGTGATCACCTGCCACAAAATAGTTTATATTTATAAAATTAATCCGCACCTGAGATCATGGATTATAATAGCACTAAAGGATGTCTAGGTCAACCAGTATACCACCACAACTATTCAAGGGAAATAAAAATAAAAATAGGACCTAAAGGGACCTCTTCCACATTTATACGTGGGTGACGAATAGTGTAGAATTATGAGTGAGTGCGGATATTTTGTATCTTCTAACAGAGCTCAGAAGGCAATATGTGTTTTTGATATAGACACACACTACTCAAAAAGTAATAATAATGTGAATAATAGATAATAAATGATGAGAAATGGTTTCTATTTCTCAATGTGATGTAGTTGATGCTTCTGGACTTCTTAGGTGTAGCATATGTGAGGCTTGAGTCAAATCTGGAAATATACACCAAAAAAGACCATCATGGAAGATTTTCGTTCCGGTATCATGTGAGTTGTGATGTGCCTCAAATTTACTCATCACTGGGGTTTGATGCAGCATGGATGTTTTGAAATTTTTGTTTCACAAGAAATCATTTCATGTTTACAGCTAGAAAGAATAATTTTTCTTCTGTTATATAATATTCTCCACCTTTTATGTTCCCTTAATATGGATGGTGCACTTTTTTCTCTTGTGATTTCCATATATACTATGGTGGTTGATAATAGAAATTTTCTGAATATGTGTTGTACCTCGTACCACATAATGACTTCTAAAATTTTATATAAATTATAAAAAAACATCATTAATTTAAAAGAGAGTACAAAATATGACCATTAGAATTACTATTTAATTTAGGAGTAATGAAAATTTTGTATGTGTTTTTTGGTTGTTCATTTTATAGATATATTATTCTTTCAGTATGTAGGTCAGTTGGTAAGTCCTTTATTCGGTATTTCCTTCAGTGGGTATTTCCAGTGTCGATTATTTATGGTTGTCAGTGAGTTTTTTCATCGGTAAGTCAAAGTATCAATGACTTAGACTTTTATCAGTGACTCAATATGTCATTATTTTGATGTGTCAGTAGATAATACTTATTTCTAGGACTCATATGTCGGTAGCTCATACTTCTGTGGATGACTCATCTGTTAGTAGCTCATATTCCTATAAGCAAGTCAAGATATTAGTGGCTCAAACTTGTCTGTTTATTCCTTTTTTCTCATCTTATATTAAAACCATTAACAGAATATGTTAAACATATAGTTGAACATATATAATCATAATTAATATTATTTGAACATAAAACTCAAGACATGATTAATACAGTTTAACATGATTTTTGAACATTCAAACTAGAGTGGTCCAACAATCTCCCCCCTGTTTTTATCACAAATCATGGAATTATATATCACAATAAGTTGATTCATAATGATTAAATTATTCATTTTGGTGATAATCTCCCAATTATAAATTTTCATTAAAAAAGTAAAATCATGCTCTACCTTCCATGTTTATAATGTTTCTATATTATCCAACGTTTAAATAATGCATAATCCATTCTCCCCATTTTGGGAATATAAAAAAGTATATATGGAATCAAATAATAATGACGGAATAAGAATAAAAATAATTTGAGAACAAATATTGAAATCAAGATAACTTGATTTCCAAATCATGTAGAATTACATTGAGAATAACATAATAACAATTTAAATAAGTCATCCATAGTGATCTAAAATACTTATTCTTCAATGAGCAGTCTATCACTGACTATCCCTTTTCAGAATCTCTAGGGGTAGAAGCAGTAGAATATTATGTATTGGATGGAGATTTAGAGTGAACTTTGAGAGGAGGAAGTGGTTCCCTAGAGAACACTAAAGGGGAAAAGAATGGGATAGAGGAGGCTGGAGTGCCAATAAGCACCCTTAAAATGACATGATAAATCCTGAAAAACATGTGAGATGGAGAGAGTTATTCAGAAGGTATGGAGACAATATGAGAGTAGTATATTGGAGAGCTAGTCTGAGAGGTGAGGTAGCTTGTACAACAACAACCATAGTCTAAACATGAAAATAAGGCTTGAGAAGTTTGATAAATTACAGGACTAGGCTTCCCAATATACTCTATAGACTTTGTGAAATATTCCATGTTCTCTACAAACATTTAAAGAGTATGAGTATAATTTTTATATAGCCTCACATTATCTCTGAAAGCCTATGTCACTAGAGGATGTCTCAGATTCTCAACTAATACTTCAAGAAGTTGGTTAGCTAATTCTTGGTGTATGTTCCCTTTAAATTAATATCCAAATTCTGTGTTATTTATTCCCGTGCACTTGTATAACCTTTGGTACATAATCTCACGATTTTAGAGAAGTGATTACTATTATAACTTATCATGTAGATACTCTACTGGTATGTTCCCCCATCATTGTTTGATGCTCTTCGCAGATCACATTCTTGACCATCTCAATTTATGGAGGGTGTGAATCTAGAGCTGCGGAGCTGGATGCTCCTTCCACTATATCTTTGTGTTCCTGTCTCAACTGATTCATATCAATAATAGAATTCTTCGGCTGAGAAGCACCATTTCTAGTAACTTTAACATAAAAAGTATTCAGTACTTTGTCTATGGATGTCATGTAATCAGTAGACAATTTTTTTATGGAAAAAACCATTTCACTCAACTCATTCACCTTTTTATGGTTATCCTTCAATAAAATTTTAACAATTGAGATCATCCTTAGTTAAACTTGATAAATAACTCTTTCTATTAGAAAGAAAATTTATATTTAACTTAGTGTAGGTTTATGTGGATTTTGAGGTTAATATATATTTCTAATAAGGGATTTCAGATCTGGGTTAAAACATTCAAAAAAAAATTAATGACATAGTCTCGTGGTACTAAATTCCCTAGATTTGCAGGAGAAGAATACGATACAACTACTTGAGGTGTCTTGGAATGAATAAGTTCCTCAACTACTCATCAAATTTGAAAACCTACATGATCCCCAGTATCTGAATCATAATAATCTAAGTTGATAGAAATATAATCTGATGATATTACCATTTAGATACCACAGTAGCATCAAAATGAGTAAATGTATCAACTCTCAAATTCCTATCTTGAGGATCCCTTTCAATTTTTTCATTCCTTCATGCATAAAATAATCTTGGTATAGAGGATTCATGTGCCTCTACTTCTATATGAACATAAACTACTTCCCTTTCATTATCAATTGATTTAGAAAGCTCTTCAATCTATTCATGATCCATTGGACCAGCAGGTTTGGTATTATCACATGAAGCATCACTGGGATCATCCAAACTACGATCACTTCCACCACTTTCCTACTCTACTTCATTTCTTACATCATCTACATTTTTATCATCATATTCTTCATCCCCTTCCTCACTTCCACTTTATTAACATAACTACCACTTTCCTCTTCCACAATGTTTTCATATTCTTTTCTAGCTTCCTCATAGAAACCATTATATTGGATTTTATACTTCACACTTCCTGATTACACAGTCTCATTATCATCATCCTAATCTAGAATGAGTACTTTGGATGGTGTAAATAAATGTGAACTAGTAGGTCTCAAAGTCATACCCTTAAGACATTCACCAATATCAGGGTGACACATATCATCTATAGGAGTCTAGATTTCTCTACCAGTTTCAGCCACATCTACTTTTTCAAAATAGACAACACCAGCATCATGTGGTATTCTAGGATAAACTACATCTCTTTTCTTAAATAGATGTAAAAATAGTTTAAATTCACAAAAAAATCTCATCATATCCAACCCAATCCATCTTCAAGGGATTCCAATTTATCCTCATTCTCTTAAAAAGATCCATACTTAGGATGATAATAATATAAGAAGAGATTTTTTATTCATCTCCACTAATAAATTCATTGGATTTAAGCATGGCATAAATCATTCTTGTTTAAAACAATGAATTTTTCTTGCAATAATCATTTATCATTTCACATATATTAACAACCAAATACCTACGCATATTCAATGTATGTATTTTATTCCGAAAATATAGCCAAAATACATACATATATTTGAGTGAATAAATGTAACCTATCCTAGGACATAGCTGTTATGGGATGAACTTGAATAACAACATCCTTTCACCATCCAATTCAGAAAAATTGGTCTTATATACTCTGCAATACCAGTTAGCTCTCTCAAAGCTATCTTTAGAAATAGAAATCATTTATGGGAAGATTACTCCCTTGTTAGTCATCATAAATCCCTTCATACGGTACTTTAAAACATTATATCCAACGACATGAAGAAAATGATACAATTCTTCCATTCCCCAAAAATTTAATCACGAATGTCTCGCCAAATTCATGAATAAATGTAGCATAAAGAACAATTCATGTGCTAGTTTATGGTAATAAGTTCATTCATTATATGGTAACCATTCTAGCCATAATTTCATTCGTAGCACAATTAACATGATATACTTAATTTTTAATAAACATTCTAGGTGAACTTATCTTTCAGACATAGCCATATGAATTTCATGTCCTCAATGAATAATCTTAGGCCGGCTCAATTTTCATATATGTTTTTCTAGGGGTTTCAAGTCATCTCTAGACCCTTCCAAAAATAATTCCCCATTAACCATCTCAATGGTTTGGTTGAAGGTACGAAGGTGAAAGTGTTGAAGGTAATAAGGGTTTAAGGGTAAGACTGTGAGAGTGGAATTCCGACAGTTAGAAGTAAGTAGGATTGACATGGTTTTATTATTTATGGTTTTATAAGTCATAAATTGGGTAATCTTGGTCATATAAAAAAATAATTAAATCACCTTCTTTAAAAAAATAGTCATATAGTTATATTTGTGACTGTCCATCAGATAGACCTCATCAGTGTTATCTTGACACTATTGTCATGACACTGTTAGTCTCAGAATGACACTATCAATATCGCGCAGTTAGCATGACACTGTCTGTGTGGTCATGAAATTGTCAGCATGAAATCGTCACTGTCGACATGACACTGTCAGCATGACTTTTTTGCTGCCAGCATGACATTGTCGTTTTCTAATCGGTCTGTCATCCACAAAAAATTTTATGGTGAGTTGTTAACAGTAGGTCCTTAAAAATTAATAATCCTGAATTCATGTCTAATGTACCTTGTTATTTCAAAGTTTAATGTTTAGTTAATATACCTGCAATATGATGTTCTGTGATAATATATTCCAAATTTATATCACCTTTTGACAATGATCTCTCAAACAGTGAAGTCTTATATCAATATATTTTTTTCTATAGAGAGAAATAATATTGATTGATATGTTAATAACACAGGTATTATCACATTTTATAGGAACATGTCTAATCTGATATCCATAATCATTCAAAGTGTGATTTATACACAAAATCTGAGCATAAAAACTTCTAGTATCTATGTATTCATCCTCAGTAGTTGATAATAGGGTAGAATGTTTCATTTTACTACACCGTGATACAAGAGACATTCCTAAAAAAAGATATGTTTCAGAGGTTCTTTTTATATCTTACATAAACCATAAAAATAAGCATTAAAATAACTAACTAAATCAAATTCTTGTCCTATAGGGTATAATAATCATAACATGGAAATATACATGAGGTATTAGAAAATTATTTAAACCAAATTTAAATGATATTATTTGGGTTTTTCTGGAAAATGGGATGACATATATACACTAATCACAATATCTGGTCGACTATGAGTCTATAAATTAGGCTTCTTATCATCCCTCCATAATTTGTTTAATCAATAGATTTTCAATTTTTATCATGGTCCAACATATAGGTGGTACGCATTGGAGTATCATTACTTTTTGTACTATCAAAGAAAAACCCTTTAAAAATATCCTTAATATGTTTACTTTGATAT
Organism: Viscum album; assembly: GCA_963277665.1. NCBI lineage: Eukaryota > Viridiplantae > Streptophyta > Magnoliopsida > Santalales > Viscaceae > Viscum > Viscum album. Next base: position 1,305,894,796 of record OY728141.1, read on the forward strand.
AAAATAATACCTTATTTATTTTGAATGATTTGAAATCCATGAAAGAACTTGAGTTCTCCCATTAACCTCATTTCAAATTCACTTTGCATTATTTTTGAAAAATCAATACATAAATTATTCTATCAAGATCCAAAAATAATGTTATCAACATAGATTGGAACTACTATAAAATCTTTCAAAATCATTTTTATAATTATATTTTTATTACATATACCTTTGTTAAGACCAATAGAAAATTTAAAAGTACTTAGCCTATCATACCATTATCTTAGAGCCTATTTCCAACCATATAAATCATTTGTTAACATAAAAACATATTTTGGGAAATGAGGGTTTTTAAAACCCATAGGTTGTTACACAAAAACATCTTCACTATATAACCATTTAAGAATGGATTTTTATCACCCATTTTATATAGTATGAAATTAATATGAGATGTATATGCTATCTATATTTTAACAGCTTCATGCCTAAAAAATGGTGCAATGGTTTTTTCATATTAAATTTCTTCCTCATGACTATATCATTGTTAAACTAGTCTACCCTTATTCTTCAATATGGTCCCTGTTAATATTTTTTTTTCTAAAGTCCCACTTATTTCCAAAGGTCATGGTGAATTTAGGTCTATCCACTATTTTCCAATATTTATTTCTTTTAATCAAATCCAAATCTTCTTTCCTAGACATATCTGAAAATTCATCATTCATTGCATCATAAATGTTTTAAGGTTCAGGCTGTGATAATAGGTCTTGATGTTCAACCTGGTTCCTAACAAAAGGACTAGTTTTTGTCCCTTAATCTAATTATCCAACTTCATCATCTATGGTATGATTTTTAAGGGTTCTAATAAATCAAAAAATGGAAGGAATAGTTATTTTATATTCATCTATAGGACCAGGTTCACAACAATTAGAGTCTTTAAAATTTCTAGAACTAAAGGATTTTGCATCTTGCTTAACAGTAGAACGAGGGGGTCCAACATTAATGTCTATATTTGATAGAACAACCTAAATATTTTCAAGAGTCGTATTAGGTTAATGTGGATTCATTTAATCAAATTTGATATGATCATATTCTTCCACTGATTTTTTTCATTTATTAAAAACATTATAGGCTTTACTAGAGGATGAGTAACCTAAGAAAATTCCTTCATCACTTTTGGATGAAATTTTGTCAATATTTTTACTAGTATTGAGAATATAAACCCTGAAACCAATAACATTAATGAAAATTACTTTAGGTTTCCTATTGTTCTATAACTAATAGGTAGTTTTCTTAATAATTTTTCTAATAAAGTCTCCATTAATTATATAAAAAGTTGTATAAATAGCTTCAAACCAAAAAAACATAGGTAAATCATACACATTAAGCATTTTCTATGATATTTATAGTAAGGTTATATTCTTTCATTATACAACTCCATTACACTGGGGTATCCTATGAGAAAAGAAGTAATAAATATAGATATTTCATGAGATAATAATATTCAAAATCTTGGTTCTAAAACTCTCATCCACTGTCACTTCTTAAGGACTTAATTATATTACCACTTCGGTTCTCTACAGACCTATCATACATTGTAATGTAAGAACCAAACTCACTGTTGTGAGCTAAAAATAAGGTCCATGTGTAGCTATAGAAGTCATCTAAAATAACATAGACATAGTGCTTCCTTTAATACATGAAACACTATATGGTACAAACAAATCACTGTAACCCAACTCATGTGGTTGAAAAGTTGAAAATTATTTCATTGGTTTGAAATATTTTCTGTGGTTTTTTCACTATTAACATGGAGTATAGAATTTATTGCTTACAAATCATGGTTTTGGTATATCATTGACTATCACTTTATATGAATTCTTAATGAGTGACTGATTGTTACAATATCCTAATATCCTATTCGAAATCCATGATTCTTTATAAGAGACACTTAAGAATTTTTTTTTGAGAAGTAATAGAATCCATGTTCACAGGATAATAATTTTCATTTCTAAAAGTAGTAAATAATAACTCATTTTTATAATTAAACACATTATAGTAATCATTTTCAAATTTAACATTGAAATGATCATCACATAACTGAAACATAATATTCAAATTTTTCTATAATCCATCAATAAAAAGTAATTTGGAAATTAAAATTGAATTAGTGTTACAAATTAATCCAAGGGAAATTATTTTTCCATTAGCATTACCACAAAAAGTGACATGCCGACAATCAAACTTTATAGGATTCTTGAATATTAAGTAGTCAACTATCATTTGTCTTTAAAATCCATTGTCCTAGTACCATAAGCTATTACATTATCTCTTTAGGCATGCATCCTATTTATACAATTCATATAAGAAAATATTTTGGTACTTAGACATTCATTGGTCCAATTATATATGTAATAAATGATTTGGGAACCCATAATTTTTTAATGGTTTTCTTATAAATATTTTGAAAATTATTGGGAAAATAAAGTTTATTTTTCTTAGAAAAACAAGATGCAGTAAAATATTAACCATTTCTAGAAATTGTAGTGGATTTTTCCAATCAAGGTACAACACCTAATTTCCTAGATATTGATACAATGTTATTTTTAACCAAGATTCATTATCATTGTAGATAACCAATACCTCTAGAATATTTAGGTGCAACTTGTTTACCATGATTTTGAGTGAGAATGTTCTTTCCATTGGTATAATTTTCTATGTCCATTTTTAACTACTCATTTAACAGTTTAGCCTCATTATTTTCATTAAGAAATTGTTCATTTTTCTCTATTTATTTAGTAATCTCAGTTTTAATAACAGAGGTTAGAGCATGTTGATTCTTCAAAACATTATATTTATGTTTTAATTCATTACATGTGTCTTCAATAATGTCTTAGTACTCTATCATTTCATCATTGGTCTTGTTTTATGTAATAAAAATAATATCTAGAATAGTATTTATTTTTTAAATGAGATTCAAGGGTTGAATAAGAAGTTTTTGTCATCAAACAAATATTAGATTTATCACATTTCGTATCATGTGAGTACTCTAACTCGTTAGGGATATCCTTAGAAGCACTCTATGTGGCCTTTATTTACTTTTTTAACTTTTATCTTGTCCCAAAATTTAAACCTAAATATTAACTTAGTATAGTTTACCTTTACATTTCATTTTATCTTAAATTTATAATATACTATCACATTAGAGGTATCACCTCTCTTCCAATCTAATTTCTAGTTTACATTTTCATCATATTTTCCTTTATAGCTAAGATTCAAAATAAAATTATACTTTTTGTAAATATTTTTTAAACCTTCTGGCTAATTTATCCACTTAATCATCATCGACATATTGTGAATCTATATTTCATTAACTTTAATAATGATGTAATTATTTCTCCTTTTTGTGTTTAGAATTAGTGGTCTTGAAAGCAACTAACTTTCTTCTCGATTTTTCATCCTCTTCATTATTGACCTTAAAATATTCTTAATACATCAGCAGCTTACCTATAATCTCCTATACTAGTAACTAACTGATATTATAGGATTATCTAATTAATAATAAGGTTCCCCTCTATCAATATAGTAGGCATCTGATAATTCTTATGATTTATTCCCTAGAAAAAACATCATTTCCCAATGATATCATAATATTTAAAACTTCATTAACTAGAGATACATGTATGAGATAGGTTCATCAGCCTTAAATTTTAATATATCATATTTACTAGTATATGTGATAATTCGTATTTCTTTATCGTTAGTGGTTCCTTCGTGCTTAATAGGTAATGTATCCAAAATTTCATTGGCTATTTTACATGTAGAAATTCTATTGAATTCTATATCTCCTAAAGAAAAAAAAGGAATTCGTTGGTTTCTAATTGTTATTATATGAAGTCTAATTTGGGCCATACCATGTATTTCAGGAATTATTAAGAATTTTATATTCATCTTCCATTGAAGACCAGATTTCAAAACTCATCTTTCCAAATGGATTTTCGTCTTAATTTTACATTGATCATAAATAGTTCCATTTATAATTGGAGAAATTTTAGTAGCATAACCATACAATATATTATCCATAATAAAGAATAACTAGTATGTTTTCAAAGAGGTAAAAATTTCAAACAAACAGAAATTTAGAGACCATTAAAACACTACAATTATCTCAATATAAAAGATTTGAAAAAATTATCTAAAAACATTGAAAATACAAGATTAAAAACAGTCCTATGATAAAAAAAATTGGTTAGAGTAGGACACTCAATAATGGGTGAATTGAGTTCCTATCGAAATTTCTATAAAAACATATTTAATAGCATTCCACAATTCCAAGATAAATGACCCAGTTAACCTAAGTATTATATTTATAAGAGTTATGAATGTTCAATTAATTTCTCAAAATATTGATTAATTATCAGTTTTAAAAAATAAAATAATAATATAATTAATGAATATAATTAAGTAAATAAAAAATATTTATAATCACTATCTAAGATTAAATATCAAAGAAATATTAATTTTTTTTGGAAATATGTGTTAAAATAGATAGAAATAAATTTAAAAAACACAACTAATAAAAACTATTACTTCAGTCTCATGTAGAGACCTGATCCTATCCACCTGGTGATCAACTACCACCATGAATATTTTATCAATACACTTCATTAACCCATGGATCAGTGTTCATAATAGTACACATGGCTCTCTAAGTCAACTAGACCTCTATGAATGTTTTTCGTGGGAAAAAAAATACAACCAAACCACATAGAAAACTATTCCATATATATATATGAGTGAATAATGGTGTAGATACCTAAATTATTGATGATATATTTTATCCTATAGCTTAGATGAAGAGACAATATGTGTTTGTGATACAGACACGCACGACTCCAAAAGTAAAAAGAATTTCAACAATAGGGAAGCAATTATGAGAAATGTTTTATAATTCCTTGTGTGATGCACTTAAAGATTCTAGACTTAATACCTATAAAAGATGTGAGGATCGAGTCCACTTATAGAAATAGAAACTCAAATATAGTGTCGTTGAAGCTTTGTATTCTGGTTTCAAGTGATTTTTTATGCTCTTCAAAGGTTCTCTTTACTTATTTTTTAATGTATAAATTATGTTGGTATTTTTTGGTTCTCCACAAATCCTTACTTTTTTTACATACATCAAGAATGATTTTTCTCCTCATATATGATTTTCTCCACCTCTTATGTTCTCTATATATGGTGTTTTCTATTTTTTATCATGTAATTTTCTTATATACTACAGAGGTCGACAATAGTCTTATTCTAAATTTGTGTTGTACCTCGTACTTCTTATTGGTCTCTGAGAACATCTAAAAAATATTTTCAATGTAATTAATATAATACATATTACTAAATATGACCATTATAAGTAATATAGAATTTAAGAGTAAAGAAAATTTTCTATGTGTTTATCGGTATGTCAAGCTATCTATATTTAAAATTATTCTATACGAATATATGTGTGTATATATATGTAAGATTGTTATAATATCATGATTATATCATAGATATTTCCAATATATTTACTAAAACCATCATTAATACATTCAATTTAGTGTATGAATGGATCATATCTTTTTGAGGGTTTGTAGTCCACACTCCCAAAAATGAAATTATTATATTAACAAAAAATTGAATGTTTAATGATATGTGTTGTAAAATTATTATATAATCCTAAATTAATTATATATATATATAAATATATTATAAAATATATAAACAAATAATCCAACATATTTTCAACCATGTTTATTGGTATAAAAAAATGAACAATCATTGTTTTTTCAGGAGGCAGTTCGTCGTACACATAAATAGTACATTCATTACCCATTGGATGGAGGTGTGTGTAAGTGTAGGAAAATAAATTAGAATAAAAAATCCTAGTATATAGAAGATAATATTTTTTTTAAACAATCATGGTATAAGGATAGTATAGCGGTGGAGAAAACAAATAAAATAAAGATACTTGATAGAAGAAATTACCTGTTAATTGGGTTTCTCCTTTTGTTTTGTGCCAAAATTCATACTTGATTATATTTCGTCCCATGTTGAGGCTTCTAATAAGAATGGAGATATTTTTTTATGGGTACTAGGAATATCCTAGTGAAAAACAAGTGGTTTTGAGGTGTGAAGAAGAGGGAGGTGGTGGCATTTTATAGGGATGGGAAAGGACACACTTGGCATTTTTTGGAAAAAATCTAGTTGTAACCATGTTTTTACATAAAAAAGTCATACCGAACCAAAAAATATGAATAATTGAAGTTTAGTGGGAAAATAATTTCCATGAAATGGGTGTTGGATAATTATATATGTTGTTTTCTTTCTTAAAGTAATGTTTTCTTACATTATTAACAAAATTTTTCTCTAAACCATTGTAATTAATTTTAATTACTTACAAATTTTTTTTTACCTTTTCATATATTAGAAATTATTCTAATTCCAAATATGGGAACCATTTTTCCAAATTCTAATTAGAGAAGTGGAAAAAATTAATTAAAAATTAATCCCAATAATGGGATGACACGGAGTGTATTTAAAGTAAAAATGTCCATTCTTTTACTATGATTTTTATAGCAAATTTCAAATTTATATTGATTATAATGACCAATTTTGGATTAGTGGATAAAATTATGATATATTTAAAATTTAAAATAAAATTAAAATATAAAATTACTCTATAAGTAAATTATATGAAAATGTTATATTGAATTAAAATCTATTATTTTAACTATTCATTAATAATTTAAACCTTATAGAAAAAACTAAAAAATTATCCTAAAATAATATTTATGTTTATATTCCAATAATGATGTTAATTTTGTCATATTAAATATATAAAAGTGAAAAAAATTGTTTTTATAATGTTTTCTCCATTAAAAGGTGGTAAAAATACCATTATCAAAATATGGTTATTTAACCCTAATCTTTTTTTTCTTATCTTATTCAAATCAAATATATTGGATGAGTACAAAAATTATTATTTTGAATATACAAAATATATAATAAATTAATATCACTCTTTATTTAAAATTAATTTAATTTATTAGGGTATAACAACTTTGTGGCCATAAAAATAATAATATTTTTCTTTACATTCATTTAATTTTCATATTATATTGTAATTAATTGATAACCTATGAATTAATATTATATTTTTTGTAAATTTCATATTTAAATTAATTACATTGTATTATTCAAAAACTCTAATTCAGTGGATAGGGAATAACTTATTATTTAAACGAATTACAATTTAATGATGTAGTATTGTTCAGTAAAAATGGTCATGCATGTTACGCTAGCCATTTAAGAATTCATTTTTGAGTGTAAAACAAGATAACCTTAGTGTTCCATATAGATAAAAAATTGATGTTTCTTTTAGGGAACAATTAACATTGTTTTGTGTATAATTCAATCCATACATGGTTTTGTTATATAACATAAAATATTTTCATTATTACGTGAAATGAAAAATATAAAAAATGTTAAACTAGGTCAAAAAAATTATTCAAAAAATATTGGGGTGTTATAGGGAGTATATGGTATTCAAAAAATGAGGTATATGAATTATGTTCCTCTTTTTTATACCAAAATGGAAATAGGATTAAAAGTACGAGAATTTAGGTGCTTTTCCATAATATACTCATTTGTGTAATAGTGATTCAAATTTTCATAAAATAAGAATTCCAACTCAGACATCAAAGCTGTCATCTTATGCCATAACATGTCATCATAGTACTATGATGAACATACCATTAGTTTTTATGTCAATCATGGCTCAATTATACTTTTATAGATAATGTAATCGTAAATAGGCTTATGAAGTAAAGATTTCCTTTATGGAGAATAAACCAACCTAAAATGTACTCTTTACCTTTAAAGGATTCTCAAATTCCTTGAAATCATTATCTTCATATTTTTATTGTATAATTGACTGAAGGAGATATAATGATAATAGAAAACTAGTTAATACCATATCGAGTACATTAGCATGCACATCCAAATAAAAAATATTTAAAAACCCTATATGATTCCACTCCACTTTAATATAAAGAGTGTTTGGGAAAGAAATTTCCTAAATATATAATTAGAAAAAAATTCCCCTTCACTAAGGAGTAGTTCATATAAAATTCAAATTTCTAAAGACACTTCCCACATAATGTCTTCTTTAGGTTCAGGTTTTTCTGAGTGAATATAAAATAAAATTTATTATGTTTTAAAAACACTATAAACCTCTCATAAAAATTATTCCATCAACAACACCTAAGATTATGCATAATATATGCGATCTATATGTTATAAATGGGATAATAATTCACCACTAGTTGGAAATAATGTGAACCATATTACATAGAAATATCATCTTCTATAACCACACATCAACAAAAAGTAGTATATATAGTAAAATAAACCACATATCATATTTCAAGCTATAAAAATATTAGAGTATGAGCTTATGTTAGGCACCATTTTAGAAAATTAAAATATATATAATAGTTCTCATCCCAAGAAAATTTCACCCGTTATCATAGTAATTTCATTCTATAGTGATTTTATCTCTGTGAAATATTTTATAAACTAGTTATAGTAATATTCAATGTCTAGTAATATCAATATCTTGAATTCATTCCACAGTTCTTCAAATGAAAATAGAACCTTCATCTTTCATAGATTTATTGGGAATATTTTTTGATACCGTGTTCCCCAATAACATCACCTATCATATCAAGAAATCATATTTTAATAAATTCAGATAAATTTAGTGATAATTGAATATTCCAAGAACATAATTATGGTGGAACTTGTGATGTTGATTTTTTATTGAATACCCTAGGATATCATTCACAAATCCCGCTATAATGGAGTTCAGATAATGGTTGATTATTTGGATCTTGAAATCAATAAACACCACATGTGTGTAAATTTGAGAAAATGATATTGTGATATATTCCTTTTGTACATACATACACTTAAAATTTTCATTGGCATATTAGACTCATTAACTTTAAACTAATGATAACCCAATTAAGTATTTTTTTTGAAAACCCATTGCCTCCATTAAATGGTCAAATAGACTATATTGAATGGTTATAAGATACCTATTCTTTACTAATACATTATTTATATAGTTATAATATTTATAGTGACTGTGTGAAAAAAGAAATTCTATTGAAATAAAATATGGACCTCCCATGTAAAATCCCTACTGTAGTAAACCGACCTAGATTACCTTAAAATAGTACGCCATATCTGATGGCCACAAAGCCTCATGGGTAGCTCCCCGTACACAAGATGGTTCCAACTAGTAGAGGGGTATAAAAGAGGTACATATGGGAGACTATACCCTACGCATAAATAATAAAAATATTAGATTCAATAATTAATAAAGGAAATAGAATGTAAACAATTTTACAAGAAATAGTATATAAATGAATGATTCATTAATGAACAAAAAAAAATTATAAAATAAGAATACGAGAGGTGTAAAATACATGGAAATTATAAAAAAAATATAAACAAAAAAATACACTGTAGATATCTCCAATATCATCATGAGATCTATCTTTAACCTCTTCTATAATAGTCTATGATAGCTAAGAAGAATAATAGCGATCGATTAAATTCTAGGAACCAGGTCGTCCAAACAAGAGGTCTGTTAGAGTACCTCAATGGAATGGAGAACCAAAAGGTGTTTGAGATATATATTGTTGGCAACCATTAATGGTGTCCAAATCATTATCCAATTCATGTGTATATAAATAAGTACTTTGAATTTATTTCAAAGGTAATTTCATACTTTAAAAATAAAGGTAAACCGGTCAAGATCATGTTTCTCAAGGACACCTGGCCAACAATATCTAGATCAACTATTAACTAGATACCTCAGAATATATGTTCCAGTAGATATATATATATATATATATGCACTATTGGGATACAGAGTCACATATCCATATATAAATATAGATATAAAGAATTATCAAGAACCCATGGTGTGACTCATACATCCTTGCATAATCCAATTAATAATCATAATAATTTTCTCATAATAAGGAGTAAGGGTCGGCATGCCTACGGTTCATGTGTATTCTAGGTGATGTATTGTTCATGAGTATCATAATTATTATAGGTTTCTATGATGATTATTATAATAATAAAAGGGACAATCCAATATCCCATCAAGTATATAGGACTCCATGCTGAGAATCTTAGTCAGTAATGAGGCAGTGAATACCCAACCTTCTACATGGTGGGGGTGCAAAACCACACCAAGCAACCAAAATGATAATGAAGCAAAGCCCACCATACTCGACCAATAGGGTGTAATATTATAAGGAATAAACCACTACATTGCATCCCTTAGTCATTATCCATTCAAGATATTTGTTTTCCCAATTATCCCTTATCCTGAAAATCCTTACAAAGGAAACTGACATCTCTCATTGCACATTGAATTAATTTAATAAAGTTCATTAATTATTTAAAATTGTTCATGAATTAAATAGTATCACCTATATAGACCATATATAAAAAAGTAAGGCAATGACCAAAAACATTCTATAACAATGTAAATATCTTTATAATAGGTCCATGCAAATTTATCACTTCAACAGTAATGTAAATGGAAGGAAACTAATGATATTGAACATTCGTCACTTCACTTTTATATTGGAAATAGACTCACCTAAAGAGAATGTATTTTATTAGAAAACATGATATTTCTATATATATAGAACATGAATCAATTTAAAATACTCATTAATGATATTGAAATTAAATACATCCCAAAAAAGTAACGTTAGAAACGAAACCAAACATTTTGATCATCATAGTTAATTAGATAGTAAAACCTAAAATGGTGGCTCAAAATTACGTATCAAATTAATCATCATTGGAAAAATATTGAAGTAACCATAATAGGGTGATTTGGGATGAGGTAATCACCTCAACCCATGAAATTGAATCAATAGTAGTTGAGATGTGGCATATCCATTTAATTTGAGGAATTTGACAATTTATGAGCGACACCCAAAAAAAATCCATCCCATGAAACAATGGAAATATGATATAAACAATAATAATTTAAGGCAAAATCATATGGATCAACAGCATCGTCTTTATGATAGTCCACTCATCCATTATTGGCCTTTGGTTCAATCAATAATAGATAAAAATGATAGAATCATAAAAATAATTCAATATATAGAAGATGAGATCACACAAAATTAGTATTCTATAAGGTGAGGTAAATGAAGAAGAGACACATGGGGAGTCAAGATTAAACTAATACATTTAAAATGTATCTATGTATGATCAAATCGAGGACTATATGAGTATATGTATTAAAATAATAATAGAGGAAGTTGTTGAATATCTCACATGTCTCCCCGAGTGCACACAAATGTGATAAAGTTAGGGGAGAATGAAAAAAGATTAAAGGGAAAAGTGTAATTTCATAGCTCATTAATGATCCACATGGTTATTCCACATGGTTTGGATAATGATGTGGGATTAACTTCCCAAATATACACCTTGAATTTTTAGATCACACTTTTGATAAATTTTATTCCCAAAAAATGTGTATCGACTAGTTAAGTATCCAAAAACAAGCATAATTGGTGTTTGATTTGAGAAAACCAAGCACATACAATGAACCAAAAATTCAATATTTTAATAAACACTTTCATAGTTATGTTCCTCAACTCACATAGTTTCTATTGCCAATGTGACACTACTTGTCTCATTGGGCCAGGTCCCATAGTTTCACCTAAGGGTTGTACAAATTTTTGAAAAATTATGTGCCATAATTTTTTCCTCCACAGCTTGAGTCTCTAGGGCTTGGTGAAACTGAAACACAACGGGACACCCATGGTACCTCTAAATACTTGATCCACATCCTGAAAATTCACATTTATGTTAACAAACACTCATAATTATGTTGGGTGGAATAGTTTATAATTCATATTGTCCACTAAACGAAATTTTATGGATTATTTGAAATTTTATACCTGTTCAAAAAAAATTGATTACAATCTCCCCAACATAAACATACAAATCCTCCCCAAGTGTACTTGGTAAAAAATTGAGGAAGTACCAAACATACAAGGGTTGTGAAGTTTTGTTCAATGACTCCCTTGTATTTCAAAATGCCCTAGGCCCCTTCATGATTCACATGAAGCATACAGTTCCAAAACCACTAAAACTCAATACAGCACTCATGATTATAATTTTAAAAACAAGAAGAAACATAACCAAGACCTTCTAACTTGAGATATGATCATTTATTCATTTTTTATCATGTGGACTATGGTTCTCACCATCATAGGTCTTATCCTTTGAATGGCCAATTACGAGTTGTGAAACATAACCCCTTATAATTGCCTACTAAATCATATCTATAGCACTCTAAAAATAATCCCAAAACATTCATAATCATCAAACACCTACCCATGATGAGGATATTATCATGGACCTCATCCTAATATCAAAAGTACGATCTCTTTATCCCAGATCAAAATTGATGGATTTTCCTCCCAAAAATATCTCTATTGATCTTTTCCACAACATCCACCTACTCTAATAGAATGCATGAAATAGTTCCACAAGAACATCAATAGATCATTTGGAAAGAGGAATACTCATGAAATCAATAAATGAAAATATATAAAACCATCTTATTCATATGGTTTTCATGTTTCAAATGGTAAATCACAAAAAATTAATGCTTTTTCAAATCTATATTTCATCATGGACACTCACCAAATCCTGATACCGATATATGATGGTGTTTCTTAATAAAACCATCATTGGTTCTTTTAAAATTATAATAAAAGTTCGAAAATAAACATCCAATGATAGACTCATCATTATCTTGAACATTCATGTAATATGTTCATATTCTATATTCTCATGATGATATCCACACAATAATTATTCCTTTTAAATATCTCTATGAGCTTACTTCAATGGAGTCCATAATTTTAGGAAAAGTAATGAAATTAATTATATTATCTTTGAATATAACCAAAAAATTCTTAATGTAATCATGATGATGTCATAATAGGGACACTCTCATATCAATATTAAAATTACACTATCAAGTTGCCGAATATTTGAATTTATCCCCACAATTCAGGAAAACTTTTAAAACATGGTATAACATACTTTGAAAAAAAACATTCACCACTTCTCCCAACCAAGAATTCCTAGGTTCAAATATTGGTCAACTGTCACGTGGTTCCCAATTTAATTTTAGGATAGTGGTAACCAAGACACCACCATTAAGTTAATCATGATATATGTTTAAATTCCTTAACATGTTAAGAAGGAATCTTCAATCCTCTTCTCACACTCATCAACCAACCTACTATTTATCCAAACTATATCACATGCTAATTCCATGTACCAATCTTATGTTACATAGTGATCATAAAATCCCTTACCATCCTATTTCAGAATGGAATCACACTCTTGTAGGTCTCTCACTAATAAGAACAAGATGATTGGGGTTACTAGGAATGTTAGACTTATATTCTAGGACACCCTGGAATCATCATCATAAATAGGCATCCATAATCCATTAATCATTAATGGACCACACACCTCTAGGAATCGTTTCAATATTTATCATATTGACAAGCTCATAGAATCCTCAGAACTTATCTGGACAATAAAAATCGTATTATTATGATCATTTTCCATATACATCGAAGGAAACTTCCTTCGTGACCCATATGACACTCTCCACCTTAGTATTTTCGTAGTCATCAAAATAAAAAATGGAAAACATTCAATCAAACATGTTCATATCACCACTAAACCTATGATAAATAGGTGACACTCCAACATGTCATGCCAACAACTGACATCAGTTTTAAGAGTAGAACCCAAAAATAATATATATTGGTCAAAAATAGAGCACAATACTTTTTTAATGTCATCAAAAATTCATAGGGACAACTAATCTTCTGATTTCCTACTTAAAGGTGAAATGCTAATAATGACTGCCAATACCTGGCTCATTCTGCTTTTGTGATAACCTATAATCGTGGTCAATAACAACCCAAAAATCATCACACAAGTGATTAGGTAACCACATGGTTTAATTGATTATGTAACCTTGTCTCTTAATCAATGTACAATTTAACATGTCAATTTTCATTGATGACCATTTTATGTAACAACATGTTCAACTGTGATACCTGAACAACAAAACTAGTGCTATGAATTCTTATAATGATATAGTAAATGTCACGACGATCACCTAGGGCCTATGTCGTGACGACCCCAAGCCCACCTTCTATAGGCCAGGGGCTAGTGAAAAGCACCAGAAAGGAGAAACCAAAAACTGGGAAGGCATTGCCTTTAAAACTGTACACACACAGACAGGGCACACATCACACAAGTAAAAAACAACAAAAAATGAAAGGCAGAACCACTAATAAATCCACCACTGCATGTAAATGCATGTTCTGAAAGAAAAAGGGGCTATTATTCAAACCCAACGGAAAATAAAGTACAAAAAAGGGATAACAATATCTGGGTGTCGTCCACCATGGATCCTATATGAAGGGTAGGTACAACTCATCGTCTAATGTAACTGCCACTCACCACATCTGTCAAACTCCTCCACGCAATCTCTAGCACTGGATCCCCATGTCTTAGTCAAGATGTCCATCATACACACAAGAAACAATAAGGTGCTGGTGAAGACCATGCAGATGTGAGTATAACAATACTCAGTAGAGACCTCGAGACCCCCTAACGTCTCTCAGAATTCCAGAAAGGTAAAACCACAAAGCATTGTCTCAATCACAAAGAACTAAGTAAAAGGAAACACACGCCAAGTATACAACTTAGAAAACTTCAAAAAGATGATTATTATTCATCTAGATCAATTAATTCTATTGAGAGGTTCTGCTACTAATCGACAAAGGGTTGCTAAATTGCCTATCCACACATGGTCACTCTACTGCCTAACCACACAGGGTGAGTCTACTGTTGATCCACACTGGGTTTCACTACTGTCGAACCATGAAGGGTCTCTCTACTGACGATCTACATAGGGTCCCACTACTGGAGATCCTAATAAGGTTGCACTACTATCGATCCCCACATGGTCTCACTACTATCAATCTACATAGGGTCCCTCTTATACTGATCAATTAAGGGTCGCTCTTATACTAGTCCATATAGGATATCTCTTCACTTGGCAATGATCCACATAATTTCATCACATCGAGAACATGAGTTATCGAGAAAAAGATCATCAATCCCATGGTTGTATTTCAATCACCACTAACTCTCACAAATAAGTAACCTAAAGGACCACCTTATCATATGGATTCCAACGTGACAGATGGCGGATCAACTAGAATCTCGGTCTGTATGATTAAGGCCAAAAGGTAAGAAGGGACCAATTGGATTTGAGTCTAATAAAATTGGGTCATACTGTAAATTATTCCAAAATTCAAGTAGAGTATTATAAAAGTACCTACACATCGCGAGGCTCCTCACGCTACAGATGGCGTGTCAGTGAAACACCTGGTTTCCAAGATACACCCAATTTAGTAAAATGGGACCTAGCGGGTCTGGGTCCAGTTGGGGTCTAGCCCAGCCAGCAAGATGGGCTTGTGGGTCTGGCCGGAATGGTGGATCCAACCTAGTTGGTGGACCAAGCCTGACTGGTGGGACCATCTCGTCTCACGGGTCCGACCTGGCTAGTGGGTAAAACTCGCCTAGAAAACCCATCCCACATGGATGCGGGTCAGTTGCTGGATACACCGATCAGATGTGGTCCATCTGGTTTGGTCAGCTGGTGGCACCAGTGGGGCGCCGATTCCCATTCCTAAACAACCGGCTAGATCCAATTGTTGGTCTAGCTGAGCGGCCTACACAGGCGGATCCTCATCCCGCGTGATGCGACAGTGCAACACCATTCTACCGGTAGTGGCCCAGCTAGTAGCAGATCGTGTCGTGGTGCCTGTGAGCACCATTACTCCATGAGGCTGGCTCAACTAGATGCCTTCATGTTGGTTATTACTCTTGTGGTCCATAAGAGATTCTCTAGTGGTCTATTTTCATTCTAGTATGTGCCTATGGACCTCCCGGGTCGCCGCCTTCACTACGAGAGTCTTGAATTCGTCTTTCCACCTCATTTCCTGGTAGCACAAAAGGAACACACAAAACCCAAGAATGACGGGGGTTCATGACCTATTCATATTGGACCCCACCCTCCATGTTAGTTTTCTAACATGGGGTTATAACAATAATCAGTGAGAAAGAACAATTCCACAAATTAAGACCCTGCAATAACCACCCATAAGAACAAATGAGACATGGATCAACCTGTCAGTCATTTGGTCCCCGTTCATTGTATTTTCTAAGAACAAGATAAGTGAAAATATAAAACCATTAATCCTCCTACCTGGATTCGGTGGAATCTGTTGTGGATGAAGGAATGAATATGCATTCGAAGTCGTTCATCTTTGTTCGTCAATCCCCTGATCGATTCCCCCAATGGTCATTGTTCGTCCACTGTTCATCATTAGAGAAGAATGTCTTTTGTGTTTCATCAGATAATCCTCCTGTCGGTTCTCAATTCCCTTTACAAAGGATTGATTAAATATAAGAAATTTCACCATGTTGCGTTAATTAATATGGTTAATTAATGAACCACAATTAATGAACCATTAATCTGAGAACATTGTAGTTACACAATAGACGGGAAGTTTCATTAAATATATCTTATTTAATGCAGTTCATTACATTATGGTCCTACCATATCCCACTCAACAGTGGATGAAACAATATAAAATAACTTATTGTTAATTTTTTTTCCCTAAAAGTCTAATATTTATCTTCTCACATCTGACCCTTTCTGGTCAAACATAAGCTTCACATTAGTGAATCCCAACACTACAAATTTAACGGTGCTCTTAGATTTTCAATCTGAGAACGGGTTCCAGTGATAAAAATTCCCTCGCACAGATTTACTGAGCGTACCATAAAATAGTTCAAAATTTCCTTTTGTCCTCTCCAAGCCTCGGAATCTGGTGTCATCAATTTTAGAAGTAATATAATAAATTCATATAAATAAAAAAATTATACAGAGTTTTTGGGACATTAAATTCTTCCCACCATATGGATTTACATCCCCAATTGACATAACAAAAGATAATAAAAAAAATACAGATATTGATTATGAAACTGAGCCTCCCGCTCCCATGTTATCTCCTGGAGGATCCTGTGATTCCACCAAACTCGCATGAGAGGAATATACCTCCCCTGTAGGAACCACTCTTGTAGATCCTCTATCTCCATTGGGAACTCTTCCAACATCACCCACTATTCAATGTCCAACTCTCCCTAGTCGATGATGTGTGACAGATCTTGAACGTATCTCCTTAGCTACGACACAAGGAAAATATTATGCACCTGATACATCTGTGGGGGAAGATCTAGGCGGTATGCCACCCCTCCAACTCTTCTCAGGATCTGGAATGGTCTGATGAACCTCAGATCAAGCATGATGCCCCAGCCAAATATCTGAAATCCTCATTGGGGTGACACCCGAAGAAAAACATGAAAGCTCTCCTCAAACTACCAGGGTGTCCATATTCTTTCGACATAATACTTCTTCCAGCTCTGTGTAGCCTTTCTCTTCTTTTAGATGACATGAACCTTCTTAGAGGTAGCTCTTACCATCTCTAGACCCATTAGTGCTGACTCCCCTAGGTATTTCAACCATATAGGTGATCTACAAGGTCACCCATACAAGGCCTCAAAATGTGAAATGTGTATGGTGGAGTGATAATAGTTTTTGTAAGTGAACTACACATGTTCTAGGTGGTGATCCAAATTGCGGGAAAAAATCTAGGATACAAGCACAAAGCATGTCCCCATGTTTCTATATGGTTTTCCCTATATGACCATCAGTCTGAGGATGAATGTCGGGGCTCAAGCATAGCTAAGTCCCAGACGCCTCCTATAATCCCTTATACAACTGGGATGTTGAACAATTATAAATATATGAAATTATCATTGATGGTATCTAGTGAAGCTATAAAATCTCATGAATGTAGAGTCATCCCATGCCCTCCACGTACCCCTACTCTCGAATGTGTTTTACATGGGACAAAATGGTGAGTTGGTTACTGATCCCCCAAATAGAGTCGTGGCCTGTGGATGTACGTAGTAACCCCAACTCAATGTCCATTAAGATGACATCCCACTTCAATTTTGGTACCTCATGTGGTTGAGCTAATCTAGCTAGAATCTAGTGCTCGACCTTCCATTTATAACAAGTGAAAATCATGAAATGAACTCTACCACTTCTTTCTTCATCATTGTCCACTGGTACTGACATTAGAGGTCCTACTATATCTTCTCCATACCATGATGTACCTCAAACGGTGATGTATGGAATTCCTGCAACACCTCCTCCTAAAATGATACTGGTACCATGGTGTATCCACTAAAAAGGAATATATTTTCCCCTCCTATCGAAAATAACTCATGAGACTGTATTGAGGATATCTAAAAATATCATGCCTCATGGTCAATTTCCACAATTTGGGACTCCCTATATCATTGAAGGAGTGGGGGATTGAATGTCATAGATTTGAGGTAATCTTATCTATGACTATCCAAAAAGGATATCTGCAACATATCTAGATGCTCTGTCACCACACTCAGTAGGTGTAGACCCAAACTCTTACTGAGTGTTTTTGCTAAAACGTTTCCCTTCCCAGGAGTGTATACTATCTCAATGTCATAGTCCTAGAGGAACTCCAGCCTTCGTCATTATCTCGGGTTCATGTCCTTCTGGGGGAAGATATACCTGTGATTATGGGGATTCTAGTAGACATTAAAACTTTCTCCTAGCAGGTTGTGCCACCACATCTTCAATGAAAAGACCACTCCTGCTAACTCCAAGTCATGGCTCACAAAGTTCTACTCATGTTGCCTCAGCTTTCATACACCGTAAGCACTCAACGCTCAATCCTGCATCATGACACATCCAGGTTCAGTCCCTAATGTGTCATAGTAGACTACATAACCAATTCCCTATTCTGGTAGCCTCAATATGGAGGCGCTCATCAGTATCTACCTCATATTCTAGAAACTCTCCTATCATCTCTTCATCAATTTGAAGGGAAGTCCCTTCTTTGTCAAAGATGACAAGGGTGATGCTACTCAGAAACAGTCAGGTGAAAATCTCTGGTATTACCCTACCAATACCAAAAAAATGCGCACCTCATTCACACTCCTGGGTGGCTCCTCTGAAAGCACTGCATCTATCATTTTCATATCCACTAGAACTCCAACCTCTGAGACAATGTGTCCCCGAATGTGGACTTCCTATACCCAAAACTGGAACATTGAGATCTATACATAAAGAAGGAGCTCTCTATGTTTTTTCCATGACTTTCTAAAGATGTGTGGCGTTCTCATCCTTTGAAATTTAGTATATGAAGATGTAATAAATGATTAACACCATTTAGTGATCTATTTAAGGATGGATGATCATGTTCATGATTACCATGAACACTTTGGAATCATTCGTCATGTCAAAGACATTACTGAGAACTCATAGTGGCCATACCTGCATCTGATGTTTGTCTTCCACAAAACCTCATCTTCTACCCTGAGCTCTGATGATAGCCAGTTCTGAGGTCTATCTTCTAAAACCACCATGCTTCCTTGAGCTACTCAAAGAGATCATAAATCCTCTATAAAGGATACTTGTTCTTCACAATCACCTAGTTCAGAAACCGATAGTCCACACAAAGCCTCAAACTCCCGTATTCTTTCTTGAGGAACAAAATTCAGCCATTCCATGGGGAAACACTAGGCCTTATGAACCCCATCATCTACATGTCATCCAACAATACCCTCAACTCAAGAAGACTCACAGGAGCCATCCTATATGCTGTTGTAGAAATCAATGTTTTCTTAGGGTATAGGTCAATGTAGATGTCTACCTCTTTGTGATGAGGTAGTCCCCAAACATCCTCAGAAAATAAATCCACATAATGGTCCACCAAAATAGGACAACATGGACTCCTCTCATTTACCACACCAAGGATGAGGCTAGACAACTGATGAGTGATTGTCCACACCATCCTCCATGAAAGTTCATCATGTACTTAAAGGGTTTCCTTCTCATTTTTGAAGGAAAACATGGTCCTATTCTCATAGAAACACATTTAATTGTTTCTAAAATAGTAGATCTATGAAATGATTATATATAGCTAGTTCATACCCATGATGACATCATAAGTCCTCGACACTGCCACTATGAGATCCCAGTTGAAGCTCTCTCTTCCTAGAGTATGATCAGACTACCTAAAATAGTTTTTAATCATCCAAAAATCTCTTATAGGAGTCCGTAAATGTAAGTATCTAACCAAAGACTCCATCAAAATATTTTAGATCCTAATGAGAGCCAGGACAATAAAAGACTGACTAGAACATGTGTCTATAAGAACTGCAGCCAGGGTGGAGTAGACAAATATCATACCTCAAATAATCACTAGAGCACTATCGTCATAGGCCCTGACGTGAGTTCTTGTTGCAAGGACGATCAAGTTTACATTTATAAAGAACTAAGATATAGCACAATTTCTATCATCGTGGTTTCTCTCAAGTAAGATGTGTCGAGTGACTAAGTGGTCATTTCGAAAATATTTTTTGTGTTTTTTTAAATACATGAAAACATAAAACACAACTCCTAAGAAATCAAGTATCTGTGCTGAAGAGAACCGTTGATGTGAAACAATGGATGGACATATGGGAAACAGAGATGGAAAAGTGGAAAAATGCAGAGACACAAGATAATGAATTGAACAGAAAAATGACACCAAGACACAGAAGACAAAAGTCAGTGTGAACAAGGTCAGAACTTAGTTAATTCAAATTCTACTCAATATCCTAGATCAACGTAAGAAATTGATCAACAATTCACAACTTCACTCAGTGTATGATCGATTTCTCGGATCACAAACCAATATCACCTCAAAATTAAACACTCAAACATAGAATGTTTTCCTTGCTCAATCATTCCTCCGAAATGTAATGTGATTCACTCAGAAACTTCATTCATGAAAGAGTTTATCACAATCTTGAATGATTCCACAATGTTTGTCACATAGCACAACCAATATTGATTCTTAGTTTGAGAAATCAAGACAAGAAGGTGAGGAGAAATTAAGCAAATAAGTATCCAATATTCCTATGCAAGATCTCTCTCTCGCTCAATCTAACATTCAGTCATGATCTACTAAGGCAAATAAAAAGAACGTGATCGCATTAATGTGTCGATCTCTATATCATTTCAGGTTTCTTAACATGGATATTTCCCCACATGTTAGATATCCATTTTCGGAGATTGAAGATCACAACATGAAGAGAGGATGAATCAACGAAATAAGATAAATAAAACATACATCACAATTAAATTAACTAAACATGAAATGTTACAAGAGTATTTACATATTCAATATAAAACACCAAAAACAGAGCAGAGGAGGAGTGGCAGAGAATGGTCGTGGAGTCTCATCCCCCCACTATTGAATGGTACCCTCCCTCGGCCCAGTTAGGGCCTTGGCTTCCTCTAGAGAGAGGACTTGATTTCCTCTTATTCAGATAAATCCATGGACCAAATCAGGCAGGGGGAGGGCACTATTCCAGCGTGGGGGGAGGAGACTCCAAGAACCATTCTCCACCTCTCCTTCGCTGCACTGTTTTTAGTGTTTTATGTAGAGTGTGTAAATACTCTCCTAATGTTTCATGTTTAGTCAATTGAATTGTGATGTTTATTTCATTTATCTTGGGTCGTTCATTCATCCTCATTTCGTGTTGTGATCTTAAATCTCTAGAATTGGTGATCTAACATGCAGGGTCAGATCCAAGTTATGAAACACGACATGATCTGGAGACCCACACATTAATGCAATCATGTTAGTTTTATTCACATTGGTAGATTGAGACTATGAGTTAGATTAAGTGAGGGTGAGATATTGTATAGGACAAGCGGATACTTTTATTATTAATTTCCTATCCCCTTCTTGTATTGATTTCTTGAACTGGGAATCAATATTGGTTGTACGATGTGATTAACATTGTGGAAGCATTCTGGATTATGAGAAATTCTTTCAAGAATGACATTACAATGTGAATCACCTTGCATTTTGGAGGAACGCTTGAGCAATAAAGAAATTCTATGTTTGAGTGTTTAATTTGTAGGTGAGATTGGTGTGTTATCCATGACCACAATCATGTACTGAGAAAAGTTGATAATTTTTTATAAATTTCTTTTGTTGATCTTGTATAGGGAGTAGAGGGTGAATTAACATGGGTCTGACATTGTTCAAACTTTCGTTTTCTTCTGTGTCTTGGTTTCACTTGTTTGTTATGTGCTTTATCCTATGTCTTTACATTTTTTCACTTTTCCATCTCTGTTTCTCCTCTTTCCATCCACTGTTCCACATCCACTATGCTCTTCATCACTGATAAGTGATTTCTTATGAGTTTTTATTGTTTTCAAGTATTTAGAAAAGACAAAATGATTTTTTGAATGACCACTTAGTCACATCACACTTCTTCTTTGGGATCTACCATGAGGTTATCCACTGTGGTATACCTTGGGTCTTCATAAATGTAATCTTGACCGTCTTCGCGACAAGGACTCACATGAAATTTTGGTCTCATTGCTAGGGAAGAAACATGTGTCACAATCTGTTTTCCAATTTTTATTTTATTTAAGAAAAATAGATAAAAACGTATAAAAATAAAAAATAAAACTCACACACAAAGTGATGAACTATAACGAATCTGATATGGTGTCACTGTTTGACTCGGTTCAAGATCATGTGCCAGCTGTTGCTAAATTTCAATGTTTGATGTTTGAAAGACAACATCGAGACCTTACTGATGATAAGACCACTTATTCTCATGACATCATGAAGTTGATGTAACAATCCATGGTTAAGGTCAAAGTTTTTCCGAGAAGATATCATAGTAACACCACCTCCCACTGATGCCCAATATTCTGTAAGGTCGTTGAGAAGGAATGAGAAAAGAATCCAAAGAAAGAAAAGGATGGAGTTCACAAATGTTGATAGATATTTCCCCTGGAGTCATGGATGGAAAATCTAGAACCAATTTTTGAGGATGTTTCCCTGCGATGATAGGAGATGGCACATGCAATTATTCATGATGCGGGACATTTAATTGATGATAATTTTTCCCCTGATTTCTATTCTAATGTTTTTTCTTGCAATAACTGTTTAACGATTTTTCAATGCTTCAACATGTAGAACCAACACGTGACATCATATCACTCTCCTTAGAATATTTAGACAATGAACTAGTGTGTTTTGAAGGGATGATGGAGAAGGTTGAATTCCTCGATCTTTCCCCAGACCCTCTCATAGGATCACTATTTTATCACTAGGAGGAACAAGCATTACTGATAAAAGGAGAAGAAAATTTTATGGAAGAAGCCATATTTTTATTCAACATGGATTACATCAGAACTAATTTTAATTTTGTTTCTCCCTATGTATGTATTGAATATGCATCTCACTTTTGTGATTTTCTTGAGAGTGATAAATTTGTGGTTTCTTCTATTGAAGAGTTAATGGATCTTCCAATTGTATATGACACTTCCAGTTTGGGAGTTATTTTTTAAGAGGAATTTTTGGAGCTGTGAACAAGTTTATAATTGGATGACGACACATTAATTGCATTCCAAGAGGAAATGTTTTTTGGAATGAACCAGAATACATGTCACACCCACGTTTTCCAACATTAATACTTGTGCACATTAAACCTGAATTAGAAATATTAGTGTAGTACCCCTTTATTTTGTGTTCCCCTACACCATTAAACGTGAAGTAAATCATTGAAAATGAGATAAATTTGATTGAATATGAACATGGGATACTCCAAAGATGGAAAAGAACTGATGTTGGAAGGATTCACATCTTGTGGTTCCTGAGCAAGAAGAAAAATCCCCCATTAGACTGGGGTTGATCCATGTACTGTCCCGATATGGACATTTAAACTATAGAACCCCTTGGGAGTTACCCTAGGATTATCCCTATTCATTTCCTGATTTAGATAAATTTTTCGTGTTTTTTAATTTGAGTGTTTTTTTCTTAGGACAATCAATAGACAGTTGATTCCACGTGGCTCTCATTCAAGTCCCAGGGGGACAACTCATGGGTTTAATGGATAAAACTCTCAAACTCACTCATTGTAGCCTTATTTTATTTGAACTCAAAATCATGAACACTAATGTTGAATTGTTTCAACATGTAGGTGCCAAACTGGATCATCCACTGTTCATGGACATGGAAATCAAAGGGAGAAATTTGTAAATTTTAGATGTTTCACATTCAGGGGAGTATTGTTTTACATTGCAATGTTTTACTCTTAATATTTTTATTGAGAGCAGTTGTGAATTAAGTTTGGGGGTATTTATATTGATTTTTAAAACATTTGAATTATGTTTCTTGCTTGGGTGTTAGCATGCTAATATCTACTCAGTTGAAAAAATTATTTTGAGCTGGTTTTTGAAACATGATTTCACCAACTACCTTCAATTACATTATGCTACTGATGCACATCATTGTTAATAAAGTAACTCATTACAAGTAAGTTGATAAAATATTTTTTCTACTAACAATTATTCATGCATGAATATTATATGAATAGATATTAACTTGTTGTAGGTGAGGGTTGGTGGGGTTGGGTTCTTCTATTTTTGTTTGTTTGAGTTCTTATTTTCTTTCACTTTTTGAGTGGAAAATAAAATTTTTGAATCTCATTTCTACCCTTTACTATAATTTTTAGCTGAACAGTCCATCAATATTGAACATCAGCTTTCGTTGACCGTAGAATTCAACATTAGGGACTATTTTGGGTTTTAAGTGTGGGGGGAGGGGTCATTATAGTTTCATTTCAAATTCCTCATTCTTGAATATGAGTTTGTGTTTGTTTTAAGAAAATGGTCAATTTTATTAAAAAAATGGTTCAAAATTCCTTTAAGAAATCAAATTCTTTCATTACAGGAGGGTCATAGAAGGTTCACTGCTACGTCAATTAAGTCATGTTTAGTGGATAACTACTTGATAGATGTTGAGAGTGGATTTTTTTCTAAAATTGTTAAGCGTGAATGATTACAGAGCACAATTGTTCACTTTATCTATAAACAATACTATTTAAGAACTAAGGATGAGAGTGTGACATGATAGGTTTTGTGAAATGAGGATCATGACATAGAGTTACTAAAAGTTTTCACTAGAACCTAGGGGTCTAACACTTTATGAAAAATAAGAATTGTCAATCACTTTAGGAAGTCAACTCGAATGATTATTAATTAAGTACTTTGTAACTGGAGTAAAATTGAAAAATGGGATCCCATGGTTAGTATCTCATATAAGGTGCACTGAGTGAGTTTCTATGAATAAATAAAGCCAATTTCATTCTTAATAAGTGCTATTCATAGTGATCTAATCATGGAGTATTGCTAGAAAAACGTAAAATAAAGTGCCCTTGTCAAAAATGATCTCATTAAGGTGAGGTGTATTTTGAGCCAAGATGAAGAAGGGATTAATTTCCTTGGTTAATTTTCATTGGAGTTGAGTCAGTAAAGTGAAAAAATTAATGGACATTAATTCTTGGAACTTGGGGGAAGCTGTGAATGGAAGATACCCTTGGTTAAGTTTTGAGTTCCACTTCATCTTACCTATAAACACTCCTTGAATTAGAACATGAATTAGAAGGTGAAGTAGGATAGTTAATTAGAAAAATAGGAGGCATGACAATCTTGACAGTGTATGAATTTGTGACGCCCTCGACTTCCAGTGGATTTTTGAAGCTAAGCAGGACATCATTTTTGAAGACCTTTAAAAAACCCGACCTACTGTTGGTCTTGATCCTATTTTTATAAAAGTGTAATCATGCACCTTTTGAGATAAAACTCACAAGTCATCTTTCTATTTTAAATTTAATGGCATGAACATGTTTGAGGACAAACAATGTTTTTTAAGTGTGGGGGAGTTTGATGCAACCCATTTTTAATGTTCTTTTCCACATACTTTTGAATTTTTTTTAATTTTTAATAACAAACTATTGTGTATTTTGAAATATTTATCAATTATTTTATTTTTTAAATTACATTATGTAATATGCATTTATGTATTAAAAGTGTGTTTGTGTTGTTATTTTTTGTTGATTTTCAATAATAAAATTAGGTTGTTATTTTTAATTTAATTTAATTAATTCTTTTTTTTAGTTTTAATAATTTTTAATTAATTAATTAATTAAATTAATTTTTAATTCCTTAAATTGTAAATAAATAATTTTTTTTATTTTTTAATCTTTGTAATAATTTATTAAATTTTAACTACTTAATTAAATTGACTAAATATTTTAAATCTTTGTTGTAGTTGATTTTAATTTAATTCTTTTACATTTTTAAACCTTTAATTAATTGACATATTTATTTAACCAAACCAACTCTTTAAATATTAATTATATATTTTCAATTAGTGAAGTAATTTCAAATTTACAAATAAATAAATTCAAAATTATATTGTTAACTTATTCATTTTGAAAACTATTAATTTAGTAAGCCAAATTATTTTGACTAAACTATCAATGTATTTATTTTTTAGTATTTGATTTGCTGGAGACATGAGGTTCCATTTAACAACTGGTGCCACAACCACTATCCCACCGTTTCCCCCACTCATGGTGAGATTGTGAGCGAACCCCACCTCCAAGACTTCATCACAGAGGCATGCCTTACTGCTTCACATTTTTTATCCCACCCTTACAAAACTGGTGCCACCACCTCATAGTCCCAACACCATTTCCACCATTTCCTTTATAGGTTATGCCACTGTTTCGAATCCACATTCACTACTTCCTCACGGTGGCACGTCTCACCATTTCCACTAAGCGGTGCCATCGCTCCTTCTCCTACCTCTACCACCATTCCACTCCTCCTACATCCATCTCAACATCGTGCCACCAAAAATCATAGCAGAAATAATATATATATATATATATATATAAACAACTACAAGATTCCAACAGAATCGAACCTCAATTAAACACCAACAACAAGAATACCAAAATTAAATTATCTAAGAATCAAATTGAAACCTGATTTTGTCACGAGATCTGGAACCCTACTGCCATAGGAAGAACACATGGCTCCCTTGCTAAGCTGAACCCTCCTCTCCCATATCCAATGTCCCACCTCAACCACTATGGCCACAATGAAACCCCAACCCCAATGTCATCGTAGCACACTGATACCTGACTATTCTCGCTAAAGCATACCACACTACTTCTGTCTGCGTTGAACCCTTACTCACATTGTCGTCCACACCTGCTTCATGCCAACCTCCACCGCAGCTGTCACGATCCCTGCATCACTTGGGCCAATGTCACTCTCTGCTTCTCCTCTGAGTTCAAACCCCCCCTCCCCCCTTTCCGCACTCCATTGTCCACATCGCACGAACCAAGTCCACCTCCCCATCTTCTTATTATTTTTTTATTTGTGTGTTTTAATTTTTTATATAATAATTATACTGTAATAATTTTAAATCTATATATTATAATACATATAATACAATTCAAATAATATATATATCAATGTTTAATATTAGATAACATAATAATAATATCATTATAATAAGAATGTAAATATTACTAATAAGTAGTTATAATAATTATATTTACATATAATAGAAATAATAATATTAAGTATTATACATATATTAATAATTATTTTTATTAACTAATAATATTAATAAATAGTTATTTTAGTTTTCATTTCATTTGTTTAGCTTTTTTGGGTTTTTATATTGTTCTGTGCAGGGGGAGCTACTCGTAGAAGTGGTGATAAATGAAGTAGTTCGTAGGGAAGACGTGAGAATATTCGGGAGTTCGTTGCAGGGGTTGTATAAAATTACAAGAAGTTCACTTAAAATATAGTGATAGGAACATGAAAGTGTACCATGTGTATTTTTTTCCTATCAATTTTTATGTTTTTAGTTTAGTTTATCTGAAGAATAGGGCCCCGACTCCTCTCTCTAGAGGAAGCCAAGGCCTGAACAGGGCCGGGAGTGGGCACCATTCCATAGTGGGGGGAGGAGACTCCACCACCATTCTCAGCCTCTCCTCCGATGCTCTTCATTTATTGTTTTATGGTGAGTTTGTAAATACTCTCGTAATGTTGAATTTTTAGTTAATTGAATTGTGATGTTTGTTTCATTTATCTTGTGTCGTTCATTCATCCTCACTTCGTGTTCAGATCTTCATTCTCCAGAAATGGAGATCTAACTTGCGCGGTCAGATCCGTGCTTAAAAACCCGACCCAATCTGGAGATCCACACATTAATGCAATCACATTATTTTTATTCACCTTGGTAGATCATGACTGTGAGTTATATTGAGCGAGAGAGAGACCTTGAACTGGATGATAAACTACTTTCTGGCTTAATTTCTTCTCTCGTTTCTATCTTTATTTCTCAATGTAAGAATCAATATTGGTTATGTGATGTGATGAACATTGTGGAATCATTCCGGCTTGTGAGAAGTTCTTTCCAGAATGACTTTGCTGAGTAAATCACCTTGCACTTTGGAGGAGCACTTGAGTAGGGAAGAAATTCTATGTTTGAGTGTTTAATTTCCAGGTGAGATTTGTGTGTGATCCAAGACATCGATCATGAACTGAGAAATGTTGAGAATTTTTGATCAATTTATTATGTTGATCTAGGATATGGAGAATAGGATGAATTAACCTTGTTCCAGCCTTGTTCACACTAACCTTTTTCCTCTGTGTCTTGGTGTCCTTTGTTTATTCTATGCATTATCTTGTGTCTGTGCTTTTTTGCAATTTTTCATATCTGTTTCTCTTCTGTCCATCAACTGTTCCACATACACTGTGCTCTTTAGCCTTGATTAGTGATTCCATAGGAGTTTTGTCTTTATTGTTTCAAGTATTTAGAAATACAAAAAAAATATTTTCAGAACGACCACTTAGCCACCTCACACTACTTCATTGAGAGCGACCACATGGATAGCCACTATACTATATCTTCGGTCTTTATAATTGTAAAATTGGACATACTCACAAAAATGATGCACACCAGACCTCTACCACATGAATCTAACATCTTCCATGTCTACATGATCCCTAGTTTTGTGGTCGACCACCCATGGGTGGTGGCGATAGTACCTTAAATAGTCATCCAAATCTAGCTGCATGTCATTCTCCTCTTTTACATATTCCTCCCATGTGAACCTCTTCGTTCGAAACTCCATAGCTATCTCAGTGAGCCTCAATAATCATTTGATCATCAGAATGGATGGTCGGGATGTGTTGATCAAAGTGAACCTACCTGCCACACGAGTAGCACATTCTGCTCCTCTACTGACCACCTCATCTCTGTGAGCTATGCACCTATGACCCTACTTTCTTGGGTCATCCTCTGGATGGTATGGACCAATTGAACCTCTGTGTCATCTTCCTATAGACTGCTACATTTTAATCGACTTCCTATCATCTGGTGGTGACACTCACTGTAAGTTCCTTCTCAGCTAGGAATACCTCCATCAATTGTGATATCTCTTGGACTCCAGCCTATGTCAGGATGTTGAGAGATATCATCGATGCTCTGATCTCTTGTCTGAGACCCTTCTTGAAGGCCTGGTCCCCCAAGAATGGGTCTCATACCAAGTCATTGGAGTAGCTAGAGAGGATAGTGAACCTCTTCGATTACTGGTCCATTGTTAGGGTTCCCGACATTAAGAGTAGTAGCTCAAGAATACGCACAAAGAATAAAGTCGTTTGAATGAGATCTACCGTGAAGAGGCTCCCAAAGTATAAATAGGAAAGATTTGTCTCCCCATGTGTCAGGAGTGTAAGGTTCCACCATATCACTTTTGTTCCTTGAAAGTGGATAAAATCTAGGATCACCATCAGGTCTGCTGCTATCTCGAACAAGTGTAAAGCCCATTCCTCAGCCTCCAACCAGTCCCCAGATACATGTGGATATGTCTCCCCTCAAAACCGTAGAGGCATATATCTGTGGAACTCATGCAACATTCTAAGTCAATGTGCCTGGTCTATTGGTGGGGATGTGGCCATTTCAACCCTATGGGTGTTAGTGCTACTGGTGAACCACCAGATGGTTCTATCATTGCAAGAGGGACCTGCATGAATGCCTCATCACTCGGTGAGGTGTCATCGTGATATCTCACTGGAATTATAGATGGTTATCTATGCAGAAACATCCAATAAAGAAACAGAAGCGCCATGGTCAATAAATTATACCAGGTGAGCTGACTCAAAATAGAAAAAAATAAAAACATTTTCGAAACACATTGAAATGGTGTTTTTGTTTATCGAGGCGGAAATTAAAACTCATGGTCCTGGTGTATGGATACATTGGATACTGCACCAACATTGGACTCCCTGAACTATAATCCAATTTTAGGACACATAACAAATTTTCTCCCTTGAAAAACAAAAAAACGTAGTTTTTCAGGTAGATATGACCACCCTTTGATAACACTTTTTCA
This sequence comes from Viscum album, assembly GCA_963277665.1. NCBI lineage: Eukaryota > Viridiplantae > Streptophyta > Magnoliopsida > Santalales > Viscaceae > Viscum > Viscum album. The sequence goes on from OY728141.1 coordinate 1,305,925,423, forward strand.
TGACCCGTCCCCTGAGGCCCGTGTCATGACTACTCCAAGCCCACCATACATAGGATAGGGGTTGGTGATAGGAAATGAAAGTTGAAACCGAAAAATAAGAAGTCATTTCCTTTAAAATTGTACACACACAGATAGGGTACACTAGACACAAGTAAAACACAAAAAAAAGGAAAAGCACAACCATAACTAATTCAACCAGTAAGAGTAAATGTAAGTACTGAAAAATTTTATAGTATAAAAGACCAACTAAAAATAAAGTACATAAAAAAAGGGAAAACATGATACGAGGGTTTTCTACCAAGTATACTACCCTAAGGGTTGGTAAAACTCTTCGTTTTCTGTCACTGCCGCCAACAACGTATTTTGAACACCACCGAGCACCCTCTATCCCTAGCTCCCAATGTCTCAGTCAAACTGTTCATATTTTCCACAAGAGACAACAAGGTGCGGGAGAAGCCTATGTAGAGTTGAGTATAAAAATACTCATTAGGGACCCTGAGACCCCCTAAAGTATCTCAGAATTATATAAATGAAAACCCACAAAGCATGATTTCAATCACAAAGCACTATGTAAAATATAGCTCACACCAGGTATAAAACATAGAAAATAGGAATATATGTGTGATTACTCTTAAACTAGATCATTTTATTCTGTTGATAGGTTCTGTAGGCGATCCATGAATGGTAGCTGGACTACCGATCCACACAGGGTTGCTCTACCGCCGATCCACATAGGGTATCTCTACTTTTGATCCATTATGGGTCACACTATTGTTGTTCCACATAGGTTCTCTCTACTATCGATGCACATAGGGTCACAGTTCTATCAATCCACACAGGGTCGCACTACTGGAAATCCACACATGGTCAATCTACTACTGATCCAAAGATGGTCTTTTTTCTACCGATTGACGTAGGCTCTCTCTCATACCGATACACATAGGGTTTCTCTTAACTTAACAGACAGCCACATGATTCCTCTACTTGGTGTTCTTGAGTTCCCGAGAAACTGATCCTCATGAAACTGGTAATATTTCAATAGCCATGAAGTCTCACTGATACGTAACTAGAAGGAACACATTTTCATAAGGGTTAAATTGTGATAGACGACATGTCAATTAGATGCTTAGTCTAGAAGATATCGGAAAAAAGGTAAATAGGGCCATGTAGGATTCGAGTCTGATCCAACCTGGTCATACTCCAGGTTTTTTCAAAAATCAGGTGAAGTATATCAAAAGGACCACCTCATCAACATGATTCTTGATCCATTAACTGCACATCAATTGGACGCCTGGTTTGTGAGATATTCCCAATTTAGTGAAATGGGACAAGTCGGGTCCAGGTCTGGTAGGTGTCCGGCTCGGCTGGGGTGGGGGGCTAACATGGCTAGCGGGTCCAGCCCGGCTGGTGAGTCTGGTCTGGTTGCATAAATTTCCTATGTAGATGCAGGCCTATTGCCGAAGTCACCGACCAGATGCGGTGCCTCCCGCTCGGCCAGCTGGCGGCGCCTGCGGGGCCCCGCCCCGCCCTGCACCACTCGGCCCCACCCTACACCACTCCGCCCCGCCCCTCCCCCCACACCCTCTTTCGAAATGGTCGGTTGGAGTTGCGTGGTGCGATGAAACCACATAGTTCAACCTACTGCGTAACCTATTTGTGCCTCTCATCCATGTGGCTGGATTAGCCAACCGCCGCTGCCTCGGTGGAGCCGCACTGGAATTTGCTTCTATGGGCCATCAGAGATACTCCAGTGGTCCGTTTTCTTTCCTGCTTGTGCCTATAGGCCTCTCAGGGTCCCTCCTTCACTATTAGGCTCTTAAATTCATCTTGTACCTTATTTAATAGTCACGCACAAATAATGTATGCAAACCCAGAACAGAAGGGGGGTTCTGGGACTTGTTTGGATTGGCATGCATCCTCCGCATTAGTGTAATAACATGCGGTGATAACAATAATCAATCAGAAAGATCAATTCCCCAAATTAAGCCCACTCAACAACCACCAACAATAATAAATGACACGCAAATCAAACCATTAGTCAGTTGGTCTACGTTCGTTGTATTTCATAAGAACAGGATGAGAGGAAACATTAGACACGTAAACCCCCTGAATGGATTCAGTGGAATCTGTTTCAGACGATGGAAGGAATCCACATACAATTTCATTCATCAGTTTTCATCGATCCCTAGATTGATTCCCCCAATGGTTTTCATTCGTCCATAATTATTTTTTAGAGAGGAAGGTCATTGGCATTTTGTCAGAGATTCCTCCAGTGGGTTCTCAATTCCCATGCCAAAGGTTTGATTAAATAAAGGAAACTGCACCATGTTGCATTCATTAATATGGATAATTAATTAACAGAAATTAATGAAACTTTAATAAAAAAATTTATGGCTACACATCCAAAGGTATGTTTCATTAAATGTACCTCATTTAATGTTAGTTGTTACACTACGGTACCCCCATTATCCGCTCAAGTGTTGAGTAAAAAGAATAAGATAACTTGTAGTTATTTTTTATTTTTCCCCAAAAGTTCAAAAATTAACTTCTTCATTTGACCCTTACCGGTTGAACTTATGATTAAACTAAGTGAATCTTAGTTCTACGAATTCAATGGTGCTCTCATAATTTCAATCCGAGCACTGGTTCAAAAGATAGAAATTCCTACCCACACAATTATAGAATGTACCCTAAAGAATTTCAAAATTATCTTCCATGCTCACCCGGCCTTGGAATCACATGCCATAAATTTTTACAGTCTTGTAATAATTCCATATAAATAAAAAAATATATGGAATTTCTGAGTCTTTTGAGTCTATAGAAAGGTAAAATTTTACACAACGTGTGATGTATCTAACCATGCTCGAGTAATGTCTATCCTACTATACAAGACCATTACAGGATGCTCACACCATTAACAAGACTCACCATTCCTAATGACCCCAACATTATAATGGGTGTCAGACAATTATAAGGATTCCTAATAAATATAAATAGTACCTGAATAATACATATCAACATAAAACTAAAAGAAGCATTCCAAAATGAATGAAGGTTATAATATTCAACCATAATCCGATTATCCCCTTAGGTACAGAAGGTATTGAAAAAATGAGGTCGAAAAAAAAGATCATTAGGCATCACCACAAAACCTCTAGGCACAATGCATCCTTAGATGAAGTAATTTGGAGCCTACAAGAAATATTTATATCCTCATTTGAAGACAACATCATAAATTGACCCATACATGTGTGTTTATTCTATAAGAACCCTTGTCTGGTTTTATTTTAAGGAATTTAATCAATTTTTATTTGTAAAAAATATCATAAACTATTTAGTTTTAAATTGTAATTTTTATTAACTATTCAGCACAATAATAAATCTTAAAATCTAACATCAATTATTTTATTAATTAATGGGGAAGGTCAATAAGATTCCACACTACAATCATATTTAATAATTTAAATCACCATCTCACTTATCATATTAACACAACCTTGGGGTTAATTATCATTGAATTAAAATGGATAAGGAAAACTAATAGGGTCCCCATAATTGATTTAGGATGCGTAAATGACCCCATCGAGGCGTTAAATAAATACTGATATCATATCAGGTCTGACCAATGTGGGTTGAGTCAAATTTATAAATAATAAACATTCTGAAACTTTACTTATTACGTCTAGTTGTGTATTTCTATAATTTTTTTCCATATGTTCCTTCATAAGCATGAAATAGAGATGAAATAGTATTAGTTTTCAATATAAATCTGGCATTTAGCTGACATAAAAAATCGACGGTTTAAATTTTCCATAATTTTTTTTAACTTCATTAAAATATAATGTCGCGACCAAGTTAATTAATATCATTAATTAATAAAATTCAAAATTTATTATTCTATATAATGGAATTGTCATATGGGTCACTCTTTATATCTTTTTATAAGGTCCTATACTCATTATAGATTGGTCTATTTGTTCCCAATTTAATATTAACTAGATTGATACATTTGAATTCATTATATATATTTCAAATCAAAATTATATAGTTTCATCACCTTGGTCACCTTTCCAAGATTTATAAATCTCCCACACACATTATAAGTTTCTAGTCTGGAACCCCTTCAATTGAAAAACATAATGTTTGATTGCATCCTACCAAGATTTCATGGCTCAAACATAAATCAATTAGTTGATAAAATCGAATGTCACTTTGAACCTACATAGGAAAACTCAATTTTGGTTGATGCAACAATTTTATGTAGTTATCAAAATATCCTAATTATCACTGAAAATTTTATTATTGTAAATAAATACATGAAATCAATGATAAATCTCCCTATGTAACGTGAAAAAAACATGGAATGTAATCATAGATCCGTTGAATAAAAACAAGCATGATATGTAATTAAGAACAATAAATCTAAAATGAACCCTACATGGAATGAAATATGAGTGGCATGTAAATCATTATATTCTTATAATGATTACCTTTTCAATACCTTATTTTCATACCAATATAAGGATATATTCCATCAATTTTATAAATCAATAACAAGTAGAAGTACAAAAGTATCAGAAGTCAAAATAATAATCTACCCTAAAATTAGAAAAATTATCCCATTACATGGACACTTGATCTTTCACTTGTGTATGGTATGGTAGGACCCAAAAAAAAGATATTTTTTATGTACTGATATAGTCATATTCTATAGTCTACCATCCATAAATAAGGAGACTAAAGAAGAAAATAGAAATTTTTTTAATGCCATTTATATGATCCCAATCTAGATGCCACTTAAACGTTTCCCCAAGAGGGTTCACCAGTATACCTCAAGCCCACCTCCCCATACGTTGGAGGCTTAAAACTAGTAGGGAGTGTGTAATATTGGTAAATTATAGATAATATTTCATCAAGAACAGTAATGAATTAAGTGGAATAAATAAATATAAAAGGAAGGATAATTTAAATCACCAACATGAAATTGAAAATTAATGAATGAGTAATTCATGAACAAGATACAATGTAAAAATGGCATACAGTAGTTGTAAAATAGAAAGAATACTAAAAATAAAATAAATTCAAAAAAATACACTATAATTATCTCTTATAGAATCGTGAGAACTAGCTATGTCCTCATCTCCCATAATACATCATAAACAAGAAGTGTAATAGAGGGAAGTAAATTCTAGGAACCCGATCCTGCAAACATGATGTATTTTTTGGTGCCCCAGTGAAATAGCCTCATAAGAAGGGTGTGAAATATACTATGTTGGTAATACCAATGATGTCTATAATATAGTTTTTTCATATAGGAATAATAGGTGTGCATGTATATTAAAGGTAAAGTAATTATGTAATAATATATGTAAAACGATTAGGCTCTAGTTCCTCATGGACATCTAGCCAAATGTACCAATACCATCCTATTGCATTATACCTCTAAATATAATTTTTAGTGGATATATATATATATAAATAATTAAACATATAGACGAACTATTGGCGTAGTAATGCTTGTACCCATATATAATGAGTAAGTGTCATAATTTTCTAAGATCATGTGTATTCAAGGAGAAGGGCCAAACTCAAATATCATAATCTGTATAGGCCTCCCTTCCAAGTATTTTAAATAATGGAAAATAGGCCATTCCCAAATCACATAATTAATTTTAGATTCCTAACATGTAGCATGGTCTATAGCGAGGAGGGGAATACACATCCTCTTACATGAGGGGAAGTGGAATTCCCTACCCAACAACCAAAGTGATGTATAGTCTATGAAAACCATCCTCCCCCAGGGGATGAGGAACTCTATGGCCAACAACCTTACTAGAGGTCCATCATTCCAAATTTCTACAAGGATTCCATTTTTCCTATGATCCCTTAACCATATAGTTTTTAAACAGATACCCAAAATTGATCCTGGTGAATTGTATCCATTTAATAAAGTTCATTTACCATTTAAAATAGGCCATGAATTATATAATTTCACTTATAAAATGAAATTATAAATATATAAATCCTAGAAAAAGGGCATTCCATAACTGAGGAAATGTCAATATGAGAGGGACATTCTTCTATAACACATCAAATATATAGTGAAATTATGGACACCAAATATATAGCATATCTATTAATTCTTCTAATATTGGAAGACAATACACCCCAATATAGGTTTTTATTAGAAGACATGATATGTCCCAATACACATCAATTTATTAAATTTAAGCTACTCATTAAATATGAATCTATTCTATATATCCCAAAATATTGAAAAATATAATGAATGACAAACATTTTTATCAACATAATTAATTAAAAAAGAACACCATAATGTGGTCCCTAAACATTATGTATCAAATTATACATTAATGTTCATTTATTGATATCACCCTAATGGGGTGATTTAGGTTGGAGTCATCACATCCAACAATGAAATGGATTCAAAGGTTGTAGATATACTATTTTGATGATTTATTTTATGGAATTTAATAATTTAATAATGATACATAAACAATTATGGGTCATGAAACAGAACCAATAGGATATAAACAACAATACATTTATATAAATGCATATATATTACCTACCTCATTCTTATGAATTTACACTAATCTATTATATTATGATGGATGATGTTGAAATGAAATAAAAAAATGTATAATCATCCACCCCCTTGAAAACATGGAAAATTACTTCGCATGGATTTAATATTCTATAAGGTGATGAAAACAAAGAAGAGATGTATGAGGAGTCGAGATCTTAATTAGGTGGTTCCAACTCCACTGATGGGGAGAGAGATATAGATCAGATGAGATGATGGATTCAATACCTAAGAGAGGAAGGGGAGGGAGCTCCCATGAACCTATCATATCATGCACAATAGAAAAATAGTGAGAGGAGGAAAAATAAGTAATATAAATGCAAAAAAGATAATTTTCCATCTCTTTAATGAGTTGAATACTTAGATTCTGGTTTTATCTTACTATTCACCAACAATAGATGATTCACATCCCCAAGAAATACCTCCAATGATTTTCAAACATTTTTAGGTGAACCCAAAATGTAATCAATGTGTAGCGAATCATTAAGTGGAACTAACCAAGGAAGCATGATGCATGATTTGGGAAACCCTCCACAGTTGGTGTTCCAACTCAACAATAATCTGAAGAACAATTTTATGGTATCGTTCACCAAATAGCATGGTATAAGAATATTTTGCAACAAAATATGATAAAAAATGACTAGGACACATGGTTTCACCTCAGGGCTATATGATTTTAGAAAATCCATGATCCCTAATTAGTTCATCCTGATCTGGATTATCTAGTAGATGTATTTTCTCAAAACACAACAATTCACTTGTGGTAACTCATAGTCCACGTACAAAAAAATAACATTTCAACAATCCAGCTCATGTAATTATGTTCCACAGAATAATTTTGAATATAACCCATCCACCAATTTTTTTTTTCAACAACTCTTGAAATGTAAATGTAGTCAACAAATGGGTCATTACAGTTATGAAGAAAAAAATACCTACTCAAATAGGTCATCCATATATCTATAATTCACTTTAAATATAATATTTTCAATAAGATAATAATGTATAGAAATAATCACCATATCCAACATCATATCGATAGAGAACTCTCCCACCCTTTTCGGAGGACTACTGAATAAGTCATCTGGGAAACCGTTGGTAATATCCTAAATAAATAAGGAAACGTCAAAATTGTATTGTAAATCATTGTTATCAACTATATTACAAGAAAATGAAATCATAAGTTCAAGGAAATATGGACCTGGATGACTTGAACATGTATCCTAGTCTCCCTAAAACACTAAAGAGTTCCCATCTGTGTCAAATAATTAATCAGGTTGATCACAACAACTGATCTCATCTCGATGGAATGACATCCTACTACAACATGATGAGTATGTTGAAAATATATCAATCAAGAACTGGAATATCCGAGACTACCCCAACATTGTTTATTTTAATAGAAATGGAGGTAAAACAAAACCCATGTACCTTATATATTCTAAAAGGTGTCACAATATCAATAACATAGGAAATGATCCACATCAGAATTTTTGAATCAACTATAAGATTTGAGAATAAAAAATAATTTGATTCTTTATTATAAAATAAATAACATTATATTGATGATGAAATAATGGAATTACCTCTCAACGTAGTTGAAACTGCATTATCTTCCATTAAAATCTCTGATACTATGCGAAACTACATCGCTTTGGAGGCCTATCGCCAGATCCCTTTTGAATTTAATTCTCTTAAATACTAAAATGTTCTATTTGGATATTATTATCCAAAATAATATGAAAATATAGATAGGACATGGGAGATAATTTATACATGAACATGGAGAATATAAGCATTTGCTGTAATCAGAGCATTGGGGATGGTACATCGGGTATAACCTATCTTTCCACACAGGTAATAGACCAATTGTACACTTCTTGTAGTTATGATTTGAGTAGAAATAGAAAAATTCTAGGAACTATTTACACCACTTCTGTGATTATTATACCAATTAATCTTCTTCCCTTGAGTGACAATTCATTGACTACTATGTTGAAGTGGAAACCCAAAGAAGAATGAATAACCTCCATGATAATATCTTCCATTATGGACTTGTTGACCATCTCAATCTAAGTGCATAGGTTTAGAATATACACCTATGGTCATATGTCATGCCAAAACATTACTATTTCATCAATCCTTCATCTTATCATTCATCACCACCCATCAAGAAAATGATCTACCTTAGAAAAAAAGTTGGTGTACTCTTCCACTGAATGATCTCCCTGTAGAAAGGAGTGAAAATCCATAGAAATAAAAATAATCAAAGGTTGTGTTTAAAATTTATGAATGGATATGTTATTAATGTTTTTCAAATCTAATCCAATTTAATAATTTTTCTAAACTATTATGTCCCAGAATTTCATGTTATGACCCACCGGCATAAAAATCATGAACATAAACTTGACATATTAGGGTGTCTCTATGAATTCAAATTCTTGATCAATATTGTTTATCCAGTCCTCCACAACTTATTGGATTTTATTACAGTTAAAATATAGGGTATTATGGAATTATCATTCTTTCTCTCTATCCTTATCTTCTCCATCTCATTGTTTCATTTATTTATCTTGGCTCCAAAAAGGTATTACATAGTGATAAATGACACAAACAACACACATGATAAAATCAATGATATTTTAAACAATAAGAGGGTTACCATGAGGTTAATTTTTTATTATAACAACCCAATTAAATCTTTTAATATGTTTAAAAGGCATGGTTCCGTAAATAAAAAATAGAATGAGACAATCATATGATGAAAAAATCAACATCCACGAATAAAATATAAGTGAAAATTGAGATCCACATCAATTCCCAATGAAAAATATACACAACATAATATCTCTTGGTTAATTAAGTCTCCTTATAATTATAGTTTTCTAGGTACTCACATGAAACATACATGTTATATACCAAATATCGCACCACATTTCTATAATAGACACCATGATAACAAAAATTGAGGACATACCTTTCAATGATAGTGAATTTTAATTACACTACATGGGTAATCCATCTAGATATGCTCTAATCTGAACTGTGGAAATATTCAAAAGGATTTCCTGACTAGCACATTCTAACGACATGAACCAAAGTATCCAAAAAATAGTGGGAATAAATTTCACAACATAAAATATCTAACACATAAAAAAAGAAATATATACATAAAGGTAATGTCCATAAAAACCCCAATATAGGAAGAGGTACAACCAATGTTACAAGTCAACAACACCGTACATAACCAAGAAGAAAATCAAAGAAAAATTTTAACAACCCAGAAAAATATGTATGCTACTTGTAAAACATACCACTATCTCACCCCTATCTACCCATTCCTAGATAACATGAATCATCTATGCCTCACTGTAGTGGCTATCTCCTTCATGCATCGAACAAAAATTGTTATGTATCCCCACCCCTAAGGGACTATGTAAAGTGGGAAATAAACACGCTCAGTTGGAACCCACCCATGTGTTCCATATTATGTACCTATATATTAATATCAATATACTTTTCATTCAAAAACTATAAATGGTAAAAAAATAAAATTTATTTTAAAATCACGGTAATCCATTTCCAAATCTCTATATTTTAAAAAACATCTAAAGGGCCATGTCAAAGAAGATTTTAGAAAACCATTTATCAGATCATGAATCAAAAATATATATAAAAAATCTACCAAAATAAAAAAACAATATTAGATTAATTCACTATGAAAATAATGGTTTGTGCTACCTAGGTCTTTCAAACCATGATAACCAAGTAAATACCTACTCATCATAGAAAATTCCCAAGGGAACATGTCCTAGAAGACAAAAGAACAACCCATTGATCAAACCACTAATGTGTAAGAGAATCATGTCCCAATAAAATACTGTATAAGGAATATAGGAACACCATATATGTTAACCTCTATATAATATGAATAGTAGGTCCAAACACTGAACTCCCTCAATGATACTGAATCATCCCATGTGCTAAATGTGTCAGAATATTTTAATGGGGTCATATCATTTCACAAGAAATATAAAAAAACATTTTTCTATAAAATTATGTATTTTCTTATATATATATACTATCTAATAGTTCATTTAAAACTAATTCACAAGGAAAAGGTGGTTCTCCAAACACATGATTGATATGGAACTACATATCTCATAATTGGGTTTTCATGACCAAAAAATGGGATCCACAACAAACAAGACATTAGTATCTCACTAAATATGAAAATCTGATGATAATAAAATCTCTCAAATACAAACAAGAAAACATACTCATCAAGATTAAATGAGAATAAGTGAATAACATACAAAAATGGTGTTGCACAATGATCAAGGTAATCCGATCTATATCTCCCTTACATGCATCTCCCATGAAGGATGATCATGAATGAAGCTGGGAGGATCCAAAAGAACATTATGAATTACACGACTATATCATAAGAACTAGATAAAAAAATAAACACTTATTCTAAATCACATAAAAACTCATAAGATTAAAAAAACATAGATCCAAAAAAGGGAAGAATGTTTACTAGAGGATATAGTCAAGTAAAAATGTTCTGAATGTATCCTTATAACAATCATTGAATTTCCGTAAAAAATATAAATGGATTCCTAAAAAATGGGTGGCTCATTTGACCACTTGAAATTAGAAAATTGATTAAACCATATAATGGTGGATGATCACCATGCATGTGGGTTGCTGATTCAACCTCACCACAAGGACCCATACACCCTGCAACCATGTGATAGCCCCAGGACCAATGTTTTCTTGGTCTTTCCATGGGCTAAACCATGGTATTTGTGAATATTTATGTTCATGAAGTAATGGGTGGCCTTTGGTTTGCCATTCCCTAGGAACAACCTACAATTGGAATCGGGGAATAGAATGATGAACATATGTGCTAACTGAGAAAAAAGGGGATTATACCAAGGAATAGACAAATAAATTTTATTCAAAAAGGGATAAAAATATTTAATAAGACAATGAGACACTCCTTGAGTTTATGCAAATCATAAAGAAAACTCCAAGGATCCAAAATGAACATTTCTCATTCCAAGATGTTAAAACCACCACAACATATAACTTTATATCTCTATAAATTCATGTATTAGATGAATAATGAATAAATAGATATGTTTATTATTTCATCATCCCAAAACATGATTGAATATAACAAGTAATATTTTAACACATTGACTAAAAGATAATATTTCCTATATTAAACACAAATTTTGAAATCATTGATCTCATAAGGGTTCATATATAACTGAAATTAATAGATCTTACTCAACCACCCTATAATTTAGAACACGGGAACAAACTGGAGGAAACATCTTTAGAATATAAATGTGGAAAGCAACATGGATACTCATCAACTACCATTATAACACAAAACCATATTATACCTCATCATTCCAATCAATTTTATTGAATAATCCCACATATTTAAAGATAAAACCATAGGAATTACAATCTAACAATGACCCAACCAAGAGGAAATGTCTATTAAGACATTTTCACCAACTGAAAAATAAAATGGATGAAATAAAAAATTCCATAAAATTTTTCTTCCCACACTAAGCTATTTCCTAAAATCAATGTATAATTTCGATCCTCATCGTTATGAAAAAAAATATACATGGTCCAATGGGAGATGCCTCTCCCACCACTGACCAAAAAAATTGATGACATCCAATAATGGGGAGAAAAATCCCAAAAATAATCTATTCTGATAAAAAAATTGGTAAATATTTTTATTATAATACATAACTACTAATGTGTGGATATACCAAAGTCTTTTGAATCCAAAGAAACAAGCATCGAACTTATCCTCCAAGATAACAACAAAAATCTATTTCTATCCATCATTATATGAATGATAATATTAACCCTCCTAATCTATGTCCCCATTAAGGATTAGATACCTTTCCAAAACCCAGAAGAAAACATATGACCCCTATCAATGAAAATGGAATATGGCACCCCATGTATCCTCAATATTTCAATCAAATATATTGTACATTTATCTTTAATATATTTGGTTTTATTAATTAGAATAAAATGAGATGGTTTCATCAAAAATTCTATCACTACCAATATTAGATTATTTATTTATGTTGTATATGGTAATCTAACTATGATGTTCAAGGATACCATAACCCATTTCAATATCTGCTTTATAAGTGGTTGAGAAAAACTAGGATGCTTCATGTTCTCTACCATAATTTACTTAATACTGTAATAGTGAGACACATAATAATTAATTTTTTATTTCATACATGGAACACAGATATAGTATATCTTATCATAATATAAAATTTTAAATATAGGATGAACGCCCCAAAAATAACTATCAAAACGTCAACAATTTTTCGAAAGACAATTGGATGATAAATCGAATCCCAAATAAAATATATCTATTAGAGGAGATTTACCAATGAGAAATAGTATCTTCCCTATATAATATTTTTATTATTCTTCTAATCTCACTCACATATCATTGATCTTGCATAATTGAATCATGAAAAGATAATTAAAGATGAATAGTGGTCAAAACAAAAAAAATGTCATTCTCCATTATATCCTAAAGAAACTGATTATACCTAATACGTATCCACTCTTATTTCACTTCAATGGTGAACTATTGAGGAAAAATTCTACTAATAGTGTAAAAATAACATTCCCATTCACCGATTTGTAGTAAATTTAAGTGTCATGTGTCTCGAGATAATCCACCCATATCCTATGCCTAATGTTTCATATCTTATGAGATAATATATACATCTCAATTTATTATTATTAGAATAGACATTGAACATCTCCACAAAAATATAGTCTCTCTAACACATGATAGCTTTCATAGAAGTGGCGTGATCAATTTCAGAACTAGGATATTCCTCTCATGATGCCTATGATATAGGGAACTATATTCCATTATTTAATCATTGACTATAAGCATGCATCCCATCAAAAATCCATTGGCATCAAAATAACCCACATATTCATCATCAGGATTTTCAACAATTTGAATAAGAGATGATGCTGGATATCATTTCAACAAATAATAACTGGAATCAAACATTACATCCCATGATAATTTCACCATTTGTAGGGTATGATCTATCAATGGGGATTTCATTCATTATAAATATCATATGTGTATCCAAAAATAAATAGTAGGGTGTTGGAAGATACTTATCTATAATACATTTCATGGTTTATCTAAGTAGAGGTCATACATTTCCTTTTGGGGGTGAACCAAGAAGGCATGATCTAAAATAATTCCCCCTAAGAACATCAGAAAAATAATTCTAAAATAATATATTTATAACATCACATAAATGAAATTACTCTTCAATGTTCCCAAAAATTAAATTCATGTGGTGTTGTTAATCATCATCACTTCTTCGATAGATCAATATATCATCCACAAATACCACAAAAATTGTATCATTATACTAGTCAAATATAGTTCATCATATATATGAACATTATAACAGTGTTATATACCAAAAACTACATCATTATATTTTCATATTGGAGATAAACACTTATGAAAGTATCATATTAGATATCTAATTCTTTAAAACTCAACAGATAATAACCCACCAAAAGTTTTTTTTGAAACCAATTCACCCACATCAATAGATAAAATAGATCTTGAATAAGGAAATATACATACATATTCATTACAACTAAACGATTAATGTTTTTTTAATCTACACAGTGATAAATATAACCATAATCCATCTATGTATGGAGATTAGAGGCCCCCATAACAAAACACTAGGTTTGAAAATGCCCTTCAATAAAAGAAATTAAACTATATATTAAACTCTTTAAATTTTATGGATCCCATATGATATATAGAAATATAAATCATATGTGCCGCCATCACTATAATGATAGAAAATTCTACTACAATTTATTGAGGATGATTTTTGATTTCATGGGGAAAACATCAGAAATGTTCGAACAACCCCAAGGGAAAAACAACATAGAATGAAACTTCATCGGCTACAACAAAAAAATATAGTCAAAAAATTCATATGTATAGGTGATATGGTACTACATGTCTATATCTCAGATATAACATTCAATAAATTAAATTGGAGACCCCATCAACATTAAAGAATAAAAATGTTAAATGATAACAATAATTCTTAGGTTCTTTAGAAACCAACTATTCGATCACAATGATGAAAATTAAATGAATGACCTGAACAAATTAAAAATTCTATAATAAATTGAAAACAACTATCAATAGTGAACATAAAGGAAAATGATAGATCATATCCTTCCTCTTAGATATAGTCATTTCCAACTCCATGTCATTGGACCTGAGCTCAATTGGATGTTTCATGTCATCTCAAAAATGCATAAATTAAAAAAATGAAGAAAAAATTTCAAAAAAAAAATAGTTTTTATCGAAGGTACAATTAATACGGAACTTCTCACTATAGATAGACCCAAAACACCAACCACCACCAACTAGTGGACATTGTGAATATAATTCACTATAATGGATAATGTCTACAAAACTATAGACTCTAAATTTTATTTCTTCACTACAATTACCATAGATTTGATGACCAATATCTATATAAAGGCATTAAAAAAGATTGGATAAATTTATTCATATGGCCATTGAAATTAGATGCATTGATAGTATTTATAGTTGTTGATAATGTCGGTTGAGTGTTTCGTACAATTCCACACTTGTTTAAAGTCATGGTAACATTTGTAGTTTCTAAAAATAATATAGAAAGAGTGAATGTTTCAGAATTACCTCTTCTTATTTTTCACTATAATTAAAGTTTCTCTTCCTCCCATTTGTTCCAAAAATATTCCCACTATGTAAAAGGAAAATCCAAAACAATATTGAATTCTCACCAAGTCAATATCTCACATCATATAATACGAGGACATCATTGTATTGGTGGTGATATTTAGAATATGTAACTCTTATCATATTTAATATAAAAACCTTGCAGCTATTTTTTATCATTCAAATTATCATTCATCACTACTGCAATAATATAATGGACCAAAACAACATAATGGTTGGTATACATTGTCACTAAATAATCACCCAGTTGAAAGGAGAGAAACAATGGCGACTTCATGATCATTGATAATTATAGATAGAACTATTGAAATAGTAGGTTATTATAGTATTTCCACTATAATTACACAAAAAACCATTGATTCACACCATTTATTACTTAAGCATTGTATCATTAAGGTTTTTAGTTTTTCTTTTAATGATTCATGTTTCATTAGGAAGACAATGACCTCAAAATCAACTCTGTATTTCCCTCTATCCATGGTGGTTCATTATTACTCTTAAATAATGGTGCATTCTAGTGTATGGGAAAACATTTCATGATTTATAGCCCATATATCCCATATTATATCTTATTTATTGTTGTTTTGAACAGAAAAATAATTCAAATCTATTTCAAAAACATCTAGAAAGATAGCCTCGATCATATTTTAATTGAATGGAGGATTCCCTTGGAGTGATGTTCCTACAACACCATTATGTACTATCCTTAGAATTCAACATTGTAACATTATTATACACACAAAAAACATAAATATAAACTCATATAATGATGAAATATAAATATCTAATCAAGTTAATATTATTTGATACGGAGATGTGGATTAGAACCCCAAATAAGAGACACATAACCCCACACCCTTGGTTACTCAATACTCACTTTAATTATAGTGGGATAACAAATACTTCCAAACACACCCCAAAAGTAATAATAATCAGATATCTCATTTATAATTATCCAAAAACTGGAACTCATGGGGATATAACTTCTTTAATAATATATTTTTAGGACCTGGTCTATAAAACCCATCCCACTAGGCCAAAAATATGATTTTGAAAAAACACCAATGGTGTTCCAAATCCCCACTGCATGGTGACTGGAACCAATGAATAAAACGTAATAGATGGAACTATTTTCTCTTCCTGAAATTACCATCCTAGAATACACAATGAAATATTACCAAAAATGGAATACTCTGGAATGAATAACTAGCAATGATAGTGATAATACCATGGTAAAAAGTCATAACAATGATAAATGAACAAGATCAAAACCAATGGAAATCCCTAACTGTTGAAACAATATATATGTGTTAGGTTGATAATATCCCACCATCTCATAAAAAATACTCATTCCCCATTTACAATATACTTCACATCCTTAGAATAGTTTCATCCCCATTATTTCATCTGATAAATCAAGGTTTACATGGCACCGAGGGAGTTTTTAGTGTGTTACCTAAATAGATTTAATTGATCCAACATTTATTTTCCATAAAAAAATATATGTCAAATAATTTTTTAATTCTCAATATATGAAAAACCTGGCATGTGAAAACAATTTTAATATAGATCAAAATCACTATAAACAACTTCCCCTTTCCAATAGTTTAAAAAAATCCGTATAACACATGCAAAAGACACTTTATAAATTATAAAATTTTCAAATAGTACATCCCTTATCTATATAAAAAATCATTTCGAAAAAAATATACGAACAAGGGATATTATATTTAAGATATAATAATTCTATCCTAGCTTAGTCTCTAATTACTCTATAATCATGTCAATTATTATTGGAAAGAAACTTCCTTGGAATCAGGCAGTATAAAACAGAGGAACTCCCCATGTAAAAATCACAAATGGTTTTAAAATAATAATACCACATGAAAATATGGTCTAGGGAATAATGTAACACCCCCTTTAGTGAACACCTTGATTGTAATAGTTATAAGTCCAACAACTGACCACCCCTCTATTTTACGCAAGGATCCCATGTGATTTATAAAAAAATATTCTCCCAAATTATCAAAACATTTAAAAAAACATTCAATACAATTTTTTTTATCAAAACAATAATTTGAAAACCAATTTCATAAAAAATTTAAAAATTCTTTGAACAAACCAATATTTTATGAAAACATGAAAGAAAAAAAATATTTTCAAAATCAATTTCTGAAAAAATTTCAATAATATAAACGATAATTAAAATTATATATCAGAAAATAAACTTGGAAAATATTGTAAATGTGGTTCACAAAACACATCATAAATATGGAAGCACACACATCACACTTTAGTTTTCACAAAAAAAACCATGGTATCCCCAACCAATTTGAATATGGACTATTACTAGAGTAAGTTAAATTCCCAATCCAAGGATTTCATGAAACCAAAAAAGAAAAAATCCTTCTAGATTAATGGAGAAAAAAAATAATGGTTTCCACACAATTATCAAGGAAATATAACCTCTATCTTCCATAACCATATCTCTAAGAAAGTAAAAACCTGAAAAAACAAACTACAATTAAATTTTATATCCTTTTATTTTTCTAAATTTTTAATAAAAAATCAATTTCATCGACACATTATGTTACATGCATCATCAAGTTATAACAAACAACCTTATTCTGTTAAGATATTATTTCTAAATTTGATCACCAAACCAATAATATTATCTATAGTGTTGTGAATGGTAATAAAAATATCTTTTTAAATAAGAATAAATTATTTAAAGAAAAAAATATATCTATAGATAAGTACTTAATTTTTTGTAATGTCATTATATGCTTTGAAACACATTTTTTCCCTAAAAATGTTTTTTATTTTTTAATATGACCAAATAATGAAATAAATTTTTTCTTCTAGTAAATAATTTATTTGAAGAACATAATTTCAATTTTTATATTAATATTACAAAAATATCTTAATTTATTTTATAATTTTATGAAATGATTAATTTTTTGAGGGATAGTGAAAAATACAGATTTTTACAAAATACTAACTCTTTTAAAATATTATACAACATCAATTTTATATTAATTTGTTTTTAAATTTATTAGATATATTTTAGTTTAATTATACTAATTTATTTCATTTTTAAAAATATTATGACTATTTTTTACATTAAAACGTTTTTACATATAAAAACGTTTTCTTTGGAAACTGTTCTTTATAATATCAGTGAGAATAATTTTGGATAAAAAGTTTAAACTTAATTATATTAAGTTGAAATTAAATATATTTAATAATTATAATCAGTATAATTAAAATTATAAAGTTTGTGAAACATAATTTTTTGTCATAATTAATAGTAAGATTTTTCTTCAATTAAAGTTTAAATGGATTTACCAATGATTGAACTAAATATATAACAATTAAAATGAATTAAAAACATATGTAATTTATATTTTATTTCCATATTTAGACCGTATAAAATTTATTTTCTGTAATATTTCATCTTTAATCCAGTTAGTGTGACTAAAACAAGGGTATATTTTACATTACATCCTAAAAACTATCAAAATATTAAATTGTGTCCACTCCCCCTCTTATTAAAGGGAAAACTCTATCCTCCTCTCTTCACACCTAAAAATAAGTTTGGTTCCACCAATACCAATTAAATTACAATTATTAATCTTATAGCCATATCATAGAGTACTTATTAGTATTTTAAGACCCCATAATCATTGTTTTTGTGGAAACCAAAAGTTGTGTTCTAGAGAAGATGTATAACTGTTAACCGAGTGTTTCAGTATTATTTTTTCTACAATATCAACAAATTATTTTTCATCAATGATGAAATAATAACACCAATATGTACAATATAATTAGATGTTATTATGATTATATAATAACCTATATAGGTATCCACTTTTATAAAATCTAAAATGAAATAGATGATCATTTGTATGGATGTCTACCGCCTCACGAACCGAGGTAATTGATTTTACTCTACTGCATATCATAGATATATAAAATGATATTTTTAAAATATATTTGAGACATTTATTAAATAATTACACCTATATAATTATAATCTCCTATCTACCTTCTTATATCCCAATCCCTCAATAAATGATAATGTTGCTAGTGTGTACGCGTGGACTACGACCTCTACAAAGTTATCAAATATGGCCTTTAGTTTGTTTTAAAATGGAGGTTAAAAATGGTAGATATAATTTATATATATTATATATATTATATTAATATGACTCAATAATCATTATTTTTCTTATATTTTTTTCATCTATCAAAAATTTAAAACAATATTCATTCGTTTATATAGCCTACCGTATCCATGAATAATGTAATTCATTTTCTCTATCACTAATTTTTTGAGTGATTTTAAATTTTTATATAATTATTTAATATTATATTTTTAGACTGATTTAAATTATATATATTATGGATCAACAATTATTGTACATTTTACAAAAGTACCTAACCAAAACATACAAGAAAAATGAAGTAGTTATCTCCTAGAACAAGTATTTAACAAGGAGTTGTTTATATATCGGTTGTACAACATTTTATAAAAATAATATAATGTATTTTATTGGAGTATACTTATGTAATAAATTTAAATTATACCTATATTAATTATATATTATATTAAAATGTTAAAAAAAATTCTAGGTTGGAGTTAATGGATTTTCTTCTCCATTTTTTCCATGGGACACATCCTTTATACATTATTAGTTTATTTTTGTGATGTTTATATATCACATGAATTAATTATTTAATTCTTATCATGAAATGTTCCGGATATAACTATCATTAAGTGTAATTTATTTCATGTGGAATATGATTCAAATTTTATAAATATTGTAGGGTTTGTTTTGTTACAATCCCTTTACATATCAGCATAGTTTTTTATTATGTTTATGTTGGTGAAATCTTATTTAATATCCCTTAATAAAATCAAGAATTTCCATATAATAGTGTTATTTATAGAAATACTATTATTTGATATAATTAAAATCTATTTATAAACTTCACAGTCAAAAATAATTTTTTAATGAAAATTGATATAATTCTATATTTGGATAGAAATTGTTTTTTCTTATATATCCAAGGCTTCTAAAACAATAAATATTATTTTCAAATATAATTCTAAAACACTTTAAATTTATTTTGTATGGTGATTAAAATTTTCAGAAATGATTTAAAATGAAACTTATTTTAATTTCTAAATGTCTCACCTTTCATTTTTTAGTAAACATGTTACACATATAATTTTCTTAATTCATGTGGCATGAAATGTATTTTCATCCATCATGACCTCTAAAAAACATGAATCATAAATTAAATGTTTTCAATGATATTTTCAGAAAAATATGTTTTTATTATTTGGGATATTTCATGAATTAAAATATGTTATTTGATCAATTAATGTATAATTTCTTCAATATTTTATTAATATTTTTTTTGATAATTATATTTATAAATGAAAAAAAACATCAGATGTTGAATATGGTTATTTGATATGCGACTGAATTATTCTATTCTTATCCTTTTTTGGGATGATTTATTAATAAAATGACTGTAAGTTTATGAAACCCATTACTATTTTAACATTTATGAAATGATGAAATGATGAATTGATGGTGAAACCTATTTCATTTAAATAGACTATACCATGATGAAATGTTAATCATAACAACTAATTTATAGGGGTTATTATATTTTGAATGTTCTATGATTTTGTGGAATACCTTTTTTTATATTCATTATCTTATGGCTCTCCAAATGTTATATATACCTATTATTAATTCAGTATTGATTTATATTTAATGTTAGTAAATTGACAGTAAAGGGAACTCAACCAATTTTTTATGGGACTTTTTTCCACCATTTCAGTCATAGAGGTTAACGAAGGATTCAACGTTGGTTTGGTGGCTAAACCCATTCAATAATGATATCTAGGAAATGATCCTTGACTACTAAAAAAATAATTCTTTATTCTATTCTCTATTCCAAAAATATATGTCTTATTCTGATGTAACGAACCCATGGATTTTGTACTTGGATTCAATTGTATTTCCAATCAAATGAACTATCATGATTAATTCCTGGACTTACAATTATCTTCTCTGGGTTTTATAAGAATATTATTCAATTGTTATCCTCATATTTTTATTCCGTTATTCGCATTCCAGGTTGATATCTCTTTTATTTGACCTTACTGGTCATATGAGAACACACATTCTTATGATTCTTTTCTCTAGTTCATGAAGAAAGGTATTATGTTTTTTATTTCTAAGAAGGGTTCCATTTATGAATAAATATGTGTGAGATGTTGTAATTGACTTTTGAAACTCTTTTAGATGTATCCATGTATCCAATGGAACTAGACATATATGACTCTATCATGGATCACTATATCATTTAATTATTATTCATATAATAATATGTAATATCTTTTTGTGAAATTGTAGGTCAGTATATAATCACATAGAATGATTAAACTTAATAGGAAAAGGAAACGAGATCTCTTAAGGATGAATAAACTTTAAATATCTTCCATACTCATCCAATTAAATACTGATTGATCCAAAATATATATAGAAAGATTGATATAGGAGATATCTGAATAAAAAAATAATCCCAATAATGATCCCAGTATTTTTACAAATTATTATAACTGATTCTCCAAAAAATGGAAGATATTAGAGAAACGTTAAATTCCAAAATAGATGACACCAAGGTGTTTTCTATACGCTTCATGCATGTGACATCTTTGGTTTCCCCTAAAAAAATTGACCTACTTGCCTTTCAACCATGCTACTGTGACACCCTGATATTAATATCTTTAGTAATAATTGTTCTAATTTTTATACATTGATTAGTTTCTTTTTTATGTTAGAAATACCCACAAAAAAAATACTTTTATTCATTCAAAACACTCAAAACATATACATGGAAACATGGACTAAGGACCATAAATAACCAAATATTCATACAAGTAGTCCAATCACGATCACCGGTAGACCCCACATCACCACAATCATGCCAAGAATGTAGTGGATTTACTTCAGATCTTCCATGACTAAGAACGTTATAACTAGAACCACATCAATCATGGTGAGAGTTAGAGGGATGAAGAGCACCATCTTTTGTGTCATGGTGTTTGAAGTTAGAATACTGTAATTTCGATTTTATAAGACCTAAAATTCGACCATTTACATTTAGGTGAACGTTGAATTTACAATGGCTATAATTATATCCCTTAGGTATTATAGATTTATTATTTATTAATATTGAAACTATCAAGGTATTTAAAATATAAATTAAAGTCATTAACTCGTATCTATATTTTGAGATTTCAAAACATATTTGTAGAACATTTAATTAATGTCTCAGATGTTTTAGACATTCTAGTTTTATAAATTAATCTCTTTTTTTACAATTATAAATATTTATTTTTTAATAAGTAATGATTTATCTATGTATAAAATCACCTTGAAATGTTCTATGTAATTGATTACTTTAAACTCATATCATTGAACACATTTAATAGAGCAAATATTTCAGAAACATGACATTTGAAATCATTAGGTATTGGTACATATGTATACTTTAAATCAACGAATAATTATTTCCATTGTTTTCTTAATTTGAAAACATTTTTTATGAAAATTATTATTAATTAAAAGTTATATTGTTTGATTTATGTATTTTAAACATAAAAATTTATGAATAATGTTTTATAAAAAATAATTATTTTATGTACATATGTTTTTTTTCATAAGATTGTTGGGTTAATAAAAAATATTCACCCAATAGGCCATCACTTTATAGCTGGGCCAGTGGAGGCATATCACACAAGGTGGCTGAGCCTAGCCCTCATCCCAAGCCTAGGCCGGCCCGAGCATGGGCATTGGTTCCCTGGATGGCGTAGAAGAGCAGGAGCGCTTGATCATGCCACTACTGACGCAAGGCCACGGTGAAGCAAGGGTAGGTCGAGGCCTACAGGGGGGAGCCCATGTGTAAGGCTCCATTTTAGGTGATGTGTATTATTTCTGAGCTATGGATAGGAGCCTCAGGATTATAAAGTAGGAGAAAACATCTCCCTGATTTGATGTTGGATATGTTTTTTTGGGAGAAACATGATTTAGGCCATTGAATCGTGTTGCGCATGATCTGGGCCATCAATATCGAACTTGTGTTCAACCCTTAGCGGCCGCCGAGTGCTACGACGTTTTATAGAAAATTTGATAAATATAAGATCTAATCACGGCCATTCACTTGGTTTTAATATCCCGCCAACTTGTTATTCTATCTCCTTTAATTTTTTTATCTTCTTCACCCTGGAGTATCCCCATTGTTTTAAGGCCTTGCGGCCTTGACATCTACCAATAAGATCCTCCCTATTTTTTTTATTTTACATTCATTTGTTTCAGTTTTAGTTTTCCACAAACTTTATATATGTGTGTGTATTATAATCACCGATTGATTTTGGGATCTCTTTTTAAGTAAAATGTTGTATTGGTTTTGTTTATGTCAGGATCATGGGTCTTTATTTTTGTTTTTGTATGAAACATTTTTATATAAATATACATATATATATATATAGGGATTATGCAAAACCTGGTTGCACCTGTGGTTACCCGTCCATCCTCTCCTCAATAAACAAAACATTCCCTTCCCATCCTTTTGCACACCTGAAGTCAAGTAAAAGATCATCTTGTTATGTTTTCATTGTTGTCAAACTCTTATATCCTTGTGTATATATGGGTCCATAGGTATATATATAGTTTCATATAACCTCTTAATTTAACTCATATTGGGGTTTCTAAATGTTTTTTTGAATATATAACACATTCAAGAGGTTTCATGATTCAATTTATATATGTGAACCCTTCTTATATGTATTTTTTATTTCATCACAAATATATTTATATTTATATAACTTCATCTTAACAGAATTTGGAATTTTAAAAAAAGTATGTATATTATATAACAAACCATTTCAGGTTTATAATATTTGATGGGTGATCTTTGGTTTTTACGTGTTGTTTCTCAAAATATAAAACACATGAAACTGGTCTAGTTCCTCATGTTTTTTTAAAGTATACCCCTTTATTTACAATTAAATTATTTATGGTTATGTGTAAAAGAATATATATATAAATATATATATATATTAAGTTTTATTACAACTTATTTTTCACAAAACACATCAATATTGATTTAAATGATGTTTTGGAAGAATTAAATAGTTGAAAGAATTTATTAAATCTTGTTCTGGGTTATGCAGATCCCAAACATACACTTTATGTATATATAAATTTTTCCCATAATTTCTAAATCCACAATAATACATATATTTATGTCAAGCATGATTTCTCATGTATGTGGTATGATGATTTTCATGTTCATGCATAAATATACATTCATTCTTGAGCTCACATGTTTAAATATTTTTTTTATGCATGAACACTTCATAGTAAATAATCCATACTTTGTATTCCAACTGTTTCATAAGAAATTCCTCTGATCCTTTATGTTTATTTTTTAATATTTTATATGAAAATTTACATTTCATGGATTAAATGAGTATCTCAAAGTCAAAACATATAAACATGGTTTGGAATAGGACACATTCTTCTGGGTTTAATTCAAGCATTGTTGTTTCAGGTGACAACCCATTATTTTATGTGTACTAGTTCTTATTACGTATGAAAGAGTGTGTTGTTTTAGTTCCCACACGACATTGTTAATATGGAACTAACAAATCTAGTTATTTTTCACTCAATGCATATTTCAATTAAATTAAGTGAATATATGAAAATGATTATGGATTAATAATGTGTGTTTTCAAAGTAATATTAACACTACGATAATGAGACCATACTAAGACATATTTGGAATGTATTGGACATAAAAGCATGTGACTAGTGCACCCGGAATTATGAAGCGTTCCAATTAACTTGGGTAAACAGATGAAGTATCATGTATTATGTGAAATTATGTGTGAACATGATACTAGCTTTTTTAACAACTATGTATGGTATTTAACAACAATTATGTATGGTTTCTACTCTTATAGTCTTGGCGCAAGGCCTTGAAAATATCTAGCGTTATAAATTTCCACATTATGGAATAATAAATGATCAACTAAGGGATTTTGGATCCTTACCTAAGAAAATTTTATGATAACAGAAGTGAAATCATAAGGCATAACCAAGTATGAAAATGGCCTGTTTTACTAGGGAAAAATATCTAATTTTAAAACCATGTGAATTTCTTTTTATGTTCTGATGAATCATGACATGATTTCTTATGATTTTAGAGTTGGATTGACTAAGTTGTGAATTTTTCACATCTCATATATTTACATACACATGCACACTCTAATTCATGTTTTTGTAGAAATCATAGTTAGATTTTATTAAAATGGTCTTTTTGAAATATTTCTACAAGTAACCACATGAATTATTGATTGTGTGCTTCGAGATGTAATATATTCCCTTCAGGAAAATGTTTTATGATTGTTTTCAATGTGGTAGTTTTAAAAAGTTTAACTTCCTTCAAATGTTTTAAAACCCCTTAATGGGTATTTTTAAGCTCACCCTACATTTTAATTTATGTGTTTCATGATTTTAGCAGTTTTGGCTCAGCCATGGGTACTCTTTGTGACGACATATTAGCCATGTTATGTTTCCAGAAGAAGTGCTTCAGCAAAATCCAATTTTCCATGAACCTAAACCAAAATGATCCTCTGATTAGTGACAATATGTGAAATTTTTTAAGCCTATTTTTATGAACGAAATTACACCCCAAGTTTTAGGCACAGACATTAGACTTCTAGGGTCGGGGTCATGACAATTGGTATCAGAGGATCGATTTAGGAAAACTCTGTAAAATTATAGAAACCATAAATTACATAATTGCATCATACTAAGAAAATGATCCTTCTCAATATTTCATATGGATGATGAATCAATCCTTCGATCTCTTCCGATAGAATTATTGGAGACTATAGTGGGAAATTAATGTGCAGAAAACTATGAGAATTTTGAAAATATTTGTCTATCTTGAAAAACCATATACAATGCATCTAATTATCCTCATGTTCTCTATCTTCACTGGGGATCAGGCCTCAACTATATTCTTATGATGCATGACCAATTTCACTTCTATGCACAGCAAGGAAAACACATTGAGGTTTTGTTTAAGAGTTTTACAATAGCTGGTAACGCTTCGTCTAAAGAGGGCATCCAAGAGGCTACATATGGTGGTGACCTTCAAGCATTATCCCTTTGTAAAATTTTGACATACGGTCTTCGTGGTCAAGTTATGGACATTTAAGCTCTTAAGGACGAGCTTACTTGTTATCATTACCAACATCTTGTTCATGTCGATCTCGCCCAACTTCATACACACCCTGTATTTTTTACCTTAAATAATAGATTACCACATGTGGTTGATCCTAGTTGCTCGTGTTACATCTGGATCCAAGAGATCAAAAGGATTTTAATGGCCTTGGGGATTCGTCTGTTTGGGAACCCATGAAATAACTAACACGAGTAGTACCTGTGAATGGAAATCATGATTATTATGTAACACCTTGAGTTTACACACCTTGATAAATGAATAATATTATGGTTTATTGTATATTATTATGCTTCTACAAAAATAATGTCTTTATTGTAATAATTTTATTCTTTACTAAGTAAAACATGCCCCTTTATTTCTTTTAGATGGAAGAGATGAGTTCATCGATCAACCTATTATCACTTCATACTGAATTGATAGAATCCATGATCACCAAGACATGTTTAGAATACTACTACCCTTTTTCCAACCTAAGAATGTATTGAAAATGTCTTTATAATGTGTCCCTCAGCCCAAATATCCTTCGGACCTACCAGGGATACCATCATGTTTATCACTGCATAACAACTCCACAACTAGCAGAGTATAGTTGGAGAGGAAAGTACCCAGAAGGTCTCTTCCTTTGCTTCACCTTGTCCGATAACTACCTAGCCCTAGAGAAGTTTCATAAAGCTACCTTGGAGGGAGATACCAGAGTGACCTATCTGTTCCAGTTCCATAGTTTTAGTATGTATATGATGCTTTAAGAATTTGAAGGGTTCAAACGAGGGGTTTTCCAATAGATTTATATAGAAGTATCTCACTTCCAAATCTCCAACCTCCACACCTCTCATGCCACTTTTTGGAAGACCAAATATTTTATGGTTAGGATTGACCCTAACTGCTCTTGGTGTGTATGGGCCAAAGAGATAGAGAAACCGGGAACTAATATGGCGATCCACCTAGAAGCATCAGTGGATTATCTGCAATGGTGGTCCTGGATAAGGGTACCTCAAGCATAAAGTATCTCTAGTATTTCTGGTAGTTTCTTATGGGTGTAATAGAATTTTGAGGGCACAATTTTTTGAATGAGGGGATAATGTGACACCTTGAAATTAATTTCTGTAGTAATAACATATTTAATTATTATACGTGGCTTAATTTATTTTTTATCTAAGCAATTACCGAATAATAAAAAAACCTTTATTCATTCAAAAAACTAAAAATGGATACATGGAAATAAGTCCTAACAGCCATAAATAACAAAAAATACCTATAGGTAGGCCAATAACATTCCCCGGTAAAACCCACATCACCGCAAACATTCCATGAATGTAGTGGATTTCCTTCGGATCAGCCACAAATAATAATGTTATAACCAGAACCGCATCAATCGTACTGAGAGATAGAGGGATGAAGAGCACCATCTTCTTAGTCGTAGTCTTTGAAGTTAGAGTACCCTAATCATGTTTTTATAAGACAAAAAAATCGACCGTTTCCATTTAGGTGACCGTTCAATTTAAAATGGATATAATTATAGCCATTGGGTATTATAGTTTAATTGTTTATTAATATTAAAAATTGTAAAGTATTTCAAAAATACGTTAAATTCATTATCTATTGTCTATATTTTAATATTTCAAAAGTTAATTCATGAAATTTTCTTTCATGTATTAAATGCTTTTGAAATTTTGGTTTTATAAAATAATATCTTGTATGAAAAATAATTTTTTTTAATATGTAATGATTTTTCTACATATATAATCTCCTTTAATTGTTCTATGTAATTGAATGCTTTAAATTTCTATCATTGATAAAATTTAATAGATCTTATCTTTCAGAAACATGACCTTTGAAATCGTATTGTTTGTGTAAATATATCTACATTAATTAAAAGAAAAAATATGTATATAGTTTTTTTAATTTGAAAACATTTTTTATGAATACTTTTAGTAATTAAAAGTTATATAGTTTGACATGTGTATTTTAAACATAAATAGTTTATAATAAAACAAAATTTTCTGAATGTAAAGATATTCTGTATATATGTTTTTTATTAAGATAGTTGGGTTAATAAAAAAATATTAACCCAATAGGCCAGCCCTTTATAGCTAGGTTGAGGGAGTCATCTCACACTAGGGAGTTTGGCCTATCCCTCAGCCTAAGCCATGGTTTGCCCGACCAAGGGCATTGGTTCCCCAAAGGGCACATTGGAGCAGGAGTTCGTCAGCGTGCCATCGTGGGCATAAGGCCGCGACGAAAAATGGGATGGATGTGGCATGTCGGGGGAACCCATGTTTAAGGCTCACTTGTGTGTGCGGTGTGTTTTTTCTGATCTATCGATAGGAGGCTCAGGCTTATAAATGGGGCACCAACATCTCCCCAATTCGATGTGGGACGTGTTTCTTGGGGTGAAACATGATCTAGGAAATTGGATCACCTTGCACGCAGTCTGGGCCATCATTCCTGAAATCGTGTTTGACCCTCAGTGGCCACGGAGCACTACCACGTTTTATTGACCGTTCGATCAACATAAGATCTAACCACGATCGTTCACTAGGTTTTAAAATCTCTCTCCTTGCTTAATCCATCCGATCATACTCAAGATCTAATCTCAAACGCCCTACATTTTTAGAAAAACCACAGACTCATGCCGACCATCCAATCCGAACTCACCTAATCTGAACCGTCCATTTCTTCCCCGATTTTCTCTTCTGCATCGTCCTCTCTATCGCGCTTGAACCAGTAGTCACCCACTAGTTATTCTTCCTCCATTCTTTTTTATCTTCTTCTCCCTCATGTAACCCCATTTTTTATCCCCTTGTGGCCTTAACTTCTACCCATAATATCCACCCTGATCCCTTTTTTATTATTTTATTTTACATTTATTGGATTCTGTTTTAGTTTTTTTACAAACCTTATATATGTGTATTTATTATAATCCCGGATTGATTTTGGGTTCTCCTTTTTTGAAAAATGTTGGATCAGTTTTGTTTATGTTAAGATGATGGGTATTTAATTATGTTTATGTATGAAATATTTTTATATAAATATACATATATATATATAGGGCTTATGCAAAACCTGGTTTCACCCGTAGTTACCCATCCTTCCTCTCCTCAACATACAAAACATTCCCTGGCCATCCTTTTGCACACCTGAAATTAGGTAAGGGATCAACTTTTTATTTTTTCATTATTATAAAACACTTATATCCTTGTGTATATACAGGTCCATAGGTATATATGTATTGTTTCATATTAATTCTAAATCCTAACTTACATTTGGTTTTCTAAATGTCTTTCTGATTATATAACACATGCAATAGGTTTCATGCTTCAATTTCTATATGGGAACCCTTCTTATCTATTTTTTTTATTTATTCATGAATGTATGTATATATATATAATTTCTTATTAACTTATTTTATAATTTCAAAAAAATGTATATATATTATATAACAAACCGTTTAGGTTTTATAATTTTTGAAGGGTGATCTTTTGTTTTTAATTGTTGTTTCTCCAAACATAAAACACATGCAAGGGGTCTAGTTTCTGATGTATTTTTTAGTATACCTCTTATTTAAAATTCACTTATGTTTTTTTATGTGTAAAAGTATATATAAATATATATATCATGTTTGATTACAAGTGGGTTTTCACAAAACCTATCCTTATTGATTTAAATCAAATTGATGAAGAATGAAATAGTTGCAAGAATTTATTCAATATTGTTTTGGGTAATGCAGATCCGAAACATACAAATTATGTATATATAAATATGTTTCCATAATTTTTAAATCCACATGAATACATATATGTATTTCAAAATTGATTTCTCAAGTAATTGTTATGAATGTTTTAATGATAAATCATAAATATACATTCATGCATGAGCTCACATGTTTAAATATTTATATTATGCACAAACACATCACATACAATAATCCATACATTGTATTACAATTGTTTCATAGGAAATTCCTTTGATCCTTTTAGTTTATGTTTTAATATTTTATATAACAATTAAAATTTCATGGATTAAATGAGTATCTCAAAGTCAAAACATATAAACATGGTTTGGAAGAGGTCACATTCTTAAGGGTATAATTTAATAGTTGTTATTTCTATTGACAACCCATTATTTTATGTATACTAGATCCTAATACATATGAAATAGTATGTTTTTTTAGTTCATGCATGTCATTGTTAAATATGGAACTAACAAATATAATTCTTTTTCACTCAATGCATAATTCAATTAAAGTATACGAATGTATGTAAATTATTATTGATTAAGAATGTAAGTTCTCTATGTAATTTGAACACTACTAAGATGAGACCATACTAAGACAAATGAAGAATGTATTGGAATTAAAATGATGTGACCAGTGCGCCCATAATTGTACAATGCTCGAATGCATTGGGTAATGTTATGAAGTCTCATTAGTTAAGTGAAATTATGTGTGAATATGATTCTAGATTTATCACAACTATGTGTGGTAGTTAACCACAATTATGTAGGGTTTCTACCCAAACGGTCTTGGTGAATGGCCTTGAAAAAGTATTACATTATAAATTTACTCATTATGGAATAGTAAATATTCAACCAAGGGATTGTGGATCCTTATCTAATAATCATTTATGATAATGGAAGTGAAATCATATTTTATAACCAAGTATGAAAATGGGATGTTATACAAGGTAAAAGTATCTCATGTTAATGCCCTGTGAATTTATTTTTTTTATTCTGGTGAATCTTGATATGAATGCTTAATCTCTTTGAGTTGGATTGACTAAATTATGAATTATGAACATCAAATTTTTTTACATACACATGCGCAATATTTTTCATGTTTTTGGAGAAAGCAAATTTATCTTTAATGAAAATGGTCTATTGAAAAAATGTCTACATGTAACCTTAGAAAATATTGATGGTGTGCCTAGAAATGTAATATCTTCCACTTAAGAAAATGTTTTATGATTTTTTTCAAGGTGGTTATTTTAAAAATTGAAATTTTCTTCAAATTTATTAAAACCCCTTACATGGTATTTTTATTCTCACCCTACATTTTAATTTATTTTTTACAAGATTTTAGCAGTTTTTCCCTAGCCTTGGATACTCTTTATGATGACATCATAGCCCTGTTATGTTTTCATAAGTTGTTCTTCAGTAATGACTGATATTCCAAGAACCTAAACTGAAATGATCATATGTTTTGGGACAAGATATGGAATTTTTTAAGCATGTTTTTACGAACGAAATTACACACCACATTTCAGGAACCGATTTCAGACTTCTGGGGTCGGGGTCATGATAGCTACGACCCCTTAACATAGTGTTTTTCATCTTTTTAGATCATCCACCATGGTTATGGGGAGTTACTTTGGTATTGGTGCATAGGGAAACAACAAACATTTCATACATGGGAAAACACCCAACACATGGGGTGGTGCTTTCACCTTGGGAACATAATTTATACCTATGAGAAAAATGTATTGGAGTAGGTAATTGTCAAGAATTTTCACTTATAAATGAGAAATATGTTTTAAAATCCACCATTCCACTCCAAAAGTATCTAGAACCTAGTTAAAAACATCCAAAAAATAAAAAAATGGATGCAACTCGAGTTAGGATGTTTTATATTCCCCACTATATCACACAATGTCACTATAAATTAACATGGAATAAATAAAATCCACAACCATATGAGGTAATTTCTATCTCTTTAATGATTCCCAATCCCATGTCTCATATGAATTCTATCCATGCTTCCATGTCACTTTGACCAATAGAATCGACTTCCCATGTAGATCTTTCATTTTAAGAATCATTTATCTATATCGGGTTTTCAAAAACATAAATGTTTTTCTCAAAATAAAATTCATCACAATTAATAACATGGGAATTAATTTGTTGACACATCTTGAGTATATATTATAACACCATATGATTTAAAAATAAATTTAATTTAATCCATGAAACTCGGTGTCTCTAAATAATGATACATTGTTAAGATGATTTTTATCAACTAGCCATTAAAAATAATTTTTTTTCTTCTCTGTTGTGAATTTAAAAATACAAACATACACAGTAGTGATCAATAAACTATTTGGAGTCATATTTAACCAACTTAATTTTTGGTGAATAGTAACACACGCTTATGGCTAGTAAATTACCCTTATAAATAGTAATATGACCCTTTTGAATAGTAAACATTCTAAATAAATAGTAACATCACCCATGAATTTATAAATAACACTTAGGAATCTTATAAGTGACAATATGACCATAGTATAAGTATTGGTATTTTTGTATGTTATAAATATTTAATTACAATTTTTTTGACTTATTTAATAATTTAAATGATAATTTATTTTCATAAAATTTAATCATAAAATATTATTTAAGTTTTTGTGGTTATAATATAATTTAATGAGAACATGATTATTTTTTAAAGATCTATAAAATTAGTTATAGTTATTTAAATTTTTATTTCTCGAATACATTATTATTATCATAAAAAATTAAATTTACCATATTTGCAAAATTATTTCGATAAAATTGAGTCCATTATTAAAATATAAAAGTTGAAAAATGGTCAGGGTTATTTTTATGTATTTTTATGAAATAAATGAATTTTTTGTGAATAGTGAAATTCGATAATTTGTGATATATGCTAAAAATGATTTGTTTGCTCCAAAAGTGAGTCATGGATGATGTTAATGGCCATTGGATAGAACTCACATGCATGCATTAATTTATTTTGTCACAAGAATGAAGAATATTGATAGACTTGGGGAAAAATATTAAACTACTGATTAAAATAATGGAAAACCCCTCATCTCATCCATTATATATACAACCGACACCCACTCTTCCAATAACAACTCTCAAGAATCATGCATTGTCTTAACTCAACTCAATATTATTCCCAAGGCTCTCCCTCACTAGCATGAGCAGATAGTATCACCAAAAGGACAATACTAAAGACCTTAAGGATAATCTCAAGGACATGGGATGAAGAGGAAAAAACCCCCTCACTATCTTTTATTTTCATTTCAATTCTTTTTCATTATTTATGAACTCTTTCCATATGCTTTTCCAGAATGCATGAAAGCTACAATATAATATATGAATTATGATTTTATCAGTTTTATGTATAATATAACAACTTACTTCTTCTCCTCTCCCTGTAATTTTTTAAATAAAGACATCATCCGTGATGTGTCGATTTAGATGTAATGTGGAAGAAGAGTCTTCAATTTCCATTAGTTCCTAAAAATAGGTTCATAAAACCATCATTATCGTTAAATAAGATTGAATCATACATTTTATATGATATATTATTTTCTAGAACTTGTGCTTATGCATAATATTAATTAATAAACTAAAAGTGGCTCTTAATGATCAAAATTCACCAAAAATAAACCAACGATTATCACTAAGGATTTATCAAATTATTCATCCAAAAATAGTAAAACGAAGATGTTTTTATGAAAAATTTTATTTTATTCTTTAGTCGATTTCTATGAAAGAAATAGTGAGTTTAAACGAACCTTGAGATGCCCTAGATATAAAATTAATGTTATATCCTAGTCGTTGGGTTATTGAGAATAATTATAACTGACTTATGAAAATTCATTATGAATTATTTCGAAATTAATTATTTGTGAAAAATATAAATCAATTATATATTTTTCTTTTATTCGTTAATTACCTTTGGTAATTATATTAATGAGATATAGGTTTTATATACTTAATAAATTATTATTTTTTATTAATACAATTGATATTTTTGTCATAGGGAATGAATAAAACACTATTTATGTATAAAAATCTATTTTTGTAAGGTCAATTTTATAACATTGAATGGAGAACGCATTTCAAATTAATATTTTAAAAAATTAATAATTTTAATATTTAGACATAAATATGTTATTTCTATATGCGATATATAAATTAACATGTGATGAATTTTTGATATTTTTCTGATAACTTTCATGTTTTAATGAATAGTAAAATTACCTTAAACTTTAACTAAAAACACTTTTTTCCACGAGATAATTTATATTATTAAATTATAATATTGAATGCTTTTAATGTATAATTATAATATATTTTTACCATTTAATATAATTTATGTCAT
This sequence comes from Viscum album, assembly GCA_963277665.1. Classification (NCBI taxonomy): domain Eukaryota; kingdom Viridiplantae; phylum Streptophyta; class Magnoliopsida; order Santalales; family Viscaceae; genus Viscum; species Viscum album. Next base: position 1,305,960,358 of record OY728141.1, read on the forward strand.
TTTCATTAATTTTGCATTGAATTTATATATAAAAACATTTCATTATTTTGCAATGTTTTAACCATTAAAACACATATTCTCATTTCAACAAAGGGATTAATTTGAAATTAATTATTGAAATTTATATGTTTTGAATTTGGAAAATTGGATTCATTATTTTGATTTATAAGGTCCAAATTGTGTCAATATGGATTTTTTTTGGACATTAAGAATAATAACTTCAGTAATTATTCTTACCATGGTTAAAGGTAAATCTAGTAAATAAGGGTAAACAAATAATTGTTTAATAATATAATTACCATAAACATGTCTGAATCCTATTGGATAAAATATTTCTAACCATGGAAAACCTTGTGTCGATTTTGGTTCCCGATGGATTAACATGGATGTGAAAATGACATTTTATTAAAATTAATTTACTGTAAATATATTTATAACCTAAACATAAAATTTTTACTAAATATACATTAATATTGGGTTTTATAATTGATCTATTTTCTTATATATAGTTATTAGATAGCTTAAAATATTTACTACATCATGGTATTTTATGTATAATTTTTATTGATTATATTAAAAGGTTTATTTATGACACAAATATGATGTATTGATTACCTCATTAACGAAAGATTTGAATAAATGAAATTATTAGTATTAAAACGAATGTAATTTGGTTATATTGATGTCATCCACGAATTTTGTTGATGATATTTAGATATTTTATTTTATTTAATTCCCTATTTTCAAAGGACTAAAATTTTTATGCTATTTAAAAAAAATCCAGTATGAATAGTGTCTAAAATTGACACATTATAACTTATAACATAAAATAGTTTATTCGATGATATTAAAGTCCTAGAAATCTGATCTTCAGGCTAACTATTGATATGCGTCCAAAAATTGCATAACTAACTTTTTTTGAGTCGGTATAGATGACATGTTAATTACATTAACAAAGGATGTGTAAATAACATGATATCGCGGTATGATTAAAAAGGGTAAAATAAGGGTTAAACCAAAAGGATAAGTATAAAAAATATTCAAAACATGTCTAAATTTTATTGGATGATGTGTATTTCAACAAAACTCATCTTATATTTGAATTAAATAATTTTTGGATCATTTCTAGTTGAAATTTAATTTTTTATAAATTAATATTTTTGACAGTTTCCTAAAGTGCCCCTCTCCTCTCTTATAAAAGGAAACCTCCTCCCTCTCCTCTTCACTCCATTTTGAGACATCAATCACATCCAATCCCTACTCATTTCTTTTATAAACTTCAATAGTTACATTATAGAGGTGATGGGATTCTGAAAAGTCCAACTCTAGTTCCTTAAGAGGAAATTTAAAGGATGCACGTCGAGGAAGAGGTATTCTATACTACCGATTCATTCAATTTTATTTCTTCTTCTACATCATCTTAATTAGCTTTTTAGTTAAAAAGTAATATCATAAGTATTTATATTATACTTATATGTTATTATAATTATTAAATTAAAAAATTTCACCTACTATCCATCATATGAAAAATGAAATCATTGCACGTGCGTACGAATGACTTACCATCTCCATGTCGTGGTGTAATATGTTTTTCACCATCACCTTACATGGATGGGTGTAATGGTGGAAGAAATAAATTTATATGATTAATATATCCTGATACTAATTATGAGATACTATAAACCATCCAATACAATACCACTCATCAATTATGGGAATGATATCGTTGCTTGTGTGTAAGTAAGACTTGACGTCTCCACAGTGCGATGTGATTCGTTCTACATAATCTAAATGAAATCATGATTATATAAATGAATTGAATGAATAAATATGAAATATATTATACTAAAACCATTATTCAAATAATATAACTATAATAACTTATTAATAATAACTAATTTTACAAAACATACATAAGAAGGTAATGTAGTTAACGCCTGAATAACGAGTAACAATGAAAAATTGCTAACAAACGAATGAAAATATAATCTTAAATGTTATCACAAAAATTATTATGATTCTGGAATAAATCAGTAACATTATTTAAATCATTATATAGGTGGTTCAGATACGTACCAAGCAGATATAACCTAATGTAAGGGATAAATTTTCAAATCTCATTTTATCTAAGATTGTTTATTCGAAAGTATCTATTGGGGATATATTTATCATCCATGCACATGTTTTCAAAAAATAATATCATAAAATTTGTACTATTATTCTATGTATGTTTAATTTCTTTTCACCCATTTTGACTTTTACTACATGGTTTGGAAAGAATCTATCTTTTGTTTACCACACGAGGTACTTTTGGACTTTCCCATCCAAAGTACAAGGATAATGTTTTTTCTATAAATATGACATAAACGAGTTATTACATTCTCAAAATTCTTTATTTACATGAATAATACTATACATTATTACATGTTTATTTTCAACTAAATTATATTCTTTTGAATATTCATGACATTTTTTAGAAAACGAAACGTTTCTGAAAAAGAATTGATATTTTCTTCAAGAACTAAGTTCAAGTGTTTTATCAAAAAAATTTCCCATATATAATGATTATCTTTATATAGAGTTATCTTTCTATCCCTATTTTCACTATGATTTTATTAATTTAATGATGGAATGATATTTTTTATGGCTTATTTTATGATGGAATGATGTTTACGAAACCCATTTTATTACATGAGTTATGCTATGATGAATGATTTATGTTGTTTTGTGGAACTCATAAGAATGGTTTCATTATGAGATAGGTGGGAACTATATCTCCATACAATTCATTGGGTAAATATTTATATATCATGAGATATACATGGATGTAATGGAAATAAATATAGTTCAATGATACATGGTTGGAACGATGAGTGAGATCGGTTCAGTAATGGACCTTGTCCGCTATGATGGTGTTGGAAATGATCCTTGAATAATATTAAATGATTATCAGTTCTTATGTTTGTATGCCCCAAATTTTTATGTCATATGTTATTATTATTGGGATTACATTTCACTTCTATGATTTATCCCATGAAATTATATTATGTACACTTTTATGCAATATAATAGTTTCAGATGTTATATATGATTGATATTTCCTTTGTTTACCCATAGTGAGCATTTGAGATCACCTTATCTATGTTTTCTTTTCCCCAGTTTAGGAATAAGGGTATTCAATATGATATGAAAAAAATTAGCCTCGCTAAGTTGAAATTAATGGGAGACAATGTGGATGTTTTATGAACCATTTTTATGCTTCCTAGTTTCTAAAGAAATTATACATATGTGGTCCGGTTAGATATTTGTTATATATTGTAATAAATATAATTGAATTCCGAAGTAATATCAATGTATGTAATGTATGATTTGTTATATTTGGTATCATTGGTAAGGTATAGTTAACCATTGGAAACTAGGATGAGAAAGACTTAGTAAGAACCATAAGGATATGTCTATATATAGGATACAATCTTAATGTTTTCAAAACGACCATGAATAACATATGATAAAACCAAACATGTCATAAACTGAAATTTTATTATTGATTATGTTGTTTTTCTATTCTGATTAGTGTTTCCCAAACTATGGTTCTAGGTTTTTGTTAATGGATGGATCCCGAAGGAACCACGTTAATGCTGAATGCGATAGGCAATGCAATGATTTTCCCCCTGAGCAACCAAATGTTATGGGAGTTGGAAGGGAAAATCTTATAGCCATGATCAAAAATTTTTATTAAGCTATGAATTAAGCAAGACTTATAAATTATAATGCAAGGAGAAACATTATGTTGAATTCTTCATGAGGTAGTGTCTACAGTCTTTCAGCATGTCTTTTGATCCCATTGTGGCTGAACAATGGATTAGTACCACTAAAAATATATTTTCAGTTCTACAATGTTCTGAACCAGATAAAGTCATTGTAGTATTATATCAATTAGAAGGTGAGGTCAATAAATGGTGTAATCTTATCATGAATATGAGTAAAAGAGATGAAATTGAGTCCGTGGAATCAGACAAGTTGAAGAACTTATTTTTCATTAATTACATTCCTCATATTCTTCAAACAAAGATGGAGAAGTATTTCCTTGAACTTAAGAAAAATGTTGATGAATCTATTGGTACCGATGAAGAAAATTTTACAAGACTTTCAAGGTGCGCTTTTAAATTATTATCCAACCTGAGTTTAATATTGATAGATATTTTAGTGGATTAAAACCATGTCTCCAAAGGTAATTATCTATAAGAGACGTTAATAAATATGAGGAAATTGGTCGATATTCTCTCAAGGTTGAGAAGGAGATTGGAGTAACACATCAGTCAAATCGGTATGATAATAAGAGGAAAATGGAATTCAAATGAAAATATAAAGACCACACTAAGAAGAAGAAGATTTTTTCCCTTATTGCCAAAGTGTGTAATTAAACAAGGAGGGAATTTTCTTAAAGGTACTAGTTAATGTTTTATGTTTGGAAAATATGTTCATCAGGTAATTGAATACCGACGAGATGGAAAAAATATGCTTAATGTTGCGAACATTGAAAAGGCTACAGAGAATGAGCCTCCTACACTTTAATGTTACATGTGAAAGGAAATGGGGAATTATGAGAATCTATTTTATAATACAAGCGTTATTGATGATGATAAATGTCAAAAAACTCCTAAGGGCAAAGGAAAAAGAACGTCACATGCAATTACTATTGGAGACATAGAGTACTATAATAAAGTGGAGAAAGGTACAATTACCATCCACTATAAAGTAGAAAATGTTTTATTTGATTATGGATCAATCCAATCTTTTATTTCTAAATAATTTTATAAGGGAATCACCTTATTACCACCAAAAATAGAAGTTGAGTTTTTTATGACAACTACTGATGGAACAACGGTCGCATCAAATGTTTACAATTGGTCTAAAATAGATGTTTTTTGAAAATTTCTTCTTGAAAATGTTGTGATCTTCCTACAATTAAATTTTATGTGATTCATATTATGGATTGTATTTAATTATATGGAGCTTATATCAATTGGAAAATAAGGTAAGTCAACTTTCTTATTCCAAATCAATCTTATGATAATATATTGGTACAAGGATGAAAATAACCTTCCATTTAAAATTTCATCCATATTATGGGTCTTGACTCCAATAAATAAAGGTTATTTATCTCAATTGTCTGGGGAGATACTCACGATTAAGAATAAAACCATTTTTTGTGATTTTGATGATCTCTTTCCACTGGAATATCTTGGTCTTCCACCAAAGCGTGATGTTGAGTTTTCAATAGAACTTATATAAGATGCTATGAATATTTCAAATACACCATATAGAATGACCCTAATTGAGTTGGAGGAATTGAAGAACCAAATCCAATATAACTTGATAAAGTATTCATATACCCTACCCTAGTGTGTCACCTTGGGGAGAACCTCTTCTTTTTTTAATAAGAAATATGGATCAATGAGACTCTAAATTGATTATAAATAGTATTACATGATCACTATCAAGAACAAATATCCTCTTCCCCTCATTGATGACTTATTTCACCGACTATGTTGAGGTCAATACATTTCCAAGATGTATCTTCATTCAGTATATCATTAATTAAGGGTACAAGGGGAGGATATACCAAAGAAAACATTCCTTATAGGGTATGAACATAGTGAATTTATAGTGATGCCTTTCGGTATAACTAATTCCCCTTCAATCTTCATGAATGTAATTAATAGAGTCTTTATAGACTATCTTGATCATTTTTTGGTAGTATTTATAAATTATATTATTATATATTTGAAGATAAAAGAAGAAGATGAAGTTCACAAGATAATTGTATTGAATTCCCTTAGAAAGGAGAATCTTTATTCCAAATTTACCAAGTCTGAATTTTGGCGTCAAATTTTTGGGTCAAATAATCTCAAGAGAGGGGATATCTATTGATCCAACAAAAACAGGGGTTATTGAAAGATGTTCGAGAACCCCAATAGTAACTGAGATCTAATGTTTTCATGGTTTGGGAGGATATTATTGACATTTTGTGAAATATTTTTAATGATTATATAATCCCATGACCATGATGACTAAAAAGGATTTTAGTTTGTTTGGTCAAAGAATGTGAAGATAATTTCAAAGAGCTAAAAAGATGGCTAGCTAGTGCACCTGTGCTCAATCTACCTTGTAGTGGAGAATGGCTAGTGATCTACTGTGATGCTTCCAAGAATGGGTTGGGGTGTGTTCTCATTCAAAGTGATATGGTGATAGTTTATTCATCATGACAGTTTAAAATCAATGAGAAAAACTACCCAACTAATGATTTGGAGTTTGTAGTGATAATCATTGAATTAATGATATAGAGGAATTATCTTTATCGTTTAAGGTGTGGAATATATACTGATCATAAGAGTTTATAGTATATTTTCACTCAAAAGTAGCCGAGTATGCACAAAAGAAGATTCTTGTAGTTGATTAATGATTTCGAATTTTCAATACATTACCTCCCTAGGAAAGCAAACAAGGTGGAAGATGCATTAATTCGACAGGATCATGCCAACTTATCCATGATAAAGATCACGAAATATCCAATATTTAGGTATTTCATATGGATGGATATTGAAACTATATCATATAGGGAGAAATATTATCTTTCTCAAATGGTTGTTTAAACATCTATTCAAGTTAAGATTAAAGTGTCATAGAAAGAAGATTTAGAGTTTCAAAAGAAGGTGTGAAATGTTCCCAAATTCAACCTTGATTGTGATGAAACAATAAGGTTTAGGAATCCAATTTTTATCCCTCCCATACTAGAACTAAAGAATGATCTATTGGACGAGGATCATAATACATCATTCTCTATTCACCTTGGACGCAAAAAGATGTATAAGGACTTAAAATAATACTTCTACTAGGATGGAATGATAATATATGTCACTGAATATGTCTATCGATGCTTGGTTTCTTAGAATGTTAAGGCTGAGAGACAGTAGTCTAAGGGGATGTTTCCTATATTACCCAAACCAGAATATAATTGGGAAAACATTACTTCGGAATTTTTCATCAGACATACCAGTACATCCAAATGATGTAATGTTATCTGGTTTATATTTGTTCTCCTTACGAATTCGGCACGTTTCATTACAATTAGAGAGGATTGTTCTCTTGATCATCTATCCAGGATATATGTAAAGAGAGTTGTAAGAATTCATGGAGTACCACTTTCCATTATATCAGATTGGGATATGAGGTTTACCTAGATGTTCTGGAGACATCTTTAGCATGATCTAGATATGATGTTAAGTTTCATCACTACTAATCATCCGCAGACAGACTGTCAGTCTGAGAGGACAATTCAAACTCTCGAAGAAATTTTGATAGAATGCTCTATGGATTTCAAAGGAGGTAGTGATAAACACCTACAACTGGTGGAATTTTCTTAATATAATATCTTTCACTTTAGTAATCAGATGGATCTTTATGAAGTCCACTATAGAAATAAGTGTAGAACACAAACCTGCTGGGATGAAGTTAGGGAAATAAAGCTATTAGGACCTTATGTTGTTGATGAAATAGATGAAAATGTCATATTTATTTAAAAACCCATAAGAGAAGCTTAGAGTCGAAAAAAATATTATGTAGATAACTGAAGAAAATACCTAGAGTTTGATGTGGTCGATAATGTGTTATTACAAATATCTCTCTGGAATAGAGTAATGAGATTTGGAAAGAAGGGAATGTTGAGCCCTAGGTATATCGGTCCTTTTGAAACAATAGATCATGTTGGGAAGGCAACTTACCGATTGGGGCTTCCACTGAATCTCTATTAAGTTTATAATGTGTTCCATGTATCTCTCCAGAGAATGTGCATACCCAATCCTTCACTGGTACTAATCATTGAAGTCATACAACTGTAGAAATATCATTCATATGAAAAACAACAAATATAGATTATCGATTATAGAAAATTTGTTTTACGAAACAATACAACTCTCTTGGTTAATCATTAATAGAGGAACCATAAATTTAAAAAATCTACATTGTAACCTAAGGATATTATGAGGGAGTTGTATCATCATCTATTTATTTCCAATTGATGAATTTTGAGGGTGAAATTCAGTTTATGTGGGGTAGAATGTAACACCCTGATGTTTTTATGGAATATTTTATTTTATTCTTCATTAGATTGATTTTTATGCAACAGTGAGTTTAAAATAATCATCATATTACCCTAATATAAAAATACAATTATATCCTAGTCGTTAGGTTAGTGGGAATAATTATAACTAACTTATGAAAATGCATTATGAATTCTTTGGCTATTAATTATTTTTAAAAAATATAATTCAACTATATATTTTTTTTTGTGAATTACATTTGGTAATGAGATTAATGATATATAAGTGTTACATACTTAATAAAATATTTTTCAATAATCATAAAATTTATATTTTAGTAACATGGTATGAATAAAACACTATTTATGTATAAGAACCTAATTTTTAAGGTCAATTTTATAGCAGTTAATGGAGAAATAATTTTAAATTAATATTTTTACAAATTAATAGATTTTATATGACAATAAAAAATATTTTTTTTGAAGTGGTTTACAAAAATTTACTTTGGATATATTTCTGTAATTTTACTGATAACTTTCATGTTTTAATTAATAGTAAAAATACGCTAAATTTTAATTAATAACAACTCTTTTCATCGAGGTAATTCATATGATTAAATTATAATATTTAATTTTTAAAGTATAAATAGAATATATTTTTACCATTAAATATAATTTATGTCATTAGAATTAATTTTACATTGAATTCTTAGGTAATACCATATCAATATTTTGTAATGTTTCATCTTTTAAAACTCGTATTCTCATTGCAACAATGAGATTAATTTTAAATCAATTACTACAACTTCTGTTTTTTTAATTTTTTAAAATTTATTCCATATATGGAATCATAATGTCTTAATTTTGGTAATATGTTTCTTTTATTTTTTGGCATTATGAAAAGTAACATCAGTAGTTGTTTTTTTATCATTGATAAATGGTAAATTTGGAAAATATGGATAAAAAAATAATAATATAATAAAATAATACTAACCTAAAATATGTCCTAATCATATTTTATGAAGTATTTATAACCATGGGAATCCATGGGTCGATTTTGGGACCCCATGAATTCACATGTATGTGAAAAAGACATTTTATGAAAATTAATTTAAAGTAAATATATTTATAACCCAAAACATATAAATTTCACTAAAATGATTTTAATATAGACTTATATTGCTGATCTATTTGCTTATAGATATTCATTATAATTATAAATATATTTCCTACATCAAGGTAGTTTATTTATAATTTTTAGAGATTATATAAATAGTTTTATTTGTGACACAAATATGATGTAGTGATTTCCTCATTAATGAAAGATTTAAATAAATTACATTATAAATTTTAAAAAAAATATAATTGGGTTATTTTGATGAAATCCTATAATTTTGTGGATTAGAATGAAATATTACGTTTGAGTTAATTCTTTATTTTCGAATTAATATATTTTTTATGATTTTTTAAAAAATCAAGTATGAATAGTGTCCAAAATTGACACACATTATTACATAAAACATAAAATACTTTACTAAATTAATTTAAATTCCTAAAAATATAATATTCGTCCAAATGGTTGATATAATTACAAACATGTCAAAAATAACGTTTTTGAGCCGTTTGACCTGATATGGTAATTTCATTAACCCATAATGTGTATATAACATGATATCAGAGTAAGATAAACAGGGTAAAATAAGTGTTAAACCAAAAAACATATGGATAAAAAATATGATAAACCAGTATAAATATTATTGTATGATGGTTATTAGAATAAAAAACATCATATAATTGAATTAAATGATTTTTATTCCTTTTTTATTTGAAATTTAATTTAATATAAATTAATATTTTTGAGAGTTTCTTAAAGTGCACCTCTCCTCTCTTATAAAAGTGAACCTCCTCCCACTTTTCTTCAATACATTATAAGACATAAATCCCTATAGAAACACTATTAATTCTATTATAAACTTTCATAGTAACATTATAGAGGTGATTGTCATCTCAAAAAACTAACTCTAGTGCCTTAAAAATTTTAAAGGAGGCACGTGGAGAAAGCGGTAAAGTCTTCTACCGATTCTTTCAAATTTAATTTTTCTCTACTTCCACTTCATTAGTTGTTTCATTTTAAAGTAATAACATACCTATATAAAATATAATGATATATTATTATAATTAATAAATAACCATATTTCACCATCTATCTTTCCTACTAAAAATGAAATCATTGTACATTCATATGTACGACTTACCGTCTCCACGTTGTGGTGTAATATGTTTTTCATCATTACCTTAAATGAATTGTTATAATGGTGGAAGTAATAACTTTTTATGATTAATATAACATGATAATAATTATAATATATTATAAAAAATCCAATTCAATACAACTCAATAATTATGGGAACCATATCGTCGCTCGTGCGTACGTATGACATACTGTCTCCATGGTGCGATGTGATTCTTTCTACATAATCTTCATTAAATAATGTTTATATAAATGAATTGAATAAAGAAATATGATATATATTATACTAATACCATGATTTAAGTGATATAAATATAACAAAAAAATAGGAATAAGAACTTATCTGACAAAACAAATATAAGAACGTAAAATAGTAAATTCATGAATAACGAGTAACAGTGAAATGTTACTAACAAAAGATGAAACTATAATCATAAATATTATAAAAAATTATTATGATTCTATAATAATTTATTAAAATTATTAAAATCATTATACAAGAGGTTTTGATGAATATTAATCATATCGAACCTAAGGTAAGGAAAAAATGACCAATATCATTTTCTCCGAGGTTGTTTATTCGTATGTATCAAATTGGGATATATTTATCAACCATGTCCATGTTTTCTAAAAATATTCTCATGAAATGTGTAGTATGTTTAATTTCATTTTTACCCATTTTGACTTTTACTACATGGTTTGGAAGGAATCTTCCTTTTCTTTACCACACGAGGTACATGTTGACTTTTCCAGAAAAATAAAAGAGCAGAATGTTTTTTTAACTTATAAATTATGAATGGGTTTTTACATATTCATATTGTCTTATTTAAATGAAACTTCCTCTACATTTTTACAAGTTTATTTTCAACTAAATTATTTTATTTTGAAATTTCATGACATTTTGACTAAATAAAATTATTTTGAAGAAGAATGGATACTTTCCTCAAGAACTAAGTTCAAGTGTTTAATAAAAATTATTTTCCATATTAAATGGTTCTCGTTAAATAGTTTTAGGTTTCCATCCCTATTGTAACTTAGAATTAGTTATTTTAATTATGTAATGATATATTATATATATTATTCTATGATGTATTTTTGTATAAGAAACACATTTTATTTTATGGGTTATGCTATAATGATGATTTATGTTTTTTTGTGGAACACATAATAATGGTTTCGTTATGAGATTGGTGTGACATATATCTCACTCAAATTAATTGGGTAAATATTTATATCTCATGAGATATACATGTCTATAACAGAAAGTAAATTTTGATTAGTGATACATGGCTAGAACATGGAGTGAACTCAGTTCAGGAATGAACTTTTTATGCTATGATGGTCCAAGAAATAATCCTTGACTAATATGAAATGACTTTCTATGCTTATGTGGTTATGACACAAAGTATTATGTCATATGTTATGATTACTGGTATTACATTTCAATTCTATGATCTATCACATAACAATATATTATGTTCTCTTATATGTAAGATAATATTTTAAAATGTTATATGTGACTGATATTTTCTTTGTTTACCCTTTATGAGAATTTTAGCACACCCTTTATATGTTTTCTTTTCCACAGGCCAGGAAGAAGGGTATAAAGTATGATATGCTATAAAGGAGTCTATTTGTGATGAAATAAATCGGAGACAATGTATATGTTTTACGACCTAGTTGTATATGCTTCCCAGATTCTGAAGACACTATACCTATATGGTGATGTTATGGTTTTGTTATCTGTTTGTAATAAATTTACATCAATTATGAAGTAATATCAACGTATGTAACGTATGGATCATTATAAAAAACATATGACCAAAATTATTTATAGAATAATTTAATATTCTGAATACATTTTAATAACATATCATTTCAGGTAGGGCAAGTCACTTCCATTCGATAGGGAAATATTTTGTGAATTGACCCTAGAAATCATGTATAGAATGAACCTGAATCAATGGAAAGGAAAAAATATTATTAATAAATGTGTGGAATGATGTTATAAAATAATCATATAAGGTTTTATAAAATTTATTATGCTTCATTAAAGTCTTCAAAAAATATTTTAAACTCTATACCATAGGTTTAAACATGTTAGAATTAAGATTAATCCGAGGTAATAGAATTCTTAACCCAATTTCCATTCTTTGGGTTTCCCTTATACATTATTCATTATGTGTTATAATGATTATTTGTGTAATAGTTTATTTTTTATATTATGATGTATTATTTTTACTTACATTGAATACACTTTTCCTTTCCATTATATTAATTCTCACTATAATTATATTTATAAGGGAATTACCTTTTAATATTATTTTAAAATCCTCATTAATGAAATTCAGAAATAATATTTATATATATAAGGAATGATTGGATTATCCTGATTTCATGAATATTTATTAATATTCTATTTTCATTATATGTTAACATAATATTTTTTTTATGAATATTGTTTCATTTTGGGTCGCATGTTTTTTAAAAGTGATATGTTTAACGAGAATATGATGTGTTGAAAATCAAAATGTGTTTTAATCAAGGGTTTAAATGAGTTATCATGTGATTTAATCATAACACATTCCATTGACATAGTTATATTAATTTTACCACATTATAGATCATGATATATTGGTTTTCCCCATTATAGCTCAATATATGTTGGGTTGAGCCTATTATAGCTAATGATATGACGGGTGAGCTACATAATAGCTCTCTAATGCATTAGGTAATCTGAAGATAGAAGATTACCAAATGGTTCTTCCATGTTTAAGGGTGATTGTAAGAGTGTTATGGTAAATATTTATCAATGAAAATACATGATGATTTTATGCATCGCAATGAGTTATTATAAAATGGGATTTATAATAAATTTTTTACTTGTCTTAAAATTTCTTTCTTTATATCCCTTACTGATCTTTTTGTATTTATCCTATGTTTTGAATATTTTTCACATGTTATATAGATGTGTAATAGTAATAAAATATTCAAGTTAATTTTTTGGAATATTTTCCAAGAAAACCTGTTTGATTTAAAAATATTCATATTTTGGAAGAAATAAATACTATTTAGTGTGCCTTAATTTATGATTCTGGGATTTTATGAATGTTTTATGCCCTAAATATCTAAATATGTAAAATTGAAATGATCCTCAATGTGTAAGAATCTATGTTCTTCTAAAAAACTCGTGAATATATAATCATTTTAATTTTGGGTCCTTATATTTGGTATCATATGATCGTTTAGATAACTGTTGTGGTTAAGATAATGTTAATAGAATAAAATAAATGATTATTTAATTTATGGTTAATTTTAAATGATATAGAATTTAAATACTACCATGTTGCATCATCTAATATATGACTTTTCAGAATGGTTTTCAATAGAATTAATAGGTAAGTTGAAGTAAAAAAGAAGCAAGAGGATAATATTTATCTGAATATGTATCCTGGAATGGAGGGAATGTGAATAGATTAATTTGACATAATAATGGATCTGTTTACTCTAATGATAAATGGTGGTGGTATCCATGATACAGAGGAACCTGAACTAATATGATGAAATGTGACTTTTATGAATAATTTTATGAGGAAATATCCTCTAGAAATCAGTGGAACGATAGATCCTGTGACAGGTGAAAGATGAGTCAATGCTCTAGAAAAGATATTTGATTCCATGGGATATTTGAAACATAGAAAAGATACACTAGCCATTTATTACTATGAAGGTCATGTCGATCAAAGGTGGTCTCTAGTTAATAATAAAAGAGAAAGAGATGTTCTAAATAGTCTTGATTGGGATGATTTTAACAGTCCTTTTTCTAGAAAAATATTTTTCTAAAACTGTTCAATGCGTAATAGAGAAATAATTCATGGAACTGAAGTAAAATAATGATGATTCTATGGAAACATATGAAGACAATTCATAAAAGATAGGAAAGATACATACTAGATTTTACTTCAGATTTTTATTGTAAAATTAATATATTTTACTCTAGTTTAAAACTATTTGTAAAAAGAATATTGTTTTCATGAGAGTATAGAAGCTATGAGAAACTTTTTTGTTGTGATAAAAAAAGCAAATATGTAGTTTGGTGACACGTATGTACATCGTGATTGTAATTATATGAATCGGTTGGGATCAATGGAATGAGAGAAGAATTCATCAAAGTAATTTAGAAGTAAGAAAATCCATTTCCATTTCTTGTTCGAAGTGTGGTAAAGAGTATCATGGAGAATATCTTGTAAATTATAGGAAATTCAATAGATAAATATTGTTTGGGAACATGTCCCATGAGTTCGTAGAAAATTATCCAAGTGTTAATGAGATCATAATGGTGAGATAAATTAACTATTACGATTTGGGTCATTTTGTTAATGTCTATCTAAAGCAAGTCTTTCGAGAAATAAATCAGCAAGATTGGAATCAGAAGGGTGTGGAAAATACTTTAAAACCACATCAGTAAATTTTGACCCCTAAAATGTGGTGGTATCATGTAAATTTATCATTTTTAAACAATTTTCAAATGATTTGTTTGATTTATGGTCTACAAATTATTTCATTACTGAGAATGTTTCTACAAAATTGGGAATTCCACCTCATTAAGGGAAATGAATACTCCTGGTAAGAAGACCTAGAAGAAAAATTGTGGAAAAAAATTATAATAATATACCTATGATTTTCTATTGAAAGAGTTTACCTAAAAACCGTGTTTTATTTCCTCTATTGATGTTTTATGTTATTGAAGGTAAGGATTGTATTTCGTTTTATCAAGCTAAGATAGATTACGATAAGAATATTTTTTTCCAGAATGAGTTTTAGTTTTTGTATATAAATCAACCCAAAAATTGATAACATATCCTAAAGAAATGAAACATATAAAATCTGGAAAGGAATGTAATCTTTCTCATATTTTTGAAGATAAGGGAACTATTAAGATTAATGATGTGCCAATAGTAAATGAATACATGGATGTTTTTCTTGATGTTTTTTTGGAGTTATTCTTGATCGATAGGTTGAGTATAATATTAAATTAGTTCCTCATTTTATTACAATTTATAGCCCACATTATCGAATGAATCAATTGGAATTGCTGGTATTAAAAATAATTTCCATGAATTATTAGATAAAGGATTCATTCGACCCAAAAATTCACCATTGGGTGATCCTGTCTTGTTTTGCAAGAAGAAAGATAGTCCAATGAGACATTTCATTGATTATAGAGCCTTTAATAACATCACTATTGAATACAAGTATTTTTTCCTCATTTAAATGATTTGTTCGATTAGGTATAGGGAGCACATTATTTTCTGAATGTTGACATATGGTCACAGTATAATTAGTTGAAAGTAATGGATGCATAAAACTTGAAGACATCATTCCATAATATATGTGGTAATTATGAATTTTTAGTGAAGTCATTTGGGTTAACAAATACACCAGCTATATTCAGGGATCTTATGAATAGAATATTTCATTAGTTCGTGGATATGTTTTTGGTTGTGTTTTTTATGGCATTATTTTATATTGAAAAATTAATCTAGGGATTATGAAACAATAAATGGTCCATTTGAGAACGATAAAACAAAATAATCTGTATGGAGAATTCAGCAAGTGTGAATTTTTTTTGAAAAAGATTCTTTCCTTGATCATGTTGTTTCAAAAGATGGCATAGTTGTTGATGTTACAAAATAAATTTTTTTTAAAAAAAATGGACAAGACACCAAAATACAATTTAGATTCGTAGTTTTCATAGTTTGGGAATACATTATTAGATATTTTTTGAAAACATTTCACGGTTATCTAGAACTCTGACTAAGTTAACTATAAATGGTGTTAAATTTATCTAGACTAAATAATGTGATGTTTTATTAGGAATTGAAATTAAGATAGGTGAATTCTCTTGTTCTGGCCCAACCTTCCAGAAGTGATAAATTTTTCATCTAAATTGATTCTTCTTTTAGGTAACACAGTTGTGATCTAATTTTGAATGATCAGGTAATTTCATATAAATCATGTTAGTAGAATCATCATTAGTTAAATTACCCTACACATGATTTGGAATTAGTTGTTTTTTATGTATTTAAAATTTGGAGGCATCATATTTATAGTGTAAAATGTGAAATATACTCTGACCATAAATGTTTGTTGAATATATTTAATCAGAAAGAATTAAATATGATAGAGAGAAGATCGATGGAAGTCATTTATGATTACGATTGCACAATTAATTACCTTTCTAGAAATGATTACAAAGTGTTCAATGAATTAAGTTTGAATAGTAATTCTGTATTAACCATGATAAGTTTAGAATATGACTCTTTAATTAATTATTTGATATTGTTTTGATTATATGTTTTTCGTATAGAAAATTCCACAATTTTGTTTCATGTTTTAGTGTAGTCATCTCTATCAGACAGAATTAAGGAAACACAAAAAAATGATGGTGAGTTACAAGAAAAGTTAGAATTTGTTAAAATGGGTATGTTTCCAGAAATTAACCATAGTAAAGATTGTATTTTGGGGTTTGGGAAGATAATATGTGTTCTTTTTTATTATTAATAGACAAAATAATAGTTATGTGAATTCACAGATCTTTGTTTTTAGTTCATCCTCGTAGCACAATTATGTACCAACATATTCGAGACTATTACTAGTGGGATGGAATGAACAGGGATATTTCTGATTTTAATATGAAAAATTTTGAATGTAAAAAGGTTAATGTTGAGAGGATATTTCTGAATGGGATGCATCGACCTATTTCAGTTCTAGAGTTGAAATGGGAAAATATATCCATGTACTTAATTGTGGGACTAAAAAAGATATCTTAAGGTAACAATGCAATATTGTTTATTATTGATCCTATGTCTAAACAAACACATTTCCTTCTTATTTGAGTTACTATTTATTTGGATTTGATTTCTTGATTGTGCTCAATGAGGTTATTAGGTTACATGGATTTCCCCATTCCATTATATCTGATTGTGATTCGAGATTCACTACTACTTTTTGGAAAGGCCTTTATAATTAAATGGGTTCAAAATTAAATTTATTGAATTCTTTTCTCCATAAATCAGATGTAAAACAAAGAAAACAATTCAAAAATTATATGATATTCGTTGATAATGATGAATGGACTACTAAGAATGTTGGGATCATCATAGTTCTATTGTTTAGTTTCTTTAATTTCTACTTTCATTCGAGTATACAAATGGTACCTTATGAGGCATTGAATAGAAAGTGGTGCCAAACAATATAATTTTTTTTCAGAAGTGGGAAACTACATTTTATTGGTGCATAATTTCTAGAGGAAGTGGAAGAAAAAGATCATATGATTTAGTGACACATGGGGACAACTCGAAAATGGTAGAAATGTTATGTTTATAAGAGGAGGGAAGATATTTCAATTGACATTGGTGATCACGTTTTCCTTAAAAAATATCCTTGAAAATTTATCAGGCATATTTGTGAAAAAAGAGATCTAATTCCATGGACTATTAGGCCTTATTAAATCCAAGAGAATGTTGGACCAACCACCAACCATGAATCTTTGGCTCCAATTTTTTCTCAGGTATACAATGATTTTTATGTTTTGATGTTGTGAAAGTATGTGATAGATTACTCTCATGTTTTGAACCCGGATGTATTTCAGTCGGAACAAAACCATTCTTATGAAGACGGACCTGTTAAAATTCTTGAGAATAGATAGAATGTATTACAGAATAAGGTAATATACCAGGTATATATTTTGTGAAGAAACCACATGGTTGAAGAATATATAAGGTAATATGAAGATTTTATGTGGTAAAGGTACCCTCACTTGTTTAATAAGTAAAATAAAATTTTGAGATTAAAATTTCTAGAATGTGAGCCGAATTTAATAACACGTGGTTTTCAAAATAAATTTAATTGAATGTACGAAACATGGAGTCTGTATATAATGAATCTTTTTATGGAGATAGTTATAAACTATCCTTTAAACATAATTTTTACCCTTCTATGTTTTGAATATCAGAAAAAGTAAATACATGGTTTTGATCTATAAGTTATGAAAATTACCATATATTTAAGTATAGGAAGCATAAAATACATTAATGTTCACCTAACAAAAAATGTGAGTTGTAAATAGGTCATGTATCTCATGGAAGTAAAGTGTGGGATGAAATTCTCATACCTTGGGTCTTGACTGTCATAGTACCCATTCAAAACTCCCGTATAATAAATATAAATTTACTATACATCTATCACATAATAGTATTAATTATAATAATATAATATATATTATGATTATGGCTTAGATTACCCACTTTTTAACAATTATATATTTTGTTTTCACTTCGTGTAATATCTTCTTTATTTTTCATGTGTTTCTTAATTTGTTATATATTGTGTTATTATATTTATATAATCATTTCATGAATGTAAATCATGATTTGAAAATATTTTTTATTCAATTTATTCTTATTATAATATTATATATAATATAGAAATTTGAATCAGAATACACCGGTCATAGAGACGATAATCTGTATGTAGGCATGAACACTATTACCATTTAATTATCTTGTTGACTGATTGAAAGTATAAGGAATATATGTATATATATAAGAATATATATATATATATAATTATTAATATAACATTATTCTATCATATATATCATATATATTCTCCTGATCCATAATTTTTACATTCCATGTCGTGTATGATCGAATCACATCACTTTGAGGTGGCGGTAGTCCACACTTTCTCAAACAAAATTTTCATATTAACACAAAATGGAAAGTATATAGATAAGTGTCATAAAATAATAATATATATATATATATATAATATATAAGCAGTGTGACCCTCCTAATTTTCCCAATGATAGGTGGTAAATGAATAGAAGAATAAAAAATTTTCAGTGAGGCGGTAGTCAGCCATACACATAAACAATATTTCTATTTCCCATTAGATGGAGGTGTGTTTAAGTGTATATCTAATACATATAATCCAAACATCCTATTATAATTATTATACTATTGTTGTTATAAAATTATGGAATAAGAATATTTAATGATGTGGAGAATGAAAACAAAAGAATGATGTTTGGGGGATGGTGTTACCTCTTAATTGGGTAGCACCTTTTGGTTTGCACGAAATGGGTTCCATGAAAGGAATTATTCCAAAGGGATAATTAAAGGATAAGGTGAGGGATTTGGGAAAAAAAATTCTGATATTGGATTGTATTATATTTATTGATTGTAGTAATGAAGTGGGAGGGATGAGGTCCCTTTATAATGGATGAGGGGTCGCACTTTAGTAACATCTTAAATGAAAGGTCCTCCACCAATGTTATTTTATTTAATGATGTTCAATAATGGTAGAACATTGATAAAATATAGTATAGGTTATAGTGTATGTCCAAAAAATAGATTTATGTAAATTTTATAGTTCATAATGGGCCTTAATGTTATGGTTTATTCCTTTATTAATATTAATTTGACATTAATCAATGTGATTAATTATAATTATATAACCAATGTTGTTGGTAAAAAAATTGACCATATTATACATTATAAATTATGAATATTCAAAATTTTGAATCCATTTTTACATATTAAAAACACACAAGTGGTAGAAATTAATTTAAATTTTATCATGTAGTTGGGTCGGAAATACAACTGTTGAAATTATAAACATTCAAAAGTTTGCTATATTTTTTTATTAAATTTAAAAGTATATTTTTTTATAGAGACCCAAATTATATTAATTGTTAATAATGTTATCCTATTAAACATTGAATCTAATATAATTTTTAATTTTGAAAAAATAATTTGGAAAATCAATTAGGAATTAAAATCTAGTATTTTAACTATTATTTAATAAAATGAAACGATTCAGAAAACTACTAAGAAGTTATCCTACCCTAAATTTTATATTATTATTAAAAATTTAATATCTAATTTGACATATTAAATATATAAATTTTCCAAAACTTGGATTTAAAATGTGTTCTCCATTAAAAGGTAGAATAAGTATATTGATAAAAATATAGGGTATTATTTGTAAGATCGAGTTTTATATAATATTACAACTATCAAATATGTTTAATTAATATCAAAATATATGATTGAATTTATAATATATATATATTACATTAATATTACTAACTAATATAATTAATTAAATTTATTATAATAAAACATCTTTGTGAGCATATAAATGGGTTTCTATAAAAAATTACCTTCATATTTAATTATGTAATAATATCTAATAAATTTATTTGATATTTTTTAAAACCATATGCTTTGAAAAATTAGTTATTTCTATTAATAACATCTAAATTTTTAAAAATTTAATATTTTTAATATATATATATATTTTGGTAATGTTTGGGGTATTCCAATTCGGTGCCTTGTGAATCGAATTTTTTACTTAGTATATTGAAAAATATCAATTAGAAGTGATTTAATTGAAATAAAGTCCATAAAAACATAAGGTGTTACAAAAATCGAAATGTAAATCCCCATCTAGTGCCACATTCATGTCACACTCTCAATGATTTCATGCACCTAAATTTTGGAACCAGTTATAGTGTCATCGTAGTGTTAGGTTACCCCACCAAATTTCACCAGGAGAATTCCTCTATGAAATCCATCATGTTGGTAAATTGGTTCAGATAACTTACAAATGAATAATGATCCGAAATTCCATAGGATTTGTCTAGCGTGAAACCATAAATAGAATGGTCAAGGATAATTAAACTAAAAAAATGATATTTCATGTACCTCTAATTGATTTGTACATGATACCAACACAAAGAAACATGATTTCCCTAGAGCTTAGTAGGAAAATTCTTACAAATAATCATTATTAGTTACACAACTAATGTTGAACATTTTAATTGATCAAAATGATCTTCTTGAGATTTCTATTTTATCTGAATAGTAAGATTATTTGTGACCACATGATGATTAGATGGGTCTAGCGAAACCTAGGCCTCAGTCAGCCAACAGTTAGTTTCCAGTGGTATAGAGCAAGTAAACTAGTCAGTTTCATGTTATCAAATATACCAGTCAGAACCCAATAGTTCAGCGAGTAGAATTGTTTGTTCCTTATTCTAATAACCTCCCAATTATAGGGGAATGAAAACCATTTTCATGGGATTATTATGTGTTGAAGAACCTCACAATCATACCTTTATGTTCACAAATTATGCGATCCAACCTATTTTCAAATGAAATGCATGAAACCCTTGCTAAAGCCTTTAAGATACCTATCCAGTCTAATGTATAAGTTGTTTCCTCATTGAAATACCATGTATAGGAGTCTGAGAATGTATAATTCTATTTTTTCATATCAATCTCTTGAGTGAATGAGGTAACCCTCTTGAAGGGGCACATTTGGCCATTGTACATCTCAATCTAGCTTAGTGGTGTGGATATATGCATATTTCTAGTGAACAATGGTTCTCTGATTAATATCACCTTTACCTGGACACTAGATTGGGTGGGACTCACCAATGAAAAACTAATTCCTTCAAACATGAAAAATAGGATTTATTAAAAGTCTAAACAGAAATCATGTGGTTGGATTCTGCTGAAGAAATTGTACTGAGGCAAGTTGAAGGTTCTAAATTCCTTATTATCTCAATGGATACAACCTGAAATGCACTTTTGGTAAGGACCTAGCTTTAGTGTCATGTGGAAACCCTTTTATTGTATCAGTAATTCCTCAAATACTCCCACAACCATCAAGTAGGGGTACTCTACGGTGATGTGTATCCATTTGACTCATGTAAATCCCACTACCTGTACATCAGGTGTTACATGATAAAGGGGAATAATATTAAAACCAATTATGTTGAGATCACATCCACATCAACTAGTCAATGGGAAGACTTGGGTGATGTGTATGTTCTCTTGATTCACTTGTTAGAGGCCATAATGCCATTCTTGGGAAATTTCATTATCATTTACAAGAGAAAGGGACATTGAATCCCTAGAAGGTTGGAACGTCAACAGATTAACTCAAAATATTATATGATATATGATATATTGATTATAAAATATCCCACTAATATAAAGTACAAATTGGTTCACCCCGTGGCCTCTATCCCCTGACATTCTACTCTGTTACACATAGAATGGTTTAATCACTAGAAGCTGACCAACCACCACTACTCTATAATAAATCATGGATCCCATGGTCATAAGATCAATGAAATTTTCGCAACATCATATATTTACATTGTTTCATTACAGAATAAACCACTTAGTAGAGATTATGTGCCCTCGAAAATATGATGTAGTGTTCCCACCGAATCAGCAACTCTAGAAAAATATTCTCCACCTATCGATTCTCCAACCTCAAAAGATAAATAGGATTTGAAAGACTCCCTACCTAATTAAAGGAGGGTATCTATACCACTACTAATGATTATATTTAGGTGAACATTAGTACTACTAATTATTTTAGGCCTATGAGTATTATTGAAGCCATGCCTCCATTGGAGCAACAAAAGTATCGGGATTTCTGAAACCAACATCATGATGTATTCTCCTTGAATTATTTCTGGATACCAATATGATATCCTTATGTCTCTTTCCACCATCATGGCCTCACATAGAGTTATCATGGCTTTAATAATCCTCCATGAATGTTTTACCTATCCCTTGGTGATATGGAAGTGGTCGAGGATGCTAACCTTATTAAAAGAAACTTTGTCATATAAGTCTAGTACCCCATGTTTATTGAAAACATCTTCTTAGTCAAAAATAAAAAAAGGTATATTTTATTTTGTATCAATTCACAAGACCTCAAATTTTAATTTCTATAGTATCATTTTCTTCTTGAAGAGATGGAGTCGTGGATCAATGGAAAAATACTAGGTTTTAGGGGCTCTCCATCAAGGTATGATATTATGAGTAAAACTAGATCTGGATGGCCAACAAGGATGAGGTGACTATATACAGCAGTGTGGTAAAAGGTACCAATTTATATCAGTTGATTCAAATAAATCTAAATATTTATAGTGCCACATACTAGTGGGTCATGCACTATTTCATAAAACTAGTTCTCTTCATGTTGGGGTAGTGTAACATGGATGACTTGGTCGTAATATCTCTCCAGTGTCATGAACATATCAAAGACCATGAGAATGAAGTCATCTTCAATTGCACATGACATTTTATGATGAAAAGTGTGAAATAATAATTTTTGGAAACATATAGAAATATTATAGTATTCTTAGTAAGATACATACGTATTGAGATTGACTTAGAGACGGCTAAGGCCGAGAGATGGCTTCCTCTGTTAAACAAACTCATGTAGCTACAAGGTATGCAATGTCACTTCACCAACATAATTTGATTTATTATGAATCTTATGGGCTAGGTTAATCCATTTTTCTAGCCCATGGATAGATGAACATTCTACTTGTGGAATTAGGATTTCCAAACCACATTTGAGAAAATCTTGTATTATCTTATATATCCTCTGGTTTTGATTCGACCTACACCAATGAAGCCTTTTGTCCTCTATGGGACTGGCCTAAAATGATTTCATTGTTACATTTTTATCTATAATAGAAATGAGGGCTAAGAAAATTGTTTACACTGTCTCAATCACATGCTCTTCGACAAATAGAGATGATACTCACCTATTGATAAGCGCTTCCTTCCTCTAGTTTTCATAGTGCATATGTTTCTACCTTATATATAGCATTATGTGAAATAGTTTATGTCTCATGTGGACCCACTAAATTATATTGTGGGTCATCCCATGTTGACTGGATGACTATAAATATTTGGATTGATCTTTTAATATATCGACATCAGGTTTAGTATGCACAATGATGTCAAGGATTAAAGATCGTAAGACTTCATGTTTTCCCATATTGTAACATCCTAGATCTGGGTGCCACTCAACAGGTGCCTAGAACCCGGTTGGTCACATGAACTCAAGCGCGTTTCCCCAAATTCCAGAGGCTATCGACTAGCTGCGAGGGCCCAAGTCTGATAGTGGGGAAACTAAGCCGTCATTTTTCAAAGTGTAGTGCATCAGAAAAGATAAATAACATACAACAGTGGAAGTAGTAAACAATATACAATTGAAAATGGAAAAATATAGAAAAGAGAACTAGCAGTCATAAATGTAAAGATGCCGCATGTCACTAATTCTATGAAAGTAGACAGAATAGGATACACGACAATAAAATACAATACAACAGTATAACGGAACAAAACAAAACAGTCAGTAGCATCACAAACCTAATCTCGGTCCCATGTTCTCCTAATCCTCAGCAACATTCAAGTACCTATATAGGGACCGTTTCCCCTATCAAAACCTACAACAATATAATCTTTTTGGCCAGAAAAAATGACCCATACGGGGTTTGAGAAATGAATCCCAGTAGGCACCCACCAAAGGCATGTGCCCAACTGTGAGTGAAAAATATGAAACAGGTGTGTACAAAAGTAAATTCAGTAAACCAGTAAGTATTCAGAAGTAACTATCACTACCTGTTTCATTTCCATTTTGATATTCATTTTTACGATTCAATTTAATAACATTATATGCTCATCAGAACCATGCCCTCAGGCCAATCAGAACCTTTCCCTCTGGATAAATGTAACAATGCCCTCAGGTTAATATAGTCATGCCCTCAGGCAAAATATCAAAATTCCATGAGGATAGTATAACAACGCCCTCAGGCTAAAGTAAAAAACATCCCTCCAGTACAAGTAACCGGGGCCAAGCCTAATGCATAAAAAGCAATTTTATACCAAATTTCCTCTCTAGAAAACTATAAACAGGTAATAATCACTGTATACCCTTGGGTATCTAGCCCCAATGGATAAACATAGGAACATACCCCCAGGGTGGCCCTGGATCCAAGCAGTGATCCCAAAGTAGCAGTTTTAATTTATAGTTTAATTACCTATACAATTCTATGTATTTAAAATAGCCAAGGCCTCAGCAACACGACACCACAAACATGGTTTTGTTGCACAACTATATACAATTTTAACACCACAGTTGGTAACAAATATCAGACCACCTACCTCGATCATCTCTGATCGGTATACGTGAACAACACTTCCGAAAAAATGAGAAAGGCATAGATCTGAGGTGAACATAATCTCGTTCAAACTAAAATAACATTCCCTAGGGAAAGAATTGGTAAGAAACTCAAAAGGTGGAGGAAAAACTCACTTGTGCGATTCCAAGGAGATTGACAGTGTGTGAACTGGGTTCCCAGTGTGTGGTCCGGAGATCCTCCAAGCGCCAGCCGTCTCTCCGTCTCTCCTCCGGAATTCTAAGATTCTTCTGAGAACAGAGGAAGATACTTCCCGTTTTAAGAGAAACAAAACTACATGGAGTGTACTCCCTAGTACACGGCGTGTACTTTTCTTATTTACCCATTTCCCTGGAAGCTACTTTTTCACCGCTGAACTGTTCACTTGTCGACATGAGTACACGGCGTATATTCCCGATTACACGGCATGTAAATTTTCTCCACTGGAGTCTGCCTCCACCACCTTACTATTCACCAACCAACTGAATACACAACGTGTAAATACCCTACACACGACATGTGGTTAGTTTTTACACCCTTCATTTCCGACAGGACTACATGCCCTATGTACTCATCCCACACAGACAAAGTATATGGCATGAGGAAATGAACACGACGTGTAGTCATAAACTTTGAGATTTTCCCAATTTTCCTTATTTTCTCAAAAACACTTAAGAAAAAAGGAATAGAAGAAACTCATACCACAAGAAGAAGAACTGGGTTCTTACAAACATTCCCTCTTAAAGAAATTCATCCCTAAATTTCCCTTCCAAGGGTGGCGAAGATAAAGATCAGAACAAATCTGGCCACTGGACACGTACGGCGGTCTCCCACTCCAAGGTTACATCCTGCACTCTGCCATGTTGCCAAAACACTTGTATGATAGGAACTGACCAACCTCGGAGAACATTCTTACTCTTATCAACAATACAAATAGGATTCTACTCAAATGATGCATTTATCTGTAGCACAACCTCCTCGGGCTGAAAGACGTGAGACGGGTCTGAATGATAACGATGCAGCTGAGATACAAGGAAGCCGTCATGCATGGCCTGATACCTCTGTGGTAACTGCAACTGGTAGGCAACTCACCCGAATCTCTCCATAATCTCAAATGGACCCACATATCTCAGTGAATGTTTACCCTGTCTCCTGATGCGCCTGTGTCCCAAACTCAGTGATACACTCAAGAAAACCCAAACCCCAACCATGAATTCTATGGGTCGTCTGTGAAGATCAGAATTAGATTTTTGATGACGCATTGTTGTAGCCATCCTCTTCTGAATCAACTGGACATGCTCGGAAGTCTCCAGCATGAGACGTGGTCCTAGTAGGGATGCTTCTCCTGCCTCCATCCAACACAAGGGTGAATGGCATGGCCTACCATGAAAAGCCTCGTAAGGTTACATCTCAATAGTTTCCTGAAAACTATTATTATAAGAAAACTAAGCCAGGCGTATAGGCTTCTCCCAATCGCCCCCAAAGTCTAGGACGCATGCGCGCAGCATGTCCTCAAGCACCTATATTGTACGCCTTGATTGTCCATCGGTCTGAGGGTGGTAAGTTATGCTGAAAAGCACCTGTGTACCCAGTTCCCTCTAAAAACACTTATAGAAACAAGACATAAAGCATGCGTCCCTATCTGAAATGATAGAACGAGGGACCCCATGAAGATGCACTATCTCCCAGATATACAACTTCCCAAGATCATCAACACTGAAGATCTCCTTGAGCAGCAAAATGAGCTACCATTGTGAGTCCTTCCACAACAACCTACTTGGAATCATTGCCTCGAGGTGACCTCAGCAACCCGGTAACGAAATACATCACAACAAAATCCCATTTCCATTCAGGAATGGGTAACTGCTGTAACATTCCCGCTTGCCTCTAATGCTCCTCCTTCACATGCTGATGGGTGTAACATCTCTTAACAAAACCATATACCTATCTTATCATACCCATCCACCAATACTGAAGTCTAAAGAAACGGTACATCTTGGTGAGTCCATGATGAACTGCCCAAGCTGAATCACAAAACCCCCGCATCATCTCCTCGCATATATCCCCTAGAACCCACACTCATCAATGGATACACAATACCTCATCATCGCCTATCGTCCTTCCCAGAGGAGGGTTCTCAATTTCCACTGACTCCCACAGAATTAGGCCATATGAATCTGATAGTTGTCTCATCCTCACTCTATCTAAAAGGGTAGAAGTCACGGGTAAGGAAGAAAGATAGTTTCTCCCTTGACTATCCTAAACCTCCAAATGCATCTCAGAGATCATAGTCATAAGATGCCACTCACCACTAACCTCATGAACTGAATGTGTCTGAGTCTTCCTGCTCAGTGCATCAGCAAATGCATTACCCTTACCAGGTGTATAAGAAAGCTCAAAATCGAAGGACTTAAGGTGTTCATCCCACCTTCAATGTATCAAATTCAAGTCACGCTGATTGAAGATGCATTTGATACTTTTGGGGTCGGTGAAATCCACAAAATTCTCTCCAAAGAGATAATGTCTCCAAAAGCATAATGCATGAACAACAACATCCAACTCGAGATCATGTGTTAGGTAATTCCTCTCATGTGTCCTCAACTGCTGATACCCATACGCAACTACTCGATCTCCATGAATCAACACAACTCCCATCCCAAACCTGATATATAATAGTAAACTGTATAGATCTTCCCTTGCTCTGGAAGTATCAGGATTGGTGTTGATGTCAACCTTCCCGTCAGCTCCGAAAAGGCTATCTCGCAAGCTTCTGACCAAATGAAATTCACACACTTCTTAGTAAATCCCATCAATGGTGATTCTAAGTGGGATAAGTCCATAATAAAGAGCATGTAGTAACTAGCCAGTGCCAAGAAACTTGTTATCTCAAACACGTTCTTAGGATTCTCTAAGGACACTACTACCCTCACCTTCTCTAGGTCTACTACAACTCCTTCCACTGAAATGATATGACCCAAGAAGTGAATCTAGTCCATCAAAAAGTGGCACATTGAGAGCATAGAATATAGATTATGCTCTCTCAGTATACTCAAAACAATCTTAAGAAGGGTGGCATGGTCGTATTGAGTGTGATTGTACACAAAGATATTGTCCATGAAGAATACCACAAACGAATTCAGATAAGGGTGAAACACACGATTCATCAGAGCCACGAAAACTTCTGGCGCGTTTGTGAGTTTGAACAACATCATCAAGTAATCATATAGACCATATCTGCTCTGAAAATCTATAAGAGGTACGTCTGATGGTCTAACGCGTAACTGATGAGGATCTCAAGTCAATCTTCGATAACACTCGTGCTCCCTGAAGTTGATCAAAAAGTTCATAAATACTCGGTAAGGGATATAATCCCTTAACCGTCAGCTGGTTCAGCTTTCGATAATCCACATAGAGTCTGAGGGTACCGTCTGCCTTCTTCAAAAAAAGGACCAGTGAATCCCAAGGAAAATTATTGGGTCAGATAAAACCCATTGCCCGCAACTCCTCTAACTTCCTCTTGAGCTCCTGAAACTCTAGTGTAGCCATTCTATAAGAAGGAATAGACACTGTTTCTTCTCCTGGCACAATTTCAATAGAAAAATCCACCTCTCACTCTGGAGGTAGACCTGAAAAGTCATCCGGGAAGGCATCCCTAAAATGGTCAACTACTGGAGGGAAATCCTTCTGACAAGTTCCATGGTTATCCAGATATAAACTCGCAATCTGGACTATCACTCCAACTTGCCAATGATTCTCGGGTCCTGCTCGGCTTACCTGGACTTCCCACTCCCCCAGGTCTAGAAACTCTATGCCCTCAAGGGATGTAAAACTCACCATGCGACGATATCAATCTACAAAGGATCTAAAGGGTACCAACCAGTCCATCCCAAGAATGAAATCTTAACTCGTCATCTTTAAGACATAGAGGTCCCATTGAAAGTGACACCCACAAACCTCTAGGGTCACTCCCTGTCACTGACACATACCATCCGTTCTAGTCCCCAACACAGTGTCTAGCGTTATAACATAAAAATAATAATAAACACAGATCCCAAGGATCTCCAGGATGGGAACATATATAAAGTTATGTGTAACACCCAAAGTCAAAAATACAGAAGACAAAACAGAAGATACTATAATAGTATCTCTGACAGTGGAAGATCCGAGATCCTACTCCTAATGGGTCTATTGCATTGCATATGCCATCCAAGTGTCGTGGCCCTCTAACATAGCCTGGATACCCTAAGCTGAACCGCCCTGCTGCCTCTGAGATCATGGTGTTTGTATACCATGGCCACAACAACCATCTCTACCTGCACACCATGACCAATCCCAATTCCCCAACTTGTAAGATGTAGCTAGTCCTGCTCCCGCTCGCAGAGTCTGCACCAATGCCCTCTCACTAGCTGCTGGTAGGAACACCCTGTAGAAGAGCTGCAGATGTCCCATCTTGCCGCAATCTCGGCACTCCCCTGGGTCATGTAGACACTGACGTCTCATTTCCCCTCCCTACCTCACTAGTAGCAAATAATCTGGCCCCCTGTGGAATTATTCAAGTTAGTACTGCCACTGTGAGAGAATTACATCTGTCTCTTAATCTTACCAGTAGAAATAGTACCAGAAACTGGTGTTGAATCACACTGGCCCACACCACTAGCTTCCCACAGGTTTTGCTCAGTAATCAGTGCCTGGTTCACAATATCATGCACAGTAGGCAACCGGAAAATGTTCACTAGTGCTCGGATGTCATATCTAAGACCATACTCAAAG
This sequence comes from Viscum album, assembly GCA_963277665.1. NCBI lineage: Eukaryota > Viridiplantae > Streptophyta > Magnoliopsida > Santalales > Viscaceae > Viscum > Viscum album. The sequence continues at coordinate 1,305,990,547 of OY728141.1, forward strand.
CTTATATCCCTCAACGTCTCATCACCTACCCGAAAATGTGCAAAATGCTGAATCTCGGTGAAGCGAGAAGAATAATCCATCACTGACATGTCGTCCTGATGAAAATTCATGAACTCTCGATCTGGTTCTTCCATCATTGTCTTTTGAAAGAAAAAGTCATAGAAGAATGTTTGAAAATCTTCCCATGCCATGTGTCGGTGGTGCTCAGACTAGGTGGTAACATCCCACCACATCTTAGCGGAATCATGCAGCATATATTTCGCGAGCTTGAACCTCCGCCCTGGAGGCTTCTTTAGATGCTCGGAAATAGTCTGCACTAAATCCTGCCATGTCTCTGTATCCTGTGGTCCTCCATCCCCTAAAAACATAAGCGGATGGAGCTGCTGAAATATACCTGTCAGCTCTACCATAGATGTGGCCGCTTGCGGTGCACCCTAAAAGGTCTGCATGAACTGCATGATGCCTTCAAGGAACTGTGCCTCCACTCATGCGTCCTGTATAATAGCTAGCATCGCAGCTGGCTCTGCTAGAGGATCCATTGGTATCCCATGGCCCACCATCTCAGAAGTGTAATTGTTACCGCTCTATTGGAGAACAACTGGATGTCATCATGGCGGCATGACTCTACAAGGTGAAAACTTTCCTTAAATCAAGATTTATCAATGGATAAAAATGAGGAGGCCAAGAAAGGAACAAGTGGGAAAAAACATTCAGGTTTTATAAAACATGACTACATGGTGTGCATAAATACTACATGGCCTGTTCTCACAATCCATCCACAGTGGCGTGTACTCCAGCTTTAAACTGGCCATGTAACACCCAAAACACACGGTGTGTCTCTTAGCTACACAGTGTGTACGTGAATCTCCCTTCACTTCCCGAGTCCTTCTACACGGCATAGCAACATGGATATCCTAAAGCAAAACTACATGGCATGTCCCATAGGCACACGACGTATACTTGACAAGCTTTCACCGGCCTGTGTTCTTTGTCACACGACATGGTACACAGCTGACACTACACGGCATGCTCCAAGCGGACACAGTGTGTACTAGAAAAGATAACACTACCCGTTTTGTTCGTGGCATGGCTGGGTACCTGGGTCAGACTACACGGCATGTTTGATGTAGACCCAACATGAATGTCTTAAGGTTTCAACCATTTGTGTTTGTAGTTACACGGGCGGACACCAGGTCAACACTACACGGTGTGTACAACCGGTACACATCGTGTTTCTCAAATCCATTCCCTACCTCGTGTCTCCACCCACACGGTCTATGACACGGGAAGAGACTACATGGCGTGTACTTAGGGTACACGTCATGTACATAAAAAGTTTTCATTTCTTCCCAAACAGAAGAACACACAGTGTATGTCCATATAACTATACGGAGTGTATACTTGGTTTTCTAGAGAGTATGCCTTAGAAACTACTCTGGAATCCAGAAAACATGGAACTAACACCAAAGTGGTAAATTTCGATCTGTGAGGGCCCATACTCCCCGCGAATCAAAGCTTGTAATGTTATACATTTTATAATAAAGTAAACTCATCAATGATCTACCAAATTACGGTTATTGAGGGACCATACTCCCCAAAAACAAAAGTTTGGCATTCATTCTATCAAAAACTCACAAAAAAATACCGTACCGAATAATAGGTATTTATGAAAGTCTCTATCACAATAACATGCTTTTATAGCACTACAACTATCACAACAACATGCAATTTCTAAGGCACCTACATGGAATGGAAAGAATGCTTGACATTTGATTTCTATCATGTGCCTAAATGATGCATGAGACAACATACAATCCTCTCATTGGGTTTCACCTAAATAGAACCCATGTATAATATAAAAATAGCACACCACGAGTGCATCACCCAATGGTGAAAATCAAGTCTACTGTCAAATTTGCAAAATCAGAAAACTTTTAACATGAGGTAAATTGGTTTTTACATGTACACGGGTTAGCTACTCTTGGTCACAGATAATTATCAACAACCATGTCATTACTATCCCTGACTAAGTCTCCAAACAGTACGTTAGAGAAAAGAACCCCTCAGATACCACTTTGTAACGTCACAGATCTGGGTTCCACGAAACTGGTGCCCAAAACCCGGTTTGTCACATAACCTCAAGCACATTTCTCCAAACACCAGACGCTGGTGACTAGCAATGAGGGTCCCTGTTTGATAATGGGGAAACAATGCCCTCATTTGTCAAAGTGTACTACAGCAGAAAAGATAAATAACATACAATAGAGGAAATAGTAAACAATATACAATTTAAAATGGATAACTATAGAAAAGATAACCACCAGTCATATATATAAAGATGCATCATGTCACTAGTTCTATGAAAGTAGACAAAATAGGACACACTATAATACAATATAATATAACAATGGGTATAATTACAATGGAACAAAATAGAACAGTCAGCAGCATCGCAAGCCTAAGCTCGGTCCCATGCTCTCCTACTCCATAGAAACAATCAAGTACCTGTATAGGGACCCGTACCCCTATCGACACCTACAGCAATATAATCTGTTTGGGCCAAAAAAATTATCCAAAAAGGGTGTGAGAAATGAATCTCAATAGGCACCCACCAAAGGCTCGTGCCCAACTTTCCGTAAAAACATGCAACAGTAGTGTGCAAATGTAAATGCAGTAAACCAGTAAGTATTCATAAGTAACTGTCACTACCAGTTTCATTCCAATTTTGATATTCTTTTTAACCATTCAATTTAATAACATTATGTTCTCATCAGTACCAATCCCTTAGGCCAATCATAACCTTTCCCTCTGGCTAAATGTAACAATTCCATCAAGCTAATATAGTCATGCCCTCAGGCTAAATATCACCACGCCCTCAGGCTAATATAACCACGCCCTCAGGCTAAAATAACCACGCCCTCAGGATAATATAACCACGTCCTCAGGCTAATATAACCACGCGCTCATGCTAATATAACCATTCCCTCAGGCTAAAGTAAAACACTGCCCTTAGATGCAAGTAACTGGTCCGAGCCCAATGCATAATATGGAATTTTATACCAAATTTTCCCTCAATAAAACTTTAAACTTGTAATAATCATGGTATAACCTCAGGTATCCAGGAGAAACAGACAAATAGAGGAACGAACCCCCAGGGTGGCCTTGGATCCAAGTAGTGATCCCAATTTACCCAATAAAATTCATCTATAATCTTTCTTCCCCAGCATAAGTTTCAGTTTTCGTTCCATCGATTCAATAAATCCCCAAACCCACCTTGAGGATTTTCTCATAATGTGGCGAGGATAGATAATCTTATATCTTATTCATGTCGATGTTATTAATGTGGTTGTAGAGAATATAAGCTGTAATTATTAGATGGTCCTTCCAGATTGTCCTACAATAGCCTTATGCAAATATTATTTCTCTATTATGCCCCTAATATATTAGGACGGTTCTCCTAAAATAATTATTTTTATACTAATGTCATTCACTAGCCTTAATCCATAATGAATCATCCTCTTGAACAATGGGTAACCCCTCCAGGACAATGTTAATAGTGTTATCAATGATTCATGGTCTAATGAGATTTGGAAAAATTCACAAATCATGTTGTTTGATTCTATTTCTTCTATATGAGCAGTGGAATCATTGACACCCTCATCATCCATTTCAAAATATACATATTTATTTGTGATTCTAGTCACTGTAGTGCATTAATGGTGATGATTCATAGAGTTAGTTCAAAAAATAATCATTGCATGAAGTCTTATTTTTGATGATTAATTCGCATAGTTATGTTCATACTAATAAATATATTCATGAGCAGTGGGGATTGAGAACATTAATTGATTATGAAGGGTTGGGGATTCATGAGAAGATATTAAATGATTTTCCCTTCGTGATAGTCTAGTGGAATTAAGGGTCCACCACTCTAATAATTATAGTTGTACAATTGTCCATGGGTTCATGATGGTAATAATCAATTAAGGTTTGTAAAGAGGCCATCGCAAGTGGACATCATGAGAGAGCTTCAAAAAGTGATATGTTATGAAATGTTTGGAAATTCTACCTCAAAATCTAGGCCTCCTTTTCCTTATCATATTTCTTTTTGATTGGGGGGAACATCGTATCAAAATATGTGTACCGTATGAATGGTTGAGGATGGAATTCCTTGTTAGAAAAGAATCTGATTGATTCAAAAGAAATCTAAAGGGTCTATTTTGTGAATATCATCTTTTTCACAAAAGGGAAGTGATCATGAAGATCTTTGGACATGAACGATTATTCATGAAAACCTGAAGTACTGGTGGAATGTTTTACAAGAGAAACATTATAAGTCGTATAACACCTCATGAATACGCAAATTTTTTACGATGACTTTGTGAACATGACCCTCATACTCCTAGAAGAACACCTTATTCATGAAGATCATACGAATTAATGATGGTCTCTAGAATTAAAAATATCCCATTCCTATAAATAACTATTCATTCAAACTTCTTATGGAAAATGTTCAAACTTTCGACATCAGAAATTGGTCCCTCTTCATGAAACCCTTGAACATTATGATCCTAAGATAAAAGGATCATCCAAGGTTTCTAGGCTTCATGAAACCTCCATCCTTTTATTCATTATAGCCTCTACCCTTGGTGGATATGGATTTTGAAAAGTTCTACACCATTCATGAATGAAGAAGGACATCTTGGGAAATTGAGGATTCCCCAATCATACTAGTCTAATGTCCCAAAGGCCTCCATTTTTATGAATTTGATAATATACCTATAAAGGGGTGAGGTGTAACCCTTACATGGCCTGTAGAAATTTGTATTACATGGCTGATAGCCCTTAGAGGAATTCATTGCTCATAGGATTCAAACCTTACATAAAACCCAAACTACCTAATTTGAAGTAATCCTCCTCAGCATCTTCATCGTGAAATCATCTCTCCACCTTCGCATGATGGTTGGTCTTGGCTTTCCCATGCGGCCACATGATTGTCCCGATTGTTGGTTCTATACCCTCTCGTTCTTGAAATCCTTTTAGCTTCTAATATGGTGAATTCCTTTTCCTCATCCTCCTTCTAGATTTTTTTCCATGTCGTTTTTCTGGTTTTCATCTACACTTAAGGTGTCCTAAAGGCCTTAAGGTGTCCTTAAGGCCTTGAGGTGGCGTGAAGGCCTTTCTGACTCGATGGCCACAGTGGCACAAAAGCCTTAATGGGCTCTGGGAATAAATAGATGGCCTGAAGGCCCAATCCGGGGAATATTCTCAGTTGCTATAGCGCCAAATAGTACCAACTACAATTCCCTCTATAGTTCCAGCTACATTGTAGCTACATTCGCTACAGTAATGCTACAGTACCCCCCCCCAATTATTCCTCTGCTTGAATTTGATTTCAAGCCGCCTGAGGTAGGGTCACCATGTTTTATAATGAATAATTCTTCACAAATCTCCTCAACTCCCTAAGGGCCTCAATATTGTTGGATCCCCCTTAATGATCCCCCAATATTCTTACAACATGTCTCCTAGTCCATTACTTGGTTCCTACCTTAAGTTGAAATCCATTCACAAAGGTTAAGGGCCTATGCCTCCCCACAAAAAAATCATAGACTAGATCAGATACTCTTAAAGTCCCCATGTGATAGGCACCACCCATTTCTCTGTCCACCCAAATCACCCCAAGGGTGGGTTGAGTGTCCCACCTATATTTATATTCAAATTATAGGCATTATAACCCATTTTTTCAATGTTTAGGGATATTAATGTAGACCTCATGAGTCACCACACCTCCATGGTAGTTCCAATTACATGACCCAAAAAGGGTCATGAGTAGAAGTTTCATAATCCGAATGTGTGGTGAGTGAGTATCCTTTCATCCATACTACTTGAAATAAAACATCCTACATTCACATCATTCATTACGATGTTAAAATACAGAACCACTTTCTCAGAAAATGATGTAAAAGAATAAAAACCATAAAATTAATGCATGATGCCCCATGTGTGATCATCATTGGAAGTCATCTTTCCTCCCTCTACTATACATGACTCCAAATAAAGAGATCTCAATGTGTAATACCCAATTCGTTCAATCCTAGAGTAATAATCTTGTGAATATCAGCTACAATGTGTAAGGTTGACACCATCCCTCATCTATTATCCTTCTACAGCATGGGCGTCCGTACCAAATGACATTAAACTGCAAGGATTATTCCTATAAAACAAACTCAAATCAATACCATAAAAAACATGGGTTTTGATCCGTGTCATCTAAATATGCTATGTGGGACACCACTCTGAGGATTAATCCTTAAATTTTTCAAATCATTTTGTTATCTCCTAGGTACACACCTCAAATATCCACTTAAAGGGGATTTCTAATCTACATATCATGGATCATCCCTTGGGGATGTACTGACCCATCATTTGTTGTGAAATATTCACTCATAGGGACAAAACTCATTTTATACCTTAAGGAAAATTATGATACATTCATTTTTTATGTACCTCACAAATAATTTTAATCCACCGATAAACCTTATAGGTGTTAAATTTTTACAATAGGTGCATAGATCCCAAATATACCTCCAAAGTGTGTTATAAACTATCAGTAAACATCATATTGTTCATTTTTCTCTCAAAGGGACACACTTACATGGGGTGTTCTTATAAGTCCAAATATTATCCATTGGACATTAAACTCATGCCCCAATCCATCTATACTAGACATATTGATCCATCTTCTTTGGATAAAGAACATTTTACAATACCAATAATAGTTATGTCATGAAAAAAGTGGGATTTTTTAGGTGAAAACCCATTGAATACATATTACCTTGGTGTTGTAACCCTGTGATCAACATGGAATACCTTGGGTTATACACCTAGAATGCCTCATATGAGATTCCCCCCTAAATGGAAGGATACATGTGACCAATGGACCCAACGTTCATACATGTCCAGCAATGCCCAACGTGAATACTCTCCTAGTTGAAGGATGAAACCCTATAAATAATTAAGTGATGTAATTATCCTATGCCCACAAATAGATGGAACCAGAAATATGTCTAGTGGACATGAATTTATTCGATGAGGGAGACCAGGACTAGTTTCTGAGCTCTATGGAGGAATCCATGCAATATGGAACAGGCATCCTGTCATCCTGTTTGATCAAGAAAAAAGAATCACTAAAAAAATTTATTTATGTCACCTTACATTGGAAAGTGGGTATGGGGGAAGAAAATATTCCAGCATGCAGATCACGTGTTTCATACATGCGATCTCTAGAGAAATAGTCAAGCATAATTATGTAAAACATTTATGATCCAGTTTCATAAGATTATATGTTTCCAAAGATACCAGACCTATATGATTCTGGAACAAATTAATTTTTATATAATTAATATTCATCTATTTTTATGTAACATAATTGTATGAATAGTTCATGTAACTATTGTTGGTATTCGATAATTATTTTTTATCATTTCAGAACAAGGATTAAAAAACAATAATGAGAACATTGGGGATACATATATGTATATGATACAGTCTTATGGTTTTTTTAATGATCATAAATGACCTCAGGTAAACATATGTTTTCATAAAATAGTGTTTCATGATTTAAACATACGATAAATAACTTTTCTTTATTAAATCGTTTTCCACTACGATAATTGTTTCTCACCCTATGATCTTTGTTTCAGTCAATTAATGGAACCCAAAGGAATCCAGTTAATGTTGAATTAGATGGAAAATAAAATTATTTCCCCAATGATAAAACTATTAATTTGGGATATATAATAAAAAAAATTAGGTTAACAAAATTTTTTAAATCTATGAATCACATTGTGTTTCCAACAAATAAATTGAGGGAATAATGATTTTCAGAATCATTCATGAGGAAATGGCCAACGTATTTTAGTGTGTCCAATCTTCTTTTACTAGTTGAGTGATGGATCAATACCAATAAAATTTATTTTATTTTCACTGGTTTTTAGAACATGAAAATGTTAATATTTCTCACTATCATTTATATAGAATTTTTGATTAATGGTATTCTCATTTCAAGAACACTATGAAACTTGATGAAATTCAATTTATTTAGTGGGATGTGTTTAAGTGATTATTTCTCAATTATTATTTTCCTTATATGATTCATACTAAAATAGTGAAATAATTCCTTGAGATGAAATGGAAGGATAAAAAATATATTGGCACCTATAATGAAAATGTCACAAGAAAGTTGAGGAATGAATATACTATTATCATTCAACAATAAAATAAGGATGATTTATTCATTAGTCTATTAAATTAAATGCACTAAAGGGTAGTATCCACAATGAACAGAAGTTTTTAGGAATAAATTATTTATTGTTCTATGAAAGTGTATATAGAGATTGAATGAAGTTAGATAATGATCAAGATAGAGAGAAAGCACCACATAATGAATCACCAATAAAAAACGATTTAAATGCTTGTAGTATAGGAACTATGATAACCAATTCCAAATTAAAAATAATAAATATGAAGATTGATGTCAAAAACCGATAATCATATAGATAATAGGAAATCCCATGTGATCACTATTTCTAAGAATGGGTATGTTAACAATGTGGTGAATTGTACAGTTTCCATCCACTCAAGAATAGTTAACGTATTATTCTATTAGAGACATACCCACTCATTTATATCAAAATATGTTTCTTAGGGTATCATAGTACCCCTCAAAATCTAGTTATTGTGGTATCAAAAAAAGACATTAATGATATGGTGATGACATCCCATTTTTATTATTCTTCTATGGTTGATGTTTCAAGGAGTGTAATTCCAAAAAATAATGTCATTATTTCTCTAGTTTAATTTGATGTTATATTGGTAATGGATTTTATTTATTGACATAACACCCACATTAATTTCTATGTAACGAAAGATGATTTTGTTATTCTAAAATTTGTATGAAATCTATCAGCGTACTGAAAAAAAATGAATTGACGAAATAAATTTGATCCATCGTATGGGTCCTGATACCTATTTATAAGAGAAATTTATCTCAGATGATTGGGAAGAAATTCAATTTCAATGATTATCTTACTATTTGTGTGTTTATTGAGGTATTTCATGACGAATTTTTGGTATTCCATTGAATCGTGAATTTTATTTCTCAGTAGAACTCAGACCCAGTGTTGCACCTATTTCTATGACTCTTTATAAAATTAACCTGATTGATTAGTAATTTTTTATATTGAAACTATATGGGAGCCTTATTCACTCACCTTAGATCATAATAATAGGGTGGAACTATTTTGTTTCTTAAGAATAATGATCGATCAATATGAATCCGTGTTGATTATTGAGAGGCTAACAAGGTCACTAGCAACAATAAGTATCATATAAAACATATCGATAACTTTTGTAATTAACTTAATAAAGCTAAACAATTTTCCAATATTGATACTCATTCTACATATTGTCAATTTAGGTTCATAAATAAAGATATACATAATAATCAATTATAAAAAGATATGGAAACTGAGAATTTATTCTGATGAAGCATAGACTTACTAATTCCCCTAATAGCTTCATAGATTTAATAAATAGAGTAATTATAGAGTACATTGATAATATAGTTGTAGTATATATATACATATCATTTTTATATATTTAAAGTCCATGTAAGATAATAAAAAACACATAAGGATTGTGTCTAAAACTCTTGGGAAGTAGAAGGTGTATGAAAACATTTCCATGAGTTAATTTTGGATTTCGAATGGTCCATTCATCGGTCATAGAATCTCATGTGTAGGGATATCAGTAAAACATTAAAATATAGAATTCATTGAATATTTTCCCATACCAACAATTTTGACTATGATCAGTCACATTCATGTTTTGACTAGTTATTATAGAAACATTTTTGTGAATATTTTATGACATTCAAATTCACTCTTCAAGATAACCAAGAAGGTATGGATGCCTCTTTAGATGGATGAATATTAGTAATGTTATATGAATCTAAATAGAAGGTTATAAAGACCACATGTTATTGATATACCCCTGAATAGAAATTGTTTTTTAATATAAAGTGATGCATTGAAAGAATTATTGGGAGTCATTCCCATCAAGAATTATACAGTTATATATTATGCATTGTGAAAATTTAATACCCATGACAAAAGAACCCAATATATTATTTGAGGTTAGGTTTGATAATTTTTATCATTAATGATATGAAGGAATTATCTCTATACAGAATGGTGTGACATATATACTAATAAAAATAATTAAATTATATTTTAACTAAAAAATCATGGAACATACACCAAAGAAGATGGATTAGATGATTAAATATTAAGAAAACTTAATACATTATAACATAGGAAAACAGAAAAAGGTGGTAAATGATCTATGGGGAAAGTATTGTGTAGTCTTTTCAATGAAGATGATAGAAAAAAGTCAAATAATTCAATACGTAAAAGTGATGGATATTAAAATATGGATGTAATGTGAAATATCATATAAATATCAAACGAGTGTTCAAAAATCTACAAAATGGATGATTTAAAGGGTGTAAAAGGAGGATATTAAGATGAAAAATATTCTGTGAAATGTTCGTAAGATTGACATTGATTATCATGGAATAATAACATACATGAACTTTATTTGTGTCCCTTGGGTGCCATGTTTGTTGAAGGAGTTGTTGGATGATTTTCATAGTCGTTAAATAACTATTCATACCGAATGTATGAATATGTCTAAAGATTTTAAATACTATTTTTTGGATGGATGACCAGAAAATAGATGGTGAATAATAGGTTTCATTGTGTTTGGTATGTCAGTAGGCGAAGGCTAAGAGACATTTGTATAATGATATGTTATAACCATTACTCAGAGCATAATTTAATCACGAAAAATATAAATGGATTTTTTCATTTGTCTCCCCAAATAACCTGAAGATAAGAATGTTATATGGTTTCTAGTTGATTTCATTATAATGTCATCTCAATTTACTACCATTGTAGATGATTTCTCTCTTGATCACATTACTTGGTTGTACAATAAGGATATAGAAGGATTTTATAGTGCACCACTATAAATGGAAACACATTGAATTTTAAATTAAGAAGATTTTTTTCATCATATTTGACATAGAAAAATGAGACTATGCCACCCATGAAATATATTTTTTAAAATTTTATCTCTTTAATATCATTCTTAACAATCAACCTCGTGTTAAAATGAAATATAATTTAGTATATCCCTATATAAAAGATGTTATATTAGCGAGTATGGATATTTTTAAGTAATTTATGAACAATATATTCTATATATATTTAAAACAAATCATTGGTATTCAATTTATTATGAATAAAATAACTATCATTCAAAAGAATAAAATGTTTTATGAAAATATTTTTTTTAAAGATGTTTTTCTCATTAATTTCAAAGATAATTTATAATTAATTTTTAAAAAAATTTAATAATTTATTTTATAAAATTAACTATATTTTTTATAATAATATAAAAATATTTATAGGTTTAATTGTATGTATTTTTCAAAAATATTATATTTTTATAAATATTTATAAATAAAGAATTTTAATTTTGAACATCATTTTCATTTAAATTATTAATAATGATAAATATTATTTTAGATTTTTTTTAAATGTACTATTATTTTTATAATATACCTATTATTACAATTTTTATATTATCAGTTATTTTTATATTTAATTTTGATATTAATACCATTGAATAATTTTAAAAAAAATCAATTTCAAAACCATATTTGTCATCTCATATTTGGGATAAATCATTATTTAAATTTTTTCCACTTCAATGAATGAATAATTATAAACTAGAGTCGATGTTTTTAATCAGTATAATATATATAATTTAATAAGGTCAGGAAATTTTTTTAAAAAAATTAATATTAAATAAAATAAAAAAATGTACCCTGATTTAAGTTAAATTGGATATATTATGGGGAGAACTAAATTTGAATAGCTAAATTGATCTAAAAACCATCCCAAAATATATTGGATATTACTATTTCAACCACATAATGTATTGCACTCATGAATAATCCATTTTTTAGACTTTTGGAATGTAAAAATGTGCGAACACGTTATTCTTTTTCGAAATTACAAGTTTCTCACTAACTTTACATATAAAAGGACAACCCATCTACTCTCTTATTCACACCATCACATCCTTTTGTTTCAAAAAATTATGAACCAATATTGGTTCCCAACCTCTATCCACTCATCTGAGAAACCTTATTTTGGTAATAAATCCAACATAGTTAGATTTTTTGTGAAAGACTATAGAGGATACCTGAAAAAATGTATCCTTAATTAATGACAATCTTTTTATTTATTCATCATTTTCATGTGTGGTGGGCTACCACCTGGAAACCAATGTCAATCATTTTTTACATTACCTAAACGTAGGGTTGATTATGATGATGAATATAATATATCAGTACGATATTCATATAATAATTGTACCTTTTTATTAATTATATCATATTATCCATTTTTAATTTCAATTCCATTGGGGATATGATTATGTCTCTTGTGCATATGGTGGACTCTTGCATCGCGAAGTGATGTGATTCCCCATTTCTAATGCATTACATGCAATTAAATAAGGATAATTTTAGTGAATATATGTGATATGAATTAAATAATTAATATATTAATGAAAAAAATTCATTCTGAAAGAATAATTTTTCATTTTTGTTCACACAATTAATGATGTAACGTCGTTTATGTATGTGTGGACTACGATCATCACAGAGCGATGCGAATATCTTTTATTCACCACACCACATGGATAATATATATATATATATATCAGTATATTTAATGAAAAAATATGTTAATAGTTATATTATTATAATTATTTAAAGATGAAATATTACATGAATACTTTATATAGTTATCATCGAATAATGAAAACATTACCCATGAGTACATATGAACTACTGTCCACATGATCATAACATCCATCATTTCTTAGAACCAACTCTCATGAGTGATCATAGAAGTATAATTTATATTCAAATATGATTGTTATGTCATTATTATCATTATAATGGTAATTAAACTATATAATATTTAAAATAATTAGATCTTTCATTAGAAAACATGCATGATAAAACAAGGTAATTAACGCCCAAATCAGGGAGAATAATGAATGATTATCAACAAATGAATAATAATATGTTATAAAAGATTCATAGAATATATTATAAATTTTAATAATGGTTCTTATTATACCAAAAAAAATTTATAATAACTATATAAGAGTCTAAATTTCCTCCAACCTAAAGGAAGTGTGATGTAGGGGACTAAATCTCAATTTCCCTTCATTGAGTCAGATTGTAATGTTATTTAAAAAAATATTCGGTGAATATGCTAATAAATTGACATGTAATATGATGATTCATTAATAATTCATGTTATTTTGAGATTCTATTAAAATTATTTCATCCCATGTAATTTTACATAAGAATTATAATGTGGTATGGAATTTTAAAACACAATTTCATTTCATTGTGTTTTATTACATGGTCATCATTTTTGAAACTCTATTATTATGTCTGGAAGAAATTTTTGATTATATTTTTTTATTTAAAGAGGTGTTATGTTTTTTATAGTGGATAAATTTAATCAATTAGTTTATTAATTATAAATTTAACATTATAATCATTTTACAATAAAAAAATTAACAATTACACTAATATTTTTATTCTCTATTATTTTATGCAATTGTATAATTATTTAAATATTTGGAACATAATATAATTGACCAATGTTTTTAATAAAATATTAATTTGATTCCATCTTCAGCCAGGATTCTGTTTTCTATGAAAACCCTATTTCATATGAGAACCATATATTCTATGAAATGTATTTAAAAAAGTTTTCTACCCTTTTAGAGATGATATATTCTATGAATTTTTTCCCATTGTTTATTTTTCAAAAATGTTTTGATAGGAATATTCATGTAATTTTCAAAACAATTCTCATTTTTCATTTACAAAAAATTGGAAAATAATCATTGTTTTAACATGAATGCCATGAATTAAATTTATAGCTATCATAACCGACCAACGGTATTAAATATTATTTTTTAACCTTCAACAGTTTTTCAAAAAGAATAAAATTTTCAATAAGATTTCTTTTATTTTAGTTTTAAAAGATTAATTTTAAAATAAAAAGAATATCTCACTCAATAATATTTATTTAAATATATTTTTATTGTATTTCAATTCATCAATGAAAAAACAATCTACGACAAAACCAATTAGTATAAGTATTATTGATACCAATGTTATTATATCTAAATATGGATAATTATCATTATGGCCTAGTAAACTATTGAAATTCACTTCATTGATCAATTTTTATTGTTATAAACATTAACCTGAATTTTCCTATTTCTAATACACATGAAATTTACCATAAATATCAATACTGTATATCATGTTTATGTTTATTTCTTGAAAGTAATATCATTTAATGATACAGTATTAAAATTTGATTTTTCTTCTAGGGAAATATTAATAAATCTATATTCCTTACTCAATATATATATTTGATGATAAGGGGAACTATTCATGAATAAAATAAATTATTGGATATATACAGAATGGTTTGGAAATGAAGACACTATTAGAGATAGGTTATAGATATCCCCTCAAGAAATCACTATTCTCATGATAAAAATTAGTAATCCAAAAAAAAATTAGTTTGTAAAACTAGGTGAGTTTGTAAAAAATAGATTTAAGTTGTATTTTAAAAGGCATTGACGGTAGGGGTATTAAGTACATGAGACACTACATACAGTAGTTATGAATTTACATCATTCAGAATTTTATTTTTATTCTCTATAAAATTTTCAAATTTATAATATCTCTTGAATAATGTCATTCTTAGTTATTGATTATATGGAATGTCTTAACAATTATTTTCTGTTCCATATTAATTATGATTTATCCAATCATGACAACAATGTCATTGATTAAATTAATTTTTTTTATTTTATTTAACATTCTATATTTATTATTATCTATATGACTTTGAGTTGAGATAATCTCTATATTCACTTATTTATTATTTTATTGATTACCTTGAAAGAATTTCTTTTATATACCTTACAATATTGATTATTTTATTATTTATTATTTCACCCATTCTACATAATCCATTTTAAGCATTGATCTCACCCTTTTTTAATTTCCTTTTGATGGAATCAATGATGTCTAATGGGATTGATATGGAAGGATGTTGTAGATTTAATAAAGTTATTCTTGAAAGAAAATTATGCTTTATTTTTTTCAAATGTAATATGGGATCATATATGTATATGTTTCTCCAAAACTACTAAACTGATCAGTCCATTAGTATTCAAAACCTTTTACCTATGATAATGTAATAATTTATACCATGGATTTGGGAAACTAGATTCAGGATCATTA
The DNA here is from genome assembly GCA_963277665.1 of Viscum album. Classification (NCBI taxonomy): domain Eukaryota; kingdom Viridiplantae; phylum Streptophyta; class Magnoliopsida; order Santalales; family Viscaceae; genus Viscum; species Viscum album. The sequence continues at coordinate 1,306,006,031 of OY728141.1, forward strand.
AATAAATTTTTTCTTATATGGTTCATATTTTTACCTCAATGATTTGGATAATTCATCAAAATGATCTTTCTATAGATTTATGTATCATGATAGTATTGGGTAATAGCATATCGATTGGAGCTCCCACATTATCTCACTCATGTTTCCGATGTGTTTTGTTTATCTCTCCTAATGTATATCAAGATACTCATTCACATAGACTTAAATTAGAGGCCATACCACTGGATAATGTTCTATATTATAAGGATCCACTGGTTTATATTCATAATCACAGGGAGACATTTTTATAAAACAGGACACCTCACATGGTCAAAATTTTGTGCCAATACATACAATTTGAGGTAGTAATCTGGGAATCACAAGATATTGTGGGGAAGTTATATCCTTGTTTTTTTATTAGAGGAAAGAAATATTAGGGGGAATTATTTTAAGGGTATTATAATTAATTACCCATGTATTTTTAATATATTTTTTTCAATCAAATTTCATTTATTCGAAAACTTTTACATTAGAAAAATCATAATTAGAAGTACTTAAATACACTTCTAAAATATAATTATCACCTACTTGTTTGATTGGTGGGGTTTTAATGGGAATAATTAAATTATAAAAATTTATGTCATAAATATGTATAAATTAAATTAATTAGTTACATATGAATTATATAAAAAAATACTTTGAAAATAAAGGTGTGGTTCTGCTGATAATATATTTTTATGTTCACAATGTATTTTTATCTGATGAAATTGAATTAATTACCAATACTGAATAATTTGTATTAATATTTTATATTATATATTAAACCAAATTCTTTTACATTACTATAATATTTATTTTTATGTATATAGTAATAATAAATCCATTTTTATGCTTGAAAATGTATTTTTTTCTAAAAAATTGTTTTCAATAAATTTTATCTACATTAAATAATATTATTTTCATATATGTATCGGTATATAATTATAAAAAAATATTTCCTTGTTTATCATTAATAGGTTGAAATTTGATAAATAGGACCCTATTATTTTTGGTCAATAATAATAGTAACCATGGTAATATTTTTCACATTGGTAAAGTGTCAATTATGTTTATTTAATTGAAAAAATGTTATAAAGCCATCATGTTTCATCGAAATTTGGATTTTACGAAATTTATTCGACCCTTATCACATTTTTTGTGAAATATATTTCTCAATCGGCACATTTCCTTTAAAATGACCTTTATAATATTTATATCCATGAACATTCCAGAAAGGTACTCCCTTTGTTTTTAAAGTCTATTATGTGTATAAATAAGGGAAAATAATTTTATGGATGAATATAATTTTCTATTATCATATTAATAATATCAATTTCTCTAATAATTTTCTAGTATTTATATGTTGACCATATTTTCTTATGAATTACCATTATAGTGTTTCTCTAATTATTAAATACTCAAAATGAATTTAAAAATATTTAAAATGGTCTAAATTGAATAAATTAATGTATACCATAAATTTCATAGATCTAAGTGACATGATAGGAGGGTTTGAAATCATTTGATTCTAATTCAACATTTTTATTGATTTATTTCATGTTAATTTTTTGTAATATTGTTAAAAATTTCATTATAGATATTTTATAATAAATAATATTTAATTAATGAATGTATGATTAACAATAATATTATATTATTTTAAATGAATGTTATATTGTTGAAAAAATCACTTACAGTACATTTTTTGTTATTTTATATGGTAACCTTATTAATATTTAAATTGTTCAAATCATTTATATCATGGTATGTGTAAAAAGGGTCAATATGGTGCTAAAAATAAAATATAAGGTTACAAATGCGAAACAAACATATCATTATTTTTTTTGATGAAATAATTTTGAATATTACACATACTGTGTTCTAATAATCTTAATTTTGATCCACTTAGAAATAAAAATTGAATTTATTTTAATTTAATATTTTTTGAAATTCATAGAGATCCCAAGCCCACAATTATAAAATTAAACCCTCCATTCTCTTCTACATATAACATCATCCATTATAGATTGACCAAACTCAAACAATTTATAGTTTGAACCTTTATTAATACATCCCATAAATTTTTTTCTCCCGTATATTAAATCCCTAAATCTAATTATTAGATATCTAAAAGAGTTATTTCGATGATATTTTAATCACCTAAAAATCATTTTCATTTAAATTTACATTTTCCCTCGGAAAATATACTATATTATTATTTAAATAATATCATCAGTATCATAAATATAATGAATTTGTTATTAGTATTATTTTTGTTATTATTATTGTTTTTAAAACACATTTATAAACCATATTTATAATCAAATGTATAGTGAATATATCACTCATGCATATGTATGACCTATCATCTCTACAAAGAGATACAATTAAATTTTCATCCCTATATTTTATGGATGGGTATTTTGATTGGTTTAATATTTATGAATGATATTTGTTACAAATTTTTACTTATATAAATATAATATCCTATCTTTCTTCTTACCATCCCATCCTTTTATAAATGAAAATTTCATTCATGTGTATGAGTGGACTACCACCTCCATGAATCGATGTGATTATTTTTTTCATCTATATTTTACTTGGTTGTAAAATGGGATTAATTTTATGAATATATATGATATATACGATATATTTTTTACCATGTAAATTTCAATTAATATGTATCTTTATTTAATTCAATTGATTGAAAAATGAAACAAGTATTCATATATATACTTGACTTACAATATCTATGAATAGTTTAATTAATTTTTTCTATCCATTACACTTATATATAAATAAAAAAATATATAAAAATATAGTAAATATTTAATATATTATACAATGATTACCATTCTAGAGGTCAAGATACTATGATTATATTATATGGAATGAAACTACCAAAACAAAACATACACAAAACGTGATGCATTCATGACATATAATTGTGTTTTTTAAAAAGAATATTTAATAAATGGATGAAAAATGTAATTTTTTTTAAATAAAAAGTTTCATATATATTATTATGATTCATTAATAAAATTTAAAATAAAACTATATTTATTATATAGGTTGTTTGAAAAAATTTGAAGGTATTCAGACTTCATGTAAGGTGTTTTGTAGTACAATCTCATTGTTCCATAGAATTGTTTATTATTAAATTTAAAAAGACAAGTATTATGAAATTTATTTTGAGAAACTAATGAAATTCCTATAATATACATATTTATTTTAAATAATTGTAATATTTTCATTTCCTTGAAATTATGTATTAATGATATTAAAAATGTATATTTTAGGAAAATCGACTTCATATCTCACTTTGGGTGAGGAATATTTGTAATCCATATTTTTTGTTTTCAAAAAATGAATTTAATAAGGTTTTTACTATTCTAATATTATTTTTTAAATTCATGTCAAGAAATTTTTTAATTATTAAATGTTGGTTTTAAGAGAATCACCTTGTAAATTTTTCAATGAGGTACATTGTTAAATTTTCAATAAAATGTATGGAAAGAATGTTTTTTATCTTATATGAAATGAGAAGAATTTATCAAAATCAAGGATGATCAATATGTTGATAATTACTTTATAAGTTACCATGATAATTTTTGATGATATTTTTTTATAATATTTTTAATATTTATAGATCCTGAGGATGTTATTTCCAAATGGAAGGGTTACATTCCTCATGAATGTCATAATAATCATTTGATTCATAAAAAAATTATCTTTTATTCTTATCCTTTACTAGAAATATGATATAAGGATTCCATAAATACTCTTTCCATAGGTGTTTTATGTTTATGATGGAAATATATTTATGACACCCTTCATTTTCTATATTTTATGTGAGGATGAAATGTTTTTAATCACTATTTAATTTCATGGGTTCTGATATGATGGATATTTGAAGATCATGTTTAGTAGATAGGTATTTTTTTCATTATGTGATGGTTGGGAACAACTTATATCTTCAATACATTGGGAAATTATTTATATCTCAGGTAGTGAACATGATTAGAATGTGGAGTGAACCCATTTAAGTAATGGATGTTGTGCATTATGATAGTATCAGAAGTGAACATTGACTATAATGATGGTTTGTGGACAAAAACCATTCCACTATTATTGTCTTGGAAAAGAAACTGAACAATTTAAAAAATTATTTTATACTCTAATGTGTACACCATAAATACAAGTATTCTACCAAAATTATTCTCACATGGACCAAGTTCTCAAATTCCATTATGATTATTATCATCTAAACATCCAACATGATTTCCATTATACAAACATATGATATAGGATAAATATGGTATATCTTTAATATTTTAATTTTACATTATCATACCTTTTGTTCTTTTATGATTATATAATAATTCATATCTCCCTTTTTATCCTTACTGAACATCGAAGATCACCCTTTACATGTTTCCTTACAATTATTATAATGAAATGATCAATGTATACTATGTATAAGTAGGGTGGATGTTTTTAATATAAAATCAGATGATTATATGGAACTACTATGAACATTCTTATTTTGGTTCCATTTTCCAATAATACTAGAGCTATAAGATTCCTACATGGATTGTTACATTATGTAAATAAAATTCATCTTTTCGGATGTAATGTAATTGTTTCAAATGAATGGGTCAATATAATCATATGTTTTCTACATTGAATATAGTAATTTTTGAATATATACCCCTAACTATTTATTTAAAATTTGATATATTAGAATTTTTTATAAACTAATTATCCATTTTAATGTAATTTAAATCAAAAAAATTATAGTTTTCCAAAAAAAATTTATTGTACGAAATTTACCTAGAAAAAAATTATTTCAGAAAATTTTCAAAAAATCCACTAATGCTATGGTTTTTTTCTAAATCCAATATAGAATTAAAAATATTCAATTTGAAAATTGAAAATGGATAATTTATCAATTTATTAAAATCATAAATAAAATTTTCACATTGATAAATTAATATTTTAAATGTAGTTATTCTTATTTGTTATTAATTACTTATAATATTGGTGTTTGTATATTATTTTTATTCATATTATATTTAATAAAAAATGATATATGACATATTAATATTCATTAAATGAATTTACATATTTTAAAAAAAATGATTTTTTTTGAAAATAAATTGTTATTCAAAAATGATCTAATTAGTTTTTTATATATTCTAATTGAATTTATCATCAAATTTTATTAAAATAAACTTTTAAATTTTTTGATATGTATCTTCGAAATTATTGTTTCTTCAATGTTATTAAAAATCTATTTATTCCAAAAAATTTAAATATTTAGATATAGGGATTTCACATTCTTACCAATCCCCTAAAATAATTTCCATATTTACAATTTCAATTATTATATGCTATATAAAATTATGAATGGATACTACAATATAGTAATGAAAAAAGATATAATTTGTAAGGAGATACCAGTCTCATTATCAGGGGTAATAATAAAAAGAATTAATATTCCTTTCTAATATTCATATACCTAAAATAATTCCTTCCAAACCATAGAAGAAAATATTTATTAATAATTATGTATCAAGACCAATATTATAAACTTTTCTAATAAATGGGGTTTTTGTGATCCTTATTTCATAGATAGGCTATCATAGGTTGATATGAAATGTGGTTTTTATACAAAAAAAATTTATACTCTATATATAGATAACAAAGACATTTATGAATTCTAATTTAATTCATTTAAAGGAAGAACATAAAATAAGTTGTATTGTGGAAAATGAGATTGGGATTAAATAATATTAAAATAAGTTGTTTTATCTAATAATACATCACCACACATTGGGAAGGTGATTTAACACACTTAAAAATCATTTCTATATTATAGATCCTATAGTCAAAACATACATGAAAACCACAACTCCATAGCAAGGGATAAGTTTAATTTAATTATCTAGATCCGGTTAAATTGAATTTATTTCATCAGAATAACTATGTTCCCATTGTTGTGGTCATTGTACATGTATATTATATTATTTAACACAATGGTCATTTAATTCACTTTCATATTTCTCATCCTTATGATAATTGAACTCTTAAATTTAAAAATGGAAATTAATTACCAAATTTCCTCCATTCCCATGCATAAGACAAATTTCATTTCTGTAAATAAGTTATCTTAAGTCCTTATTCCCACATTATTGACATGTTGGAAATTTTATATTCTTTATTTAATCATCTTTTTCACCAAAAGATTCATGACACTCTATACATATATTATTTGGAATTTTTTGAATGTATCTATGGTTACATTATTAAAAAAATTGGATAGATATTTTTCATAATTCAAAAACCATACACCCCATATCTTATATCATTTGGGTTATCAGTAGGAAAAACCCACATGTATCATCACATCCATTATTGTTTTGGAATGACATTCCCCCTCCATTATATAAAAAACTACGAGATATAAAAAAATATTAATAATTTCATGAAAATTACTTTAAACACAGTACATGTGTTTCATAAATTTAATTTATAACATAACTTATGAATTTTTAGTTTTAATCTATATTATTCATGAACAGTACCCATTGGATTCTATAAATTAATTATATTAGAACCAACAATTATGTATGGTAAAGAGTGTTTTTATTTATAAATCATGTCCCTTGGGAGTATCTTTCTATGTGTCTATTCTTAGGGACACATATCCTGCAACGATTGAAAATTGAGTTGATACTAAACAAGTATTTTTTTTGTTTGATTACCCCTAGATGAATATTTTCCACTATTCTATTAACATTCCATTATCAAAACAGGGATATGATTTCCCAAATACCCATAGAATATTTATTTTATCACAATTATAAATTTTTTTTCTTATATATAGACTTATTGTTGGGGGTTTCACTATGGTCTACTACACATAATTACTAAACAATGTAAAACACATTGTATTTCTTCAAATAACCTAAATATTTATCTATATAATTGAAATTATGTTATATATTAACTTATAAATCCTTGATGATATTTATATATATTATATTTTCCTCAACTAATGACATCCAAATCAAAAATATTGTTTAAAAACATCCATGATACCAATTGTGACATCATATAGGCAAATGAACCAAACCCACATGATATTTAGAAAATATTTTGTTACCTATATTCAATTGATATTTTAGATCTATAGATTCCAAAAATTATGAAAATAAATTAAGTAATAAATCTCATATAATTCATAAATAATGTAAATATTTTATATTATATTATGAAAATATTAATCCATAATAAATCTTAAAAAATCTCAAAAGAAATCTCTAAATATGATATTTTCTCCATGTTATATGATGTGTCATAAGTTTCACTACAATCTATGGAAATAGAAACATAATAAGGGTGATTTAAAATTCTTAGAAACATAAAAATTATACCATAAGATATCAATGGATAAACAAGTTATTAATAATATATCAAGAAATAAATAATCAAAAAAATTCTATAATAAAATAATATTTATAACATACCATATCTAGGAATAACTATTGAATAAAATAGGTAACATGGATAAAAAATTAATGATTTTATAGTAATGGAATCTATAATTTGGCACATAAAAATATCACCATTATTTACCCATTCCAATATATCATAAACACACTTTAAAGGCCTCATCTTAAGACTCTATAAATAACTAGGTATGTATACATGGGAAACCTAGGCTAATATGTCACATTAATCTTATAAATTCATTGATGGTCTATTTTGGACACATACCATTAATAATTCAGTTCAATTAATCAATTAAATTATGGAATGATTAAAATATAAAATACATAACCAAAATTTATTATAAATCAATAAATATATATAATAATAAGTTAAGAATATATATTATTAATCATTTTCCAGTAAATAAATAGAATATCACTATATGTAATCATTATTCAAAGTAACACCATCTAAATTAAGGGGTATAAAATTTTATATGTTCATTAAAAAACCAATAAATAGAATTATATTTTCATAATACCTCTAAAAACAGACTATATATAGTTACAAAACAAAATTCATAATGTTCCATAAGAATCCTCATCTTTAATAAAGATTGTATAGTAAGTATATATCGACTTAAAATTAGAATATATTTTGATTACCAATATTTTACAATACAATGGTGTAATGTGTCTAACTATATTAGTATAATATAATAATAATATTTAGTGTACAATTGAATATACACTTATTAAAGGAATGATAAAAATCTAATAGTGAGAAACATTTCCTAGTATATGTATGTCAATATGAAATGGTCAATCACAAAGAATTTATTGAGGATAAAATGTAAATAAAAATAAATTTATGTGGATAAAATATTCTACCCAATCATAGGTAAATATAATTCAACTAAAATATTTTTGTTTATGAATAATAATTATAACTCATAAAATTGAATAGAGTTTTGGAAAAATAATATAAAAATAAAAATTTGATGGATGAATCATTTAAATTGTAGATCATATGGAAGAAATTTGAATCAATATAAAAAATATATAAAATTATTCATAATAGATTAAAATTGTATAATATAAAATGATTATAAGAATAATGTTCAAAAGAAATAATTAGTTCACAATTAATGAAAAATCAGTTTACAAAAACACTAATGGATTTGTTAACAATGGATCAAAAATATAAATTATAAAAGGAAAAATATATGGATTTTAATAACTTGTTTATTTTATAAAAAATATATTATATGAATCCAATATATTATAATCAAACAAAATATAAAATGAAAAATGTTGCATAAAATATAAAATGGCTCGCGGTGTCCGAAATGGGACCACAAAACCATTATAATACTTATCAGATTCAATTATTGCACTTTATCCTCCTAGAAAATAAAAACAACCATATTAATTAATTATTTTAAGTCTATAATCATATCTATATCCCTATATACTCTACTATTAGAATCATTTATTATTCATTCATTTGTTAGTTATCACTTATTTTCATCGTCAGATGTATCAATTTTTTACTTCATGAATAGATAGTAATATAAATTATTATAATAATTATTATTATTGAATTTATAATTTAAAATATTACATTACACTTAATAATCTATGTTTTAGTTGGATTAAATGTTTTATGATCATTTGATGATGGATTTTTATGACATGTCAAAAAAACATTAATATTTTTGGAAATATTTACCAAGTGAATGATATTATATAAATAAAAAGATACACATTTACATTGTCCCACTATAAAAATACAAATTTTTGGAATGTAATATTATTTAATTAAATATAAATGTACATCAATCCTATGTGGATGTTGTAGGAATGTGAAATGGGGCTAACCACATGAAGTGGACTTGGGGGGAGGGGTGCCAATGATTTAATTCTTACAATAATGGGGTTATCCTAATGACATTAGTAAGAGTGGAAATAGAGTTTATGACTCTTGAAATTTAGGTCATAAGTGGTAATTAAATTTCAACTAATAGATTAGGTTTAAAAAAGGTCGATCAAAATATCATGTTGGGAAATTAGTTTGAAATAATTCCTATGGATGGGTTGGTCCTGGAATAGTCAGGAACAGTCTAGGAAGATGGTTCTTTGGACGGTTATGACACCTCTAGTGAAGAGAAATCTTACAAGGTCTCTATATAGTTTGGTAATTATATTGTGGAATTATGTTGTGTTATATGTCTGCACAACCCAAGGAGGAAGAATAGATAGAATGGAAACAAAGATTCATGAAGTTTCATTATCATAAAACAACAAAATTACAGAGGGTTGAAAGACTATTCCAACCCATTCAATCCAATGGAAATGAGGTATTCCAAAAAAATATTCCCTTTAGTTAACAAAATATAACTCATTGATAAGTTTAATATTGTTTGTTTTATAGACTAATGTTTAATTCAAATAACCAATTGTTTTTTATCAAAATATCATGTTAAAGCTTGTGATGTTTTGTGACAACAAAAAGTGTTATCAAAATCCCTGGTAGTGGTCGATCTCTTCTAAAATGATAATAGTAGTGACTAAGTCGTAATCACTAAGTTGACTCCAAAACAAAATTGTGAGGGAGGAATTTAGGTTACTAATATTTCCATTACATTGGAGCTTATCTTCTACTCTGAAAAATAATTGTTAGACCAATCACTGTAAAAAAATTATTATAATGTGGATGTTCATAAGATGGCAAAGAGACATTTAAATTTGGAAAAAAACCAAGGAGACGATGAAAAATAATTATATGAAAGTGTCTACTTTGGTAATAAGTTTTATTGTGGGGATGATAAAAAAGCAGGAGAACAAAAAAATGGAAAATATGTCTTATTGGATAGAATGTATTATCATGGATGACCTAGGTACATAGGTAAATTGACTCTATTTGAAATTATTTTTGGATAATTCTTTTAATATTATCAATTTAGATTTTAATGGTTCACCCATCTCATATGAAACTTAATTATTTGTAATTTATACTTCCATTATTCTCTTGTTCCTTTAATGTGTTTCCCAAATTAAAAAAGTAATTATCATTTAGTAGTCTACAAGTACACATGGATAACACTTTAATATTTTATATATTTAGTGGAAGGTAAAAAATGTTTTGATGACTTATACATTTAACAAATAGAATATTAATTCATTAAATTTACATTTTTTTAATCTTTGTAGGTTGGTGAAAGAAAATTAGGCACGTCAATTCATAGAGATTATAGTATGCACATATTCCTGAATGATGTTTTTATTTTTAAATATAAAAGGGAATTTTGGAATATTGATTATTCTGTATAAAATAATTTTGTTAAATATTTTTGTTAATTTTATTATGTTTTACTTAGTATTCATGGTTTTGGGAAGTTGAATAAGAGTAAAATTTTAATTATTATATAATTTTTAATTATAGAGATTAACTTTCTCTAGAAGTTACACTTAATAATTAATGGAAAAAAGATAAATTCTATTAAACATTGGATTATGGACATGTAGTTGGTTCCCTTGGGAGGTTAAATGGGATGTGTTTTAGAAAAATTTCTTATTTTATGTGTATCATTGAAAGGGTGAAAGAGAGATCCTTTTATATGTGGGTGAAATGACAACTTTTTGGATACTCCATTATTTTCAATAATAGGATGACACAAGTCCATGGTAAAGTGATATAAAATGTATAATAATGGATCTTTTAACATGATAAGATTTATATTCTGTTAAAGAATAAATTTATAGGATATCTATGAGTTATTTCTATCTTTTCACCCCTATTTTTCAACTTTTACTAAAATTGACTTTTACTAGAGTAACTACTTTTTAAAAATCCTATTCTTTAATGTGGATAACCAATTATTATAAATAATATAAAATATATAAATTAAAATTAAAACTATTATATTAAATTTATAAAATAATATATCCATATTTGAGAAAAGATAATTTTATAACTAATCCAAAAAATTGTAAAAATAATTATTTTGAAAAAGTGTGTATTTTCTTAAAAAATATTTATGTTTAAATAATTTTTTTTACTTTCATGTCATATTTTGTTTTATTTGTAGAAAAATAAATGTTATTTTTAATCTATAACAATACAAAACTAAATTTTACCAAAATAATATTTAATTGAAGGAATTTCTAAAAATATTTTTTATTAGAAAATATTACATTAGTCCATAAAATGTTAATCATTAGTTCTCAAAACTCAAAAAATTATTATTTTTAAAGAAAAAAATTTCTTCTAAAATAAAACTTTAATATATAAAAATGATTTATTTTTATCTAATATTTTATTTTATAATAGAAAATAAAAAAAAATTAAATTAATTCTAAAGATACCATTTTCACTCTTCACCAAAAAAGCATTTATTCTATAAAAAATCCAAATATTATCTTCATCTAATATTATTTTTATAAATAAAAAATGAGTAAAATGGATTCAAATTATAGTTATAAATTTTTAAAATTTATCAATTAGTGTAAAACATAGTAAAAATTATATTCATAGAAAATTAAAAATCTTTAATTATTTTTATTTTGATATACCATCATTTACTAATTTAATTGGGGTTAATTTTTATATCCCATAAATTACATATTTTAACAAAATTAATCTCAAATTTATATAGATTTGTAAATTAAATTATCATATGAAGAATAAGTTGATTTTTTTTGGAAATTAAGTATTAATCATAAAATTATCTTATTAGTGGTTTTGTTATACAAATTGCATTTGTCATTTAATTGGACAAAAATTAATTTTATTTTTTTCCTGTATTGGTTTCAAAATTAGGACACATATATACATGCACAAATTTAATGACTATATTAGAATAATATCCTATAATATATATAATTAATTATAATTCTTCTTGGTTTTTTAGTTCGTTTTTTAATATTGAACAATCTATTCAATATTATATTTATTTTAATGACAATTATATATTGAAATATCTTGTTCATATATTAAGAAAATTTGTAATGAATCATCAATAAATTATTATATTGTCATGTGGGAAATATCATGGTATGAAACAATAATATGGAAAAATAATACCATGTTATCTATTAAATTTTATTGCATCAACTTCTTAATAATAATTGGTAACAACTGAGATCAACATTGTAAAAAACACATCCCTCACATCTCAATACTTTATTTGGACCAATGTATTCAAATTTCATCTAAAAATTTTCAGTAATAATGTTAAAATAGTTCTCGTCCTTTATAAACTAAAATACACACACACACTATGTTCATAAAATTCCACTTTTAATAACTTCCTGCAAATATATTGTCCCCCTTAAAGAAAAAATTTATTATTTGACTTTTTTGCTACATATATTGATTATAAAAACCAATACACATGAATGTATGGGTATGGATGACCATGTATTATACTTAAATATATTAAATGTATATCATAATTATAGTGAGCCTATCCATCTATACATATCATTAAATGATTTTAACCATAATTAAAAATAAAATTACAAGCTAAGGATCATAAATACTAGTTTGTTGGAAGACTAGGTATATAAAACTGAAATCATTGGAGTATGTATAAATTTTCATTATTTTAATATTTTTTATGAGATCTTTAAATACATTTATCCCTTACATCTTCATAGGATTACCTGGGGATAAAATGAACAAATTGATGATCTAAAAAGGACCAGTAAGGAAAAAAAATTAAAATAAATCTTATCCCATGGGTTAGAAGGCATAACATAGTGATATAAAAAGGCATGTAACATGATTAATAATAAGTAATCATAAAATTGTAAAATAAAATCAAGGATTCAAAGTAATGTGGAATAAAGATAAAAATGACTTTAGGATGATCCATGGATCATTCTATATAGAGGAGCATGTGTCACAACTCATTGCACATAGAGGAGCACAAGTAATGGCTACCACTAAGATTGATGCACACAAAATCTCATGAGAATATAAATTACCCAGTTAATTAGAGAACTATCTAGGAACATCCATTATAAAATGTTCATGAATATTCATTCCATATAAAGAATCATACATGTGTAGTCAACCATAAACATAAAGGTAACTGATGGATAGGATTGAGTATCCAAATCAGGTCAAAATCATTATAAATCAGTGAATAATAAAAGTTTGTACTAGATAAAGGAATTAAATTATAAATATACATTCAAAAAAGAAATATAGGCATATATCATGATATGTGGTGTCAAACAGAAGTGAAATGATTTGTTAAGAAACAATAGAAATAAAATATTTTTAGTACTGTTTAATTGGAAACCTTTAAGATTCATTAATTTAGAAATGAAAAAAATAGTTTTTATAAAACTATAATTGATCCATGATATTTTTTCATGACAAAAAGATATATTTTATAAAAATAATGTTTGATTAAAATATATTTTTTAGAAAACATGAAAATGGGTAAAAATTATGGATGTTCCGTTAAATCAGGATTGTGTATCGGTATGAATTGAGTAGAGAATCTTTTAGAAACATTATATACCAAAAATTACAGATGAAATGATCTTGATACATGACTTTGGAACATATATAAATAATTTAAAATATTAACAAAAAAATATAATTTCATTTGGTAGAATGAGTGAATGAATAACTAAAATGAATAATGAAGCTTATGGTATAATCCCTTACCTTATGTCTGAAATGATTCTTATCTTGATGTTAATGTCATGAATAAAAAAAATGTATTCATTAATTAATAATTCCAGAACCATTTATATGTGTATTTTATTTCTTACAATTTTATTAATTTAATTTATTTCCCTTTTATTGGGCTATGAAATTCAATTTCGTCGTTTGTGAGAATTGAGTTCATGGGTTTTCATTATCGGTTATCATTTATATGCATATGGAAAGAATGTAAAATGAGGATAGTTATCCATAAATGAACTTATATTTTATTAATGTACTTATACTATATTAAAATACTATTTTTTATTGATGTGTGTAAGATTCATTAGATAAATCATTAATGATAAATGCTTGGATTATTTTGAACAGTTTTCTTAGAATGAACATGTTTTTTTATAATTTTTCATCATGTGTGTATAACTAAGACCGAATAAAAAATATGATATAATACATGTATTATTATCTAGTTTAAAAACTTAAATGGGTTCATTACTATCCTTGAAGATGTTAATAGATATTAACATCATGTCTTCCTTGAATGCGATAAATTAACACATCATTGATGGTGGTTCATTTTTTGTTTCAAAGGGGGTGGGAATATATATTATAAGATTATGTCCTCATTGTGGAGTCATATAAGTGGTTTTTCTAGGTAGTTTTGGTATTTATTAATGTACCACCAGGTTGGTGTATGACTTGTGGTGTGTCTGGTGAGGTTTTTAAGAATTTCAGAAGATAGACGGTTGCACATAGTTTGGAAAACCCGTGCAAAGAGTGGAATTCGACATGATTGGTGCACAGTTTGACTAACCATGCACCATCGAGCCATGTGTAAAGTTATAGAAAAATGGTTCATGCACGGTTTTTCCTAACTGTGTGGAAACCATGTGCGCAGAGCAGTTTATTCCGAAAATTGGTTTTAAAACCACCCCAACTCCCAAAACCTATCTTTTGTAACCTAGGCTCGAGCATAAATGTTTCTAGGGGATTTCAAAGCCTTCAATTGGGATTCCAAGGCAATAAAAACACCGTTATTTGATATCAAAATCCCGGATTAAATATCTAATATCCTCCTGGTAACGTGATTTCATCCTGATCCTTCTCTAATTGTTTTCCTTATCTTCTCTAGACCATTTCATGGAAGATATCTCTGTTTTTCATGGATCTAAACCTATGAGTTGAGATTTCGATCTAGGACCTTGGATGTGGATTTATATTTTAAATATCTGTATGAATTTGATCTTAATTGTGGTTTAGTTTATTAGATCCTAAGCTTGATCGACAACGTTTTTCTAGTCAGATTTTGTGGATTTCTGCAGGGCTATATTCTGTTAATAATCCATGGTAGGTGGTCTAAATAGAACTCCCATAGTCATTATTTTGGAATGTGTGCGAGTTTATGATTTTATAGATTCTATTGAAGATTTATTTCCTAAATTGAAGTAATTAGGAATGTGTAATTGAATTGATTTTGCCTCGGTGATTAATTGATAACTGAATCATGAAAGAAATGAAGGCGGTATTCCCAAATAGATATTTTGGATATTTGTTATCGGATGAGATATTTTTAATGAGATATTGAATTGTTGTGTAATGATAATTAATTTTAGGGGATTAATTATTAAATAATTATGTTGGCTATATAATATAATTAATTCTGAGAGTTAATTATATGCCATGATGTGATGAAAGATAATTAATTGTGAAAAATAATTATGTACCATAATGTGATCAAAGATAATTAATTGTTATAATTTATTATGACATGTTGAGATTTGATGTGGATCATTAATTGTGAAGAATTAGAAATGGAATGATAATTATGTTGATTGATTAATTAATTGATTAATTAATTTATGGATATAGTGCATAGTTAATTTTTGATTTAACTAATGGCCGTTGAAATGTTTAAAAAAATCTATTGATTAGTAATGGAAGGATATATAAGGTTAATATAAATTAAATAATGATTAAATGGATCATATTTTTGTGGTTCTAGACATGGAATTCTAGAACAATTATATCTTTGGACTTGGACTTGACATTCCACCCCAACAGATATCCAATATTGAGATAATGGGGCAATTTTCCTAAAAACCTTCACCGAATTAGAAAATGAGTGGTATGAATGAAGAACTACACTCAATGAGATTATGGTGCTTGTCATGATTACCAACAACAAATTAATTATAATAATGATTGATTCATCTAAGATTCGATGGGCTAGGAATGATAACCTACACCAAATAATTAATGATATTGAAGGATGATTAAATTGGGAAACATGAATTGAAAATGGTCCTAATGTGATTATTAAAAGACCATATAAAAATGTGGTAAATATTTTAATTATAAATTTTATTTATTGATTTATAAATCATCGTGCACTATCTTTTAACTGGAATCATTTTATACATCATTCATGTTGGCCTACTGAATTGTACGGACACCCTATTAGGACCTCCTCATGGGCACCTGAGTAGAATTTTTTGTTGTAGGATATGATAACGGAAAGACCCTAGGATAGGATTTAGTTTGGGATTGGAGCATGTGAGAGGTATCATGATTTGGTTCGGGTCTTGTTTGTGAGTCATTTTGTCTTTACATTCAGTTTCATTATAGACACTTGACATTTTCATTGTCATATCATGTTTTACCATTTAGTTGTGTATTTAATTTTCATGTTTTGGTTATCATAGGACAAGTATTTGTTTTGGTTATTCATACACTTTTTCACTTGGTTATTGTTATTTTCTTCTGTTGGTGTCTTATTCTGATAATATAAGGAATAGTATCCCATGACTAATTTACCATACCCTTGTTTATAGTCGACATCCTCAATCTTACAGGGATGCATGATTGAGGGAACGTTGCCAACCGGATTGGGGTACCATTTAGTGGATCCCAGTTCATGATTTAATAATGTGGTATCAAAGCCATTTTCTATTCATTCTTCTTTTTTTATTCCTATTTCGGGAAAGGAAGACAAGATACTAAAATGTATCAAGGCTTGGTAATAAGATCATTCATCGGAGTTGCAAATACATGTATGGGTGGAAATATAAGGTCACATGTTGGCTTTGTTGTGATTGTTGTTTGTTGTTACAAATGGATATTTTTTCACCATGGGTGATACACTTGTTGTGTGATGTGATTATGTTTTTGATAATTGATTAATATTGATTCATGGCTCAAAGAGTCGCGATAGTTGAGTCTACATGCATCATTCTAGGAACTCCATGTTATTTTAGTATACATCATTCTAGGAACTAATGGGAAAACGATTGATGGGTAAGTTGTTGAACTTGGACTTTTTTCTTTATTATGATATTGAAATAAAGATAAAAAATAAGAATAAATGGGTATCTAATGAGAACCTTGATTGATTAAACCAACATGATAAAGTAATTAATTATTGAGTTAATTAATTTGAGACAATGTGATTAATTAATGGTTGAATTAATTAATGATAATTTAGGTACCCTTTTTAACCAAGAACTAGGAGTAGGATGGCTAAGGGTAGTGAAAAGGCCTCAGTGTTGACTGTGTGGTGAGAAAAGGGTAAAAATACATGTTGAAACTTGTGGTTTTATTTTATACTCTAATGTAAATTTTATAAGGTTTCATAATGATAACTAATATGTGTGTTTGGATATATTGAGATATAAAAAGCGATGCTTGTTGAGGGAGAGACCGAGGGGTATGTCCCAAAAAGAACTTCTAGACAGAGTGATTGGGGAACTTTTTGTGAAAGATTAGGATGAAAGAGAACAGTTCTGAGAAAACATTTCTTGTTTCATGGAATTTATGGAGAGAGACCAAAGGCGGGTTCAGAAAAGTATGTCTGAGCTGATAAGGGAGTGTCAACTGCAAAAACCTGAAACATTTACTAGAGAGGATGGACTAGAGGTGGATGAATTCTGTATTGAATCCAAAGAGATGATACATGACCATTTGAAGACTCCATTTAAGAGGAGGTTCAAGTTGGATTCTTATATGATGCAGGGTTCAACAATGCATGGGTGGGACATTCAGGTACGATCTAGACCAACTGATGAGATGTTTTAGAAGGAAATTAAAGAGAAGTTATAGGGGCACTTGTAATCAGAGATGCTGAGATAAGAGAAGGTTTCAATGTTTATGAATTTGACACAAGGAATCATGTGCATAATGGAATACACTAGACGATTTACAGATTTATTGTGTTTTTCTTCAGATTTGGCATCATATTATGCTTCTTCAGCAAGAAGATTTATGGATAGATGTAATTGTGAAATTATATCCCAGGTGAATATCTCAATGCTGAATAAATTCTCATAAGTGATTAATACAGATCTCATTTTTGAGGGGGGCCTGAATGAGGCTTCAAGTACAGGACATGTGGCTATCACTGGACGATTATGGAATGTTCTTCATGAGATTAGGAAGTTCCACAATGATAATTTAATCAGGACAGTGGAAATAAAAGTGAAAAATCATAATGAAACGTTACACAAGATATTTCTCACATCCTTCCCCAATAGTGTGGTATATAGGGAAACTATTGCACACATTTTCCAAGACCACTAGTGGTGTGTCGGTTTTGTGGCAAGATTTGCCACCTATAGAAGTAATGTAAGAATAAGTGGAATGTTGATGCTGAGGGATAAGATTCTTAGATTGAGAGTGTGGTAAGGGGGTATTCTACACCATATAGGTCTTACAATATGTTTTCTACTAGTAGAGGTAGTAGTGGGAGTGAACTTGGTGCTTCAGTGTATGAGCGCCTGTTTCAGTAGAGTGGTGCTACATAGGATAGTTAGATGACACCATATGGAAGAGGTGCTGGATAGTTATTTTCAGTGCATCCTAGTCTTGTGGAATGTGATGTAGGTCCAATGATAGTGATAGGTACTATTCATTTTTCTTCTAGTTTAGCAATAATATTTTTCGATAATCATGCCTCTTATTCTTTTATATCTACAAATATTGTTAATATCTTGAGCCTCGAGGTGGATTCCATATGCTGGGTGATGAATATTGATAATCTATTGGGATCACAGACTGGGGATATCCATTTTTGCAAGGAATTTTCTTTATAGATAATAGTTTATCATTTTATTTGGTATATATATGTTTTTGATATAATGGTCTTCGACCTAATTGTGGGTATGGACTGGATAGTAGTATTCCAAGAATTCATTGAATTTTAATGAAGGATGGTGACCTTTGAATCCCCTAAGGCTGACCAGTATGTTCACCGTGGAGAATGGGATATCTATTTAGATAGAGCTGGTCTAATTACTAAGCAACTAGGAGATCTCAACACCAATGTTTCTAGTCATTTACTATATGATGGGAGTGTTAGGCAAGACATCCTTCCCCCATCAGTAGAGCTATTTCAGGATGTCTTTCCGGAAGACTTTTTAAGGTTTCCACCTGAGATAGATGAGGAATTCACTATTGTGATCATGATGGGGCTGATCCTATATGTATTCCACCATATAGAATGGAACCGACTGAGCTTTAGGAGCCCAAAAAAGAATTTGGAGGAGTTGGAGGACAAAGGTTTTATCTGTCCAAGTACGTCGCCATGGGTATCACCAATTTTGTTTTCAAAGACGGCTGACGGGAGTTTAAACTTTTGTTCTGATTATCGTAATTTGAATAAAATGACTGTGAAGAACCCATATCCTCTCTCATGTATCGATGATCTCTTTTTCTATAAGAAGGGGAATTGTGTGTTCTTAAAGAACGATATGAGATAAGGGAATCATCAGGTGGGAGTTTAGGACACTAATATACCAAGAACCACTTTTTGGAGTAGGTATGGACATTATGAATTTCTTTTAATTCTATTTGGGTTGAAAAATGATCCAACAGGGTTTCTGGGCTTAATGAACAAGATATTTTGTCTGTGAATGGATCAGTTTATTGTGTTTTTTGTGGACAACATCTTTGTGTACTCTAATACTCATGACGATCATTCCCAACATCTTAACATCATCCAGGGTACACTAAGAGATAATATACTATATTCCATGCTATATAAATGTCAGTTTTGGATTGACAAGGTACACTTTTTGGGGAACATCATCTCAGAATAAGGTGTGGCAATGGAACCATAAAAAGTGGATTAAGTGATTTCTTGAGAGAATCCCAAGAATGGTTTTTATATCCGATGATTTATGGGATTACCTGGTTATTGTAACAGGTTCATCCATGAAATTTCCTGATTGGCAGCACCGATTACTGGTTTGAAAAAGAAAGAGATGTTGTTTATTTGGATATAAGTATGCGATAATGCTTTCTAGAAGTTAATGAATCACATGAAATAAACACTATTTTTTCTTTCCCTAGTATAGTGAGGATTACATGGTGTATTGTGATACTCCTAATGTTGGACTCAGAGATGTGGTGATGAAAGTGGATATTGTCATTGCTTATGGGTCTCAGTAGTTAAGGCCACATGAACAAAATTACACTACACATGACCCCCAAGACGGAAGCAATAGTTTATTCACTTAAGTGTTTCTGACAAAATCTTTTGTGTGAAAATTTTATAGTTTTTATGGATCATAAAATCATGAAGTATATATTTTCACAGTTTAATAGGAATCATTGGCAGTAAATATTGGTAAAATATATGCAATACTTTGATTTGGAACTGGAATTTACTCGCAAAAAAGTGAATAGTGTGGCTAATTCCTTGATCATGAAAACTCAGACATAGTTGGTAGATGACTCCAGTGAAGAGTGGAAGATAATGGCTTTACTAGTGGAAATGAATGTTCATGCTCAGGAGAGGTAGGAAAGGATGAATCTGGTTTCTGTAGTAGTGGAGTCTACACTCTCAAGATGGATTAGGGACATGAAATATGAGAATATGGAGTGTCCAGAATTGAGGTAAAACCTCGATGGTGGGGAGACACATTTATATTGGATAATATATAAGGATGATATCATGTTTGTGAAAAATTAGATTATTGTACCCTAGAATATGTTAAAAGAACTCATGTGTGAATTTCATGCTTCAAGTTTGGCAGTATATCCTAGGGTGAAGAAAATGTACCATGACCAGTTTCAACATTTTTGGTGGCCATGAAAGAAAAGGGAGATATAAGGGTTCGTAACTAGATGCTTTCCCTGTTTTTAGATGAAGGCAGAGTATAAATGAACATGAGGCCTATTACCATCATTACCATTTCCAGAATGGAAGTGGGATGACGTGACTATATATTTCACTATAGGACATCCAACGAATATTAGGAATAATGATGCTATTTATGTCATTTTGGATCGACTAATGAAGGTAGCACACTTCATGCCCATTATGGAAACATTTACAGTAGAGATGTTTGGAGAACTGTACGTGAGAGAGATAGTTCATTTGAATGAGGTGCCATAGAATATAGTTTTAGATTATGATTCGGTCTTTACACAACTCTTCTGGCATGAATTACAGAAGGTGCTTGGTACACAACATCTGTTATGTACGGGATTCAACCCATAGACAGATGGGTAGTCGGAGTGTACCATACATGTGTTAGAGGATATTCTATGAGAATTTGTTATTAACATTGCTGGTTCATGGGATAATCTCATGTATTTAGTGGAGTTCTCCAATAACAACAGTTATTAGGAAACTATACAGATGGACCCATATGAGTCATTTTGTGGTTGACATTGTAGATCACTGCTATGTTTGATAGAGGTAGGTGAATCAAAGATTTTGGGATCGAGACTCGTTCAAGAGACATTAGAGTAGTTTTAGCTAATTCAGAAATGTGTGGCTATGAATCAGAGTAGATAGAAGTTGTATACTAATTGACAGAGACAAACCGTAGAGTCTACAAAGGGTGATTGTGCATTCTTTCGGGTGCCACCTATATTGTGTCACCAAAGGTTACAAGGGAAGGGCACATATTAACCAGGTTTGTGGGATCATTTGGGGTTATAGGGAGAATCGGGCTAGTGGTATACATATTAGGATTTCTATATAAATTCAGTGGTATTCATGATGTTTCCCATGTGTCACAACTACTATGGTTTCACCCGGACCCTTCTCATGAGATTGATGTGGAAGTGGTCGACCTCGAGTTAGATGCGTCCTTTGAGGAGGATCCATTACATGTGATGGGTTATACTGAGAAAGTGTTATATAGGGAAACCATGATGTTAGATCATGTGTTATGGAAACACAGAAATGTTAAACAGA
Source organism: Viscum album (assembly GCA_963277665.1). Lineage (NCBI taxonomy): Eukaryota > Viridiplantae > Streptophyta > Magnoliopsida > Santalales > Viscaceae > Viscum > Viscum album. The sequence continues at coordinate 1,306,028,427 of OY728141.1, forward strand.
AGACATGGGAATTGGAAGAGGACATGAGAGATCAATGGCCCAATATCTTCAGCCTAGAATCGTAGGGAAGTTCGTAAGTCTAGCTTGAGGAAGGGTTTTTATAATGTGGGGAGATTGTAAGATATCAGACTTTTTTTTGAGTCATCATGGACATTTTTTAGGTAAATTCTGGTTTTATTAATGTTCCATTGGTTTGGGGTATGACTTGGGGTGTGTTTGGGTGATGTTTTTAAGGATTTGAGAAGGAAAAGGGTTGTAAATGGTTTTCACATGGTTTGGAAAAACAATGCACAAGATAACAATGCATATAGTGGATGCCAGAATAGTTGGTGAACATATTTCCTAACCATGAGGCCTCGATCTGTGTGGTTAGTGAAAGACCTCACTATTGGCACACAGTTTGGCCTAACCATGTGGATACCATGCATGTGGATCATTTTATTCCAAAAATTGTTTTTAAAACAACATGAACCCCCAAAACCAATCTTTGTTTACTTTGGCTCAGGCTTTAAAATTTATAGGTATTCCCAAATCCTTTTGAAGAGACTACAATGTGATATGAACATCATTCATAAATATTGAAATCCCAGATCGAAGATCCTCTTTCCTCTCAGTATGTTTATTTCATCCCAATGATTCTCTCGTTCTTTCTCTTATCTTTTATAGAACATTTCATGGAAGATATCCCTCATTTTCTTGGATCTAAACCCATGAGATGAGATATAGATCAAATATTGTACATTTAGATCTATATTTTCATGATATTGATTCTTTTTATCTTACTTTTGTTTTAGGGAATTATATCTGAAGCTTGATCGACAATGTTCTGCCACTTGAATTTTTGGGATTTCTGTCTGGATAACATTCAAAAATCCACTAAGGTAGGTGGTCTAAATCAAACTCCCATAGTCATGATTTTGATATTTGTATGATTCTTATGATTTCCAAATTCTCTTGATTACTGATTTCCTAAATTTAATTAATTATGAATGTGGAATGTAATTCAGTTTTCATCGGTGATTAATTGAGAAAATAATCACCAAAAAAATGAAGAGTGGTTTTCCCAAATAGATAATTTGGAGATTTTTTAGGCGTTGATATATTATAATTGATGTATTTAATTTTTTTATGATAAATAATTGGGGGAATTAATTATGAAATAATGATGTTGTCAATATAAGATAATTAAATGTGAGAATTAATTTTATGCCATGATGTGATCAATGATAATTAATTTTGAGAATTAGTTATGTGCCATGATGTGATCAATGATAATTAATTGTGAGAATTAATTATGAAATGTTGATATTTTTTAAGGATAATTAATTTCGATGAATTAATTATTGAATTATAATTTTGATGACTTATTATGTAATAGATGAATTAATTAATAGATATTGTGCTTAGTTAATAGTGGAATTAACTAATGGAATTTGAAATTTTTAACTAATCAAAGGATTATTAGTGGAATGATGTGTAAAGTTTATTTGAATTAAATAATGATTAAATGTATGAGGTTTAAGTGGTGTTAGACATGGCGTTCAAGACCAATTAGAAGTTGGGACTTGGACGTAACATTTCTCCCCAATAGATATCCTTGTTTGACATAATGGGGTTCCAGGCATGCCAACATACATTGAGTGAGAGAAGAATTGATAGGCATGTAAACCAACACTCAATGAGAATATGGTTCTAGGAATAATTGTTAGAGTTGGTGTCTAAGAAACAACTATTTGTACTTTGATTACATTGATATTTAATTTATTATATAGTGTTCAATATTCTGAATGCCTATGATTAAATAATTTCCTAGAATATGTGATTCATAGATATGGTCATGGAAGTTCCACACAATGATAAGAACATTGAAATTCTATAAGAATATTATTAAATATAGTTCTGCAGTTTGATGATATTCCATGGTGGTACACAATGCACACAGACCATCAGGTGTGAGTACTCATAAGAAGACAAGACATCCTATCATGAAGTTCGCATTTGGTAATCTCCATGAAAGGTGATTATTAGAACAAAATCGCTAGTAATAATTCCACATGTTTTGGTGTCAACATATATTCCTATCTATGAGATTTTTTAATGATCCTTATCATTAATATGTGTCACAGCTCGTGCACATTGATTTATAGACGAAAACCATCACGTATATAGATGGTGGGATGTAGGGTATGTTGGGTGCTTCACGAGTGGCATGTTATTAATGGATAAGTCGAAGAAGAATTTATCCCTTCCATTTATGGAAGTTGATATCTCGACCCTTTGATTGAAATAGTACTATCACACAAAATTATGTGGTCACACTATAATGAAGACCTTATCTCTGGTAGTCAAAGAATGATGTATCAAGCACAAATGTTGTTGACACTATATTGAAACCTACTTGATTGGATTTTGAGACAAAGGGATTATATTACATAGTGACCATTTGTATGTGGATGTAATTGTTGCGACTTCAAGATCATTCTCCTCGATGACTTGACTCGTTAATAGATAGTACTCTTGGACTTCAGTCAAGCCCACCTAATTCCAATGAGAAAGAATCCTAAAGGGCCACAAATTATGTTTTTCAAGGGGTATCATTTAAATTCTAATTTAATTTAATTAATAAATATAATTCTCATGACATTGGAATAATTTTATTCAAGTTAAAAAGATCACATAAATTAAATGAATATTTATTCACTATATTGCGAGTAAAATATATTTATTTATTTTATGGAACATTTAATAAATATTTATTTATTAGATTGTAAATAAAATATTTATTTAAGATAATAAATTATTTTTTATTTATTCAGGTGTCCAATAAATGGATTTGGAGTTCGAGTGGACCAAGGCTGGTCTAGAAGTAAAATAATTATTTAAAATATGATAAATAATTATTTAACTAGTTCGCACAAATTAAAATAACGATGCAATTATTTTTTGATGCATAATTTTATTTACAATGCTTTCTTGTGCAAGTTGGTGCACCATAAATAATGACATGATTTTATTATTAATATCATGTGTTTTCTCTACGGTTATGAATGAATTTAATTGATTTTACACAATTAAATATTTTAACTGAATCCCCATGTTAATAAATAGACATATACGTTTGTTGTTCAATGTAATTAACCACACACCCGGTCAATTGGGAACTGTTGAGTTAACAATTTCTCCCTTAAATACCGTTCATTCCGATCTCATGAATGGGAGACATTCTTTATGGCCGAAGAACAATCCATTAATAACGAGTGATACAAGACACTCTCTTCACCGTACTAGTACCCAGGAAATGAGTGGTGTCGATCAAAGGCCTTCGGGGCACATGTGGGTCACCACTAGAGGGATTCTAGTTTGGATCCTTTCAAGGGAAACAATATAATATGGATGGGTCATCATGGATGATCAAAATCGTCAACAAAGAAAATACAAAAGATCCTTGTATTCTTTTCGTTATGAAATTAATTAAATTAATTATAAAACTAATTTGCAAGATCCTTTATATATGTTTCGGGACTCTTCCATCTTTATCTAAATATTTAATTCTATTCCATGGTGACTGGAATTCATCATCATATTGGTCCTCTAATAATCATTTATCATGGTATAAATCATAGTTGGGTACCGTCCCACCCACTCATCCACTACTCCTGGAACCTACAAGTGGTATTAGAGTGGTTACATCATAGTTTATAATTATTTAAATAGTTTGTTGATCATTGAAGAATTTAATAATTTAGTTGTTTCAATTCAAGTTAATCATTCTACAAATAAGATTATAGAGAGATTTTTCTCCTCTTTATTTTCTCATTCACCTTACAGAAATGATATTTTTATTTAATTTTGAATAAAATAAAATAAAGGATCTCGTCCGGAGGTTCCATTGTTTTTAGAAAATAAAACCCTAGAATACATGATGTGTTTTCAATAGTACAACCTGTGTATCCAATGTTCGATGCACCGTTTCTGGTCCTCCAAACCATGTCGTGTCATTGGAGATTGTCTAAGTCTTATGGGCTCCGTGTTTTGACCAATAACAAGTGGAATGTAGTTTCCAAATTACACGTCGTGTGGCCTAGTATACAAGATGTGTAGTCGATTTGAGTTAGAGTTGGACCATGTACCATGTACATGGCTTGCCCGGCTAGATACTATGTAACGAGGAACTACACGGTGTGTGGCCCACTGGACATGCCATGTACTAAGATGATTTCCAAAGTACAATCACATTTCCTTTCCCTGGGCATGTACTTCGGATGGATGATGAAAATAGTACACACCATGTAGTTTGTGCTACACACTGTGTAATAATCCAAATTATGTAGATTTATTAAAATTTATGATTATATTATACAAACCCTTAAGACATGTACCATTGTGTGGGCGTAAAGCAGAGCACAACATGTGATAGGTGTTTTGTATATATATATTTAATTTAACAAATTCGTAATGATCATTTCTACTCATTGGGTAGTTTTTAATAGTAATTCACGGGGTTTCCTCCAAGATATAAGTTACGTACAATGATAATTTTAATTAAATTTATTTATTTAAAATTACGATGGATGAAAATGTCATGGAAATTCAGAAAAGGGTTAAGATACATGATTTATTAATTAAAGAGGATAATTAATTGTGTCAAAAATGATTTATATTAAATAATAACATTACATAATTGAATTCTGGTTTTATTTATATGTAAATATCAATGAATGTAGGGATGATAATTAGCTAGGGAAAGACCTTTGTATGTGGATGGTTTCATTTAATTTATTTATTTAAAATAAATTTGTTCGCATGTGATCCTTTACTTCATTAATATATAGGGATGTCATGCCCAAGGATTCTTTTATATAAAATACATTTTTACCCCTCACCTTCATGTGACATAAAAAAGTCATATGTAATGGATAGAACTTCAAATATAGTGGAGGAGTTTCATGTTGGACCCAATATGATACCAATCCTAGGTTATATTGAGTTGGACAAATGGAAATCTGTAAACTCAAACCCAAGAGGTTCATTATGTATCTCCCATAGGCCAGGGTTATTTTTTCAACTACTATATAAACTAAAAATTAGAAATCTCAAAATCATGCCCTTTTATTTATTTTATTTCCTTCATTATCAATGATTATAATTATGTATGTGTTGTCACGATCACATAATTAATGATTTAAACAAGCATGTTATATGGAAATAAAATGAACCTCACTTATGTGAAAATTCTACAAAGACATCGATAATCACTTTAGTATGTTCCAATTAATATTAACAAACATGTGATAATGATAATAATAAATTCACACATAAGAGATAAAAATACCTCAAAAATATTAAGTTAGACCTAGCCCTCCATTACATTATAGTGGTTAAAATCAATAAAACTATGTGTTTGACAAACCCTTATTGGGAAACATACATTTATTCATGAAGCCATTATGAAATGTTTCTGGTTGACCTAACCATATTACCTAAAGAGGAGTATCACTTGATAAACATGGTGTAATATCATAGGTAAGAGGTAAGGAAATCCAAAGTTAGGATTTCAGGATTGGGGGGTCCACTCAACAGATCAAGGAGTTGTAAGTCTGCAGTTGGAAAAGACATGTCTACCTAAATTCCTTCAAATAGATTTACCAACCCTTGATGGGGTTCGTCAAATGGTTATATGAATCCATTCCACTAAAATGTCATGGATAATGGACATTCTGAGTTCAATGGTGAGGGCTATTGTGGATTGATAAAATAGTTGTAGACTTAATAAACGTTATTATTTCTCATAAAATGTAATCAAGAATGTACTAATGGTCTGCTCTTTTAATTGTAGAACAACAATGAAATTATCCTCAAAAACACTGAACATGCGATCAATTCAGGATAAAGACAACAACCTCACTGGAAGTAAATTATATGAATGGATTAGATGCCTTCTGGTTATCCTAAACTATGAATGGAAGTCTTACATGTGGGAGTCAGCATTACCTGATTCGCCTTCCAAATAGGTGAGTGATGATGATTTCCTAATCTATGAGAAATATATGAATTATGTGTTCAACATTCAATGTTTTCTTATATCATCAATGTCTAGTGATCTCATGAAGTCTCATGAAAACATTGATGCTGATAGCATTCATGAGAACCCCCATGGTCTTTACCTAGAGAAAGAAAGATAAGAACGGTTTGAGATCTCTAAGGCACTATTTCAGAGTAAGATTCTATAATTTTCCTCACCTGGGCTTCGTGAACTCAAGATGATTGGATACATTGAGTGACTAGAGGTTCTAGGGTTTACATTTCCTTATGAACTAGGAGACGATCTCATTCCCGCATCTATACTTCAAATCTTCGCCATCTTTGTTCTTAATTTCAACATTAAAAACATTGTGAAATATCTCTCTGATCTTCTTATCATCATTCACCATGTGGAAAAAGATATGAAGTGTGAAAATCCTTCTATCCTAACGGTGAATAAGAGTAAATGGAAGGCGATGAACATTAAGCCCAAATATTCTTAATGACCTTCCATGAAATGAAATATCCAAGGGTAGTTAATGGAATAGGAAGCTATTTTTTCGCATGTGTCTAGAAAGACCATGAGGAGAAGAATTGCACCCATCCCAAGATGAAAGGGGAAGCTTTAGGTGTGTTTTTTACTGATTAAATCATTATATTTAAACAAATTGTTTATTAGATACAACTTGTGGAGATCACATGTGTATCCAAATATTGGAACCAAGTATATTCAGGAAGATTGACTGAGGGGATTTAGATCTGCAAGCAGCCAATGAAGCCAAATATGTTGTTGTTTCTGTTGGGGACTACAACCTCATGTTTCCAAATAAGATGATATTGGTGTTCAAAGTTTGTTTTTAGGTACCTTATGTAACAAATAACATAATTTTTGTATAGAGAATAGATGCAGATTGATTTATTTTCATGTTGGGAAATGAATTTTATGTCATTTATAAAGATAGAATTCATTTTGGTGGGGAACATTTATACAACTTTATTTATGTGTTGGATTACACAAACCAAGTAATGTAAATAAGAAAAAATTCACATGAATTGTACGACACCCAACATTGGAATCACCAGTTAGGTCATGTAAATGAGGAATGCTTGACAAGGTTACATCAAGATGGATATATAGATTCTTTTGAACTAAAACCACGTGGCATATCTCATGCATGTTTATAAGAAAAAATGACTAAATCCTCATTTAGAAGAAATTTTGAAAGGGCTAAAGAGCTTCTTGAAATGGTTTATACCTTTGTGTGTAGACCATTTCGAGTTGATGAAAGGTGTGGGTATTCATACATAATAACTTTTACTGATGATTTTATTATATATGGTTACAACTACTTAAGGAATTAAAATACATATTCCTTTGATATGTTCAATGAATACAATAATGAAGTTGAGAACCATATTGGTAAAAAGATTAAGAATCTCCACTCAGAATGAGGTGGGAAAAATCTTAATCATGGCTTCATTGATTACTTATTGGATTTTAGGATTGTATCCCAACTCACACCTCATTACAAACCTTAATGGAATGGTAAATGTGAAAGGAAGAACCACACCTTGTTGGTCATGGTGAGATAAATGATGAGTTATAAATGTATTCCATTATCCTTTTGAGTGTATGCGTTACAAATAGTGTCACACATACTAAACCAAGTACCAAATAGATTGATAAATAATATTCCATAAAATTTATTTAGTGGAAGAAAATCCATGTTATCGAATTTTCATGTGTGCGGTAGAAATGTGTTTGTTAAGGCCTCTTCAGGTTATTAACTCAAACCCTGAGTCAAAAAGTGACCTTTGTAAGATACCCCAAGGAAACCAGGGGATATTACCTATACAACCCCTCTGAAAAAAAGGTTCTAGTGGCAAGATATTACATATTCCTTGAGAGGGAGAACATATCCAAAATTTATTGTGGGATAGAGTAAGACTTTGATGAAGTCGTGAATCAAGGTACACAAGAGTTTCTATAAGAACATATTCCACAAAGCCTCATTGAAAAATAATGTGTTCCAGAGATACAAGTACTATGTAGGAGTACAATAGAGGTTAGAGAACCAAAACCATATTGTTTTCTAGTTGCCGAGGATTATGACTCATTATTAGTTGGAAATAATGATCCACTAACCTATAATGAAGAATTAAGTGGAATAGACATTACCATGTGGCAAGAATCAATGAATTATAAAAAGGATTCCATGTTCCAAAACAAAGTCTACATTTTGGAAGATCCTATAGTTTATGTAAATCCACTTTGTTTCAAACGAGTATTCAAGATGAAACATGACATGGAAGGACACACCAATACCTATAATGAATGGCTGGTTGGAAAAGTGTTTATAAAACTTCAAGTAATTAACTACGATGAAACCTATTCACCAGTTGAAATTCTAAAATCCATGAGAATTATACTCACCATTTCTTCTTAGCATGACTATTAAATTTTGAAAATGGATTTCAAAAAAACATTCCATATTGGGAACCTTCAAGAAGCTCTCTAAATGAAACTACATGGAGGGCTTGTGAATCCTATTGATGAAAATATGGTATACAAGTTATATAAATCCATTTATGGATTATATCATGCATTGAGGTCATCGAAAATTCGTTTTGTTGAAGCTATAATAGAATTTGGTTTCATTATGAATTAATGTGACCCTTGTGTCAACAAGAAGAATTGTGGGAGTGCAATCATTTTCCTAATAGTATATGTTGATGAAATTTTACTAATTAAAAATGAGATTACAGTCTTATAGCCTATTATGGTGTGGTTTAATCAATGCTTCTCCATGAAGGACTTGGGCCCGAGAACATATATTCTTGGGATCAAGATACATCGTGATAGATACAAGAGATTTTTGTGATGATGTAAAAGTACATAAATTGATAAGATAATGAATTGATTCAGTATAGGACACTCCATGAGTAGATTATTACCAGCGTCAGATGGAATTCATTGTTCTATGAAAATGTGTCCTCATATACATGAGGAAAGAACGATAATGTTAAGGACTCCATAAGCATCAACGATTGGGTCAGTCATGTATGCCATGTTATGTAGTATGCTCTATGTCACCTATGCATTGAGTGTGGTAGAATGATATCAAACTAAACTAGTTGACCTCCATTGTATGGAATCCAATACTATCCTATGTATCTGAGGTATACCAATGATATTTTCTTGGTTTATAGAGGAGATGAAAAACTATTTATCAGAGGATATGAATATTCTGGTTTCTAGAAGGAACAAGATGACATGAAGTTGCAAACGAGGTACATCTTCACTTTGAATGGAGTTGGAGTGAGCTAGGGGAGCTCAAAGCAGAGTGTGGTCATAGATTCTATGTATATCAAAACTTCTGAGGTAGTTAAAAAAGTACTTTGGATGTGACGCTTTGTCCATGAGATAGATGTGACACCTAGCATTAAACATCCCATCACATTTTACTATGATAATACTATAGCGGTGGCTCTCGCAAAAGATCCAAGGTCACATCAGTGGATGAAGCACATACTTCAGAAGTATCATCTCTTGAGTGATTTTTCTCAAATATGTGAAGTGGTAGTGAGCATTATTTCCATACAAGAAAACATGGCGTACCCCATGAATAATGCTTTGACTTAGAAAAAACATAATCATCATGTGAGGCCTAGCAGAATGAAAGTCATAGGCAGTTGGCTCTAGTCCATGTGGGAGTTTGTTAGAGATGGTGTCCTAGAACAAACAATTTGTACTTTGATTACATGTATATTTAATGTATTACACATTGTTCATTGTTATGCATGACTATGATGTAATAATGTCATAGATAATTTGTTGCATTGATATGGTCATGGTAGTTCCCCGTTATGATGAGAACCTTGAAATGATATAACAAAATTCTTAAATATAGTTCTACGGTCGGATGACATAATATAATTGGACAAATTGCATAAATACCATCAGGTGGGACTACTCATGAGAATTTAAGACTCCATCTCATGATGTTCTCACATGGTAATCTCCAATATAAGAGATTATTAGAACATACCCACCACTAAAAATTCCAAATGTTTTGGGGTCATCAGATATTCCTTTATGCGAGCATTTTTAATGATCCTTAGACGATAAGATTATCATTAATATGTGTCATGACTCACACCCTTTGATTTACTAATGAAAACAGTCCCAGAGAAAGTGGACAGGATTAGGGAACGTTGGGTGCATCATGAGTGGCCTGTTATTAATATATAAGTGGATGAATAATTTTTCCTTTCCATTTATGGAAGTTGATATCTCGACCCTTTGATTGAAATATAACCATCACACAAAATTCCATTTCTATGGTGTAACGACGAGTTTATTTCTGGTAGTCAAAGAATGACATATCGAGCAAAAAAGTTGATGACAGTATCATGGATCCTTATTAGTGAGATATTGTGACAAAGAGATTATATTACATAGTGAGAATTTGTTTGATTATGTCGTTTATGTAACATTATGTTCTTTCTCTTGGTTTCTGTGACCCATTACTAGAAAGTACAATTAGACTTTTGGCAAGCTCACCTAAGGAAAATGAGAAATAAACTGATAGGGACACACACTATAGATTTTGAGTGGTATCGGTTAACTTCAATTTGAATTTCATTAATATATATTATTCTCATGATATTGGAATAGTTTTATTCAAGTGAAAATGATTTCATAAATTAAATAATTATTTATTCACAAGATTTTTCGAAAAATATATTTATTTATTTTATTGAATATTTAATAAATATTTACTTACATTTTTGTAAATAAATATATTAATTTAGGAGAATAAATTATTTCATTATTTATTCAGGTGTTCAATAAATGGATGTGGTGTTTGAGCACACCAAAGATGGTCCGATAGTAAAATAATTATTTTAAAGAAGATAAATAATTATTTAACTCATTGAAAAAAATTAAAATAAAGTTTCTATTTTTTTGTGACACATAATATTATTTATAATTATATTTAATGCATGATGTAACACCATAAATATTGACGCGGTATTATTTTTAATTAAATGGGTTTTCTCTAAGGTTGTGAATGTATTTAGTTGTTGTTACGCAATTAAATATTGTAAATGAATCCCCGTTTCAACAAACAGTCACATACATCTATTTTTCTAGGTATCGAACCACACACCTAGTGAATTGGGAATTGTTGAGATAAACAATTTATCTCTTGAATCCACTTCCCAACCCTCTCAATAATAAGAGACATTCTTCAAGGCTGAAGAACAAGCCATCAAGAACGACCAACACAAGACACTGACTTTTCCACCCTAGCACCTAGAGAAAGAGTGGTGTCGATCGAAGGCCATTGGATCACATGTGGACCACCACTAGATAGATTCTAGTTTGTATCCTTACAAGTGAAACAATATATTATTGAAGGTTCATTCTGGACAATCAATATTGTCAATGAATAAAGTAAAAAAGATCCATGTTTTATTTTCTTTATGAAAATTATTAAATTATTTATAAACATGATGTGAAAGATCCTCACTAAATTTATCGGGCCTTTTCATTATTTATGTAAATATTTGATTCTATTTCATGGAGATAGGAATTCATCATCATATTGATCCAAAAATAATCTTTGATTGTGGTAAAAATCAATGTTGTTTACCACCCCATCAACGCTTCCACAGCGCCTGGAACCTTCAATGATGACCTACTCATAATGAATGATAATTATGATTGATTCAACTAATATTTCAGGTTCTATGTATGAAGACCTACACCAAATCATTAATGATATTGAATGATGATTCAATTGGTAAATATGAATTGAAACCCGGCCTATGTGTTGATTTGAAGACCAAATGGAAATGTGGTAACAATGGAAATTATGTATTGTATTTTCTTCTTCATAAATATCCATGCACTATCTTTTAACATGAATTTTTTAGACACCATTGGTGGTGGCCTACTGAGTTTGACTCACACCTCACTCAGGATACCTAATCGACACCCGAGTAGTCTTTGTTGTTTTAGGATAGGATAGCGGCATGGCCCACGAATAGGTCGTAGTTTTGGAATAGAGCATGGGAGTGGGCAGAAATCATGGTTCAGGTCCTGTTTTGGAGTTCTTATGTCATTTCATTCCGTTTCATTATAGAAACATGAAATTTTTATTGTCATATCATGTTTTATCTTTTAGTTCAGTATTGTATTTTCATGTTTTGGTTATCATATGACATGGATTTGTTCTGGTTATTTATATGCTTCCAGAATTGGTCATTTGAATTTTCATCCATTGATGACTTATTTAGATAAAATTTGGTATTGTCTCCCAAAGTATTATTTACCATACCCTCACTACAAGTCAGCACCGTCTAGCATATGGGGAGGCACGCTTGAAGGAATGTGGCCAATCAGCTAAGGGCACGATTCGGTGTCTCCTGGGTTGGGGCGTCATACATATGATAATGAATTATTAAATAACCATGAAAAAATTAAAATATATTTAATATACATGAGTTATCACATAATTTGGATGAGGGTTGGTGAGGATGATAAAAAATAAAATAACATGAAATGAAATATGGAAAAAATGGAATAGGGTTTTACCTCATCATTTCTTCTTCTTGAGATCATCCTTTAAGGAATGGTTTTGTTATTTTCTTAAAAACAAATGATCCTAGAATTGAGGGATTTTATTGGTAGGATATTTGAGTAGAATATTGGAAAGGCACAATGCTTGAGATGTGCGAGGATTATAGGTGGGAAGATGTAGTATTTATAGTGGTGGATGAGGTGTTTTCTCAATATTTTATTCACTATTTTATTATTTTTCTCATGAAAAAATGTTCTGATTTAGGAGATTAAATAATGTAATTTTTGCATGTGAATTTGAAAAAATTTTCACTTATATTATCTGTGACTCAATCTTGACTAAAAAATTCATTTATTTACATATATTGTAAATTATAGTATGTCACTCTTCACCAAAAATTCATTTAGTTTAGAGAAAAACAGAAAAATCACCCTAACCATTTCATGATGTGTATAATTATAAAATGAAATCCTGTTTTTTGAAAATAACATTATTAATATGATGATAATAATTTGTAATTAAAATAATTATTTAGTTGGAAAATATTTATTTTAAAAATAAAACTTCTGTTCTAACACTTGGAAAAAAATTAGGGTTTTATAATATTATCTTATAATTGTAGAAATAAAAAATATATTTTATGAATAATATTTATGAGAATTAAAATTCAATTAAATTTTTAATGTAGCAATAAAATTGTTGTTAAATATTTACGACTTATAAAAATACCAATACTTAATTAATAATTTTTAAAATATTTACATACTTATACCATGACATAATTATATCATATTGTCACAAATAATAAGGATGATTTTATTTATAATTTTATTGGTACAACTACAATTACATTGTTAGATTTACAATTCATAATGGTTAAGTTAATATTCTTATGGTCAAGATACTATTTCATTGGTATATGTTTCATGTCTTCTAGAAATTCTTTTTATTTAATTCATTCATCATTTTTAATGTTTTTATTCTATTATTAATGTGATATTATGTGATTAGACTTGTTCACATAATTATAAGTATGAAATTACACTGATAAAACATTGGGATTTTACATTATTCACCCCTTATGAAATTTATCCCTCAAATTTTCATTTTATTTTCAATGCTGAAAATAGTGTGTGTACTTATCTTTCATTTCTTTACACAGTTACCATGTTTCATATTCATACTTGTGGTTCTAACATATTACATTGACTAGGTGAGTAGTCTTTTAGCATAGAACATTATCTCTATAATCCATGAACTTAATGGGATTCTCCTTGTAAGAAATATTTTTCACGTACTGCACCATCTCTGAATTGATTACATGTGACAGATATGGTATGTACTTCCTTATGGGGGATATATCGAATACATCATTTACATTAGACATGGTAGGTGGAAGTGCTAGTCGATAGGACATAGCTCTGACATGATCAATAATCTTGAAGGGGCCGATGTACCTGGGGCATTGCATTCCTTTATTCTCAATTCTCATGATCTTATTCCATAGAGATATACAGAGGAATAAATTGTCTCAAAATTTGAACTCAAGGTGCCATTAATGATTGTCTACATTACTATTCAATTGACTTTGGGATTCATTGATGTTCTTTTTAATGGATTTTACCTTCTCCACAATTTCTTTGGTCATTTCAGGTCCTAGCAGCTTATGCTCACTGAATTCATCCTAGCATGCTGATGTTTTATAGCTTCTCCCATAAAAGGATTAATATAGAGGCATTTGAATGTTCGACTGGTAAGTGTTTTCATAAGAGAAATCCACCAATGTAATATTTTGGTCCCATTCTCCTTTTAAGTCTATATAACATGCTCTCTACATGTCTTCAAGTGTCTGAATAATTCGCTCATATTGGGCATTATTTTGAGAAATATAGGTCATACGGAATCTCAACTCAGTTCTTATATAATTTTGTTGAAATTTCCAAAATATCAAGGTTAATCTAGGATCTCGATTAGATTAAATTGATAGTATCAATCCCTGAATCATAACCACAGTTTTTATGTACAACAGTGTCTTAACCACCCTGCTCTTTATTACAAACTTAGATCTAATTTATTACCTAAAATATTTACTTGATACAACATAGAAGATCGAGAGGTATAGTTACTTTAGGGATTATGAACACTTAATAACATCATATAACATAATACACACAACATATTCACAGAAAACGTTTTATACATGACCACTAAGTCCCCTCGTACTTAGCATTACATGGGATAACATGAGGACATGCATAAGAAAAGGGTGATATTTAAATCCCGGTAAGGGAATAAACATGGAATAAAATGAGTAATACAATACATGTTAGACAATAGGTATATCAATTTGTCATAAGAGAAATATGAACATAAGGGCATGATAAATCATGATAATCATAACATGTAAATGTGGCAACAACACTTAACATTTAATTAGAATGCGCCAAGGCTCGTTGCACATGAAGCATGATTAAAACCACATTTCATATGAAGTACAAGTAAAACCTCATTGCACATGAATTATCATTATTAAGCACCCATTTTAAATGACGTATCATGATTCTATACTTTACCCAATGCATTGGAGCGCTCTCAGGGCACACCCTTTATAAACATTCCATTTCATGCATAAGTGTGCAACATGGATCATACAACATGGAATCAATCATCATCATTTCTTCCAAGGTAAATGGAAGTGGAATAAATACATTAATCTTTATAATCAATAAGTAAATGTTCATAAACTTTAATACCCTTGATATAGTAATCGACATGGTATTCACAACACAATGTCATTTTCTTGGAAAATCGTAGTGCAATTTCGGCAGCATAACGACGTGAAATAAGAACTCATAAAAAATGGTCGATGAGAGATAAAGGGGTGTATCATCATATTTACATGAAATGAAAAGAATGGGGGTCATATAGATACAATTACCAACAAATATAATGGAATTTAGACGCATAATTCAAAAGAATTACTTGGATGTAAAAGAGGAGTGATAAATCCCTCACAGAATTTCGGTATGGTAACGGGTGTACATGGGAGGCATCAATTAGAGAGAAAGGGTACTCACATAATCCAAACATAAATAGGGAAGCATGTAGGATGTTAGAAATCATACGTCATAATTTTTTATTGAAAACAAAATGGCATAACAACTTAATGAAAATTGGAAAAAAATGAGAAAGGATAAAATCCCTTACTTGGATGTTTGATACCAAATGTTTGGTAGAATCTTAAGGGAAGATTCTTGGGAGATTAGGGCACCCAGGGAGGATACATGAGATTCTAGGTCAGGGGTTGGTCTAACTCCAAAAGCTTTGAGTGATGAGGAAGTTGGAACATGGGTGGGTTTATATAGGAAAGGAGAGAAAATTCTTTATTATTTAGGTTATAGACACCTCACATTAAAATAATCAAAACCACAAACCATCCCATGGTTATTCCCATGGTTTTTTCCAAAGGGGAGTGGAAACAAATATTTTATAATTCCAATATCCAAACTTTTTAAAATAATAGGGTTACTTATGTGGAAGTGAGTCACACTCTCAAGGAAAACAATTTAAAAAGACAAAATGTTTTATAAGCTTTGAAGGGTCCACCAAATCTTTGTAAAATAAATCAAACAAACCCAAAATAACATTATTTTAAAGGTAAAACACATATTGTCTGAACATAATGTTTATAGTATTTTATTAAATCACTATTGGGTCATTAGGATGTCCTAAAACACATTATATATTTAAACGGTATTTAATTTTTACCCAAAAAATAGATTGTCTCCGAAAATTATGAAAAATTCACCGTGGGATAATTTTGACATCATGATTCCCATAATAATATTAATTTTATCTAAATAATTATATAAATATGTAGATTTTTACCTTTAAAATAAAAACCGACAATTATAAAAAATTCATGGGTTTTGAAAAAAACTACATTTAATCCTTAATAAAATTTACAATTGCAATAGTAAAATTATATGATCATTTAATTATAATAAAGAATAATTTAATAATAATAATAATATTTTATTAAAATATTTTTTAATTAAAAAATCCTTTAATTCGACAAAATAGATTTCATAGATGAATATTAACTAAAAATACTATATGTGATTTAAAAACAATTTACAGAGTAACAATAATAAAATGAATTCTCATTCATTATACAAAAATAATGTAAATAGTCATAGTGCTAGGGTCTTGTTACATAACACCTTATAACACCAGAATAAGACCGGAGAGTAAGGTGTGAGATGTTTACAGACTCTTTGGGTGGCTTGGATAACATAGCACGGGTTATAATCACAATTTACTTCCACTTCTCCCATTGTCAGTTCCTCTCAAGCATAAAATGTTTAGGATAAACTTGTTATTGGTCAAGATTGAATCCCAAATACACACCCTCCTTTCTATGCTTCGACAAATGTGATTCATACGGGGCATGTCTACTGGATGAGGCCATTAGTTCTTTTGTATGAGTAAATTGGATTTGTTAAAGATCTATATTTATAAAAATTATGTGATCATTGTTCAACATGAATATTAGAAATGGTCAAAATTAATAATTGTATTTTAAAATCTCGAAACATAAAACCAATGATGTTCACATTTTATATAAACATAATAAGATATTTAAATAGATCAGGAGTAATTTCCATTAATGAAACTTTGGGTCATTACAGTCTCCCCCCCATACAAAATCTCACCCTCAAAATTTCCTTTTCATGCACTAAAACATAGGTGGGTAGCTCTACTTCATCATTTCCTCCAATTCCCACATCTCTTCTTTAAACATTTGGTTTCTCCACATCATCATGATGAGGGACATTGTCTTATTTTGTAGAACTTTTTCCCTACGATATAAAATATTCACTGGTTGCTCCTCGTAAGAAATATCATCCTCTAGTGGTACTACCTTTGAATATAGTACATGCGGAGGGTCTGGAATGTACTTCCTTAAGAGGGATACATGAAATACATCAGTTTATTTGGACATGGAAGGTGGATTTGCTATTTGATAGGCCCTGGCCCCAACACGATCAAGAATATCGAAGGGGCTGATGTACCTAATACTTTACTTCCCATTCTTTACAAACCTCATGATCATATTCCATGGAGATATGCATAGAAATACCATGTATCTAACTTTATACTCATGGTCTCATCGAAGGTTATTTGCATAACTCTTTTGTCAACTCTGGGTTGCCTTGATATGATTTAAAATGGGTTTCACATTCTCTACCATTTTTCGACCATTTATGGTTCTTGCAGCTTATGATCACTGACTTCATCCTAACTTTTAAGTGTTCTGAACCTCTTCCCTTATAGGGCTTCAAAAGGTGCCATTCAGATGCTCGAGTGGAAACTGTTATTGTATGATAATTCGACCAGTGGAAGATGTTGGTCCCACCCTCCTTTGATGTCCATAGAACATGATCTTAACATATCCTCTAGTGTCTGAATAGTTTTCTCAGATTGGACATCCTTTTGAGGATTATATGCCGTATTGAAGTTCAGTTCAATATCGAGGGAATGTTGAAGACTCTTTCAAATCATAGAGGTGAATCCTGGATCTTGATCAGATACAATAGATAGTGGTACTCGAGGCAGACTTACCACATCCCTGAAATATATCTGTGCCATTTGATCCAATGAGAAATCCACCCAAATAGTAATAATGTGTGAAGACTTTGTAAGATGATCCAAAATAACCAAGATTGCATTATGGCCTTTGGATGTCATCAAAAGTCCAGTGATAATGTCCATGGTGATGTTCTCTCATTTCAATGCTGGTGTGGGAAATGATTGCATCACACCCTTAGACTTTTTCCTATCTGTCTTCACATGATGACACACCAGGCATTTTTATGTATACTCAGTGATCTCCTTCTTCATATTATCCCACCAATAATGCAATTGTATATCTCGATACATCATTGTCTTTCCTATGTTAATAGTGAAATATGAACTGCGTGCATCATCTAAAATTTCCTTCTTTAGCTCTAGACTAGATAGAACACATAGAATTTTCCCATGTCCCACAATTCCTTCTTCATTAACATTTAACGTTGAAGATTTCCCTTTTCTAATAGCTTCCATATTCTTCTAAATTCCCACATCATCCTTTTGAGCATCCTTTAACTTTTCCAAAAGAGACGGTTGAGCAATCATTTGTGAAAGGATTGATGATTTACCCTTCTTTATGATTCCCTTGTACATCTTCATCAAATCTATGAATATTGGATCCTTCTCAATTCTAAACAATGGTTTAATTTTTGGGCCCTTTCTACATAGAGCATCCACCACCTTGTTCGCTTTCTCAGGGTGGTAATGTATTGAGTAGTCACAGTCTTTGATCATCTCTAACAGTCTTCATTTGACATGTTTAACTCTTTATGTGAGAATATATACATGAGGCTTTTGTGGTCTATATATATTGAACACTTATCCCCAAACTAGTAATGACACCACATTTTTATAGTGAGGATCACTGCATCCCACTCCATATCATGTGTTGGGTAATTATGCTCATGAACATTCAATTTCCAGGAAGCATAGTAAATGCCTTTGTCATTTTGCATAAACAAATATCCCAGGCCCTTCTTCGAAGAATCACTAAATACAACAAGATTTACTCCACTATTGGGTAATTTGAGCACGAGAGTAGTGATAAGCATCCTCCTAAACTCCTTGAATCTTTCTTCACATTCATTACACCAAGAAATATTTACTCCCTTCTGAGTTAGCATGGTAACAGGGTTGGTCAATAGTGATAAATTTCTCTCGAATCATTGATAATATCCTTCTAACCCCAAGAAGCTATAGAAATCCATTATCGATATTGGCCCCAACCAGTCCTTGATTGCATATTTTATGGAGGGATCCACATATATCCCATTTCATATCATGATATGGCCCAATAATGAAACCTCCTTCAACCAAACTCAAAATTTTTGTACTATGCATAGATATTATCCTTCCACAATGTCTTTAGTACAGTTCATAAATTCTTTTCATGGACCTCCATGGTTTTGGAGTATATCTGTATATCATCTATAAAGAATACCACAAATTTGTCAAGGTAATCCCAGAAACTATATTAATCAAGTCCGTGAAGATTTTTAAAACATTAGTGAGTCCAAAAGGCATTACTATGAATTCATAGTTCCTGTACCTTGTACGAAAAGCAGTCTTGGGGATATCTTCCTTTTTCAACCGTACATGATAATATTTATCACGACCCATCCTCGGATCCCGTGTCGTGACTACCCCAAGCCCGCCTTCCATAGACCAGTAGATGGTGACTAGCACCAAAGGCGTAAATCCCAAAAATAGGGGAAGGAATTTTCTTTATAAAGTAAACAAACACCACAGAGTATGCAAGATAAGTAAACACTAAGTAAACTGAGTAAAAAAGTAAGTGCTGGAAAGTAAATGGGACAGAATACAAACCCAACTGAAAGTAATGTACAAATGAAAAGAGAGTACAATGGTAGAAAAGCAAAGAAGCAACACCAAGTTGTCCTTTGGAATTACCACTTGAAGGGTGGGTACATATGGTCTCCTCTGCTCCTCGGCTCCAGCCATCTACTCTGTATACTTCCAGTCTAATGATCCACCTCCAGGTACCGTCCATCTCAATGAGCCCCTACCTCGGTCAGCGTTGTCTGTCGTCTGCATCCAACACAACGTTGGGCAGGCATCGCTCGTGCAGGGGGTGAGTATACACTACTCAATAGGGACCCTGAGACCCCCGAAGGTCTCCCAGAATCCACGAAAGATAAACAAAAAAAAAGATACAACAACAATGTATCAACCAACTCTACTTAGGTATATGCCCATACATATACCTAAGTCATCAATTCTAGTTCGTCTCCATCATCCGAGCCCAAGTTCGATCTAGTCCACACATGATAGCACAATCTAATACACACAGGATAACACCACCCAATCTACATAGGAATGAAAGTCAATCATATCGTAGATATTGATTGAAAGTTGACACTCCTCACACATAGGTATACTTATTCGTAAGATGATAGAGATGATCAGATGTAGCCACTGATTCATCAAAGATGTCAGACCCACATAGGATACAAGACCAGCTAAGTTGTCGGACCCACAAAGTATACAAGACCAGCTACTCTGTCGGACACACGTAGGATACAAGTACAGATTCAAATATTGTCAGACCCATGTAGGATACAAGAATAGTAGTCACGTAATTCCAAACCCACATAGGATACAAGAATAGTAGTCATCACCGTCGAACTCACGGAGGATTTCAGTACAGTCGTCGTCGCTGATGAACCCACAGGGGATCCCAGTACAGTCGTCATCGTCATCGCAGTCGCAGCCAGTTCTAGGGTTCCCACACACAGCATGCTCGATTCCGGGAGGGTCCACTCCACGAGCCAAGGTGGATCGACACGTAAACTGACATGAATTCCATATTTGATGTATCCCAAAGTTATTTCTCGTCAATAGGATCTCAACGCGACATACGGCGCGTCAATCGGACGCCCGGTCTGAGAGTTATTGGCTTTTTCATCCCAGGGGCTCGGTTGGTTTTTAAGTTAAAACCAACCCAAACATACTCTAATTGCATCTAAACCTCTATTGGAGTAATCCAAAGGACCGTCTCACTATGAGAAATCCAAAAAAGTCGACGGCACGTCAATTGGACGTCCGGAGCTTAAGTTATAAGCGTTTCTGCTCCAAGGGCCCTGTTGGTTTCATGTTCGATCCAACCCGACCACACAAAAAGTTCTTCAAAACCATGACTATAATATACCTAAATGACCTTCTCGATCCAAGGATCACTACGCAACTAACGGTGCGTCGATCGGAAGTCTGTATCCCATGATATGGGCCTTTGAACGTAGCTGTCCGATTTTAGGGGTTTTGGGCCCGGACCAACCCGGCACAAGACCCCCTGGGTCGGCCTGAACCACGTCGACCCAACCTGGGTCTAGGTCCGGACCCCGTGGCCGTGGCCCGGCCCAGCGGGCGTAGATCGGCTTAGCGGGCATGGCCCGGCCCAGCGGCTGGGCGCCCCGGCCCTACGCGAGCGGCCTGGCTCGGCAGGGCACTCGGTCCGTGACTAAGGGGCGCGAAGGGGGGGGGGGCAATGCCCCCTCACTTTGAAATGGCTGCCCCCATGTGGGGGAACCACCTGCCCACCATCGGGGGATACGGCCCCCGGAATTCCGAACGGTCGGCCCGGTGTGCCGCCGTGGGACCCCGCGGTCCCGCCCATCCGAAGCGACGGTGGCCGGTTTATCCGACCACCTCCAGATGTTCTATCACGGCCAAAGGGCCGCAGATCTTGATGCTCCGGTGGCCGGGGAGTCTAGACGCCCCCTGTTGGTGTCCACCGCGACCTTAGTCTACGGCCCTGCTTCTACTGGCGTGGCGCGTCGGCGCCGCGGCCCTCCGACGTGGCCCGTTGTGGCCGCGACATTCCCTCGAGTTCTCCGACACGGCATAACGGCGCCACGCACCCCCTCCGCAGCTCTTTTCATTCCCTCTTTGTGCATCATCACCGCACCACCATCATTCAAGCCGCAACGAGTACAACAACAACAGGGAGAGGAGGGTCGACCGTGTTCATGCGGTCCAGCCCCCTCCTGTTAAATCAGTAACAAGCGGCTAAAGGATTAATGATGGACTCCATAAAACATTCACGAACATAAAATCAAACCCCTACCTCAAGGATGTTCGAGGAAGTTCACGTCACAGAAAAATGGCATCCCGGGTTAGACTGTATGTATGTTGATGGTGAATGTCCTTGGAAGAAGCGGCATCTTCGTTTCTCCGACACGGAAATAAGATGAACGGTGTGTCGGTGTTCTTCGTGTTCTTCTACGAGGAAGAAGAAGATCTTCGATACTTTGGTTATTCTCTCCCCAGACTCCACACAACGAATCCACCAAAAATAAAATAAGACTTATCTTATTTTATTCACACGTGAAAACATTTTTTAAAATCAAAATATCTAATTCAATTAAATAATGAGTTCAAATAATTGAATATTGTGTGTTGGCATTCAATAAAAGAGAATAGAGAAAGTCATAAACTATGGGGGGTTGCCAACATTAAAGAGGGGGTTTAGGGGATTTGAAGGGGTGCGGCTCATGAGGTCCCCACCTCACCTTTAACCTCACATGGGTGGTTAGTTCCACTCAACTTATATCCTTAGGATTAAACCACTTACAAGAAATAAAATAGAATTGTCTCACAATTTTATTTTACTCTTCAATTAATCCCCATTTTTTTAGCAACACCTGTCGAGAAAACACAACACCAGAAAGGGTCTTATTAAGCAATTACCAGCCTTGCAGTTTCAACAGTGACCTCGTATTTCGATTCCGAGCACTGGTTCAAAATTTAGAAAAACCCACTTGCTCGTTCACTGAACATACCCGATATAAACATTGAAAATTGATTCCAGGCACACCGGGCCTCAGAATCAGGTGCTGTCAGAAACTGCGTACTCATAAAATCACAATGAAATTAAGAAAAAAATTTCCTTGAAATTTATGGGACTTTACATTACTCCCAACTCAGGGCTTTATGTCCCTGTAAAGATACATCACAAACTAGGGGAACAAATGAGGGTACTGAGCACGCATCTGAGCCTCCCTCTCCCAAGTGCTCTCCTGGAGGTTCCCGTGCTGCCACCTGATGCGCACTAGAGGAATCGACCGCCCACGTAGGACCCACTCTGGTCGATCCTCTATCTCCATCGGGACCTCCGCAATAGTCTCCCATCATCAATGTCCCGCTCTCCATGGTCGATGATATGCGTCGGGTCATGCACCTATCTTATCCGCTCAGATATGTGGAAGACGTCATGCACCCGGTGCAACTGAGGTGGTAGATCCAGGTGATAAGCCACCTCGCCTATCCTGCAGAGAACCTGGAATGGTTCTATGAAGCGCAGAGATAAATTTCTGCTCGCGAAAATTATCTTTAATCCACGTTGAAGTGATACCCGCAAGAAAACATGGTCTCTATCCTCGAACTCAAGTGGTATCCGCCTCCTGTCAGCATAAGACTTCTGCCGGCTCTGAGCTATCCTCATCTGCTCCTGGATGACCTGGACCTTCTCTATTGTGGCATGGACCATCTCTGGTCCCACAAGTGCTAACTCCCCAGGGTCAGTCCATAACACAGGTGATTAGAAAGGTCGGTCGTACAATGCCTCGTATGGTGCCATCTCGATGGTGGAGTGGTAGCTGTTGTTGTACGCAAACTCTGCCAAGGGTAGTTGATCATCCCAGATGCGACCAAAGTCACAGACACATTCACGGAGCATGTCCTTGAGAGTAAAAATGGTCCTCTCCGTCTGACCATCCATATTAGGGTGAAAGGCGGTGCTCAGACGTAACTGCGTCCCGAATGCCTCCTTCAACCCCTTAAAAATCCGGGAAGTAAAGAGAGCATCACGATCAGAGATGATAGATGATGGCACACCATGAATCCATACAATCTCATGAACATAGAGGTGTCCCAAGATCTCCACTAATCCATGCTCTCTCATTGGTAAAAAATGGTCCGACTTGGTGAGGCGGTCGACAATCACCCAAATGGAGTCGTGACCTCTGAAAGTACGTGGAAGTCTAGTCATGAAATCAATAGATATCCCATTCCACTTCCACTCCTGGACCTCCAAGGGTTGTACCAAGAATGCTGGTACCTGGTACTCTACCTTTACTTACTAGAAGGTGAGGCATCGAGAAACGAACTCTGATACATCCTTCTTCATACCCGGCCACCAGTGCAGTCATCAGAGATCCAGGTACATCTTTGCTACCCCTGGATTTACCGCTAAAGGTGATGTGTCAAATTCCCTAAGAACCTCCTCCTGTAGTGCAGCTGGTACCATGGTACGTCCTCTGAAAAGGATGATGTGCTATCCACATATATAAAAATCCATCAGGTGTATGTCCAGTGGAAATATGTCCAAGCTGCGTCTCACAGTCAACGTCCCCACGATGTTCCTCTCTGACCAGCTGAACTAGTGGAGGAGTGACTGTGAGTGACTGTAGAAAGGCTGCTTCATCTCGTTCCATTAAGGATATCTGCAAAGAGACTAGCTGCTCTATCGCCTCTCCAAGTATCTGAATGCACGTCCTTCTTCTGAGAGCATCGACTACTATGTTCCCCTTTCCAGGAGTATAGACTATCTCAAAGTCATATTCCTAGAGGAACATGATCCATCGCCATTGTCTCAGGTTTAGGTCCATCTGCGAGAAGATTTAACTGAGACTCTGGTGGTCAGAATAAACTGTAAAGCGCTCACCCATCAGATAGTTCCACCACATCTTCAGAGCGAAGACAACTGCTGCTAACTTCAGGTCATGGTTAGTGTAGTTCTTCTCATGCTACCTCAACTGTCGTGATCCATAGATGATCACTGCCCACTCCTACATCAGGACACACCCGATTCTGGCCCCTTATGCATCGTAGTAGAATACATACCCTACTCCCTCCTCCAGTAGCCTCACGATGGGTGCAATTGTCAATATATGTCTCAGTTCATGGAAGCTCTTCTAACATCTATCTGACCACACGAAGGGTCTCCCCTTCTTCGTCAAAGGTGAAAGTGGGGCCTCAACTCTGGAGAAGTCTGACCAAATCTCTGGTAGTACCCAGCTAGACCCAAGAAACTCCGCAACTCTGTCACCCTCCTAGGTGTCTCCCAATCTAGCACTGCATCGATCTTCGCAGGATCCACTGCAACTCCCACCTCAGAGATGACGTGTCCCAAGAAGTGGACCTCACGTATCTAGAACTGACACTTCGAGATCTTACCATAATGCTGGTTCTCTGAGAGTGTGTCCAGTACTACCTGCAAGTGGTAGGCGTGGTCCCCCTTAGTGGTCGAGTATATCAATATGTCGTCGATGAAGACCATGAAAAATATATCATGGTAAGGCTGGAAGATATTTTTCATGAGACTCATGAACACTCCTAGAGCGTTGGTTATGCTGAATGGCATAACCAAGAACTCATAGTTTCCATACCGATATATTAAGGTCGTCTTCTGCACATCCTCATCTCGAACTCTGAGCTAATGATAGCCTGAACTGAGGTGTATCTTCGAGAACCACCGTGATCCCATGAGCTGATCGAAGAGTTCGTCAATCCTTGGAAGCGGATACTTGTTCTTCATGGTCTCCTGGTTCAAGGGACAGAAATCCAAACACAGACACAAGCACCCGTCTGCCTTCTTGGCGAACAAAATCGATGAAGCCCAGGGTGAACCACTGGGTCGAATGAATCCCTTTCCCTGCAAGTCCTCCACCCATACCCGTTGCTCTCAAATCTCAACAGGAGCCATCCGATATGGTGGTGTAGATATCATGGTTTTCCCAGGGTACATGTCGATGTAGAATTCTACCTCTCTGCGAGGAGGTAGTCCTGGAACGTCGTCATGAAAAACGTCTGCATACAGATCCACCACAATAGGAATGTTCGGACTCTGCACGTCAACTGCTCCTATGATGAGGTTAGCCAACTAATGAGTGATCAGTTGTGCTCTCCTCTGTGTGATTCCTTCCTTCGCTGCAAAGGCTCTCTTCTCTCCACTGAAGGTGAACCTGCTCCCATCGGTGCGGACACACCACACTTTTCACCTAATACAGTCGATCTGAGCATGAACTGTAGATATCAATCCATGCCCAAGATGATGACATAAGGCCTCAACACCGCTACAAGAAGATCCCATCTGAAGCTCTCGCCTCCTAGAGTAAGCTCAAACTGCCGGAACCAATGCGTAATCATTGAGTCTGCTTTCGAAGGAGTCTTTATCTGTAAGGATCGATCCAAAAGCTCTATCGGAATCTCAGAGCTCCGAACAAGGGAAACAAAAATGAAAGAATGACTCTCTCCTGTTTCTATAACAATTGCAGCAAGGGTGGAGTAGACATAGATAGTACTTCATATCATCTCTGGTGCACCGTGGTTGTAGGCCTCCAATGACTTAAGCTGAGCCTGACTCTGTCCGCCAGCTCCCTGTGGTCAGGGTGGACCTCCTGGTGGTGGTGGTGGTGGTGGTAGAGCCTCAAAGCGTCGCCCACCACTTGCTGCTCGACCAGCTCCTCTGCCTCATTTGCCTGCTCCCTACGGACCAAAACGGTTGAATATCTGCCTTTGACTGGGTGGTCCCTCAACCATCTGCTGCTCCCCTGCATGGCAGGTCGGGCAGTCACGAGCCATGTGGCCCTGCCTGCCGCATGCATAGCATTATCTGCTCCTCGTAAGACTGGATCTGTGCCGTGTACCCTGCATCTCTGAGCCAGTGTCTTGAGGTCATCCGCCTGAAGGTCTGGTCTGCATGGACCCCTGTGACATTCATCGACTGCTAGCTGTAGAAGACACTGCTACGTGCCGCCCTGCGGTAGGTCTCATTGCTAGTGTAGGCTCAGAAATAATGCTATCTATAAGAAGGCCTCACCTTAGTACTCCTTCCTATGTCAGAATGCTGAGGGAGATCATCTATGACCTAATCTCATCCCACATTCCCTACTCAAAGGTCTGGGCCTGAAATAATGGGTCTTGTACCATGTTCGTGGAATAGCGCAAGATATCAGTAAACCTCTCTGAGTACTGGGCTACCGTCATGCTTCCCTTACACAGCTGTAGTAGCTCCTGATTACGCACCGCACGGAGGGTGGCTAGGACAAACTCTTAGTGAAAGAGGCTCTCGAAGTCCGACCAAAGGAGAGATGCCTCATCATGCACCTGGAGCATCATGTTCCACCATCTTCCTGTTGCCGTATGCATGAGACTCACTGCAAGGATCACCATGAGGTCAGCTGGTGTCCCCACTAACCTAAAAACTCACACAATAGCCTCCAGCCAATCCTCGGCTGCCTCAGGGTCCATCTCCCCATGGATCTTGGGCGGTCTTTGATGCTGAAACTCGTGAAGTGCACCAAGGCGATGTGCGCTCTCAGCGGCTGGGGCTGCCGATCCTGCGGAGGATCCATGTAAAGTCGTCATCATCGTCACAGTCACAGCCAGCTCTAGGGTTCCCACACACAGCATGCTAGATTCCGGGAGGGTCCACTCCACGATCCAAGGGGTTGGATACATCAACTGACACAAAGTCCAAATTTTATGTATCCCAAAGTTCTGCCTCATCAATAGAAACTCAACGTGACAGACGACGTGTTAATCGGACGCCCGGTCTGAGAGTTATTGGCTTTTTCGTCCTAGGGGCCTGGTTGGGTTTGAAGTCAAAACCAACCCAACCATTCTAAAACTGTGTCCAAACCTCAAGAGGAGTAATCCAAATAGACCGTCTCACTAAGAGAAATCCAACAAAGTCGACGGCACATCAATCGTACTTCCGGAGCTCAAGTTATAAGTGTTTCCACTCCGGGGGCCCGATCAGTTTCGTGTTCGAACCAACCCGGCCATACACAAAGTTCTCTGAAACCTTGAGTGTAATATACAAAACTACCTTGTCGATCCAAGGATCACTACACAACTGAAGGTGTGTCGATCAGAGGTCCATATCCCACGATTTGGTCCTTTGAACGTAGTTTTCCAATTTAGGGGTTTTGGGCCCGGACCAACCCGGCACAAGACCCCCTAGGACGGCCTGAACCGGGTCAACCCGAACCGACCCAGCGGGCGACCCGACTCAGCAGCTGGGATCCCCGGCCCAGCACGAGTGGCCCGGCTCTGTTGGGTGCTCGGTCCGTGTCTGAGCAACGCGAAGGGTGGGGTGTTGCCCCCTCACTTTATAACGGCTGTCCCCATGTAGGGGAACCACTTATCCACCACCAGGGGTTACAACCCCCAAAATTCTGAATAGCTGCCCCGGTTGGCCGGTCGGTGTGCCGTCCCAGGACCCCGCGGTCCCGCCCTTCCAAAGCGCCAATGGCCGGTTTATCCGGCCGCCTCCAGATGTTCTTCTGCGGCCAAAGGGCCGCAACTCTTGATGCTCCGGTGACCGGGGAGTCCAGCCGCCCCCTGTTGGTGTCCGCCGCGGCCTTAGGCCGCGACCCTTCTTCGTCCGGCGCAACGCGTCAGCTCCACACCTCTCTACCACGACCCGCTTCGGCTACGAAATTCCCTCAAGTTCTCAGGTATGGCACGACGGCTCCACGCACCTCCTCTACAGCTCTTTTCGTTCCCTTGCGGTGCATCAACACCGCGCCACCTTCGTTCGAGCCACAACGAGTACAACAACAAAAGGGAGATTAGGGTCAGTTGTGTGCATCATTCTGATGTTCTTTATTTATCTCTAAATATGATGGTACTCATAGTCTTGACCATAATATTTTAACTCCATCACCATCGATCTTCAACTCTTTGGATTTACCATTATTGATAGATTTTAACATTGTATGTATTTCTACATGATTTCTTTGAGAATCCATTAATTTATCCACAAGAGATGGCTGACCTATTATATGAGAAAGAATTGATGATTTGAATCCCTTAATGATTCTAATTTCTATCATTTGAGGTTCTAATAATATTTGATCCTTCTCAATTATACTCATTGTAAAAGATGAAAGATTATTTATACTTAGATGACCCACCACCTTATTTTCCTTGCACATATAGTATTGGATTGAGTAATCATAATCATTGATAAGATAAAACCATCTTCACAAATAAATATTGGGCTCCATCAATGTTAATATATATTTTATACCCTTTTGATCAATATATATCTCAAACCTCTCCCCATATATATAAGGCCACCATATTTTCAATACAAATATCACAAATTCCGACTCCAGATCATTCGTGAGATAGTTTTTATCATTACTTTTCAACTTCTGTATGTCTTAGGATATAACATTACTATTTATTATCATCACAAAACCTAAGCCACTCTTTCAAGAAATTATGTAAACAATATAGAGTTATCCACTTTTTGGGAGTGTGAGTACCGGCACTGTGATAAGCCTCTTCCTAGGATCCTTAAATATTTACTCACGTTCTAGATTCTAGAAAAACATCACTCTCTTATGTTTCATCCTTGTTATTGGGTTTGAAAATCCTGATATATTATTTTGAAATCACCAGTAATACACATATAGACCAATAAACTATGAATCTATGTTACATATGTTGTTTTGGGACAGTCTTCGATTTCCATTGTCTTAGAAGGGACCCAAGATATTAATTTTCTTTTGATGAAATTCCCCAAGAATGATACATCCTCCTTTCATAACTCACATTTACTATACCTTGAATAATTTTTCTCCCATCTCAATTCTTGAACATAGTATTCAAATTCTCATTATATCCCTCATTACTCTTGCATTGTATCAAAATTTAATTGATAAAAATGACTTATAAGTTATCGAGGTAATCTATAAATACACTATTAACTAAATTTATGAACATTTCTATAGAATTAGTGAGTCTATAAGGAATCCCTCAAAAAAAATAGTTTTAATATATAATTTGAAAGGAAATATTGGGAATATCTTCCTTCCTGACATTTAATTTGTGATATCCTGAACGAAAGTCCACCATAATGAAATATTTATCCCCACATAGATGATAAAAAATGAAATCTTCACAGTGAAGTGGATACTTGTTCATTATCATGATCCAATTGAGCTCATGATAGTTAATTAATGGGTGTGTTTATCCATATATATATTTTTAAATAAGAGGGCTGGTTCACCTCATGTTGAATAACTCAGGCATATAAAATCTTTGACCAGATTATCCTATAACCACTTCTTCATCTTGTCTAGCTCTATAATGGTCATAATATAATGATTCGTTCATATTGGTTGAGATCCCTGAATATTTTCTATTGGTAACTCAACCTCTATGTCAAGAGGAAGACCAAGAAACACTTTCGGGAATATATCATCACAATCCTTCACAATGGGTATAACTTTGATCATGATTCTCTACTTTGTATCAATCATTTGAGAGATATATACTTGCTCATAAGGAATTAATAGACACATATGGTATGATGATTCATAAGTAGATTCATCATCCTCCACTCACATGTAAATAATTTAATGATACCTAAGGATGTGAAGAGTGATATCTAATTCCTGATAGTTTATATTTTCATTATATAACGGTATCACATCTCTTCCCATTATAGAATAAAACTACACCAAAGTGAGTATGAAAAGATTAGATGGGAGATTCAATCCACAAAATTTAACTGTGGAGGAGTTATATATTTTGGAAGCAATAAATGACACATTTTATGTTCTCATGGATAACTCTACAACCTAATTTTGAAGTGTTTATTGATAGTTCAACTAATAATGAATGATATGAAAGTATGTATATAACTAGAATAAAATAGTACATTCGATTTTCTTGAATGCATTACTAGCCTATCTGTCACCATATCATTGTACAGATCCACCTTAGTAGTAGTGATATGATATTCCCTTCCTTATTACTTAGAGTTTGTGGTTGATTTCCTCTGATAAACCTAGGATTAGGGAATTGGGTTGACAACAATCCATCCTCAATGTATTTGAAGCACTTCAATATAGGCTATGTATTGTCCAAACCATTCTTTCTTCGTCCACATTAGTTAAATTCTTCATATCCCTTCACCAGTTCTTAGACAGATTCCCCATTATTCTATATTTAAATCATTTCCTTGTTCACTTGATACAGTTCTCTGTATTATTCATCCCAAAATATTGACATGTGGGATATTCATGCTTCTTTCCATCATGGGATTTATTTTCTAATCCACCCATATTAGTCTACATTTTCATATTGTTGTCATCGAGCCCACGATACCACTGATAGGGTTTGATTTTCATTTCAACCTTCAGGGCACAACATAAAATATCTTTATAACCTTCAAAGTCATGAATCACAAACTCTTTTCATATACTTGGATTTAGACTAATAATGATGTGATCCAACTTTATTTTAGTGTGTATGAAAAATCCATAGGTAGATCTTGCATTACTTGTAATGTTTTCTTCATACGCATAGATTAAATCATCTTCCATCTACACAAATCCAAGGAAAAATCATTACATTTTGATATATAGGGTTTGGGGAATAAGATTAATTAGGAAATAAACCTCTTGTTCAAGAGGAAGGAAATGAAACTCTACTAGAAATACATTAGTGTAATCCCTCATGATGGGAATATCTTCCATCATGATTTTATAATATTTCTCAGTCTTTATAAAGAGATATAATTTCTCATAATTTAGTAATATCCACAAATTAGAGGATGATTAAGTAGTATATTCATCTTCATCCTTACAATTATATAGAATTGGAGGATGCTTCATGGATATGAAGAGTGATCTCCCTTTCTCAGCTGTCGATGTTGGATTTGTATAGTGGGAGCCAATTCCATACCAATAAAAATTCATACTCTATGAAAAGGGAGTATGGAAATATTCTCTCAGAGGTTCAGTCCAAAAATGTAAACCAGGGTGGAGTTTTATACTTTGGAAGTAATAATTTTCCCATTTCTTTTTCTCACAGATAACTCCACATCCAAATTTTTAGGTGGTGATTTAATATTTCTACCAAACATGCAAGATATGAAATAATGCATAGAACACAAATCAAATAGTATATACACAATTCATGAATGATTAACCAGTGTACCATTCACCACATCACTATTTGTATTCACCTCATTAGTAGAGATAGAATATGCCCTTCTTTGTTGTCCTGAAGTTTGAGGTAGATTTCCTCAGACAACACCAGGATTAGGGTATTGGTTTTATAAATTACCATGTTCCTTGTAGTCGAAACACTACACTAAAAGATGGATTCTGAATTGTATCATCCTTTATTGTTACACATTATTGTAATTATTCATATCTCTAATGAATTTCTAATCCAGATTCCCCATTCATAGACATTTGAAAAATTACATAGTTCCAATTATATAGATCCAAGTATTCATCTTCCCAAAATATATACACGTGGAATATTTTGTCTTATTTACATCATGAGATTTATTTTCTAATCCACCAATATTAGTATCCAATTTCTTCTATTTGTCACTAAGCCTGTGATAACACTAAGGATATTTAACTTTCATTTTATCCTTTTGAGAACAATGGAAAATATCTTCATAAAATTCAAATTCTCGAATCGCCAATAAATTTCGGAGTCTTAGATGTAGTTCACTTAAGAAGGGATCCACCATTCATTTGAAATTCATGAAAAATATGGAGGCATATCTTACAAGACATATAATGTTTTCTTCAAACACCCTGATAGATTCATCCTCCTCATTCTTAAGTGTGAAGAACTCTCCTTCCATTTTGAGACAATGGTTTCGGGGAAAATATTTATTGAAAAAAAATTTCTTGAGTTACTCCCATTCCATGTAATCGATTTTCTCCTTAGACTTCATATTTTATATCAGTTTATAACATTGATCCATTTCCGCATCAAAATAATAGACTGCTTAGTCAACATTATCTTCTTGTGAGCACTAAAGATACATAATTTCATTTCAACGGAGTTTACACATTGTTACAATAGGTGGGGATCTGAAGATCCACTAAACATGGGAGTCCTTATCCCTATTAAGTATTCAAAATAAACATTCACTTTCGTTATAGATGGAGTGTGTTCAACAAAATACATGTTATTATTCATAACATTAACTAGTTGAGTGAGTACTGTAATATTGATTAGAGAACACATTACCATAATATTTAATTTTTCATTAGGGAAATCATCACATTCTGGATAACATTTATTGTTGTAATGTGATCATCTATTTTCCACCATTTAAAAATAAATAGAATGTTTTATTAAGGGGATTTAATTCATAACATAATAAAATGAAACATATGAACAAAAAGGGATAAAATTTTATTCAAAAATATTTTATAAAATTGTGATTCCCTATGTTTCAATCTAGGTTATCTATGTCCTTTATCATAACATATATTATCTGGGGGATTTTCATTATTCCCATAATAATGGTTTTTAATGAGCTTAATAATTTACTAAAGAATATCCCCTAGATTGTAAAACTAGGTGAATATTAATGCATGTTATCATGCACCAGGTTACCCCAAGCAAGGCCTAGAACCCCTTAATAGAGTATTCACTTCTAGTTACATCTGTGCTTGAACAACTTCAAATTTTATATCGAGACAAGGATGTATTTTCTTGATAAACCACATAATATATACTTACAAAAATTTAGGTACATTTTCTCATACATAGACTTATCCCCATGGTTCAAACTAAAATTCCCTATTCCTAGTCTCAAAAAGTGACTACATTTCTTATGATACCATCTATAGCTACCCTAGCCTTCTACAAATATCATTTCATTATTTTAAGAATAATTAATCATAAAATTACAATCCTAGGATTGTAATGTCTAGTGTCTCAGAATACATGGTACATAAAACTAAAAATATAAGACTAAGTAATAAATTTCTTTATTTTAACATCTTTTACGAGCTCCTAACATCTTTTGGTTTGTTTCATCTTCATATTATCACCTAGGGATAACATGAACAAATGGATGAGTTAAAATTTCATGTATGGTAATAAAACATAAAATAAAGATTAGAATATGGGTTTGAAGGAATAACAGAAAGATATAAAAAAGGAATGAAACATGATTAAAAAAAAGAAATCATAACATGGGAGAATATAATCATGGATTCCTAGTAATGTGGTAGTAAAATAAAATATAAATTTATCCCGTGTTGAGGCTCATTGCTCATATAGGATCCTATGTCATGACATGATTCAAATAAAGGGGCACATGTCAAGGCTCCCACCAAGACTATTGAACATAACATCCAATGAGACTAAACATTACCCAATGCATTAGAGCACAATCTAGTCACAATAGACATTACATGTTTATAGTATTCATTCCATATAATTAATCATACATAAGTAATCAAACATAAACATAAGGGTTACCCATGGAATTAATTGTGTATCATAATCAGGTCAAAATCCTAATAAATGGTTGTCTCGTAGATTGTACATGAACAAAATTTATTAAATCATAAATTAAAATTTATAATGAAATATATCTATATATATTGATATCTGATGTCAAATTGAAGTGAAAATATTTTTTAAGAATCTTTATTGATAAACCATTTTAGTAAGGTTTAAGGGAAAACATTCAATATTATTTAAAATAGAAATATAATAATTTTTTTAAAAAATATGGAATTTAATATAGATATATTTTCAGAATAAAAATATTTATTTTAGAATGATAATGTTGTCTTAAATTGATTATGGAGAAATGTTGAAAATGTGCAAGAATTTTGGAAGTTCCCTAAAATAGGGCTTTCTTATTAGGAGGAATTGTGTAGGGAACCATTCAAAACCTACATATCCTTGAAAAAGAGGATAAATTAGTCTAAATACATTATTTTCTAACAAATAAAAATTATTTATAAAATTTAAATAAAAATAAAATATAATTTCATTTGGTTATAAAGAGTGAAAGAATATCCAGAATGAATAATGGATGTTCGGGTAAAATCCCTTAACTTATGTTCGGAAAAAATTCTCCACTAAATCTAAATATTTGGAATAATAAAATTTTATTCATTAATTAATATTTCAACCACAATTTATACATTTATTTTATTTAGATTAAATTTATTATGTTTATTTATGTCCATTTCTATGGGTTATGATATTCAATTTCATTGTTTGGGTGTGCTGATTTCCTTGGCTTTAATTATCAATTTACCTATATATGAGTATGAAAAATTATATAGAATGAGGATAGTCGTATAAAAATTAACTTATTTATTATGAATGGATATATATAATTTTAAAATACAATTTTTATACATATTTAAGGAGGATTATTTAGATAAATCATTAATCTTAAACACATTTATTATTTGGAGAGAATTTGATCACAATGAACTGGTTTTGCTTATTTTTTACATCATGTGTATATAATGATTCCATATTATTTAATAATATATAATACATATATTAATATATTTTTCCACCATAAAAATAGAATTATTTCCATCCTTGAAGATGATAATATAAATTTAAAACAGTTCATCCTTGAATGTGATAAATTAACACATCTCGGATGGTGTTTAATTTTTAGTATAACAGGAGGGGAAAAGAGATATGATGATGTGTTATTCCATTAAAATGGAAAAATTTTAGTAAATGTATGTTAATGGATTTATCACAACATTTTTATGAGGGGAGTTGTGGATAGAGATGAATATATTAGAACTTGAAATGAAATTGAAAGAAAATAGATGCGGGTTTTACCTATTGATTCCTTATTCTTGAAAGACTCATTAGGGGAATGGTTTTGGTATGTTGTTAATAAGAAAAGTTCATGGACCTTAGGTATGGTCTTTCAAGAATAATTGAGATGAATATAGACCAGTCTCATTGTTTCAAAGTTGTGAGGAAAATAGGTGGTGATGGTTGTTATTTATAATAGAGGAGGAAGTGTTTTCCCATTATTTTATACAATATTGTATTATTTTTCTCAATAAAAGACACACTACTAATTATTGAGTCTTATAATTTAATTTTTTCATTTTAATTTGATAAAATGGTCACATACATCATCCATGAATCATAAATGACTAAAAAATCATATACTTACATATACATGAAATTATCATATTTCATCATTCACATAAAGTCATGTATTTTAGAAATTCCCCCCAAAATCACCCTAAACATTTTTGAACAAGTTGAATTAAAAACAGAAATCTATTTTATGAAAATATTTTTCTATATATGATAAATTTAACTTTAAATTAAAATAATTATTTACATGGAAAATAAAAATTATAAAATTTAATCTATTTTTCAAAGACATTAAAAATTTTATTAAGGTCTCATAAAATTATCATATAATCATAACACATCTAAAAAATAATTTCTGATTTAATTTATAAATAAAATAATTATTTTAAGTTATTAAATTAGTCATAACATTATTATTAATTTTTTAAGACTTACAAAAATACCAATACTTAATAAATTGTTGTCAAAATATTTTCATAGTCATACAATGATATAATTATATCATATTTTTACTTATAAGATGGATTAATTTTATTTAAAATATAATTAGTGATGTTAATACTATATTTTCCATTTTAATATTCATCATGGAAACACTACTATTCCTAAGGTAAATTGATTATTTCATTTGAATATGTTTCCTAAAATCTAGAAATAAATGTTATTTCATTGATTATAAATTTATAAGACTTTTATTGTGTCAATGATCTAATTTCATGTGATTATAAAATATGAAATAACTATTATAAGGGAATTACATTGATGAAACATTAGGTTCATTCATTATTACCCCTTATGAAACTTCCATCTAAAATTTTGATTTTACATTCTAAGCTGAAAACAAGTGTGGTACTACTACTTAATTTTTTCCTCATATTTCCATGTTGCCAAATCATAATTATGGTTCCACCATAGTACTTTGATAAGGAGAGTATTATATTTGTGAAGAACATTATATCTCCGATCAAATATCTTCACTAGCTATGCCTTGTAAGAAAGGTCATTCTCCGACAGTACCACCTCTGTAGTCTGTACATGTGACAGATCTAGTATTTTCTTAGTGATGAGAGATATGTGAAATACATCATGTACAATAGACATGGTAGTTGGAAAAGTTATTTGATAATCCAAATCTCTAAAAAGATCATGAATTTTTTATGGGATGTTGTACATGGGACATAAAATTATCTTCTTCCCAAATCCCATGACCATATTCTATAGAAATATGCAGAAGAATATAATTTCCCCTTTTCTTATCTTAATGTATCATCAATGATTGTCTGCATATCTCTTCCATCAACTTTGGATTACTCAAATGTGTTGTTGAATTTTTTTCACCTTCTCTACAATTGTTTCAACCATTTCAGGTCCTACCATCTTACACCCACCGACATCATCCCATCATTTCGGTGTTCTACAACATTTCCCATAAAAGGATTCTTATAGATCAATTTTGATGCTCGAGTGGAAACTATTGTTGTAAGATAACTCCAATAGAGGAAGATGGTGGTCTCATCCACCTTTTATGTCCATATAACATGCTCTCAAAATTTCTTTTACTATCTGAATAGTTAAATCATATTGTCCATCTATTTCATGATGATAGGTCATATTGAAGTTCATCTCTATGTTTATAGTATGTTGGATATTTTTTCATAACATCAAGCTGAATCTCAGATCTCGATCGGATACAATCGAGAGTGGTACTCCATGTAACCTTACCACTCCATTAATTTATATCATTTAATGTTCATCCAAATGTATGTCCTCTTGAATTTTGATAAAGTGATTTGTCTTTGCAAGATGATACACAATATCCCATAATTTATTGTTTCCTCTAGATGACTTTTGAATCCCGATGACAAGTTCCATGGTTATGTTTTCCCAATTCCATGTTGGTTGGGATAATAGTTGAATCATAACATTAGACAATTTTCTCTCATTCTTTATTTGATAACATAAGGAGCACTTTGATGTATTTTCAGCAATCCATTTTCATATCGTACCACCAATTTTCTTCTAGAGATCTCGATACCTCTTTGTGATCTATGGGTGAATCGAGAAGTTTGAGATATGTGATTCATTCATAATATTATAGTTTACCATTGGATTTGTTGCTACACATAGTCCTTATCCAAATCATATGAAACAATCCTCATTGATCTTGAACTCAGAGGATTTCCCATTCTTAATAGCTTCTTTGTATTTTGAATTTACACTTCATTTCATTGAGAATCCTTTATTTTCTCTACTAGGGAATGTGGAGAAATAATTTGTGAATGTATTTCTTATTTTCCTCACATAATTATTCCCATGTACATGCATTGAATATATAATAAGATTAAATCTTTTTCAATTCCCATTAATGATGATGATGTTGGATCCCTTATACAAAGAGCATCATCCACCTTATTTTCTATACAAGTGTGGTAGTGGGTTGAGTATTCATAATCCTTAATGAGATCCATAAATATTTACTGGTGCATATTATTCTCCACCTATGTAAATATATATTTGACACCCTATGGATCAGTATATACCTCACACTTCTCCTCATAGAGATAATGCCACCATATATTCAATGAAAAGATCACATCTGAAAACTCTTGATCATGTGTGGGATAATTTACTTTTGAATTTTCAAATTATTTGTGGTGTAGGGTATCACATTATCATTTTTCATGATCACACAACCTTAGACTTTCTTTGAAGCATTTCTATACAACACAAAGAGTTCTCCACTTTTTGGGAGTGTGAGTACTAGCATAGTGATAAGACTCTTTTGAAACCCTTAATGATTTACTAACATTCTAGACTTCAGAAAAACATGAATCCCTTTAGTTTCAACTGTGTTATTTGGTTTTACAATCACGAGAATTTATTCATAAATCATTGGTAATACCTATCTAGAAAAAAAACTATGTTTCCCTATTACAGATGTTGGTCTTGGCTAGTCATCAATTTCTTTTGTCTTATAAGGGTCCATAGATATATATTTATTGATTATAACATGCGCAAATAATTATACATCCTCATTCTAAATTTCAATTTTACTATACATTTCAATAATTTTATCCCATCTTAGAGTCTTCAATATAGTATTCAAATTCATTTCATATTCTTCTTTTTTCTTGGAGTATCTCAAAATATCATCGTTAAAGTCTACCAGTTTTTTTGAGATAATATATGAAGACTATATTAATTAAATCCATGATAATTGTTGAAGCATTAGTGAGTACAAAGGGAATCACTATTAACTCATATTTTCCATACATCATTTAAAAAGAAATCTTGGGAATATCATAATTTCTCGCCTTTAATTGACGATATCCCGAATGAATGTCCACCTGAGAGATATAAATGGACCCACATAGACGATCAAACAAGTCATATTTCCTTGTAATGTGACACTTATTCTTATGTTTAATTTTTCTGAGATCATGATAATCAATGAAGAGGTGTATTAATCCATCCTCAATCATAATGAAGAGGACTAGTTCAACCTATGGTGAAGAAATTGGGTACATAAAACCATTTTCCAGATTCCCTTGTAACTACTTATTCATCTCTTCCATATTAATTTTTGTTATTTTATAAAATTTATTTGATGTAAGCAGAGATCCATGAAAATGGTCATTTGAGAACTCAACCCCTCAGTCAGGAGAAAGTTGAGGAAAATCTTCATGGAATAAATTAGTGTACTCACTCAGGATGGGCTTATCTTCGATCATTATTCCCTCTATTTTCTCAACCATTTAAGTGAGTTATAGTTTCTCATGACTCAGTAATATCCATACATGATATGATGTTTTTTAAGTAGATTTATCTTCCCCCTTACACTTGTAAAAAATTGGAGAATTCTTTAGGATGTGAAGATTCATCTCCCCTTACTGATAGTCGATGTGAACTTTCTATAATTGAATACAATCTACTACCAATATAGAATTAAACTCCACAAAATAGAGTATAAAAAGATTCACTGGGAGGTTCATTCCAAAAACATTATCCGAGGAGGAGTTATATAATTTGGAAAAAATATTTGACACATTTTTTGTTCGTAGAGATTACTCAACATCCAAATATTGAGGTGGGATTTAATGGTTCCTGTAAACATTTAATATATTTAATAATATTTAGAACAATAAAAAAATTGTATATTCACTATTCTTGAATGAATAACCATATTACATGTCACTACATCATTATATAGCACCACCTTAGTAGTAGTGATAACATATTACCTTCTTTGTTTCTTTGGAGGTTTTGGTTGATTGCCTCCGAAACCCCGGGGATTAGGGAATTAGTTTGAAAAATGAACATGTTCGTTTCAATTGATAAACTACACTACATGCTATGTGTTGACCATAAGCTTCCTTTCATCTTCTACATTAGTGAAATTCTATATATCACTTCAGTTTTTCAATGCAAGATACCTATTTTCGACATTTTAAGCATTTCCTAGTTCCCTTTAGATAGATCCCATTATTCTTATTCCCCCAATTTTGACCTGTGGAATATTATTCCATCTTTCTATCATAGGATTTATTTTCTAATCCACTGATATTAGTCTCCATTTTTATATTTTTTTCAATAGGCCCACAAGACCACTGAGTGTCTTCAATTTATCTTTCATCTTGGAGGGAGCAACGGATAATCTCTTCATAACGCTCAAATTTTCAAATCTCAGTCACTTTTTTTATACTTGGATTTAGTCCTATAATGAAATAATCTAATTTGCTTTGAGTCTTCATGATATAGTCTGATGTGTAT
This sequence comes from Viscum album, assembly GCA_963277665.1. Lineage (NCBI taxonomy): Eukaryota > Viridiplantae > Streptophyta > Magnoliopsida > Santalales > Viscaceae > Viscum > Viscum album. The sequence continues at coordinate 1,306,069,343 of OY728141.1, forward strand.
TTGGAAAGCCTTGTAATGTTTGCATCATATTCATGGAAAAACTCATCTTCCTCCTGATTATGTCTAAGGAACTTTCTTTCCATTTAGAAATGGATGGTTCTGGGAAAATATTTACTAAAAAACATTTTCATGAATTACTACCAATCCATGGAATCAATTTCCTTTTTGAACATTATATTATTGATAATTTTTCACCACTGATCCAGTTCCCCATAAAAATGATAGACTGTTAGCCCAACTTCTTCTTCTTATAAGCAATGGAGGATAGAGAATATATTTTCAATGTAGTTAACCAATTTTTTAGATAGGATGGCATCAAAAGTTATACTAAACATGGAATGCATTTTTTTCAAGAAGTATTAAATGTAATGTTTCACATTACAAAGATAAGTTGGGTGTCAAATGAGATTCATGTTATTATTAATAACATGATACAGTTGAGCAAGTATTGTCATAGTGTTTTGGGCACCCGTTTTCATCATGTTTGGAATTTCATCATGGTGATCATAACATTACCTATCTCTTTGATTATTAGAAAGTGTTTTTCTATTTCCCGACATTATCTGTGGAAAAGAAAGTGAAATTATGGGGCTTAAAATTCTTAGCATAATAAAAGGAAACTTTTAATCATAAAGGGATAAACATGTAAAGATAAGAATATACAAACATGTTATTCCCTAGGTTTGAATATAGTTTATCCAAGATATACTTGATAACATATATTCTTATGTGATTTATCTTTTTTCCCTTAATTATGGTTCTTAATGAGCTTATGAATTTACCAAAGTATATCCCCTTGATGCGTCAAACCAGGTCCACATTAAGGCATGTTTTCATGTAATAGGTTCCATAAAGTCAATACCAGAACACATTTTCATTGTTTTTACACCTAGGTACATCTATTCAATAACCACATTCACATGTATTATCTAGAAATAGAATTATTTTCATCAAAACAATTTACTCTATACTTACCCAAATTCAGGGATATAATATCACTCTTATTTTTATCCCTTGGGATGTTACTAAAGTGATATATTCCTAGTCTCAAAAAATAAACAAAAATATCTTGTAAAATAAAATATTTAAACCCTAGACTCTTACACAAATTATCACAATATTTTAAAAAAAATTAATCATCAAATTACAATCCATGTATTTTAATGTCTGGTGTCTTCAATGACTAGAAACATAAAACTAAAAACATGGGAATAAGTAAAACATTTCTTTATTTTAATATCCATTATGATATCCTAACATCCACTGAGCCCTTACATATTCATAGGATAACCTAGGGATAACATTAATAAGGGGATGAGCTAAAGAGTCCCAGTAAGGGAATAAATAATAAAATAATGCATAGCATGTTGATAGAAGGAATAAAAATGATATAAAAAATAATATAACATTATTAATCATAAGGAATCATTACATATTATAAATAATCATGGATTCATAGTAAATTGTAAGCAACATAAAACATGAATTTATACCTATTTCAGGCTTATTTCACATATAGGGGCATGATTCACCACTCATTCTACATAGAGGAGCATGAGTCATGGCCCCCACCAAGACCGTTGCACATAAAATATCGTGATACAAAAATTTACCTAATTCATTAGAGAGATATCTGGGAATACTCATCATAACATGTTTATGAATATTCTTTCCACATAAATAATCATATATATATAATAAATAACATACATAAGGATTACTGATGGAAAAAATTGGGTATCATAATCATGTTAAAAGCATAATGAATTGGTGTATCATAAAACTATTCATGAATGAAAAGAATTAATTCATAAAGGGAAATTTATAAATAAATATTTAAATAGTATAAGATAAGTGATGTCAAACTAAATTAAACAAGTGTTTTTAAGAAGCTTTAGAGACAAAACATTTTAGAATGGTTTGAGGGAAATCATTCAAGATTCTTTAAAATAGAAAAAGGCATAATTGTTTCTGTAAAACAAGAACTGAACATAGAAATTTTTTCTGGATAAAATGATTAAATTTATAATGATAAGTTTTTATTTAAATGATTACGTGGAAAACCTTATAATTTTTATAATTCTAGAAGTTCCCTTCAATCAACCTTGCTTGTCAATTAATTGTGTAGACACCCTTTTAAAACATGTATATCCCCAAATGAATGGATGAATGGATCATGATAAATAATGTAGGAACATATAAAAATAAATTAAAATATCTACATAGAAATAAAATATATATTCATTTGGGTAAAAAGAGACAATGAATAACTCCAAGGAATGATGGAGTTTTTGGGTTGAATCCCTTAACTTATGTCCGAAATGATTCTTTTGTCAATCTTAGTGCCCGAGATAAAAAATTGGATTCATTAAATAATTAAACATTATCAATTTATACATGTATTTTATTTGTTAAAATTTTATTATGTTCATTTAAGTCCCTTATAGTGCATTACTAAATTCGATATCATCATTTGGGAGCATTGATTTATTTGGTTTTAATTATCAGTTTAATTGTAGATGGGTTTATAAAATTAGGTATAATGAAGATATTTTTTCTAAAAATTAATATATATATATATATATATATATATGTTATTAATGTACATATATAATATTAAAATAATATTTTTTTCTATAAGTTAAGACTATTAATTAGATAAACCATTGATGATAAAATCTTTGATTATTTTGACTTAGTTTTCTGACAATGAACTTGATTTGTTTTATTATTTTATATCATGTGTGTATAATTATTACAAAATATTAATTAATATATAATACCTACATTATTGTTTTGTTTAATCACAAAAAAGACTCATGACTAAAAATAAATATGTTAATATAAATTGAAAACCCTTCATTCTAGAATGTGATAAATTAACACATATCAGAAAGTGTTTTATTTTCTGTATAAAATGAGGGGGGAAAGAGAGATGATAATGAATTATTACCTTAGCAAGAAAATATTCCCATATATGTAAGGTAATGGATTTATTACACCATTTGGAATAGTTTTTGTTAGGTGAGAAGATAAAAGAAAGAAACTTGAAAAAAATTGGAAGAAAATGGTAGAGTTTTTTACCACATGATTCCTTCTTCTTGAGAGCCTCCATAGGGGAATGGTTACTCATGTATTGTTAAGAACAAAAGATCATGGAAAAGGGATAGGGGATTGAGTGATTATTTTCGAAAAATATAGACAAGTCTCCATATTTGATAGATTTGAGGAAGTGGAGGTGAGGGGTGGTAATTACAGTGGAGGAGTGTGTGTTTCCACATTATTTTATTCAATATTTAATTATATTGTAGAATAAAATAAATTGTATTAATTCTTGAGACTAAATAAAGTTATGTGTGGATGTTAATTTGTTAAAATGGCCACTTACATCATTCATGACTCAATAATGTCTCAAAAGTTCATCTATTTAAATATAATGTAAATTACATTATTTCACTATTCACAAAAAAATCAAGTAATTTATAAAAATACAAAAGAAAACATCCTAAATATTTTTCAAGGTGTAGAATTAAAAAAGGAATTCCATTTTGTGAAAATAATTTTCTAAATGTGATAATTTTAATTTTACAATAAAATTATTATTTACTTCGAAAATAAATATTTAAAATTAAAATTTCATTTCTAAAACAATAAAAAATTTATTTAGGACAAATAATTTTTTTTATAATCATAAGAAATCAAGAAAAACATTATATGAATAAATTTTATGAAAGCAAGTTTTATTTTAAATTACAAACTTTTTCAGATAATTATAATTATATATTTATGACTTGAAAAAATAACTACACATAATTAATAATTTATAAAATATTTTCTTATTTATACTATGATATAATGATATCATATTGTCACTTATAAAATGGAAAAATTGAATTTGGAATTTCAGTGGATGGGTTACTATTACATAAGTCGATTTACTATTCATAAGGGTCACATTACAATTCTGAAGGTCTAGTTACTAATTCCTTGGTATAAGTTTCTTATTTTCTAGAAATAACTTTTATTTCATTAATTCAACATATATATAGTTTTTATTGGGTTCTAAATGTGATTTTATGTGATTATACTAGATGAAATAATTATAAGAAGGGAATTACATTGATACGACATTATTTTGTTACATTCTTCCCACCATTTGAAATTTTACATACAAAATTTTGTTTTACATTCTACACTAAGAAAATTTGTTGCTAGTTCTCCTTTGTTGCATCCTATAGTTCCCTTATTTCTTCTTCAAACTCACAGTTCCACAATAATATGTTAACCTAGTCAGTAGTCTTGTTGTGTAGGAAATTATCTCTACGATCCAAGAACTTCACGGGATTCTCTTAATAAAAAATATTTATTTACAAATATACCTCCTATGAAGTCATTACATTTGATAGATATGGTATGTACTTCGTTAAGAGGGATACGTTGAATACATCTTGTAATATATAAATGGTTGGTTGAAGTTCTATTCAATAGGTCATAGCTTCGACACGATCAAGAATCTCTAAGGGGCTTATGTATTTGGGACATAGCATTCCTATCATTAAAAATCTCATGACCTTCTTCCATGGAGATATATAGAGGAATACCATGTCTCTAACTTTCAAATCAATGTCCAATGGATGATTGTCTATAGAACTCTTCTATCGAATTTGGACTTCCTTGATGTGCTGCTTAATGGTTTTAATCTTCTCTATAATTCCATTGACCATTTCAAATCGTAGCAGTGTATTCTCACCAAATTCATCCAAGCATGAATTTTTTATTAACCTTTTCCCATAAATATCTTCATATAGATCAATTCGGATGCTTGAGTGGAAACAATTGTTGTAAGAGAACTCCACCAAAGGCATATCTTTGCCTCATCCTCCTTTGAATTCCATAGACCACGCTCTCATCATGTCTTCCAGTGCCTGAATAGTTCACATATATTGGCCATCATTTTGAGGATGATAGGCCATTCTAATGTTCAAATCGGTGCTTATAGCATATTGGAGACGTTTTTTAAACATCAAGGTGAACCTCGGATCTCGATCAGATATAATTGATAATGGAACACCATGAATCCTTACAAATAATTTAATGTATATCTGTGAATGTTGATACAACAAGTAGTCATATCAAAATGTGATAAACTGATATTTATATGTAAGATGATCCCCAATAACCCATAAATCATTGTTTCCTCTGGAAGCCTTTAAGGGTCCAGTAACAATGTCCATGGTCATGTATCCCCACATCCATGTTGGTATTGGCCATGGTTGAATCACACTTTAGAATTATTCTTTTCAGTCTTCACTTGCTAACATACCAAGAATGTTGATGAATATTCAAAGATCTCCTTTTTCATATTGTCCAACAAAAATTTTCCATGTAGATCTAGATACATATTTGTCCTCCCTAAGTGAATAGATAATTTTGATTTATGTGCATCATTTAGAATATATTTTATTATATCTAGATTGGATGGTACACATAGTCGTGACCAAAATATTATTAATTCATCCTCTAAGATCTTGAAATTGGAGGATTTCCCATTCTTGATATATTCTACCATTTTCTGAATTTCCACATCACTTATTTGAGAACCCATTATTTTATCCACAAGGGACAGTTGGGAAATAATTTGAGAAAGGATTTATGATTTTCCTACCTAAATGATTCAAGTTTCTATCCATTGAAGGTCTAAAAATATTGGGTCCTTATCAATTCTAATCATTGTCAACGATACATGATCATTTCTAATTAGATCATTCCCCACCTTATTTGTCATATCAATATGGTAGTGTATTGAGAAGTCATAATCCTTAATGAGATCCAACCATCTTCGTTATTTCATAATGAGATCCTTTGTGTAAAAATATAGTTGAGACTCATGTGATCAGTATATATCTCACACTTTTACCCATATAGATAATGCTTCCTGATTTTCAATGCAAAGATCACATCTACCAATACCAGATCATGTATGGGTTATTTTTTATAATTAAATTTTCCACTACCTTGAGGCATAGGATATATCATTATCTTGATTTATCAACACACAATGTAATAATTTCTTTGAAAAATTAATGTATACCATAAAAATTTATCCACTTTTCAGGGATGTGAGTACTAGAAAGTTATTTGACTCTTTTTGAGCTCCCTAAAAATTTCCCCACATTCTTGAGTATAGGAAAACTTCACTCTCGTTCATGTCAACATAGTTATTGGGTTTGAAAATCATGATATGTAATTCAAAAATCATTGGAAATACCCATACAGGATAAGGAAAATCTAGATCTCTATTACAGATGTGGATCTAGGACACTCTTCAACTTCCCTTGCATTGGAGGGGTCCACAGATATCCCTTTACTCATGATAAATTGCCGCAATAATGAACTTCATGTATCTATAACTCACATTTACTATATATTGAATTAATTAATTCCATTACCAATGTATTCAACATAGTAATAAAATTCTTCTCATGCTCCTCCATGCCCTTGGAGTATATCTGAATATCATATATAAATTTTACAAAAAAATTGAATTTAAGCTCCAAATATTATATTTATTAAACTAATAAATATTTCTAGAGAATTAGTGAGTCCGAAGGTCATGATTATGATCTCATAGTTTCTAGAACTTATTTTAATGGAGGTCGTGGTAATATCTCCCTTCCTCATCATTAATTGTTGATATCCCGACCGAATGTCCACATTAGAGAAATAATTAGCCTCATGTAGCTGGTTGAACAAGACATCTATCCATGGATGGGGATACTTATTATTTATCATGATTTTTTTAAACTCATGGTAATAAATTCATAGGTGTATTGATCTATCCTTCTTCTTAACGAAGAGGACCAGTGCACCCTATGTGGAAGAACTCAGGAATATAAAACCTTTTTCCAATGTCTCCCATAACTTCTTCTTCAGCACATCCTTCTCAATAGTGAACATCCTATAATGTATCTTGGATATAGATAGAGATTGAGGAATAAGTTAAATTTATTAATCATCCTCTTGTTTAGATGAAAGACCAAAAAACCGCTACATGAATACATATGTATAATCCCTAATGATGACTATATATTTGAGAATGATTATCTATATTGTCTCAATGATTTGAGAGAGGCACACTTCCCCATAGTTCAGTAATATTGTCACATAAGACTACAATTTAGAAGTATATCCATCTTCCTTATAACACATGTAAAGAATTGAATGATGATTCATGATGTGTAGAGTGATCTACATTTCATGAAACTCAATGTTGGATTTTTATAATGGAAGACAATACCTTCTTAGTATAGCATCAAACTCCATCAATTAGAGAATTAAAAGATACTCTAGGATGTTTGTCATAAAAATTTACATAGAAGGAGTTATATACTTTGGAAGAAATAATTTCCTCATTTTTTGTTCTGAAAATGTACTCATTGTCAACATTTTTATGTTGGGATTGAATAGTTCTACAAAACAAACAAGATATGAAATAATGCATAGAACTAGAATCAAATAGTACATTCATTACTCTTGAATGAATTACCAGTGTACCTATCAGCACATCATTGTCTAGATACACCTCATAAGTAGTGATAGAATATTACCTTCCTTACTAGAATGAAAGTAATGGTTGATTCCCTCTGACAACACTGGGATTGCGAAATTGGTTTGAAAAAAATACTATGTTCCATGCACTTGAAACAATGCACTATAGACTGGGTGTTACCTAAACCTTCCATTAATTTTTGACATTGGTGGGATTATTTATATCACTTCGGTAGTGCTTATACAGATTCCATATTCATTCACATTTAATGCATTTCCTAATTACCTTTAGATAGTTCCTATCACGAACCATGTCGGGTCGCCATCCGTCTTGACGTTCAACCCAGCCTGTGACGTGGACTGAAGGGCATTCCTGATCCCCATGGGCTAGCACAAGTTCCTGGGTATCGAAAAAATAGGTGGGAATGATTTACTTGAAACAATAGAAAAAAAACTACCAATATAAATAAAATGAATCTGGAAACAGACAACCAAACAGGGCATTAACAAAAATTAAATTTAATGGTTTACAACAAGATCCAACATCCAAAAAGTAAGTACAATAGTAGAAACTAAAACACTAACTCAAATGTCTTATCATCTAGAGAGGTGTGATAACCACAAGCTAAAAAACCAACATGCATGAGAAGACTGTCCACAGCCCTAACCACCAATACTGAGCACGATGCCTCAACCTGTAATACACAATGAACAAAGTCTATTTACACCCAAGGGTGTATGCAGGGTGGGAGGCAAAATCCTAGTAGGGCTTCACCAAAATAAATGTTACACGTATAAACATTATATTGAAGATACATTTTCTGAATAAAAATTGAATGGTTGCCAAAGCATAATCAATTTTAAAGAAATGATTTATATAAATAAAGCCCATCCAAAGAAAACAACTTAAATAAAAAAACACCATTGTAGTTAAAAACATAATCCGTTAAGAAAACCCAAAAGCTACACCATATGCCAATTGTGAGTGTATAGTAGTCTAGGAGCACTAAAATTGTGAGAGGCCCTATAATCACTAGCCATAATAATGGGACACTAGAACATCACATCTTAATGAACAGTAGTATAGGAAACACAAAAAAATACATTCTCATGCATGAGCCACTAGTAGGGAAACACATCCATAACCTAGTGGTCTCAAATCCTCATACAATGTTTAGTTAGTTTTGTAATCATTAATCCAGATATGTGAAACTGGGCTAGATCCACTGTTGTATCACTAGCACACTAGATCAAGTCCAGCCACCTAGTACCCAGGATTTCCCTTTTTGTGTTCAAGTTGTTACAATTTCAAATTTCATGTCAATATCAGCTGAACAAAAACAAATAGGGTTTTATCGAAACCCAACTCAACACATTCACACACACACAAGATCCATTTGAAATAGTATGCACACCAAAATACTTTAACCACCTCAATTCAAACAATTTCTACATTGCTAATATTTGTTTATTAAAAAAATATATGATTTTCATCGTTAATAATTTATATTAAAACATATTAAATTCTTTTTAAACAAATTCTTTAAAAATAAACATAAACCGACATAGCACACAAAACCAACTCAACCCTCCTTCATGACCAAACACACCCAACTCCACATCAAGAACAAAAACTTCCCCACTTTCATCAACAAATAACCCAACCTCGTGGTTAAAATACCACTCTCTTTGTTAAACAATGAACAATAAGTTTTAATTAGCAATTTCAGAATATGACACATGACTATGGACAACAGAAGTCCAGTCAAACCCTATATTTTGACAAAATGCATGTGAACGCTACACCAGAATACAAATGCGAACTTTTCACATTTTCACAAAACAAAAAAAAACATTATAAAACACTAGAAGATATGTCACATTGGTGTTCATAGCAACAACCTACTCTGCCCACACAACACCTTCACCTATGACCAATAACATGTAATTCCATGTATATCACAATTAGCACTACTTGTAGAAATGAAAAGATAACTGCACACATTATCAAACAATTACAATTGACTAAAGACATGTTTTCATCCAATGAATGCATCCACCCATATGAAATACTACCAATCAAATCTAGCACCTCGAATAAATCAATAAACCCAAATCCTCGCCCAAAATAATTAACCAATAAACATTTTATACTAACTAAGAAAGAAAATAAATTCATTAAATAATGTTTAAAACATGTAACCACCTACATCACATGAATATCCTTCCGTAAATGGAAAAAAACCCTTACCTCATTCGCACCATGAATAATCAAAGAGGATCCCTAGACAAGGAGATCGAAGCCAAAATAAATGGTTAAACCTCTAACAATAGATCTAAAACCCACTAGAAAACAAAAAAAATCAAATAAAGAAAACTAATAGAGGGGAGGATTAACCATGGGTGCATCCGCTAGAGGGGAGTGAGACATTTGTGGGTTTGCAGATATCTTGGGATCCGTGGAAGGTGGATGCACTTGAGCTGGCTATGCCGGGATGTTAGTGTGACAGCTGGTGGCTGAACGGGAGAGAAGGGGCATGCTGGGTAGGAGGGGAGTGAACCGGCGGCACCGTATAAAGAAAGTGGGAGTCGTCCGGAGGTATTCAAGAATGAGATGGAAATGGAATAAGGGAGATGTGGCATGACGGTAAGGGGGGAAGGTGGGAGATTCTACCAAAATTCTAACACACCAAGGGGAAAAAATATCAAAAACTATAAATAAAACTAAAACAAAAACTAAAACTAAAACTAATAACAATAATTGTTATAATAATATACTAAAATTAATAATAAAGATTATACTAATATATTTAGAGTAATAAAATAAATTTTTTAACAATTATAACAATAGTTGTAGAAATAATTATAACAATTACGTCCTCAAATAATATTATTATTATGATTATTAAAATAATTTATTATCATTTTTATCACATTTAATTTTATTTATTTATCATCAGGTCATTTTATTTAATTAGTTGACCATCGATCAGTGCATGGGGTGAACTGAGCGAGGCTGCACGACGACCTTGGCGAGGCCGTGTGACTTCGACAGGGGTGCGTTGATGGTTGTCAATGCCAAACAACATATTTTTAGATAAGAACCCAAATATTTATGTCGGGCGTCAACCCGGACTACCCGTTACCCAGACAATTAATAAAATAATTTATTTAAACTTGAATGGTGTGAAAATTTTCCCCACCATAAACCATTCCATCCCCGGAAAAACACAACTAAGGATGAGATCCAAAGTCGCAAATGGCACCCCCCTAAAGGTTGAAGAGGATCCCTATAAAAACCATCCGAGAGAGGCACACACATGTTGCTCAAAAAAAGGTGACAAAAATGAGAACCTCAAGAAACCCGTAAATAGGCTTTCTGATAAGTTTCCCACCCAAGATCTAGAACACCTCCAGTTTACTAATTAATAAAAGGAACTCTCGCACCCATAGAAACCAACATCACAAGAGGAAACATCTCATGCACCATTAAACGAAAACCAAACCATTGTTCAAGAATGAAAAAACAAGTTCCAACCACGTCTAAGGAGCACTCTTATCACCTATCACCAAATTATCTATATGAACATATACAAAAGGCCTACAGGGGAATGCATGAAGGGGAACCCCACCATTAGAAACATACTGATGCTCGAGACATGAATGGGAAACTGACACGGGGAGGCCTGGGTGGAATCCCTACCAATATGGAAAGGCCTTAACCGATTAATTTCAGACACATCTGAGCGAGACCTGTAGAGACCCGTATCTTGACGTACATGGACTTTACATTACTTTTGCAGAATACTTAGTACATAACAAAAACACACACACAAGGATCATAATAGTTTAGTGTCTTTGGAAACTCGGAACGTAATCTTCTAATCGTGGTGAAAGATCTTCAATATCTCCCATAAAGATCTTCCCTTTTTTTACCTAAAAACCTTTCTTTATATCCTGGGGAAAAGAAAACATAAAAGGGTGAGCTCAAATGCTCAGTAAGGGTAAACAAAAGAAATATCAATCACATCATATACATAAGAACATAGCTTTTGGAAATCTTAACCTGCAAAAGAGCTCATAATATCATAACATGGGATAAATCATAGAAGTGAAAATGAGATCCCCATAATCATAACATAAAACTTGAAACTTTGTGTCATGCACACATAATCATGGAAAATCATTTCTTGTTAGCCATGACTCATTTCCAAGACTATCTTAGTGGACAAAGTCCCTTTCTGAACCGAGTTCACTCCTCTTTTCAGTCCTGTATCACTGAACCGAAATAACCTTCCGTTCCAGCCATGTCTATCTCATGAGATATAAAATCTTTACCCAATGCATTGGAGGGAGATATAGGTCCCACCCATCTTATAATGAATCCTTTCTTATGTGTGCCACATAATCATAAAACATACATCATCGCATAAGACATGTAACAAAAATGGGATTCTTGAAACATCATGAAATCATAAATCAATTCATATAAGATAAAGGAATTCATAAAAATAATTCCATCACAACATGATCAAATCAATGTAATAATAGGGATAAAAACAGAAACCTTTATTATCTTAGATGGAAAATAATTTTGATAAAACACTTGAACTCCATTCTTGAGGAAAATATCCTTTCTTCTTCAAAAACATTTTTCCTTTCATAACATGTCATATAACTTTAAAATAAAAGAAGTTGATTAAAAATAAACTTGAAAACTTGTAAAGGAAGCTTCTTGGAAATAATGTTTTAAAAATCCATTCATGCCGTATAAGTTAAAAAAACATTCTTCGTACTTTTGTCGGAAAAGTCAAAAAGTACCTCGTACGACAAAAGATTCCTTTCATACATATTACTAAAAACTCACCGAAGGGTAAAAATGGATTTAAAAAATTGTAGGTGGATGGAAATAATATTACATATTGATGAAACATGGATGTGGATGATAAAATACACCCCAGTAAATACTTACGAATAAACAATCTCGGATAAAAATGAGATTGTGATATTTCCCTTACCTTAGGTCCGACTTGCTTTGTAAGTGTCCGAACCTCCTGTATAATGATTTAAATCATGTTATTGACTTATTACAGAATCATATTCATTGTTATGATATCATATATGGTTCACTTATGACATTATATTACCCGTTCTTTTGTAAATTCCATGTTAAAGAACGTTTTGGGTAAAAATCGTTTCATTTATCGTAGGTGTTTTGACTTGTTGTTCTTGACATTATTATTACTTATATCATGATTTACTTACTTACAGAATATAAAATATGATTTATATATCATATATATTCAGTATATATATATATATATAATAGATATTTAAATGAAATGAAAAACAACGTTCATGGAGACGGTAGTCCGTACGTACGCATGAACGCTGTTTTTCTTTCCTTATTGTCTTGAATGGAATTAAGTAGATGACATTCATATGTATATATATAAATAAATCTAGTAGCTTTATAATGTCATATATTTCATTATTATTTCTTATATATACATTATAATCATTCTTAAATGGTTAACATGGAGAATGAATCTCATCGCGTCGTGGAGACGGTAGTCCGTACGTACGCACGAGCGATGATATCATTTCTATAAATATTGAATTGAATTGGAGTGGATTATACAATATATCAGAATCAATATGATGTTGTAATAACTATGTATAGTTATTCTTTACACCATTATACCCATCCATGTAAGGTGGTGGGGGAAAATAGATTACACCACGGCGTGGAGACGGTATTCCGTACGTACGCACGCGCGGTGATTTGTTTTTCCATAGGATGGATAGATGGTGAAATAGGGTTGTTTCATATTTATAATAACATATCAGTATGTAAGTAATACTGATGTTATTACTTTATCACGAAACAACTAAAGAAGTAGAAGTTGAATAAGAATGAAATTGAAAAGATCGGTAATTGATATTACCTCTTCTTTGAAACGCCTCTTTGAATCCTCCACTTAGGGAACTAAGATTGGTCTTTGAAGAAGACCAGGTCCTCTAGGATTATTCTAGGGAAGTGGAGAAGGGATTTTGGCAGGGGTTGTCCGAGCTTGAGTGCTCAAATTGGTGTGAGGAGGAGGGGGAGGAGGTGCCCTTTTATAAGGGAGGAGAGGGGCACCTTAGGAATATCTCAAAATATTATTTTATATTAAAGTCAAAATCGGTTTATAATGGTTCCAAAGGGTATTATTTCGAAGCTAAAGTGGGGATGGGTCGAAATCCTATCAACCAATAGGATTTAGACAAGTTTAGGATATTATTTTAACCTTATCAATTAGATTTAACTCTAAGTTAAATAATTTAACTTTTACCGTGTCTTTTTGTTTTCTTTCACTATATGGTTAATAAACTTACTATAACATGTCAAACGAACACCAAATTTTATATTATTAATACATATATCCTTATATAAGTCATTTGGCCGAACCTTAGATTTTTAGGAATAAAATAACAATTAATAATATAATATTTGATTTAAAAACTATTTTGTGCCAATTTTGACACTATTTGATATATGATTTTTGTGAAAGTCATAACAGAATTATATGTTCTAACCAAGTTGATTAAATCAACACTAATATATCATAGTAACCTAGAAAATTAGTGGAATTCATAAAAAGTCTTAAATTACATTTATTTTGGTATTTATATTATCAATTATGTCAATATTTCATTAATAAGATAATTACTGCATCATCGTTGTGTCATAAATAAATTATATTATTTGATGTCTAAAAATTACAAATAAAATACCATCATGTAGGAAATATTTTTATCTTTCTAATGAATATTTACAATTGAATTTATCTTATGTATATCCCCATATTATAAATGATTTACTTATTAAACTTTGATTTTAACTATTTTAACCCTTCTTTAAATAAATTAATAATAAATGTCCTAATCTAATCAAAGTGGGCCTAAATGGTCATATTTTATCCCTAAGATTGTTTTTGGTCGAATTACACTTGTCCAATAGAATTAGGACATGTGTTAGGGTAATATTAATATCATATTTACCCTTAGTTACCCTATTTACTATTAACCGTGGTAAAAAAAATAAAAAGTTACTATTCACCAAAAAATTATTTTCATCTCATTGAACCACATTTTAGTCCTTGATATTAACCGTGTCTCTCGGATTTTCGAAATTCCATTCACAGAAGCGGTAAAATTAAGTTTTATGCAAAATTCAGTTTTTAACCTACCACTTAGTAGTTTCACTATTCATCAAAAATTGATGTTTTTTCAGAACAATGCCAAAATTTCATCCCAAGCTATATTTCATATTCCGAATTCAAAAATGAAGTCTATTTTACCAAATTCATAACATAAAAGTTGCATTAATTAATTTTATAATTAAATCCCGCTGTTAAAACAAATAGCGTGTTTTTAAGAAACAATATCTATCAAAAGATTGACACTTGATTATGTCTGGTTTAAATGTGAAATTACATCAAATGACCAACATTGTATTAAATTGTAAAAATATATTCTAAATATACTTTAAAACCACTCAAATTAATAATTTATCACTATTAATTATTTCGATTAAAAAAGTTGTTTTTAATTATAATTTAGTAATTTTCACTATTCATCAGAATATGAAAGTTATCCGAAAAGTACCAAAATTTCACCTTAGGCTAAATTCGATACTCCGAATCCAAAAATAAAGTTCATTTTGAAAAATAAGATTTACTGGATTTCAAAAAGTGGTTATTACTATTCATAACGGCTAGTTTTAATAATATTTTTATAGCATATCGTTGTTTAGTGAAACTCGGTATTGCGTACTACACACGCTATCGAGGAAGGTCACGATTGCGTGTAATTCAAGGCAAGTCAAGGATGTTTGTTGTGCAAGCTCCTTTTGGTGTAGCGTACAACACAAGACATAAAAAAGAATATTTTTCATAAAATCTCGGGCTGTTACATTTTACCCCCCTTAAAATGAATTTCGCCCTCGAAATTCGTCGGGGTTATAAATGGTTTACTATTCGAAAGTTTCTTTAATAGAAACCCACATCGTAAAAGGGAATACCAAAACTTGGCTTTAAAAATTAAAGTATGAAATGTAACGATTACCCAAATAAACTAATCACTGGGTTTCCACATAGGTGAAAATATGGATATGGAAGAGAAATCTAACCATCATGTTCTGATGGAGAGTGATAGAGAACATGGCTATGGAAAATCCAGTAATCACAAATCCATAGATTTGTGATGATATAAGGTACCATCTGATTCATCAGGTATAAGATCACTAGGACAACATTTTTGGTTTTCAAGATCATTTCCCTAAAGATGAAAATTTGCTTAGAATAAATACTTACTTTATTTTGGTACAATCTCCCTTTTGTTCGTGCCTTGAACAATTTCTACTTCATATCTTAAATAAATGAAGTTGAATTTGTTATTTGTGATGTGTTATCAGATCATGTGATAGAATGACTGTTCATTCCATCTGTCTCAAACAAAAGGTTAGAAAAAGTTATTAAATATACATAAGTCATTCTATAGTGAGATTAATCATATATGGTTCCTAAAATGGACTTATACTTCATATATCATACTGCTTAATATAATAAAACTAGTTTCTTCTAAACAGGGACTTCCTGTAGGTCAGTGGTAGGCGATAAAGGCCAGTCGCACTTCGGTTGTGGGTTCGATTCCTACAGCCTTGTCCGAAGCGATGGGCTGTCGCCCGTCCTGCAGGTTGTCCCTTTTTCTAAAACTACGTTACTATAACATCCCATCTTCTATCCTTAAACAATACTAACTTATGTCCAACATAATCCAGTCTAATCTTTAGGATTATACATAATACTGCAGTCCACTCTCATAATATAGTGACATCGATTACCAGAGATTTAATACTGTCGTTGATCCCCACATATCATAAGATATGTCTTGTTGGTCACATTCCAAACATTCAAAGTCCTTAATCGTGTATTCTCTTGAATACCTTAGTGAAAACATGAGTGTAGTTAAAAGTTAACACTTTCCACATACCAAAATCCTCAAAATTCTATATACTCAAACCATGATATCACTTAGTCCTTATATCAATCATGAGCTCATGAATACTATCAAACATTTAATTTTCTCCTTATCCCTTCATTATGCGCATATCATCTACATTCCAAAAATATATGAATAACCTTTCATGGATACTGGTAACATTAATCATACACTTTCAAAACACAAGGAAAGACAACAGTGTAACAATCCATAGATGTCTCTTTATTCCAAAATTACACATGATAAACATGTAATCATTCCACCACATTCTCAAACCATTGACCGAGATTCAAAAATTCTTTCATCTCACATATCATTTGTAGTCTCTTCATCATCATCCACATAAATACTACCCATATGACCATACTGATTCTCTTCATGAGTCTTTCCCTTAGGGCATTTGTTTGCATAATGCCCATACATTCCACATTTAAAACACTTAACCATTTTTGATGTCGTAGCAATACCATTATCCTCATCCATGGTGTTAACCGACCCTTTTCCTTTGCACTTACTTGCTTTGTGTCCTTCTTTTCCACACCCAAAGCATCTTCCAGTTCCCTTGAAACATTCTCCTTGATGCCTCTTCCCACATGATTTACATAGGGGAAATTGAACTTTCTTTCCTCTATGATCATCATGGAACTCCATCTTTCTCTTATTAGTTGAGTCAGGAAACTTACCAAATTTTACTTTATTGATCATGTTGTGAGATTGCTGATTCGGCATAAAAATGATGTTTGGACATCCAAATCCCATTTCATTTGGTTGCTCATGAAGAATATCATTCCATTGTCCATCATATCCTCCATTATTGTGAATCATCTTGTTTCCAGCCATTTTCTAAAACCCAAACAGAATAGTGTTAGATGCAAAAATCATAATAAAGGGGGAGTAACTTAAATATCTATCATCTTTGGTTTAATCTAATATTGTTACCATAGTTCTAGAACTATATCCTATACGTATACTTATCCTTAGGGGCATCCCTAGACATACCTTAGAAATATCTCTAGGGATCTCACTAACGTTTTCGCATCCTAGTTTCCAAAGGTTGACTAAACCTTTCCTCTGATACCAACTGTAGAGACCCGTATCTTGACGTACATGGACTTTACATTACTTTTGCGGAATACTTAGTACATAACAAAAACACACACACAAGGATCGTAATAGTTTAGTGTCTTTGGAAACTCGGAACGTAATCTTCTAATCATGGTGAAAGATCTTCAATATCTCCCATAAAGATCTTCCCTTTTTTACCTAAAAACCTTTCTTTATATCCTGGGGAAAAGAAAACATAAAAGGGTGAGCTCAAATGCTCAGTAAGGGTAAACAAAAGTAATATCAATCACATCATATACATAAGAACATAGCTTTTGGAAATCTTAACCTGCAAAAGAGCTCATAATATCATAACATGGGATAAATCATAGAAGTGAAAATGAGATCCCCATAATCATAACATAAAACTTGAAACTTTGTGTCATGCACACATAATCATGGAAAATCATTTCTTGTTAGTCATGACTCATTGCCAAGACTATCTTATTGGACAAAGTCCCTTTCTGAACCGAGTTCACTCCTCGTTTCAGTCCTGTATCACTGAACCGAAATAACCTTCCGTTCCAGCCATGTCTATCTCATGAGATATAAAATCTTTACCCAATGCATTGGAGGGAGATATAGGTCCCACCCATCTTATAATGAATCCTTTCTTATGTGTGCCACATAATCATAAAACATACATCATCGCATAAGACATGTAACAAAAATGGGATTCTTGAAACATCATGAAATCATAAATCAATTCATATAAGATAAAGGAATTCATAAAAATAATTCCATCACAACATGATCAAATCAATGTAATAATAGGGATAAAAACAGAAACCTTTATTATCTTAGATGGAAAATAATTTTGATAAAACACTTGAACTCCATTCTTGAGGAAAATATCCTTTCTTCTTCAAAAACATTTTTCCTTTCATAACATGTCATATAACTTTAAAATAAAAGAAGTTGATTAAAAATAAACTTGAAAACTTGTAAAGGAAGCTTCTTGGAAATAATGTTTTAAAAATCCATTCATGCCGTATAAGTTAAAAAAACATTCTTCGTACTTTTGTCGGAAAAGTCAAAAAGTACCTCGTACGACAAAAGATTCCTTTCATACATATTACTAAAAACTCACCGAAGGGTAAAAATGGATTTAAACAATTGTAGGTGGATGGAAATAATATTACATATTGATGAAACATGGATGTGGATGATAAAATACACCCCAGTAAATACTTACGAATAAACAATCTCGGATAAAAATGAGATTGTGATATTTCCCTTACCTTAGGTCCGACTTGCTTTGTAAGTGTCCGAACCTCCTGTATAATGATTTAAATCATGTTATTGACTTATTACAGAATCATATTCATTGTTATGATATCATATATGGTTCACTTATGACATTATATTACCCGTTCTTTTGTAAATTCCATGTTAAAGAACGTTTTGGGTAAAAATCGTTTCATTTATCGTAGGTGTTTTGACTTGTTGTTCTTGACATTATTATTACTTATATCATGATTTACTTACTTACAGAATATAAAATATGATTTATATATCATATATATTCAGTATATATATATATATATAATAGATATTTAAATGAAATGAAAAACACCGTTCATGGAGACGGTAGTCCGTACGTACGCATGAACGCTGTTTTTCTTTCCTTATTGTCTTGAATGGAATTAAGTAGATGACATTCATATGTATATATATAAATAAATCTAGTAGCTTTATAATGTCATATATTTCATTATTATTTCTTATATATACATTATAATCATTCTTAAATGGTTAACATGGAGAATGAATCTCATCGCGTCGTGGAGACGGTAGTCCGTACGTACGCACGAGCGATGATATCATTTCTATAAATATTGAATTGAATTGGAGTGGATTATACAATATATCAGAATCAATATGATGTTGTAATAACTATGTATAGTTATTCTTTACACCATTATACCCATCCATGTAAGGTGGTGGGGGAAAATAGATTACACCACGGCGTGGAGACGGTATTCCGTACGTACGCACGCGCGGTGATTTCTTTTTCCGTAGGATGGATAGATGGTGAAATAGGGTTGTTTCATATTTATAATGACATATCAGTATGTATGTAATACTGATGTTATTACTTTATCACGAAACAACTAAAGAAGGAGAAGTTGAATAAGAATGAAATTGAAAAGATCGGTAATTGATATTACCTCTTCTTTGAAACGCCTCTTTGAATCCTCCACTTAGGGAACTAAGATTGGTCTTTGAAGAAGACCAGGTCCTCTAGGATTATTCTAGGGAAGTGGAGAAGGGATTTTGGCAGGGGTTGTCCGAGCTTGAGTGCTCAAATTGGTGTGAGGAGGAGGGGGAGGAGGTGCCCTTTTATAAGGGAGGAGAGGGGCACCTTAGGAATATCTCAAAATATTATTTTATATTAAAGTCAAAATCGGTTTATAAAGGTTCCAAAGGGTCTTATTTCGAAGCTAAAGTGGGGATGGGTCGAAATCCTATCATCCAATAGGATTTAGACAAGTTTAGGGTATTATTTTAACCTTATCAATTAGATTTAACTCTAAGTTAAATAATTTAACTTTTACAGTGTCTTTTTGTTTTCTTTCACTATATGGTTAATAAACTTACTATAACATGTCAAACGAACACCAAATTTTATATTATTAATACATATATCCTTATATAAGTCATTTGGCCGAACCTTAGATTTTTAGGAATAAAATAACAATTAATAATATAATATTTGATTTAAAAACTATTTTGTGTCAATTTTGACACTATTTGATATATGATTTTTGTGAAAGTCATAACAGAATTATATGTTCTAACCAAGTTGATTAAATCAACACTAATATATCATAGTAACCTAGAAAATTAGTGTAATTCATAAAAAGTCTTAAATTACATTTATTTTGGTATTTATATTATCAATTATGTCAATATTTCATTAATAAGATAATTACTGCATCATCGTTGTGTCATAAATAAATTATATTATTTGATGTCTAAAAATTACAAATAAAATACCATCATGTAGGAAATATTTTTATCTTTCTAATGAATATTTACAATCGAATTTATCTTATGTATATCCCCATATTATAAATGATTTACTTATTAAACTTTGATTTTAACTATTTTAACCCTTCTTTAAATAAATTAATAATAAATGTCCTAATCTAATCAAAGTGGGCCTAAATGGTCATATTTTATCCCTAAGATTGTTTTTGGTCGAATTACACTTGTACAATAGAATTAGGACATGTGTTAGGGTAATATTAATATCATATTTACCCTTAGTTACCCTATTTACTATTAACCGTCGTAAAAAAAATAAAAAGTTACTATTCACCAAAAAATTATTTTCATCTCATTGAACCACATTTTAGTCCTTGATATTAACCGTGTCTCTCGGATTTTCGAAATTCCATTCACAGAAGCGGTAAAATTAAGTTTTATGCAAAATTCAGTTTTTAACCTACCACTTAGTAGTTTCACTATTCATCAAAAATTGATGTTTTTTCAGAACAATGCCAAAATTTCATCCCAAGCTATATTTCATATTCCGAATTCAAAAATGAAGTCTATTTTACCAAATTCATAACATAAAAGTTGCATTAATTAATTTTATAATTAAATCCCGCTGTTAAAACAAATAGCGTGTTTTTAAGAAACAATATCTATCAAAAGATTGACACTTGATTATGTCTGGTTTAAATGTGAAATTACATCAAATGACCAACATTGTATTAAATTGTAAAAATATATTCTAAATATACTTTAAAACCACTCAAATTAATAATTTATCACTATTAATTATTTCGATTAAAAAAGTTGTTTTTAATTATAATTTAGTAATTTTCACTATTCATCAGAATATGAAAGTTATCCGAAAAGTACCAAAATTTCACCTTAGGCTAAATTCGATACTCCGAATCCAAAAATAAAGTTCATTTTGAAAAATAAGATTTACTGGATTTCAAAAAGTGGTTATTACTATTCATAACGGCTAGTTTTAATAATATTTTTATAGCATATCGTTGTTTAGTGAAACTCGGTATTGCGTACTACACACGCTATCGAGGAAGGTCACGATTGCGTGTAATTCAAGGCAAGTCAAGGATGTGTGTTGTGCAAGCTCCTTTTGGTGTAGCGTACAACACAAGACATAAAAAAGAATATTTTTCATAAAATCTCGGGCTGTTACATTTTACCCCCCTTAAAATGAATTTCGCCCTCGAAATTCGTCGGGGTTATAAATGGTTTACTATTCGAAAGTTTCTTTAATAGAAACCCACATCGTAAAAGGGAATACCAAAACTTGGCTTTAAAAATTAAAGTATGAAATGTAACGATTACCCAAATAAACTAATCATTGGGTTTCCACATAGGTGAAAATATGGATATGGAAGAGAAATCTAACCATCATGTTCTGATGGAGAGTGGTAGAGAACATGGCTATGGAAAAGCCAGTAATCACAAATCCATAGATTTGTGATGATATAAGGTACCATCTGATTCATCAGGTATAAGATCACTAGGACAACATTTTTGGTTTTCAAGATCATTTCCCTAAAGTTGAAAATTTGCTTAGAATAAATACTTACTTTATTTTGGTACAATCTCCCTTTTGATCGTGCCTTGAACAATTTCTACTTCATATCTTAAATAAATGAAGTTGAATTTGTTATTTGTGATGTGTTATCAGATCATGTGATAGAATGACTGTTCATTCCATCTGTCTCAAACAAAAGGTTAGAAAAAGTTATTAAATATACATAAGTCATTCTATAGTGAGATTAATCATATATGGTTCCTAAAATGGACTTATACTTCATATATCATACTGCTTAATATAATAAAACTAGTTTCTTCTAAACAGGGACTTCCTGTAGGTCAGTGGTAGGCGATAAAGGCCAGTCGCACTTCGGTTGTGGGTTCGATTCCTACAGCCTTGTCCGAAGCGATGGGCTGTCGCCCGTCCTGCAGGTTGTCCCTTTTTCTAAAACTACGTTACTATAACATCACATCTTCTATCCTTAAACAATACTAACTTATGTCCAACATAATCCAGTCTAATCTTTAGGATTATACATAATACTACAGTCCACTCTCATAATATAGTGACATCGATTACCAGAGATTTAATACTGTCGTTGATCCCCACATATCATAAGATATGTCTTGTTGGTCACATTCCAAACATTCAAAGTCCTTAATCGTGTATTCTCTTGAATACCTTAGTGAAAACATGAGTGTAGTTAAAAGTTAACACTTTCCACATACCAAAATCCTCAAAATTCTATATACTCAAACCATGATATCACTTAGTCCTTATATCAATCATGAGCTCATGAATACTATCAAACATTTAATTTTCTCCTTATCCCTTCATTATGCGCATATCATCTACATTCCAAAAATATATGAATAACCTTTCATGGATACTGGTAACATTAATCATACACTTTCAAAACACAAGGAAAGACAACAGTGTAACAATCCATAGATGTCTCTTTATTCCAAAATTACACATGATAAACATGTAATCATTCCACCACATTCTCAAACCATTGACCGAGATTCAAAAATTCTTTCATCTCACATATCATTTGTAGTCTCTTCATCATCATCCACATAAATACTACCCATATGACCATACTGATTCTCTTCATGAGTCTTTCCCTTAGGGCATTTGTTTGCATAATGCCCATACATTCCACATTTAAAACACTTAACCATTTTTGATGTCGTAGCAATACCATTATCCTCATCCATGGTGTTAACCGACCCTTTTCCTTTGCACTTACTTGCTTTGTGTCCTTCTTTTCCACACCCAAAGCATCTTCCAGTTCCCTTGAAACATTCTCCTTGATGCCTCTTCCCACATGATTTACATAGGGGAAATTGAACTTTCTTTCCTCTATGATCATCATGGAACTCCATCTTTCTCTTATTAGTTGAGTCAGGAAACTTACCAAATTTTACTTTATTGATCATGTTGTGAGATTTCTGATTCGGCATAAAAATGATGTTTGGACATCCAAATCCCATTTCATTTGGTTGCTCATGAAGAATATCATTCCATTGTCCATCATATCCTCCATTATTGTGAATCATCTTGTTTCCAGCCATTTTCTAAAACCCAAACAGAATAGTGTTAGATGCAAAAATCATAATAAAGGGGGAGTAACTTAAATATCTATCATCTTTGGTTTAATCTAATATTGTTACCATAGTTCTAGAACTATATCCTATACGTATACTTATCCTTAGGGGCATCCCTAGACATACCTTAGAAATATCTCTAGGGATCTCACTAACGTTTTCGCATCCTAGTTTCCAAAGGTTGACTAAACCTTTCCTCTGATACCAACTGTAGAGACCCGTATCTTGACGTACATGGACTTTACATTACTTTTGCGGAATACTTAGTACATAACAAAAACACACACACAAGGATCGTAATAGTTTAGTGTCTTTGGAAACTCGGAACGTAATCTTCTAATCGTGGTGAAAGATCTTCAATATCTCCCATAAAGATCTTCCCTTTTTTTACCTAAAAACCTTTCTTTATATCCTGGGGAAAAGAAAACATAAAAGGGTGAGCTCAAATGCTCAGTAAGGGTAAACAAAAGAAATATCAATCACATCATATACATAAGAACATAGCTTTTGGAAATCTTAACCTGCAAAAGAGCTCATAATATCATAACATGGGATAAATCATAGAAGTGAAAATGAGATCCCCATAATCATAACATAAAACTTGAAACTTTGTGTCATGCACACATAATCATGGAAAATCATTTCTTGTTAGTCATGACTCATTGCCAAGACTATCTTAGTGGACAAAGTCCCTTTCTGAACCGAGTTCACTCCTCGTTTCAGTCCTGTATCACTGAACCGAAATAACCTTCCGTTCCAGCCATGTCTATCTCATGAGATATAAAATCTTTACCCAATGCATTGGAGGGAGATATAGGTCCCACCCATCTTATAATGAATCCTTTCTTATGTGTGCCACATAATCATAAAACATACATCATCGCATAAGACATGTAACAAAAATGGGATTCTTGAAACATCATGACATCATAAATCAATTCATATAAGATAAAGGAATTCATAAAAATAATTCCATCACAACATGATCAAATCAATGTAATAATAGGGATAAAAACAGAACCCTTTATTATCATAGATGGAAAATAATTTTGATAAAACACTTGAACTCCATTCTTGAGGAAAATATCCTTTCTTCTTCAAAAACATTTTTCCTTTCATAACATGTCATATAACTTTAAAATAAAAGAAGTTGATTAAAAATAAACTTGAAAACTTTTAAAGGAAGCTTCTTGGAAATAATGTTTTAAAAATCCATTCATGCCGTATAAGTTAAAAAAACATTCTTCGTACTTTTGTCGGAAAAGTCAAAAAGTACCTCATACGACAAAAGATTCCTTTCATACATATTACTAAAAACTCACCGAAGGGTAAAAATGGATTTAAACAATTGTAGGTGGATGGAAATAATATTACATATTGATGAAACATGGATGTGGATGATAAAATACACCCCAGTAAATACTTACGAATAAACAATCTCGGATAAAAATGAGATTGTGATATTTCCCTTACCTTAGGTCCGACTTGCTTTGTAAGTGTCCGAACCTCCTGTATAATGATTTAAATCATGTTATTGACTTATTACAGAATCATATTCATTGTTATGATATCATATATGGTTCACTTATGACATTATATTACCCGTTCTTTTGTAAATTCCATGTTAAAGAACGTTTTGGGTAAAAATCGTTTCATTTATCGTAGGTGTTTTGACTTGTTGTTCTTGACATTATTATTACTTATATCATGATTTACTTACTTACAGAATATAAAATATGATTTATATATCATATATATTCAGTATATATATATATATATAATAGATATTTAAATGAAATGAAAAACACCGTTCATGGAGACGGTAGTCCGTACGTACGCATGAACGCTGTTTTTCTTTCCTTATTGTCTTGAATGGAATTAAGTAGATGACATTCATATGTATATATATAAATAAATCCAGTAGCTTTATAATGTCATATATTTCATTATTATTTCTTATATATACATTATAATCATTCTTAAATGGTTAACATGGAGAATGAATCTCATCGCGTCGTGGAGACGGTAGTCCGTACGTACGCACGAGCGATGATATCATTTCTATAAATATTGAATTGAATTGGAGTGGATTATACAATATATCAGAATCAATATGATGTTGTAATAACTATGTATAGTTATTCTTTACACCATTATACCCATCCATGTAAGGTGGTGGGGGAAAATAGATTACACCACGGCGTGGAGACGGTATTCCGTACGTACGCACGCGCGGTGATTTCTTTTTCCGTAGGATGGATAGATGGTGAAATAGGGTTGTTTCATATTTATAATAACATATCAGTATGTAAGTAATACTGATGTTATTACTTTATCACGAAACAACTAAAGAAGGAGAAGTTGAATAAGAAAGAAATTGAAAAGATCAGTAATTGATATTACCTCTTCTTTGAAACGCCTCTTTGAATCCTCCACTTAGGGAACTAGGATTGGTCTTTGAAGAAGACCAGGTCCTCTAGGATTATTATAGGGAAGTGGAGAAGGGATTTTGGCAGGGGTTGTCCGAGCTTGAGTGCTCAAATTGGTGTGAGGAGGAGGGGGAGGAGGTGCCCTTTTATAAGGGAGGAGAGGGGCACCTTATGAATATCTCAAAATATTATTTTATATTAAAGTCAAAATCGGTTTATAATGGTTCCAAAGGGTCTTATTTCGAAGCTAATGTGGGGATGGGTCGAAATAATATCAACCAATAGGATTTAGACAAGTTTAGGGTATTATTTTAACCTTATCAATTAGATTTAACTCTAAGTTAAATAATTTAACTTTTACTGTGTCTTTTTGTTTTCTTTCACTATATGGTTAATAAACTTACTATAACATGCCAAACGAACACCAAATTGTATATTATTAATACATATATCCTTATCTAAGTCATTTGGCCGAACCTTAGATTTTTAGGAATAAAATAACAATTAATAATATAATATTTGATTTAAAAACTATTTTGTGTCAATTTTGACACTATTTGATATATGATTTTTGTGAAAGTCATAACATAATTATATGTTCTAAACAAGTTAATTAAATCAACACTAATATATCATAGTAACCTAGAAAATTAGTGGAATTCATAAAAAGTCTTAAATTACATTTATTTTGGTATTTATATTATCAATTATGTCAATATTTCATTAATAAGATAATTACTGCATCATCGTTGTGTCATAAATAAATTATATTATTTGATGTCTAAAAATTACAAATAAAATACCATCATGTAGGAAATCTTTTTATCTTTCTAATGAATATTTACAATCGAATTTATCTTATGTATAACCCCATATTATAAATGATTTACTTATTAAACTTTGATTTTAACTATTTTAACCCTTCTTTAAATAAATTAATAATAAATGTCCTAATCTAATCCAAGTGGGCCTAAATGGTCATATTTTATCCCTAAGTTTGTTTTTGGTCGAATTACACTTGTCCAATAGAATTAGGACATGTGTTAGGGTAATATTAATATCATATTTACCCTTAGTTACCCTATTTACTATTAACCGTGGTAAAAAAAATAAAAAGTTACTATTCACCAAAAAATTATTTTCATCTCATTGAACCACATTTTAGTCCTTGATATTAACCGTGTCTCTCGGATTTTCGAAATTCAATTCACAGAAGTGGTAAAATTAAGTTTTATGCAAAATTCAGTTTTTAACCTACCACTTAGTAGTTTCACTATTCATCAAAAATTGATGTTTTTTCAGAACAATGCCAAAATTTCATCCCAATCTATATTTCATATTCCGAATTCAAAAATGAAGTCTATTTTACCAAATTCATAACATAAAAGTTGCATTAATTAATTTTATAATTAAATCCCGCTGTTAAAACAAATAGCGTGTTTTTAAGAAACAATATCTATCAAAAGATTGACACTTGATTATGTCTGGTTTAAATGTGAAATTACATCAAATGACCAACATTGTATTAAATTGTAAAAATATATTCTAAATATACTTTAAAACCACTCAAATTAATAATTTATCACTATTAATTATTTCGATTAAAAAAGTTGTTTTTAATTATAATTTAGTAATTTTCACTATTCATCAGAATATGAAAGTTATCCGAAAAGTACCAAAATTTCACCTTAGGCTAAATTCGATACTCCGAATCCAAAAATAAAGTTCATTTTGAAAAATAAGATTTACTGGATTTCAAAAAGTGGTTATTACTATTCATAACGGCTAGTTTTAATAATATTTTTATAGCATATCGTTGTTTAGTGAAACTCGGTATTGCGTACTACACACGCTATCGAGGAAGGTCACGATTGCGTGTAATGCAAGGCAAGTCAAGGATGTGTGTTGTGCAAGCTCCTTTTGGTGTAGCGTACAACACAAGACATAAAAAAGAATATTTTTCATAAAATCTCGGGCTGTTAGAAGACCCACGGTCGGTCTCCCTGCTATTAGAACTACCAGAAAATACAAAAACAACAAAAATTTCTCGACAGGGACCAAACCCCCACCATAAGGGGCGGGATGGGCGGGCCCAACTACTAGGGCATAAAAATTATGACCCAAGATGAACCAACATCACCACAACCTTGGATGATCATTATTAAAATTTGAGACTGATTTATCCAACAGACTCCCATATGTACCACCAAAAGCAATTACATTTGGTCAGATGCAACCACCGTGACTTGAAGGTAACAAGACGACCACGCCTCCCCGTAGCAAAAGAATCATTATGCACCAAAGCAGTTTGATCCGAATTGAATAACCATAGAAAACAATTTTAACTACCTATACTTTTAGAACCAACAATAAAAATATTGTCGTGGTATCATACACTCCTGGGGTTCCTGACTACGCACCAGCTTCACTCTGAGGCCTATAGCTAGAGCCTTGATGTTTGAGGCATATCCTGCATTGTAGTAAGGTATTGATGACTCCCAAATAGAGGTTATACTTTTTGGTGCCACACCCACCGACAAGGAATCCAAGACAACACCAACAAGAACAAAACACCATGACGTCCAACTACTAACTCGTGGTATATCCACCAAAATAGGAATATAGATGGTTCAAATGCATCACCTCTTCAATTTATCAAAGAAACATAAGAAGGGAATGATTCACAACAACAAGACTTCTTTGTAGAGAAAAAAAATAAGACTACCCAAGTGGGGGAAACCCCCTATGAAAACTGGTATTCCTGACGGATTTTTTGAAATCAACCCTTTCTCTTCAAACTGATCTCATGATGCAAGACAACGCCAAACATTACCTTAACTTCCAAGGAAATCACTATTTTCCATTCAAGACATTGTCCATCACCAATAAATTTGAACCTCCTTCTCCCTTCCCCGCTAGAATTCCTTTCACCATTTCTAGGGGGAACCTTCAAACACGAAAGTGTCAAACTACATACTTGATGAGTCAGACCACTCAATAAAGACCAAGACTCCCTATAACTCCCAATGCACCTATCATCCCACAATGAGAGGATCTGCTTATCTGAAAGGTGTTAGAGATAGGCATAACACTATCACTAAAAAGGGAGAGTGCATATGTTAATCAACTGGAAGACCGACCAATGACGACTTTTCCATGGACACACTTCTATAACATGTTAATGATTTTGGGGGGCATATAATAGTAAATAAAGGATACCGTGGACCCAATAAAACTGGTCCAATACCCAATACATAGTTAAAATGAGTACTAAACATGTAGAGGGATCTAGTGAAAGGGATTCCAGAATCACTTTTCAAAAGAAACCACTAACCACACACTTTCACACCATCTAACAAACAAGAATTTAAACTATGGACACAAATCAGTCTGAAAGGATCATCAGCTCAAAATGCCCCACATCTGATAGTTCCAAACCACAAGGACCCACCACACAATCACCTGTTATTGACACACTGAATTATTATTTAACAAAACTTTTGGAAAATAAGCAAAGATAGTGGGTTGCATAAACGCCAATGGTGTCCCATGGACCTCATACATGCATGTTCCCATGACACTCCAGCTACTACCTCATATCCATACATGAATTCATCCTCTCATTCCATTGAAAACTTATCATTCCATATACACTCATGCATGTGGTTTCCCATGAGAACACTAAGGATCAAAACCAAACCATTCAATTTTATCATAACCAAAACATTAAACCCGCACTGTTCAAACCTCATACATAATTTCCTTTTTAAAGTGCATCATTTCAAAAAAAATTACAACAACAAATCATTTTTACTTAAAAACAAAATTTCCACAATTCCAAAAATTAGAACGAGGAATAGTGGAAGATAAAACTAGTGTCAGAGGGTAACTGGAACATATGGTTGGCAGTTATACGCCAATTACACCACCACTAGAGAGAGTATTCTAGGATAGCATCTCTGGCTCCACATGGCATTCTATACCCAATGAGATCACTGGGACCACTGACCGTACTACCTTTTACTTTCCATGAAAAAAGATTAACCACACTAGCCAGTGATTTAAACAAACCTCAACTTACTTTTGTATCTCGAGTTCTGCCACAAGGTGTGATGGCCAGGAACCTTACTCATAGCAAGGATGTCGAGTCCTGACAACCTTAACTTGAGTCTAACATGACTCTATTCCAAAAGAACATGACCCAAGAGAGAAAACCTAATCTAATACCATTTTGTCATGAACCAGTCCAGGTTTCCATCCGACCCGATGTATGACCTAGTCCGTGATAAGGCCCGAAGGGGGTTTCAGATCCCCATAGGCTGGAAAAAGAGGATGTGTATCGAGAAAAAAATATGTGGGAATGATTGACCAGAAACAAGAGATAGATAAAAAACTACCCAGAAAAATATACTTAAACTTGAAACAGACCACCAAATAGGGCCTTAACAAGAATCAAATTTAGTGGTTTACAATAGGATCCAACATCCCAAAAGTAATGACACAAAATAAACTGAAACTCTAACTCAATCCTCCAATCAACAAGGTAGGTGTGATAAAAACAAGATACAAACATCAACCTGCGTGAGAAGCCCATCCACAACCCGAACCACCATCGTTGAGCATGATGCCTCAACCTAGCATACACAAAGAACAAGGTATACATAAACCCAAAGGAGTATGTATGGTGTGATCCAAAAGCCCAGATGGACTTCACCCAAAAAATGGTTTTACATATATATATTAAATGACAAATACATTTTCAAGCTAAATAAATTAAATATTTCTAAAGCATGAACAATTTAGAAGAACAGTTTCTTTAAAGAAAAATCATTCAAAGAAACAAACTTTTAAAAAACACCATTGTTGTTTGAAACCCAAACCTTTAAGAAAATCAAAAAGCTACACCATATGTCGATGGTGAGTTTATAGTAGTCCAGGAGCACCAATAGTGGGAGAGTCCCTATAGGTACTATCCAAAAGAAGGGGACCCTAGAACATTGTGTCTCGGTGAACAATAGTATAGGAAACAAGAAAAATACGATCTCATGCACGAGACACTAGTACGAAAACAGATCCATAACCTAGTAGTCTCCAATCCTCATTCAATGTTTAGTTAGTGTCATCATTGTCAATCCTGATATGTGAAACTGGGCTAGATCCACTACCGTCGCACTAGCACACTAGATCTAGTCCACCCACCTAGTACCCAGGATTCCCCTTTTTGTGCTCAAGAGGTTCCAATTTCATATTTCAAGTCAATCTCATATGAACAAAAAAACATGGTGTTACCTAAACCCAATGCCACACTTACAAACACACACACAAAATCTATTTGAAATAGTACACACACCGAAAGACTTTACCCAACTCAATTAAAACAATTCCTGCATTGTTAAAAATTGTTTATTAAAAACAAATAAGATATACATCATTATTAATTTTTTTAAAACATATTAAATTATTTGTAAACAAATTCTTTAAAAAGATACATAACACGTATTAGCACACAAAACAAACTCATCCCTCTTTCCTAACCAAACACACCCATTGCCACATCAAGAACACAAACTTCACCACTCACATCAACTAATAACCCAACCGCATGGTTAAGAGACCACTCTCACGATTAAACAAGGCACTAGAATTTTTTTTAAGAAATTTCATAATATGACACACAGCTTTGGACACCAGAAGTCCACTCAAACCCTCTATTTGGAAAAAAACATGTGAACACTACACCAGAATGCAAATGCACACTTTGCACATTTTCAAAAAACAAACTCAAACTTTATAAAACACTTGAAGGCATCTCACATAGGTTTTCAAAGCAACAACATACTCCAACAACACAACACCTTCACTTACAACCAATCACTTTCAACGCCATGTCGAACACAATTAGCACTACTTGCACAAATGAAAACCTAACTGCCCACATTATTAATCACTAAAAATTGACTAAAGATATGTTTTAAACCAATTAATGCACCCACCCATATGAAATAATACAAAACAAATCTAACACATGGAAGACGTTAATAAAACAAAATCCGCACCCAAAAGAATTAAAAAATGAACATTATAATCTAAAGAAGAAAATGAATTGATTAAATAATGTATAAAATGTTGATCCACCTATCTCACATGAATATCCGTACAGAAATGGTTCAAAACAAACCCACACCTCATTCGCACCACGACGAATCAAAGACGAGCCCTAACCCAGGAAATCGAACGAAAAATAAATGGTTAAACCTAAAAAAATGATCTTAACCAAGTTGGAGAACAAAAAAGAAAGAAAAAGAATAGAGGCGGGGCTTAACTAGAGGGGAAGCTACCCGTGGAGAGTTGGCTAGATGTTGGTTTCGTGGATGGTTGGGGAGCCTCAGACAGAGGACGCACTAGATTTGGCTACGTGAGGAAGGGTGTGCGATAGCTGGTGGCTGAACGGGAGTGCATGGGCGCGCTGGGTAGGAGGGGAGTGAGGTGGCGGCGGGACCTGAAGAGAGAGGGAGTCCCTGAGTACTATTTCTGACATCAGGATGGAGAGGTAAGGAGAATAAGGGAGATGTGGAGCGATGGGAAGGGGCAAAAAGGGGTGAGATTATCCCGATACTCGAACACACCAATAGTAAAAAACTATAAATAAAACTATAAATAAATCTATAAATAAATCAAGAAATAAAACTAATAACAATAACAACAACAATAAAAAAAACTAAATCTAATAATAAAAATAATAGTTATAAATTTATTGTAATATAATAGAATTTATAACAATTATATCAATAGTGGTGAAAATAATTATAAAAATTACATCTTCAAATAATAATATTATTAATATCATTAAAATAATTTATTAATTTTTTATCACATTTCATTTTATTTATTTATCATCATGCCATTTTATTTAATTAGTTGACCATAATGTAGGGTGTGCGGTGAACCAAGTTAGGTTGCGCGGTGACCCAGGAAAGGCCGTGTGACTTTGACAACGGTGCATTGAACGCTGTCAATTCCAAACCACTCATTTTTAGATAAGAACCCAATGATTTAAGTAGGGCTTCAACCCATACAACCTGATACTAGAAAATTAATAAAGTAATTTATTAAAAGAAAATGTGTGTGACAATTCTCCACACCATAAATCTTTCCGTCCCCAGAAATCCACCACTAAGGCTGAGACCCAAAGTAGAAAACGAAACCCCCATATGGTTCAAGAGGATCCCTATAAAAACAAGAGGAGAGAGGCAAACACATCATTCTCATAGAAGGTGACTAAAATGACAACCTCGATAAACTTGTAAAAAGACTTTATGATTTGTGTCGTCCGCCCCTAATAGCGAGAAAAACTCAATTTGTCTAATCAAGGAAAGGAAGTATCGCACCCACAGAATCCAATTTAAAAGCCAAAACATCTCATGCACTATTAAACAAAAACCAAACCATTTGGATAGAATGAAAAAATAGTGTCCAACCCCATTCATGTAGAACTCATATCACCTATCACCAACTTATCTCTAGGAAAATAACCAAAAGACCAATGGGGAGAAAGCCCGAAGAGGCACCCCACCATTTGGAACTTACTGACACTCGAGATGAGATTGGGAAACTGACATGGGGATGCATGTCCGGACTCCCCACCATTATGGAAAAGAAATCACAGATTCATTCTAGACACATCTGAGCGAGACCTAATGTGGGTCTCCCAACCATTAGAACTACCAATAAATACAGAAACATAACAAATTTCCTGACAGAGACCAAACACACCACCACAAGGGGTAGGGAGGGTGGTCCCAACTATTGGGGCATCAAAAACATGACCCAAGACTAACCAACATCTCCATATACATGGATGATCATTATTCAAATTTGAGATTGGTTTACCCAACAGAATCTCATACGGACCACCAAAAGAAATTATATTTGGTCGGACACAACCACCTGGACCTGAAGGTAACAAGACGAACATGCCACCACATAGTCACAGAATCTTTACACACCCAAATGTTTTTCTCGGAAAGGAATAACCACAAAATATATTTTAAACTGCCTTTACTTTTAGCACTGATAACCGAAATAAATTCGGGATCTCATACACACCCGAGGTTCCTGAAAAAGCAGCAACTTCACTCTGAGGCCTATGGCTAGTGCCCTGATGTTTGAAGCATCTCCTACCTCACATTCAGGTATTGAATACTCCAAATTGGAGCTTATCCTTTTTGGGGACATAGGAAACCACACTGCAACTGATACAACACCAACAACCACAACACACCATGATGTCCAACTACCCACTCACAATATATCCACCAAAACATGGGTTTAGTTGGTACATATGCATAAAATCTTTACCATAACCAATAAACATAAGTTGGGAAAGATGCACGATAACCACTCCCCTTTGCATAAAAACTAATTAGAACTACCCAATACGAGGACAAACTCCTATGAAAACCGGGATTCCTGAAGGATTCAATGAAATCCTCCCTTTCTCATCAAAGAGAACTCATGATGCGAGACATCACAAAACATGACCCTAGATACCGATAAAAGCAATATAAGCCTGGAGAGACATCGGTCACAACCTTTAACTTTGAACCGCTATGACCCTTCCCTGCAGTAATTCCTTTCACCGTTTCAGGGGAAACTTAAAACACGATTGTGTCAAACTTCATACCCGATGAGTCAGACAACTAAAAAAATTCCATAAATCCCTTCAACTCCCCTCGTATCTGTCATCCCATTGTGATATGATCCACTTAACTAAAACAGGTTAGGGAAAAACATAACACTTTCACTAAAAATGGAGGGTCCATACATTAATAAAATTGAGGACTGTCCAATGGAATATGTTCCCTTGCCGTAGTTCAATCACATGTTAATGCTTTTTGGGGGCGTACACTATTTAATAAAGAAAAACATGGACCCAATCAAGCTAGTCCAATGGTCATGAAATAATACAAGAGAACACTAAACGAGCTGAGGGAACAACTTCACGGGCTTCCCGAATCACTTTTCAAAAGAAACCACTAACGACACACTTTCGCACAATCTAACAAATAAGAATTTAAACTCAGGACACAAATCTGTCAGAAACGATCCTCAATAGAAAATGCATCACATCTGATAGTTCCAAAGTACAAGGACACACCACACAATCACTAGTTATTGACACAAAAAATTCTCATTTAACAAATGTTTTTGAAAATAAACAAAGCTAGTGTGTTTCACAGACACCAATGGTGTCCCATGGGCCTCATACATGTATGTTCCCATGCCACACCAGCACACATCTTATATCCATCCATAAATTCATCCGCTCATTCCATTGACCAATTCAATTTCCATATACACTCATTCATGTGGTTTCCCAAGAGAACAGTAATGATCAGAAACAAACCATTTAATTTTTTGAAAACCAATACATTAAACCCACACCTTTCAAACCTCATGCATCATTCTTTTTTAAAGTTCTTAATTTCGAAAACATTTTTTAAGACCAAATCATTTTTACATAAATACAAAAATTCCAAAATTCAAAAAAAAAATGAAATGAGGAATAGTGCAAGAGAAAACAACTGTCAGTGGGTAACTGAAATATATGGTTGGCGACCATACGCCAATCACGCCACCTCCAAAGAGAGTATTCTATGACAGCGTCTCCAGCTCCACATGGCTTGACAGACCCTACGAGCTCACTGGGAACACTACCATACAACCTTTTCATTTCCTCTAAAAAAATTAACCACACGGGCCAATGATTAAAACAAACATCAGCGTACCTTAGTAACTCGAGTCTCGCCACGAGGTGTGATGACTAGGCCCCTTAGTCATAGCCAGGACGTCAAGTCCCGACAACCTTAACTCCAATATATTGTGACTCTATTCCAAAAGAACACAACACAAGATAGAAAACTTGCTCTGATACCATTTTATCATAAACTAGGTCGATTCGCCATCTGACCCAACATCTGACCCCGTCCGCGACAGGGCCTGAATGGTCATCTTGATACCCACATGCAGGAACAAGTTCTTGGGTATCGAAGAAATACATGGGAATGATTTAACCAAAACAAGAGACAAAAAACTACTAACTGGATTAAAAAACTAAAACTGGAAACAAACCACCAAACATGGCCTAAAAAAGAAATTTCATAGTTTACAAGAGGATCCAGTATCCAAAAAGTAATGACAACAAAAGAAACTAAAACACTAACTCAAACCTCCAATCAACAAGAGAGTTACGATAACCACAAGATTAAAACACCATCCTATATGAGAAGAACGCCCACAACCCGAACCACCATTGCTGAGTACGATGCCTTAACATGGAATACACAGAGAAAAAGGTCTAAATACACCTAAACATATATGTATGGTGTGATTAAAAAGCCTAGTAAGATGTCACCCAATAAAAAGGTTCCACGTATTAACATTAAATGAAAAATACATTTTCTAGATAAATAAATGAAAGGTCACAAAATCATTACCAATTTTAATGAAACATTTCCTATAAAGAAAACACTTTCAAAGAAAACAACAAGAATAAAAAAACACCCTTACAGTTAAAAACACAAACCTTTAAGAAAACCCCAAAGCTATACCTTATACTAATGGAGATTGTTTAGTAGTCCATGACCACCAAATGTGGGAGAGGCCCTATTTATACTATCCAAAAAATTATAAACCTAGAACATCGTGTCTTGGTGAATAGTAGTATAAGAAACACAACAAAGTATGTTCTCATGCATGAGACACTAGTAGAGAAAAACATCAATAACCTAGTGGTCTCTAATCCTCGTCCAAAGTTTTGTATGTGTTGTAATCATTAATCTAGATAACTGAATCTAGGCCAAAGCCACTTCTGTATTACTAGCACACTAGATCTAGTCTGCCCAACAAGTAACCAGGCATGCCCTTTTTGTGCTCAAGATGTTCCAATTTTTTCATTTCATGTCAATATAAGATGAAAAAAACCAACAGAGTGTTACCTAAACCCCACTCCACACTTTCACACACTCACAAAATTCATTTGAAATAGTACGAACACCAAAAGACATTACCCAACTCAATTAAAACAATTTCTACATTGCTAATAATTGATTATTAAAAAACATATTAGATTTGCATCAGTAATAATTTTTATTAAAACATATTAAATTCTATGTAAATAAATTCTTTAAAAAGAAACATACCATGGAATATCACACAAAACAAACACATCCCTCATTCATGACCAAACACACCCAACGCCACATCAAGAACACAAACTGCACCGCTCACATCAACTAATAACCCAACCGCATGGGTAGAAGACTACTCTTCTAGTTAAAAAAGACACTAGAAATTTTATTAACCCATTTTAGATTATGAGACACGGATTTGGACACCATAATTCCACTCAAAGTCTCTATTTGGACACAATACATCTGAACTCTACTCTAGAACACAAACACGAACTTCTAACATTTTCCCAAAATGAACACAAAATTTATAAAACACTAGATGATAGCTCACTGAGGTTTTCATAGCTACAACCTACTAAACCTACACAACACCTTCACTTACGATCAAGCACACACAATGCTTTGCCGAAGATAATTAGCAAAACTTGCACAAATTAATAGCTAATTGCACGCCTTATTAAACACTAACAATTATCTAAAGATAAGTTTTCAACCAATTAACGAACCCACCCATATGAAAAACTACCAAACAAATATAACACATTGAAAACTTCAAGAAAAACAAATATGCACCCAAACAAATTAACCAATGAACATTACAAAATAACTAAGCAAGTAAACGAATTCATTAAAAATGTTTAAAATGAGAAACCACCTACCTCACATGAATATCCATCTAGAATTGGCACAAAACAAACCCACACCACATTCACACCATTAAGAATCAATGTGGATCCCTAAACATGGATATCGAACCCAAAATAAAGGGTTAAACCTCAAAAAACAGATCTACCACCCATTGGAAAACTAAAAATCAAAGATAGAAAATGAATAGAGTAGAGGCTTAACCAGAGGGGCAGCCATCAGAGGGGATTTGGCTAGATGGTGGGGTTGCAGATAGCTGGGGAGATGTGGACGGATCATGCCGGAGTGTTGGTTGTGCTAGGAAGGGGGTGTGACGGTTGGTGGTTGAACAGGAGTAGAGGGGCGCTATTGGTAGGAGGGGAGTGAGGAAGTAATGCGACATGAAAAGAGGGGAGTTGTTGAGCAGTGTGGCAGACTTTGGGAATGAGAGGGAAGGGGAATAAGAGAGATGTGGCATGATGGGAAGGGGGGAAGGGGGGAGAGTATGCTAAATCCCTAACACACCAAGAGAAAAGAAATTATATATATAACTACAAATAAAACTAATAATAATAATAATAATAATAATAACAATAATAAACTACAACTAATTATAAAAATAATTGTAATAAATTTATAGTAATAAAATAAAATTTTAAACAATTATAACAATAGTGAAGAAAATAATTATAACAATTACATCATCAAATAGTATTATTATAATGATCGTTAATATAATTTATTAATTTTTTATCACATCTAATTTTATTTATTTGTCATCAAGTAATTTTAATTAATTATTTGTCGGTCGAGTAGTGCATGCGGTGAACCAAGCGAGGCCACGTGGTGACATAGGTGAGGCTGTGTGACTTCAACAGTGGCGCGTTGAACACTATCAATTCCAAACCACACATTTTTAGATAAGAACCCAATGATTTGAGTTGGGACTCAACCTAGACTACCTGATACCCAAAAAATTAATATAATAATTTATTTAAAGATAACGGGTGTAACCGTTCTAAGGATATTTCGTCCCACAATTTTGACACGTGGAATATTGATGATTCTTTCCATCATGGGATTTACTTTCTGATCCACCCATATTAGTCATCATTACACGCTTCTTTTTCACTGGGCACATAGAACACGTTGAGTATTTAATTTCTATTTCATCCTTGAAATAACAATGTATAATATCTTCATTATTATCAAAGTCTCAAATCACCAACTCTTTTCAAAGACTCGGATTTAGAATTCTAAAGAAGTGATCCACCTTTATTTTGGTGTCCATAACAAATATGGAGGGGTATATATAAATTATTAAAAAAATTTCCTCATTATAATAGATAAAATCATTTTTCTTCATTGTAATTATAAGGAACTCACTTTCCATTTTTAGAAGGAGGGTTTGTGGAAAATATTTATTGAAAAATATTTTCTTGAATTCCTCCCAATTGAAGGCATAAATTTCTTCCTTGAACATATTATTTTTCGATCAGTGTCTCTCAATGATTAGATTACCCATAAAAATAATAGACCATCAATACAAATTTCTCTTCTTCTGTGCATTGGTGGAAAGAGATTATATTTTCAATGGATCTAACCCATTTTTTCATGAGGATGGGATTATAAGAACCTCTAAAAATGGGAGGCCTTTCTATATGATGTATTCATAGGAAACATGGACTTTAAATGGAAATGGAGGGTGTTCCACGAGGTTCATGTCATTATTAATAACGTGTATTAGTTGAGAATGTATTGTACTTTATTTTTGAGCTTCTATTCCCATCATATTTGGCATTTCATTAGGGTAATCATCGCATTCTTTATCACAGTTATTATTGGAACATGTTCATCTATTTAATTCCATTATCTCAGAAAAAGAATGTGAAATTAGGGGGATTGAATTCATTTCATAATAAAAGGAAACTTTTTAACATAAATGGATTAACATGTAAAGGAATACTATATCGTTATTTATGATTCCCTAGGTTTCAATCTATGTTATAATGATATCTTTATTAACATATTTTCTTACCAGAATTTCCCTTGTACCCTTAATAATGGTTTGTAATGAGATTATGAATTTACCGAACCATATCCCCTTGGAGTGTCAAAACAGGTGAACATTAAGTTCTATTGTCGTGTAACAAGTTACCCCAAGTCAGGGCCGAAACTTTTAGTTGGAGGATTCACTCCTATGTAAATATATTTCTGAACCAGGTCCACTTGTTGTATCCAGACAATGATTTATTTTATTGATAAACCCTATACTTTATAATTTACAAAATTTAGGGATTTTTTCTTATACTAAGTTTTATCAATAAGGTTATTACTAATGTTTTATATTTCTAGTGTCCAAAAATTAATCAACATTTCCTCTAACACTAACTATAGAAACCCATGAATTTTACACATATTATTACATTATTTTAATCATAATTAAATATTATATTAAAAGCTAAGGATAATTAAGTATAGTGTCTTGGATTTCAGTGTACATTAAGATGAAAACATGAGACTAAGAAAAATATTATTTATTTTGACATAAATTATGATCTCCTAATATTTTTTGAGCCCTTACGTATTTATAGAATATCCTAGGGATAACATTAACAGATTTATTATCTATAAATGACCAGTAAGGGAACACAAAGATTTTATTTCATCATAAAATTACTGATTTAAAAAAATAGTGTATTAATGATTATTTTGGAGCACAATTGAAATTGGGTATGAATTTTGGATGTTCCCTTAAACTGGGCTTACTTATTAGGGACACTTGGGTATGGAAGCTTTTAAAAACATGAATATCCCAAAAAATAAAGAAAATTGATATTTATATATGATTTTTCAATATATATACATAATTTAGAATATTTACATAAAAGGATTATATAATTTCATTTGGGTAAAAACAGACAACTAATAACCCCAAGAAATAATGGGGGTTTGGGTGGAATCCCTGACATTACGTTCTAAATGATTATAAAATCGATCTTAATGTCCTGAATAATGAAATAAGATTTATTAATTAATAATTACATAACCATTTATACATGTATTTTATTTTTTAAAATTTTATTAAGTTCATTTATGTTCTTTTTGGTGGGTTTTGAAATTCAATTTCATCATTTAAGAATGTTGATTTCCATTGTTTTCATTATCGGTTAACTTTTATACGAGAAAGGAAAATTATACAGAATCGGGATTTTTTTCTGCATATAGACACATATTTTTTTAACATACTTATTTAATATTAAAATTTTACTTTTTTTCATAATTGATGATTATTCGTTTGATTAATCATTAATGATATGCGCTTTGGTTATTTTGAGTGGTTTTGCTCACAATGAACTTGTTTTGTTTTATTATTTTACATCCGGTGTGTATAATAATTCATGAATATTAAATAATATATAATACATATATTATGATATATTTAAAACTTAAAAATGGATTCATAAAAATATTTTAATATGTTAATAGACATTAAAAACTCATCTTCCTTGAATTTGATAAATTAACAGATCTCGTATGTTGTTCCATTTTTAGTATAAAAGGAGGGGGAAATTGAGATGATGATCTTAGGTTCCATTACCATGAAAAAATTCCGGTATATATAA
The DNA here is from genome assembly GCA_963277665.1 of Viscum album. NCBI lineage: Eukaryota > Viridiplantae > Streptophyta > Magnoliopsida > Santalales > Viscaceae > Viscum > Viscum album. Next base: position 1,306,111,052 of record OY728141.1, read on the forward strand.
GTTACTGGAGTAATCAAAAATTTGGATGAGGTATGGTGAGAAGGGAAAAAAATAAAGGAACTTGAAAAGAAGTTTGATGAAAACAGAAGAGGGGTTTTCCTCTTTATTCTTTTATAGGGGGAGCCACCTTTGGAGAATGGTTTTGTATTATAATAACAAATAAATATCTTATATTGTGGGATCGGATTTGGAGGATATTCTATCATAATATAGGAAACTCTCTAGTCTTTATAGGAGTGAGGAGAAAAGGTTGTGGTGGGTGGTATTTATAGTGGAAGAGGGGGTGTTTCCAATTATTATATTCAATATTTTTTGATTTTTCTAAAGAAAAGAAATAGTGAGGATTATTGATACTAAATAATGTAAAATTATCATGTTAATTTGAAAAAATTACTACTTACATCATCCATGACTCCAACAATCCCCAAAAATTCATTTACTTATATATACTGTTAGTTACAATGATTCATTATTCACTAAATATTCAAGAATTTTAAAAAGATCCATATACATTAAACCAAACCATTTTGGGAAATCTATAATTCAAAAAATTAACCCCATTTTACAAAAAAAGTATTATCTAAATATGATAATTTAAATTTTAAATAAAATCACTATTTACGTGGAAAATGCAAAATTTTAAATTAAAAATGCTTTTCTAAGACATTGAAAATCATATTATCGTCTAATAAAATAATCCTATAATCATAAGAAATATAAACCATTGTTTATGAATAATCATTATGAAAATATATTCTTTTTAAATTATTAAATCAATCAATAAATTTTAATTAAATATTTATGACATATGAAAATAAAAAACATAATTAATAATATTTATAATATTTACTTAAATATAATATTATATAATTATATCATATCATAACTTTTAGGATGGATAAATTTTATTTATAGTTTCATTGGTGAGGTTACTATTACATTGACCAGTTTATTATTCATAAGGGTTGCATTACTATTCTGAAGGTCAAGTTATGATCTAATTGGAATATGTTAAAGAACATCTAGAAATTCCTTTTATTTCATTCATTCATCATGTATGATGTTTTTATTGTGTTATTAATGGGATATTATTTGATCATAATTTATTAAATAATTATTAGAAAGGAATTACATTGATTAAACATTGGATCATAACATTAATCATCATTCTCATTTTTTAAAATGAATTATAAGGAAATTGTGTTATAAAAATATCTCATATTTTCGATCATATTACAATAAAATACCACATCAAAAATTAATTTTCGATGAAATTATTTATTAGTTGATATTGTATATATTTGTGTTTCAAAACTGAATTCCAAACAAAATTTATATAATGATTTGTATGACATATATTATAACATTTTACCAATAGTGGAAACATAAATTCTATATTGAGATGCCCTAATTATGTATTTATACACGTCAATATGATTATCACATTATTTGTAGAAGAAGGAAATGTGTTGGTATGAATAAATGTAAATAAAATAATGTTTAATTCTCTGCCATTTAATAGACTATTTTCCCTAAAAAATGATAAATTTAATATTGATCATTTATAAGAATAATTTTCAATGAAATCATCATTTTTATATTCAATAATATCACGTTTTCTATAATTGTCATCCTATGACCCAAAATTAATTATGGCCCAAATATTTGTACATATTCTCTTAACCTAAACTAGATTACAATATTTTTTGAAAATATGAAAAATTATTCAATGTTTTATTAAAAATATAATATTTAGTTTAAAATATTCTAGGAATGGAAAATTCATAATATATTTTCAGATCTCCCATGAATCAACATATTTCCCATAATCCTCTATTTATATATTGGATCTAATTGAAAATTTTATTTATATTTTTTTGAGTAGTCCATCCAAAAATTCATCAATACATTATTGATTATACATTCCCATGGACATACAAATATGATCCTTATCCTGAGATTTTTTTCAAATACAACAAATACTAAATATATTAGAGAATGGACATCTGAAAATTTTAATTCATTATAAAATAATGTATAAGAATGTTCTCGATTTATTTAAGATTAATTATCATATATATATATATATATAATTTAATAATTAACAATACCACATTATCAGATTATATGTAAAGGATGTTTTATAGTGATCTATTATTTATTTTTATGGAACTCAATAATGATTTTAGATTTGATTTCATGGCACGTAGGGAATTCATTAAACCACACTGTTCCATATTCACTATTCAGGCATATTCTATATAGTAATTATTTAATAATCAATTAGATATTTCACTATAAACTTTTGAATATATTTCATTATTGATGAAGGATGGATTAGAATACATTTAAATGATCATGATCCATGTTTGGGATATTATAAATGAAAATGAAAATTCTCTCAACCAAGATATTAGTGAGAACATCCCATCAATATAAATTCCATCTTCATCTGAGTAACCATTTCACATGAGCCCATATTTTTTTTCTCATCAAATATACCATTTCAATTAACATATTTTTAAACCCCAAATTTTATTATAATATTATTGTCAATAGGCTTCAAAACAACTCCAAAGAATAATTTTTTTATGATATAATGCCACTCCACATTCATTACATAAATTCAATATCGTTTCACCAGTTATATTTTAGATATATTATTATAAAATAAGATAATAATAGTGAATGTGATGTTTTCCTCAAATATATTACTTTTTGAAACAATTTTCCTTGGTATTCCAATGATATTATAGATCTGATCCTTCTTTCTCAATGTAATTTGTTTAAAAAACTATGAATTAAATATCTATATGTATTATACTAAAAATCATAAAAATTAAAATTATCTGATTTCCAATAATTTTGTAAATCACCTTTAGGTTTCCCAAAAAAATAATTATTATATTAACTTTTAGAGAAAATTTATTAATGTGTGGCACTATTTCATGATTTTTCGAACAACATCACATAAACACTAACCATAATATTCAATATATAATTATTGTAAAAAAAGTATCATCTAGATTTTAATCGATAATAAAGAAACACGCCTTCATCAAATAATTTCTCAAACATCCATAAATTTTAACTATTAGACTCACCTATTTTGATAATCCCAAATCATGATTCATTTATGTGATAATCAGGTTTTCATTCTATGTTAATCACATTTCATTAATGTTTCTTGTTTTTATCATGTAATATTCATATACTATTAATATTAGTGCTAGTTGTTTTAATCTAACTGTGGAGAATTTATCTAAATGCAAAGGTCACTAATGAGAAGGTCAGTGTTGAAATGGTCATCATTGAAAAGGTCACCGATGCAAAGGTCACCGCTGCAAAGTTCGTCATTGCAATGGTCACTATTGCAAAGGTCACCATTGAAAAGGTCACTGATGAAAAGGTCACCATTGCAAAGTTCACCTTTGCAAAGGTCACCGATGAAAATGTCACCGTTGCAAAGGTCACTAATGAAGGGTCACTATTGCAAGGTCACTGATGCAATGATACTATTTGGAAGGTTACCGCTGAAGGTTATCGATGAAAGGCTACTGATGGAAAGTTACTAATGGAAGTTCACTGTTGAAGACTACTGATGTTCACCTACTAATCAAAACCTACTGTTGTGAAGGATACCGTTACTAGTGTGCTGATTATATTCTCTTACATACCTTTTCAAATTATTAATATTATTCTAATAGTCATATTTGGTAAATTTAATGCTTCTGATATTAATTAATGTTTATTGTAGGCATAGAAGGAGACTGTATCTGGGGACAGTACGAGGTACGAGAAATACCGCAGGTGATCTACTCATTCTTATTGTTGGAACTGAAGCATAAAAGGTAAGACCAAGAAATATAAGGATATACGTGGGTGTAGTTATGGGTAGAGGTGAAGATCATCTTTACAGAAATAGATCTTACTTTATACATCAAATAAGATCCATTCAAAGCTTACACAGAGAATCCAATAAGCTTAAGAAGATCATTTGGGAGAAAAAATTCGAGGATTCCTTATGTGTTTCATCAACTCTTGATCAACACCAGAGGCAGAACACATGATTATAGAACCTGGAGTTGCGACACTCTGTTTTGGAGACAACATTCAGATGAAGACTCAATCATCAAATTCTCCACTCCAAGGAGTCAAGAGCTGAACTAAAAACACATAAATCTTTCTAATCTCAAGATTATAAACTGATCACTATTGTGTTCTTTCATATTACATTTCTAAGAATTGTGTGTGCTTGTCTATTACACACACTCTCCCATGTGCTTGAACATGAGGATACAGAAAATCCTCACATCAAAATTTACCTGCATTCTATTTCCCACATATAATTATAGAAGAGACTGTGTGTGGTTTGAATTGTTTGTTTTTCCCACGAAGAACTGTGGTAGATGGTGTGAACCCAGGATAGTTTGTGAGAATAATTGTAAAGACCGATACTGGTTGTATATCAATGGTTATTGTTCATATAAACTACTTGGTGATAGTTGATCACCAAGTAGAGGAGATTATGTCTCTACATGAGACTGAACCTATTACTTTAATTTACTGTCCAATATATTTTTTAGACTCTGTTTTATCTATTTTCCTCTACTTATATTTGCTACATCATAAAACTGTTTTACATTCACTTTGGTAGTGATTATTTTAGTGTGTGTATGTGTTTAATTTATTAAACTTGTTTCAAAAGTTTAAGATGTGTTTTACACTAGTTCAACTCAGGACTAGTCACCATTTGATAAACCTATTGACCAACTATAAATTTACATCTCTACTACCTTATGTAAATTGGTTGTTTTAAAATTGGGGGATCATTATGAAATAAGTTCTTAAACAGAAATTTTAAGTAGGAACTCAATTACCCCCCCCCCTCCCCGTCTTGAGATTCCTCTCCGACCAACATTTGGTATCATAGTTTAAATTATTTTCATGTTTTCAAATTCTTTTAAACTATTATTTTTAGTTATATCTTAATGATCATAAAATTTCCATCATATCTAAATTTTCAGTTCTTTACACATTAACTAACTATGGATAATATATTTGAGGGTGCTTCTAGTAACAGACCACCTTTCTATAAGGGTAATAACTATGCTCAATGGAATTTAAAAATTAAAATGTATCTAGAGAGCATGGGACATTAAATATAGGACACTAATAAAGAACACCATGTATTTCCTACTACTACTAGAGACACATGGTCTCAATTGATTAATTCTACATATAACAATAACTTTAAAACAATGAATTCTTTGTAATATTCTCTTGGAGATGAATAATTAAATAGAATAACTTCATGGAAAAATGTTTATGAAATTTGGGATACTCTATCTATTTCCCATGATAGAACAACTACTATTAGATAAGTGATATTAAATAAATATATTATTAAATATGATAATTTTAAGAAGATTATTTATGAAATTATTTCTGAAATGTATCTCAACTTCAATAAAATAGTGAATACCATGGGTCTACATGGGAAACTAGTGGACAACAAGGACCATATTATGAGATTGCATCAATGCCTACCTTACCAATAGAGGAGAATATCTGTTTCTATCTGAGAATCTTGTGACATAGGAAAACTACATGTGAAGGAACTAATTTGAAAGCTTATGGTGTATGAATAAGAACGTAAGATGAATCAAGAAGTAGATGAAGAACCAAGGAATAAATATGTAGCATTTAGGAATACATTCTCAAAGAAAAGAGAAAAATAAAATGTTCAATCTCATATAGAGAATTCCCCATGTAATGACTCAGACTTAGACAATGATGATGAGATAGCTCATCTGGCAAAGAGATTCATGAAGTTGTACCAAAATATAAATTTCTTTATAAAATTAACCTAAAAATTTATGTATGATAATAAAGTAATGTGAAAAAATGATAGAAAATGGAATGATAACACAACATATATAGTCTGTTATGAGTGTAAATAAAAAGGTCATGTAAATCCTGATTCCCCAAGCTTAAATTTTAGAAGAAGTATGAAGACAAGAAAAATGGATAGAAAATGGCTATGAAATCTACTTTCAGTTCCTCATAAGATAGCTCTAGTGGATCAGAAACTTCTTAATAGTGACAAGAACAAACATGAAAATCTATTATTCATGAGAGAAACATCTGAGGTAACACCTAATTCCCCTATACCTAGTGCTCATTATTTATGGAATGAAAGTGAATCAAACAATGACAAAAATATGACTAATGATGAACTATTGGAATTCTGTGGAATTATTGAGGATACTTTTAATGAACTAAATGATAAATATAAGTTATTGAAAATATAACATTTTTTAAATTCTAATTATATGACTGATTTGGATATTGAGAAAAAAATGTGCAAGCTTGTTAAAATAAAACACTGAACTAAAAATATCCAATGAACAATTAAAAATGGATCTTGAGATGTTTACTACTAGTATGGATACCTTCACCCACTTTCTAGTAAAACAAATTTGTTCCAAAATACTCAACTGGTATAGGATCTCAACCAGGATAGAGAAGGATTGTTAAAACTAAATTTGTTCCAAAATATGGACAATTCACAGCTAGATCTTGTTCTAGACAATCTTTTGAAAAACAATTCTCTTAACTACCTAAAAAAGTGTTCATGTCTCAAAATATATTTGTTGATTATAGAAATATTGTGGGAAAAGAATGGGTTCCAAATATCTTACTTTTTATCCTCTCTGGACCCAAGAAAATCTGGGTACCAAATATACCCTATACTTAATCTATTTTGTATAAAAAACTGTTTAAAGAGCTCTGGTAAGACTCAATGGAACATGGATAGTGGCTGTTCAAGACATATGACAAGATACTACTCATGCTTCAAGAGCCTAATTAATGTTGATGGTGGACATGTTACGTTTGGAGATAATTCTAAAGGTAATATTATGAGATTAGGAATAATTGGTAACCCTAATGCGATATTAATTTCAAAAGTACTTTTTGTTGATTTGTTAAAATACAATCTTCTTTGTATCTCTTAGTTGTGTGATGATAGATTCAATATAAAATTTGAAAATGATGCATGAAATGTTTTTTATTCTAAAATCGATTTAATATTTACAACTCTTAGAATTGATAAAGTATTTGTTGTTGATTTAGATTATTTTACTGGGAAAAATATTTATTATTTAAATGTGTTACATAAGGAATCCTGGTTGTGCACAAAAGATTAGGGCACTACAATGTGCACTCACTAAGGAAATTGTTTAGTAATTGATGGGTTAGAGACTTAACTAAATTGCATTCCCCTCTTATCAAAGTGTGTAATCCCTGTCAAAAGGGAAAACAACACAAAGTTTCTTTCAATCCAATGTAATAATTTTCTACTTCTCAACTACTTGAGTTGGTTCACATGGACTGGTTTGGACCATCTAGAGTTTCATGTTTAAATGGGAATCACTATGTTTATGTTCTTGTAGTTGATTTTTCTAGATATACTGGGATATATTTTCTATCACCCAAAAGTGAAGCATTCTCTTACTTCATTAAATTTTCTATGTCTGTAAAAAATCTTAGTGGAATTAGAATTAAGTCCTTGATAAGTGATCATGATCGTGGGTTTGAAAATCAGAACTTTGAATATTTTTTCTCACAAAATGGTTATACTCACAATTTCTCTTCTCCTATAACACCAAAAAAGGAGTTGTAGAATGAAGAAATAGGACACTTCAAGAGATATCCCAGACTATGCTCAATGAGTATAATTTACCTATCTATTTTTGGGCTGAAGGTGTTAACACAACATGTTACATTATCAATAGAGTCTAAACTAGAAATGTTCTAAAGAAAACCCCTTATGATATTTGGAATAATAGCAATCCTAAGGTTAATTACTTTAGATTATTTGGTTGCAATGTACTTATCATTAACACCAAGTACAATCTTGACATGTTTTCTTCCAAAATTGATAAAGTAAATTTCAAAAGTTACTCAATATCTAGTAAAGATTATATGTTATTCAATAAGATAACCAAATGTGTAGAAGAATCGGTTAATATAAAATTTGATGATACTGATCCACATAAACCTAAAACCACTCTTGAACATCTGAAGGAAGATATGTCAATTTTGGATCTTAATGACAAAGACAATAATATCCCTGTGAAAACAACCAGTTCTATAAATATTCCAGAATATGAGCCTAGTGAATCTGAACTTGTAAAAAACCATGAAGAGTCCAGTTCAACTCTTTCTAGAGGTATAAGGACTCTCAAGAATCATTCTTTAGATGAGGTAGTATGTGATTAACATAGGGGACACAAACTAGAGCATCTCTGAGAAACCAAGTTGAACATCAATATTTACTTCCACAGCATGATCCCAAAAATATTTATGATGAAATCAGTGATGAATTTTGGGTGATATCTATGCATGATGAATTGAATCAGTTTGAAAAAAACAATGTTTCAGAATTTGTAGATAGACTTAAAGACACTTTGAAAATAGGCACTAAATGGGTGTTTAGAAATAAATTTGATGAATCTAGAAACATATTTAGAAACAAGGATAGACTAGTAGCACAAGGATATAATAAAGAATATGGAATAGATAATGCGGAACCCTTTTCTCTTGTAGCTAGAATAGAAACCATTAGGATACTACTTGCTTATGCAACTCATCTGAATTTCAAACATTTTCAAATAGTTGTAAAAAGTGCATTTCTAAATTGTTTTATAGTTGAAGATATATTTTTTAAACAACATACTAGCATTATAAATCCCCATTTTCCAAATCATGTTTCTAAACTGTCAATAGCCTTATATAGCCTAAAACAAGCTCCATGATATTGGTATGATAGACTTAGTTCCTTTCATATCTCAAAAGGTTTTACCAAAGGGATAGTAGATCCTACTTTGTTTATTAAAGCAATTTCAAAAGATGTTTTAACAGTACAAATTTATTTATATGATATAATTTTTGGATCCTCTAAAAACTCTTTATATACTGATTTTTCAAAAATGATGCAAGAGGAATTTGAAATGAGTTTTTTGTGGGAAGTAATTTTTTTTCATGGATTTCAAAATTTTCAAAATAAAAATGATGTTATTTTAAATAAACGTAAATATGATAAAAATCTATTCAATCCTTTTGGATTGGATAGTAATAGAGGTAGAGATACACCTATTAATACCACTTGTATGTTGGATGTTGATGAAACTGGTAAACCAGTGGATCAAACTAATTATAGCAGTATGATTGGGAGTTTGCTCTATCTTACTTCTAGGAGATTGGATATTATGTTCAGCGTATACATTTGTGACCATTTTCAATCCAATACCAAAGAGTCTCATTTAACTGATGTTAAATGTATTTTAAAATATATCAAAGTATATTATAAAGTTATGACTATTTTATCTGAGAGAAAAAATATTTTATCTAATATGTTATTTGGATTCGATTTTTCTAGATTCAAGTTATATAGAAAGAGAACCTCTAGAACATGTCACATTTTAGGAAGATCACTAGTATCATGGTGTAGTGATAAAGATAATTCTGTTGTATTATCTACTTCCAATGATGAATATATAGCTACTGTTAGTTTTTGTTCTCAAATTCTATAGATTAAACACACATTAATAGACTATGTATATCAATTCAAACATGTCTCTATAAACCGTGACAATACAATTTCTATTAACATCTATAAAAATCTATTATATCATGCTGGGACAATGTACATTGATGTGAGACATCACTTGTTGATATATCATTATCAAAGAGCGGATATCACTGTTGAATTCATCAGCACTAAACACCAATTAGCTGATATACTCATAATGGATTTGAATTTTGAGATGTTTAATTACATGAAAAATGAGTTAGGAATGATAAACTAGTAAGATTTTGCACCTCACTATTAGGACCTCAACGATAGACCTCACCATTAGAACCTCACCAATATACATAAAAGTTTGAAACCTCACAGTTAGAAACCTCACAGTTGGGACCTCATAGTTAGAAACCTCATAGTTAGAAACATCATTGTTAGAAACCTCACATTTAGAAACCTCATAGTTAGAAACCTCACAGTTTGAAACCTCACAGTTTGAAACCTAACAGTTAGGAACCTAACTGTTTGGAACCTCACTGTTAGGACCTTACTGGTAGTCGACGTTTTCTGAACTTTATCATTTTTCTGATGGAATCTGAATCATTTTTAGTTTTATTTATTTCTTTTACTTGAGTTTTTTTTCGATCCCAAAATGATAAAATTAAATCACATACCACATTTTGATCCACATCAACTCTCTCCCAACACTCTTTCTTTCTAGACATAGAACCTCAACTTCTTCCGAAACCCTAGAACCACTCCAGATTGATGGCTAGATTGAAGAGGCCACTGTTAAGTGATGAAGAAGATACGCCAAATACAGAGAGACCTAGAGATGGGTCTATTAGTGGAATCCAGGAAGTGGAAATGCTAATCAACATACATTTATCGAAGAGGGAAATAATGGTTGAGAAGGAGTTATGTTCGTAGTGGCTGTTGTCGAGATAATCTTTAGTACCTAAGGCAGTAGTAGCTTGGGGCTGGGTTGAGTGTTTTTCAAATAACAATAGAAACTATTACCCAAAGTTAGCGAAGGAAGTTTATGAATATCTAAGATTTGTGCATTCTAAGAATGAGAACCGGAAGACATCCAGAGTAAATGGAGTAAGTGTGAGTTTTTCCTCTCCTCAGTGGGCTAACTACTTGAGGGTTCTGCATGAAGGGATTTTTTACAATTACTCAGAAGTGGTGCCTCCCACTACTAAGTTATTCTGTTACGAAGAAACTCAGACTGAACTGGCAGGGAGTGGGATCCCTAAGAAAGTTATTACTACAGAAATGGATGGTGAAGATAGGTTGTTGTTCATGTTTTTTCATCATTTCTGGAGTCCCAAGAGAGAGTAATTTTCTACTTGAAAATATCAGGATGTATTCCTTTTATATCTACTAGAATATGGACAAAAGATAAGTTTGTGAAGGATTATAATGATTCAGTTAGAAGATATGACAAAACCCACTTCCAAGTTTAATTCCTTATTTCATGCTATATTGACATCCATAATATTGAAGGTAAAGGGAGTTTCGGGAAATAAAGAGGAAATAGTTGTTGTGAGAGACAATTTCTGCATTACCAAGACAATCTGAATGTTTATAAAGATCAGCTGGAACCCTTGGAAAAAAAGATTTGTAAATGATGAGGTTGAGATTTATGAGTAATTCAACCTAATTACTAATATTACTAGGCCCAAGGATATGAGATATTATGGAATAAATCCTTCTGATGAGGAGCATGTACACTCAGAAGAAGAAGAAGAAGCAGATGTTGTGCAAGAAAGAGATGATTCTCCTATAGATGATAGGAGTGATCCTAAACATCCCTCTGATCCTCATGGTGGTACTGTATCCTTTGGTGTGCCCAGTCCACCAAAGAGATTGTATAGAAGGGAGACTATCTTAAAGGACAGTGATGAGAAAACTAGTGATGAAGAAGGGGCTGAAAAATGTCTTAAGAGTCATTAGAGATACATTAGATAAGGATGAGGACTCTGAATCTCATTGTGCTAAATTTTGAGGTAGATGCTGATGAGAGTGAGGAAGAATGTCTAACTCTTAGTCCTCTAATAAGAAATACAGAATGGGTAGAAAGAAGAGATGAAGAAGTTTCTGATTTGATTGAAGCTAAAGTTGAAATGGAATTAGTTGAGTATTCAGTAGAAGAAGAGGTAGTAGATCCTCCTGTTAATGAAGTTGATCAAGGAGTATTGGTAGAAATAGAGGTGGATGATAATAAAAATGCTCAATGTGAGGGGGTGGAACCTGTTGCTACAGGATATGTTTTTGTTGCTCATAAAATAGAGGACTGCATAGATACTCTTAGATTTGTGGTCTTATGCTTAGATTATGGAGATTCTGAAGATGAACAGCCTATCAGAAGTCCTCCAATTACTATTGTTTTAGAAACTACCATTGTGCATCCAATGGTTTTTTTACCTCCAGACTATGTGAATAAAGAAGATTTGGAATCAATAAATAAAATCTAAGGAGCCACATTAATGTGAGATTGGTAGGTTTAGAGAGGGCCATGATTGAAAATCAAGAAGTTGTTACATCTACAATGTAAAGGCAAGTTTCTACCTCTTACTAAGTTGTGTTACATGAGGTCAAGAAGTGTTAGAATCATGTGAAAACATTGGCAGATTATTTGGAATCAGTGAAGCAGTCTGTTTGTAGCTTAGATTCATATATCGATTTAAGGGATTAGGTGGACAGAGATCTCATATATATTTTGGTTTTGCTTCAGTATTTGGTAAAAGTGTTTTAGGACTTTAAGAATTTTATAGAAACACATGTGAAAGGCCATGATGATGATGTCACATGGCCGATCAGTGGCATGACTAAATCCTTTTTGGAGACAATGGATTTCTCTCTGGAACCTCTAGGTGAATCTGCTCCCACTTCAGCCTCTCTTCCAGTTGATATAGAGGCCTTCAGATATGTTTTTTGAGAAGAAGCTGAATGATTCTTTTATGCCAATACCCATGACCCTCAATCTGTGACTCAAGTCATTTGAATTAAAAGGGAAATTCATAAGGTTGTGGGATATTATTTAAGGGAATATGCTCTAGATCAAAAGGCCATCAAGGATCATTTTGACTTCTATTACAAACAAGTATACTGTAAACATCAGATGGATGGTTACTTTAAGCTGATTTTAGAAAACTTGAGAATCCCTCCAGTCACTCAAGCTTTCACGAATAATATGATGAGGCAAAGAGAGATGAATCCTACCTTGCAAAGATTCATTGAAAACAAATATGATTTCATATCATCTATGGATGGAGGGGACACATCAATATAGATTTCAGGAATATTATATTACCCTTCATCCATGTGTACTGCACACCCATCAGTGTTCCTCCTACTTTGCTTGCTACCTCCACTATTTTAGGTTCCACCAGTACTTCTCCTTTGATGAATCCTGTATAGGCCATCAAAAGATTTACCCAAATGATTCCTCAAAGATATACTCACTATAGGTATACTGATTCCTCAGTGGCTTCTCCTCCTATAATGTTAACTACCATCCCATGGCATAACCGGCCACCTTTAGAACCTGCATCCTCATCTTCCCAAGACATTGCGCTAATGGAGATATCTGATGTGGATTGATTGTGGACTGTCTTAGCTAATATGTATCAGTGTATTCATTTTTGGGTCTTGTTCTATTATTTTATTAATACAAACACTCTCTTTTATCGCTTTTTGTTATGTATGCTTTTTGTAAATCACAATGTCAGAGAAGTGTTTAGTGTTTCGGTTGTATATCATCAATTTATATATGTTATGGATTTTCTATCTTAAATTTATATATGTTCTGGCTTGTCTATCTACAATTTATATATGTTCTGTCGTCAATTTAGTTTTAATGATATAATATTATGTGTATGGTGACATCACTGATGAAATTATCAGATGTGTTTATCCTCGATTCAACACTACCTAAACCTAAAAATTCAATGAGATAATTTTTTATAATAGAAAAGGGGGATACTATTGGGATAACCTGTTCTGATAATCCCAAATCATATTTAATTTATGTAATAATCATCTTTTCATTCTATGATAATCAGGTTTCATTAATATTTCTTGTTTCTATCGAGTAATATTCGTATACTTTTAATCTCACAACTTCTTGGTTTAAGCTTACAATGCATAATTTATCTAAATGCAATGGTCACTGATGAAAAGGTCACTGTTGTCATGGTCGCTGATGAAAAGGTCAGTGTTGCAAAGGTCACTATTTCAAGGGTTACTGTTGCAACGGTCACCGTTTCAACGGTCACCGTTGGAATGGTCACCATTGAAAAGGTCACTGATGCAAAGGTCATTGTTTCAATGGTCACTGATGAAGGGTCATCATTTCAAGGTCACCAATGCAATGCTACTGTTTGGAAGGTTACTGCTGAAGGTTACCAATGGAAGGCTACAGATGGAAAGTTACCAATGGAATGTCACTATTGAAGACTATTGATGGGCACCTACTAATTGATGCATAACGTTGTGAAGGATATTACGACATTAATTAATTCTAATTGTAGACATATAAAGAGACTGTATCTAGAGAATGTACAAGGTAAAAGAATGACCACACATGATCTACTCATTCCTATCATCAGACCTCATGCATAAAAGGGAAGACCAAGAAAGATAAGGATATAGGAGGGTGAAATGATGAGTAGAGGTAAAGTGCCTCTTTACATGAAATGATATTACTTTCTAGATAAAAGAAGAACCATTCGAAGCTTATAGTAAGAATATAAGAATATTATGAAGATATTTTTGGGGGAATAGTTTCAAAGCTACCTTCTGTTTTAAATCAACTCTTGATCAACACAAGAGGAAGAACACTCGAAGCTATAACAAGGAGTTATGACACTCTGTTTTAGATAAAATTTTCATATAAAGACTCAAAAATCAAATTCATCACTCCAAGGAGTCATGATCTGAACTAAAAACAGATACATCTTTCTAAACACAATCTTATAAACTTATCTCTATTGTGTTCGTTCATTTTACGTTTCCAAGAAATGTGTGTCTCTGTCTATTACACACTCTCTCTCCTATTCTTGAACTAGAAGATACTAAAAATCCTCACCTAAAAAAATACCAACATTCTGTTTCCCATGTATATCTGTGGAAGTGACCATGTGTGGTCTGAATTTTTTTCCATGAAAAACTGTGGTAGAGGCTGTGAACCCTAGATAGTGTGTGAAAACTATTTTAATCCCTGATACATGCTGTGTATCATTGTTTACTGTTCATATAAAATAATTGGTGGACGGTTATTGCTAAGTGGAGTGGAATAAGTCTCATCTTTATACTAAACCTCTTATTTTACTTACTGTGAACTATATTTTGTTATACTCTATTTTATATATTTTCTACTGCTTATATTTTCTAAAACATAAAACAATATTCCATTAACTTTGATAGTTATTTTTTGTTAGTGTGTGTATATGTTTAATTTAGAAAACTTTATTTTAAATGTTGTAGAAGTGTTTTACACCAGTTCAACTGAGGAATAATCATTCTTTGAGAAACCTGTTGACCAGCTAGAAATTTACATCTCTACTACCTTAATTAAAAGGGACTTTTTAAAATTGGGGTATCTTTATAAAACATGTTTTTAAATTGAAATTTTATGTATGAACTCAATTAACCCCCCTCTTGAGATTCTACTCCAACCAACATTAACCATTAAAATTAACATTTTAAGGGATTAGAAATAAAATTGGTTATTCAAGATTAGTTTCTTCGTGTTTTAAATTTTTAAAGAGTCATATCATATTTTAGTTTGAATAAAAGAAAACTATTTTGAATGTCAAACGTGGAAATTATTATTTTCCTATTGAAAAGTAATATAGTACCATGCCTTATCATCATAGTGAGATGAATATAAGCATAGATAATTTTTCCATTTATTGATAATATAATTGAAGTGTGGTATATTGTCTATAGGAAATAAGAATAATGTTATTCACTCCTTGATAAGATTTAAATTATGTTTTTATATATTCCCCACTATTTTACATTTATAAATTATCCAAAAAAACCCACAACTTATCGAAACTCCATTAAAAAATATTCCCTACCTTCATATGCTATTATATATGTTTCAAATTCATAATAAAAATATTTGTAGAGATGAAATTAATAAAGTAAATAAAATACATTATTGTATTTTTAAATTTCAACCACATAGGATAATTATAACATTACTGAATGGGCTATAATGGGTGATATATTGTAACCACAACTTTTTAGTATGAAAATTTTATAATCATTACTTATTCATATCAATAACACATCAACTATATTTCGATATTAAAAAAAATAAAAACAAAAATTATTCCCTTGGGTAATAATTTTAACATTTATTTTGATAATATATCCATGAAATCGATGCCACAACATTTTTCCTTCCTTCAATCTCAATTTAAAATAACTTCATGATTCATTAACTAGGAATATGATTTTAAATGTTTTCTATCATGTCATAAAAAATCGAGCATCATTTAGCCTTTTTATAAAATCATTATAAAAATGTATTCATAACCATTATCAAATTGTTCAGACATAACCAAAATGTTTTATCTCAAACCATATAATAATATTGGTTACATCATATTTATATTTTATTCTCTAATTAACACTAATCCATGTCCAATTATCATTAGTGATTGTACATTTCCAATGATCATTGACCCTTCATTTCACTTTTCATCATCATTAATTACCATCAAATTACCTATTATATCGTAATGAGTATAGATTATCTATGATATGTAGGTGATTATTTTTATGATGATTCGATTATGAAATTGATAATCAAATACATATCTATTATTTTATCATTATTCTTATAAGAATATTAGATGTAGTTATATTTAAATAATTGGGCATGACATATAAAGAGACGATCCTAAATAATGTGAATTAATTTGTCAATTATTACATAAACTCTTCCAATTGATTGAAATATATTTACAAAATTTAGTTGTTAATATTAATTTTGTTTCTGAACACTTATCCTTTGAAGGGTATGAATCTAAAAATATATATATGCACATATCCTTTATTATTATTTAAATTTTAAAAATTAAAAAAATATTCTCTCCATGTTCCGAAATCTATAAAAATTCCAACTAAATACATTGAATGGATAATACCCATAAAACACTTCTCACTAACCCAATGTAGATATAGTTACTTTTAAACATTATACCTTCACCTTGGTTCTTTTCAATAATGAAATAATTGTAGTCTCCCAAAATTTATTCTCCAAGTAAGGCTTATAGGTTATTCAATAATAGAACCAAATGTGTGGAAGAATCGGTTAATATTAAATTTAATGATACTGATCCACATGAACCTAAAACCACTCTTGAACATCTCGAAGAAGATATGTCAATTCTTGATCTTAATGATAAAGACAGTAATATCCCTGTGAGAACAACCAGTTATATAAATATTCCAGAATATGAACCTAGTGAATCTGAACATGTAAAAAACCATGAAGAGTCTAGTTCAACTCTTTCTAGAGGTATAAAGACTCTCAAGAATCATTCTTTAGATGAGGTAGTATGTGATTTAAATAGGGGACACAAACTAGAGCATCTATAAGAAACCAAGTTGAACATCAAGCTTTCCTTTCATAGCATGATCCCAAAAATATTTATGATGAAATTAGTGATGAATTTTAGGTGATATCTATGCATGATGAATTGAATCAGTTTGAAAGAAACAATGTTTCAGAATTAGTAGACAGACCTAAAGACACATTGACAATAGGCACTAAATGGGTGTCTAGAAATAAAGTAGATGAATCTAGAAACATAGTTAGAAACAAAGATGGACTAGTATCATGAGGATATAATCAATAAGAAGGAATAGATAATATGGAACCCTTTTCACTTGTAGCTAGAATAGAAGCCATTAGGATACTACTTCTTTATGCAGCTCATCTGAATTTCAAAAATTATCAAATAGATGTAAAAAGTGCATTTCTAAATTGGTATATAGTTGAAGATGTATTTGTTAAACAACCTACTATCATTATAAATCCCCATTTTCCAAATCATGTTCTTAAACTGTCAATAGCCTTATATGGCCTAAAACAAGCTCCAAGATCTTGGTATGATAGACCTAGTTCCTTTCATATCTCAAAAGGTTTTACCAATGGGATATTAGATCCTACTGTGTTTATTAAAATAATTTCAAAAGATGTTTTAACAATACAAATTTATTTAGATGATATAATTTTTGGATCCTCTAAAAACTCTTTATGTACTGATTTTTCAAAAATGATGCAAGATGAATTTGAAATGAGTTTTTTGGGGGAACTAATTTTTTTTCTTGGATTTCAATTTTTTTTAAAAAAAATGTTGTTATTTTAAATCAACGTAAATATGATAAGGATCTTTTGAAACCTTTTGAATTGGATAGTAATAAAGGTAGGGATACACCTATTAATACAACATGAAAGTTGGATGCTGATGAAACTGGTAAAGCAGTGAATCAAACCAATAATATCAGTATGATTGGGAGTCTATTCTATCTTACTACTAGCAGACTGGATATTATGTTCAGTGTATGCATGTGTGACCATTTTCAAGCCAATACCAAAGAGTCTCATTTAACTGCTATTAAATGTATATTAAAATATCTCAAAGTATATTATAAATTTAAGACTATTTTATCTGAGAGATAAAATATTTTATTTAATATGTTATTTAGATTTCAATTTTTCTAGATTCAAGTTAGATAGAAAGAGAACCTCTAAAACATGTCACATTTTAGGAAAATCTCTAGTATCATGGTGTAGTGATAAACATAATTATGTTGCACTATCTACTTCCAAAGATGAATATATAGCTACTGCTAGTTGTTGTTCTCAAATTCTATGGATAAAACACACATTAATAGACTATGTATATCAATTCAAACATGTCTCTATAAACTGTGACAATACAATTTCTATTAACATCTATAAAAATATCTTATCTCATGCTAGGACAATGTACATTGATGTGAGACATCACTTCTTGAGAGATCATTATCAAAGAGCAGATACCACTCTTGAATTCATCAGCACTGAACACCAATTAGGTGATATACTCACAATGGATTTGAATTATGAGATGTTTAATTACATCAAACATGAGTTAGGAATGATAAACTAGTAAGATTTTGCACCTCAATATTAGGATCTTAACGATAGAACTCACCATTAGATCCTCACCAATAGACGTCACAGTTAGAAACCTCACAGTTAGAAACCTCACAGTTGGGACCTCATAGTTAGAAACCCCACAATTAGAAACCTCAATGTTAGAAACCTCACTTTTAGAAACCTCATAGTTAGAAACCTCACAGTTTGAAAACTCTTAGTTAGAAACATTATAGTTAGGAACCTCAATGTTTGGAACCTCACTGTTAGGACCATACTGGTAGTTGACATTTTCAGGACTTTATCATTTTTCTGATGGAATCTGAAACATTCTTTGTTTTATCTATTTATTTTACATGAGTTTTTTTATCCCAAAATGATCAAATTAAAACACATACAACATTTCGATCCACATAAACTCTCTCCCAACCCTCTTTCTTTCTAGACATAGAACCTCAACTTCTTCCGATGCCCTAGAAACACTCCAGATTGATGGCTATATTGAAGAGGCCACTGGTAAGTGATGAAGAAGATATGCCGAATATATAGAGACCTAGAGATGGGTCTATTAGTGGAATCCAGGAAGTGGAAATGCTAATCAACCTACATTTATCATAGAGGGAAATAATGGTTGAGAAGGAGTTATTTTCGTAGTGGATGATGTCGAGCTGCTCTTTAGTACCTAAGTCACTTGTAGCTTGGGGCTGGGTTGAGCCTTTTTCAAACAATAATAGAAACAATTACACGAAGTTAGTGAAGGAAGTTTATGAATATATAAGATTTGGGCATTCTAAGAATCCGAACCAGAAGACATCCAGAGTAAATCGAGTAAGTGTGAGTTTTTCCTCTCCTGTGTGGGATAACTACTTGAGGGTTCTACATGAAGGGATTTTTGACTATTACTCAAAAGTGGTGCCTCACACTACTGAGTTATTCTATTATGAAGAAGCTCTGACTGAACTGACAGGGATTGGGATCCCTAAGAAAGTGATTACTACTGAAATGGAGGGTGAAGATAGGTTTTTATTCATGTTTTTTCTTCATGTTTGGAGTCCCAAGATAGAGTAATTTGCTACCTGAAAATATCAGGATGTATTCTCTTTATATCTACTGAAATATGGACAAAACATTAGTTTGTGAAGGATGCTAATGATTCAGTTAGAATATATTACAAAACCCACTTCCATGTTTAATTCCTTATTTCATGATAGATTGATATCCATAATGTTGAAGGTAAATGGAGTTGTGGGAAATGAAGAGGAAATAGTTGTTGTGATAGACAATTTCTGCATTACCAAGACAATATGCATGTTTATGAAGATCAGCTAGAACCCTTATCAAACAATATGTGTAAATGATGAGGCTGAGATATATGAGTAATTCAACCCAATTACTAATATTAAAAGGCCCAAGGATATGAGTGATTCTGGCCTAAATCATTATGATGAGGAGCATGTATACACAGATGATGATGAAGAAGTTTTTGTTGTGCAAGAAAGAGAGGATTATCTTATAGATGACAGGAGTAATCCTATCCTACCCTCCAATCCTCATGATGGTACTGTATCCTTTGTTGTGCCCAGTCCACCAAAGAGATTGTATAGAAGGGATACTATCTTAAAGGACATTGATGAGGAATCCAATGATGAAGAAGGGGATGAAAATGTCTTAAGAGAAATTATAGATACATGAGATGAGGATGAGGACTCTGAATCTTGTTATGCTAACTTTTGAGACAGATGCTAATGAGAGTGAGGAGGAATGTATAACTATTAGTCCTCAAATAGGAAATATAGAAAGGGTAGAAAGAGGAGATGAATAAGTTTCTGATTTGATTGAAGCTAAAGTTGAAATGGAATTAGTTGAGTATTCATTAGAAGAAGAGGTATTAGATCCTCCTATTAATGAATTTGATCATGGAGTATTGGTAGAAATGGAGGTGGCTGATAAGGAAAATGCTCAATCTGAGGGGGCAGAACCTGTTTCTACAAGATCAATTTTTGTTGCTCATGGAATAGAGGACTGGATAGATACTCCTAGATTTGTGGTCTTAAGCTTAGATTATGGAGATTCCGAAGATGACCAGCCTATCAGAAGTCCTCCAATTCCTACTTTTTTAAAAACTACCATTGTGCATCCAGTGGTTCTTTTACCTCCAGACTATGTGAATAAAAAAGATTCGGAATCAATAAAGTAAAATATAAGGAGCCACATTGATGTATGATTGGTAGGTTTAGAGAGGGATTTGATTCAAAATCAAGAAGTTGTTACATCTACAATGGAAGGTATAGTTTCTACCTATTACTAAGTTGTGTTACATGATGTCAAGGAATGTCAGAATTATGTGAAAACATTGGCAGATTATTTGGAATCAGTGAAGCAGTATATTTCTATCTTAGATTCATATATGGATTTAAGGGATTAGGTGGACAGAGATCTTAGATATATTTTTATTTTTCTTCAGTAGTTGGTAAAAGTGTTTTAGGACTTTAAGAAGTCCATGGAAACACATGTGAAAGGCCATGATGATGATGTGACATGGCTAACCAGGGGCATGACTAAATCCTTTAAGGAGACAATGGATTTCACTCTGGCACCTCTAGGTGAATCTTATCCCACTTCATCCTCTCTTCCAGTTGATATAGAGGCTTTCAGATATGTTTTTAGAGAAGAAGCTGAAAGATTCTCTAATGCCAATACCCATGACCCTCAATCAGCGACTCAAGTCATTTCAATTAAAAGGGAAATTCATAAGGTTGTGGGATATTATTTAAGGGAAGCTGCTCTAGATTAGAAGTCCATCAAGGATTATGTTGACTTCTGTTACAAACAGGTATACACTAAACATTAGATGGATGGTTACTTTAAGTTACTTTTAGAAAACATGAGAATCCCTCCAGTCATTATAGCCTTCACGGATAAAGTGATCAGGAATAGAGAGATGAATCATACCTTGCAGAGATTCATTGAAAATAAATATGATTTCATATCATCTATGGATGGAGGGGAAAAATCAATATAGACTTCATGAATATTCTGTTACCCTTCCTCCATGTGGACTGAACACCCATCATTGTTCCTCGTACTTTGATTGCTACCTCCACTGTTTTAGGTTCCACCAGTACTTCTACTTTGATGACTCTTGTACAGGCCATCAGAAGTTTGACCCCAATGATTCCTCAAAGATATACTCACTATAGGTCTAGTGATTCCTCAGTGTATTCTCCTCCTATAATTTTAACTACCATCCCACGGCATAACCGGCCACCTTTAGAACCTGCATCCTCAGCTTCCTAAGACATTTCTCTAATGGAGATATCTGATGTTGATTGAGTGTGGACTGTCTTAGCTAATAGGTATCAGTGTATTCCTTTTTGTGTCTTGTACTATTATTTTATTAATACAAACACTCTCTTTTATCTCTTTTTGTTATGTATGCTTTTTTTAAATCACAATGGCGAAGAAGTGTTTAGTGTTTTGGTTGTATATCATCAATTTATATATGCCATGGCTTGCCTATCTTCAATTTATATACGTTCTGGCTTGTCTATCTACAATTTATATATGTTCTAGCTTCAATTTAGTTTTAATGATATAATAGAATGTGTATGGTGACATCACTGATGAAATTATTGGATGTGTTTATCCTTTATTCAACACTACCTAAACCTAAAAATTCAATGAGATAATTTGTTATAATCAAAAAGGGGGATACTATTGGGATAACCTGTTTTGATAATCCCAAATAATATTTCATTTATGTAATGATCATTTTTTCATTCAATTTTAATCATGTTTCATTAATATTTCTTGTTTCTATCAAGTAATATTCGTATACTTTTAATCTCACTACTTCTTGGTTTAAGCTTACAATGCAGAATTTATCTAAATGCAACAGTCACTAATGAAAAGGTCATTGTTTCCAAGGTCACTGATGAAAAGGTAATTGTTGAAAAGGTCACTATTGCAAGGGTCGTCGTTGCAATGGTCACAGTTGGAAAGGTCATGTAACACCCCAAGCTTCCATGGTACGCTTCTCTTTGAATAATACAATAGCGTGTGTTGTACGCAACTTTGAGTTCTAACACACACCACAACGAATCAAAGTTGCCATTATGAATAGTAATACCTACTTTTTTAAATTTTATAAATTTTATCTTTCAAAATTAACTTCATTTTTGGATTCGGAATTTCCAATTTAGCTTAGGGTGAAATTTTGGAACTTTTTGGATAACTTTTATATTTTTGATGAATAGTGAAAAATAATTAAAACCAACTTTTTAAATCAAAATAATTTATAGTGATAAATTATAAAATTTAGTGGTTCTAAAGTGTAATTAGAATATATTTTTACCATTTTATCCGATTCTGGTCATTAGAATTAATTTCACTTTGAAATTGGACAAAAAAATTGTCAATCTTTTGATTGATATTCTTTCTTAAAAACACGTTATTTGTTGTGACAACGGGAATTAATAATTAAATTAATTAATGCAACTAATATGTTTTTTATTTTGTAAAATATATATCATTTTTTAATTATGGATTTCAAATATAGCTTAGGGTTAATTTTTGGTGGTGTTCTGAAAACATTGATTTTTGATGAATAGTGAAACCACTAAGTGAAATTTAAAAAACTGATTTTTCCTTTAAATGAAATTTTACCAGCTCTATGATTTTAATTTCCAAAATCCAACATACATCATTTTCATTAGGAATTAAAATGTGGTTCAATGGGATTAAAATAATTTTTTGTGAATAGTAACTTTTAAGTTTTATTAATCTCGATTAAAGGTAATTAGTGAAATTTAATGTAAAAATGATATTATAAAATATCAAAATAGACTTACACTTGTCTTAACCTTATTGTATGAGTCATGGACGAACCAAAAAATCCATGGGTCAAATTGGGGACCCCATGGAGCCACTTGGGTAGGAAAATGACATTAATAACGTTTTATTTAAAGAGAAAATAAAATTGTAACAAACATGTGTTGTTTTGCTAAAACAATTATTATCACGAACCAAATCTGTTCTCCGCCCAAACTGGAATCAAACCCAGCCCGTGACATGACCCGAAGGGCGTTCCCTATCCCCACGGGCTGGCACAAGTGCCCGGGTATCATTTATTTAGGTTTGGGAACGATTTACCCGAATATGAAGTCATAAACCATTAAAAACAATCAATAAACTGAATCTGGAAATTTATACCAAATGATGTTTAAACAAAAACCAGAACTAAATACATAGGTTTAGAGTCAATACAAAAGGTCCAAAGACACAATGGAACAGAAACAAAACAGCCCCATGGACTCCACATGACAAGGGGTCATCACCCCCAAGTCGTCTCCACTACTCCGCCCCAAGGATGAGGACTAACACACTGAACCGCCATCACCCTTAGCCTTTCCTTTAACTGGGTCAAAAAAAAGGTCTACTTACACCCAAGGGGTGTAAGTAGGGTGTGAGACTAAGCCCAATAGGATACCACCCTATGATTCCAAGGTTCATGCAATACAAGGTGAAAAAGCAAGCAGTTTTAATATGCAATTAAAAGCGGTGAAAATTTCCAAAAAATGAAACTTTAAATTGAAAACATTTTTCAAGATAAAACTTTCAGAATGTTAACAAATTTAAATAGGAATATTAGATACTGCATTATAATTCCAAAGACACCCAAAAACAAGGGCAAATACAACAAATCCACTGAGCAAAAAAACCGGGAACACCCCTAGGCACTAGATAGTCTCAGGCCCCATGTACCTCGTACCTCAGTGTAATGTAACCATAGTAAAATCCTTTCTCGTGCACGAGCCACTAGTAGGGAACATACCCATAACCTAGTGGTCCCCAATCATCATCCACATAGTTTAGTTAGAGTTGTCGTTATCCAAATACTAAGTGAAACAGGGACAAAACCCATCCGGTCCACTAGCCGTACTAGTACAAATCCGCCCCACCTAGGTACCCGGCTTCTCCCTTTGTGCTCAAACAATTTCAGGATTTAACACACATCCATTTTAATGTAAAACACCACTACTGGTTACATACACCAAATACAGTAGCTATCTCATTTTATACCACTTAAAACACACAACAAACTCTTTGAATTTGAATAAATCAATTTCACAAAATCTCGTGTAGTTTTGCACACAAAACCCCTTAAGAAACCCACTTGTACACGATGTTCACAATTGTAAGTTACCAAAACAGTAAAGGCAGCCCAATAAATATAAATTAAAACAACAAATCAATTTTTGGGCATCCTCATGTTAAACATGAAGTGTTATCTTTGTAAAACCTTCATTTTCACAAAAAAGTGGAACTAAAACTTCACTTTCTTTACAAACACAATTAAAACCCATTTTTTTGCAGCAATTACCAAAGGGGATAAACATTATAAACAGTATTTTATGCCTTATTACAGATCAATAAAAACAACTAGGTATTTATAGGGCATCCCCAAATAAACAAACAAAACACTTCTTTGGAAAACCCCTAATTTCACACCAAATTGGCAATTTAAATTCAATTGCAATGGAAACATCATTAGAACCAATTTTTTCAGCAATAATAAAATTATATAAATTTGAAAATATGATAAATATAGCATGATAATACACAAAGATTTTATCAACATTGGATTCACCTACCAAATCAAATGAAACCATTGAATCCTTTGTGCGAAAACACAAACGCACCACCGCCGCACCTCAAGAAGGGTAGATCAAACCTAAAATAGAAAATTGGTGCAAGAAAACCCAAGGATAAACCATAGGTTCAAACCCCTACCCACTGGTCATTGGTCACTTCAATAAAAAGGGAGTAAACCCTAAAAAAAATAGAATGAAACCCTAATCAATTTGAAAGGAGAAAATAAATGGACAAACTTACTTGAGAAATCTAGAATGAATATCCCCAATACACCAGTATCTGAAATTTAAAACGGCCAAAACTCAGGGGATGTTCTCACAATAAATATTAGGTCATTTATGAATTGGAATGGAGGGAAAATAGTATGGATTGAGAGAGTTATGATTGAATGAACATATCTCGTCAAATCTGCCCGATTTTAGAAACCCTAAGATGTTCGTCCCTAAATCGCGATCCTAAGAGCTCCAAAGAGGGGGGTAAAGAGGCTGAGGGAGCGGCTGGGTGTAATGTCCGCATATGAGTCTTAGAATCACCGAAAACACGCAAATATGGAAAGAGATATTAAATAATTAAAATTTATTTTTAATGCTGAAAATGGGCTTTCGGGCAGGCCCAATTACCTAACTAAAAACCCATATCCACCAAGATTATGGATTTATAAAGGCCCCAAATTTAAATTTGGGGTTAATATATCAGGGGACAACAATTGGGAGTTATAATGAGTCAAAAATATTAAAAATTGAACATGTTATAAATGAAACAAAATTTATATTTAAATCTGGAATTGGGCTCGCAGTTTGGCCCAATTCATGAAAACTCACCTATTCTCAATAAAACCTTTTGAAACCACCAAAACAAATCATGAGTGGAAAATAATTTAAAATAACCCTAAAATAAGTTACGTACGTGACAATTCTCCCCACCTTGAAAACTTTCCACCCCGGAAAGTCACAGCAAGGTCAAAGCAACAACCAAACCCAACTGAGAAACCAATAGGTACACCCTTGCCAGGTTTCACTCCCAAAGGTCAAAACACCTCCAGTGATCAATGAAGGAAGGAATACTCTCACAAATCAAACTTACACCACTTTCCTAAAACCATCAAGAACATTCAGGATTTATCCCAAATAAAAACTCCTCAAACACAATCTGAACAATACTCAAACAATTCACCCAAATGAACAACAACTTTGAACAAGGTTACACTTACCTTACTTTAACTAAACCATTGGGTGCTCTCCAGTCCCAATGTTTACTCAAGAATGATGTTGGTAGCTAGATATATCTGAACAAGACTATCTACACCAAGCCAAGACCATGGAAAATCTATGTTACTGGTACGGGGGGGACACAAATACGCTCCCCACCATAAGAGAAAACCAATATTTTTTTGAGACATAATCAAGAGACTAACAGGGGGAGGACTAAATGGACTCACCAGTACAAAGGATATACTTCCACCAGAAATTTACAAAAGAAATTATATAAGACTCATAGTGGGTCTCCCCACCATAAGAACCAATCATCTTAACCAACCAGCACTGGCCGGTAAAGAAAGACCCCAAAATTTAAAGAGTTGGGGCGACCACTTGGTTAGTTTGCATGGTTTGGGAAGACATACACTAATAGTTGGGATCCTTCTTTCCACATGGTTTTCTGGGGCATGGTCACTATTATCCAAGTTAAAACTGTGTTCACAAACAGTGTAGACAACCAAAAGGGGGAGGGAATAACATTGGGTGATGACATGGGCACACGACCCTCCACCTATTTCCACCGAACATGGACAATAGAAGAATGATTATGACACCATAGGTTTAAAATCTTCCTAACTTTCATACTAAGGAAATGACTTTGTACAAGGGTTTAAATGACACTGGAGTTTCCCCTGACTACGCGCCAGCTTCTCTCCGAGACCTATGGATGGAGCTCAAATGATTGAAGCATTTTCGGCCTCGCAGTTAGGCTTTGGAAACCCCATGAACGATAATTATTCTTTCAATGAAACCACCAACTACAATGCAATCCCAGATAAGTTTTCCAGACATAACACATTCCAAACTCACTTTAACCGATCCCGATATTTCACTGAAACAAGGGATAAGAAGATACACAAACATCACACCTTGTTTCTTTAGGTGAGAAACAATAGAAGTAAAGAACACCAACACTCACCTTCGTCTAAAATGGAAGATTTTGAAGTTTTTCCAAGGGAGACATTCTCACAACATAATAGGGACTCTCATAGGATTTGACGACATTCACCTCTATGGTCAATCGAGCACATGACCTCATAAGGCATCACCGAACATGACCATTGTGACTGATATAAACAATTCATGGAGAGGGACCTTATACAACATACCCAAACAACACACAATTCTAGAAAGTGGCCACAATATCCTATCGTGACCATATTTCCCACACCGGTGTCTTAACATGAATTAATGCATCAAAGAAATTTTGAAGAACCCAAAGGTCCTCTTAGACACCATCGAGACACTCATCCACACTTACAACCAAAGAACACTTCCACCTTCGACAAATCATGAAACTTTAGAATCTAAGGTTTCTTTCAACCTTCCACGATAACTTTACCACTTCAAGAGGATCCAAAAATCAACAAAATGAATGGGTGTAGACTCAATCAACAATGATCGATAAAATATTCCTTATATTGATCAACTGGAGGATTTTCAAATGGTGAAACAATATGGATTGCACTTCAGCTGTGCATTAACACTTAATGGGGGCATACCTTATCCAATGAGAGAACCCAAGGACCCAACCAAGCTGGTCCATTAGTCAAAACATGCCTTAAACCAGATCCAATCACATGAAGGGAACCACCGTAAAGGCATCCCAAAACATTTTTCAAAAGAGACCACTAATCGTCCCTACAACACAGCTCACCGACCAAACACAAACCCAAAACACAGTTCAAACAGGAGGGGTTCTTGGACTCAAAACATCCCACAACATCAACATTATCAAAAACCCATACTAAAAACTATACCAAACTATTCATCAATACATCATGTTTTTCTTTAAAACTATTTCTTTGAAAACAAACGGTTTTGCAGTAAGCGTATCCACCAATGGTACCCCATGGGCCTCACACATGCATGTTTTTGTGTCACACCGGGCACCCTCCTCATAACCATCCCAGCACTCATCCAGTCATGCCATCAACCATCCATCATCCCATATAACCCCATGCATGTGGTCACTCATGGAAATACCAAAGGGTAAAACAAAAATTCCTTCCACTTTTCAAAAACAAAATGCTCAACAAACCCAACCTTTTTCTCAAAACTGCTAACAATGAGATCAAAATTCCAATTCACATCCTACAAAACATTTCATAAAGACACAACAATTTGGAAAAGAACCCACATTCAAGATATTCATATCAATATCAAAACATCTCATCCCATTAAAACATCGTTTTATTATTTAGAAAACTCTATTGGAAACACTTTTCAAAACCAACTTTAATATAGTTCCTTCTTTCAAAAGAGGTGTAAACACACCATTATACATTTCAAAACAATTCTGAAAATTAAATTCCTCAATTTCATAAACCGAACCATTCCCTCTTTATTTGAAAATCATTTCATAAAAACATTACGCTTATTAAAACCAAGTCACCAGAAAACCAAAGTGCCAGGATTTCAAAACTAAAGCACAAAACAATCCGAGAGGAAACTAGTTTCAATGGGTGACTTGGAAATATGGTTGGCAGCCATATTCCAATCACTTCACTGTCACAGAGAGTGTTTTAGGGAATATACCCAGCTTCACATGGCTTGCCAGGCCCTGCGAGCTCACTGAGACCATTAACCCAACTCTCTTTTCATTTCCCCTAATCATCATCAAACCAAGAAAACCAAAGGAATTAGATAACTCCCGACTTCCCATGGCGACTCGAATCCTGTCATGAGGTGTGGTGATCAGGCAGACTACCCATAACCGAACTACCAAGTCCCAACAATCGTAACTTTATACTATCCTGACTGTTCCCCAAATAACGTGACCCAAAGAGTAAACCAGAACCTCCTCTGATACCATTTTGTCACGAACCAAATCTGGTCGCCACCCAAACTGGCACCAAACCCAGCCCGTGACACGACCCGAAGGGAGTTACCTATCCCCAAGGGCTGGCACAAGTGCCCGGGTATCATTTATTTAGGTTTGGGAACGATTTACCCGAATATGAAGTCATAAACCATTAAAAACAATCAATAAACTGAATCTGAAAATTTATACCAAATGATGTTTAAACAAAAACCAGAACTGAATACATAGGTTTAGAGTCAATACAAAAGGTCCAAAGACACAATGGAACAGAAACAAAACACCCCCATGGACTCCACATGACAAGGGGTCATCACCCCCACGTCGTCTCCACTACTCCGCCCCAAGGATGAGGACTAACACCCTGAACCGCCATCACCCTTAGCCTTTCCTTTAACTGGGTCAAAAAAAAAGGTCTACTTACACCCAAGGGGTGTAAGTAGGGTGTAAGACTAAGCCCAATAGGATACCACCCTATGATTCCAAGGTGCATGCAATACAAGGTGAAAAAGCAAGCAGTTTTAATATGCAATTAAAAGCGGTGAAAAATTCCACAAAATGAAACTTTAAATTGAAAACATTTTTCAGGATAAAACTTTCATAATGTTAACACATTTAAATAGGAATATTAGATACTGAATTATAATTCCAAAGACACCCAAAAACAAGGTCAAATACCACAAATCCACTGAGCAACAAAACCGGGAACACCCCTAGGCACTAGATAGTCTCAGGCCCCATGTACCTCGTACCTCAGTGTAATGTAACCATAGTAAAATCCTTTCTCGTGCACGAGCCACTAGTAGGGAACATACCCATTAACTAGTGGTCCCCAATCATCATCCACATAGTTTAGTTAGAGTTGTCGTTATCCAAATGCTAAGTGAAACAGGGACAAAACCCATCCTGTCCACTAGCCGTACTAGTACAAACCCCCTCACCTAGGTACCCGGGCTTCCCCCTTTGTGCTCAAACAATTTCAGGATTTAACACACATCCATTTTAATGTAAAACACCACTACTGGTCACATACACCAAATACAGTAGCTATCTCATTTTATACCACTTAAAACACACAACAAACTCTTTGAATTTGAATAAATCAATTTCACAAAATCTCGTGTAGTTTTGCACATAAAACCCCTTAAGAAACCCACTTGTACACGATGTTCACAATTGTAAGTTACCAAAACAGTAAAGGCAGCCAAATAAATATCAATTAAAACAACAAATCAATTTTTGGGCATCCTCCTGTTAAACAAGAAGTGTTATCTTTGTAAAACCTTCATTTTCACACAAAAGTTGAACTAAAACTTCACTTTCTTTACAAACACAAATAAAACCCATTTTTTTGCAGCAATTACCAAAGGGGATAAACATTATAAACAGTATTTTATGCCTTATTACAGATCAATAAAAACAACTAAGTATTTATAGGTCATCCCCAAATAAACAAACAAAACACTTCTTTGGAAAACCCCTAATTTCACACCAAATTGGCATTTTAAATTCAATTGTAATGGAAACATCATTAGAACCAATTTTTTCAGCAATAATAAAATTATATAAATTTGAAAATATGATAAATACAGCATGCTAATACAAAAAGATTGTATCAACATTGGAATCACCTACCAAATCAAATGAAACCATTGAATCCTTTGTGCGAAAACACAAACGCACCACCGCCGCACCTCAAGAAGGGTAGATCAAACCTAAAATAGAAAATTGGTGCAAGAAAACCCAAGGTTAAACCTTAGGTTCGAACCCCTACCCACTGGTCATTGTTCAATTCAATAAAAAGGGAGTAAACCCAAAAAAAAATAGAATGAAACCCTAATCAATTTGAAAGGAGAAAAGAAATGGACAAACTTACTTGAGAAATCTAGACTAAATCTCCCCAAAACACAAGTATCTGAAATTTAAAACAGCCAAAACTCAGGGGATGTTCTCAGAAGAAATATTAGGTCATTTATGAATTGGAATGGAGGGCAAAGAGTATGGATTGAGAGAGTTATGATTGAATGAACATACCTCATCAAATCTGCCCGATTTTAGAGACCCTAAGATGTTCGTCCCTAAATCGCGATCCTAAGAGCTCCAAAGAGGGGGGTAAAGAGGCTGAGGTAGCGGATGGGGGTAATTTCCCCATATGAGGCTTAGAATCACCGAAAACACGAAAATATTGAAAGAGATATTAAATAATTAAAATTTATTTTTAATGCAGAAAATGGGCTTTCGGGCAGGCCCAATTACCTAACTAAAAACTCATATCCACCAAGATTATGGATTTTTAAAGGCCCCAAATTTAAATGTGGGGTTAATATATCAGGGGAGAACAATTGGGAGTTGGAATGAGTCAAAAATATTAAAAATTGAAAATGTTATAAATGAAACAAAATTTATTTTTAAATCTGGAATTGGGCTCGCAGTTTGGCTCAATTCATGAAAACTCACCTATTCTCAATAAAACCTTTTGAAACCACCAAAACAAATCATGAGTGGAAAATAATTTAAAATAACCCTAAAATAAGTTACGTATGTGACAATTATTACCTGGGGTTATATAAGTTAACCTTTCGACTATAAATATTAATTGCAAATATAAAAATATTTCCTACATCATTATATTTTTTATATAATTTTTAGACATTAAATAAATTAAATTTTCTTATGACGCCATGATGATGCAGCGATTACCTCATTAATTAACGATTTAAATAAAATGAAAAGTTAATGTGAAATCTAAGACTTACACATGTCAAAAACCTATTGGATGAGTATATTTAGAACCTTTATCACCTTAGCCTAGAAATATATAAGTGTGGGACCTTTAAAATCTGAAACTCATTATATAATAAAGTAACATTTAATGACTTTCCAAGAGTACCCCTCCTCTCCTCTTATAAAAGTCCCCCACCACTACCACCTTATTCACACCTTACAAGCCATTTGGCTCGGCCATCCTCTACCCAAATACTCTCTAAACTTCCCTATATTAATGCAACAAGCCTCAATTTGGGCAGAAGTATTCCCAAGGAAACCTATGGATCAAATCAAATAGAGTTACCGAATTTTAAGGTAATGTCTTCTCTTATGTTCTTTTGTTTTATTTTTCTTCTCCAACACCTTAAACTCTTTTTATTCCATTATTTTGTAACAAAACCACTATATTCAATATAATTGGATGTTTTTATGAGAATTATTTTATTTACACTTACACACACCTTTGTCTAATGGATAAAGAACATACTATTTCTGTGGGTGGCGAATTACTGCCTCACGAAACGATGATTGTTCAATCTTCTTTTAACACATCTCATGGTGGCCATTATGCTGACACTATTTTTATATGTGATGTATATTATGTTTTTGTTTTCCTTATTCTTCAGTATTTTTCATTTATGGAATACCTTTATGATTTCCATTACGGGTAGACGCGATAATTTCATTTTAGGAAGTGCAGACTACCGCACCCTCAAAGTGATTTGAATTGTCAATTCCATATGTGGGATGTATAAAGGATTGAGTAAATGATATTATATATTATATTATACTAGAATTATAATATACCTTTATATAATTATGATTTCATTCCATTAAATATGAAATAGAAATGAAAGGAGCATTCATGTGTACGTACGGCTTACCGTCTCCATGAACGGTGCATTTCATTTCTTACCTCTAAATGTTACGTAATATTATGAAAGAATTTATATACTGGATATATATGATATATATTATATCTACATCTTGATTATAATTCTGAATAAAATGGATATTTTACGACATGAACAACTTGTAATTATAAGAAGTTTATTTTTGACTCATGTACCAAAGATCGACAAAACTACTGGTATTAACATAAATAATTACATAATGTTCATTACATGGTAATAAGTGATATAAAATGAATAATGAACTTGAAAAAGGTTCTTAATAAATTATAAATTAACTCTAGTTTGTTATTCATGAGGTTAAAGAATGATCGAGTCAAATCGGAAATGAGGTAAGGGGACTTCTTAACCCAATTTCTATTCATTGGGTTAATCACCTACTTTCAAATTATGTCATGATATTATTATTTCCTATCTTGTATTTGCAAATTCATTATGTGTACTTATAGTGAATACACATAATAGATCTATTTTATTTAAATAAATGATCTTTGTAAGGGACTTCGTCTCAATCTTCTTTCATTGAAGCATATTTGGTTTTATACAGAACTTTCTTTTATACGGTGTATAAACCCCTTTGACTTTTACGTTTATTAAAAAGGAATCTTTTTTATACAAAGAATTTTACTAAACGACAAATGTAAATGTTTTTTTCGTACGTATGCAGTGACAATGACTTCTCCGCCGCCGTGAACATTATTTGAGTTTCGGATTCCACTATAAGCAATAACTTTTTTTAAAATGAAAAATAAATACCATGTTTTAATTTTATTTTATTTTGGTATTGAAAATGGTTTTGAAAGTGTTTTTTTTATTATATCAATATGTTGTGTTGATATCTTGTGATTTAAATGTGAAAATGTTATGCTTCCTTTATGCATATTTTATGTGATACGATTATGTTATGGTTTATGATATGTTTAAACCTGTTCATATGAGGAATGCATTGGACATAATAAGTGACCATTGGAGCTCGCTATAGCTCCTCGATGCATCAGTAGGTCTCATGAGACAAACTAGTGTCTTGGAACGAAGCCTTGACAAAACCTTATTTGTAGTCTTGGCACGAGGCCTTGGATATGTGGTTATGATAGTCTGACATTATGCATTCCATCATTATGAAAGTGGTTATTGATATTGCATGTCATTATTCGACTAGTAGAATATCCATATGAATAATTAAATGGAATTATTTAATTTTACTTTTTCCATATTATTCTGAAGTTCAAGTTTAAAAGGTTTTTGTTTTAGTTATACATTGCATTAAATGTTTATGTTTATTTATAAAAGTTTTCGTTATATTGTTATCCTTATTGAGAATCTGAGCTCACCCCTTCCAATGTTTTAATTTTTCCATGATGTGAAGAAGTATATTATGAATGACCTGCAGGGATAATATGAGGGGATATAAAGGCAAGATGTTTTAGTAGTTTTGTTTTAATTTATGATGTAATGTAAGACTTGTGAATGTATCTAGTGTTTCCAAGGCTACTAAACTAATCGGTCTTTCGAGACGTGATCTTTTGTGATCATGCCGATGTTACGCAATAATGAACCGGCTCTAGATAACTGGGGTCGGGGCATTATAGTTTGTATCAGAGGCAGTTTAGTACTAATCTTCGAAGCTATATTTAGAAAAACTCTGATTAGAGCACATAGACCTAAGATAAAATTTGAGGATTAGTATAGAAGAACATCCTAGAATTTTGGTATTATAGAGATTTTTGTGAGTTCTTTGGGCAATACATCCCTATCTGGATACGAGCAGGTAGAGGCGGCTCTGGCACAGGTGTACGTAGGGGTAAAACCTGAAAATACCACTTTGTGCTAGACTCAAACTGGAACTGGTGCACGACAAAGGGCCTTACTGCACTCTTGGTTACGACACGCCCGAGGGATATGCTTAGGATAATTCTCATTTTCTTTAAAAACACTATAAAGGGTTATGAGTATATACTTCCTCAAAGAAAACATTTTTGTGATTATAGATTATATCCATAAATAGTTCAATTTATGTTAAGTGTTTTTCAAGTTTGTAATTATGTATTTTGATTCATAAACTAATCTATTTTAAGCCGTTGTTTAGAAATGGTGCCTAGTGGGAGGAATGTAATCTGTATCAATGCACACACTCCATGTAGGGATTTCCCTCCTGCTCAATATAATTATAGTGGAGTTGGAGATACAACTGGTGCTGATCAACTTCTTACCATACTGGGACAACTAACTCAGGTTATGAATAATAACCTTACTCGTATGGAGCACCCTGATCCGCAACATGGAGGATCAATGTTAGACCACTTCATGAGGAAACAACCATTAACATTTAACGGGGGTACAAATCCATTAGTAGCTGAGCAATGGATAAACTCCTTAGAGAAAATATTCCACTCCTTGGGGAGTAGAGAAAGGGAGAAAGTTTTCATTGAATTTTACCACCTCAATGGAGATGCCGATCAATGGTGGTCGCTGATTCAAAATAAAAAAGAAAATGAATAAGTATCAATTATGGAATGGAGGGTGTTTAATGAAATTTTATTAGAAAAAAACTTTCCACATGACCATCGAGCTGATATGGAAAAGAAATTTCTGAGTCTAAGGCAGAAGGAGGATGAGAATGTCGCAATGTATGAGGCCGACATTACAAGGTTAGCAAGACATACTATAGATTATATACGTAACCCAAGAAGTAAGATTGATCAATTATTCGATGGTTTAAAACCATTTCTCTGTCGAGAATAAGACTCAAAATCCTTATCGTCGAACGAAGATATTGTCTCATGTGCTATCAAGACAGAAAATAAATTATCTAAATCTTATGACAATAAAGTAAATCAAGAGAAGAATAGAATGGTGGAACAAGAGACAGATAAATGGAAAAAGTGAAAGAAGTATTTTCCATTATGCGATAATTGTGGGAAGAATCAGCCCAGTACTTGCCTAAAAGGAATGAGAGTTTGTTATAAATGTAGAGAAAAAGGCCACCGGGCTCGTGATTGAATGGGAAAGAAAGAGGCTACCAATGTTGAATGCTACAATTTTAGGGAAATGGGGCATTATGCAAATGAATGTCCTAAGCGTCAGGGAAACTTACCTCAGAAAAGGCCAAGGGATCAAGGACAATCTTATGCTGTTACTATAGTTGAAGTGGAATAATTAATGTATTGGTGCTTTTAGACTCAAGGATTATATTCTGGTTATAAGAATAATGTGATATATATAAGGATTGTATTGCAGTACTTGTTGTTTTCATTAAGTTTTTAATATGATGAAGGTAGTCATATTTTTATTATGTGACAATAAGAGAAACGTTACTTTGTTTGGGGAATCTGATGTTACAATTGATTTTGGAATTTAGAGACCTTTTAGAGAGGGTCTGGATAGAGGTATTCTGGATAACTATAAAGGTTGTAATTGATTAAGTTGAACCTTGGATAGTATTGTTTAAGGTTAAAAAAATTCTGAATATTTTTTTTGGAATATTATAATACTATAGTTTTAGGAAAAGGACAACCTGGAGGTTGGGGGATAGCCCGTCGCGTCGGACAAAGCTTTAGGAATCGAACCCACAACCATAGTGCGACAGGACTTTATTACCTAGCACTATCCAAAAGGAAGTCCCTGGTTATTACAAAATAGTTTTCCTAATCTAAATGGTATGTGTTAATATTTGGAACCTTATACAATTTTGATAAATTGAATATTTTGAGTTCTATTACCATTTGGAGTGAATGATGGGTTTGTGGTAAAAATTTATTAAAGAATGAAAGTCTACATGAAAATTAAGTATATTTCCTTACAGTCTTAGTAAATCTCCTAAATAAATTTCTCAACTTTATGAAAGGTAACTTAAAACAAAAATGTTGTCGGTTAACTTTTCCAATTGGAGAATCAATGACCGTTTAACCAATCAAAAGTTTGTGAATTTCTTGTAGTTAACTTTCCCCTAATCCTATTTTATACAACTATCCATCAGACCATGATGGTTTTTTTCCTCCATATCCATATTTTCATAGAATCCTAGTATGTGCTATCTCGGGTGACCTTTGTACTTCTATTTCGTTCTTTTAAAGTTATATTTTTATTAACCCTATTTACGATGTGGGTTTTCCACAAAGGTATTATCTATTTTCAACCTTTTATTTTCGAAGAACAATTTAAAATTTCAAGGATGAAATTTATTGAAGGAGGGGAGAATGTAACATCCCAATATTCCATGGTACGCTTCTCTTTGAATAATACAGTAGTGTGTGTTGTACACAACTTCGAGTTCTAACACAGACCACAACCAATCAAAGTAGCCATTATGAATAGTAATACCTAATTTTTGAAATTTTATAAATTTTATCATTCAAAATGGACTTCATTTTTTTATTCGGAATATCGAATTTAGCCTAGGGTGAAATTTTGGAACTTTTTGCATAACTTTTATATTTTTCATGAATAGTGAAAAATACTTAAAAACAAATTTTTAAATCAAAATACTTTATACTGATAAATTATAAAATTGAGTGATTCTAAAGTTTAATTAGAAAATATTTTAACCATTTTATCTGATGGTTCTCAATAGAATTAATTTTTCTTTGAAAATGGACATAAACAATTGTCAATCTTTTGATTGATATTTTTCTTAAAAACTCACTATTTGTTATGACAGTGGGAATTAATTATTAAAATAATTAATGAAACTTATATGTTTTCAATTTTGTAAAATAGACATCATTTTTTAATTAGGAATATCAAATATAGCTTTCGGTTAATTTTTGGTGTTGTTCTGAAAAACTTTGATTTTTGATGAATAGTGAAACCACTAAGTTGAATTTAAAAAACTGATTTTTCATTTAAATAAAAATTTAGCACCTCTGTGATTTGAATTACCAAAATATGACATACATCATTGTCATTAGGAAGTAAAATTTGGTTCGATGGGATTAAAATAATTTTTGGTGAATAGTAACTTTTAGTTCTATTAATCGTGATTAAAGGTAATTAATGAAATTTAAGGTAAAAATGATATTATAAAAATATTAAAATACCCTTACACTTGTCCTACCCTTATTGGATGAGTCATGGCCGACCAAGACAATCCATGGGTCACCTTGGGGACCCCATGGAGCCACTTGGGAAAGAAAATGACATTAATAACTTTTTATTTAAAGTGTAAATAAAATTGTCACAAACATGTGTTGTTTTGCTAAAACAATTATTACATGGGATTATATAAGTTAACTTCTCAACTATAAATATTAATTGTAAATATAAAACTATTTCCTACATCATTATATATTTTTTTTATAATTTTTAGACATTAAATAAATTAAAATTTTTATGACGCCATGATGATGCAGCGATTACCTCATTAATTAACGTTTTAAATAAAATGAAAAGATAATGTAAAATCTAAGACTAACACTTGTCAAAAACATATTGGATGTGTATATTTCGAACCCTTATCACCTTATCCTCGAAATATATAAATTTTGGACCTTGAAAATCCGAAACTCATTATATAATAATGTAAAATTTCATGACTATCCAAGAGTGCCCCCCCTCTCCTCTTATAAAAGGCCCCCACCACTACCACCTTATTCACACCATCCAAGCCATTTGGCTCGGCCAAGATCTGACCAAATACTCTCTAAAATTCCCTATCTTACTCCTACAAGCCTCACTTTTGGCATAAGTCTTCCCAAGGAATCCTTTGGATCAAATCAAAAATATTTACCCGATTTTAAGGTAATGTCTTCTCTTATGTTATTTTGTTTTATTTTGCTTCTACAACCCCTTAAATTCTTATTATTACTTTATTTTGTAACAAAACCTGTATCCTCAATATACTTGGATGTTTTTATGATAATTATTTTATTTACACTTACACAAACCTTGGTCTAATGGCTAAAGAACATACTGTTTCTGTGGGTGGCGAATTACTACTGCGCGAAACGATGATTGTTCAATCATCTTTTAACACCTATCATTGTGGCCATTATGATGACACTGCTTTTATATATGATATATATTATGTTATTGTTTTCCTTATTCTTCTGTATTTCTCATTTATGGAATAACATTATGATTTCCATTACGGGTAAATGCGATAATTTCATTTTAGGAAGTGCGGACTACCACCCCCTCAAAGTGATTTGAATCATTAATTCCATATGTGGGATGTATAAAAGATGGAATAAATGATATAATATATGATATTATACTGTAATTATAATATACCTTTATATCATTATTATTTCATTTTATTAAATTCGAAATAGAAAAGAAAGAAGCGTTCATACGTATGTATGGCTTACCGTCTCCATGAACGGTGCCTTTCATTTCTTCCCTCTAAATGTTACGTAATATTATGAAAGAATGTATAAACTGGATATTTATGATATATATTCTATCTACATAATAAATATAATTCTGGATATAATAGATATTTTACCACATGAACAACTTGTAATTATAAGAATTTTATTTTTGACTCAAGTACAAAAGATCGAAAAAACAACCGTTATTAACTTAAATAATTACATAATGTTCATAACAAGGTAATAAGTGATATAAAAGGAATAATTAACTTGAAAAATGTTCTTAATCAATTAGAAATTAACTCTAGTTTATTATTCAGGAGGTTAAATAACGATCGATTCATGTCGGACCCGAGGTAAGGGAACTACTTAACCCAATTTCTATTCTTTGGGTTAATCTCCTACTTTCAAATTATGTCATGGTATTATTATGTACTATCTTGTATTTGTACTTTCGTTATGTGTACTTAGAGTGAACACACATAATAGATCTATTTTATTTAAAAAAAATGATCTTTGTAGGGGTCTTCGTCTCAATCTCCTTTCATTGAGGCATATTTTGTTTCGTACACAACATTCTTTTTTATGGTGTATAAACCCCTTTGACTTTTATGTTTATTCAAAAGGAATCTTTTTTATACGAAGTGTTTTACTAAACGAAAAATGTGAATTTTTTTTCCATACGTATGTCGTGACAACGACTACTCTGCTGCCATGACCATTATTTGAGTTTTGGATTCCTCTACAAGCTATAACATTTTTTTAAATGAAAAATAAATACCGAGTTTTAATTTTCTTCTATTTTGTATTGAAAATGGTTTTGAATGTGTTTTTTTATTATATCAGTGTGTTGTGTTGATATCTTGTCATTGAAATGTGGAAATGTTATGTTTCCTTTATGAATGTTTTATATGATACGATTATGTTATTGTTTTTGATATGTTTAAACCAG
Source organism: Viscum album (assembly GCA_963277665.1). Lineage (NCBI taxonomy): Eukaryota > Viridiplantae > Streptophyta > Magnoliopsida > Santalales > Viscaceae > Viscum > Viscum album. The sequence goes on from OY728141.1 coordinate 1,306,151,478, forward strand.
TTCATATGAGGAATGCATTGGACTTAATAAGTGATACGTGGATCCCTCTATAGCTCCTCGATGCATCCATGGGTCTCATGAGAAAAACTAGTGTCTTGGTACGAGGCCTTGACAAAATCTTATTTGTAGTCTTGGCACGAGGCATTGGCTATGTGTTTATGATAGTTTGGAATTGCGCATTCCATCATTATGAAAGTGGATATTGATATTGCATGTGATTATTCGACTAGTATAATATCCATGTGAATAAGTAAATGGCATTATTAAATTTTACTTTTTCCATATTATGCTGAAGTTCAAGTTTAAAAGGTTTTTATTTTAGTTATACATTGCCTTAAATGTTTATGTTTATTTATGAAATTTTCTGCTATATTGTTATCCTTACTGAGCATTTGAGCTCACCAATTCCAATGTTTTAATTTTTCCAGGATGTGAAGAAGTATATATGAATGACCTGAAGTGATAATATGAGGGGATGTGAAGACAAGATGTTGTTGTAGTTTTGTTTTACATTATGATGTAATGCAAGACTTATGAATATATCTAGTGTTTCCAAGGCTACTAAACTAATCGGTCTTTCGAGACGTGATCTTTTGTGATCATGCCGATGTTATGCAATAATGAAACAGCTCTGGGTAACTAGGGTCAGGTCGTTACAGGTCATCGATGCAATGGTAACCGTTGCAAAGGTCACTGATGCAAGTCACTGTTGCAATGGTCACTGATGAAGGGTCATTGTTTCAAGGACACCAATGCAATGCTAATGTTTGGAAGGTTACCGCTGAAGGTTACCAATGGAAGGCTAGAGATGGAAAGTTACCAATGGAAGGTCACCATTAAAGACTGTTGATGGGAACCTACTAATTGAGGCATACCGTTGTGAAGGATACTGTTACCAGTCGACCAATTCTCTTCTATTCCATACTTTGTCAAATTTTTAATATTATTCTAATTGTCATATTTGGTAAATTTAATGCTTATGACATTAATTAATTCTAATTATAGACATATAAAGAGAATGTATATAGTGAAAGAATGAGGTAGAATAATGACCACACATGATATACTCATTCCTATCATCAGACCTCAAGCATAAAAGGGAAGAACAAGAAAGATAAGGATATACGTGGGTGAAATGATGAGTAGAGGTCAAGTTCCTCTATACATGAAATGATCTTACTTTCTACATCAAAGAAGAACCATTCGAAGCATACAGTATGAATCTAAGAAGATTATGATGATAATTTTGGGGGAATAGTTTCAAAGCAACCTTATGTGTTTAATCAACTCTTGATCAACACCAGAGGCAGAACACTCGAAGCTAGAACATTGAGTTATGACACTCTGTTTTAGAGAAAATATTCATATAAATACTCAAACATCAAATTCTTCACTCCAAGGAGTCAAGAGATGAACAAAAAATACATACAACTTTCTAAAAATAATCTTATAAACTTATCTAAATTTTGTTATTTCATTTTATGTTTCTAAGAAATGTGTGTCTCTTTCTATTACACACACTCTCTCCTATTCTTGAACTAGAAGATACTAAAAATACTCACCTAAAACAATACCTACATTCTGTTTCCCATGTATATCTATGGAAGTGACCATGTGTGGTCTTTATTTGTTTCCACGAAAAACTGTGGTAGAGGTTGTGAACCCTAGAAAGTTTGTGAAAACTATTGTAATGCCTGATACGGGCCGTGTATCAATGATTATTGTTCATATAAACTAATTGGTGGCAGGTGATTGCCAAGTGGAGTGGAATAAGTCTCAGCTTGATATTAAACCTCTTGTTTTACTTAATGTGAAATATATTTTGTTATACTCTATTTTATCTATTTTTTACTGCTTGTATTATCTAAAACATATAACTATTTTCCATTCACTGTGATAGTTATTTTTTGTTAGTGTGTGTATGTGTTTAATTCAGAAAACTTGTTTTAAATGTTGTAGATGTGTTTTACACCAGTTCAACTGAGGACTAATCACCCTTTGAGAAACCTGTTGACCAACTATTCATTTACATCTCTACTACCTTAATTAAAAGGGCCTTTTTAAATTTTGTGTATCTTTATAAAACATGTTTTTAAACAGAAATTTAAAGTATGAACTCAATTAACCCCCCTATTGAGATTCCACTCCAACCAACATTAACCAGTAAAATTAACATTTTAAGGGATTAAAAATAAAATAGGTTATTCAAGATTAGTGTCTTCATGTTTTAGATTTTTAATGAGTCATATCATATTTTAGTTTGAATAAAAAAACTATTTTGAATGTCAAACATGGAAATTATTATTTTCCTCTTGAAAAGTAATAATTTACCATGCCTTATCATCATATTGAGATGAATATAAGCATAGATAATTTTTCCATTTATTGATAATATAATTGAAGTGTGGTATATAGTGTATAATAAAGAAGAATAATATTATTCACTACTTGATAAGATTTGAATTTTGTTTTTATATATTCCCCATTATTGTACATTTACAAATTATCCAAAAAAAACACACAACTTATCGAAACTCTTTTAAAAAATATTCACTATCTTCATATCCTATTATTCATGTTTCAAATTCATAATAAACATATTTTAAGTGATGAAATTAATAATGGAAATAATATACATTCTTGTATTTTTAAATTTCAACAACATAAGATAATTATATCTTTACTGAATGGGCTATAATGGTTGATATATTGTAACCACAACTTTTTAGTATGAAAATTTTATAATCATTACTTATTCATATCAATAACACATCAACTATATTTCGATATAAAAAAAATAAAAACAAAAAATTTTCCCTCATGTAATAATTTTTCATTTATTTTGATAATATATCCATGCAATCGATGCCACAACATTTATCCTTCATTTAATCTCAATTTAAAATAACTTCATGATTCATTAAATAAGAATATGATTCTAAATTTTTTCTATCATGTCATAAAAAATCGAGCATCATTTAGCCTTTTTATAAAATCATTATAAAAATGTATTCATAACCGTTACAAAATTGTTAAGACACAACCAAAATGTTTTACCTCAACCCATATAATAATATTGGTTACTTCATATTTATATTTGATTCTCTAATTAACACTAATCAATATTCAATTATAATTAGTGATTGTACATTTCCAAATATCATTGACCCTTCATTTCACTTTTCATCATCATTAATTACTATCAAATTACCTATTATATCCTAATGAGTATAGATTATCTATGATATGTAGATGATTATTTTTATGATGATTGGATTATGAAATTGATAATCCAATACATATCTATTATTTTATCATTATTCTTATTAGAATTTTAGATGTAATTTTTTTTAAAAAATTGGGCATGGAATATAAAGAGACGATCCTCAATAATGTGAATTAATTTGACAATTATTACATAAACTCTTCCAATTGATTGAAATATTTTTACAAAATTTAGTTTTTAATATTAATTTTTTTCTGAACACTTCTCCTTTGAATGGTATGAATCCAAAAAAAATATATGCACATATCCTTTATGATTATAAAAATTTTAACAATTAAAAAATATTCTTTCCATGTTCCTAAATACATAAAAATTCCAACTGAATCCATTGAATTAATTATACACATAAAACACTTCTTATTAACCCAATGTAGATCTAGTTATTTTTCAACTTTTTACCATCACGTTGGTTCTTTTCAGTAATGACATATTTATAGTCTCTAGATATTTATTCTCCAAGTAACTATGGATTCCTTACATTTTTTAATCACAATTTAAATGAGTTTTTCGATTATATTTTCTTCTTATGAATATATATATTTCAATGAGTTTCAGATTTTTTTAAAAAACTCAACTCTCTTCAATTGAATGTTTTGATATAACTATTAATTGAATTTTTTCATTACAATTTTTCCAGTATCATTAATTAAATTTTCATGAAGTATCCAAGGAACGAACAAGTAATACAAACCATATTCAATATATTTTCTAGTCAAAGTGTGTTCACAATTTCTTTTTACTAGTTTCAGGTCCTAGGGTAACAAAGTATGTCCAATGGAAATGTTTTTACCCAAAAATAAAATTTCAAAATATAATAATATTTGATATAAATTATTTTAGAGCCCATCCAAATGTTAAACATATATATAAAAATAAATCAATAAGCATTAAAATAAATAAAATATAACTACTTACTGAAAAAAAAATTATAAAAATATATCACCGTGCAACATAAAAATGAATTATAAAATAAAATACCATGATGAATGAAAAGGGTGATAAAATAAATAAAATGAATCTAAAAACCAAACCAGTACTAGAATATGATACTTTTGTGAACCCTTATGTCACTATTATCCCTATAAACCATATAATCTCTATAATAATAAAAGAGAATAATCATATAAACGAAACTAAAATGATAAATATAAGTGTAGCTGTAGATCCCAGTATTCATAACAAATAAAAAACAACCTAATTATTATATTTATTGGAAATTTCTATTTTATTCTAGTATAAAAGAAATATTTTATAATATTTTTCCCTTATAATTTAATATTCAATAAAATCAATGTCTATTATACATTTATTATTAAATAAGAATCAATAAAATTATAAGTGTTCTTAAATTTTAGTATTGATTCCTTACACCATAAACATTGAATGTAGTATCTTGGAAAAAATAGTTGCCAATTTTTTTTATAAAAATATGAAGCTGGAGTATTAAATATTATTAATGAAATATATTAATTAAAAGTCGTTCTTTTAAATATACAAATATAAAATCGAAAATATGTAATCATAGTAATCATAATAATAATGATGGTCATAGTAACATGGTATGTTAAATTAAAAATAAATGGATAGTCTATCAAATAGAAACAAGAAATAGTAACCAATATTTCAACTTCAATATCCTTCCATTTCTCCTTTGTATTCTATTCTATTCATCCATTCCACTTCATCCCATTAATTCATAACATTATCATGTTCTCAAATTTATTTATCAATATTAAAAACTATTAGTATATCTTTTTTACTTTCTTTTTTATTGTTAGATATCAATAATTATATTGTTTTTCACTATCTGTAGATTTTAAATAATTGAGATAGAATTCTTGAATTTATGATTAAGTAATAAACCAATTTGAGTTCATTATTCACTCGTATTAATACTATACCATCACATCTAATTTCTTATTCCTAAAATAAAACAATATTAAAATTTCCTAAAATTTATCTTGGAGTATCACCATCATCTTCATCCCAAGTACTAAAATATCATTATAAATATATAATAAATTTCCCATTTTGGATTTATAAAAGACATTAACTTTATCTTTTGAAGAAAATATGGAAAGTTTTTTTTGATTTATTCAAGGTCTATCTTTATAGAAACCGATCTTCATCACCAACATATTCATACAATTTTAATGACGTAAATTTTTCTATTAAATATCAAATAGAACATCAATTAAAATACTTCTATTGAACGACTCCTTGAAAAATTTCTTCTTTTCTACATGAAGATCATGAAATGAATGATATGAGTTTTATAGTTTTTATTATAAAATAATATTAATTATAATTATATTATTAATATATTTCAAATTTTTCCATATCTTCTCTTTCATCGGATATATGTAATTTTTCCTAAAATATTTTTTCATCAACTTGAAAACACCTCATTAATAATTTCAAAATGAAATAAGATTCTATATTAATAATCAAATGGTTGTGTATCAATATCATGTTATATATGACCTTATCCATTTGAATTAAATCTATCTAGAATCATATATATACTATTTACCGCCATGGAATCCTTGAGAATTTATCCAAATCACTTAATGGTTCTAACATTTAATTAACATTAGTGATGAAATCATCTATTGGTTAAAAATAAATTTACTCAAGATCATTACAATTAATTCTCTAAACCCATATCATAATAAATTTTATATCACATTTTCTTCATAAATATTTTACAGTTTATCATAAATTTCAATAACCAGCATGATTAATGTATCTATCCAAAACACTTTTTTATGGATTAAAATGCTTAATGTTACGACTTGGAAATCATTCTAAAAATTAATTTCTTTCCAATCTTATATTAGAAACAACATCACCATGTAGATAAAATCAACTTTTAGTATATTATAATATATATATAGATTAAAAATTTTGTGAAAATAAATCTATATGGCCCCAGCCTTAAACATAACGTAATCTAGAGTTAAGTTAAGAATTCCCATTGAGGATGTTTTCAGGTTTATAGTTTTAGAGGGTTAGGTTATAACTATTACATCCCAAAAATTACAATGTAGACAATTTTACTATATCAAAAGTTCTTATAACAGAGAAACTCCATAAATAAATATTCCTAAATTCTTCTTTTATTTAACCCTTACTTATACCCTATGAAAAAAATTTCATAAACATGGGATGAGAAAAATAAAAGATCAAAAAGATTTATAAAATAAGGAATGAAAAAATTAGTCCTGAAATACATACAAACAAATGAATTACTGCATTTCAATCATAAAAATTAAACTCATTAACATTAATCATGAAGTCATAAGATTTATGAATAACATATAGAAATAATAAATCATAAAGGTAGCATCTAACATCCATAGCATACTTAAATTGTAGATTTTACAACCACATAGGGTGTTACATTTGGAATACCCATCAGATTATATTGACAAAACATCATTAGAGAAATATTATTGTTTTTCTCCATAATTTTACCCAATACATTAGAGATCTATCTCGGGCTCACCCGCCATAGGTTTATTACATAACCACATATATACGTAAACAGTGGTGAAGAACCATACCATAAACATAAAACATAAAACAAGTATAATGGAAAGATAACATTGCAATAAAAATATATCATTTCAAGATATTGACATAATAAATTATTTCTCAAAAACATTTTCAATACCAAAATACATAAAAATATTATATAGTATTTATTTCCCTTTAAAAACATTACCACTTGTTATGGAATCCAAATATAAAATATTTCTCACAGTAGTAGAATGGTCGATGTCATTGCATATGTCAAAAATAAAATTTCTTTTTGTTGCTTAGTAAATGATTCATAGAAAGTATATTAACTATGAATGAAATCAATAGTTAAGGGGGATTATACACTATATAAAATAAAGTCATGTATAAATCAAAATATGCCTCAATGAATGGAGATTGAGACGAAGTCCCTTACCATGAGTCTCAATCATCACTTATGATCGTTATTATTCCTGAATAATAAAAATAATTTAACATACAATTGATTAAATATCTTTTTCATGTTTCATATTCCTTTTATATCACATATTACCATGTTATAAACATTAAATAATTATTAAAGTTATTATTGGTTGTTTTGTCGATATTCGTCACTTGAGTCAAAAATGAACTTTTTTTTAGGTAAATTATAGATGTAGACAGACATTGATCATATAAATATTGATATTAGTGATTTTAAATATCATATATATCCTGTATATATGTGTATTTATAATTGTACATAACATTTGGTGATTAGAAATGAAATGCACCATTCCTGGAGATGGTAAGTCGTACGTATGCATGAAAGCTAGATTCATTTATTTTTCATATTTAATGGAATGAAAACTAAATTATTCATAGGTATATTATAATTTCATTATAATATCATATTTTATATAAATTACATATGTTGATTAACTCTATCCTTTATACATTCCATCCATGGTGTGGATGGGTCATATCACTTTGGGGGAGGTAGTCTGTACTTACCTAAATGAAATTAACGTATTTACACATTAAAGAGAGATTAAAGGTAAGATTTAAACAAAATAAATAGAAGAATAAAGACTATATAAATATAATTTATATCATATATAAATATAGACCCATATTAATGGACACTATTTGAGGTCGTAGGCGAAAATTGAACAATAATCATTTCGTGAGGTCGTAGTTCATCGTACACATAAACAATATGTTTGTATCAATTATATTGAAGTGTGTGTAATTTTAGTTAAAATTATCCTCATAAAAACATCATAATATATTGTGTATAGTGATATTTTATGTAATAAAACAATAATAATATAAAAGGGAGTGGAGATGGAAAAAGATGGAAAGGAACTTGAGAGAAGATGTTATCTGTAAATCGGGTAACATCTATTGATTTGAGCCAAAATGCATTATTGAATTTCCTTCATCCCAAGTTAAGTCTTATATGAGGAAATGAGGGATTTTAGTAACTTATTTGAGACAAAATTTAATGAGATAAGTGGATTTAGAGGATTGAGTAAATGGGTAGAGGTGATACCAATTTATAAGATGGGGGATGGGAAATTTAAGATGGTATTGAAATATTATTTTATTATCATATTATTTTCTATTTAAAATGGTCAAAAACACATTTATTTCAAAGAAAAGTTGTTTTGGGTATAAACACACTCAAATAATAGGGTTTAGACAAGTTTAGGTCACAAAATTAACCATTTATTTTATCTTTAACCCTTAGTTAAAACATTAAATCTTACCATGTTATCTTGTATTTTCATAATATATGGAAACTATTGTTACTATAAAATTACAAGGGAACCATAAGTGGATCATTTATGGAATTTGAAACATTATGTAAGTCAGTTGGAATAATCATATATTTTTAACACTTTTATATCATATAATAAAATAGTATTTGATTTAAAAATTCATTTATGTCAATTTTCACACTATTAAAAAAATTATTTATTTAAAGTAATTACAACATGATTCCATTAAACCAAAGGAATTAACTCAAAAATAATATTTCAATATCATCCATTAAACTGATGGGTGGTATAAAAATAATACAATTACATTTATTGTAGTATTTAAAATATCATTTATTTGACTCCTTTATCAATGAAAGAATCATTGCATCATCATTGTATCCTAATGAAATTTATTTATTTAATGTCTAAAAGTTATAAATAAAATACAAAGATTTATGATATAATTTTATCCTACTAATAAAAATTTATATTCTAAGACATCTCCAATATAACCTCATATAAATATTATTTTAGTAAAAAGATACATGTTTATGTTATCTTTCTCATTACGTTAAATTAATTTTTATATCATGTCATTATGACTCCCAAAAGGATCTTTGGGGTACAAAAATTGACCTAAGGATGAACATGGTCTGATATATCTCATCCAATAGTATTATTATTTGTATTACGGTAGTTTTATATTATTATAATAATATTTTTTTTACCCTTATTTAATGGATTTACCGTTTAACCATAGAAAAAATAATAATTACTAAAGTTACTATTCATAATGTCCAGAAATAAAAGGTATATATTTAAAGAATTCGATCCTTTTTATTCCAAATATAGAATCAATTTTTCCAAATTCATAACATGTAATTCGTATAAATTAATTTAAAATTAATTTCTGATGTCAAAACCTAAAAGCTGGTTTTTAAGAAGTAATGCCTATCAAATGATTGACATGTATTTTTTCCAATTTAAAAGTGAAATTACTTAATCCTACCATAATTATATTAATTAATCAAAATATATTACAATTAAACTTTAAAACAAATTAAAAGAACAATCTTACTATTTAAGTATATTAGATTAAAATGCAGTATTGAATTAAAATGTAGTATTTTTCAATGTTCATTAAAAAATTAACCTTTTCATCAAAATACCAACATTTTTTCAAAAGTAAATTTTGATGTCCCACTTCTGAATAAGAATTTTATTTTCTCAAATAGATCATATAATGTTGAAAACCCCTAAATTTAAAAAGGGTTCTCCTTCAAAATGCAGTAAAAAGACCTCTTTAAAATATTTAATTTTTTCATGCTTAATATTAGATTAATTCTTATTGTATGCCTAAAAATTTTAATGTATCATTCTAAAGACATTAAACAAACATGTATCATCATATTTTTTTAGTTATGTTCATTCTCTCCAATACGACTATTAGGCATTAAATACTATTTAAAATAATAATATTATTATAATATTTTTTGGTATAACTCAATGTTTTGTGCAACATATGATGTCAAAAAAACATGTCTTTATGTGTTGAGTATGATATCAAACAAATAATCCCCTTTAATGTAGCAATAATATCTCATTCATAAATATTAATAGAAATTATAAAGTATTATTCTATAAAAACCTGGGTTTTTAAATCAATTTTTCTTTTAGGGATTTTTTTCCTCTAAATAATATTCACTTATCAAATAAGTGGGGGTATTTATCCCTCATAACATTTTTATATTCACATGTTTCCATTTCGACCATATGGGTTTCCCCAAAACCATTACCTGAGGAATTATCCCATTTTACCACACGTTCCCTCTACGATCGAGAATATGGACTAGTTGTTTCTTATAAGAAATATTCTTTTTCAACTAGACTATATTTGGACTCAAAACAAGAGATGAATGCAGAATATACATTCTCAATATTAAAACATGAAAGACATTGGGTACCTAAGATAAACAATGATGTAATTCTACTCTATATGAAACTGATCTAACTTTTACATGGATTTCATACAGTCTAATGATCCTTGGAAATAGTTTTCCCTTTATAGGATAACACATCACAGTTTTCCTTAGAGAAACCTTTAGAAATATAGGATCACCTACCTTGAAAGAAATATCCTTACTCTGGTCATCGGCATAATTTTTCACCCGCTCTAAGCTGTTCTCATTTGATTCTGAATCAACTAAACTTTTTCTTTAATCTCTTTTACCAATTCTTGTCCCATCATCTTCCTTTCACCTACTTCATCCCTAAAAGTTGTATTTTGTCACTACTTTCAATATAATTCCCTAAATGGGTCCATCTATATACTGGAACAAAAACTGTTATAATAAGGAAACTCAACCAAAGAAGGATGGTTGTCCTAATAACCCTGGTAATCCATTAGAAAAGCATGTAGCATATCATCAAAGGTTTGAATTATTCATTATTACTATCCATCTGTCTGAGGAAAGAAATGTGTACTGACATTTAATTAAGTTCCCAATGACTATTGAAGGAACTTCCAAATGTTGGAAGTAAAACTGGGATAACGATCATATTCAATGGAGATAAAACTCTATGTAACCTGAATATCTCTTTATTATAAAATTTAGAATTTGATCTTGAGACACAGTATCATGAATAGTTAGAAAATGGGCAGATTTAGTCAATAAATTAACTATAACCCATATTGCATTTTTACCTCGATAAATCATTGGTAATCCCACTACCAAATCCATGGAAACGTTTTTCCAATCCCACATTGGAATAAGAAAAATGATGAAGCGTACCTTTTGGTAACTTCTATAATACTTTAACCAGTTGACAAGATAAGAAAATCATAGTAATGTTATAAATATAACTTTTCATTCCATCCCACCATTAATACTCTTGAATATCATTGAAAATTTTAGTACTACCAGGATGAACTGAAAACAGAGAACTATGAGCTTCACATAGCAACTCTTTCTACCACTTTGATTCACGTGGAACATAAAACCTCCTTCAAAACCTCAAAACAGAATCTTTATCAGTGATAAATTCATGTAGCATACCTTTCTAGACCAATTAAACCTTTTTCTACAACCCACTGTCATATTTCTGTGCTAGATTTATTCTTCCTATAATAGATGATTATACTAAAACATGAAACAATACATAGTAATTTAATGCACAAAAAACCTCTATGACAATTTTTATAAAATTATTAATCAAAGGGTCATGTTCCATACATAATATGGTTAAGTAAGAATCACTTTTCTGACTCAATGTTCCAGCCACCATATTTTCTTATCCTAAATTGTAATGAATCTTGAAATCAAAATCCATGATTGATTTCATCCATCTCTTCTTTCACATATTCTATTATTTTTGAGTGAATATATCTTTAAAACAGTTATGGTTTGTTTATATTTCACATTTTCACCATATAGAGGATTTTCCAATGTTTTAAATAAAAACAATAGAAGCTAATTCCAATTCATGTGTCGGGTAATTTCACTCATGAGTTTTCAAATAGCATGAAGCATAAAAAATTACTTGACCATTCTGCATTATAAAAAACCATGTGCTTTGAATTATGAATCAATGTAGAAAACAAACATACCATTTATAGAAGGCAGTTCAAACTGGAGCATTCACCAATCTTCTTTTCAATTCTTAAAAACATTCATCACTTTATTTTTTCCAGATAAACTTAACACCTTTTTGTTTTAATATAGTTAGTGGACTAGATAACCATGAACAATTTTTAAAATACCTCTGTTAATAACATTATAACACATGAAAACTGTGAATTTTAGATATATTTATGGGTCGTGTCCACTCATTAATAACTTTTTTTACCTGTATCAATAGTAATTCAATTTTTAGAAACATTGTGACCAACGAATGAAATTTTTTGTAACTAAAACATACACTTACAAAATTTCCCATATAGTTTCTCCTCATTTAAAATTTTCAAGACAAAACTTAAATGAAATTCATGATCCTATTTAGATTTAGAATACAACAAAATATCATCAATAAACATAATCACAAACATAACCATGGACTCATGGAAAATTCTATTCAGAAGATCCATGAATTCAATTGGTGCATTGGTCAACCCAAAAGGCATAACTAGAAATTCATAATGGTCATATCTAGTAAAATACATTATCTTTGGAGTGTTTACTTCATGAACTATAGACTAATGGTAACAAAACCTCATGGAAATATTTTAAAAATACTCAAATCCCTAGATCAGATCAAAAGAATCATCGATATGAGGTAAATGATAGTTGTTCTTAATAGTGATGTTTTTCAAGGATCTATAATCAATGAAAAGTCTCATTGATCCATATTTATTTTTAATGAATATGATATGATCACCCCATGGTGATGTGCTAGGTCGAATGAGAACATTATCCAATAAATCATGCAATAGCTTCTTTAACTCTTTATGTTCTATTTGAGCCATTAGATAAGAGGTTTTTAAAATTTTCTTTTCATAATGAACACAATCCACAGTAAATTCAACTTCCCGATTAGGTACTATACCAAGAAACTCATCAATAGTAACATAAGGATACTCATTTACCACTAGCAGTTAATTAATATGAATAATTCCTTTTTCTTAAAAAATATGTTCAAGGTAACATTAATTTCCATCTTCTATAAGTTTTTTGACATCCTAATATGCTATCAATATTAAGGGTTCATTCATCTCAACAAACTAGAATTATTTGTGAAAATAATCCTCTTTATCTCTGCAGTCAATCATAGAATGATAAAAGGAAAGCCAATCCATACCCAAAATAACATCAAACTATAATAGAGAGAAAACAATTTGGTTTGAATGATGATTCCTTCCACACACAAGGACAAAAATATTCGTATAATGTTTTTGCCTCAACATTTCCTCCAGGTGTTTTTACCAAATTTCATGCTTCATATCTTGAGAATGAATTCCCAATTTAATAATAAATTTCTCATAAAATGAATTAATGTGTAGAACCTGAATCAAACAACACATTGGAATAATCTTAATAAAAATATAGTGTACCTGGTACTACATCATTTAATGGATCATCATCTACTGAAGTAATTTCAATGGATTTAAACAGCCCTTTCTCCTTGTAGTCAGGATACATTCCTTTATTTTTAGTTCATTGTTGAACACTCATTTTCATAAGGACCTATTTCATTTCACATAAAATAATTTACTGATTATAATTCATATTTTTTCTTACCACAACCCTAATCTTTTTCAGCCCAATTATGAGACTTATGTCCTATTTTACCACATAGAAAGCACTTACTATAATTTAAAAGACATTCGACAATGTTCTTTTTACCACAAATTTCACAAACTATAATCTTATTTTTACTACAATAAGACTTTTTTTAAGAGTCCTTCCCTTTTTTCTACCACCTCATCCTATTAATTAGTAGATTTTTAAAGAACACATGATCATCCTGAAAGTCCATATCCACATTCTCCACACATCAAACAAATTTTTCATATTTGTTTTTAACTCAAGATAAGAAAATTTCCTTCGATACATTAGATTAAATCATGAGTAAAAATGATTGATTATAATACCAAGAACCCGTATGAAATTTGGAGCATACCCTTCCAGCCAAGTGAATTTTTCATCATAAGAAGCCACTGAGTCATCCTCCTGCTTCAATTCTAATAATTGTTTTTTCCATCCAAAGTTGAAACGACTAAGGAATATATTTTCAAGAAACATTAATTTGATTTCATCCTAATCAAGAGCATCAATCTCTACACTATCCATATATTTTTAACAATCAACCACCACTGACCGAATTCACCTTCAAACCAATAAATAGAAAGGCTAACCTTTTGATGTTCTAAACACCCTATGAAATCAAAAAAAATTTCTACTGAATTAATCGTCCATTCAACTAGATCATTGTTAGATGATATTATGAATGAGAGAAGATGTTGCCTCATGAAATTCTCCACTACTTACATGTTTCATTGTGGTTGATCTAGATGATCTCGTGCATGGATAACAACACCATTTATATCCTAAGTCAGCTATTCCATTACAAAAAAATTGTTCAATTTTGATTCCAACCATCTCAGGTTGCTGATTTGGAAGGTTTTTTCCCTCTTGATGATGTCCCATCATAGCTACCTTCCTTCCTCTATGGAAAACCATTCTATAAATAGACACATCTTAAATAATGAAACATGGTAATAATCAAATACTATATATTTTAAATCTTACCATTGGATAAAAATAATTTATGGATATTCCTTTAAAAGTATCACTACTCCTAACTTTATCTAAAGAGACATATGATGCCAAATATAAGGCCTCATCCTTAAACATTACATAAAATTTAGTTATGTTAATAATTTACATTGATGATCTTTTCAGGTTCAATGTTTTTGAGAATTAGTATTTAAAAATTTAATCTCAAATATTAAAAATTCGGAACTTCTACTCTATCCAAACATTTCACATCAATAAAACATTATAAAAAAATCTTATTGAATTATTTCGTTCTCTTACCCCTCCTTATAGACTATAAAAAATATTTCAAAAACATGTGATGAGCATTAGAATCTCGGTAAGGGTTATAAAATAATGAAAGAATACATTAGTCCATCCATACATACAAAATAATAAAATCATATATTTCATTCAGAATACATAAGATCTTTAACATACCTCATGAAATCATAGGATTTATGATTAACACATTGAAATCAAAAATCATAATGGTAACTTGTAACATCCATAAAATTCTTACAATTTATCTTTCATAGTTACATAGATTGTTATGTTTGGAATACTAATCACAGTATATTCCCTAAATAACATAGGGAAACTTTAACTTTTACTTCCATAACGTTACCCAATGCATTTGAGAGATATCTTGGACTAACCCACCGTAGGTTTATCACGGAACCACTCGTATATGTAAACAATGACCAAGAACCATACCATAATCATAAAACTTAAAAACTCATAATGAAAATATAACAATGCAATAAAAATATATCATTTCAAGATATTGTCATGATCAATTCTTTCTAAAAACCATTTTCAATACCAAAATATGTGAAAATATAATTTGTTATTTATTTTCCTTATAAAAACATTAAGGCTTTTTATGGAATCCAAATATAAGATAATGAATGTGGTATAGAAAGGTCATTGTCACTCCTTACATAAAAAAGAATCATTTTTTTGTTTAGTAAAACAATTCATAGAAACAAGATTCCATTTTTATGAAATTTAATTTCCAAGGGGTTTATACACTTTATAAAATAATGTCATGTATAAATCAAAATATGCTTCAATTAAAGTAGATCGAGACAAAAACTCTTACCTTGAGTCTGACTCATCCCAAATGTTCCTTTTTCTTCCTAAATATTAAAACTAAGTTAAGTTATATTTTCTTCAGAACCTTTTTAATGTTTATTATTCCTATTAAATATTATGTTACCATGATATAAATATTAAATAAATATTTAAGTTAATATGGATCGTTTTTTCGATATTCGGTACTTTAGCCGAAAATGAACTTGTTTGTGGTAAATTGTCCATGTAGTCAAAAGAACATGATCTCTAGAATAATATTAATTATTTAAATATCATATATATATAATATATATGTATTTAAAAATGTACATAAGATTTCGATATATGAAATTAAATGCATTGTTCATATAGACAGTAAGTCGTACATACGCATGAACACTACATTCATTTATTTTTCATATTTAGAGGAATGAAAACTAAATTATACATGTGTATATTATAATTCTAGTATAATATAATATTTTATATATTCTACAAAAAATTTTTAATTCAATCCTATATATGTTCACTTTATGGAATTAACGAGTCATATCACTTTAGGGGGCGGTATTCCACACTTCCTCAAATGAAATTATCGTATTTACACATTATGAAATGAAATAAATGTGTTATTTAAATAAAAAATACAGATGCATAGAGAAAATATAAATATAATTTATAAAATATATAATTATAGTTCCATAATAATGGCCACCATTAATATTTGTAGGATAAAATTGAACAATCATCTTTTCGTGAGGTAGTAGTTCGCCATACACAGAAACATTATATTCCTATCCATTATAAAGAGGTGTGTGTAAGTGAAGATAGAGTACTTCTCATAAAAAATCCTATTATATAGAGTATATTGGTCTTTTTATGTATTAAAATAAAAAGAATATAATATGGTGTGTAGAAGGAAAATAAAGGAAAGTAACCTGAGAAAAGATGGTATCTCTTAATCATGTAACTTCTTTTGATTTGAGCCAAATGGATTTTATATTGCCTTATGCCAAAGGTAATTTTTCTAGAAATAAAGGATGGATGTTGGGAGATTATTTCAGTAGAAATTAGATGACATAAGTGTCTTTAGAGGTTGGAGGAAAAGGGTAGATGTGATTCCCTTTTATAAGAGCGAGGTGGGAAATTTTAAGTAGGTATTGAAATATTATTTTATTATCAAATGATTTTCGATTTACAATGGTCCCAACCCAATTTATTTCAAATATAAGATTCTTTTGGGTTGAAAAACACTCAACCAATTGGTTATACAATTATTTAGGTTGTAAAAATAACATTATATTTTAGCATTAACCATTAGTTATAAACAATAACTCTTACCATTTTTTCTTGCATTTTCACAATATATGGTATCTATAGTTACTATAAAATTCCAATAGAACCATAAGTGGATCATTAGTGATATTTCAATAATTATATAATTCAAATGGATGAATATAAAAATTTTAGGACAATTATGTCAATTAATATAATATTATTTATTTTAAGAACTCATTTTTGTCAATTTAGACACTATTAATTAATTGATTTTTGTTAAAGTCATAACTTCTTGATTAATTTGAAACAATGGAAATAAATCAGAAATAATATTTAAATATCATCCATAGAATTTGTGGATGATATCAAAATTATAAAATTAAATTTATTTTAATATTTATAATATCATTAATTTAAATCCTCTATTAATGATGCAATTGTAACATCATCATTGTGTCACAAATAAACTTATTTATTTAATGTATACATATTATAAATAAATTACCACAATGTAGGAAACATTTTTAGCCTTCTAATTTGTATTTATAGTTAGATATATCACATATAAAACCCCATATACATTTTTTGATAAAAAGATACATGTTTGTGTTATTTTGCTCTTTACATTAAATTAACTATTATAAAATGAAATTATCACTCTCAAGTGGATCCATGGGGTCCCAAAATCAACCTGAGGATGCCATTGGTCAGAAATAACTCACCCAATGTGATTATGACATGTGTTAGGGTATTTTTTTATTAATATTATATTATTTCTTACACTTATTTTCTATAATTACCATTTAACCATTAAAATAATTACTGACGATATGATTCATAATTCCCAAAAATAAAAGGTAACTATATAAAAAATATGGACATTATAATTCCAAATATGGAATCCAATTTTCCAAATTCAATACACATAATTCACATATATTAATTTAAATATAATTTTTGTGGTCAAGACCAAAAAGAGGGTTTTTAAGAAATAATAACTATCAAAATATTTATATCTGTTTATATGAAATTTAAAAGATAAAATACTTAATATGACCATAATTAGATTAAATATTAAAATTATAATCTAATTAAACTTTAAAATAAATTCAATGTACAATTTATCTATGTAAATAAATTTTATTCAAAGATAGTTTTGAATTAAAATACTATATTTTGTACTCTTCATTTTAAAAATTATCTTATTAGAAAAATATCCAAATTTCATCAAAAGTAATTTTTTATGTCCCAATTATAAATAAGAATTTTATTTTGTCAAATATTACATATAAAGGTGACCATAAATAGATTTAATGTGTGTTCACCTTCAAAAGGGGGTACAATGACCTTTTAAAAATATTAGGGTATTTAATGATTAAAACGAGATTCATTCTTATTTTAAGCCTCTAAAATTTATTTGATAAATGTAAATAAATTTAAAAAACATGAATAATCATATTTTAGTCAGTTCAATTCATTCCCACCAATACAATGGATATGTGTTATCAACAATTTAAAATAATTTTATTTTTATATTATTTTTCATTATAACTAAAAGTATTGTGTAATGTAAGAATTCAAAGAAACCTATTTTTGTTTGTTTATTAAGCTATCAGAAAAAGAATCCCCTTTAATATAAAAATATTTTCTTATTCATAAATATTTTTAGAAATGAAAAATATATTATTCTGTAAATAACTCGTTTGTTACAAAATACCTTCTAAGTATAGTAATCATTGTAATAAAAATAGTAAATCCCATACCTATTTACTGAATTAATATTTCAAAATTCCAAAAAGGATAGTATATCCCAATCATAAAAATACAAAGAAAAACCACAATATCATAAGTATAAATTTCTTATCAACCATGATAGAAACCTTAGTAATATATTACAAATTCTGAAGTATAACATAATTAGTTATAAGTAATTCATAGGGATTTCAAATTAATGGCTTCACTTATTTTTAAATTTATCCTTCCAGAAACCGTCTTCGGAAACTAAATGTAATTTCAATATCATTTTACACAAAAATGCACTCACATCAAGGCTTGAATAAGTAGGTAAAATTAATTATTTTATATTTTAGTTCTGAAAAACATTACTAACTTACACAGAGTGATTTGATAATAAAAACTTTCTATATATTCTCTAGAATCACCGTATTGATTATAAAAATGAATAGATTATCCTTGTACCTATGATAAAAATGTGTATCTCATAATTTTTTAATATTCCTTCACACAAAATATGATATTGTATTTTAATATTAATAGATAAGGAGTCTTCACCAAGCATATAATTCAGTAAAGTTTTTTATTTAATAATATTCCACTACTCCTTTTTCCTCCAATTCTAAATCTTCTCTTTTGTATAATCATAGTAGAATTGATCATTGTATTTTTTACATAATAATTTCATTGTGATAATTTGAATAAAAAATGTTTATCCATTAAATCTAAAATGAATGTGGCTTATGTGAGAGATTAAACTTCAAATATATTCAACTATTTTTAATCAAACATATCTATGTATAAATTCCTTCCACTTTTGGGAATGACTAGGTGGAATAATGTATTGAGTTTTTATTCTAGGATGTTTCTCCAGGTTAAAAATATTATCATTACATGAATTCTAACATTTAAATTGATAAAAAAATCTCACTTATCATTGTTTCATAGTATACTATATTTTATTTAACCACACAAAAATCCTAACTTTCATCATAGTGATATACTCCCAATTTTGTTGTGAAAACTTTCTCCACCAAAATTTTAAATAAAAAAAATTCTAATGACCAAAATAATTATATAAATAATTGAAATCTAAACTTTTTAAAAATTATATGAAGATGAAAAATCATGGGGGGTGGTGGAGACAATAGTAATATCACCTTGGAAAAAGCATACAAACATTCGAGAGGGAGCAATTACAAAAAACTTAAATAACAATCTCACTAGGCTCCTATTTACATTCTAATGCATTAGATGCAAAATTTCCATGCCTCCATGTATTTATAACCTAAATACCTTAATAAATAATCCTCCTATACTTCATGGTGAAATAGACCAATTCCCCACTGGGACTAGCTTTACTGTGGATGAGCCACTACTTTAAAATAGGCCTTCAATAGTTCTAAAAATTTCCTTTCTCATCACAAGATAATTTCATAACATAAGAGTGAGATTAAATGCACTAGTATTTTATTAACACAAAAAAAATTCTAGATAAGGGTATTTTATCAGGGCTAAAAACAATAGGTAAATGAAAAGATTTAATAGTGCTTTTATTATGTGCTAACAAAGGGGAAATATACAGTATGTTGTAACATCACACCATAGTACTAGAAAAATTTCCATATATCAAAAAAATTCAAGTACAAATATATAATATAAATGAAATGAAATTTTCAACCCAAAAACAAGAAAAAATTAGATTATAGAAATTTCATGAAAAGGTTTAACAATTTCATATGTAAAATTTTTTACATAGATTCGATAACATAAATCATCTTTTGTCTTTTGACCCCAACCCTGACTCATGTTGTTGCCAAAAAAACCAACCTTGTTCAAGAAAAACAATGCACCTGAATGAGAAAAAAAATTATTCCCTTAGTAATAATAAAATTAAATAATTTAAAATAATTTACTAATTTTGAACTATAGTTGTGGTTGATTTTTATATGTCACATCATTTCTTTTTCCTCTTCCAAAATTATCTATAGAGAAATTAATTAAATAAGATTAAGATAAAAATGACAAGGAAATACATTATTTAATAGTACATATAATGATAAGAAAACAATATAGGCTAATTTTCATAGTTTTTGCATTGTGATGCGCATTTTAAACTAAATCAACACTTTAATGTCAAAAAGATTCTCTTGGAGTCATACTAGTCACAATATGCAAAATATTTAAGGGAAATTGGTTCGAAAACAACCTAAATTAATGATGGGTAATTTTATTAAATTATCAAGACTATATTAATTCATTTACATCATTTTGAGTACGTCACTTATCGTTTTTACTAAAATCTCATATTAAACTGGAAGAACATACATTGAATTGTGCCGGTCATATTAGGTGTTGTCTTCATTTGAGAAAAATTCGTATATATTAAAAATTATTTTTGAATAATTTTATTAAATTTTCATGTCACTATTTTTTAATTTTAATTGTTTTAATTTGGTGATACTTATTAAAAGAATTTCAATTTTAAATTGATAACGAAAAATCTGAGTTATACCACACACATAATTTATCATATTTAGGTATAAATGATTAATTTTTGTAAACAACTACTAATGGATCATTATCCTAAATAATAAAACTGATATAGTTTTGTTTTATATATTTTGAGTATATCACTAGTTATTTCTACTACAATTGATGTCAATTATAAATAAAAGACACACCTGGAGTCATAACTATCATACTGTATACCATGTTGAGGTTTGTCCAAATAATACATGTTGAAAATTAATTTTTGATCATTATACTAAATTAAAAAAATATGATGAATGCAATTTATATATTTTTAGTAGTTCGGTTGTTTTTTTATTAATATTAATAACAGTTTTTAAAAAAACATGTAATTAGAGTTTTAACAGTCACACCATGTATTAGATTGAGGTATGGATAATCCTTTAATTTCAAAAATGTCATAATATTTTTTCCTAATTAATCAAAAAAATCCAAATGTTTTTTCAGGTTTTTGGGTACATCAGTAGTCTTTTTCTCAATGAAATTTCATTTAAAACTAGAAACATGCACTTTAAATCCTTTAATTCAATTATTTTATTCTCTATTTTCAGTGAGTGGCACATCTTGGACTTAAATGAGGATTTTAAAATAATAAAGGACACTTTGAGTCATACCATGTAAATCATGTTGCAGATTCTAGTGCGGATGATTCATTCAGGCCAAAAATTAATAATGGATTTTTTTATATATTATCAAAACATCTCACATCATTTTCTCAATTTTTAGTTCCCAACTATAAATATTTAGTAAAAATGTTTTATATTTTGACCAGATAGAAACATTTTCAATCATACCAATCAAACAATGCATCAAATTGATGTTATATTAATTCCTACACATCAAAAATTACTAATGGATCATTTTTAAAATGTATTAAAACATGAATAATGTAATTTCATTATTTATAGTAGGTTAGTTGTTAATTTTTTTTTAAAATTGATGTAAGTGTTAAATAAAAAATGCACATGAAGTCATACTGATCACACCATGCATATTGTTGAGGTGAGAATAATTCCAAAAAGTCTCAAATGAACTATGGTTCAGTTTCCTAATGTATGAAAACAATATTAATGAAATTTATATGTTTTGAGTATGTTACTGTTTTTTACAAAAATAACATTTTAAACATGAAACACAAAATTGAATCATATCAGTCACATTGTGTAGCAGTTGGACATGAAACATACTCCTAAATATAATAAAATGATTTATGAAACTCTTCCCTAAAATATCATGTTAATTCGAGTGACTTTTTTTTTAGTTTTTAGTGAGTGAAATTTTATGAATGGAAATTTTAATTTTAAACTGATAATGAAAAATATAAGTCATATCATGAACATCATGTATTGGATTTAGGTGATGGTGATTCCAACACATCAAAAATCATATTTGAATCATTTTACTAATGTTCCAAAATAATATGAATTTTTTTTCTTGGTTTTATGTAGTTTAGTTTCATTTTTTAAATTTTTTTTAAATTTTAAATAAAAAGATGAACATGGAGTTATACTAGTCACACCTTGTGTAGGATTGATGAACTTCTCATTCATACACTTCCCAAAAAAAATATTTAAATTTTTCGCAATTTATCAAAATAATATTAATGTGGTTGATAATTTTGGAGTAATTAACTCTTCTATTTTACTAAAATAATATTTTTATAAATAAACACAAACCTTGACTCATAAATTTAACATAATGTGTTGGTTTGACGTGAGAAAAATTCCTACATGTAAAAAATTATTTATGATTGACTTCCTTAAATTATAATTACAATATGATAATGTTTTCTTAGTTTCTTGTGGGCGATACTTTTTTAGATAAAATGGCGGTTTTAAACTAACACTAGAAACATTGTTTCATACTAGTCATAACATGTATTAGATAGAGGCCTTTCAGATTCCTACACATTCAAAATGACTTACGGATCATTTTCATAAATTATCAATACTATATGAATATGTTTTCACATTTCTATTTTTTTATTTCCCATTTTTACTACAGTTAATGGGAGTTTTGATTAAAAAGAAGCACATAGAATCATACCTATCACACCGTGTGTCGGATTGTGGTGCCGTTAATTCAAAAACAATACAATGTATCAATAAAATCCAAACTGGAAATCATACTACACATTCAATTGGGTTAATGTGTTTAACAACCAACATTTCATATTGAATCAATTTTCTCATCCAAAAAACCTTTTTCTTCTATGAAAATCAAAACGGTATGTTGTCTTCAAGTGTGAAATAGAATAAAAATTAAAAAAATTATAACAATAGAAGAATTAAATATTTTATATCCATTGTGGCTTGTTATATATATTTTAAATTATAATTTGGCTTCCAAAAATATCATTGAAATGAACTAGATATGTTTTAGTTAAAAATGATAAAGAATTTGAGGTGAAAATATTATAGTTGTTTAAAAAAAATTTATTTAATAAGTAGTATGAAATTACATTTTCATGATGGTTGTATTCATTATTGAATAATTTATTTATGATAATTACATCAATTGTAGGATAAACGTCCAATATCTCATGAAAATGAGCGAATTCGAACAAACCACGCAAACAGGATAAAAAAACCCCATATATAATTAAACAATTAATATATAAGTAATACTAAAAATTAAAAAAATTAAAAATAAATATAAATCAATAAATAAATTATATTTAAATTTTTTTTATCATGAATACATCAAGACTAATACTGTGATTGATCAGAGGAAGAATCATTTCACTTTTTTTAATGGTTGTGAAAGGAAATGATAGAAAGTGAAAAAT
Source organism: Viscum album (assembly GCA_963277665.1). Classification (NCBI taxonomy): domain Eukaryota; kingdom Viridiplantae; phylum Streptophyta; class Magnoliopsida; order Santalales; family Viscaceae; genus Viscum; species Viscum album. The sequence goes on from OY728141.1 coordinate 1,306,175,691, forward strand.
ATCAACACTTAAGTGGTGACATTTTTTTGAGGGAGAATAATTTGTTGGATGTTTATCTGCAAAAAGTCCGGAATGATATATAGAACACCCCAAGTCAAATGAAATAATCAACATGTATCAAACAATAAGGTTATTAATAATAAAAATAAAATAGTTAAACATAAATATGTAGAAATACATTAATTTCATGAATATTTATTTTTCTATGAAAACATTTAGTTTACCTCTATCATTGAGATGAGGTAGCTTTGATTCTATTTCTACAAAGGAAGTGGAGGGAACATGATGGGATGTGATAAATTCCAACAATGGAGGGGTGAAATGGTTTAGAGGGAAAAAAAATATTCAAGAGTATTGGTATAGAATATAATTAAAGATAGATATAAATATTATAAAATAAATGAATTCTAAATGGAATAATAAAAATTAAATCACCATTTTATTATATATATATACTTGTAAAATAGGGAAATTAAATTGTGGCATTAACTTTACATCTACCCATAGGGTTTCCATCATTACAGTTTGTACTTCCATCAGATTTATAGGATCATCATTTTAAAATGACATTGTATGCATTATTAGTAAAACATTTAATTTATAAGAATGTTAATATAGTGTAGATTAGATAATTTAAGTGAAAAACATAGTATAAAAAATAATTTTACCTTCTCATTCAACTCTTATTATTTTCATAATGGTTTTATAAACATTATTTATCAATGGAGAATACAAATCCCCTCATTGTATCCCCATCTAACATACAAGACATTGTCTACATTGGGATCAGAATGAACTTATTTTTTATCTTGTAATAAAGAGGTAATCCTCAATTGAAAATTCATCTGACCCAATATTTTTTTAGTCTACAGTTGGGAAATTGACCAATTCTATTTTTCTAGATATGGAACATAAAATACATGAAATTCTTGCACTTCCATAATTAGTGGCTCATATTATTCTCCATCCCTATGTAAATTCACTTTCCCAAAGACCATTTCATCAACTCTCACTAAACTCATATTATCAAAACAAATTAAAATATAAAATGGAGACATAAAAATTTTATAATCTAAATTGTATATCTTTTTGAGAAGGACAAAATAGGTCATATTTTCAGAAATTGTACTTTTATTTTTATGAACTACATGTGTACATTTATTCCTCCATAAGAACAACACCACTTATTTCCATAATACAATAATCATCATGTTCATTTATGTAGAATATGTTACCATTCAATTCAAATCCAATGAAGATATAATATTTTCATTCAGTGCTATTGATAGACATTAAAGTAAATCAACAATTAAATTCCTGATTTTAGATAAATACTTACCAATTTAATCTTGAGACTATCATATAATCTATTGGTATGTGTATTTTATATCCATACTTTAGCCCTTACTGGATTCAAATCATTAATAATTTCGGTTATGAGATTTAATAAATGAATAATAATCTTCATTGTTATATATAGTGTAAAGGTGATGTTTCTCCCTCTCTATCAATGTAATTGTAAAAACATCTATTCATGACATCCCATCACTAATAAGGCATACTCTATGATAAGAAATTAGGAAATCATTGTTGTCAAAATCTAATAAGTAATTGGTATTGAAGTAATAATCTTCATCAACTATATACCATTATGAAATTCATCTTTTTAGTTGATTTCAATTTAGAACATAACCTTTAAATATATTCTTATACGGTTCAATGGGGTACATCTATCTATAATGGATATGACCGTATAGTAGAAGTTCTCTAACCAAGTGAACCATTAGGTGGACCCTTATATCAAGGAATGATGGTGAGAAAAACATATTTATTTCACAAAGTTTCATAGAAACCTCCTTTTCCATGATTGGATACATTTTTGGGTCTATAAAATTAATGTATATGTCTTTAAAAAGAAGCTATTTCAGGTTAATGTATCTCATACATTATGAGGTAGAATGCAATGAAAAGAAACATGAATTAAATAGTTCATCAAAATTTAACAATTTTTGTGATTTTTTCCTTCTAACATCAACAAAATAATTGACATGAAATTCATGGAATTGTATGAATACAATTATGGAGAATTTTCATTATTAAGGAAAATAAAAAATATCAATTTTTTAAATCTAGATAGTGTGTAAGATTCTGGATTATGAAATATACACCCTTTACCCTTCACCTGTGGAAACTCTTCCCTTATCCCCATTTCAATATTGTTCAACATAGCCTTGATTCAATAATTTTTTCATTGGAAATTTAGTAACATACCAATAATACTATAAATTAAATTTGATTCTACTTACAGAAAATAAATAAAATATTTGACATAAAAAATTTAATGTGTTAATTCGATGAAAATTTATCCCCTCTTCTAACCCGATTAAATAAGGTTTTTCGAAAATGGATTATTGAAATATGGGTCAATATCCTTTATTTTATCAAACTATTGATCACCTATTATTGGAGATGGTGTTTTTCCATTTTCAATATTCCCATCGAATTTTGTTGTCATGTTCATTATTTATGTCATCGAGGTAAAATTAATGGTGTGCTAAAAATATAGTCATTTATGAAGGGTCCACCTGAAATGAGTGTGTGAACTTTTCAAAAATGTGTCACCCTAACATTCTTTTAATTTTATAGATTGATAAATTTCCATATTCAGGTAATTCATTTTTTACCTCATATAGCATGACCAAAATTTTGTATTATTCACCTCTATTAGAATCATATTTTATAACACCAATATCCTAAATTAATTTCCTATCATTGAGAAGTGGAGACAAACAGACAAAAATATCATAACTAGGTTTCATTATTCTTGATATCTGTAGAGATAATATATGTGTTTGTGCTTCATGAATAATAATATCTTCAAGTTATAATTTTCTAACATGATGGGATACGTATTGTGAGTACTACTATATACACTAAATTAATTTATTCCATCCATATATGATGCATGATGAAATTTTCCATGTCGTTTCAAAATTTATGATTGTTGTTATGAATTTTCTTCCACTAGGAAGAATCTATTAGATGTCATAGGTTCCCATATATAAATATGGAGTCTTCATGCCATGAAAATTATCTACTAGCTTCTTGAAATTCATATAGTAATGTGAATCAGTGAATGATAGTAATGTACCATAGAAAGCCGAAGAGAATTATTAATTTCTATTATATCTATATGAACAAAGCATAGTGAATTTTATGACTGATTCATGGTCCTTGCGAAACAATATTCAATAATATGGACAAGAATGAATTTTTTTAGGGATTTGTCCCATTATACATAACATTATTTTTAGAGTCATATTGGATAACGATGTAAAAAATATAATGTTCCGAATTGAAGATGATTAAAATATTTTTTATATAGTATACTAGGCTCCCAGTATAATTACTTCTTCATTATTATAATTTCAATATTTTGTGACATATTATGGATGATTGGATTGAAATGTGGATAAATTTTTAACCATGGAAAAACCTAATATACTTAAGGGAAGAGTGATTTGATGATTAAAAACCCATAATTTTCATAAAAAGACATAGAATCTAATAAATAAGAATATTCATTAAAAACATATATAATCACACTACAAATGTATAGGATTAGTGTCACTCCTGCTTATTCATTCATAATTAGAACCCTTTTTGTCACATCTTTTTTAATATCTTTCTTAATATCATGGGGAAAATAAACATAATAAAATGGTGATCTCGGCTTCTTAGTAAGGGTAATAAAGGGAGATAATATAAGAATATGTTCATAAGAACATGAAAATAACTTTTGAAAATTATATTAAGCATACAAATGATCATGATTTTATGTCATGGAACAAAAAATATAATATCCTAGATAATTCAATAACATATTCCATGAGAGAGTAACATTATACATGATTTTTTAAATAAAAATGATAATAGAAAATCATTTCCACATTAATCGACTCTCACTCCCAAGACTGCCAGAGTGGACAAATTCCCACACTAAATTCACTCACTCCTTGTTACAGCCATGTATTATGGAATTGAATTTACCACCCTTTCCAATACTAGCTATCTGATGAGATATAAATCAATACTGAATGAATTAAAGGGATATATAAGTCCCACCTATCACATAATTAATATCATAAATATTTTTTCTTCAATAATATAATAAATTTCTGATATAAAATCCCAGGGAAGTAAATGGGTTTCTTAAATATCGTTAATTCATAACAGAACCCATATAAATAAAATGAGATTCATAAATATCATTCCATCATTAAAATGCACCAACCACTTCAATAACAGGAATAATATCCTTCAAAATATTCCCAATTAAGGAATAAGTATCATTAAATAATGTTTTCATATATTGAAAATTATATTTAGATATCTATTCATAAGAATTTGAGGAAAAAATTCTCAATTATTTGAGAACATGTTATTTTATTAAAATACCACACAATTTTAAAATAAAAAAATATATTTGAAAATAAAATTTTAAAATAATGTGGGAATATTCATTTAGTTATGTAATCACTAAATAATAAAAATCCATTCATGTCCTATATGTTAAAAAATATTCCTTTCATACATTTCCCAGAAATGTCAAAAAGTAACTTGATCAGGATACATCAAATGATTTCTTTAAAACACAATTGTAAAAATTTACACATTATTTAAAATGGATTTAATTTTTTTAAAGATAATAGTAAGAATATATTTTAAATAATTTTTCATAAATATGTACACGAAAGATAAATATTCACCCATAAATGTTTACATATCATCAATCCCTAATAATAATGAAATAATGGTAATAACCATTACCTTAGGTATGATTTCAATCACATGTATTGAAAACTCATTTATAATGGTCTAATGAATATTATAAACTTATTATAGAACTATATTAATATTTATGATATCATATATGATCCTCTTATATCATATTACCCCATGATTTTTAATAATATATCCTTATTACATATCTTTTAGGTGTTAACTGCTTCATTTTCCTTTAAATGGTTTTTTGTATAAGTCCCAATTATTATGAAAAAGATATAGTTCCATAATTGATATAATTATTTTATGTAATTATATATTATATTTATTCACTATATAAATTTATATAGTAACTCTTTAATAGTGGACATGGAAAACGAATCACATCATGTCATGGAGATGACATGTCGTACGTAACCACGTGAGATGGTATCATTCCCTTAATGATGAAATGGTAAGGAAGTTGATGGTATATATATATATTTCATAATAATAAAAATTTATAATTATCACCCATATATATATATATTATTTCTATCATTGTAGCAATAAGAATAAATCGGTAATGAAAAAAAGAATACATCACGACATGGAGACAGTAATCTATATATACGCACATGTGGGGATTTTGTTATTATTAGGTTGGTAAAATGGTGGATAATTGATGTTTAATAATAATAGTTAAATATAAAAATATATATCATACAATAATTATTAAATTTTTAAGGAAACACTATATTAAGGAAACGTCGAACGAGAAATAATTTTGAAAGAGTCGGTAAATGCGATTACTTTTTCATAAGGGAACGACTTTTAGATCTCATATTAGAGACCATAAGGATGGTATTTTTACAATAAAAACCCTACATTATGTGTATAAGAAATTTTATCAAATACATTTTTAGGGGATTGTTGATATTAAATGATCAATGTGATATGAATAAGCGAGTTTGGTGGTTCCCTTTTAGAATTGTGGCAAGGGTCACTCTTTGTTTTTATAAAGATATTAATTTATAAAAAGATCAATTTCAATCCAAATACCTAAAAATTTCATATAATCCATTCTAATATGATAAAAGGAACTAATATCATCAATAAATATAATGTATACATATTTTGGTATTATTTTTAACCTTACCATTATGATTAACCATTAATTAATCAACTTTAATTTTATAAATATGTAAAACATTTTACAATATTAAAAGATTGTAATTTTTACTTTTATGTGGAAAATTATATTGTAAATAAAAAATTGAAAACATTATACACTATATTATAATTATTTTGAAATTTTAAATATATATTATTATTTTTTGATAATATAAATAAATTTTATTTTAAAAAAATATCATTACGGTCAAATTGAATTTATTCATTACATAAATATTTAAAATTTCAATAAAAAAAATTAACTTAAAAATTAATATTTTATTATATCCTTAATATGTCATGGAAATATATAATATTCCATTATAACATTAATTATTTTAAATTATATTTATTTTTAAAATTTTAGTAACATATAATTGATATTTACATTAATAAAATAATTATTGAATCAGTGTTGTTTAATTATTAAATATAATTATCTGTTCAACAAATATTAAAAATAAAATACCACATTAAATATACTCATTCTATACTTTATAGTAATATTTATAATAAAATAAATCTTTTTTTATGACAAAATTAAAATTTATATATTCCTTAAAACATTAGTGTGACGCCTCTAAATTTTCTATTAAATCAAATATTATATATATCATAATCTCATTAATGTAGCCCCAAAAATTCGAAAATATCTTTATATCAGGAAATTTTTTTTTCAAATTAAATCATTACATTAATATTCTTTCATAACATACATATTCCTCCATTGGACAGAAAAAAGATATTTTAGAAAAATAATGTTTCATTTTGTGACATTCCTTGATTTTAATATAATATAAGGAATTTTAATGGAAAATTGTCAAATAAACATGTTTATTTAAATCCGTATGTGTTAAGGGTAGAATTATATATATCCAGAAAAATTACATGTGTTGGGTGTTTTTACTCATTAACATAATGGTTTATCATAAATTACACAATTTAACCATTACATGGTAACATAATTTTCCATCGTAAAAATTCATGTTGACCAAAAAATTGTCCTATTAAATTTTTTAGGCCTTCTGAATATAAATTTATAATCTATTTTCCAAATCTAGAAACTTGGAGTTTTTAGAATTTAAATAAAAATAAAACCAATAAAAGGTCATAAAAACCCTTTTTCTGAAAACTACCATTTTAAGAAAAAATAATTATTTATAATAAATTGATGCATAAAATCCTTCTAAAAAGTATAATTTCATTATTATAATTTAAAATTTAAAAATTAAAATTTAAGACTAATAAATAATACAATTTGAACTTTTAATAATGTTAAAATTATATATAGTTTTAAATAAAAATTGTATTATCACTATTCCTTAAGAAAATAAATTTTTTAGATGAAATAGATTTATGATAATTTTGAAATGATAAAATTAAAAATTAAATTAAAATTTTAATATTCATTCTCATTATGATCTAATAAATATTTATCATTCATAAAGGGGTGAAAATTTCCTTTCTAAAAAAACATATTTTTGAAGAAAGTGATTTTTACTAAATGTTTGTGATTATTTTTTTAAAACATTCCAATAGATTAATTTTGATTCATAGATTTATATTAATTTCATTAATTAGTTACTCACATTTATTCCCACCAATTTAATATCTTGGATATACTAATTGTGTCTCATGGTTTGTTTAAACTAACGATTACGTGCAACACAATATATTGAAGAATGAAAAATATTTAAAGATAAATATTTCATAAAAATATCTAGGTGTTACATTGTAACCCACATAAAATGATTTCTTTCCTTGAAATCCATCACTGAGATACAATTATATGTGTATACATCTACCTCATCAAATCCTTAGGATCCTACATCGCTTCCTCAAGTCAATGGTTCCTTTATAAAACATTAACCAAGTGAGAGGCCATTTTTCATTGAAATTTTTATTTTGAATGTAGAATTTATATTAGTTGTTCATAATAAGAATTATATTTCTATAGTTGTATGAATTTTGAGTTTCATAAATGTGAAGGATGAGGTATGTATATTCTTAGAAGATATACATGGAACACATCATTTGTTGCTAATGATTTTATGGAATCGCCAAATGATATGATACCTTCGCAATATGATCGAGAATTTTAAAAGAACCGATATACCTAGGGATTAGATTTCCCGTATTTAAAAATCTCATGTATTTCATCTAGAATGATATTCATAGAAAGGACCTGTTACCCTCTTTAAAATATAGGTATTTTTTCTATTTTCAACATAATCTTTTTGTTGACTCTGAGCTAATCCCTTGCTCTATGGAATATAGGAGACATTATATGCCATTTCCTCAACTATATCTGGTCCCAATATATTTATCTCCCTATCTTCTTCCTAAATTGATGGAGTTCTTCACTTCTTAATATATTGGGATTCATAAGGATCTATATGAATAACAGAGTTAAAGATATTTTTGTAAGAAAATTATATCAAATTTAGGTATTGTTCACAAAAACCTTTGATATCCATATAGAATGTTATCCACAAGTATTATATAGTTCAAATTGTCCACTTAGACTAACCATCTATATGGGGATGATAAGATGTTTTGAAATATAACTCTGTATCTAGATCCTACTATAGACTTCTCCAAAACATTAAGGTAAACCTCATATCCCTATTAGATATAATGGAAAGTGGTACTCCATGTAATCATACCAAAATATTAATATATATTTTTTGGAAAGATGAACAATACATAATTATTATCTGATATAAATAATTTTTTATACTTTGTAAGGAAATAAACTATACCCCTTATTACATTATGGCCTTTAAATTTTTGGGATGTCCTAGGATGAAATCCATATGGATGTTTTCCCATTTCCATTCTTTTGTGGGAAATTGTTGTAACATCCCCTAAAAATTTTGTCTCTCTTCCTTAAATTTTTAAAAAACCCAGAACCTAGAAATGTATTCTAAAATATCTACCTTAATTCTATCTCACCATAATCACTCTTTCACATCATTATACATCATTGTACATCCATGATGGGTATTTAATGATGAACAATGAGCATCATTCAACAGTTCCTTTATTGATTGTGGTATGATATGAATAATAACATGGTTCATGAACCTTATTATTCCCACACAATCAAAGTTGCAATCATAAAAATTTATCACTTTATTCTCATGATTTATATATTCTTTTATTCCTATATAATCTTCACTTGTATGGATAGTTGAAAATTCATTTGATATAGATATTATTTCTACACATTATTATTTCAATACCTATCCTTTTCAAATCTATATGTGTCGCTTATTTTTTTTCTTCAACATAGATAGAATTACATGGTCCTTTTAACTCAATGAATCTCCAAGCTTGTTCTATTTCCCATGGTGGTAATTTATTTATTTTTTGTAATCATTAATCAACTCAAACCATATGCTTTTTGGAATATTAACCTATTTGGAGAGAAAATATTTTTTTATAATTTTATGATTTATATATATTCCACACTATTATCTATAAATATAATTCATATATAAAATTAATGAAAACATTAAAAGATATAACTCTTAATAATGTGTTGGGAAATTTTATTGATTTATTTTAGATATTTTTGAGTAAAAAGAAGTCATCGTATTATTTTTGATATGAACACATCCCATCCCATTCTTAGATGCATCACTATAAATTAAAAAAAATTTCTACTACAGGGTTTTGTGAGCATAGGTTCTTTGACTAACATTCTTCTCTACTATGTGAAATTATGATCTTATCTCATTTATGAGTCAAATCGGTGCATGGATTAGATAATCATGAGAAATATTTCTAAAAACATCCATAATAACATGAAAAATAAAGAAACATAATACGATCTGAGTCACCATTGGTGGTTTATGCCCATATTCAATAATAGCCATCTTTTATGGATCCTTATATATAACCTCCCATGATATTATGTGACCCAAAAATGAATCTGTTTGAATCCAAATTTTACATTTGGTAATATTTTCATAAATAATTACCTTTATCAAATTATTCATTACAATCCTCATGTGATCTTTATGTTATTCATTGAAATTTTTAATATTCAAGAATAAAATATATAAAGACTACCTTAAACTGATATACAAAGTCTCTAAATACTATATTCATGAAATCCATGAATATATTGAGGGAATTAGTAAGAACAAATAACATCACCATAAATTCAGAGTATCCAAACCTTGTTTGAAATATAGATTTTTTGTATATCCTACTTCGTCACCCTCAATTAATGATATCTAGAATGATGTTCAATCATTAAAATGTATTTATCTCCACATATTTGGTCATATAAGTCCTCAAAATGGGAAGAATATATGTTTTCTTGATTTTGAACTTGTTAATGTTTCCATTATGAATGCTGAGTTTCATTGATTCATATTTTTTCTTAACAAACAAAACGGGTGAACCCCAAAGTTATTCTACAGGGTGTATGAATCCAATTTCAATATTATATTACAGTTTCTTCTTCAGTTCATAAAACTCTATTGAGGCATTCAATAAAGAGACATTTAAATAAGAATAGAACCTAGCATGTGTTATATTAAATACATTAGCTCTTGATTTGGTTGAATAACTGAAATTTCTTTTGGAAACACATCTATGAATTCCCTTACAATTGGTGTATCCTCAATGGTGAGTTTATCCCCAACCATCTATGATAGATAACCTTCATTTATAAGATTTAATACCCACAAGATAGGTGTAATTTCCACTAGAATTTTATATTCGTCATCAAATCGATATGGGATAAAAGATTAATTTCGACCCTGAAAGTTTACTTCACTTCATCATTAATTGATATGAGCTCCATATATAGAAATCCAATCTATGTAAAAATCACATCGAATTAATAAAAATTAGGGATCACCAGATTTATAGCAATAATTTTCTCATGAGATTCAACTACTGAATATTTATAATTGTTTTCTGCGACTATTGTACCATTAGAAGTTATTATATCTAACACAACATCTAATTATTGATTTAATAAAAAAATATCAATATAAAATTAATTTTAAATAAAAAAAGTTGGTGGATCTAGAATAAAATATAACATTATCTATATTAGTGTTTATTGTATGTTCACCATTAATAACTTCATTGTCATAATCCACATCACTGGTAGTGTTCACATATTATTTTTCATTATCTATCTAAATAGTTTATTTATGTTCACCATTATTCATAACCCATGGATTATGATAATGATTACCACAATTCCCATTCTCCTAGAAATTGAATCATTTAAGTTTAGGATGTGCATTCTATTCTAACATTTACCATCACACGTCATTATCTATATTTTTTCCATCATTGTAGTATTAAAATTCATGATGACGATATTTCCTATGATAAAAACATTTATTAGTCCCCTTATGATAGTTTCCTATATGTTTCTTTCCATAGTTTGAACATGAAGGAAAAATATTATTTTTTTGGTATGGATATTATATATTAACTTGAATTATATTTTTCTCTTCTTGTTGAATGCCTAAGATTTACGGGTACATACAATATCCATCTCATAATTGAGAAATTATCTAATGATTTCATTATAGCTATTGAAGCACCATTGGGCTAATTCCATGTGCAGAATTGTTTGTAATCCATTGTAGGGTGGATCATCATTACATTCACAATATATGATAAATATCGAAGCATACCTTTAATGAATTTTAAATTTTTTTTTCATAGGTACCAATAGAGTCTTCATTATTTTTTAATCTTATAGAACTACATCGTTATCATCGTTGAATGAAAACGAAGAATGTATATATTGTAAATATCTTTTTATCTTTTTTCACTACTTATAGTCAATTTCATCACATTTTATCATATTCTTTATAATATTAAACCATTTATTAGATTCACCTTAAAAAACATAAAAACCAAAATTCATTTCTCATGTTATGATCATTGGAAAACTAAATGTATCTTTTAAGTTGTACTGAATCACTATTCCTCCACTAGTGGATTAGAATACAAACAAGAAGATGGCGGACACTACCTCATGATGGACTCAAAAAAATATTGTTCACTACATTTCTCATTTAGATTTACTACATGATTCATAGATTGGAAAAGTTTTGTCAGTATAGAAATAAGGATTTTCATTCTATATCCCATAACATTCAGATTCATAGGATAAAAATAATTGTGTTTCCAGTCACATTCAGCATTAATGAGTTTCCCTTGAGTTCCATCCATTTATTAAAACAAAAAATATATAGGGTGAGTAACACTAATCATAATGGGAAAACCACATAACCATGGTAAATTACATATAAAATTTCAAATCATGAGAACTTATATTATATCCATAGATATTTGTGGTTCTTTCCATAACATAAATATTGTATCCTATACATCCAAATATCCTCATGGTTATTTTTAAGGATTTATCATCATAGTTTCTAATGGTTAACTAAAACCATCAGTGATAATGACTATAACAAAAAATACATTTCATAAATATATATTAAATCTAAATTACAATAATATTCATTAAATAACATTATTAATAAATTCTTATACTATATATATTTAGTGTCTTTGGAAACTGAGATAACGTGAAAAATGGATTCATAAATAATATATATTTTCTCCAACTTATTCATTCATAACATGAAATCTTTTTGCCACATTTTTTTAAATATATGTCATCATATTATGGGGAAAATAAACATAAGAAAATAGTGATCTCATATAATCAATAACAATTATTAACAAAGATAACATAATAATACTGTCATAAGAACATGCAAATAACATTTTCAAATTATATACTACATACCAAGGATCGTGATATTTTATAATTGAATAAATTATATAAATTAATGAAGAATAAAAGTACATAAACCATGACAGTGAACCATAATAAATAAAATATTATCATACAAAAAAAATAGAAAATCATTTCTTTATTAGTCCGGTATCCCATATAAAACCACCATAGCGGTGAAAGTAACTTATTGAATCGAGTTCAATCCACGTTATATACATGTATTATTGAATAAAGTTTACAATGAATTATAGTATTGTCTATATCCTATGATATAAATCCAAAACCAATGCATTGGAAGAATATATAGATCACATTGCTTAAATTATAAAATCCATAAATATGTGTGACGTAAAAATGAAAATAATTCATCATATCAGAACACAACGAATGAAATGGGTTTCAAAAAAATTATTCAATAATATCATACCCATGGAAAATAAATAGGTTTTCTAAATATCATTCAATAATAAAAGTAATCCAACGAAATGACTAATTGAGATTGTATCCTTGAAAAATAAACCAATTAAAGAATAAGTAACATAAAATAATTTTATCTTTGATAGAAAATAAATATTATAGATCACATGATAATAATTATTATGGAATATATCTTCTCTCCATTGAAAATGTTTTCTTTTCTTAAAATTCTATTTAAATCAAAATAAAACATTCTTTGAAAATTACCTTGTAATATTGTAAGGGAATCTTTAGATAAATATGGAATTACAAAATTGGAAAATGATTTTTATTTATTATATGTTAAAAATACATTACATTCATTCTTTGGTCATAAAATAAATAATGTACCGCATTTGGAAAATGAAAAAGTATCCCCATGAAATCATTTAAAAAAACTGCACACATGGATGAGAATGACTTTAAAAAATATTATATGTATTGTAATAATATTTTGGAATAAAATTTTATAAAACATGGATATTTATGATAGGTCTTCCATGGAAGATAAAAATGTATAATAAATCCCATAAAATAATGATATTGTGGAATTAACCCTTACCCGTGGTCTTATTTTCTTCATATGTACCCAAAATTCATGTATAATAGATTATAGAATGTATTTAACCTATTAAAGAACAATATTAATATTAATTAAATCATATATGATTCTATTATATCATATGATCAATATATTTTTAATGATATTTCATTATTACCCTTCTTTTGGGTGTTAACTACTTGATTTTCCTATGCATGTTTGGTCATATAAGTCTCACTTCTTACAAACAGGGCATAATTACATCATTTTCTAAATAACATTTATGTATTATATGTAATATTTATTCATTATATACATTTATTTAATCATTCTTCAATGGTGTATGTGGAAAATTAGTCGCATCGCGCCATTGAGATGATAAATTCTATATAAGAACGAGTGGTGGTGTCATTCCATTAATATTGAAATGGTAAAGAAGGTTGTGGCATATATATTTATTGTTTTATTTTGAGAATAAATATAATGTTATAATTATCATATCTAAATATATATATATATATATATTATTTCCATCATTATATCCATCCAAATAAAGCATTAATGAAAAACATATTACACCTTGGTATGATAATGGTAAGACGTACGTACGTACATACGGTGCAATTGTTTTTGGAAGGATGTATAAAAGGAGTAATGTGGTTATTCTATTATCATAACAAAAAATAATAATATTGGTGATGTAGGATTAATAACATTATAATGAAAAAAACATGTAAAGGATGTTGATGAAGAAATAATTTTGAAAGAGTCTGTAAATATGATTATCTATTCTTTTGTGATCTTCTTTTAGATCTCCTATTTGGGATGTTATGGTGGATCATTTAAGAAGACCAAGACATATAGAATGTGTCTATAGATGCTTAAAAGATAAAATGGTTGTTTTTTAGTTATCTTTAAGGCTTAATTTCATTTAGAAGATGTGATAGATGAGGCACCCTCCTATAATTGTGATGAGGGGAACTTTTGGGATTTCAAAATAAATTAATTTATAATAAATTCAATCTCAATTAAAATACCTCCAAAATTACATGTATTTAAATATAATATTATATGGGATATTTTTTCATTAATAAATATATATTAGGTTAGTTTTGGTATTATTTTAATACTTATCATTTTTAACACCTAGTTAATCTATTTTAATTTTATCGAAGGAATAAATTTTTAAATATTAAATATTTTTAATTTTGACTAATGTGACATCAATTATAACAAAAAATAAAATTTAATAATATTATATACCATATTTTAATTATTATTTTTAAATATGTTTTATTATTTTTTAATAATTTATTGATATATTATTTTAATAAAATATTTTTATAGCCAATTTAACACTATTAATTACTTTGATTTTCTGAAATATGTTTATAAAAATTAATCTATGAAAAAAAGTTATATAATATACCTAAAGGATCAAGGTCATCTAGAAAATTCATTATAATATTATTTTTTTAAAAAAAATATATATTTTCATATATTAACAAACATGTAATTGATATTTTTATTAATAATATAATTACTACATCAGTGCTATCTAATTATTTTGTATACTTATTTGTTCAAAAATAATTTAGAAATACTCAGTGGAATATAACGATTATATATTTCAATATAATATTTATGGATTAATATTTATTTAGTGTAACTCTATATTTAAAAGTATTTAGTATTTAAAACATGAATGTTACATCATTAAATTTACATTAAATAAAATTTTATAAATAACCTAATATAATCTAAATGAACCAAAAATTCAAAAAAAAATTATATAATAAAAATATTTTTATTATATTAAAAATGAAAATTAATATTCTTCTATAAAATTCTATTTTCCCTATGTAGACACATAAGGGATATTTAAGACAATGAACATGACATTTGTTTATTGATTTAAATATAAAATAAATCATTTTCTTAGAAAAGTGTCCACTAAAAAATATAATTTATATCCTTATCAATATGGTTCAATGTAACTTCATACAATAAATTTTTTTCTTTTTTAGGGAAATATTATAGTCTTCAACATTTTATTTTAATCCTAAATTACATAATTTACCCTTTACCATGGTAACAAAAATTTACGATTGTTACTATTCATATTAGCCAAAATTAAAAGAAAACTTTTCACTAAATATTATTCTTAAGAATATAAATTTATTCTCCATTTTTTAAAATAAATAAAGCTAATATTTCATAATATAATTGAAAATAATATAAAACTAGTTACACACCCTAAAAAAATTTATAGAAAAAAAATTTCGTTTAAAACATAATTTGTTTTTATAATAAATACATAAATAAAATAAATACAAAAACCCTTTATTAAATTATTTGAAATAAAAAATAAAAAATTAAATTTAAATACTAATCAGAAACATATTTTTACCCAGTAATTTCTTTGAAAGAAAATACAGTTTTCCATAAAAATGAGTTTTTTCACTATTCTTTATAAAATAAACGTTTTTATGAAATAAAATTATTATAATTTTTAAATGACTATTTTAAAAATTAAATTCAATATTTTAAATTAATATTTTGTAACATCAAAAAATTATTGTTCATTCATAAATAGAAAAAAAATACATTTTTGATGAAATCATATTTTTGACGAAAGTGAGATTTACTGAAATTGAATAAATATTTTCAAAGAAGATATGAAAAAAACTCATATTGACTTCTAGATTTATATTGATTTCATAAATTAGTTAATAATATTCATCCCCCATTTAATGGTAAGGATATAATAATAGGTCCTTTTGAGTTGTTTAAACTCCCAATTGCATACAACATAAGCTAATGAATGGGCTACATGCCCACTAGGTCTTCAATCTATGTAATGGGTCCCCCTATACCCAGTTAAAAGAGGTCTTTGCTTTTCTATAATAATAAAATGAGGCTTCAGTCCCAACTTTTTCAAAAAAATAATTTAAGCAATTTAAAGTGAAATATTTCATAATAATATACAATTGTTATAATGATGGATCATCCATGAGAGTTAGATACATATTTTAATGTGTTTAGTGTCTTATTTATACGAGGCACAATCATTTTCAATGTGATTATATTTCATAATAATATTTTATAATTCAATAATTTTGGAGGGAATAGTTGATGGACTTCCACAGCACATAATGGGGATTTCATAATGTTTATATAATGAACAATACATTTCTCACTATGGTGATTATAACATTTCATGATGGTATGGAGGGTGATATGTCTTGATACATGTGGGGGATTCCATATAAATGAAGGGAAATCTAATGAAAATGGTCATCAAACCAATTTTAAATTCTATTTAAATTATTTTTTGTTTCATTTCATGATTATTATTGTTACAGTTCATGCACCATATAAACTAAGACCACATTCTAAGTCCATATAGGATGATGTTTAGACTTATTAATGAATTTTAGTCCTTAATGTCATAGTGATCAATCACAATATGATTGGTGCAATAGAAAGGATCATATGTTGTTGATGGTGGAAAATACCAAAGAGGAATCTATGATGATATTTGGTAGACTTGTAAATTTGAGAAGTTTTAATATTTGGTAGGTGGCCACATTATTTCTAATTGTTAATAATTTTACATATATAGTAGATTTACTATTTATGGTGAGTTTCCTGTTTTTATTGAATGTGGTATTTTGGGAGAATTTGATACCTTATTTGCAACAAGGGTATACTAACGCTGAAATTTGTTTAAAAAATTTAAAAAAAATTGATTAAAACCACATATATATGCTATAATAGAGGTTTCCTTATTGTTACTTTTTAATTATTGGAAAATTAAAAAATTATTTATAACATTGATCTAACTATTTTATTGGTGGTTATTTCTTGATTTTATAACTTTAAATCTGAATTGGATTATTTTTTCTTATTTCTACAGTGATCCTAAATTGTTTTGGAAAAAAACATAAAGGAGGTTTGTATTCTAAATTTTTAATTTAAATTAAAATTTAACCAAAAAGAATTGGAGGGTTTTTTGCGTGATATATAGACATATAAAAGTAAGTATGATGACTGTAATAGAAAATATAATTGATCGAACAATGAAATACACAAGGTAAATCCTTTCACTAATGAATAACATATAAAAGGCATAATTCATAATTAAAGGAAAACTTGTCTATTGAAGATCAACAAATATTGTATTGTTGGTGTTTAAATAATAAAAATAATAGAGAAAATAAATAATTATATTCTTCTAATGCACTTAAGTTAGAATAAGAGATAATAAAAAAAGATGATGAAAAAATTATTTAAATATGTGGACAAAATGAAGATATCTTGTTCTTATTTGAAGTCAAATTTTTTCTCCTATGTTTTTTTACATTGTGTATAAAAGAGGAACTCATTTCATGTTCATAAATTGAAATAATAAAATAAATTACGAATAAAATTTATAAAAATATATAATTATAGACTGAAATTATAATATTCTATTGTTATCTAAATGTATCTCATTATTAGGCTTCAGATGAACCCCTGTAGTGGACATGTTAAAGCATAGTAGGGAGACATGCATACACAAGTCTCATGGTAATACAACAATCATTGTATCCCACAGGAGGCATGTATTAGGTTGTTTGATCTTTGAGGAACATGGTTTACAAAATGTACTGAACATATCATATAGACTGGTCAATAATATAAAATGTTATGTTTTTTGTATGTCATTTTTTTGGATGTGCTAGAAAAAATGAGAAGATTGAAAAAAAATTGATTTATTCAACATAAGAATTGATATTGGTTATTAAGAATAGCGATAATAGTTTATAATTTAATGTAAAAATGTTATTCACCCCCCCCCCATTGTCTGGTTCATATTCCCTATCAGATCCTACAATTAGTATCAGAATGAAGGATCGCATATATTGGATTATCTTTTCTAAGTTGGTCTCTTGGATGACTTTGAATATCTTTACTGATTTATAATGATGACTTGTATTCATAAATAGTTATTCATTTGAAATTAATATTCTAAATTTAAAATGAATATGATGAATAGGGGAATGAATGATTTGAAGAGATTGTAGAAGTTATCCATCAAATCTGTTGTGGATGATGATTGTGTCAAATCCATCCTTGACAATGACGAGGTCAGATCTAGGATTGATGAATATAAATATGTGGTTGGTTCAATAGAAAAGACTTTTTATAATTTTCTTAATAGACAAGGATCATGGTATACAACTAATCATGAGGTATCTGAAAATTATTATTAAAACTATCCTGATGAAAAACCAATACAATTTGATAATGATCACATGTTAATATATTTATTTGTCTATATATTAAATGATATGTTTCATAGTTTTCTCAACAAATTACATTCTATTTTATGTGGGATTTTTTATGTCATTCAAGAATAGATCACCCATCTTTAGGATGAATAAGACCACATATATATGACTTGAAATATAGAGTATTAATCTATATAAATCTATCCACATTGTTTTGAGTCATTAAAGAGGTAATTTTGAGATTTAATACATGAGAATCATGTTTAAAGGGAATATCCTCAATAGAATCCATTAAAGGACGGTTCCTTTGATGAATTCAAGAGTAAGATCCTTACATTTGAATAATATTTGAATAATAGAAATGATGTCTAGGATTTTAAATTACAAATTAAATCCAAGGGAATAAACCGACTTGAATAAGTTTTATAATAAAATGAAAAAATATATAAAAAAATATATTTAGATAGTTAGGTTGTAATATTAAGATAGAGTGTATTTCATGAAAGAGTATATTAATTATCTTAAATTAATTTTTCTAGAGTTTGAAGTCAAATTGGATTATTTTTAAACAACTCATATTGAGTATTTACAATAATGAATGTGTTTAGATGTTCTCAAATTTATTTCTATGGATGAGTACTTTTAAAAAATATTGTATAAAAATATGATCTTAAAATTATATGATGATCATTATAATGCAATTTCAAATAAGGAGTTATCATCCACACCAACATTTCATGATTATAATGAATTTTTATTCATGATATATAAAGGCTTAAAATACCAGACTATATATTTATCGATGAATTGAAGTGATTAATATTTTATAACCATGTTTGTGGTGGAAATAAAAAAAAATATAGTTGGTGGATCACTATGTGGACCCAATCCACTGAGTAAGTAGTCTAAACTGTCATACATCTAAATTTGAAAAATCTAAACCACATGAACTGTAGAGGATAAGAATAAAATTTTTTGGGAAAAAATGGTGGTAAAATAATATTATACATTTTCTGATTATTTGGTACAGTGATATCATTTGAGACAGTAAAATTGAGTAGAATTATATGGTGGATGATATAGAAGATTCAATATCCACATATTGAGAATAACCTGTCTAAATCAAAACATTGGAGAAGTTTTGAAGTATTTATGATGTGTGTAATGGTTTTGGAAATATGTTTTTAGAATTATTATCTTCAAATTTTTCTTATTTAAATTATATTATAAGTCCAAATATGTTTTATAAAAAAAAATAATATGCCTTAAAAATTAAAGAAAACACTGATGTTATTCAATATTCTTCAACAAAGTTTTAAAAGCATGTAAATTCATTAATTTACAATAAAAAAGGATATCTAATTCATATTAAGTTATAAAAAACATTGGTTAAGTAGTACTTATAAATGAAAAATTTCTCTCATGAATCCATGTGATGAAACCATGATATATTCCATGGTTTAGAAAGAATGTTTTGTAAATTAATAATTAAAATAAGAGAAATAAAGGAAATTAGAGGAATCATTAAAATTAATATTATTAGAGTAAAAATAATCATCCATGTGAAGAAGTATAATTTCACCAGTGGTTTATATGTAATTAAAAACAAATTATTTAGAGAATAATATGGTGTGATGTTCAATATTAATGGATATAATTCCAAAAAAATTGACTATTATTCTAGTAAAAGAATAAATATCAAAAAGAATTCAAGATTTGATTAAAATAATGTATGATATTTCACATGAAGAATAAGGGGGTGTTAAAGGATATATTTTCCAAAATTAAAAATCATATCTTAGAAGAAAATGTGTAAAATGATGGGAATACTTAGTTGGATAAAAAAATATTCTCAATAATTTTATTCACATTAATGAACTAAAAATATTCACCTTATTCCCTTAATATATGGGTGTTTTATTTATTCTTACACTGTAGATAATTGATTTTAATTCATGATATTATGTGGATATCATATGAATAAGGGATTTCTAATAATTATTGGTAGAAATTATTAATATGTAACCGTTAATGATTCATTTCTCAATTGGGGTTGAGATGAAAATATATTTTAGAATAATATTTGTTATAATGAAATATGTTTATTTCATTAGTTGGAAAAATATTATAATAACATATGACAACTAAGGTAATATTAAATCAATTATTTACATTAAAAATATTGATGAATTGTATTTCATGTAATTATTTTCATTATAATAATAGTATATAAATTTTAAATATTAATGGAAATAGTTTTCTTATTAATAAATTTATTCATATGTATTATTTGGTTTTATTGTAGAGATTAACATTTAAAATTTAAAATTTATATTTGAAATAATGATCTAAACTTTTTAATCATCATATCATCACTAGTGCAAAAAACCTTTTTTACGTCGGTTATTTTTAATTTTTTACGTCTGTTTCTAGCCGACATTAATACATGCGATGTTATAAATAACATTTTTTACGTCGGTTATTTAAAAACCGACGACAAAAACAAAAAATCGGGATGTTTATCACGTCGATTATTTTATAACTGACGTGATAAAGAAAACGTGAAGGGTTTATAACGTCGTTTATTTAATAACCGACGTGATAAATGGCCTGGGAAATCGTTTATCACGTTGGTTATTTAATAACCCACGTGATAAAAGGCATGGTAAATGGTTTATCACGTCGGTTATTAAATAAACGACCTGATAAAAGGCCTAGGAAATCATTTATCACGTCGGTTATTTATTAACCGACGTGATAACCCCCCCCCCCTCGGACTGGTTTATCTCGTCGGTTATTATATAACCGACGTGATGAACCAAGGGAGGGGGGTTTATCACGTAGGTTATTATATAACTGATCTTATAAACCCATCCTCCCCCAGTGTTTCATGTCGGTTATTATATAACCGACATTATAACCCCCCCCCCCCCCCGTGTTTCAAATCGGTTATTGAATAACAGACGTGATAAACCGGTCCGAGGGGGGGGGGGTTTCTCACGTCGGTTATTCTATAACCGCCGTGATAAACAGGGGTAGGGGGGTTTATCAGGTCGGTTATATAATAACCGACGTTATAAACCTAGCCCCCCGTGTTTCACATCGGTTATTTAATAACTGACGTGATAAACCATTTCCCAGGCCTTGTATAACATCAGTTTTTAAATAACCGATGTTTTAAACCCTTTCCCGAGCCTTCTATCACGTCGGTTATTAAATAACCGACCTTATAAAACCTTCTCGTTTTCTTTTTTACGTCTGTTATTAAATAACCGATGTGATAAACCATTTCCTTGGGGTTTTTATCACATTGGTTATGAAATAACCTACGTGATAAACCCTTCTTGTTTTCTTTATCATGTCAGTTATTAAATAACCTACATGGAAGCCAATTTTTTTTAAAAAAAAATGAATGCAGTCATCTGCTCTCCCCCAGAATCAACCAGAAAACAAATCAAGAAATCATACCACAAAAACAGAAGGAGATCAAATTTAAGCATTTACATTGATATCATATAAAACTTGCCCCACTAGACAGCCCCCACCCTCATCTATACCCAATGGACAGCCCTCCACCACCCCATTGGAGCCCCCACCCTCATGTATACCCCCTAGACATCCCTCCCCCACCCCATTAGAGCCCCCACCCTCATGTATACCCCATAGATAGCCCTCCCCCCACCCTCATGTATACCCCCTGGACAGCCCTCCCCCACCCCATTGGAGCCCCCACCACACCCCTAAACTGCCCCCCGACCCCTTGGACAGCCCCAAACACCCCTCAACAACCCCCACCCTTCTGAACAGCACCCCTCACCCCCTCACCCAACTTGACAGCCCCCACCACACCCCAGGACTACCCCAAACACCCCTGGACAACCCCCCACCCTCATGTATACCCCTCAATCCCTGGACAACACTCCCACACCCTTGGACCGCCCTCACACACCCTTGGACAGCCCTCCCACCCCCTGGACGTCCCCCCCCACCCCACTGGATAGCCCTCCCAGACCCCTGGACACCCCAACCCCACTGAACACACCCCCATACCCTTGGAACCCCTCCCCCACAGACCAAAATCCATACCAGAAAAACCATCATAAGTAGACCAAAACAAGAAGTAGAGAAAAATTAAACATCCACATATATAACATTCAAAACATACACGTGCAACTTCAAAAAAACTAAATCCAACCTAAACAACTACCAAATACTCCATTATGACAACAATATTCAAAATTACATTTTACATTACAAACAACTAAAATTCAATCAAACCTGTAAAATGATTTGACCACTCTACGTGTAAGTGTTTGATGTCTTCATCAGTATGTGGTTGAGGGTCATCAAAAGGCTACAAATTAAAAGGAAAGTAGTTAACATGTATAATGAATAAATCAAATTGAAATACTATGGAAATGTTTAAGAGGAAATCGTATTAGGTCAAAATTCACAACTATCCCAGTTGTTATTATTTCATATATAAATATTAACATATAATATCCGCATTCGATGAGGCCTTGTTGTTCATGAAAATTCTGTATGAATGAGTTTAAATTCAATATATTATTTTTAGGTAATAAATCAAAAAGTACAAATTATAAATGGATATTTACCTTCCCATTTACATATTTGATCTTTGAATTCCTTTTCTTTATGTTTTTTTGAATGTAGGACCATGCAATGTTAGAAAATAATAAAAATGGGGTAAATTTACAAATTATTATAATATATAAATCTATTGGGAAATTGAAACATACTTTTCCAATATATTCTTAAAACTTTCCCTCACATCACCATGGACAGAGAATGTCCAATAAAGTGCTTTCTCCCTTGGGAAAAAAACCCCTAACATCCAATGATCACTGATAAAAGGAAATTAAATGTTAGTGATTTTTTATGTTAAAATATAATTAATTCTATGTGAGAAATGTGTTTCATACCTCTCACAAAAAGGCATCATCCAACATTGTGTAACTATATTCTTTTCAAGTATTTCAGAAATATAATCCATTCTTTGTTCCTCATTCAATGCACATGCTTCTGGGGAAATAAACCGGGGGTCCATGATATCCAAATACATCTGTCATCTCATTCCTCTCGCAAATTTTATTAAGATACCAAATAAAAAACATATATAAGTAGACATTTTTAATAAATATAATGCAGGGAAAAGGGGTTAAGACTTACATGAAAAAAATTTGCACCACGTTGATGCCCAACTTATCTCCAGTAACAAGCTCGAAGATATTAGTGTTCATAATCCCCACACTTATTTCACGTCCACAAACATGAGCTTCCATTGGAAAATCATAATAACCCGCCAAGAAATTTGAATATCATGACAATCTGTCAAGACTACTAGAATTTGTATCTGATGTCATTGAAATTTGTCTTTATTGTTGTCTATACAGTATTTATTTACCTTTAATGTATTCTAGAAAAATAAATTGAAAAATATATTAGTTTTCAAATGATAAAACAACTTTAATAAAAAAACAAAATAAAATATATAACATTCATACCTCTATGGTAACGTGTCGAAGAATTCTGGATGGCCAAATTAAAAAATGTTCGATACTCTGTCCAACTGTCGCCAAATCATCTGTAGGTATTGGTACCCTAGCTGATCTATCTATAATATCATGTACAATGAACCTCTGATTCTCTAACTCTAATTTTTGATGATGAACAGTATCTCCTATACAGTATACCAACTCATATGATACTATATAATGTTGAGAATCATCAACAAACAACTCGCAATAAGTAGGAAGTTGCGGCGGAGGAGTAGGATAAAAAATGGGGTCCACAGGCTGTGGTGGGGGAGTGGAAGCTACTAGCGGAGGTGGAGGATAAATAATGGGGTCTGTAGGGGGAGGTGGAGGAGTGGGAGCTGCAGTCTGAAATTGTCTTTGCATTTCTGCAAACATAGACTGCACCGACGCTCTAATCTTGTCCTCCGTCGTCGCATTAATATTTTGATCTTCAGCCTCCAGGGATTCTATTTTTTTTATAAATCCCTTCAATGTTAGATGTTGAAGAATGTGG
Organism: Viscum album; assembly: GCA_963277665.1. NCBI lineage: Eukaryota > Viridiplantae > Streptophyta > Magnoliopsida > Santalales > Viscaceae > Viscum > Viscum album. Next base: position 1,306,200,745 of record OY728141.1, read on the forward strand.
AAACACATTTCTTACCAATACACCTACTGGATATCCTCTTACACGACCAAGATGTTCGGGCCTTCCCAATGCTGCAGATAAAATATCTTCCCTCCCAGTAGCTATAAATTTCCCCTCTGAACTTTTCTCCTCAAGAGAGTCCTATATTAATTAATTGAACATTTCTGTAATTATTGAAATTATATGAAGAAAATAGTTAACTTAAATAAATAAAATAGATATCTTACAATCCTCTCAGCTACGATTATCGATTCTTCCGAAAGATATTGCCCTTTTTTCCCTTCTGAGCTCTCTTCCATTTTTCATGTCTAGATTGAGGGGATGGAGGGGCCACCTCTCCAGAGCTTGAAGACTCAGCTCTTAGTTGTTGAAATTTTTCCGCCATCATTTGTTCTTCCAATAATGCATACCCTCCCTGAGATAAACTATGAGGGTATACATTTTTAGATTGGATCTCCTAATGAGATTTCCTTGTTTGTTGTAATTCAAGAATAAGAAATCATTAACAAAACATTAATAAAATCATTTATATAAGAAAGTTCATAAAATTTTACATTTCCCTTACCAGAAATGACTCTTTTCTTCTACATTCAAAAAACTTTCTCCATGTGTCTTCATCTATAAAAGGATATATACAACATGGATTTTCATGACTCCTATGACCATAAATGAAATCAGATGAGAGGGTTGATTTGAAATCCATCCATCTCCTGGCAGCCAACGATAAGCATTTCATCCTGACTCCTCCAGTGTCAGGAATATCAAATGGCATCTGATAAAGAAGAGGTTAAACATATTATATATACTAGAAACATTAAAATAAAAGTCAAACAATGACAAAAGATCATACCAAAATCGTCTCCCATAACTGAGAGATTATAAATTTATCCACACTTCTCCAATCATCATACAGAATGCTTACTTCACTCTTAGCCCGAGTTCCTACAAAACTCTTAAAATATTTTGCATTTGGACCTCTATGAATATCATCATCATCAAACTCAAAGACTATCCTCTCATCCTGTGTACGGGCAAGCGATAATTTTGGTAAACGTGTGCACCCACATTTACCAACCTTTGAACTCTTTGTCTTAATAGGGGCATGTGAATGTTCATCCCCAGAGGTATGACCAGCAATATTCTCATCTCCAGAATCATGTGGTTGATCAACTAAATGATCTGTCATTGTCCTTAAAATCAGGAAAACAAACGTCAGTTCACAAATATACACATTCAAATATTTTAATAATAATGTAATCAGAAAAAAGAAAAGTGTACTAAGTTACATAATAGTAAACATTGGTGATATGGTAAGCATGTTAAACAATGGTAAAGATGGTAAAGATGGTAAAGATGGTCAAGATGGTAAACATGGTAGACCTGGTAAACATCATAAACATGGTAAAGTAATTGTCACTGAACAAAAATAATAGATATATAATTCATGTAATGGTTATAAACACGATAAATTAAACTAAACAAACATAAAACAAACAAAAACTTATACTTATTTTATTTTAAAACATGTTTTAATAAATAAACAACTTACAAATATACAAATTAAAATATTTTCATACCACTGTAATCAAGAAAATAGAAAAGTATACTAAGTTATGTAATAGTAAACATAGTTAATATGGTAAGCATGTTAAACATTGGTAAAGATGGTCAAGATGGTCAAGATGGAAAACATGGTAAACCTAGTAAATATTATAAACATGGTAAAGTAATTTTCACTGAACAAAATTAATAGATATATAATTCACGTAATGGTTATAAACATGATAATGTAAACTAAACAAAATTAAAACAAACAAAAACTTATACTTTTTTTTTTTAAAACATGTTATAATAAATAAAGAACTTACAATATCTAACATTTATGAAAAAAATAAATGTAAACAAGAAATAAACATATGTTACCTGTAACTTTAGGAATGTACATATGGATTATTTTCCCAAACTCATTCATCATGATCATTCCTTATGGGAAAAAATGTCCTCAACATTCTCATCATTATGTTATGTTAATCTTTCCATGGAAGTAGGGATCTCACATAAATCAACATCTTCTTCAAGTTCATCCTCACCAACATATTGTTTTTTCCCTTGTAAATCAACATCCCACTACATATCTGATTGATCATCTACATAGAAAATTTGTTTTTCATGTGTTTCCATTATAAAAGAATTAGTTGTGTCTTCCAATCTATTCAGATTAACAAGTATAATTCCAAATTCATCGTGTCTGACACTGTTGTTACCAATAAACCATTTATAGTTAAAAACAAGAACTTTAATTTTAAAGTAATCAACCTCACATATGTCATCAACAACTCCATAATATGCACTTGATGAAGAAATTGGGTTTTTGTCCTTAGCACTCGAAAAATGCATCGCTTCTGTAAACACCAATACACCACTATTCTAAACTACACTTCTGTTATCCTTATCTTTCGTATGAAATTTATAACCATTAATGTCATAACCGGACCATGTTATCACATTTAAACATGGACCACCCACTATCCATTTTAATTTCTTTGATACATCTGATCTACCAATCAAGGTATTTTTAATCCATGACAAATAAGTTTTGTTGTGCTCATTCAAAATCCACATTTCTTTCTTAATTGGATGACATTGTTTCAACTCATTAATATGCAATGTGATATATGGTTGATCATTAGCTATGTTATTCAAGATGTATGATTCAAACTTCTTCATCTGTTCAACTGAAAATGATTTGAATTTCAATCCACGGATCCCCATTCACTCATTATTAACTCGTTCAAAGCGAGATGGAGGAAAACCTATGTGTTGCGTTGCAGCCAAGTAGTTCGTACAAAACTCTGCTACCTCCTCAAAAATATACTTTTCAATAATGGAGGCTTCAGGTCGATATGGATTTTTAACATACCCCTTTAATATTTTCATATACCTTTCAAAAGGATACATCCAATGAAGATATACAGGTCCATAAAGCTTTATTTCTCGAACCAGATGAATCATTAAGTGCACCATTATATCAAAAAAAAGTTGGAGGAAAATAAATTTCCAATTGACAAAGTATAAAAATTGCATCATTTTCCAAAATGTTCAAAGCATTCACATCAATCTCCTTGTTAGAAATTGAATTGAAAAAATAACACAACATCATTATAGTCTATCTGACACGAATGGGAAATATTCCATGCAATGCTACTAGTAGAATTTGTTGCATCATGACGTGACAATCATGTGATTTCATACCTATCAACTTCAAGTCCTTCAATGAGACAAAAAATTTTACATTAGAGGAATAACCTTGAGGCACTTTGATATCATGAAGGCAATGATAGAAGATAATTTTCTCCCTATTCAATAATGTATGACATGTCGGGGAAAGATATGTTCGTCTTCCTTTAGGAGTGGGAGCTAACTCCAAACGTATTCCCATTGATAGTAAGTCTACTCTTGCATTCAACCATTCTTTTGTCTTTCCATTAATATCTAACAGTGTTCTAATCAAACAATCATAGATATTCTTCTCCACATGCATGACATCATTATTATGTTTAACTTCATGATACCTCCAATATGGTAGCTTAAAAATATTGATATTTTCTTCCAAATATGTCTATCATTACCGGATTTCTGTGTATTTCCCAATGTCACATCAAGGTTTTTCACCCTCTCAAAATACAGATCAGGGGATAATGGTTTTGGAGCATTATCAAATTCTTGTGAGCCATTGAATGCCTTTTTTAGTCTTCTATAAGGGTGATCCATAAGCAAAAACATTTGATGACCCATGTACACTATTTTCCTCCCATGATGCAATTGACAATATGACGTCTGTTGTTCGAAAATTGGACATGCTTTATGCCCTTTAACACTATATCCAGACATTTTTCCATACGCTGCGAAGTCATTTATAGTGAACAGAAGCACTTCATGCAGTTGAAAATATTCCATTTTATAAGAATCATAGACCCTAATACCATCAGCCCATAATAGTTTCAAATCATCAATCAACGGTGACATGTAAACATCGATATCATTGCTGGGTTGCTTTGCACTAAAGATAATTATACTCAACATGACATATTTTCACTTCATACAAACATCAAGAGAGAGGTTGTAAATTACCAATAAAACAGGCCATGAACTATGGGTGCTACTGAGGGTTTGGTATGGATTCATTCAATCTGTGCATAACCTTAGTCTGAGATTTCTAATTTCATTTCCAAATGTACAATATTTCACATCAATTTTCTTCCATTGTGGACAATCAGCTAGATGATGTATTTTTCCATAACATACCCTCTCATCAGCATGCCATCTTAACCTTTTTGCATCATGTGAATTAGCAAATAAACATTTGAAACGATTAAATATAGAAATATACTAAAATACATTTGAAGGGAGCTTTGTAATCTCTACATCAGCCTGTGATTTTTCTTTCACCTTATATCGTGATGTCCCACATTTAGGACACTCTGACAGAAATTCATATTCCTTCCTATATATAATGCAGTCATTCGGACAGGAATTTATTTTCTTGTATCCCATTCCCATCAGGCATAATATTATCTTGACCATGTAATGTGAATCTGTAAGATCTTTATCTTTTGGAAGAATGTCTTTCATCAATTATGGCAGCTCTGTAAAACTTTTGTCACTCCATCCATGTTTCTCATTCAGGTTAATCAATCTTAACACCGCCGACAAAACCGTAAAATCTTCACAACCAGGATATAATGGTTTTTCAGCATCACCATATAGATGGGAAAATGTCGGTTCTATCTAAATTTGTTCTGCTACAATATCGCGAATCATTTATTCAATTCCATCGGAGTTACGATCTTATGAATCATCATCATCAGTGACATTTCTTCCAGTTTCATCATGCCAAATCCAAGGTCTGTAACTTGGATTAAAACCGTGACATATCATATGATCTTTTATCTCTCTACTTTTCAACTTCTTCATATTCAAACATTTCAGGCATGGACAGAAAAAAATGGCAGTACTTGGAACATTTCGTTTAGAAAATTCCAAAAAGGCATCAACACCTTCATCATATTCATTGCTCATTCGACGTGCCGTAATCCAACTTCAACTCATTATTACCTATAACAAATATAAAAAATATATTTTTTTTTGATAAGACAAATATAAGTTTATATGAAAAAAATCATAATTTTATTGTAAAAAATTTTGAAATATAAAACAAATCTATGCATATTTAAAAAAATATGCTTGAATATTATTATTAAAACAAAATATAGTTAGATATAATAGTTTTAAATTCCATTGAATAAAAGAAAACCATGGCGCCTACATGGTTGATAGAAAATTGGAGAGAATGGAGTAAACCTGAGAATAAAATCATATTTAAAATAAAAATTCAAATGGAGAAAATCACAATATAAATCCAAACACCCATAGACACCCCCAACCCTCTCGACAGCTGCCCCACCCCCCGGAAAATCCCCAAAACCCGTTGGACAGGCCTCCACCCCCTTGGACAGCACCCCCCCCACCCCTTGGACACCCCCAACCCTCTGGACAGCCCCCAACCCCCTGGACAGCCCCCACCCCTCTAAACAACACCCCCACCCCTCCTGGACACCACCCCCACCCTTTACCCCCTTGGACACCCTGCTGGACACCCCCCCCCCCCCCAACCTTTGGACAGCCCCACACCCCCTGAACAACACCCCATCCCCTGGAAAGCACCCCACCCCTCTAGACACCACCCCACCACTTCTGGACACCACCACCACCCCTACCCCCATGGACACCCTACTAGACAGCCCCCACCCCCTGAGCAGCACCCCACCCTCTAGAGAACACCCCACACCTCCAGAAAGCACCCCCACCCCTCCTAGACACCACCCCCACACCCCGACCCCCTTGGACACCCCCTGGACCCCCCCAACCCTCTGGACAGCCCCCGCCCCCCGGACAACCCCCAAAACCCTCTGGACAGGCCTCCACCACCTTGGAAAGCCCCCCACACCCACCCACCCCCATGGACACCCCCCTAGACACCCCCAACCCTCTGGACAACCCCCACCCCCCCGAACAACCCCCCAAACAATGGTTTACATATAAAACTAGGGATGGTAAACAGCGAAAAACACATGAATTTAATATATACTTCAGCATGAAATAGATGGAATTAAATATTATTAAATATGGCTACTTAAATGATCATATGATAATTAAAAATAATCATTGATATTCAACTAGTCAAATGATCACAAGTTTCTCGATAACTAATATCATAAGTTATTTTATCAAAAAAGTCACACAAAATAGTCTACAAACTTGTTTCTCACCAACATCACATTTTAATAAAACAATTGCTCAATTTATAAAACATTCTGAAAATGTTTCACATCTTAAATCACCTATTTACCTTTCAAAAACCCTTATTAGGTGAATAACTTTGCCAAAATATTGCATTTAAACCATTTTATCACTTTTTTAACTCACTAAATCATTTTCAATTTTCATAAAACAATCCCAAGATAAACAACCATGTTTTGCTCACAAAAGACATTCCAAACACCCATTCAAGAAATAAAATCATACCAATACAAATCCAAAATATAAATTTCAGCTCAATACACTTTTATTATACCACCCCCATATATTAATAATTTACCTCAAATAATGTCACAAACAATACACATGAAAAACAAACATTTTCATAAAACACCTTCAAGAAGAGTGACAAGGTTTTACATATAACACCCATTAAAAACCCCCCTTTTAAGGCCCACATGACAATAATAAATTAAACAACCATAATTGGATTCACCTTTCACAATTAATGGAGCACTTTCATAGGTTATAAAATACAACCAAATATTAACCTAAGAGTCACACATTAAAAGAAACCAATTTCAAGATAAAATGAATATATAAAAATAAAGACATATCCAAATCCATCAAAAAAAAATTTGGGACCACAAAAAATATACGATGTAGGCAAAACGAATGAAAAAAAAGCATACAAAAATATAGTTCTGCAAGTTGAAGGCTTACATGAAATGGGGGTTTTGGAATGCCTTTTGTGTTGCGAGTTGAAAGCACACAAAATGATTTGACATGATATATTTGGGAAAAAATGCACACAAAAATCGAACGAGTTGAAATCACAAAAAACGAACGAAAAAAAGCACACAAAAATCGCAAAACATAATTATAGACTATCCGGGAAAAAAAGAACCAAATAAATTCATTGAAGGCTTACTTGAGTGTTGAGAGTTGAGATGATAGATCCGAGGAGAGTAAAGATGATAAACGTTGTAGGAAAAACAAGTTTAATAGAAAAATTGACGAGCCGATTAGGGTTTATCGCGCAAGAGAGACGAGTCGCCGGACAGTCAAACGAAAATTCATAAATGACAATCCTTGGGGATTGTTAATTTTTTAAATGTTTTTATAACGTCGATTATTTAATAACCGAAGTTATAAACTGTTTTTTACATTTATAACGTTGGTTATTATAATAACCGACGTTATAAATGTATCCGATACAGATTTTTTTACGTCAGTTATTTTATAACCGAAGTAAAAAACGCGTAGAAATCTCATTTTTTACGTCGGTTATCAAATAACCAACGTAAAAAACCCCACACGCTATGGTTTCTTACGTCGGTTATTTTATAACCGACGTAAAAACGCGTAGAAATCACATTTTTTACTTCGGTTATCAAATAACCGACGTAAAAAACCCCACACGCTGTGGTTTTTATGTCGGTTATTTAATAGCCGACGTAGGAAACTCGTAGATATCTCGTTTTTTACGTCGGTTATTAAATAATCGACGTAAAAAATCCCCGCGCTTTGGTTTTTTATGTCGGTTATAACATAACCGACGTAAAAACCAAACACGGTCGATTTGTAACGTCGGTTATTTTAATAACCTACGTTAAAAATCTACTCACCACATTTGTTACGTTGGTTATAAAATAACCGACATAAAAACCCACATTTCGCAGATTATCACGTCGGTTATATATAACCAACGTAAAAAATGGTGACGTAAATAACGTTTTCTACACTAGTGCATAATTATCTAAGGTTGAAATTTGGGGATTTTTCTAAAAAAAATATTTTTCCCTCAACCGTGAAAAATATCACTTTTTCTAAAACGATAATATTATTTCATTAAAGAAATTAATTTAAAATAATCAATATATATTTATGTAAAATAATTTTATATTAAGTCAATATAATCTAATTTATTTATTTTTAATCACAATTATACATAATTTTGGTATAAGTATAATTTTTGGCTTCAAAACATTTTTTTAAAAACATTGTATTTCCTTTTATTTTATGTGTATATATTAAAATATATTTATTGATATTATAAAAATTGTGTCATTAAAATTTAATTCTATATTTTCAATCATGTGTTTCAAATTTTTAAATATCCCCCTTTAATTTTATGGTTATTATCAATTGTAACTATAGTAAATATGTGTCATCAACGTAAGGGTAAACTGTGTAATTAATGTCAGAAATAGTATGATAAAGCCTAATAATCCACCAAAATTCGTTATTTATTTTTTTGAATATTTTTTTTCCAAGACCATTAAATTTTGTAATGTTTTCAATTTTTTCATCATTTCATTGATAATGTCCGTCAAATAATTTTAACGAATGAATAGAAATAAAATATCACACTTTTTAAATGTATTCAATATTTTAATTTGGAAAAAATATATTTATTTTTATAAATCGTTATGTAAAAAATGAATGAATTTTTTATCATGTAAATTTATTTTGAATTATTATGTGATGAAATAATTTCTTCAAATTTGTAATCAACACATATATAGTACTTGTGACAGTAGAATAAAATCATGTAAATGTTTTTAAAATATCTAAAAGTTATGTTTTTGAGAGATTTAAAGTGTCACAATTATTTTTTAGATAAATATGTAATATTAAACATATTTAAAAAAATTATATTCTAATTCCATTACTATCGTTATCCCAATAAAGTTAAACAATTTAAATAATCTTGAAATTACCATAATGATATTATATGTTAAGTGATATTTTATTCAATTATTTCAAATGTATAAAATTATTATTTATATGAATTTGAATGACAAGTGATCTATAATAGGAATCATGTTCTCTTTATTGGTATATTTTACTTTTATACTAAATTTCATGACTCATAAATAGTAAAAAAAATATTTATATGATGGTAACCTTTAATTGGGTTAATGAGGGGATTAAAATATGAGAGATGGGTGGAATGATATTCTAAACTTTTCCAATATCTATTGGATGAGTATATTTAAACTAAAACGTATCCCATCATTGAAATATATAATATTCTCTTCCACTTTTCAATGAAAATTAATTTATATTAGTTTAATAATTTATCTAATTCCAAGAGTTCCCCTCCCCTCACTTATACAAGGGAACCTCATCTTCTCTCATTCTAACACATTTTGATAAATACATTTCATGAAATACCTACCCAAAAATTTCTTCAAAATCCATCCCCTTTTAATGTATTCCTATATGTAAAAAAATATCAAATATATACGGCTTAAGGAGTAACCTAAAGGAGCTATTAGAGGAGATGGTATAAGTCATAACAATCATTTTACATGACTATTTCTTCTAACATTCCTCTAAAAGTTTTATTAATCATGATAAAATAATATCATTAGTTTCCTCCATATACATAAATTTTATTATTAGTGTAGAAAAAAAATTTACATCTCTATTTGATTCTTATAGAGAATGAAAACATTTCTTTTGAGTATGTGAAGATTAACATCTCCTCAAAGCGATGTGTTTCTCCTTCAATCACCGACTCTCATAGACTTTCATAATAATGGTATTAATATATACATATATATATGTATGATATTAATAATAAAAATATTATTTAATAAATTTATTTTAAAATTAATTTTTTATCCTTCCATCCAGTAGAAAATTATAATGTCAATCATGCTTACATGTGGATTTCGATAGACATCAATTAATGTCATTTTTACTCATGTATGCATTTCATGGATGGTAAAGAAATTAATGAATAAAAATAATAATTTTTGTATAATTATCAACTTGTAGAAAATAGAGAAATGACCCCTTTGACCATAGTCATCTCACCAAATCTATTTTAGAAGTATGAATCAAATATCTTGAAAACATCCAACAAAAATATAATAGAATACATAAAATAATAAAACATGGTATTAAAAGACATAAAATGGATAATTATAATTTTATTAACAAAAAAATATTATTATGAAAGTAATTAGCTATTATAATGTCGACATTCCAGTCTTTAAGGATTTGTGATAGTAGATGATATATAAAGCAATAAGATTTCTTTTTGAAATATTATTTTTATGTTTCCCATGAAATTAATTTTTTCCTTATACATGTACATTAATGTGTTCTAAAAAATAATTCTTAAATTACTGATGATAATCATTTTCAATTACCATTGAAATTTTAACATGATTTTTAATGGAAATTTAATATCATTTTATTATAAGGTAAATTTTTATAGGTTTAAATGGAATCATTATTTTAACTTTTACAACGTGATTGGAAGTTGATAATATCAGGATTTTTCATTAATTTAAATATTATTTTACCTATTTTATGTCTATTATAAAGTAAAATATTTTCAATTTTTTTTTATTTTTCATCTGAAATTGAATAAAAAAATGATATTTCCCTCTTTTTATATTTAAATATTGAAATTACTTTCTTATGGGTTCCATATATTTTTCCTGGATTTTATGATTAAAATTTGAGAGTTAAAAAACGTTTTTCATGATATATAACTGTAGTATTATAGGTTCTGAGGCTTTTTCATGATACAACTTATTCTATGGGTGTTCTCGAACAACTTATAAGAGAGGTGAGCCATAGAGAGAATACCAGATTGGTGTGCATGATAGTACTCCCCAAAACATTTGGTCATATTTCTTGTCTCCAAAGGGATTAGGGAGGGAGTTACCTAGGGTGGATCCTCATATGGATTTAATTAGGATCTAGTTATTTTTTACATAAGTGAATAGGCATTATGAATACGTTTTTTTGTTTCCAACATAGATTTATTTATTTTTTATATGTGATATTTAGGTATTATATGATTAAAAATTGATTATTACATGAGGATATGATTTAATTTTTAGGAAAATGTAACAAAATAAAAAACATAAATAATATATGTTTTTTTTGTTTTTATTCATGCTCTAAAGGATTTAAATCATTTGTCTTTTTTTGATCACTTTGTTCTAAAAAAATTCAAATATTTTTCAATATGATTATGATAAATTGGGAAAATGAATAATTCACGTTGAAATTACTAATAAATTTTTATAAAAATAAAACATGTTTAATTTAAAACGTTTTATACTAGGAAGAAAATTGATATTGAGTGAATGTGACACATTAAAATATATAGGATTGTTTTGTAATATTAAAGAAATAATTAACCAAAAAACCAAAAAAAAGATTATGAATGAATGAATGTGAATCCTAGTATAAAGATGAAATATTATGTATTTTTTATGGATGAGTTCTTATGGTTGGTATCAAGTATATTATTTTAAATCATTATGTGTAGGGTAATATTTGTATAATACAATTGATATATTCCAATTTATGGAAAATATGAAATGATATAAAATTTTATGATTACCATATTTCTTTATAAAATCAATATCTATTGAGAATGGGTCTTCAAAACATAATGGATTATTCAAAAATTGTAGAACATGAGAAATATGAACATGATGAAGTCCTATTTTTTATAGTTGTGAAGTAATTGAATTTGAATCATAAACCTTTTTTTCTAAGGTAGTGAGACTTATTGTTGTTTCATTCTTGATAGAAATGGAACTGGGTAGGCATAATGGAGACAAATCCGAAGAGGCTGCTAAAAATGCAGTTTCACCTGAGCCTGAGGTGATCCAACATCTAGTGCAGAGTATAGTCCACAATTTTCATGATGTGGGATGTGGGAATAAATAGGATGAACCACAGAATGTTAACCATGTGTTTCATTTTTAATATCAGAATCCACCCTCCTTTAAGTGTGATTTAGAGCCAGAAAGGGAGGAAGCATGGATTAATAAAATGAATAGGATATCTGAAATTCTTGGAACTTGAGTGGAGCTGAAAGTGAAGCTAACAACATATATGTTAGAAGATCATTCCCATCATTGGTGTGATTTTTCATTCCAAGTTGTAACAGAACACAATATGACATGGGAGGGTTTTATGAATTGTGTAATAAACAATCATACCCTTATACATTCATAATTCAGTGTATAATGGTTTTATTTATTTTTAAGCAAGAGAACCTATCAGTAATAGAATATGCTACTATGTTTTTGAACACAGTGTAGTTTTCACCTAATGTGGAATGAAGTACATTGGTGAAGAAACAAATATTAAAGATGTGATGATATAGGAATTTCATTTTAAAATAGTGGTGCTATGTATAAGTAATTACGAAGGAATATTTAATAGAAAATGGTTTTTAAATGATATATCTTTGGGGCTACAGGCGGGGGAGCATTTTCTTACCCATGTGGAATAGTGGGAACTCAGTCATTGGGATAAATAGAAACAGGTAAACTTATTAATATGGTGGGATTATGGCTCTGAATCGGATGGTAGGATCAACGAAACTTTATCCAAATCCTCAGAATAAGATGATATGTTTTTAGTGTGGCTCTACAGGCCACATTAAGAGGGATTGTATAACACAACCTCAAAAAGGAAATAACTATAATGAGATGTGGCATCTTTAGTGGTATTGTTAGAGTGATATGGGGTTGGGTGTTTGTGACACTTCTCAGGGGTCACATGTTTCCTCTGCCTTCAACGGGATGATGGTAGCAACATACCCCTCATTAGAAGAGAAAATTAGGTTATGGTGATTCCATGATCACAATGAACCCTCAATAGGGAAATAATGTGTTGAGTGTGTAAAGTAAATAGTTGTTTGCATCTTTGAATGTTGTGGTCAATGATCAGTCAAGACCATCCACAATGCAAGGTACGATTATTTTACATTCTACCTTGATGAATTCTTTGTTTGATATAGGTACTTCACATTCTTTTATACCCTCTCATATTGTTTATTTTCTTGGTTTATGTGAAGAAATAATTCATTCTTTTTAAACATAAAACTCCACTGGGAAAACTAGAGTACAAAGTCTTCCTATGTAGAGAATGTGGTATATTTATGGATGGGGTTGAGTAGATGTGGGATTTGTCAATGTTGAGTTGACTGTTTATGATATAATCTTGGGAATGGATTGGTTGGAAAGGTTTATGTCCCATGTCGACTATTGTGCCTGAATGGTTAGTTTCATTGGAGAGGATGGTGTCTAATATATATTTATAGGTGAGAGGAATGAAAAGTAAGTTTCAATTGGATTGTTGGGACCAAAAGTTGGTATAGACTTGTTTTAAATAGTGGAATTGTCGTTGTTATTAATGGAAGTAGTTGAGGAGATAATTTTTTCAGTGGTGGTTGATCAGTTTCTGGAGGTATTTCCTAAGGAATTATCAAGGTTTCCACCAGAAATATTAGCAGTGTTTACAATTGATAGGATTCTAGGGATGATTACTATCTCACTTCCATCGTGCTGAATGGAACCAATATAACTGAGGGAGTTGAAATAGAATTTTTTGTAATTATAAAAGAAAGGGTTCAACCAGACTTATCTATCTCCAAGGGAAGTTTCGGTTTTGTTTATTAAAAAGGAACATGGCACTCTTCAGATCTATATTTATTATCATATTCTTAATCATGTTATGATATTGAACTGATATCCAGTTCCACACATTATTTATTTTTCTGATTAGTTAATTGGAGCTTATTGGTTATCTATGATTTAATTGAGGACATTTTATCATCAATTGTGGGTCTGGAAACCGGATATTCCCAAAATATCCTTCATAAGTAGATATGGCCATTATGACTATGTGGTTATTACATATGGTTTGATGAATGCATCGAAAATGTACTTTTAATTAATCAATAATATATTTTAAAGATATCATGATTAATTTGTGGTGGTATTTGTGGTTGATATATTTTTGTATTCCAAGTTAAGGGAGGAGCATTATAAAAAATTGGTAATAGTGATAGGGATCATAAGGGATCATCATTTTTATGTCAAATTCATGACATGTTCCATCTGGATATAGAAGGTCTATTTTATTTTCCATGTAATTTCAATGAGAGGTGTTTTATTTGATCCCTAAAAGATAGAGGTTTTCATCACATGGAAACTACCAAATAATGTGTTTGAGATACGTAGTTTTCTTGGTCTATCAAGGTATTATTGGTTTTTTCTTCATGGTTTCCCCTAATTGGCTGCACCAAGGATATCGTTGAAGAGGAAAAATATTCCATTTAAATGGGATTAGGATTGATAGAAATGTTTTTATGATCTTATGGGTTTCCTTACATTTACACCAATTTTGGTATTTCCAGAACTAGGAAATGGGTATGTGGTGTGTTGTGACGTGTCGGGGTCAGTGTTGGGGTGTGTTATCATGCAAGGGGATAACATTGTTGCATATGGATCATGATAGTAGGGGGAATATGAGATGAACTACAAAGCACATGATTTTGATTTTGTTGTAGTTGTTCTTATTTAGAAAATTTAGCATCATTATATCTTTGGTGAAATATTCACAATGTTCAACAATCAAAAATGTTTATAGCATTTTTTTCTCACAAAGATATATAAACATGAAGAAAAAGTGATTGATGGAGTATATCAAGATGTTTTACTTTGACATGATATACACAAATTGTAAATGAAATTTGGGGGTAGATGCATCATGTATGATGTATTATGCTCAGGTGATGAAGTAGGCAGCAGATCAGTTGTAGTTTATGTCTGTCAAAGCCAACATGTGGTTGGAATGTGAGCACCAAGTTGATAGAGTAGTTTTCCCTTAAGACTTGTTAGATCTTGACCAGGTTGGTTTGGTTAAATAGGCACATCAATCTGATTCTGATTTTATGGAAATGAGGTTAAAACTCAATGGTGGGGAGCCCATTGAATGTCAAGAATTGAATGGGCATTCAGTTTTGTATTTTCAAAATCATATCATAGTACCAATTTCTTTTCAGATGGATATTATTAGATTATATCATCATTTCTAGTGGGAATTCTATCCTAGAATCTAAAAAATGTAAAAAAAATTGAAAGCGTAATTTTTTGGGGTGGTTAGAAATCGAAATATTGTCATGTTTTATTAGATGCTTGACTTGTCAGTATGTCCATGAAGAGCATCAATTACAGATAGGCATGTTTAAATATCTACATATACCTATCTGTAAGTGGAAACATATATGAATTTATTTTTTTATAGGTCTCCCAAAAACTATTATAAAGATTGATTCTATATGGGTGAGACTGGATCAGATCACAATGTCACCCCATTTTATCCCTATTCAAGAATCTCATATAGTGTAGCGTTTTTCCAAAATATATATCCATAAAGTGATTAAGAGTCACGGTGTGCTAGTATTGATTATATCATATAGATATATTAAGTTCACATATCATTTTTGGAAATAATTGTAGCAATCCCAAGGACTCAGATGACGTTGAGTATGGTGTGTCATCCTCAAACTGATGGTCAATACGAGAGGATGGTACAAAATTCGAAAAATATATTTTAAGATTTTGTGATGGATTTTTGGGTTTCATGGGAGGATCATTTTTCGTTAGTGGAATTATTGTATACTAATAGTAATCATGCATTAATAAATGTGGATCTGTTTGAAGCATTATATGGTGCTCGGGTTGTTCTCCACTTTGTTGGATGGAAATTGGTCTGATTTAGATGGTTGGGCTGAGTCGTGTCCTAGAGATTTCTGAGAAGATCAAGTTCATCATGAAGAGAAAATATATGTCTCATATTCATTAGAAACTGTATACATACCATCATCAATGACCATTTTCATTCGAGGTTGGTGATCATTCATTTTTTAGAATCTCCAATATCTTTGACATCATCAGTTTAGAAGGAAAAGAATGCTATATCCCTGTTATATTGGGCCTTTTTAGATACATTAGTGGATGGGAGAGGTGTCTTATTATCTTTCTTTTCCAACATAGTTTAATATGGTGAACAATGCATTTTAGGTTTCTCGATTGAAGATGTATCATCTAGATCATGACCATGTGATTCTATGTGATCATGATGAGAAACGGTGAGATGCTTTCACTGTACAGGTTCTAGTGTGGATTGTGGATAGGAAATATAAGGTCTTGAATGTTAAAATAATCAATCTAGTTTTGTTTTTTTGGTAACATGGTAAATGTTCGTAGGATACTTGGGTGTGAGAGAAAGAGATGGTTGACTAATGGACCGAACACATTCAAAAAATCAATGGTTCTATACTTTCTAAGGAAGGAATTCCAATAGTGGGGATACTGTAGTACCCATGGTTTGAAATATGTAACCCTTTTTTATTTTTTTTATTTTATGGAAAGTGGTTGGGTAGTGTTTGTTTGGATTTTGGGAGTGTTTTTTAGGGTTTTGAGAATGATTTTCAGACTTTTTAAAGGATGAATGTTTGAGCATGATTTGAGGAAACCATGAAGAATGAACATGTATTCTTGGAGCTTAAGATAGTTGTTCTTCACTTGGTTTTAACATGGTTTTCCTAACCATGTCAGGAAGCCGTGTGGGGCTCTCTTAGAGATAGTATGAGTCACACGGTTTGTGCATGGTTATCCTAACGTTGATAGCTAACCTCGCGTGAAGTAAAAATGTGTTTTTAATAAAATCCATAACACTCAGGTTTTTCCCTATATCACTCGTTTTTTCACCCACTAAAACTCTTCATGGTATGTTTGGTTCTCTAAGGTCAGATGTGATCTCCCACTCTTTTTGGAAGAGTATCTTTGTGTTTTCAAGGTTAAATGAAGGCGATTTTCTCTCTGGTATGTCTCCCCTCTCGGTTTTATTGTTTTTTTACCTTAGATCTACATCTTCCTCTATCATGGGTTTCTAGATCTACACCTATTTTATGTATATCGAGTTCTCTTATAGCTTAAATTTATTTTTTATGGGTTTTATATGATATGAATGATGATATGTATTGTTTTTGGTAAAGAATTCACCCAGATTTGTGGTGTGATTTCTTGTGAATTGATTTAGCCATAACCCTAAAATAGGTGGATTCTCTCTCAACTCTACTTTTCTAGAACCTGAGTCCTTTATTGAAATTAATTTGTTTTTCATGAAATTAATTGTGAATATTATGTTTTAATATTTTTGGGAAAACGTTTGTTAATGAATTTTGGGTTTTGGTTAAGGTTGGTTATTATTGAAAAATGATCCTTGTTGTGTGATTTTGTAATGTTCTTTTTAAATTTGATAATGGTTAAAATTATGGAAAAATGATTTATAGAATATTAATTTCAATAAAAATGTTGTTTTATTGAAATTTGGATTTGAATGGAAAGATGGTTTGTGAGAGTTTTCAATAAATGGATCATTTATTGAAGTTGTTATGGCTTGGATTGGAAATGTTGATGTGCTTAAGGAATTTTTTGGTTGGAAAGTTTTCGTTGAATATTTTTATGGCCCTATGGGTGTATGTTATTTTTTGTTATATTTTGAATTAATTTTTTTGTAAAATTAGATGTGGATTTGGTGGTTAGTATCACTATAAAAGATGGGATGGATAGTGGACAGAAGGGCCACCATCAAAGATAAGTGGTCGAGAAGTACCACTAGATTAGTAATGTAGTGTGATGACATCGACGAGAATTTCCACCATGATTTTTTCTGTTTATGTTGTGTGATCCTCTATGTTATTTCATGTTTGGTTTTTCTTGTGTGAGGTAGAAATGGTTGTGGTAACATGTGATGATAATATGTATTATGGTATGGTTGTTTGACTACATTGGTATTGTGTGTTTGGGTGAAAGTTATCTTGGTAAGGTTTCATTTCTCTTGTTGAAGACTGTTGAACATATTATGCCATATATAAACTATTTTATATAAATTTTCTAAGGATTTTATCCTATCGACCTGTGTTGGGAAGTCATTTGGGGAAAACCTACAAAGTATTTTTACACACCCCCTTCTTTGTCACTATGGTTATTTTGAAGATGTGGTCTTCTCGGACATAGGTAAGGGTAAAGAATGTTATTTTTCTAGTGGTTCATCATTATTATTTAATGTTTTTATTTTATCAGAACATGGAGTTTGGATTGAAGTTGTGGAGTTGTGTCGTAGCTTATTGGGTTTCGGTTTTTTGTTCTTTCTCTTGGTACTCTAATTATGGATTAATATGGCTTGGTTTTATTGTTATTTTATTGTTTTTAGTTGTAAAACCATGTTGACATGAAATATATAGTTTGGTTTGTTACGAATTGTTTGGTTGGTTGTTTTTATCTTAAGGTAAAATCATTCCCCAATCATTCTAGAAGCTCTCTGCATTTATTTCCAATCTTTGAGACATTGTGAACATCGCTTAAGTTAATTTATAATTCCACCACCCACTAAAAATGATGGTATGGGACATCATGTTTCATTAATAGATTGAAAATCCATAGAAAAAAAGAATAGTGTTTGTTCATTAAGATCTATTTGGAGATTATGAATGATTTTGAAAATATTCTTTGTTGGTAACTTCAAAGTTTTTTATCATGATAATAATGTTTAGATAGTTCCCAAAACAATTTTATTATATTTGGATTACTAGGATTTAAAAATTTATTCAATGAATATAGTCCTCCCAATTCCCTAGAAAACATTTCACAAAGAAATGGATGTTATTCTTGAAACTAGGGTTTTCCAAGCCTGTTAGAGTCAAGAAACGGGACTATATGTAAATAACTATTCAAAATTTTTAGAGGGAGAGGTGGTATGTTTTAAAGAACTAAAGGATGTCATAGTTACTTTTGGACATAGATCGAGATATTTATAAAAATGTATCTATTTATTAGAAGTTGATCAGCTGGGGAATTAGGTATACTTATATAAGGAGTTGTATTTATCAGGGGGGATTCATGTGTATTTGAATATGTGGAAAATGTTTTCAAATATATATGTAGAAACGAATTTTTCTAATAATATAGTTAGAATAAGGATTTTCTGGAATGTATTTATGGATTACATATAAATTATATGGAGGATGAAATTGATTGTTACATAAAGAAATTCTAGAACATAGTGTAGACTATGGTCCATAAAAGTAGAAGTTAGTTTTTATTCTTAATAACGAGTTATCATAGAAATCACCACTTTTTATTTTTTTTGGTTGTGTCTATAATTTAATAATTTCAACCTCAATATACATTCATTAATTAATAAACCTATTAATTGTGGGGTTTTATCTTAAAGATAAACCAAAGATGTATCAGGACCTTTTCGGTGGTGAACTATGATGATAACTATGTTAGATGATGGTATGGGAGATGATACTTTTGTGATATTGGTAGTTTATAAAATACTTATGGATTTCATTTCTTAATTTCCCAAGATACTATACTATAATATCAAATATTTATTGAAAATTAGATGTTTACTTAGAATAAATCATGTCTTGGATTTATTGGTTTTTTCTTACACTGATATAATTCCTAATAGAGTTGTCAGGTGAATTATTCTATAAAAGGATGTTCAATATAGTTTGGTTCAATATGGTACATGGAAGAGGGATTATTCCTTTCATTTGGGATATTATACATAAGTTATTATTTACATTATTGAATTTTTTGGCCATTTTTTGTTCCCTTATCTACGCAACACATTATATGTCTACAAACACTAAAACAAGTTTAGATGATGGAAAAAGGAAGGAATTGGTGTATTTCTATTTTCTATGGGTGGTAATAAAGATATTAGTTTTTTTAAAAAAAATATGGTAATGATCAATCATATGAACAAAAGAGTATCATATGGACCCCTTTGATACAGTCTCACTGGAGGAGTTCTAATCAAGGATAAAGTGTACTGTGATAAATTCAACAATATATGACATTTTATAACTAATAAATTTTGACCATAGGTTTTTATATTTTTTTAGTGGGAATTTGTAATTATAAAAAAATGATACTCTAGAGGTGATTTTCTAAATGAATTTTTGTTCTGATGGTATTTCTTGAGTTTATGTTATCGGAAAACATTCATTTCTGTGGATGAATATTGGTAGAGTAATTAAAATAACATGCAATCTTGAGGAGTGAGGCCATATACCTAGTACATGATGAAACATATTGATGGGACATTTAAATGGTTTGAGGTTGACAACATTCACATATTTCTATTGGCTATAAATTCCCAATGGGGAAAATTATATGATATCATGGTTTTGAAAATTGAGGAAGATTCTATTTAAAGGGGGTTGGATGATTAGATGTCACATGTTGTAAAACTATGTTGGTTCTAGATGGATGAACAAAATTTGCGTGTTGGGACATTGGTGGAATAAATTAAGAATAGTCATCAAGTTTGAAATTTTTTGGATTTACTTATACAAAATTTCAACTGGAAAATTATTAGGTTTGGTATGAGAAATATTTTCAAGTACAATATGGGAATATATTAAAGTTAATTCCTTATAAGAAACACTAGGGATAGAAAAATTTAAGGTGGTATATCTTCACAGTTTTATTCCTTGTTCTATTCATTAAAATATATTAATCATAATCCAATTTTTTTTTAAAGAGCTATGTGAATTCAACGGGTGTCTCCTAAGCATTAGAATATTAGAATATTTTGTCTTTTGATGGTTTCAGTCCAAATGATTTAGAAATTCTAATGTATTACTATAAGGCCCCGGCCTTAAACATCACTTCATCTTGAGTTACATCAAGAATACACATTGAGGATCTTTTAAGGTTTAGAGTTTTAGAGAATTAGATCATAAAACATGCATTACATTCCACATTTAAACAAAGTGGTTACATAAAAGATAGTATTCGTTTTTCCCATCAACGAAAACATATTTAAAATAAAACAAGGATTCTTTCTTGACACTTCCTTGACACTATCTTCATATCATGTACCTTTCCCTTGACCTGTGAAAAACATTTCAAAAACATGGGATGAGCATAAAAAGCTCAGTAATGGATATAAAAATATGGAAAGGAAACATGAGTACATATATACATAAGAATGAAATCATACTTTACTCATAAAACATAATCACATTAACATACCTCATCAAATCTTAATAAATCATAGAAATCATAAGACATAAATGTAACATGAGGCATTCATAACATTCTTACGTAGGGAGTAACCCTCTTGGTTACGTTTGGAATACCCATCACAGTATATTACCTAAATCTCTTTGGAGAAACCTTAATGTTTAACCCCTTCATGTTACCCAATGCATTGGAGAGCTATATCGGGCTCACCCGCCCATAGTTTATCACAGAACCACCCATCTTCATAACAATACCCAAGAACCATAACATAATCGTATCACATAAAACATGCATAAAGGAAACATAACATTTCCACATTTAAATCACAAGATATCAATACAACACATTGATATAAAAACATTATGAAATCCATTTTCAATAGAAAAATAAAATAAAAGTAAAACATGGTATTTATTTTTCATTAAAAAAAATTTATGGTTGTAGAGGAAGCCGAAACTCAAATAATGGTCACGGCGGCGGAGAAGTTGTTGTCGCCGCATACGTACGACAAAAAAACATTCCCTTTTTCCGTTTAGTAAACTATTCGTATAAAAAATATTCCTTTTGAATAAACGTAAAAGTCAAATGGGTTTATACAATGTATAAAATAAATTTGTGTATAAAACATAATATGCCTCAATGAAAGAGAGATTGAGACAAAGTCCCATACCTTGGACTGACATGACTCAATCGTTCTTTAATGTTCTGAATAATAAACTAGAGTTAATTTCTACTTGCATAAGAACCTTTTTCAAGTTCATTATTCCTTTTATATCACTTATTACCATGCCATTAACACTATGTAATTATTTAAGTTAATAACGGTTATTTTAACGATCATTGGTACTTGAGTCAAAAATATGCTCTTTATAATTACAATTTGTTCATGTATCCATTATATCCAAGGTAATAATCATGATGTAGATATCATATATCGCATATATATCCAGTATATACATGCATTTATAATATTACATAACATTTAGAGGTAAGAAATGAAATGCACCATTCATGGAGACGGTAAGCCGTACGTACGCATGAACGCTACTTCCATTTCTATTTCATATTTAATGGAATTAAAACATAATGATACATAATAGTATTATAATTCCAGTATTGTATCATATATAATATCATTCAATCTATCCTTTATACATACCACATATGGTATTAACGAACCAAATCACTTTGAGGGGGAGGTAGTCTGCACTTCCTAAAATGAAGATATCGCGTTTACCCATAATGGAAACCATAAAGGTATGCCATAAAAGAAAAATACAGAATATTAAGTAAAACATAAACATATTATTTATCATATATAAATAAAGTGACATATTAATGACCACCTTTGAAAGTTTTATATGAGTGTTGAACAATCGTCGTTTCGTGAGGCAGAAATTCTCCATCAACAGAAACAACATGTTCTTTAACCATTAAGTGTAGGTTTGTGTAACTGTAGCTCGAATAATTCTTATAAAAACATCCTATTATATTAAATATACTATTGTTGTTACATAAGAAAGGAATAAAAAGAGTTTAGAGGGTTGGAGAAGCAAAATAAAACAGAATAACACAAGAGAAAACACTACATTTAAAACGGGTAACTCTTTTTGATTTGAGCTGAAAGGCTTCCTTGGAAAGACTTCTGCCCAAATTGAGGCTTCAAGGAGTAATATAGGGATGTGGAGAGACAAAATGGATAATGTTTGGCCAAGCCAAAGTATTGAGAGGTGTGGGTAAGGTGGTAGAGGTGGGGGGCTTTTATAAGAGGAGAGGAGGGGCACTCTTGGAATGTTATAAAAGGATACTTTATTATAAAATGATTTTCAGATTTAAAAGGTCCCAAAAATATATATTTCGAGGAAAAGGTGATAAGAGTTCTAAATCAATCCATCCAATATGTTTTTGACCGGTTTAGGTCTTATATTTTACATTATCTTTTCATTTTTTTAATCGTTAAATAATTAGGTAATCGCTGCATCATCATGGTATCATAAATAATTTAATTTATTTAATGTCTAAAAATTATAAAAAAATATCATGATGTTGGAAATCGTTTTATATTTCTAATGAATATTTATAGTCAAAAATATTTCTTGCATAACCCCATTTAATTTTTTAGTAAAACAACTCATGTTTGTGACATTTTTATTTTAACTTTAAATAAAAAGGTATTAATGTCATTTTTCTACCAAAGTGGCTCCATGGGGTCCCCAAGTTGACCCTTGGATTGTCTTGGTCGGTCATGACACATCCAATAAGGTTAGGACATGTGTCTAGTTCATTTCATATTATTAAAACATTAGTTTTACCTTAAACTACACTAATTACCTCTAACCACGATTATAAACATAAAAGTTACTATTCACCAAAAAATTATTTTAATCCCATTGAACCACAATTTACATATTAATTACAACCATGTATGTTGGATTTTTGAAATTCAAAACACAGAGGTTGTAAAATTTCATTTAAACGAAAAATCAGTTTTCTAAGTACCACTTAGTGGTTTCACTATTCATTAAAAATTGAAGTTTTTCAAAAAAAATACCAAAACTTTACCCTAAGCTATATTTAATATTCCAAATTAAAAAATGATGTCTATTTTAAAAAATTAAAATCATATAAGTTACATTAATTAATTTAATAATTAATTCCCGTTTCCAGAACAAATAGCTTATTTTTATGAAATAATATATATCAAAAGATTGACACTAGTTTAAGTCCAATTTCAAATTGAAATTAAATCCAATGACAACTATTAGATTAATAGGTAAAAATATATTCTAATTTCAGTTTAAACCCAATTCATAAGATAATATAATCATATAAATAAATTATATTAAAAGAGCTTTTGAATTAAAATACAACATTTTTCGCTATTCATTAAAAAATGAACTTTATCAGAAAAATACCAAAAATTCACACAAAGTAAATTTTGATGTCCCTATTCTAAAGAATAATTTTAGTTGGTCCAATATAATAAATAATAGTGACAAAAACTATATTTATAGATGGTTCTCCATCAAAAGGCGATAAGTCGATCTTTAGTGAATGTTAGAGTATATATGCCTAAAATGGAATTCTTTTCATATTTTAAGCCTCTGTACTTTATTAGATAGAAGTAAAAACATTTAAAAAACATATATAATTATATTTTAGTTATGTATATTCATTCCCGCTAATACAACGGCTACGTGTTAACTACTATTTAATATAATATTATTTTATTACTAGTGTGCAACGTAAGATTTCAAAGTAACTCTTTGTTGCGTATCGGGTACTCTATCGAACAAAGCAACCCCTTTAAAGTAAAATTAATATTTAATTCATAAATATTAATAAAAATGAAAATTATTTATTCTTTATTTACCTGGGATGTTACATCCTTCCCCCCTTTTGGGAATTGTGTTCTTACCATTTTATTCACTTATCAAAATAAGTGGGGGTATTTATCCCTCATAGCATTTTCAGATTCCCATACTGCCTCTTCAACAATATGGTTTTTCAATAAAACCTTTACCTTGTGAATTACCTTATTCAGCAACAATTGCTCTCTACGGTCAAGAATCTGGACTGGTTGTTCTTCATAACAGAGATTCTCCTCCAACTAAACTACCTCTGAGCTCAAAACATGAGATGGATATGGCATATACTTTCTCAACAACAAAATAGGAAAAACATTGTGTACCTAAGATAAACTTGGAGGTAAAGCAACTCGGTATGAAACTGATCCAATTTTCTCCGGAATTTCATATGTTCCAATGAACCTTGGACTCAGTTTTCCTTTCTTACTGAATCGCATCACACTTTTCCTTGGTGAAACTTTGAGAAAAACATGATCACCTACCTCGAAAGATAGATCCTTCCTCCGATTATCCGCATAACTCTTCTGCCTGCTCTAAGCTGTTCTCATGTGTTCTTGAATCAACTGAACTTTTTCTGCCATCTCTTCTACAAATTATGGTCCCATCAGCTTCCTTTCACCCACTTCATCCTAGAAAGCTGGAGTTCGACACTGTTTCCCATATAATGCATCAAATGGTGCCATCTGCATACTGGAATGAATACTGTTATTATATTAAAATTCAACCAAATAAAGATGTTGGTCCCAACTTCCCTGATAATCCATCAAACAAGCATGTAGCATATCCTCTAAGGTCTGAATTGTTCATTCTGACTGCCCATCTGATTGAGTATGAAAAGTTGTACTAAAATTTAATTCAGTACCCAATGACTTCTGAAGGCCTTTCCAAAAGTTAGAAGTGAACCTCAAGGTTTCTTCAGCAATCCCACAACTAAGTCCATAGATATATTCTCCTATATCCACTATGGCACTGTTGAAGGCTGAAGCATACCTTTTGGTAACTGCCGCTCTGCTTTAACCCTCTCTGTACCAGCTCTACCTTTTTCTGCAACATGCTGTCTTTCTTCTGTGCTTACTTAATTCTGTCTGATAGAGAAGATTTCACTGATACCTGAAACAAAACAGAATAACATCCTACACCAACAACTTCTATTCAAAAGTTCATCAAATCATTAACCAAATGATCATGTTCCAAACGCAACATTGCTAATGAAGCATTGCTTTTTCGACTCAAAGCATTATCCACTTTATTTTCTTTTCCCAGATGGTAATGAATTGTACAATAATAATCCTTGATTAATTCTAGCCATCTCCTCTGTCTCATGTTCAATTATTCCTGAGTGAATATATACTTTAATATTTTGTGATCAGTATATATTTCACACTTTACTCCATACAAATGATGCCTCCAAATTTTTTAAACGAAAACAACAGCAGCTAATTCCAAATCATGTGTAGGGTAATTTACTTCATGATTTTTCAACTATCATGAAGCATAAGAAATTACATGTTCATTTTGCCTTAGGATGTAACCAAGTCCTTTTAATGAAGCATCACTGTAGATAACAAACTCACCATTCCTCGAAGGAAGTGCCAAAACTGGAGCATTCACCAATCCTCTTTTCAACTCCTGAAAATAATCATCACATTCTTTTGTCCAGATAAACTTAACACCCTTCCGAGTTAGCTTAGTCATTCGACTAGATAACCGTGAAAAATTTTCAACAAACCTTCGGTAGTAACCTACCAAACCAAGAAAACTACGGATCTCGGTTACATTTGTGGGTCTTGGTCATTCTTCAACAACTTTGGTTTTAGCAGGATTAATCGTTATGCCATTTTTTTGAAACAATGTGACCATGGAAAGAAATTTTTTGTAACCAGAACTCACACTTGCTGAATTTTCCATATAGTTTATTTTCTTTTAAGTTTTTCATGATAAACCTTAAATGAATTTCAAGATCCTCTTTACATTTATAAAACACCAAAATATCATCAATAAAAACAACCCAAATTTATCACCTGATTCAACTAAGTCATCACTGCAATAAACTGCTCAATTCTGATTCCGACCATCTCTAGTTGCTGATTCGAAAGTCATTTCCCTCTGTATGCCTTCCCATAAAATCTGTTCTATTTCTTTTATGAAAAATCATTATTAACACAGATATATCTTAGACGAAGCAACATGGTAGTCTTTAAATTCTATATCATTTCAATTTGACCATAAAAAATATTTTCAGATAATCATTTAATATAATTCTAACCCCTAAAGTTATCTAAACCGACCTTTGATACAAACTATAAGGCCTCGGCCTTAAACATCACTTAATATTGAGTTACTTCAAGAATACACGTTGAGGATCTTTTCATGTTTAGAGTTTTAGAGAATTAGAACATAAAACATGCATTACATTCCACATTTAAACAAAGTGGTTACATAAAAGATAGTATTATTTTTTTCAATCAACAGAAACATATTTAAAATAAAACATGGATTCTTTCTTGACACTTCCTTAACACTATCATCATATCATGTACCTTTCCCTTGACCTGTGAAAAACATTTCAAAAACATGGGATGAGCATAAAAAGCTCTGTAAGGGTTATAAAAATATTGAAAGGAAACATGATTACATATATACATAAGAATGAAATCATAATTTACCCATAACACACAATCACTTTAACATACCTCATCAAATCAGGAATAAATCATAGAAATCATAATACATAAAGGTAACTTGAGTCATTCATAACATTATTACGTAGGGAGTAACCCTCTTGGTTACGTTTGGAATACCCATCACTAAAAGGCATCAGCCTTAAACCTTACTTAATCTTGAGTTATTACAAGATTACACATTGAGGATCTTTTTAGGTTTAGAGTTATAGAGAAATAGATCATGAAACTTGCATTACATTCCACATTTAGACAAAGTGGTTACATAAAAGATAGTACTCATTCTTCCCATCAATGGAAACATATTTAAAATAAAACATGCATTCTTTCTTGACACATCCTTGACACTATCATCACATCATGTACCCTTCCCTTGAACTTTGAAAAACATTTCAAAAAAACTTGGGATGAGCATTAAAATCTCAGTAAGGGATATAAAAATATGGAAAGGAAACATGGGTACATGTATACATAAGAATGAAATCATAGATTACCAATAAAACATAAGCACTTTAACATACCTCATAAAATCATAGAAATCATATGACATAAAGGTAACTTAATGCATTCGCAACATTCTTACGTAGGGAGCAACCCTCTTGGCTACGTTTGGAATACACATCACAGTATATTCCCAAAATCTCTTCGGAGAAACCTTAACGTTTCACTCCTTCGCGTTACCCAATGCATTGGAGAGCTATATCGGGCTCACCCGCCCTTAGTTTATCATGGAACCACCTGTTTTCATAACAATGCCCAAAAACCATAACATAAACGTATCACATAAAACATGCATAAAGGAAACAAAACATTTCCACATTTCAATCACAATATAAAATTTTAGTATTTTGAAATAATGAATCCATACAAAAATAAACCATTTCCAAAACCATTTAAAACATTTAATAAGGAGAATTTTGAATCAAAGTGTCCCATACCACCGTTGAAGGTTTTAAAATTTTAAACCATTAATATCCATATAAATAAATCCTTAAAACCATTTTGAAAACATGGATATTAATAAGAACAATTCATTAAAACATTAAAAGCGATATTTTGGTCAAAGGGTTTTTACCAAAATTAGAGACACTTGAATACAATAATTGAGGAATAACATTTAATCAAAACTTTATAATATCATGAGAATAAATGGATTCATGATATAATATTCCAAAGGACAGTATATACACCATATAAGAGTGAATTGGTGCATAACAACAATGAATTCTCAATAGGGATGTAAAATGTGATGAAATCCCTTATAAGGAAGGTATCCTTAAATTAAGGATAAATCAATATCAAAATTATGTGTGAAAAATATAAATACACCCAATATAATTGGATATTTAGTGTAAAAAAATAAAAGGTCATTCACACATATTCAAAGGATGACATATTCAATAACTACATGTTGAACCCAAAGAAATCAAAATTGGGTTAAAACATTCCCTTGGTAAAATTCGATAGCCTAACGGCGTCACTTCAAAAATTCTGACAATGAGTTGATGAGAGATAAAAAGGGAATCTCATCACTTGGACATAAAATTTATATCAATCAGGATATAGAATAACATATCCCAACATAATAGTATGCGGATTAAAAGACATAACAAACGAAGTCTTTTAAAATGAGGAGGGTGAAAGGTTCCATTACCGACATGGGTAACATTCGAAAAGTACACCCCATTGAAGAAGTGTCATAAAATGAATATGTAAATACCCATAAATGGAATTATATTAAAAAAGGATTTTAATAATGGGCATTACATAAACCACTCAAATGAAATTGTGGCAAATGTAGCATAAATCTCACAGGAATAAAAGTGAGATGAAAAATCCCTTACGAAAACTCGGCAGCCTAACGACGCCACTTAAAACTTCCAAAATGGATTGATGAGAGGAAATAGGGTCTCTAATCATATGAACATAATAAGTAAAGTGGTATTAATATAAAATAATATCCCAATCATAAGAAATATGAGCTTAAAAGGAATGACATAAAGGAGTGTACTTAAAAAGAAAGAGAGGTGTAGGATCCCTTACCTCGGGTCCGACTTGACTCGATCGTTCTTTAACGTCCTGAATAATAAACTTGAGTTAATTTCTATTTCTTTAAGATCATTTTTCAAGTACATTATTCCTTTTATATCACTTATTTCCATGTCATGAACACTATGTAATTATTTAAGTTAATAACGGTCGTTTTAACGATCATTGGTACTTGAGTCAGAAATAATCCCTTTATAATTACATGTTGTTCATGTATCTATTATATCCAGAATAATATTCATGATTTAGATTTCATATATTTCATATATATCCAGTACATGCATGCATTTATAATATTACATAATCATTTAGAAGTAAGAAATGAAATGCACCGTTCATGGAGACGGTAAGCCGTACGTACGCATTAACGCTACTTTCATTTATATTTCATATTTTATAGAATGGAATCATAATGATTTAAAGGAATATTATAATTCCAGTATAATAACATATATAATATCATTAAATTTATCCTTTACACATCCCACATATGGTATTAACGAATCAAATCCCTTTCAGGGGGTGGTAGTCCGCACTTCCTAAAATGAAGATATCGTGTTTACCCATAATGGAAACAAATATTGTATGCCATAAATGAAAAATACAGAAGCTTAAAGATAGAATAAACATATTATATATCATATATAAAAATAGTGGCATCATAATGGCCACCTTTGAAGGTGTTAAATGAGTATTGAACAATCATCATTTCGGGAGGCATAATTTCGCCATCCATGGAAACTGTATGTTCTTTAACCATTTGATGTAGTTGTGTGAGAGTTTAGCTCGAATAAATCTTATAACAACATCCTAGTATATTTAAGATACTGGTTTTGTTACAAAATAAGTAAATAAAAAGAGTTTAGTGGGTTGGAGAGGCAAAATAAAACAAATGAACATGAGAGAATGAATTACCTTTAAAAGTGTAACTCCTTTTGATTTGAGCCTAAAGGATTCCTTTGAAAGGATTATGCACAAAGGGAATCCTCTAGGATGAGGATAGGGATGTGGAGAGAGTAAATGGGCAGGGTTCGGCCAAGCCAAAGGCTTTGGGAGTGTAGGTAATGAGATAGAGGTGGGGGCCTTTTATAAGAGGAGAGGAGGGGCACTCTTGGAAAGTAAAGAAATATTACTTTATTTTAATATGAGTATCGGATTTAAATGGTCTCAAATTGATATAATTCGAGGATATGGTGATAAGGGTTCTAAATCCACTCATCCAATAGGTTTTGGACATGTGTAGTTCTTAGATATTACATTATCTTTCCATTTTATTTAAATCGTTAAATAATGTGGTCATCGCTGCATCATCATGATGTCATAAATAATTTAATATTTTTAATGTCTAAAAATTATAAAAAAAACTACTATTATGTAGGAAATCTTTTTATATTTCTAATGAATATTTATAGTCAAAAATCTGACTTTTATAACCCAATGTAAAAATTGTTTTAGTAAAATAACTCATGTTTGTGTCATTTTTTACTTTAACATTAAATAATAAGTCATTTATGTCATTTCCCAAACAAAGTGGCTCCATGGGGTCCCCAAGTTTACCCATGGCTTGTCTTGGTCGGCCATGACACAACCAATGAGGGTAGTACATGTTTCAAGCTCATCTTATTTTATTAAAGCATTATTTTTACCTTAAACTACACTAATTACCACTAATTGCGATTAAAAACTTAATAAGTTACTATTCACCAAAAAATTATTTTAATCTCATTGAAACACATTTTACTTCTTAATGACAACCATTTATATCGGTTTTTTGAAAATCAAATCAATGATGTGACAAAGTTTCATTTAAATGAAAAATCAGTTTCTTTAAATACCCCTTAGTGATTTCACTATTCATAAAAAATTGATGTTTTTCAGAAAAATACCAAAAATTCACCCTAAGCTATATTTGATATTCCGAATTCAAAAATGAAGTCTATTTTACAAAATTCAAAACATATAATTCACATTAATTAATTTAACAATTAATTCCCGATGTCATGACAAATAGCGTGTTTTTATGAAATAATAAGAATCAAAAGATTGACACCAGTTTAAGTCCAATTTCAATGTGAAATTGCTTCCAATGACCACCATTGGATTAAATGGTAAAAATATAATCTAATTTATCTTTATAACCAATTAAAAAGATAATCTAATCATATAAATAAATTAGATAAAAAAGAGGTTTTGAATTAAAATACAACATTTTACACTATTCATTAAAAATGATCTTTATCGGAAAGATACCAAAAATTTACACAAAGTAAATTTTGATGTAACAATTCTTAAGAAGAGTTTTATTTGGTCCAATAGAGTGTATAAGAGTGAACAAACTATATTTAATTACGGTTCTCCATCAAAAGGCGATAAGTGAACCTTTAGTGAAAACTAGGGCATATACGCCTAAAATTGAATTCTTTCCATATTTTAAGCCTTTATCTTTTATTGGATAAATGTAAAAACATTTAAAAACATATATAATCATATTTTAGTTATTTCTAATCATTCCCGCCAATACAACGGCTACATGTTAACTACCATTTAAAATAATATTATTTTATTATTAGAGTGCAACGTAAGATTCCCAAGAAACTCGTTGTTGCGTATTGGGTACTCCATAGAGAATTACATCCCCTTTAAAGTAATATTAATATTTGATTCATAAATATGGATAAATATAAAGATGTTATATTCTTTATTTACCCGGGGTGTTACAATCACATTATATTACCTAAATCTCTTCGGAGAAACCTTAACGTTTAACCCCTTTGTGTTACCCAATGCATTGGAGAGCTATATCGGGCTCACCCGCCCTTAGTTTATCATAGAACCACCTGTCTTCATAACAATGCCCAAGAACCCTAACATAATCGTATCACATAAAACATACATAAAGGAAACATAACATTTCCACTATTAAATAACAAGATATCAATACAACACATTGATATAAAAACATTATGAAACCCATTTTCAACACCAAAATAAAAGAAAAGTAAAACATGGTATTTATTTTTCGTTCAAACAACGTTATGGCTTGTAGAGGAAGTCGAAACTCAAATAATGGTCACGGCGGCGGAGAAGTCATTGTCGTCACATACATATCAAAAATAACATTAGCTTTTGGATTTTAGTAAAAGCTTCATATAAAAAGGATTCCTTTTGAATAAATGTAAAAGTCAAAGGGGTTTATACACAGTATAAAAGAAATTTGTGTATAAAACATAATATGCCTCAAAGAAAGGATATTGAGACGAAGTCTCATATCTTGGGTCCGACTTGACTCAATCGTTCTTTAATATCCTGAATAATAAACTTGAGTTAATTTATACTTTCTTATGAACCCTTTTCAAGCTCATTATTCCTTTTATATCACTTATTACCCTGTCATGAACACTATGTAATTATTTAAGTTAATAACGGTCGTTTTAACGATCATTGGTACTTGAGTAAAAAATATTCTCTTTATAATTACAAGTTGTTCATGTATCCATTATATAAAAGGTTATAATCATGATGTAGATATCATATATATCATATATATCCTGTATATACATTCATTTATAATATTACATAACATTTAGAGGTAAGAAATGAAATGCACCGTTCATGGAGACGGTAAGCCGTACGTACGCATGAACGCTACTTCCATTTATATTTCATATTTAATGGAATTAAAACATAATGATAAAAAATAGTATTATAATTCCAGTATTGTATCATATATAATATGATTCAATCTATCCTTTATATGTACCACATATGGTATTAACGAATCAAATCACTTTGAGGGGGCGGTAGTCCGCACTTCCTAAAATGAAGATATCGTGTTTACCCATAATGGAAACCATAAAGGTATGGCATAAATGAAAAATAAAGAATCTTAAATAAAACATAAACATATTATATATCATATATAAATATAGTGACATCTTAGTGTCCACCTTTGAAAGTGTTATTTGAGATTTGAACAATCATCGTTTCGTGAGGCAGAAATTCGCCATCCACAAAAATAGTATATTCTTTAGCCATTAGATGTAGGTGTGTGTAAGTGTAGCTAGAATCCTTATTATAACAACATCCTAGTATATTAAAGATATGGGTTTTGTTACAAAATAAATGAATAAAAAGATTTTAGAGGGTTGGAGAAGCAAAATAAAACATAAGAACACAAGAGAAAACACTACCTTTAAAACATGTAACTCTTTTTGATTTGAGCTCAAAGGCTTCCTTTGGAAGACTTCTGACCAATGTGAGGCTTCAAGGAGTAAGAGAGGGATGTGGAGAGACAAAATGGACAGGTTTTGGCCGAGCCAAAGGCTTGACAGGTGTGGGTAAGGTGGTAGAGGTGGGGGCCTTTTATAAGAGGAGAGGATGGGCACTCTTGGAAAGTCATAAAAGGATACTTTATTATAAATTCCTTTTTGGATTTTAAAGGTCCCAAAATTATATATTTCAAGGGTAAGGTGATAAGAGTTCGAAATCAACCCATCCAATAAGTTTTTGACATGTGTTGGTTTTATATTATTACATTATCATTTCAATTTTTTTAATCGTTAAATAATGAGGTAATCACTTCATCATCGTAGTATCATAAATAATTTAATTTATTTAATGTATAAAAATTATAAAAAAAATCATGATGTATGAAATCTTATTTATCTTTCTAATGAATATTTATAGTCAAAAATATGACTTTCATAACCCCATTTACAATTTGTTTTAGTAAAACAACTCATGTTTGTGACATTTTTATTTTAACATTAAATAAAAAGGTATTAATGTCATTTTCCTACCAAAGTGGCTCCATGGGGTACCCAAGTTGACCCATGGGTTTTCATGGTCGGCTGTGACACATCAAATATGGTTAGGACATGTGTCTAGGACATTTCATATTATTAAAACATTATTTTTACCTTAAACTACACTAATTACCTCTAATCGCGATTAAAAACATTAAAGTTACTATTCACCAAAAAATTATTTTAATCCCATTGAACCAAATTTTACTTCTTAATGAAAACCATGTATGTTGTATTTTTGAAATTCAAAACACAGAGGTGGTAAAATTTCATTTAATTGAAAAATCAGTTTTTTAAGTACCACTTATTGGTTTCACTATTCATTAAAAATCGAAGTTTTTAAAAAAAATACCAAAACTTCACCCTAAGCTATATCTGATATTCTGAATTCAATAATTATGTCTATTTTACAAAATTAAAATCATATTAGTTACATTAATTAATTTAATAATTAATTATCGATGTCAGAACAAATAGCGTGTTTTTTTTGAAATAATATATATCAAAAGATTGACACTAGTTTAAGTCCAATTTTAAAGTAAAATTAATTCCAACAACCACTATGAAATTAAATGGTAAAAATATATTCTAATTTCACTATAAACCCAATTCTAAGGATAATATAATCATATAAATAAATTAGATTAAAAGTGGTTTTGAATTAAAATACAACATTTTTCACTATTCATTAAAAAATGAACTTTATCAGAAAAATACCAAAAATTCACACAAAGTAAATTTTGATGTCCCTATTCTAAAGAAGAATTTTAGTTGGTCCAATAGAATGTACAAGAGTGACCAAAAATATATTTATAAATGGTTCTCCATCAAAAGGTGAGAAGTCTATCTTTAGTGAATGTTAGAGTATATATGCCTAAAATTGAATTCTTTTCGTATTTTAAGCCTTTATCCTTTATTGGATAAATGTAAAAACATTTAACAAACATATATAATCATATTTTAGTAATTTTTATTCATTCCCTCCAATACAACAGCTACGTGTTAACTAACATTTAAAATAACATTATTTTATTACTAGTGTCCAACGTATGATTTCAAAAAAACCCTTTGTTGCGTATCAGGTATGCTATCGAACATAGAAACCCCTTTAAAGTAAAATTAATATTTCATTCATAAATATTAATAAAAATAAAAATTCTTTATTCTTTATTTACCTGGTATGTTACAATTACAATGGTTTTTGAGTGATGTAATGTATATTAATGTCATATTTTTCATCCAGTTGTTAAGTTATTCATGCTCTTATGAATATTTTTCTTCAAACAAGTTTGTAACTGTTTTGATATTATATGATGGATTGATTTTTTCAATAAAATATATAGAGGTTATAAAATGTAACATTTAAATTTAATGAAGATGATTAGTTGATCTATTTTTTTAATTAAGAAGATTTATTCCTTTTATAATCATAGTGGGTTGGAGTTCTCCCAACATATATTATAATAAAATATTTACCTAATAAACATATGGAACTTATTTTATCAATTAGTGTGGAAGATAATTGATAGTATACTTACATATTAATAATTACATCAACTAATAAATGATTAAGGTAAGACTCCGTAGTTCTAAAATTTAATAGTTGCATCCTGAAATTTATAGAAGACTATAAGGAATTTTAGTGGTGGTGGAGCCCTTATAGGGATCACATACCATATGATACGGGTATTCATTGTGCGATTCCTATCAAATTGTGTTTATCATGGATGATGTATATAACAAATCATTAGTTAATCTAAATTGGGTATTTGATTTTCCATATAACATGAAGGAATTTATATTATTGATCAATTGAAATATTTATATTTTTCTCACATGTGTAAAATAAATATTGAATGATACATGTAATATGTAACATCCTGGTTAAATAAAGAATATAACGTTTTCATATTTATTAATATCTGTGGATTAAATATTAATTTTACTTTAAAGTGGATTTTATGTTCGATGGCGTACCCCATACGCAACAATGGGTCTCTTTGAAATCTTATGTTTCACAAAACGTTTAGTTATACAGAAAAATAATATAATAATAATATTATTATAAAATTATAGTTAACACATAGTCATTGTATTTGCAGGAATGAATAAAACTAACTAAAATATGATTATATATGTTTTTTAAATGTTTTTACATTTATCCTATAAAAGTTAGAGACTTAAAATGTGAATGAATCCAATTTTTAACATAAATACTCTAATATTCTTTACATGGTCTATTTTACGCCTTTTGATGGAAACCCCTGTTTAAATCTAGTTTTGGTCACTTTTATATAGTCTATTTGGAAAAAATAATATTCTTATTTAGAATTGGGAAATCAGAATTTTCTTTGGGTAAATTTTTGGTATTTTTCTGAAAAAATTCATTTTTAATGAATAGTGAAAAATACTGTATTTTAATTCAAAAATGATTTTTAATCAAATATATTTTTATGATTAGCTTGTCTTTTTAATTGGGTTTAAAGTCTAATTATATTATTTTTTTACAATTTAAACCAATTTTGTCCATTGGATGTAATTTTACTTGGAAATTACACATAAATAAGTGTCAATCTTTTGATAGTAATTATTTCTTAAAAACATGTTTTTGGTTTTGACAGCCAAATTAATTTTAAATTAAATTCTGCCACTTCTGTGTTTTGAATTTGTAAAAATATATTTAGTATTTGTAATCCTGAGGACAAATTTTTTAAATAGGTAAATATTTTTTTTAGACATTTTGAATATTTACTTCAGTATAAAATTTATTTACCATGGTTAATGGGTAAATCTGGTAAATAAGGGTAACAAAATACTATAATAATAATATAAATTTACCCTAACATGTGTCTAATTATATTTTATGATAAATTTTTGAACATGGTCATACTTGGGTCGATTTTGGGACCCCATGGTGCCACATGGGAGTGATAAAGACATTTTATATTTATTAATTTAAAGTAATGACAAAAATGAAATAAACATATATCTTTTAGTAAATCAATTCTTATATACGGTTATATAAGTAATCTATTCGACTATTAATATTCATTGGAAAGATAAAAACAATTCTGACATCATGATATATATATTTTTTAAAAATTTAGACATCAAATAAATAAAAATATTTATGACACAATAATGATGCAGTGTTTACCTCATTAATGAATGATTTTAATAAATAAGATTATAAAGATTAAAACAATATCCAAAGCTAGTATAATTCTTATTGGATGATTTTATTTAAAATATGAGTCATATTATCTTAGTCATTATAATGTTTTGGACATTTAAAAACCGAAAATAATTATTCAATAAAATAATATTTTTTATCATTCCTAAAGAGCCCCACCTCCCCCTTATAAAAAAATCCTCACATCTAACCCATTAATCACAATTATAAACCCCCTTGGCTCGTCCAACATCTACCTAATTAATCTCCATACATCCGTATCCTCCTCTTAGAATACTTCCCCTAGTAATAATTAAATTAAATTAAATATTTTGGTTCAAACAAAAGGAAGATAGTTGATTTTATAGGTAACATCTTCTCTCAAGTTCTTTTGTTTTATTTTACTTCTCCAACCCCAAAACTCATTTTATTCCATTATCTTATAACAACAATATTATCCAAGATATAATAGGTTTTTTATGAAATTTATTCTAACTACACTTACACACACCTCCATCTAATGGGTAAAAAACATATTGTTTCTATGGACGGCTAATTACTACCTCTCAAAATGATTATTATTCAATATTCTCCTATCACCACTTATGGTGGCCATTATGATATAACAATATTTATATAAGATATATATTATATTTATGTTTTCTATATTATTATGTAATTTTTATTTACCATAATACCTTTATGATTTCAATTTGTGTAAACACGATAATTTCATTTTAGGAAGTGCATATTGCCGCCCCCATAAAGTGATATGACTCATTTATTCCATACATGAGATGTATAAAGTATGTAGTTAATGAAATTATATATTATATTATATTGTAATTATAATATTCCTATGTATAATTATGTTTTTTTTCATTTAAATACGAAATATAAATAAAATTAGCGTTCATGCGTACGTACAGCTTACCGTCTCCATGAACGTTACATTTAATTTCATATATATAAATGTTATGTATTATTATAAATAAATATATATAATGGAAATATATGATATATATGACATATAAACCATTAATATATTTATGGAGATAATGGACTTTTTTTCCATAAGAACAACTTGTAATTATAAAAAGTTCATTTTTTGACTCAAGTACCAAATATAGACAAAACAACCATTATTAACTTTAATGATTGCATAATGTTTTTGTATTGGTAATAAGTGATATAAAAGTAATAATAAAATTGAAAAACGTTCTTATGCAAGTGGAAGATAATGTTATCTTATTATTCAAGAGACTAAAGAACAAACGGGTTATGTCGGACATGAGGTAAGGTGTTTCTTATCTCACTTTTAATTCTATGAGATTTCCAATGTTCACCACTTATTTATTGCATTTAGTGTATTTTGTACTACCATTCGATATATATTATCCTATTTATCATTATATTCATTTAATTATATGATTAATTTGGTGGCTACGAACTTTTTTTCATACAACTCGATTGATTACAATGTGGTAAGAGGGTTCCATATCATTTTTATTACTGTGGGATTCATGATATATTTTCCACTATCTCCTTTTGTGTGTTGTATATAATTCCCATGATTGTATTATTTTTTTAATATAATTTAATTAATTGATAACTACATATTTTTTTAATTATCCATATTTCATGGGGTGTATGATTTGTATGTTACCAAATCAGTAAGGGAACCTTTCACACTCCTCTTTTTAAAAAACTTATTTTTATTATGTCTTTTAATTTACATATTATTATGTGGGGATATGTTCATATATATCCTTATTTCATTAAATTTCATTTCCAAGTTATGAGATACCATTTTCTCTCTCATCAACTCATTTTCTATATTTTAAAGTGGCGTTGTTAGGCTGTCGAATTTCTTTAAGAGAACTTCTTAACCCAATTTCAATTATTTGGGGTTTAACATCTACATAATTAGTATATCGTGATATGGAAATGTGTGAATGACCTATGATAGGTTTACATGGAATATCCAATCATATTGAGTGTATTAATATTTTTCACACATAATTATGTATTTAATTTATCCTTAATCTATGGATACCGTCTTTATAAGGGATTTCGTCTCAATTTTTATTCCATTGAGTATTCATTGTTGTTATACACCAATTCACTTTTATATTGTGTATATAATGTCCTTTGTAATTATAAGGCCCTAGCCTTAAACATCACTTAATCTTGAGTTACTTCAATAATACACGTTGAGGATCTTTTCAGGTTTAGAGTTTTAGAGAATTAAATCATAAAACATGAATTACATTCCACATTTAAAACAAAATGGTATCATAAAAGATATTATTCATTCTTCCCATCAACGGAAACATATTTATGATAAAACATGGATTATTTCTTTACACTTCCTTGACCCTATCATCATATCATGTACCTTTCCCTTGACCTGTGAAAAACATTTCAAAAACATGGGATGAGCATTAAAATCTCAGTAAGGGATATAAAAATATGGAAAGGAAACATGAGTACATATATACATAAGAATGAAATCATACTTTACACATAAAACATAAGAACTTTAACATACCTAATCAAATAATGAATAAATTATTGAAATCATAAGACATAAATGTAACTTGAGGCATTCAAAACATTCTTATGTAGGGAGTAACCCTCTTGGTTACGTTTGAAATACCCATCACAGTATATTCCCTAAATCGCTTTGAAGAAACCTTAACGTTTAACCCATTCACATTACCCAATTCATTGGAGAACTATATCAGGAACACCCAACATTAGTTTATCACGGAACCACCCATCTTCATAATAATTCCCAAGAACCATAACATAATCATATCACATAAAACATAAATAAAGGAAACATAATATTTCCACATTTTAATCACAAGATATCAATACAACACATTGATATAATAAAAAAATAATGAAAAACATTTTCAATACCAAAATAAAAGAAAATTAAAACATGTTATTTATTTTTCATTTAAAAAAAGGTATGGCTTGCAGAGGAAGTAGAAACTCAAATAATGGTCACGACGGAGGAGATGTCGTTGTCACCGCATAGGTACGACAAAAACATTCCCTTTTATCATTTAGTAAAAAGCTCCGTATAAAAAGATTATTTTTGAGTAAATGTAAAATTCAAAGGGTTTTATACACCGTATAAAATAAAGTTGTGTATAAAACATAATATGCCTCAATGAAAGAAGATTGAGTCGTAGTCTCATACCTCGGGTCCGAAATGACTTGATCATTCTTTAATGTCCTGAATAATAAACTTGAGTTAATTTCTACTTTCTTAAGAACCTTTTTCAAGTTAATTATTCCTTTATATCACTTATTACCATGTCATGAACACTATGTAATTATTTAAGATAATAACGGTTGTTTTAACGATCATTGGTACATGAGTCAAAAATATGGTCTTTATAATTACAATTTGTTCATGTATCCATTATATACAGAGTTATACTCATGATGAAGATATCATATATATCATATATATCTATTATATACAAGCATTTATAATATTACATAACATTTAGAGGTAAGAAATGAAATGTACCGTTCATGGAGACGGTAAGCCGTACGTACACATGAACGCTACTTCCATTTATATTTCGTATTTAATGGAATTAAAAAATAATGATAAATAATAGTATTATAATTACAGTATTGTATCATATATAATATCATTAAATCTATCCTTTATACATATCATATATGGTATTAATGAATCAAATCACTTCGAGGGGGCGGTAGTCCGCACTTCCTAAAATGAAGATATCGCGTTTACCCATAATGGAAACCATAAAGGTATTCCATAAATGAAAAATACAGAATATTAAGTATAACATAAACATATTATATATCATATATAGATATATTGACATCTTAATGGAAACCTTTGATGGTGTTAGAAGAATATTGAACAATCATCGTTTTGTGAGGCACAAATTCACCACCCACTGAAACAGTATGTTTTTTATCCATTAGATGTAGGTGTGTGTAAGTGTAGCTCGAATGATTCTTATAACAGAATCCTAGTATATTGAATATACTGGATTTGTTACAAAATAAATGAATAAAAAGTTTTTAGAGGGTTGGAGAAGCAAAATAAAACATAAGAACACAAGAGAAAACACTACCTTTAAAACGGGTAACTCTTTTTGATTTGAGCTCAAAGGCTTCCCTGGGAATACTTCTGACCAAAGTGAGGCTTCAAGGAGTAAGAGAGGGATGTGGAGAGACAAAATGAATAATTTTTGGCCGATCCAAAGGCTTTAGATGTGTGGGTAAGGTGGTTGAGGTGGGGGATTTTATAAGAGGATAGGAGGAGAACTCTTGGAAAGTTATAAAAGGTTACTTTATTATAAAATGATTTTCGGATTTAAAAGGTCCCAAAATTATATATTTCAAGGATACGGTGATAAAAGTCATAAATACACCGATAAAATAGGTTTTTGACATTTTTAGGTCTTATATTTTACATTATCTTTTCATTTTTATTAAATCATTAAATAATGAGGTAATCGCTGCATCATCATGGTATCATAATTAATTTAATTAATTTAATGTCTAAAAATTATAAAACAAATATCATGATGTAGTAAATCTTTGTATCTTTCTAATGAATATTTATAGTCAAAAATATGACTTTTATAACCCCATTTAATATTTTTTTTAGTAAAACAACTCATGTTTGTGACATTTTTATTTTAACTTTAAATAAAAAGTTATTAATGTCATTTTCCTACCAAAGTGGCTCCATGGGATCCCCAAGATTTCATATGGATTATCGTGGTCATCCATGACACATCAAATAAGGGTAGGACATGTGTTTAGGTCATTTAATATTATTAAAACATTATTTTTACCTGAAACTACACTAATTACCTCTAATCGCGATTAAAAACTTAAAAGTTTCTATTCACCAAAAAATTATTTTAATCTCATTGAACCACATTTTAATTATTAATGAAAAACATTTTATTCGCATTTTTTAAAATAAAAACACATAAGTGGAAATGTTTCATTTAAACGAAAAATCAGTTTCTTTAACTACCACTTAGTGGTTTCACTATTCATAAAGAATTGAAGTTTTTCAGAAAAATACCAAAACTTCACCCTAAGATATATTTGATATTAAAAATTCAAAAATGATGTCTATTTGAAAAAATTCAAAACATATAATTAAATTAATTAATTTAATAATTAATTCCCGTTGTCAGAGAAAATAGTTTGTTTTTATGAAACAATAAGTATCAAATGATTGACACTAGTTTAAGTCCAATTTCAAAGTGAAATTTATTCCAATGACCACTATTGGATTAAATTTTAAAAATATATTCTAATTTTACTTTAAAACCAATTCAAAATATAATCTAATCATATAAATAAATTAGATTAAAAAGTGGTTTTGAATTAAAATACAACATTTTTCACTATTCATTAAAAAAATGAACTTTATTGGAAAAATACCAAAAATTCACACAAAGTAAATTTTGATGTCCCTATTCTAAATAAGAATTTTATTTGGTCCAATATAATGTATAAGAGTGGCCAAAACTATATTTATAGATGGTTCTCCATCAAAAGACGATAATTCAACATTTAGTAAATGTTAGAGTACATATGCCTAAAATTGAATTCTTTTTGTATGTTAAGCCTTTAACCTTTATTGGATAAATGTAATAACATTTATCAAACATATATAATCATATTTTAGTTATTTCTATTCATTCCCGCAAATACAACGGATACGTGTTAACTACCATTTGAAATAATATTATTTTATTACTAGTGTGCAACGTAAAATTTCAAACAAACTCTTTGTTGTGTATTGGGTACGCTACCAAACATAGAAACCCCTTTAAAGTGAAATTAATATTTAATTCATAAATATTAATAAAAATTAAAATTCTTTATTCTTTATTTACCTGGGATGTTACATCCTTCCCCCCTTTTGGGAATTGTTTCCTCGCAATTTTATTCACTTATCAAAATAAGTGGGAGTATTTATCCCTCATAGCATTTTCAGATGCCCATGTCCCCTCTTCAACCATATGGTTTTTCCACAAAACCATTACCTGGTTAATTACCTTATTTTTAAACACTTTCTCTCTACGATCAAGTATCTAGATTGGTTGTTCTTCATAAGAGAGATTTTCTTCCAACTGAACTACCTCTGGGCTCAAAACATGAGATGGATCTGGATTGTACTTTCTCAACATCAAAACATGAAAAACATTGTGTACCTGAGATAAACATGGAAGTAAATCCACTCTGTATGCAACTGATCCAACTTTCTCTAGAATTTCATATGGTCCAATGAACCTTGGACTCAGCTTTCCTTTCTTACCAAATCGCATCACACATTTCCATGGCGAAACATTGAGAAAGATATGGTCACCTACCTCGAAAGATAGATCATTCCTCTAGTTATCCGTATAACTCTTCAGCCTGCTCTAAGCTATTCTCATGTGTTTCTGAATCAACTAAACTTTTTTTGCCATCTCTTCTACCAATTCTGGTCCCATCAGCATCCATTCACCCACTTCATCCCAGAAAGCTGGAGTTCGACAACGCTTCCCATATAACGCCTCAAATAGTGCCATCTGTACACTGGAATGAAAACTGTTATTATAAGAAAACTCAACCAATGAAAGATGTTGGTCCTAGCTTCCCTGATAATCCATAGAACAAGCACGTATCATATCCTCCAAAGTATGAATTGTTCATTCTGACTGCCCATCTGATTAAGGATTAAAAGTTGTACTAAAATTTAATTCAGCACCCAACGACTTTTGAAGGCCTTTCCAAATGTTAGAAGTAAACCTGGGATCACGATCAGATACAATGGGGAGAGGAACTCCATGTAACCTAAATATCTCTTTAAGATATAAACGGGAAAGTTTATCTAGGGAAAAGGTATCTCGTATAAAAAAGAAATGAGTAGATTTAGTCAAGCAATCAACAATAACATAGATTTCATTATTACCTCTAGGTGTCTTCGGCAATCCCACAATGAAGTCCATGGATATATTCTCCCATTTCCACTCTGGTACTGATAATGGATGAATCATCCCTTTCGGTAACTGCCTCTCTGCTTTAACAAGTTTACATGTCAAACACTTCACAGTAAAATCAGCAATATCACTTTTCATTCCGTCCCACCATTAATACTCCCGAAGATCTCTATACATCTTAGTACTTTCTGGATGACCTGAAAATGGGGAACTATGAGCTTAACATAAAAACTCTCTCATCA
This sequence comes from Viscum album, assembly GCA_963277665.1. Taxonomy (NCBI): domain Eukaryota; kingdom Viridiplantae; phylum Streptophyta; class Magnoliopsida; order Santalales; family Viscaceae; genus Viscum; species Viscum album. The sequence goes on from OY728141.1 coordinate 1,306,245,281, forward strand.
ACTATGAATCACATGACACACACAATATCTTTCCAAATCTCAAAACACAATCATTATCAATGTTGAATTCAGGCAACTTACCCTTCTGAACCAGCTCTACCTTTTTCTGCAACTCATTGTCTTGCTTTTGTGCTTTCTTAATTCTGTCTGATAAAGAAGATTTCATTGATACCTGAAACAAAACAGAAGGACATCCTGCACCAACAAAATCTATGCCAAAGTTCATCAAATACATAAACAAAGGATCACATTCCAAACACAACTTTGTTAATGAAGCATTACTTTTTTGACTCAAAGCATCAGCCACTTTATTTGCTTTTCCTGAATGGTAATGAATTGTACAATCATAATCCTTGATTAATTCTATCCATCTCCGCTGTCTCATGTTCAATTCTTTCTGAGTGAATATATACTTTAAACTTTTTTTATCAGTATATATTTCACACATTACACCATACAAATGATGCCTCAAAATTTTTAAAGAGAAAACAACTGAAACTAATTCCAAATCATGTGTAGGGTAATTTACCTCATAAGTTTTCAACAGTCGTGAAGAATAAGCAATTACCTGATCATTATGCATAAGGACATAGCCAAGTCCCTTCAACGAATCATCACTATATATAACAAACTCACCATTTCGGGAAGGAAGTGAAAAAAATGGAGCATTCACCAATCTTCTTTTCAGTTCCTGAAAACAATCATCACATTCTTTTTTCCAGATAAACTTAACACTCTTTCGAGTTAGCTTAGTCATTGGAATAGATAACTGTGAAAACTTTTCAACAAACCTTCAGTAGTAACCTGCCAAACCATGAAAACTATGGATCTCGGTTACATTTGGGGGTCTTGGCCATTTTTCAACAACCATTGTTTTTGCAGGATCAACAGTTATCCCATCTTTAGAAACCATATGACTAAGGAAAGAAATTTGTTGTAACCAAAACTCACACTTTCATCATTTTACATACAGTTTCATTTCATTAAGGTTTGCAAGATCAACCTTAACTAAGTTTCATGATCCTATTTACCTTTAGAAAACACAAAAATATCATCAATAACACAATCAGGATTTATCACGTGAGTCAACTGAGCCATCACTAGAACAAACAGTTCAATTCAAATTCTGACCATCTCAGGATGTTGATTTAGAAGTTCATTTCCATCGGTATACCGTCGTAGCAAAACTTCCTTGTATCCTTTTCGAATAACCATTCTAAACACATAAATATCTTAGGTGAAGCAACATTTTAAACTATAAATGCTATATCATTTCAATCATACCATAAATTAATTTATAATTTAACAATTTTCTAACTCCTAAAGTTGTCAAAAAAGTCCTCTGATACCAACTATAAGGCCCCAGCTTTAAACATCACTTAATCTTGAGTTACATCAAGAATACACGTTGAGGATCTTTTAAGGTATAGGTTTTTAGAGAATTAGATCATAAAACATGCATTACATTCCACATTTAATACAAATTGGTTTCATAAAAGATAGTATTCATTTTTCTCATCAACAGAAACATATTTAAAATAAAACATGGATTAGTTCTTGACACTTCCTTGACACTATCATCATATCATGTACTTTTCCCTTGACCTATGAAAAACATTTCAAAAACTTGGGATGAACATAAAAATCTCAGTAAGGGATATGAAAATATGGAAAGGAAACATGAGTACATATATACATAAGAATGAAATCATAATTTACACATAAAACATAATCACTATAACATAACTCATCAAATCATGAATAAATCATAGAAATCATAATACATAAAGGTAACTCGATGCATTCCTAACATTCTTACGTAGGGATTAACCATCTTGGTTACGTTTGGAATACCCATCATAGTATATTCTCTAAATCTCTTCGGAGAAACCTTAACGTTTAACCCCTTCGTGTTACACAATTTACTGGAGAGCTATATCGGGCTCACCTGCCCATTGTTTATCACGGAACCACCCGTCTTCATAATAATGCCCAAGAACCATAACATAATCATATCACATAAAACATACATAAAGGAAACATAACATTTCCACATTTCAATCACAATATTTCAATACAACACATAGATATAATAAAAACAATACGAAAACCATTTTCAATACCAAAATAAAATAAAATTAAAACATGGTATTTATTTTTCATTTAAAAAAAGGTATGGCTTGTAGAGGAAGCAGAAACTCAAATAATGGTCACAGCGGTGGAGAAGTCGTTGTCGCCACATATGTATGACAAAAACATTATCTTTTTTCATTTAGTAAAACGCTTCATATAAAAAGATTCCTTTTGAGTAAACATAATAGTCAAAGGGGTTTATACACCGTATAAAATAAAGTTGTGTATAAAACATAATATGACTCAATGAAAGGAGATTGAGATGAAGTCCCATACCTCAGGTCCAACTTGACTCGATCGTTCTTTAATGTCCTGAATAATAAACATGAGTTAATTTATACTTGCTTAAGAACCTTTTTCAAGTTCATTATTCCTTTTATATCACTTATTACTATGTAATGAACACTATGTAATTATTTAAGTTAATAACGGTCGTTTTAACGATCATTGGTACTTGAGTCAAAAATATGATCTTTATAATTACAAGTTGTTCATGTATCCATTATATCCAGAGTTATAATCATGATGTAGATATCATATATATCATGTATATCTAGTATATACATGAATTTATAATATTACATAACATTTATAGGTAAGAAATGAAATGCACCGTTCATGGAGACGGTAAGTCGTACGTACGGATGAACGCTACTTCCATTTCTATTTCATATTTAATGGAATTAAAACATAATGATACATAATATTATTATAATTATAGTATTTTATCATATATAATATATTTCAATCTATCCTTCATACGTACCACATATGGTATTAACGAATCAAATCACTTTGAGGGGGCGGTAGTCAGCACTTCCTAAAATGAAGATACCACATTTACCCATAATGTAAACCATAAAGTTATGCAATAAATGAAAAATACAGAATCTTAAGTAGAACATAAAAATATTATATATCATATATAAATATAGTGACATCTTAAGGTCCACCGTTGAAGGTGTTAGATGAATATTGAAAAATCACCGTTTCGTGAGGCCGAAATTCGCCACCCACAGAAATAATATGTTCTTTAACCATTATATGAAGGTGTGTGTAAGTATAGCTTGAATACTTCTTATAAAAACATCCTAGTATATTGAAGATACTGCAGTTGTTACAAAATAAATGAATAAAAAGAGTTTCGAGGGTTGGAGAAGAAAAATAAAACATAAGAACACAAGAGAAAACACTTCCTTTAAAATGGGTAAATCTTTTTGATTTGAGCTCAAAGGCTTCCTTGAGAAGACTTCTGCCCAAAGTGAGGCTTCAAGGAGTAATAGAGGTATGTGGAGAGATAAAATGGACATGTTTTGGTCGAGACAATTTCTTGAGAGGTGTGGGTAAGGTGGTAGAGGTGGGGGCCTTTTATAAGAGGAGAGGAGGGGAACTCTTGGAAAGTTATAAAAGGTTAATTTATTATAAAATGATTTTCGGATTTAAAAGGTCCCAAAATTATATTTTTCGAGGATAAGGTGATAATAGTTCGAAATCCACCCATACAATAGGTTTTTGACATGGTTAGGTCTTAGAGTTTACATTATCTTTTTATTTTTTTTAAATCGTTATATAATGAAGTAATCGCTGCATCATCATGGTATCATAAATAATTTAATTTATTTAATGTATAAAAATTATAATAAAACATTCATGAAGTAGGAAATAATTTTATATTTCTAATGAATATGTATAGTAAAAAATATGACTTGTATAACCCCATTTTAAAAATTGTTTTATTAAAACAACTCATGTTTCTGACATTTTTATTTTAACTTTAAATAAAAAGTTATTAATGTCATTTTCCTTCCAAAGTGGCTCCATGGGGTCCCCAAGTTTACCCATGGAATTTCGTGGTCGGCCATGACACATCCAATAAGGTTAGTACATGTTTCTAGGTCATTTCATATTATTAAAACATTATTTTTACCTTAAACTACACTAATTACCTCTAATCGTGATTAAAAACCTAAAAGTTACTATTCTCTAAAAAATTATTTTAGTCTCATTGAACAACATTTTACTTCTTTATGACAACCATGTATGTCATATTTTTGAAAATAAAATCACAGTAGTGGCAAAGTTTTATTTAAATGGAAAATCAGTTTCTTTAACTACCACTTAGTGGTTTCACTATTCATCAAAAATTGAAGTTTTTTAGAAAAATACCAAAACATCACCCTAAGTTATATTTGATATTCCGAATTAAAAAATGATGTCTATTTTAAAAAATTCAAAACATATAAGTTACATTAATTAATTTAATAATTAATTCCTGTTTTCATAGCAAATAGTGTGTTTTTATGAAACAATAAGTATCAAAAGATTGACACTAGTTTAAGTCCAATTTCAAAGTGAAATTAATTCCAACAACCACTATTGGATTAAATGGTAAAAATATATTCTAATTTAACTTTAAAACCAATTAAAAATATAATATAATCATATAAATAAATTAGATTAAAAAGAGTTTTTGAATTAAAATACAACATTTTTCACTATTCATTAAAAAATGAACTTTATCGTAAAAATACCAAAAATTCACACAATGTAAATTTTGAGGTCCCTATTCTAAAGAAGAATTTTATTTGGTCCAATAGAATGTATAAGAGTGACCAAAACTATATTTATAGACGGTTCTCTATCAAAAGGCTATATGTCGACCTTTAGTGAATGTTAGAGTATATATGCATAAAATTGAATTCTTTTAATATTTTAAGACTTTATAATTTATTGGATAAATGTAAAAACATTTAACAAACATATATAATCATATTTTAGTTATTTCCATTCATTTCCGCCAATACAACGACTACGTGTTAACTACCATTGAAAATAATATTATTTTATTACTAGTATGCAACGTAAGATTTCTAAGAAACTCTTTGTTGCATATTGGGTATGCTATCGAACATAGAAACCCCTTTAAAGTAAAATTAATATTTAATTCGTTAATATTAATAAAATGAAAATCCATTATTCTTTATTTACCTTGGATGTTACAGTAATATTATATCATAAATCCCTTTATTCTCATGATATTATAATGTTTTGATTAAATGTTATTCCACAACTATTTTTATTCAAGAATCTATCATTTGGTTAAGAACCCCTTAACTAAATTATTGTTTTAGTGATTTATTTTTCTAAATATTTCTAATTAGTATCCATGACTTAAAAATGGTTTTTAGGATTTATTTATATTGAAATTAAGGATTTCAAATGATAATTCATTTAAAATTTTCAAAGTAGTATGGGACACTTTGATTCAAAAATATTTTTATTAAATTTTTTAAATGGTTTTGAAAATGGCCTGATAAAGCATTGATTATGTTAATATTTTGAAATGATATATTGTGATTACAATGCAGAAATGGCACCTTTCCTTTATTCTTATTTTATTTGTTATGAATATTTTATAGTTATAGGTAATTGTTTATGTATACCAGTGGTTCTATGATAAAACTAGGGCGGGTGATCCTGAGATAGCTCTCTAATGCATTGGGTAACGTGATGAAGGTTAACATTAATGTTTCCCCTAAGAGATTTAGGGAATATAATGATATGGGTATTCTAATGTAACTCCATATATAGATTTGATAGCTACAATGTATGTATTATATAGATTCCATAAGTTACTTTTATGATTTATGATTTCTATGTGATATTCAAAAATCATATTATTTCATGAGCTATGTCATGATTGAAAAGTATGGTATCATTGACTTATAATTATTGATGGGTTAATGTTTCCTTTCCTTATTTTATGACCTTTACTAAGCTTTTTATGCTCATCCCATCTTTTTGAAATGTTTTCCATAGGACTTAATGGTGAATAGGGTCAAGGATGAGATCATGGAAAAGTCATGTTGTCAAAAACATGGACCTATATATGATTATTTTTAAGAGTTTTTATTTTATGATAAAATGGGTTCTGAGCCATAGTGTCTACATGTAATTTTCATGTAGATATGTAATAGTTATGAACTAATTTTAAAATACACTTAACCTGAAAGGATCCACAATATGAAATATTCTTTTAATTCAAGATTATGTAATTTTTTAAGGCCTGGTCCTTATAGTTGGTATCAGAGGTTGGTTTAGATAAATTTAGATGTTAGTATTTTATTTAAGAATAAGTGACATAACCATAATGGTTATCATATTAGAATGATTCATAGTTATTTTAGAAGTGATAAATGTTTATTACATTTTGGGGTGAAAAAGGAAAGGTATCAGGTAACCTTTGAGGATAAAACATATTATGGTTATTTTTGAAGAATTCTTATTTTTTATAATGTTATGAAATTGTATAGTTTTTTAAAAAGGAAACCATATAGACCATGTGAAAACTCTTCGCGTTGGAAAAAGATGTGGGAATCAAATACACAACCAAAGTGTGATTGGGATTTATCACCAACCACTAGACTACATGAAGTCCCTAGTTAGTATGACTAATTATATTTAGTTAAATGATTTTATGGATCATGAATATGTTTATTTTGGATATTATGTTTTTTCAAATGGACATCGTTAGTATAGGAAAATGATTTGGTGATTCAGTAATAATGGTCATTTTGGAAGACATTATCTCTTTTGGGAACACTATATGATTAAAGAAAATAAAATATTATGGGATTTAATTTGTAGAGTAAGGGTTGAAATATTATTTTGGAATAATATATTTTCTAATTATTGACATAAGGTGATTTGGGTTATTTAGTTAAATGATTAATCTATCCCAGAAAATATGTGTTTAGGTTAATTACACATCAGTATGAGTTTTTATGAGTAGTCGATGTTTTTGCAGATAATTGTTAAGATTTACTATGGAAGAATATGTAATTAAATACTTCTGAGTTTTGGGCTTCAATTTTAGTTCTGATTAATTTGAATAATTTTAAGGAGAAATGTGTATTTAATGGTCTTTCTTGAACATTGTGTTGTTTTTGTTGAATTTTAGAGATTAAGAGTAGTATTTCTTTTTATAAAGGATTATCCTTTTGGGGATTACCTGATCTTGTACTAACCAATTTTGGTTTTTGTTGATGTCTAAAGATACGGGAAATATATAGTTCATCTTTTTTAGATTAGGGTATACTCTAGAAGTTTATTCTATAACTTCAGGTGTGACCGACTCATCCTGAATACTTACCGTTTGGAAAAAAAGATGAGTTTGAGGTAGAATTTTATTAAAGGATGAAACTATAAATGAAAAGTAAGTATACTTCTTTATGATCATAGTCTTGATATTAATGAAATTATTTAACTATATGAAATGTATCCTGGAGAAAAATGATATAATCTCTATTTTATCATCTGACTTTAACCCACCCACAAATTTATGGTACTGTGGTGGTTAACATTCCATGATCATGTTCTCTATCACTCTATATAAAACTATGAGAGTTAGTTTCTCTTCCATATCCATGCTTTCCTTGAATCCTAGTATTTTTTTTCTCGATTTACCTTTGTAAATCTCTTCCATTATTCTAATGTGATATTTTTATTTACTCTTTTTCTGATTAGGGACATTCAAAGATATTTCCAAGACCAATTTCAAAATTAGGAGGACACAATTCCCAAAATGGAGGAGGGATTTAACATCCTAGGTAAATAAAGAACATAAAATTTTCATATTTATTAATATTTGTGAATTTAATATTAATTTTACTTTAAAGGGGATGCTATTTTGGATGGCGTACCCGATACGCAACAACATGTTTTTTTTGAAATCGTACGTTGCACACAACATTGAGTTATGCTGAAAAATAATAATATATTATTATTATTTTAAAGTGGTAGTTAACACATAGACATTGTTTTAGTGGGAATGAATAGAAATAACTAAAATATGATTATATATGTTTTTTATAAGTTTTTACACTTATCAAATAAAAGATATTGGCTAAAAATTTGGATGAATCCAATTTTATTCATAAATACTCTAATATTCTTTAAATAGACGATTTACCGCCTTTTGATGGCGAACCATCATTAAATATATTTTGGGAAACTTTTATAAGTTCTACTTGAAAAAAAAAATTCATCTTTATAATCAGGACATTAATATTTAATTTGGGTAAAATTTGGGTATTTTTCTGATAAAATTTATTTTTTAATAAATTGTGAAAAATACAGTATTTTAATTCAAAACTACCTTTAAATATAATATATATATAAGATTAGATAATATTTTTAATTGGTTTTAAATTTTAAGTAAATTATGTTATTACCATTTAATACAATGTGGTTCATTGGATGAAATTTCACATCGAAATTGGACAATAATAAGTGTCAATAATTTGATAGTTATTATTTCATAAAAACATTCTTTTTGTTTTGATAGCGCGAATTAATTTAAATTACTTTCTGCCACTTCTGTGTTTTGAAATTTTAAAAATGGATCCCATATTTGGAATCATCAGGCTTAAATTGTTTTAATGGTAGCTTTTATTTTTAGACATTTTGAATATTACTTCAGTAAAAAGTGTATTTACCATGGTTAAAAGGTAAATATGCTAAATAAGGGTAACAAATATTGTTATAATAATATTAAATTACCCAAAAATATTTTCCAATCCTATTGGATAATACATTTCACACAATAGTCATCCTAGTGTCTATTATGAGACCCCATGGAGCTTCATGGGACTGATAATGACCCTTCATATTAATTAATTTAAAATAAAGACAAAAATTACTTAAACATATATATTTTAGTAAATCAATTCTTACCTGGGATAAAATTGGTTATCTATTCGAATATAAGTATACTCATGAAATATAAAAGTATTTCCAACATCATGATATTTTTTTATAAATTTTATACACCAAATAAAAAAAAATTATAACACAATAATGATGCTTTATTTACCTCATTATTCAATGGTTTAAATAAACAAGATTATAAACATTAAAAAAATATCCACAACCTATCCAATTATTGTTGGATGATTTTATTTATGAAATGAGTCATATTATCTTACTATTTAATATGTTTTATATATTTAGAAACTGAAAATCATTATATAATAAATTAATATTTTTAAACATTATTAAAGAGCTCCTCCTCCCCCTAATAAAAAATATACACTTCTAACTCGTTCTTCACACTTATCAATCCACATGTCTTGCACAACCGCAGACCAACCGCAGACCAATTAATCTCCCTACATCCATATCCTTCTCCTAGAATCTTTCCCCAAGGCATAAGGAAATTCAATTAAACCTCTTGGTTCAAACCAAAGGGACATACCTGAATTAATGGTTACATCTTCTCTTAAGTTCTTTCGATTTATTTTACTTCTCCAACACCCTAATCTCTTTTTATTGCTTTATTTTATAAAAACAATAGTATCATAATTATACTAGGTTATTTTTATGATAATTATTTGAAAAACACTTACACACACATACATCTAATGGTTAAAGAACATACTGTTTCTGTGGACGGTGAACTATTGCCTCACGAAATGATGATTGTTCAATCATCTCCTACCACCTCTTATGGTGTCCATTATAATATAACTGTATTTATATATGATATATATTATTTTTATGTATTCTATATTCTTCTGTGATTTTTATTTACAAAATTAACTTTATTCTTTCCAACTTGTGTAAGCATGATAATTTCAATTGAGGATGTGCGGACTACCGCCCCCTCAAAGAGATATGACTCGTTCATGCAATACATGGGATTTATAAATGATGGATTTAATGGAATTATATATGATATTATACTGTAATTAAAATATACCTACTTATAATTAAGTTTTCATTGCATTAAAATACAAAATAAAAAAATAAATTAGCGTTCATGCGTATATATGGCTTGCCTTCTCCATGAATAGTGCATTTCATTTATTATATCCAACTATTAGGTACTATTATAAATAAATATATATAATATTTTTATAATATATATATGATATCTAAATCTTTAATCTAATTTTGGAGGTAATGGAATTTTTACCGCATGAACTACCTGTAATTATAAGAAGTTCACTATTAACTAAAGTACCAAATTTCAACAAAACAACCATTATTAACTTAAATGACTGCATAATGATTATGACATGGTAATAAGTGATATTAAAGTAATAATAAACATTAAAGTGGTTATTAAGAACATTTAATTTAACTTTATATTATTATTCAGAAGATTAAAAAACGAACGGGTCATGTCGGACACGAGGTAAGGAGTTTCTTATCCCACTTTCAATTCTGTGAGATTTCCATTGTTCACCAATTATTTATTACATGTGGTTTATTATGTACTACAATTTGATATATATTATCATGGTTATATTTATATTCATGGTATTATATGATTAATTTAGAGGTTATTAACTTTTTTTCATATGACTGGATTGATTACAATGTGGTAAAAAAATTTCATCTCACTTTTTATACCCATGAGATTCATGATATATTTTCCACAATCTCCTTTTTGTGGTGTATTTACTTCCCATAATTGTATTATTATTTTTAATATAATTTAATTAATGGGTAATTTCATCTTTAGTGAATTATCCTTCATTCATGGGGTGTATGTTTTGTATGTTACAAAATTGGTAAGGAACCTTTCAACCCCTCTTTTTAGAAGACTTTTTTTGTTATTTATTTTAATTTACATCTTCTTATTTGGAGATATGTTCTTCTTTATCCTTATTGCTGTAAATTTTATGTCCCAATGATGAGATAAACTTTTCTCTCTCATCAACTTAATTTCGGAATTTTAAAGTAACATTGTTATGATGTTAAATTTCAGTATGAGAACTTTTTAACCCAATTTCAATTCATTGTGGTTAAACTTCTACTTGTTGTTTATTTCATGAAATGAATATGTGTGGATGAAATATTACTGGTTTAGACATAATAAACAATCATATTTGGTGTATTAATATTTTTAACACATAATTATATAATAGATTTATCTTTAATCTAAGGATACCATATTTATAAGGGATTTCGACTCAATTTACATTCCATTGAGGCTTTATTGTTGTTATAAACCAATTCAATTTTATATGGTGTATATACTGTCCTTTGGAATGTTATATCATGAATCCCTTTATTTTCAAGATATTATAATGTTTTCATTAAATTTTATTCCTCAAATATTTGTATTCAATCATCTCTCATTTGGTTATGAACTCCATAACTAAAATATTTTTTTATGATTTATTATTCAAAATATTTATCATTAATATCCATTTTTTTGAAATGTTTTTTAGGATTTATTTATTAGGAAATTTATGTTTTAAAATGATAATTTATTTAAACATTTGAAAGTGGTATGGGACAGTGTGATTCAAAAATATCTTTATAAAATGTTTTAAAAGGTTTTGAAAATGGATTGGTAAGGCATTGATTAGGTTAATATCTTGAAATTATATATTTTGATTACAATGTGGAAACTTAGTATTTCATTTATTATTATTTTATTTGTTATGAATATGTTTTGGTTATTGGGAATTTTTTACGTATACGAGTGGTTCCATGATAAACCTATCACCGGTGAGCCCGAGATAGCTCTCTAATGCCTTGGGTAACATGACAGAGGTAAAGGTTAATCTTTCTCTGTAGAGATTTAGGGAATATAAAATGATAGGTATTCCAATGTAACTCCCTACATAGCTGGGATATCTACAATGTATGTATGATATGGATTCCATAAGTTTCCTTTATGATTTGTGATTTCTATATGTTATTCATAAATATTAGGATTTCATGAGGTATGTTATGAATGAAAAGTATGGTTTCATTGATTTGTATTTATTGATGGGTTAATTTTTCCTTTCCTTATTTTATAACCCTTACTATGATTTCTATGATCATCCCATGTTTTTGAAAATGTTTTACATTGGATTTAAAGATGAATATGGTAAATGATGGGTCTAGGGAAAGATACGCTGTCTAAAACATAAAACTAGACATGTTTAATAAAGAGTTGTTATTTTACGAAAAAAATGAATACTAAGTAGTTGTGTCTACATGTAATTTTCAAGTTCATATGTAATAGTTATGGCCTAATTATCTAAAAACTTAAAACAAAAATGTTCCCCAATGTTAATTATTCATTTAATTTAAGATTATATAGTGTTTTAAGGTCAGGTCCTTATATAATCAATCATTTATATGTTTTTATGTGTTGTTTTAATTTTCTATCCTAGTAATTATTATTCATATTATAGAAGTATAGTCTCCTGAAAACCCATATAGAGATCCTAAAGAAGAGTGTAATGACATGGTGTAGTACATGTGGTTATTGAAAATACTTGTTTCATTTATTTTGTTCATGGGGGACCTTCAAGATTTATTTTTCAATTATAGTAAATTTTGAAATAGCTATAAAATTATATGGTTTGATGTTTTTAGTGTCCAAATAAGTATAAGATTGTTATTTTTAGTGTGAGAACTATTTTATGGTCAGATGTAAGGGATATATAATTTAGGATTGTTTATGTAAAATGGAATATAGTATACCATCTCTATTATAATCCATGTTTAGGTCAGTGGATAGTTTTCATTAGAAGTCCATTTAGTGGAAGTATCTATGTTAATCAAGTATATTCTAGTTGAGAAGAATTAGTTCAGTATATGATGTGTCTGGATGTTGAAATTATTTAAAGGGAAACATCAATATAAAATATCATGGTTTATTGTCGTAGATTGAATGTGAGGATGTTACAATGGATAACATTATTAATTCTTTGAGTAGATGAACTAATGTAATTCTTATCATTAATTTTTTGGAAGGTAGATTTTGAAGATCATATTGAAATAATTTTACCTTAATATGAATCTGACGGTGTTTGAATCAAAATTAATGGAATGGAACATCTATAACATGTGAGGTCGAATAATTTTTTTGGAATTCTAGGTAAAGAATAATAGAAATCAATCATCAATTATTAGAAGTATAATGTGGGTGGTCGTAGCCTTGGAGGGGTTCAACACTACAAGAAAATTATTTTTTCAATGGGCTATTTACAATGGATTTGAATAATAAATTATACTATTTGGGATTGATTATCTTATTTAACAACACTGCGAAATTTTCTGTGACATATTTTTTTCAATAACAATAATTATTTTATATATACTTTTTTTGACAGAATATCGATTCTATCAGAAAATATATTTCATGACAAAGTCAATATTCTCTCAAAAAACGTTTTTTTATAGAACCATTATTCCCTAACCAAAAAACTATTTTTTAAGATTATTTGAAACATAATATTATTTATTATATAAATAAACAAAATATGTTAAATTAAAAAAATAATCTAATAAACTAAAATATTAATTTATAATTTAAAAATAAATATATTTTATATAATCTTACATAGAAATTAGTATAAAAATAATGTCACAGAGTGGGTTGGGGTCAAGTCCAATTACTAGAGGTTACACTATTTTGAAACCAGGTGTAATTGAATGTATTTATTCCCTCATCTCCATGTGATGGTGCTCCTACATCCATTGTTTCTATTACTATTATCATTACAAATCCAACTATTTTCAATACTGTTCTTAATCTATGGTCAATCTCGATATAGAACCATCTAGAGCTCGAACCCTCCTCTCTTACTGTATAGTAGAAATTTAGGATGATTTAAATGCTTCTCCTTTAGTGATATATTATTTAATCACTTTAGTATCATAATAACTTATTGGGGTAAATTTGGAACCTATATAAATCCGCATGCCAATCTGAAAACTTGTCATCAATGCCAGCATCTATGTGGCACCATTAAAATGTGACTCACACGAGGCCAGAACCCCACCATATTTATCATCTGACTCTCATGTGTGTGAGAAACATTTAAAAAATTCTTCCTATAATGTTATAATATTATTAATAATAATATTATTATATATATATATAATATTTTAATTTATAATTATAATATTATTTAACACGATATGTTTTTTTCAATCACCATTAATTTGTAATACAACCAGTGTACTTTTTTTTATAAACATAAAACTCTATAATGGTTGGATCATCTACATACTTTTTAAATTGATCTTATACATTTATTATAAAAAATACAAACATACATACATAAATACATATATATATATATAATAACATTACTTTAATAATATAGATAATTTTTTCTAAGGGTATGTCTAAAATATACGTGTTTTATATCATGTAACCAAAAATTATGTTGACCATAATAAGTTCTCTACTATAAATTCTCTCATATAAACTACATGAACAATACCTATAAAGCCTATTTGGATATTTAATTTTGTCAATGAGACCTATAATACTCATCAAATGTAGAAAAGAAATTATCTCTTTAAAACTCACCTAGAGAGGCTTTCTAAAACTAGTGGAAATGATCACGCTTGTATTCCTACCAAGACACCCAACTATTAGGTCATATTCTCTCACCAATAAGAATCCATAAAGGTAGAAAATATTGTGTATTGTAGAAAACAACAACATATATATGTGTAAAATAAAAAACATTATTTATTTACAGGTAAAAACCAATGATCGGCCATTTGATATCATTACTCCGTATAAACATGATACCGTGAAATAAGTGGAATAGAAAAATACTTACTCAAAATTGAAAGATCCTATCCCAGAAATACATGTAAAAAACTATAAAAATAATAATATATAGTAAAATTTATAATAAATTAAATTAATCTTATAAAAAATTGATATTTCAAATAACTTCCTCTGACTAGGATTGTGTAAGGTGATGTATGTCGCTATCGAGAAGGGCCTCGAGTCCTTAATCGTGGAAGTCCCCAATTTCTTTATGAAGCTTCTATCATATAAAAACCCTTAGATGATTAATCAGTATTCTCACCACCAGATAAAACAACCTCGTTGAATCTATGAATCTTGTTATCTTGATCTTACTGATCAATTTGGGACTTATAATTTGTTTTATACTAAATTATACACTGTATAAAAATATAATAATTGTTAAAATTTTATAGATCAATTATTTATGAGAGAGACACAGTTAGAATAATGTTACTTAAAAATAATAATAAATATGTATATCGAATATAAAAAATCATGAAATATTTTTCCAAAAAATAACACATATTTCACTATCTTCATTTTATTCTTCATCTTGAATTTGACCAGTTTCAATTTCCATACATTTCCCTTTTGTACCACTAATTTCAATACAATCATAAATTTTCTCATACATTATAATATCAAACTCCAGGGTTACATCATCAAAATAATCAACACCATCATCCATTAAATATGGGGTCCCATCATTGATGTACTTTTTTCTTTGATTAAGATATATATATTTTATATAAATATTGAAAAAACATTATTGTACACTTAAAAAGTGTAGAAACCCGAACCTTGATGTACATGGACATTAAATTACTTTTTCAGAATACTTAGTACATAACAAAAACACACACACAAGGATCGTAATAGTTTAGTGTCTTTGGAAACTTGGAACGTAATCTTCTAATTGTGGTGAAAGATCTTCAATATCTCCCATAAAGATCTTCCCTTTTTTTACCTCAAACCTTTCATTATATCCTGGGGAAAAATGAAACATAAAAGGTTGAGCTTAAATGCTCAGTAAGGGTAAACAAAAGAGAAATCAATCACATCATATTCATAAGAACATAACTTTTGGAAATCTTAACCTACAAAAGAGAGCATAATTTCATAACATGGGATAAATCATAGTAGTGAAATGAAATCCCAATAATCATAACATAAAACATGAAACTTTGTGTCATACGCACATAATCATAGATAATCATTTCTTGTTAGTCAGGACTCATTGCCAAGACTATCTTAGTTGACAAAGTCTCTTTCTGAACCGAGTTCACTCCTCGTTTCTATCCTGTATCACTGAACCGAAATAACCTTCCATTCTAGCCATGTCTATCTCATGAGATATAAATCTTTACCCAATGAATTGGAGGGAGATATAGGTCCCACCCATCTTATAATGAATCCTTTCTTATGTGTGCCACATAATCATAAACCATACATCATAGCGTAACCCATGTAATAAAAATGGGATTCTTAAACAACATGACATCATAAAACAATTCATATAAGATAAAGAAAAAAAATATATCCATCACAACATAATCAAATCCATGTAATAATAGGGATAAAAACAGAACCCTTTTATTATCTTAGATGGAAAATAATTTTGATAAAATACTTGAACTCCATTCTTGAGGAAAATATCCTTTCTACTTCAAAAACACTTTCACTTCTTAAAATGTCATAAAATTTTAAACTAAAAGAAGTTGATTAAAAAAAACTTGAATACTTGTATAGTAAACTTCTTGGAAATAATGTTTTAGAAATCCATTCATGTCGTATAAGTTAAAAAAACATTCTTCGTACTTTTGTCGGAAAAGTCAAAAAGTACCTCGTACGAAAAACGACAAAAGATTCCTTTCATTTCTTTTACTAAAAACTCACCGAAGGGTAAAAATGGATTTAAAAAATTTTAGGTGGATGGAAATAATATTACATATTTATGAAACATGGATGTGGATAATAAAATACACCCCAGTAAATTGTTACGAATAAACAATCTCGGATAAAAATGAGATTGTGATATTTCCCTTACCTTAGGTCCGATTTGCTTCGTATGTGTCCGAACCTCCTGTATAATGATTTAAATAATGTCATTGACTTATTACAGAATCATATTCATTGTTATGATATCATATATGGTTACTTATGACTTTATATTACCCGTTCTTTTGTAAATTCCATGTTAAAGAAGCGTTTTGGGTAAAATCGTTTCATTTATCGTAGGTGTTTTGACTTGTTGTTCTTGACATTATTATTACTTATATCATGATTTACTTACTTCCATATTATAAAATATGATTTATATATCATATATATTCAGTATATATATATATATATAATAGATAGATAAATGAAATGAAAAACACCGGTCATGGAGACGGTAGTCCATACGTACGCATGAACGCTGTTTTCCTTTCTTTATTGTCTTGAATGGAAGTAAGTAGATGACATACATATATATATATATAAATAAATCCAGTAGCTTTATAATTTCATATATTTCATTATTATATCTTATATATACTTTGTAATCATTCTTAATTGGTTAACATGGAGAATGAATCTCATCGCGTCTAGGAGACGGTAGTCCGTACGTACGCACGAGCGATGATATCATTCCCATGGTTGTGGAATTGTGTTGAAGTGTATGTATAATATTTCAGTATCAATATAAATTTATAATAATCATAAATATAGTTACTCATTACACCATTATACCCATCCAATTAATGTGGTGGCGGAAAATAGATTACACCACGGCGTGGAGACGGTATTCCGTACGTACGCACGCGCGGTGATTTCCTTTTTCCGTAGGATGGATAGAAGGTTAATTAGAGTTGTTTCATATTTATAATAACATATCAGTATATAATAAATACTGATGTTATTACTTTATCATGAAACAACTAAAGAAGAAGATGTTGAAGAAGAATGAAATTGAAAAAGATCTGTAATGGATATTACCTCTTTTTGACGCGCCTTTTCTTAGCCTCCACTTAAAGAACTAAGGATGATCATTGAAGAAGACCAGGACCTATAGGATGATACTGGGGAAGTGGAGAAGAGATTTTGGCAGGGTTTGGCCGAGCTTGAAGCCTCAAAGTTGTGTGAGGAAGAGAGGGAGGATGTGCCCTTTTATAAGGGAGGAGAGGGGCACCTTAGGAATATCTCACAATATTATTATATATATAAAGTCCAAATCGGTTTATAATTGTTCCAAAGGGTCTTATTTCGAAGCTAAAGTGTGGATGGGTCGAAATCCTATCAACCAACAGGATTTAGACAAGTTTAGGTTATTATTTTAACCTTATCAATTAGATTTAACTCTAAGTTAAATAATTTAACTTTTACCGTGTCTTTTTGTTTTCTTACACCATATGGTTAATAAACATACTATAAAATTTCCAACGAACCCAAAATTGTTTATTATTAATATATATATCCTTATCTAAGTAATTTGGCCGAACCTTAGATTTTTAGGAATAAAATAACAATTAATAATATAATATTATATTTAAAAACTATTTTGTGTCAATTTTGACACTATTTGATATATGATTTTTGTGAAAGTCATAACAGAATTATATGTTCGAAACAAGTTGATTAAATCAACACTAATATATCATAGTAACCTAGAAAATTAGTTTAATTCATTAAAAGTCTTAAATTAAATTTATTTTGGTATTTATAATATCAATTATGTCAATATTTCATTAATAAGATAATTACTGCATCATCTTTGTGTCATAAATAAATTTAGTTATTTGATGTCTAAAAATTACAAATAAAATACCATTATGTAGGAAAGCTTTTCATATTTCTAATGAGTATTTAAAATCGAATTTATCTTTTGTACAACCCTATATTAAAAATGTTTTAGTAAATAAACTTTGATTTTGACTCTTTTAACTCTTCTTTGAATTAAATAATAATAAATGTCCTAATCTAATCCAAGTGGGACTAAATGATAATATTTTACACAAAAGGTTGTTTTTGGTCGAGGTAAACTTGTCCAATAGAATTAGTACATGTGTTAGGGTAATATTAATACCATTCTTACCCTTAATTACCCTATTTAGTTTTAACCGTGGTAAATAAAAGTAAAAAGTTACTATTCACCAAAAATTATTTTCATCTTATTGAACCACATTTTACATACTGACATCAACTGTGTCTCTCAGATTTTTGAAATTCCATTCACAGTAGCGGTAAAATTAAGTTTTATGAAAAATTCCGTTTTTTAACTACCACTTAGTAGTTTCACTATTCATCAAAAATTGATGTTTTTCAGAACAATGCCAAAATTTCATCCTAAGCTATATTTAATATTCCGAATTCAAAAATGAAGTCAATTTTACCAAATTCATAACATAGAAGTTTCATTAATTAATTTTATAATTAAATCCCGCTGTTAAAACAAATAGCGTGTTTTTAAGAAACAATATATATTAAAAGATTGACACTTGATTATGTCTGGTTTAAATGTGAAATTTCATCCAATGACCAACATGGTATTAAATTGTAAAAATATATTCTAAATATACTTTAAAACCACTCAAATTAATGATTTATCAATATTAATTATTTCGATTAAAAAAATTGTTTTTAATTATAATTTAGTAATTTTCATTATTCATCAGAATATGAAAGTTATCCGAAAAGTACCAAAATATCACCTTAGGCTAAATTCGATACTCCGAATCCAAAAATGAAGTCCATTTTGAGAGATAAAATTTCTAAAATTTTAAAAGGTGGTTATTACTATTCATAACGGCTAGTTTTAATAATATTTTAATAGCATATCGTTGTTTAGTGAAACTCGGTATTGCGTACTACACACGCTATCGAGGAAGGTCGTGATTGCGTGTAATACAAGGAAAGTCAAGGATGTGTGTTCTGCAAGCTTCTTTTGGTGTAGCGTACAACACAAGACATTAATGAAATTAAAAAGAATATTTTTTTATAAAATCTCGGGCTGTTACATTCTACCACCCTTAAAATGAATTTCGCCCTCGAAATTCGTCGGGGTTATAAATGGTTTACTATTCAAAATTTTCTTTAATAGAAACCCACATCGTAAAAAGGAATAAAAAAACCAATCTTAAAAAAAAGGTATGAAACGTAATGGTTACCCAAATAAACTAATCATTGGGTTTCCACATAGGTGAAAATATGGATATGGAAGAGAAATATAGCCATCATGTTCTGATGGAGAGTGGTAGAGAACATGGCTATGCAAATTCCAGTAATCACAAATCCATAGATTTGTGATGATATAAGGTACCATCTGATTCATCAGGTATAAGATCACTAGGACAACATTTTGGTTTTCAAGATCATTTCCTTAAAGTTGAAAATTTGAATTAGAATAAATACTTACTTTATTTTGGAACTATCTCACTGTTGTTCGTGCCTTGAACAATTTCCACTTCATCTCTAAAATAAATGAAGTTGAATTTGTTATTCGTGAAGTGTTAGCAGATCATGTGATAGAATGACGGGTCATTCCATCTGTCTCAAACAAAAGGTTAGCAAAAATTATATACATAAGTCGATCTATAGTTAGATTAATCATATATGGTTCCTAAAATGGACTTATACTTCATATATCATACCTCTTAATATAATAAAACTAGTTTCTACTAAACAGGGACTTCCTGTAAGCCAGTGGTAGGCAATAAAGTCCAGTCGCACTTCGGTTGTGGGTTCGATTTCCACAGCCTTGTCCGACGCGATGGGCTGTCGCCCGTCCTGCAGGTTGTCCTTTTTCTAAAACTATATTACTATAACATCCCATCAATAATATCGAGAAAACATTGATCCTTAAACAATACTAACTTATTTCCAACATAATCCATTCCAATCTTTAGGCTTATCCATAATACTGCAGTCCACTCTCATAACATAGTTGAAATGATTACCAGAGATTTAACACCATCGTCGATCCCCATATATCATAAGATATGTTTTGTTGGTCACATTCTAAACATTCAAAGTCTTTAATCATGTGTTCTCTTGAATACCTTTGTGAAAACATGAATGCAGTTAAAATTTAACACTTTCCACATACCAAAATCTTCAAAATTATATATACTCAAACCATGATATCACTTAGTCCTTATATCAATCATGAGCTCATGAATACTGTTAAACATTTCATTTTCTCATTTTCCCTTCATTTTGCGCATATCATCTTATTTCCAAAAATATCTCAATCACTTTGAATACCACATTAGACCAATACATAAATATTCCAATACTCCATGATACAATATTATTTTGGAATCCCATTACATAAACACTTAATCATTCCACCACATCGTTGTCATATTCAACATCGCCAATAGTGATCTCATGTGACTTCCCTTTGTCCTTTTCCTTCAGTGGTTTCTCATGTTGATCATCACTAACACTTGGATTAGGGCATTTATTAGCATAATGCCCCATTTCCTTGCACTTGAAGCATTGAAGTGTTGGTGGTGCGTTCTCTACAGTGTTTTCTTTATTCACATCATTAGAAAACCTTTTTCCATTACTTCGACACTCAACTGCTCGATGACCTTCTATTCCACACTTAAAACATTTTATAGTCCCTTTAAGAAAATCTCCACCATGCTTCTTTCCACACTTTGTGCATAAGGAAACATTCATCTTCATTTCACCATTATTCTGAGATTTCTCCTTGAGCTCCATCATTCATTTCTTGTCAAAACCATGAGATGGATATGGAACACCAACTTCCATTTCTACCTTGATAGCACAATGCACAATTTCTTCATAGTAACTGAAGTCTCTTATAGCTAATGCCCTTCGAAGACTTGGTTTTAAGCCACTGAAAAATCAATCAACTTTACATTCAGGTTGGATGATAATACCAGAAGCGTACCTTGCAAGTCTTGTAAAATTTGCTTCGTATATACCAACAGATTCATCATCCTTCTACTTCATCTCAAGAAACTCCTTTTCCATCTTTGTTCGAAGAATACGAGGGATGTACTTACTGAAAAACATGTTCTTGAACTCGTCCCATTCCATGTACTCAATTTCATCTCTTTGCCTCGTATTCTTGATAAGATTCCACCATTGATCAGCTTCAACTTCCAAACGATATAATGCTAAGATGAATTTATCATGCTCAGAACATTGAAGAACTGAAAATATCTTTTCAGTGGTACTGATCCATTGTTCAGTAACAAGTGGATCAGAAGACCCACAGAAAGAAGGTGGACGTTGCCTCATGAAGGACTCAATAGAATATTGTTCCCTTCTCTGCTCATTTGGAAGTCTAGAATGATTCATATCTTGTGTAAGTATAGCAATAAGATTTTTCACTCCATCTCCCATAACATTTGTTTGTTCAGGAGGACAATCATTGCATTGTCCATTGCATTGATCAACACGGTTCCTTCGGGTTCCAGCCATCGTCTAAAACCCAAAAAGAATAGTGTGAGAGGCAAAAATCATGCTAGGTAAAACACCATAATAAAGGGGGAGTACCTTCAATATCTAACATCTTAGGTTTAATTATATGATCGTTAGCGTAATTCTAGTACTATAACCTATACGTGTACTTAACCTTAGGGACATCCCTAGACATACCTTAAAAATATCTCTAGGGATCTCACTAACGTTTTCGCATCCTAGTTTCCAAAGGTTGACTAAACCTTTCCTCTGATACCAACTGTAGAGACCCAAATCTTGACGTACATGGACATTACATTACTTTTGCGGAATACTTGGTACATAACAAAAACACACACACAAGGATCGTAATAGTTTAGTGTCTTTGGAAACTCGGAATGTAATCTTCTAATCGTGGTGAAAGATCTTCAATATCTCCCACAAAGATCTTCCCTTTTTTTACCTAAAACCTTTATTTATATCCTAGGGAAAATAAAACATAAAAGGGTGAGCTCAAATGCTCATTAAGGGTAAACAAAAGAGAAATCAATCACATCATATTCATAAGAACATAACTTTTGGAAATCTTAACCTGCAAAAGAGAGCATAATTTCATAACATGGGATAAATCATAGTAGTGAAATGAAATCCCAATAATCATAACTTAAAACATAAAACTTTGTGGCATACACACATAATCATAGAGAATCATTTCTTGTTAGTCAAGACTCATTGCCAAGACTATCTTAGTTGACAAAGTCCCTTTCTGAACCGAGTTCACTCCTCGTTTCAGTCCTGTATCACTGAACCGAAATAACCTTCTGTTCCAGCCATGTCTATCTCATTAGATATAAATCTTTACCCAATGCATTGGAGGGAGATATAGGTCTCACCCATCTTATAATGAATCCTTTCTTATGTGTGCCACATAATCATAAACCATACATCATAGCGTAACCCATGTAATAAAAATGTGATTCTTAAACAACATGACATCATAAAACAATTCATATAAGATAAAGAAAAAAAATATTTCCATCACAACATAATCAAATCCATGTAATAATAGGGATAAAAACAGAACCCTTTTATTATCTTAGATGGAAAATAATTTTGATAAAATACTTGAACTCCATTCTTGAGGAAAATATCCTTTCTACTTCAAAAACACTTTTCCTTTCCTAACATGTCATACAATTTTAAACTAAAATGAAGTTGATTAAAAATAAACTTGAATACTTGTAAAGGAAACTTCTTGGAAATAATGTTTTAGAAATCCATTCATGCCGTATAAGTTAAAAAAAACATTCTTCGTACTTTTGTCGGAAAATTCAAAAAGTACCTCGTACGAAAAACGACAAAAGATTCCTTTCATTTCTTTTACTAAAAACTCACCGAAGGGTAAAAATGGATTTAATCAATTTTAGGTGGATGGAAATAATATTACATATTTATGAAACATGGATGTGGATAATAAAATACACCCCAGTAAATACTTACGAATAAACAATCTCAGATAAAAATGAGATTGTGATATTTCCCTTACCTTAGGACCGATTTGCTTCGTATGTGTCCGAAACTCCTGTATAATGATTTAAATAATGTCATAGACTTATTACAGAATAATATTCATTGTTATTATATCATATATGGTTCACTTATGCCTTTATATTATCCGTTCTTTTTTCAATTCCATGTTAAAGAAGCGTTTTGGGTAAAATCGTTTCATTTATCGTAGGTGTTTTGACTTGTTGTTCATGACATTATTATTACTTATATCATGATTTACTTACTTCCAGAATATAAAATATCATTTATATATCATATATATTCAGTATATATATATGTAATAGTTAGATAAATGAAATGAAAAACACCGTTCACGGAGACGGTAGTCCGTACGTACGCATGAACGCTGTTTTCCTTTCCTTGTTGTCTTGAATGGAAGTAAGTAGATGAAAAACATATATATATATATATATATATATATATCCAGTAGCTTTATAATTTAATATATTTCATCATTATTTCTTATATATACTTTGTAATCATTCTCTAATGGTTATCATGGAGAATGAATCTCATCGCGTCATGGAGACGGTAGTCCGTACATACGCACGAGCGATGATATCGTTCCCATGGTCGTGGAATTGTGTTGAAGTGTATGTATACTATTTCAGTATCAATATACCTTTATAATAATCATATATATAGTTACTCATTAAACCATTATACCCATCCAATTAATGTGGTGGCGGAAAATAGATTACACCACAGCGTGGAGACGGTATTCCGTACGTACGCACGCGCGGTGATTTCCTTTTTCCGTAGGATGGATAGAAGGTTAATTAGAGTTGTTTCATATTTATAATAACATATCAGTATATAAGAAATATTGATGTTATTACTTTATCTTGAAAGAACTAAAGAAGAAGAAGTCGAAGAAGAAAGAAATTGAAAAAGATCGGTAATGGATATTACCTCTTTTTGACGCGCCTTTTCTTAGCCTCCACTTAAAGAACTAAGGATGATCTTTGAAGAAGACAAGGACCTCTAGGATGATACTAGGGAAGTGGAGAAGAGATTTTGGCAGGGGTTGGCCGAGTTTGAAGGCTCAAAGTTGTGTGAGGAAGAGAGGGAGGAGGTGCCCTTTTATAAGGGAGGAGAGGGGCACCTTAGGAATATCTCAAAATATTATTTTATATTAAAGTCAAAATCGGTTTATAATGGTTCCAAAGGGTCTTATTTCGAAGATAAAGTGGGTATGGGTCGAAATACTATCAACCAATAGGATTTAGACAAGTTTAGGTTATTAATTTAACCTTATCAATTAGATTTAACTCTAAGTTAAATAATTTAACTTCTACCATGTCTTTTTGTTTTCTTACACCATATGGTTAATACACTTATTATAACATGCCAAACGAACCCCAAATTGTTTATTATTAATATATATATCCTTATATAAGTAATTTGGCCGAACCATAGAATTTTAGGAATAAAATAACAATTAATAATATTATATTAGATTTAAAAACTATTTTGTGTCAATTTTGACACTATTTGATATATGACTTTTGTGAAAGTCATAACAGAATTATATGTTCGAAACAAGATGATTAACTCAACACTAATATATCATAGTAACCTAGAAAATTAGTGGAATTCATAAAAAGTCTTAAATTACATTTATTTTGGTATTTATAATATCAATTATGTCAATATTTCATTAATAAGATAATTACTGCATCATCATTGTGTCATAAATAAATTAAATTATATGATGTCTAAATATTACAAATAAAAAACCATTATGTATTAAATCTTTTTATCTTTCTATGGAATATTTACAATCGAATTTATCTTATGTACAACCCTATATGAAAAATGTTTTAGTAAATAAACTTTGATTTTAACTCTTTTAACTCTTCTTTGAATTAAATAATAATAAATGCCCTAATCTAATCCAAGTGGGCCTAAATGATAATATTTTACACTTAAGGATGTTTTTAGTCGAGATACACTTGTCCAATAGAATTAGGACATGTGTTAGGGTAATATTAATATCATTCTTACCCTTAATTACCCTATTTACTTTTAACCGTGGTAAATAAAAGTAAAAAGTTACTATTCACCAAAAATTATTTTCATCTCATTGAACCACATTTTAATTACTGACATCAACCGTGTCTCTCGTATTTTTGAAATTCCATTCACAGAAGCGGTAAAATTATGTTTTATGAAAAATTCAGTTTTTAACTACCACTTAGTAGTTTCACTATTCATCAAAAATTGATGTTTTTCAGAACAATGCCAAAATTTCATCCTAAGCTATATTTCATATTCTGCATTCAAAAATGAAGTCTATTTTACCAAATTAATAACATAGAAATTGCATTAATTAATTTTATAATTAAATCCCCCTGTTAAAACATATAGGCTGTTTTTAAGAAACAATATCTATCAAAAGATTGACACTTGATTATGTCTGGTTTAAATGTGAAATTACATCCAATGACCAAAACTCTATTAAATTGTAAAAATATATTCTAAATATACTTTAAAACCACTCAAATTAATGATCTGTCGCTATTAATTATTTCGATTAAAAAAATTGTTTTTAATTATAATTTAGTAATTTTCACTATTCATCAGAATATGAAAGTTATTCGAAAAGTACCAAAATTTGACCTTAGGCTAAATTCGATACTCCGAATCCAAAAATGAAGTCCATTTTGAGAGATAAAATTTATAAAATTTTAAAAGGTGGTTATTACTATTCATAATGGCTAGTTTTAATAATATTTTAATAGCATATCGTTGTTTAGTGAAACTCGGTATTGCGTACTACATAAGCTATCGAGGAAGGTCACGATTGCGTGTAATACAAGGAAAGTCAAGGATGCGTGCTGTGCAAGCTCCTTTTGGTGTAGCGTACAACACAAGACATTAATGAAATTAAAAAGAATATTTTTTTTTAAAATCTCGGGCTGTTACAAAAAGAGAGAAACTTGTTTTTCATAAACTGTTCAGATGACATTTTTATTATATTCAATCATTATAAAAAATATATTTATGTAGCAATGTATTTTTCATAATAAAAATAATATGCATGATCATAAAAAAAATGGCATATTTCCTACTTGAAAAAGTTTATAGATATAATTCCATTTTGTGGAAAAATATGAAACCCTGGATCAGTATCAAAAAAAAAAATTGATCCCTGTTTCAGAATTTTCCCTAGCTACCATAACATATTTTTAAGCATCAATAAATAAAATTAAACATCACTTTCCATGTGGTGATATATATTTAAACAAAAAATAGTGATCAATTTTTTTATTTGACCTTATACGAACGTATGAAATAGAAATAAATTAACAACATGTGTATTAAAATCTTTGACCAACTTTGATGATTGACTACTCCATGCCTATAATCATGAATAAAATTTATTTAGATGTTTTTTATACATGTGATGATATAAAACCAATAAAAACATGTATATTAAAAAATTATTTTCCAATGTTAGATCATAAATAATTTAGCATTCCTTCCATTAATGCAAATAAGAAAAATTGTACCATCTGCTCTATTCCAATGATGTAGGTGTAATTGAAGTGAATTGTTTTTTTATGGTCATCATAATATATATAAAATAATTTATATATATTTAATTTTGTCAATTATTTTTAATGAAATAAAAGTAAACATAGACCTTACTATAAAAATTATTTCATTCCATCACAGTTTTTTACACCATATAGCTGATCTATCTGAAATTATTCTTCAAAAACCAACCATTCATGATTTCCATTAAAACCAACCACCCACTGATTAAATACTAACAATATGTCTTTATTCACATTTTCATAATTTAACTCATTATAAGCCATTCTATTTTTTAAATATATTATCCTTCAATATAATAAGATTAGAAAATTGAAAATTCATTCGCCAAGTATGCTTGAATAATTGACTATTAAATAATTAATTTTCAAGAAAATTATTCTTCAATTGATTCATTGATGTATGTAATGGTTATATCCATTTTAATTGTATTATCCCTACACATTTTCATTCATATGTTGAATGATACATTGATTCAAATAAGTATAGTAAAATTATTTTTTACAATTTATAAAAAAGTATAAAAAAATCATTTTGACTCATATTCAGTGCATCATGAACATCTTTTTTTCCTAAATGACTTATAAGAAATATTATTTTCTACTCTTCACATCCCATTTTGAATAATTCATTAGCACTTATCGAAAATAGGATGTAATATACAAATTATGATATGATATTAATGACTTATTAACTTTGTAATATGCCCATTTTTTAATCTATAAGAAGTATTATAATCTTACCAATATAATTTCCAATATCATTAATCTAATAACCAAATAAAAACCTACATACTTTCGAAAGAAAAAAAAATTCTTTTTCATTCATTAATTTTTATGATCTATCATATTCAAACAACACATGCTCAGGAAACATTATTTGGTCTTATCGAGTGTATACAACATTTTATGAAATATGATATTAAAAAAACATCATCACTATATTAATTACATCTAACAATTGATGAACTAAAAAAGAATACCATTATGATAACTCCAAAAAACAATTCACTTTATCCAGTCATAATATCTAACAATACAACCTATTTTATATTGTTATTTAGTTTTTCATTATTTTTTAATAGGTAATTAGCAGATAATATATTTTATCTAAATACAAAAGCTCACTATTGGTGGTTCAACTCTTTAAATTATATCTTTTTTAAAAACTATATATATTATGTTAGAATGTCGATATATAAGAAGAAATATTTGATGATAGTCCAAATAAAAATAATTTATTCCAATAAAAATCACAGTTGACTTTTTATTATCCTTGTAGTATGGAAGGTATCAAGGACAATGTTTACTCCTTGATAACAAACCATATAGTACAAATTCACTAACTATATACATTATATTACCTTTAAATATTATAAAATGATATAAAACTATAATATATATAGTTACATAATAATTCAATAATAAAATTAACTCATCAATAAATAGATTAAAATAATTTTTTTAATTAATTTTATAATGTCCTAGAGTTATTAATTATATATATATACATATATTTAACAACCATCGTAGGAGGTATATTGTTGCAATTTTTGAATAATGTACAACACTAATATTAACTTCTTGAGAACCAAACTAATAGAAATCATCAATAGAATCCTACAATTGTACATTATATGGTTTTAAATCATTAGATAGATTCACTAGATCAATTTTATTTAAATAATTACAATTACTAATATGGTTTGATATTTTAATAAAAGAAACAGTGGATGCTTGTTATCTCATAAATGATGTTTAATTTTAAGACATAAATAGGCATTGAAATCAAGATGTAATCATATATTTTCTCAGTTTATTAATAGGTATAAATATATACATTTTTTGCTTTACTATATTATACATCAACTATCTACATGTTGGAAATTTATAAAATGAAAAATTATCAATATAATATAATATGAGATCACTTAAACATTCAAGGATATTGTGATTATGAATTCCATGATTAAGAAAAAATATTTTTTATTCAAATAAATCTTCAGGAAATGTATTTTATTCAGGGAAAAAATGATTTTACAAAATAAATTATTCCATCAAAAAAACTATTATAAATTCAAAAATAGGATTTAATTTACAATTGTTTTTTGACATATTAAAATTATCATATCTTTTATTAGCGATATATAATAATACCATTAGATTTCAACAAGTATTAATTTTTAAATAGTTCTTCTTCCAGCTTATAATCATTATTATGATATTATATTTCTTGAAAATAAGGTATAGTGGAATCATTTACCAAATTTTAAAGAACAAAATTTATAGAACCAAAGCAATTTTTATTTCATTCTGAGTCTGATAACCATATTGATACAAAATGAAATAATTTTTTGAAAACCAAATAATAAATTTCAAACCCCATAATGATCAAAAGTTCAATATCTGTATAGATCACACTTCTTACACATGAACATAATTGTTCCTTTTCAACAGAATCAATTTCATTATCCTATAAGGCTTTTCATATAGATAGGTTTCATAAGAGGTCCATTTTTAATTATATGATGATTAATAAAAACACATTAGAATTTTTTAAAAAAAATTCCAATTTTATGGAACCCAATTTTTCTTAAAAGTTTATAGTAGTATGTTCTCTATAAAAATAAAATTACATATAATTTTATCTAAAATAGAAAGTTATCTATTTCTCATTATATATTTTCTAAATTATATCATTTTAATCATTATTACCAATTTAGATATTATAAAAATTTAATATATAGTAATTTTAATATATCTATACGATTTTATTTTAATTTAACTGATATTATATCCATTATTGGTAAATTATTCTAATTTTACTATTTTTTTAAAAAACATATATTAAAAATAATATTTTTTACTAATTTATATTATTTTATACAATTTTTTGAATTAATAATAATTTAAAGAAATATTTGTAAAATTATGTCAAATTATAATAATTAATACTGTTTTATTACTTTTTACAAAATGATAAAATTTATACTCTATTACATTAATTAATAATACTTTGAGAGTAATTAATAATAATTTATTTTAATTTATTCTATATTATATGTATATATATATTTAATTAAACAATTTATAGTAATTAATATTAAAATATATTAAATGATATTATATTATACTAATTTTCATTAATGTATACTAATTTTTAAGGAATTAATTCTAATTTATAGTATTTTATAGAAATATATAGTAAATTATAACAATTTATAGTAAAATATTTTAATTTGTACTTATTTTAATTAATTTAAACATAATTATACCACATTAGACTAATTTAT
Organism: Viscum album; assembly: GCA_963277665.1. Lineage (NCBI taxonomy): Eukaryota > Viridiplantae > Streptophyta > Magnoliopsida > Santalales > Viscaceae > Viscum > Viscum album. The sequence continues at coordinate 1,306,275,817 of OY728141.1, forward strand.
GATTTTAATAAATATTTTATGGAAATAATAGTAATTTATACTCTATTTATATTATTTTAAGAGGAAATAATGTAAATTTATAATATTTTCTTCTAAATTATATCAATTTATATAATACGAACTCATTTATACAATGTTTTATTTATTTATTCAAAATGATAATAACTTATAGTACATTGTGATTATATTTAAAAAAATTGTTTAATGAGTTATAATTTATAGTAATTCATGATGAATTATATCATTGAATAGTTAATTAAGCTCATTTATACAAAATTTTGAGAAATTTATAATAATTTATATTAATATAAATTATTCTATATTAATTTATTTTAATGCATAATCACTTTTATTAATTAATTCAATTTCTTATAAATTTTTCAAAATATATAGTTAAGTATACTAATATATTTTAATATATAGAAGTTTTTAAGTAATTACACTAATTTTCATCAAATTATATTATATTATTGTAAATTATATCAATTTATAACAAATTGTTATAATTTATAATAATTTCAGTGGAATTAATAGAAATTTAAATTATTTTTTATAAAATTATACAAATTTTTATAAAATTATGAAATATTATTTTATTATATAGAAATTTAATCAAAAACCACTAAAAATTTATTTATTTATAATTAATTTACTAATGTATAACATTTTATAAATTTTTTTTCTAACTTATAGAAATTTAAATAAAGAAATATAAATCAGTAGGAAATTTATTCTAATATATAATAATATTCATTAATTTATATTAAAAGATAACAAATTATATTAATTTGTTCAAATATTATTAAAATTATATTAATTATTATTAAATATTATTAATTTATATTAAAATTTTCTAACATAAATTCATTTATAAAAACAATATAAATTTATAAAAATGAATATTATTTTATACTAATTTTTAATGAATTTAGACATATTTAATGTGATTTATACAAATTTATATTAATTTATTCTAAAATACAATAATGTATAGTAAATTATATCAATTTGTTGCACATTATATCAATTTATGGATATTTTTATTAAATTAAACTAATTTATGTTATTTCATGCTAATTTTTATCAATTTATAAGAATGTATGTTAATGTATAGAGATGTATAAGAATTAATATGAATATATAATATTTGATATAAAATTTTAAAAAATTGTTTCAATATGTACCTATTGATTTTAATATCTAATAATTTTATTTGATTTTTCTTTTAGTTTATAATTATATATATTAACTCTGATTATTTTATTTTATTTTTTAATAATTTATAATAATTTTAATATGTTATGAAAAATTTTACTAAATTAAATGTATTTAAATAATTTATATTTATTTATTAAAATAATAATATTAATTTAGGATAATTTATAAAATTTATACGACGTTGTGATAAACTATATCAATTTATATAAACTTAATTTTATTGATTAATAATTTTTTATAAATTTACAAAATTATAATATTAATTTTTATTAATTTATTTTAATTTAATCAAATTTTTATTAATTTATATCAATATACAATTTATTTTTAAAAATTCATAGCAAATTAAAATATTTTTAATGGATTGGAACTACTTTATCACTATTTTTTGACTTTTTATAATTAATTATATGGGTCTGTATTAAAAAATTATTATTTATGCTATATGTAATTAAAATTAATAAATAAAATTAACTAACAAACCAAATATATTTAAAATAATGGGATATATAAAAATTAATGATGGTTAAATTATTATTTTAAAAATACATTGAAATTAGTACATAAGGCAATTGTTTTGTTGATCTAGTATGGAATCTTCTTTGATATTTGTTAGATCAGAAATTGTAAATTTATTTGAGTAGAAACTAAAGTATTGTAGGTAGATTATATAGAGGGTGTGGTGGGGTGAGCTCAAATTAATGTATACATTTTCATGGAAATTTTACAGTATAATTTCTTTCAAAAATTTCCATTTTTTGGAATTTTTTTATGATCATTTACATTGGACTTCTTATTTTTTATGGGTATTTTCAACAAACTATCTATCTATCGCAAAAGTCTGATGTAAAATAATATATTTTTCTCAATGAAATAGTATTTGGGATATGCTAGGGATTCACAAATAGGCCTTTCAATATAGTATTTTCCAAAAATCCAGCCTAAATATTTTGTTATTACGATAGAATCTGTTACAATTGATATGTCACCATTTGTATTTATGAAGGATTTTTCACAAATAACCATTACGTATATATTTATTTTGATGGATCCATTGAAAATATCAGTTATTAAAAAGGGTTATTCTTCAGGGATGTACCAGTTCTTCAAAGATTACAATTTGGAAGGAACTATTTCCAATTGATTTTTAATTTTTACCAAATTGGAAATTCATTCTCCCATGTTTGAAAGTACTCGATTTTTTTGAAGGATGAGTTAATCTATTGAAAAAAACCTCCACAAAAAACATTCTTTTACTATATGGGTTGGTGTGTCGTAAATAAGTTAATCTAGTACAATATTTCTGATGAACTTGTAATCTATCATTAATTAACCATTACAAAAAATTTGTGGAAGAGAGAAAGGACTAAAAATTGTATGATGACATGTTGGAGTGATAAAATCCATTCACTCGTAGGTCATAAATTTTGAATCATCGGTGGTATGTTTTTTCATTAAAGGTGTTTGAAGGAAATCTTCCAGGAATCCAGGTAAGGTATCGAATAATCATTCCAACATGAATTAATGTATTCTATAAAGGGAGTGAACGATACTTTTAATTCCACAAAGGATGTTTCTGAACTACATAATCCCTTGTGACTATGTGGTTTCATGTTTCCTGAATGTTTTTCCTTTTATTTCTTGTTCATTCTCAAGAAATAATGTCCGATGAAAACTCATAGTTGCATCCTGAATAACAAGTGTATGACCCGAAGGAATTTCATGGGTTTCTTGACATCCCAGTTATGGAAAAAAAGTCATTAGGGATCTTCGAGAGCTATGTTCTCTAAATTAATGATTATAATGGATGTGTAACATGTGATATTTTATACGAATTTACTTATGTGAAACCCTATTATGAACATTTCATCCTACCTAAATAAGTCCCCCTTGTTCATATTTAATGTTGATAAATTTTTTCTATAACTTTGAAAAAATATTGACCCATGATATAAGGTAACTATATCATTTGATTAGGCAATTATAATTGATCCTCATTATTGATTCCTAGTTTTTTAATACTTGAAACATCAATTCTGGCCCAAAATATTATGGGTTTCCATATGTATAAATCTAAAGATTATAAAAAATCACCATTTCTATGCCATGGATGTACAAAAACATATGTGATACAATCAATATGTTGTGTTAGGAAAACCCAAATTTTAAATTTTAAATTTTCAAATTAATCATAATTATGGAAACCAAAATTAAATCATGAATAAAAAAAGTCATGAATAATAACTTGATAAAAAATCCAATAATTTTTTTTAGGTATCTCAGAAAGGTATTTTTAAAAAAAAATACTCTATATTTACACTAAAAAATATTTATTATCAACTTGGAAAGAAGTTGGATTTAGACATATATTAAAATATATATAAATTTAATATGTCTTAAAACCACTGACCAATATGTTATCCCTTATAATTCATTCCTTACACTCCTTTTGTAAAAATGATCCCATAAAAAATTCAACAAAAAGTATATATAGTAAATTAAATTGAAAACGATGATGGTAATAAAGAATAATTAGTCCATATAAAGACCCAATCATAACATAAATATATATTAAATCAATTTAGATAAATATTCATTGTATTATAAAATTACACTCTTACGGACTTTAATAGTTTAGTTTCTTTAGATATATGGGAAAAAATATTCTAACATGGAAAAAGATCTTTAATGATTTCCAGAATGTGATTTCCCTTTATTAATTCTACATTTAACCATTCTTTATTACCATGGGAAAGAAAACACATTAAAAATGTGAGATTTTATGCTCAATAATGGTATAGAGGGGAGAGAAACATGAGAATAAGGGTATGAGAACTTGATCGTAACACAAAAAGATCATACCCTGCCTATCAAATATTGAAAGCATGAATCATGGAACAAATATATATAGCTCATAATACATGAATTGTAATTAAATTAAGATAATAAACCATGAAATAATAATATAGGAATACGTCACGAAAGTTGTGGCATACACATATACTTAGAAAATCATATTTCAAGGAAACCAACTATGACCTTCATAACTTATTAATATTGGGATAATATCCCATGAACCTTTTTCAAGAGTAGTATTCCCTCCAATATGAATTATTCCATCAAGATCGGGATTCCATCCCATGTAGCTCATTGTTTTGAGATTTTGATTCCCTCCTGTGTGCCCTCTTAATTCAGGCATGGGATGTCATATCGTGTACCCTCTTTTTTGTCTTGGGATGAAATCTCGTTTTTGGCTGGAGATTCCCCCATGTGTACCATCTTGATTCAATATTTGGATTCCCTCTTGTTTTGGGATTCTATTTCCCTCATGTGTACATGTTTATCTCATAATACATTTTTAATTAAAAAATTAATATGGAGAATATATATGTCTCATTTCTCATATAATAAATCATACATTCATGTGGCACATGTTTTTAAAACATTAATAATATCATGACCCATTAAAATATATTGGTTTCCAAAACATCATATAATAACCCATGGAATTAAATGGGTACAAAAAACATTCTATCTTATCATTACCTATATAAATTTTTAGATTTAATAATCTTTTTTTAATGCCAAACCTATGAAAAAGAAGTGGTTTTCAAAACCATATAACCCATTGAAGAGAATTGTTTTTCTTAAACATCATTCATCCAAAACAAAAATCATTTGAAAAGGATTATTAATGGTATTCTTATATTATATCTTTATTAAAACATATACTATTAAAAATTATGTCATCTTATATGGAGAAGGATTTATAAATATCTCATGGAATATTTCTTAAGGAAAATAGACTTTAATTTATAATTCTTTCCCTTAAACAATTTGAAAACAATTTTGATATAAATAATTCATTATAAATTAATTGGAAAAATTTATTGACGAAAAAATCATTTATTATTTGAAAAATTCTATTTTAAAACATAATTAATTTTTAAAACCTTTTTTAACACCTTGAAAAAACGGCATCAAATAATATTCAAAACAATTTTTCAAAAAAATTCACTAAAGAATGATGAAAATATTTTCAAAATAACTTCCTTGAAATAGATAATATGGGATTGATAAAATTGAAAACAACTTTTATAAATAGTAAATTTTTAAAAAAAATTAAACAAGGTTTTGAAAGAACACATATTTACGACCAATGGGAGATATAATGTCATATTTTTATAAAAACACTTTCTTGCATATCTTATGTACTGAAGAGTTTAAAAATGCTACCAATACATGAATATATCATTAACAAAAAGAGTTTTATAAAATTAATTAGTGTTTTCAAGATGTGTATTATATGATCTAATCAATGGAATTGTAATAAAAACATTCCATATTAATTATGAAATTTTAGAAATAGACGATTACAACTTTACTATGATTGACTCATACTCTATGTAACATCCCCCAATCTGGAAATCTCTCATATAGCCATAAATGGTTGTTTATGGGATCTAAATCATTATTCCACATATTCCAAAGGCTTTAAACTAATATTGGGGGTGTGAATAGTATATTTGGGAGACTACACTACATAATATGAAGTGTCATTGTATCAGAATCAATTCTTAAAAAAACTGAAGTAATCTGAATAAAATAATGTGGAAGGGCATAATAAAATCCAACATAATATTCTAATTATGAAAGGAATAATTTTATGATGTTATAGAATGTAACTAAATTCCATTCTAGAATAATACAATAAAATACATGCAAACACAAATAATAGAATCAAGGTATTGGGTCCCGAGCCCCATGCCAATCCCATCTCTAAACTCTATCCCAATGGAAAAGACGCAATCAACTACATTGTCCTTTTCCCTTTTCAAAACCTTAATCTATATAATCTACTCGGTTTCCCAATGATGGATAAAATATGGTGTGAGTGTAACTCATAAGGTCGACACCACTATGTATAAACAAAACTAGTTTGGTAATATGTGAATTCAACATGGTGATAAATATATGTATTAATTATTTCAAGAATTAATAAAATAATGAAAAACCCTTCTTTGGATTTATGTAGGATGGTATTTGAGAATATATTACAACCAATCCAAACAGAAACAAATAATAAATTTAAATAACCTATTTCGGATCTAGGTCGTAATATCATTAAGCATATGTTACAACCATGAAAACCATCACAACACACCAATGTTTTATTTACAACAATCAATCTGGGTCCAAGACCTTTAAAAATTATAGCATTATTCTGCTCAATTCCCTATAATAATTATAGCATGGGACTAGGCTAAGCCTTCTCACTACCTTCATTAAAGAAAATACATTTTAAGGTTTCTAACCTAGCTTGTTATATTGGCATCTCATCATGGAACATAATTACTCTCATTAAAAAAAGATATTATAAAATAATATCATATATCTCAATGAGTAATTTTAAGAACTACCCTTATTATTTCATATAAAACATTGTAATTCAATTCATAGTTGATTAAAAATTGAAAAAATATATTATAAACCACAATTTTTTTATTCAACAACAATATTTCACCCTAAGTCACATGTAACGCTAAGCATACTATAAGATATCATCCCTGTCATTTATATTATATCTATTTGGGTTTAGACTAAATTTATTCTATCAAAATTATATAGCCTTGAAAATTTTCAAACCTTAGGGAAAATATTTAGACCCCCTATCAATAACTAACAATCAAAAAATTCTTCCAATTGATAACTCCCATGTGTAATTAGCATAAAATTATTGAAAATTGGTTCCTAGATAAAAACTGGTCAACATGAAAACCAACCATGCAATGGGCCAAAGGATTTCACTGCAATGGTTAGAGATCCAAATTTAAGGGGGAATAAACCTAAATGAAGGAACATACTAGGGATCAAAGATTAAAAATGAATGTCTGAAAGGGAAATTGAAAATCCAAAATCTCCTAGAGATTTCACTAAGGTCAAGAGGAGAGGATTTGTAGCCGAAACAAATAATAATTCTTCTACAGGATATGTTTTTAATAGAAAAATGGAAATTTAAATATCATTTAACATGATTAAACATTATGTAAATTATTTTGATGGTATTTTATGAAAAACGAGTCGCCTCATACTTTATTAAAAACCATAAACAATTTCACAATATTTAAATGATTTATAGTTGATTTATCATCTTATTTTCCTTTTAAACAAACCATAACCCCTTTATAGATTCTCAATATAATGAGAACTTATAAGATAATAACCCCTTAAAAACCAAAATCCATTAATTCAAATATACATACATCCCAAATATTTATATAATTTTCCCCAGTAAAGGCTCTCCATCTCTGAACAATAATTGACCATGAAGGATCAAATGAAATACTAAGAAAGAGACATAACTAGAAAATGTGGTTTGTTACACTCTACATGAGAGAATAAAATTACATTATGTTTAAAAATGATTAAATAAATAAATTCATGAAATAAAATTTCATATTGATGTATATACACCCCATTGAAATATTTAGGTATATAACAAGTAATTTTTCTTAGTGAAGGAATCTTGATACACAAATTACTTTACCAATTTGGTAACTTTTAGACCGTAAACCCCATGAAAAAAAGATCATATGATGGATATTTAAATACCCATAAAATTATGTATAATAATCATTTAAAACATTAATGGGTAGTATAAACACAACACAAAATAAATAATTTCCAAATAAGGCATGTATCTCACGGATATAAAAAGTGGGAAGAAAAAACATTCCTTTAAGTCTTGAATTTCTTCATACATGTTTAAACATCTTGTAAAATAATTATAATCTTATTTTACGTATACCACATAACCATATTATTATATCAAATTATTGATTTCATTTGCTATGAATTTACATTTCCCGTTTATTGACAACTCCATGTTAATGTTTCGTTTTAGGAAATATCTACTTTTTTGTATATGTTTTGGCTTGTATATCTTGATCCTCATACATATGTCAGTATTTTAATATTTACAGAAAGAATAAAATTATATAGATATAATATATATAATCATTTTATAGGTATTAATAATAACCTATGAAATATAGATAAATTAAATGGAATAAACCCTTCCGGGTGATGGTAGGCCGCACGTAAGCATAAATGTTGTTCCCATTTTGATGTTATTTTCAAAGAAATAAAGTAAATGACAGATATGTATATATATTATCATTAAATAAGAATTATTTTTTCATATATATCATATATTTTCACTTAATTTATCCTTAATTAATTCCATTTAATGATTAAATGAATCGCATTGCTTTGAGGAGGTAGTAGTCAATACATCCATAAATTTAGTTGTCGTATTTACACCAAATAGAATGTGGGAAGTTATATAATTTCAGAAGTTTAAATAAATCATTGACATCATGTATTTTAAATTAAATTAAACTTATAATTCCATAAAAATTGACGTGGTAATGAAAAAATGAACAACATCATTTCATGAGCCTGTAGTTCTCCGTACACAAGAACAGTAAATTTGTTACCCATTAGATGGAAGTGTGTTAAGTGTTGGTATAAATAATTGATTAAAAAATATAAGTATATTGATTCTAATGAGTTTATTATATAATAATTTAATAATAATATTTTAGTGGTGGTATAATGAAAATAAAATAAAATATCTTGTAGAATGATGTTACATATTCTTTGGGTAAATCATTTTGATTTGCTCCAAAGGGATTCATTGATTGGATTTCATCCAAATGTGAGGATTATTTGATAAATGGAGAGATTTTGGGAGGTTAATTTGGTATATTTTTTGTGATTAAAATATATTTAATAGTTTTAATAAGAGGGAGGGGGAGTGCCTTTTTATATTGGAGGAGGAGTGACATTATTGTTAATTTTTTAAAAGGTAATTCCACACGTGTTTTTTAATGAAAATTGAAACAAATATTGTTATAAATTAGATCTACTGGATGATAGGGAATAAATATTTGCATCTGATGGTTTTTTACAAGTATCTATGTCATTTTCTTCCTTAAGGATAAATCTAAGTCCATTGTTAAGCTAAATTTTATATTAATCGGTGTAATTAATTTTAACCGCCTTCACTAATTCATCTGGTAAAAAATTAATTTTACATTTTTAGAAATTAGAAATTATTCTTATTAACAATATGGTATCCATTTTTTCAAATTCTAGTCACATAAATGTTATAAATTAATTTAAAATTAATCTCATAATTAGGACGACAATATAGGCTTCTGAAGCGAGAAGGTCCATAATTTTGAAATGTTTTCATATCCAATTTCATTATGAAATTAGTTCCAATGACATAAAATATATTATGTGATTTATAATTGATCTAATTATTCTTTAAAACCATACTAAAAAACATTATCTATATAATTAAGTTATCAGAAAAAATGAGTTTTGAATTAAAATTCTGTATTTTTTACTATTCATTAAAATATAACCCTTCTTAGAAAAATAACAAATATTTGCCCAAATAAAATTATAATACTACTCTTTCAAAAATGATGTTTAGTTTTTTATATAAATAATATAAGTGTCCAAAATCATATCTAAAACGGGCTCTCCGTTAATAAACTATAAAATTACCTTTCAAAAAAATAAATTGTTTATTAATGAAATTGGATTTGAAAATGATATTAATAAATTATTACAGTTTGGTAATAATTTGTACTTTCTTTTAATGAATAACATTAAAGGGAATTGATATTGTGTGTAATACTAGAAAAACATAATATTTTGTGTATCTCATGATAGTATATGTTTTCTTGTTGTGAATTGTTAACATGTTGTTCCATATAACGAAAGCCCAACATTATGATTATATATAAAAATAAAATATTTAATACCTTATGAAATAAAAAATATCAAATTGATTAATATAATTTGAAAATAAAAATATATCCCAAAATCTAGCGGTGTTATATTATTCCCCCTATAAAATGAATTTCCCACATGAAATTCATTTTTTGTTATTAGATGGTTTAATACATGAAATTTTATTTCTATAAAACCCAAATAATAAAAATGATTACTAACACATCCTCTAAAAAGGGAATGTTATATAATAGTTACACAATGTAAATCATAAATAGGTTTCAATATTTTACAACATAGATGGAAAGTGAAAAAAGGACATGGAATAGAAAGATAAAAATTAATTTCTAAAGGAGAGTTATAGAGAATATGGTTAGGATAAAGTTAACAATCACCAATACATAAACCAAAGAGTCTTTAAAATGGACATTAATATCATTAAAATGATGAAAATGAGACCAAATTTAATTTCAAGACCCTTTTCCTAATGTTTAATAATTTTCATGACAATATATACGTATTAGATTTCAATAAAATATCCCCCTTTTTTCATCCCTGTTCAATTTACACATAATCTCTTGATCCAATAAATAATAATAGTTTTTTAATCATGAATCACTAATAGATTATAATATCCATAAGTATAATGATAGGTCCCTTATTCTATCTTTAGATATAAACACAGTGGAATTGATAGAAAAGGTTATCTAATATGCTTACTTTCTCATATGTTGATACAATACATTAATATAAAATTTATTACCCAAATATTAGTATAATACATTCCATTAATGGTTGACCTTGTAATCCATTAGAATTTAATTCACAATTTATTCCTTAAATAAGCTATTATCTTAAACATAAAAACATTTTCATTAAAAACATGGACTTCCATATATCGATAAAATGTAAAATTTTATTTTATTTTTCCATACTCTATGTAGAGGGAGATAATTACATGAAACATCACTTGAGATATAACAAAAAAAAATTATTAGGTATTAATCAAACTAAATAAGTCATGAATTTTCTAACTAAGGATGGGATGATAAATGCCCCCAAATTTTTCATGGTCAAATTCATCTATTTTGATTGCATTAGATTTCCCTATTTTTCTCAAATATGGTTTTGTGGTATCATAAAAATTATTTCTTAGATTGGGACCCTTTTAATCATAATGGAAAAAAATATTTCAATTGGAACACTAATGAATGTAGGTAAATTTTATGGTGATTTATCATTAATTTATACATTAGATAACATCTTCCAATTACATGGATATTCAACAACTCTATGTCCTTCTCTTACAAAATTATTGTATTACCCTTTAGAAAATACCCTCCATGTTTCTTCCATCACATTGTGTATAATTGATGGATCATTTTCTTTTCTCATTGGTTTTCAGATTTTTCTTTTAACAGCATCATTGTTTTATTTTTAAAAACACGAGATTGATACAAAATTTATATATCCATTTCCACCTAGATAGAACATAAAAAGAATTTCAATTACTGATAATGTATCTTATATCCAAGTCATTTTGAATACAATGTTTCTGGACAGAATAGAAGCGATGAGTTTTGGTCTTAGGTTGGATGATAATAAATAAATATTACCTTAAAATCCTTGTAAAATCTTATTCATTGGCTCCAAATGATTATTTTTGATATTACATAAGATTATGGAATTCATTTTCAATATTCATATCAATAATATTTGGAAATTACTTATTGAAAATTGATCTTGAACTCATCCGAATATATAGAGTCAATTAAATCTTATTACCTCACACTCTTAATAAGATTCCACCATTGTTATTCCTCTCCTTCAATATAGTAGACCTATAAGTGAATTTTTCAACATATAAATATAGTACAATGGAAAATTGCCTTCCAATGGTACTGATCCATTTCATAGAAAATAATGGGTCCTTAGAGATACTAAAATTAGTTGAGTGTTTCCCCCTCAAGGACTCAATAGATAATATTCATTTTCCACCCATTTTGGTGTTCACTATTATTCATACCTTTATAAATCCTTATGAGGATAGTAGAAAGTTTTTTCATCCGGTCTCCCATAACATTCAATTACACTGAGTAAAATCTATTCATTTCCCACTATATTCTTCATTAAACTATTTTTTCGGGGTTTACCCAGGGAATAAAAATATATTTCATATGGTGGGAAACACTTGTCATAGTATAAATCCACAAATTCATGAAAAAATAATTATCGAAATCCTAAATCATGACACCTATATTTAATATATGGAACCATAAATTTATCCAAGGTTATTAATTTCCATATTTTATTTAAATCCTTTATGATTGTTCATAATGATTTTGGGAATTTCAAAATCACACCCCCATTAGTTTAAAACTAAGTGTGAAGTACGACCTATTTTTGTGCACCATTTTACCATCGAGTCTAGTTCAATATGATTTTTTTGGGATACCCATGTATAGTTTATTTCAGTTCCACATCCTCTTATATTATCAATATAGTGATTTATTTATTGGATTCCAGTCATTCTATAATTTAGCAAAATTCCAGGACATTTTCCAAATCATTAACTCATATTTATAATTAAACATTAAGACATACATAGATATATCCTTAAAAATATACTTAGGAATCTAACTAGTTAATTATCATCACAGTTTCAAAATTTTAAAAAAAAAATCATTTGATATAAACTATCATTACGTGAACTTTACATAAATTGATATTACACAATATTTTATGAATATTCCACACATTATAAGAATACATGAATTTAGACCATAACAGTTTAGTTTATTTGGAAACATAGTACAAAATATTATGTATTCTTGAAATATTATCAATGTTTCCAACAAATATATTTCCCTTTATAACTTCAATGAAATCCATGGTCCATAACATGGTGGATGTAACCATAAGGATGTGGTTCTCTTAAATTCTCAGTGAGGGTAAAATATAGAGATAGACATGAGAATAAGGGTATGACAAGTTGATCATAACTACAAGAAGATCATACACATCATATCAAAGAACATCATCATGAATATTGGAATAAATATTATAATTTTGTAAGACATGAATCATAAGGTAATCCATATAATATTCCATTAAATCATCACATAGTAATAACACATGGAATTTTTTAGACACACAAAAGAATATAAAATACAATGTCAAGGATAACTACCAATAACATAAAAACATTATAGAATTGGGTAAATTACATGTATAACCTTTTTGGAATATGATTACCTCCTTTTTACCCTCTTGATTTGGGCTTGGGATGACCTCTTATATACCCACTTTTTTCAGGCACAGGATTCCATCTTGTTTTTTACATAGGAATCCCTCTCATTTACCTCTTGATTTGGGATTGGGATTCAACTTTGTTTTAGGCTAAGTATTACCTCACATTTACCCTTTTAACTCATAAAAAATTATCATTTCCCATTTTATTAAATTTATAAAAATTTCCCACATATCACATAATGAAAAAAAATATGCATGCACCACACATTAAGAAAACATCGACCATGTATTGTCTCTAATAATATATGGTTTCTAAAGACACCAAATCATAACCCATAATTTAAATGGATATAATAAACATTAAATAATATCATTACCTATGTAATGAAATAGGATTTATTATCATTTTATCAAATCATATCCTATGAAAAGAAGTTGGTTTTAAAAGCATATAAGCCAAGGAATAGAGAATGGTTTCATCAACATTATTCCACTAAAACATAAACCATTAAAAAGAAGAATTGATTTTTATTCATGGATCATGTTCCTAATAGAAAATAAAATATGATAATATATTTCATATTATATGGAGATTTATTTTGAAAGATCACATGGAATATTTCTTAAGGGAAATGGCCTTTCGTTGAAAATAATTTTCATAAAAATATTTTTTAAAAAATTTATTATAAATAAGGATTTATAAATTCATTTAAAACATTTCATGTGAAAAATTTCATTTCTACTTTCCAAAACACTTTTTAAGACATTAATCATTATAAAAAACCTATTTCTATGAAAATAACCTTAAAACATAAAAGCATATCTTGAAATCTTTTGGAAATCCTTTTTCTAGAAAAAAACATTATTATTGAAAAAATTATGATAAAATCAATTGTAACCGTATAAAAGTGTTTTGAAAACTAATAAAACACTTCTTAAATAGAAATAATTTTTTAAACCTTCTCTTATAAACAATTTTTTGTGAGAAACAAATTTCTTGACCAAAGGGAGATAAAACATTGTATTTTCATAAAAACAATTTCATATTTATCATAAGTTAAAATGGATTCAAAAATAGAACCAATAGATGATGATATAATTAATAACCTGTGTGGAGGAAAATTAATTTTTTTTTGAGAAATATTGTAATATTTCCTAAATGGAAGTATAATCCTAAATAGTTTTGATAAATAATAAGATTGTAGTAATAAACTATTTCCACTTTGGTAAATTTTACTCATACCTGACAATATAGAATAACATTAAAAAAATTAAAATATAAACAAATTAGTATATTCATGATATACATTTCCAAATGGATTTATATATACCCCATAGAAAAATATAGGTTTATAACATGGAATATATCTCAATGAAGGAAACTTGAGACAAATATTTCATTACAAATTTAGTGGATTTGGGACCATAATCCTCATGAAATAAATATAAAAAATGATATGTAAACACCAATAAATTTAATTATAATAATCATAGAATAAATTATTGTGTGGTATATATACCACAAAAAATAAATTAGTGTTGTAGAGGGAATGTATCTCACGGATAGAAAATGTGATAAGAGAAATGTTTTACTAAATTTTCTGATATTATTCTTACACATTGGAACCTCATGTATAATAGATATACTTTTATTATAAATGTACCAATGAAACATATTATCACATGTAATACTATAAATTATTTTTTTATTAATTTTCATTACATTTTTAATCCCTTCATTTAAATATTATGTTTCGTGTAATATCTGCTTTGTTTTTCATATATGTTTTGGATTGTTATTCATGATCCTCATACGTAGATAAGGATTTAATTATTTAATAAATGTAAAACATTTTATATATATAATGTATATTTATTATACATGTATTTATAATAATTTATAAAATATATAAATATGAAATAGAATACCTCATTCGTGGAGATGATAGGTCATTTATAAGTATGAACATTATTTACTTTTTATATTCATTTTACAAGAAGTAATGTTAGTGATATATATATATATATATATCATTGAAGTAGAATTATTATTTCATATATATAATATACATTCCCAAAATTAATTCTCAATACATTCCACATTAATTTTGAATGAATCACATTGCTTTGAGGATGAGGTGGTCCACGCATCCACAAACAAAGATATCATATTTTCAGAAAATGGAAATCATGCAGGTATTTGTTATCTTGTAATTATAGAAGAATAAGTAAGTAATAAATATAATATATATATATAAATTAGAGTTCAAATCCTAATTTCCAACTATGAGAGGTGGTAATGGGAAAAATAAACAACGTCATTTGGTGAGGCGGTAGTTCATCGTACTCAATAACGGTATGTTTCATACCCATTAGATGAAAGTGTGTGTGATTTTAGGTATGACCATTATAATAAAAACAACTAAATATGTGTTTTATACTATGGATATTGTATATTTATTAAATAATTTTATTTTAGGAGGTGGGTATTGAAAATAAATTGAAATGATCTTTAGGAAGGATGTTATATCATTTTTAGGTAACTCATTTTGGTGTGTAACCCAGGACTTATTTCGTTGGATTTATGAAAAAATAGAGGATCTAGGATGAATGTAGGGATTTTTTGTCTTATTTTAGTATATTTTGTGTGATTAAATGGATTTATAGGTTTAACTATGTGGGTGTGGTGAGTTCTTTAATAAAGTATAGGAGGAGTGCCATTTTTGTCAATTTTTGAAAAGGGAATTACAACTATGTTTTTCCAATTAAAAATTGGATCCAATAATGTAAAAAGTTTGATAAAATTCAGGATAAATTATAAATATGAAATTAATATGGGTCTGGGAAAATTTTATAGCTCATTTTAGGCCTAAATGTTAATGCATAGTCCAATATTAAACAAATTTTTCTATTATTCATTGTAATTAATTTTAATCATTTTCAGTAATATTTTTGGTCGAAAACTGACTTGACCTAATTATAAAATATAAATTATAATTATTATAAATATTAAATCCACTTTTCCAAATTATAATCACATTAGTGGAATGTATCAATTTAAAAGTAATCCTATAGACAAGAAAACAATGTGGGGTTTTAAGCAAAATTATCTAAACATTTAAAATGATTTCCTATCATATTTCGCTATAAAATTGGTTAAAAAGAAATAAAATGGAATTAAGTGGTGTATATTTTATCTAATTATACATTTAATCAAAATTAAAACATAATTTTACTATAAAAATAAATTTTATAAAAAAAATTACTTTTGAATTAAAATTCATTATTTTTCTATAATTCATCAAAAAAATAAACATATTATAAAAAAACCAAAAATTCACCCAAAGTAATTAATTATATAAAAATTTCAAAAATTAAGTTCATTTTTTGAAATAAAATTTTTTAAAAGAGTAAAAATTCATTTTTAAAATGGGCCCTCTAGTATAATTCGATAAAATTACCTTTGATAAAAATACATCTTTTATTCATAAAATTTGATTTATTTATATATTATACTTGTCACATGTATTTTAAGAGTATCAAAAATATTGATTGAATTTATAATATATAACTTCTATGTAAAACATTAATGAAAAAGTGGTTTTTTCATTTAATGAGTCAAAAATTATTTTACATAAAAAATATTTTTCGGAGAAATGTAATTTTATTAATCTAAAATATTTAAATAATTTACTAATACATTTTGATAACCAATAGATTCATTTTATATATGTGTGTAAACTATATTTTTCATTATTTAGTTAATTATTTTTATAACTATAATTCCATGTTCTATGTGGTATCTGTAATAAAATCATAATAATAATATTATTAGTATATTTTAGTTCAATAAAAATATTGCCTTGCGTGTAACACAAGATAACGAAGGGCCTCAGTTTTGTGTGTAATACAAGAAAAACATAGTATTGAGTATATTGAAAGATAATCTATGTATTTCATGTGGTGAATAATTAACTCAATGCCATTAATAATGCAATCCATACTTAATAATTTTATATAAATTATTATATTCAATGCTGTGTTAAATGAAAAAAAATATTAAAGATTAAATTAATTTGATTTTGTTTTTCACAAAATAAAGGGGTGTAATGATCATGAAATCTCAAATATTGATGATACATACTGAAATAATTATGATTTTCATTAATTGTAATAAATAATTATATCTAAAGAAAGTAAAATCATTGATACAAATTTATAAAACACCAATAATAGAGTCACTAAATAAAGAAACCATATTAAATTAGTGAAAATAACTATTAAAGTACTCACCTAGGACTCCCCTAACCAAAACAAAAAGGATCCAAGACTTATTTACATATTTTCTAATGAAATTGAGTAAATCTAAAATCATGAAACAATTTTATTATGAATTAATAGAGGATAAAGGTATAAAAACAGTTAAAATGATATAGAGATAGAGAGAGGGGTGGTATAACAATCAATTTATCCTGAGAAAAAACCCTTGTATCAACTTCAATAAAGAGGTAAAAATAGGGAAAATAAATAAAAAATGCAGATCCAATGGAGGATTGAAAAATGTTCAATTGTAAACTTGGTTTTACTGAGAGTTTCATAGAAATAAAAAGGGTTTAAAAAGAAAATAACCAAATTAAATTTAATAAAAACAAAGATTCTATCATGTACTCAGGCTAACAAATGCATAACTCTTGTGAGTAACCAATGTCCTCTCACTACAAATGTTATATAACTTGATTATCTAATCATCAGGTAGAAAATGGTATCAATGATTATTATACAATTAAACTCCACATCAGACCACAAATATCCTAAAAAATAAATCAATACTTATTTCAAAATCAACCATATTCATCTCTATATCCTGAAATGAAAAATCATCCATTAACCAGGACCAAAAATTCTATTTAACATGTAAATAAACAGCGCTAGATTCCCACATATTCTTTTAATAACACCTTAATAACCTTAATTGAGACACAATCTATTACATCAACCCACATCTATGTCTAACATGGAGTGGAAGAGTATCCAACACTCATCCAAAAATCCTTAAATGAATTAGAATAATATGTAATTCTATTTCCATGTCAATAATTTAAATAATACATAATTTAATATCCAATGAAAATAATATGTCTACTTATCTTAATAGACCACTTATATAAAACCTAAATTTTAACATAGTATCCAATATTTTTTCCATGATAAAATCATATGTTTAATAATGTCTAACCTATATAATCCAAATCCCCACATCCTTATTTTGTGAAGCACCTAATCCAAAACGATCCATTTCAATTTCATTAATCAAAATCACACCCCTCTATGTAAAATCAATCTTTATCAGAAGTGGGAATGATATTCATTATTAACATACCCATTTAATAGGCTCTCTAGTTGTAACCTGTAATCTAACTACCCAAAATTTCTATATAGTCCTATTATCACAAAAATATACTCTACCATACTATAGGCCAATACACCTCATTCAGGTTAGTTGTGTACTATTCTAATCCTTTTAATCGATACACATATCTCACATCAACCTTCAATTTGTTCTTTTAAATTAGATAATAAAAACTCTCCATATACTCTAACCATGTGGAGAAATGATCACATGTTCTATACATGTTATAAATACCCTCAATTTTCATTTAATCCCATCATGATTATCCTGAAAGTATTCCACAATTACAGTTATTTCTAATAGATTACTACATTAAAATATAATTGGTCAAAAATATTTTAATATGATAAAACTATCTCATCAATCTCAATAGTTCATTACGTCACCCAAAAAATGTTTCCATTGTTCGGATCTAGTTAGTTACCAAGGTCTAACACCACTTATTATACCTAACACTATAATACATCTAATGACCAATGGGAACATCAATCATGAAAATTATATCGTAACATGTGTGGAATAAAAAACTAAACAAAAAAGTTTAAATCCTAGTTTCCCATAACTAAAATATACCATTTAATTATCCCATAACCCAATAAAACCCGCATAACAATACATTAATTCCATAAATAATGAGAAATTTCATATAAATACACTAACATTAGAGACTGTTTAAATAAAATAAAATGTAAATATCCTTAGGGTTTTTCATCCCAACTCCAATAAATATAGTTAGAGCATGCACCATTCGTTATTTATTATAACTTATCCCAACTACTAAAAAGTATGTATAATAATTAATTATAAAAAACAATTATTATTTTGGAAAAAATCATAATTAATCATAAAAGATTTAATTATGGAATATTGATCAATAAAAATAAAAATTTTAACAGATCGGGCAACAACGCACAAATAATCACCATCGTAAATTCATACATATCCAGTGAAAACACCCATTTCTGAAGATAATTCATATTTTAATTTCATAAAATATTTCTAATTCAATATAAAATAAAATCAATGACACACCTCTAATGGAACCTTGGGAATCCATATTCTTTCTTCCTCTCCTAACACCCATGCATATCTATAATTGAAAACATTATTCCATTGAAACAATTCTACCAATATTCCAATGACTCATGGTAAATTAACAAATACCATGTTGCTATAAAAATTCAGAAATAATAGAGAGTAATATGAAAATTTTAAAAGGGGATAGAGTCTAACCATGAAGTTGATGGAGACTAATTGAAAATATCTAAGTACAAGAGAGAAATGAAAACGAGATGGATATGTAAGGGATTCAAAAACCTCCCACTATAATAAATATATTGAACACCTATGAGTGTATTATTTAAATTTAAAATACTCAATTCTCCATTTTTCCATCCCTTAATAAGGGATCTATGTAGAACTAGGTACCTGGTACACTCGATCCAACCACCCATTATCCCTAATTGGGTGTCCCCCACACAAGTATCACTAAATGTTGCATAATGTCATGAACTTACCCATTCTCATGAAAAACACAATCTAAAAATGTTAATTTTAAAAAAACTTATATATCGTTACTTAGTGATATTCTAACAAAAAAAATCACCTTATATACCTCCATTTAACCTATAAAAACATCCATTAACTCAAAATCTCGTACCGAATTCTAAAAAAACATGAACACAGGTCAAAATATTTGGGAACCCATTTATTATCGGTCTCTGATAACATTCCTCATCATGGATCATTACATTGAAAATAAAATTCATATTTATAGTTCAATTTACATAGAAAAAATAAAACGCACACCCCAATGTCTCACAGTACCCGTAACTTCTACCCACATGTATTTAGTCAAACTAAGGAAGTAATAAATGGTTTTATCCATATGATGTATAGAGTATTCAAAAATATATATACATATTAGAGTACCTATTTTAGCGGTATTTTTAGAATTCCCAACAACAGATGACATATATATATATATTTATTTATATATTAACTGTTCATTCACAACCAATACCAAATGTTATATTCTTATATAACGACAACCCATGTTAATGAAATATAACATAGAAATACCTTCCTTGACATAACACTTAATGTTATATGTTCTCTTTAAGCATATTCATTCATCATCTGTTGATTAATGTTAATTCACTCAAAATATATACTTTTTAAAGGGTATACTCATCATACCTCATCCATTAACGGGGTTCAATGAAATAATAAAATGTATTAACCCTCAAATAAGTTCCAAGTTGGTCATTAAAAAAAATTTATTACCTCTGACACAAAATTGGTCATTCTATACACTACTTAGTTTGGATTTTGGTATAAATATTATTTTACTCTTCCAGTATTCCTAAAAATTAAATTTATGTATCATTTTATATATAATTAATATGAAAAAATTAAATATGTTTCGACCATTCATTTTTCATAGTTGGTCAATCCCAATATGACACTCAATATTGATGATAAAACTGATAAAATTTCATCATAGAGTAAATTATATCGTAATACAAAAACTATAATATAAAAAGAGTTTTTATTTTTTATTAATACAATGATAAATTTTTTTTTATATAATCATTTTTATACCATTGGTATATTTTTTAGATCCATTACAGCCTATATATATTTTCCTTTTGACTATTTATATTATGATAACATTTGTTGGGTTATACCAATGGTTTAAGGGAATTGATTTATAGTGGTTTAAAACATATTATTTTAATGTAAATTTATTCTTATGTCACCAATGTAGAGTATAGTTTTTTTTAAAACACTAACTGATTGAATATTAAATTTTTATTTCAAATTCTCTATTGAAAAAAAGTGGGAACCCCAATATAGAAAACAACCGAGATCAGAACTACAAGAAATTACCCCTATCCAACAACTATAATGCAATGCTAAGCCTTCACCTCACATGATTTCTCATCAATCTGTCCCATGCAAGGTTTCACTGGATTGGTGCCGATGAAAAATCAATACCTTGTTGTTCCTCCAAAATTGAATGGCCATGCACATATAAATGATTCCAACTCTCCAACCTAATTTTCTGCTGATTCATGTATATTATTGGTTGAATCAAACATCAAACTTCATTAAAAAAAACCAACAACCAAAAAAGTACCTCCAATCCTACATATTCCAGATTTCAAAAAACCACTGTTACGAATTAACCAAATTCCAAATCCAAAATGTTACCAAAAATATATTGAGAGGTAGTTTTTCACTTTTATATGTATTAAATTGGGTCGTTGTAATATTGATGTAAAATTATAAGTTATAAATAGATTTAATTAAATTATTATATCTATATAAAATAAATAAATTAGTGGAATACTCCATTATGAGGTTCATTTTCTGAGCATAGAAAGGATGTGTTAGTACAAGGTTTTTCCCAAGACCAATCACAAGATGAAATAAAAAATTATTAACTTGAGTGTAATCTCTTGTAGGAGAAGTATAATATTTTAGTATTCACTATGATATACTCAAAGGTTGAAACCCAACCATGACTATCATTATTTCTTATCATATGATTGTATATTACGCAGAGGTTGTGATGATTTTTTGAAGATTTTAATATTTTATAAACATGTAATGATTTTACTAACTTATAAATATTTTCATCAATAATAATTTTGATTTATTTTATGACTAAAATATATTTTTCAAAAATTAATCCCTATATTATGTGTTATTATAATAAAATTTATTTTCAACGCATTTATAATTTTAATATTAGTAAATGTAATTTATATTTGGATTAATCTTGTTATAATTTTATTAGGTAATTTTTTTTTTGATTTTTCTAAAGATGTAGATTATTATGTTAATTGAGAAAATGTAGTTTTTACATATAATGTAAATTTTATTACATCACTATGAAATAAAAATGTGTTAAAAATTTATTAAATATCATTATTTAAAAAGAATAAATTTATGGGAAAAAATTTTCATATAAAATAAATATATTGAATTTGGAAATCTCATATTGAATTTTTAGAACATTATCAATCTTTTATTCGAATAAAAAATTGTTTTGATTTCATTTAATTCAATAAAAAAAGTAATCCATGTGGTTGGATTTCTTTTAATGTCAAATTCTCATATTTTGTTAATAATAAAATAATTAATATCATTGGAATCTATAAATTTCATTAATTTAGACTCAATTAATTTTTATACTTAAAATGGAAATTTTCTAAAAATTATTTATCTTGTGTTATTTATTAATTTTTTCCAAATTAATTTCTCCCACCTTTAGAAACAAAATATTATTTTATTTTATAATATATACATATTTATAGAATAATTACATTTAAACTAGTAAATTATTTCTATTTTACTTTTTTCATAATAAAATAAATTATGATATCAAAATAATTCATCTCATTAAATGTCGGAATAGTTGAAAAGGGGACAAATTAAGAGATAAAGCCCCAAATATAAATACATATATTCTTTCAGTATAGAAAATTCAGAGAAAAATAATTTATGTTATTTCTTTTCATTGTTCATGGGGGATAAGATCGAATTTTTCCCCTAGAATATTTTATTATATAATTTTTCTAAACACTCATTTGGCCTAGGAATTTGTTTTTTAAATAGGATATTTGTTTCTTGGAATTCCAATATACTAAAAATTCTATATAATAATTAAATTTTTTTATTTAATTCATTAAATATTCATTTATTTGCATATGTTCATTCATAAATTTATTTTGAATGAAGGTCATATTGAAATTATGTCTTCACTATTTAATATATAATAGTGGGTTTCCAAGAAAATTCATAACTACATGTTGGGTGATAGGTCTGGGCATGGACACCTTTTTCTTTTTTTCCTTTATTTTCTTACTTTTAATTTCACCCTTTTCATTATTTTATATTTGGGACTCTATTGTACACCACTGGTGTGAATATACTTTACATTGACCGAGTGAGAAAATGGATAGGTAGAGAGAGTGTGGTTGTTTGTGTGTGAGTGGGAAGGAGAGATAAATATATATATTGATATCTATATGTAACAAGGGTTACACTGTAATAGATCCCAAGAAGAACTGGATTTCTAGGCAGATGCTCCAAAATGTGGAAACAGGAGATGCTTTTGTAGATTACAGACATTGTAGGATATTTTTATATTTTTAATATAAATCCATATATATCACTTATTTTCTGGTTTCAAGACCCTTTTTAGTGTTACTATGGACCCCTAGTTTGTCTATCTATGCTTAAACTATAAAAATGTGTGTTTCATGCCGATTACATGGGACCAGGCTCAGGAAATCCCATTCACACAGTGTCTAGTTCTTTGAACATATTTTTTGTATTATTCACGTATAGTAAAGGTGAATTTTCATAACTGCATTCCATGGAAATAATGTAAACACTACATATTCTCTCCCAAAATGTGGCTTATTACATAGTCATTAAACCCATACTAGGGAATATAGCCATTTAGGGTGCACAACTAGACACCACGTTGGATACCTGACATGTATATGTACCTAGAATCATAAAAACACATGAGAAACTAATTTCTTGTACAAATGAAGTTACCCATGGAAGGGTATAGAACACGTGCATGTTTTACACATAGTGAATGTGGGTTTTACAAGCCATGATCATGTGAAGTACACACTAAGGTGGTTATTTTAGTTTATATTCCCCCTAATATGGTACAAATGACATGTAATTATCTGTTTATACCATTTATAGGGGGTTTTAAGCTTATATTCCTTGTATTAAAAATTTGACATAATAGTATTACATTTTTAGTATATTCCGAAATAGATCACTATGGTAGAAACCTTGGGGTAGTTCGAGGAATCCTAAAATATCTTATGGGTTGAGAGATTTTATATATAGGTTCATACATAAGTAAAAAAATAAATATGTCTCTTATAACTAATATATGGGATAATATCCAATTTAGGTTCATGGAAATTGTTTTTAGACATTAAATTGGTTTCTATTGTTTTCATCTAATAACAATCATGAAAATATCCCTAGATGTAATGTGTGTTTCACCTGTTGAAGCAGATAGGTTTGGTGTTTGAATAAACCTAATCTTGGACCTTGAAATGAGATATGTCATGATCTATCTCTCTTGATAGCTTCTTAAGTTTATTTCCCCTTTAAGAAGTGTCCCTAGTTATATGATCCCTTTTGGTCTAGAAATCCATTAGATGTTTCAGATGGATTGGTGGAATTCATTTACCTGAAGACACTATTGTGAGACTAAGAATCCCATGTGTAATGCCTCAACATTAATCAATTTTCAAGGATCCCATGGGCGATTTCGTTGCATATGTGTTGAAATAGAGGATCACATGTAGGATTCCTCTTCTAAAATTTATTTATGGGACTTTATGGGTGACCAAGAGTTTGGTTGACCCTCAATTAGTGTGTTGGGTTTGGATATAGATGGTAGTGAGTGTCACCTTATAACCCATATCAAACATATCATCCTAATTGGTTGTGGATGTTGTGATGGGTTTATGCATTCAACCACCCCCACTCTCATATTTATTCAATCACTTAGTGATTATTGATGATGATATAAATTCTAACAGTGTTTTACTGGACATGTTCATTGGTCCAGATGCAATGTGGTTATTTTAGGAATTCATCTATCCTACTCCTTTATTATTCATTCATGTGACGAATTTTGATATAAGGACTATTTCTAATTTTATTTCCATATTCTTATACCATGGGTTGTAATATGATATGATGTTTTGATCATGATACCTATAAATAGTTCTTGGGATCCAGCAATTGATAATTTTATTGAAAATTTATCTATTTGGGGTGTCTAAATGTACTACCTCGGATCTGGGTATTGAGCCATAAAAGATTACAAGTTAACATTATCATAATTCCAATTTTCATGGGGATTTATCTATACTGAGGACTTATACTAGAGTTTGTTGATATTTTTTCTGAAACCATATTTGAGATAATCTCAGAGAATGATGATGATCTCCTCAAGAAATGACTAGGATTCTCTATTGGATTGGGCTGACCCAACCTTACTACATCACCTAGAATATAAAAAATATGTTCATGTTAATCTATTTATGGACATTATTATTATTTTATTCCTTAGATCAAATGGTATTCATTACATATCGCAAAAGGTTCATTTCAATACTATTCCGCTGAGCTCAAATTTTGTGACTACCTGTGCACTGAGACTGTAGACTCAGAAATCTGATAGGATTTGCATGACATTAGTGTTATGAGCCTAGGACAGTGCCATATTTATAGGATGACTAGATATTACCTAGATTAATTTATTATATTTATTATAGGATGGTATATTTGATACCAGGGATATGACATGCATCCCCCTAAAGTGAAAAAATGTTCCCATAAAGATTTATAACATTGGATGAGGTGGTTCTTGTAAATTGGGATTATAGACCCACAGATCATAATGATTTTTCAAATAGTGAGATATATGAAATCCATCATTATGGATAATTCATAATATTTCTATTTGATTGGGTTCATATAATTTAGGAATTATTTTTGGTTTTTATATTATTTATTTTATCACATGTGTTTCTAATACGTTTAACATGTGGTATGAGAATGAAATAGTGAAAACAAGTTTTAGGTTCATCATTATTTATAGCATCCTACAACTTATTTCTCACCCCTTATAAATGAACCTCATTGTCTATGTATACCTTATGTATTTTTTTAGTTCATGCATGGAATCATGGTGGTTCGTGTTGTGGCCCAGGGTTTCCTGGTCAAGTGAAGAAACTAGTGTGAATTGTTATGATTGAACTAGATAATCCCAATAGTGTCTTGGAGATAGGGTATGCATATTGACATAGAGCTAGTAGAAGATCCAAACACTTTTGTCTGTTTCCTTTTATTTTATTATATATGATCATCCATATGGGAGATTGTTGTGTAATTTATGGAAAAATAATTTATCCTTTAATACATTTAATTTTTTCTACAAAGATGATTATATTTGTTACTTTTGAATTTGGATAATTTACTGATGTGGATTATATTTTCTGATCTCCACTATTTTTATTATTCTGATATGAGGGAATTCCATTAGCATAGATGAACTCTATGCCATAACTTTAATTGGGAAGCCTCTAGAATATGGTGAGTTTTTATTGATGCATTGTTGCAAACTATATTGACTACACTTTATTGAGTAATTGGAGTTAGGGAGTAAATAGGTGGTATTAGGTATGTTCTGTTCCTATTGTTTTACAAATTTTTATATGGTAGATAAAGTTTTTAGGAATGTGTCTTAACATGTGAGGGATATAAGACTGGTGAATAGAGAATACATGATATGAGAGGAAATCTTGGTTTGTAGAGTACATTAATTCTATTCCGGACATGTTTTTCTATCGTTGTTTATGATTTTTTCTTCAAGTGACACACATTTGATGTGGCTTTTATGATTTATTATGAATTTATTTCTCTCATGCCATTAGTGATAAGTTGGTGATTGATTTTTACTCTTTGATGGTTGAAGAAATATGTGTCCCGTGAATAATATTTTTCACATACGCTTTACATATTTTAAGCTTCTTAGTGTGGGATTTTAACTATTTAATGTTTCAAAAAAACAAAAACTGTGTTTTCCCATATATTTTCTTTGTTTCATTCTACTAATTTATAATGATAAGTATATATTTTCAAATTATTATGAGTAATGAAAATTTATTTTGGAGGTTTTTAGTGAGGATAATGACTAATTTCCCTTATAAAATATTTGTAGTGACTCTAGTAGGAAAATATGACATGTGATTCCAATTTCATAGACCAAAAGTTGGGGTGTTTTTAATAATATACAATTATATAAAGTTTCAGTACCAACTTATATGGGGTTTTATTATATATGATGGAATGAAATTCTACGTCACCAAACAATTAGAATTTAGTGAAAAAAATTTATTGATGTAGTATTATGTGTTTAATATAAACCCTCATAAAGATTAACTAGTAGTATATTACTTTCTAGTAGACTATTTTTGGGTATATCATTTTTCAGGTCTGGTTAACTAATTATTCAAAATTACTTACTTCGAGTTTTTCCATCTAGATTTGTAAATTTTTTTACATAACTGACCAACTTTAATGGTTTTCTAATTCGAATCTTTAGTTTGATGCAAATGGGTTCCTAAATTCTTTTTAGGGAACTAGTAATTCAATGGGGTATCACAATTTATGGGATCCATGTTATGGTTGGTTCAGCATATTATATATGTTCATACCATTCCACTACAAATAAAAGTACAATATGAGGTTGATTAGGGAGGAATAGTGTCACGTAGGATAATTATTGGCTGTAGGATCCATATTAACATGATTATACATAAGTGGTTTGATGTTATCCTTAAATCCCTTATAAATGGTAGATTTTTATTTTAGTTTCCTTGAGTTGAGATAGCTAGGTGGATTATTAACCATGATATGTGACCTTGGAGGGAGGTTTTCTCTATGGACTATGTGGTTAGACCAAGTGACCAATCATGAAAGTTCATCATTTATGTTAGGTGGGTTACCAAGGGCTCACTATTATTAGATCAGATCCTTATTATTACACATTTATTATGATTGAGATAATCCTTAGATTGGGATTTTCTATGGTTATAGAGGATTTTTTATAGTGTTCTTGGTTGTATTCTCATATTGAGACCAATTTATAAAAGGTTCTCAAGTTATCTGATATACGAATGATGATTTTCATGTGTTGTATGGAATCACCATGCGATCTTTTGAATCTAGTATTAGTTTTATGGATATTATTATTTGGGTTCCAAGACATTTTTTTATAGTGTTCTGGTAGAACCATGTGACTTGACCGACATCATGTAAGGGGTAGTCAAGGAATGAATCTTGGAATGGGTTAGGTGATCTATTTTTAAAAGGAATTCCAAGGGAGATTATTAACATTAATGATAGATATTACTTATATCTTGGTAATTTTAACCTTGTTGATATATTATTCATAGGAGTATGATTATATTCTATATTGGGTGGTATAGAGTTTTACACCCACTGTTCTGTGAGATATAATAATGTTATGTCCACATTTCAGGTGGTCCAATTTAAATTGTTACTCGAAGAGTAATCATGCATGAGTTAGGGATCAATGGTTTTGAATACATTATGGGTTTATGGCCACCTCGGGTTTTAGAGCAAATTGTTAATGTCCTTTTATGGTAGAGGAGGCATTAAAAATGAATTCCATGATCTTTCATGACCTACTATGATAATCCTGATGAGGTGTT
Organism: Viscum album; assembly: GCA_963277665.1. Classification (NCBI taxonomy): domain Eukaryota; kingdom Viridiplantae; phylum Streptophyta; class Magnoliopsida; order Santalales; family Viscaceae; genus Viscum; species Viscum album. Next base: position 1,306,304,803 of record OY728141.1, read on the forward strand.
GACAAGATGAGGGGTGTGGATTATTACAAGTAACACACTTTTGGAATTTAAACCTATTTTGGTAGAACAAAAAGAATGTTATAAGACAATAAATATGGATAGGAGTTCACCATTGGTGTGGTAAAACAAAAATAATGTTATAAGATAATCAATATGGATGGGAGTTCACCATTGGCCCTGGAGGGTGTGACCCCTAATATGTTTAAAAATTCAATGTTTATTATGGAACCCATTCTTGGGAAGTGGGAACATATAATTATTTATTTCATTAAATCAATTCACTAATATTATTATTTTTTACATGGTAATCATTGTGATTATTTATTTATAGAGTGTGGGCCTTTGATCTTATTGTTCATATGTATGGAAATTATAAGGATACCTTTATAGATGGGTGTTACAAATCGGTCACAATTTTAAGCATACTGTGATAGGAGAGTTTTAGAAACTATAAGACAGGTCTTTGGATTATCTATATAGCATCGTTCTATAGATTCTAAAGATAATATAATGGAAACTATTTTTTCATCAAGGATTCTTGAGGATAATAAGGGTTATGGTCAAGATGGTGTAAAGTGATATGTTTTCTCTATTTGGTAAATTCAATAGAATTTTTAATTTTTTCTATTGGATGCTCATTGGTGATAATATGGACATTTCAAATATAATTGGATTTTGGGTAAAAAAATTACCACACTATACGACCTATAATATTTTTCTTCCCGATGATTGGAGTTTTGTGGAATTCCAGTATATTCGAATTATCAGAGAATAATTAAAATTAAATATTTATTTAATTACAAATTAAGTTATTTGCAAATGTTCATCAAGAAATATATTCTGAATAGAAAATCATATTTAGATTTCATATTCATCAATGTGTCTGTACGGTTGGATGTTTCTTATAGGATGTATAAACTTATGTTTGGCTCATGTGCTGGGCTCCAACAATATTTTTTTCTTTTCTTTTTATTCATTCTTCTTCCCCATTTTCATTATTTCCTTGTATCTTCTCGTGTACACACCCAGTGTGACTATAAATTATATTCTTTTAGAGAGAAAATGGTGATTTGGAGAGGGGAATAGAACAATTAAATGGTGAATAGATGTTTTATCATGGAGTTCCGAAGGAGTCGGATCATTACACGCTTTGGAATGAAGAAATGGGAAAATATTCAGTAGATTCCACCCAAATGCAGGAAACTTTTATATTTTTTGTTAAATTCATATATATTTCTCTATATATAGTTTCAAGGCCCTTTAATGGGTTATAAGTGCTTCTAATTGGTCGACCTATGCTTAAACAAGAAAATTATAGTTTTACGATGATTATAAGGGTTCCCACTTAAGAAATCAAGATTGAACATCATGTGATTCTATGAACTCCCACCATGTACTCTTTAATTTTTTTTGGAAGATAATGTTTTATATCTAAAAACATTGTACATGGATTACACGCCTATTAATGTCACTAAAAACATAGATAGACATCTCTTGGAAGGTTACCTCGCCCTATAGGTTACAAAAATGGACCACTTGTAGGATGAATGTCCTATATAAGTACACATCAAGGTAAGAACACATGGGAATCCCATATTTGGTATAGTAGTATCTAACCCATGAAATTTACAGATTGTGTACATGTTTTACACAATGTGATCTTGGGTTTTCCATGCCTTGTCAAAATAATGTGTGTGTCCGTGTGGGATTGTGAGACTACATGCCATAAATTTGGGTAAACACGTTGTTTACTTATCCATAACTTCCATTTTTTTGGGGATTTCATGTTTATACACACCAGAGTAATATCTTTACATATGTGGTCTGATTTTGAAAAAAAAATTCTACAGTTTTTAATGGTGGAACCCTTGTCTAGCTTTTATGACTCATAAAAGTTTATTTTGGGTGAAAAATATTTTATAGAGTGGTTCTTCCTCTAATAAAAGATACCAGAGTTATAATTAATGTTATTATGGACCAAGAACCCATTTAGATACATGTAATTGATTGGTGGAATTTTATAGGGTTTCTTATTTTCTTATTTTATGACTATCTGAGGACCATACCTATCTATCATGACTAGTTTGTGACCTGAAAAGTAGATATGTTTTATTTCATGGCCAACATAGAGTTGGACCTTATATTGATATAGTTCATTAAAAATCTCCATTTAATGATTTTTATGTAGTTTTAAATTAGTGAAATATTTCTTGTGTGTTGTTCCATGATGGATGAAGAGGTCATTAGTTGTTAGAAACTAGGTTATGGGGTGTGTTTACCCTATGATACTATTATAAAACTGTGTATCCTTATGGATACCTTTACAAGATTTAATTTCAAATGTCCCTTGCAGGATTACTTATATTTTATGTATATCTCTAGATTATGGAGTATAATGCCTCTTATATTTTTGATCTAGGCTACAGATGTGTTCCCTAGTATTTAACCAACCCTGAACTAGTGCATTTTATTTGGGTTGATATCTTTATGAGTGTAACTAGAAAACCAATATCAAACAAGTAATACCATGGGGTTGTGAAAGTAGTAATGGGATTAGTAATTCATCTAAAATCACTATATTATATATTCATTAACTTGGTTATGATTTACTCATCTATGAAATCCATATGTACTACTGGGGAATTAGATGGTTGAAAGGTGTTAAGTGGTAGGTTTTATAAATATTCCAACCCTTATCGATTGTTTTGAATTCATATGGTGACTATTGATATTTCTAGGATATTAAGAGGTACATCCAACTACCTAGACCTTATGGACTGGTATGATATGATGTTATGGTCTAGATACCTATATATACTTCCTTCAATATGTCTCTTGATCCTATTTATTAATAATCAAATATTAGAGATTCCTAGACATGATTTTTTAGATTTAGATTTTATGGGTTACTTGATTAGATGTTACACATCTAAAATGTCCCATTTTGTCACTAGGGTTTATCCATGCTGATATATTACATAGGTGGTAAATGTGGATGTTTCAAAACCCCAAATTGAGATAGTTTTGACGATTGATGATGATCTTCTTGATAGATTCCTATGTTTCACCCTTTGATTGGGTGGATGAACCATTAGAGCCTTGACTATAAATTCTTGAGGATGGGATTGTTGATGTTTTTGTTTAATTGATCTTGATTTATTACCTCAAAATCTAATAATAATTCCTTATTAATTTCCTAAGTTTCATCCCCCTTAGGCTTCATCAATTCTTTAGTGTTGGGACAACCTATGGACTGGAAAAGAGACATTATACTATATTTTCATTCCAAGAGTTTTTTGACATGAAATTTAGTTCTATATTTACATGTTCTCAAGATATTACCTGGAATCAATCATTATACTGATTATAAGTGAGTACGCATTATCCCAAGGCAAGAACATGTTTAAACTCAAAGTGACATAGTTTTCTTAGACATTTTTTACATTTGTATAATAATGTACTATCAATAAAGAATTAAAACCCATGGATCAAATCGATTATACCTAGATTGAGTGTTATGATATCTTGAAATATTCTTTATCTATATGATGTCTAGTCGTTTTAGTTCATGTACTCAAGGATCTAATTTTGCATTAATTTAATTATTTTATCACATTTTTATTATCTAGGTATAACATTTTTCTTGAGACAACACTAATATCATCAGGTTATTGGTTCACCATTGGGGTGGACTACAAGGATTCATACCCCCCCAATATATTCCCATCAATGTGTTTGTATACCTCATGTGTACTTTTATGTGGAGGATATATGTATGACGGATATAGCTAAGGCCTACAGATTCGTGATTGTGTAGAGTCGCTCATTTGGATTATTATGATGGGGGTGTAGTAGAGTGATAGAGTCTTAGAGACCTAATATGTGGTTTAGATTTATTTTATCATTTGACCCTTATGACATTATTATTTCAATCTATTCATTTTTATGATATCATCCAATTTTGTCAACAGTTTTGTATGTATGACATGGCTGTTTTGGCCATTATTACATTCCATTTGTTGTAGCCCTATTTATATTTATTGAATCAAAACTCTTATTATTTTGTTATATTGATGATTTTTTTAATTTATACCATTTTTATTACAATTATATGTTGGATTAATCTCACCACACACCCACCCTTGTACTTCTCTTAGTTTTGGAAGCCTCTGGTGTGTGGGGTTGCAAGCATGAAGCCTTTTTCCCACCTATATTAATACTATTCATAGAGTGAGATGGGTCAATCTATAAAATAAATTATCAAAAAAGCATATCTCTAATTGATTTTATGAGTTAAATAAGGACCACACATTTTATATCTTGAAAATTTTCAAATATTGGAGAAACATGACCTTATAGTGACATGAATTTTATTTAAATAAATAAGTATTTAAATAATTTCCAATCTTCTCACTTGTAAATTGTACCCTCCACATCCCACATCACCTCTCACAAAAACAATACTATATATTATCTAATATGTAAAAAAATATCCCCGAACCTTTTACCTATATAATTTAGTTTATTTTTTCACCAAAATACCTTTCTAATAAGGATTACGAAGAGTCTACAATGATGTTATTACAGATGATGAAAATGTTTTTATCATGTTTCATAAAGTATATTTATTCTAATACTACCTAATATTCTAAAATAATCATAATTTTATAATTAAACCTATGTCATTATTTTAATTAATTGCTTTCATTTTGATTTGATAAATTCTAACTATCAGACTCACATTCCCTAGAAAAAAAATGTTTCTCGTGTTACATGTGGACTACCCACTCTATGAATAATTATACTTCATCTTTCATAACCAGAAATAAAGTATTATAATTAAAATTAATGATATATATATTTATTTATTTATAAAATTATTTTTATTCTAGAAAACTAATATTTTTATTCTATTAATAATATAAATAATGTAAATTCATTGTAAACCAAACCGTAAAAATTGGGATAATAGGACCCATTAATTCATTCTATTTTATTGTATAGACTCTATTTAAGTATATAAGTTATGATTTGATATATTATTAAATAAAATATTTCTATAAATTTTAGATATGATGAAACTATAATATATGATTTTTTTTTCATTTTCAACATAATAATGTATTTTTGGGGTAATTGATCAAAAAAACCCAAGCTTCCGATGAGAGAAAATTCAATAAAACCAAGGAATGAAATATTTTACTAAATGGATATTAACATATGAAATTTAGATGAAATTTTGTAGTAATTATTTAATTATATTAATTTTTTTGTTCAAGAATTCATAAGCATCCACCAAGTGAGTTTGGTCATGAGGAGTAGAATTGTAGTCTCAATTTCACTTCTTTGAGACCATATAAATAATATACATCTATTTTCATTTATATATTGTATAAAATTAATATTTTATAAATTATATCATTTCACACTTTATAATATTGTATTTTATTTCCCATGTAATTTTACTTCTTCTTAGGGGTTTTTATTTTTAAATTTATAATGTGGTTGGTTATGAACCACTTAAATAAATGTTTTGAGGTCTTTCACCAAAAACAATTTTCTCCTTATCTGTAATTATTATAATGTTTTAATAATATTCGACACTGTATTTTAATAATTTTATAAGTTCTTTTTCAACTATATTCTACTTTTATTATCTTTTTTTAAACAACATTTTGATGTTTTCCAAATGGATTATTTTTTACTTTAATTACAATTGTGTGAAAAGAATGTTTCTTAATGTTTACTTCATATCTACTTTTATCCCATCATCATTATAAGGCCCCAGCCTTAAACCTTACTTAATCTTGAGTTATTATAAGATTACACATTTAGGATCTTTTCAGGTTTAGAGTTTTAGAGAATTATATCATGAAACTTGCATTACATTCCACATTTAAACAAAGTGGTTACATAAAAGACAGTATTTATTCTTCCCATCAACGGAAACATATTTAAAATGAAACATGGATTCTTTCTTGACACATCCTCGACACTATCATCACATCATGTACCTTTCCCTTGACCTATGAAAAATATTTCAAAAACTTGGGATGAGCATAAAAGGCTCAGTAAGGGTTATAAAAATATGGAAAGGAAACATGAGTTCATATATACATAAGAATGAAATCATACTTTACCCATAAAACATACGCATATAAAATCATGAATAAATCATAGAAGACATAAGACATAATGGTAACTTGAGGCATTCATAACATTCTTACGTAGGGAGTAACCGTCTTGGTTACGTTTGGAATACCCATCACAGTATATTCCCTAATTCTCTTCGGAGAAACCTTAACGTTTCACTCCTTCGCGTTACCCAATGCATTGGAGAGCTATATCGGGCTCACCCGCCCTTAGTTTATCACGGAACCACCCATTCTTCAGAACAATGCCCAAGAACCATAACATAATCGTATCACATAAACATGAATAAAGAAAACATGACATTTCCACATTTCAATCACAATATAACATTTTAGGATATTGAAATAATGAATCCATTCAAAAAGAAACCATTTCCAAAACCATTTAAAACATTTAATAAAGAGATTTTTGAATCAAAGTATCCCATACCACATTGATGCTTTTAACTTTTTAAGCCATTAATATCCATATAAATAAATCCTTAAAACCATTTTGAAAACATGGATATTAATAAGAACAAATAATTAAAACATTTAAAACGATATTTTTGTTAAAGGGGTTTTACCAAAATTAGAGACACTTGAATACAATAATCGAGGAATAACATTTAGTCAGAACTTTATAATATCATGAGAATAAAAGGATTCATGATATAATACTCCAAAGGACAGTATATACACCATATAAGAGTTAATTGGTGCATAACAACAATGAACCCTCAATAGAAATGTCAAATGTGATGAAATCCCTTATAAAGAAGGTATCCTTAAATTAAGGACAAATAAATCTCAAAAATATGTGTGAAATATATATATACACCCAATATAAGTGTATATTAAGTGTAAAACAATAAAAGGTCATTCACACATATTCAATGGATGACATATTCAATGACTACAAGTTGAACCCAAAGAAATCGAAATTGGGTTAAAAAGTTCCCTTGACAGCCTAACGGCATCACATCAAAATGAGTTGATGAGAGATAAAAAGTGTATCTAATCACTTGGACATAAAATTTACGTCAATAAGGATGTACGAGAACGTATCCCAACATAAAAATATGTAAATTAAAAGACCCAATAAAAGATGTCTTTTAAAAAAGAGGAGGGTGAAAGGTTCCCTTACCGACTTGGGTATCTTTCAAAACATACACCCCATGAAAGAAAGACAATAGGTCATTGATGTAAATACTCATAAACGAAAGTATATTACACAAAGAGTAGAATAATGGGCAGTACATACACCACTCAATGGAATTTGTGGCAAATGTAGAATAAATCTCACGGGAATAAAAGTGAGATGAAAAATCCCTTACGAAAACTCGGCAGCCTAACGGCGCCACATAAAACTTCTGAATATGGATTGATGAGATCAAATAGAGTATCCCATCATATTAAAATAGAATTTACAGCAAGTGGAATATGAAAGTAAATCCCCCAACATTGCAAGGAGGAGTTTAAAATAAGTGACATAAAGGAGAGTACTTAAAAAGAAAGAGAGAGGTTAGATCTCTTACGAAAGTTCGGCAGCCTAACGGCGACACTCAAAACTTCCAAAATGGATTGATGAGAGAGAATAGGGTCTCTCATCACATGAACATAAAAATTACAGTAATTGTAATATAAAATAACATCCCAATCATAAGAAAGATGAGCTTAAAATAAATGACATAAAAGAGTGTACTTAAAAAGAAAGAGAGTTGTAGGATCCCTTACCTCGGGTCCGACTTGACTCGATCATTCTTTAATCTCCTGAATAATAAAATTGAGTTAATTTATAATTCCTTAAGAACCTTTTTCAAGTTCATTATTACTTTTATACCACTTATTACCATGTCATAAACATTATGTAATCATTTAAGTTAATAATATTTGTTTTGCCGATATTTGGTTCTTAAGTTGAAAGTGGACTTCTTACAATTACATGTTGTTCGTGTGGCCAAATGTTTATTATATCCAGAATTGTATTCATTATGTATATATCATATATTTCATATATATCCAGTACATGCATGAATTTATAACATTACATAATCATTTAGAGGTAAGAAATGAAATGCATCGTTCATGGAGACGGTAAGCCGTACGTACGCATGAACGCTACTTTCATTTCTATTTTGTATTTTATAGAATGGAATAATAATGATATAAAGGTATATTATAATTCCAGTATAATTTCATATATAATATCATATTTCCATCCTTTATACATCCCACATATGGTATTTAACGAATCAAATCACTTTGAGGGGGCGGTAGTCCGCACTTCCTTAAATAAAGATATCGCGTATACCCATATTGGAAGCCATAAAGTTAAGAAAAAAATGAAAAATACAGAAGCATAAATAAATCATAAACATATTATATATCATATATAAAAATAGTGACATCATAATGGCCACCTTTGAACGTGTTAAATGAGTATTGAACAATCATCGTTTCGGGAGGCAGAATTTCACCATCCACGGAAACCGTATGTTCTTTAACCATTTGATGTAGTTGTGTGAGAGTGTATCTCAAATAAATCTTATAACAACATCCTAGTATATTTAAGATACTGTTGTTGTTACAAAATAAGTAAATACAAAGAGTTTAGGGGGTTGGAGAAGCAAAATAAAACAAATGAACATTAGAGAATGAATTACCTTTAAAAGTGTAACTCCTTTTGATTTGAGCCTAAAAGATTCTTTTGAAAGGATTCTGCACAAAGGGAATCCACCAGGATTAGGAGAGGGATGTGGAGAGAGTAAATGGTCAGGGTTTGGCCGAGCCAAAGGCTTGATGAGTGTGTGAAAAGAGGTAGAGGTGGGGGCCTTTTATAAGAGGAGAGGAGGGGCACTTTTGGAAAGTAAGGAAATATTACTTTATTTGAAAATGTGTTTCGGTTTTAAAAGGTCCCACATTGATATAATTAGTGGATAAGGTTATAAGGGTTCGAATTCCACCCATCCAATAAGCTTTGTACATGTGTAGTTCATAGATATTACATTATATTTCCATTTTATTTTAATCGTTAAATAATGATGTCATCACTGCATCATTATGATGTCATACATAATTTAATTTATTTAATGTCTAAAAATTATAAACAAATTACTATGATGTATGAAATCTTTTTATCTTTCCAATGAATATTTATAATCAAAAATATGACATGTATAACTCTACTTAAAAATTGTTTTAGTAAAACATATCATGTTTGTGTCAATTTTACTTTTCCATTAAATAAAAATATATTATTGTCATTTTCCAACTAAATTGGCTCCATGGGGTCCCCAAGTTGGCCCATGGATTGTCTAGGTCGGCCATGACTCACCCAATAGGTTTAGGACAAGTTTCATGGTGTTTTCACATTCTTATAATATCATTTTTACCTTAAACTACACTAATTACCACTAATCGCGATTAAAAACTTAATAAGTTACTATTCACCAAAAAATTATTTTTATCCCATTGAACAACATTTTACTTCTTAATGACAACCATGTATGTCGGATTTTCAAAATTCAATACACATTAGTGGTAAACTTTCATTTAACTGAAAAATCAGTTTGCTTGATTACCACTTAGTGGTTTCACTATTCATCAAAAATTGGAGTTTTTCAGAAAAATACCAAAACATCACCCTAAGCTATATTTGATATTCCAAATTCAAAAATGAAGTCTGTTTTACAAAATTCAAAACATATAAGTCACATTAATTAATTTAATAATTAATTCCTCTATCAGAGCAAATAGCGTGTTTTTATGAAACAATAAGTATCAAAAGATTGACACTAGTTTAAGTCCGATTTCAAAGTGAAATAAATTCCAACAACCACTATTGGATTTAATGGTAAAAATATTTTCTAATTTCACTTTAAAAACAATTCAAATTATAATCTAATCATATAAATAAATTAGATTAAAAATAGGTTTTGAATTAAAACACAACATTTTACACTATTCATAAAAAAAATGAACTTTATCGGAAAAATACCAAAAAATTACACAAAGTAAAAATTGATGTCCCGATTCATAATAAGAGTTTTATTTGGTCCAAAAGAATGTATAAGAGTGATCAAAACTATATTTAATGACGGTTCGCCATCAAAAGGCGATAAGTGAACCTTTAGTGAAAACTAGGGCATATATGCCTAAAATTGAATTCTTTCCGTATTTTAATCCTCTATCCTTTATTGGATAAATGTAAAAACATTTAAAAACATATATAATCATATATTAGATATTTCTATCCATTACCTCCATTAAAACGGCTACATGTTAACTATCATTTAAAATAATATTATTTTATTATTAGAGTGCAACGTAAGATTCCCAAGAAACTCGTTGTTGCGTGTTGGGTATGCCATCGAGCATAGCGTGCCCTTTAAATTCATATTAATATTTTATTCAAAAACATGGATAAATATGAAAATGTCATATTCTTTATTTACTTGGGGTGTTACATCCTTCCCCCCTTTTGGGAATTGCGTCCTCGCAATTTTAAAATTGCGCTTGGAAACATCCTTGAAAGTCCCACATCGGAACAAGAGTCGGTAAAACAATCACTTTAAAATAAAGAAAGACAAGCATAGAGGTCACCCGAGTTAACCCATACTAGGATTCCAAGTATGAAAATATGGGCATGGAGGAAAAAACAAAGGGTCATGTTCTGATGGAGAGTGATAGAAAACATGTTTAGGAGAAAGTTAACCACGAGAAAATCACAAACTTGTGATGGGTTAAACGGTATTCGATTCCCCAGTAGGAAAAGTTAATAGACAACATTTTTGTTTTATGTTACTTTTTATTGAGGAATTTCTTCATAAGGAAACATAATCACTTATCATATTGACTTTCAACCTTTATTAGATTCCTTACACAAACTCATATTTTCTCCAAAAGATGAGTATTTAGGAAGACTTGTTCACATTAAGAGTACTATAATCAACTTCTAGAGAATCACCTAATCCACAAAATAGAACTATATACTTCCCATGTCATTAGACTTTAACCAAAACCAAACCAAAAAAGGCTAGTACAAGATCAGATAATCCAGAAAAGGATAACCCTTTATAAAAAGAAAATCTATCCTTAATCTCCAAAATTTGTCCAACAAAACCCAAAGTTCAACGAGGACCATTCTATAATCAATCTGTCCATAAAATTATTCAAAGTAAACCAATATAAGATTGAAACCCAAATATTTGAAGGATTTAGTCGCATAGTCTTCCAAGATAAATCGTAACATTTATCTCCAAACAATATCAGTTGCTCTTAAAGTCTCGTTTTAAAAAGTAATTAACCTAATAACATATCCTCCATGATAGGTTAATCATTTTCATAAATAACCCAAAATCAACTTACTCTTAATTCATAAAATCATATAACTAGAATGAATCAGTCAAACTAACTTGGGACTTCATGTAGTCCAGTGGTAGGCGATAAATACCAGTCGCACATTGGTTGTGGGTTCGATTCCCGCAGCTTTGTCCGACGCGACGGGATGTCACACGGTCTACATGTTGTCCTTTTTCCAAAACTATATAATTCTTAAAACATTCCCCAAAATGAGATAAAATCTTCAAGAATAATCGTAACATATTTTAACCTCAATTTTATCTCATTCCTTTCATTTTCCATCATATCATAGAGTAACCCATAATTACCTAAAAATTAAGTATCATATAAACCCCAATGGTTACCTTAATAATTATTACCTTAATTTCCACATCGAGTTGGCCATCTCGTACATGATGCATTAGAGAACTCACCAAGGTTGAAGTGGTTGATCATGACTCCTTGATATTTGGTTTAGAACAACCACATGTTTCCTCATTGAATCCTCCATTTTATATAGTATCTTAATCAGAAGACCACCACAGTTTCCTTCAAACTCGTTGTCTCTTTGGTGCCTACTAGATCCATCCATTCACTAAAAATAGAAATGTCAGTGTGAGTATATCAACAAAACCATCATGTACTAATGAGGAAGGTAAACACTAAGATACACTTACTCATTCACTTTATCTAAAACTTGGACTCTTTCTGAAATCTTAACCATTATGGTAATGTCACTTATGCTTAAAGAATACCCTAACCTCTAAAGTTATCTAAACCGACCATTGATACCAACTATAAGGCCCCAGCCTTCAACCTTACTTAATCTTGAGTTATTACAAGATTACACATTGAGGATCTTTTCAGGTTTAGAGTTTTAGAGAATTAGATCATGAAACTTGCATTACATTCCACATTTAAACAATGTGGTTACATAAAAGACAGTATTTATTCTTCCCATCAACGGAAACATATTTAAAATGAAACATGGATTCTTTCTTGACACATCCTCGACACTATCATGACATCATGTACCTTTCCCTTGACCTGTGAAAAACATTTCAAATACTTGGGATGAGCATAAAAGGCTCAGTAAGGGTTATAAAAATATGGAAAGGAAACATGAATTCATATATACATAAGAATGAAATCATACTTTACCCATAAAACATAGGCATATCAAATCATGAATAAATCATAGAAGACATAAGACATAAAGATAACTTGAGGAATTCATAACATTCTTACGTAGGGAGTAACCGTCTTGGTTACGTTTGGAATACCCATCACAGTATATTCCCTAAATCTCTTCGGAGAAACCTTAACGTTTCACTCCTTCGCGTTACCCAATGCATTGGAGAGCTATATCGGGCTCACCCGCCCTTAGTTTATCACAGAACCACCCATTCTTCAGAACAATTCCCAAGAACCATAACATAATCGTATCACATAAACATGAATAAAGGAAACATGACATTTCCACATTTCAATCACAATATAACATTTTAGGATATTGAAATAATGAATCCATTCAAAAAGAAACCATTTCCAAAACCATTTAAAACATTTAATAAAGAGATTTTTGAATCAAAGTGTCCCATACCACCTTGAAGCTTTTAACATTTTAAACCATTAATATCCATATAAATAAATCCTTAAAACCATTTTGAAAACATGGATATTAATAAGAACAAATAATTAAAACATTTAAAACGATATTTTGGTTAAAGGGGTTTTACCAAAATTAGAGACACTTGAATACAATAATCAAGGAATAACATTTAGTCAGAACTTTATAATATCATCAGAATAAAAGGATTCATGATATAATACTCCAAAGGACAGTATATACACCATATAAGAGTGAATTGGTGCATAACAACAATGAACCCTCAATAGAAATGTCAAATGTGATGAAATCCCTTATAAAGAAGGTATCCTTAAATTAAGGGCAAATAAATCTCAAAAATATGTGTGACAAATATATATACACCCAATATAAGTGGATATTAAGTGTAAAACAATAAAAGGTCATTCACACATATTCAATTGATGACATATTCAATGACTACAAGTTGAACCCAAAGAAATCGAAATTGGGTTAAAAAGTTCCCTTGACAGCCTAACGGCATCACATCAAAATGAGTTGATGAGAGATAAAAAGTGTATCTCATCACTTGGACATAAAATTTACATCAATAAGGATGTATGAGAACATATCCCAACATAAAAATATGTAAATTAAAAGACCCAATAAAAGAAGTCTTTTAAAAAAGAGGAGGGTGAAAGGTTCCCTTACCGACTTGGGTATCTTTCAAAACATACACCCCATGAAAGAAAGACAATAGGTCATTGATGTAAATACTCATAAAAGAAAGTATATTACACAAAGAGTAGAATAATGGGCAGTACATACACCACTCAATGGAATTTGTGGCAAATGTAGAATAAATCTCACGGGAATAAAAGTGAGATGAAAAATCCCTTACGAAAACTCGGCAGCCTAACGGCGCCACATAAAACTTCCGAATATGGATTGATGAGATCAAATAGAGTATCCCATCATATTACAATAGAATTTAAAGCAAGTGGAATATAAAAGGAAATCCCCCAACATTTCAAGGAGGAGTTTAAAAGAAGTGACATGAAGGAGAGTACTTAAAAAGAAAGAGAGAGGTTAGATCTCTTACGAAAGTTCGGCAGCCTAACGGCGCCACTCAAAATTCCAAAATGGATTGATGAGAGAGAATAGGGTCTCTCATCACATGAACATAAAAATTACAGTAATTGTAATATAAAATAACATCCCAATCATAAGAAAGATGAGCTTAAAATAAATGACACAAATGAGTGTACTTAAAAAGAAAGAGAGTTGTAGGATCCCTTACCTCGGGTCCGACTTGACTCGATCATTCTTTAATCTCCTGAATAATAAACTTGAGTTAATTTCTAATTCCTTAAGAACCTTTTTCATGTTCATTATTACTTTTATAACACTTATTACCATGTCATAAACATTATGTAATCATTTAAGTTAATAATATTTGTTTTGCCGATATTTGGTTCTTAAGTCGAAAGTGGACTTCTTACAATTACATGTTGTTCGTGTGGACAAATGTTTATTATATCCATAATTGTATTCATTATTTAGATATCATATATGTCATATATATACATTACATGCATTAATTTATAACATTACATAATCATTTAGAGGTAAGAAATGAAATGCACCGTTCATGGAGACGGTAAGCCGTACGTACGCATGAACGCTACTTTCATTTCTATTTCGTATTTTATAGAATGGAATAATAATGACATAAAGGTATATTATAATTCCAGTATAATGTCATATATAATATCATATTTCCATCCTTTATACATCCCACATATGGTATTTAACGAATCAAATCACTTTGAGGGGGAGGTAGTCTGCACTTCCTTAAATGAAGATATCGCGTATACCCATAATGGAAGCCATAAAGGTAAGACAAAAATGAAAAATACAGAAGCATAAATAAAACATAAACATATTATATATCATATATAAAAATATTGACATCATAATGTCCAACTTTGAAGGTGTTAAATGAGTATTGAACAATCATCGTTTCGGGAGGCAGAATTTCACCATCCACGGAAACCGTATGTTCTTTAACCATTTGATGTAGTTGTGTGGGAGTGTAGCTCGAATAAATCTTATAACAACATCCTAGTATATTGAAGATACTGGTGGTGTTACAAAAGAAGTAAATAAAAAGAGTTTAGGGGGTTGGAGAAGCAAAATAAAACAAATGAACATGAGAGAATGAATTACCTTTAAAAGTGTAACTCCTTTTGATTTGAGCGTAAAGGATTCTTTTGAAAGGATTATGCCCAAAGGGAATCCACCAGGATGAGGATAGGGATGTGGAGAGAGTAAATGGATAGGGTTTGGCCGAGCCAAAGGCTTGATGAGGGTGTGAAAAGAGGTAGAGGTGGGGGCCTTTTATAAGAGGAGAGGAGGGGCACTTTTGGAAAGTAAGGAAATATTACTTTATTTGAAAATGTGTTTCGGTTTTAAAAGGTCCCACATTGATATAATTCGTGTATAAGGTTATAAGGGTTCTATGTCCACACATCCAATAAGTTTTGGACATGTTTAGTTCATAGATATTACATTGTATTTCCATTTTATTTTAATAGTTAAATAATGATGTCATCACTGCATCATTATGATGTCATACATAATTTAATTTATTTAATGTCTAAAAATTATAAAAAAATTACTATGATGTAGGAAATCTTTTTATCTTTCCAATGAATATTTATAATCAAAAATATGACATGTATACCCCTACTTAAAAATTGTTTTAGTAAAACATATCATGTTTGTGTCAGTTTTACTTTTCCATTAAATAAAAATATATTATTGTCATTTTCCATCTAAAGTGGCTCCATGGGGTCCCCAAGTTGGCCCATGGCTTGTATTGGTCGGCCATGACTCACCCAATAGGTTTAGGACAAGTTTCATGGTGTTTTCACATTCTTATAATATCATTTTTACCTTAAACTACACTAATTCCCACTAATCGCGATTAAAAACTTAATAAGTTACTATTCACCAAAAAATTATTTTTATCCCATTGAACCACATTTTAATTCTTAATGACAACCATGTATGTCGGATTTTCAAAATTCAATACACATTAGTGGTAAACTTTCATTTAACTGAAAAATCTGCTTGCTTGATTACCACTTAGTGGTTTCACTATTCATCAAAAATTGGAGTTTTTCAGAAAAATACCAAAACTTCACCCTAAGCTATATTTGATATTCCGAATTCAAAAATGAAGTCTGTTTTACAAAATTCAAAACATATAAGTTACATTAATTAATTTAATAATTAATTCCCGCTGTCAGAGCAAATAGCGTGTTTTTATGAAACAATAAGTATCAAAAGATTGACACTATTTTAAGTCCGATTTCAAAGTGAAATAAATTCCAACAACCACTATTGGATTTAATGGTAAAAATATTTTCTAATTTCACTTTAAAAACAATTCAAATTATAATCTAATCATATAAATAAATTAGATTAAAAAGAGGTTTTGAATTAAAACACAACATTTTACACTATTCATAAAAAAATGAACTTTATCGGAAAAATACCAAAAAATTACACAAAGTAAAATTTGATGTCCCGATTCTTAATAAGAGTTTTATTTGGTCCAAAAGAATGTATAAGAGTGATCAAAACTATATTTAATGACGGTTCCCCATCAAAAGGCGATAAGTGGACCTTTAGTGAAAACTAGGGCATATACGCCTAAAATTGAATTCTTTCCGTATTTTAATCCTCTATCCTTTATTGGATAAATGTAAAAACATTTAAAAACATATATAATCATATTTTAGTTATTTCTATCCATTCCCGCCATTACAACGGCTACATGTTAACTACCATTTAAAATAATATTATTTTATTATTAGAGTGCAACGTAAGATTCCCATGAGACTCGTTGTTGCGTGTTGGGTACGCCATCGAGCATAGCGTCCCCTTTAAAGTCATATTAATATTTTATTCAAAAACATGGATAAATATGAAAATGTCATATTCTTTATTTACATTGGGTGTTACAATCATATCCATTCATTGTTAATAAAATTTTGTTATTTTAATTCAATTTAATAAATTTAAAATTATATTCCATTTATGAATTATATTTTAGTTTAAAAATATACGAAAATAATATGGAGTTTCAATATGGTTTATAAATAATATTGACAATGATTTTATAAATATATTTTTCATATATGTTAACGTCCATTGCATATTTTTTTACTTACATAATTGTATAAATTGATGATATATTCCAACAACATTCTCTAGATGACTTATGATGATGCTTTAAAGAAATGTGACATGCCACTCATTTAATTTTTACTTATTAATTAACCTATTATGGAATATTGAATACACACACATACTTATGGAATATTTAGGTACATATTATCATTATTGTATAGGTGTGGTGAAATATAGACCACCAATGCATTGGATAAAGTTTAATACATCATGTTTAGGTTTTTGACAATACGACACACCTATTTGTAATTACCTAGTCTTAATTTTATATTTATTAATGATAATTATAAGATATATTTCATAAAGAACATAATGAACCACATATTAAATAAAATATTAATGGAATAAATACTCATATTCAAGAATATATAAATTTTCACAGGTCCTTAAAAATTAATTATATAGATAAATAATCGCATTTCTTTTAACTATTTCTTATTTATCGATAATTGGATGAATAAATCTTGTAGTACTATCATTTCATCTAATAAATCAAGGGTAGATTCCCTCTATGGGTGGTAAATAATTTTTATTGAAAACCTTTGATCAACAGAATAGAACCTTCTAGGTTTTGGTATGGTGGGCTCTAATGATTTCATTGATGGGTTGTTATAAAAATAGAATAATTAAATGTGGGAAGTAATCTCTCGATTGGGGGAGAAAAATATCTATATATAAATAAAATTGTTTAGTGGGAGGATCTATCTAGGCTATCAGAGAATCCCCTCTAAAACTGATTTTTCCAAATTATTAAAATTTGTTTATAGAATTAATAGATTTATTAAACCAGATAGAATATAGTTATTATTAAAAACTAATAATCATTCCATAGGGATACTTATTATTTTCATAATACTAGAAAACCCCTTTTCTAAATAATAATAAAATTATTTTTAGTTACTCGAATAACATTTAAATGGTGGAAAAAATGACTATTATTATTATAGAATAAATAAATTAATATTTACACAATACCATTTATTATAATCGTTATCTCCACATCAATAAAATATTTTCCATCAATCCTCCTCAATAATTATCTAACCTTGAATAAAAAGTAAATCTGTAATTAAATAATTATCAACTTATTATTCAGAAATAAAAAAAGTGAATATACTAGTGGGTAAATATTTATTAGGTATTCACAAAACCAAATAAAAAATCATTTCATGACAAGTGAGTAATCCAGAATAATTAAATACTATATATTTATATAATTTGTAGATTAATCCCTTGGTTAATAAATATTTATTAAATATTCAAGTTGGATATATATATTTTATCAAAACAATTTTTATTGGGTACTACAATTAAAAATTAATTGAATAATTATTAAAATATGAATGATTATAATATATATCAAACATATAATATTCATGTATAACAAAACTAAGGATCCCAATACACATACCATGTGACCCTCTAGGCCACTCTCTTATTATAATTTAGTTACACTACCTAAAGTGTGTGTTTTGTTTCTAAAAATATTCCAATGATTTGCTGGAAATTGAAGATAATGTCACATTGCCATAAAACAACATGTGATCATACATAGTTAAAAATTATCATTCTATCACAATATCTCTAATTACAAATGTTTCATTCTAGGGTCATCAACATATCTTCTTGATGCATAAAAATTTAATTTTTTTGAAATGAACGCACCAAATATAATTCCATATACATGGAATAAATTGGGTATTTTAAATCTAATCAATGGTCTTAGGATACCATCTTCGACATAACTAGAAATGAAAAAAATCCATTATCTTATTATTCATTAATACAGTATCACTTGTGACATTTATAATGTGTTATACTTCCATGAAAACTATAACTCCATGATTTTCATCAGTACAAAAACATATGTGAATCCTTATATTGATTAATAATATTCCTAATTTTTACGTATCAATACACATTTTTATGGATAGGGTAAACTAATGACATTTTAAAAATTGTATTTCCTACTGGAGGGTTATGTTCTCATAATCTACTACTCTTATGATTATCAAGATAATTCATGATGATGTTGTCTCTCAAAGTGGCATAAATATCCACACCTAATAACTTGTATAATTTGTTCCTAGGTGAACGATATCAACCAATAATAGACCATGGATTTATATAAACTGACACAGTAGTTCAAGTTTCCCATCACAATGTATATCATTTATGACCAATAAAAATGAATGTTAACCTTCAGAAATTATTATTAATATGACATGAAGAATAAAAATCATGATATTGTATAATGAATATTACATTGCTAATGAATTTTTATAGGTTAACAATAAGTACAAAGAATTTGGTTCTAGGGAATAAAATATAATGTAATCTCCCACTCACAAGAGCTAACTTCTAACAACCTTCTATATGATACCTCTCATATGATAATCCTTATTTTGTTTGAGAAAATGATTTAATCAACTTTTTCAATGTTTTCTATTGTATAAACTCTTCTAAAAATGACCTCAACACTCAATAAAAAATCCCTCAAGAGGTGATTCTTCTAGAATATGTTATTTATTCATTGCAGAGACCATTGATTGTTTTAAATATCCCACACTATGCTATTATTATAATAAAAAGTAAAAATATTTATTGTTATGTGACAAATCATGATCTTTGATTAATTTTTGAATACTAATTACTTCTTTGTTTGTATTATGAATCCAAATATACGGAAAAATTATTGAAAAACCTAATAAAACATTAAATTTGGAATCGTCCAACAAACAAATCCATATTTAAGATTGAATAAAAATCATTACAATGATATCATATAAATATAATATATTTGGAAACTAAAGTTATAAAATCATATGATGACCAACATCTTAACTCATCCATATACCAGTAAAATTTCATTAGTATGCCTCTTTTTCATAAGTATATACTTAACTATATACCAATGTTGTTCTCTGAGATTTAATTAATAAAAACATGCTATAATCAATATATAGAAAATATTAATCCAAGTACATGAAATGGAATAAATGATTCATTTTATCATTTATTACTTTGGAAGCCTACTCATTATTTCACTTCTTTGTTGTGAATGAGGATATATTTTCATGGAAATTCATATACAATGTCATGGTATAAAAAATACCATCATAGATTATTCCATAATAAATAAGTATAGTTCTTATTCAGTATATGTACATAAAATTAGTGTAAGTACTCAGTTTAATCTATCATGAACTATTTTTATCCTAGAAAAAATGTGTTTTTTCCACCATGTTACTTCTTATCAAAAAAACATATCCAATAAATACCAAACAATATGTATGATTGATATATAGTTTCTATTAGGTAATATGACATAAATATATATTACTAATAATTCAAACACACTCCAACTAAATTGATTTTAAACACATAGATAAAAAGCCTTATTTATGAAATATAAATTTCTTAAGGATTCATTGAACAAAAATATGCGAATAGAAATATGCTAGAATTAATCTGTAATTGTGTCTTTGAAACATGTAAATCTATAAAAAATTTCATGCTGTTATAGACTCTTTAGGTAGAGTCATATATATATTAATATTCATTAAGGATTAATTAATTTAAATCCATTTGGGAATATATTTTACAAATATTATAATCATGATAAACTATAATGTCATGTATTATTATAATTTATCTAAACATGTAGACGTAAGAGAAGTATTTAGTGTTTTCAATTTCTTTATTTTATTTAAACCCATTATGTTCAAGCCTAATTTATATTTATTTACATTACCTTCCATGTATTTATTTGTTTTAAATTCCCATTTTCATTAAACATGAATCACATCAACATTTAGACCAAATAGAACCCATACTTCATTATGACGCATAAAATATATTTAATATTTCAGGTATTATTTCTATCTGTAAAATTTCAACTCTCTACTACCACTTTTTAGGAATGTGGATCACTATTTTAATCAATGAATGATCCCTTATGGTAAGTATCTTGAAAATCATATCTTTCTGTTTCCTCAACCTCTCTGGTTCTCATATAATGTAATTTTTTTAAAGAATATCATCTGATATAGGAAACATTAAAATTTATTATTATTCCATCTCTTGTGTATCATGAGCATAAAATTCAAGAAAAAATTTATTCTCTAAATATCCTTTTCTAGGATATACTCTCTATTAGTATATATAATATTTCTTTTGATTGTTACCGTCTTGTATGATGCGTTATATATACAGTAACCCCTTCTTTCCATTTGATACTCTTTAAGGATACACCATATGCATTAGGGTTCTATTGAGTTTCTACCGATTACCTTAACAAATTCCACTCATCCCCATACATATATTTTTGGCAACATAGATTTTCATCAACATTTTAACTAATATAGTATTATGTTTGTTGCACTAATTTGAATTTACATGAATGTTTATGTTTTTGTGTATAAACTATATAAATAAAATGATAATGGGATATTTTTTTGGACTCATCATGGAAAAAACATATTAGGAATCGTAGAATTCCTCTTATCACATACACTATTTCATTATGGTGCATATATTGGACAGTTTTCATTTAGAATCTCATATTCCATAAAAAATATTGATAAACCCTTATTTATGATATTCACCATGTTTAAGATTATTTATCTTCTTAGGGTGTTTATTCTATTATTATTAATTGAATACTATTAATTTCCCAATGGAATCATACTTACACCTATGTATGTAGACAAAAAAATCAATTTAAATAATTTGTAATAGCAATGAAGTAATAATTAAAACAAATATCTTTTTCCAGAAATGATCCTCAAGGATCAGTATATTCATATTCATAAATTTCTATATCCCTTGAATCATGTCTATAAAATGGTGGATGATTCATATTTCCTTAAAAATAATAATTAATCATGAAAACTATTTTTATAACAAATGAGTATAATTAAACATCTTGATATTGATTTTTCATATTATTCCTATTTAAATGACCAATATAGTGATGGAACATCTAGGTGTAAAATGATTCATGTGATCAGAATTATTTATTTACATCTAATACATTATTTTTAAAATTTAATACATAAATTATATTATATATATATATATATATTTAATTCCATAACATGTTTTTTCTTTATAAATGAATGAACTCTTACTTCTAAACATGAACATAAAACCATATATATCTAGTGAGGACACAAATATTATTTTCTCCATAATAGTTAATATAAAATAATAGTCTTCTAAACCCATAATAACCATTCTTATTAATACACTGGGATAATATCTTCTATAAAATGTATGAAGAAATTCTTTTTTAGCTACTTGAAGTTCCAATTCTCAAATTTAAATCATTCAAAATATACTGGGATATTAAATTAGGATATAGGTGTGAACACCACAACCATTATCTAATAAAAAATGTTTAGATATGAAAATATTTCACTCAACATAGAATTCACCCATAACTTCCCCTTACTTCTAAAAATTCATTAAATTATTTTTCTAGTGTCCTTACATGCCACGTGAAAAATAAATATTCAATTTTTGTCATTGACTATCTCTAGATCTACAGTTTCATGGATTGATAATTTTAAGGAGCGATAGAGGTCAAATGCTTTGATGGACCATTTTCATTTATCATAAGTCAATCACCTATTTTACTATAGGTATTTTAATCCTCATGTCCTTATCAACATGGAAAATGAATGGAAGGGGTTATAAGAAATAATTCTTACTATTTATTATTTTATAATTATTACTAAAACATGAGAATATTTTAGTCATGGCAGAAAATATAAGATAATCATCTAGCTCACCATGAATAATAAACATCAGGATATATAAACGACCAATGTATCATATTATATTGACTATATGTGGCCCTTATATCCCCAAATCTTAAGGAATTTATATGAATTGTACTTTGGAGAACTAATATTTTTCACCTATTTATTTTTCTTGATAAATAGCTCAAAGGATAGATGATAAGTCATCATCCAAATGATTCATATAATAAAAATTTTCCACCCAAATATTCATTTAACACACTCATCATAAATTTGGGTTTCTACAATATATATTCATCATTAGTGGTCAAGCATAATGGAAAATCACATAAAAAATTAAATGAAATTAAATATAGTGAATAGTTTCTTCTTCTCTAATATAGATTATAGTGTTAAAATCAATGTCTTGAGGGATTATAATTATGAAATAAATAATATATATGTTTTATTACATTATTACGCATAATAAATTGTGTAATAAATAATAGAAAAACTATTCCCCCACTATATTATTGAAACCAAATAATATTTTCCATTGGTTTTTCAATATCAAATATAATTGATAATCTAGTGGAAAAGATAAATCTATCCTTTCCCATCATAATAGGGAATTATTTTTTTTTTGTGAAAAAGTATTTACATAGGCGTAACATTCCACCTACAATACTCTACATCCCCTTGATCTATTAAGTAGACTCCCCAATCGTGATATATTTCGATTATATATCCTCAACACATTACCTCCAAATTTACACTAATTAAAGAAAAGGCGTCAATATTTGATGTACATTAGATAATTGACCCAAAAAATCCATGGATAAGTCTTCAAATTTCCCCCAAATTTAAGATAATTATAGAAAGGGTTATATCACAAACGAAAATATATACTTTTTATTAAAAATTAATTATATTTTGGCTACACCGATGTGAAAATATATTTTATGGGTTTTCATCTTTATATTTAAATTACCAATTTTAACTTAATAATTTCTTATAAATATAAATTATATATTACAAAATTGATTAACCATTTCATGATAATATTAATGCATGTTATAAATTTATATTAGTTCCATATTGTATTTATGTTAATTTATTTATTTAATGATTACACGTTTGTAAATAATTTACAATGAAATTGATAGAAAAAAATAAATTGAATGGAATTATCACCTTCTTATATAAATATATATTTGTTGATGTGATGTTAAAAAAGACATATAAAAAGTGAAAAGTTCAAAAATAATTCATTATATGAGCTTCAGTGTTCCACTAGTGCTCTTATAAGACTTTTGGATAGTTTTTACCTTTCCTCCAATCAGGAACCACCTACTATTTCCAATAGAGACAAATCATATAATAATATTTCATGTCTAAGAAACTAAGGGGAACCAAATAATGTTTTTTTAAATCCCAATGTTTTAATGATATATTTCCCTCTAAATTACTTTTTTAGTACCTTTATTTACATACACGTTAAGTCTAAAAATACTCTAGTATAATATTTGGTTATTAATATTTAATTTTACTGTGTTCACCTAACCATTGAATTTATGTTTATTAAAAGCACCAAAAAATTATGAAAAATATTTTTTAAACATTTATATATATATATTTAATTTTATTTTTATAAATTTTAAATAATGTAATAGAATTTTAAAATTACTAGTCATTTTATGGAAAACATAATTATGTAAGCTGTCAGTTTCTATCATAAAAAGATAATTTAATCTTATTAAATAATAATTATAAATAAATGGTCATATAATTTATTCAACAAAATAATTTAAAATTATTCTACTATATTTTGAATGTAATTTAATAATGGTAAAATATATTTTATTTGTAAAAATGTATATTACTAAAAATGGTTGGTTTATGTTTCATGCACTAACATTATAATAAATTCCTTCCACTTATAGAAATTAAATATAAAAAATGGTTTCCATAATTTAAATCATCATAATTTAGGAAATTTAACTAGGATAAGAAAAAAAATTCATAATTAATAGTATAATAATAAAAGTAATTACAATAGTTAAAGTTAAAATAGGATTACTGGGGGTTAAACTAGGAGATAATGGTAAAAAATGATTATTAAAGGTTATTAAATAACATTTTATGAAGATATTTAGACTTTAAACATTCCTATATTCTATGTATAATATTTTTTTCCCATTTTAACTAGAAACTAACAATATATTATTTAAATATATTATGTAATTCCATGTTTGTGCCTCCCTTAACATATAAAAGGAGCTTATTCTCCCCCTTTCTTCACAAAATATGTACCTTCTACCTCAAACCATCCCAATCAAAAAAAATCCTTACATCCATTAATTCATTATTTTAGATAACTTTATTACCCTAAAATAATCCTAATAAGGTATACTAATTAATATAAATTATCTAATGGAAGAGTTAATCATCTTAAACATCTATTTCAAAAAATATTTATTCTTAAAAATCCTATAAATAAATTTTTTTCATAATAGAAAAAATAAATTATTAAAAAAACTAATTTGGTTTTATATTATGGGATAACCTTTTTCTACATCCCTTTAATCAAAAAGAAAAATAAATATATTGCTACCATATTAAAATGGGATATGATCCATTTTTCAATCATCATATTTCATGGTTAGTTATTATGGAAGATTCAATGTAAATATATTATGTTTATATAAAAATCAACCTCTACTAATTATAATGTCTTATAAACCTTATTACATTCTCATCTATAGAAAAAACATAATGTTTCTCATTTATACATGCAGACTACCCCCCTATCGAATGTGATTAATTTTTCATTTTCGATTTACAAATATTGTAACAAGAAATTTTTTTAATGAATATATTTATTATTTATGATAAAATAATAATTATTTAATAGAAAAATATTACTTACCTTTCCGTAATTCCATCCATAAAAAATTATAAAACATCATTTCTGTGTACGTATGATATAAAACCTCTAGAAAATGATGTAATTTATTTTTCATCATAGAATTATATTAATTTATATTAAAATTTATATAATTAACATATATGACACGTATTTAATTATTAATATTTTTGAAATGATAAAATATCTATGTTTTGTGTACCGGAACAATGAAACCAAAACAATCATAAAATTTAAACCATTTACCATATTAGTGTTCATTTTAATGATGAAATTGATAATAAAATGATAATTGTAAAATATAAACAATTGATTCACATTATTTAATAAAATAATAGAGTTTTTAATAGATTTATAATATTTTTATATTTATTATATCAGATCTTTGAACTCCTGTAAAACAATACGAGACATGACGTAAGAGATTTATGTTACAATATCATTTTTTCATGGTTATTTATATTAAATTTCTTGTGTGGGTAGTTATATTATATGTATTATTTAATCAACATATATTTTATTACTATATTTTAATTTATAGTATTTTCATGTTTTTATTTTGCTCTCCACTCTTGGGTAAATAAAATAATTAAGAAAATGATTTCAAGAATACTCAACATTATTTCCTTGGGAATCTATTTCTTCTGTGACAATAATTTCCTAAAACATGTTCAAAAATATATTTCATTTTATAAATTTATTGATTAAGGTTATTTTTACACAAATATTCATTTCTATAAAAAATTTATATATAATTTTCTTTTATTTTCTCTAAATGGGTTACATTTAAA
Organism: Viscum album; assembly: GCA_963277665.1. Classification (NCBI taxonomy): domain Eukaryota; kingdom Viridiplantae; phylum Streptophyta; class Magnoliopsida; order Santalales; family Viscaceae; genus Viscum; species Viscum album. The sequence goes on from OY728141.1 coordinate 1,306,331,586, forward strand.
AAATGTGAAGATAATCATTGTTTTAATGTAAACCCCTTGAAAATAAATTCCCAACATAATATATACTATATTCATTTAATACTAATTAAAAATTTATATGTTTCTTTTCGATGAAAATTTTTACCTTAATATTCATTATATGTTTCGATTATTAAAAATTGGTTTCAAAAGGAAAAGGGTTGTTTGCATAAGAAAACTAACAGTGATCTTTTAAATTTATTTTCATCATTAGAAAAATTTATTCATGTCATTTTGGATTCATCTTGGTGATGATGCAATTATATAAAACATATTTTAATATAGATGGTTAATTTTTTATAATTAAACATTGATGAAACTCGTTTTCTATTCCATTGAATATTCTATGATGAAATGTTAAATATTCTCCTCAAATTATGGATTATATATGATTATATTATGATTATGTGATCGTTAGGTAGGTTATATCCCTCAAATTCATTGGTAAATGTATTATATATGTATATATATCAAACGATATAGATGATATGTGTTTCCATTATTAGTAATTTCTATATACAGCTTTTCAAATGTGATATATTCTTTTCAATCTCACAACATTAACAATAGACGGGATTGTGAATGGTTGTGTTAACATTTTGAAGTTTTATTATGATCACTTCTAGATATTCTCCCATGATTATGAATAGTCATGATTTTCAATACCTATGTCTCAAAGATTGTGAATTCGTATGAAAATGATTCCACATGACAATATTATTTGTCTTCATTTATGATAATGACTTTCAAAACCATGTTAAACATGATTCCATATATGACTAGATTATGGAATTTATTTTCTAATATACTATATATAGGAATCGATTATATTTATTAGATACACTTTATAATGCAATCATACCTATATGATCATATTATTCCCTCTTATAATAAATATAACCTCATGTTTACCCTTACAATTCTTCTGAAATGACCTTTTCTTATGTTTTTTATCCCAAGGTTTTGAAGAAATGTTCTATGTATGATATGTATAAATTGCTACTAATATAAAGATATTTCTTAAATATGTTTCTGATCATATTGGAAATAATTTTTTATGTACCTAATCTCTAAATGACCTAAACAACTACTATCCATAGGAATGTATAGTTGTTATATATATTGAATATTCTTTTTCAAATAGGGTGATTTTAATGCATGTTTTGATCAGGTAAACTCATTTGGTATTGAATAATATTTTCTTTATTTTTGGAGATTATTATTAGAAAAAATTATAGAAAACCATTTGGATACAATTATGTATAGCAGAACATATGAAACTGAGGTAATGATGAGTTTTTGTTCTTCCTTGAAAACACATCCCTATTGGGATATTGGAAACTATATGTGGATACGAAATAGATTCACCAAGTTGTAAAAATAATATAATGGTAATATTGAGTATTAACATGATCGTTATTAAATTATGAAATGAAATCTTAATAATGAACTTCTTGTTAGAAACAGAATGGGGATAAAATTAATGTAATGCACATTCTCTTTTTGAACCATCAAGATGAATGAGAGGATGAAATATATGAAAATTAATGATAACGCATATTGATATGACATTAAGAGAGAGTAATAGAGTTTTATGGAAGTTTTATTAATTTAAAACATATTCATTATGGTTATCATAATACTATGATTTCGTAGTCAAATAATTATGGTTATATACTTTCACTATATTTTTTAATTTCAATTAATATTTTGAACTAGGATAAATTTTTTGAGTAGTGGGTGTGATTTATAATAAAATAACCTTCTATATGAAAAACCAAATGGACATAGATCTTGAAAAATATATCTCACGGATATTCTAATTTATCTTAACTAATATATGATTAATAATGAATACCATGTTGATATTCCAAATAAAAAAGGGAGAATCATTCCATAGAGTATTTTATGCGAAAAATGCAGCATCCTTCTATGTGACATTTGATCAACTTGTTCCATGAAATGGATTAACATGATAGAAATTATATTTTCAATATTTCGGTGCTCAGACCATGAGAATGTTGTCATAGTAGTATATTGACTAAGAAGTAGAGAAGATAAATGAAGGACACTTATCAAGAAAACAATAAAATATGAATAAATAAAATCTATGGAATGAGAGGATAAAGAAAGAATATTTATTAATAAACTCATTCCTCCAAATATCAAAATTTAATTTCCTCGATATATTTATTTACCTGCAATACATAAATTCAATTAACAATAAATAATTGAATTATTATTTTTAATATAGAAGTTATAACATAAAAATTAGATTTTAGGGTATAAATATAACAAATTAAATTGCTAGGAAATTAAATATTTATGAAATAAATTATTATGGTTTCAATTGGTACGCCATTAATGTAAAATAGTTGGAAGGTAAATAGAGATTATTTACTAAAAAACTATGTTTATCCAAAAAATGAGATTTTATATTAGAAAGTTAGATTAGTCACTATTAATGAATGATTTTAATTTAATTTTTATATAATATATTCACACATGTTTTTTAACAATCATCAAAAAGTTTTAACATTAAAATGATCCAATGAAAACACAATTTAGTCGTTATAAATTCATTTACCTAAAAACTATTTTGTTGAATTTTGTGGACATAATAAAAAATTAATTTTCCAACATATATAAATAGAATATTTTTAAAAAATTTAATATTTAGATTCAACATAATTTAAAAAAAATTATGATAAATGTAATATTTTCTAAAAAAGGAAAATAAAAAAAGTAAAAATAGGTTACCATTGTTAGGGTAAAACCAGTTTATTGAGGTTTAAACTAAATGATTGGGGTAAAAATTACAATTAATGTTTTTAAATATTATTTGTTGAAGATATATTGAACTTATAATATACTACCTTATAATTACTATACATTTTGTTAAACTTACTCTAGAATGTGACCATGTATTGTTAAACTGTTTATTTGTAATTCTTTTTGTGTCTCACCCCTCACATTTGAATGGGAACCTATTCTCTATCCCTAGTAAAATTATTTAAGCCTCATATCTCAAAAATTAGTTTCCAAAAACCATATTAGATTACATATCTTCATTCTTGAGATCTTTTTCTTTCCCTAATATCATCATGTGATGGACTAAGGTGTAATAAAAAGGATTTCTCTCGAAGGAGAGGTAATCGCATTACCTAACTCTATTAGTGTTAATTTTATCCTCTAATTTTATAGATTTATTGTATCCAACACATAAAAATGATTAAAATAAATAATTATTTTATTATTCATTAGTGATAAACATTTTCCAACTCCTTTCAATCATTCGGGAAATGAACAAATCTTCTATATCAACATGTGAACTACCACCTTGATGTTACAATATGATTCAATTTATATTATACTATTTCATGTGTGGTTATTATGATGAAGTAGATATATATATATACGTAAAATATATAATAGAATTAGTATTTGATAATGAAATTATATTTTTTATATTCTTATAGTCACATCTGTTGAAAAAAATAATGTTTCTTATGGGAACATGGGGACTACCCCCATAATTAGGCGATCTGATTAGTTTTTCATTTTTGATTTACATAAATTTTAATAAGGATATATTAAATCAATATGTATGAAATTAATGAAATTATTATTATTATATATAGGATAGAGATAATTTTCCATAATTGATTCATCCATTGAAAATTGAAAACATCACTTGTGAAGAATTATAGAGTATCATCTCCATTAAGTGATATAATTAATCTTTCATCATTTAATTATGTCAATAGTTTAAAACGTTCATATAATGAATAAATATAACACTTTTTTCATGATTTATATTTTATATATAACTAATCAAATTCATTTATGCATGTATTAAACTGTCAAATCAAAGAAATCTTGTAAAACAATCAACTTTTCGCTCAAAAGTAAATTTCAATGATTAAATTTTTATTAAATTAGTAATTAAAAATTATATATTAATTATACATACTATGTTCTAAATGAAACTTTTAATGAAATATATTTATAATAAAAATATATTTATTACATGATATTTTTTAACTTGTACAAATAATGATGGTCCAATACGTAAGGAATTTATATTACAATATCATATAATTTTGATATTGTTTATGTAAAATTTGTATTATAAAAAATTATATTATATTTATCCTTTAACAAGAATATATCTTCTACATATATTTTATTTATAGTATTTTCATGTTTTCCATTCACTGTCTACTCGTTATTGTATAAAACGATAGAGATATTTTTTTAAGGAAAATTTAGCATTGCTTACTAATTGGTCATTAATATTTTTTGGCTATATCCATATTTTATTAAAAATATTCTCATGGTTTTTTTTTCTCAAATGATTTCATAAATTCAATTTTCCACATATATGAATTTATTTTAAAATTATTATAAATAATATTCTTATTGTTTTCCAAAAGACAATATTTTTACCAAATGTGTGAATGAAATATTTCTTTAACATACGCCACAAATTTGTTTTTCTACCATCATGGATGATATTTTATTTTCAGATTCCTATAGAGGAAAATATAGTGTATTTATGTATACTTTTATGTTTAATATTTTATGATTTATAGATGATAAATATGTGGTTTTGAAATGAGAAGGTAATATTGATAAAGGAATGTTGTTGGGATTATTAAAGTTATTTTCATATATAATAATTCATATTATGTTTACTGTGTTTCATTATGGTATTGATCTAATGAGATTGTCCTTGTTTTTTGTGGATGGATACTGATATTGATAATGAAACAAGGATGAAAATAGTTTTATTTTCCATGGCGTATGATATTATAAAATTATAAGACTTTTCATGATCTTATAGCATACAAATGAATAGATTATTATTTTTTGATAGTTGGGTCTGTTATATCCCTGCATTGAATTGGGTAATGTGATATAGATATCTCATGAGATAATGATTTTAAATGTGGATATAATTTTTCAAATATATGTTGAAATTTTCATGAATAAATATTATTTTCTACAGTTATACTTAGAAACTTATGCATGGACATGATTATAACTAGCTATGATTGTAATTTTTATGTGTGAATATGATCTATTATAGATATTATACTTGGATTATGAGGATACATGGTTGATAATACAATTTTTTATATCATTATGAAATCATAGGATTATAACTCAAAATTCATATGTTATGAATCTTAAATGATTATAATTTCATTGACATCCTTACCAATCATGATTCTTTATAAGACTTGATTTTAGAGTTTTGGCCTATAATTTTGGGTGTATGATTCTGTTATGTTGAGAACCTGAACTTAATTTTTTTTATCATGCCCTTGTGAACATCTTATTCTACATTTTGATTAATATCTCTTATGTTGACCTATAATGCGGATCTGATATCACCCTTTCTTATGTTTCCTTCCCTTAGTACTCATGGAATGTTATAAATATGAGATATAAAGAAAGTAGTGAATCTAAATACAATTGTGGGAGATAGATGAGATATTTTATGAAATAATTTATTTGTTTATCTATTATCTAAATTCACTAAAATTTTATAGTATTTAGACATGTATTATTATGTCATGTAATGAATATTCATAAAAAATAATGTAACATTTATTTTCGGAATTCTCTTGTTGCATTATTGGAAAATGGGTTTACATAAAATACACCAGGGGCATGTAATTCATTTGATAATGAGAGGAGTGTAATTAGATGGCTCAAAATATATAATTTGGTGAATTATTTTAAAAAACATGTTATATAAATAAATTCTATTAACCAATCACATAAACATTATAGTATAAGAATATTTTCATACATACACATCCAATGAATATGAAAAATTGAACCATCATGAATTCTATTATAATAATTATATATTATTAAGATTATTGTGCTTCAATTAATTCAATTAATTCATCTTTAATAATGTTAATCTGATGATTATTAGAAAAATCCATCAACTAAAATATATTAGAAGAAACTTTTATTGAAAATAATTTATAGATAATTAAACAGAATAAATTGAGTGTCTATAAATAATGAAAAAAAATTAATCGAAGATTCTATCTATGAACAATAAAATTCAGTTTTAATCCTACAATTAGTTTTACATGATACAATTTAATTTTTTTTAATTTTTAAATGAATTAATGATGTTTATTAAATAGGTATTTCTATTTGGTTTTTCATTCCATGTACTTGAGATAAAAACTTTTATATTTAGTGTGTAACCCTGTTGGGATACATTGAATTTACTAATGAGCTATAGGTTGTGTCTTATACTACCAATGTGTCTCAAAAACTAACCTACTAACATAAATCTTATTAATGATATGGAGATTATTAACTCACATTATATGTAAACTCTCTAGGTCCTAAGGATCTCTTTAAAAGAGCCACATATCAATCTCATGCAAAAATTTCATGTATTTGACCCCATGTATAGTGAGGAGTCTTCCACTAAACCGTACATATTAAATAAAATGTATTCCATCTATATTTTCTATGGTCTAGAAGACCATGTTCCATTCTATCCTAGTTAACACATGTTGTGAATTGATTTTATATCATGTTATATACTGCATGGTCCTCCATGAATCCCATGACATGTCTAGAAATAATCATTAGTAAATGACATATTCTTTTGGTTACAGATCATGTATCTATGTGTACTCGCAAGAATCCTTAGAACAACCCAATCAAATCTCTAACTGTTCATCATCAATTCAAGTCTGGAATGAATTATTTTAATATTTCAAAAACATATTAATTATAGTCTTAATTATAAAATGAATATAATTGAATATAATACATTCCACAATAACATGTAATATTAAAACAAATAATAATTTATTATAATTTATTATGTGATATCACTTATACAACTTGAAGGTTTTGGATGTATTCTAAGCCCCTCTTGAGCATTGTCGCCTAATATTTCATTCATAATAAGTTGTAATTTTGTGATGTATATAAAAAACTATTTCACGACCAATGAAAATAACTTGAATATTAAATATTAAGTAATAATAAACATGAAGATATATCCTTTCACATATAAATTTTAATAGTTTATTATGAATTAAGAATTTATTTTAGCTGAATTATTTCTTCATTTTTGATAATAAAGTTAGTACATCTTATCATATCATCATTGTTTCAATGGAATTATGCATAGATTCCCTCTATATGTTCTACACACATTTTCCATAGGACACTTATCATCCTCATATAATTCTCCATGTTATCATGTGGATGGTTTCAATGATTTTGGTGACAATTTTAGATCCTTGCATAATCCATCAAGGATAGAAAGAATCACTTCAGAGGTAGAGATGAATTATGTTTCATACTATAGAGTGTTCCAGGGGACAATATCTCAAGGAAATAATATATTCCACTATATAACTCATTGTTCATAAGGAATAAAATATTTAGAGAGTTTTATAAATTATCATAACATATTTTAAATAGGGATTGGGTCAAAAAATTACACATGGATTAAACTATTCTATTATTCCCTAGTGAAACCATAGTATAAATAATGATTGAATTATTATTATTTACACTGTGTTTTTTAAACACTTAGATAAAAATTATTTAAATATTCTTGAATAAATATAATTATATTTAATAATAAATTTCCCACAAAACCATTAAAATCATTTCTCTATTCCACCTCAATATTAGTTAGTCCTTGACTAATCAATAATTAATTAATTATTTAGTATTAAATTATTTTCTAAAATAAAAATAAAAAATATAATAATGATATTATGATTAAATATAGTTTAAATATTGGTGGAACCAAAAAAATAATCATTTCGTACCTTGGAAATAAACCAGAATAAATAAATATTATATATTCACATTAGTAAAAAAAATAATTTCTAGATGAAGAATTTTTTATTTAATATTCTAATAACATATATGTTCTCTTAAATAAATAGTGATTGAATATTTGTGATCAAACTAACATGAATAATAGTAAAACCAGAATAGGAATAATTATTGTTAAACGTGAAATAATTTATATAGTATTGAATTACGGATACAAATAAACATAGTGTGTGCCCAACCATGCCCATTTCTATGTTAAATTTTTCTATACAACCAAACATGAATGGTTAGAATCTACCATCAGACCAAGGATCCAATAGAGAAATAATTTATTGACATAAAACATCCTAGAATGTTATATTGGGTAATATAATTTCTTTATTATAACCTTTATAGTCAAGAATGTTTCAATATGCTTTCATCAACCTATAAACCCAATGTCTCATTCTTTAAAAATATATAAATGAACTCAATAAATATCATTACATGTTCATGGACATTATTTATAATGTTTACCTTCATCATAGGGCATGTGATATCAAAATCCAATACCCTGTGATGGGAAAAACTTCAATCTCGCATTATTCATTATTGTAGTATCTATCATAACATACCTATCAAGATAACAATCCCACAGAAATAAAACAACATTATTTTGGTTAGTGCAACAATATAAACTACTCATGATATACATTCATAAAAATTTTAATTTCTATTTTTCATCACGCACATCAGTATATAGTTATATCCAATAACCCATATAATTGTAGATATCCTATTGGAATGTTTTTCTATCAACTCCACACTTTCAGATGATTTCCAAGTGTGTACATCATGAAAAATATTATCTATGAGATTTAAATCCCCACCCTTTAGAACTTTTATAATTTAATTCTCATAAAATTATATCATCTAGTTATATAAATTATATTCATGAATATTGTAATTATATTTCGTAGTTCTCATCATATCGGTAAACTTATATGTTGTACCATTATGCTAGTTACCCTTGGGAAATTATAACATACCATGGTTTTTAGAAGTACAATCATGATGTGTTTAGAATTTTTCATAATCTAAATAATTTGTATAATATTTTACATACAATCACATTCTAGGTAACTATATCTAATATCATGTTACAAAGATATTGTGAGTTGACATGATAAATTTTTAACTAAGTTACCAACATTATTTTATTGATATATTGTTTTTATATTTTTTTATATCTTGTTCAAGGAAATGATTATGTGTCCCTATATTCATCATTTTAATATTTCCAATGCCTATTTTTATTCCACACACTACTGTTAGGTATCAATTCCATGGTATACTTTTTATGCATCTATTGTGGTCTATATTTTATCTTATGATGTTATTCCATGTTGATTATTAATAATGATAAAATAATAATTTTAATTATATTTTTCCCATGATCAGGATATACAATGCTTATTACTTAACCCTTGATGACTCATTGTGTAAGATCCCGGTTTTCAGAAATGTATGTTATCATTATATTTCGGTTGAATCCTGTGTTTTGGGCCTCAAGGGATTTTTTCTGAAAGTATGAGGGGCTTTGGGGGTGTTTCAGGGACTTGGGGCATGAAATAAGGGAGAGTTTGGAAAGACAGGCCAGGGCGCACGGCCTGCGCCTGGACAAGCAAACCATGTGGCCTGCCCGGGTGAAGTCGTGTGACCCTTTCTCTTTAGAAAGTGTCATACGCATGGTTTTCGCATGGTTTTCTAAACAGTGCAGCGAAACTATGCAGCCACTTAATGTTGGGAAAAATTACAATTTCTCTACTCTATGCTTTTAATCCCCACTCGGGATTTTCCTCTCCTCCTCCTCTCCTGACCCTAGTGACAAATATGGCTGACCCAAGCTTCCCAAGGGTGGTTATCCTTCAATTATTGTCCATTTAGAGTGTCGTTGGTTGCATATTGAAGCTCCGGGGAAGGGTAATCCCATATTTGGTTTTCTTCTTGGTTTAGGGTTGATATCTTTTCTCCCTCTCATTCCAAATCCCTAAAACCCTATCTTTTTTGTGAGTTTTAGGTTCAAGCTCCAAATGTTGGTTAGATCAAAGTCTACAGACTCGATTGAGGGTGCATTCAATCACGGTTATGAGGTAGGTGGTCTACAAGTCATATCCCATAGTATTTGAGTAAATTGTTCTGGTTGGGTTATGTTATTGTTTACCTTTGGTTATGTTTTGGATAACCTTGGCATGTTTGGAGTTAATAGTGTTTAAAATGGAAAATGGGAACCCTCACAATCCATATGTTATGTGTTGGGATTTAATTGACCTAATTGGGGCCATCCAGGGGATGTGTCGGCTTCTCCCGAGCTTAAGGATTTTAATTGAACAAGTGACCGTGTTGTAATTAAGGGTAGAGACTTTAATGAATAAGTTGGAATGATTTTTAGACTTGGAATATAATTTAGGTGATGTACCTAGACTTGGAAATAACCAAAGGGTAAATTGGAATGCGTTGGATGGTTTAATCATGGAAATGGTCAATGGGTTGAATGGGATAATGTGTAAATTGATTAAAGACCATAACAGGATGGGTTATGGGTTTATTGTTAAATGCTTAGTAAGTTAGGCATAACACATGGGAATTGGGTGAATGGTTAAATGATGTGAAAGGGGAAATGTGTTAACGGGTTAAGGTGTGATGTGGAATTCCCATGTGGGGTATTGTGAACAGTGTTTGTCTTTGGGAAATTGTTTGGATAGTTGATGGTTTCTTATATATAAGCATGTTCACATGGATTCGTAGAGTGGGGTATGACATGAGGATCTACGCCCACTGGTCAAGTGAAGACTGAGGCTCTAAACTCCACCCAAAATTCATGGTTTATGAAAGGGGAATGAGGGTTTATTCTCTTAATGGTTGCATCCACCCGGACTAAGGCTCAAGGAGACGAAATGGTTTCTGTGAGGGAGTTAGTCCAAGTGAGAGAGGATGAAAATGTGTTTACCCTCTTGGTTGTGATTGATGGCCTTATACCGATGTAACATAAGGTATGTGATTAACTCATGGAGATGTGATGAAAGGGTAAGTGATGGTAAATGGTAATAAATGGATGGTAACAGAATGGCAAGGGCTTTGGCTTTAAACTGGTTAATGAAACCTTAAATAATTACTTGGAATTTATCATTCATTTTACTTTTTCATACACAACTGTTTATACTGGATATTTTGTATCCACTATTGGTGGTGGCCTACTGAGTTGTACTAACACCCTTCTCAGCCCGTCTGTCACGACGCATCCTCAGGGCCCGTGACGTGACTACCCCAAGCCTGCCATCCATAGGCCAGGGGCTGGCGACTAGCACCAAGGCATAAATCCCAGAAAAAGGAAAGGCATTGCCTTTGTAAAGTAAACCACAAACACCATATAGAAAGCAGGCGGAAGTAAACACTAAGTAAAAACTGGTACAATAGTAAGTTCGTAAAAGTAAGTGGACCAGTATACAAACCCAAACTGAAAGTAAAGTACAACTGGAAAGGGAAAATAGCAAATGAAAAGTGAAGCTACAATGTCGAGCTGTCCACTTGAAATCCCACCTGAAGGGTGGGTACAAAAAGCCTCCACTGCTCCTCGGGTCCATCCGACCGCTCTGAGTACGTCCCGCCCAGTGGTCCACCTCCAGGTACCATCCTGCTCCAAAGCCTCCACCACAATCAGCGTTGTTCGTCGTCTGAAACCAACACAATGTATTGATGGCATAGCCCGTGCAGGGGTGAGTATAAGCTACTCAGTAGGGACCCCGAGACCCCCGAAGGTCTCCCAGAATCCACAAAGGATAATCCACAATGGAACGATACTATCATGAAGTAACATCCCACACTACTTAGGTATATGCCCATACATATACCTAAGTCATCAATTCTCGTTCGGCTCCAACATCCAAACCCAAATACAACCCATTCCACATAGGAAAATAAAACGTATTGCCACATAGGATAGCACAACACAATCCACATAGGAAAGTAAAACAGGATTCAGCTCACACAGGAATACTTCTTTATATGATGATAAAGATGACCAGATTTTGCCACTGATTCATCTAAGCCATCGGACCCACAAAGGATCGATAGGTACTAACCCCCGCAATAACCCACAAAGGATATGACCCACAAAGGATCGATAGGTAACTAACCCCCGCAAAGACCCACACACAATCGGACCCACACAGGATCTGTAGGCGCTGGCCCATACAGGACTGTTGAGCGTTGACCCACACAGGATCGGACCCACACATGATCGGTAGCACTGACCCACAAAGGATCACTAAGTGATGTATTCGTCGCCGTCGAATCCACTGAGGATCTTTGTACTGTCGTCGTCTTAGTCGCAGCCAGCTCTAGGGTTCCCGCACACAGCAAGCTCGCTCGGGAGGGTCCGTTCCATGAGCCGAGGGCTGATACATCAGCTGAAAAATATTCCAGGGTTGATGTATCCAAAAGTTCCGTATCGTCAACAGGAACTCAACATCGCACACGGCGCGTCAATCGGACGCCCGGTCCGAGAGTTATTGGCTTTTTCGTTCGAGGGGCCCGGTTGGGTTTTTAAGGAAAAACCAACCCGACCGTACTCCACCTTCGTCCAATCCTTGGACGGAGTAATCTAAAAGATTTGTATCACTTAGAGGAATCCATCAAAGTCATCAGTGCGTCAATCAGAAGTCTGGAGCTCAAGATATGAGTGTTTCCGCTTCGAGGGCCCGGTTGTTTTCGTGTACGAACCAACCCGGCCAAACCCAAAGTATTCTAAAACCTTGAGTGCGATATACAAAAATGACCGTCTCGATCTAGGGATTGCTTTGCTGCTGACGGCGTGTCGTTCGGAGGCTCGTAGCTCAAGATACTGGAAAAAGATCGGAAAGGGTCCAAAAACTGGGGTCTGGGTCCGGACCGACCCGGCCCATCCCCCCCATGGTCGGCCCTAACTGGGTCGACCCGACCCAGGTCCGGGTCTGACCCGGCCGGCGCGGCCCGGCCCAGCGATCTGGCCGGGCGGCTCTGCCGGCGTGCTGGCGCTGGCTAGGCGCCGCCCAGGGCAGTTGCGGCCCTCGTGCGGGGGCCGCTCCGTGACACCCGGATGCGGCTTGAGCCGCGTCCCTCCTCCGCGGTCCTGCGCGGCTGCGGGACCGGCCAGCGTCGCCGCGGATGAAGCTGTAGTGGGTCTTCCCGGCGGCGCGCCGGGCACCGCCGCTTCCTGGCGGCCAGCCGCTGCCGGCCGCCGCCTCCAGCCGCTGGTGGGGGTTTCTAGGGACCACCGGACGCGCTCCGGTGGTCCGAATTGCGCGTGGTTTGCGCCTACGGCTCTCCTGGGATCTGAGCTCTTCTGTGAAGGATTCCAATCACCATTACAATCCCATTTAGTAAACACCATTAATCCACGCATCAACGAAAAAATGTGGAGGGTGGTCGGGCCGTGTTTGTTTGGCCCGCACCCTCCGCATTAGGTGATAACAATTGGGAATAATATTCATCACATGAAAAACAAAGCAAGGCACAATTTTAATGAATTAAAATTGAACTTTGATCCGGGTTCTTTTTTTTAGATGAGGAAACCATGTGAATAAATATTATTCTTAAATAAAACCCCTACCTCGTAGTTATCGTCGGACGAGAGTTCTTCGCAGAATTGACCGTTGTAGAAGAAGACAATCGTCGCGTCGCGGAAGGGCGTCACTTCATTGCGGAAGGGTGTTGCGTCAACAATCTCTGAAGGTTAAAGAAAACACATGGATTTAATTTCATGAATTAAATCCATGTTAAGGATAAAATCCACAAAGGAATTAAAGATTTGAAAACTCCTACCTCAAGCAGTTGATCGAGGATTTGTCGCGGGGAAGGAACGTCGCGGAAGAAGCGTCGTGGAAGGAGAATCATCGGCGTCACGGAACATGGCGTCGTGTCATCGATCTCTGAGGGTTTGGCGTTCTTCACATTCTTCGCGTTCTTCGCATTCTTCACGAGGAGGATGAAGTTACAGATTCTTCAAATCCTCTCAACAATCAACCCGTCAACAAAAAGAAAAGGTGTTGGTATTATTTTATTATTATGACAACAATTTGAAAACATGTTAAGAAACGAACCATTAATTTGGTTAATTAATGGTAACGACTTAACTGTCCATTTAATAGGAGCGTTTAAGATTTTTTGACAACGCCCCAGTTGACTTTCATTAATGATTAGTTTTCGTGGGTGTGTTACTTAGAGGAAAAGAAACGGTGGGGCTCGTGCGGGCCCCACCTCACAAATATCTTACGAAGAGGGTAGGATATTTTGGGTTCCACCCCGTCTGCTTCAACTCAGCTTAAGCAGCTTAAAGTGGCTTTAAGTTGCTTTATGTGAAATATAATTAAGTTGTCACACCACTTTATTTTATTTTCTTCAGTTAACCCAAAAAATTAAAAACCACACCCGAGCAAACCCAACTCCAGAAGAGGCATTTCTAAGAAAATACCGGCACTGCGATTCCATCGGTTCCCTCAGAATTCGATTTCGAGCACCGGTTCAATAGTTAGAAAAACCCGGTCGTTCGTTCACTAAATGTACCCAAGCCAAACTTCGGAAAATGATTCCGGGCACACCGGGCCTCGGAATCACGTGCTGTCAGAAACAGAGTTCTTGTAAAATTACAAATAAAATTACGAAAAAAAATTCCCTGATATTTACGGGTCTTTACATTACTCCCACCTCAAGGATTTACGTCCCCTTAAAGATACATCATAAACTAGGGGAAAAAATGCAGGTACTGATCACGCATCTGAGCCTCCCGCTCCCAAGTGCTCTCCTGGAGGTTCCCGTGCTGCCATCTGATGCGAACTAGAGGAATCGACCATCCACGTAGGACCCGCTCCTGTCGATCCACGATCTCCACCGGGACCTCCACAAAAGTCACCACATCATCAACGTCTAGCTCCCCATGGTTAATGATGTGCGTCGGCCCGTGCACGTATCTCCTCAGCTGGGATGCGTGGAAGACGTCGTGCAACCGGTGCAACTGAGGTGGTTGAGCCAGGAGATAAGCCACCTCACCAATCCTGCAAAGGACCTGGAATGGTCCGATGAAGTATGGAGACAACTTGACACCTCGGCCAAATCTCCATAATCTACTTCGAGGTGAGACACGCAAGAAGACGTGGTCGCCATCCTCGAACTCTAGTGGCCTCCACCTCCTATCAGCATAAGACTTCTTCCGCCTCTGAGCTATCCTCATCCGCTCTTGGATGACCTGGAACTTTTATGTCGTGGCCTGGACCATCTCCGGTCCCACAAGTGCTGACTCCCCAGGGTCTGTCTAGCACAAAGGAGATCTGCAAGGTCGGCCGTACAATGCCTCGTATGGTGCCATCCCGATGGTGGAGTGGTAGCTATTTTTGTACGCAAACACCACCAAGGGTAGGTTGTCCTCCCAGCTGCGACCAAAGTCAAGGACACATGCACGGAGCATGTCCTCGAGATTCTGAATGGTCCTCTCCGTCTGACCATCCGTCTAAGGGTGAAAGGCAGTGCTCAGACGTAGTTGTGTCCCTAACGCCTCATGCAACCCCTTCCAATGCCGGTAAGTAAAGTGAGCATCTCGATCGGAGATGATAGATGATGGAACACCGTGAAGCTGTACAATATTCTGAATGTAGAGATGTCCCATGCTCTCCACTGAGCCCTGTTCTCTGATGGGTAAGAAGTGAGCCGACTTGGTGAGTCGGTCGAAAATCACCCAGATGGAGTCATGACCTCTGGAAGTGCATGGAAGTCCAGTCAAGAAGTCCAAAGATATCCCATCCCACTTCCACTCCGGGATCTCCAAGGGCTGTACCAAGCCTTCTGGCACCTGATGCTCTGCCTTCACCTGCTAGCAGGTGAGGCATCGAGAAAGGAACTCCGCCGCACCCTTCTTCATTCCCGGCCACCAGTACTATCGTCTAAGGTCCTGGTACATCTTCACCACTCCAGGATGTACCACCAAAGGAGAAGTTTGAAACTCTCCCAGCACCTCCTTTCGTAAAGAAACTGGTACCAAGGTACGTTCTCTGAAAAGGATATCGTGCTCTACTCCAAAGGAGAAACCATCAGGTTTCTACCCTGAGGATATCTGTGCACGCCGTGTCTCACAGTCACTATCCCCATGTTGTGCCTCTCTGACCCGATACAGTAGTGGAGGAGTGACTGTGAGTAACTGTGAGTAACTGAAGGAAGGCTGCTCCATCTCTATCCACGAAGGATATCCGTAAAGCAGCTAGCTGCTTTGTTTCCTCCTCGAGTAGCTGAATGCCTGTCCTCCTGCCGAGAGCATCGACTACCACGTTCCCCTTCCAAAGAGTATAGACTATCTCAAAGTCATAGTCCTAGAGGAACTCGAGCCATCACCGTTGTCTCAGGTTCAGGTCCTTCTGAGAGAAGATGTACCTGAGACTCTGATGATCAGAAAAGACTGTAAAGCACTCGCCCATCAGATAGTGTCGCCATGTATTCAGAGCGAAGACCACTGCTGCTAACTCCAGTTCATGGGTAGCGTAGTTCTGCTCATGCGGCCTCAACTAACGTGATCCATAGGCGATCACTTCCCGCTCTTGCATCAGGTCACATTCGAGTCTAGTCCCTAATGCATCGCAGTAGACTACGTACCCTACACCCTCCTCAGGAAACCTCAGGATAGGGGCGCTGGTCAATCTCTGTTTTAGCTCCTGGAAGCTCTGCTGACATATGTGTGACCACACAAAGGGTTTCCACTTCTTCTTCAAAGATGATGGTGGTTCCGCAGCTCTGGAGAAGTCTGGCACAAATCTATGACAGTATCCGTCCAGTCCCAAGAAACTCCGCACCTCCGTCACTCTCTTAGGTGGCTCCCAGGCTAGCACTACCTTGATCTTCACAGGATCCACTGCAACTCCCGCCTCAGAGATGACGTGTACCAAGAAGTGGACCTCACGTATCCAGAACTGACACTTCGAGAGATTTCCATAAAGTTGGTGCTCTCGGAGTGTGTCTAGTACAACCCGTAAGTGGTAGGCATGCTCCTCCCCAGTCGTCGAGTATATCAAAATTTTGTCAATGAAGACAATGACAAATCGATCTAGGTATGGCTGAAAGATCCTGTTCATGAGGCCCATGAACACTGCTAGAGCATTGGTTACACCAAATGGCATAACCAAGAACTCATAGTGGCCATACCGACATCTGAAGTCCGCCTTCTGCACATCCTCGTCCCAAAATCTGAGCTGATGATGCATGAACTGAGGTCTATCTTTGAGAACCACCGAGCTCCCTTGATCTGATCGAAGATGCCATCAATCCTCGGTAGCGGATAATTGTTCCTCACCGACACCTGGTTCATGCGACGATAGTTGACACAAATTCACATGCCCTCGTCCGCCTTCTTGGCGAACAATATCGGGGAAGCCCAGGGTGAAACAATGGGTCAGATGAATCCCTTGGCCTGATAGACCTCCAACTATACTCGTAGCTCTCGAAGCTCAGCAGGGGCCATCCAATACGCTGGAGTCGATATCGTGGAGGTCCCGGGGTACATGTCAATATAAAAGTCTACCTCTCTACGAGGAGGAAGCCCTGAAACGTTGTCAGGAAAGGCGTCCGCATACTGATCCACCACTGCAGGAAAACTAGGACTCCACACGTCAACTGCTCCTAGGATGAGGCTAGCAAACTGATGAGTGATGGGTTGTCCTCTCCTCTGCCGAAGTCCATCCTGTGCTACGAAGGCTCCCTTCTCACCGGTGAAGATGAACCTGCTCCCGTCGGTGCGTATACATCGCACCATGTGCCTAATACAGTCAATCTGTGCAAGGACTGTAGATAACCAATCCATGCCCAAGATAACGTCGTAAGGCCTCGACGCCGCTACAAGAAGATCCCAGCCGAATCTCTCTCCTCCTAGAGTAATCCCACACTACCGGCACTAGGGCGTAACCGTCGAGTCTGCTCTCGTAGGAGTCTCTAGCCGTAAAGATCGAGCCAACGGCTCTGTCAGAATCTACGAGCTCCGAACAAGGGCAGCGGATATGAAAGAGTGACTCACTCCAGTGTCTATAAGAACTACAGAAAGGGTGGAATAGACACAAATCGTACCTCAAATCATCTCGGACGTGCCGTGGTCGTAGGCCTCCGCTGCCTGGAGTTGTGCCTGTCTCTGCCCGCCAGCTCCCTGTGGCCGGGGTGGACCTCCTGGTGGTGGTGGTGGTAGAGTCTCAAAGCGTCTCCCACCACCTGCTGCTTGGCCAGCTCCTCTGCCTCGTTCGCCTACTCCCTACGGACCGCCACGGTCGACCCTCTGCCTCTGCCTGGGTTTCCCCTCAACTGTCTACTGCTCCTCGGCATGGTGGGTCAGGCAGTCACGACCCATGTGGCCCTGCCCGCTGCATGTGTAGCACTGCCTGCCTCTCGAAAGGCTGGCTCCACGCTGTGTGCCCCGCATTGCTGAGCCAGTGTCCTGAAGTCATCTGCATTAGGGTCTGGTCTGCCTGGACCCCTGAGTCATCTGTCGACTGCCTTCCGTAGAAGACTCTGATACGTGCCGCCCCGCGGTAGGTCTCGCTGCTGATGAAGGATTAGCAAGAAAGCTCTCAATCAAAATGATCGTTCCATTACTCCTGCTTGAGTCGGAATTCTGAGGGAGATCAGCGATGCCCTGATCTCGTGTCTCAATCCCTGCTCAAAGGTCCGGGCCCGGAAGAATGGGTCTCGTACCTTGTCTGTCGAGTAACGCGAGAGATCGGTAAATCTCGACGAGTACTGGGCGACTGTCATGCTTCCCTGCCGTAGCTGAAGAAGCTCCTGGATGCGCACTGCACGGAGGGTGGCCGGGACGAACTCTGAGCAGAAGAGGCTCTCAAAGTCTATCCAGAGAAGAGATGCATCTTCGTGCACCTAGAGCATCAAGCTCCACCATCGGCCCGCTGCTACGTGCAGTAGGCTCGCTGCGAGGATCACCATGAGGTCTGGTGGTGTCCTCACTAACCGGAAAACTTGCACCACTGCTTCCAGCCAGTCCTCGGCATCCTGGGGGTCCGTCGCCCCGCGGAAACTAGGTGGTCGCTGGCGCTGGAACTCATGCAGTGCACTGAGACGATGTGCATCGTCATCGGCTGGTGCTGGAAGCATCGGTGGCTCGGCGGGTAAAGGTACCACCAGTGCCTCAGCTCTCAAAGTTCCCTGCACCGAGGCCTCGTCACTCGGTGGGATGTCGTCACACTCAAATCTCGGAACCCTAGCTGGCTGCCATCGTGCGGCCATCCTAAAAAGGAAACAAATGCGCCATGGTCAGAACAGTATACCTGGGCTGACACAAAGTAATCACAAAGAAAACATGAAACAGACATGCAATCAATGTTTTCGTGCATTATGTCGGAAATCAGAAGTCAAGGTCCTGGTGTATGGATACGTCGGCTGCCACACCAACACTGGACTCCCTGGAATGATACCCACACCCAACACGCTAAACACTATTTCTTCACATAGAAAAAAGATCAGAGTCTGCGGTAGAACCGAACTCCTCTGATACAAATTTGTCACGACCCATCCTCGGGGACCGTGCCGTGACTACCCCAAGCCCTCCTTCCATAGGCCAGGGGCTGTCGACTAACACCAAGGCGTATATCCCATGAAAGGGAAGGAATTTCCATTGTAAAGAAATCCAAAAACACCACAGAGCAAGAAGGCATGAGTAAACACTATGTAAAAACTGGTACAACAGTAAGTGCAGAAAAGTAAGTGGGCCAGTATACAAACCCAAACTGAAAGTAAAGTACAACTGGAAAGGGAAAACAACAACTGAAAAGTGAAGCCGCAACGTCGAGCTGTCCACTAGAAATCCCACCTGAAGGGTGGGTACAGAAAGCCTCCACTGCTCCTAGGGTCCAGCCGACCACTCCGTGTACGTCCCCCCCAGTGGTCCACCTCCATGTACCGTCCTGCTCCGCAAGCCTCCACCACCATCAGCGTTGTCCTTCGTCTACAACCAACACAACGTAGTGTGGGAATAGACCGTGTAGGGGTGAGTATAAGCTACTCAGTAGGGACCCCAAGACCCCCGACGGTCTCCCAGAATCCACAAAAGATAATCCACAATGGAAAGATACAATCACGAAGTAACATCTGACACTGCTTAGGTATATGCCCATACATATACCTATGTCACCAATTCTCGTTCGGCTCCAACATCCAAACCCAAGTACAACCCATTCCACACAGGAAAGAAAAACGTATGCCCACACAGGATAGGACAACACAATCCACATAGGAAAGCAAAACAGGATTCATCTCACACATGAATACTTCTTCATATGACGATAAAGATTACCAGATATTTCCACAGATTCATCTAAGCCGTCGGAACCACAAAGGATCGATAGGTACTAACCCCTGCAATGACCCACAAAGGATATGACCCACAAAGGATCAATAGGTAACTAACCCCCGCACATACCCACACAGGATCAGACCCACACAGGATCTGTAGGTGCTGGCCCACACAGGACCGCTGAGCGCTGACCCACATAGGATCGGTAGCACTGAACCATAAAGGATCGCTGAGTGCTGTAGTCGTCGCCATCGATTCCACTGAGGATCTCTGTACTGTCGTCGTCGTCATAGTCACAGCCAGCTCTAAGGTTCCCGCACACAGCAAGCTCGCTCGGGAGGGTCCGCTCCACGAGCCGAGGGCTGATACATCAACTGAAAAATAGTTTGGGGTTGATGTATCCAAATGTTCTGTATCGTCAACAGGAACTCAACGTCGTAGACGGCGTGTCAATCAGACGCCCGGTCCGAGAGTTATTGGCTTTTTCGTTCCCAAGGCCCGGTTGGTTTTTTAAGGCAAAACAAACTAGACCGTATTCCACCTGCGTCCAAATCTTGGGCAGAGTAATCCAAAAGATCTGCCTCACTTAGAGGAATCCATCAAAGTCGACGGTACGTCAATCGGACGTCCGGAGCTCAAGATATGAGTGTTTCCGCTTTGAGGGCCCGGTTGGTTTTGTGTACGAACCAAACTGGCTGAACCCAAAGTATTTCGAAACCTTGAGTGCGATATACCGAAACGACCGACTCAATCCAAGGATCGCTTCGCCACTGACGGCGTGTCGTTCGGAGGATCGTAGCACAAAATACGAGCAAAATACCGAAAAGGATCCGAAAACGGGGGTATGGGCCCGGACTGACCCGACCCAACCCCCTGGGTCGGCCCAAACCGGGTCTGACCCGACCCGGGTCCGGGTCCGACCCGGCCATCGCAGCCCGGCCCGGCCCGGCGGTCCAGCCGGGCGGCTCGGCCGGCGTGCTGGCACTGGCCAGGCACCGCACAAGGCAGCCGCGACCCTCGCACGGGGGCCGCTCCGTGACACCCGGACGCCGCTTGCGCCGCGTCCCTCCTCAGCGGTCCCGCGCGGCCGCGGGACTGGCCAGCGCGGCCATGGCGGGTCTTCCCGGTGGCGCTTTGGGCGCCGCCGCTTCCTAGCGGACGGCCGCCGCCTCCTATCGCCGGCGCCACCGTGACGGCGTGGCGCGCCGGCGGGGGTTTCCACGGACCACCGGACGCGCTCCGGTGGTCCGATTTTCGCGTGGTTTGTTCCTACGGCTATCCCGGGATCTGAGCTCTGCTTATAAGGCATCCAATATCCATTCTGATCCCATTCCGTAAACGCCGTTAATCCACACATCAACGAAAAAGTGAGGAGGGTTGTCAGGCCGTGTTTGTTTGGCCCGCACCCTCCGCGTTAGGTGATAACAATTGGGAATAATATTCAACAGATGAAAAACAAAGCAAGGTACAATTTTAATGAATTAAAATTGAACTTTGATCCGGGTTCTTTGTTTTAGATGAGACAACCATGGGAAAAAATATTATTCTCAAATAAAACCCCTACCTCGTAGCTGTCGTCGAAGAGAGTTCTTCGCGGAATTGACCATCCTGGAAGATGAGGATCGTCGCGTCGCGGAAGGGTGTCGTGTCGTCGCGGAAGGGCGTCGCATCGACGATCTCCGAAGGTTAATGAAAACACACAGATTTAATTTCATGAATTAAATCCATGTTATGGATAAAATCCACAAAGGAATTAAAGATTTGAAAACTCCTACCTCAAGCAGTTGATCGAAGATTTGTCGTGGGGAAAGAACGTTGTGGAAGAAGTTTCGTGGAAGGAGAATCGTTGGCGTCATGGAACACGGCATCACGTTTTCGATCTCCGAGGGTTCGGCGGTCTTTGTGTTCTTCACGTTCTTCACATTCTTCACGTTATTCACGTGGAGGATGAAGGTACAGAATCTCCAAATCCTCTTAACAACCAACCCGTTAACAAAACGAAAAGGTGTTGGTCTTATTTTATTATTATGCCAACAATTTGAAAACATGTTAATAAAAGAACCATTAATTTTCTGAATTAATGGTAACAACTTAACTGTCCATTTAATAGGAGCGTTTAAGAGTTTTAGAAAACACCCCAGATGACTTTCATTAATGAGGAGTTTTCGCAGGTGCGTTACTTAGAGGAAAAGAAACGGTGGGGCTCGTGCGGGACCCACCTCACAAATATCCTACCAAGAGGGTAGGATATTTTGGGTTCCACCTCATCCACTTCAACTGAGCTTAAGCAGCTTAAAGTGGCTTTAAGTGGCTTTAAGTGAAATAAAATAAAGTTTCCGCACCACTTTATTTTATTTTTTTCACTTAACCCCAAAAATTAAAAACTACACCCGAGAAAATGCAACTCTGGAAGAGGCGTTTCTAAGCAAATAATGGTGCTAAAATTCCATCGGTGCCCTCAGAATTCGATTCCGAGCACCGGTTCAATAGTTAGAAAAACCCGCTCGTTCGTTCACTGAACGTACCCGAGCCAAACTTCGGAAAATGATTCTGGGCACACCGGCCCTCGGAATCACGTGCCGTCAGAAACTACGTTCTTGTAAAAATCCAAAGAAAATTAAGAAAAAAATTTCCTTGAACTTTATGGGTTTTACACCGTCGTTGGGTACCGGAGTAGACTTCATGTTTGCTGGTCAGGACAATGGCAAGGGTCCTTGCTCGTTAGCTGAGTGGACATGGGTAGCACTTGGTGGAGGATCCAAACTTCGATTCTGGATCATTTTGGGATTTTGACCATTGCCTTTATTTTTGGGCTTTTGTTCACTCTTTCACTTCAGTATAACATCGCATATTTATTTTTGGAAATGGTTGCTATACATGTTCCTTGTTTATTAGTTATTGTTTCCGCTATCTGGTTATTCTGTTGTGGATTACTCTGATAAAAATAGGGCATAGTCTCCCCACATGACCCCATAGACCCTCACTGCTATTCGGAAGCCTTTGGTGTATGGGGAGGTGTGCTTAAGGTCATGTCACCACCTAGCTTGGAGCACCGGTTTAGTGGCTTCCGGGTCGGGGATGTTACAAAGTGGTATCAGAGCAGGTCTTTCTTCTCCTTCTCTGAGGTCTTGTTATTTGTGATTGGTAGCCAAGGGTTCGGATGTGTCGGGCTTTGGATATGAGCTCTTGCTTGGGAGTAGCTAACCCAGGTATGGGGGAAAATCCAAGTCACCCTCGGTGGGAAATGTTGTTCTTGGTTGTGTGTTGTTACAGTTTACGATATCTCACTGTTGGGTGATGCACATGTGGTTTGATATGACTATTTTATGATATTTGTCTCATGGTCTTAATGGCACGAGAATTTTCATTCATGCATCATTTTTGGAACTAGGGAGGTAGGTTACATGCATTGTGTTAGGCACAAGCACGGGGTGGGTGTGTGAGGGAGGAAGGTAGGGTGCATCATGCATTTCATGAAACCAAGAAATAATGAGAAAATGAAATATAAGGGTTTTAAATGAAGTGTAAAATGTTGTGTAAAGCATTGTGTGAGTTTTGTGGTAGTGCATGGTTGTTTACCCCATATGGACCATGGTCGCGGTACGGATGGTTAGGGCGGTTGGAGCTAGTGAAGAGATTTTGTTGCAGTTGTTAAGTGTTATGGTATGCGTTCTAAATATTTTTCCTGGCATTGAAGAGAGATTCCACCACGAGGTCGATTTCCAGTTGGGAAAGGGGAAAATGTTGCTGAGAACACTCTTTCAGTAGAGGAGCAAGAAAATGTGATGATCAATGAAGGTAGTGAAGACCAGTTCAGAGAGAACATGGCTCGCCTGATGTAGATGATATATCGGGACCCAGGGCAGGTTGCACCAAGTATGTTTGAGCTGTCCAGGGAATTCCAGCTGTAGCACCCTCTGACTTTCACTGCAGAGGGTGGGCCAGAGGCAGCAGAGTTCTTGTTAGAGTCCGTCCAGATAAAACTGGATCATCTGGAGACTCTGTTTGAAAAGCAAGTGAAGCTGGCTGCTTATATGTTACAGGGACAGGCTAGGCGTTGGTGGAACATTCAGGATCAATTCAAGCAGGCTGAGGGAATGTCGCGGAAGGTTTTTTCAGGAAAATTTTCTGGAGAATTTATACCCAAAGACTTTGAGGCAGGAGCGGGCTGCAATGTTTATGAGCCTGACTCAGGGATCATTGTTGGTGATGGAATATTCTACTCTCTTCATTGATTTGAGACGCTTTGTCCCAGTGTTAGCAGTGGAAGAGGCAGTGGTAGCAAGATGTTTCTAGGATGGGATAAGGCATGAGATCAGGTCTCAAGTAAATATATTCCTCTTGAAGAGGTTCATAGATGTAGTGGATCAGGCATTGATCTCGGAAGCAAGCCTAAAGGGAGCTTCAGGTAGTGGGCTAGTGGTGCCAGTGTGGCAGAAGAGTAGTACAACTACTGAGGGTTGGAAGTGACACTATGAGGTCTCGCAGCATGGCAGAAGTGTTCAAAGTAGCTGGAAGAGAGGGTCCACCTCTCATAGTGGGGATCAGGTGTTCTACTATTAGTGCGGTAGGTCAGGTCACAGGCGTGGTCAGTTTCCTCGACCTCCAGTTGAGTGTCGTTCGTGCGGCAAGATGGGACATGTGTAGAGGTTCAACCGGAATCCTCGGAAGGCAGGTGAGCTTGATGGTGGAAGGTAGATACCGGATACGGGAAGGGGGTCAGTTTCCCCATATCAGGTAGGAAGCTAGAGCTCTACGGGCCGTACTGGAAGGGGTGGTGGACGTGGAACTCTCGGGAAAGATCGCTCATGCCAGCAGGGCAGTGAAGCACAAGGCGTTCAGGCAGGAGCCCAGGGTAGAGGGGCAAGTCATCTTCAAGTAGTTCAGTTTGTGCCTAGCGATGGCGAGGCCGGACCATCGACTGTTTGAGGTATGATCCTTATAGATTATATTTTTTCTATTGTGTTTTTTGACACAGGGGCCACACACTCTTTTATCTCTGCTCAAATTGTGGTATTTATGGGTTTACTTGTGGAAAGGATGTGTGGAGTTATGTCAATTGACACCACTTTGGGAGTGCGGGTTGAGGATATCAAGAAGTGCAAGGGATGTGTATTGGATGTCGGTGGGTATTGTTTTATGTGGAATTTATTCATTCTAAAGATGTCAGGGATTGACCTAATCTTTGGAATATATTGGTTGGCATTGTACCAAGAACACATAGACTGTTATCATCGTAGAGTATCATTCAGGTCGCTTGAGTGTGACGCTTACGTTCACCGTGGCGAATGGGATGTTCGAGCACGGCGTGCGGGGCAATTTTTTCAACAGATGGGTGGACTCACAACCCATGTGGCATGTCTCATGCTCGATGATGATTAAAGAGGGGAACAACATGTTTTTTCTCCCCTGGTGGAATGGTTCCGGTACGTGTTGCCTGAGGATTTCTCAGGTTTGGCATCAGAGAGGGATGTTGAGTTCACGATCGAGTTGCTGCCAGGAGTGGAGCTAGTTTCTATTATGCCATACTGAATAGAACCAGAAAAACTATAGGAACTAATGGTTCAGCTTGAGGATTTGGAGCGTAAGGGGTTTATCCATCCTATTACGTCTCCTTGGCGATCTCCTGAAATATTTGCAAAGAAGGCCGATGGGTCGTTGAGGATGTGCATGGACTATCAAAAGTTGAATCAGATGACAGTGAAGAATTGGAACCCTCTTCCTAGAATTGATGACCAGTTTGATCAGTAGAGGGGTGAATTAGTGTTTTCTAAAATTGATCTGAGTTTGGGTTTTCACCAATTGAGGGTGAGGTCTTCTGACGTACCATGGACTGCTTTCCGAAGTCGGTATGGGTTGTTTGAGTTTGTGGTAATGCCCTTCGACATGACCAATAAACTGGCGGTGTTTATGGATTTGATGAACCAGATCTTTCATACCAATGTAGATCATTTTTTGTTTGTCTTTTTTGATGATATCTTAGTGTACTCGAAAACTCACGGTGATCATGCCCAACATCTTGACATTGTCTTGGGTACGATAAAAGAGCATCGACTATATGCCAATCAATCCAAGTGTCAATTCTGGATAGGTGAGGTGCATTTTCTAGGTCACATCATATCAGAGGCAGGTGTGACAGTGGATCAAGAGAAAGTGCAGGCAGTTGTGTCTTGGGAGCAGCTGAAGTGTGATTCTGATGTTCGGAGTGTTCTAGGTCTGGAAAGGTATTACCGAAGGTTCATTTAGGATTTCTCGCACTTGGTAGCACCACTCTCGGGATTGACCTATAATGGAATCATGTTCGAGTGGTCGGGGGCTTATGAGGATTCCTTCCAAGAGTTGAATAAGCGGTTGAATACCATACCTATCCTGATCTTACCTATGTCGGGTAAAAAGTAGGGCATGTTTTGTGATGCATCCAGAATTGGACATGGTGATATGTTGATGCAGGATGAACGGGTTGTGGCTTATGGGTTGACACAGTTGAGACCCCATGAGTTGAAATATCCCACTCATGACCTTGAGTTTGCTGAAGTAGTGTACGCCTTGAAGTGATGGAGACACAATCTGTTGGGGGAACGGATTATCGTGTTTACGGACAATAAGATCTTAATTTACATATTCTAATAGAGGGATCTGAATCTTTGGTAGTGAATATGGGTTTAATGTCTCCAGTATTTTGACTTTGAGTTGGTGTACACACCGGGAAAGGGTAACCGTTTTACTGATACTCTGAGGAGGAATATTCAGAATTAAGCACTTCAGGAGTCCAGCACTGAGTAGAGGGTGATGGCTTTGTTTGCAGAGATGCACCTGGAGGTGCAAGAGGAAAGTGATTAGGTCACTCATGCTTCTTTAACGATGGAGTCTATTCTTTTGAGTCGAGTTAAGGAAGGACATCTTGATGATCCTGAGTGTTTGGACGTGAAGGAAAATCTTAAAGATGGGGTGCTACCTTCTAGTTGGATCGTCGACATGGAATGTGTTGTTCATGTTCATGATCATGTGGTGGTGCCCATGTGTTTTTGGGGAGAGTTTATGTGTGAGTTCCATGCGTCAAAGTGGGCAGTGCATCCTGGTTTGACTAAGATGTACCGTGATCTCCAAAGGCAGTTTTGGTGGCCTGGAATGAAGAAGGAATTTGTGGGCTTTGTGGCACGGTGCCTTACCTGTCAGTAGGTGAAGGTCGTGCATCAATGCCCAGGTGGTTTGTTGCATCCATTGACCAATCCGGATTGGAAGTGGGATGATATAACAATGGATTTTTTGTGGGTATTCTGAGGACACTACAGAACAACGATGCAATTTGGGTGGCCATGGATCGGTTAATGAAAGTGGCTCATTTATTACGGATTCAAGAGGCATATACAGTCGACCGGTTGGGTGAGATGTATGTTCGAGAGATAGTGTGGTTACATGGGGTGATGAGGACCATAGTTTCATTCTGAGATCAGCATTTCACGTCGCATTTCTGGAAAGGGTTGCAGAAGGTGCATGGTACACATGTGTTTTTGAGTATGGATTTCCACCCACAGAAGGACGTGATGTCGGAGCTTAAGATCCAAGTATTGGCAGACATTTTAAGATCTTGTGTCTTGTACTTTGTTGGTTCTTGGGAGATACATCTATCATTGGATGAATTTTTATACAACAACAGTTTTCAAGCAATGATTCAGATGGAACCGTTTGAGGTACTCTATGGGAGACCATGTAGATCTCTATTGTGTTGGCTAGAGGCCAGTGAATCTGAGTTGTTGGGGTCATGTCTTGTGCAGGAGAATTTGGAGAGAGTTAAGTTTATCATGAAGCGGATGGCTACGGATCATAGTAGAAAGAAGTCATATGGAGATTGGAGGCGTAGACCTCTTGAGTTTGGGTTGGGTGACAAAGTGTTCCTTTAAGTGTCCCCAAGGTTGGGTCACTGTCAGATTCGGAAGTAGGGTATGTTGGCACCCTGATATGTCGGACATTTCAAGATTGTGGAGAGTATCAGACCAGTGGCTTATAGATTGGCTCTTTAGCAGTAGTATGGTGGGATGCATGATGTGTTTCATGTGTCGCAGCTTTGGCAGTATCACCCTGACCAATCTCACATGGTTGATGTTGAGGATTTGGATCTTGAGGCTGATGCGTCCTTTGAGGAGCATCCGATCTATGTGGTGGATCATTGTGAGAAAGTCCTGCGAGGCAAGGTAGTTCCATTAGTGCGGCTTATATGGAAGCATGGGAAAGTTTAGGAAGAAACATGCGAGTGAGCATCAGATATGCGGGCTCACTAGGCCGAACTCTTATTTTCGGTGGATCAATGAGTCTTGGGAACTCGGCTCGAGGATGATCCATTATAAGGTGGAGAGGATGTAAGATCCCAGTTTTATAAAAGATATATTCTAGTTATGTTTCCGTTGAATCCTGTGTTTTGGGCCTCAAGGGATGTTTTCTGAAAGTATGAGGGGCTTTGGGGGTGTTTCAAGGACTCAGTGCACGGAAGAAGGGAGTGCTGGGCAAGACAGGCCAGTGCGCACCGCCTGCGCACGGCCAGGAAAACCGTGCGGCCTGTCCAGGTGAAGTTGTGGGACCCTTCCTCCTTAGACAGTGACGTGTTCTTGTTTTTCATATGGTTTTCTAAACCATGTGTCTAAACCATGCGGCCACTTAATGTTGGGAAAAATTACAGTTTTTCCACTTCGGGATTTTAAACCCCACTCGGGATTTTCCTCTCCTCCTCTCCTGACACTACCGACGAACTTGGCCGACCCAAGCTTCCCAAGGGTGGTTCTCCTTAAATTCGTGGCCGTTTAGAGTGCCGTTGGTTGAGGATTGAAGCTTTGGGTAAGGGTAATCCCATATTTGGTTCTCTATTTGTTTAAGGGTTGATATCTTTTCTCCCTCTCGTTCTAAACCCCTAAAACCCTATCATTTGGGAGAGTTTTAGGTTGAAGCTCAAGAGATTGTTTAGATAGAAGTCTAAGGACTCGATTGGGGGTGCGTTCAACCGCGGTTACGAGGTAGGTGGTCTACAACTTATATCCCATAGAATTTGAGTAAATTGTGCATGTTGGGTTATGTTATTGTTTACCTTTGGTTATGTTTTGGATAAAATTGGTATGTTTGGAAATAATGGTGCCTAAAATTTGAAATGGGAATCCTCGCGATCCCTATGGGATGTGTTGGGATTGACTTGACCTAATAGGGGCCATCCATGGGATGTGCTGGCTTCTCCTTGGATTAGGGATTGTAATTGAACAAGTGACCCTGTTGTAAATAAGGGTAGAGACTTTAATAAATAAGTTGACATGATTGGTTGAACTTGTAATAGAAGTTAGTTGATTCACCTAGACTTGGAAGTAACCATATGGTTAATTGTAATGAGTTTAATGGTTGAATCATGGAAATTGTGAATGGGTTGAACGGGTTAATGTGTAAATTTATTAATGACCATAACGGGATGGGTTATGGGTTTAGTGTTAAATGCTTAGTGAGTAAGTAATAACACATGGGAATTGGGTGAATGGTTAAAAGATGTGAAATAGGAAATGTGTTAATGGGTTAAGGCATTATGTGGAATTCCCATGTGGGGTATTGTGAACAGTGTTTTCCATAGGGAAATGGTTCGGATGGTTGATGGTTTCTTATATATAATCATGTGCACATGGCTTTGTAGAGTGGGGTATGACAAGAGGATCTATGCCCATGGGTCGAGTGAAGACTGAGGCTCTAAACTCCACCCAAAATGCATGGGTTAGGAAAGGGGAATGAGGGTCTATTCTCCTAACAGTTTCATCCACCTGGACTGAGGCTTTGAGGTGAGGATATGGTTGCTATGAGGGAGTTAGTCCTAGTGAGATATGATAACAATGTGTTTACCCTCTTGCATGTAACTGATGGCCTTAGAGCCACAAAACATAAGGTATGTGATTAACTCATGGAGATGTGATGAAAGTGTAAGAGATGGTAAATGGTAATAAAAGTATGGTAACAGAATGACAAGGGCTTTGGATTTAAACTGGTTAATGACACCTTAAATAATTACATGGAATATATCATTCATTTTCCTTTTGCATCCACAACTGATTATACTGGATATTTTGTAGACACCATTGGTGGTGGCCTACTCAGTTGTACTCACACCATGCTCGGGCCTCCGTTGGGTACCCGATCAGACTTCATGTTTGCAGGTCAGGACAAGGGCAAGGGTCATTGATAGTTAGCTGAGTGTACATGGGTATCACTTGGAGGAGGATCCGGACTTGGAGTCGGGACCATTTTGGAATTTTGGCCATTGTCTTTATTTTTGGGATTTTTTTCACTGTTTCACTGTAGTATGACATGTCATATTTATTTTTGGAAATGTTTTCTATACATTTTCCTTGTTTATTATTTATTGTTTCCACTATCTAGTTATTCTGTTGTGGCTTACTCTTATAAAAAGGGGGTATAGTCTTCCCACATAACCCCATAGACCTGGGCTGCTAGTCGGCAACCTTTCGCGTACGGGGAGATGCGCTTAAGTTCATGTAACCACCTAGATCAGAGCACTGGATTAGTGGCTTCCGGATCGGGGATGTTACACATTGATAAGTTTTTAGTTATAGAAATTTTAATATTTTTCCTTTTTCATTTCACATCCCCATGAAATGATATGCATGACTATAAGATAAAAAAATGAAATATATATATGTTTTTTGTGGTTATTGAAATAGTAAAGTGAAATAATATTATAATGTAACTAATATCCAAATACATTACATGCTTATGTTTTTAGATTATGTGATGGAATGTTTAAAATTTTAATAGGATGTAAAATATTTTCGTTTTTATCTTAAGCCATATTAATTGTTTTCAAAATGACGTTTATGTTCTTTCATTTATTATGTTAATAATAATATGATCACCAATCCAAATCAACTCTATGATAAACCAAAATCGAACTGAATGTTTATCAGTATAAGAATTAAGTGTCTTTGAGTATGTCTTTCCAAATAAGGACTACTCAAATTTTTACTATTTTCACTATAAATACCATAATATAATATTTTTATTACTCATGAGAAAAAATTTTGATTTTAGTAAATTTATATAATTAGGAGAAATTGAAATACTGGTGTGTATAATATAAAATTTGGTGATTATCCCCCAAATCTAACCAATAGTATGGGAGCTAGGGTAAAAACATCATGTAAATTATCTCACAAAAATCTCATGAAAGGAACAATTATTAAAAACATGTTGATATCATGAGGTCACAAAGGAAGTATAATATTTATAATGATTCCTTCATATGGTATCTTTGAAATTTATTATATTGGCCATCCAATTAATTAATATTTGAGAAACTAATTAATGGAATAGAGAACATATTTTCCATTTCCTAATAATAAAACCATAATAGTTTTATTATATATATATCTCTCTTCTAGGGGTATTATATGTAATGGGGGACATTAATTAGGAAGATATATCATAAAGGTAAAAAATTTGACTATGTTGAATTGGAAATGTTTGTGAATTTTTTTTAAAATATATTTTCCTTGAACTATTTTACTAAAAATAGTGTAAGAAAAGTTATGTTTGAAACAAATGTATGATGAATATATTAGAAATTATGAATGAAAATTCCCAATACTCTCAAGGTACAACTCTTTTTTAATTACTGACTCCAAAAGAATGATTGATTGGTTATTTTGTTTATTTATACCAAATATTCAAAATGTATCACCTATAAAAAACTGTTATAGCTATAATGAATTTTTTTATTTGAACTTATGGTATTAAGAGAAATTGTATATTATTATAATTTGCATATTTTTTTTGATAATTTAAAATAAATTGAGTTTTAATGGAAACATTAATGATTAATCATAATGGGGATGAAATTTCCAATAATCAATGCTTAAAAAATGTGGACCTAAGTACCCAAGAACATGTTAAGGAGGATAAAGGGAATGTTTTAAGTGTTGAATTAATGGACTTCAATATCATGAATATAGAATATGGTTGAAGAATATGGATAATTAAAAGGAGGAGAATAACTCCACTAATAAATCACTGAAGAAACATTATTGCATCAAATGCAAATAAATTAGGAATTATGAAAATAAAATCACAAATATAAG
The DNA here is from genome assembly GCA_963277665.1 of Viscum album. Lineage (NCBI taxonomy): Eukaryota > Viridiplantae > Streptophyta > Magnoliopsida > Santalales > Viscaceae > Viscum > Viscum album. The sequence goes on from OY728141.1 coordinate 1,306,363,908, forward strand.
TATTTCTAAGGATAATAAGAAGTAAAAACCTCCTATAATATTGGAAAAAAATAATATCATTTGAAATCCATTCTACTAATGTTTATTATGGTAATTAATTGGTGAATATTTAATATTCACTATTGCTTATTCTAGAGAAGTATTTATTTTATTCAATTTATACTCACTTATTCAAATCTGGATAGTTATACAAGAAGATATATTCAGAACTATAAAAATTAAATACTAAATTATTAGTAAAGAAACTTAATAGTGAATTGATATTATAAAAACTATCTAATACTTCTATACTCATGATTTTTTAGAAAATTCTTCCTACAAGAAAAGTTATTGTTCCATTGGAAGAATTCAGTATGATATTGGGAATAGAATATCTCTCCTTATATAGACCTAATATAAAATTTTGGGATAATCATATCACAAATTATATCTCTAATAAAATCATTATTATATATCGATGCATGGTGATTATGACCTCTCTATGGATGTAAATTATATAAAAAGGACAAAAATAATAAATTATGAAATACTCTTACCTCAAATTGTTATATGGAAACTCAAAAGTAATTATATGTACATTGTAGAGGAATATTGTGATATATCCCATACTAAAATAACTATCATGTACCAATAACACGAGGTTGATTTTTCTAAATAATTTTTTCCATGCTATATGTCTATATTGAATCTTCTTAATCAAATCCATCTAATAGAAATTGATGAATGGAATAATAATATTTCAAAGAATCTATATAAATAATTTTTACACCATAGTTATTGACCATGGGTTTCACCAGTAAAAATTTTAAAAAATAAGGATGGTCCAATGTTTCTTTTCATATATATTAATAAACCTAAAAAATAAAAATTATTTATTAAACAGCCTTTATTGATAAAATGTTTGAACAACTGAAAACAGTTCAATACTTCCCAATGACCGACCGTTGATATAGATATCATTAATAGACTATTAAAAGGGAGGATATAACTATGGGAAACATACATAAAATCCGTGGACTATAGGAATTAATAGAGGTTCATTTCTAATATAAAATTTTTAATGCAATAATTATTGATCTAATGAATAAAACCTTTATAAAATTATAAGACCAATTTGGGGTAGTCATTATAGATAATAATAAAATATACTCTATGATTTTTCATGTGTATAAATATTATTTTTGGATTGTGATAATGAAATTGAAAATGAATAAATATAAATATAAAATTAGAATTATTGGATTATAGTTTCACAAATTATCATTCATTGGAAATATAATAACACAAAATGGAATATATGTATAACCTTTAAAGATAGAAGTTGTCGAATTATGTCCTAGAATAAAAAGTTATAACTGATATCCATAGTTTTCTTATGTTTTATGGATACTATAGATGATTTATTAGAAATTTATATTTCAAATTAAAACCCTTGAATATGTAATTAGTAAGGGTAGAAAAATATGAAAAAATATTGTGAAAAATAATCTAAGAATATTAGGATGTGTTTGGTCACTACCAATTAAGATACATTACCTTATAGTGGTAAATTTTTCTCAATCCATATTTATTATTCAAGGAATGAATTAGGTTTTTTTACTATTAAAATTGACAATGTTATAGCTTTTCATAGAAATCATATAATGTCTCTTGATAAATATTACAAAAAGCATGAACTAGTGTTTGCAACAATTGTATTTTCTTTAATGATATATTGATATTGTACTTTTTGGTAAATGTATGATATATAGAAACGTCTCTATTAAATTAAAAATATTGCATTATTAATGCGATATTAATGCATGACCTAGTTTTTGTGAAAATTGTATTTTCTTTACTAGACGACTCATCTGATTTCTCAAAAATTGTTCCCTTGTTTCAAGGATCCCGATAGGATCTTCACAGTATGAAAAATCAGGTTCCTGTTTAATTTATTCATAGGGAGTACATGTGTAAGGTCTGGCATTATTTTCTTTGACAATGACACATAGAACACATCATGAACATTGGAGACACTTGGAGGCATTGCTAAACGTTAAGCTACAGCTCTGATTCTTTCTAGAATTTAAAATGGTCTGATGTACCTGGGGATCAGTTTCCCTTTCTTACCGATCCTTAAGAAACCCTTCCATGGAGATACTTTTAGAAAGACATGATCCCCCACTTAAGATTTCAAATCTTTTCTTTGGTTGTTAGCATAACTCTTCTACCTAACTTGGGATTCTTTAATATAGGAATGGATTGTCTTCAACTTTTTTGTGGTCTCATCAATAAGTTCTGGGACTATATGTTTCCACTCACCAAATTTGCCCAGACAAGTTGGAGTTCAACATCGATTTCCATATAATGCTTTATATGGAGCCATTTGAATACTATAATGGAAACTATTGTTGTAGGAAAATTCCAACAAAGGAAAGTATTGATTCCACATACCATGTAAGTCAATAGATCATGATCTCAGCATGTCTTATAGAGTATGAATAGTCCTTTTAGATTGTCTGTCAACTTGGGGGTGATAAGCAGAAATCATACGAAGCTCAATATTCAAAACATTCTAAATACTTTTCCATAATTTTGATGTAAACCGAGGATCTTGATTGTACACAGTCGATATAGGTTGACCATGAAGTCTTACAACTTCATTAATATAAATTCATTCCAGGTGCTCAAGTGGTAATTCCACTATTATAGGAAAGACATGTTTTGATTTTGTCATATGATCAATAATTACCCATATTAAATCATTCCATGTATGTTTCCTCAGTAGTTTGGTGACGAAATCCATCGTAATATTATCCCAATTACACATAGGAATATGTAGAGGTTGCACCAATCCTCATGGATGTTGTCTCTCTACCTTCACTTGTTGACAAATTAAACCCCTTGACATGTAGTCAGCAATTTCCCGCTATATATTATCCTAAAAAAAATATTCAATCATATATATATATACAACTTTGTTCTACCCTAGCGTATAGAGAAATTTGAGTTATGTGAATCATCTAATTGTTCACTTTTTGGCTCAGGTACTGATGGAACTCATAACCACTTCCCAAATTTCATAACTCTTTCTTCATACGTGATGTCTGTTAATATCCCATCCTTAGAAGCATTAATTTTCTTGTGCAGATGATCAATATTAGATTGAGAGATTTTTATCTTCTCTAATAATTATGGTTTATAAATCATTTGAAAGAGGAAATATGTTTCCCCTTCCTTAAAAATTACCATTTCTATATTATGTAGATTCGTGAATTTAGGATCTCTTTCAATCCTCATTTAGGTCAGGAGTCTGTGATATTTCCTTCTTAATGCATCTTCCACCTTATTTTCCTTTCCCGGGTGGTAGTGTATTGAACACTCCAAATCATTGAAAAACTTTAGCAATCTCCTTTGACTCATGTTGAGTTATTTTTGAGTGAAAATGTATTTCAAACTATTGTGGTATGTATACATCTCACATATATATCCTCAGAGAAAATGTCTCCATATTTTCAATGAAAATATTACGGCTGCTAACTCAAGATCATGAGTTCGATACTTTTTCTTTGGAGTGTTCAATTCATTTGAAGCATAAGTAATAACTTTATCATTTTACATAATTAATCATCCCAGTCCATTATTTTATGCATCATTGTATATTAAAAATCCATCACTTCCAGATGGAAGAGTCCAAATTGGAGAATTTACCAAACATCTTTTCAATTCATCAAATCAATCTGTACATTATTTTTCCCACACAATCTTAACTCCTATAGTTGTTTCTTTAGCACTACCATCTCTACAATGGCCATTTTCAAAAATATTAACTCCCGTTTTCTTGCAATAAATCTTCCCATCATAGTTTGACATCCAATTCATACCAATAATTTTATCAAAGTTAGTCATTGGTATGATGATAATGTTAGCAACTAAATCACATTTATGTGTCACAATGGGGACTAGTTGACATGCCTTTGTTGCAATGATGCATCCCCTAAGAGTTTTGACATATAAATCCTTTATTAAATAAAATTGGACATGTCTAATTTTCATGGAAAAGTAGGAAGATATAAATGAATGTGATGATCCAGATTCAAATAAAGTGTTTTCTATATTTGATGAAATAATTAAAGTAAATACCACCAAATCATTAGGAACATCAACATTCGTGGTTGTAATCACAAAATCTCTCCCTTAATCTATTGGCCTTTTTGAGGCATGTTTCCTTGGTGCTTAGGACACTCATTTTCATAGTGTCCAGTCAATCTACAATTGTACCATTAGACATCATCAAATTGTTTCTTCCCCTTGCATTCATTAGATAGATTCCCCTTTTATCCACAAAAATAGTAGACTCCCATGCCATTCAAGCATTTCTTGAGATGATTCTTTCCACAGTTATCTCATAATGGAAATTTCTACATTACCTTATTCTTCTTTGGTTCTTCACCTTTCCCTTAGTTATCAAAGTACCACTTTTTTATCTGGGATTCCCTTGAACAAATTTGATCTAGAAAATTCATTCTCTTTTTTGATGGCACTTGATAAAATTTCATCATATGAAGAAAATGTTTGAGAAGCCAGTTCCATTCGATGACTTGGCTTAATACCATCAAAGAAATGATCAATCTTGCCTTCTTAGTCACATACATAATCTACGACATACCTCGATAGACTTGTGAAGGTAACCTCATACTCTGAAACATTGTCTTCTTCCCTTACCTTTAAGCTAAGGAATTTCCTCTTCATTTCGGTTCACTTCTCACGAGGGAAATATTTTAGAAAGAATATTTCCTTAAAAGTACTCTATTCCATGTCATCTATTTATTCTTCCTCAGTGGTATTTTGAATCAAGGACCACCATTGAGAAAATATACTGCCAGTACTACAATTTCATTTTCATTGCATATTAATCCCATGAATATATATTCAAGGGACATGATCAATTTCTCAAAAACCAATCAATTAATAGTCCAAATGAAATATGTTTTCTTCTTAAACATGAAACAATCCAACATAGTCATGGAATGGTTATTCATTACAACCTGAGTAAGTTTTCCCAATATGGTCATGATCTGGACTACTCCAACATTGACTGTGTTGACTTTCTTAGTGGGGAGATCCATACACTGCCCACGAGTATTGATTCCCCTTCTTCCATTATAATGAATATCTAAATACAGGGACTCAATTGATTAGGGTACGAATCATAATGTATAATACTAATTTACAAAAATACCTAGCATAAATTTAGATCCTATGCACAGCTAGTCCAATAATCAGAAAAATGGTTTCTTTGAGAAATAATTTGAATTTCAATCCTTTATATTGGATTGTAAAGAAAATATGAATTCTCCTAAGCATATACCCTGGGAGTTTCATAACCAATAGTGAATAATGGATCATTTCCAAGTACTATGATACACCATGTCAAGCCCGAAACTCCTTGTCTAAGCTTTCACTCCTAGGTACATTTGTGCCCGAGCCACCTCAACATGCTCATATCCAGATAGAGATGTATTTTCTATAAATATTAACATAGTCTATTCCATAAAAAATACCAGGATGTTCTTGTATGTTTATCATCAAATATTAACTTAGGGCTATGTTCCCTATTATACATTTCTTATTCTAGATTCCATGTTTTATACTAAACTTCCTATTATACCAACTGTAACACCCTGAACCCTTTAGACCAGAGCTGGTGCATTACTTGTTATATTGGCATGGTAAGAAGGAATTAAAATACCAATGTAATGATTATTTTAGTATTCTTGAAAAAACTAGATACATAGGCGTAACTCAAATGACATTGGAAAATGTTAAAAAAATAATACATAACAAAAACTAAAAAATGCATCCACATGAACTCAATAAATGATCTCCTCTTCATCATCTGTTGAAAGTAAAAAAAACTAAATTGGTGAACTCAAACTCTCAGTAAGGGTAACAAATAGTGGAAGCATGAATCAATTATAACTGAATTGTAAACAATTTTTAATAATGAATATGGAATGGTGAATAAATGAAAAACTCACGCCATTAATAAACTGAGAATTAAACTGCATCAATAGATTTTTTTCATATTGAAGACCTCGTAGATAGTAAAATGGTATAACTCGAGGGGTTGTAGCAGGCCCCACCCACTGTTTCATGTACAAATAATTCTTTATACATAGGTTCAACAGATGATAATTATTCCATTACATTATCCATATAGAATAGAGGATTCAGATTCATTAATATTTCCACCGTCAAAACAACAATAAACATAAATACCATATGTAAAATGGTATACAGATTAGACAATAATCATATCCATGATATGGGAATATGTACATTTTAATGGTATATAATTTCAATTGAAAAGTGATCTCAAATGGAAATCAGGTACACCACATAATATTGAGTAGGTGCACAATACTAATCGAGTGACAATGAAGTGAAAATTGAGCAAAGCTCGTTACCACATTGTAATCAATTGAGTCAAAAGAAAAAAAATTAATAACCATAAAATGAATCATATAATTTCATGAATATAAATATAATCATGATAATATATATAAAATGGTAGTACACCTATACCACATATAAGAAATAACAGGCGAACAATGGAAATCCCATAGAATTGAAAGTGAGATGGGAAAACCACATATAAACATTTCGTCATGGTAACGAATGTTCTTGTGAGGGATAAATGAGAGGAAAAGGGGTATAAAATTATTTATATATCATAAGGGATGTAAGGGGGAGGTTTGAAAACATACCTCATCATTAGGTATTAAAAATAAAAGAGCCCAACATAGGGAAGATTCTTGAATAAAAGGGAGAGAAAGGATCCCTTACCTTAAATATGTTGGTGTTCTCCAATTGATTTTAAATACCTGAATTGAAAAATTAGTTTTTCTAATTAATAATTCCATAAACTCTTCTATATTTAATTGGTTTATTATAATCATTTTATGTTCTTTTATAACTATTTGATTGGTTATGAGGTTCAATTTCTTTGTTCGAGATCATTTGTTTACTTGGTTTTAATGACCGGGTCTCTTATATTCATGTTTCGATAAACATGTAAGATAAAAGTGGTTTTCTATAATTAATGTTATATTATATTAGTTCACATAAAGTAGATTAAATGTTTTTAAATTTAATTTGGTAACTTGGAGTGAAGTCAAATTATTATATAAAACCATAGTGATTACTGTTTTTGTTAATCAGTGGGTTTGATTACAAAGAACATGTTATGAAATATAGCATAATTCCATTTTTATGAAAGTATTACTGAACCAAAAATAGGATATTTTTTATATATAATAATCTGGTTCAATCATAACAAAAATGGCTTCCTAACCAGAATTAATGATAATAATAGAAATTGATAAAATGTTGTCCTTGAATGTGCTAAATTGGCACATCTCAAATGGTGCTTCCATTTCATTCAAATAAAATGTGGGGAAATGAGAGAAGACAATAAAATATCCCATTATCATAAAAACATTCCAGTAAAAGTATGTTACTAGAGTTATCATACTATTTTGGTGAAGGTATGTGAGGAAAGAAACAAAAAGTCGTGAACTTAAAAGAAAAGATGGAATTTGAAGGAGGAATTTACCTCTTGAGACTTCCTCCTTTGAGATCCTCTTAAGGGGAGAGGTTTTGTTATTTTTAAGAGGATAGGGGATTTTGGACGTGGGAGAGGAGCATTGGGAGAGATTTGGGAAGAATATTGGCAGGGCACAAGGCTTGGGAGGAGCGATGAGAAGAGGGAGCGAGGGGGGGTTTTATAGTGGAGGAGAGGAGGGTTTTCATAATTTTTTAATCATTCATTTATTATTTCTTCATAAGAAAAATAATATTATGTATTCCATGGCCAAGAAAAGCAAAAAATTCTGGCAAATTTGATCCAATTGGGCTTACGTTATCAAATCATAATCGATGAATCAATAAATGCCTTATTTAGCATTTATCGTACATTATTGCATTTTCCAATTCATAAAAAAATCAAGTATATCAAAAAATTATAAAAATTCACCCTATCCAATTTTTGACATGTAAAATCCAAAATTAATGTCCATTTTTCAAAAAAATTTCTAAATATGGATATTTAAATATTTAATTAAAATCATTATTTAATTGAAAAATGTAAACACTTAAATTATTCATCTTTATTTTTAAGGTGCCTAAATTTATTTATACATTCATGGGTGTGGATACCATTCAAAAGAGTTATATTATTATTCATAAGGGTAAGTTACTATTCATAAGGGTAGGTTACTATTAAAAATGGTAAGTTAATATTCACAAAAAATTATGTTAATTCTATCAGACATTAAATAACATCCTAAACACAACCGTGTATGTTGGATTTTTAAAATTCCAAACACACATGAGGAAAATATTATTTCAATGGCTATGTTATGACTATCTCCTAAATAACCCAATGATATTTCAATGAAACTCAGTGCTTTATGAAATAAAGGATATAACTCAAATGTATTTAAGAGAAACATACCATAAAATGTTTGGGGTGCTAAAGCTTTGAAGCAACAACAAGATGTGGTTACTCTACATTGCATTCATAAAAAAACATGTGATATTTCGGTAATAAACGATACAATTTTGAGCTACTAGAAGACTCATCATCCTTGTCTAAGTTATGATATGGAGATCTCATTTGTCTCTCATATGCGTTTCTTTATGATCACATATTAATATGGTTTGGTTTAGATCACCTCATTATTTCAGTTGGTATTAATACCTATATTATATCTTATATCAATCCTTCATTAATTTTTAGTGCATCATACTAGGTATTAATATACCCAACCCTGAATGGTATTTTATTTATTGTGTTGTGTCTTATCTACATTAAGGTTAAATAAGATGTGACTTCAGTGGAACATAGGTATACTCAAGGACATAGGTTGCATATTGTGTATGGGCTTAGAAATCAGTGGATCATCTCTGTAATTCCCCAAACCCAGTTACCTAGTGTCAATGCACTATTACATAACATTGGCATGATCCCAAGGAATCAAATATCTAAAGACTGATCAATTTCATATCCTTAGAAGTACTATATTCATAAATAAGTTTTACATTACATCATGAAATAAAAAACAACAACATTTTGTCTATATTGACTACATTCATATCCCTTATCTTATCACTACAAGTCAACCATAAAATAATTATTCACATCCTAGGAAAAATATAACATATAAAGGGGTGATCTCAGATGCTCATAAAGGATAATAGTATAGTGGAAAAATTAATAAATAAACTTAAACATTTAAGAAAATGTATAAAACTAAAACAAAAGACTTTTAATCTTGAACTTTAGCATAATATTGAAACGATAAATCAAATAATTCCACTTACTTGTTCACATGGAAATTGTACTAGTTGAATAATCACATGTAATATCAATAGCTAATTTCATAATGATGGAATTCATAATGCCAGACATCATATCCACATAGTCAATTCCTCGTTCCAAGACTACAAATAAGATTTTTTCAAGGCTTTGTGCCAAGACACTAGTTTCTCTAATGAGACCTACTGACGCACAGAGGATCTATATCAGGCCCCACCCATCACTTACTATGTCTAATGCATTCCTCATATGAAATGTTTGAAACATAACATAAACATTCATATTAAAAAAACATATGAAATGTTAATAAATTAACCAAAACCATGAATGGTATAAAAATAACACATCCATAATTAGAAATAACAGAAAACATTCAATACAACATGGATTATTTGAATCAAAATAAATCAACTTCAAAAAAGTATAAAATCAAATAAAGGATGTTGACATAGATGAAATCAAAACTATTTGAGTCAAATATCCCTTTCTATTTTGAAATCATTTAAAAGTCATGTAATTATAAAGGAAAACATTTATTTTGAAAATATTTTTATAATAATTTAAGGTAAGCTTCAATGTTTTTATAATGGTGGAGAATAACCACACCCGCCATATATGTTAAAAAAAAATTCTTACCTTAATTTGTCGAAATGGTCATAATGTACATTTTTTGGAAAATGACGGAATGATACCTTTCAAACCATTTTATAAATTCAAAAAAGGGTATAAATGGTATTAAACCATAGTCAATTATATAGTAATAATGTTTTGAAATTCATTTTTAAGAAACACGGATATGGATGATAAAGAGGTCCCTGTAGAAACTTTTGTAAAAAAACCTCGGATAAGAAAGAGATTGTGAAATTAACCCTTACCTTGTAATTTTACATGGTCAAGGGTATGTTAACCTCCTTTATAATTGTTAAATCATTGTTATTAAATTTTAAAAGAACTATATACATAATTATTATATCATATATGATCTCATAATATTTCTTTGTTAATAATATTTTAGTAGTATCATTGTTTAGGGTGTTAATTGATTTGTTTTCCTTTATATGTTTTGTTACGTAAGTCATGTTTCATAAGGATTGGAGGTATTTGATTCATATATAGATTTATATTATGTTCATAAATATTATTTTTAATAATAAATGAAATTTATCCTTGAATGGTTATGATGGGGAATGAATCTCATCGCGTTCGTAGAAAAGGCAACCCATACGTACACATGAACACTACTTCCATTTCATTTTTTATTTTAAATGTAAATAAGTCCAAGTGATACATAAGTATATTATTATTATAGTATAATATAATATTTTATGTATGTTATGTAAGTTCATTAACACTAACCTTTATACATTCCACGTATGGTATGAATGGGTCATATCACTTGGAGAGGGTGGTAGTCCACACTTCCTCAAAAGAAATTATCGTATATATACAATATGAGAAGAATAGTGGTATGCTATAAAATATATTTACAGAATATTATAGACAAAATAAATATCATTAATAACATATGTAATTACAATTCAATCATAATTTCCACCATAATATGTGGTAGTAGAAGATTGAACAATCATCGTTTCGTGAGGCAGTAGTTCATCGTCCACAGAATCATTATATTCCATACACATTTTATGGACGTGGGTTCATTTTTAGTACAAATTCTTCTCATAAAAAAAACCAAGTATATTTAGGAAACTGTTTTTGTTATAAAATATTAGAATAAAGATAGTTTAGGGGGTTGGAGAAGTAAAATAAAAGAAAATAACTTAAGAAGAGATGTTACATTTTAATCATGTAACTCCCTTTGGTTTGAACTAAAAGGCTTCCTTGAAGTTCCTTATTCCTAATTTAAGGCTTATAAAAGGAATAGAGGGATGTAGGGAGCTTATGTTTGTAGAATTTGGTCGTGAAAAGGGGCTTTAGAGGTGTGATAAATAGGTTATAGTTGAGGGATTTTTAAAAGGGAGAGGAGGTACTCTTTAGGAATACTTGAAAATATTATATTATTATATAATTATATTTGGTTAAAAAAAGTCCAAAACTCATTAAATTCTAATATAAAAGACTCATGTTAGAAAAAAAATCATCCAATAAGAATAGGTCACGTTTTGAATATTTTTTAAATTATATAATCTCATTTATTTAAATCATTCTTAAATGAGGTATACACAACATCATTATTGTGTCATAAATAATTTTATTTATTTTATGTCTAGAAATTAAAAAAAATACCATGATTGAGTAAATTTTTTCATCTTTGAATTGAATATTTGTATTCGAAATGATAACTTATATAACCCCTTGTAAAAATTATTTTACTAAAAGATATATGTTTATGTCATTTTAGTCTTTGCTTTAAATTAGTTAATATAAAGTGTCATTGTCACTCTCAGGTGGCTCCATTGGGTCCCAAAATAGACCAAAGAGTTTACATGGCCATACATCATCAAACTATTGGAATAAGACTCTTTTTAGGGTAATTTATTATTATGAAAATATTAATTTTTTACCCTTATTTACCATATTTACCCTTTAACTATGGTAAATAAAATATTTACTCAAGTAAATATTTGTAATGTCTAAAAATAAATGTTACCTATTTAGACAATTTGTACATCCTAATTCCAAATATGGAATTCAATTTTCCAAATTTGAAACACGTAAGTGGCATGAATTTATTTAAAATTAATTCATGTTGTCAAAATAATACTCGTGTTTTTAAGAAATAATTACTATCAAAAGACTAACACTTGTTTATGTCCATTTTAAATGTAAAATTACATATTATGACCTAAATTATATTAAATGATAAAAATATAATCTAAATATAATTCAAAACTACTCAATTTTATTTAACACTATAAATTATTTGGATTAAAATTGTTATTTTTAAATAAAATTTAGTAATTTTCATTATTCATCAAAATTTGTAAATTTTCAGAAAAGTACCAAAATATCACCCTAATATTATTTTAATATTCCAAATCCCAAATTGAAGTCCATTTTAAAAAATAAAATTTATAAAATTTCAAAAAGTGGGTATTACTATTCATAATGGCTAGTTTGATTGGTCGTGGTGTGTTAGAATTTCTAAGTTCCGTATACCGCAAGCTATTTCATTATTCAATGGGAAACGTACTGTGAAAAATTGGGGTGTTTAAATATCTCTAAAATATTTTAATTTCCCAATTATTGTCATGATGGGACTAAATTAATGGTTGGAATAGTATTTTTACCCTTTTAATTTGGTTTCTCCGATTCTTACAGTGATACATTCACTGTAGGTATTTCATTAATGATTAACATGTAATGTTATTGTTTTTTATTAATATAAATACACATTATATCATAGAGATGGTCTGGTGTTTTAATATAGGTGCTCTGTGAGGAGGCCTCCCATTTACATTTTTTCATCTATGAACTTTTCTCCAACCTCTAGACTATTGGTGATAGGCTTGGGGTAGTTATGGGTCGACTATCCATTGGCTAGGTGGGCCCCTATGGGTAGGGTTATTACTGAGGGGTATTATAGCCATGGATTCTGTAGGGTGGTTTTTGTACTAGTTCCATTATTATTTTTGGTTATTATGTAGATAAATTATGTTTACGTGTCTTACGGATGGACTTTTAGCATGAAACCGAGTGTTTATGTGGTGGATGATGTATCTATACACCAATACTCTGATTACATACTTTTGAAATTGGCATACAAAGACATTAGTTATAGGAAATAATGTTACATTCATCATATTAGATTGTTTTCATTGTTTTGTATTCTTTACACAGCTCCCCATATATATAATCTAATCATACCATGGTACTTCCAATTAACTATCTTGCTTCCATCGTAATAAAAACTAGTTATGTTACGGATTTAGGATCGTGATGATGATCTGATGAGTCATCTATTTAGGGGAAATATCATAAGGTGTTTCCTCTTTATGGGAAGGGTTTATCACCTATTCCTTTAAAGAAATAGTTAATACTAGTATATAAGGATGATGTTTTTACAAGGCTAATCAACCTCCATGAGTTCTACCATTAGAGTATGTTGATATTCAATAGTTATATGTATCCCCAAGGAGTGTAAGATTGGCCTGTGTCAATGATCAGATTCCATAATGTCATGTAGATGCTGATTTATTATATGGTTTCCCTAGAAGCCATTTTTTACACGGAGATTTTGTTCACATGTTAAGCCTTGTCATGTAGACTCATTATGTGTTGACACTCTCATAGAACAACTTCTAGTAGCTGTGTAGTGAGTATTACCACATGATCATGCACTCGGTTCAGATTCAGGATAGTATAGAGATATAAAAGGGTATAGTGATATATTTTGAGTAATTTATGATCTTCACTAACCATATGTGATACTCTATTGACATCGTGCGGAATGGTTACATCTATAAATATATGTTCAAGTAGGGTTTCATCTATTATATCTATTTTACTGTGGTCCCTTTCTGAATTCATTCTTATGATGGATTGATAGAGTTGTCACTAGAGATAGGAAACTTACTTTTATTGTTATTAAATACATTTTGAGATAGTAGATAGAATCATGGAGATGAGGCATGTGAAATAGTTAGCAGGAACCGGTCAATAGAGTTTTGATATAGGATTACACCTCATAGTTGGTCTCAGTCTAACAAACATGCGGTGTAGGGTTTGTGTAGAAGACCATGTCATCCAGGGTAAAATATATGTTATGAATGTGACAAGAAATTTCACCTGGTATAATATTTATGACCCTGTGTTCCAATTTGGGAATGAAGGTAGTGGAAATACCACCATGGTTTATACAGAGACATTATCTGAGTCATCCCATGTATGTCCCGATAGGCCATCGGGGAGGAGATGTTGGTAGAGGAGTATTTAGGGATCCATGGGAATGATCTAATAGTTGAGTTAAAAGATATGAGATACTTCCATTACCACCAGAAGGTATCCCACACAAGTCAAAGGGATCTACTAGTTAGGGTCATGGGAAGCTACATGCCATGGGGGCTTTTGAGTCGGTCAACCATGAGATGATAATAGTTACAATATTTTTCATTATTTACATCATCTAGTACCTATAAAATTAGGACCTAGTCACTCTATTATTTCTATATCTATTGTACGAGAGCTAGAGCACTTCACTGAGACTATATCGCTGGATCTTTTTCTAGAGGTTCTGAATGGGTGTGATTATTCAATACTGCTTACATAATAGATGTGTGAGCTATCGCTTGGTGGATAGTGCTTCACATTTTACCTCTTGGTCATAATGATAAATAATTATAGATCTATCTTATGTATATACTAATTTCCCACATTTCAATCCCATGTTTATTGTTACCATGCATGGGTTAGATTTCTTTTGATAGTTGTGATGAGATTATCAATTTCATGTGAGAGTGTTTTCAGGGATGATCGAGTGGGACTGATGAGCATGAGGATACATCCCATAAACCATAAGGTGTATATTTTATCCCTTGTTGTAGTATTATCATTATGATTATAGATTCCTTTTATAGTGGAGGTCTATATGGACATTTTTCAATTTACATTCAGGGACTACCTTCATGGGGGGATATGTTGTTTTGAATCAACATGCACACCATGGCAATACAATAATTCTATAGGGAAACTTTAGTGGAACCTACCAAGATCAAAGAGCAGACAAGGATTTTGGAGGACCCTCAAGGGAAGTGTTTTATCTGACTCATTGTGTTCTACTGGAATGCTCTGTTTTTCTCTAAAAAATTAAAACGGATGCTTTTGGATTTCTAATAGATAATGTTTCCTAAACCAATATATTATAGAAAAAAAAGTAACCCATTATGATCATTTCGGTCATCATTTTCTTGTTATTGGACAGAAATTGGTTCTTTAGAATTGGTCAAAGTTCCATCTACCACCTGTTGTGGGTCCACAATTTTGATGTTCCAAATAATGAATTCTGATTCAACTAAGTACATCATGATTTTTAGTAGACTCTTTTCAGTGTGAAAAATTCCTCTACCATGTTTATGGAATTGGAGAACCGTGTGATCTAAACTTACATTGACTGATTTTTAGTTTAATTCATTTATTATATACACATTTACTCTATATTGATGGAGGTGAATACATAGAATTTGAGGATTTTACTCAACATACTATAGGATAAACTTGTTTTTGGTAAGATCTCAATGTTTCATTATAGGACCCCTGATGTTCAATTTGTAGGGAATTTAATTTCTTAGCATCATTTTTATGGTCTTATTTAAGATTGATGTAGTCTATGTAGGGGAGGAACTGACGATTGTATCATAGGTGAGAAATTTTCATAGTTAACTAGGTAAATACATATGGTTCATAGTATAATTTTCTAAGATTGAAGCCCATTTGAACACCAAAATATATAATCGGAAGCTGTTTAACTGGACAGAGATGTGTTGGATACCATTAAATGAATTATGGTTGAGGAAAACTTGTGCATCACTATTGAGAATTCAAGATGTGGTTATAGAGTATGTGATGTAATTTGTGTTTCCTATGGTACTGCGATCAATTGTGTGTTGATGAAGAGGAAGGAAGTGACCACATATGGTTTGAGTAATTTTAGAACCAATAAAAATAACTACATGACTCATGACTTAGATTTTGAATCAACAATAGTTTATCTGAGATGTAGATGAACTATGATACGGTATAGCACTTTATAATTTACTCATGAGACAAGGGTTTGGGGTATATTATCACGCATCGAGATTTAATCCTATGACGAAGACACTAGTAGGAGTTCTTACAAACATATTAATTTGAAAGAGTATATAATCGTATAATTGGAAATGTGGTTGTATATTTCATTAAGAGGAAGTCTCATTCTTTCATGGTGAGGGTGGCATCTAAGGAGTTGGAGTCTTCATAGATTCCCTTGGTGGAGAAGGGGGTGATTTTTTTCTTTAATCGATTATCGTGACCCCTCTAATTTTTCATCATGTTGGAGAGTCTCAGTTAGGGGACGCCAACTATGAGGTACTTTTTTTCTAGATATCCTTCTATGATGTAATATATTAATTCAATTAAATAGGGGATCAATTCATCCTTTTCTTGGGATGGAAGGTTGTGTTAGTCAAAATTTGATTGTATGTGATGAGTTAGTTTCACCTTCCTCATTTGGTTGTATGTCCTAGACATGTGAAGATTGAAAGGGACCATTAGTGGAAATTTTGTTGAATAGAATGAGGTGGAGAATTGATGAGTTTGTCTCTTAGGGTCTCACATGCCTTCTATATATGGATGGCTACCTGGTCTTGAATGGTTTTATTATTTTTATTGAGATCCCAATGTGAAAATTGGGTGAAATTACCAAAGATTCGTTTTTAGGGAATCCACTGAAATTGTGAGGTCATGGTGCCATCTAGGGTAATATTAAATGATATATCAATCATAAATATTTCATTTTATTAGGGAGAATATTTTATTGGATATTCTGGTAATGTTGTATCTGCAGGAGATCATTGGTCTTTCTAGTGTACCTTTAATGATTTTATTCGACTATAATGGTTGGTTCATGTTATGGTTATTGAGAGTCTTGTGGGATTTATTTGGGACCCATTTGCAAATAAGTAATGTTTTCCTCCCCAAGATGGAAGCATATCTGTAGTGAACTATCCAGGTTTTGGAGGATTTACGGAGGGTTTATGTTTGGGACATCTTTCAGAGATGAAATGATAAATTTCAATTAGTAGTTTCACTCATAATAACAAATATCACCCTATGATTGACATGGAACCTTTCATTGACCTATACGAGACACACTAATGGTCATCCTATTTTTCAAATGAGATTGATGAAGTCACTTTTATTGTACCAATGATTGTGCAGGCCATGAATGATTCAGTTTTGGTCATCCGTGATTATACAATGACAACACAAGGGTAAAAACTGTTTTAGAAATAGAGAAATTATTCGACCTCATAGTTCGAGTAGTGATACCATGTTTTATTTAGATTCTATCCATGAAAAGGATTATAAATTTTGGCACGGGGAGGAAATAAATCATTGATGATCATCATGTTGTTCAAGATCATGGGTAGGGTTGGAAAGATTTCTTACTACCTTACCATAAACCCATAGTTAGAGATTTTTCAAGACATATAACATGTGTCACAACTAAAGATATATGTGATTTACCTTATTCACATTATTTACTAGGGAAATATAGATATCTATTATGGATTCAATATTTTTGAGCACATTCTGGTTATCGAGGATTGGTAGGAGAGGATCATGTGCTGATGGGCCATTTCCTTGGTTTGTGTGTTGTAGTAGCAAGTAAATGTGAAGAAGACAAACTAAGATCATGAGAGATAGATTTTGGATCAATATCCCCACATTTTTTTATCTTGTAAAATTATACTGAATTTAATTTAAGGATGATAGAATGTTGTTAACTGGTTTTTTATTGTATTCCTTTGAAAGATATTAAGAAATATATTTGGAGCTAGGTGTGGGGACAAAGAAAGATTACGAGTCCTACTGAGCCAGAAAGTGTTATTATAAAAATATTAAATATAATAATATCATATGCATGTAGGTTTTCATAAATATTGGAATGTCTCTTTTTTTATCGTAAAAATTGAAATCTGATACCATGATTGATTTTAGTATACAGGGTATATAAGGCCCCATCCTTAAACCTTACGTAATCTTGAGTTATTACAAGATTACACATTGAAGATATTTTCGGGTTTAGAGTTTTAGAGAATTAGATCATAAAACATTCATTACATTACACATATAAACAAAGTGGTTACATAAATATAGTATTCTTCTTTCCCATCAATGAAAACATATTTAAAATAAACATGGATTCTTTCTTGACACTTCCTTGACACTATCATCATATCATGTACCTTTCCCTTGACCTGTGAAAAACATTTCAAAAAAACTTGGGATGAGCATAAAAAGCTCAATAAGGGATATAAAAATATGGAAAGCAAACATGGGTACTTATATAAATAAGGATGAGATCATACTTTACCCATAAAACATAAGCACTTTAACACACCTCATCAAATCATGAATAAATCATAGAAATCATAAGACATAAAGGTAACTTGAGGCATTCATAACATTCTTACGTAGGGAGTAACCCTCTTGGTTACGTTTGGAATACCCATCATAGTATATTCCCTAAATCTCTTCAGAGAAACCTTAACGTTTCACTCCATCGCATTACCCAATGCATTGGAGAGCTATATCGGGCTCACCCGCCCTTAGTTTATCACGGAACCACCCGTCATCATAATAATGCCCAAGAACCTCAACATAATTGGATCACATAAAACGCGAATAAAGGAAATGTAACATTTCCACCTTTCAATCACAAGATATCAATACAACACATTGATATAAAAACATTATGAAAAACCATTTTCAATACCAAAATAAATAAAAAGTAGAACATGGTATTTAGTTTTCTTTTAAAAAAAGTATGGCTTGTAGAGGAAGCTGAAACTCAAATAACGGTCACGATAGTGGAGAAGTCGTTGTCGCCTCATACATACGACAAAAAAATTCTCTTCTTTCGTTTAGTAAACGCTTCATATAAAAAAATTCCTTTTGAATAAACGTAAAAGTCAAAGGGGTTTATACACCGTATAAAAGAAGGTTGTGTATAAAACAAAATATGCCTCAATGAAAGGAGATTGAGACGAAGTCCCATACAAAGAAAATTTTTAAAATAAAATAGATCTATTATGTGTATTCACTATAAGTACACATAAAGACAGTAAAAATACAAGATAGTACATAATAATATCATAATATAATTTGAATGTAGGAGATTAACCCAAAGAATGGTAATTAGGTTAAGAAGTTCCCTTAGCTCGTATCCGACTTGACCCGACCGTTCTTTAATCACCTGAATAATAAACTTGAATTAATCTCTACTTGCTTAAGAACCATTTTCAAGTTCATTATTCCTTTTATACCATGATATGAACATCATGTAATATTTTATGTTAATAATGTTCATTTTGTCGGTATTTGGTTCTTAAGTCAAAATAGACTTCTTACACTTACATGTTGTTAATTTGGTCAAAGGTTCATTATATCCAGAATGATATTAATGGTTTGGATAACATATATATCATATATATTCATCATATACATGTATTTATAATATTACATCACATTTAGAGGTAAGAAATGAAATGCACCGTTCATGGAGACGGTAAGCCGTAAGTACGCATGAACGCTACATCCATTTCTATTTCGTATTTTCTGGAATGGAATCATAATGATATAAGAGTATATTATAATTAAAGTATAATAACATATATAATATCATTAACTTTATCCTTTACACATCCCACATATGGTATTAACGAATCAAATCACTTTCAGGGGGCGGTAGTCCGCACTTCCCAAAATGAATATATCGTGTTTACCCATAATGGAAACAATAATGGTATGCCATAAATTAAAAATACAGAAGCTTAAGGAAAGAATAAACATATTATATACCATATATAAAAATAGTGACATCATAATGTCCACCTTTGAAGGTGTTAAATGAGTATTGAACAATCATCATTTCGGGAGGTAGAATTTCGCCATCCACGGAAACCGTATGTTCTTTAACCATTTGATGTGGTTGTGTGAGAGTGTAGCTCGAATAAATCTTATAAAAACATCCTATTATATTGAAGATATTGGTGTTGTTACAAAAGAAGTAAATAATAAGAGTTTATGGGGTTGGAGAAGCAAAATAAAACAAATGAATATGAGAGAATGAATTACCTTTAAAAGTGTAACTCCTTTTGATTTGAGCCTAAAGGCTTCCGTTGAAAGGATTATGCCCAAAGGGAATCCTCTAGGTTGATGAGAGGGATGTGGAGAGATTAAATGGTCAGGGTTTGGCCGAGCCAAATTCTTGAGGAGTGTGTGAAATGAGGTAGAGGTGGGGGCCTTTTATAATTGGATAGGAGGGGTACTCTTGGAAAGTAAAGAAATATTACTTTATTTAAAAATGATTTTCGGATTTAAATGGTCCCACATTGATATAATTCGAGGATAAGGTGATAAGGGTTCGAAATATACTCATCCAATAGGTTTTGGATATGTGTAGGTTTTAGATATTACATTATCTTTCCATTTTTTTAAATCGTGAATAATGGGGTCATCGCTGCATCATCATGATGTCATAAATAATTTAATTTATTTAAAGTCTAAAAATTATAAAACAAATACTATGATGTAGGAAATAGTTTTAGCTTTCTAATGACTATTTATAATCAAAAATATGATCTTTATAACCCCATGTAAAAATTGTTTTCGTAAAATAACTCATGTTTGTGTCATTTTTACTTTAACATTAAATAAAAAGTTATTTATGTCATTTCCCAACCAAAGTGGCTCCATGGGGTCCCCATGTTGACCCATGGCTTGTCTTGTTCGGCCATGAAACAACCGATGATGGTAGTACATGTTTCAATCTCATCTCATTTTATTAAATCATTACTTTTACCTTAAACCACACTAATTACCACTAATCGCGATTAAAAACTTAATAAGTTACTATTCACCGAAAAATTATTTTAATCTCATTGAAGCACATTATACTTCTTAATGACAACCATTTATGTCAGATTTTTGAAATTCAAAACACAATGATGGCAAAATTTCATTTAAACGGAAAATCAATTTTTATAAGTACCACTTAGTGGTTTCACTATTCATCAAAAATAGAAGTTTTTCAGAAAATTACCAAAAATGCACCCTAAGCTATATCTGATAATAAAAATTCAAAAATGAAGTCTATTTTACAAAATTAAAAACATATAAGTCACATTAATTAATTTAATAATTAATTCCCGCTGTCAGAGCAAATAGCGTGTTTTTATAAAACAATAAGTATCAAAAGATTGACACCAGTTTAAGTCTAATTTCAAAGTGAAATTGATTCCAATGACCACCATTGGATTAAATGGTAAAAATATATTCAGATTACAGATTAAGAACAATTCAAAAGATAATCTAATAATATAAATAAATTAGATTAAGAAGCAGTTTTGATGTAAAATGCAGTATTTTTCACTATTCATTAAAAAATGAACATTGTCAGAAAAATACCAAAAATTCACACAAAGTAAATTTTGATGTCCCAATAATAAATAATAATTTTATTTTGACAAAAATAGTTTATAAAATATCCAAAAGATAGATTTAAAAAGGGTTTTCCATCAAAAGGCAGTAAAACAATCTTTTAACAATTGTAGTGTATTCCATGCATAAGATTGTATTTATTTTCATTTTAAGCCTCTAAAACACTATCTTAATCATTAATAGACATATATAAAAATATCTATTATTCATTACTTACTTGGGATGTTACATCCTTCCCCCCTTTAGAAAATTGCGTCCCCGCAATTTATTTACTTATCGAATAAATGGGGGTACTTATCCTTCATTGCGTTTTCAGATTCCCATGTTGCCTCTTCCATCATGTGGTTTTTCCAAAAAATCATTACCTGATTAATCACCTTATTTCGTAACACTTGCTCCCTATGGTCAAGAATCTGGACCGGTTGTTCCTCATAAGATAGGTTCTCTTCCAGCTGAACTACCTCTGGACTCAAAACATGAGATGGATCCGGCATATACATTCTCAACATCGAAACGTGAAAAACATTGTGTACCTGAGATAAACTCGGAGGAAAATCCACTCAGTATGAAACTGATCCAACTCTCTCTAGAATTTCATATGGTCCAATGAACCTTGGAGTCAACTTTCCTTTCTTACCAAATCTCATCACACTTTTCCATGGAGAAACCTTGTGAAAAACATGATCACCTACCTCGAAAGATATATCCTTCCTCCGGTTATCCGCATAACTCTTCTGCCTGCTCTGAGCTATTCTCATGTGCTTCTGAATCAACTGAACTTTTTCTACCATCCCATCTACCAATTCTGGTCCCATCAACTTCCTTTCACCAACTTCATCCTAGAAAGCTGGAGTTCGACACCTCTTACCATATAATGCCTGAAATGGTCCCATCTGTATACTGGAATGAAAACTGTTGTTATATGAAAATTCAACCAAAGAAAGATGTTTGTCCCAACTTTCCTGATAATCCATAGAACAAGCTCGTAGCATATCCTCCAAGGTCTGAATTGTTCGTTCTGACTGCCCATCTGATTGAGGATGAAAAGCTGTACTAAAATTTAATTCAGTACCCAATGAATTCTGATGGCCTTTCCAAAAGATAGAAGTGAACCTGGGATCACGATCAGATACAATGGAGAGAGGAACTCTATGTAACCTGACTATCTCTTTAAGATACAAATGGGAAAGTTGATCTAGGGAAAAAGTATCTCATTTAGCAAGGAAATGAGCAGACTTGGTCAACCGATCAACATTAACCCAGATTGCATTATTACCTCGAGATGTCTTCGGTAATCCCATAACAAAGTCCATGGATATATTCTCCCATTTCCACTCTGGCACTGGTAAAGGCTGAAGCATCTCTTTAGGTAACTGTTGCTCTGCTTTAACCTATTTGAACTAGCTCTACCTTTTTCTGCAACTCACTGTCTTGCTTCTGTGCTTGCTTGATTCTATCTGATAGAGATGATCTCACTGAAACCTGAAACAAAACAGAAGAAATTCCTGCACCAACAACTTCTATTCCAAAGTTCATCAAATCCTTAACCAAAGGATCATGTTCCAAATGCAACATTGCTAATGAAGCATTACTTTTTCGACTCAAATCATCAGCCACTTTATTTGCTTTTCCCGGATGGTAATGAATTGTACAATCATAATCCTTGATTAATTCCAGCCATCTCCTCTATCTCGTGTTTAACTCTTTCTGAGTGAATATATAATTTAAACTTTTGTGATCGGTATATATTTCACACTTTACTCCATACAAATGATGCCTCCAAATTCATAAAGCAAAAACAACAGCAGCTAATTCTAGATCATGTGTAGGGTAATTTACCTCATGAGTTTTCAACTATAATGAAGCATAACCAATTACCTGATCATTCTTTATTAGGGCGCAACCAATTCCTTTCAATGAAGCATCACCGTAGATAACAAACTCACCATTCCTGGAAGGTAGTGCTAAAACTGGAGCATTCACCAATATTCTTTTCAGTTCCTGAAAACAATCATCACATTCTTTTGTCTAGATAAACATAACACCCTTCCGAGTTAGCTTAGTCATTGGACTAGATAACCGTGAAAAATTTCTAACAAACCATCGGTAATAGCCTGCCAAACCAAGGAAGCTACGAATCTCAGTTACATTTTTGGGTCTTGGCCAGTCTTCCACAAGTTTTGTTTTTGCAGGATCAGCAGTTATTCCATCTTTAGAAACAATATGAAAAAAGGAAAGAAATTTGTTGTAACCAAAACTCACACTTGCTGAATTTCCCATACAATTTATTTTCTTTTATGGTTTTCAAAATGACCCTTAAATGTCTTTCATGCTCTTCTTTACATTTAGAAAACACCAAAATATCATCAATGAAAACCACCACAAACTTATCCAATAACTCATGGAAAATTCTATTCATTAAGTCCATGAATACAGCAGGTGCATTGGTTATCCCAAAAGGCATTACTACAAATTCATAATGGCCATATCTCGTACGGAACACGGTCTTCGGAATATCTACCTCCTTTACCTTCAGCTGATGGTACCCCGATCTCAAGTAAATCATTGAAAAAAAACTGATCTCCCTTGAGCTGATCAAACAAACAAAGTAGCTGATTCAACTTCATTTGACGGCCCGACATCTGCTGAAGTAGTTGCAATGGATTTCACCACCCCTTTCTACTTGTAGTCTAACTGCTTCCCATCACTCAAGCTCTTTGTCGGACACTCATTTGCATAGTTACCCGTCTCATTGCACTTATAACATTTCACTAACTGTAAATAAAATTTGGTTTTACCTTCACCTTGATACTTTTCAGTGCAATCACGAGCCTTATGTCCCATCTTACCACATCGGTAGCACATTCCAGAATTTAGAAGACATTCCCCAGCATGCCTTTTTCCACATTTATCACAAACTGGAAACTTAGTTTTCTTACCATCAGACTTTTTTTAAGAATTATTACCTTTCTCCTGCCACCTCGGTCTCTTCTTCCGCTAATTGTTATAGAACACTTGGTCATCGGCAAACTCCATTTCCACCTTCTCAGCCCATCGAACAAGCTTTTCATAACTTTTAAACTCACGAGAATCTAATGCCCTTCGATATTTTGGCTTTAATCCTAAGTAAAAACGATTGATTTTACTATCAAGGTCTCGGATAAAATTTGGAGCATACCTTTCCAATCGAGTGATCCTTTCTTCATAGGCAGCCACTGAGTCTTCCTCTTGCCTCAATTCCAAGAACTGATTTTCCATCCTAAGTCGAACAACCTTAGGAAAATACTTCTCATGAAACATACCTTTGAATTCATCCCAGTCAAGAGCATCAATCTCATCGGCGTCCCTGATATTTTTAACCATCGACCACCACTGATCTGCCTCACCCTCCAAACGTTAAATAGCAAGACTAACCTTTTGATTGTCTCAACACCCCATGACATCGAAAATCTTCTCCAGTGCTTTAATCCACCCTTCAGCTAGCATAGGGTCAGTTGATCCTCTGAATGATGGGGGATGTTGCCTCATGAAATGTTCCACCACTGACATGCTCCTCTATGGTTGGTCTGGCTGATCTCGTGCATGGATACCACCACCATTTATAGCCAGAGTCAACTGCGCCATTACTGCAACAAACTGTTCAGTTCCAACTCCGACAATCTCAGGATGCTGATTCGGAAGGATATTTCCTTCTGCATGCCTTCCTAGCACTGCTTCCCAATTTCCTCTATAGAAAACCATTCTGAACAAACATGTCTGAGATAAAGCAACATGGTAATCTTCAAATGCTATATCACTTCAATTTGACCATAAAAAAATATTTTTGGATAACCATTTAATAGAATTCTAACTCCTAAAGTTATCTAAACCGACCTTTGATACCAACTATAAGGCCCCAACCTTAAACCTTACTTAATCTTGAGTTATTACAAGATTACACATTGATGATCTTTTCGGGTTTAGAGTTTTAGAGAATTAGATCATAAAACTTGCATTAAATACCACATATAAACAAAGTGGTTATGTAAAGATAGTATTCTTCATTCCCATCAATGGAAACATATATAAAATAAACATGGATTCTTTCTTGACACTTCCTTGACCCTATCATCATATCATGTACCTTTCCCTTGACCTGTGAAAACATTTCAAGAAAACTTGGGATGAGCTTAAAAAGCTCAGTAAAGGATATAAAAATATGGAAAGGAAACATGGGTACTTATATAAATAAGGACGAGATCATACTTTAGCCATAAAACATAAGCACTTTAACACACCTCATCAAATCATGAATAAATCATAGAAATCATAAGACATAAAGGTAACTTGAGGCATTCATAACATTCTTACGTAGGGAGTAACCCTCTTGGTTACATTTGGAATACCCATCACAGTATATTCCCTAAATCTCTTTGGAGAAACCATAACGTTTCACTCCATCACGTTACCCAATGCATTGGAGAGCTATATCGGGCTCACCCGCCCTTAGTTTATCACAAAATCACTCGTCTTCATAATAATGCCCAAGAACCTCAACATAATTGTATCACAAAAACATGCATAAAGGAAATGTAACATTTCCACCTTTCAATCACAAGATATCAATACAACACATTGATATAAAAACATTATGAAAAACCATTTTCAATACCAAAATAAAAGAAAAGTAGAACATGGAATTTATTTTTCTTTTAAAAAAAGTATGGCTTGTAGAGGAAGCCAAAACTCAAATAACGGTCACGACGGCGGAGAAGTCGTTGTTGCCACATACATACGACAAAACCATTCCCTTTTTTTGTTTAGTAAATGCTTCATATAAAAAGATTCCTTTTTAATAAACGTAAAAGTCAAAGGGGTTTATACACCGTATAAAAGAAGGTTGTGTATAAAACAAAATATGCCTCAATGAAAGGAGATTGAGACGAAGTCCCATACAAAGATCATTATTAAAATAAAATAGATCTATTATGTGTATTCACTATAAGTACACATAAATAAAGTACAAATACAAGATAGGACATAATAATATCATGACATAATTTGAAAGTAGGAGATTAACCCAAAGAATGGTAATTGGGTTAATCAGTTCCCTTACCTCGTATCCGACTTGACCCGGCTGTTCTCTAATCTCCTGAATAATAAACTTGAGTTAATCTCTACTTGCTTAAGAACCTTTTTCAAGTTCACTATTCCTTTTATACCATGTTATTAACATCATGTAATCATTTAAGTTAATAATGTTCATTTTGTCGGTATTTGGTTCTTAATTCAAAATAGACTTCTTACACTTACATGTTGTTAATATGGTCAAAGGTTCATTATATCCAGAATGATATTAATGGTTTTGATAACATATATATCATATATGTTCAGCATATACATGTATTAATAATATTACATCACATTTAGAGGTAAGAAATGAAATGCACCATTCATAGAGACGGTAAGTCGTACGTACGCATGAACACTACATCCATTTCTATTTCGTATTTTCTGGAATGGAATAATAATGATATAAGAGTATATTATAATTCCAGTATAATAACATATATAATATCATTAACTTTATCCTTTACATATCCCACATATGTTATTAACGAATCAAATCACTTTCAGGGGGCGGTAGTCTGCACTTCCTAAAATGAAGATATCGTGTTTACCCATAATGGAAACAATAATGGTATGCCATAAATGAAAAATACAGAAGCTTAAGGAAAGAATAAACATATTATATATCATATATAAAAATAGTGACATCATAATGGCCACCTTTGAAGGTGTTAAATGAGTATTGAACAATCATCGTTTCGGGAGGCAGAATTTCGCCATCCACGGAAACCGTATGTTCTTTAACCATTTGATGTAGGTGTGTGAGAGTGTAGCTCTAATAAATCTTATAAAAACATCCTTGTATATTGAAGATACTTGTGTTGTTACAAAATAATTAAATAAAAAGAGTTTAGGGGGTTGTAGAAGCAAAATAAAACAAATGAACATGAGAGAATTAATTACCTTTAAAAGTGTAACCCCTTTTAATTTTAGCCTAAAGGCTTACTTTGAAAGCATTATGCCCAAAGGGAATCCTCTAGGATGAGGAGAGGGATGTGGAGAGAGTAAATGGTCAGGGGTTGGCCAAGACAAAGGCTTGAAGAGTGTGTGAAATGAGGTAGAGGTGGGGGCCTTTTATAAGAAGAGAGGAGGGGCACTCTTGGAAAGTAATGAAATATTACTTTATTTGAAAATGAGTTTCGGATTTAAATGGACCCACATTGATATAATTCGAGGATAAGGTGATAAGGGTTAGAAATATACCCATCCAATAGAGTTTGTACATGTGTAGGTTTTAGATATTACATTATCATTCCATTTTATTTAAATCGTTAAATAATGAGGTCATCGCTGCATCATCATGATGTCATAAATAATTTATTTTATTTAAAGTATAAAAATTATAAAAAAATACTATGATATAGTAAATCGTTTTAGCCTTCCAATGAATATTTATAATCAAATATCTGATCTTTATAACCCCATGTAAAAATTGTTTTCGTAAAATAACTCATGTTTGTGTCATTTTTACTTTAACATTAAATAAAAAGTTATTTATGTCATTTCCCAACCAATGTGACTCCATGTGGTCCCCAAGTTGACCCATGGCTTGTCTTGGTCGGCTATGACACAACCAATGAGGGTAGGACATGTTTCAAGCTCATCTCAGTTTATTAAAGCATTATTTTTACCTTAAACTACACTAATTACCACTAATTGCGATTAAAAACATAATATGTTACTATTCACCAAAAAATTATTTTAATCTCATTGAACCACATTTTACTTCTTAATGACAACCATGTATGTCGGATTTTTGAAATTCAAAACAAAATGATGGAAAATTTTCATTTAAACGGAAAATCAATTTTTATAAGTACCACATAGTGGTTTCACTATTCATCAAAAATTGAAGTTTTTCAGAAAATTACCAAAAATTCACCCTAAGCTATATTTGGTATTCTGAATTCAAAAATGAAGTCTATTTTACAAAATTCAAAACATATAAGTCACATTAATTAATTTAATAATTAATTCTCGTTGTCAGAGTAAATAGCGTGTTTTTATAAAACAACAAGTATCAAAAGATTGACACCAGTTTAAGTCTAATTTCAAAGTGAAATTGATTCCAAGGACCACCATTGGATTAAATGGTAAAAATATATTCAGATTAAACATTAAGACCAATTCAAAAGATAATCTAATAATATAAATAAATTAGATTAAGAAGCAGTTTTGATGTAAAATGCAGTATTTTTCACTATTCATTAAAAAATGAAAATTGTCAGAAAAATACCAAAAATTCACAAAAAGTAAATTTTAATGTCCCAATAATAAATAATAATTTTATTTTGACAAACATAGCTTATAAAATTCACACAAAGTAAATTTTGATGCCCACATGGTCATAGTCTGATCCTATTTGGATGCTTCATGCATAATCATACACTGAGGTCCATAGTGGTTTGGTGAATAGAGTCCATGATGCTTATTTTCATATGGATTAGGATCAGTTACCAGATGAGGGTAAAGCATCCATGGATCCCAAAATTATAGTGTTGATGATATGGGACTTGAGTCACATCAAACTGTTCTAAGGGTATCATGTGGAGAGAAGGAGTTTTATTTCTATACACCAAAGGATAGAAAATATATATTCAAAATTATTTCCTTCAATTTTTGTGGATTTCAAGTGTCTAATGGGTGGAAATTTTTGTATTGTGATCAGTTCTATAGAACCATGTTAATGAACGCGGGGTTATATAGAAACCCTTACTACATGGTATGTAGTCCATGAAAAACATAGTGTAGAAACCATGTTGTGGTGCTAGTCTTTCAAGGAAGACAAGGATCACAAAATGTGTGGCCAAAACCACACATTGTGTGGCCCTACATGGGTATAATATCCATTTTCCAATAACACATGCCCAGAGAAACATGGGGGAGGACATTCTATGTACTACAAGAAGACACCTGCATGGCCCGACCAACATTGGAAAACAAAGAGAATACATGAAGGCCCTAGGTATTTATGACATGTCATGTAGTACCCATACAAACTAAGTAGTACTTCAGGTATAGAAGAACTTGTTCTATAAAGAAAAAATCCATGAGGACAAGTGACGTTACACAACATGTGACCCCTGGTAAATGTGGTGTACATTTCATAAGATCCTCCACCTTGCTTATCTCTATCATTTGAAATATGATTTTAGGTCCTGACTATTCTATCATGAGCCTCATTCCACAAGGTAAACAATGGTATCAATTATATTTCATTTCAAGAAAAGGGCTATAATATTTCAAAGTTTGATGATTATGTAAAATATGTTTGAAAATGGAAGTGGTCTGGCATGATCATCAGATATATATTTAGTCATTGGAAACGCCTCTATTTTAACTAGATCTGGGTCATGTATACTCTTTATAATGTTTTTTGAGAACCCCCATGACACACTAAATATAATTCCCTCTACCAATTATGTTTCAACCACCTGTCATACTAGGGATATGGTCATTCATCGATATACAATTTCTCCCCTGACATAGTAGAGCATGATTCTTGTAATAATACTTATTTAGTGGCATCACCTAACAAAAAATGGTATGGTTATTTCATATATAGTGATTCGAATACACTTAATGAACTATGGGGTTGTTCCTCAATCTATATATTTATTGTAATCCCTAGGAACAACTATGGCGTCAGATCTCTATTCAACTATTGAGCGTAATCCCTATTTATATATTGATTAGCTTTCCAATGACACACAAGGGAGTTGGTATCTTGGTATTAGTAGATCGACTAACAATTTTAACAAACATTGTTATTATTTGAGATTATTTCTCACTCTACTGACATTTTATATTATATATATAGGTAAAGATACATAGACTACCAAATTCATTATAACTAATCATGTTTCTCCATTCACATTAATATTTTGAAGGAGTCTACAACAAGTTGAAGATATATAGCTAAACATTTGCATGACCTATCACACACAAACTGGATTTGAATTTGAAAGGACCATTCACACATTGAACGATGTGGTAGCATCCTATTGAATAAACTTCAAATGATATTTCAATAAAAATAATCCTTTGGTTTAGTTTTTTGGTAATAGTAGTTTCCAATCCATCATCCAAATTGTACCATATAAGGCTCTATATGAAAATATATAACGGAATTCGACATACTATGGTTATTTTAAGAATAAGAGGATTTTAGGACATGATTTTAACCAAAAATTGTTAAAAGGTTCAATCCATTCAGAAATATATGAAAGCTAAACATAGGAAACAAAAGATTTATATTTATTATAGTAAATGATAACTGTAAATATTATTTGTTGATAATAAACTCCAATTAATATCACCATAGATGAAGGTTGCGTGATTTGGTTGGAAGGGGAGGTAGTACTATACGTACAATAGTCCCATTGAGATTCTTGATCATTCCTAGGTCATCAATTATAACGTTGGACTACCACAAAAAATCTCACAAGTACATGAGGTATTATATGTACCTATTTTGGGAATGAAAATTATAGATCTACCAGATGCGGTGAATATCAATGTTTTTTTAGTTTTATCAGGATCTCTATTATGAGGAAGACCATTTAGAGATATTAAATTGAAGAGATAAAGTGATGTAGAATTTGAAAACCCACCAAGTCGTAGTCTTATGGATACATGAGAAAAATACTAAAAAGTTTGTATAGTAAATTTTTTGATTCATTGGTATTTTCCTTATAACCATTGGTATGTCCTATGATAATGGTTTGATGAGTCATTATTGATTTTGTATCAACATAAACATATAAAAATGGTTTTATAAAATCATTTGTATATGAAATATATGAAAATTGTTTTAGAAATTTTGGAAGGGATAATTTAAAAGTAATAACCTATACCAATGACTTGTTAAAACCATTAGTATATATATAGTATTGAAAAAACTCATGAATAAGGATTTCATCCCAAAATCTCACCAATATTTTCCAAATACTATAACAATATTTGTGTCATTATATAAATAAATAAATATACGTCTGTATAAATTAATTTATTAAATTTCATTTATTTATTATTATTATTATTATTATTATTACACAAAAATAATGGGCATACCTATAAAAATGATTTGACTAAACCATTCATACAATTGTATGAAGGAAAAACCAATACAAACAGTTTGGTCAAACCATTAGTATATGTGTCTTATAATAATTGTTTTAACCAAGTCATTGGTATAATGGGGAAAACTCATATACTAATGGATTTGAAAAACCATTGATATTGGTTATATTAATATAAATGTTGGTTTGGGGACATTTAATGGGAACTTGAGGATTCAGTGAGACAAAAGTACGTAGACATACATTTATCTAGGAAATGTAATTTTGAGGATGAAATGTTTTTAAAGGGGTATAAAATATAACAACAAAAAATTATAATATATATTTATCCCTAAATAGATAAAGTAAAATATAATTCCTCACAGATAACCTTAGATAATGATAACCAAAACCTCATTATGTATATTAAATATGACTGTTGTAATATATTTGTTGAATTAGCATGTATAAATATATGTTATTTTGTTATGAAATATGTTTAAATGGAATAAATTAGTAAAATCCATCATAATGAGCCTCCTTTTAAAATCTCGTAAAGGATTTGATGTAAATAGGGTTTTCAAAGGGATTTATGAAGTCTATATTTATCATGTATGGATTGTGTGAAATCATCTATAGGGTAAATTCGTGCTTTTGGAAATCCCTAGGAGATCCATCCTAGAAAAAAACAACCCATGATTGCCCCTTTTTCTTATCATATCCTTAGAAATAATTTTGTCGTATTGATTGATTTTTATTTAGAATTTATGACGATATAAACAAGTTACAATTAATTTTATAAATTATACTTCTTATTATGATATATTTTGATTCATTTTATGCCTAAAAATAAATTTTCTATAAAATAATATTTAATCATTTTTTCATATATTAAAATTAAATTTTTTCACTCTTATAATTTTAATTTTATATAATGACTTAAATTTGTTATTTATAATGACTAAAATATCTTACATTTATATTTTATGATTTTTTTAAATATAATTATGTAAATATTGAAAATACTATTCTCACAAATACTATTAGATTTATAACATAATTATAATAATATAATTTCTTAATAATGTAAAACAATTACTCAAAAAATATCATTTAATGATTAAAATATTGAATTTAAAACTATTTTTGTTTATTTTCCATTCAGCGTATGACTTTTTGGAACTTAAATTATATTTTATCGTAATAAAAATATTTTTTATCTTTTTTCATTAATTTATAATTCAAATTGAGCCATTCATATTTTGATCATTTAATGTCAAAAAAATATTTATTTGATTATATTCCAATAATTTTTTTTGGAATCATTACTAGATAATATTTTCCTAACAATTTATTTTATTCTTAATAAAAAAATTTCTGAAATCTGTTTTATTTCCATTAAGCATGATTTTTTTGTATATTAATTTCTACCACATATAAATATTTAATAACACAAAAAATTACAATAAACATAATGAGATTATATACTATGATCTATGTCAAATTTATTTATAAAAAATATGAATCTATAGTGAATTTTTTCACCACATTTTCAGTTTAAATTGATAATACAAAGTTTAATTATAATATTAACTAACCAATACCAAAAAATATATAATTTATTTTATTTTATGATTGGATTATAGAAATCACTTATATTATCTGAAATAAAATTATATTTTTCATAATATTTACATAATAGTAACCCTAATTTTATATTAATGTGTGAGTATTTCCAAAAGTGGCAAACCACTCATCAATAAAATAAACCCTTTATAACCACTCTTATCATATCCCAAAAACCATGAATTATCAACTATAATATATAAAATCATATATTAGAACAACTTTTACATGTCCTATTTGTTCTTGTCTATCCAAAATTAAAATATTAAAAGGCTTAATGAGAGGTCAAAAAGAAAATATTCTTTAAAAATGTCATTGTATTTTTTCGGTTCCATCCATTTTATTTCTAATTTTTCCTCAGAAAAATATTCTACAAAGATAATAATATAATGACATAATAATAATTAGAATATTATATTTTTATATTTTTTATCTAAAAACAATTATTTATCATTATATCATTACATTGAAAATGAAAATCTTTCTTGTGTTATGTGCAGGCGACCACCTCCTTAAAAAGAAATATTTTCTTTTTTATATATTTATTACATGGAAGGTAATGCATATGAATTTATAACTAAATATTGTATTTATAACATGATTATTTAAAGATGATTTTAACATTTTACTTCACTATAAAATAGTTATTATAAATTTCATATCCAAAAATGAGCACACTATGAAAAATTTTAAAATTTTAATATATTCATAATAAACAAATAAACAGTATAATTTTTTTTGCTGAAAAAACGATAGGAAGAATATTTATATTTAAACAAGATATGTTGAATATATTATATAACCCATTTTTCAAGGTTATTATATTGAATCCATTTGGGAGGAATTGACTGAACAACCCCATGTGACAAAGGAGAGTAAAGACAACACAATAAAGTAAAAAAATATGATACTAAACGAATCCTAAAAAACATTAATGAAAACAAATAATAATAATTTATTTAAAAAATATAATTTTGTAACTTGAAATTTTATATGCATTCACTATGTGAGTCATACATTCAGGTAAGGGGTTTTTTGTCCCAATTTCAGTCTATTGAGACATGATTCATAATTTGAACATATTTATATTTATATGGTGTATATAATTATTATTTCATATATAATATCATTAATATATTAATACTAATATAATTATATATACTTGAAAATTTAATTTCACTCAAGTGGAGTTTATATTTCAATTATTGAATGCATTTTTAGTTTTTATTATTTCATTATATGTTTTGTGGTCTTTTACCCAACTATTTTTCAATCTCATACACATTCCACATATATTTTAAATAATTTTTTTTTCAATATTTTAATAGTTCTTTAAATTAATTATCAAATTTCAGGATATTAAATTAAAATATTTTGAAAATTGATTTTTTTAACTTCTTTCTATAGGGGACATTTATTATGTTTAACAAAACAATGTGAAAAAGATTGTTTTTTTAACATCAATAGATACATCATATTTTCCCACTATTGTGTCCATTATTTATTACTAATACGTCATTATATGTTTTAAATGGGTTTTTAATGAAGATAACAAACCCATTATTATTTTAAATCTTAAAATTAAATGTTACCAAAAGAAAAATATATTTCTTCGTTTTTAAATGCATATTTATAGTGATTCAACAAAATAATCTTTGATCAATGTCAACATTTTATACTGGATTCAATGATTACCTTAGTATAATATCTAACAATAATATCCAACTTATTTTAATCGATGTATTATGATGATTGTTAGAAGAAAATTTTATGAAAATCATATCTATTCAATGGTTTAATTACTCTACGAAGGAATGAAAAAATTGATTATGTTCATGTGTGATACTTCAGTATATATTTATATTAGGTGATGTATGGAGTCCAATATGACCCTAAAATGAGTAGATTAATGTTTTATATGTTATTAGATAAATATTTTCTTCTTGGAAAATATTTATTTTTATAAATTATTTTTAAAAAAATGCATGGACACGATTATTATTTAGTGGGGTTCATAATTTTGTCTGTGGATATGAATTCATGAACAAATGTTCCTAGTTTCTTATTCCATATGCATAGATTTAAGACACAATTTAATGTTATATTTTCGATAAAAATTATATTTTTTATGATTAAATGATGGTCCTTATATGATCTTATGTTATCTTTATATGGTGATTATATATTATGATTAATTATGATTTTAATTAGATATTTTTTCCTTTATCGTGATACCTAATGAGTAGGAACTAACCCTTTATAATTTGTTGAAAACTATTCCTTTACCGAGTGTTGGATTTAACACCACAATATTTTATGGTATATTTCTATTTAAATATGATTGATTTCTTTGATAGATTTTTACCAAAAATTATTATTTTAAAATAACAGTTATATAATATTGATAAATTATTAAATAATGTGATTGCTTCCTCTTAGAATTTGGATTTTTGGGTATGAATACTATAATAATACATATTTTCCATTAATAAATTTTCATTAAGAATATATAAATTTTTAATATTATATAAATTAGATGACAAAAACTAATGTTATCATTTAATTTATTTGGAACATAATAGGTTTATTATATTACCCATGAGATAAAAATATAAATTACAGTACAAAATTAATATAGGTATATTTCATTCCTTAAAAATAATTTTTAAAAAATAATTTTTATTAATTTAACAAACAATATATAAAACACATTTCAATTACCTAAATAAGTTCGTTATAATAAAATTAATTTCATTTTTATATTTATCATGTGAAAATGATAAAAGTATTAATTTTGGGATTTTCATTGAAAAAATTAGACGAACTGTGAATAAATAGGATTTTTCCAAAAAATTGCCTTTTATCTATATATATGTAGGTCATATAGTTTTATAAAACAATTTTTTATTTAGGGAATAATGGTATTCAATTTAACATATATTTAAAAAAAATTAAAACCTATGTAAAACCAAATAAAACAAATTTAAATTTTAATATCTAAAATAATTATGGCCTTTAAATTGAAATATACTTTATTTTTGGTAAAATTCAGTTTGGAATTGATATTAATGGCATGTAAAATTTTGTTTTTTAATATAAAATAATTTATGTCTGAAAAATGATAATATTTTACCACAATTGAACTATATCCTAAAAATGAACTTTTTATAAGAAATATTTTTTATAACCCATATGCACCAATACTAACATTAATTTCTATAACTCATAGAATTTTTATTTTGTAAAATTTGGGACATATTAAAAATCTTAATTTTCACAATATTATATAAGTAAATTTTTTTCCATTAAAATTTACTTCAAATAATGACATGGGATTTTACTCGATAAGGGTAAATTAGTGGAAGAGTAGTTTAACAAAATGAATGTTGTAAAAACATATTGAAAACATGTTCTATATTGAATGATGGAGGGAGAATAGGCCTTGTCTATTTCTCTAAACTATTATTATAAATTATTGTAACCATATCATTAGAATAATATATTAATATTATTAAAAAAATTGTGTTTTAAAAAGAGTTCCCTTTCTCTCTAACATAACAGGACACCACCGTCTACAATTCTCCACCCATTAAAAATATTTGGATCATTAAAAAAATTCCAACATTGTCTCCCAAAATACTTACCACATTCCTTATATTCATTTCTCTAACTAAAATACATTGATTATGGGTATTATGAAGATTCCCATGGGATAACCTTCAATGTAAAGAAAAGCCACTCAACCTGACATTTATATGTTATTTTATTCTTCTACAGCTGTAAATTATAATCTATATATGAATGATCTAATAAACGTTTTTATTTATATGATTAAAATTTATTATAGTAATGGGTGAATTATTATATAATTTTCTCTAAAATAGTAGAGAAAAATGAGAACATCATATTGTGTGTGTGCTGAAAACACCAACATGAAAGACATAGAAAATATAATTACTATATGAAAATTATATTTTAAACCTATTACTATTATGGAATTTTATTATATGACAATATACTAATAATAAAAATAATAAAATGTTATAGTACTTGTGACCACCTTAAATGTTTTTTTTTCAAGGAACCATTCTTCTTTTCTATTTTTTAGTTATCATTTAAGAAGTTAAAATTATTGTACTAATTCAACAATTAAATATATAAACTCTTAAATTTATGGAAATATTGAATTTATTTTACAACAGCGTTATCAGCCATTGACAAATCATATGTTTTATAATAAAATTAACCAAACAACCCTGAGTAATTAATATTTGAAAAATATATATTAAAAATAACTAAATAATGATAATAATTGAACTATATAAAATTAGATATATATATATATATATCTTTCTGTGTGTGTGTCTAGTTTTTTATATATTTAATGGATATAAATTTATTTTTTATTAAGATAAGTGAAACTACATATAGATTTTGTAATTATGGTATGGGATATTTCGTTCAACCATCATTACGAGATGTTCTCATGTTCGATATATTCTTTTTCAAAAAATAATGAAATATTATTATCATGAATTTATTATTTTCATATATATTTCTCATTAATATAACTAGTTAGGTGTTTTTTTCTTTTTAGGGTTTATACATGTTTTTTGTTCCACTTCGAATTCCAACTTTTAATTAAACCCACTTTAAAGTAATATTCATAATTTTTTTCTCATGCCAATAATAGACCTTATAAATAAATTTAATACATTCATATCCTTTAAAACACATTATTATTTTATGTACAACCTCCTTGGTAATATTCTTTTTTAAGGGAAAATAATTTTGTTTTTTCCTTCTTTAAAATTTCCTTATTCTATAAAGCATCAACTAAGTGGTTCATTTTTATTAGTTATTCTCTTAAGTCCATGAAATTTATGTTCATCGTTAAATAATCATTATATATATATATATATTATCTTAAATTATGAATGTTTAAACATATT
Organism: Viscum album; assembly: GCA_963277665.1. Taxonomy (NCBI): domain Eukaryota; kingdom Viridiplantae; phylum Streptophyta; class Magnoliopsida; order Santalales; family Viscaceae; genus Viscum; species Viscum album. The sequence continues at coordinate 1,306,402,178 of OY728141.1, forward strand.
TAATTCATTCATATATTTTGAATTGTAATGATTAAGCATTCTGTTCTTCATTAAATATGAATCGTGAAACCCGATTGAATTACTTGTGTTTTCTCAAAATTATTATTTTTGTATTCATTATTTTATTTATATGGATCACATAGTTATTAATTTAATTATTTTAAAAGTGGTACCATATTTATATCAATTTTTAGTTTATTGTGTATGTAGTTATATCTAATGATATTTTATATAAAAAATTACGTAGTAAACATAATCCACCATGTGCCTTTGTCTAAAATATTTTTCATAATGTGGATTGAACCTAATCCACTATGTGAATTTGACAACAATATGATGATTTTATTAAGAGTGACCCTTCACATAGGTTAATTTTTCTATGAATTAAGTTCATTAGACATATTATATGATTTTATTAACCTATGATTCTATTTCCTTATTCATTATATTCATGATTATAACCATTTTCATTATGTTATTATGTAACTCCTCTTTAATCACATGTTATATATTATTTCCATGACTTTTCACATACTAGATTTATTGGCCAACCAGTTTCCTTACGTATTTTTTCTAGTGTATTCTATTTAGTTTTATAATATCGATGAGAGTTGTGATCACTATGTGTAATTTTAAATAAATATATGGTTTTTTATTATAAATTTTTTTATCTATGTATATGATATTCAAAACACAATAGTACTAATGAACTGTGGAATATATTGTATAAAAAATGTAATAATTCATAAACTAAATTATGTTTACGGTTTGGGACACTCTATATAGAATTAGAGAATGTTATTGAAGTTTTTGGTGATTAGGATGATAGATAATTAGTGAAAACCCTAGGTTGGAGTCTCACAGATTATTCTATGTATATGAGAATATCCTAAATTTATTGAATGTTTATATTGAATAATTTTCCTTGAAAATTAATCCATGTATGGATTCTAGAATGTAGATGCAAGAACTGGAATAATTTTACTATCAGTAGAAACCCCAAATAGGTAATGTTGGGTGTTAACATAATAATTCTCTAATTCATGATAATATGGAAAAACTATACACATTGATAAACACTGATGGGGATATGATTTGGTCAATTTACAACCACATTAACAACCTTATTATTTGATCACTTTTTTATGGAAAATTTTTGGGTAAGGGGACCCAATTTGAAAAGGGCTATGGATTTCTTATATTAATATATAGTGTTTCATATGTTATGTTTCACATGTCATGTATAATTTTCTTATTTTATGTTCATGGATTACCTTTTAAAAATAAAATAATTAATTCATTCCCATTTCAAAGTATCCATTAATCAATAAAATTTTGGTAACGGCGATGAAACATGTTAATGACATGTGTGATGGTTATTGTGATGAATTCCCAAAAAAATCCTTACATGAGGGGGGAGGATATGAGAATCAGATTTTAGAATTAGATAAAGTGAAACTAGTTATGACTAATAACATTAAACATGTAGAGAAACCTCGAAGATATACTGGTTTAGTTTATCCCTTAATGTGTTAGAGACATCTTAATTTTATTCGATCCTTTGATCACATATTAACTCAATAATGTATTAACATCATCGATAAGATATTTTATATCATAAAATTATATGGAAAAGAGATGGTAATTTAGGTTGTGTAGCACCTTAAGGTATAAGATGATTATTTTTGAAAATTAATCAACATTATGAATCCCACAGAAGAAATGGAATCTATGGAGTTGTATGAATTCAAGAGGGTGTATTTTAATAAATATATATATTAAAATCACTATAATTTAATTGAGAGTGGGTTCCTTTATCTTATGAAAATTTGGAATGAATCATTTGAATATTGTGAGTATAACAAAAATATGTCTATGATAAAACATCGTCTTTGTAATTAACAACCCAGTTAATATTCATCACATCTTCAGTATTCTAATGATGATTTTATAGACAGATTTAAAATTTCAACACTTTGATAAATATGAATATGTTTCTTAATATTCTCTAAAAATTAAGATGAAATTTTTTATTTGTGATGGTCTCATGTAATTGGAGATAAGAAGTGAACAATATGATTTGTCTTTTGAGGATCACTAGATAAAATGAATCGTTGAAAGAAAAAACAACACCCCACATGTAAAAAGAGTTATGATATGAGTCCCAAAACTATCTTTAGGGGACCAAGATAAAGATGATTTATGTAAATTAGGAACACCAAGATAATGAGTATAAAAGTGAGAAAAATAATCCCACTTTTGTGATTGAATATACAATTATCATAATCAATCCAATATATATTGATCATTTCTACCAACTATGAGGAACATGAAATATATTAAAAGCAATGAACTATTCCAAAATTTATCAAAGACACAAAATGATAACGACATACAAGGACAATAGTGAAAGGGTGATCTTAAGATATCACTACCAAGGAGGTGGATCCAGAAAATGATATAGTGACCAATATTATAGATATTAATTAAATAATAATGAATTTAATATTTGATTTATGTTCTATCTATCATTTAATGTCATTAACAATTAGTTTACCTATTTAAATAATACTTTAAAACAAAGAGGTTGTGCTTTGAGTAAAAATTACTAATATAGTAATTCTTCCATCTCATGTACATAACTCTTACCAATTTGATATTTGTGGGAGAAATATCTCATAGAATATTTTAATAATTTATTTTGTGGAATTAGAAATTATATTAGTAATTGATTGGTTGTCTCTATATAGAGGCATCATCAATTGTTGGATATTGGAAATCACATTCCACCCAATACATTACCCCATTATTCTATGAAACTATAATGAGGATGAATAAATATCAACACTAGTTTCAAACATATGAGTGTTCAACCATGGTGTTATCTAGGATTATTTTTGAAAAAAATAAGATGTTTCCATGCTTCTATTTATGGATTATCATGAAATCCACAAGATCATAAAAATGATCAAGTATCTCTTTCCCTGAATTGATGAATTGGAAATAAAATATGTAGAGATAAATATTTATCTAATGTGAACTTATGATTGGTATATCCTCAATTAAATAAGAATAAGTAAGATATACCAAATACCTACCCTTGTAAATGGTTTATGTACTGTGAAATCATGATTATTCTATTTAGACTCATGAATTATCTAGTATTCTTCATGGACATAATAAATATAGTCTATCGAGATTGTGATAACTAATTTTAGGTAGTATATATATATTATATTATTTAATAATAAAAAATAGAGGAGGAATATAGAAATATTTTTAGTACTATGTTTAAGAAATTAAGGAATGAAAAGGTATATTTAAAATTGAGTAATTGTGTGTTTTGGATGGGGAAATACTACACTTGTTAAATTTTATCAAATGTGAAGAGATAATTTTGGACCATTCAATGAAAATAGTTAATTGGTTATCTATACCATCATTTATAATTGTTACATATGGATTCCTAAAATTTTATACATACTATCAGTGATTTGGGAGAAACTTTTCAATATTTTAAAACCCTATATGAATGATGATTCAAATCATGGTGAAGTATTTTTTTCCCAGAAGTATGTGAAGAGACCTTTATAGAGATGCATAAATGCTAAACTAATACACCAAAACTCACACTACCAAAATGTGGGGATGGATTTGTGATAAATATTTTTACAAGTATGTGTCCCTATGAAAAATAATAAAGTGATAGTTTATGCATCAATGTAGTTAATGTTATATGAGAAAAATTATCTGATGTGGGATCTTGAGTTGGTTATGGAAATCATTACGTATAAAATGTGGAATAATTATCTTAATCGAAAAAACTTTTCTATATATATGGATCACAATAACTTAAAATATATATTTAAATGGAAGGATCTCTATATTTATTAAAAACTATAGTCAAATCTGATCAATAATTTTGATTTCTCAAACTACTAATATCCAAGGAAGGATACCATAGTTGAAAATGATGTATGATGAAATGATCCTATAAACCAATCTATATTAAATATTGAGATGCATTTAATCTTATTTGACATGAAAAGGACATATGTGGGAATCATTAAAAGAGGATATCATAATAATATTATCAAATTATTTTTGAAACGTCGCTACATAAGAAAATAAGAAACCTAAAAAGGGTAATGTAGATATATATATGAAGAAAGATAGCATTAGTAATAAAACCCCCTATCATTTAAAGGATAAATATAAAAGAATTGTTATACATAGGAAAAAACTTTTTGATCATTCAAATTTGAAGATAAATAAGGATTTTTTGAATGCTTCTCATATATCAATATTCTTCATCCACCAATTATACACAATGATATATAGAGTTCTATGAGAACTCTTATTGTGGAATAATATAGTGAAGGAAACTGTAGTATATACAACAAAGTGTCTATTGTGTCAGATGGTTAAGGTTGAGAGGAAAAAATAAAAGGGATGATGCAACCATTTATGATACCTACATTGAAATTTGAAAATGTCCATATATATTTTATATTGGGTATTCTAATGAGACACAAGTGGAAAAATATTCAATGGTTTTTTTTGGGACTATATTACAATGTTTTCTCACTTTATTTCCATTATAGAAGGCTTCTATAATTATAACCATTCTATTATATATATAAGATATGTGTTTAGGAAGCATATAGTAACATTATAAAAAATATATGATCGAGATATAATGTTTCCCTCAATGTTCTTGCAGAGTCTTCCACGTGATTTAAAAACATTGTTTAATTTTTTTAATATAATCCATAAGATAGTGGATAATCTAAATAGACTATATAAAATCAAGAAGTTATGTTGTTATATTTTTCAGTATACATTAAGGAATTTTGGGACCAACATCATCAATTGATCGAGTTATGAAAAAATAATAGTTCCAAAACAAAAATTCAAATGGCCCCATTAGGATCCCAATATGAGAATAGTTGTATAACACATATATGATGGGATGATATTAGTGAATTAAATTTTCTAGAACCTAATATTTCAAAGGAAATTTTAAAAATATTCAATTATATTTATAAAAAATATAGAATGTATCAATGTGAAAAAAAGAGTCATGTTGATAACCATTGAATATTCCAAAGGTTTCTAGTTAGTGATAATGTTCACCTTTGTATATCTCTATGGATTGTAATAATTATATTTCGAAATAAGGGAACCAACATTCACGATTCATCGACCCTGTTATGATTCCTTGTCACATTAGAGTGGTGTCATTTAGTCTAATTCTCCCAACACCTAGTATAATATTTGATGTGATCCACATATCCCTCTTAATTAAGAACATAGAATATCCCAGACCTTTACTGAATCTAGAGGTGGTATAATAAGAGAATGATATTTCTTATGAGGAGCGGCTTGTGGTGATTTTGGAACATATGAAAAAGTACTACACAACAATAATAATCACCTATTAAAGTTGAATTGGTGAAATTAATGACATGAAATAGTGATTCTAGAACCTAAATAGACTATTAAAAATAATTACACATGTTTTTGCATTGTAGTGTGTGAAATTAAATTTCAAGTGAAAATTAATTATATGGTGATGAATGTAATGACCATGGTTTTATAATTATGATTTTACCTTCTGAATATATAATTTTTTAATATTATTTACTATGGATAATAAAAATTAATATACAATAATTTTTAGTTTTTTAAAAAATATTTATATATAGTTTCATTTTATATAATAATATAACATATGGTTACAAATAATGTAAATATATCTGATACATAAAAATGTATTGTTTTTAAAACATTCTTCTATTCCATTTTAAGAAATTATTTTGAGACCTCGTTTTTATCACTAATATAATTTCATTATAATAAATTGACTTTCAACTTTTGATTCATCATGTGAAAATTAGCACATGAATTTTTTTTAGTATTTTAGTAAAAAATAAATATTTTGATAAATATAGAATAATATATTTCTCTCTTATGATTAATTGTATCAATACATAATATGGATATAGAAATTAATTAATAAAAAATAATTTTTGGGAATATTTGTAATCATTTTGAATATATTTTATTAAATTTGTTAAACATAGGATTCACATTAACAAATAAATGTAATAATTTAATTATAATTAAAAAATATAGGTATATTAATTTAATTATTCATTATTTAAAAAAAATATAATAATGGATTGTTTTAAAATCCATATAACATTTATTTTATATATAATAAAAAAATTCAATTCTTGGCAATAAATAAAATTTATAATTCTTTTAGAGATATATATTTTCTGTTCAAAAACATCTATTTATAATAAATGGATATTATGCATCATGTTATCTATTAATATAATTAATTTTGATAAAACATGAAAATTTTATTTTAAAAATTATTTTAATTATTTAAAATCGTAATATTAATTCCATTAAACATAGAAAATTTTATATTTGGAATTTATAATTAGTATCTATGGTTGAAAGGTGTGTTAATAAGATAATGGTCAAATTATGTAAAATTGCATTAACATAATCAGTGTGGTAAAAACATATGATTTTTTTATGTTGGATGGTGGTGGGATTATATTACTTATATCATTCACAAAGGCATTGATGGAAATTTTTACATCTTGTTTACATTAATAATTGAGTGATGTTATTGATAAATAATGGGTTTTTACTGGACTATCCATTCATTAAATTATAAAAGGATTCCACTCATGCCTCATTCATACGACCAATCCAATGATTTGGATTAATAAAAACACAATCTTATTCTCTCATGAAAACCCTCACCAAACCTTGTAGTACATGTTCTCACCAAGATACCTATATAAGGAGTCATAAGGTGTTCCCCAATGGTGATCATTCAAGGGAATGGACATACTCTAAAGAAAAAAGTTCAATGTTCTTTTCTTCTTTTACACCCATCAAGCCCCATTAATCTATGAAGTTATCCTAAAACAATAATTTCTAATATGATAAAATTCCATTATAAAAATGGAATATTTTTTTCTTCTATCTTCCATAATCATTGAGAAAAACAACAATGTCATCATGTGTGTGTCCCAACTACTACCTCACGGAATGAAATGTTTTCCCATGATCACCTAATATTGATGAAATAGAAAACATACATTCTTCAAAAATCATATTTTTAATATTATTAATATTATATGATCATTGAATATTAAAAAATATATGTAATAAAAATTATTATTATTATTATGACTTTTACCACCTTAAATGGATATTTTAAGGCACATACATGATTACTATATTATTTGGGTAAAACAATAAATGTGTATACTTGTTTTCTTTTGTTAATAAAAATGATAAAAATACAAAATTACTAATTTTATAGAGGTATTTTGAAAAAACCTTGACCGTGGTAAAAAAACTAAAAGGGTTATGAATAAAATGACCAAACATCCTTAGGTAAACAATGTAATATGAAACTATATTCAAAATAAATTATAAAATATAAAAAATAGACCATAAGAACAAAACATTGATGAATAATGTTATTGGTCAAATATTTAATTAAATAAATTAACATTTTTATATGAATTAAATTCGACATTTTCTTTCTAAAATGAGGTAAGGGATCTTCTGTACATCCTTCATTACTTAGTGATTACATTCCCTCTTTCGTTATCTTTGTTTTAAGAAAAATTGTTCTCATAAGTAATTAAATTTCCATATATATTTTGCCACATTATATAGGTTGTAAAATATTATTTTTATTAATGGGGTTATAAATGTATTTATTTATAACACCCCAGTCCATCAGGGCATTCCTGGGTGGCGATAAGTCGAGTCTGACTACCTCAAGACTCCTCAAATGGGGAAAGGTCCTTTGACAAGCAGTGAGTAGATATGACAGTCACTTGGGATGCCCTATCCTATGTTTCTTATATATATACACACACAAAACCAATCCAATTAAATAATAAAAGTTAAAATAAAATTGATATTAAATGCATGAATAAATTTAAATCTCACAACCGGATCATAAAAAATTATTAGAAATCTATCAAGAAAAAATAAAATCCCACAAAAAACAATAAAAAAGTCTAATAAAATATGAAATGGGGACTACAATTAAAATATGACTCCTCGTATGAGCCATTGTGTGTCTACACAAAATATATGATATATCTTCTCTTGTTCCATTAAGAACCTTGTCCAATAGTTGGTCATCTTCATAATATAAGACATGTTTAGGTAGAGCTCATACTGGGGTTAGTATAGAAATAACCAGTATGACCCAACCATATCACTATGCATAGAGTATCTAGATTATCCATCTCATCACATGAAACAACAATAATAATATGATACATACAATAAATCATCCATACAAACTTATAGTTGACACAAATTATCAAGGTAAGTTCACAACCACATTTCAAGCCTAATATCATTCCCTAGTATTTGTAACCGCACTCTCTCAAGAGAACATAACTCATGTGAGATATATAAATTTTTTAATGCATCCAAGATGTTAAGATCATTAGGGAATTCCATGATCAATTATACAATGTAATTTTTAATAGATCAATACATTGATAGGGGTCACACCCATGGGCATGGGGTAGTAAAAATTAACCCATTCATGAATAAACCTCTATGTCGGGATCAATAACAATATATAGTTGGTCACATCAGTTTTGAGAAACCCACCAATGAAAAAGAAGATATTGGATATTAACTCAACCAATGTGAGACATTCTGAAAACACTATCTAAGACTAATCCCATGTTGATGATGATAATCCATTTTTAGAATGTAATACCATTCTATACCATCATCATAATTTAATAAATAAAATCAACCTTAAAGAAACCAGTCCACACGAAGGGGAACAAGGTCTCAATGAAATCACTTAAGAAGTAAAAAAGCATTTTCAATCAGTACATGGAACGTTTTTTAGAAATAATGTATATGGTTGTATCACAAACCATGCTCATCTCCATTCATATGTATACTTGGTAATGTCTATGTACCATGTTGTGTCTATATACATGGTCATGTTAGAGTAAATTGTTTAGTATGTGTACTCTGACTATTCTAGGTACATGGCTTTGTATGTTACCATGTATCCTCCAATATACCTACCAATCCTCCATGTAAGGGTCATAAGGCATGTAAAACATGACACATGGTGTGTGATATTTAACTTCATATGGAACTATAATACTACATTTATGGACCCACACACGACATCTATCATTTGGTTACAAAATATGTAGTGATAAAATTGATTGAATCCATGAAACATGAGACATATTACTCATCCTCTACCGCCACATCAATTACCTCATTGAATCTTTACAAAAACCATGGATCTCAGTCAACTGATCTCAATCGCTACTACAAATCAAATTTATATCCACGCAATAGGATTAATAAACCATAATAGTTTATGTCTCCCACGACTACATGATAAAACTGAAACAAGAGGATAAAATATAATAATGATCCATTTTTTCTTCCAACATAGCCAAATCAAGTAATCAATATAAACATTAATATTTGGTATCAATTCATTTCTCTATGAAATAGGTGTACAATGATTGATCACCAAGAATTTGTCGAACCATTGGACATAAAGAACATCATCGATGGACCAAAGAAGATTGGAGAAATAAATACAAAAAACAAAATAAACAGGAACATACATTTTCCAATATTTTTGTTTTCCTTGATCTATTTTAGTTGGAATGATGAATGAAGATATTCAAGTTAAACTACACAATTATTCACCAAATTCCCGTTATAGTAATTTGATACCTATTATATGATTGATGTAAAAATTAATCCATTAGATGGCTAACACATATAATTCATTGGATAAAAATGGGAATAAATCCAAATAAATCAAATGTCCTACCTTTATGTCATTAAATATGTGACGAATAATGAATTGACTTTATTTTGATTAGAGATATCCACAATTTATATTGTCATGAACGATCCTTGATCTTTCATTACCATTCACCAAGCCTTCCTCTATTTCTATATCTTCATTCACATGGTTATGTGGAAATACCTAGTAATTTGCCATAAGTTATCATAAATAGAGGTATAATAAATTACTTTGTCAACTTAAATTAAATTATTTTAATTTTTTATTTAATTATTATTTTCGCTCATGAAAAATGTTTCAAAAACACTAGGTGGTGATAATATTTATGTCAAATTAATCTTAATGAACACATTTTTACCTCAATAGTGGCCTTTTGTTTCCAATCTAAGAATATTTTTTGGGGATATTAAACATTATCATATAAGTTAATCCTGCGTTACATTAATTTACTAAATAATTTTTGTATAATAATTCCATGCTCAGCAGACCTCAGAACCTCACATCATCCCATTTCCTAGACCTGAAAATATTACTCAACATATTTCATTGATTAACATAAATAAGTGAGAAATAAAATTATCCCCACCTTAGGCATTTTAGTTTCAAAACTAAATATGGACTAGTTGAAATTATATGGGTAGTAAGATCAAATCAGGGTTTCCCACTCTCTGGTGATCTCTTACAGATTCCTCTGATGATATTGGACACACACAAAAAGAATCAATCATCCATGAAGGATGTTCTCCTACCAATCCATGATCACTACTGGTACTCTGAAATGTTATCTCAATCCTTTATGTCTAGATCCACTAGTAGATAACATTTTGTGGGTTGTCCACATATCTCCTCAGATACGAAATGTGTAAGGTTTTTTGTTAGCAGTCTAATAATAGTGGTAGTGGTAGGTAGTATTACACCTCACTAACTCTATAGAGTTTCTAAAAAGGGCTGATGAATCTTGGATACCCCTTATTTCCCCTTCCAAATCTACATAATTCACATAGAGGTGATATCTTCAAGAACACATAGTCTCCCTCTTCCACCGCCAAAATACTTTATCATAGGTCCCCTTAGGACTTATAACGGCTCTTTGTATCCCCCATATACTCCTTGATGGTCTTCAAATTATATTTTTTATCTCACACAAACTCCATAACCATGAGTGTTGAATCACATGGATTAGTTAAAAAAATGGTGACTTAAATGGTTTCCCATATAAGGACTAAAATAGTGTCATACTGCTGGTGGAATTGTAGCTGTTATTTTATGAAAAATATACCAAGGGTAGATAATCCACCAAAAAATATCAACATATTAAAATGAATACCTGCAACATGTCCTCCAAAAACCGAATGGATTTCTCTGTCTTACATCGGTCTAGGGAAGAAATTTAATGCTCAAATACAACTCTTTCCCAAAGGTCTCTACAAATAACCTCCACAATCATGATGTTAATCATGTATCATTGTATGAAATAATCATCTAGGGGACTCCATTGATCCAAACATTCTCCTAACCATAAATGTGTCCAATGATCTCCAATCTAATTGTATCTCAAATAGCTAGGATGTGGGATGAATTGGTTAGTCTCTCTATAATCCCATTATTGAATGGTGTTCTAAGGATGTATGTGTTAACCTCATAATGATGACCAGTGATATTCAATCCAACTTCCACATGACCACACATTGTTTTTGAGATAATCATCTTGAACATGGTTCTAATTCTTCACCTATAGAAATGTGGGGTTTCAAGATACAAACTCTGCCATAACCATCTCAATTCCTCGACACAAAAACTAGAGATGGAAATCCTTGTAAAACTTCTACACACATGAATGTTCCATAAAATGGGATGTATGAAACACCCTTTCCACCTCCTCCCATAATGTAACACTTAGAATTATTTTTCCTTTAAAAAGGATAATGTTATCACCACTTTAAAAAAATTATAAAGAGCACATCATCTACAGTTATGAGTATTTAATGTGTCATAGTTATGATCCATATTATGATCTTTCCAAACATTTTTTAAATGTACTGGGGTAGAAACATAGAATAAATATAAAAATCATCATCCTCATCCACTATGGAAGACTAAAATGTTTTTGACTTCCTTGAATGCTCAAAAAATAATTAAAAGAAACATATTTTTCTAATAGAATCTACTACTATGATCCCCACCCCAAGAGTATTTACTTTTTTATGTTCATGGACATGGACGAACTCTATTAATCACATCAATATTAAGACAATATCCTTTTAATAGAAGATATAAATGAGACTCTTATATTTATAATTGATGATAAATTGATCTCCGTTTTGGTAGTGTCTCCGAATATTTTGGGATAATACTAATTGTTAAAAATCAAGATCATTAGTCACATAGTTTTTCTCAAGTGGTCTCAAATACCCCGACCCATTAGAAATCAAAACATTCCATTGCATCAATAAATAACCATGTTTGGTCCCAGAATCATCATAGAACACTATGCACTCAAGACCCTCCTCTAGTAATATAAAGATGGGGTTCTTTTCATCCTCTCACTCAACTCGTAAAAATCCTACTAGAACCTTTTTATCCACACAAAGGTTTCCCCGTATGGATCAATGAAGTCAATGGTGTCAAAATCCTAGAGAATATTTTCAAAAATATCATATAGTATCCTACCATTCCATTGATCCTCTTCCCCTCCATCCTACACTTTAATGAGGCCCAATCCAACACTACCTCGACCATTGAATAGTCTACAACTATACTATTAGATGAGATAATATACCCTAGAATGTGTTAAACCAAATCTACAACCAAAACATTAGGGTCTTCCCATAAAGATGGTTCCCTCATAGTCTATCTTGAATAATCATTGAATGTCTCATGTGCTCCTACTTGAATGTTGAGAACAATAGGATAATGTTGATGAAGCCCACTACAAAAAGGTCTAAAACGAGTGAAAGATACATTTATTGAGTCCCATGAACACTATTGGTGAGTTTATCATGGCGGATGGAATATCCATGTACTCACAATTATATTTGGGACATCTAAATATCATCTTTTGTAAATCCTCCACTCATACCCTTAGCTTGGGATTTCTAGATCTGAGCTCTATCTTTAGGAACCATCAGACCCCTCTCAGTTAATCTATGAGGTAATCACGCTTCATTAGTGGATAATTATTCTTCATGGTCACCATGATTAGGTGTTGATATTCAATGAATAACAACAATCTTATTACCTCCACCTTATAGGAAGCCATTGGGATACCTAGGGGAACACTAGGTCTTAAGAAACCCTTCCTCAATAAATCCTACAACTAAACCTTCTCATCAAAAATCTCAATGGGACCCATCTAATATGTTCATGCAGATATCAAAAATATACATCTGAGTAATTCAATGCATAATTACAGCTCTCAATGTGGAGTTAAAGTAGAAACATCCTCAAAAAATACATCCTCATTAATATCCACTACGGTAGGAAACTAATAGGCTAGATCATCCACTTTTATAAGAGTCATTCTAGCCAATTGGTGAGTAATAGAATACAACAACCAACTTATGAGTCCATCCTTCTCTGCTTCTACCTCCTTCTAACCTAAAAAATAAAAAACTCCCTCCAATCATAAGTAGGAATTTTAATATGAATAACACTAGATTTGATCTCTATGTATAGACCTCACTCAAACTTCATCACATGAAAGAATAGATCTTGAAAAATATCCATAATGTGTCATGTGGGGTTGGTAAACAAATATAAATAATAATCATCAACTGTGTTTCCCTACAACAGCTGTAAAATATCTTGGATGCAAACCACTCACATCATAGAAATAGAGTACTCCTCCTCAAAGAGACAATAATACTATTTTTAGGAAGGATTCGCCTCATCATACAACCGAACCACCAAGATCCACCATGGCCTTGTCGAAACTTGAATAAGTCTCACTACTTGGAAAACAAATGGGTGTATAATTGTCTCGACAAAAATAATGATTCATGTAACTACATTGATGAAATCACCATATTATTCTGGTTCTAGTTAAACCCTAATCCTAAGGAGTTGATGATGCATAAAATAATGGATTATTATCATCCTAGATAGCTAATAATGTTATACTATGAGTATGCTATCATGAAAACTAGGTGACAATATGACTAGAATACCACCCAGAGGAACTACATACTAAACAATTCCCTTTGTTGAAGCACCATCACTAAGGGCATCATCTATGATATCTCTCTATTGTATCCTATCTAGAATCCACCATAGAGTTTCTTGAAATACAAAATATGTGCCATGATCAATGAGTATATATCAAGAGTAGAATTAAGATAGACCTATAAACCTAACCCATTCATATGTGATCTGTGTATCAATGTTTTTTCAAATACAATTTCAACATGAATCAAATTAATTTAAAGGAGATCAATGTATTATTTTTGGGATATGTCAATCAATAAATAATCACTGGAGTCCCTATACTTAAAGGAAAACTTGATACACTTAATAGAGATTCCATAAAACCTAGACCAATCTCACAGATAGAAAAAACTACAATCTCTGGTCCTTAGATGGATAACCCACCTTTGAAAAATCTATTTCATGACCCAACCCATCTGGGCCCACCTAGCTGGTGGTATGATGAGTGTAAATAACTCAAGCCCACCACTAATAGTCTAAGGTATATAGACCAATACCATGTTGGCATTACACTAACATGGGAGAATTCATCCAAATATACGCATATGCACTCATGCATCTATAAGATCATATAATTATGTATTTTAAAATATAACTAATGCAAGATTTATTCATACATCTAAATCCCACAATCAGTTCACAATAAACTACTGTGAAATAATAAGTGTCAAATTTAATATTGCCAAAACCTGTAATGAATTCCAATAAAATAGTAAAAGGGGACTATAATAAAATTTATATCTTTGTATCAACAACATTAAATCTATCCCAATTCTATTCACTATTTTCCCCACATTGTACCTCATCAAACATCTAGTAATATGTATGAGACATATCACATATAGGCATAGCCCATGAAAGGGTGAGTAAAAGAATACCTGATAGGAAACCACAAAATCATAAATAATAAAGCTTAATGATTCATCATCCCATCAGAGGATATGTCACTCGTAACATTAGAAATACTGTAAGAAATTAATATATAGTCACAGTCGATAATGAGTCTCAAAGTAATGTCACATAAACTTTTCCTACCAATGATCTCACTCTACTGTCAGTAACCACTCTCAATTTGGAGAATTCACTCTTCAATACTGATATCACTAATGGCGTCCATTCGAGATGTTGTGCCCATAAATTATATCCATGAGGAAGTATGTTATAGAATTTAAAAGTTATTAATAATCATATGGTGATCACACCTTGGGAAATGGGATATAACTGACTAACCTAATCTGGATTAACATGCTATGTAGGGGATCGACACCCATGTAAAGTTGATCAAGGCCATTATAAGAACACCACTTAAGTAAAAGATTATAGAGGATCTCATATCGACCTATAGGAGATATTCCTACGACTCTATAAAAAATAATCCCTTAGAGAATATCTCAATACATTGTTTGGGTTATAATTCCATGTTATAACCTCAATTGAATGGAATAAGGGAAACCCCTTAAGGAAACTATTACATGCTCAGGGGAAAAAGTCTCTAAGTCATTATTGAAGAAGTACACATCACATACTATCTGTAAACGATTTTTCCTGTAACACCTGAGACTTTTATGTGAAATATTTTGTTTATATGTTATATAAATCATCAAATGAGTCTTTCACTACACACAAAACTATCTTGGCTTTCTTTTCACGCAACTGCGGCCTTCCTCGATAGCTTGTGTCGTACGCAATACCGAGTTTTACTAAACAATGATTTGCTATTAAAATATTATTAAAACTAGCCGTTATGAATAGTAATAACCAATTTTTGAAATTTTATATATTTTATTTTTCAAAATGGAATTCATTTTTGGATTTGGAATATCGAAATTAGCCTAGGGTAAAATTTTGGTATTTTTCTGAAAACATTCAATTTTTGTTGAATAGTGAAACCACTATGTAGCAGTTAAAAAAATTGAATTTTTCATTAAAGTTAATTTTACCGCTTCTGTGAGTGGAATTTCTAAAATCTGAGAGACACGGTTAATATCGAGGACTAAAATGTGGTTCAATGAGATGAAAATAATTCTTGGTGAATAGTAACTTTTGACTTTTTTTACCACGGTTAAAAGTAAATAGGGTAATTAAGGGTAAAAATGATATTATTATTACCATAACACATGTCTTAATTCTATTGGATAAGTGTAATTCGACCAGAAATAACCTTAGAAATAAAATATGACCATTTAGGCCAACTTGGATTAGATTAGGACATTTATTATTAATTTATTTAAAGAAGGGTTAAAATAGTTAAAATCAAAGTGTAATAAGTAAAGAATTCTTAATATGTGGTTATACAGAAGATAAATTCGACTAAAATTATTTATTAGAAAGCTAAAAATATTTCCAACATAATGGTATTTTATTTGTAATTTTTATACATTAAATAATTTAATTTATTTATGACACAACGATGATGTAGTAATTACCATAATAGTGAAAAATTAGATTTATTGATAATATAAATACCCAAATAAATATAATTTGAGACTTTTTATGAAGTACACTAATTTTCTAGGTTAATATGACATGTTAGTATTGATTTAAGTAACTTGGTTTGAACTAATAAATCTTTTATGATTTTCACAAAAATCAATTACTAAATAGTGTCAAAATTAACATAAAATAGTTTTTAAAACAAATATTATATTATTAATTGTTATTTTATTCCTAAAAATATAATGTTCGGCCAAATGACATAGATGAGGTTATATATATTAATAATAAACAACTTGGGGTTCTTTTTTCTTGATATGGTATGTTTATTAACCTTATAGTGTAAGAAAACAAGAAGACACGGTAACAGTTAAATTATCTAACTTAAAGTTAAATCTAAATGATAAGGTTAAAATTGATACCTAAACTTGTATAAATTCTATTGGTTGAGATTATTTCTACCCCTACACACATTATCTTTTAAATATATCAATTTTGATCTATTAAAAACCGAAATTGACTTTATAATAAAATAATATTTTTAGTTATTCCAATGGTTCCCCTCTCCTCCCTTATAAAAGGGCACCTCCTCCCCCTCTTCCTCACCCCACATTGAGCCTTCAAGCTCGGCCAAACCCTGACAATTTATCCTCTCAACTTCCATAGAAACATCCTAGAGGTTCTGGTCTTCTTCAAAGACCTATTTTAGTGTCCTAAAAGGATGTCTCAAAGAAGCACTTCAAAGAAGAGGTAATGCCCGTTACTGATTCTTTCATCTTTATTTCTTCTTCCACTTCTTCTTCTTTAGTTGTATCATTATGAAGTAATAACATCAGTGTCACTCATATACTTATATGTTATTATAAGCATTAAACAACCCTATTTCACCATCTATCCATCCTACGGAAAAAGAAATCATCGAGCGTGCGTACGTACGGAATACCGTCTCCACGCCGTGGTTTAATCTATTTTCCACCACCACCTTACTTGAATGGGTATAATGGTGTAAATAATGACTATATATGACTATTATAAAGTGATATTGATTCTGAAATAGTATACATACACTCCAATACAATTCCACGATCATAGGAATGATATCATCACTCGTGCGTACGTACGGAATACCGTCTCCACGATGTGATGCGACTCGTTCTACATGATCTTCATTTCATAATGATTATATAAATGAACTTAATGAATTAATATTATATATATTACACTAAAACAATTCTGGAAAAGAGGTTTGTATAACCTAAATAGAATAATAAGAATTTATTTGACAAAACACGCATAAGAACAAAAAGTAATAAACACCCGAATAACAAGTAGTAATGAAATATTACTAATAAGAAGCTAAGAATATGACCATATATGATATCATAACAATAAGTATGATTTTGGAATAAGTCAATAACATTATTTAAATCATTATACAGGAGTTTCGGACACTTATGATGCAAATCGGACCTAAGGTAAGGGAAATATCACAATCTCATTTTTATCCGAGATTGTTTATACATTGAAAGTTACTGGGGTGTATTTTATCATCCACATCCATGTTTCCTAAATATGTAATATTATTTACATCCACCAAAAATTGTTTAAAACCTAATTTACCCATTGGTTAGTTTTTAGTAAAATATATGAAAGGAATCTTTTGTCATTTTTCGTACGGGGTACTTTTTGACTTTTCCGAAAAAAGTACGAGAAGATTGTTTTTTTAACTTATACGGCATGAATGGATTTTTAAAACATTATTTCCAAGAAGCTTCCTTTACAAGTTGTCATGTTTATTTTTAATCAACTTCTTTTAGTTTAGAATCGTATGACATGTAAAGAAAGAAAATTTTTTTTGAGGTAGAAAGGATATTTTCCTCAAGAATGGAGTTCAGGTGTTTTATCAAAATTATTTTCCATCCAAGATAGTAAAGGGTTTTGTTTATATCCCTATTATTAAATTGATTTCATTATTTTGTGATATAATTATTTTTATGAATTCCATTATCTTATATGTATTGTTTTATGATGTCACGATGTTTCAGATTCCCATTTTTATCACATGGGTTATGCTATGATGTATGCTTTATGATTTTGTGGCACACATAAGAATGGTATAATTATGAGATGGGTGGGACCTATATCTCCCTCCAATTAATTGGGTAACAATTTTATATCTCATGAGATAGACATGGATAGAACGGTAGGTTATACTGGTTCAGTAAAACAGGACTGAAACGAGGAGTGAACTCGGTTCAGAAATGGACTTTGTCCACTAAGATAGTCTAGGCAATGAGTCTTGACTAATAAGAAATGATTCTCTATGATTATGTGTGTATGCCACAAAGTTTCATGTTTTATGTTATGATTATTGGGATTCCATTTCACTACTATGATTTATCCCATGTTATGAAATTATCCTCTCTTTTGCAGGTTAAGATTTCCAAAAGTTATGTTCTTATGAATATGTTGTCATTGATATTTGTTTTGTTTACCCTTACTGAGTATTTGAGCTCACCCTTTTGTATGTTTTCTTTCCCCAGGTCAAGAAGAAGGTTATTAAGTAAGATATGCCAAAAGGGACTATAGATATGATGAAATAAATGGGAGACATTGTAAAAGCTTTATGAACCAGTTGTTTATGTTTCCCAGTTTCTAAAGACACTATACCTATACGGTCCTTTCGTGGTTTTGTTATATTTTGTAATAAGTACGCTTGAATTTTCAATTATTAACAATGTATGTAAATTATGGGTCGTTATATTTCCCTTTTATACATATTCTACATATGAATAGTAATAAATATCTATTCATGTGTGCACCTAACTATGTCCATTTACCTGGCCTGGTATTTGTATTATGCCACATCTGAGTACATGGCATAGCTCATTCACTCAAGCAGTGTTATGTGTTTGTCCATGTATGTGGTTTTGTAACCTACGAGATAAAAATTCACCACTATGTATTAGTCATAAGGAATGTTAAACATGTACCATGATTTTTTATGTTTAACAACACATAGAACCGTATCTCACTAGCCATGGGCCCATATGTGCATGTTTTCTTCTATTACGTAGTGTGCAGTATGGAAAAATTACATATTCCAAAGAAAATCACATAGATTCCTTTTATACTACTAAAAAACCAGTTTTCCATATTAGTCATTCAAAAAATCATTGACTTGAGTCAACTGAGATTGATTTTGATTAGAGCTCAAATTTTTTGCCATCCAAAATAATCAGTAAACCATCGTCATCAAACTATTCCATCATTGCACACCAAAACAACAACTGGAGTCCCAAAACCTACACTTTATCTACTATTGTATCTATCATATATCAATCACATATTAAATATGATCCTATATATTAATTATGAATCTATTTCAGCATGAAATGGTTGTACAAAAATTGACCATCAGGGAATTTTCTGAACCACCGGAAAAAATGAACACCAATGATGAACGAATAATGAATGGGGAAATAAATTGAAAAAACACAAACATGAGGTATGTACATCATAAAATGTTTTTTTGGACTAAATTATTTGTAGTTCAGATGAATAATGAAGATATACAAGTTAAACAAAAATCAAATCCCCTATTTCGTAACATAATAATCCTATACCTACTATACATTGATCCACAAATCATTTAGTGAGTTGATGAACATATGCTCATAATAGGATAAGAAAAAGGGTATAAGTCCACATAAAAAATTGAACTACCTTAATATGGATTAATAGGTGATGAAGAACAAATTAGGGTCATTATCATTAGAGGCATCCTCAATTTCCATCAGCATGAACGATCATCGATATGCAGTTGTCATTCGACATTCCTTCCTCCAACAAACTCTTTAAATTATTAAGGAAATATGGGTAAAATTGGTATTTAACCATTAGAATACCTATTTGGAAAATATTAGGTCACTATATTACTTAAAAAAAATATTTTATTATTTATATTATTTATTATATACACATGTGAGAACAATTACAAAAACACCAGACTCAGACAACGATCATGTAACACCTTTGGTAAAGACCACATTTCATACATTAATGAAGTCTAAAATTCCAATCAGTGACTCCATTTATGTATTATTTAACTTTTATATTTAAACTTCTCAAGTGTGATATTAATATAATTTATAAAGCTAAATATAAATTTTGGACTCACTAGGCCTCATAATCTCTCATTGTCTTAGAACCTATATTAGAAAATATTAATTTATATATTTCAAATATTTACATGGAAAATATAAAATAATTAAATTATTTAACTTTGAAAATACCACTTTTATTTAAACCATATTTAATGGAAAATTATTATACCATTTCTCATGTTAAGATTCTCCCCAATCAAGGTTTTTTATACCACGAATAGATTTTAAATATCAGAATTATTTCATATAGAATACTCATACTTCAATTTTATATTTGTGTAAAATATTATTCAATTTATATCTTTTAATGTATCCTTACTTATTTTATAAGGAATCACCAAGGTTGTTAATTTTATTTCTTTATTATCCAAAATCCATTTAATAAATTTTGTATAATATAACTCTATGTTCACGAAATGTGTTATTTTTTCCATTATGGTAGATAAAAATGATTAAATTATTTATGAAATAATATATGCTAATAATTTAGCATTCATTTATTAATTAAATAAGAATTATGATACTGACTTCTTTCTCATGGGTTTGATCATACAGATGATTTATGTATCCTTTATTTTCATTCTGTGGAACACATGAGTATGAATTTTATTATTTGATTAGTTGGATTATTGATATAATCTCAATAATTAATTGGATAAATATTTATATATTAGGTTAATAAATTTAAGGTTTTAGGTAGTTATCATAGTCCACCATGGGACAAAGTTCATTGTATTTATGGAAATGGGGAGTGAATGCAGACCACTGTGGGACTTTGTCCACTTTATACTTATGGTATTTCAAGTTACCATTGACATCGGATTATGATTTAATTTCTTATGTTTTTTCCACATATTCAACGATTTCATAACATTTTTATTTTATTTCCTTCTTCAATATCTCCTTGCTTTTGGTCATTATCTCTATGATATGATGTTATTCTTCTTGACTCAAATGTTTTGCATTATTTACAGGATTATTACCTTACCAATATTTCTCTTCAAACCATTTCCTTATATATTTTCTACAATGTATCATATGATTTTATAGAATATATATGGGAGTTATAAGATTTATTATTTTTCTTATCATAAAATTTTTATTTGATGTTTAAAGGATGTGTCTATGTATCTAATAATCTAAAGGCACTAAACCTCTTGATCCATGGCATGTATTATTGGAAATTTATTTCATAAATAATGAAATAATGTATTTTTAATACTTATTCAATATAAATAGGATCAACTAACTTATAGAAAATTATTATTTACACATTTATGAGATGAATACATTTGTAAAAAAATGAATAGAAATTAAATATAATCAATTTAAATTAAATAAGAATATTTTGAAAAACAATTCTTTTATATGGTGAATGTTTTTTAACATCAAAATATTTGGTCATTTTGTATTGTGGAATTATTTTAATGAAATTTTTAAATAATATATTTTATAAAAAAAATTAACCTTTATAAATATTTTATTACTTGATATTGAAAAACAATAAATTCAATTTTATGTTTAAATTTAATTTTTTAAAGAACTTTTTTCAATTAATTTTGCATTGAAATTTTAAAATGACCTTATATCACTTATATAAATTAAATATTGTAAAAAAATTCATATTATAGAATCATATGTGAATGTTATTTAATGATATAAATTTATTTTTTTCATTATTTATAATATCTGAGGTAAAAATTTCTTAAGACACTAATGGTTAAGAGGGTTGATGAGGGGTTAAGCTAAATTAATAATGGTTAAAATTAAATTAAATAAACAAATAATACTTTTTATATTAATTTAAACAAGAAATTATATTTTCTACCAATTTGGGTTTCATTGGTACCATATTCACTAGAATATGAATTTATTATTTGTTTCTTTTTTAAGAATTTATAAGACAGTCACTCCACTCACATATAAAAGGTTTATTTTATCCTCTCATATATTCAAAAAATGAGCCAATTATCTTGAATTAGATCTTTGGAAATACAGAAAAAAAATTTATTCCTGACCTTGTTATTTGTTTCTTCCAAAAATGCCCATCCAAGAATCCATATGGTGTATCTCAAAGAAGGATACATAATGAAGAGGTATATGTTCTTACTGATATTATTTATTTTTATTTCCAAATAAACCTCTTATAAATGATTTATAACAAAAATATCTTGTTTTTAGTAGTATATTTTTAATAATTAGAATTTTTTTTAAGTTTATTATCATGTTCTATCTTCATTACATTCATTGGAAATTGATAATGTCGCTTGATCACATGTGTGCACAATAACTTCAACAAATAGATTTTATTTTTTCACTTTCTCTAATCACATATAGTCATATGGATTTATTTAATAAATATATATTATATTTATTTTATAATTATTAATTCATCATGGTGAATTAATATATATAATTTATTAATTACATAAATGAAAAAGTGGAAACATCACATATATATGTATATAGACTATTGTATCCATGAAGTGATGCAATTCATTTTTAATCAGTAATTTATATTAATGGTTATAAAAGTGTGTATAATGAATAAATATTAAAATTATGGAATTTTTTAGTTTTTTAGATGATTAAACAATGAAAATGGTGGAAGAACTAGTACTATATAGTCAAAACATTCATAAAAAAGAACTAGTTTTCACCTAAATGTTTATTTTAAAAAATATTTTTAAAAAAAATAAAATGTTGAAATTAAAAATAAATGATATGTAGTACTAAATATATTAAAAATTTTCTTCAATATATTTATAAAATAAATATTTTTTCATACATTAATATAAAATTTCTATAGAATATTTTGGGACATCAGGTAAGGGTTTATGTTATAAACTCATTTTTATTTAGGGGTGTCTATGTTATATTTTTTTAAGATAAATTATATCATATTTGTAATTTAGACCACATTTATTTTCTAATAATTTTCATATTCCAAATTTTTTTTAGAATAAGTACAATGTACTTCTCCTTAATATTTATAAATTTTGAAGAAGTTCTTTAAGGAAAAACTATATTATTTATTATTTAATAAATATATTCTTTTATAAATGTCCTTGTTCATTAAAGTATTTTCCAAAATATTCAATTATATGATAAATTTATCATTTTGAATAAATTTCAATGATAATAAAATTTCCATTAAAATTTTTAAAATTAAATTTATATAGTGTTTCTCAAAAATGTTATTTAAAAATTTTACAAACCTTGGGAAAGGAAACATTGTTACAGTTTTTATTACATAAATGGAACCTTCAACCATCATGTATATTATTTTATTGAAGTAATCCTTTAATATATCCCATGTTATATTAAAAAATAAAATTCTATAAATATATTAGGTTTTTTATATACTAAATCTAAATATAATTTTCCATATTTTTTTAGGAATGTTCAATTAATCTATTAAATGTATTTTTCATCTTTATTGAAATCCTTTATAGATTTTTATTTTTTACTGGTGGGTATGTTCTTATGATATCGTCTTCTTCTTTTACCTATAAGGATTATAATTATGGAATGATAAAATGTTTCTCAAACCATTTTACTTTGAATTATGATTAAATAATGAAATGATTAATGATATTATTATCTAATTGAACACATAAATATGGTTTTCATAATGTGAAATGTAGAATGAAGTTTTATATAACTCCAATTAATAGGTTGAATAATGATATCTAATTGGATAATATGGACATAAATGGGGATTAAATCTTGTTTTCTAATAGACATTGTAAAATTTAAGAGTCTTGGTTGTTAATACTGATTATAAAAATGATGGAATCAATTTTTATATAAATTCATTATGATATTCATTGTATAAATACATTACTAAGGAAATGATCTTCCATTTATATGTTTTTGCACAATTCTACATCCTATAATTTTGATATTTTTCCATGGATTATGATTGATTATCTAGGATCCTTCACACTTTTAAATTATGTATTTTTTTTATGAAAAAACCTTATATAAAGTTAATTCATTGATTTTGAAATACTATTATAATTTATGATCATTTTATCATACCATAATATTAATATTACTCCTACATTTTCTCATTAGTTGAGATATCATATATTTTCTCTAACTATGATTCTCATTTTCTCTTTATTATTCTTCCATTCCATTGCTTATGAAGAAAGGCATTAGGTAGGGTATATTATAGATGTATACTATGTGATAAGAACATTATGGGGTTTGTTTTATATCATTCATGAAATAAGTTTATTATATATCTAGTGTCTAAAGGCACAAAAATATTATTGTTCTAGGAAGTATATTAGCTTGAGATATATTGAATATTAATCTAAAATAATGTATTATTTTTAATGTAATTCTTTTGTATCCTTAGTTGGAATAATATTAGGGTTTATTAATTTTCATATGTTTTAAATAGGAATTTTTTGTTGAATTCCTTGGGGTAATTCTTAGTATATGATAACATCCTGATGTGTTGGTGGATTATAGGTTTTTTGGTTTCCTATTATTCAAATCTATATATGAGTACAATTAAGTGGATGTTTATTTGTAATGGAGATTCCTAGTGTAAACAAACAAACAAAATTATGGTTTTATGTCTACTCGATATTGAATTGGAGCCTAATGAGTGTGCCTTTGACTATAACCAAGGTGTGACACTCCCAATGGATATGTGTTGGTTAGTTAAAATTCTTTTTATAATCCATTATAATAAATAATAAAATATAATATATGATAAATTATGGCAATTATTACTAAAAAAGTAATGAAAACAATGTTCCATGTGTTGAATAAAGGTTTCATAATTAAGGACACGTAATAGTGATTTTATTAATCATATGATATATAACTATGATTATTAATATTTGATACTCACAGTATGTTTTCCTATTTTAGATAATGTCCAAAACTAGGAGGAACCATGTTGACTGTGTCTGTGATGAACAATGTGGGGGTTATCCAAATGATAAATTAATATGCATAGATTTCTGATTAAAAAATATTTTTTTATTCCAAAGAAGCTATCGAGATTTATGATTAAAAACATAAACCATGGTGAGTTACCTAACACAACTAATAAGAGAAAAATTTAGTTCTTGGATTTTTCATTTGATGAATTCCATGTAGGGAATAATATTTATTTTCTTACATTGAAGTAATTTAGGAATAATGACATAGGAAAATGTCACAATGGAAAAATAAGTTATTATTAGTGTATAAAATAGTGCCATATATAAACAAATTATTGATAAAAATGGGGGTTATAGTGGTGGTATATAATTTTCAAGATGTAGTACCACTAATAATTCAATGTATTGTGTGTGGGTAACATGGTATCATCCAATATAATGACCTAATATTAGGTATAATTCATATAACACGTAAGTTTCTATGTTATGTCAATCACTAAGGTGGACCGTGATGGTTATGGAACACTACTACTCAACTCTAGATTAGGTTATGTCATGATGTTTTATTATATGTGTTCTATAAAAATATTTTATTCATTCATTTTTTTAATTGGATTATATTTTTTTCATTCTTGTGTTCTCTCTATAGATATCCTTGTAAATTTCTCATATAAGGAAATAAAATTTGATAATCCAAATCAGCATATCACAATTTATCAGTTCAAGGGTGAATGTCATCTTTTATTTTAAAATAATTCCTTTTTACAGGTCATATAAAAAATTGATGGTAGATACTAATATCAAATGGTTGGGGAGAAAATCAACATTCTGGACAAAACCTAATTTTGGGAATATGATTAAATATTTCTTGTAGACTTTTATAGTTTTTTCCTTAATTGGGAGATTGATTTTTCAAAAAAAAACACTTAGTAGGTGATAAACCTACTTCAATTACTTTTTCTAGAATAGCCTCGATTAAGTTATTTGAATTAAAGAATAAATTATAGGAGAATATAAATGAGGTATTTATACACCCTGGTGTGTCACCCTATGAGGAGCCTATTTTTTTATTAATAAGAATGATGTATAAATGTTTATTTTAATTGATTTTATAGAACATTAGAATATTAATATCATCAAAAAGTATCATATACCATTTATTAATTACATATTTTATCATCTATGAAGAGGTAATTACTTTTCCATGATTTACTTTAATTCAGGATATCATTAATTAATGGTACAAATGAGGATAAACATAAGGAATTATTACATATGAAGAATGATCCTAACTTTTTTATAATTATTCTCATTTGGATTTACAAATGTCCACATTAACTTCATGTATATTTTTAATTTTGTTTTTAGGTAAATATGATTAATTTGTGGTGGTCTATATATATGATATTCTTTTATACTCTAAATTAAATAAAGATTATGAATATCATATTTGGATTTTTTTTAAAGACCCTGACATAATTCCCTAGCCTGATACATTAACTAATCCTGATATAAGTAAATAATTTGAATTTATTTCACATCGAGGATCCTTCAAGGTTTATACCTTTAGATAATTAGGTCATAACTCATAAATAACAAGTAAAATATTATAAATTATACATTTCTACTCACTAATAATTATTTTTCATAAAAATTATAAAAAGAAACATGGTTTCAGTTCATGATTAAACAACGTATATTTTCCTTAATCCCATTCTTGGCTCTATTCTTCATTAAATCCTATGAAAAACATTCAAAACATAGGATGAGAGTAGAAAACCACAGCTTGGGATACATAAAGATATAAAACTATAAGTCTTGAGAAAACATGTAAACCATGATTACTTTATCATAATGAAAAAATTTGCACATTTATGGAGTAATAAATACTATTCACTGGATATAATCATATTTCATTCCATTTTTGTAATAAAAATATTAACATTTACCTCATATAAACCACATATAACATATAAAAGAATTTTACGACATAATAATATTTAAATGGAATAAACATAGGGATGACTTCCATACATATCTCTCTTACAAAAGGAAAATCCATAAGGTTGAATTCCATAAACAATGCATTAGAGGTTATAATGTTCCCACCCATCCATGGTTTATCATGAAACCACCCATATTTGGTTTATAAAATAACCATACGTCTGTGTATTATCACGTAACCACCCATCAAATATCCAAGTACCATTATATAATCTTAAAACATAATATATTTTAGTTATCAACATTTCACTCCTAAAATATGCAATCACAAGGAATCATTATAAGATATTGATATATTCAAACCATTGATAAAACTATTTTCAATATAAAAATACATCAAAATAATATTTTTTTTTTCTTTTGAAAACACGTTGGCTTATATAGGATTCCAAATATCAAATAATGGTCACATATATATAAAAAGGCATTGTTTCCATGTACGTAATTTTTTTTTTCACATTTAGTAAAACTCTTTAGAGAAAAATATTTCCTTCAGAATAATATAACGAAATTTAATTCAAAATGATTAATTATACACTATATAATTAATCATGTTTGTCACTTTATTTCTTGAATAATAAAATTTGGTTAATATATAATTTCTGTAGAATATTTATCATGTTTATTATTTCTATTATATCACTTATTACTGTTTCATTAAAAATTACATAATTATTAATTTCATATTGGACATTTTAAAAATATTTGGTAATTGAGTTGAAAATGAACATGGTTTGATGTCACTAGTCAATGTGGTAAAATTACATAATATCAAGAATAAGATTCTGGAAATTATTAACATTTTTATGCATAAATTATTTTTTAATTAAAACCATGATGTTTGGTTATAAAAGTGAATAATGTTATCTTCATGGAGACGGTAATCCATACGTACGAATGAATAACCTATTCATTTTTCTTTGATCATTAAGGAAGTAAGGTGATTAATAATATATAATTAAATAATAAAAAAATATTATTTAATATCATATTAATAAATTAAATATACTTATATATATTATACAAGTGATATAATAAATAAAAAGGAGTCATATCGCTTCGTGGAGGTGATAGTTCACATGTACAGAAGAACGAAGTAATTAATTTTATGAGCATGGATGTTAGAAAATAATTGATATATTATTATCTTATAAATATTAATATGTAATTCATATCAAATATGAACATTAAATCCATTATTATAACTATACATGTGATATGGATCTGGAAAACGAATTAGATATGTTTGTGGAGGTGATAGTTCATGTGTATGCGTAAATGATTAATTCCATTAAAATTTAATAGAAGTGGATATATATTTACGTGATCATATTAAGATGATAAAATTTAATTATATTTGGGATAATTTATTAATTATCTCATCATGTTTGGAGGATATTTTAAGGAATTCGAAGAAGAAATAAAATAAAAATATAAAAAGAAAAAGATTCATATTCTTTGGTTGATCACCTTTTAAAAACTCCATAACACCTAAAAATAGTGCATCACTCCTAAACTAAAACTTCGAGAATATTGGATGTTATTCTAGGAATGGTTTTTGGAAGAGAAGGTTAGAAAAAATTCTTATTAATTGTGAGTAATAGAGAGTTAATGGTTCCTTTTTATATTATATCGGAGGGGAACACTTGGAATTATGCGAAGTATTAATGTAATAAAAATTTAATTTCGTTTCCAAATGCTTCAAAAAACATCTTTTTTCGAATATTAGATGAGGATAGTTCGACATAATCTCATCCAATAATTTTTATACATGACTTGATTTTATTTTAAACCATTTTGTTTCAGTTTACCCTTAATTATTCTATTCTAATTTTAATTGTGGTATCAAAATTTTTAATAATAAGTGGCTATGAGTTTTACTTATATTAAGTAAATTTCCTATAAATAGATTCTTTTTAAAAATTTAAAACTTATCATAGTTGATTTTTAATTTATATATTTTTTTATGATTTTTTAATAATTTAATAAAATATTATTTTTATAAACTACCAAGACTGTCGATTTTGACACTATTTATTTCGTTGAATTTAAATAAAATACATACTGAGAGATAACATCAAAAAAATCCATTGAATGGACCCCTAATATGACATAGTCACCAAAAAAGTACATTTATTGAATAAAATATTTCGAATTATATTTATTTTAATATTATTAATATCATTTATTTGATTCTTTCTTGAATAAATCTATTACTACAACATCTTTATGTCACATATATATTTAATTATTTAATTATTAAAAATTAATAAGTAAATTACAATGATGCAGGTTATATTTTTATATTTATAATAACTTTTTATATTCAATATATTTTCTTATTGTAAAATAATAAAACACTTTTATTTTTAGAATCAACTATGTAACAAAAATGACTATTCGTTTAATATAAAATTATAATTGAATTAATGTATTCCATGTGGCTCCATATGGTCCTAATATCGATCCAAGGATTCTTATGGTCAAAATAACCACATATAACTAAATTACTAAAATTTTTAAAAGTTGTTTTATGTTATTATAATCTTATTTTTACCTTTAATTACCTAATAAAAAATTACTCGAGATAGTAAAATTAATTAAAAATGTTATCATTCATAATTTCCAAAAAATAGAGGGACCTATTTACATAATTTTAAAATTATGATTCAATATATGAGATAAATTTTTCCAAATTCAAAATACAAAAGTTTCAGAAAATAATTTGAAATTAATCCCCAATTTCAAAATGAGAATACACGTTTTTTAATGTAAAATCCATCAAAATATTGACATAAAATTGTATCTAATTTCAATGTAAGTTTACATCCAATAAAAAAGTATTAAATTATAAAAATCTAATGTAAATATAATTTTGAATAAATTAAAAATATAATATAAGATTATAAATAAGTTGGACAAAAATATAGGATTGAATTAAAATGTAGTATTTTTTACTATTCCTTAAAATAAAAATTTCATCCAAAAAATAAGAAAATTTCATCAAAAAAAATTATAAAGTTCTTTTCTCAAAATGAAATGCTTTTTTTAATAGTACTTTAAAAAGTTTCAGACTATAATTAAAAAGGGTTTGACGTCAAAAAGTTGGTAAAAATATATTTTTTTTAAAAAATATTTCTTTTATACATAAAATTAAATTTGTACTCAAATAATGTCTAGATAATACATAATTATAATTTAAAACATTATATTGAATTTATATTTCAATAATATAATCCTACAAGGTGGATTGGATTATTCCATAAAAAAAATTATACACATTTAATTAGGTTTTTGGAAAAATACATCATATATATTCAATTGGTTTTTAGTTTCATTTCATGATAAATTGGTAACCAAAGAATCATTATATAATAAAGTGTCACTAGTGCAGAAAAAAATTTTTACGTCGGTTATTTTTCATTATTTACGTCGGTTTTTAGGCGACGTTAATACGGACGACGTTATAAATAACGTTTTTTACGTCGGTTATTTAAAACCCGACGTAACATCCCTAGCATCACGGTGTTTATCACGTCGGTTCATTAATAACCGACGTGATAAATATGCGCGGGGGGGTTTATCACGTCGGTTATTTTCTAAACCGACATGATTAAACGCCAGGGATATCGTTTATCACGTCGGTTATGACATAACCGACGTGATTAACCCTTCCCCGGGCCTATTATCACGTCGGTTTCTTAAATAACCGACATGATAAAAAGGCCTGGGAAACATTTTAGCACGTCGGTTATCCAATAACTGACGTGGTAAATCGATTCCCAGGCCTTTTATCATGTCGGTTATATTAAGAACCGACGTGATAAAAGGCCCGAGAACGGTTTATCACGTCGGTTCTCGAAAAAACCGACGTGATAAACCCCTACCGATTTATTTACCACGTCGGTTATAAAATAACCGACGTGAAAACGATATTTTTTTTTAAAATAAGTGCACTGCTCTCACCAAAAAGCAACCAGAAACCAAACAAAAATAACCATGCCAGCCCTCCCCCAAGCCCCAACTGAACCCCACCCTCATCTATACCCACCTAACAACCTGGCCAGCCCTCCCCCACCACATTGGAGCCCCACCACAACACTTGGACACCCCCCCACCCCTTGGACAGTCCCCCACCCTCATTTACACCCCCATGACCCCTAGTACAGCCTCAAACACCCATTGGACACCCCTCCCATATCCCTTGGACACCCCCCACCCCTTGGACACCCCCACCACCCCTTGGACAGCCCCCCACCCTCATTTACACCCCCAAGACCCCTAGTACAGCCTCAAACACCCATTGGACACCCCCACACCTTGACAGCCCTCCCAGACCCCTTGGACACCCCCCGACCCCTGGACACCCCCCCCCCCCGAGCCCTTGGACAGCCCCAAACACCCCTTGGACACCCCTCCCATATCCCTTGGACACCCCCCCCCACCCCTTGGACACCCCCACCCCTTGGACAGCCTCCCCACCCTCATTTGCACCCAACCGGCCCCTTGGACAGAACTCCCAGACACCTTGGACACCACTCCCATATCCCTTGGACACCCCCCCACCCTTGGACACCCCACCACCCCTTCGACAGCCCCCCACTCTCATTTACACCCCCCGAACACTAGGACAGCCCCAAACACCCTTTGGACACCCCTCCCATATCCCTTGGACACCCCCCACCCCTTGGACACCCTCCACCCCTTGGACAGCCCCCCCACCCCCTGGACACCCCCCCCCCCCCCCCCGACCCCTTGGAAACCCCCCCGACCACTTGGAAACCCCCCCCCCCCCCATCCCCTTGGACCGCCCCAAACACCCCTTGGACACCCCTCCTATATCCCTTGGACACCCCCCCCCCCACCACTTGGACACCCCCCCCCCCAACCCTTGGACAGCCCCCCCCCCCCAACCCTCATTTACACCCAACCGACTCCTTGGACAGCCCCAAACACACCTTGGACACCCCCCACCCCTTGGACACCTCCCCACCCTCATTTACACCCCCCGACCCCTAGGACAGCCCCAAAAACACCTTGGACACCCCTCCCATATCCCTTGGACACCCCCCAAACACCCACCCACCCCCTTGGAACCTCTCCCCCCATACCAAAATCCAGACCAGAAAAACCATCAACAGTAGACCAAAACAAGAAGTAGAGAAAAATTAAACATTCACTTATATAACATTCAAAACATACACTGTCAACTTCAAAAAAAACTAAATCCAACCTAAATGACTACGAAATACACAATTACATTGACAATATTCAATATTACATTTTACATTACAAACAACTAAAAGTCAATCAAACCTGTAAAATAATTTGACCACTCCACTTGTAAGTGTTTGATATCTTCAGCAGTAAAGGGTTGAGGGTCATCAAAAAGCTACAAAGGAAATGGATAGTAGTCAACGTGTATAATGAATAAATCAAATTGAAATATTATGAGAAAGAAGAAATCTTACCAGGTCAAAACTCAGAACTGTCCCAGTTGTTATTATTTCATACATAAATCTTAACATGTAATATCCGCATTCGATGATGCCTTGTTGCTCATGAAATTTCTGTTTGAATGAGTGTAAATTCAATATATTATTTTTATGTAATAAATCAAAATGTACAAATTATAAATTGATATTTACCTTCGCATGTACATATTTGATCTTGAAATTCCTTTTCTTTGAGCTTTTTCGAAAGTGGACCCATGCCCTGTTAGAAAATAATACGAATGGGCTAAATTTAAAATTCATTATAATATATAAAACTATTGTGAAATTGAATCTTACGTTTCCAATATATTCTTAAAACATTCTCGCACATCATCATGGAGAGAGCATATCCAATAAAGTGTTTTCTCCCTAGGGCAAAAAACCCCTAACATCCAATGATCCCTGATAAAAGGAAATTTAACGTTAGTGGTTTTTTATGTTAAAAGATAATTAACTCTTTGAGAGGTATGTGTTTCATACCTCTCACAAAAAGGCATCATCCAAAACTGTGTGATTACATTCTTTTCAAATCTATCAGCAATATAAAGCATTCTTTGTTCCTCATCCAATGAACATGCTTCAGGGGAAATCAATTGTGGGTCCACGAATCCATATACATCTGGCAGCTCATTCCTCTCCAAAATTTTATACAGATACCTAATACAAAGCAGACATAAGTATACATTTTTAATAAATATAACGCAAGGAAAAGGTGTTAAGACATATATGATAAAAATTTGCACCACGTTGATGCCCAACTTATCTCTAATGACAAACTCCATGATATCAGTTTTCATAATCCCCACACTTAGTTCACATCCACAGACATGAGCTTCCATTGTAAAGTCATAATGATCCGCCAACAAATTTGAATATCTTGACAATTTTTCAAGACTGCTAGTATCTGCATCTGATGTCATAGCTCTCTATCTTTGTTGTTGTCTATACAGTATTTCTTTACCTTTGAAGTATTCCTGTAAAAATAAATTGAAAAATATATTAGTTTCCAAATGATAAAACATTAATAAAAATATAAAATAAACGATATAACATCCATACCTCTATGGTAATGAGTCGAAGAAGTCTGGATGGCTAAAGTAAAAAATGGCCGATACTATGTCCAACTGTCGTCACCTCATCTGTAGGTAATGATATCCGAGCTGATCTATCTATAATATCCTGTACAGTGACCCTCTGATTCTCTACCTCTAACTGTTGATGATGAACTGTATCTCCTATACAATATACCATCCCATATGCAACTATATGATGTTGAGGATCATCAACATACAACTCACAATAAGTAGGTAGCTGCGGCGGAGGAGGAGGATCAAAAATGGGGTCCGCAGGGTGAGGTGGGGGAGTGGGAGCTACTGGGAGAGGTGGAGTGGGAGCTGCACCCTGAAATTGTCTTTGCAAGTCTGCAAACATAAACTGCATCGATGATCTAATCTTGTCCTCCATTGTCGCATTAATATTATGGACTTTAGCCTCCAAGGATTCTATTTTTTTATGTATAAACTCCCTCAACGTTAGAAGTTGAGGAACGTGGCAACACTTTTCTTACCGATACACCTGCCGGATATCCTCTTACACGGCCAGGATGTTCGGGCTTTCCCAATGCCACAGATAAAATATCTTCCCTCCCAGATGGTGTAAATGTCCCCTGTGAACTCTGCTCCTCAAGAGAGTCCTGTAATAATTAATTGAACATTTCTATAATGATTGGAAATATATGACGAAAATAGTAAACTTAAATAAATAAAATAGATATCTTACAATCCTCTCAACTACGAGTCTCGATTCTTCCGAAAGATATTGTCCTTTTTTGCCCTTCCGAGCTCTTTTCCATTTCTCATGTCTAGATGGAGGGGATGGAGGGGCCACCTTTCCAGAGCTTGAAGACTCAGCTCTTAGTTGTTTAAATTTTTCTGCCATCATTTGTTCTTCCAATAATGCATATCCTCCCCCAGATAAACTATGAGGGTATACATTTTTAGATTGGATCTCTTGATGAGCTTTCCTTGTTTGCTGTAAATTAAGAATAAGTAATCATTAACAAAACAATAATAAGATCATTTATATAAGAAAGCTTATAAAAGTTTACATTGCCCTTACCAAAAATGATTCTTTTCTTCTACTTTCAAAAAATTGTCTCCATGTGTCTTCATCTATAAATGAATATATACGACATGGATTCTCACGACTCCTATGACCATAAATGAAATCAGATGAGAGGGTTGATTTGAAATCCCTCCATCTCCTAGTAGCCAACGATAAGCATTTCTTCCTGACTCCTCCAGTGTCAGGAATATCAAATGTCATCTGATAAAAAAGAGGTTAAAAATATTATATATACTAGAAACATTTAAAGAACAGTCAAACAATAGCAAAAGATCTTACCAAAATGGTCTCCCACAGCTGAGAAATTATCGCCTTATCCACACTTCTCCAATCATCATAGAGAATGCTTACTTTGCTCTTAGCCTGAGTTGCTACAATACCCTTAAAATCTTTAGCATTTAGACCTCTAGGAAGATCATCATCATCAAACTCCACGACTATCCTCTCCTCCTTCGTACGGGCAAGTGATAATTTTGGTAAACGTGTGCACCCACGCTTACCAACCTTTGAACTCTTTTTCGTAATAGGATCATGTGAATGTTCCTCCCCATATGTATGACCAATATGCTCATCTCCAGAATCATGTGGCTGATCAACTGATTGATCTGTCATTTTCCTTCAAATCAAAAAAACAAACAGTAGTTCACAAATATACAAATTCAAATATTGTAGTACTACTTAATCAGAAAATAGAAAACTGTACTAAATTACATAATAGTAAACATTGGTAATATGGTAATCATGTTAAACAATGATAATCATGGTAAACACAGGCAAAAGGTTGCCAAGGAGTTGGCCCAAGAAAGCTGAAAAATGGACTCACTGAGCCACCGGTCAGCCGGTGTGAGCTCACCGACCAGCCGGAGGACCCAGGCTGTAGACTTGCCCACTGCATGGTGCCACCGGCCGGCCGCTGGATCACCACCAGCCGGCCGGTGGACCAGACAGAGAGCCTTCCTGTCTGGACCACCGGCCGGCCGCTGGATCACCACCGGCCGGCCGGTGGACTAGACAGAGAGCCTTCCTCTCTGTCTGGACCACCGGCCGGCCGCTGGCTCATCACCGGCCAGCTGGTGGACCAGACAGAGCTTTGCTCTGGACCACCGGCCAACCGGTGATCCACCACCGGCCAGCCGGTGCTCCCAGGGCTTCTCCTATTTACGGTTTTTATTTTTTTATCGTTTTGGTTTTGATACATGTTTTAATAAGTAAAAAAATTACATTATCTAACATCATATGAAAAAACTAAATGTAAAAAAGAAATAAACATGTGTTACCTGTAATTTTAGGAATGTACAGTTGGATTGTTTTCCCAAATTCCTTCGTCGTGATCGTTCCTTATGGCACAAACCATGTCTTCAACATACTCATCATTATGTTCTGTTAATCTTTCCATGGAAGTAGGGATCTCACATAAATCAGCATCTTCATCAAATTCATCCTCACCAACATATTGTTTTTCCCTTGTAAAACAACAACCCACTGCATATCTGATTGATCTACTACATAGAAAATTTGTTTGGCATGTGTTGCCATTATAAAAGAATCAGCTGTGTCTTCCAATCTATTCAGATTAACAAGTGTCATTCCAAATTCATCGTGTCTGACACTGTTGTTACCGATAAACCATTTACAGTTAAAAACAGGAACTTTAATTTTAAAGTAATCAGCCTCCCATATGTCTTCAATCACTCCATAATATGCACTTGATGCCGAAATTGGGTTTCTGTCCTTAGCACTCGAAAAATGCATTTCTTCTGCAAACACCAATACACCACTATTCTGAACTGCACTTCTGTTGTCCTGAGCTTTCGTATGAAATGTATAGCCATTAATGTCATAAGCGAACCATGTTATCACATTTAAAGATGGACCACCCACTATCCATTTTAATGTCTCTGATACATCTGATCTACTAAGGAAGGTCTTTTTAAACCATGGAAAAAAGGTTTTGTTGTGCTCATTCAAAATCCACATTTCTTTCTTCTTTGGATGACATTGTTTCAACTCATTAATATGCAATGTGATATACGGTTGAACATCAGCTATGTTATTCAAGCTGTATGATTCTAACTTCTTCATATGTTCAGCTGACAGTGATTTGACTTTCAATCCACGAATCCCCTTTCCCTCATTATTAACCCATTCATGGAGAGATGGAGGCAAACCTATGTGTTGCGCCGTAGCCAAGTAGCTCGTACAAAACTCTGCTACCTCCTCAGAAATATACTTTTCAATAATGGAGGCTTTAGGTCGATATGGATTTTTAACATATCCCTTTAATATTTTCATATACCTTTCAAAAGGATACATCCAACGAAGATATACAGGTCCACAAAGCTTTATTTCTCGAACCAGATGAATCATTAAATGCACCATCATATCAAAAAAAGTTGGAGGAAAATACACTTCCAAATGACAAAGTATAAAAATTGCATCCTTTTCCAAAATGTTCAAAGCATTCACATCAATCGCCTTGTTAAAAATTGAATTGAAAAAATAACACAACCTCATTATAGTCTTTCTGACACGGATGGGAAATATTCCACGTAGTTCAACTGGTAGAATTTGTTGCATCATGACGTGACAATCATGTGATTTCATACCTATCAACTTCAAGTCTTTCAATGAGACAAAATTTTTTACATTAGAAGAATAACCTTGAGGCACTTTGATATCAGGAAGACACTGACAGAAGCTACTTTTCTCCCTCTTCGATAATGTATGACAAGCCGGGGGACGAAATGTTTGTCTTCCTTTAGGAGTGGGAGCTAACTCCAAACGTATTCCCATTTATAGTAGGTCTAACCTTGCATTCATCCCATCTTTTGTCTTTCCTTTAATATCTAGCAATGTTCCGATCAAAGAATCACAGATATTCTTCTCCACGTGCATGACATCAATATTATGTTTGACTTCATGATACCTCCAATATGGTAGCTCAAAAAATATTGACCTTTTCTTCCAAATATGTCTATCATTACCAGATTTCTGTGTCTTTCCCAATGTCACATCAAGGTCTTTCACCCTCTCAAAATACAAATCTGGGGATAAATGTTTTGGAGCAGTATCAAATTCTTGTGAGCCATTGAATGCCTTTTTTAGTCTTCTATAAGGGTGATCCAGAGGCAAAAACTTTCGATGACCCATGTACACTGTTTTCCTCCCATGATGCAATTGACAATATGACGTCTGTTGTTCGCAAATTGGACATGATTTATGCCCTTTAACACTGTATCCAGACAAATTTCCATATGCTGGGAAGTCATTTATAGTGAATAGAAGCACTACATGCAGTTGAAAATATTCCATTTTATAAGAATCATACACCCTAATACCATCAGCCCATAACAGTTTCAAATCATCAATCAGCGGTGACAAGTATACATCAATATCATTGTCGGGTTGCTTTGGACCAGAGATCATGATACTCAACATGACATATTTGCGCTTCATACAAACTTCAGGAGAGAGGTTGTAAATTACCAATAAAACATGCCATGAACTATGTGTGCTACTGAGGGTTCGGTATGGATTCATTCCATCTGTGCACAAGCCTAGTCTCAGATTTCTAATTTCATTTCCAAATGTAGGGTACTGGGCATCAATTTTATTCCATTGTGGATAATCAGCTGGATGACGTATTTTTCCATCACATACCCGCTCATCAGCATGCCATCTTAACCATTTTGCATCATGTGAATTAGCAAATATACGTTTGAAACGGGGAATTATAGAAAGATACCAAAATACCTTTGAAGGGAGCTTTGTAATCTCTACATCAGCTTGTGATTTTTCTTTCACCTTATACTGTGATGTCCCACATTTTGGACACTCTTTCAGAAATTCATATTCCTTCTTATATATAATGCAGGCATTCGGATAGGCATGTATTTTCCTGTATCCCAATCCCATTGGGCATAATATTTTTTTGGCCTTATAATGTGAATCTGGAAGATCGTTATCTTTTGGAAGAATGACTTTCATCAATTGTAGCAGCTCTGTAAAACTTCTGTCACTCCATCCATGTTTCGCCTTCAGGTTAATCAATCTTAACACCGCTGACAAAACCGTAAAATCTGTACAACCAGGATATAATGGTTTTTCGGCATCACCATATAGACGTGCAACTGTCGGTTCTATCTCAATTTGTTCTGCTACAATATCACAAATCATTTCTTCAATTCCATCGGAGTTACCATCTTGCGATTCATTATCATCAGTGACATTCTGTCCAGTTTCGCCATGCCAAATCCAAGGGTTGTAACTCGGATTGAAACCATGACAAATCATATGATCTTTTATCTCTCTACTTTTCAACTTCTCCATATTCAGACATTTTAGGCATGGACAGAAAAAAATGTCACTACTTGGAACATTTCGTTTAGCAAATTCCAAAAAGGCATCAACACCTTCCTCATATTCATTTCTCATTCGATGTGCCGTAATCCAACTTCGACTCATTATTACCTATAAAAAATAGCAAAAATTTATATATTTTTTAGATAAGTCAAATATATGTTTATATGAAAAAAATCATAATTTGAATGTAAACAATTTTGAAATATAAAACAAATCGATGTGTATTTAAAAAAATATGCTTGAATATTATTTTTTAAACAAAATATAGTAAGATATAACACCCCCCCTGGACACCCCCCGACCCCTCTGGACAGCCCCCCGCCCCTCCTGGACACCACCCCCCACCCCCTACCCCCTTGGACACCCCCCTGGACATCCCCCAACCCTCTGGACAACCCCCCACCCACCCGGACAACCCCAAATACCCTCTGGAGAGGCCGCCACCCACTTGGACAGCCCCCCACACCCATCCACCCCCTTGGACACCCCCTAGACACCCCACCAACCCCTCTGGACAAGCCGCCACCCCCTTGGACAGCCCCCCACACCCACCCATCCCCTTGGACACCACCCTGGACACCCCTCGACCCCTCTGGACAGCCCCCGACCCCTCTAGAAAGCACCCCCACCCCTCCTGGACACAACCCCCCACCCCCGACCTGCTTGGACACCCCCCTGGACACCCCCCAACACTCTGGACAGCCCCCCACACCTCCTAAACACCACCCCCACCCCTACCCCCTTGGACACCCCCCTAGACACCCCCCAACACCCACCCACACCCTTGGACAACCCCCCCACACCCACCCACCCCCTTGTAAACCCCCCTGGAAACCCCCCGACCCCTCTGGACAGCCCCCCGCCCCTCCTGGACACCACCCCCACCCCCTACCCCCTTGGAAACCACCCTGGACATCCCCCAACCCTCTGGACAGCCCCCCACCCACCCGGACAACCCCAAATACCCTCTGGAGAGGCCGCCACCCACTTGGACAGCCCCCTACACCCATCCAACCCCTTGGACACCCCCCCTGGACACCCCACCGACCCCTCTGGACAGGCCGCCACCCCCTTGGACAGCCCCCACACCCACCCATCCCCTTGGAAACCACCCTGGACACCCCCCGACCCCTCTGGACAGCCCCCGACCCCTTTAAGAAGCACCCCCACCCCTCCTGGACACAACCCCCCACCCCCGACCTGCTTGGACACCCCCCTGGACACCCCCCAACCCTCTGGAAAGCCCCCCACCCCTCCTAAACACCACCCCCACCCCCTACCCCCTTGGACACCCCCCTGGACACCCCCCAACACCCACCCACACCCTTGGACAGCCCCCCACACCCACCCACCCCCTTGTAAACCCCCCTAGACACCCCCCGACCCCTCTGGACAGCCCCCCACGCCTCCTGGACACCACCCCCCACACCCTACCCCCTTGGACACCCCCCTGGACACCCCCCAACCCTCTTGATAGCCCTCCCACCCCCCTGGAATCACTGAATAAAGTAGTAACAACTGTAAAAGGGTAACCCATCCAAATGGACACGCCCCAACCCTCTCGGGGATTTATAGAAAACGATGAAAAATTAGTGAAATCATAAAATTAGTCAATATTGCAAGTCGAACTAATAGATCTAGGGATGATAAATAAGATTATGGTGCCAAAACGAGTTAAAAGGGTTCTCAATCGAAGAATCTTAGCTAGTTTCAATAAAAAAATCACAACACATATATATATACTATCCGCGAAAAAAAAACGAACGAGTGGGAGGATTACCTGAGTGCTGCGAGTTTAGATGAATGATCCCAGGAGATTAAATATGAGAAACGATGATCGCAAAACGAATCTAAACCAACGAAATGGACGGGCCGATTCGGGTTTACGTGCCAGAGAGACGAGTCGTGACTGTCGAAGGTAAACTCGTGAATGACAATCCACGGGTCTGGGTAAATTTTTAAATGAGTTATCACGTCGGTTATTCAATAACCGACGTTATAATTTTTTTAAAAACATTTATAACGTCGGTTATTCAATAACCGACGTAAAAACCTTCCTCCGATTCTTTTTTTACGTCGGTTATTCTATAACCGACGTTATAAAGGGCTCAAAATCCGTGTTTTATTACGTCGGTTATTCCATAAACGACGTCAAAAACATCTGCGGATTCTTTATTTACGTCGGTTATAAAATTAACGACGTAAAAAGGCCTTCAAAAACCGCATTTTTTACGTCGGTTATTGAATAACCGACGTAACAAACGCCCCCCGCTTCTGTTATTTACGGCGGTTAATGTATAACCGACATTAAAGGTGTACTAAACACAGGTTTTTACGTCGGTTATTAAATAACCGATGTAAAAAACCTCGTTTTACATATTATGACGTCGGTTTTATATAACCGACGTAAAAAATGGTGACGTAAAAAACGTTTTCTGCACTAGTGTAAACCATTTTTTTCATAATCTATTATCATTTTTCATACCCTCTACTATAATGTATGTGCAATAACTACTATATTAATTAATTATATTTAGTTTTTCTTTAATGGTCGATTTGGCATATCATGTCTGATATAAAAAATTGTGTTTCCTTTTAAAAATTTGGTATGATAAATTCTCCACATACACTGTGGAAATTGAATCCTTTCATTGTGAATTTAGGGTTGATAAATTTTTTTTGACTTTTCAAAATACCTTTATTGAAATCCCACATCAGATAATTGACTAATAAAACATCCACATTAAAAGAAAAAAAGGATTGTACAAAGGTCAACAGAGATAGAAAATTCTAGGAATCCATGTAGAAAAACATATATATGGATGATAAAAATAACTTTCAGTGACTAATATTTAGTGATAGAGAACATAATAATTTGGAATTCATCCATCACAAAACCATAAATGTGTGATGGTTTAAAATACAATTGAGAAAAGTAAATAGATAATGTTTTTTGTTTTAATATCCTTTTAATATATTCAAAGAATTATATTATTTGAAGGCTAATAATGTAAGTAAATATAAATACATGAAAGGTAGAGTTTCATCCTTTAGTCAATCTCCTCTGTTTACTCATCTTTTTCTCCAAATGATGAGTATTCAAAATAAATCAACTTCTATAGAATCACAAAATCAAAAAAAAGAATTAAAACCTATTTCTCTTGTCTTGAAACATTAAACATAACCAATATAGTTATTAAATAATATTATCATTTTCCAAAAATAATAAACCTTATATGTAGTCAAACTAAATCTACCTCCAAAATATATGAGTAATATATAATGTTTAACAATGACCATTCAACAAATAATTATCTATAAAATTCATCAAAATGATATATACTAATATTGAAACCCAAAATTTAAATGGATTTGATATCACAATTTTAGAACATAAATTTTTACATTTATCTCGAAAGGAATCAATTTCCATTAATTTCTCATACCAAAAGGTAATCAATCGAATCACAAAATTTTCATGATAGGATAATTATTTCCATAAATACCTAATTCCTTATAAGTCCATAATAGAAATCATAGTCTCTTCCAAAATAAAATTCAACCATCACTCCTAACATAAAATCTCAGAGTACTCTGTTTACGTTAATCAGATATAGTTCTAAAAATAGTGAATGTCTTCTAAAATAAACATTATCACAGAATCCCAAAATCATTCTACAATAACAAGGATATCCATTTGATAAAACATATGTTTCCAAAATCCACTTATTCATTTTTTTCATCAAATCAGTTAACTAAAATGATAAATTAATGCAATATAGAGACTTCACATAATCCAGTGGTAAGCGATTAAACATTTTCAAACTTTGGTTGTGGGTTCAATCCCTATAGCCTTGCTAGACCCGATGGGCTATCACACATTATGCATGTTTCCCTTTCTTCTAAAACTATATAATTATTATAAAATTTACAAAATATGATAATGTCCTCAAAATAACAATAAAATGTTATGATCCTTAATTTTTATCTAATTTACCCAGTTTTAAACCCCAAAATGTAACGACCCATAATTACTTTAAAATAAAAGATCATATGAACCCGAAATATTATCCATAAGATGACCACAAAATAAAATTCTTCCTAATATAACATTTTTATAAAAACACAATCTTAAAAAAACACAATTATAATCTTCACAATGTACTCACACTACCAAAAAAGTACTATTACATTTAAACATTTTATCATCCTAAAGTTCACCATAACTCTTGAGTCTTTTATAAGAAATCTTATAAATCCTTCAATGTTAATCATAATCCATTAATTATGCATTTCCAACTTATTTCATTAAAAAAATTGACGATCATATATCCTCATTATTTATAAATATTAATCCAATAATGTTTAATTATATATGTATGAGAAAATGAATTATACCATGAATCCATATATTCAGATATTCTTGATGTTCCATTTCTCTTTCAGCGTATTGTGTTAAATTCAAAATGTAAACATTAACTCAAGTTCTGTAATTCCTCTTTTTGGTAGAGTTTGACATGTTGATATATTTAAATAATATCCACAATTTATCATGTCCAATAATTTTTGTAGAAATAAGTAGGTGTTGGATAACTCAAACTACTTCTTGTGGTTGACTTGAATACTCAATAGTTTTCAAAATCATTTGACCAAGTATTTTTGATAATATTGATGATCAAATCATCAGGGAGGGATAATATGGTTGTGAAAGTTATCTTTCCTTCCATATTGAAACATGATCCTTGATTTTATGAAATCAACA
The DNA here is from genome assembly GCA_963277665.1 of Viscum album. Classification (NCBI taxonomy): domain Eukaryota; kingdom Viridiplantae; phylum Streptophyta; class Magnoliopsida; order Santalales; family Viscaceae; genus Viscum; species Viscum album. The sequence goes on from OY728141.1 coordinate 1,306,446,496, forward strand.
TCACTTAAATGTGATATGAATTATTAAATGAAGAATAATATACAGGGTTAAGATAATAACTTAAAATATTTATAACACTAAAATCCATCGACTTCCATATATCTTAATTGATTTTTTCCTTTATGAAATTTATATAAATTAACATAATCCTCAAAAAAAATCCATATGTTTATAACTCTCTTAGATATAAATTATTATAAACCCACACCTAGATAATATCCTAACCTCTAAATTTATTTAAACCAACCTTGAATACCAACTATAATGCCCCAGCCTTATACATTACATAATCTTGTGATAACTCAATAATTCCAATATAATACCCATTCTGTATATTTTCATGTTTAGAGAATTAGATAATTAGGTCATAAATCATAAATAAAAACATAAATACTAAAAAGTATAATCTTATAATAACTATCAATTTTTCAAAAAAAAAGAAACATTTTAAAAGAAACATGGTTCTGTGTCATGTTTAAACATCATAATGTTTCCTTGATCCCACCCTTGAAAATATTCTTATTTAAATAAATTGAAAAACATTTCAAACAATGTATGAGTATAGAAATTTTAGTAAGGGATACAGAAATTAAGAAAAATGTTAATCTTAAAAATACATGTAAACCCTGAATACTTTATCATAAAGCAGCAATTTTCACCTTTATGAAGTGATAAATACTCTTCACTGAATATAATTTTTTTCTTAACCTTTTGTTATCAAAATATTACCATAAAAAACATATAGAGAAAATTAAATATATAATGGTATGTTGGGACATTATTATACATAAATGGAATAAGCATACGGTCAAATTCCACATTTATCACTCTTACAAATGGAATAGATGTTTCTCTAACTTCCATAACCAATGAATTGGAGGTTATAATGTAACCACCTATCAATGTATTAACATGAAACCACATTTCTTGGTTTATCATCTAACCAACCATAATTGTATAATCACGTAACCACCTTTCAAATATCCAAGTACTATTATGTCATAACACATAAAAGATAACAATTATTATCATTTCACTCATAAAATTTGAAATAATAAAGAGTCATTACATGATATTGATTTAATAAAACCATTCCAAAAAAAATTATACTAAAATACCTAAAAGGGGAATATGGTATTTATTTTTCTTTTGAAAACATTTTCTCTAGTAGAGGATGAAAAATATCAAATAATGGCCACTATGTCGGGAAAGTCATTATCACCATGTACATTAAAAAACATTCCATTTTGGGTTTAGTAAAACTCTTTGGAGAAAAATATTCATTTCAAAAACCATTTAATGAAATAAAATTTCACGGGGATTAATTATAAACCATATAAATGAAAGGTTTGTATAACTTCAAAATATTCCTCAATGAAAGGAGATTGAGATGAAGTCCCTTGACTTATGTTTGATTTGTCATGTATATTCCTTGTTCATACTAAATAATATTCATTGGTTAATTTATACATTTTTGAAAATATTTTTCATGTTTATTGTTTCTTTTATATAACTTATAACCATGTTATAAAAATTATATTATTATTTAACTTCATATCAGATGTTTTGTTCATATTTTGAATTTCAGATGAAAATGAACAAGGTTTCATGTCACTAGTAAATGTGATAATAAGTCCATAATATCTAGAATAATAATAATGATATTATTATCATTTTTATAAAATAATTAGACCTTTTAATCAATCTATAAAACATGGTTATGAAAAATTAACAATGTTATCTTTATGGAGATAGTAAGTTCAACGTACACATAAGTAACGTCTTCATATATCATTGATAATTATGGAATTAATGTGACTATTACAATATATTTTAATTAATATAAGATAAAAATTAATATAATATTAATAATATATATACATATATATCTTATAAGGGATATAATTAATAAAAACGAGTCACATTGCATCATAGAGGTGATAGTTCTCACGTATGAACAAACGATGTTATCAGTTTTATTCTCATGGAATTAAGAACATAATTAATATATTATTAGATAATAATGATTAATATGTCATGAGTGTCACATATAAATATTAAATCCATCATTATAACTAGTCATGAGAGACGGTCATGGAATATGATTTAGATCGGTTCGTGGAGGTGATATCTCACACCTACACACAAACGATTAATTCCATTCCCATTTAAAAGAAGTGGATATGGATTTTGGGGATGAATTTATTATACTAAATTTTATGTATATTTAGGATACATTAAATATTACATCCTTAGTGTTGGAAGGGTTATAAAGGAAGTTAATTAAAAAATAAAATAGAAATACTTAATGAAAACAATACCTCTTCATTGGTTAGTCACCATTGAATAATACCTTAACACCTTTAAATAGGGTTTTCTATCTAAAAGAAGGCTTATATAATGAAAGGAGGGATTCATGGAAGGTATTTTGATATATACTTTCTGATCCAAAAGGATTTTTAATTGTGATTAATTGAGATGTACGGGTTCATTTTTACTCGTGTGGGGAGGGGCAGCCTTGGAATTATTAAAAGTATTAAATTAATATAAATTTATTCTAGATTTATAATTGTACAAAACAAATAAATTAAGAATATAGGAAGAATTTATTTTGGATTTCTCTCATAAAATCATTTTTATACATGTAATGTTTTTATTTTTAAAAATATCTTTTCATTTTACCCTTAATTATTCTCTTTTAATTTTAATTGTGGTACCAACATTTAAAAAATTAACAAACTAAAAATTTTACTTAAATAAAGAAATATCCTATAAATTGAAACATTATGAGCTTTTATACCATATCATAGTAAATTTACAATTTTTAAATATTTTTGTTTAATTTTTCATTGCGTTAATAAAAAATTATCTTTATAAAATATCAATATTGTCAATTTTGACACTATTTATGTCATTGAAGTTAAATAAAATCATAACAGGGACATAAATTCAAAATTAATATATTTAATGGAAAAATAATATTACATAGTCACTAATAACATTCTTTTATGATATAAAACATATAAAATAAATTTATTTTTGTATTATTAATATCATTTATTTTATTATTTTATTAAAAAATCTATTACTGAGCCATCATTGTGTCACAATTAAAATTAATTATTTAATTCCTCAATAGTTATAAATAAATTACCATTATTTATTTAATAGTTTCATTTTTTCAATTACTATTTATATTATAAGATAACCCCTGAATAAATCCATATAAAAATATATTATTTTTAAAAAACAAAACTGTCACAAAATGGACAATTATTTGAATATATTATTATAAATAAATTAATAACATCCCTGTGGTTCTAGGTGGTCCTAATATAAACCCGAGGATTATAATATTCATTATACACTCATAAAATTAAATTATGGAAAGATTTTGGTTCGTTTTATATTAGTGTAATATTATTTTTACCTTTAATTACACTGTTTACCTTTATTAGCGGTAAAAAAATTGATTACAAAATTTACTATTCAAAATTTTCCAAAAAAATGGAACTATTTAACTAATTTAAATTTTATTTTAACCACTATGGGATCCATTTTTTAAAATTAAGAACATATAATATACTGTAATCAATTTAGAATTTATCTCTATTGTCACAATAAAAAAATTAGTTGTTTTCAAGTAAAACTAACCAAAAGACGAACATGTGTTTATATATAATTTCAATGTGAAATTAATTCCAATTTCCAAAATTGTATTAAATGATAAATACATAATTCAATTAGTCTTTTTAAACCAATTAAAAAGATAATATTACAGTATAAATAAATTCGACGAAAATAGATTTTTTATTTAAAATGCGTCATTTATCACTAATAATTAAAATATGATTTTTTTAGAAAAGTACTAAAATTTAAACCATAGTAAAATTTAATATTCCTATTCCAAATAAGAAATTTAGTTTTTCAAATTTAACATATAAAAATGTCACAAAATAGACGTAAAAATGGTTCTCTTTCATAACGCGAAAAACAACAGTTTTAGAAAAATACACCCTTAATCCGTAAAATTGATTTCTTATTCTATCATGTCATAAAAATACATACCATGAATTTTATAAATTATATTGAATTTATATTTCATTAATATAATCCAAAAAAATTATTTTATTGTTTTATAAACAAAATTATTCACATTTAAATCAGTTTTCAGAAAAATCCTTCCCCTATATTCAATTAGTTTTTAAATTAATTTCATGTTAATTTGGATACCAAATAATCATTATATAAACAAGTGTAAACCATATTTTCAAAATTAATTGAACAATTTTCATTCCCTCCACTCTAAAGTTTATGTAATTAAAACAATAATAAATAATAGTATTTAGTTGTTTGTTCAAGCTCGATATGGTGTATCATGTACGATGTCCAACATTGGGTTTCCTTTTAAAAAAACGAGATGTTACTCCCGATGGTGGAGAAGTTGTATTACAATCATGGAAATTTTAAATTCTATCAATACAATGTTTTGTTCTTGTGTCACATAATCTCATGTGATTATATATCATTATATTCTTTAAATTTGAATGATACTGAGTGATGACCTAGATCATCAATGATAATTGATATCCATAGTTTTCATGGGGTTGTAAATACTATCAATAATATTTTTAAAAAAATTCATTGTTATATAATCCCATAACCTTTTTTATAAGGAATAAAATCATGTTCCTTTTAAATGTTTAATTTTTGTGAAAAAATTTGGAGATGAAAATTTTGTTTTTCCGTACACCAATATCCACATTGATCTATACTTGATAAGGTTTAATAGTCATAGTGATTCTTCATATAAGTGTGTAAGACATATCCATAAAAATTATTATGTGGTGATATCTTATTACCTTGGACAATTTAATAATCTTTAGATAATAGTCCTAAATCATTATTTTGAGTTTCAAGTGGTAATTTTTTAATTTAAATTATGAAGGAATTATCTTTTTATTGAATGATGTGATATTTATTCTTATCATAAGTTATTTTAGAACATATATACATATAACTAGATTATTATGATCCAAAGGATATGGTTGGGGTAGATTAATTATTATTAATACTCAACACATTACCACCTTGTGAAGAAAAACAAGGTGGTGGATTCTATAAGTCATAAATACCACCCTTGAATTTTCATGATGAACATTTAATGAGAAAAAATATTTATAGATTTATATAATATGGATAATTATATTAGGAGGAATGGGGGTTGGTCACATCATTCTCAAATGAATATACAACCATCTAACCATGTGAGGATTAAATAATTATATAAGGAACATATCAAACAATAGTAGCATGTGAGATATTTTTATATGTTAACCCATTATTTTAATGGAATGATATAGTTTAGGATTCAGGTATGTTACCCTAAAAATTAGAAACATTTATTTGGTAATTCTCATAGTTCATCATTCAATTTTTTCCCTTGATGTAGAAAAATATATAGATATCTAAAAGGGTATTATTTTTTTGGAAAACAAGAAAATGGATATTTTAAAATGTTTATCATGATTTCTAGTATTACAACAATCCTAGGCTATGAGATATTATTAAAATAAGATGTTACAAAAATTACACATACCATATTGGAAATGAAGAAAAATATTTCATGACCTGACCCAATGGGGCTCGACAAACAACTACTCCAATCCCACCTCGATAGTCCAGGGGCTCATGGAAAGCATAGAAAGTCAAACATGTTATGGGATTCAATTTCATAATGTACCTATAAAACCACACATTTCCATATCAATACATTAGTAAACAGGAATAAAAGAAAATAACGAAATATCTTGAGTAATATCCATGCATTCTAAAACTCTAGGAAATACAATGAGAGAGGCAATGTAAACTAAAATGTAATGTGGGAAAACTAAATGCCCAAACAGAATGTTATCCCAACCTATCATAATTAGAAATGTAAAATTCTAAGAGTGCTCGAGTTAATATTTCCAATCCCTAACCACCGTACGTGGTCAAATGCACCATGGTATCCCAATGATCTTATATAATAACCACTGAATTTCCCATCATCTGCATGAGACACAACATGTGTGGAAAAATACCATGTATATATGAGTATATGCATGCCCATTAGGATCCCATGAAATCTGAATCAAAGTAGTAAGAGGCCAATAGGAATAGACATATCAACCCATAGATAGATATTTTCAAAATCAAACTATAGGGACATAGTTAAATATATTATCTACAAATTAATCCCAAAGTAGAGAGATAAGTGAACTCCATTATATAGACTATACCCCAAAAGAGTTCCATTAGTTATAAATGTCCATAATTGATGCTCATCATTATGTGTAACAATCCAAATATGTTTCCATGTCGAGGGACCAAACCTCACCACTATACTACATAGTTGATGGGGAACAATGTCAATGTAGAGGACTTGTGAACTAGAGAATCAGGGTGGTCCCACATAGTGTCAGAAGGACCCACATTTTATTTGATAATGTTCTACCACTCAATAGATAGAGTACCAAGGTCGTGCTCCATCAGAGGGGTGAAACATTGTAGATAGAGGACCAACACCCTAACTCTATAAGGGGGTACTAATCTGTAGAAAATGGACCCCAACCTAACATGTAACGCCCCGCCTCCAGTTACCCAGAGTCAGTGTATTATAACATAACATTGGAATGATCACAAGAAGGATCAAATCTTAAAAGACAGATTGGTTTAGTATCCTTGGAAACACTAGATATATTCATAATCTTACATTACTTCATAAAAAGGAAAACTACAACAACATAGTCTCCATAGTCCACACTCAGATCCCCACATACTATCCCTGCAGTTCATTCATAAATTACTGCTTCACATCCCAGGAAAAATAAAATATTGAAAGGGGTGAGCTCAGATGCTCAGTAAGGATAACAATATAGCGGAAACTTTCAGAAATAAACATAAACATTTAAGGCAATGTATAACTAAAACAAAAGCCTTTTAAACGTGAACTTATGCATAATATGGAAAAGATAAAACGAAATAATTCCATTTACTTATTCAGATGGATATTTTATTAGTTTAATAATCACATGCAATATAAATAACCACATTCATAATGACAGAATGCATAATGCCGGAATATCATAACCACGTATCCAAGGGCTCGTGCGAAGACTACAAATAAGATTTTTTCAAGGCCTCGTGCGAAGACACTAGTTTGTCTTATGAGACCTACTGATGCATCGAGGAGCTATAGTGGGCTCCACCCGTAACTTATTATGTCCAATGCATTCCTCATATGAACAGGTTTAAACATAACATAAACATTAATATTAAAACTAGATACGAAATGTCCATATTTTCTCCATAAACCATGAATGGTATAAAAATAACACATCCACAGTCAAACATATCACAAAAACTTCAACACAATATGGAAGTTTTGTATCATAATAATCAACTTCAAATAAGCTTAAAATCCATCAAAGGATGTTGACATAGATGAAATAAAAACTATTTGAGAGAAATATCTCTTTTTTTTAAATCATTTAAAAGTCACATAATTATAAAATAAAAAATTTAATTTGAAAATATTCTTATAAGAATGTAATGGAAGCTTTGATGATTTTATAATGGCGGAAAATAGCTGCACCCGCCGTATATGTTAAAATAAAATTCTTACCTTAATTTTATCAAAAAGGTTAAAAAGGACCTTCTTTGGAAAACAATAGAAAGATTCATTTATAAACATCTTATAAAAAGTCAAAAAAAGGTATAAATGACTTTAACCCATATTCTGTAAAATAGTAAGAATGTTTTGAAATACATTTTTAAGAAACATGAATATGGATGATAAATAGGTCCCAGTAGATAATTACATATAAACAACCATGGATAATGAAGAGATTGTGAAATAACCCTTACCTTGTACTTTTCCTTGGTCGAGGGTTAGTTAACCTCCTGTATAATGGTTAAATAATTGTTATTAAATTATACATGAATCATATACATTAATATGATATCATATATGATCTTTTAACATTGATTTGTTAATAACATCTTAGTATTATCGTCGTTTCGGGTGTTAATGGATTCATTTTCCTTTGTCTGTTTTATTACATAAGCCATGTTTGTTATGGATAAGTTCTATCTTATTCATATCCTGAATGATATCAAGTCCTTAAATATTATTTTTAATCATCCAATAAAATTTAGTCTTGAATGGATATGATGGGGAATGAATCTCATCGCGTTCGTGGAGACGGTAATCCGTACGTACGTACGAGCGACAATATCATTCTTTTGATATTAAAATAATATATAATTGGATGGTATAACATATAGACAGAATAATTATAATGTTATATTTATTATTTACATGAATTATACATCATTATAACACCCATATAAATAATAATATATTGAATAACAATCACACCACAACATGGAGACGGTAGGTCGTACGTACGCACGTATGGTGACATGTCATTCAAGGGATGGATAGAATAATGAATTTGTTTGTTCCATAATTATAATAACATAATAGCATATAGAAGATACTGGAGGTATTATTTTAGAATGGAAAAAACAATGAAGGAAGAAGTTGAAGAAGAAAGGAACATTAAAGAGGGTGGTTAAGACGTTACCTCTTCTTCGGGTTCTTCCTTTTGATTTGATCATAAGGGATCCATAAGATGGCGTTATGACCAAATTACGGCCTATAGGTTGAATTGGGGGAAGTTGGGATGATATTTGGGCAGATTTGGGCCGATCCAAATGGCTTTGAAGGTGTGAATTAATGATAAGGGAGAGTTCCCTTTTATAAGATGGGTGAGGGGATCCTTTGGAAAAGCTAGAAATATTATTTTATAACAAATCCATATTCAGTTTTTTAATGGATCAAAAAGTAGATAATTTAATTTTTAATGTGGTTATAGGTTGAAAAAACTCAACCAATAGATTTTAGACAGGTTTGGGTCACATTATTAACCAAATATTTTATTTTTAACTATTAGTTAATTAGTTTGACACTTACCATGTCACTTTGTATTTTTATATTATATAGTTAATAAACATACTATATACATACAAGAGACACCAAAGTGGTCCATTAATGATACACCTATCATGATAAAAGTCCTTTGGCGGAACCTTATATTTTTAGGAATACAATATGAATTAATAATATAATATATGTTTTAAAAACTCTTTTATGTTAATTTTTACACTATTTTGAATTTGATTTTTTTGAAAATCATAACAGCGTGATTACTTCGAACCTAATTCATTTAATCAACTCTAACATGTCATATTAACTTATTAAATTATTGGAATTAATTAAAAGTCAAAAATTATTTTTATTTGGGTATTTATAATATCAATTATTTTAATATTTCACTAATAAGGTAATTACTCCATCATCATTGTGTCATAACTAAATTAAATTATTTAATTTCTAAAAATTATAAATAAAATATAATTATGTAGGAAATCATTTTATATTTCTATTGAATATTTATAATCGAATTTATCTTATGTATAAACCTATATTAAAAATGATTTAGTAATTAATATTTGATTTTAACTCTTTTAACTCTTCTATGAATTGAATAATAATAAATGTCCTAATCTAATCCAAGTGGACCTGAATGATAATATTTTATTCCTAAGTTTGTTTTTGGTTGATATACACTTGTCCAATAGAATTAGGACATGTGTTTGGGTAATATTAATATCATTTTTACCCTTAATTACCATATTTACTTTTTATCGTGGTAAATATAAGTAAAAAAGTTATTGTTCACAAAAAATTATTTTTATCTTATTGAACCACATTTTACCCCTTGATATTAACCGTGTCTCCTGGATTTTCGAAATTCCACTCACAGAAGCCGTAAATCTATGTTTTATGTAAATTTCCAAATTCTCCTATGTGGGTAAAAGACGTTGAAAAGTTCAATAAAATTTTTATATATCTAATATTATTCTAAACTAACTCCAAGGAATTACATTTAACATATATAGATATTATTTATCTATTTTTACCTTATTTAAATTTAAAGAAAATAAATAATTGTCTAAATAAAAAATCGTTTTTATATAATAACTCAGTGTTTTTTACTATTCATCAAAAATTGAAAGTTTTTGGAAAAATATCAAAAATTCACCCTAGGATAATTTCGATATTCTGAATCCAAATATGATGTCCATTTTAAAATATTAAATTTATAAAATTTCAAAAAGTAGGTATTACTATTCATAATGGCTACTTTGATTGGTCGCGGTGTGTAAGAACTCGAAGTTGCGTACAACACACGCTATTGTATTATTCAAAGAGAATCGTACCATAGAAGCTTGAGGTGTTACATTCTCCCCAAATTCAAATAATTTCGTCCTCAAAATTTCTAGAATATTACTGCATAAAAAGACTCGGGTGGTTCTCCATCATAAGTTCCCCGGGTTCCCACGTCGCATCTTTCATCTTGTGGTTTCTCCATAAAACATTTACCAGACATGTCGTCCGGTTTCTCACCACTTGTTCTCTCATATCAAGAATCCTAATGGGTCTTCACAATAAGATAGATCGGTTTCCAGTTCTAATTCCTCATTTGTGATTACATACATTGGGTCAGGCATTTATTTTCTCAATAGTGATACATGGAACACATCATGAACTTTGAAGAGATTTGGCGGCATTCCCAAATGGTATGCTACAGCCCTAATTAATTCTAGAATTTCGAAAGGTCTGATGTACCTGGAACACAATTTACCTTTCTTACTGAAACATATGACTCCCTTCCATGGAGATACCTTCAAGAAAACATGATCTCCTACATGAAATTCCAAATCCTTCCTTCGATTATCGGCATACCTCTTCTGCCTACTTTGAGCCGCTTTGATGTGGTTTTGGATTACCTTTACCTTTTCCATTGTTTCTCCACTAGTTCTAGGCCAACATGATTTCTTTCACCAACATCCCCCAAACATGTTGGTGTGCAACATCTCTTTATGTACAACGCTTCATATGGTGCCATCTGAATACTTGAATGGAAACTATTGTAATAGGAAAATTCTACCAGTGCTAAATATTGAGCCCACATACCCTGAAATTCAAGTGAGCAAGATCTCAAAATATCTTCTAAGGTTTAAATAGTTCGTTCTGATTTTCCATCTATTTGAGGGTGGTATGCAGTGCTCAAATGAAGTTTAGTATCCAAGGCCTTCGAAAGACTCTTCCATAATCTTGAAGTAAAATGTGGATCACGATCAGAAACAATCGATATAGGTACTCCATGAAGTCTGCCAACTTCATTAATATATAGCCTTGACAGACATTCAAGTTGTAAATCCTTTATTATAGCATGAAAATGTGCTGACTTGGTAAGACGATCAACAATGACCCATATTTCATCGTTCCTTCTAGGAGTCTTTAGTAGTCCCATGACAAATTCTACCATGATATTATCACATTTCCACTCATGTATGGGAAGAGGTTGCAATACTCCACCAGGCTGTTTCCTTCCAGCTTTCACTTGTTGAAAATCCCTACATCTTGACAAAAAATCAGAAATCTCCCTCTTCATGTTGTCCCACAAAAAATGTTCTTTCAAATCTCTATACATTTTGGTACTCCCAAGGCGTATAGAGAAATTGAAACTATGAGCATCATCCAATAATTCTCATTTTAGATCAGGTATATCGGGAACACAAAGTCTCTTCCCAAACTTCAAAATTCCATCTTTATACACAAAGTCACTCAATTTCCCATCATTCACAGCTTTAATCATCCTTTGTAACTCTTCATCCCCGGTCTGAGAACTCATTATCCTTTCTAGTAAAGATGGTTTGGCAACCATTTGAAAAATCATTGATGTCTCACCTTCCATGGTGATTCCCATATCCATCTTCACTAGATCCATAAAAATTGGATCCCTTTCAATTCTCGTCACATTCAAAACTCCAAGATCCTTTCTTCTCAAAGTATATTCCACCTTATTTGCCTTCCCCGATTGGTAGTGTATCGTGCAATCATAATCCTTGATTACTTCAAGCCATCACTTTTGCCTCATGTTGAGTACTTTCTATGAGAAAATATACTTCAAACTCTTGTGATCAGTATAAATCTCACTTTTATCACCATAGAGATAATGTCTCCATATCTTCAAAGAAAATATTACAGTATCTAACTCAAGATCATGAGTAGGATAGTTTTGATCATGAATTTTAAGCTATCGTTATGCATAAGCAATAACTCTATCCTTATGCTTAAGGACACAACCAAGTCCTTTCATTTATGCATCACTATAAATAACGAACCCATCATTCCCCGATGGTAGAGTCAATATAGGAGCATTGACTAATCTTATCTTTAGTTCTTCAGAACATTATTTACACTCTTTTTTCTATAAAAATTTAATCCCTTTACGTGTGAGCTTCGTTAATAGGTAAGCCAATCAGGAAAAATTCGGGACGAAACGTCGATAATAACCAGCTAAACCAATAAAACTGCGTACCTCAGTTATACTCGTTGGTGCTGGCCATTCATGGTTTTCCTTGGTCTTAGAAGGAGCAAAAAACATTCCAACCTTAGATACAATATGTCCAAGAAACAAAATCTCTTGAATCCATAATTCACACATGCTAAACATACCATATATTTCATGTCTTCTCAGATTATTCAATATAATGTGCATGTGATATTCATGATCTTTGTAGAATTTAGATTATACCAAAATATAATCAATAAATACCACTAAAAGGTCATCAAGATATTCCATGAAGTCTCTGTTCATTAGATCCATGAATACAGAGGCTGCATTAGTTAACCCAAAAGGAATTACTGTAAACTCGTAATTTCTGTACCTTGTTTGAAATGTTGTCTTCGGAATGTCTTCCTTCTTCACACACAACTAATGGTATCCTAATAAATGTTCAATCTTTGAAATGTATTGAGCTCCATGCAGTTGGTCAAATAAATCATCATTGTGAGGTAGGTGATACTTGTCTTTATTTTTATAGCATTGATCTCCCTGTAGTCGATACATAACCTCATAGATCCATATTTCTTTTTAACAAAAAGAACAGGGGCTCACCATGGAGAAATACTAGGGTGAATAAATACCTTATTACTCAATTACTCTAATTGTTTCTTCAGTTCAACTAATTCTACAATGGACATTCTATAAGGGGACTTTGATATATTCCTTGATCCTGGAATTAAATCAATGGAAATTCAACTTCCCATTGTAGATGATGTCCAGGTAAATCTTCGGGAAACACATCTACATATTCTTTCACAATAGGTACATCCTTTATTTGAAAATTATTTTCCTCACCCAAAGTTATTTCATTCTCTTCCTCCCCGATAATTGAATTTAGTTGAGCTACTGGGGGTGGATCTAGATAAGAATTAGGTGGTGACGATTCTTTACTAAAGATAATGTGTTCCTTATCATCATCATCGAAAATCGCAACCTCCTTCTTTTTACAATAAATCTTGGCATCATGGTCTGAAAGCCAATTTATTCTGAGGATTATATCAAATTCATTCATGGGTATGACAATGATATCTGCAGATAAATAACATTTATATGCCCAAATGGGAATGGATCCACAGAACTTTGTAGCAATGATACCTCCCTTAGGGGTTTTGATTAACAACTCTCTTGTTAAATCAAATTGGTAATATCTAATTTTCTTAACAAACTGGGAAGATATGAAACAATGCGGTGATCCAGAATCAAATAAATCATTTTCTAAACTTGAGGAAACCATTAAATTACCTTCAACCACGTCTTTTGGAGCTTCTACCTCAGTAGTAGTGATAGCATAAGCTTAGCCTTGATCCCTTTGTCCTTTTCTGAGGTAAGTTCCCCTGACGCTTAGGACATTATTTTTCATAATGTCACATCTCCATGCAATTGTATCACTGAACAGAAGTATCTTCCTTATTCCCTTTGCAATCACGAGCATGGTGGCATTTTTCACCACACTTGTAATAGACACTCATTCCCTTCAAGAAAGTACCAGGGTGTTTCTTCCCACATTTACTGCAGGATGGATTTTCAACTTGTCCCCTCTTCCCATTATTTGTATTTCTAGATTAATCAGTAGATCTCTTCTTATATTTCATTGCATTAAAGTCATAAGACATAGAGAATTCTTTTTCTGTCTTGATAGCACACGAGACAATATCTTCCTACGACGAGAAGGTTTGCGAGACTAATGCTCGATGGAGAAATGGTTTTAACACATAAAATAAAATATCAATCATACTTCCTGGGTTACATATATAATCTGCAGCATACCTCGCTAACCATGTAAAGTTAGCCTCATACTTTGCAACATTATCATCCTTATTTTTGTCTCAGACTCAGAAATTTCCTTTCCATATCTGCTCGATATTCACGAGGAAAGTATTTTTCTAATAAAATCTCCTTGAAATCCCTCCATTCCATATTATATACTTCATTATTTTCTTTCATGTTTTGAATCAATTACCACCATTGATCAGTATATCTAGTGAGGTGGTAAACTACCATGATAACTTTTTTCCTTTCACTACTCCCTAAGGGAAGGAATATTTTCTCTAAAGATTTTATCCATTGCTCATCTACCAAGGGATTTTTACTCCCATTGAATGTTGGTGGTTGTTGCATCATTAAGCGATATAACATTTATTCTCCACGATGCGGATCTGGGTGCTCCATACGGGTAAGGATATTATTCATAACCTGAGTGAGTTGTCCTAGTATGGTGATTAGTTGTTTGACACCAGTTTCATCACTAGGTCCACTATAATTATCTTGAGCAGGAGGGAAATCCCTACATGGAGTGAGTGCATTGATTTAGTTTCCATTCCTTCCACTAGGCACGATTTCTAAACAATGTTCAAAACTTGATTAGTTTATAAATAGAAATACATATTTCCAAACATGCAAAACACTTAACATTGATTCAACAGTTTATGGATAGAATCCATAATCATAAAAATGTTTTCATTGAGGATGTATATATTCATAAACCCTTAATAATGGTTTGTAATGAAAATGAGAATTATCTTAAGCATATCCCTCGGGAGTGTCATAACCAAGAGTGCTGCAAGGCCCATTGTCGTGCACCAGTTCCCGTTCGAGTCTAGATCGAAGATGTTTTTTCGGGTTTTACCCCTAGGTACATCTGTGCTAGATCCACCTCTACCTTCTCATATCCTGACAGGGATGTATTGCTCGAAAAACTCATAAAATATCTACAATATCAAAATTCTAGGAAGTTCTTCTATACTAATCCTCAAAGTCTATCATAGGGATATGTGATCTAATCAGAGTTTATCTAAATAAAGGTTCCAAGGGTTGTACTAAAATTCCTCTAATAACAACTGTAATTCCTCACCCCCAGTTACCACGAGTCGGTGCATTATTACATAACATTGGCATGATCACATGAAAGATCAAATATCAAAAGACCGATTGGTTTAGTTGCCTTGGAAACACTAGATATACTCATAAGGCTTACATTACATCATAAATATGAAAACTAAGACAACATAGTCTCCATAGTCTACACTCACATTCCCACATACTATCCCTGCAGGTCATTCATAAATTACTTCTTCACATCCTTGGAAAAATAAAACATTGAAATGGGTGAGCTTAGATGCTCAATAAGGATAACAATATAGTTGAAAATTTCATAAATCAACATAAACATTTAAGACAATGTATAACTAAAACAAAAGACTTTTAAACTTGAACTTCAGCATAATATGGCAAAGATAACTAGAAATAATGCCATTTACTTATTCACATAGATATTCTACTAGTCGAATAATCACATTCAATATCAATAACCACTTTTATAATGATGGAATGCATAATTCCAGACTATCATAACCACATATCCAAGGCCTCGTGCCAAGACTAAAAATAAGATTTTTTCAAGGTCTCATGCCAAGACACTAGTTTGTCTAATGAGACCTACCAATGCATCGAGTATCTATAGTGGGCTCCACCCGTCACTTATTAATTCCAATGTATTCTTCATATAAATAGGTTTAAACATAACATCAACATTCATATTAAAACAAGCATACGAAATGTCAATACTTTCTCCATAACCATGAATGGTATAAAAATAACACATCCACAATCAAAAATATCTGAAAAACTTCAATACAATATGGATGTTTTGTATCTAAATAAATAAACATCGAATAAGCTTAAAATCCATCAAAGGATGTTGACAAAGATGAAATCAAAAATATTTGATAGAAATATATCTTTTTTTAAAATAATTTAAAAGTAACATAATTACAAAATAAAACATTTATTTTGAAAATATTATTATAATGTTGTAAGAGAAGCTTTGAATATTTTATAATGGCTGAAAATAGTTGCACCTGCCGTATAAGTTAAAAAAACATTCTTACCTTAATTTTGTCGAAAAGGTTAAAAAGAACCTTGTTTGGAAAACCACGGAAAGATTCCCTTATAAACTTCTTATAAAAATTAAAAAAAGGCTATAAATGACTTTATCCCATATTATGTAAAATAGTAAGAATGTTTTGAAATACATTTTTAAGAAACATGGATGTGGATGATAAATAGGTCCCAGTAGATAACTACGTATAAACAACCTTGGATAATGAAGATATTGTGAAATAACCCTTACCTTGTAAATTTCCTTGGTCTAGGCTTGGTTAACATTCTGTATAATGGTGAAATGATTTTTATTAAATTATACAATAATAATATACATTAATATTATCTCATATATGATCTTTTAACATTGATTTGTTAATAACATCTTAGTATTATCGTCGTTTAAGTGTTAATGGATTCATTTTCTTTTGTCAATTTTGTTACATAATCCATGTTTGTTATGGATAGGTTGTATCTTATTCATATCCAGAATTATATCTAGTCCTTAAATATTATTTTTAATCATCCAATAAAATTTAGTCTTGAATGGTTACGATAGGGAATGAATCTCATTGCGTTCGTGGAGACGGTATTCCGTACATACGCACGGGTGACAATATCATTCTTTTGATATTAAAATAATATATAATAGGATGGTATATCATATGAGTTGATTAATTATCATGTTATATTTATTATTTACATGAATTCTACATCATTATTACACCAATCTAAATAATAATATATTGAAAAACAATTACACCACAACGTGGAGACGGTAGGCCGTACGCACGCACGTATGGTGACATGTCATTCAAGGGATGGATAAAATAATGAATTTGATTATTCCAAAATTATAATAACATAAAAATATATAGAAGATACTGGATTTATTATTTTATAATGGAAACAAAAAGGAATAAATAAGTTGCAGAAGAAAGGATCTTTGAAGAGGGTGGTTAAGACGTTACCTCTTCTCCGGGATCTTCTTTTTGATTTGATCAAAAGGGTTCCGTAGGATGGCTTTCTGATCAAACTAATACCTCTAAGTTGAAGTGAGGAATTTTGGGAGGATATTTTGGTAGAGGTTGGACGAGTCAAATAGCTTTGAAGGTGTGAATTAACTAGAAGGGGGAGTCCCCTTTTATAAGAGGTGTGAGGGGCTCCTTTGGAAAAGTTAGAAATATTATTTTATAATAAATCCATATTTGGTTTCTAATGGCTCAAAAGTAGATTATTTAAATTTTAAGGTGGTTATAGTTCGAAAACAATGCAACCAATAAATTTTAGACATGTTTCGGTTACATTATTAACCTTATCATTTATTTTTAACTCTTAGTTAATTAGTTTGACACTTACCATGTCACTTTGTATTTTTATATTATATAGTTAATAAACTTACTATATACATCAAAGAGACCCCAAAGTGGTCCATTAATGATAAACCTATCATGATACAAGTCCTTTGGCCGAATATTATATTTTTAGGAATATAATATGAATTAATAATATAATATTTGTTTTAAAAACTCTTTTATGTAAATTTTGACACTATTTGGAATTTTTTTTTATTCATACCAGCATGATTAATTCGAACCTAATTCATTTAATCAAGTCTAACATGTCATATTAATCTATTAAATTAATGTAATTTATTAAAAGTCTCAAATTATATTTATTTGTGTATTTATAATATCAATTATTTAAATATTTCACTAATAAGCTAATTACTGCATCATCAAGTGTGTCATAACTAAAATAAATTATATAATGTCTAAAAATTATAAATAAAATATCATCATGTAGGAAATATTTTTAGCTTTATAATGAATATTTATAATCTAATTTATCTTATGTATAACCCTATATTAAAAATGTTTTAGAAATTAAAATTCGATTTTAACTCTTTTAACTCTTCTTTGAATTAAATAATAATAAATATTCTAATCGAATAAAAGTGGGCCTAAATGATAATAATTTTTTCTAAGGTTGTTTTTGGTCTAGATACACTTGTCCAATAGAATTAGTACATGTGTTAGGGTAATATTAATAACATTTTTACCCTTAATTACCCTATTTAATTTTTACCGTGGTAAATAAAAGTAAAAAGTTACTATTCACCCAAAATTATTTTTATCTTATTGAACCACATTTTTCTCCATGATATTAATCTTGTATCTCGTATTTTCTAAATTCCACCCACAGAAGCCGTAAAATTATGTTTTGTGTAAATTTCCAAATTCTTCTAGGAGGTGGGTAAAACACGGTGAAAAGTTCAATAAAATTTTTATATATCTAAAATTATTCTAAAATAACTCCAATGAATTAAATTGAACTTATATAGGTATTATTTATCTATGTTGACCTTAATTAAATTTAAATAAAATTAATAATTATTTAAATAAAAATCGGTTTTTAAATAATAACTTAGTGTTTTTTCAGTATTCATCAAAAATTGAATGTTTTCCGAAAAATACAAAAAATTCACCGTAAGATAATTTAAATATTCTGAATCCAAATATGAAGTCCATTTTGAATGATAAAATTTATAAAATTTTGAAAATTGGGTATTACTATTCCTAACGGCTACTATGATTGGTCGCGGTGTGTTAGAACTCGAAGTTGCGTACAACACATGCTATTGTATTATTCAAAGAGAATCGTATCGTAGAAGTTTGGGGTGTTACATAACATCATAGGGGGTACCACTCGGTTGATAGATAACCCAAACTCTAACACTAGAGGGACTTCCACTCGATACATAGAGGACTTGTACACTAACAGCATAGGCAGAAACTTCTCAGTTGATATAAGAACCACTCGATGACTCTATAGTGGGGTAACCTTCTATTGATAGATGGTTCATTCCCAAACACAATGGGTGGGTACCACTCATTATATAAGGGACCCCCACCCTATTTATATAAGGGGTGACACTGAGTAGATAGAGGACCATTACCCCAAATCCATAGGTGGGAACCATTAAGTACATAGAGGACCCCATAAATAACTCTATGGGGGTACTGCTCAATAGATAAGGGATCTACTATGTAACACCATTGGGGATACCATTATATGGTCCTACCTTGTCACTGTAATCATCATGCATCACCTAATGAATAATAACACTTGGAGCACCTCATATCATATCACAAAATTTGCCATGGAGGCCACCATCACGTTCTAAATTTGAAAACACACGAGATATGCTATTAATAGTTCAAAACCTGAGTCCAAATTAAGGAGATACAAGAGTGTGAAGTTTTCGTGGAATGGATTTAGCAGTACACAACATTTAAGAGGACCCATAGGGAATGTGTTCCTACTCTTCTGCCTGGTCATGTTCTGATCTGTACCCAACTCAATGCCCATATATCCCTACACGATGTGTTTAGGTACTACATATTGTTCCCCATCCACCAAATTTCATCCACATGCACCTGTTCACGTCCAGGTAAACATGAAAGTGTATGTGTACTTTGGTACACCATGTTTCCTTCCACACGAGGTTCTTCTAATGGCTATCTGGTCATGTTCATGTTCTTGGGTAATGTGGTGGTAAATGGAATGTACCAAGACATTCTCATTTCAGTGTACTCCTAAAGTACAAGATGAGTCACTTGGACTAGGTCACACCACATGTGGGGGTCCCAAATGTCATTCTGTACTTATAATATCACAAAAACCTATTTTAATTTATTTTTGAGGAATATTCCATGAGTTCTTCAAAAACATATATAGTGTAGTAAAGTTGTCTCTTGAAATATAAACATGTTCTATAGAGTCCCAATACATCATATTACTCTTTAAATCCTTCCTATAGGGAACCAAAAATCATTACATATCACCTTTGTTAAACTTTTTTTGATATTTGGTGGACGCAAATCTGATTATGATTCTCGTACTCGACATTATATGTGCCTCATTCTTCAATTATTCCATGTTAAATCATGCTTCAGATTCCAACTCCAAAACGAAATCATCTTCAAAATATAAATCCTCATAATCCATACATGATTTTTCAAAGTATATGTCACATAAAAATATTCTCTAATTCATGGTGTCTAATTACACTCAGTCACAGCCAGCAATGTCGAATAATGACCCAAATATATAATAATTACTAAAGTGAATAAATGTAGTCGAAAATGATAATGAAAATATTCAAAACGATCATTTTAAAAGTGTTATTGGTCAAAATATACATGTTGGAATGCCTGGGGTGAGAAAACTGAGTAAACAATCAAAAACTGCCTCAAAGGGTCATGAAAATTCTTAATTTCAATAGATATTAATGAAACGGTGTGATCACAATCAACCTATTTAATCAATTTGAGTAAAAATCCACCAATAGAAGAGAAATACCTTAATTAATATTATACTTCAATGTAGAACATCACAAAAAAATGAGAAAAGTTGGTGTTTTTCTTAAGACTTGATTTGTTTTGATCTAGTGTTTCAACATAATATGATTTTGATTCACCTATGATAGTTTGAAGAAGACTCCTCTCAATGATCCTAGGTCTATGAGGATAAACCAGATGATCTGCCACAATATTGTTTTAATAGAGTAAATATAATTATGTCTTTTAATAAATTTATTAAATTAAATATTAATTTTTTTCATTGAATGTACCCCAATGATCATTATATTATAATTACTCATGCTGAATAAATTTAGGTTTCATCTATGATAATCATCAAATTTCAGACACATCCATGGTCTCATATTTTCATTGGGGGGATTTATTTTATAGTTACCTAATTTTCATTATGGAAAAAAAATTGTGTGATATTAAATATTTTAATATGTCCATAAAAACATTTATAGTCACTCTGAGTCTGAGAATCATATGGGTTCTTATCCACTATATATGAAAATATATCTAAATAAATTTCAATGTCTTATAAGGTAATTATAAGGTCTCTACATTAATCCCAACATCAATATTTTCAGAGCCAAAAATAAAAAACTACAAAATAATATTAGGATACTGAACTCAGATCTACATCTCCCACTCCTAAGAGATTTCATGAATCATATAATGATACATCAATTGGTTAAATAATGAGATTTTAAATTTACATATGTTCCTCTCCTACCAATCCTCGATATCCACTAGATTCCTTGCCAAAGTTGATCTATCCTCGATGTTCATCCACCTTTAGTCAATAACATGCATAGCTTCATTCATGTATCTCTTAAACTAAAAATATAGAATATGAATTATATTTACTCAAATTTTGGGGATAGGGAGAGGAGGTAAGAAACCTCATCAACCCTCTAAAAAATCCAAAATAGACTGAAAAACATCAGGGTACCTTGCCTCCCTAAATGAATCTATGAAATCCTCTGTGTGGAGACTCGTACTAAAATGTGGTCTCCTTTATTGAACTCCATGGAATAATGATTTTAATATGATTAATATTTTTCCTACTATTGGCCATAGTCATCTTATTGTGCATGAGTTGGACCATCTCTATCATTTCCCACCCAATCTATAGCTAACTGGGAGTTGTTTTGCTAATATATTTCCAGCACATGGGTAACATGTAGTGCATATTGTACATGGCCTAGAATGGATTCATTCAAATAATATATTGTTATATATTATTGTATCAAAACTATACCAATGTAATGTGGTCCTCTAATCTCTAACCAACAGTTAACATGCATGTCCTCATAATATCCTATAACTCCTAGATGGTTTGTGTGGCCTGTCTATCTGTCGGGGGTGGAATGTTAAACTCAAATAAATTTGGGTCCTGAATGCCTCTGACAGGACTCTACATATCAATGACAAGAACCACTCATCATTTAAAAAAATATTTTATGAAAACCCATGAAGATGATTGAACTATCATACGTGCACCAGGCACAAACACTCCACAAACCTCTACTCTCTAATCATAAACAAATGTCTAATCATTGTGATTCAATCAACTATTACACCATAGGTAGTCATGGAATATCAATATCTAGGAAATCCATGTAATAATTTCCATGTATATTCCATCCCATTTCCACTCTGGGATCTCAGGTGGCTGAATCAATCCTACTAGAACATAGTACTTTGCATTTACCACCCAATTGGCGAGGAACGGAGAGATGAATTCATCCAAGATCTTTCAAATAATGGCCCCCAAATATTCAACATAAGTATTCTATACATATTCCCCATACAAGGTTATGTATTTAAAATATATTTTTGAAACTCTCCCATGAACACCTCTCCCATCGTGGTGGGGACCACCATTCACCCTTATAAATGGAGTGTGTGATTCTCCCCTTCATAAAACCCATCTAGAAAATCTTTTACATATACTAGGTCATGAAATAACTCAAATTAATTTCCTCTAAACTAGGAATCTTCCACATGATGGAGGATCAGATGAGTCGACAAAAGAAAAACTACATCATCATTCTCAACTTGGGTCAGTAGTAGTTAAGCCAACTGAAATAATTTATCTACACCAAACAGTAATAGGACATCCTACTAAGGTAATATTCCACCATGTTTCATATAACCATAGTAAGGAATATCTCAATTTCAATGTCATGTAGAAAATATAACTAGCACCACTACCTAGGGATAAGTTCTCTATGTGTGAAGATATTCCCGAGACTTTGGTGTTCTAGGAAAAAAACAATGTGCTTTTTTTAAATAATAGTGCTTTAAAATCTCTAGAGGGAAGGATATAGTTTCCATATCTAGATAATGAGTCACATAGTTCTGATAATGGGGTTTCATCAACCTCATCCCATACTCTATAATTTAATATCTCAATATCAACACGTAGATGAGCCCAACTCCTACAGAATTGAAACACACTACATACTCCACACTATCCATTGATATTATCAAAAAGAGAGACCTCATCAGCCTTAGATTCAACTATTAAATAGACCTCTCCAATTTCTTAGTATAGGTAAATGGATTCCCATTATGCTCAAAATGTTCAAATGGGATGAAATCCTATAGAATTCTATCATAATACTCATGTGGTATCTTGCCATGCCAAGAAAACTCTACGCCAATGAAAAATTCTTGGTTAGCTCCAATGAATGCATTACATCAATATTAACCAGTTCCAAAACAACCCCAAGATAAGACATTAAATGATCCATAAATTTAACATCATTAATATATAATTGGAACATAAATAGTTTCACGTAAAACCAGTTCTCCCAGAGAAAATCATAGACTATCCTCAAGTTCATTTAATGATCTTCATCTAAAGTAGATTATATGATTATTTCATCAATAAAGACAATAAAAATAGGTCAATGACTGGATGGAAGATATAATTATTAAATATACAAAATGAGAATGGGTATTAGTCTCATTAAAATTCATCACCAGGAACTCATCGTGACTATTGTGATAATAGAATCCCGAATTTTGACTGTTATCCTCTAGAACATTGAAATGGCGATAGCCAGACCTGACAACTATCATGAAGAACCATCTTGTGAATTGAAGATAATCAAGGAGTATATCAATCCATAGAAAAGGATAATTTCAATTTATCATACCATGATTTAGGGGATGATAATCCAAACAGAGTTGCAAGCCCCCATCCACCTTTTTCAATAAAAAGTCTAGAGGTGCTCAAGGGGACTCACATGGCTTTATAAAATCCTATATTGAAGGACTTACAACTACAAACACAACCCCTATATCATGGTTTTGTGTATTTGATATTTCTTATGAGATATCATAGATTAAATGGGGTGAAATTTGATGAAAGACACCACCCCCCACAATATAGGTAGTCCCAAAATGCCTTCTAAAAATAAATCCCTAAATTTTTTCACAACTGAAGCTATCCTGAAGCTGGAATAGCCTTATGAACTATGGAATAAAATAACCTAATGATTCGTAATGGGTTGCAGCCTTGTTCTTACCCATCCATCAGACCATTTCCACCCATAAAGAAGAATCTTGTTCCAATAGTGTAATGGAACATGACTCCTCTTTGGTGATAGTCAATCTGGTATCGAACCATGGACATCCAATCCATAACCAATATGATGACATGTGTTTCCATCATGATAAACAAAAGGTCCCTCAAGAACCTCTCCCCATGAAGATACATCAAACACATTCAGAATATAAAATAAATAGATGATGTGTTTCCTATAGGAACAACAAGACTAACCAATAGGGTCAAATCCTTGACGGGGATCTCCCACTCTCGGTCCAAGAGTGAAGATATTAAGGAGTGACTTATATGTGGGTCTATTCATACTTAATGAAGACTATAATAAACATATATCATACCTATTATAATATCACTGACTACTAGGTCATATGCATCTATAACTTGTTGTTGTCTACATCACTGACCACCACCAACCTATGTCTTATGTGGGATGACTAGTGGTTGTGGTGTAAGGATATCTTAGATTCATCAAGAACCAATAACTCCACCTTCAAGAGATCCTCCAGTTCTTCTTCAATCTTATCCTCCCTAGGTTACCCCATGCCCTTCCTTGGGAGATTTGTGATCATAGAATTATCTCTTATATGGTAGTCTATCCTCTCTCTGGGTACCCTCATGAGAATTTCTAGTTGGTAAATCATACACCATCAGAGCTAGTAATTACACAACCTATTATAAATAAAAAACCCATTTTTATTTAATCAGATTTATTATTCTATTATATCGTTATAGAAAACACAAGCACTTATTTTGTATTGTTATATCAAATTGGATTTTAAATAATGTTATGTATTATTAATGTTGATAATATATCCATTGAGTAGTGATCAAATTATTAGTATTAAAATAGGTTTTTAAAAAATCCAACTGACATAGCCAATGGAAGAGATGGACTCAACCAATTAGATCATGCCCTATGAAGCTCGTTTATCAGAGCTTCAAAGGTAGGTAACATCCTTAGTATTTTTTCGTAACCAATCCCAAGATAATATATAAAACCTTAAACATGTGTGAAAATATTTATGTGAGAAGTTCAATCTCATCGACATCATGGTAAAAACCATGTATGTCGAACCACCCCATTAAAGCGTCACTATGGTGCTTCTTACCCTTAGGGAGTTTGAGTGTGTATTAATGGGATACGTATCAAGACCATAGTGACATGATGATGTATATTATTATGTAATGGATGCATTTTCATCCCATTATTTTCACTTTATATATTTTTTATTTTTATATAATAAAAATAATATAGTATTTTTGGATAATATTCAATTTCAATTAAGATGTTTATCTTTATGAATTTGTGTATTTTTTAAAATAAATAATATTTTAATAAAATATTATTATTAAATAATGATTATTTAATATAAAATATCATATAATTTTTTTGGTGTCAAGTTTAATTTTTTATAAAGGTTTTAAAAGTTTTTATTGGCCATAAAAGTCAACATTACTTAATAAATGTTGATTCTATCTTCAAATATAGTTGAATTTTTAGGAAAAAATAAATAACGTATAAATATAATGTGTGTATTATGTGATAATAATGACCAAAATGTGATTCCATTAATACTATAAAGGGAATCTGTAACGAAATATATGTTTTTAACTTTAACATAATGTGATTTTATGTCTATTTAATTGATTTTTTAAATCAATTATAAATCCTCCCAAACAACTAATATATTTTACGGTATTAAAACCATTTTAGTAAGAGTACGGATCACCTACGGATATAAGAGGGACTTATTTTATTATTTTTGGACCATATCCTTATAAAATAATGAGAACCACTCCCATTTGTTACAAAACATGGGAGACAATAATGTGATGCTTTGTGGTTTTGGTAATTGTATTATGTAGAGTCAAAAACGAAAATAATAAAGAAATATACCATATTTCATATATAAACCCCTCAAAGATCCCATTTCTCTTCACTAAAACTCCTTGGATTATGTCCATACTCTTTACTCCACTCTCTAGTGTCCTATCAAGGAACCCCCAAGCCCTCAAGAAGCCGCTTCCAAACATTTTTAGCCACCCACTAATGTAATGGATCTTTTCATTTCTCCTTGTTATCCAAGTATCTTATTTACTTTATTTATTTTATTTTAATTTATATATGACGGGAGATGTTATTATGTATCCATTATACTATAAAATTGATTAAAAAATTATTAGAGACCTTTTTTATCTTCACTACTGGAAAGATGATCTTTCCCAAAACTTCTATACCAACGGTTTGTAAAAACCTTTGATATAGCTACCATTTCCCTATGGTTCACCAAAACCGTTGGGAAAGAGTCTTATTTCCCTCCTCTTTCCCAACGGTTCATCAAAACCGTTGGGAAAGAGGCCTCTTTCCCAACGGTTCACCATAACAATTGGGAAAGAGCAGGAACAATTCAACCTTCGGCCACCATAAAATTCAAGCCACCCAAACCTATCCCAACGGTTTTAAAAACCGTTGGGAAAGGGCAATCCCACCCAAACCTATCCCAACGGTTTTAATAACCGTTGGGAAAGGGCTATCCCACCCAAACCTATCCCAACGGTTTTGAAAACCGTTGGGATAGGTTCTTTAATTTTTTTTTCCAGCTCTACTAACCGAGAACATTATATGAATCAAAATTTTAAATAATTATGATAATACATATATATATTTATGAAATTATGTTTACAAAGTGATGTTAGCTTAGTGGTTAAGTCGTTCGATTATAAACGAGCGGTCCTGGGATCAAATCCCAACAGATGTTTTATTTTTGGAATTTATATACCAACGGTTCCATTACCGTTGGTATAGATTTCATATTACCTATACCAATGGTTTCCAAAACCGTTGGGATATGTCTATACCAACGGTTTTCGGAAAACCGTTGGTATCGACCTATCCCAATGGCTTACTTGGCTACGGTTCTCCAAACCGTTGGTATAGGCTATACCAACGGTTTGGAGGCCTATACCAACGGTTCCAAACCGTTGGTAAAGGTTAGTTTTCCAGTAGTGCTTATCGTTCCATTTTATGAATTTTTATGTGACATTATTATGATACAAAAATTTCACTATGATTTTTCATGCCAAACTATTGTTTTTTGAATACCATAATTACTTCCTATAAAATTTATTCACCTTTATAAATTTATAACTCTATAGAGTGTGACATAAATGTATTTATTCCACACTATAAGTTCATGGAATGAAATAGGAAGAGGAATGAATCCATGGTGTATGATCTGTATGACACACATAAGCAATGGAATGAAATGAATATGATGGGTACACCAATAATTATATAGTTCTCCAATGCATTGGTTAATGTTTGTTATCATAAGAGGATATGTTGGGATAGGGGGTCATCCCTTTTTCATTATAGGACATACTACAATGATGTCTTAGAGGTTTATCCATAAACTATGCCTAGGATGCATTGTTTTGTTTTATTTCCACATTTCCAATGTTATGATTATCATGATATATCATACCTTATTATTAATGTTACTTTTATGCCCCATTGGTATTCATATTTTCTTACATTTATTTATTTCTTTATTTTATTATATGTTTAATTATTTACTATACTTTACAGTTCACCCCCTTTTTATGTATTTCTGCAGGTTATGCTTTGTAGTTTTAGATTCCATGGAATTTTAAGAGCATGTTTTGGTTATTTTCAATAATTTTTCTGTATTCCATGATCAAGATATTATTCAATGTACCCAAATCCAAACACTTTATCAAATGGGTTCTTGGTTAGGATACACAATTTCAAAAAACCATGTTCCTATCCATGTGAAATTATGTATTTGGTTGAACTAAGGGTGCAGTATGGGTTCCCCATTTGGTAAAATCATGTTCATATTAGGTGAGTCACCCCATACACACCTACACTGAGAAGAACTACCTCATGATCCCTCACATGGATTAAAAAAACCATTATCCTCATGAATATGGGTCTCACAGTTGAATCAAATAGTTAAACTATTCAAGTTACAATCGTGAGCCTCTGAATTCCATTCCCAAAATAGGTGCTTTGATAACCTGATGCTTACAAAACTCAACCAAACTCCCAGTAAACCTCCCATGACATAAGCCTCACCCCAAAATACAATTTTATGTTTTAAAAATAATTCATTAATATTTATATGGTCAATTTAATAATTGACACATCCACAAAATATATTGTTCATATTCTTTCAGAAATTTCACCAGATACAAAAACACGGGAAATTAAAACCTCATAACTTAGAAATAATAATCCACTAGGTGATTTGGGTAAATAAAAAGAGAAACACCAGACCTAATCAGGTCATGATGTTTCTTATAATAGATTTGTTTCAATCCCAAAACTGAATTCACATCCAAACACCACTTTTGGAACATGGTACTTTTGACATAGAAACTAGAGTCAATTCCTAAAATTAAAATCTAAAACAACTATATGGATAATACCCGAGCTCTTATAACCTTTGGATTGACCTCATAATTATTTCACTAACCAAATATCAAATAGTATTTTCCACCATATATTTCATTTATAGACCAATTTCAAGTTGTGCATCTCTACAATTGTATTTTTCTACTTCAATGTGCTCTAAGAATTATAACAATGCTCTTGGAAAGATACATACCTCAATGAACATTTGACTACCAATTGACCCCATTTAGCTAGGATGAGCTAGATTTTCATGAAAAACCATGTTCAAATAACACTACACTCACATAGTTCTGATTATGTTCTAGGAAGTAGTTCCTCAATGATTACATTTAACAAAACCAACAAGAATAAAGTCGAACCACATTTGAGTGACTATTCCCAAAAATGATTTACTTCCACATATAGTATAATGTAACCCAAAACCTGATATCTTCCTCCATGGAACAACATGTTTTCTTTAATAAAATCAACCAAATATCATAATTGACTACCATTGAAGGCTCATGCTAAAATTTAATTTATGTTATAGTGCAATATGATGAACATAGAAGTATTCTTATCCTGTAAACTAGGTTCTTCCCCCTTAAAAAAACTAATATAATCCTAACTGATGTCATTTATAACCATAGAATCATAAATTTGGGTACAAGTGTCACATCTATACTAGTCCATAATCCAATGTTTACAATTGAGATGTCTCTTCATATAAAAAATTTCTAAGTATCGAAACACTTTCCGAGCCTAGTGGAAATCATGTCAATGAACCTCGTGGTATTTGTGAGTCCATCAAAGGAATCACCCTATCATAGTCAAATTATCCCTCTATATTAAATATTCTTTTATGATCAACCACTCTTCGGGTGTGATACTCCCGTAGTTTCTATTTATAATAATAGATGGAAAATTTCAAACTTTTAGCTCAACATGTAGTGGAATCCCTCCTATGGAATACTCTATGATGTCATGATAGGGTCAATACAGATTCTAAGGAATTAGTACACTATGAGGATATAAAATATCTCAAAAAATACCTAATACACTTCTGTCATAACCAATGAAAAGATTTTGGTATGGTTTTTAACCAACTATACACACCCAACAATGGACAAAATAAATAGTCAGACCACTTAAAGATGACTTCATTTGAAATTATTTGGCTATAACTAGCACATAATCACTATTTACCAACCATTATACCTTTACTACTGTGTTTTCATGTGATCATTGAAGTAACAAAATTTAATTCCATCACAAACTAAAGAAGCTCAAAATGTTTGTGTGTGTAGCCAACTATCCCATTGTTGTACAACATTGTAAGCACTAACAAGTTTCCAACATACTAGACCCATTGGAAAATAGAAGTGAGGTGAACCATAATCAAATATTCCTCTCACAATTGGCCTCCCTCCACTTGTAGGATATTATACAACATGTCGTACCTTATTCTATCAACCTTATTAGTTTCCTATTCATCATTTACTCATAACGAAATCTTTGCATACAACACAAGATTTATCGACCCTTGAAAATATTTCCTATATCTGTCTAACATGCTTTATCTAGAATGAAAAAAATGAGATAAAGTTAATATGCTAGATGGTATAATAGATTACAATCATAGTACATGTACACATGACAGAAATATAGAGTTACATCCACATGTTCAATAACATCAATTATAAAATCTAAAACCAGAAAACTAGCGGGTAAAAACACCATATCCTCATAGAATCAACATCTTGGTCACTAGTAAGAATAGAATTTACATTACATATTAATTCTCCATACCTTAGGGACGAACTGCGATTTGAGAATTACTATGTATTATTTAAAAAATTATTAATGAACACATACAGTTCAGTGCATTATTTATCAACTCAATTGGTTCCTCATATGTCGACGCCCACAACCCTAAGTTTTCAAAATCAAAGTGGATCATCCTCGATTCTACCCATTATATTATTGTCCCTAAGCATACTAGTACAATATTTCCCATTCAAAAGAACATTTTTGAAAAATATTACCTTGCATTACTACAAATCGGGCTAACTATAAAGTCACAACCTTAAACATTACATAATCATGACATTTAGTCAAGAATTTATATTCTTTCACATTGAAGATATTTGTAGGTTTACACTTTTAGATAATTATGAAATATATAATATATAAAGGCCATAAAATTAAAATTTTACACCTTTGAATAATATCAGTTTTTCAACAAATATGACACTTTAAAAAAATAATTTATGATTTCTTTTATGAAAACTCTTCACAAAATTCAACTTGACCTCTTATAATAAATTAATCAGAATTAAATCCAATGAAGAACATTAAAAACGTTTAATGGTAATAAAAATCTTTGTTAGTGGTATAATAATAAATAAAACTTTTATTTTAATGATAAAAATTACAACACCTAAAAAACCCCTTTCTTGGAAATAAAATTTTACCCAAAATTAGAAATATAACTATTTTATAAATACTGATTATTTTACCTTTTAAAATAACATTATTTCAATAAAATCTCATTATTAATCATATAAAATTAATTTAGGTAGATTGGGAGATTATCACATTAAAACATTATAAAACCCTTATAGAACCTTTACATATTGGAATAAATACAACCAACAAGGAATACAATTCGTAGAAGATTATAATCATTATTTAGTGCATTTGAGTAATATATAGCCTCACCCATCATTTATAATTTCCAATAACAAAAACATGAAATAAAACATTTCAACATTTGAAAAAAAATAATTTCATTTGAAAAGAACCTTT
Organism: Viscum album; assembly: GCA_963277665.1. Taxonomy (NCBI): domain Eukaryota; kingdom Viridiplantae; phylum Streptophyta; class Magnoliopsida; order Santalales; family Viscaceae; genus Viscum; species Viscum album. The sequence continues at coordinate 1,306,478,071 of OY728141.1, forward strand.
ATTTATTAAAATACCAGTTTATATTAAAAATATCCTTTCAATACAAAATAAACCTTTCTTTTGAAAAACCATTCTAAATATAAAAATACCCAAAAATTGGAATACGATTTTTCTTCTAATATTACATGAAATCTTGAAATGTAACCTAAAAATAAAATAATTTTCATGATGGAGTAAAATTCATCATCTCCATGTATGTTAATAACATAATATTACTTTTATATTTTCTAAAATAAATTTCATACAAGGCATGTAAAAACATTCCTTTTTGAAAATATTTTAATGAAATTAAAAATAGACATAAAATATTCGTTATAATCAATTTATAATAAGAAAAATAAAATTAATATCAATTATATTGACATAAATGAAAATAAGTTGAAAATATATCTTAGAAAATTTAAAATATATTGGTTTTTTAAATCAAAGTGCCCCTTTAAACTTTAAAATATTTGATAAATTAATATCATTCATGATTAAAATTAATCAAAAAATTATATATCATTATAATAATAAATCCTTAGAAAACATGTTAAGGGTGTTGTGTAGACAAATTAGAAAATAATAAAGGTGTATAGCATCAAGGCATGCCTCAATGAAAGGATATTAACACAAAATCAATTACATTTAGTCTTTTTTATCATATATGCCTTTATATTATGAAATTATAAACTTATGTTAAATATTTACATTATTAAAACACTTTTTCAAGTTCATCATTAATTTTTTTTTACTTATTAAAATGTTTTTACAAACACTTAAACAATTAATTTTATGTCAGATGTTGTTTTTCATATTAAATTTATGTTTCAAAAATGAAATTTGGTTGGTCCACTTTGGTCAATGGTGTCCTTATATAAACATATCCAGAATTATAATCATGAAATATTTATTGTATTTATAGATCACTTATATTTTTAAAATCAATCATGAATTATGGTAATGAAAAATGAACCATCATTACAATCATGGAGACAGTAGGTCGTACCTATGCATAATTAAAATTCCCATTTTTAAACAATAATTGTGGGATGTCACGAACCAACCCTGGTACCGTGGTATCTTAAAAACTGAGCCAGCCCTGACATAGCCCAAGGGGAATTATCAAACCCAATAGGTTGATGACTAGCACGTGGCATCATATAACATGTATGTGGGAATTCTTTTTCACTAACAATGATAAAATAAAATAAACAATGCAATATGTATATCGAAGGAAAATTCTAATGGGATTAATGTACCTGAATACAATGAGTCATAAACAAGCCCAATGTACTAAAATTAAAGTACTAAAATATGGAAATACAACCTAAGTCCCTAAAGGCGTGACTCACTAATAACATGGTTCATTAGATGGATCCCCCTCTAAGTGATCCTTTCCCTTTTACCAAACATTAATGAAGATAATCTAAGAATACCTGAAGACACATGTAAGGTGTGTTCTAAAAATCCCATTAGGGTCTCACCAAGTATTATGTGATTGATTCCAAAAATAGATTAATCGAATTAATTTATATTGGTTTTAAATTAAATGGGTTTGGAATTCTATAAAATATTTAACCAAATCGTGGTATACAGTTCAAATGATGGAAAATAATTTAAGCGTATGCTTTACATTACAAAGGATAGAATATTTCTAAAACAATGGATTAAATAAAACATTTATATAAATTAGTTTATGTAAATTTAAAAATGGGCATGTAAAATTGTTTTATCAAAATTAGAATAAATTTATATCTCATAAATAAATAAACATGAGAGAAACATGGACATCTAGTAAATAGGTATGATAGTATTTTTGGCTAAAGGGATTTTCACTCTCTAAGTGATCACAAAAATATGTGTACACATACGTTCTCTGGACACTGGTGAGAGAGGACTCGTCACCATTACCTAAGGTATGTGTCCTGCTACATGAATGTTTTACAGCATTGTAGTAATCATAGAATGCGTCCAAATAAATCAAAATATACCAAAGGATTTTGTGTTCTCTTATACAATCAGTGATGGGAAATTTATTTCAAGATTTCATAAAATATAATTAAATCCCACACTTCCATTTAAATTATATTTTTCAATCTAAAACAAAAATTTTACTTGACAGAAAACAATCCTCTATGACAAGATACACCCACTAGTTTTTTTTATCAAAATATTTTAAGCCGTTTTTATAATTTAAAAAATCCATCAGTTTCATCACAAACCATTGATTCACTAGAATTGGAGGTTTTAAAAAATCATTCATCAAATTACATTCTATAATTAAACTCAGCAATTTAATTTATTCTATTTCCATCAAAACCAGAATTAAAATTTTTATAATTTCAATCTCACCAATTTGAATTTCCATGCAAAAAGATATTTTTTACCCCAATTAAATAGAATTGATTTTTTACAAAAAATCAAATGAAAGCTATAATATTTATATTTAAAAAATTTAATTTAAATTCAAACAAGTGGTACTAAATAAATGAATTATGGTTAATATAATTGAGCCATCGAGATGAAACCAGCTACCTCAAGGTTTTCGATGTTAGTTGCCAAGTTAAACCACCTTTTGTGGATCAATACACCTCCTTATGACCTTATTATCGTAAGTGTTGACACACCAGTGGTTGACGTTCATCAAGGGATCCTAACACCAATACCAGTTATTTTATTTCAAAATGAAATGAAATAACACATGTGTCAATACATTCTTTTTCTTCTGTAATTTCCAATTTATCTTTCAAAATATTAAATGTGATAATCTAATAAACAAAATTTCATTACTTTATTTAAAATTTTCATATTATAACTAGTTTGGATTATCATTGAAAATTATATAATATTATAATTTGAAAATTATGAAAATTATCATATGATAAAACACATAATTATCCCAAGATAATTTCAAAAAACTAATCACATGATAATTAACACATAATTATACTTAAAATTTTGAATAAAATTATGTTGATAATATCATGAAATTATCCATAGATAATTCATTATAATTATATTTTGATAATTTGATGAAGTTATCATTTGATAATTTTCATTGTAATTTCATTCCAATAATCCTGTGAAATTATCCCTATAATATTTTTTGGTAGATATCTCTTAATAATTTGGAAAAATTATCATTTGATAAATCATTGAAATTGTAGTTTCCCAATTTCATTTAATTATACCGTGATAATAAAATGTGATTATTATAACTTAAAAACCTATCTATTGAAAATTTTGTGTAATTGCATTTTGATAATTATATAAATTTTTCAATTTCAAATTCTTCATAATTATCCTTCAAATTTTTTGATAATCATGACATTTAATAATTACATTAAAATGGTCATTAAATAATTCATGAGATTACACTTCAATATTTTTATCTATATATATTATCCCTAAACATAAAATTTGGTTATCAATATATATATATATATATATATATATATATCGAAAATTTATTTTAAAATTATATTTTTGTAATTTTTTATGAACTATTATAATATAAATTACGTTTAATTATTTGTTTTTTATCTTAGAAGTTGGGGAAAATGAATAAATAAAATTAAATAAATTAATGAAAAAATAAGCTAACATTAATGGGGTATATAAATAGGGTGAAAATTGGTGTCACACGCTGGAGCCGAAGGAGTCCAGATCAACAAAGTCCATAGCCGAACTTATGTGGGGTTCCAAGACCATGAAAAATCAAAGGAAACAATGCACACTAATGATGATATGGTTCCACTGTTTATAACCCAAAAAACTCATCATTCATTACCCCATTACAGAACACCTGATTTAAGGATTGATTCATCAGAAAACTACATATGGATAATTTAATATATTCCAATAAAGGCTTTACAATTAATAATTGGTGAAAATGGTTGAAAACAACGTTTTTGAAACCTTGAATCATCCAAAATGGGGGTTCTGATTTTGGGGAAGATGATTGAATAGTGAAATATAATTGTTGGAATTGAATTAATAATTAAATGAAAATAATAATGTAAGTTATTTAGTATAATTATAAAATATAATATAATTTATCAGTGACAAAAACAAATGTTTGTTTCTCCTGAATGTTATATCATGCTGAGGGGCAACACGCAATTCTGAACCCAACGACTGTCTCATATTTTTCATATGTCTCACCGTTTGATGGATATTAATAATTTATGATTTAATAGTTGGAAAAAATATGTAATTAAAAATAAATAGGTTTTTATCATGAGATATACATACAGATATCCAATGATTACCAATATACACTGCCTAGGGTAAACAACACGTTATAGATCTATCAGTGGTATCAGATTACCTATACGATGCACAGTTTGTATGGTATTTAATTATTTTGATTAATAATATAATAAATATTATTTAATAACTATATCTCAAGGGAAATACACCAAAATTTATTGTGCCTTTGAATTTTATACCCCTACCATGGTAAACAATATATTTCAGATATAATGGTGGTCCCAAATTTGTCATGTGATTCACCATTTTGGAGTTATTAAATTATTTAGAATAAAATGATTGTCTTTAATATAATATAATTAAAATTTTCATTCATACCTCACTGAGACTTTGTGGGACTCAAAATATCAAACTTACATAGTGTCAAACTATTAAAATATTTAATTGAACATTCCATCATGTTTACCAAAAGTTAAAGTAATTAACATATTTATAATTTTTTTTAAATATTAATTTTCTTCAAATAAAAATATTAGTAATTAGAAATAAAAGGGTTTAGGAATACCCAAGATACTAATGGGATGAAAAAACCTCCCAACCATAGTAAATTTGTCTCCCCAGAAAGCGTACAAAGAAACATCTCCATAAAAAAGATGTTGTCACATATCTCTCATTAGTGCATATGTCTCTCACATCTCATGAGAATTATAATCATGATTTTATAGAAAACGAACCAGAGATATCGTCCTCCCACAAAGTACTTTGCTCTCAGAATCAATAAACCAGATTGGTTGTTTAGTCCCAGATAAATCAAGTTAGATCTCAGGATCATTCCTGCTCAAATTATAAGATGGATCAGAGAGATTCTCTTACAGCTCTAATATACTGAACATTTTATTCATTGATTTCATATTTTTTTGAGGTGATAAATGGTACGAAACTTTCCCCACATACTTAATAACCTTTATAGGTTCCACAAAATGTGTAGCACGCTATTTATTCATTCGAATCTATAGTTGACCCAACCGGGGTGAAACCTTCATTAATATCTGGCCGACCACAGAAAATTCCAATGGTATACGGTGGTGATAAACATAATACTTATATCATCCCTTTGTTATTAATATTATCTAAAGAAATCGTTGAATCTTTATCATCTTCTGGTGGACCATACTTGGTCCAGCCTAGGAACTCTCACCAATCCCTGCCCAACACAATGGAGATGTACAAGAAAAGTTATACAAGGCCTCATAAAGAGCCATAGTGATCACAGACTGGTAACTATAATTAAAAGAAATTTAAACCAGCCCAAAATGTTCTTCCCAATCCCCACCAATGTCGATAACATAATAATGAATAATATCCTTAAGAAGATCATCCAACTGGGAACTCGTGCCATGCGGTAAGAGGTAGTTGAAATAGGTTGAGTATCAGGAATAAAGCCAATACAAAACAAAACCTCTCTTACTAGTGAGAAACTAAAAAATTCAGAAGGAAATATGATGGGAAACTTGGTGAAAACTAGAGGGATATCACTACTCATCTAATCTCACAGCATATCAAAATAAAACACTGATACTACTTTTCCCAACACCGAATAAGAAGGTTTGGATCTCATCAAAATTGGATCCCATTCTCCTTAAAAGGCAAGAGGAACACAACTTGGTGTAATAATGTAAACCCATTGAAGATAGAAATCAATGTAGGCTTTATTGTAAGTTATTCAATCCATCCTGAATATAACTTCAATATTTTTCATTCCGAGTATCAGAAAACTCCACGAAAGCTCGAAGATTGATAGAGAGAAGACACTAGTAGGACTACAGAGACCCTACTCTCTCTTAGTACCAAGTGGTGTTGTAATATTCATTGTACAAGATAAAATCATCAAAGGATGATTAAAAATATTAACATTATGGGTCAAAAGAAATGATTCACTTTCACCTATATGAAATAGAGAATTCACTAAAGAAAATTCTATAGTAATGGTACCACTCACGGTCACTGGACCTCTATCAGCTTCCTCCGGAGACTCTTACACTATTTGAAGAGGATTCATTCTACAGTTTAGTGGGTGGAACCCTTCTGTATGTCAATCATTTGATTGCCCCATGGTTATTTTTGAGGTGCTGATGATCTCGTGCAACTACATGGAGTGGAAACATTGTGATAAAAAAACTACAAGAAAACCAGATAATGGATATCTAAATTATTTCCCAACTCAAACCAATGAGCCTTCATCCTCTCATTAGATAAAATATCTTCTAAAAACAACACTAACTTAGAAAAACGATTTCAATACTCAGTCGTGGTATTTACAATTTTCTAAAAAATGAAAAACTCTAGCTTGGACTAACTTCACTGACATTGGATAGAAATTGGTCAGTTTAAAAAACATTGAAGTCATTCCACTATAATACCATATGTTTCTTCACCACCACCAACATGTCCCACCATCCCCTGCTCAGTCCCTTAAGCACGAAGGTGGAACACTTCACCATGATTTTTTTTGGTTTCTCCAAGAACACAAACAGACATTCTATCATACCAAACCATTCCTCATCATGTTGAGGATCAATGGAGCCTTTGAAAACGAGTGGTTTTGGTGAAGGAACTGTTGACAATGACTTCAAATAACATCCCAATGAGGATCCATGACTGGATTCTAAATGAAGACTGGTGGTGTTTTGAGGCCCAAATCCTGGACAGTATGCATGGTCACCACAACTAGATTTGGATCCACAATAGGACTCACTCACTAAGGTTTAGTAGTAGCCTCCCTTATGATATGATTCGTATATCTTCTCAAAATAATGATGATACGCAACATCCACATAAATGAAGAAATACATTATATAATTATCATACTGAGCAATGAGGTAAAAATAATCCCGACTGGTAGAGTAGAATAGATTGTTATTTCACATTATCAAAATCGAAATAGGAAAAAAAAAGATATAATCCACAAGATTCATCTCCCTAACCACCCTTGGTGATTGAAGGTTCATTGCGGTGAGAGATATGAAGTCACTCAATCGCAAATACCTTCCATGTCCCAACAAGATTTCACTGTATATACTGACTTCAAGACAAAACCTCAACCTAGAGCTCAGATAACATTTTTTCATGAACCATCTTTGATACCCTTGTAACCCAATATCTAAGCCATTCCTAACCTAACTGGAAGGGAATTCATGATCCCCACATATTAGTTAGTATCACCTAGCATCACACAACATGTAATTGGGAATTATTTTTTTAATAACAATGAATAAGTAAAAGAAGATATATGGTATGCATATCGAAAGAAAACTCCACTCGGAGTAATGTTTTAGAATGAAATAAGGATGTATCCTGAAGATACAGTGCCTCATCCCCACATCAGTGCTCCACGATTCCCTAGCAGGCAATGTTTGTCGTCGCGGTCCACCCCCCTTCCAAGGGGGTGGGGACTCCGTTCTTCCCCCTCCCTTGCCCGCTCCCTTCCTTCATTCCCTTCTCCAACCCAAATATTCTCCCGTCCTTACCTGCGATCGATCTATGGTCTAATGTGGCTGACCTAGTTAATGGATAACCTCAACTTCCTATATCGACAGCGGAGTTCACGGAGGCCTCAGCCTTGTTAAATTTGACATTGGTTGTGTGTTTCTCTCATTGTAGCCCTTCGGTGGATGATTTTGATCGCTTCGTCACCAGTGATTGGGGGTTTTTCAATGCAGCGGCTGTCAGCCTTCTCGATCAATGTTGTATTATGATACACTTCTCCACAAAAGCATATTTTATTAGGGCATAGTCTTCATCACCTAAAATCTACCAGGGATCTCATTTCATACATTTTTACTTGTCATACGATTTTCACATGAATAAAGACACTCTACAGATGACGATATGGGTAAGTCTATCTGAACAACCCCTGCCTTTCAAGAATCCAGCTATTATACGTTTGTTAGAGAACTTGATTGGCCATTTTTTATGCACGTATAAGAGAACCAACATGGTGAGTCACCCTGTTTCTCCACGTATATGAGTGGAGATTGATGTTTCCAGACCTCCTGTTGATTGGGTATGGATCACAATTGGTGAAGAGTATCAATATAAGTAGAGGGTTTTCTTTGATTCGTGTCCTAATTTCAGCTCACCCTACAATCTTTTGGGTCATTTGGCCTCTTCCTATCATGGGGGATGTAGGGTTGGGAAAGAGGTGGAGGTTGTGGACCATTCCCTTGGTATGCAGAACGTCAAGGCGAGGTCTAATGATCCGAGTGTTAAGGTTGTTTTTTAAAGACTATTGCATGATTTGTGTGCTCCCAAGTTGGTAAAACTGATCATGGGGAGTCTTTTCCCTACGATTTCTCCCACTTTTGCTGAAACAATTAAGAATGGAGGAAGTGTGAATGCTCAGATTAATGTTCATCTCTTAGATCATGGTGGTGTTGTTTCTCGGGTGCTTGAAGAGACGCATACCTCTATGGTGTGTGAGACAGTCTCCCTGAGCTGACGGGTTCCTGATTCAGGAAAGGATTCAAAGCCTTTTTCAATACATAACCATTTCTAGAATATGAATGAGGAGTGAAAGGAAAATATTGATCCGTAGGGATGGAAAATCACAGTTCTAATATGAAATCGTAAGTAGGATAGAAGTCTTTCAGACAAGGAGGCACGTGACCTCGATGGGGTATCCCTATTAAGTTCAGAGTATGAGTATGAGGCCTTGGTCGGACCTGTATCAAGGAAAGGTAAACAAGGAATTATCTTGACTGGAAACATTACTGTTCCTAAGGAGGGGAAAAAGCCAAGACCCCAGAAAGATTTCTTGAATATTCCAAAGACCATAGTAACCCGATCATCAGGTACATCAACGTGCAATGGCATAGAGGTTAAATCCAGAGAAGCTTCTATGTATCATGGTGTGGATTTGGATTCTTCTTTGGAGACGAAGATGACCTATAAGGATTCCATACCTCCTACAGTTGGTGTTGGGGACAAGGAGAGGTTGGACTCAACCTCTGATAGGGAGGGAGGGCATATGGGCGCGAGGATAGAGCAACCCTTGCAGCTAGTACTTCTCTCCATGGATGGACAATAGGGTCTTTCTAGTCAAGATGATGGTATTTTTGAAACTCCTCTGGTGATCTCGGTTGATCCGCAACAAGTTGTTGATGCTGTGAACATGGAGGAATCATGGGATCTTCTCATGCACTCTCAGGAAGAGATGCTTGAAGAGGTATTGACCATTCATGCTTCTAAAGAGGATGTGGAAAGGATGAATGGGAGACCAATCCATGTTGAATCAATAAAAGGATAAGGAAAAGTGGATAAATAAACAACATTAATTTATGACCAGAGGCTTTAATGATAAGAAGATATCAGTGGCAGAGTTCTTGCAAGCATGGGACAATCTGGATTCTCAATTTGAAGTTACTATCAAAGTAAAACCGGAAAAAAATGTACCAGACTTGTCTTGGAAATTATTTAGAGAGGTTGTATCTATTATTTTTAAGCTAGTTTTTAATAATATTAGTATCTGCTATAGTATATGATCCCTTGATGAAAATGTGGTTTCTCACTTTTTCCAAATAAGTGTTTTCTAATAAAAAAACTATAACTTGGATAGCTAGAATAAAATAAGTAATAACCAATCCCAAAGTACTAAAACCCATGTACTACGACAGGGACACAAAACCCAGGTCCCTAAGGACAAAACTCACAAAGACAATGGTTTAGTAGCTAGATCCTTCTCCAAGTGATCCATTCCATTTAATGAAACATTGAATAAGAAAATCTAAAAACACCCTATGGCATATGTATGGTGTGAGATAAAAATCCCAGTAGGGCCTTGATAGGGATTCCATAATAGATTCCAAAAATAGATTAACAAAAGTAAGTGATATAAATTTTAAAGTAAATAGGGTTGTCATTATAAAGAATATTTAAACAAATCATGTTAGACATTTCAAATGACGGAAATAAATTATGCATAGGATTTACTTTACCAAAGATAGAATATTTCTAAAAAATGTATTAAATAAAAATATTATATAAAATATATTAATAAATTTCAAAAGAAGCATGTAAAAGTGTTTTATCCACATTATAATACATTTATATCTCAAATATAAATAAAAAAGATTGCACCATGATCATCTGAAAAATAGGTATGATAGTATTTATGGCTATAAGAATCTGCAGTCTCTAAGTGATCACAATATTATGTGTACACATACGTCCTCTGCAAACTGGTTAGAGAGGAATCATCATCATATCCACAGGGATGTGACCTGTTACATGTATGTATTAGAATGTTGTGGTAATCATATAGTGTGTACAACTAACTTACAATCTACATAAGAATTTCAAGTTCTCTTACAAAACCAATTATGGTCAATTTATTTTTATACTACATAAAATAAAATTAAATACCATACTTCCATTTAAATTATATTTTTCCATTTAAAACCAAAAATAGGCCTTTATAAAAAACAATACTCTTTAACACTATAAAACCACTAATTTATTATCAAAACATTTTAAGACATTTTCACAATTAACCATATCCTAATAATTTCATCACAATCCCCTGATTCACAATAAATGGAGTTTTTTACAAATCATCCAAAAAAATAATTTGTACAATTAAATTCAACAATTATATTTCTTCTACATTCATCAAAATGAGAATTGATTTTTTTGTTCAATTTATATCTCACCAATTCTAATTTCTATGCCAAAAAGAATTTTCTTTCAAAAACCCATATTCACAATAATTGTGTTTTTCCAACAAATAAGTTGAAAGATGCAAGATTTTGATTTAAATAATTTCATTTGATTTCAAAAAATTAAAACATAAACAATTAGATTAATGTTAGTATAAATTATTTGTTCTGATGGAACCACTTAATTCATGTTCGTCGATGTCTAAGGCTAAGATAAAACATCATGTGTGGTTTAATAAACCTCCTCATGGACTTATTTTTGTAGGATTATACAAACTAATGGTGGATGTACATCTAGGTGTCCTAGAACCAATACCGGTTACATTATTACAAAAGGAAATAAAATAACTCATCTGATAATACATTCTCTCCCCTAGATAATTTCTGATTTATCTTTCAAAATATTACATGCGATAATTTGATAAACAACATTTCAAAATTTCATTTAAAATTGTTATTATGATAATCTACTGATATTATCAATGATTATTCTATGATATAATCATTTGGAAATTATGATAATTTTTCTTTGATAAAATATGTGATCATCCCATGGTTATTTTGATAAATAAGTCAGATGATATTTACTAAAAAATTGTCCTTAAAAAATGAAAATAATATCTAGATAAACTCATGAAATTTTCCTTAAATAATTATTCAAAATTTTATTTCAATAATTTGATGAAATTATCATTAGGTAATTTTCATTATAAATACATTTTTATAAACTTGTGTAACTATACTGAGAATTTATCTTGCAGATATCCTTTTATAATTTGGAAAATTATACATCGATATATCATTCAATTTATCATTTTTCCAATTCAATTTATTTATATATTGATAATACCATGTGATTATTATTTCATAAAACCGAAATTTTCTTTTGATAATTGTTTGAATTTATGGAGTGAAACTCGTCATAAATATCCAATGATAATATCAATGCTTAAAAAATGCATTCATGGTCTACCTCTCCAGTTGATCTTGATAATTTTATTTTGAAAACATTTTAGGTGTGAGAAATTAAATATATAATCATAATGAATCTCACCAATTGATTGTGATTCTTAAAAATGAAAGCGTGTGAAGAAATTTAAAAGAAAAAATAGTAGGTTTCATATTCCTGAGCAAAGAATTTTTAGTCCATGATCATATTAAAGAATACAAAATTAGAAACATTCGATTAAATAGTTGGAAAGAGAGAGTAAATGATTTCCCACTTCAATCCCATGTTTCTTCTCTCAGGCTCCTTCATCTCTAAGTTGCCACTATCTCTTGTTGATATCCAATGGTATGATAATGGAATTTGAATGAGAGTTTTTTTAATATTGTTGCCGATTTGTTATAATACACCTGTCATCTATAGATTTCCACCATAATCCAGGACCAATTTGAACTTTAACTTCACTACTGCACCACAAATATACAAATTTTCACTACAACAAATGTCGTAATATCATATCCCATGTAACTAACTCCTGACCAGTTATTTGGAGGGAACGTAGTCGGGATTCCACTTTTACATGAATCTACAGAAGAAACAGAAAAGGATTAAAAAAATTTAAACATAACTAAAAGATTTAAAAATTATTCACTTAAGTAATTAATTATTATTATTATTACTAAATAAATGTTTTATTACAATTTAATATTTATTTAATGTTATTAATTTTTTTAACACATATTGAAATGATTTTTTATTTATTTTATTATTTATTGAGCATACATTTTTAAAAATTATTATTATTTGAAAATTAGAAGTTAATATGTAATAAGTAAATTTATTTTCTTTAATAATAATATTAATTAATATTTTAATAAATAAATTTAATAAATTTATTAATGTATTAACTATTTTAAATAGTTAATTTTAATAATTATCAATATTTATAAATTTTTAATATTTTAGTTTAATATATTTTATTTAATTAATTTAGTTTTTATTTTATTTTACTATTAGAAATTTATTTATTTATAATCAGAATTATTATATAAATTATCAATTTTATTTTATCTTTATTTTTTAAAGATAATTGATTTTTTAATATAACTAATCTCCCCAACCCCAGTCTTATTAACGTTATGTTTCAGGGAGGGTTTTGTTGATCCCCTACAACCTTCCGCAAGGGTCCTCCATAGTGACCGCTTCGGCTCCTTCGGCAGTCACCTATCCAGCGGTGATGGGTTCACACTATCCTCCATATCCAGTGGTGCAGTGGCATCTTGGTTTTTATACAGCACACAGTTCGTATCCAGGATAGTGGATGTTGCTTCAGGTTAAACCCTAGATGGGTGCAAAGATAGTCCATGCAGCGACATCTGGCTTCAACGGTGACAAAGAGGTTCTTATTTGAGGTCGGATCAAAGGTGGTCGCTAGGGGGACATGACTCATGGATAGTGTATCGGTGTTACTAGTGGGTTGATGGAAGTGTCGGTAGGATGAGATACTAACGCTGCATATGTGACTCATTCAACAAAGTCGGTATCTCAAAATTTTAATAGAAACTTAAAACAAAAAATTCAACAAAAACATATAAAATTAAATCAAATAAAAATTAATGTAACAAAAATTTACAATCCTAAATATATTAATTTAATAAAAGAGATGTAAAAAAATAAATTAATGTAAAATCAATTAAAAATGTAATTTTTCATAGAAAAAAACTAAAATACAACTTAAATCAACATCTGTCTAAAATTGAAAAGTATAATAAAAAACTAACTATGAAATTAATTAATTATGTTGATTTGTTATAATAAAATTAAATTTGAAATTTATAAATGAAAACAAATAAAATACATTTATTATATGTTATAGTAAAATTTTATAAAGAACGACTCAAAAGAAGGTAAATAATAGATTAACAAAATGAAAAAACAAAAGAAGATTGTTTAATTAATGAAAACAATTCTGACATAAAATTAAAAGTAAATAATAGTTAAAAACTAAAAGGTAAAAAGAAAAATTAAATAAACAAAATACAAAAAATGAATTTTAAAGGCTAAAAAGAAAATTTTAATTGTAAAAACCTCATTAATTGATAAATTTAATTATAAAATAAAAAAGAATACTTATATAAATAACAAAATAAGATTGGTGGGTTTGTGTGGTTTTCTCATTAGGAACCACCACATTTTTTTCCCTACTCTTTTAAATAACAAAATAAGATTTGTGGGTGCCATGACTGAAAAAAAATAAAAACAATATTTAAAAAACTCACTTTGAAACACCTTTTAAATGTTGATATCAAGCTACTTTCAACTTCAAAAATTGAATCAAATTTTAAAAAGATGCCATTTTAAGAAGATATAACAATGTACACTGTGCAACTATGGGTATGAAATAATTCTCACAGTTTTCTCTTTCAGTTTAAACACTAACAATTACAAATTCATGGGTGATTGTGGGTGAGTTTTAGAATAGTATATTCAAGAATGGAATTGATAGTGTTATATAAAGATTCAGGAACACTAGAACAGAAGAGTGATTCCTCCTCTAAACTACTCTCTGAATCAATATAATCATTTTCACCTAACTCAGTTGAGGAAATATTTGAAAAACAAGGAAGATAATTTATTTTACAAATAAATGATTCAGGGTTGACAATATTATAAATTCCTTCCAAAAGTTCCTCATCAGTGAATGAAAAATTATCAACTACTGCTTCTAAAAAATAAATGTTTCTTAAATAAAGTTTGTCTTCAACCTCTTCTACACTTTCACATTCAATAATAACACTTTCCTAAACAATGTCAATTATGTGTTCTTGAAAGTTGAGAACATGGGAAGAATGGTTTAGTTCAGATTCAATAAATTCATATTCCATATTTTTCAAAGTCAAACAATCTTCCTCAAGTAGGTCAACAATAATTTCAATTTCATAAAAATCATCAATCATAGAATAGGGTAGTGAAAACTCAAATGTTTTCCATTCTTTGAATATCATGCCCTCATCAAATTCATTAAACTTCATTTCCGATATTTATGGGTTAAAATTTTCAGAATTGGGAAGCGTATAGTTTTCCTTTTAGGTTCCAAAATTTCAGATTCTATGTTTTCCACCTTAAAAATATTTTATAACTTATTCCCCACATCATGGTCTGGTTCTTTAGTCAAAATTTCATAAAATTTGGGAGAAGAGTTTTTAACAGTCAAGTTCTGTTTATTCAAATTCAATTCACCCAGTGAAATAATTTCTTCAGAGCTCCTAAAGCAATGATTTTTTCTCATGACTGGGTATCATGAAATTAATAGGGAATTATACATAAATCGCATTCGATTCATTTTAAAAAAATTCCAGTTGAACTCCCATTACGTTCTTTATGGGATATTCAATAATGTGTTCTTTATTTAGGGAGTTGGTAATTTCCCTATTTGGTTCATCAAAATAAGATTGTTCAATGTAATGAATTTTTTTCTCATATTAAGAGTCACTCTCCTCTTCATTTTTATTTTCAAATATTCAATATAAATTTTCTACTTCACCTATTTCAAATTATTCATGTTCTTTAAACCTATTCTGCAATCCTAAGAAAATGTTTTCTATCCATTCTTGTTTTTGATATTGCTGTTCAGAATTTATAACTTGAATTTCATGGGTTTGGTTAAACCTGGTGTTCTAGCATCCATCCTAGCATCCATTTTAGATTCAATTAGTTCATATATATCTATAATGTCAATATGGGTCTCAAATTTTTGTTCCTTATCTTCAAAACAGTTAGACTATTGTGGTTCATTATAGACAAACTTCAAGGAAGTATGTCTATAATAACCACAACATACACTTTATGGTTCACTATTATTCTAGTTCCCTTATATTTCCATTTTTGTAAAACTAAATCATATTAAACAAACACTCAATAAAGATAAGAAGAAAATCGAAAAAAAGCACATTCAATGGAAAAGGTTCATTGTAATCTGTATGAAAAATGGTTTTTTATATTCTTTTTTAGTTTGTTTATAGGTTTTTTATATTTTTTATGTTACTTTCTACCAGTAAACGCTCACCGCATGTCTTCCCTGACAATGGATCCAAATTTTTAATGGTGGTGGAGGTTTCCATGACCCCCAAAAAGAAATTTATCAATATAAACTAGTATAATAGTGAAGGGACGAACCATAGAGAAGATGGGTGAGTAATATAAGGCATACGGAACAACCCCACTGGTGTAAAAGGTGGGGAAACATCTTTATTTTATTTCTATTTTTATATTTTTTTTGTGATTTCCTTATAAAACATTAATGAAAAAACATAGTTGAAAAAAAAGTAAATTCTTATAATAATTAATGGTGAATCTAATGGAATAATAGTAAAGTAAAACACAGAACCAAGGGATAAGGAGTAATAGATCAAGTGAAATACCTAGTAATTTTAAACTACTAGTTAAATTGGTTGGCTTATTTACTTGTTTATATTGAATAACTCCAAAAATAAAAGTTAAAAAATATCCCTTTTTATGAAATTTGACAGACGTAAGATTGAGTTCTGGAGTTCACTACTTCAGAAAGAAATCGAACTACTTAATTATTTTAAAAAGATAACAATTTGAATTAAAATCATAGTAAATTTCAAATGGCAATGACGTTAAATCATCAAAAATTCATTGAAGTTCTTCCACCCCAATTGATCTTGAAATTTAGAATTTGAAAATAATTGAGGTATGAACAATTATACAAATAATCATAATCAATCTCGTTATTTAGTTTTGATTATGAAAAATGAATGTGCTTGAGGAAATTTAAAATATTAAACAATATGTCCCGAATTCATGAGCTATGAATTTATGGCCTATAATCATATTGATTAATTGAAAAAGAAAATCATTCTATTTGAGAGTAGGATATAGAATGTAAAATATTTGACCCTTCAATCCCATAATACTGCTCTTAGGCTCCTTCATCTCTAGGTAGTCTCTGTCTCCTACTTATCTCCAATTATACGATCACATAATGTAAATGAGAGTTCTTTAAATCTTGTTGCTAGTCTATTTTTATAAATCTTTCATTGGGTCTGTGTCACTCCATGTCAGCACCAACGTAAACTTGTATCTCACTACTCCAGTGAACATGTGCACCTTTTGAAAACAATATATGTTGTAATATCATATCACATGTAACTAACTCCAAACCAGTTTGTTTAAGTGAACTCGGTCAAGATTCCACTTCTACATGAATATAAAAAAAATTAAAAAAATTAAAAAAAACTTTAAACACAACTAGAAGTTTTTCAAATTATTTACAAAAGTAATTAATTATTATTATTGTTTTTAAATTAAGGTTTTATCAAAATTTAATATTTATTTAAGGATATTTATTTTAATAATGAATATTTAATTGAATATTTATTTATTTTATTAATTATTTAACTAACATTGTTAAATATAATAATTTTTTCATTATTAGAATATGTTATTTAGTAAGTCAGTTTATTTATTTAATAATATTATTAATGTTTATTACTATTAATAGATATTATGAATTTATTAATTTATTAACTATTTTAAAAATATTTGATTTAGTTAGTAAATTTTAATAATTAAAATTTTTTATATATTATCAACATATTAATTTGATGTTTTTTTTTATTAATTTAATTTATTTTATATTTTATTATTAGTTATTTAATTATTTATTATCCTTATTTTTATTTATATTATTAATTCAAATTTTTCGTTATTTATCTAATATTTAATTAGTTTATTTTTTTTAAATCGAACCAATCTCACCTCTCTTCCTTTTTAACTGTGTGTAGGGGGGTTTCGTGGTTCCCTTATAACCCTCTGTTGGGTCCTCCAAAGTGTTGGCTTTGGCTCCTTCGGTGGAAAACTTGTGGCACCTCCTCCTTATCATGGTGTCATGGATGGCCCTACTCGATAAAAAATCTACTTCATGGAATGGGATTACTTTATACTCCATATCTAGTGGTGCGGCATGATCTTGGTTTTTGCGTTGCTTGCGGTTCGCATCTTGGGTAGCTATTGTAGCATTGGGTTCAACCTTAGTCAGGTGTATCAATAGTCTAGACGGTGACCTCAAGATTCAACGGTGAAAAGATGGTTCTGATATGAGGTTGGTTCATATGTGGTGGCTTGTAGGGGTATCTCAGGTCAGGAAACTATGCCTTGATTCTCAAGTGGTTAGCAGATGTGAATGCTGGGAAAAATTGATGAAGATAGTGTAGGTCCATTATTATGAAATTAGGGTAGAAATGGCTAGATTGACCACATCGGTGAGTTCGTGAGAAGGATGTCTTAGTAGGAGAAATGGGAGGGGGTAGGAAATGGTGTATCAGTGGTTTGTGAGTCACCGATAGAGGGAAATGACATCAATGTGAGGGGTGAAAGTGTTGGATGTTGGTAGGGGAAAATGTGAGGCATCAGTGAGACATGTCTCACCGATAAGGTATCAGTGAGACAGTGAGATAATAGGTGATACCAACGGGTTGATGGAAATGTTGGTAGGTTGAGCTACCAACATAGCTTCAATGACTCATTTAGCAGTTTAGTACCTCAAAATTCGAACTGAAACTTAAAAAATCGAATAAAAACATATAAAATTAAAAAAAATTAATATAACTAAAATTTAAAATCCTAACTCAATTAGTTTAATATAAAAAAATTTAAACTAATAATAAATAAATCTCAAAGTAATTAAGAATTTAATATGTTCATAGTGGATACTAAAATAAAACATAAATCAATATCATGAAAAAATTTTAAAGGAGAACAATTATATTACTTTGAAAATCATTAATTAAATTGATTTTAAATACTAAAATTAAGAGTTAAATTAATATATGAAAAAAATAGAATTATTTATTTGTAATTAAAAGATAAAATATATATAAATTATTACTCAAAAGAAGATAAATATTGTATTAGTAAAACGATTTAACAATGTAATATTGTTTAATTAATGAAAACAATAATGAAATAAAATTAAAAGTAAATCATAATTAAAAAATAAAAGCTAAAAAGAAAATTTAAATAAGTAAAAAAAATAATTATAATGGATTATAATACAATTTTAATTATATAAAAATTGTTCAATAGATAAATTTAATTATTAAAATACTAAAGTATAATTATTTAATTTAATTTAAAATATGATAATTAAATTAATAATAATTGAATAAAAATACCTAGAAAAATATGAGAAATTAAATACACATTAGGTGCCTTTGAATTTTACACCCCTAATTGGGTAGAGAACATATTTCAGACATAATAGTGTTATCCTATTTCTCATATGAGACACCATTTTGGAGTTGTTCAATTATTTTGAAGATATTTTATGTTCTTAATATGATATAAATCATATTTTTATTCAGTTTTCACTGAGACATTACAGACATCAAAATAACATATTGACTCAGTGTCGAACTATAAAAATATTTATGTGAACAATCCAACATGATAATTGAAATTTAAGGTCATTAACACATTTACAAAAATTTCACTGATAATAATGTTTTCCAACTTAAGATACTAAAAGAATAATATAATAGGTTTTAGGAATACCTGAAATAGTAACCAGATGTAACTTGTGAAAAATTTAAGTAAAATTTATGTTTAGAAAATTGTAATATATCATAAATACCATTTAATTTAAGAAAATATACTTATATAGACACTTTTTTTGAATTAAAAGGAATCACATTGTGTTGAAGAGGCGTGTAACATCCCAGGTAAATGAAGAATAAGATATTTTCATATTCATTAATATTTGTGAACTAAATATTAATTTTACTATAAAGGGGTTTCTATGTTCGATAGCGTACCTGATACGCAACAACGCGTTTCTTTGGAATCTTATGTTGCACACTAATAATATAATATAATTATTTTAAATTGTAGTTAACACCTAGTCGTTGTATTGGAAGGAATTAAAAAAACTAACTTCAATATTATTATACAATATTGTTAAATTTATTTACATTATCCAATAAAAAGTTAGAGGCTTAAAATATGAATGAATCTAATTTTAAGCATTATTTACATTAAAATGACGATTTACCCCCTTTTAATGGAGAACCCTTTCTAAATATAGTTTTGGTCAATTTAGTACATTCTATATGAGGAAATTAAATCCTTCTTTAGAATGGGGACATCAAAATTTTCTTTGTGTGAATTTTTGGAATTTTTCTGATAATGTTCATTTTTTTAATGAATAGTGAAAATATTGTATTTTAATTCAAAACTACTTTTTAATCTAATTTATTTATATGGTTATATTATCTTTCTAATTGGGTTTAATGTGTAATTAGAATATATTTTTACCATTTATTCCAAATTTGGTCCTTGGAAGCAATTTCTCTTTGAGATTGGACTTAATCAACTGTCCATCTTTTGATAGTTATTAATTCTTAAAAACACGCTCTTTGTTTTGACAGCGGGAAATAATTTTAAATTAAATTCATCCACTTCCATATTTCGATTTTGGAAAAATGTATTCCATATTTGGAATTATAAGGCCCAAATTTTGTAAATAAGTAACTTTTATTTTTATATATTTTAAATATTTTCTTCAGTAAATATTTTATTTACCGCGGTTAAAGGTAAATAGGGTAATTCAAGGTTAAAATAATATTATAATAATTCAAAATTATCTTAAAACTTGTCCAAAAATTATTGGTTTAGTCATTTACGACCATGGGAATCTTTGGGTCGATTTTGGGACCCCATTGAGCCACATGAGAGTGATAATGACAATTTAGATTAATTAATTTAATGTGAAGAGAAAATAGACATTAACAAATATCTTTTAGTAATTACTCATTATATGGTGTTATATAAGTCATATTTTCGACTATAAATATTCTATGCAAATATAAAAAGATATCCTATAAGATAGTATTTTTTTTAATTTTTAAACATCGAATATATTAAATTATTTATGACAGAATAATGATGCAGTATTTACCTCATTACTAAATGATTTAAATATATAAGATTATAATGAATACAATATTATCAAAAACAAGTACAATTCTGATTGGATGATTTTATTTCGAATATGAGTCATCTTATATTCGACCTTAATTATTTTCGGACCATTAGAAACTGAATATCATTATATAATAAAATAATGTTTTTACACTTTCCTAAAGAGCCCCTCCTCTCCCTTATAAAAGAAGACCACTTCTAACCAATTCCTCACACCTCTAAATCCTTTTGGCTCATCCAACCTCTACCCAATTGGTATCCCTACAGCCCTCTACTACTCATAGAAGCCTTACCTTAGGCATAAGGAACTTCAAGAAGTCCTTTTGGATCAAACCAAAGGGAGTTACCCAAATTAAAGGTAACAGTTTCTCTTAAATTGTTTTCTTTTATTTTAATTCTCCAACCCCTAAACTCTTTTTATTCCGTTCTTTTGTAACAAATCCAGTGTCCTAAATATACTATGATGTTTTTATGAGAAATATTTTAACTACACATACACAAAACTCTATCTAATGGATGAAGAACATAATGTTTTTGTGGATGACAAACTAACACCTCACGAAACGATGATTGTTCTATTACATCTTACCGCCTCTCATGGTGGCCATTATGATGACACTGTATTTATATATGTTATATATTATGTTTATTATTTTCTTATGCTTTTGTACATCCCAAATATATGAAGCATTTATGGTTTCCTTAATGGGTAAATACTATAATCTCATTTGAGGAAGTGCGGACTACCTCCCCCTTAAAGTGATGTGACTCGTTAATGCCTTATGTGGGATGTATAAAGGCTAGAGTTAATGATATTATAAATTATATTATACAGGAATTATAATATATATGTATAATTTCCTTTTAGTTCCATTAAAATAAGAAATAGAAATGAAAGTACTGTTAATGCGTACGTACGGCTTACCGTCTCCATGAACGGTGCATTTCATTTCTTACCTCCAAATGTGATGTACTATTATAAATATATGTATATACTGGATATATATTATATATATGATTTCTAAATCATGAATTTCATTTTGGATATAATGAAAAACTGACCACATGAACAACATTTAATTATAAGAAGTCCATTTTTGATTCAAGTACCAAATATCGACAAAACAATGTTTATTAAATTAAATGATTGCAAAATGTTTATAACATGGTAATAAGTGATATAAAAGGAATAATAAACTTTAAAAATGTTCTTATGAAATTAGAAATTAACTTTAGTTTACTATTCAGGTGATTAAAGAAATATCGAGTCAAGTTGGACACGAGGTAAGGGACCTCGTCTCAATCTACTTTCATTGAGACATATTTTGTTTTCATACACGACTTTCTTTTATACGCTATATAAACACCCATGAATTTTCAAAGGGAATCCTTCTCTACAAAGCATTTTACTAAATGAAAAAAATGATTGTTTCTTTTAACGTATGCGGGGATAATGACCTTTTCTGCCGCGATGAGTATTATTTGATCTTTTCCTTTCTCAACAAGCCGTAATGTTTTTAAAAGAAAATAAATACCATATACCCTTTTATGTATTTTTGGTATTGAAAATGGTTTTGAAAATGTATTTGCTTTTTCAATATATTTAAGTGACATATTGTGATTTAAATGTGGAAATTTCTTCTTTCCATTATATTAGTTTCATGTCTTATGATTTTATGTTGGTACTTGGACATTTTACAGGTGGTTACATGATAAACCAAATGACGAGTGGTTTCGTGAATACCAGGATGGGTGGTTATGTTATAACCTCCAATTCATTGGGTATGGAAGTCGGTAGTATGGTTATTCCATTTAGTGATATGTGTGGAAGTCGACCGTATGGTTATTCCATTTAATTATGTTTATGTCCCAAGTTAACTTTATATGTTATGTGTTCTTTATATTGGTTTTATGATAATATTTTGGTTACAAATGGGTAAGTAATGATCTTTTTTTTAGTGAAGAGTATTTACTACTTAATAAAGGTGAAAAGTATTACTTATGTTAAAGTATCATGGATTACTTGTTGTTTTAAACAAAGCTAAATTTTTTATTTCTTTGTGTATCCCTTACTGAGCTTTTTATGCTCATCCCAAGTTTTAAAAAAAATTTCACAGGACATAATGTGGAATAGGTTCAAGGATGGGATCAAGGAAAATTAATGTTGTCTTAAACATGGAAGTATACATGACTCATTTTGTCAAGAGTTTATGTTTTGTAAAAAAAATGGATACTTGGTAGAAGAGTATACTTTGTAATCTTTTGAAACTTAATAGTTATGGAATAACACTCTAAAAATCTAAACCTGAAAAGATCTGCAACGTGAATTATTAATTTAATTCAAGATAATGTTATGGTTTAGGGTTGGGCCCTTATAAGGCGATAGTCCACAAATCCATAAACGATGTTATCCATTATTTTGGTGTGTGAAAGGATGTTAAGGAAAATGATATATATTATTTTAAGGAATATAATTGTTTCACTAATATCATATAAATTTTTATATGTGTGGCATATTTTTAATTAAATCTATCCATAATACATTCTATGTATTTTTTAAACGTATCACATCATTTTGAGGAGGATGTAGTCCACACATATACAAATGATGTTATCTTATTCCAAAAAAATGGAATGAATAAAGGTATCTGTTATATAAAATTTAATGTTTTATGAAGATATCATATATATCATATAACAAAAATTCTTTCATAATACCCAACTAGGAAAGGTTGTAAAGGAAAAATGAATGACATCATTTCATGAGGTGGTTGTTCACCATACACACGAATGGTATATTTGTCACCCATATGATGGAATTGTGTTTTGGTGTAGTTTTAGACATCAACATAACAACATATATGTATATTTAACATATATATGATTTTATATAATCATTATATAATGATATTTTAATAGGGTGTATAATGAAATAATGAAAAAAATCCATCTTTATGAATGATACCTCTTCTTCAAGTAACTCGTTTTAGCTTTCAAAAAATCACTTTATCTTTTGATTTATTCCAAAATAAGGGCCTCTATATTAAGGGTAATTATTTGTGAGATCATTTGGTAAGGTCTTGGATGAGTCGATGGGGCATGAGAGGTGTGAATAAGCATAGGGGTGAGTGCCTTATTATATTGGAGGTGGAGTGGTACTCTTGTAAATATAAAAATGTAGACACTATTAAGAGGACTCCTTTACATAAGGTGACTCCAATAATGTACCAAGTCCTTCCCAAGTGGTGTTATTATCAAATTAAGTCCATAAAATTTGTATTTAAAATGTTTCTAAGTTATTTTGAACTTTAATATTATATTTTAACCACTAGGTAAAAACATTTTACCTTGATCAATATAATTATTTTTAATTATAGTCAATAATATTTGTAGTCAAAAACTAATTTGAAAATGTATGAAATTATAAATTATTTTGATTAAAAATACGTAGAAATAAATTTAAATTATTATCACATAAGTGGAATAAATAAATTTAAAACGAATCATTTAGACTAAATGAAAAGGGAGGTTTTAAAGAAAAATGGTTTAAAAGGTTTCTGTGATTTTATATTAAATTTCAATGTGAAATTCTCTAATATGAAAAAAATTTGATTCAAACCTATAAAACATATCTAATTATACATTAAAATCAATTAAATATTTAATTTAAAAATATTAATGTATAATATGTAAAGAATTTTTTCAATTGAAATTCAGTATTCCTTAATATTCATTAAAATAAGAATATTTATAGAAAAATAAATAAAATAAAAACGATGAAAATTTTGATGTCCCATAAAAAAAATTAAGAATATATTTTTCATATAAAATATAAAAAATTAAAAAAATTCTAAAATAGATGTTCTATTAAAAAGAATAAAAACTTCTTTTAAGAAAAAATATATTTGTTTGTGTAAAATTAGATTTTTTATTATATTATTCTTATAAAAAATTTTAGATGAATGTAAATATATTAATATACATGTATGAAAATAATATAGTTATTTATATTCACAATTTCCAATATATTGGTTAGGAAATAGATACCACTAAAAACATTAATATTAACAGTATATTATTGATGTTATAACTAAGTCTAATGTGCAATGCATGATTTCGAAGAACTCAATTTTGTGTTCCCTAAACACTATTATATGTAGATTAATTTTTAAGTTAAAATTAATAAGTAATTAATAAATTTTAATAAATATTAAAAAGACTTATTCTATCATTACCTAGTATATTCCATCCTTCCCCCCCGTTTGGAAATTGCATCATCAAAATGTAATTCAATTATCATGTAATTAGGGATATATATCCCTAAAATAATTATTTGATTACCATGATACCTATTAATCAAAATGGGTTTTACATAAACCCTTAACATGTTGAATCACCATATTCTACAATAGTTTATGTATGTGGTCCTAAACTTGTGCTTGATTATCCTCATAAGTAGTAATATATTCCAGCTAAAATACTTTAGGGAACTAAACAATATATGAATCATGTATATACATCCATAACATTAAAACATGAAATAATCTATCAACATGGGATGAAATAAGAGGTAAATCCACTTGATAGGGAAATTATCCAAATTTCACTAGGATTTCATATGCTCCATTAGACCATGGACTCATTTTCCCCTTCTTACAAAAACACATCACACATTTCCATGGAAAAACTTTGAGAAATACATGATCACCTACCTCAAAGGAAACATATTTTCTCTAGATATCTGCAAATCTTTCTTATATTCCCTACACTTCCCTCATGTTTTTTTTCAAGAACACATTATTTATCAGCCATTTCTTCTAATAAATTTGGCCTAATTGACTTCTTTTCTCCTACATCATCCAAAAAAATATTCTTTTAGACCACATTAAATATAATTCCTCAAATTTTGTCATATTTACACTGGAATGAAAAAAAATTATTATAAGAAAAATCAATCAATGAAATATTTTGATCCCAACATCCTTGGTAATCCATTGAGTAAGAATAATAATATCTTCTATGTTCTGAATCATACGCTATTTCGATCCATCAGATAGAGAATGAAAATTTGTAGTAAAATTTAATTTAATACCCAATGATTTATAAAGACCATTCAAATTTGTTTTGTGAACCTGTGGTCACAAACTGATGCAATTATGTGTGGAACTCCTTGTAACCTAATAATCCTTTTTAGGCACAATCTATAAATCTACTCTAAAGACATTGAAACTTTAATTGGATGAAAATGTGAGGATTTAGTTAATCGATCATGAGTATTAAAAATAATATTATTACCTTGATAAGTACTTGGAAATCCTACCCATGAAATACACTTATATATTCTCCAATTTCTACTCCAATAGTGGAAACGGTTGAAGAATCCCCTTTGGTAACTTTAATTCTTCTTTAACATGTTGTCAAGTCAAACACTTCACAATAAAGAGATTAATTCCTTTTTTCATTCCATCCCACCAATAATACTTCTTATATTCTGATTACATCATAGTGCGTCCTAGATGAATGAAAAAAGGATAACTATGAGCTTTAGTAAATAAACTACTTACACAACTATGAGTCAATAGACACACATAAACTTTTTCTAAATCACAAAACCCTTTAATCATCATCATTAACATCAGAAAACACACCATTATTAACTTATTCTGCATTTTCATGAAAATATTGATCCACTTATGGTCCAAGTAAATTCTTTCTGAAAAAGTTTATTGAGTTGGAACCTAAAAAAATAGAGGATGTCACTGTATCCAAAAAATCTATAACAAACACCCTAAAATAACTTTCCAAAGTATCATGTTCCGACCATGACATGGTTAATATAGCATAACATTTTCATATCAAACCATCGCCCAAATTGTTTCATTTTATAATATGATAATTAATCACACAACCATAATCCTTGATTATTTCCATCCATATTTCCTTTCTCATGTTCAATTTTTTTGAGCGAATGTATACATCAAAATTTTCCAATCAGTTCATATTTCATACTTTACACCATTCAAAAGAATCCCTCAAATTTTTAAAGAAAAATACAATAGTTTCTAAGTACGAAACTTTTTTGGGGTATCATATCTCATGATATTTCAACTACTGTGAATCATAATCAATTACATGATCATTCTTTATTAGGACACAACCAAGTCATTTCAACAAAGAATCATTATAGATGAATAATTCTCCATTTCTAGAGGGAAACAAAAAGAAATAAGATTACTCACTAATATTTATTCTAGTTCCTAAAAACAACTATCAAATTATTTTTCTTATATTAAATTAACTCCTTTTGATGTTAACATAGTTAGGTGGATATATAACCATTCAATGATTTCAACAAACAACCGGTAGTAACCCACTAATCCAAGAAAACTATGTATCACAGTGATATTTTTGGGTCTTTTCCATTCTTTAACAACTTTATTTTAGCATGATCAACAATTATTCCATCTTTATAAACAATTTTCCCCTGGATGAAATTTTTTACAGTAGAAATTCAAACTTGCTAAATTTCACATGTAGTTGATTTTCTTTTAATGTTTGAAAAATATCATTTAGAATCGTTTCATGTTCATCGTGACTTTTTGAAATTACTAAAATGTCATCAATAAATAGAACCAAAAAATTATCTATGAACTCATGAAATATAATATTCATAAGATCCATGAAAATAGATGGAGTATCATATAACCCATACCTAATAAATTCAAATTCATAGTTGTTATACATAGTTCAAAATGCAGTCTTTTGAATCTTAGCTTCCTTCACTTTCAACTGATGGAACCACAACCATAGTTCAACCATTGAAAAATACTATTCTATATGGTGTTGATAAAAGAAGTCATTGATATAGGGAAATGGTTATATTATCTTATTAGTAATATTATTTATGACTTTACAATAAATGAAAAGTCTCACTGATCAATAATTAATTTGAAAAACCAAGATATGATCACCCCATCATGAAGTGATAGGTTGTATGAAACTGTTATCTAATAAATCCTTAAATTTCATTATCAATTATAAATGTTACATTTGATAAGGTGGTATTGAAATAGACTTCGCATCAGGAACTTAGTCAATAGTAACATCTGCCTCTCAATTAGTAATAACAGAGGGAAAATCAATCAAAAAAACATCTATGTATTCTGTTACTACTAAAAATCACTAATTTTAACAATTTATTTATTTTTAAACAATATGTGCTAGGTATCACTTATGTACATCTATAATCAATTTTTAATCTTCTTGGTGGGTAATCATTGTAATTATGTCATTGACCAATACTTCCCAAAAAAATGAATCTATTTTGATTATGGCAAGCATAAGTCCAATCAATTCTAGGAATGGCATAAAACACTATTGTGGCCTGTATAATAATATTTGTTGGAAAGAACATCCCACTAATGGTAATAATAATATTCCTATAAATAATGGATATTTTGACACTTCCACTAATATTTTTTATCAAATAGAATATCATACAATAATTATGTGATAGTCCAAATTTGCATGAAAATTTATTTGAAATAAAGGAATGTGGAGATCTAGTGTCAAACATGGTATTTCAATAATTCAAATACACAAGTACATTCCATTCACCACTACATTTGATGTCCCAACATCAACATTCATAGTAGAAAATTACCTTTCCACAACATTATGTTTCTAATCATGATGATTTCCATCCTATGAAACTATCTTTGGAAATGAATTATCACAATGAATAATCTCATTGATTAAACAACAACTTCAAGTCATATGGATATCAATTACCACATTCTATGATTACTTGGTATTCTATTACTTACATTTGTGGTCCATGTGAAGAAACATTTCACATTATTAACATTTCCTCATTATCGTAAAATATTATCTTGGGAGAATTTTACCTCACTTACTATGATTACATAATATCATTTTCATAATTCTGCATTTCATTGCTGCACGTCTCTCCATCAACTTACATCATCAATACCTTTTAATTTCATCATAATTTGGAACATAATATAATGAAAAATCCATTTCAATCATTTAAAAAATATGAATAAACATATCATATAATTAAAATTCTCATATGGACAAAGCTATTAATAGAAAGGGTTACAATCCGATGTAGAAATGATTAATTTTTCTATCAGTGTCTCAAATAAAATATGACATATACCCCGCTACTCATGTTAATTTTCATTAATATGTAGCTATGAAAAATTCATCATTTTCCATAAATTAAAAGAATTTTTTTGCATTCAATGTGGAAAAAACATTGTTAAATCTTTCCCAAGAAAACATTCATGGAATGTGAAACATTCCATGGAATTAATATAATAATTCTCAATTGTATTCTTAATAAAGAACCACAATAAATCAGTTTCACATTCAAAATAATAAATGGAATGTGCTACATTATGAAATTCTTAAAAACCCATGATATCAAATTTCTTTTCCAGAGCATTGATCCATCATCCTGATACCACTAGGTAAGATGATTCACTAAATGATAGTGGATGATACCTCATGAAATGATCTACAAAATACATTTTCCCTTGGTTTAGAATGGGTACCTATCTTTCATGGACACCTTAACTATTTTCCACCCAATTAAACTAATTCATTATTGAAAAATGCTATTTTGTTAGGACCTTGACCATATCAGGATGCCAATTTGGAATGATATCTTCCTCTCTATTCCTTCAAACTACGGCTTCCTTATTTCTTCTATTGAAATCCATTCTAAACAAACATATTTTAGATGAATAAAATTTTTAATCTTCAAATTCTATAACATTTTATGTTGACCACAAGGTAAAATAATTCAATCAAAATCTATTTGTATTACCCTAACCTATAATGTTTTCTAATACTACCTTTTATCCCAATTATAAGGCCTCATATTTAAAAATTACATAATCATGATTTTTATTAAGGAATTTACTTTCTCTTACACTGACATTCTTTTTAGGTTTAGTGTTTTAGATGATTAGACTATATCTAATTTATAACAGAACCATATAATTACAACTTGACACTTAAAATGGTATATATTTTTAACACCATATTAAACTATTTAAAGAAAATGTAAGATCTATTTGTTTGAAAAAAATTATAACATTCAATTTGGAATCTTTAAATCACTTACTCACCATTAAACCCCTTGAAAAACATTTAAAAATATGGGTTGACAAAAACAATATTTTCATAGGAAAATAATTAAGGAAATTATAATACCTTTGAAAATTATTAAATATAATAAAAACTCTTTTCTTAAAACCATAAAATTTTACCCAAAATGGGAGATATCATCATGTAATAAATATAATTAAATTTACTCACTGAAAATAGATGATTTCCATGAGAACTCCTAAAAACATAGATAATTCATACAGGTACCATGGGAAATATTGACATTAATTATTAAAAAACCCTTTTAGATTATTATTACCATTTGACCTATATAAAATATAATTAAATAGATAATATAATCATTACGTTATTTTTTGTAGTATAATCTTGGTGCACCAATTGATTAAGCTATAACGGGCTCCCTCAATACTATCTAGGTTCACCCATCTGTTATAATGGCTCGGATCCAAAATATGAAATAAAATTGTTTATTTTTTTAAAAAATATTTTAATCTTATTGGAATATCAAATTCATATATTAAAATAACATTTTTATTAAAAAAATCACATTTCAATTGAAAAAAAATTGTTCTTTTGAAATCACATTTTCAATTCCAAAATATGAAATAAAGGAAAGAGTCTTTTTCATTTAAAATAAAATGAAATATTTTAAATTAATCCTAAAAATAATAATGTCCATAGTGGGGGAAATTACATATTCATCATGTATGGTAATAATAGAAAATCCCTTTTATCATTTGTCAAAACATTCTGTATAAAACACGTAAAAATATTTAATTTCAAAAACATAGAAATAAAATAAAAAATACACATAAATTTAATTTATAATCCAATTATATAAATATAAATATAATATAATATCAATAATATTGACATTCGGGAAAATATTTTAAAATTATACTGTAAAATATATGAAAGTGTTTTTTAAACGAAGTGTCAAATACCACTTTGAAATATTAGAATCACAAAATCCAATAAATAATAACATTATGAAACATTAAATATCTTGATAATAGATATATTTAAAAATAAAAGAAGTCAAATGATATGTATATAAATATTATACAATAAAAAATGTATATAACAATGACATATGCATCAATAAAAAAAGATTGGGAAAAAATCCCTAACGTTGAATCTGACTTGTCATGCGTGACATTATATTCTTGAATAATAAAAATATGTTAATTATTAAATTTCAATTAATATTTTTTTAATTTTATCATTACTAATATTTAAATTATTCTAATTTTGTAAATAACTATTTAAAAAATTAAATATAGGTCTGGTGTTTTTGACCATATTCATTTTATGTGTCAAAAATACATTTGGTAGGTTAACTATTCTCAATGGGTTCATTATATTAAAAGTTATTATAATAATCATGAAATAATTATAATATTTATACATAAATTATATTTTTAATACCAGACATTGAATATGGTTAGGAAAATTACCCATCAATACAATCATGGAGATGGAAGGTCATATGTATGCATGAGTAAAATTCCATTTTTTTAATAATCAATAAAGAATGATGGTAACTTACATCAATCATTACAAAATAATGAAAAAATATATAAAATGTTTTTGATTCACATATATGTATATATATTTATTTATTTTTATGTAAAATTAATCACATTACATTGAGGAGGTGGTAGTCCACACATACACAAATGATGTTATAACTTTTTTAGTGTGTGAAAGTATGCTAAATAAATTGATGTATTATATTTCCAAAAATGAAATTATTTAGTTAATATAATTTATATTTAATTTATTTAAAATATTTTTAATTGAATCCACCCCTAATGAATTCCATATAATGTGTACTCATATCACGTCGCTTTGAGGAGGCGGTAGCCAACAAATCCATAAATGATGTTATCTTACTCCAAAAAAATGGAATAAAGGAAGGTATGCATTAGATAAAAATTCCATAGGCATTAAGACATCATAAATGTAATATATATCATATAAATATTGTTTCACTATCATAATTACCAACTATAATAAATGTTTATTGTAAGATGTATGACATAGTTTCTGGAGGAGGTAGTTCGTCATACACACGAATGGTATGTTCATTACCAATTTGATGGAAAGGTGTGTAGGTGTAGTTATAAACCATAACATTAAAAAAAATTCAATATATTTATGATAATTTGGTAAGTATATAATCATTATATAATGCGAAATTATGTGACTAGAGAATGAAACAATGTAAAAATGGATGTCGATGAAAGATACCTCTTCTTCAGTTAACTCCTATTCGTTTGCACCCATGGAATTCATGGTTATAATTCTACAAAACATTATTACTATGAGGATATGGAAGGAATGTTTTAATATATTTTTTTGGGTTTGGAAAAGCCAATGGTCCTTGAGAGGTGTCAATAAGTGAGGTCTTTGAGTGCATTTTTCTTGTGGAGGAGTTTCATTCTTGTAAATAATAATTGGAAAACACCACTAAGAGGTCTCCATTACATCATATGTATAAAATAATTAACATATTTATATAAAATATGGTATATTATCTAATAATTTCTATAAAATTTTATTTCAACATGTTTCTAGGTCATTTGGACTTTAAATATTAACGTTTGACCACTAAATAATGAAATTTTTACCTTAATCACTATAATTAATTTTAATTAAAATCGCCATTTGTTTTGGTCAATAACTAATTTGAAAATATTTTATATTTTAAATATTAAATTCATTTTATGAAATTCAAATCCCAGAATTGTATTAAATGAAATTAAATTTATACTGTTGATGGGATGACAAAGAGGGTTTTTAAAGTAAAAAATGATCAAAAGTTTGTTGTGTTTTTATTTCTAAATGGAAATTAAAATTGTTTCCAATTACCTAACTTGGTTTAAATGATATAATGTTTTTCTAAATATAGATTAAAAACAATAAAAAAAATTCTATTAAAATTATTTTGACAGAATTAGTTTTAAAGAATAATTCCTTATTTTTTACTAATCATCAAAATATGAATGTTCTTAAAAAATAGAAAAAATAAACACAAATTAAATTTTGATATCTCTGTTTCAAAAATAATTTATAATTTTCATATATAAATTATAAATGTAAAAATTTTATAATTTAAAATTAGGTGTGCCACTAAAAGATAGTGAAACATGTTTTTAGAAACAAAAAAAGAGTTTTCTTGCATTAAACTGAATTTATTATTATTTTATGCCTATAAAACATTTTGGCTTAATTTCAGAAAAAAATACAAACATTTGTAAATATAAAATAATTATTTCAATTCACACTCTCTAAAAAATATTTAGGAGATATAAACCACTTAAATAAATCAGTCTTTCTTGCCACACAAGATTTCAAAGAACTCATTAATGTGTGTTTGGTACGCTATTGGACCTAACATACCATTTAAGGTAAAATTAATATATTATTAATAAATATTAATTATTATAAAAAATACTTATTCCACTATTACATGGGCTATTACACCAACTACCTCCAATGTTATTCATCCAAAAAGGAAGAAATGTCTCATGACCTAATATGTAGTTGACATTGACCTAGGCATGTCTAACCCATTGAAACTATGAATTATATAATTCTAACACCCTTAAAAAGGCTCAACTTACCGAAGTAAAACCTATCTATACAAGGGTGTTATTTTAAAACTATGAGTCTAATATTGGACCAATGGAATCCAATCTATAGCACAAGTCAGAAACACTTTAAATGAATTTAGAATGGTTTTAATGGTTTAGAGGGTGATACCTAAATCAGGGTACACCCTTATTAAAACATTGATTGATGACTCAATAATTAGATTATACCTAAAAAGGATCATGAGGCTAGACCACTTATTATTTGAGTTCAACCTAGCCTAATTAAATCCAGTTAGAACCTATGGGGAACATCCACATACTCATCCCCAAAAACTAATACGGATAAGTTAAATCTACTATTTACCCATGTTTCAATGATAAAAAATAATCTACCACTTTCATTTAAGTCATTATCATAATTTTCATTAACTTCTTTAAACAATTTTAAAGGCTCAGATTTTGAAAATAATGTACCAGTTATCCGGAATACTATACATAAAAAAATATTTCTAATGCCAAAAAGAATACTAGAAGATTTTATCAAACTTCCTTCCCTGAATTATTTATGTTAACTAACATCCCATCATAAATATATAATTAGACATGCACAGTCATCTTTATCCCTTTTATTCATCCCTATGGTTTTGACAATTGGTTTTAGTTATATAAAATTTCAATTTCAACCTATAGAGGAAAAAATTATATAGTTTTTAATTGAAATTTTAATTAATTAAGGGCTCATAAATAATAAAGATCAAAAGACTATTATAGGTATTTTATTCCTTAAATAGGGGAATGGTCAATTAAGATAATACCATAAGTCTATATATAACAACATAAAATCGATTTCATTAAATAATGTTACCACCAATATATAATATAAAAACCCTTGTGGGGTTATGTACTACAACTTAAAATGATTTGGGCAAAATACGAGGGACTTTTCACTACCAACATGAGTCTATAAACCAAAACTGTTGATTTAATTACATGTGTTTCAGAAACCATTAATGGGTTTTTCTCATAAGATCCAAACACCAGGACCAACCTCCTTAGGTCGACTAAAATCTATCTCATAAGTAACATGTCCTAAATGAACAACTTTAGTATATTTTTGCATTATGAATTGAGTCATATGGGTCGTCATTACCATGTAATAGAATTGAAAGGCTTTATAAATGAAACTAATTAAATTAATTAAAAAATCATAATCTTTTAAATTTACATCAAACTAAAGATATTTCAACTTATATTTGATGGTTCAGTAATATGGTTTAACATTTCCCAATTTCTAGTGTTCTAAGAAACATTATAAACTAGTAAGAATGATATACAATATGAAATCAAGTAAAAGACCTATAAATTGGTCACCATAGAAACATGGTGTATAATTAAATAATCATAGATAATCACCAAAACATGGCATACAGATATGAATTTGGAATAAATCAAACATGGTGCATCAAAATGTGTATTGTATT
Source organism: Viscum album (assembly GCA_963277665.1). NCBI lineage: Eukaryota > Viridiplantae > Streptophyta > Magnoliopsida > Santalales > Viscaceae > Viscum > Viscum album. Next base: position 1,306,513,166 of record OY728141.1, read on the forward strand.
CAAGAAATTCAACCTACATTCCATTTTTTGCATTGAATGTGAATCCATATATGCCTATAATGACATATTAATGCAACCAAGTAATCATAATTGGATTACGGTAAATGAACCCAAATATCATAAATAAATTTACATCAGAACGCACATCATTCAGTCATATAGATTTTATAATCACCTATAATAATGATCAAAATGAACAACATTCCAAATCTTATCCACTTTGTATCCTCAACATACATGGGTTTATCACTCCCATGAATTACTATTTACAAATCACATACGTATTTCTAGTCGCATATCTATCAACCCAAAACATTAATAAAAAAGAAACGAAAAATATCATTGTTAATACATTGTACCGCTCCGGCTTGGGAGCCACTAAAATGGTGCCCCGAGTTGGTTGTCACATGGCGTCAAGCATGCCTCTATGTATGCACGAGATTACTGAATAGTAGTAAGGGTCCAATGATGCTAATATAGGGTGACTATTCCATTATTATAATATGATAATTGTGATATAATTGGTTATATATGAATCTAACAATAAAAGAATCATTATAAATGATAGGTAGAGAAGTGGACGAAAAACTGTAATAAACTAATAATGTTTCAAGACAAACACACTACCATTCTTACATGTAAAGAGAGGCTACATAATATAATGTAGTAAACATACATTTTTTTATACAATATAATATATTAGGTAATAAAACAAAAAATTTATGAGGGCCATCTCTATGAGAACCATGAGATCCAACTCAATATTATGCCCCAAACTCTGAGGAACTAGGATAACATCATAAAAAATAATCTACAAACGTTTCATAATTAGGTATGCTCAGTTACCTAGGGAAATGGAATCCTAAACAAGGTGTGAGATATACTATTTAGGCCACCACCACTGGTGTTTAAATTATTATCAAATCTATAGATAAAAAATATAGGAGTGTACATGCATATCAATAAATCAATAAATAAATAAATGTATTTATGTTGGGTCAAGCTTTTAAGGAATACAAGGACAACATAATTTTTTCTTCCTTAGATGGATGTATCTAAAAATAGGTCAACATATGATGATTTAGTCTATATACTTATATTTCATATTAATAAAGGAAAATAATTGGGTCTCCCAAAGTTTTAATGCATCATAGTCCAAACCCAAGAATATTATTTCACTTGGAGGGTGCTCCCATTAATTTGAATTTAAGTATTTCATAGAAATTCATCTAGAGTAATTATTAATATTAATGAAATTTCATCCAATTAAATTATAAGGAATATGTAAATATTAATATCAAGGATCTATCGAGGATTACTCTATTTACCCATCATTATAACAGTCCATACTAGTTGATCATTAAAAAAGAATCCCAAGTGCCCCCATAGTGGTAGAAAGACATAACCCACTCATCCCATCCTCGGTATCTCACATACTAAAGTATGTGTCACTCGTTGAATGGTGTAACCATATTTACACTAATAAAACCAAATATTTCACACATAGTAAACCAAGTATCACAAGTGAAATGGTGTAACCATCGTTCCATTAAACATAATTGATGTTTCTCCCCTGTAACACCCCGAGATTTTATGAAAAATATTCTTTTTAATTTTATTAATGTCTTGTGTTGTATGCTACACCAAAAGGAGCATGCAAAACACGCATCCCTAACTTGTATTTCATTACACACAATTGCAACCTTCAACGATAGAGTGTGTTGTACGCAAAACCAATTTTCACTAAACAACGATATGTTATATAAACTAGCTGTTATGTATAGTAAAACCAAATTTTTGAAATATTATAAATTGTATCTTTCAAAATGGACTTCATTTTTGGATTCAGAATATCGAAATTAGCCTAGGGTGAATTTTTGTTATTTTTCTGAAAACTTTCAATTTTTGATGAATAGTGAAAACACTTGTTTACTATTCAAAACCCGACTTTTTATTTAAATAATTATTTATTTTATTTGAATTTATTTTAGGTCCATATTGATACATAATACCTATATATGTTTAATTTAATTCATTGGAGTCATTTTATAATAATTTTAGATATATTAAAATTTTATTGAACTCCTCATCGTCTTTATCCACCTCCTAGGAGAATTTCCAAATTCACACAAAACATAATTTTTCCACTTCTATGAGTGGAATTTTAAAAATCCGAGAGACACAGTTAATATCATGGACTAAAATGTGGTCTAATGAGATGAAAATAATTTTTTTGCTAATAGTAACTTTTTAATTTTTTTTACCACGGTTAAAAGTAAATAGGGTAATTACGGATAAAAATGATATTATTATTACCCAAAAACATGTCCTAATATTATTGGAGATGTGTAATTCGACAAAAAACAACCTTAGGAATAAAATATGACCATTTAGGCCCACATGTCTTAGATTAGGACAGTTAATATTAATTTATTTAAAGAAGGGTTAAAATAGTTAAAATCAAAGTTTAATAAGTAAATCATTTTTAATATAGGGTTATACATAAGATAAATTCGATTATCAATATTAATTAGAAACATAAAAAGATTTCCTACATAAAGGTATTTTATTTGTAATTTTTAGACATTAAATAGTTTAATTTATATATGACGCAATGATGATGCAGTAATTGTCTTATTAATGAAATATTGACATAATTAATGTTATAAATACCCAAATAAATGTAATTTGAGACTTTTTATGAATTCCAATAAATTTCTAGGTTAATATTACATATTTTTAATTATTTCATTGACTTTTTTCGAACTAATCTTTCTGTTATGATTTTCAGAAAAATCAATTACGAAATAGTGTCAAATTTGACTTAAAATAGTTTTTTAAAACAAATATTATATTATTAATTGTTATTTTATTCTTTAAAATCTAAGGTTCGTCCAAAGGACATAGATAAGGTTATATATATTAATAATAAACACCTTGGGGTTCGTTTGGCTTGTTATAGTATGTTTATTAACTTTGTAGTCTAAGAAAACAACAAGACACGGTAAAAGTTAAATTATCTAACTTAAAGTTAAATCTAAATGATAAGGCTAAAATAGAATCCTAAACTTTTATAAATTCTATTGGATGAGAGAATTTCGACCCATCCCTTCCTTATCTTCTAAATTAATTAATTTGGAGCTATTAAAAACCGAATATAACTTTATAATAAAATAATATTTTTAGTTTTTCCAAAGGTGCCCCTCTCCTCTCTTATAAAAGGGCACCTCCTCCCTCTCTTCCTCACACCACATTGAGCCTTAAAGCTCGGCCAGGACTTTCCAATTTCTCTTCTCCACTTCCCTATAAACATACTAGAGGTTTTTTTCTTCTTCAAAGACCAATATTAGTTCCCTAAGAGGAGGTTTCAAAAAGGCGTGTCGAAAGAAGAGGTAATATCCGTTACCGATTCTTTCAACTTTATTTATTCTTCTACTTATTCTTCTTTAGTTGTTTCATTATGAAGTAATAACATCATTATCACTCATATACTGATATGTTTTTGTAATTATGAAAAAACCCTATTTCACCATCTATCCATCTTACGGAAAACGAAATCACCGTGCGTGCGTACGTATTGAATACCGTCTCCACGCGTGGTGTAATCTATTTTTGATCACCACCTTACATGGATGGGTATAATGGTGTAAATAAATAACTATATATGATTATTGGAAATTGATATTGATTATAAAATATTATACATACACTTCAATGCAATTCCACCATCATGGGAATGATATCATCGCTCGTGCATACGTACGGACTACTGTCTCCACGACGTGATTAGATTCATTCTCCATGTTAACCATTCATGAATGATTATAAAGTATATATAATAAGTAATAATGAAATATATGACATAATAATGATACTGGATTTATTTGTATATATATGTGTGTCATCTACTTAATTTCATTCAATTCAATAAGGAAACGAAAATAGCGTTCATGCGTACGTATGGCCTACTATCTCCATGAACGGTGTATTTCATTCCATTTAATCGATATATCATATATACTGAATATATATTATATATAAATCATTTTTTACATTCTAGAATTAAGTAAATCTGGATATAAGTAATAATATCAAGAACAATAAGTCCAAATACGTACGATAAATAAAACGATTTAACCCAAAACGTTGCTTTAACATGGAACTTACAAAAAAATGGGTAATATAATGTCATAAGTGAACCATATATGATATCATAATAGTGAATATTATTCTGTAATAAGTCAATGATATTATTTAATTCATTATACAGGAGGTTTGGAAACGTACGAAGCATATCAGACCTAAGGTAAAGGATAGTTTATCAATCTCATTTTTATCCAAGATTGTTTACTCGTATGTATTTACTGGGGTTATCTTTATCATCCAAGCCCATGTTTTCTAAAAATGTTTTCATGTATGTTTAAAGTCCTTTTTACCCATTTTTGACTTTTAATACATGGTATGTAAGGAATATTTTTTTGACTACCATATGAGGTGCTTTTTGACTTTTTCAACAAAAGTATGAGAAGAATGTTATTTTTAACTTATATGGCGTGAATGGACTTTTACGGTTTCATAACGCCTCATTTTCATGAAGCATACTCTACAAGGTTTTATGAATATTTTCAACAAAATACTTTTCTTTGGAATTTTTTCAAACGAAAATGAATTTGAATTAGAAAGGATATTTTCCTCAATAATTCTTTTAAGTGTTTTATCAAAACCATTTTTCCATCTAAGATGACATTATTTCATATGTGTATATTTCACGTATTATGTATCTTTCATTTACATGGTTTCAGTTTTCTTATTATGAAATGATATCCATTTATTTTATATGGATTATGTGATGATGGAATGATGTTTTTGAAACCCATTTTATTCTTTGGGTTATGATAAATGGTTTATGTTTATGTTTTGGCACAAGTAATAATGATTTCATTATGAGATGGGTGGGACCGATATCTCCCTCCAATGCGTTGGGTAAATATTTATATCTCTTGAGAGAGACATTGATGGAACAGTAAGTTAATCCGGTTCAGTGTTACAGGACTGAAACGAGGAGTGAACTCGATTCAGAAAGGGACTTTGTCCACTAAGATGGTCTTGGCAGCAATGCCTTGGCTACTATGGAAATCATAACAAGTGCTGAATGGTTTCCACAATTACATGTTTTATTCTCATGCTATCTTATCACGATTGATGTTCCCTTATGATATATTCCTTACGTACTTCCATGATTCATGTCTTTGCTCATGATTTTTTTGTTTAGATTTTATGTTCAAGTTTTTGCATTCAAATATTTATGGATTGTTTTCTGTTCTCTATGTTTACCCTTACTGGTCATTTGAGCTCACCGCTTTTATGTTTTCTTTTCCCCAGGATATAAAGAATGGTGTTAGGTAAGAAAAAAAAGGAGAAGATCTTTATGGGAGATGTTGAAGATCATTCACCGCGATTAGAAGATTATATTCCGAGTTTCCAAAGACACTAAACTATTACTGTCCTTGTGTGTCTTTTTTTGTTAGGTACTAAGTATTCCACAAAATTGATGTAATGCCCATGTACATCATGCTTTGGGTCTCTACAGTTTTTATCAGAGGAAAGGATTAGTCATCCTTTGGAAACTAGGATTCGAGAACTTTAGTGAGATCCCTAGAGATATTTATAAGGTATGTCTAGGGATGTCCCTAAGGTTAAGTATATGTATAGGTTATAGTCCTAGAATTATGGTAATGGTCTTAGAATTAAACCTAAGATGTTAGATATTGAAGGTAATCCCCCTTTATTATATTGTTTTCCCTAGTACGGGTTTTTCCTCTCACACTATTCTTTTTGGGTTTTAGACAATGGCTAGAACCCGAAGGAACCGTATTGATCAAGGTAATGGACAATGAAATGATTGTCCTCCTGAAAAAACAAATGTTATGGGAGATAGAGTAAAAAATATTATTTCTATACTTACACAAACTATGAATCATTCTGGACTTCCAAATGAGCAGATAAGGGAACAATATTCTTTTGAGTCCTTCTTGAGGAAACGTCCACCTTCTTTCAGTGGGTCTTCTGATCCACTTGTTGCTGAACAATGGATCAGTACCACTAAAATGATATTTTCAGTTCTTCAATGCTATGAACATGATACAGTCATCTTAGCAGTATATTGTTTGGAAGGTGAAGATGATAAATGGTGGAATCTTATCAAGAATATGAGGCCAAGGGATGAAATTGAGTCCATGGAATGGGACGAGTTCAAGAAATTATTTTTCAATAAGTACTTCTCTCGTATTCTTCAAACAAACACGGAGAAGGAATTTCTTGAACTAAAGAAAAACGATGATGAATTTGTTGGTATAAACAAATCTAATTTTACAAGGCTTGCAAGGAAAGAATATGGCTCTGTCATCCAAACTGAATGTAAAGTTGATCGATTCTTCAGTGGCTTAAAACCAAATCTTCGAAGGGCATTAGCTATAAGAGACTTCAGTAGCTATGAAGAAATTGTGTGTTGTGGTATCAAGGTAGAAATGGAAGTTGGTGTTACATATCCATCTCATGGTTTTGACAAGAAACGAAAGATGGAGTTCAAAGAGAAATCTTAGAATAATGGTGAAAAGAAGATGAATGTTTCCTTATGCTCAATGTGTGGAAAGAAGCATGGTGGAGATTGTCTTAAAGGGACTAGAAATTGTTTTAAGTGTGAAAAAGAAGGTCATCGAGCAGCTGAGTGTCGAAGTAATGGAAAAAGGGTTTCCAATGATGTGAATAAATAAAAGACTGCAGAGAACACACCACCAACACTTCAATGCTTCAAGTGAAATGAAATGGGAAATAATTCTAATCAATGCCCTAATCCAAGGGATAATGATGATCGACATGAGAAATAACTTAAGGAAAAGGAAAAAGGGAAGTCACATACGTTCACTATTGGCGATGTTGAATATGACAACGATGTGGTGGAATGATTAAGTGTTTCTATAATGGGATTCCAAAATAATGTTTTATATAGTGTCGTGGAATATTGGAATATTTATTTATTAGTCTATTGTGGTTTTCAATAATTTTATGGTACTTGTAACCATGGAATGTGATTGATATATTTTTGGAAAGAAGATGATATGTGCATAATGAAGGGATAAGGAGAAAGTGAAATATTTGACAGTATTCATGATCTCATGACTGATATAAAGAAATAGTTATATCATGGTCTGAGTATATAGAATTATGGGGTTTTGGTATGTGTAATGAATTAACGTTGGACAACACTCGTGTTTTCACTAAGATTTAATGGGTATTCATTTTTCAATAGAATACATGATTAAGGCCTTCGAATGTTTGGAATGTGACCAAAATGACATATCTTATGATATATGGGATCAACGATAGTATTAACATGCTTATTATATGAAATCTCTGGTAATCATTTTCACTATAATATATGAATGAACTTCAATATTATGGATTAGACTAAAGATTTGAATGGATTATGTTGGACATAAGTTAGTATTGAATTTTTAGAAGAAAAAATGGACAACATGTAGAACGAGCGACAACCTATCACGTCAGACAAGGCTGTGGGAATCAAACCCACAACCGAAGTGCGATGGGCCTTTATTTTCTACCACTGGCCTACAGGAAGTCCCTGGTTAGTAGAAACTAGTTTTATTTTATTATACAGGATGATAGATGAAGTATAAGTCCATTTTGGAACCATATATGATTAATATCAACATAGATGGAATTATGTATATAACTTTTTCTAACTTATGTTTGAGATAGATGGAATGACCTATCATTCTATCACATGATCTGATAAAACTCCGCGAAATAAAAATTCAACTTCATTTCTTAAAGATATGAAGTGGATATTGTTCAAGGCATGAAAAACTGTGATATTATACCAAAATAAAGTAACTATTTATTCTGATTCAAATTCATCATCTTTAGGGAAATGATCTTGAAAACCAAAAATGTTGTCCTAGTACCCTTATATCCGATGAATCAGATGGTACCCTAGATCATCACAAATATATGGCTTTGTGATTGTTGGCTTTTTCATAGCCATGTTCTCTACCACTCTCCATCAGAACATGACGGTTAGATTTCTCTTCCATATCCATATTTTCACCTATATTCTTCTATGTGGAAAATCAGTGAATAGTTAATTTGGGTAACCGTTATGTTTCATACTTTAGTTTTTAAATCCATGTGTTGGTATTCCTTTTTAAGATGAGGGTTTCTATTGAAGAAACTTTTGAGTAGTATAACATTTATAACCCCGACGAATTTCGGGGGAGAAATTCATTTTAAGGGGGGTAGAATGTAACACCCCAAAATTCTTTGAAAAATATTCTTTTTAATTTCAGTAATCTCTTGTGTTGTACGCTACACCAAAAGGAGCATTTAAAACACGAATCCCTGACTTGTCTTGCATTATACGCAATCGCGGCCTTCCACTATAGCATGTGTTGTACGGAATACCGAGTATCGCAAAAAACCAATATGTTATATAAACTAGCTGTTATGAATATTAATAACCACTTTTTGAAATTTTATAACTTTTATCTTTCAAAATGGAATTCATTTTTGGATTAAGAATATAGAAATTAGCCTAGGGTGAATTTTTGGTATTTTTCTGAAAACATTCACTTTTTTATGAATAGTGAAAGCACTGGGTTACTATTCAAAACTGACTTTTTATTTAAATATTTATTTATTTTATTTAAATTTATTTTATGTCAAAATTGATACATAATACCTATATAAGTTCAATTTAATTCATTGGAGTCATTTTATAATAATTTTAGATATATAAAAATTTTATTGAGCTTTTCACCGTCTTTTTCCCACCTCTTAGGAAAATTTTCAAATTCACATAAAACACAATTTTTCCACTTATGTGAGTGTAATTTCAAAAATATGAGAGACATAGTTAATATCAAAGACTAAAATGTGGTTCAATGAGATGAAAATAATTTTTGGTGACTAAAACTTTTTACTTTTTTTACCATGGTTAAAAGTAAATAGGGTAATTAATGGTAAAAATGATATTATTATTACCATAACACATGTCCTAATTCTATTGGATAAGTTTAATTCGACCAAAAACGAACTTATTAATAACATTTGACCATTTAGGCCCACATTGATTTGATTAGAACATTTAATATTAATTTATTTAAAGAAGTGTTAAAATAGTTAAAATCAAAGTTTAATAAGTAAACCATTTTTAAAATAGGGTTATACATAATATAAATTCGACTATAAATATTCATTAGAAATATAAACAGATTTCCTATATAATGGTATTTTATTTGTAATTTTTAGAAATTATATAATTTAATTTATGTATGACATAATGATGATGCAGAAATTATCTTATTAATGAAATATTGAAATAATTGATGTTATAAATACGAAAATAAATGTAATTTGAGCCTTTTTATGAATTATAATAATTTTAATGGTTAATATTACAAATTAGTACTGATTTAATTAACTTTTTTCGAACTAATCATTCTGTTATGATTTTTAAAAAAAATTACCAAATAGTGTCAAAATTGACATAAAATAGTTTTTAAAAAAATTATTATATTATTAATTGTTATTTTATTTATAAAAATATAAGGATATACCAAATGACGTAGGTAAGGTTATATATATTAATTATAGACAACATGGGGTTATTTTGTCTTGTTATATTAATTTTATTAACCATATAATGTAAGAAAACAAGAAGACACGGTAAAAGTTAAATTATCTAACTTAAAGTAAAATCTAAATGATAAGGTTAAAATAGAAACCTAATATTGTATAAATTATATTGTATGATAGTATTTCGACCCATCCCCACCTTAGCTTAGAAATAAATCAATTTGGAGCAATTAAAAACCTAATATGACTTCATAATAAAATAATATTTTTAGTTTTTCCAAAGGTTTCCCCTCCTCCCTTATAAAAGGGCACCTCCTCCTTCTCATCCTCACCCCACATTGAGCCTTCATGCTCGGAAAAACCCTACCAATTTATCTTATCCACTTCCCTAGAAGCATCCTAGAGGTTCTGGTCTTCTTCAAAGACCAATCATATTTCCCTAAGAGGAGGTTTCAAAAAGGCATGTCGAAAGAAGAGGTAATATTCGTTACCGATTCTTTCAACTTTATTTCTTCTTATACATCTTATTATTTAGTTGTTTCATTATGAAGTAATAACATCAGTATCACTCATATACTGATATGTTATTATAAGTATTAAACAACCCTATTTCACCATCTATACGTCCTACGTAAAATGAAATCACCACGCGTGCGTACGTACGGAATACCGTCTCCACGCTGTGGTGTAATCTGTTTTCGACCACCACCTTACATGGATGGTTATAATGGTGTAAATAAATAACTATATATGATTATTTAAAAGTGATATTGATTCTGAAATATTATACATACACTTCAATGCAATTCCACGATCATGGGAATGATATCATCGCTCGTGAGTACGTACGGACTACCATCTCCACGACGCGATGAGATTCATTCTCCATTTTAACCATTCATGAATGATTATAAAGTATATATAATAATTAATCATGAAATATATGACATAATAATTTTACTGGATTAATGTGTATATATATTTATGTCATCTACTTAATTTCATTCAATTCAATAAGGAAACGAAAACAGCGTTCATGCGTACGTACGGCCTACCGTCTCCATTAATAGTGTATTTAATTCAATTTAAATGATATATCATATATACTGAATATATATTATATATAAATCATGTTTTACATTCTATAATTATGTAGATCATCATATAAGTAATAATATCATGAACAACAAGTCCAAACACGTATGATAAATAAAACAATTTAACCCAAAACGTTGCTTCAACATGGAACTTAAAAAAGAACGGGTAATATAAAGTCATAAGTGAACCATATATGATATCTTAACAATGAATATTATTCTGTAATAAGTCAATGACATTATTTAAATCATTATATAGGAGGTTCGGAAATGTACGAATCATATCAGACCTAAGGTAAGGGATAATTTATCAATATCATTTTTATCTGAGACTGTTTGTTCGTAAGTATTTACTAGGGTTATCTTTATCATCCAAGCCCTTGTTTTCTAAAAATGTTTTCATGTATGTTTAAATTCCTTTTTACCCATTTTTTACTTTTACTACATGGTATGTAAGGAATTATTTTTTGTTTACCATATGAGGTACTTTTTGACTTTTCTGAAAAAAAAGTATGATAAGAATGTTATTTTTAACTTATACTGTATGAACGACTTTTTACGGTTTCATAATTCCTCATTTTCATGAAGCATAATCTACAAGGTTTTATGAATATTTTCAACAAAATAATTTTCATTTAAAATTTCATGGCATTTTGTGAAAAGAAAATGATTTCGAAGAAGAAAGGATATTTTCCTCAAGAATTCTTTTCAAGTGTTTTATCAAAACCATTTATCCATCTAAGATGACATTATTTCATATGTTTATGTTACAAGTATAATGTATCTCTGATTTTTATGGTTTCACTTTTCTTATTATGAAATGATATCCATTTCTTTTATATGGATTATTTGAAGATGGAATGATGTTTATGAAACCCATTTTATTCTTTGGGTTATGATGAATGATTTATGATTATGGTGTGGCACAAGTAAGAATGATTTCATTATGAGATGGGTGGGACCTATATCTCTCTCCAATACATTGGGTAAATATTTATATCTCGTTAGATAGACATGGATGGAATGGAAGTTAATCATGTTCAGTGTTACAGGACTGAAACGAGGAGTGAACTCGATTCAGAAAGGGACTTTGTCCACTATGATGGTCTTGGAAGCAATGCCTTGGCTAATATGGAAATCATAACAAGTACTGAATGGTTTCCATAATTACATGTTTTATTCCCATGATATCTTATCATGATTGATGTTCCCTTATGATATATGGCTTACGTACTTCCAAGATTCATGTCTTTGCTCAAGATTTTGATGTTTAGATTTTCTGTTCGTGTTTTTGCATTCAAATATTTATGGATTGTTTTATGTTCTCTATATTTACCCTTATCGGGCATTTAAGCTCAACCCTTTTATGTTTTCTTTTCCCCAGGATATAAGGAAAGGTTTTAGGTAAGAAAGAAAGTGTAAGATCATTATGTGAGATGTTGAAGATCTTTCACCACAATTAGAAGATTATATTCCGAGTTTCCAAAGACACTAAACTATTACGGTCCTTGTGTGTCTGTTTTTGTTATGTACTAAGTATTCTTAAAAAGTAATGTAATGTCCATTTACATCAAACTTTGAGTCTCTACATCACCCAAGGTACTTGTATCAGTCATTTGGTTAAATATCTCAATCACCATATGATATCATAAAATAAATTCCTAAATGTGAATCTAATTATTACTCATGGAAAACTAAAAAACATTCCCTAAGAATAAATCCAAGTAATTTTTTCAAGGGAATCCATATATCACTCTTGGAATGATATAACTCATTTAATCGTTATTTTTCTCTATACAAGTGGAAATATAAAAAACATTCCATTCACATGTCAATTATACAAAGAGGTTAATGTAAATTAGAAATACATAATAAAAGTCATGCATACTTAAAGAGAGGGTCACACTCATTCATCATTCCATTATAAAATAATAATGTTCAAGTTCAATGGTATTACATTCTATTTGAGAACTACTATAATGCCCATGGGGAGAACCCATTCCATAAACCCATGAAAGATAAACAATATTTATCACATCTATTTTAGTTTATCAAATAACACACCCTAAAATATTTTTATATTTCTATAAACAATTCACGTCATTTAATAAATTCAATTCCTTCAAAATAAATAAATAAACCCACATAAATGTAGGTTTAGAGTTGGCATGAATTCTAATAAAGGTGTTTAAAATGGTACACTCAAAGGGGTGGCTCCTAAAAAAGGAAGATTATTTACAAATATAAATTAATTTAAATCACCCAAAAGGTATTTCTGGTTGATTTCACCCACTCAAAAAACATTTTATGCTTTAAGGTAATCATGAAAGGGTCCACATATTAAATTAAGTGAATTTCACAATTTATGTGAAACTCTTTGATAATAAATCCTGAGGCACAATTTTTAAATTTGATGAAATGATGATTTGTGAAATTAAAATATATAAACCACCTGTATTATACAATTTCTTCCATATTAATTCTATATCGAGGCTTCAATCAGGTTTGATTGAGATATATCAATGAAATGGAAAAACTTCCTAAAATTTGGGCGAGTTTAATATCATGAAGATATCACATTGGATTCAAAAATAAGTTGGGAAAAAATATAGGAGGATTCATTGGATCACCAAGGGATATTCAATTCACCTTATGTTTCATAAAACATTGTCCAAAGGGAGAAGAACCTGAAATGTTAGCAGAAGAGTAGAAGGGAACCCAATGTTGGACTACTACATGTTGATGATAGTAAAAGAGAGGGGGAAAATGCCTTAATTATGGGAAGGTAAAAAACATAAAAACCATATATTTAAATATCTACAAGGATTGGAAAAATGTGAAATAACTATTTTGGATTCACTTTCAAATGATAAATCTATTTTAAATTGGAACATGTTTTGGCAACATTGTTTGGCAAACGGTGTGCCTATCCATGTGTGGATACTAGTAATGTAGAAATAATACTGAGGGATAGGAAAAAATTTGGTTAAACCATGTCCATCCCATATGAGTCACATCGTACATGCCATCCCTAGCCTACAAGGCCTCATAGACTTCTTCATTGTTTAAAAAATTATGCTCTATAATAATCAGGGATTCATGGTTGACACACATGGTTAAACTAAATGTATGCCAACTATGTATATGAGGCTGTCAATATAAAAAATGGTTCTTTGATATCATCACACTTATCAAACACACAAAAACTCTAGGTAAATCTTTCAATAATTAAATCTCCCCAAAATGATATTTTATTTATACTATGTTAAAATTAATATTTTGATTATCAATTTAAGAATTGGATCATTCATATTACGGAACATTAATAATACTTTAGAAATTCTACCCAGCCTAAAAACATAGTATGTTATTTATTTCCTCTTAATTTTTATGGTTTCTATATTGTACGTTTACAAATTGATTAGTCTTAATGTGTAGGAAATTGTCTCTAATGGTCAAAATATTCATCTACTGCTCCTAATAAGAGAGACCATTTTCTCGTTATTCAACCTATTAATTTGGTACATCTTAGTGTTATTATATGTAATCCCTCAAGAGTGACATGAAGAATACATCATTTACCAGATACATGGTCGTAGGATGTTCTATTAGATATTATATAGCTCTAATGTGATCAAGAATCAAAAAAATTCCAGTGTACCTGGGACATATCTTTCCCTTCTTCAAAAATCTCATGACTGTCTTCAATGGAGATACGTAGAGGAATACCCTATATCGAATATCAAACTATATGTCCCTTTGATGATTTTAAACATATATATTTTTTGAAATTTGGGTATCACTAGTGTAAAGTTGATAGTTCTTCACTATTTCAATAATTTCCTCCTCTGTTTCATATCCTGGAATATTATATTGACCAACTTCATCCCATCATGCATATGTTCTGTATCATTTCCAATAAAGGATTTCATATAGAGAAATTTTTATAATTGATTGGAAAATTAGTTTTTATAGAAGTTCAATAGAGGAATATCATTATCCCATCCTCCTTTTATGTCTATCTACAAAGCTCTAAAAATACCTTCCAATGTTTATAGAGTCCTCCTAGACTAGCCATCTATCTAAGGGTGACATTCCATACTGATTTTCATCTCAGTTTTTAGTGAATGTTGGAGACACTTCTAGAAAATATTAGTAAATATCATGTATTAATTGGATTAATAAATAATGTTACTGCATGTATTTTATACCCTTTTTATGTATATTTCTGTGAGTTGATCATGTGATAAGTGCTCTTGGATTGAAATAATGGGACGAGTCATTGTAAGAAGGTCCAAAACTACCCAAATTTCCATATTTGATCTATGTGTCTTTGAAATTATAATGAAACACAACACTATGAAGTTTTCCCTACATGCATTTATGGGTAATGGATTCATCCATTTATACCTTTTATGTGGAATCCTGCCTTTTTATAGCATAACTTTCATTACATTACACAAAACTGAGGATCTTTAAGGTTTAGTGTCTTAGAAACCAGGAACATAAAAAATGAAAAAAACATGAAACATTTGTCTTAAACACTTGAAAGGCTCCTCCTTAAGTTCATCCTAGGATCATTAATGCTTCTCATTACCTGGGGACATACATCAAAAGAAAGGATGAGTAGAAGGCCCATTAAGGGAAACAAGAGAAACATTTTACATGTGAACTTGATATACTTCAATAAGGTCATGAAAAGAACTTTAAGGAATGAAAAAGAAATCACGAGGCATATCATAATAAAAATAACGTTTTTCATAACATTAAGATGTGGCTACAACATTTTACAAATAAAATCATTTCTGTTTCACCAAGGTCCATCCCCAAGGTGTCAATAAAAATTACCAAGGTTATTCACCAAGGAATGAGTCTAGATGGTCATCTCTAGAGATTAGGTCTTTACCCAATGCATTGGAGCGCTATCAGGGCGAACCCTTAAATTTGTCTTTATCATCATGTGACCCACATATATCATCATCAATAATTTCATAAACAACCCATATATCATAAAAGTAATGGGTTTCATTTCATAATGAAAACATTTTAAAAACTTCTTTAAAGACATGATCTTTGTGTCACTTTAAAACCCACAAAAAAAGGAAGGTGGGTATCATGTATGTAAATCCCAGAATTTAAAATATAAAAACTTGGTATATATTTGAATACCCCTATAGAAGAAAGATCTTTGAGTATTAACTTAATTAAATAAAATAACGTTAGAAAAAGAGAGATACATTTTGAGGCGGAAATTCTGCAGCATAATGGCTACGTTACGAGGTTTTAGAAAACATTGAAAAGAGAGGGGACATGGGTCACCCACTCATAAATGATCCATAAAACACTAGGGGAACAGAATATAAATGATTTAAGAATATGTTAATGAAATTTTAAGGACATACCCTTTGAGATGAAAAATATGTAAGAAAGACAAAAATTATATTTCTCTTATGAAAATTCGGAAGCCTAACGACGTCACTTAAACTCCAACAAAAATTAATTGATGAGATCAAATAGGGTCTCTCATCATATGAAAATAAAATTTAAGTATTAAAGATATAGAGATCATACCCCAACATAATAAAAAGGAACTTGAAAGACTTGACATGAATGTGGAACTTTGAAAAATGAGAAGGGTGAAAGAATCCCTTAAAAATTCGGCAGCCTAACGGCGCCACTTAAACATTCTTAAAACGCATTTTTGAGATAAATAGAGGGTCTCTCCTCATATGAACATGAAAAGGGAATTAATATGAATATATAAGAACATCCTCCAACATAAGAACATAGAGCATAAAAGAAATGACATAAAAGAGATTACTTGAAAAGAAAGAGAGAGGTCAGATCCCGTACCTTAAAATGTAACTCTTAAAACTCAAAGGTTTGGACCTTGAGGGCTTGGGGGCACCTTGTGATGACTCCATGGGAGGTAATGAGACCATATAATAGTTGGGGGATAGTTGGGAGTGAAAACTAAAGGAGAAAAGGGTGGGTATTTATAGGGAAGGTGAGGTCATACTTTAATAATTTCAAGGGACACCTCACAAGTGGTTTTCTCAAAACCATAGGCTCTCCCATGGTATTTTCCAGAGATTCAGGCCACATGGGGCCCCCATTACAATAATTCATAACCTTTGGTAGGAAAAACCTTAAAATATATCATGAAATCATCATGACACAGTAAATATGTCATTAAACATATCGAAACCCTAAAACTGCATTTTTACTATTCCCTGAAAATTCATCTTTCTCAGAAAAATCCCAAAATTTCACCTTAACAAAATATCGATGATCTGATTACAAATATGAACTCAATTTTATAAAAATAATTTTCTAAATATTTTTAATTTAATTTTTAAATAAATACACTATTCACCAAAAATTCATTTTTTCGGAAAAATCCACAAAAATTTCAATAACATAATATTGATGCTCTGAGCTCAAAAATAAAGTCCATTTTATGAAAATAATTTACTAATTATTTTTAATTTAATTTTTAATTAAAAAACAATATTCACCCAAAAAAACTAATACTTGACTAATAATTTATGAAACCGTTATTTACCCATTTTATTGAATCACATTAGTTAATAAAGGTGTCTTAATTATATTAAAACTTTCTTTAAATGAGATTACTAATCCATTTGGTCACATTACTAATCCTAAGCATAAAATAACTATTCATAATTTACTATTCATCAAAAGTTATGTTGATCTTATTAGACTCCAAATTCATTACTGAACACTTTTGCAGAAGACTATTTTTTGAAAATCATTACACATCATTAATTATTTAAGGTTTACATAAATATTTTAGAAGATCATTTTTTTCAAAATTCATCAATAAAATACATCCTAAAATTATCCGGACATTTTAAATTTCACAAACATCACTGAAGGAAGAAATCTCAATTTATTAATCCTAAAGGATTACACAAGAAGCTACGGTCTCGTCACATAGCCCTTTATAACACTAGCATATGACCTAAGTTTAAGGTGTGCTATGGTGAGAGAATCTGAGGGAGGCTCAGATAACATTTCCCTATTAGTAATCTCTTCTAACTTGAACTTCTCCCATAGGCGTTTCCGATCATACTTGACATGCTGGATTTCAGCTTGGGCTTGGTCCAAAGCGAAGCCTACAGATGCCACCTCCTTCCCAAGCTTTGATAAGTGGGCTTCATAAGGTTTGAGTATACTGGATGAAGACATTGACTCCTCTTGCTACATTAACCATTATTAAATAGTTATGAGTAAGTTAATATACTATTCAAAAAGGTTGGGTCGTTACATTTTACATTCTTCTTTAACATTCAGACATTCTAGGAATGTTGACGTATATTAGGTGATCTCCTTCACTATATTGTCCCACAAATAGTGACCTAAAACAACCCAATATATCATTGTGGTCCCGAGGTGAATGGATATGTTTGAGAAAAGAGAATTAGTAAATATCTCCTCCTTGATATTTGTGTTTTATAGTAAACATATATATGACCCAAATCGTATGACTCCTTCCTTGTTTTTGAACTCTGAGGGATTTCTATTTCAGATAACTTCAACCTTCTTCTGAATCTCCATATCATATCTTCAAAACTCAACTGTATTTTTTGAAATGGATGTTTAGTCAATTATATTAGAAAGTAATGATTATTCTCTTTCCTTATTAATACAGTGTCCATCCTTTTCAATTTTATTAATATTGGGTACTTCTCAATTCTCATCATTGATAAAACTGTACGATTCATTATATGTTGAGAATCTGACACATTATTTTCATAACCAAGATGGTAGAGGGATGGGAAATCATAATCATTGATTATATATTACCATATGTGATGGTTCATATTATGATTTTAAAATGTGAATATATATTTTTATTCCTTATGATCAGTATATATCTCACACTTCTCCCAATATAGATGATACCCTAATTTTTCCAACATTAAGATCACGTTTGTTGACTGTAGATCACATGTGGGGTATTTTTTCTCATTAAAATTCAACTAATTGGAGGAATATTTTATCAATTTATCATTTTTAATTATTACATTATGTAATCCATTCTTGGATGCATCTTTGTATATAAAAAGTGTTCCTTAATTGTGGGTGTGAAAGTATTTTTGTTGTGATTATGGTTTTTTTAAATTATTTAAAGTATTATTCACAAAAACTTTTCCTTAAAAAATTTACTCATTTCTGAGTCAGTTTTTTTATTAGGTTTGAATATTCAGAGATGTTCCTCGCCAACTACCTCACATACCTCCCTATAATAAGGAAATTGTGGATCTCCATTACAGAGGTTTTCATGGGCCAATCCTCAGTTCCCCTTATCATATAAGTGTGTAATCATATCCATTTAATAGTGATAACATTCCATATGAAATATATTTCCTCTATACATAACATAGATTTACTATAATTTTCATATAGTATCTCTCAACACAAGTTATTTAGAATTTTTCTGAAATTCTCCCAATTCTCCACCATGTGCTTGGACTAAGTGTGAATATCATCTATAAATAATACCATAATTATTTTATGATAATCTCTATTGAATTAATTCATTAAGTCCGTGAGAAATCTAAATCATTGGTGAGTCAAAAGGGAATAAATTTGATCTCATTCTATACATATATCATTAAAATGGATGTTTTACAAATATCTTCCTTATTCACCATTAATTTGACATATCCCGACTGATGGTCAACCAAAGTGAGATACGTCTCCCTAAAAATTTAATCGAACACCTCATCTATACATGGAAGGGGATACATGTTATTTATAATGAATTTTTATTACCATGATAATCAATATAGACTAACATTTATCCATCCTTCTTTTTCACTATATTGAGTAGTGGACCCCTCAGTGAGGCATTATAGTTAATAAATCTCTTGTATATATTCTCTTGTAACTACTTATTCAGTTTTTTAACTAAATGGTATCTATAAAATAAGTATTCATTGACATTGGAAATGATCTGGGAATAAGTTTAATTAGGATCTCAACCTATGGGTTAAGAGGAAGCCCCATACAATTTTCATAGAATACATTAGTGTAGTCCCCCAAAATGGAAATGTATTCCATCATGAACTTCTTCTTTTTCTAAATTATTTAAGTTATATTTCAATTCACATAACAAAATAGTATTCATTATTGAGTAAGATATTCCAAATTATATTCATCATCCTCGTTACATTTGTAAAGAATTGGACAATCAATCTAGATGTGAAGATTGATCACCCAATCTAGATGGATGAGGTATGATATATATAAAGATAAGAAATTCATTTCCAATATCGCATAAAACTATACCAAAATATGTAAGAAGATAATTTAAATGATTTTTATTCAAAAATTTATTGGGTAGAAGTTTTATTATTCAAATGAATAAGTTTCCCCATTTACTATTGTTATGGATAACTCAACCTCTGTATTTTGAGGTGTTGTTTGAATAGTTGTACAAAACATGTAATATATTAATTAATGTTTTGAACAATAACCAAAAAGTATATTTTATATTATTGAATTTAGAACAAGAATAACAATCACTGCATCATTTTTAGGATCCACCATAACATTACTACATGCTGAGTGTTGATCTGAAACTTCCTTTATTCTTCCAAATTAGTGGGATTCTTCATATCCCTTCAGCAACAATTAAACTAACGGTCCACTTTCCCAAATTTTATGCATCTAATGCCTCACTTAAGAAAATTATATTCCTACCACACTTTTAAAATATTGGATGTTTGGTTTTCCTTCCGACATGGGATTAATCTATTAATGATCCAATATTAAACTCCATTTTCCTAAATTTATTTCCAAGACAATGAGACCACTAAGAGTCTTTATTCTCCATATCGACCTAAGGTGAAAAATTAAAAATATTCGTATAATTTTTAATGTATTTAATATCTAACTCTATTCATAGACTAATTTTAATTCCAATAGATATTAAATCTACCTTTATTTCAGTTTTCATGAAAAATCCGCAGGCATATCATGCATGACTTGTAATTTTTCCTCGTATGCCCTAAAAGGCTCATCTTATCTTTTCTTTAGTTCGAGGAAATCACTATACATATATAGATGGTATGTTTAGTGACAATAATTATTGATAAATATTTAATTCAATCCATTCCATTATATGGAATCTATTTAATCTTCAGAATTAATGTTTTTTTTAGTTTCCACCACTGACTAGCATCCTCACCAAAATGACATACACCCAGCAAAAAATTATCTACATCTGAGAAATGGAGGATAGAGAATATCTTCTCAATAGTTTAAATCCATTATTCCATGATGACATAATCAGATAATAAAAAATCATATGATTACTTTTTTATAAAATGGACTAAAACTAAACATTATCATTCTTGTTAGAATATGTTTGTTCCCAATGATTCAAGTCAATATTCAAAATTAGATCCACACTATGAAAAAAATCCCCTGATATAAGTTTTTTTCTTTTTATTTTGGGGTGGTTTTAACCATAGCCATATTTTTGTGGTGGTTTCCAAAAAACATTGTTAATTTTGGCATCAATATCCCAAATGTTTGAATTCAATCAATTTAAAATAAATTTGTGGGAACCATCATAGAATGTTTATTTAGTTAATTTTATTTTGGTTTTAAGAGTGGGTTTCCCTCCCTAAAATGATGAAGAAATATGAGTTATTTATACAACAATAATCCATTGTACATTTTTTGGGAGGTTAAACCATTGCTAAAATAAATTTCAATCATATATAGCAACAATTTAAACTACTATTAAACCATAATTTTCATATATAACAGTGACTGAAACTGCATCCATATATCGATTTTAAAATAATAGTGATACAGAATCTACAACCCTAAAATAGAAATATAACTATGATATGACAATATACAAAAACAAAATTTGGATAACAGTAATAATAACACAATTTGAATAGTCATAATTTTATAAAAAAATTATTTAAACTGAAATTCAATATTTCATTCTTATATGAATAAATCAATAATTCTACTAAAAATATTAACTAAAAATCACATTTTTAACAATAAATGGGTGGATCTACCACATTATAAATTTACACAATAAAAAATTTAAATGATCGATATCCAAGTTTATGAAAATAAATCAAACCAACTTCTATATTTCAAAACAATTTACAAATTCAATTTAAAAAAATGAAATATAAACCAATCCATAAAATATATAATGTCAATAATAAAATATGAAAAATCATCCCAATAAATCATAATAATAATAAAAAACAATAATTAAGTTGTTCAATAAAGTAAATGTGACTACAATGTGATAAAAACATAGTTGAAATTGGATTCTCAAAGATAATATCATGAAAAATGAATATGAATTATTAGAAAATCGTAATGAAATGAGTTGCATATAACTACCTACCTTCATCAATTATAAACCACTCACCCTCATGGGTTAAAGAATATACACTTAAGAAAATTAACTCTACAATCCTTATTCATCCAATTCCCTAAAATAAAACCCTCTCATACCCTAAATTCAACCATCACATCTATTAGGGTTTATAAGGGAATAAAAAATCAAGAAGAATAGGAAGGTTTACAGATAATGAATATGAAAGAACAATATTACCATAAAAATATAATATATATCTTTAAAAAAATGGGATGAGGGGATCTAGTTTTATAGTTAACCGTGTTGATTTCACATTCTATAGCAACCATAACTAAGGAAATGTTTAAAATATATATGTAAGGATACAATAATGGGAGAAACATAAGATACAATGGTTGGAATAATGTTTTGGTTATAATTTTCTATTCATTTGAGTACAGATACTGGAAGGCCTATTTTCCCTATAACTCAAATATTCTTTTTAAATGTGAATATTTTTTTCATTCTCCAATTGATATAAGATGATATCCCAAAAAATGTAATACTTATTCATTTTTTAAACTTTTCCTATTATATTTGTTTATCAGTCTTATTTTTTACTTTAATTCACTATCTATAGGTATTTCTAAGAGGGGACTATAACCATATGTGATGATAGTGTTTCTACAGAATGGATGGGTAGCCTAGAAGGCTGAGTTCTTGATTTTGAACTATTAGGGATATTCAATCTAAATTTTTTCTAGAAGATTATTCCATATGTTTTTCTTTTGACTGTGTGATTCTGTTGATCGAACATTCTATGTGATCCATATAAATTTATATTATTTCATGGTTTTCATATATTCCATAGGAGTCATGTATTAACGTTTTTCAGGGATATTAATCAAGTATTAGGGACAAGGATATCATAATATATTGGTTGTATCTAATTTTTATCAATGATAGTGAAATTCCTCCTATAATGATTTTGTTGTGCGACATGTTTGTTTATTTTTTAATGTTAGTACTTATTATTAAGACTACTATTTTCCTATTGTTATGTGCATTGATATGTTTCCAAATAATTTACACCATGAATATTGAAACACTATGAAGTACAATGGGATTTATCAAAGACATTCCATGTCTATTGTGAATATGGTACCATTTTTTTCATCAAAATATAATTTATATATTTGTTGGTATACTAGAAAAGAATTTTCTAAGATTGAATCTTATACTTTTATTTCTATATATTCCTTAAGAGTTCTATTTCAAGAGGTTCATGTTTCATGTGTTTTTCTTCACCCGATGTTACAATGATGAATTTTGTAGTTCTTAGATTCTAGTGGGACTACTCTAAAAATGTTTTAATGTTCAATTAGATAGAATAATGATCAATATATGTTGCTATAAAAACTATAATACATAATAAAATTAATATGTGGATTATTCTATGATGACCTTATAATTATCAAGGGATTTAGAGTACATCGAGTCATTATTAGGCCTTAAGCGAGATCCCCAAGGCACCCATGGTAGGTAATAAATACAGATGGGTTTAAAAGAAACTGTGGGATGAATAAACCATTAATAACTAAAACCAATAAACAAACAAACCATTCAATGAATGAATCATGATCAAAAGAAAAAAACTCAACAAATTCATGTATCTCAAAACTGCATCATAGTTTTCAATAGTAGAAGACCAATCAATTATCAAAGTAAGCAACAGAGAAACAACTAATGAATCTCAAAAGACTAAAACACTCCATACTCCACAAGCTCTATGATCCAAATCATCGAACATCCCAATTATCCGGAGGTAGTGCTAAAAATGAGTGAAACATTACCTTTCCCCCTATCCCATACAATAGCAACTGCAAAAGCACCAAAGACCCAAGGAAGGGGTGAGTATAAGACACTGTAGGTTTCCAGCAATGACTTCCCCACTCATGAAACTAATAAATATCGGTTAGAAAATTATATAAATCATTTTATATAAAAAAAATATAAAAAAATTTACCAAAACATTTTATAACCAAATATAAAAAAGTTTGAAAACCAATTATAACCAAGTTCAAAAAAAAGTATATGAAAACAATTTTTAGCAAGTTATTTTCTAGAAAAAACTAATCCATTATTATAAATAAAATCTGATTATTATTTTTGGCATACTCATTCAATATTTCATAACACAACCACATATGCAACCTTCATTCTACAGTTCCGTACTCATAAGGTATCTCTTGTCTAATTACTTTGTGTCCCACTAACACCAACCCTCGATCCAGGGTCACATACCTTGTACCCCAATGGTACTCATCCCTTATTTAAGGCATGTTAATAATGAAATCACACCAACACCATGTATTCCAAATATTTACATTACTATAATAAATCACATCAATAAATCTGAACTTTTATTGAAAGCCAAATCACAAAAAGATATTAAAGAAACATTTCATTTAAAAAAAGAATTACCTTTTATTGAAAACAACCAATCCAATTCATGTTCCATCATTCTAGAAAAATATACATTTTAAAATCCATTTTTTAAAAGCACGAACCAATGCACTCATTCAAAATCCCCCATTTTCACGATTTCAAAAACTGTCACTGAAGAAGCAATCCAACAGGTGTTCAACAACCAAATCAAAATTTATTCATCACAATAAATTCTATTTGAAACCTTACCAATCGATACTACTAAGAGGATTTGAGAGCAATGGCACCTACCTTGATGGTTTTTACAGAACCCAACAAAGGATGAACAACGCTCACAAAAACCATGTTGATTCTTCAATGAAATAGCCTTAGATCTATTCTCCTAAAAAAATTAAAAATATCAAGTAATTTCACTAACACAAACCTAGATATACCCACAATGGTCATAGGTATTAGAACCATGATTATAAGATAAGTAGATCTAATAGAACACTTAATCAGATATACGTACCATATATTCTATGATTATCCAAAGCCAATAAGATCAATTCCAAATAATGAGGGTATCTGAAAATTGCTGAGGGAGAGTCTAGGTTTGAGGGAAAGGTGGTATGGAAACAATAGACTGAGTGAAACTTACAAATGCTTGACATTAATCAAGGAATGTGCCAACTCATGACGCGTAACCCCTGACCACGACTTGAAGGCCACATTGGATAAGTACACCAAAAAATCCATCGCCTCGGGTTAAAAAACAAAATTTTAACATTACACTATGTTTACCAGCACACAACATCACCCCCACATCATGACTTGAATCTGTCACCTTGTACACAATTTTTACTTCATGTTCACGACCTGAGACCTATAGTAAACCCTATAAAAATGATTTTAAGGATTATTAATCAAAAGGGGACTTAGAAAAAGGTGGAAAACATACTAGATCATGGTAACATGATTTTGCAACCCATAAACCGGGGGTACTACATTATCCCCACCATTGGTGTTTCTACCCTGAGAAAGTAGAAAACCCTCACTACCCTGAAATAGTTCAGGCCATTTCTATTTCATATCCTTCTCGTGTTCCCATTCCTCTTCCTAAATCTGACCATGCTTCCATAAATCCCACACCAGAACGATTCTTTTTCTATGTAATAATTTCTCCTTCATATCCACAATTAGTAATGGTATATATACCAACAAATCATGTGACTCTAGGTTGACATGATCTCATCTGATAACATGGTCAGGATCGGGATTATTCTTTTTCAACATGGATACATTGAACACATTATGTACTCAACTGAACTGTGGTGGTAATTCCAGGCGATATGGTACCTCTTCGACCATTTCCATTATCTCAAAAGGGGATATATATCTATGAGATAACATTCCCCTCTTCCCAATTCAACAATGTCCAAGCCCTATTGATATCCTCAAGAACACGTGACCACCCATGGAAAACAATAATTGTCATTGACAGTGATATGAATATGATTTCTGATGAATTTGAGCCATCTTTATCCTTTTTCTAATCAAATAGATCTTCTCCGTTGATTCATGGAAAAGGCTCGGTCCAACTAGTGAATTATCAACTGTTTCCACCCAAACCTATGGAGAACGAAATTGATTCCCATACAGTGCTTCAAACAATGCCATATATATCATGGACTAATAACTGTTATTGTATGAGAACTCCACGAAGGGTATATTATCTTCCCATGACCCACCAAAATCCATTACAAAATCTCACAACATGTCTCCCATTGTTTGTATCGTCCTCCCAAATTGGATTTCTATATGAGGATAATACGCCATACTTATAGTCAACTGACTGCCAATTAATTTTCAAAAGGATTTAAAAAAATGAGATGTGAACCTTGTATCTCTATCTGAAACGATTGAAACTAGTATGATATCTCTCTTTACCACTTCTTGAATATAAATTTTGGACATATCTTCCACTAAATATGTTTCATGAATATTTTTGAAATGGACTCACATAGTAAGTCGATCAACTATCACCAAAATGGAATCATGTTTCCAAACTATTCTTGGAATACCCATAACATAATATATTGACATCTGCTCTCATTTCCACAGTGTAACAGGTAAAGACCGCAACATACATGTAGGTATCTAATGCTTAACTTTAACCTAATGACAAGTTAAGCATCGTGAGATGAACTTGGCCACCTTCCTTTTCATTCCACTCTACCAAAACGATGAATTCAATCCCTTATAAATCGTTTGTGTGCCTTAATATACAGCCCATCTCGAATTTTTGTAAGCATCAAGGAGTTGTTCTTGAAAATCCATAAAACCATTCAATATCTAAAACAAAAAACCGAACTGACTTCATGTCTACCGCCCTTCAATGGTCTCCACACCATTGAGTGTTCAACTTATAACCAGACATTATTCATCTGAAATTTGTTCCTATATGACCATATTTACCAAATCAGGAACAAGAATATTTGAAAAGGAAATGGTAACATCAGCTCAGTATTTATATTCCACATGCATGTTAGTTATGGATAATATCAACATCCATTTATCTGAATATTCATTCACCAACTGAGCATATGACTTTCAACTCAATGAATCTACCACAAAATTTCCTTTTCTGATTGCATACATCAAGTCAATGTCAAACATCTTGAGATACTCCATCAATCTCCTTTTCCATGAATTATAATCTCACTGTGAGGAAATATTTTTCAAGATTTTGTGATCCATAAA
The DNA here is from genome assembly GCA_963277665.1 of Viscum album. Classification (NCBI taxonomy): domain Eukaryota; kingdom Viridiplantae; phylum Streptophyta; class Magnoliopsida; order Santalales; family Viscaceae; genus Viscum; species Viscum album. The sequence continues at coordinate 1,306,540,475 of OY728141.1, forward strand.
CACATTGAATTTTTCTCCAAAGAGATAGTGTATCCTTGTTTTCAAATCATGGATGACTACATCTAACTATAAAATGTTTTTTTGTCCTTATTCTAAGGCACCCTCAAATACTTTTTACTATAAAAAACAACATGGTCACCTTTCATGAGAACAAAACCTAACACTAATCCTAAAATATCATAGTACACCACATACCCCTGTTATGATTCTAGAAAAATCTAGATAGGTGCTGATGTAAGATGAACTTTCATCACTTGGAACAAATTATAGAATTCCTCTGTCTATTGGAAGGGAGTATTCTTCTTTTTCAAATCTGTCAATGGTGAAGATAGTCGTGAGAAATCAAGCACAAAGCATCTGTAGAAGCTAGGTAGACCAAGAAAACATCGTATCTCTAATAAATTCTTCGGTTCTTACCATAATATTTCATCTTTAATCTTTTCATCATAAATAAAAACACCTTTCATAGAAATGACATGGCCAATAAAATGTAATTCTTGTATCCAAAACTGATAGTTTTATAATTTTTCATACAAATGGAGATCTTGCAAGATTACCACAAAAATTTCCAATTATTTCTCATGGTCATCCCTTGTATTTGAATACACCAATATGTCATCCAAAAAAACCATCACCAAATAGTCTAGATATCACTGGATTATCTGATTCATCAATGACATGAAGACTGCTGGTGAATTCCTCATACAAAAAAAATGACTACATATTCGTAGTGTCCATATCTACTTTTGAATGTTGTCTTTTGAATATCTTCCTTTCAAACTTGAAACTAGAGATATCCTGATCAAAAGTCAGTTTTATAGAACAGTTGATCCCCCCTTAATTGATCATATAGATTATCAGTGCATAGAGGTGGGTGCTTGTTATTTTTTGTAACTCGGTTAAGCTTATGATAATCAACAAATAGACAAAGATTTCTATATGCTATAATCATAGACAAGACTAGTGTTACCCATAGAGACGTACAGGGTTGAATGAAACCCTTGATTTCCAAATCCTCCAATGACACATTCAATACCCATTACTCTGTTGGTTCCATCCTATAAGATGGATGTGACAAAGGACTAGTCCCCGAAAAGATATCAATCATCAACTCCTCTTCCCTTAGAGGTGTTACCGCTGAGATGTTCATTGGAAGGATATGTAGAAATTGAACTACAACTACTAGAAAACTATCTTCCTCAATCTTTTCTATTGATTATAAAGTCAATGCTTCCAACTGATAATAGATAGTTCCCACCATTGGTTCCAACAATCTTTTTTTCACCTTTCTTTACCATCCTCTCTTCTCTAAACAGACGCTCGATGTTGTCATTAGTCATGCATCTAACTGTTATCATATAACAGTCTTTGTGAACCATGAATATTTTCAACCAATCCATTCCTAGGATTACATCATATAATTCCATTTCCAACATCAAGAAGTACCATTTCAGCTCACCTCGATCAACAGTTATAGACACACAAAGGCGTGACATTCTCTTTCCCCGAGAGGCGTATGTTGTTTTAAAACAGAAGGAAACATTTACATCATTAAACATACCAAATCAATAAAATGAGAAGAAATGAATGAATTTGATACACTAGTATCAATGGGCACACACAAAAGGCTATGATTAAAAATAATCATACCTCTCACCGTAGATGGTTCAGCCTGATCATTGAAAATCATCTGCTAATCGCCATACAATTTCATTGACTATGAAAGTTTCTCCTTGTAGCCTTTATAATATTTCCCTGGATGACGAGTCATGGTATTTATAGAATCACCATGGATATATCTGATATGCTGATGAGACTCATTCTGTTTTCCTCACCCTATCAAGGCATATGTTTCTTGTGACGCCTCAGAAGTGTCTCGAGCATCTGACATTGGGGAACTGTGATAATAGTGCTAAAGATTCCCTATATTCTTGCAGTTATGTCATGATCCAGTTTGTTCCAAACACTATCTCTCTATATAGTCAAGTGACCCTAATTTAAAACAACCTTATTTTCTATTGACTCATGGAGGAAGGATCACTGATCCAACCATATGATTGTGATTTCCACTTCCAACTTAGAAAAATGTATCCCTTTTCTACTTCCTCCCTGTGTTTGAGTTCCCACCGTTCTATGAAGGTATCATCATACTTCCTCCCATAGATCCTAAGATATCACTTTCCACTACAGTGACTCTATTTACTATCTCTGTGTAATCTGAAATACATAGCACCATAATCTTCGATCGAATCTCTTACCATAGCCCCAATTTGAAGAAGTGTGCCTTCAAGGACTCACATTCCGCAAATTCTTGGGAAAATCTCACTAAATTCATGAATTTAGCTGCATACTCTATGATAGAGAGACTATATTGTTTTATGAAGAATAATTCCATCGTTTTCTGGATCTTGAACATGTGTGGATAGAATTCTTTATTGAACAATTCCTCAAAAATCTTCCCATGTAAGGCCTCTATACAATTTAGCTTGCACCGCTAAATCCCACTATTAGCATGCAAGACCCTAAAACATATATGTCGCCATCTTGACCTTTATTTCCACTATTATGTCGATTAACTCAAAGATATGATTTATCCTACAAATCCACAACTCTAATTTTCTAGGTTAAGCATCACCCTAAAAGTTAAGTGGGCTATGCTTCATGAATTGCATGGTATCAACCATATGCCTTGGATAATTCCTTCAGTTCCCTGTATCCATAGCTTGAAAATCATGGAAAATACTCTGAACCATATCTTGGTTCACTCGTGGTTCAGGTGCAACCATATTCTCTATAGCTTCTTCAGTTCGGTTTTGATGATGCCTACCAGGTGCCATTTTTTTAACTAACAACAAACATCATCAATATCACTCTCTAGCAACTGATGGGTTAGCATTTCAAATTCAATCACATAAACTATCACAACATTGATTTCTAAAAACAACCTTTTTTCATGTTCAACAATTTTGGAAAACATTCAACTTGTTTTTTGAAAATTAATAATTTATCAAAATAACATAAGTAATTATTTTTTCAAAATCATTCATGTGAAAAAATATCTCATAGTTTTTAACAAATCAACACCTTTTACAGCATGAATCATTACTCTACATGTTGTATGCACTCCTAGTGGGATGTTATTCCACTAAAATGCATGTAATGCTTGCCTCATTGTATAAACCCATGACAATGAGGTTTCTAACATTCTAGAATTGTCTAAAAATCATTGGTACCCAACTCCCTAGTAACTTGACGTTTTGCATAAATGGGTTAGCTACATCCTTTTATGTTATAAATATTATTTTCTAGAAATTTTACTCCTTTATAAGAGTCTAACCCAAGGAATAGAAAAAAATAATTCAAAATCCCATACCAATAACATTGATTACTACTTGTTAACAATGTATCAAACAATCTAATACCATTTTTACTATAAAGGAAGGACTAGACTGATACGATTTGTAATGACCCATTAATTTTCATTTTCAGGAGAGCACAACGAGTCATTATTAGATATTAAGTGATATCCCAAAGGCTCCAAAGGCTGGAAATGAATTCTGAAGGGTATTATGGAATTTGGGGACGATTTACCCTTTAATAAAGAAAACAAATCACCCAAAAAACAATTCAGTAAATGAAGCATGAACAAAATAAATAAAACTCAACAACTTCATGTATCTCCAAAACACATCATAGTGTGCATTCGCAGAAGGACAAAAAAGTGTCAATGTAAAAAATGGTAAAACAACTATAGACACTCAAAAGACAACCTGACTCCATTCTTTACATGCTCCATGCTCTAAATCACCAAACTTCCCAAGTATCATGAGTTAGTGCTAATTTTTTTTTGAAATGTTACCTTTTCCCCTATCTCGGAAGATAGAATCTTGAGAACCACCAAATTTCCATGCAGGGGTGAGTATAAAACTCAGTTAGATTTCCCCACTGACATCCCTACTCAGGTCACTTGGTTGGAAAGGTTTACACATTATAGAAATCATTTTATATAAAAAAAATCATATAAAACAATTTACCCAAACAATTTATAAACAAATATAAACATGTTCAAAAACCAATTATAACAATGTCTAAACAAAAGTAAATGAAACCAATTTTCATAAAGTCATTTTATAGAAGAAAAATTATTCAATTATTATAAACTAGTTCTTATTATTATTTTTTCATACCCATTCGATATTCCACAACACATCCATACATTCATGCTTCGTTCGACAGTTCCATACCCATGAGTAGTCTCTTGTCCAATAAATTTGTGTCCCACTAACAACCTCCCTCAATCTAGGGTACCATACCATGTACCCCAATGGTACTTATCCCTTATTCAGGTTTTTTAAAGCATTGAATCACACCAACACCATGTATTCCAAATATTTCCATAACCACAACAAAACACATCATTAAAACAGAACTTTTATTGAAAATGAATGCCCAACAAATATCAAAGAAATATTGAAATTCAATAAAACATTCCCTTTTATTGAAAACATCCAATATAATTCATGTTCCATAATTCTAGAAAAAATCCCCCTATTAAAATCTGTATTTTAAAACCAAGAACCAAAGAACTTATTCAAAATATCCAATTTTTAGGATTTCACAAACAGTCACTCAAGAAGGTTTCAAATACGTGTTAAGCTACCAAATCACAATCAATTTTTTTACAGTAAATTTAATTTGAAAGTATACAAATTAGTTCATCTAAGAGTAGTTTTTTGTAAAGCCACATACCTATAAGGTTTTGACAAAACCAAACATAGGATGGAGAACACTGACAACAAATGGGTTGATTATTTAAAGAAATGGCCTTAGATCCCTTATCCTATCAACAAAAAAGCCAAATATTAACTTATTTTCAAAGAAACATTTATCTACCCATAAGGTAAATAGATCATAGAACCAGGAGGATATGATATAGAGATCTAATAGAACACTTACTTCGAGATGCGTACCATAGATTCAACAAAGATCCAAAGCCAATCGGATCGAACAATAAAGAGTGCCTTTGAAAATTTCCTAGGGAGAGTTTAGGGTAGAGGGAAAGGAGCACTGGAAAGAATAGACTGAGAAGAATTGCTAAACACGTCGCCTCAGGATAAAAGAAAACTTTAAAAATTACACAATGTGTACCTTTAGTACACGACCTGTACCATCTCACATCATGAAACCCACTTCACGACATGAATACATCTCCAAGTACACGACCTGTACTTCAATTACACGACCTATACTTTGGGTACACGACCTAAACCCTGCAGTGAACCCCAAAAACATTTTTTCGAGGATTATTAATCAAAAGAGGTCTCAGAAAATGTGTAAAACATACTCAATCATGGTAATAGGATGTAACAACCCGAAAATCAGGGGTACTACATATTCTATATAGTGTAATGTGTTTCATTTAGAATTTATTTGATAGATGTTTCAATGAATATTTAATCTGATTTTTTAGTTTTAAAAATAAATGAAATTTAGTTCGTTCCCCTGAGAAAGAGATAGTGTGATATAAAATCATAAGAACAAACATTCCATTATTTAATGGATTAGTTTCAAAATGTTTTACCATTTCTATGGATGAGTCTGGGGTGGTTATCATTTGTACACATTTTTATCTATTGTACTATGAGTCAGTATAAGTGACATTGTGGTTCTTATCACTCAACATTTGAATGGGGATCATGTGGCATGTTCATGAAAACTCATGATTGTTTGAGTGAAGGTTTTCTCAAGTTATGGAAGGAAATATTTACTATAGGATGGTCTTAAAAGATCTACAATCAAATAGATGCTTATTTTTAAATAAAATTGTCTGTTGGGGATTTATGGTTTCAAGTTATTATTGAGAAGATTATAGATATAGAAGAGAATTATATATAGAATTAAGGAATTTCAAATATGTAGATTTCATGAATATAGTGTTTATGGAATAGTTTACATGGGTTTATAAGAATGGGTGGAAGAAAAGATATAGCTACATGGTTTCTATATTATTTTTTCATAATGAAATGTTTGCGAGTGTGGTCTTCAGATGTAGTGATAGGATTTCAGGATTCATAAAGTGTTATGAAAATGAATGAAAACATGAAAAGATCATATAATGTGATTTGATTTATTATACATAACTGTAAGTTCATGAAGATTAATTATGATGAATTAATTGGACATTAATATTGGTCTAAAATATAAAAGATCGTAGAATAATGTGGAGTTATGAATAGTCATATGGAGTGATGTCCCAGACCTGGATACAACTTAACAGATGCCCCGAGAACGGTGGGCCACATGGCCTGTAGCGCATCTCCCAGAATTCCAGAGGCTTCTGACTAGCAATGAGGGAACATGGTGAGTTCATGGGGATACCATTCCCTTATTAAAGAAGTGTAGCACTTAAGATTTATAAAAAAATTGTAAATAAATGAAGAAATATAATTCAAAAAAGGAACAATTAAAAAATAGAGACAAAAATAAAAATAAATGAAAAAACCAGAATATCATTAAAAAAAAGATGATATTCCATGTCACTAGAAAACTAGAAAACATGTATAGAAGATAACCGGTATAAAATGATCCATATATGTATAAAGGAAATACAAGAATATCCCAAACATCCCAAACTCCAACTTGGGAATCTACTTGAAATATACTTACTAAACAGCAAGCAGTCATGTTTTTGAAGTTTTATGGTTCCCTTTGCCAACACATGCATACATGAATTCTACTCTAAGTACTAAATCACACCTAGAGAGGGTGTGAGATTAATCTGAGTGGGCCACCACCAAATGTGTCTATAACATATGATGTAATTCATGGTCCCTATTTACCCTGAGTCAGTGCATTATTACATAACATTTCCATGATCACAAGGGATAAAATCCCATAATACCGATCAGTTTAGTAGCCAGGGATGTACAAGATACATATATAAGATTTACATTACATTATAAAATGAAAAACAAAAAAAATAACATTGTCTCCTTTGACCACATTCATTTCAATTAGACTATCCTTGCAGGTCAATCATAATATACTTCTTCACATCCTGGGAAAAATAAGACAACGAATGGGGTGTTCTCAGATGCTCAGTAATGATAACAATATAGCAGAAACATTCACAAATAAGCATAAAAATTTAAGTAAATGTATAAGACTAAAACATAATCCATTTAAACTTAAACATCATCATAATATGGAAAATATAAATCAAATAATTCCATTTACTTGTTCACATGGATATTCTACTAAACAAATAATCAAATGCAATATCAATATCCAATTTCATAGGGATGGAATGAATAATTCCAGACTTTATAACCACATAGTATGGGCCTCATGACAAAACTAAAAATAATAATTTTTCAAAGATTTTTGTCCAGTCACTAGTTTGTCTCATGAGACCTACTGATGCATCGATGTGCTATAGGGGGCTCCACCCGTCACTTACTAAGTCCAATGTATTCCTCATATGAAAGGGTTTAAACATAAAAAAACATTTGTATTAAAACTAGCATACAAAGTGTCAATACATTATCCATAAACAATGAATGTTATAAAAATTACACATTCACCGTCAAAAAAATAAAAAAATCTTCAACACAATATGGAAGATTTGTATCATAATAGGGAAACTTAAAAAAAGTAAAAATCCACCTAAAGATGAAGACATATAGGAAATGAAAACTATTTTAAAGAAATAACTCGTTGTATTTTGAAACCATTTCAAAGTCACATAATTATAAAAGAAAACATTTATTTTTGAAATATTCTTATAATATTGTAATGGATGATTTGATGGTGTTGTAATGGTGGAAAATAGCCGCACCCACTGTATAAGTTAAAAAACATTGTTTCCTTAATTTTGTCGAAATGCTCATAAAAGACCATGTTTGGAAAATGACATAATGATTCATTTATAAACATATTATAAAAATTCAAAAAAAGGTATAAATAACTTTAAACGATAGACTAGGAAATAGTAAAAATGATTTGAAATACATTTTTATGAAAACAAAAGTGGATGAAAAAGTGGTCCCAGTATATACCGATGTAAAAACAACCTTAGATAAAAATAAGATTGTGAAATTAACCATTACCTTGTACTTTTCCTTAGTCAAGGGTACGTTAAACTCCTGTATAATAGTTAAATAATTGTTATTAAAATATACATGAATGGCATACATAAATTTGATAACATGTATTATCTTCTAATATTGATTTGTTAATAATATTTTAGTAGTATCATTATTTCGTGTGTTAGTTGATTAATTTTCCTTTAAATATTTTGTTACGTAAGTAATGTTTGTTTTGGATAGGATGTATTTGATTCATATTCAGAATGATATTATGTTATTAAATATTTTTTTTAATAAAAAAACAAAAATTATTCTTGAATGGTTACGATGGGGAATGAATCTAATCGTGTTTGTGGAGACTGTAATCCGTATGTACGCACAAATGCAACTTCCATTTCATTTTTTTTATTTTAAATTAAAAGTAAAACAAATGATAAAATAGTATATTATTATTCTAATATAATATAATATTTTATATAAATTACCTATGTTCATCAACTCTATCATTTATACATTCCATGTATGGTCTGAAAGAGTCATACCACTTTGAGGGGGGGGGGGTAGTCCACACTTCTTCAAATGAAATTATTGTATATATACAACATGAAAAGAATAAAGGTATTCTATAAAATAGAATTAAAAAAGATTATAGACAAAATAAATATCATTAATATCATATATAATTACATTTCCATCATAACGGCCACCATAAAAGGTGGTAGTAGAATATTGAATAATCATCATTTCATGAGGCGGTAGTTCACCTTCCACAGAAACATTATGTTATATAACCATTAGATATAGGTGTATGTATGTTTAGTTCAAATAAATCTCATAAAAACAACATAGTATATAAATTATATTGGTGTTTTTATAAAATAAAGGAATAAAAGGAGTTTAGGGGGCTGGAGACGTAAAATATAAGAATAGAACATAAGAGAATATGTTACCTTTAAATTGGGTAACTTCCTTTGGATAGAACCAGAAGACTCCCATGAAGTGCCTTATGCCTATGTTAAGGCTTCTAAAATGAATATAAAGATGTAGGAAGATTAATTGGGAAGAGGTGGGATTAGCCAAGGGGATTTAGTGGTGTGATTAATGGGTTAGGGCTGATGGCGTTATATAAGAGAGGGGAGGGGCTCTTTTGGATATAATGAAAATATTATTTTATTATATAATGATTTTCAGATTTTTAATGTCCAAAAGTCATTAACATAGAAGATAATATGACTAATGTTTTATATAATATCACCCAATAAATATTTTACTGTTTTTGGATATTAATTTAATTTTTATAATCACATTTATTTAAATCATTGATAATTTAGTTAACACTACATCATTATTATGTCATAAATAATTTAATTTATTTGATGTCAAAAAATAATTAAAAAAATACGATGATGTAGGAAATATTATTAGATTTCAAATTTATATTTATTGTATAAAATATAACTTATATAATCCCATGTAAATTTTTTTACTAAATGATATATGTTTGCTTCATTTTTGTCATTATAATAATCTAATTAATATAAAGTGTCATTATCACTCTCATGTGGCTCCATGGGGTCCCCAAATTGATCCGAGGATTTCCATGGTCAGAAATATATCATTCCATTGGATTATGACACGTGTTAGGGTAATTTAATATTATTATAATATTATTTTTTTACCCTTATTCACCGGATTTACCCTTTAACCATGGTAAATAAAATATTTATCAAAGTAATTATTGATAATTTATAAAAATAAAAGTTACCTATTTACAAAATTTAGATCTTCTAATTCAAAATATAGAATCCATTTTTCCAAATTCAAAACACATAATTGGCAGAAATTAATTTAAAATTAATTTCCGTTGTCAAAACAAAAAGAGTGTTTTTATGAAATAATAACTATCAAAAGATTGACACTTGTTTATGTCCATTTTAAATGTGAAATTATGTCAAATTATGTAAATTATATTAAATGATAAAAATATAATCTTATGATACTTGATAACCATTCAAGTGTATAATTTTACACTATAAATTATTTATATTAAAAAATTAGCTTTCAATTAAAATTTAGAATTTTTCACTATTCATAAAAAATTTAATGTTTTCAGAAATGTACTAAAAATTAACCCTAAGCTAATTTTGAAATTATTAATCCCAAAATGAAGTCCATTTTGAAAAATAAAATTTATAAAATTTCATACTTTGGGTATTACTATTCATAACTACAAGTTTGATTGGTCGTTGTGTGTTAGAATCTCAAAGTTGTGTAATCGCAAGCTATTGCATTATTCAAAGGGAAATGTACCATGGAAACATGGGATGTTAAATTCTCCCCTCCTTCAAATAATTTCATCCTCAAGTTATCAGCGTAGATTTTTTGCCATCTAAAGAAGCTTTGATGTGGGTTGGGATAATATTCACCTTCTCCACTATTTCCTCAACAAGTTGTATGCATGCGATCTTTCTTTCAGAAAAATCATCCCAACATGTTGGTGTGATAAATCTCATTCCATATAATGCTGCATATGGTGACATATGAAAACATTAATGAAAGAAATTGTTATAGGAAAATTCTTCCATAGGTAAGTATTGATCCCGCGTAATTTTAATGTCAAGTGAACAAGATCCCAACATGTCTTATAATGTTTGAATAGTACATTCTGATTGTCCATCAGTTTGAGGGTTGTAGGCAGTGCTCAAAAAAAGTTCATTATCCAAGGCCCTCTGAATATTTTTCCAAAATCCTGATGTGATACTGGTATCAAAATCAGAAACAATCGATAGGGGTACTCCATAAAGTCTAACAAATTCATTAATATATACCCTAACTAGGCATCCAAGAGGTCAATCTTATCTTATAGATAAAAATGCACTAACAGGATAAAACAATCAACAATTACCTATATCACGTGATTTTATCTTGGATTATATGGTAGTCATGTGACAAATTACATCATAATATCATCTCATTTCCACTCACGTATGAGAAGAGGTTTCCTGACTCCTCTAGGATATTGCCTTCCAGTTTTCACTTGTTGACAAACCATACATCTAGACACATAATTAGAAATCTCCCTCTTTATGTTTTCCCACATAAAAAGTTCCTACAAATCTCTATACTACTTAGTGCTACCGGGGTGCACAGAGAAATTGGAGCTATGAGCATCATCCAATAGTTACCCTTTTAGATCAATTATGTGAGGAACACAATGTCTCTTCCCAAATTTCAAAATCGCATCTTCATATACAAAGTTGATCTATCTCCCATCCTTTACAACATTAATTTTCTTCTGGAACTCCTTATCATTAGTCAGAGAACATTTAATCCTTTGTAGTAATGATAGTTTAGCAACCATTTGAAAAATTATTTATGCTTCACCTTCCATTATTATTCCCATATCCGTCTTTACTAGATCCATGAACACATGGTCCCTTTTACTATAATCTTGTTCCAAACTCCATGATCCTTTCTGCTCAAAGCATCTTCCACCTTATTTTCCTTCCTTGGGTGGTAGTGCATGGTGAAATCATAATCCTTGAGTAGTTAGATCCATCTCTTTTCCCTAATATGGGGTTATTTTTGTGAGAAAATATACTTTAAACTCTTGTGATCAGTATAAATCTCACATATTTCAACATATAGAAAGTGTCTTCATATCTTCAAAGAAAAGAATACATCTACTAACTCAAGATCCTTAGTCATATAGTTTTTTTCATGAATTTTTTGCTGCAATGATTCATAGGTAATAAATCTATCATTCTGCATAAGGACACAACCATGTCCTTTCTTTGTTTCATAATTATAAATAAAAAACCCATCATTCAACTATGATACAGTCAATATAAGATAATTGACTAATATTCTCTTCATTTCTTCAATACATTTTTCGAACTCTCTTTTCCAAAAAAATTAACCCCATTACGTGTGAGCTTTATTAATAGGTTACATAATTGGATAAAATTATGGACTAAGCATCAATAGTAACCGACTAATCCAATAAACTGTGTACCTTAGTTATACTCACCAGTTCTGGCCATTCCTGTATTTATCTTGACTTAGAATGATCAACATAGATTCCATCCTTAGAGACAATATGACCAAGAAGAGAAATTTAAGGAATCCAGAATTCACACTTTCAAAACATCCCATATGATTCATTTCTTCTAAGGGTTTTCAAAATAGTTCACAAGTGATATTCATGATATTCGTAGCTTTTTTGAGTAAACCATGATTTCATCAATAAATACCACTACAAATCCATAAAGATATTCCTTGAAAAATCTATTAATTAGATCCATTAAAATAGATGTTTCCTTAGTAAGTCCCAAAGGATTTACTGTAAACTCGTAATGCCCATACCTGGTTCGAAAAGCTGTTTTTGAAATGTATTACTTCCTCAAACACAACTGATGATATCCAGATCGATGGTCAATATTTGAAAAATATTGAGCTCCATGAATTCTTCAGAAAAACATCAATTCAAGTTAGGGGATACTTGTTTTTTATTGATATAGCATTGATATCCCTATATTCAACGCACAACCTCATATATCCATATTTATTCTTAACAAAATGAACAAGGCCCCCATGGAAAACACTTGGGAGAAAAAATCTTTTATTACTCAACACCTCTAGTTTTTTCTTTAGCTCCACTAATTCTATAATGTCCATTCTATATGGGGTATTTGATATGGGCCTTGAATGAGGAATTATATCAATGGAAAACAAAATTTCTCATTCTGGAGGATGTCCAGGTAAATCCTATGAAAATAAATCAACATATTCTTGTACAATAGGTGCATCCCCTATTTGAACATTCCTCTTCTCACCCATAGATATTTTACTATCTTCCTCCCCAATAATTTAATTTAGTAGAGTTTTTTGGGGTGAATCTAGATAAGAATCAGGTGGTGAGGTTTCTGCAAAAAATATAAGTTACTCATTGCCATCATTGAAAATAGTAACCTTCTTATTCTTAAAATAAATTTTTACATCATTTTAAAGAAGACTATCCATTCCATGGATTATATCAAATTCAATCATGGGTATGACAATGAGATCAGTAGATAAAGAACATTTATATGTCCTAATGGGAACCGATTCATAAAACATTATTGCAATGATACTTCCCTTAGGAGTTTGAATGATAAATACCTTGTTAAATAATATTGGAAATATATGATATTCTTATTGAATTGGGAAGATATGAAACCTTGTGATGATCCAGAATAAAATAAACAATTTTCTAAAATTGAGGAAACCTTTAAATTACCTGCCACTATGTATTTCAGAGCTTCAACATCAGTAGTAGTGATTTCATAAGCTTGGCATTTCCCCCTTGGCCATTTATGAGGTATGTTTCTCTGACGCTTAGGAAATTCAATTGCATAATGGACCATTTCCTTACAATAGTAGCATTCAAAATTGAGAGCCTCTTTATTCACCTTTCAATCACGATCTTGGTGGCCTTTTTCACTACAATTGTAAAAAACACTCATTCCCTTCAGGAAAGTACGAGGTTGTTGATTCAAACATTTACTGAAGGGTGGATATTCAAAATTTTCCTTCTTCCCCTTAATTCCATTTTTAGAGTGTTCATTAGTGTCAAGAACCATCCTAGTGGGGCCCGAGCCGCAACTCCCCATACCCGCCTCCAATATGCCAGGGGCTGGTGACTAGCACCGAGTAGGCATGCTACTAACATGGGAGGCATTACCTATAAACCTGTACACATGCACACACATTTCCAATCCCACAAAGATGAAAAGTAAAAACTACTAAAATAAAAAGATGCATGCATACACTAAAACCAAACCACAGAGTACGACAGGGAGGTAAAGTACAGTAAAGAAAAACCCAGGGCCAAAAGTACAAGCCCACCAAAAGAAAGTCTGCAACAAAGTCCATCCTCTAAGAAAGGTGCGGGGACTGTAGTCTATAGCCGTAGGAACACACCTTGGCCTCTCTGATCTCACTGAGCTCCGTCTGGTTCTGGTCCTCCTAGAATCCTATCAAAGGCTCGCTCATCTGCACAAGACACGACACATACGGGAAAAGCCCATGTAGGGGTGAGTATAACAATACCCAGTAGGACACCCCGAAAACCACAATGGAAATACAAAAAAAAAATACAAAAAAGAGAGGTACAATCAGCTCTACATAGTATATGTTTTATGGAACATATAATAAGAATATCCAGATATACTCATACACAGACGACCACCACGTAACCACTACTAAGATCTAGCTTGAAGATTTCACTAAGCATACAACCGGGAGAACACACTCCTAGGTCTGAAGAGAGAGATATGAAGTACTCCTTCCAGGAGAACACACTCCACGAGTACCTCGAGAACATGATTCTTAGGCGAGGATCACAGCCAAGTCATGGGGTGAGTCCGATAACTCAGTCGGAGCTAATCCTCTAGGCATAGGATCGGCGCCTGGTTATGGTAGGTCACGTCGATAACAATAACTCTACCTAGGGTATCAAGAATGAATAGAGGATCCGGCTCTAAGTCTCATAGAGTGGATTCCAACAACTCTATTCAGGATATTCTACTGAAGGGATCATACTACATGAAAGAGTAGATACCAGAACCTTTAGGGGATTTCCAAGGGTACGAACCCTAAGAAATAGTCCAATTCACAGAAGGAAAGTGGATCAAGCCATGAAGAACAAGTAACATGGCGTGTAGTATGGTTACATGTTGTGTTCCTTGACCCTGGGTAATGCTCGTGTAAATAGCATGTGTCCTTCGTTCAAGCCGTGCAAACCCAAACTACACGGTTTCTAGAAAAGTAAATGTCAGGTTCCTTGACCCCGGGTTCTTCCCGTGTAAACGGACCGTTTCCTTTGGTTTTCAGATATAAAACAACTACATGGCGTGTAGAAGAAATCACATGTCATGTTCGAGGGCCTGGGCTCGCTCTGTGTACGCAGGCTATGTGCCCGTACACGGTCACTGCCCGTGTCCGTGCCGCCTGCCCATGTATCCCGTGTATCTGGCCGGGTCTGGCGGGGGAGGGGTATACACGGCGTGTCCATGGTCGTGTACCCTGCCCGTGTCCTTGTACTCCTATAGTACACACCGGGTAACCCTTCTGATGAACACAAACCGTGAAGCCTATACTACACGGCGTGTAGTCGGGAAATTCCCAGAAGCGTCACCTTCCTCTGCACGCCTCGGCTGAACATCCGGATCTCGATTCCCATGTCTGTTCGCCGCGAAAGTCTAGATACTCGGTCGCCTTGTCTCTGTGAAGTCGGAGCCGCGGGTTTCAGACCATCAATCAGCTCCAAAATCTGATTCCGACCATCCGAGTGGAAATCGTCCGAAGAAAAATTTCTTCTGATCTGCTTCGATCCGTCCGCTGAAACCGTCCTCGCACCTCCGCAAGACCGATGCTGTGTTGATCCTTCAATTTGGGATTGTTGCGTCATAGAACGGATGCTCAATGATCCGTTGTTCATCGACCTGCGAAGAACGTGACGAATGCTCATGAAGAACGTGAGAATTGGGGAAGAAGAACATAATAAATCGAGAGGGATGAACCTTGATCGATGTTTGTGTCGATCTTGGTCTGTAACCACTAGAAGGTTGAATGAAACCAAAATAAAAAAAAAGAATCAAATCCTCACAAATCCTAGCAAAAGCCCATCCCGCAAGAACGATCGATCCGTGGGCTAATCTGTTCGTGGATTAGTCCGCGTTCATCGTGGAAATCAAAAACGGTGAGGAATTAAAAATCACAACAACATCCTACTTGGATTCTCTGTGTTTTCCGATGAAGTTCTGCTTGCCGCGTCGTCGTATCTATCGAAATCCATCAAGAACGTCATCACCGCCGCGTTGGGGGTTACCTCCAAAACCTCTAGATCCGCCAAGGGTTTTTAGGGTGTTGGGGATCTAACCCTAGACCCTAGCGCAAGACTCTATTAAAGGAGGAGAGAAAAAAATAGATTTAAAAGATCTCGCTACAGAAATAAATTATTTTTGTTAAATTTTTTATTACTATTGCGTCCAAAAACCAGATTTCACCATCGACATGTGCCGGCCAGAGTTAGGCCTTGCCTAAGTTAAAATCCTTATTCTGAACACAACGGTGCCCTCAGAATTCTGATCTGAGCACCCATTCGAGAGTTAGTCCTATTTTTCAGGAAAACCACACGCGCGCGTAATTTAATTATTAAATTAAATTCAAACATTTGTTCTGGGATCACTGGGCCTCGGAACGGCACGTCGTCTCAGATCCCGGTCTCAAAATAATTCCTATATAATATTGAAATATTACATGAAAAAATCCGGGACATTACATAACACCCACGTTTGGGCTTTTACGACCCCAAAAATCAAAAAAAAGGACTACTCAAAATGGTGTGGGTTCTGCACGTGAATCTGAGCCTCCCTCTCCCACATACTCTCTTGGAGATTTTCGTGATGCCACCAGACACACACCAAGGGAATAGCTCATCCACGAAGGATCTTCTCCTACCGATCCTTGATCTCCACTATGTACTCAAGAATGTTCTCTCCATCGTCGATGTCCATCTCACCCCAGTCGAGGATGTGCGAGAGACCATGCGCGTACCTCCATAGCTGCGACACATAGAAGACGTTGTGTACCCGGTCCATCTGAGGAGGTAGAGCCAAGCGATACGCCACCTCTCCAACTCTACTCAGAATCTGAAAAGAGCCAACGAACCTCGGAGATAGCTTTCTGACCCGGCCAAATCTCTGCAATCCCTGTCAAGGTGAGATCTGAAGAAACACATAGTCCACTTCCTCGAACACCAAAGGCCTTCGGCTCCGGTCGGTATAAGACATTTTCCAAATCTATGCAGTCTTCATCCGCTACTGGATGACCTGCATCTTCTCTGTAGTAGCTCTCACCATCTCTTTGCCCATGATTGTTGACTCTCCCGGGTCAGTCCAGTAAAGTGGCGACCTGCAAGGTCGCCCGTATAGAGCCTCGAATGGTGCCATACCAATAGTGGAATGAAAAATGTTGTTATAAGAATATTCCACCAGTGGTAGGTTATCCTCCCAGCTATGACTAAAGTCAATTATGCAAGCTCGTAGCATATCCTCTAGGACCTGGATGGTCCGCTCTGTCTGACCATCAGTCTGGGGATGAAACGATGTGCTCAAGCGTAATTGAGTCCCAAAAGCTCCCTGAAATCCCTTCCACAACCGGGATGTGAAATGATCATCATGATCTGAGACGATCGGGGATGGTACTCCATGAAGACGAACTATCTTCTGCAAGTAGAGGCGTCCCATGCTCTCTTCTGAACTATGCTCTCATATGGCTAGGAAGTGGGCCTACATGGTGAGTCGATCGATGATCATCCAGATGGAATCATGTCCCCTAGACGTACATGGCAAAACTGTCATGAAGTCCATTGATATTCTGTCCCACTTCCACTCTGGCACCCCAAGGGGCTGAGTCAAACCTACGGGAACCTGGTGCTTAATCTTTACTTGCTGACAAGTAAGGCACCGAGAAACAAACTCTGACACACTCTTCTTTATCTCTGGCCACCAGAACTGACGTCAGAGGTCCTGGTACATCTTTGCCATGCCTGGATGCACCACCAAAGGGGATGTATGGAACTCCCTCAAAACCTCCTCCCGCAACGTCACTGGTACTACCGTGCGTCCTCTGAAAAGGAAAAAATGCTCTCCACCTTCTGGAAAATGATATACTTGAGACACTTGTGATCAGAGTAGATGGTAAACCGTTCTCCCATCAGGTAGTTCCACCACATCATCAATGCGAAGACAACCGCTGCCAGCTCAATATCATGGGTGGTGTAGTTATTCTCATGTGGCCTCAACTGACGTGAGCCATAGGCAAACACCGCTTGCCTCTGCATTAGGACACAACCAAGCCCGGTTCCTGATGCGTCGTAGAACACAACGTACTCGACACCCTCCTATGATAATCTCAGGATCGGGGTACTCGTCAGACCCTGTCTCAACTGGTCGAAGAGGACATCGATCCTCGGTAGTGGATACCGGTTCTTCATGGTCACCTGATTTAAGCACTGTTAATCCACACACAGCCTCAAGATCCTGTCCACCTTCATAGCAAATAGCACTGGGGCTGCCCAGGGTGAAACATTGGCCTCACAAATCCCTTCTTCTGGAAGTCGTCCAACTGCATCCTTAGATCACGAAGCTCTTCAAGAGCCATCTGATAAGCTGATTCTGATATCGGGGTCATCCCAGGATGCAACTCAATGCAGAAAACTATCTCCCGACGGGGAGGTAGCCAGGGGACATCCTCCGGAAAGATGTCCTCGTATTCAGCCACCACTTCTAGAAACCGAAAACTTGTAACATCTACCGCGCCAAGGGCTAGTCTAGCCAACTGATGTTAAATTGGTGGTGCCCTCCTATGCACGAGTCTATTATGCGCTACCTGGGTCTCTATTTCACCGACTAAATAGAACCTCATCCCAACACTACGGACACACCGCACCCTTCTCCTAAAACAATCAATATGGGAATGAACTGTGGATAACCAATCCATGCCAAGAATGACATCGTAAGGCCTTGATGATACCACTAAGAGGTTCCAACCGAATCTATCACCTCCATGGGTCAGGTCACACTGCCTGCAAAGGTGTGTGATCTATGAATCTTCTCCAGCCAGTGTTTCTAAGCGTAAGGGTCGAGTCAATGGCTCAACTGGAATCTCAAGGTCTCGAACAAGATAAGAATCCAGAAAGGAATGACTTGCACCTGTGTCTGTCAATACAACAACCAAAGTAGAAAAGACACAGATAGTACCTCTAATCAATCTGGGAGTACTTGGGTCATAAGCCTCTACCGCCTGAAGCTATCCCTTCCTCTGTCCACCAGCTCCCTCAGCCTGGGTTGGACCTCCTAGGGGTGGTGGTAGTAAAGGGTCAAAATGCCGACCACCTCCAGCAGCTCTCCCAACCCCTCTTCCACGTCCTCTGCCTCGCGTATCTGCCTGCTCCACACGTTGCCTCTACCTCGGTGGTTCATCCACTGCTCCCGTGTCAGCAGTACGGTGGGTTGGACAATCTCGAGCGAGATGCCCCCTACCATCACATGAGTAACATCGCCTCTCTCAAGGCAGGATGGAAGCACCCTGTGAACCATGTACGGCCGATCCCCTATCCTGGGATCTCCTCAAGAAACCTCTCCCATGCATGGGTCCCTGACATCAACTCCCTGCCGCCGAGGTCTCTACTTCAGCTCGCCAACTACTGACAACTGTCTGTTGTCCCTGCTCCGCCAGGAAGCTCTCGACCACCAAATCCCACTCAATCACCCCAGCACAAGTAGGAATGCTCATAGGGATGATGCAAGCTCAGATATCTCTACGCAAGCACCGCTCAAAATTCGGAGCTCTGATGTACTGATCTCTGACCATATCCATCGAGTACTGCGAGAGGTCGGTAAACCTCGATGAATAGTCAGCCACCATCATGGTTCCCTACTGGAGTTTAAGAATCTCCTATATACATACTGCTCTTAGGGTAACTGGTGAAAACTTCTCTCTGAAGAGATGCTCAAAATATGACCATGCAAGAGTCGCCTCGTCGTGAGTCTGGATGACCAAAATCCACCCTCGCCCTCCCGAGCCCTGGTAGAAGGCTCGGTGCCAGGATCACCATCTGGTCTGCTGGTGTCCTGAACAAACGAAAGACTCTGGTCACTGCCTCAAGCCAGTCCTCTACTGCCTGAGGGTCAGGCTCACCTCGAAACCTGAGAGGTATCTGTCTCTGAAACTAGTGGAGTGTGCTCAGCCTACGCTCCTCCTCCATAAGTATAGTGGGCGCTAAACACTTCCCCATAGGTGGTGGAACAACTGGCATTCCACCTGGTGGTAGAACTGGTGGATCTGGTCCCTGTATCGAAGCTTCATCACTAAGGGGGTCATCCTTGTGATCGAGCTGCTGGATCCTAGCGGGTGTGCATCAGAGAGGCATCATGTTTAAGAAAAAATATGTATCACAGACAGTTAGTATATCTGGAGGGCTGACTCAAGAATGACATGGAAACCACAACCCATTCCTATATGATGAATGTACCATTATTTTCCCCCATGAAACTAGTTTTTTCATGTTCCGAGTCGAAAAACAAGTTATCAGAGTCCTGGGGTATGGATACATCGGCCGCCACACCAACACTGGGGTCCCTGGCCTAAGAGCCGAATTTTAAACAGTTAACACTGTTGCCCCAAACCAACTTATAGACTCTCAGTCCTAAGGTAGAAATGACCACCTTTGATACCACTCTGTCACGACCCGTCCCAGTGGGGCTCGAGTAGCAACTCCCCAAGCCCGCCTCCAATAGGCCAGGGCTGGTGACAAGCACCGAGTAGGCATGCTACTAATATGAGAGGAATTGCCTATAAACATGTACAGACACACACATTTCCAAGCCCACAAAGGTGAAAAGTAAAAACTACTAAAAGTAAAAGATTCATGCATACACTAAAACCCAACCACAAAGTACAACAGGGAAGTAAAGTACAATAAAGAAAAACCCTGGGCCAAAAGTACAATCCCACCAAAAGAAATTATTCAACAAAGTACAACATGTGAGAATGGTGCTAGGACTGCAGTCTGTAGCCATAGGAACACACCTCGGCCTGTTTGATCTCACTGAGCTCCATCCGGTCCTGGTCCTCCTAGAATCCTATCAAATGCTCACTCGTCTGCACAAGACACAACACGTGCGGGCAAAGCCCGTGTAGTGGTGAGTATAACAATACCCAGTAGGACACCCCGAAAACCACAAAGGAAATACAAAAAAGAAAAATACCACAAAGAGAGGTACATTTAGCTCAACATATTATATGTTTTATGGAGATATAAAAAGAATATCCAGATATACTCATACCCAGATGACCACCGCGAAACCACCACTAAGATCCAGCTTGAAGTTTCCACTATGCATACAACTGGGAGAACACACTCCTAGGTCTGTAGAGAGAGATACGAAGTACTCGTTCTGAGAGAACACACTCCACGAGTACCTTGAGAACATGATTCTCAGGTGAGGATCACAACCAAGTCATGTGGTGATTCCGAAAACTCAGTCTGAGCTAATTCGCTAGGCAGAGGATCGGCACCCGGGTAAGGTAGGTCACGTCGATACCAAGAACTCTACCTAGGATATTAGGAATGAATAGAGGATCTGGATCTAAGTCTCATAGAGGGGATTCCAACAAATCTATTTAGGATGTTCTGCTGAAGGGATCATACTGCATGAAAGAGTTAATACAAGAACCTGTAGGGGGTGCCATGGGTACGAACCCTAAGAACTAGTCCTAGTCACAGATGGCAAGTGGCACAAGCCATGAAGAAAAAGTTACACGGTACGTAGTATGGTTACATGCCATGTTTCTTGACCCTGGGTAATGCCCATGTAAATGGCCCATGTCCTTCATTCAAGCCATGCAAAACCAAACTACACGGCGTGTAGAAAAGTACACGCCGTGTTCCTTGACCTCGGGTGCTGCCCGTGTAAACGGCCCGTGTCCTTTGTCTTGTCGGATAAAAAACAACTACACGACATGTAGAAGAAATCACATGTCATGTTCGAGTGCATGGGCTTGCTCCGTGTATGCTGGACATGTGCCCGTACACGGTCTCTGCCCGTGTCTGTGCTGCCTGCCTGTGCACCAGTACACGGGGTACCCCGTGTATCTGGCTATGTCTGGCCAGGGAGGGGTATACATGGCATATTCATGGCCATGTACCCTGCCCATATCTGTGTACTCTTGGAGTACACGCCAGGTAACCCTTCTGGCGAACAGATTCCATGTAGCCCATACTACACAGCGTGTAGTCGGG
Organism: Viscum album; assembly: GCA_963277665.1. Classification (NCBI taxonomy): domain Eukaryota; kingdom Viridiplantae; phylum Streptophyta; class Magnoliopsida; order Santalales; family Viscaceae; genus Viscum; species Viscum album. Next base: position 1,306,562,411 of record OY728141.1, read on the forward strand.
AAATTCCCAAAACCATCACCTTCCTCTGTGCGCCTCGGCTGAACCTCCAGATCTCGATTCTCATGTCCGTTCGCCGCGAAACTCCAGATACTGGGTCGGCTCTTCTCCGTGAAGCCGAATATGTGGGTTTCAGGCATTCAATCAGCTCCAAAATCCGATTCCGTCCATCCGACCAGAAATCGTCTGAAGAACGATTTCTTCCGATCCGCTTCGATCCATCCGCCGAAACCGTCATCTCACCTCTGCAAGACTGCTGAGGTGTTGATCCTTCAATTTGGGATCATTGTGTTGCAGAACGGATGCGAAACGATCCATTTTTCATTGCCTCGTGAAGAAAGTGAAGAACGCTCACGAAGAAAGCAAGAATTGGGGAACAAGAACACAACAAATCTAGAGGGATGAACCTCGATCAATGTTCGTGTCGATCTTGGTCCGTCACCATTAGATGGTTGAACGAAACCAAAATAAAAACAAGAATCAAATCCCCATAAATCCCCACAAAAGCCTATCCTGCAAGAACGATCGATCCGTGGGCTAATCTGTTCGTGGATTAGTCCGGGTTCTTCGTGGAAATCAAAAATAAGGAGGAATTAAAAATCACAACAACATCCTACCTGGATTCGCTTCATTTTCCGGCGAAGATCTGTTTGTCGCATCGTCATCACCATCGAAATACGTCAAAAACATCACCACCGCCGCGTTGGGGGTTTCCTCCAGAACCCCCAGAGCTTCCAAGGGTTTTCAGGGTTATGGGTTTGTAAACCTGGACCCTGGCACAAGCCTCTATTTAAAAAAGATAGAAAAAACAGATTTAAAAGATATCACTACAAAAATAAAATATTTTTGTTAAATATTTTATTACTGTTACATCCAAAACCCAGATTTCACCACCGACCTGTGCTTACCGAAGTTAGGCCTCGCCTAAGGTAAAATCGTTGTTCTGAATGCAGCAGTGCCCTAGGATTTCTGATATGAGCACCTGTTTGGGAGTTATTACACTTTTTAACAAAAACCACACACGCATGTAATTTAATTATTAAATTAAATTCAAACATTTGTTCTGGGATCACTGGGCCTCGGAACTGCACGTGTTCCCAGATCCTGGTCTCAAAATAATTACCATATAATATTATAATAATACATGAAAAAATCCGGGACATTATAATTAGGTATCATCATCCCTTTATTTTTTTTAAATTCGTATGAAATAGAGAATTTATTTTCTATCTTTATATCACAAGATAAAATGTCTTCGTATAATGGGAATTATTGTAATCCTAATGCTTAATGGAGAAATCGTTTTATCCAATCAAATAATTTATCAATCTTACTCTTTGGGTAACATATATAATTTATAACATGACTTTCTATTTTTGTAATGTTAGCCTCATAATTTGCGACATTTTCATTGTCCATTTTCTACAGACTTAGAAATTATCTTTTCACATTCTCTTGATGGTCACAAGGAAAGTATTTTTCTAAGAAAATATCTTCAAACTCCCTCCATTCCATATTTGATACATCATTGTCTTCCTTTATGTTTTGAATCAATGACCACAACAAATCTGTACCTCCTATGAGGAGATAAACTACCATAAAAACTTTTTCCCTTTCACTACTCCCAAAGCATGAAATATTTTTCCTAATGAAATTATCTTTTGGTTAGTTACAAATGGATTTGTAGTCAAATTGATTGTTGGTGGTTTTTCCCTCATTAATATATCTAACATTGATCCTGTGCATCATGGATCAGGGTACTCCATATAGGTAAGGTTATTATTCATAATCTGAGTGAGTTGTACCAGAATGGTGATACACTGATCAGCATTAGTTGAGTCACCAGATCAACTATAATTATCTTTAGTAGGAGGTAAATCCCTATATGTATTAAATGGATTGATACAGTTCCCACTCCTTCTACTGGGATCCATTTCTAAACAATGGCATACACTACAATAGTTTATGAATCACAATACATATTTCTGAACTTGTGAAACACTTAACATAAAATGACCAATTTATGGATATAATTCATAATCAGAAAAATGTTTTCTTTTAGGATTCATATAATCATAAATCCTTAAAAATGGTTTTTAATGAAAATGTGAATTATACTAAGCATATCCATAGAAGCTTCATAACCAATAGTGCATCAAGGCTCGTTGTCGTGTTCTAGGATAACTCAGGTCAAGCCCAAAACTCCTTATAAAAGTTTTTACACCAAGGCACATCTGTACTAGAGCCACATCAACCTGCTTGTATCCAGACGAGGATGTATTTCCTAAGAAAATACACAAAATCACATCATTACCAAAATTCTAGGATGTTATTCTATACTAATCCTCAATGTTTATCTTAGGGTAATGTTCTCTAATCAGAGTTTATCCAAATCTAATTTCCATGGTTTCTACTAAACATTCTCTGATACCAACTATAATTCCTCGACCCTATTTACCCATATTTAGTGCATTATTACATAAAATTGGCATGATCTCAAGGGATCAAATCCCAAAACACCGATTAGTTTAGTATCCTTGGAAGTACTAGATACATACATAAGTTTTACATTACATTATAAAATAAAAAACAATAACAACAAAAATTTAAACATTGAGAACATTCAGTTACCTTAGGCAATCCCTAGAGGTCAGACATAAATTTTTTCTTCACATCCTGGAAAAAATCATAGAAATCAGTGAGCTCAGATTCTCGGTAAGGATAACAATATAGCGAAAACATTAAAAAATATGCATAATCATTTAAGGGTATGTATAAGACTAAAACATAATAATTTTAAACTTAAAAATCAGTATAATATGAAAAATATAAATAAAATAATTCCACTTACATATTAACATATATATTCAACTAATTGAACAATAAAATGCAATATCAATAGCCAATTTCATAATGATGGAATGCATAATTCTAGACTTCATAACCACACAGTCAAGGCCACATGCCAAAAAATTTAAAAATGATTAAGGGCTCGGCCAAACCCATATATAAATATAGGCAAGGCCTTGTCCAATTCCACATCTAATTTTCTCATGAGACCTATCAATGCATCAGGGATCAATAGAGGGCTCCAGCCATCACATTCTAAGTCCAATGCATTCCTTCTATGAAAAGGATTAAACAAACATAAACATTTGTATTGAAACTAGCATATGAAATGTCAATAAATTATCCATAAACCATGAATCATCAAAAAATAACATATCCACAGTCAAACATATCACAAAAATTTCAATAAAATATGAAATATTAGTATCATAATAGGCCAAATTCAAACAAGTTTAAAATCCATCAAAGGATGTTGACATAGATGAAACGAAAACTATTGGAAAGAAATACCTCTTTCAATTTTCAAATCATTTCACTGTCACATAATTATAATAGAAAAAACTGATTTTTTAATTATTATTATAACCATGTAAGGGAATCTTAGAAGGTGTTATAATGGCGAAGAATAGCCACACCCACTGTATAAGCTAAAAAACATTCTTTCCTTAATTTTGTCGAAAAGGGCATAAAGGACCTTGTTTGGAAAATGATTGAAAGAATCCCTTAAAAAATCATTATAAATGTCAAAAAAGGGTATAAATGACTCTAACCCATAGTCTAGGAAATTGTCAAAAAAATTGAAATATATTTTTAAGAAACATGGATGTGGATTATAAAGAGGTCTTTGTAGATACTCACATAAAAACAACCTCGGGTAATAAAAACATTGGGAAATTAACCCTTAACTTGTACTTTTCCTTGGTCGATGGTACAATAACCTCTTGTATAATAGTTAAATAATTGTTATTAAATTATTCAAGAACCACATACATAAAAATGATATCATATATGATCTTCTAATATTTTTTTGTTAATAATATTTTAGTAGTATCATTATTTCGGGTGTTAACTAATTTGCTTTCCTTTATATGTTTTGTTCCGTAAGTGATTATTTTTATGAATATAATGTGTTAGATTCATATCCAGAATGATATTATGTTCTTAAATATTATTTTTTAAAATCATATAAGAATTATTCTTGAATGTTTACGATGGGGAATGAATCTCATCATGTTCATGGATATGGTAGTCCATACGTACACATGAACGCTGCATCCATTTAATTTTTTTATTTTAAAATGAATGATAAAAAAATGATATATAGGTATATTATTATTCCATAATAGTATAATATTTTATATACATTACCTATATTCCTTAAGAACATCCTTTATACATTCCATGTATGGTATGAATGAGTCATATCACTTTGAGGGGGCGGTAGTTCACACTTTTTCAATTGAAATTATCATATCTATACAACATGAAAAGAATTATGGTATGCTATAAAATAGAATTATGGAATCTTATAGATAAAATAAATATCATATATATCATATATATTTACCGTTCCATCATAATGGCTACCATAAGAGGTGGTAGTAAAATATTGTACAATCATCATTTTGTGAGGCAGTAGTTCGTCGTCCACATAATCATTTTGTTCTATACCCATTAGATAGAGGTGTGTCTAATTCTAGTTCAAATACATCTAATAAAAACAACCTTTTATATTGAGGATAAGTTTTTTGGTATAAAATAATGTAACAAAGAGAGTTTTGGGGTTGGATAAGTAAAATAAAATAAAAGAACTTAAGATGAGATGTTACCTTTAAATAAGGTTACTCTCTTTGGTTTGAGCGAAAACGCTCCGTTTAAGTTCCTTATTCCTATGTTAAGGCTTATAAGTTGAAGATATGTATGTAGGGAGATTAATTGGAAGAGTTTGGACTATCCAAGGGGGCTCTAGAGATGTCAGTATTGGGTTAGAGATAATGGCTTTTTATAAGAGAGTGGGGGGTTTGAAAAGTTTGAAAATATTATTTTATTATATAATGATTTCCAATTTTTAAATGTACAAAAATAATTAAAGTATAAGATAAGATTACTAATGATAGAAATAAAATTATCCAATAAGAATTTTAGAGTTTTAGATATTGTTTTAATTTTTATAATCTCGTTTATTTAAATCATTCATTAATGAGGTAAACACTGTATCATTATTGTGTTATAAATTATTTTATTTATATGATTTCTATAAATTATAAAAAAAATACCATGATGTATGAAATGTTTTTATATTTCAAATTAATCTTTCTTGTTTAACAGTTAACTTATATAACCCCATGTAATAATTGTTTTACTAAAAGATGTGTGTTTATGTCATTTTCATCTTTACTTTAAATTAATTAATATAAAGTGTCAATATCAATCTCAAGTGTCTCCATGGGGTCCCAAAATAGGCCAAAGGATTCATATGGTTGGACATGTATCATTAAATAGGGGTAGGACACGTGTTAGAGTAATTTAATATTATAATAATATTATTTTTTATCATTATTTAGTGGATTTACACGTTAACCAAGGTAAATAAAATATTTACCGAAGTAATTATTCATAATGTCTAAAAATAAAAGGTACATATTTACAAAATTTGGACCTCATTATTAATAATATAGAATCCATTTTTCAAAAATCAAAACACCGAAGTGGCAGAAATTAATTTAAAATTAATTCTCATCGTCAAAACAAAAAGCATGTTTTTAAGAAATAATAACTATCAAAAGATTGACACATGTTAATATTTTTTTAAATGTTAAACTACATCCAATTACTTAAAATATATTAAATGATTAAAATATAATCTAATTATTTATAAAAACCATACAAATTTATAATTTAACAATATTAATTTTTTATATTCAAAAAGTTGTATTCAATTTCATTTTTTTATTTTTCACTATTCATCAAAAATTGAATGTTTTTAGAAAATTACTAAAAATTCTCCCTAAGCTAAATTTTTCATTCAAAATCCAAAAATGAAGTCCATTTTGAAAAATAAAACTTATAAAATTTCAAAAAGCTGGTATTACTATTCATAACAGCTAGTTTGATTGGTCGTGGTGTGTTAGAATCTCAAAGTTGCGTACAATGCAAGCTATTTAATTATTCAAAGAGAAACGTACAATGGAAGCATGGGGTGTTACATATGACCCATGTAACGAAAATTTAATAGTGCATAGGCATGAATATATAATCTAAATCAATACAATGTAACTAAATACCCAAGAACCTATTTCAACCCTCAGATGGTGTATGAATATGACTAGTCCATTAATTGATTATTTATTACCATTATATAAACAATTCACTTGTTAAAAATAGTGATGGTTCCAAGTTAGGACAAGGAATACTATAAAGAAATTTAATAATGATGTTCCAAGGTTATAATTAAGGCAACACATATCTCATGGGTCACCAAATCAATTGTAACTGTAGCATGGCTATGTGTAAGAGTTTAATCAAAGTAGAATATTCTAAGGAATTCCAAAATAATATTCCTACTAAATCCCAGTTGATTATCAATTCTAAAATGGGTATAAGTAGAGACAAGGCCCAACCGTTTTTAACCACAGAAACTACTTTTCAATGTTGGGTCCAAGGAGTGTATCAAAGGAATCCATAAATAATATTTTAGGGATCCTACAATGACTTACTAGAAATCCAAAATAATATACAAGGATCGTGATCTAGGTGGGTCACAACCTATGTAAGTCATATACTTGAATCAGAATGGGGTTTCCGGGTGCTCAAGCCATTCCCTGATAAGATTCTAAGGAAATATCAAGTCATAACCCTCTTATTTAATTATTATTTCATGTAATATTTCATTTGGTTCAAGAATTTCCATTCATTGGTGTTATAAGGTCAAGTATAATGCAACCCTTTAATCAAGTCATAATTAATCAATAAGTCCATTTGGTTCAATCCTTTTCTTTAATGAGTGTGATAGGGACAAGTAGCATGAATCCTATATTAATAGAATTTAAGACATATTAAGTAATAATTATTCATTCTTAGAACTTCCATTAATGTGGTAAGAGGTTATAAAATCATGAATCCTTTTAATCATTCACATTTAATCTGTTCAACTCATATACTTAATATACTTCCCACTTTCTATTTCATATTTAATTATCAATTTGAATAACTTATCTTATGTGGGTAAAGTGGTGAATATACATTTTAGTTTTATTTATGAAATTCACAATATAAATTAGGAAATTTAATATATAAAATCATACCCATAAAAGGGCCAAGCCATGTCAAACCCGAATAGCGGCTAAAACATGTAAAATACAAAAAACCCGATTTTGGAATAATATCATACATGGTATGGATTGATTTATAGATGTAATGAATAAAAATTAATAATATATATGGAAAGATAATAACAATATGGTTTTAATGATTATATGGATGAATTATAAATTCACTAAATTGTAGCTGATGGAATCACTGGGGCCCACACGATAATTCCAAAATCAATAACTTGAGGGATGAGTTATAAACCACAAAACCATACACTTGAATGAATCTTTCCTTATGGTATCTGTCCATAATTTTTCTCAGATTAGAGTTGATCAATAAAAATAGGAAAAAATCTCACACCTTGATAACTGGATCATGATATAGTGAGAAGAGGAAAGGCTTAAAAGAATCAACTACATACTGTTACACATGCAACGTGATGAATATAAACTCGATCAGATATCAAATGAAGGAGATCTTTCATTCTATTGATTATGCCTTCAAAAACCACTTATTTAATAGGGAAATAGGATAATTAAGTAAGAACATGTTTTTGGAAGAGGAATGGGGGTTAATAGTTCATTAAGGGGAAATTTGTAAAAATCACTCAGAAATTAGACTATGCATGGTCGGTCCACACAGTTTGATAGACTACACAAAAAATACACATGGTTACTAGGGTAGAAGGGTTAGTTGCACAGTTTTTCTGAATTTTCATGCCACAACCAAGTGATATAGTTGTGTCCAAAAATTTCCATCTACACGGATAGCCAAACTGTGAACCAATCATGTTCTAACCATGCGATATGGCCAGTTTCCCCAAAAAGAAGGGTTATGGGCTTCCAAAATTCCTTGAAATCCCCTGATGCCTTTTCATACTCATTATAAATTCAAATTATGTCCAAAATTAATATTTATATTTAAATTTAATGTATCCATACTTGAGTGAAAAACTGGGTTCTTACAATATTCCTCCATTAAAATAAATTTCACTCAATTTTAACTTGCAATGGTTTATAAACATTGTATGAGAACAAAGCTGGCCACTAAAAATGCATTTGAGTCTCCCACTCCCATGTATCATCAGTCGTGTGTCCATTCTTTCATAGCACTTGTATTAGAGGGATAGATTGGCCTTAGAGAACCTTCATGCTTTGATCGATGATGCTTACTAGATACTCCTTAGAGGTAGAATCAACATCTAACTCAACTTCGTCAGAATCAATGGTATGACATGGGTTGGCATGATACATGTGAATCTGTCAAACATGGTAGACTTCGTGCACGGAATGGAACTTCTGAGGTAGTAAAAACTGATATTCTATCGACTCGAATATATCTAGATTCTCAAACGGACTTACATAAATAGGATGCATCTTCTCTTACTTCTCTAACCATCTATGCCCAATCCATGTCGATACACGAAGGAAAAAATGATCCCCGACCTCAAACTCAATAGGTCATCAATGATGACCAACATAAGATTTTTTTTCTTGATTGGGTAGTAGTCTTATGCCCTCTGTTCATCTAAACATGCTTTGAAGACTATTGAATAGGATTAGGACCTAGTAAGGTTGGGTCATGTACCTTTGGACATCAAATGGGTGAACAGAATGACCTACAACATAAGGCCTCAAAAAGAGCCATTTGAATTGTCACATGTAGGCTGTAATTATAGGTGATCTCAATAAGAATGATATGATTCTCCCAAGAACCACAAAAATCAATGATATATGCTCTAGGAATATCTTAATGAACTTGTATTGTCCGTTTTGATTCTCCATCAGTCTGAGGGTGAAAAGATGTTCTTAGAATCACCTATTCTCTCATTGAATTCTTCAATAACTATTAGAACAGGGACATGAAACAAGAATTCCTTTATGAAAATATAGTACGAGGGACCCTATGTAGTCATAATATATCATGGAAATATAGACTTCCTAGATCAATAAACTACAAATTATACCGAATTGGAATGAAGTGATCTTATTTTGTTATTCGGTCAATGACTACCGAAATAGCATCGCTACCACTCAATAACCTTTGCAAGATGACTAGGGAATCCATTGCTACATCTTCCCATTTCCATTCTTGTACTAGAATTATATGTAACTAGAATATATATCTTTGGTGCTCTGCCTTCACCTATAGATAGGTGGAACACCTAGTGATAAAGCATTCTATCGAATGTTTCATCCCATGCCACCAATATTTGTGTCAAATATCTCGATACACCTTGGATATTCCTAGAAGAACAACACATAGGGAAGCATAATACTCATCCATTAACTCATATACAATATATATCGGAACCTAGATACATCCACCTAGATGAAGTACATCACCTCGGTCCATTGACTAATTCGAAGGAAGTTTATCTCATCGTATACTATCATAGACAACCAAGACTTCAGGATCTGAAATTTTTATACCCTACACCTTATCTATGTGGGAATTGGTAACTTATAAAGATGAGGTGAAATAAAATTCACGACTTTTATGAAACACTTGATACATCTCATAAAAGAGGTTCATTAACTTCCATTCATCATTAAATTCCTGTAAGGCATGTGTCTGTGTTTTTTGACTCAGTGCATCTACAACAACATTTCCCTTCCCTAACTTATATGAAAGATCAAAATAAAAGTTTTGTAGATATTCAACCCATACATGCTATCAATGGTTCAATTCATACTGATAAGGGAAATATTTGAGTCTCTTTTGGTCCATTTACACCAGAAAACCCTCACCCAAAAGATAGAATCTCGAGAAACGTAATGTTTTAACAATTGCTGCTAGATCAAGGTTATGTATTGGGTAATTTCTCTCATGAGGCCTCAACTGTTGAGAACCATATGCAACAACTATATCTTATTACCTCAGAAATGCCCCTCGGCTGATACCTAATGCATCACAGAATATAGTATAACCTATACCTAGCTCTGGAAGTTTCATAATTGGTGCTGATTCAAGCCTTTATATCATCACCTAAAAGGATTTCTCAAATGATTCTAAATATATGAACTTGACACCCTACTTCGTAAGACCCTTAGGATGTGGAGAATTGTGGGAAAAATCCAATATAAAATGCCTGTAATATCAAGCCAGGACTAAGAAACCTCATATGCCAAAAAACTTCTAACGGTTATCCTTGTAAACTACAACCTTAACCTTTTCTGGGTCAAAAGATACTTTTGATTCTGATATTACATGAACCAAGTAGTGAAATTTATCAATCTAGAAGTGGCACATAGCATGCTTGATGTAAATTAGATTCTCTCCCAATGTAAATAGAATGTTATCAAGACATTTGGATTGGACTCTACGTGTATAATAATGCAATAATAAGTCTTCCACAAAAACCATGACAATAGAGTATAAAAAGTGTGGGGAAAAACCTATTCCTCATATACATAAAAATGGTGGGCACATTCATAAGATTTAATAACAAAAAATGGTACACATATTGACCATACCTGTTAAAGACATATTTTCATAGTATGTCTGCTGTCATCAATCGTACCTGAAGAGAACCTGATCTCTGGTTCATTATAGAGAAGTCCCTATCTCCCTGATGCTATTCAAAGAGATCATCTATTTGAGTATAGAGATTATGTTTCTTGATCGTAAGCTGGTTCAACCTTTTTTAATCCACACTTAGATGTAATGTTCAATATTCATTCTTAGAAAAAAGCATGGGTGACTCCCAAGAGGATATACTGGGCCATATAAAATGTTTGGCCTCCAAATCCGCTAACTGTAGCTTGATCTCCTGATGCTCTTTATGATCCATCCTGTAAGGAAGAATGGATACTTGATCCTCTATCATCAATGGATTTGTTATAAAATATAACTCTCTCTTAGGAGGTAAGATTGAAAAATCACAAGGAAAGATGTCCCTAAAAAATCAACTAGTGGAGGGAAATCAATTTTTTTAAACCCCTGATCCTCCATGAAGATATTTTCAATTTCGGTGGTCACTCCACCTAGCCCATGATGCTCTTGCCCAGGTCTTCCAAGTTGGATGTTCCACTCGACCTTATGTAGATAACTGCTTCCCTATGATGATGTAAATTATGCCCTATGATGGTAGAAGTCTACAAAATCATGATATAGAACTAACCATTCCATCCCAAGAATAACATCAATTACTATCATCTCAAGAACGAACAGGTTCCATAATAAGTGGTAACTACATACCTCAATGTGATAGCCCCTACACTGGCGTATAACCTATACTCATACACTTAATGTTGTATATATGGTAATTAATTAATAGTAATATTACATATCTATTCCAACACATTCCATGTTAGATATAGAGATAAATGAGTTATAATAACCTGTATCAAATAATGTAGATACTATAGTAGATACCATAAGAAGAGTAAATTTTACTATAGATTGTCCCATAGCCTGACCCTCAGGTATCTGATATTGTGCATTCAATTGACATGATTCAAGCCCATATAAAATTGATGAGACACGCCAACCGTAACTGATATTCTAGCACTACTAGTGATCAAGGTTCTGGCTATCACGACAACGCCAACTTCCTTGACTAGACATTCCAGTGTTATTCTAACAAACTATCTCACACGGTGTGAAAGAAACCGCTCTTGAAGGTGGGGTAGGGGTTGATCCATTTCCACATTAAGCTGGTGAAAAGGTCCTAGAGAAACACTAGATATGTCCCATATGTTCAAAATCATGTCATTCCATTGGGTCTCAATCAGAATGTGGCTTCTGGTGCCCCCTGTTGTCCACACTGATGAAACACGTTGGAGCTATCAAACTGGGTAATTATTTTTTCACTTCCTGGGCAAGAAAACTCGAGAGAACGATTAATAACACTGTAAGAACCATTTTCTTGATGTGGAAATGGTCATTTATGACTAATACAATTGTCATCCCATAGGTTGTGCTCAATTATAAATGCATGATTGACTATTTTAGAAAAATAAGGAAGGTGAAATACATTCAATTGCATATGAATGGAATACAAAATCCCATCATTGAATCATCTAGCACATGAAAACTCATCACCAGCTTGAAGCATTGAAAAGTGCTACAAATTATTGAAACATGTTCAATATTTCAAAAAAAACATAGATCCCTATTCGAGACGAATAAACTCTATAGCTCTGTCAGCTGTCATCATCTGATAAAATAACTAATCCTAGAAGGAAGTATGGAAATGAACCTATTACATGCCCTGACGATGTCCAAAATGGGTAATCACATCCCAGCAATATTTGGCCAAAACCAGAAGCATGAACAAGAAGTGATTGACCCTTCACTATGGAGGTGTATCCAAATGCTCAATGATAGATAGGGTGGCTTCTAGACAAGACTAATAAGAATACATAACTCTATCCCCAAAAAGATAATAAGATGATTATGCTGGAACACACGAGTCGAATCATCCATCATAGGTTCAATACATGGAGCTCCACATATGGACTACATCGTACGTAAGAAACTATCACAAAATTTTGAATCAGTTCCAAGATAAATTATGGAAGGTGGTGCCTCAAGTGACACTCATGGAGGTAAGACTGCCATCTTTGGTCCTGCCACGTCATGGACATGGTTTTCTCCACCCTCCTAGCATATGATATGAGGATGTCGTGGGGAATTAGACTAAAAATACAAGCTCATGCCTCATAATAGGATAATGTATAAAGATATATTCACTAGAAGAATCTAAATATAATAAAAATCACTACCCAAGGAAAACTACCCAATCTACCCACATAGATAGCCAAGTATCAGTAAGTGCTCAAGTATACATTTCCTTTCATTTTACATTTAATTACTAAGTTCACACCTATACCTGAAAAAAACATAAAAAATACTGATAAGTATGTTTAACCAATTCATTTTAGATGTAATTATTCGCTTTATAATGGATAGTCCTTTCGAATGAATCAGTTCGCAAACACCTATCACTAGAAACAACACCCATTTATTTATAGCATAATGGACCAGCTCGGTAAATTACACATTCCAAAAAAATGAGGGCACATACACATCATGAATGGATACAAAAAATCACTCAATGAAAACCAAATGAAATTCATGTACTATATAACTATCACGACATCATTCAATAATCATTATAAAATCAAGAAATGCACAACTATGAAATGGACCTATATGTCATGGAAACATGCATGACATGTGAATTCTAGGTGCCTAAAATAATGCATATAACAATGATCATAGCCCTCATATAATTATGAAAACAATGAAATGAAATCCTAAAATAGAGTAATAATCAACAATTCTACACAACATGTGCATCAACCAATGGTGAAATAATATCAATTTTAATAGGAAAAATTAAGAAAGGAATAAAAATTTAGGAAAATTGGTTTTTACCCCGAACATGGGTTCACAAAACCCAAGAATGACTTTTGACAAAGTCTAAATCATTCTTAATCTCTAATAAATTGTCTCCAAAAATTAAATCAAGAATTTAAACTACATTGATACCACATTGATATGTATAAGATCGGGATGCCGCTTAATAGGTACCCTGAGCCTCATGGGCCGAATGGACTCAAGAAAATCTCCCTAAATGCCAAAGGTTGTCATCTAGTATCAAGGTCCAAAGGTGTGTTTATGGGATGAATATTCCATCATTAGGAAAGTTTAGCACAGTGAATGAATAAAAATAGAGGCAAAAAGATGAATCAATATATGTAGACAGAAGAAAGAAAATAAAAATAGAGACAAAATTTACAAAAACTAAAATAACAGTAAAAACATTCAGCAACTGATGATGTGTCATTTCACTAGAAAGTTGGTAAACACAGATATAATATAATAGGAATAACATGTCCACATAAGTAAAAATGAAGTCAATGACTATTTCAAGGATCCCGAGCTCTAACTCGGTCATCTGCTTTGATGCTCTATACTAAACAACATTAAATAAAATGTATAAAGTTCTATTCATTCATTTCTCAACACATGAAACTATGTAATCTACTATGGATACCAAAAGGATCCCGATGAGGGTGTGAGATAAATTGTTTTGTGCCACCACCAATGGTGTCTATAATATCTGGCCTGTTTAATGGAAAGGTAACAGTGTGGAGGCATGCATATATAATGTAAATCAGTACAATGTAACTAAATACCAATGTACCTACTTTATCCCTTGACTGGTTTATGAACAAGACATGTACATTGATTTGTTATTTATTTCCAGCTTATAAATGAGTCACAAGTTAACCATACTAAAGGTTACATGTTATGAAAAGGAAAAATATAATGTCATTTAATAATGAACTTCCATGGAAATAACCAAGGAAATGTAGGCCTCAAGGTTCTCCACCTTAGTAATAACTGTAGCCTGGATAATGGAAAGAGTATAATCCAAGGAGTATCTCGAAATTAATTCCACAATAAGATTCCTATCGAATCCATGGTGATCGTAGAAGGTAAAATTGGGCTAAGAAAAGACATGGCCCTATAGGCAGTAACCCTGGCACCTACATACCGTGCTGGATTGAAGGAGTGTATCCAAGGATTCATTTAATGATATTCAAATTATCATATTCTATCATATCATGCCTCCAATGAATAGAAACGGATCGGGATGTATCTGAGTTTGAACCTAAAAAAGATGTATCCTTGAATCGGAATGGGCTTCCCGAGTGCTCAAGGAGTTCCCTGATAAGAAACCATGTAAATCTCGAGTCAAGACACTTTTATTTAATTATGATGTCATGTAACATTTCCATTTGTTCAATCATGTCCTATAATTAGTGTGATAAGGTCAATTATCACGCAACCCTTTAATCATGTCATAAATCTTCAATAAGTTCATTAGGCTGAAGCCTAAACTTTCATTAGAGCGACGATTCCAAGTAGCATGAAACCTATATTAATATCATTTAAGACTTATTCAATAATTATGGATCACTATTCTACCTTCCATTAATGTGGAAAGGGGAGTTACAAACATGAAAACTATTAATCATTCACATTTAATACAGTCAAGTCATGTACCTAATATACATTACAATTTTCCTTTCACATTTAATTATCAATTTTATTAACATACCATTGGAAGTTCAAGTAGTGAGAAAACATGGTAATCTCAACTATAATATTCAAAATCTAAATCAATCCATTTAATATATAAAGGATTACCCTTAGAATGGTTAATCAAAGTCACACCTGAATAGTAGATCAGTCATGTAAAATATTAAAAACACAATTATGGAATAAAATTCAACATGGGATGGATGGTTTTTTAGGTATAACCACCAAAAATTAATCCCATATATGTAAATATAATAAACATACAGTTATAATTATTATAATCATGGAATATAAATTCCATAAACGACACCCGAGGAAATTTTGGGCCCCAGCTGACAATTCTGAAATCAACAAAATTGAGGGATGAGTCACAGACCACCCACATTTGGATTGTATCACTCTCCTCTTCAGATATTGGCCCTTGATTTGGATGATATCGAAGTATATCAATTAATAGTGGAAATATTCCCACACCATGATAATAGGGTCGAGAGAAAGAGAGAAGTGGGAAGGCCTCAACAAACTCGAGTACATACCATTTCACATCCAATGCGATGAACGGAAGCTTGATCATATCACAGAATAAGGATATTTTCAATCCATAGCTTTATACATAAGAAGTTCATTTTGAGAGTGAAATAGATTAATCTAGTAAGATCACATCATAGGAGGAAGAATGAAACTTAATATATCCTAAAGGGAAATTAGTAAAAATTACCTAGAAAATTATCCTTATCATGGTTTGACTGCACAGTATCCCAGGAAGAATGGGCACTTTCATGGGTAGTTTTCATGTCCATTCACCAGCTGTACGATATAGTAGTGTCTAAAGTTTTTCAACTGCGTGATTACCCAAATTGTGTTCCAACTGTGTTCTAACCATGATACATGTCCACTTTCCAAAAAAAGAAGGGTTCTAGGCTTTGAACATGCCCCAAACACCCCCCGAGACATTTTATTACTCATTAGGCATCCATATTATATCCAAAAAAATATATGGATCAAAATTTAATGGATCTATACCTGAGTAAAAAAACCAAGTTCTTGCAGCTATATTTACATACATATAATTTGATGCGACTAACTTATAACATTGAATGGGAGTTATAGGATGGAATGGATTTTGTGGGAGTGTCATCTAATGATACTATTGAATTATCTATTTTTGGAAATAATTTCTCTATTATCATCAAATTCTTAGAGAATTTAACCACAATCATGTTATAACCTAATATTGATATATTGTGTCTACATAACAGAGATCATTGCAATAGTAGTGATAAATATTTCTATTTATTCTAGCACTATAGATAAAATAATCAAAATATGTTCAAAATAATTGAAATAAAATTTTCTTGGTGTAGGTGGACTCTTGAAAGGTGGATACTAGGTATGATGTATTTGTCGAAATTTAAATCATTTCTATGATTCACATAGATAAAGGATCAATGGGAGTTAATAATTATAATATTATAATACATTATAGAAGGTATAATGCCATATATATGACTATTCGAATTCAATTGTTACTATTTTTTTATATGTATCTCTGGAATTATTGATCATTTGGGAAACTACTATATGAATAAAATGACCTTATGGAGTATGAGCATGGAAATGGTACATGGAAATACCTATTTATATTAGTTCATCTAAATTAGATGATTATAACTCTAGGAATATATTATTTCATTGTAAATTTTACATAGATTCATTTAGAGGGATTTATCATCTCAGTTGGATCCCACTTGGATGGAGTGTGCTAAAAATCTCTTATTGTAACAGTTAAAAACCATGATTAATTTACAACATCTGTTTCACATGTTTTATGATAACATTTTATATAAATATATTGCTTCTATAATATTTATATTATGATTTATGGAAAGAAACCTTTTCTATGAGTCATCATTACCATCAGGACGAGAAACCACAAGATAAAAGTCATTGTTACCGCCAGGATGAACTACTTCCAGAATCAAGTCATTGTTATGGCTAGGACAAACCAATATCTAAAGTGAGTCACTACTTCCAAAAATGGAGTTACTATCAATGGACTCACCACTAGATTCTATGTCACTGCTAGTACTCTTCTTAATGTTGTTGTATGAGATCTTTGTTATAAATGGTTCAATGGAAAAATATACTCCTAGATGGATTGACTATGTGTTTAAGAATTATCAAAATACGTACAAATGAAATTGTATCTCCTTCAAAAACTCTTCTATATAATCATGAATGATCTACCTCTCTAAAAAACATCTTAAACACTCAGATTCATCGTTTTACTATAGATCAAGAAAATTGTGTGATCAAATTTTTGAATTATATTGAACTCTATTATTCAAATTATTAGAATATCCCTGATATAGAAGCACTGAACCCATTACCAATATTGATTGATAAAATCGAAAGATCTCATCTAAAGAATTCTTGCATATTTGTATGATTCCCTTTTTTGCTTCAATTTTCCAAAACAAAGAACAGACTCCTCTCCATTTTTGACATGCGGATTACAAACATAAATAAAACATCAGACAAAGGTCATTCTATTTTTCTCATCCTATTTTATTTTTTGGTACTATTTTTTTACTGTTATCCAACAAAAACGGTCTCGTTCATATTTTGGTAGAATACTTGTTATTATCTTCTTCCTCAATGTATTTCCCATTAGGTTCTTCAAAGAGGTCCTTGAGCTGCCTCTGATTTTCTTTCATCCCACATATAACTATCGAATGTGATTTTTGACCTCAACAAACCTTATTTATTGACTATATAGCTAATACATGTTGTGTATTTTTTTATTACATTTATAATCTTCTTTGCAGTAGATGAGTTCTAAGTGGGGCAGATTAGATCTCATCTGGAGACTTAACCTCTTGTTTATTCTGACATATCATTGTATTTTTTTATCTTATTCAATATAACATTTCATTAACAAACCAAACAATTCCTTTACTAATTAATCTTAACCATTGTTTATATATGGTTCTATATAATAAATTGATCTCAAAAGATAAAGTATTCCTAAACCATATTTTAACTAAGTCCCAATCACTATTTAAAAAATATTTTAAATGGATAGATATAATATTGATCTTCTATTTTGATTAATTAGCTAATCTAGTTATTGAAATTTTTATTGGGAACAAAACTCACCCCCTCTAGAGTTACCTTCTCTTACCAACATTTGATATTAGAAGTCTATTTAAAATTACCTTCTTATTAGTTATTTTATTTTTATTATAAATATCCCATATCTTAGTCATTTATAAATTAGAGTTATTTATATATAATAAAAAAGGATGATCTATAACCAAAAGGCATCCTTAATTTAATGGAAACAACTATACTCAATCAAAAATAAATGTGATAATTCATTTGGAAAGTATAGTTTTTGATATAGGGATTATAATAGAAGATAAATATGAAATAGCACCAAATCCTTGAAGTGAGTTGTGTAGTGCTACAAAACCAACATAAAATAATAATTTTAAAGTTATCAATTCTTAATTTCATTCCATGGAAGATGATGAATTCAATGGAATATATACCTTCAAATCTATTTCTGAAATATTAGACACCTTATCTTCCTCACATGAAAGAACATAAAATGTCAAGGAAATGAGTCTAAAAACACTTTCACTAAAATATGAAATATTTAAATTGCAATCTGATGAACCTATCAAGGATATGTATATCAGGTTCACTGAAATAGTGAATAACATGCACTCACGTAGAAATCAAGTGATAGAAAAAAAATAGACTCTTAGCCAGCTAATGGAGATGAATTTTTTTATTCATAGAGTCATGTTATGTAAGTAATATACCTTATAGGGAATTGATATAAAAACCAATGATGTGTGAAGATGAGCTTATAGTCAACAAATATATTGATGAAGAAGAACCAAAGTGAAAATTAGTATCTTTAAAATATACTACATCTAGTCAAAAAATTTACAAAATTAATATTTTAGTGAAAAATGATATACTTATAAAAGTGATGATGAAATTGAACACATGGACAGACAATTCAATAAATTCTATTGGAAAAAGAATTTATTAAAAGCATCAAATTTCAGAAGATATTATCATAACAAAAGAAGGTAGAAAATAGATTAGAAAAAGGAATGGAAAAAGGATGATACTCAAAAAGAAGTTACCTATTATGAATTTAAGAGAAAATGCCACATTAAATCCAATTTTCGAAAATTAAAATATAAATAAAGCATAAGGATAAGGACCTGAGATACAAAAATTCCATGAAGAAAGTATGGATTAAATTTTAAGACAATTTAATGGACTTAGACACTAATAAAGAAGATAAGTATTAAAGAGCCAGCAAGTTAATTACAACAAGCACATTAGAGGTAGAAAATTATATACATGTGTCTCCTAATGATTCTTCATACATTTTTGAAAATGTAAAAAGTAATGAAAATGAAGAAAACAAGAATGAAATTGTTTTTTTATTACTTTAACATGCTTGAAGACAATTTTCATGAACCAAATGATAAATATAAGTCCCTCAAAAAATAGAATGCATTAACAGTAAATGTAAACATTAATATTCCTATTGACAAAGAGAAATATTATCAACTATTAAAAGAAAACAATTGATTAAAATTTTCAAATTAATAATTAAATAAAAATATTGAAAAATTTACCATTATTAAGAAAAATTTAACTCATATACTAGGATAACAAGTTTATACCATGTATACAACTGGCATAGGTTACCATCCATGACAAACAAAATTTTTAAAAACTAGATTTACATCATGTTCTAGTGTTGAATGTTCATATAATACAAACACCTACTCTAAAAGTATTTAATATATTTATAATAAACCTATTATATATATATAGATACTAATTTGTTTTTAATAACATATCTATTCCCAAGGAAATCCGAGTACCCAATTTGTATTTTGAAAAAACATCATGTTGTTGGAAACCTATTTGAAAAACTCTTGAAAAAGAATATGTTATCTGAATATTGGATGTTCTAGAATCATGGATTGGGAGTATTCAAACTTCTATAATTTTATAAACGATGATGGCATACATTCCACTTTTGTTGATAATTCAAAAAGGAAACTCATCAGCCTTGTCCAAATTGGAAATTCTAATTCAATATTAATTCACAAAGTTTTATATGTAGATGGATTAAAATATAATATTCATAGCATATACTAATAATGTGATGATGGGATTTATGTTAAATTTAAAAAACAATGAATGTCATGTTTTTAATGATACAAATGATTTAATCTTTACTACATTGAGAGATTTTAATATTGATTCTATTATTTTAAATTATTTATATTCTAACAATATTTCTTGTTGAAGTGACTTTCATTAATAATATGTGGTTTTGCATAGGAGACTTGGCCATTTCAATATTCACTCACTTATAAAGCCAAATAAAAAGGGTTAGTTTGAGATGTACTAAGGCTTGAATTCTCAAATGATGGATTTTGTAATACCTTCCAAAAAGAAAAGCTACATAACGTTTTCTATAAGTCTATGGGATGAATTTAAACCTCTAAATATACAGAGTTAATTTATATGGACCACTTTAGACCATCCAAACTCTCCAGTATAAATTGAAAACACTATTTTTATGTCCTTGTTGATGAATTCTCAAGATACATGTGTATATTCTTTCCAACTCAAAACATGAAGCTTTTTCTTACGTTATAATGTTTTCCAAATCTAGCGAAAACCATAGTAGACTTAGTTTGAAGGCCTTAAGGATGGATCATGGTAGAGAATTTGAAAAAAAGACTTTGAGTCATTATATTCTCAAAATGCATATAATAAAACCTTTCTCCTCTTAGGACACCACAACAAAATGGTGAGGAAGAAAGAAGAAATAATACTCTTACATACATTTCTTGAACCATGTTACATTATCATTTACAACCTATTTACATTGGTGATGAAGCTGTTAATATAGAATGTTATATTATTAACTAATATTTGATTAGTTCTCTCTTTAAGAGACCTCCTTATGAGTTATGGAATACAGAATCAAAGGATAATTACTTTAATGTATTTGGTCTCCTAGTATTTATTCTTAATTCAAATGATGACTTGGGTAAATTTTCTTCCAAGAGAGATGAAGGAATTTTCCTTCAGTATTCTTGTTTTAATAAAGTTTACGGAGTGTTTAATAATAATACCAAAACAATGGAATAATTTGTCCATAGAATGATTGATGAAATTGATCCCATTGAATTTAAGACTATCATATAATACCTTGAGTGTAATCTTTCATCTACAAATATCAACTCCAAACCATATTAATATTTTGTTAAAAATAATACCCTATATCCAGTGATCCATGAGAACCTGATTATGAAGAAAACCTTAAACCAACCAGCCCCTATTTTCAAAGAACCATTAGGACTAATATGCCACATCCTTTAAGGGAAGCAATTGGATACTTAGAAAGAGTTACAAGGACCATAGATTCGCTGAGAAATAAAAGTCAACATCAATCCTTCTCATCACAAAGTGAATCTAATAAAATCAATGGTTCCATCAATGATGAAATATAGGTAATATAAATGCAATTAAAACATAATAAGTTTTAAAGACACAATATTTGGGAACTTTTTGACCAACCAAAACATATCTTGACTATTGGAACTAAGATTGTGTTTATAAAATTTTTTTATGAATCTAGAAAAATAGTATGAAATAAATCTAGAATAGTTGTACAAGGTTATAATCATGAAGAAGGTGTTGATTATAAAGAAACATTTTCACCTATACCAAGAATTTATTCCATTAGGATACTACATTCTTATAAAGAAATTTTGGACATGAAACTATATCAAATGGATGTTAAAATATCCTTATTAAATTGATTTATAATTGAAGATATTTTTGGTGAAAACCCCCTTGGATTTCAAATCCCTCATTTTCAAAATTGTTTTTAAATTATCAAATGCATTGTATAGTTTAAAACAGGCTCCTAGATCTCGATATAATAGGGTTAACTATTTCCCTATTTAATTTTTCTCTAAAGGATTAGCTGATCCAACTATATTAATAAAAATAATTTCAAAAATTGTTTTAATAGTTCAAATTTAAGTAGATGAAAATATTTTTCATTCTACTTAAGATTACTTATGATATTTTTTTTCAAAATTAATGAAAACTGAATTTGAAATGAGTTTAATTGATGAAATAAAATTATTTCTTAGATTTCATATTTTTCAGAATAAAAAAGTAATTATTTAAAATCAAAATAAATACACTAAATATCCTTTAAAACATTTTGTCCTAGAGGGTACTAAAATCAGTGATACTCCCATTAGTACCACCTATAAACTAGACCATGATGAACTAGGGAAATCAATAGATCAAAATAGTTATAGAGGTATGATTGGCAGTCTTCTCAAATTAACTATTAGTCAGCCTGATATTATGTTTATAGTATGTAGTGTTCTCACTTTCATGAAAATCCAAAAATAGTCACATTTAAAAGATGTCAAAAAATTTTATAAATACCTAAAATATAAAACAAATTTAGGATTTTTCTATGTAATAGGACATGATGTTGATTTAGTTAGTTATTATAATGATGGTTTTGGTGGTTGTAAGTTAGATAGATAAAGAACATCAGGAACACGTCATATTTTAGGAAGATATCTAGTATCATGGTGTAGTAAGAATAAAAATTCTTTTTCATTATATACAGTTGAAGCTAAATACTAAGCTACATTAAATTTTTTACCACAAATTCTGTGGATGAATCCAAATTTACTAGAATTTGGATACCATTTTAGACACGTACCTATTAATAATGATAACATAAGTGCAATAAAATTTTCCAAAAATCTAGTATCTCACTCTAGAAAAAAACATATTTATGTAATACATAAATTTTTGAGATATCATTTTCAATAGGGTGATATAACTTTATAATTTATTTGAAATGAACATCTGTTAGCTAATATATTCACAAAGACTTTGAATTTTGAATGATTAAACTACATGAAACATGAATTAGGAATGAAAATTTTTGGTTTATGAGTCACCATTGAGCAGTCACTTTTGATGATTTACCACTGATAATTCCCCATTGATTAGTCATCATTGATGGCTAAATTTTGGTGCATCACCATTGATGAGTAACTGCGGATGAGTCTCTATTGATGAGTAACTGTTGATGAGTCACTGTTAAATGATTCAACATTCATATTTATGTGGCCATTATTTTTTATTACCATTTTTATTTTCCTATACCAATTAAATTCTTATTTTCTAAATTTTAATATTATTCTTATAGAATCCCTGAATAAAAAAACATTATGATTAATGAAAATTGGTTCACTTATATTAACCCCTGAAATATTGATCACGTGCTTTCTCATTAATTAATCATCCCTCTTCTTTTCATTGGAAACCATCAACTGATTCAAATGGCTTGTATGAATATATTTACTATATAAAATGTAGAATATGTGTGGCCTTCCAATATATGATGAGTGTTCATGAGTATTTTGATATCCATTTTAGTAAACCTACATTTTAATGATTGTGTAGTAAAAGAATAAAAATTGATTGATTCACAATGACTTCAAACTAAAAATATAATGGTGTTAAAGGCAATATAAATAAAATTTGATGAACTGGTTTACCTTGAATCATTGAATGTATTGTCAAAGTATAGTTTAGTAATTTTATCAGAATGTGAAACTCATTTTTTGGAACAAATAAAATAGAATTAATATAAATAAATATAGAGAGTGGATTTATTTCTCTTCTATAGAATAGAAAAAATTTCTACAGATTCCTCACAAAAGAGATTATGATGACTTCCAAGGGATTATACCTAATTATAAGTTATATAAGGCTCTCCAATAACTAATTGGATATTGAACCAAGAGATGAAAAATAGATTTCATGCTTAATGGTGAGTGCAAGTTGTTATTTTAGTTTGTGAAGCTGGTTTTCTATCCCAAGAAAGGGGACATCAACACAATGATGTTTCAAGATGTATATTACTTATTTATTATGAAAAAAGGAAAGAATAAATCATTGCATATTTTTTTGATCGTCTATAAGCATGATATGTTCTTGAATATAACCAGATCAAAGGCCCTCATTTTCACAAAATGATCTATTCCATTTTATATGGAAAGGGATATGTTAAACTAGGAGAAGACGATGAGGAAAAATTAGTTGTTTTTTCATATCCAAATATAGATAAGAATGGGTTAATGTCAATTAGAATCCCTTGAAGTTATTTTGGGTTATGGATAATGAAAAACTATATGAGGATTTTAACCCTATTGATCACCCAACTTGACAAAAGGATATAGAGGATCCCAATCTTGAACCTAAATATATTTATGTGTATTCTATTTTATTTGTTTTTACAAAATGAAATGAAGAAGAAGAAGCTAAGTCTTTTAAAGAATGGAGTGGTCAAGAGATCATAAAATCTCCACCAAAAGTTTCTATTGAGCATGCCAATTCTATAGGCTCTATAACTTATTTAGAAACACTCTTACCTAATCTTTACAGTGAAGAAGATACTAATGTTTTTACTCACTACAATTATAAATCATCTACCTATGAGATGTAATGTTAGGAGTTTAATGATGGAGGAAATGATTTTCATTCTGAAATAGTGGATAATGAGATTATAAATCTAGAGAAACTGGATGAATATTCTAGTGGGGTAGATAAGGGTAAATAAGATGAATCTCTTGATGAGAATCTTGGTCACATAGTTGAGCAAGACAAAGAAATTAATTCTTCTCTGGAGGGGAATTCACAGAATGGTGTGAATCATATTCATCCCGCCAATGATTTTGTTCAAATTCAACTCTCTACACCAGTTGTTTCCAGGATCAATGAATAAATTTAGACTAGGGACATCATAATACTTGATATTTCAATAGTTTTCTGAATGAATAAGGAACCTGTTAGTTAACGGTGAAAAATCCCAATCTTGATGAGATGTTAGTAGAACTGTATAAAATAGAATCAGTGGTGAATTTGGAAATCAATCAGCCCGAAATTATGACATCTAAAATTGAGGAGGAGCTAACATCCTTTCCAGTTATTCATTTAGTACTAGTGGATCAGACTCCATAGAAACCCTCTTTGTAATTTCTAGAGGTAGCGCTTGTTCCCTAATGAACTGAAGTTGGTCAGAGCTCCCACAATCCAAGCGACACTCCAATTCTCCCCTATGTCATATCTTCGGTTATAACGATTGATGAATCAGAGAGATATCTAGTTTTTGTAAGATATGGGACGACATACACTGATGTAGATGATGAATCTAAATTCATAAGATACATATTCCTTTTAAATCATATAGATAGGATAGTGAGTTACAACATTTCAATCAAATGGAAATATAATGACTAGTTCAGGATGTAATATCACAAGAACAAGCAAATATTCCCACTCTAAAATAGCTTTTCCTCCCAATTTTGTAACCTGAGATGATTTGGATTCTTTATAGAAAGAGATTCATTTAGATACGGAATCCTTGAGAATAATTTCCTCTCAAACTTCTCACATGTTTTGAATAGCAGACCATCTTCTATTGATTTCCTTAATGAAGATACTATCAGATATTTAGCTGAGCTGGTGATACATTATTTTGATTTTAGATTTTATTTTCATATTAAAAAAATGCAAGTTAAAAATAGAAGATTGAAATATTAGGTAGCATGTTTGAAATCCTAAAATGAGATTCTATAAGAATTTTTTCATATCTTTTGAGTTTCACTTCTTAGAAGATGGATAGTTTTTCATTTATTTCCTCTACATCATCTTCACCACCTCCTTCTCCAATACAGTTTGATAGGGATATTTTTCAATTTTCATTCAGAGAAGAAATCTAGAATTCTGTGTGTTATGTCAATACTCATGAAGACCAGATTTGGTAGATACATCTCTACAGTGAACAAATTCATCAATTTATATAAGAGTATGTTGGTGATCTTAGACATGATAAGGAATTGATCAAAATTATATCCAATATTATTTTTCAGGGATCTACAGTAATAATTATATGTTAGATAATATCATGTTCCATTTTTGATAATATGAATATCTCACTAGTGACAAGAGTCTTTAAAGAACAAGTAAGTCAGTTAAAATTTCTTACCCCATATATTCATAGGTTTATGGATGAAATGAATGATTTATTTAATGAAATTAAATTAAGTGGTTCCATAACTAAGGAATTCACAAATCTTCTGAAATCTTACCTCCCTATCCATGAATATATT
The DNA here is from genome assembly GCA_963277665.1 of Viscum album. Taxonomy (NCBI): domain Eukaryota; kingdom Viridiplantae; phylum Streptophyta; class Magnoliopsida; order Santalales; family Viscaceae; genus Viscum; species Viscum album. Next base: position 1,306,588,900 of record OY728141.1, read on the forward strand.
ATTATTTCTTAAGAGGAAATTCTTATTTTTTTTGGTTTTTTCAACCACATCTAGAGGGACAATTTAGTACAAGACGACTCTAATCTCTCAGATGACCAGTCTTTTGCCTCCTCTAGTTCAGTCACTAATTATTCCACAAGTTGAAGCTATCATAAAACTCAAACTAGTTCTTTTCACATAACCACTACCTTATGCCATCACTATACCATCCATTACAACCATTTCCCCAACTTATACAGTCATAGTATTTCCTCAGGATAAAGATAAAGACATCAAAAAAAAGAACGAATACAGCTGGTCATCCACCAAATTCTAAGTAGCTAATCTATTTTTGGTGATTTCTCTTTGATAGGGATATTATAATTTTCATTAATTCAATTTTATTTTCTATATTTTTGAAAAAAAGTTAATGGACTTAATTTTTTATCTTTTTCCTTCGGTTATTTTAATACTATTTTGATATTCTCAAAAGGGGTGATAATTGGGAATTTTCATTTTGATATGATCATTTCTGTAATTAATAATTATAAATTATGAATTTAGTACATGTTTTATAAAATTCCCTATTTTTTATCATAAAACACTAGGATAATTTTTACACCTCCTTGGATGGAGTCTGTTTGGGTTGGGAAAAAATCCCTCAAGGTAACATTGTAGCATTTTTGTGTTGGTTGTATTTGTTGACAAATTAGGATTTCATGGTGAATTATTGAGTTCCAGAGATTTTATTGACAATACATGTTGCCAAGAACTATGAAAAAGGAATGGTATATTTTGAGGAATTATAAAATAACAGATATAATGTGGCACCATTTTCCAGTGTTTGCATGTTTTTTGGCCCCAAATATGGGATTTGGTGAGCATCACAATAAAGTGGATTTCTGTAAAGATTTCATAAAAATATGTTAAAGGCACGAGTTCCATGAAGATGGTCATCTTGAATAGTTTTTTCAAATACATGATGAACGTTGATGGCGTGATATGTGATTATGTTCAATTTCACGAATGGTAGAGGTGATGATAATTCTGAGGGAGCATTGCAGCGGTGGTGCAAATGAATTGACAGAACGCTCTAAGATTAGGATGAGCACATAAATCATAAAATATTTGTGGTGTTTTAATATATATAGAGATATTATGTAGTAGTTTATTGGTTTGTTATTTGAGTAGATGTGGCGCTGACTTTAGGTGGAGGGTCCTCAAGTTTGGGGAATTGCCTATAAATAGTCTTTGACCACCTTGAGAAGTGTAGAGTATCTTTCAATAGAAATTTTCATCTATAAAATCATAAAAGCGGTTCACAGAGACAATGTTCTACGTGAAATGAAGAAGATTTGTGGTGGATAATATATCTCTATGAATGTGGTTTGTTCCTCATTGACTCAGTGAGCTTCCTAAAGGAATTATCTTTGTGAAAACTTGTGCTCTACAATGGTGTATTCTCTTTGAGTGTTTGTCGTCTATGGATTAGAGTTCTCTACGATGTAGTGTGATCTTCGATGTAGTGTGCTCTGTGAAGTAGCCAATTCAGCAAAGGTTTGTTCTTTATGAAAAAGTAGGGACTTTGTGAAGGTTTTTTTGAGTTTTGTGAAATCGGGAGCTTTGAAATGTACGAATATTTGAAAAATTATTTCTAAATTTTATCACCCAATGATCTGTGGAAAATGTGTATTCATTAGTGGATGAAATTTGTAATTAAAAAGACTGTAAACATACATTTAAGTATTCATTCACTAAATATAATGAAAGGACATACAAGTCATTAAACATTGAGTGGGTCTTTGGAATAAGAAGTGATCACACTTCAGTTGAGAGAGAAGTGAGCTTTAAAATTATGATTGGTTGTAAACTAGGAGAAAAATTATTCCACATTAAACTTGTAAAATGTACTGCGCTTATAGTGGATTTTGTACATCGGCACATCGCCACTGTATGCTCCTTGGATGAAGCCTGTTGAGGGAGAACCAAGTAAAATTAGTGTGGCCTATGCATTATTTATGGGTTTTTCATACTCTACAATGAGAATGAGAGAGAAGAGAGTTTTTTCTAACAACAAAACAAGATCAAAAGGGGCATTTATTTTTATCTTTCATACCATGACCCCCCTATATGTATCTAACCATGTGGACCCAACAATTTAATATCTCTTAATCAAATGGTGAAAAACCATGATTCATTTATTACTAATGTTTCACATGATGTATGATATAATTTTATATGAACTTGTTACTTCTATAATATTTTTTTATGATTTATCTCAAGACACTATTGGCTAAGATTCACCATTACCACCAGGATGAGCTACCGCAAGTCTCATGTCACTATTACCATGAGGATGGGACACCACCAGAATCAAGTCACCACAACTACCTAGATGAGACACCATCTAATGCGAGTCATCTCTACCACCGATAGAATTACTATCTGTGGATCCATCACGAAGTGTGGGGTTATAACCAGCAATATTGTTATCATTAATGTATAATATCTTTAGTGTAAATGGTCTAATGACAAAAATTTATTCCTAGATGGTTTGAAAATGTTTTTAAGACTTAGTAAATGACGTACCGAGGAAAGAATATCTCCTTCAAAAAAGTATTCTATATAATCATGATGGACCTATCCCTATAAAAAACACCCCAAACACTCTAATTCATCGTTTTGCTATCAATCATGAAAATTGTGTAATAAAATTTGTTAATTCTATTGAACTTTCTGATTTACACTCTGTGAATATCAACGAAACAGAAACAATGAACCCATTACCAAGATTGATTGAGATGAAAAAAGTGCTCATCTGATGTATTTATGATCATTTCTAAGATCCTTTGTTTAGATTATGTTTTCCAAAACATATCACAAATTCTTCACTATTTTCGATATGAGGATGACAATCATACAGACCACATCACACTAATCTCATTCTACTTTTTTCATTCTATTTTACATTTAAGATGTGTATTGTTTTGCTGTTATCCAATATACAATGACTCCTCCATATTCTTGGGTAATAATTTTTATTCTCTTCTTCTTCAAAATAGTTCCCACTATGTTTGTGGAATATTTCCATATGTGACATGTGCTTTTCTTTAATCCCATGTGTAACTATGGAAGAGGCTTTTTAGCTTGAACATCTTGTTGTTATTGACCATAAACCTAATATTTGTGGTCGATTTTTTATTATATATATAATCTTCTTAGCAGTGGGTTATTTCCATGTGTATGGGATTTGGTTTCACCTTGATAATGAACCTCTTGTTTATTCTATTGGGTCACTCTGTTATTATTATTTTTATATCTTATAAAAGATAACATTTCATTAACAAACAATAAAATTTATTTGATAATTAATATTAACTAGTATTTATATGTGGATCTATCTAATTAAATTGATAACAAATGTAAAGGTATTTTGAAACAATATTTTAACTGGGACCTATTAACTCTTTAATAATTCTTTTAAAGGGTTATATCTCATATCGAACTGCATATTTGATTAATTGGATAGTTTTTTTGTAGAAATTTTAACAGGGAACTCAATTCACTCATTTTTTACTTACTCTCTCCAACAATACAACTTAATGAATTATCATAACATCATTATGGAGATTTGGTAATTTGTTATCTCGATGGGGTACTACACCAAATTGCACTCAAATAATCATGTGTATTCATGTGTGAATGATCACCACTCGATCTCACATGGTCATGAACTAACCTTGTTCCATTGGGAAATCCCATAAAAAAGATTCCTTGGTATTTTTTCCCCAAACATAAGGTTTTTTGTGTAGATGAACATATACATATAGAAAAAAATACTTATAAAAAGACCTCTAAAAATAAAAGATAAATTTTAAAACTCAAAAAAAATAAATTACTAGTAATAATACTACATTTAAAATAAGAGTGGCATGGGCATGTCATTATTCGCCATCTAAAAAATATCTAGGGAAAACAAATCAAAATAAAAACATTAGAATAAAACAAAGACAATGAAATAATCATATATATATATATATATTTTCATACAATGTGTGAAAAATAATTATATCTCTACCAGAAATAAAAAAATGGTTTATGAATCACCATATTAGTGTTAACCTATCATAATATTGGTAACCCATCATCTAAAAATCCAATGTGAACAATAACAACTACCAGATGAATATTGATCAAAACCATCTCAGTATTTTTCTCCACTACCTACTATCAGCACGTAGAAGATATTTATGTGGAAAACTAAACAGTTTTTAATGCAAAAAATTTGCTCTTCAACCATTAAAATACTATGTACTAAATGATATTGAAGTTGTGTGATTTACCTTTTCACTACCGTCTATTGAGGAAATATCACTACAGTTAGATCATGTTTTATTCTAATATAATTTAATCAATTCTTTCTAAAAAATACCTTTTTCAATTACATCATTATATGTGCCCCTTGTTCCATAATGGAGATTTTCATTACAAAATACACTATATGAGAATATTGATTTAGGAAGAAACTACTACTTGGGTATATACTACTGTAATCCACAACGTCCTTGTTGAGTCAATAAGGTTTTTCTTATGACTTTTCAATTCCTTCTTTTTTTTGAAAATCACAAACACCTTATCTTTAAGGAAAATCTCTTTTATAAGGAAAATCGCTTTTATAAGGAAAATATCTTTTATAAGGAAAATTTCTCTTATACAGAAAATCCCTTTTGTAAGAAAAATTATCCTTTCAATATTTTCATTCATATATTTCTTAATTATATGTTTCAGATTCATTTCCATATTCTTGGAATCGTTTGAAACCTTGATATGAAGCATTCTGTTTTAGGCTCCGAATTCTGGATAAGAACTGTAACGAAGTTCTACTCTGAATTATGGATATGATCCCTCATTATGAATTCTGATGATGAATTATCATTATGAATTCTGATAACGAATTCTCATTACAAATTCTGATGAAGAATTCTCATTACGATTTATGATGATGAATTCTCATTACGGATTCTGATGACGAATTCCCATTATGAATTATGATGACAAATTCTCATTACGAATTCTGATGATGAATTCTAATTTCGAATTCTCATTCAAAATTCACCTATTAAACAGAATCTGATCATCTTTGTTTTATACACTCCGAATTTATTTAGACTCCGAAAATTATTTTTGGTTAAACTCCAAACTTTCATTTTTCTTATGCTTTTATAATTTTTCCACTCTTTAATATTTTTCTTACACTCCGAACATTCACTCTGAATCTTAAACTCCAAACTTTTTTATGATAGCCTTAAAACGATGTCGTGCATTCTGTTAAACTTGTTTTGTAATAAAACGATGTCGTCTTTTCTGTTATAAACTAACCGTTGGTTAAGTTACATGTGTACAGGTCCCTCATATTTTTAAGGAAAATATGTCTATTGGAAAGGAGGCCGACCTTGCCTATAAATAGGAGCTCATTTGAAAGAGCTCAATGATGAACTGATGACTGATGAATAACTTCTTCGACATTATTCATATATGCTCTTGATGTGATTTCTAGAGAGAGAGGCTATATAAACACTCATGCTTCGTGTGACTCCAAATGTTTGTGATTACATTCGAGGACTTCCGGGGATAGGAAGACAGAGGTGCTGACTACCTTGAAGTTCAAGGGCTTCCTTGCTGAGGAAGACAGAGGTTACCAACTACCTTAAAGTTGAGGGCCTATAGGGATAGCAAGACAAAGACTCTGATCTTCATATCGAGGGCTTACCCTAGTGTGGGTAAGACAGACTTGTTTGAAAGTATACATCAAGGTACCTTTATCAAAGGTTGTTAGATACCCTTCTCTTTGGGTTAAAAGACTTATATCTTGTTACTTGTAGTTTTACTACTTGTTTGTTTCCGCTGCATTTTGTATTATAAGGAAAGTATAACTTTATTATACTTCCTTACTTGTACTCTGTTTCATTTAGATTCTATATGCTTTAAGGTAGAATCTCATATTGTAATCTTTTGTTAAGTTTCAATTTCCAGAACCATATTTCCGGAACCTACTTTAGGAATCTATTTCCATGTTTTCATTTGTTGTTAGAGGTATGGTGAATTTGTTTAGTTTAAATTTGTTAAACTTATCCATTTCCTTTGTTTAAGGAAAATATAGTTAATCATAACTAACATTAAAGGTTCCGAATGAATTTTTAAAGTTTACAATTCACCCCCCCCCCCCTCTTGTATATTGAGCATCTAAATCATTATTTCGATCCTACAATTGGTATTAGAGGAGGTCTTTTAATTACTTGTACTTATGTATAAGTATTTCTTGCTCACTTTCTCATTCCAAACTTTCTCATTCTGAACTTTGTTATTACGGACTTTTTCTACTAAAAAGTTTGTGTGCCAAAGGTTTTTTAAGTATGGCAGGAATTAATGTTGGTTCCATTGATAATATAAATCCTACAAGACCACCAATCATTGATGGTAATGATTATGAGTACTGGATAGGTCGAATGAAGACTTTTTTTATCAATACTGGAGTGGACAACTTTGTTATGCTTACTGGAGATTATAAAATTGATGATAAGGAAGTTAGAACATTTCCTAACCAGGAAAAGCAAGAGTATCAACTCAACTATAAGGTACGCAATACTTTACTTTGTTCAATGACTAGAAATATATATATCCAAATTTCTTCTTGTGAAGCAGCTAATTGTATCTGGAAGAAGATAGAAGTTACACACTTTGGAACTTCTAAAGTGATTGAAACTAGGAGAGCTATGCTTAGAGCTGAATTCCATGGCTTCAATTTTCCTTATGGGGAACCAATCTGTAATGTTAAACTGATATTTATGACTATTGTCAACAGTTTACAGTCTATGGGAGAGAAAGGGTTAGATGATGAAGCACTTGTGGATACGATAATTGATATTATGCCCAATTGGTGGGAATCCAAACGAACAACTATAGATGAGAACAGGAAGGTCACTAAAATTTCTCTTGATGAGTTATTTGGAACTCTTCTCCAACATGAAACAAGAATGAAGAGAGATTCAGGTAACATCAAGAAGAAGAATGGGAATGGTACTGTTTATTTTATAACTACATCAAATCAGATAAAAGATAAGACTCCTGAGAGAGTAACGAGATCCAAGTCTAAGAAATTTATTTTCCAATCAGATTATAGTGAAAGTCAAATCTTAGAAAATGAACTTGCAAATCTTTCTCGAAGGATGAACAAGATAGCTGGTCAGAGAAATTTCCAATCCAATTATAAGAAAACGGAAAGGAAAGATAGGAAATATGGAGAAGTTACTTGTTATGAATGCAAGAGAGCTGGACATATTAGACCAGATTTCCCTTTGCTCAAAAATAAAGAAAGGAAAGAAAAGCATTCAGACAAGAATAGAAAGAAGTTTTATAAAGCCAAAGCTAAGAATGTTCTGAAAGCTAGTGATACCTATAGTGCCAGTGGTGGTGACTCTTCAGATGAATCTTATGATTATGAATCTTCAGGACAGAAGAATCTTGGTCTAATAGACAGATTACCTATTGATAATACTTGTTTTATCTCTAAGGTACGAAATGCTAAATCATTGAAAAATTTTTCTTTAAATTCTAATAATAGTAAGTATTATAACTCCTTAGATGAACAATCCTCTTATGATGAAGAAAATACTTTACCTACTTATGAAGAAGTTTCAAGGTTTGCTGAACTTCTTGAGATTGAGAATTCTAAACTCAATAAGAAAATTGATAAGGAAAACTCTAGGAATAATTTTCTTACAAAAGAGATATCAGATATTTCTAAAGATCTTGATAGAAAAAATTCTGATTTTGAAAGTATTTCAAAAAATCTTGAGGAAGTAAGTTCTGAGAAGAACAAACTTTCTAAAGAGTTAGAAAAAGTTATTTCTAAGAAAAATGTTTTCGAGCCTACTTCTAGTTCTAAATCTAATGATTTTGAGGATAAAAACTTGGTTATAAAACTCAAGTCCGAAATTTTTTCCTTAAAGAAGTGTTTATCAAAAATTACCCATGGTAAAGAAAATTTTGATTAAATGTATTCCCAAATACGACCTTGAAGAAATAAATCCGGATTTGGTTATACCCATGCAAAACCAATTTTTAGTAACAATTATTTTGTTCCTCAAAGTGCCCCATTTTGTACTAAGTGTCAATGTGGTGTTCACTGGGCAAAGAATTATTCATTAAACAAAACCCAATCTCAAGGATTTCACAAAGCTTATTTCTCTAGGAAGATGTGGGTACCTAAAATTTTATTGTTTGGAAATCTCGGATCCACACATGTTTGGATTCTGAAAGTCTAATTTTCTTCTTGGTTTCAGTAAAATAAAGAGTGTACCAGCAAAAATACATGGTACATGGATATTGGATGTTCCCGACACATGATTGGTAATAAAAGCTATTTTGAACAGATTATCAAAATGAAAGGAGGAAAGGTAACTTTCAGAGATAATTCTAAGGGAGAGATTGTTGGTATTGGTAATATTGTTCTTTTAGGTAAAGCATTGATTTCAAATTTTCTTTTTGTTAAAGGTCTTAAGCACAACCTCATTATCATAAGTCAGTTATGTGATGAAGGTTACCTTGTGAATTTAAGGAATGATAAGTGCTTAGTTCACAATTCCAAGGATGAATTTATTCTCTCAGCCAATAGGAATGAGAATGCTTACACCTTAAATTTTGAAGACCTCAGGAGCCAAGATCTACCTTGCCTGAGTGCAATGGAAGATCATTCCTTGTTATGTCATAGAAGACTAGGTCACTTTAACCTTAGAAACCTATGTAAACTCACTTAGAAGAAGTTGGTGCTGAAGGATGTGGTGAAACCGGAGATGTTTTAAAGCAATTAGATGATTATAAGGGGACACCTTCGGAACATTTGTCACTCTGAACTTCAAAATATGAGTCTTCTAAGTTAGTCACTCCAGGAAAGGATGAGGAGAAAGGAGAAGAAGATGTATCTTATCATGCAGAGGAAGAACAACTTCTACATGATATTTCTCAAATGGAGAACGTAGAAGGTGGTGCTCAGAAAGTTGCTGATGATGAAGATAATGTTGTTCATGTTTCTGATAGTGAAAATAGAACTCCGGAACAGGACTCCATTCCGAAAAAGGACAAGGGAAAGCAACATGTTCTTGATACCCTGAGCTCAGTAGTTGTAAAGATAAGGAAAGTTGGTAGTTCTTCTAAGAAGAAGAATGAGCATTTTGAAGAAGAAAATTCTACAAGAAAAGTCTCAGATTCGGAGTCATCTTCGTTGGGGAATGACTTTGTTATTCAGTCTTTAAAGAAGTTGGTCGGTACTATTACAACTTTATAAAGTATTGATTCAAGATGTCAGATGCTCCAAAATGCTTTGAATCAGAAAATAGACTTCGTATCCATGGTTATGGACAAATGTGTTGAGATAGAGGCTCAGTTTAAAACTTTCTTTGTTGGCTATGAAGCCCAAAAAAGATCTTGCAAGAGGATGAATAGTTGGTCGAGGAAGACTGTGGATGATATGAGGCTCTTTGATGAATTCCAATATAATGTGAAGGATGCATTTGACACAGAAGACAGGAAGATAAATGAAATTATTTCATCTTTTGAAGAAAAGTTGACAGATGAAAATAATTTCCGGATTCAAGAAGTCAGAGATCTGAATGGGAAGCTGAATTCTGTTTCTCAAAACTGGAAATTTGAAAGGGATCATCGGATTGAGTTTGATGAATAGTTGAAGGCTCAGGAAGAAAAGATTAAAACTCAGGAAGAAAATATTAAAGCCCAAGAAGAAAAGATTGAAGCTCAAAATGAAAGAATTGTTGTGTTAGAGAAGAAACCTGAGGAAGACCATAAAGACTTGAAGAAGATAAAGACTATTCTTAAGGGTCTCATGGCCAAGGAAAAAGATCCAAAATAGACAGATCCGATCTTTTGTTGTATCTAAATTTCTTTGTTTTCGAGCTTTCAAACTTAATGAAATTTGTTCTTGCTCGTTGCTTTTGTTTTTGCTACTAATTTTTCAGGTACTTTGTTATATTTTCCATTCCCTTGAATTCTTTTTGAAAATCACAAAGGGGGAGAAGGAAAAGAACCCTAATAAAGGGAAAAAGAATCATAACAAATGAAGAAAAACAAAACAAACTCTAATAGAGTTTATCTAAGGGGGAGTTTTTCATTAAAGAATACTTTCTTATTCCTAATGAAATATCATTCCGAAAATCGAGAATATGATCCTTAGAGTTTAAAAGCCTAAGGGTGAGTTAGTCGTATTCATCAACATCCATAAGAAAAGGGAGATAAGCCTTAATGTTTTCTTTCTTCTTAGACTTTCTTTTTCATAGGGATGTTTGTGCTTTTTAAAAAGGGGGAGATTGTTGTGTCAATAAAGTTTTCCTTATGACTTTTCCATTCCTTCTTGTTTTGAAAATGACAAACACCTTATCTTTAAGGAAAATCGAATTTATAAGGAAAATCACTTTTATAAGGAAAATATCTTTTAAAAGGAAAATTTCTCTTATAAGGATAATACCTTTTGTAAGAAAAATTATCCTTATTATATTTTCATTCATATATTTCTTAAGTATAAGTTTCAGATTCATTTCCATATTCTCGGAATCATTTGAAACCTTGATATGAAGCATTCTGTTTTAGGCTCCGAATTCTGGATAAGAACTGTAATGAAGTTCTACTCTGAATTCTGGATACGAACTCTCATTACAAATTCTGATGATTAAATCTCATTACGAATCTTAATGACGAATTATCATTACGAATTTTGATGAAGAATTCTCATTACGATTTCTGATGACGAATTCTCATTACGAATTCTGATGATGAATTCTCATTCCGAATTCTCATTCTGAATTCACCTACTAAACAGAATCTGATCATCTTTGTTTTATACACTCCGAATTTATTTAGACTCCGAAAATTATTTTTGGTTAAACTCTGAACTTTAATTTTGATTACGCTTTTATTATTTATCTACCCTTTAATATTTTTCTTACACTCTGAACATTCACTCCGAATCTTAAACTCCGAAATTTTTTAAGTTAGACTTAAAACGATGTCGTACATTCTGTTACACTTGTTTTGTAATAAAATGATGTTGTCTTTTATGTTATAATCTAACTGTTGATTAAGTTATACATGTACAGGTCCCTCCGATTTTTAAGGAAAATATGACCGTTGGAAAGGAGGCCGACCTTGCCTATAAATAAGAGCTCATTTGAAAGAGCTCAATGATGAACTGATGACTGATGAATAAATTCTTCGACATTGTGCATAAAAGCTCTTGAAGTGATTTCTAGAGAGAGAGGCTCTTATAAACTCTCAAGCTTCATGCGACTCCGAATGTTGGTGATTATATTCGAGGACTTTCGGGAATAGGAAGACAGAGGTCTCGACTACCTTGATGTTCGAGGGCTTCCTTTCTGAGGAAGAAAGAGGTTACCAAATACCTTAATGTTGAGGGATTGCGGGGATAGCAAGACAGAGACTCTGATCTTTGTATCGAGGTCTTACACTAGTGTGGGTAAGACAGACATACATGAAAGTATAAATCAAGGGACCAGTATCCAAGGTTGCTGGAAACCATTCTCTTTGGGTTAAAAGACTTATATCTTGTTACTTGTATTTTTACTACATGTTTGTTTCCAATGCCTTTTTTATTATAAGGAAAGTATAACTTTCTTATACTTCCTTACTTGTACTCTGTTTCATTTAGATTCTATACACTTTAAGGTAGAATCTCATATTGTAATCTTTTGTTACGTTTCAATTTCCGGAACCATATTTCCGGAACCTACTTTAGGAATATCTTTCTGAGTTTTCATTTGGTGTTAGAGGTATTGTAAATTTGTTTAGTTTAACTTTGTTAAACATATCCCTTTCATTTTCTTAAGGAAAATATAGTTACTCATAACTAACTTTAAAGGTTCCAAAAGAATTTTTAAAGTGTTCAATTCACCCCCCCCCCCCCCCCTCTTGTATATTGAGCATCTACATCATTATTTCGATCCTACAGTCCTACCAATGGCCTCTAATGGTGATGGTGTCAAACCAATCTTGTGCACTCAGTAAGGATTCCCCTTCCCAAGGACTTGACCAACTAATTCATCTTGGGAGACATAGAAGGACTGTGCATGATTAGTATCCATCTACTATTTTATTTTTACCTTTAAATAAAATATCAATCAAATTTGAAAGAATATTTATTAACAAAGTTACAATAGACAATAAGTTATTAAAAATAAAAAAAAATTCATACCCCAGCATATTTAGTGGGATAATTATCATAACTACCCTCATTTTATTTATGAACATTCAATCAATGAAATATTTAGTATACTTAGTGCCATAATTTTTTTTGACTTTAGTAAAGAAAGATAAAAAAAATTAAATTTGAAACACGTATTGTTAACTTTTAAATATTTATACAAATTAAAAAATTACTATAGTTTATATATTTCTATAATAACTATTTCACATAGTAGTGTGAGGATGATTTTTTATCTCTACATGATGCACTTTTTCATGAATGATTTTGAAATAAAAATCATTTAAATTAATAGTAATGTTAGAAATGTAATCACCATATCACAATCTTGTATACATGTAAAATTTTATTAATAAAATAATATATATTTCAATACCACATGCGTATAATGAATATGTTTATAGTAAACCAGGATTAACATACATGGATATTAAATCATTTTATATGAATATTCAGTACATTACAAAACTACATGCAAGAGGACCATAATAGTTTAGTGTCTTTGGAAACATGGAAACAAAATATTATATCCTAGTGAAAGATCATAAACATCTCCCATAAAGACCAAAATATCTAGTACATCTACCTAAAACCATTCTTCATAATCTTGATAAATAAAACATAAGAAAGGGGTGATCTTAGATGCCATGTAATGGTAAAAATAGGATACATGTAAGCATAAAGACGAACATAGTAGAATGGTAATGTGATCATAGCATTAGGATATAATACCCTGCACATAAAAGGTCATAAACCTGAGCTATGGGATAAATAATGGCAGTTCATAAAACAATAAGAATAATAAAATTAACATCATGAGCCCTAAAATCATAACTAAGGAAAAAAACATAGGATTTATGGTGCACATCTAAGAAGATAACCTTTAATGTCAGGGATGCCTTCCAAGGCCTTTATTATAAGTTTGGCTTGAGTTATGACCCATGTAACAACATTGGGATTGTTCTAGAAACCCGTGTAACCACTTTATTTTAGGATTGGCCTATAATTCATGTACCTTCTTGATTTTGGGAATAAGATACTAACTGTGTTCCCTATTTCATTTCTGATTGTGCTACAACCCATACACAATCCTTTTCTTGGGCTTGGGAAAATACTCAAACATCCTCTTTCATTTTGGGATTGGGCGGCAACCTAAACACCCTATTTATTTTCATGCTTGTGCTACAACCTGCACACCCACTTTCTTTTTGGGATTGGGTTACAACATGTGTACCATTTGAGATCATATAAATCACATCATCACCCAATTCATTGGAAGGAGATATAAGTCCCATCAATCTCATAGTAAAATCATTCACACATGTTCCACATGATAATAAAACAATGATTATATCATGACCCATGAAAATTTATATGTCTTATAAACATTAATTAATGACGAACAAAATTAAATGGGTATGATTAACATTTCATCACATAATATACTATGTAAAAGAGATAGTTTTCATAACCATTTCATTGAATCATAACCTATGAAAGAGAAATAGATTTGACAAAAAAAAATAAACCATGAAAAAGAAACAGGTTTCGTAAAGACAATGAAATTAATTGAAAAGAATTCATAGAAATGATATGAATGGAACCTTTAGATCATTTCCAAAAAGGACATGAGTATCATCAATGGATATATTCTTAGATGGAAAATAGTTTTTAAATGTCTTTTAAAAATTTTTCTTAAAGAAAATATAAATTATTCTTTGAAAAAGGTATGTTAATAGATAAAAACATTTAAAAATCATTTTCTCAAAAGAAGCCTGAAAACATATAAAGAAATCATTAAAAAAATTTGAAATTATTTTCCCTTGAAAATTTCTTTTAAAAAATTTTCTTAATGAATAACCCTTCAAAAATAAGATGGAATCATCAACAGACTAATCAACAAAAAAAATTTACATATCATACGATGTAAAAAAAAGAACATGACTTTTTCAAAGTAAAAAAGGTTAGAAGAAATACCATGATCGAAAAGAGACAAAAAGGTTATGTTGAACATATTGGTAAAATATAAAAAACGTAATTTTTCTAAAATCATATAAGATAATTATACATTATTATTGGAACCCTTTTTTTAAAAACCTAGATTTCTCACCATATAAATTATAAAGTCGAGATTTGCTAAAAAAACATTATTTACAATATTATGTACAAAGAGTGGAATATGGTTCTAATACAAGAGTATATCATTAAATAATTGTGGGTAAATATACACATGAATGTTATTGTGAGATGGATCCTAATATTTCAGCAAGGTATACAATGACATAAACAGTCTCATAAAGCGAAGAGATTATTAGAATAAATTCTTATAACTCAGTAACTTGGGATCATACATTTCATGTAAAAAAACGAAATTGTATGAAAAATAATATATTTTGAAAATAAATATATTCAACTTATAACATTTAAAATGTATATACACCTTCAAAAAATGTTTAGGATTATAAAGAACATAAATCTTGATTAAGGAAAATTGAGACAAAATTGGTTGAAAAATTTGGTAATTTTTTAATGTTAAACCCCATCGAAGAAGGCTAATAAAATGGGAAAGTGAGTACATAAAATTTTACGTAATAGATAAATATAACACAATAATGTCTAGTACATACACCACACAAAATGTAGGAATGGTGAACATAACTTGTATCTCATAGAAATTAAAATTGAGATGAAATATCTTTACCTTGTGTCTTGACTCTCTATGTACTCGTACAAGCTTCCTTAATAATAAATATAAGTTTATTATAAATATTTTATAGTTGAATATACATACACATAACACCATATATGTTGTGATGATGACCTTATATTACCTTCTTGTTAATGATCCCATGTTATTTTTTTAACTTTAGGTAATATTTTCTTTGTTCCTCGCATGTGCCTTAATATGTTATATTGTTGGTCCTTATACTTATATCCTGATTCCAGAATATAGAACATGATAAAAAAATCACATATATATATTATATTTATATTATAATAATTTATATCATAATGAATTATGATGTAGAATACACCATTCATGGAGACCGTAAGATGTACATATGCATGAAAATTGTTTATTTTTTTATTTTCATATTAAAACAATTTATGTAAATAAAATATATATATAATTATTAAATTAGAATTAATATATCATATATATAAAATATGTGAATTAATCCTATCATTAATACATTCTCTGTGTTTTGTGAATGAATCGAATCGCTTTGAAAGGATGCTAGTCCACACTTTCTCAATGAGATTATCATATTAACACCAAATTGATGGTAAAAAGATATGTGGTGTAAAAGGAATAAATAATCTTAAATACATAAAAATATAATACATTACATATATAAATAGAGTGTTCATAATAATGTCCACCATGATTGGTGGTAAAGGGGAAATGAAAAATCATCGTTTTGTGAGGCAGTAGATCGTTGTACACAGAAATTATATTTTTAACATCACTTTGATGGTGGTGTGTGTATGTGTTGGTAAGACCCTTTTCCAATCAACATACTAGTATATGGATCATAATGGTATGGTCACACAAGAAATGAATACAAAGAGTGGATGAGATGGAGAATGAAAATAAAGGAAATGAGATTAAGATAAAACGTGTAAAGACCTATAAATTTCAAGGAAATATTTTTTCTTAATTTATTTGGGATTTTACGAATACGCAGTTTCTGACGGCACCTAATTAAGAGGCCCGGTGTGCCCGAAATCAATTTTCAATGTTTAGCACGGGTACATTCATTGAACGAACGAGTGGGTTTTCTTAACTTTTGAACCAGTGCTCGGAATCGAAATCTAAGGGCACTGATGAAACCGCAGCATTGGTAATTATTTAGGAACTGATTTTCCGAAGGTGCATTTTCTCTGGAGGAGATGTTGAAAATGTGAGGAATAAATATATAATTGTTTTACAATTTTATTTTAATTTCTTTACCAAGTGGTTTATGTGTTATGGGAAATAAGTTGTGTCATAACTTTATTCCCCTCTACTTTGTGAGGGAGTTAGGGTGGGGCTCACACAATCCCCCACCTCCTTCAAATTCCCTAACACCCCATTAAACCTCCCTCTTGCAATTTATTTTGTAACTCACCCAATCCCCCACTTTAATTTCATGTCAACTCTCACATTAGTTAGATTGATTAAAGCTATTCAATTTATTTAATTAAGAGTTTGATGTTTGAATTCAAGAACTCTTGACATGAGTTAATAAAATAAGGATGTACCTTATTTTATTTTGCGGGTGGTTTTGTTGTGTGGGGATTTTGGGAGAGTTTACACTAAGTCTTGATGAACATGAAGAACATCAAGACCTCAATGAAGAACGCCGTCACAGCAAGGAGTGATCGACGCGACATTCTTCTCCTCTCTGCAGCCGGTGTGAGACGTCGCTCCACCTCGGACATTCTCCATCGACGTACGAAGCGTCATCCACGTGACATCGTTTTCCCGTGGCGATCATCGTTCGAAAACTTCTTCGAGGTAGGGATTGTTTATGTTCATGATTATTTTTTGGCGTTCTTCATTAAATTTTTAGACGCTTTCCGTTGAATTATAGGAGGAGGCCGGACTGCACAAACATGGCTGACCCTCCTCCCCTTTGATGTTATACTCCATCATGGTTTGGAACGAAGGTGACACGGTGCAACGACACCACGTGGGAACGAGGCAATGATGCGGCGAAGGAGCGTGGCGCCGTCGCGCGGCACCGTTGAGCTAAAAGAAGAAGTGGCCATAGTCATGCCGCGGCGGAGGCGCGCGGCGCTGTCGGGCCGCGCCAGTCAGATAGGGGTCGCGGCCATAGGCCGCGGTGGTGAAGGGGAGGGCGACCGGATCATCCTGCGCTCAGGAGGCGGGACCAACTGGTCTCGCACGGCACAACAAGCCAACCATTACGGCTGGCCGGATCCGAGAAGTCTAGGGGTCGTAACCCAAGGCGGTAGACAAGGCGGGCCCCCTCCAAGTGGGGGGTCACCGTTTTAAAACTCGGGGGGCAACGCCCCCCCCCCCCCCCTTCCTTGCTGCTTGATCATGGATCGAGCGCCCAGCCGAGCCAGGACGGGCCACCCGTGCTGGGCCGGGCCGGGCCGCGCCCAAGGGGGCCGGACCCGGACCTGGGTCGGGTCGACCCAGTTCGGGCTGACCCAGGGGGTCTTGGGCCGGGTCGGTCCGGGCCTAAAACCCCCTAAAATCTGCCATCTTTATTCAAAGGCCTAAAACATGGGCTACAGAACTCCCATCGACACACCATCAGTTGCCATATGATCCTTGGATCGAGACGGTTGTTTCGGTATATCACAGTAAAGGTTTCGCAGAACTTTTGGTACGACCGAGTTGGTTTGAACACGAAACTAACCGGGCCCTCGAAGCGGAAACGCTTATAACTTGATCTCCAGACGTCCGATTGACGTGTCGTTGACATTGTTTTATTCCTAATAGTGAGACAGTTCTTTTTTATTACTCCGCTCGAGGTTTGGATGCAGTTGGAGTACGGTCGGGTTGGTTTTGACTTAAAACCCAACCGGGCCCCTAGGACGAAAAAGCCAATAACTCTCAGACCGGTCGTCTAATTGATGAACCGTCTATCACGTTGTGTTACACTCGACGAGTTGGAACATTGGGATACATAAACTCTAGATTTTGTTTTAGTTGATGTATCGACCCCCTTGGCTCGTGGAGTGGACCCTCCCGAAATCGAGCAAACTGTGTTTGGGGACCCCGAGAGTTGGCTTCAACGAGGACGACTACAATACTAGGATTCTCCGGGACTTCGACGAGGACGACTACCGTACTAGGATCCTCCATTGGTTTGAAGAGGACGACCACCGTACTAGGATCCTCCATGGGTTCGACGAGGATGACTACCGTACAAGGATCCTCTATGGGTTCGACGAGGATGAATACCGTACTGGGATCCTCCGTGGGTTCGACGTGGATGGCTACTATACTGGGATCCTCCATGTTTTCGACTACCATGCTAGGATCCTCCATGGGTTCGACGACGATGACTACTATACTTGGATCCTCAGTGGTTTTGGCAGCGACGAATACTATACTTGGATCCTACGTGGGTTCGGCAGAGGAGATGATTCAGAGGCTACATATAATCATCACCACCCCTCTTCGTAAATGGATACATGTGTGAGATGATTCTTGACTTTCAATCATTATCTTCGATGTGTTTGACTTGATATCCTGTGTGGATTGGATTATGATTTTCTGCGTGGATTGGGTATACTTTCTTGTGTGGATTATGTTATACTTTCCTATGTGGACTGGGTTGTACTTGAGCTCATGAGTTGGAGATGAACTGGATTTGATGACTTAGGTATATGTATGTGCATATACCTAAGTAGTGTTGGATGATACTTCGTGATTGTATCTTTCCTTTGTGGTTTATACTTTTTGTATTTAGGAAGACCTTCGGGGGTCTTGGGGTCCCTACTGAGTAGCATATACTCACCCCTACACGGGCTATACCCACATTACGTTGTGTTGGATGCAAATGACGGACAACGCTGATCGAGGTAGGAGCTCATGGAGCTGGATGGTACATAGAGGTGGATTATTGGACGAGACATACACAGAGTGGATGGCTAGATCCGAGAAGATGAGGAGAGTATCTTTACCCACCCTTCAGGTGGGATTTCCAGAGGACGGCTCGGTGTTACTGCTTTACTTTTCTAATACTGTACTCTCTTTTCAGTTGTACTGTACTTTTAGTTGGGTTTTATACTGGCCCATTTACTTTCCAACACTTAATATTGTACTCAGTTTACTTAGTGATTACTTTTTCTTGCATACTATGTGGTGATTTTTTCTTACATAAAGGAAATTCATTCCCTTATATCAAGAGTTATGCCTTTGGTGCTAGTCACCAGCCCCTGGCCTATGGAGGGCAGGGTTGGGGTAGTCACGACACAGGTCCCGAGGACGGGTCGTGAGAAATTGGTATCAGATGAGTTTGGTTCTACCGCATAACTCAGGACCCTAATCGTTCTTCTATGTGAAATAATAATGTTAAGGGTATTGAGTGTCATTATCAGTCTAGGGAGTCCAGTGTTGGTGCGACGGTCGATGTATCCATACACCAGGACCCTGACTTCTGATTTCTGAATCAGTGCACGAAAACATTGATTGCATGTGTGTTTCAAAAGTTGTCTTTATGATTACTTTTTGTCGGCTCACCAGGTATATTGTCTTGATCGTGGAACACCTGTCTCTTTTCAGGATGGCCCCACGATGTTAGCCAGAAAGGGTTCTGAGCTTTGTGTGAGACGACAACCCACCGAGCGACGAGGCCTCAGTACAGTGCCCTATTACAGCGGAGGCACCGACGATACCTCTACCCGCCGTCCCACCGATGCTACTAGCCCCAGCCGCTGAGAGTGCAGGCTGCCTTAGTTCACTACATGAGTTTCAGCATCAGAGACCGCCCAGGTTCCGTGGGGAGACAGACCCTTAGGCAGCCGAGGATTGGCTGGAGGCTGTAGTTCGAGTTTTTAGGTTAGTAGGGACACTAGTTGACCTCATGGTGATCCATGTAGCGAGTCTCCTGCAGGCGGCAACATGCAGATGGTGGAGCCTGATGCTCCTGGTGCACGACGAGGCATCTCTTCTTTTTACGGACTTTGAGAGCCTCTTCCACTCAGAGGTCGTTCCAGCCACCCTCTGTGCGGTGTGCATTCAGGAGTAACTACAACTACGGCATGGAATCATGATGGTAGCCCAGTACTCGGTGAGATTTACCGATCTACCGTGCTATTACACGGACATGTTATGGGACCCGTTCTTCAGGGACCGGACCTTCGAGCAGGGACTAAGGCATGAGATCAGGTCATCAATGATCTCCCTCAACATCTCGATGCAGGCGGGGGTGATGGAGAGAGCCCTTATAGTGGAGTGTTTTCTCGCCGAGCAGACACCGGCAGCGAGACCCTCCGTAGGACGACCCATAGCGGAGTCTACTATAGTTGGAAGGGGACAGTTGATGTAGAGATCCAAGTAGGCCAGGCCATTAGATGAGAAATCTCAGGATGCAAATTCGCTTAGGAGGGACACACGAATGAGAGCCAGCCACATGAGGAGCAGGCAATGCTATGCATGCGGTGGGCAGGGTCACATGGCTCGAGACTGTTTGACACATCCTGCAGATGAGCAGAAGGTGGTAGAGGGACCTTCCAGGTAGAGTTTCGACCATGGTGGTCCGTAGGGAGCAGGCAGATGAGGCAAGGGAGCTGACCGAGCAGTGGGTGGTGGGCGGCGCTTTGAGGCCCTATCACTACCACCACCATCAGGAAGACCACCCTGACTGCAGGGAACAGGTGGACAGGGGAGAGCACAGCTTCAGGTAGCAGAGGCTGACAACCATGGAGCTCCAGAAGCATATGTACACGAGTGGGACTAGCTCCAGACATGGGGACTTTTGTTCATGTTGCTTCTAGCTTTGTTGATGTTTTGTGTCTTTGTACCTTGAGCTGCAGTAATAAAATATTCTTGTTCTTATGATGTTTTGTTCCATGTCCTTTTTATGTAGTTGATTCTAAGAGGGTCCGGTTTAAAACTGTTGACTTGACCCTCACTTTTGAGATACCTACTGGAGGAGATGCAATGACCACATATGGATGCCGACAGTGTGACTCAACCCTTGGAGGCGAGAGTAATGGTTGGATCTCTTGGTAGTAGTGTCGAGGCCTTAAGACGTCATCCTTGGTATGGATTAGTATCATCCATGTCGGGATTGATTGTATTAGGAAAAGAACATGGTTCATCTAGGGGATGAGACAAGATTTCTCTTATCAGCACAGAAGAAATCTTAGCAGCTCCTGTAGGAACAAAGAAGGATCATGTCATCTAGGAGCGAATGAGGACAGCTCAGAGCCGACAGAAGTCTTATGCTGACAGGAGGTGCCGACCACTAGTGTTCAAGGATAGAGACCACGTTTTCTTATGGGTCTCACCTCGATGTGGTTAACGGCGATTTGGTCGGGGCGTCAAGTTATCTCTATGCTTCATCAGACCATTTCAGGTTCTCAGCAGGATAGGCGAGGTGGCTTATCGCCTAGATCTTCCACCTCAGTTGCACCGGGTGCATGATGTCTTACACGTATCTCAGCAGAGGAGATACGTGCACGACCCAATGCATATCATAGACCAAGGGGAGCTGAAAATCAATGATAGGGAGACTTTTGCGGAGGTCCCGGTGGAGATCGAGGATCGACCGGAGCGGGTCCTATGTGGGTGGTCGACTCCTCTAGTGTGCATCAGGTGGCAACATGGGAACCTCTAGGAGAGAACTTGGCAGTGGGAGGCTCAGCTGTGTGCTCAGTATCCTCATTTGTTCCCCTAGTTTGTGATGTATCTTTACGGAGACATAATTACCTGAGGTGGAAGTATTGTAAAGGCCCGTAAATTTCAAGGATTTTTTTTCTAAATTTCTTTGGGATTTTACGAATACGAAGTTTCTAAAGGAACTTAATTCTGAGGCCTGGTGAGCCTGGAATCAATTTCCGAAGTTTAGCTTGGGTACGTTCAGTGAACGAACTACTGGGTTTTCATAACTTTTGAACTGGTGCCCAGAATCGAAATCTGAGGGCACCGATGAAACCGTAGCGCCAGTAATTTCGTAGGAACCCCTTTTCCAAAGGAGCATTTTCCCGGGAGGAGATTTTAAAAATGTGAGGAATAAAAATATAATTGTTTTACAATTTTATTTTTATTTCTTTACTATGTAGTTTAATTGTTATGGTAAATAAGTTGGGTCACAACTTTGTTCCCCTATACTTTGTGAGGGAGTTGGGGTGGGGCCCACACGAGCCCCCACACCCTTCAAATTCCCTAACAACCCATTAAACCTCCCTCTTGCAATTTATTTTGTAACTCACCCACTCCCCCACTTTAATGGCATGTCAACTCTCACATTAATTAGATTGATTAAAGCAATTCAATTTATTTAATTAAGAGTTTGAAGTTTGAATACATGAATTCTTGACATGAGTTAATAAAATAAGGATGTACCTTATTTTATTTTGGTGGTGGTTTTGTTGTTTGGGGATTTTGGGAGAGTTTACACTAAGTCTTGAAGAACGTGAAGAACGTCAAGACCGCGACGAAGAACATCCTTACCGCAAGGAGTGATCGATGTTTCATTATTCTCCTCTTCATAGCCGGTGTGAGACACTGCTCCACCTCGGACGTTCTCCATCGACGTACGGAGCTTAATCCCCTCGATGCCATTTTCCCACGACGATCATCGTTCGAAAACTTCTTCGAGGTTGGGGATTTTTTATTTTCTTGATTATTTTTGGCGTTCTTCGTTAAATTTTTAGGAACTTGCTATCGAATTAACGGGAGGAGGCCGAACCACAAAAACATGGCTGGCCCTCCTCCCCATTGATGTTGTACTCTATCGTGGTTTGGAACAATGGTGGAACGGTGCAACAACACCATGCAAGAACGAAGAAAAGACACAGCGAAGGAGGGTGGCGCCGTCGCGCCTTGCCGTTGAGGGCGAAAGAAGCCTCGGCCGGAGTCGGGCTGCGGCAGAGGGGCGCGGCGCCATCGCGCAGCACCAGTCGGACAAGGGTCGCGACCGTAGGCCGTGGCAGTGCAGGGGAGGGCGGCTGGAACCACCAGCTGCCATCGCTCATGAGGCAGGACCAGCTGGTCCCACACGACACAACCGGCCGGCCATTACGGCCTGCCGGTTCCGAGAAGTCTGGGGGTCGTATCACCCGGGGGTAGACAAGGCGGACCCCCTCTACGTGGGGGGCCGCCGTTTCAAAATGACGGGGGCCGCACGCCCCCCTTCCACACCGCTAGGTCTCGGATCGAGCGCCCAACCGAGCCAGGACGGGCTGCCCTCATTGGGCCAGCCCGCGCCCGCAGGGCCGGGCCGCGCCCAAGTGGGCCGGACCCGGACCTGGGTCGGGTCGACCCGGATCGGGCCGACCCAGGGGGTCTTGGGCCGGGCCCAAAACCCCCTAAAATCGGTCAGCTATGTTCAAAATCCCATAACATGGGCTACGAACCTCTGATCGATGCACCATCAATTGCGATGAGATACTTGGATCGAGACGGTCGTTTTGGTATATCACACTAAAGGTTTCCAAGAACTTTGGGTACGACCGGGTTGGTTCGAACACGAAACCAACCGGTCCCTCGGAGCAGAAACGCTTATAAATTGAGCTCCAGACGTCCGATTGAGGTGTCGTCGACATTGTTGGATTCCTCTTAGTGAGATAGTTCTTTTGGCTTACTCCACTCGAGTTTTGGATGCAGTTGGAGTATGGTCGGGTTAGTTTTGACTTAAAAACCAACCGGGCCCCTGGGACGAAAAAGCCAATAAATTTCAGACCGGGCGTCCGATTGACGCGTCGTCTATCACATTGTGTTCCTCTCGACGAGATGGAACTTTGGGATACATCAACTGCGGACTTCGAGTCATTTGATGTATCGAACCACTTGACTCGTGGAGAGGACCCTCCCGGAATTGAGCAAGCTGTGTGCGGGGAACCCTAGAGCTGGCTTCGACGAGGACGACTACGGTATTAGGATCCTCCGTGGCTTCGACGAGGATGAATACCATACTAGGATCCTCTGTGGGTTCGACGAGGACGACTATCGTACTATGATCCTCCATGGGTTCGACGAGGATGAATACCGTACAAGGATCCTCTGTGGGTTTGATGAGGATGACTACCGTACTCGGATCCTCCGTGGGTTCGACGAGGATGACTACCATACTGGGATCCTCTGTGGGTTCGATGAGGACGAATACTGTACTGGGATACTCCATGGGTTTGACTACCGTGCTGGGATCCTCCATGGGTTCGACGACGATGACTACTATACTTGGACCCTCCGTGGGTTCGGAAACGATGACTACTATACTTGGATCCTACGTGGGTTCGGTAGAAGAGATGATTCAGAGGCTACATCTAATCATAACCACCCCTCATTGTAAATGGATACCTGTGTGAGCTGAGTCATGAATGTCAATCATTGTCTTTGATGTGTTTGACTTGATATCCGGTATGGATTGGATTATGATTTCCTGCGTGGATTGGGTCATACTTTCCTGTGTGGATTAAGTTATACTTTCCTGAGTGGATTGGGTTGTACTGGAGCTCATGAGTTGGAGCTAAACTGGATTTGATGACTTAGGTATATGTATGGGAATATACCTAAGTAGTGTTTTAAGATACTTCGTGATTGTATCTTTCCTTTGTGGTTTGCCTTTCGTGGATTTTGGGAGACCTTAGGGGGTCTCGGGGTCCCTACTGAGTAGCGTATACTCACCCCTGCATGGGCTATACCTGCACTACGGTGTACTGGATGCAGAAGACGGACAACGCTGATCGAGGTAGGAGCTCGTGGAGCTGGATGATACCTGGATTGGGATTACTAGACGAGATGTACATGGAGTGGACTACTGGAGTCGAGGAGCTGAGGAGACTATCTATACCCACCCTTCAGGTGGGATTTCCAGAGGACGGCTCAGTGTTGCTGCTTTACTTTTCTGCTATTGTACTCTCTTTTCAGATGTACTTTACTTTCAGTTGGGTTTGTATATTGGCCCATTTACTTTCCAGCACTTACTATTGTACTCGGTTTATTTAGTGTTTACTTCTTCTTGCATACTCTGTGGTGTTTGTTTTCTTACATAAAGGCAATGTCTTCCCTTATATCGGGATTTACGACTTTGGTGCTAGTCGCCAGCCCCTGGCCTATGGAGGGCGGGCTTGGGGTAGTCACGGCACGGGTCTTGAGGATGGGTCGTGACAAAAAGTTACCTCTTAATTGGGTAACTCCCTTTGGTATGTTAGAAAAGGTTTCTTCAAGATGGTTTCTTCCCAAAGGGAGACTTCAAATTTGCAAGGAGGATTGTTCGAAGGCTTCATGGGTGGATCATGGATGAAATTAAGAGGATAGAGAGATGTGACGAATGGGTAGAGGTAGTGGCCTTTTATAGGGAGGGAAAAGGTCAATACGAGAAAACTTTGCTATTTTGTCCAGTTATTTTTGATGGGTTAGTATCATGTCGTAAAAAGTCCTTCGGAAAATGTTTTTCTATAAGAGAACATTCCAATAAAAAATAATAGTTCTTTTTCGATGGGTAAATGGTTCCCATCGCAAAAATATTTGGCGAGCGTTTCATGCCAAAACGCGGGAAAGGGTATTTGAGACCGGCTATAGTAGCATGTCACAAATACTTGGCTGCGTTTTAAGTATTTGCGATGGGATATACATCCCATCGCACATAGAATGTCGACATGTGGCTTTTTGTGACGGGTTCTGTCGTAAAGGACATTCTTAATCAGAGGGTGTTTGCGACGGGGCCTGTTGTAACTAATCTAACCTATATATACCCAAACTCGTTTTTTTTTCATTAATTACATTCCCTTCTCTACTCTTCTCTCTCTCTAGTGAAAAAATTTCTCTAAATATTTTTTGATATTTAATGTTTTAATATGGGGAATTTTTCGCATCTTATATTTTTCAAAAGCTCCAGTTTTATGGAATTTATCTATTATTTTTCATTTTTACTTAATTTATTTTATTTTAATTATTGTTATTGTTAATTACCTGTAGTTAAATAAAATTAGAATTAGATAATCTTATTTAAAATTATTTATGTTTATTTTTACAAATAATTATATTTGATTAGTATGATTTTTTTTAATTAATAATTAATATATTAATGAGTAATAATTAGTCTTAAATTGTAATAATTAGTACTAAATAGTAATAATTAGTATTAAATTGTAATATTTAGTATTAAATTGAAATAGATAGTTATAAATTGTAATAATTAGTAATAAATAGTATTACATAATAATAAATGGCAACAATTAGTTATAAATTGCAATAATTAATAATAATTTGTAATAATTGGTAATAAATTGCAACACTTATTAATATATTGCAACACCTAGGAATAAATTCGAATAATTAGTAATAAATTGTAATAATTTGTAATAAATTGTAATAATTTATAATAAATTGGAATAATTTGTAACACATTGGAATAATTAGTAATAAATTTCAATATTTACTAATAAATTGCAATAATTAGTAATAAATTGTAGTAATTAACAATAATTTCGATTAATTATTAATAAAATGTGATAATTAGTAATAAACTCTAATAATTAAAAATAATTAGTAATAATTAGTAGCAAATTCTAATAATCTGTAACAAATTATAATAATTATTAACAAATTCTAAAAATTAGTAATAAATTAAAATAATTTTTAATATATTCTAAAAATTAGTAATTAATTTGAGTAATTAGTAATAAATTTGAATAATTATTAACAAATTCAAATAATTAGAATTAAATTTGTATATTTAGTAATAAATTTGAAAATCATTAATAAATTCTAGTAATTAGTAATAAATAGCTATAATTAATAATAAATTTCAATAATTAAAAATAAATTGGAATAATTAGTAATAAAATATGACAATTAGTATAAATTAAAATAATTGGTATTAAATTTGAGTAATAAGTAATAAATTCAAATAATTAACAATTAATTGTAATAATTGGAAATATTTTGAAACAATTAGTAATAAATTGTAATAATTAATAACAAATTGTAATAATTAGCAATAAATTGTAATGATTATCAATAAATTGAATCAATTAGCAATAAATTGTAATAATTTTCAATAAATTATGATGATTTCTATTAAATTATAATAATTTGAAATAAATTATTATAATTATCCATAAATTTCAATAATTGACAAAAAATTGTAATAATTTTTAATGAATAATAATAAATTGTAATAATTAGTAATAATTTTGAAATTAAGTAAGAATTTGTAATAAAATAAACTAATTACTAAATAATTATAATAATTAGAAATAAATTATATTAATTTTTAATACATTTAATTAATTTGTTATAAATTTGAATAATTAGTAATAAATTGAAATAAATAGTAATAAATTTCAATAATAAGTAATAATTTGTAATAAATTTGAATAATTTGTTATAAATTTAAATAATTAGTAATATATTTGAATAATTAGTAAAAAATTGTAAAAATTAGTTACAAATTGTAATAATTAGTAATAAAGCTTAATAATTTGTAATAAATTATAATAATTATCAATAAATTGTAATAATTATAAATAAATTTAATAAATTTCAATAAATTTTAATAATTTGAAAAAAATTGTAATAATTTGCAATACATTGTAGTAATTTGAAATAAATTGTAATAATTTACAATAAATTTATATAATTAGTAATAAATTATTATAATTAGAAAAAAATTAGTAATAAGGTACAACAATTAGAAATAAATTTCAAAATTGAATTATAAATTGAAATAATTAGTAGTAAATTGAAACAATTCGTAATAATTAGTCATAAATTCTAACAAACTCTAATAATTAGTAAAAAATTATAATAATTAGTATTACGTTATAATAATTAGTAATAATTTGAAATAATTTTTATTAATAGAAAAACGTTTCAATAATTAGGAAGAAATTATAATAAATTGTCCCAAAATGTTTCAAATTGGAATAATTTCCTACGGATTGGTGGCTCAATTTTTCCAGACGCCTTAACTGCATGAAATTTATTCCCATTGAAATAAATATGTAAAATCAATCCTCACATATAGATATTGATTTTCATATACATGATAATGGAGCACAATATAGTGAGGCCTTCCGACCCTCCATTCTCATGCATACGAAGATGTATATCCAAATGTTGAAGAAATGTATTCACACTAATTCTAGTCAGAAAAAGTTACAAGGAGAAGATTCATAAGGAAAATGGGTTATTTTTTTAGAGGACTCATCTCCATTGTCTCCGATTGAAATAACTAAGAAAAATCTTCTCAGACGCATGGATATCCATTTTTTAAATGCACAATGATAGAGAGTCGGGAGGCTTTCCCACACTCTGGTCCTTCTTTATGCCAGAAAATGGATTTCCATACATCTGAGTAGAATTTTTATAGGCATTTCATTAGGAGACAGTGGAGATGAGTCATCGAGAAAAAGATTTGACACTGATCTTTTGGAAATTTTTTCTCCAATAACTAACAATTATTAGTATAAATTATATGTAATTAGTAAAAATTAGTGTTAATTAATATAATTTATTATAACTAAGTGTATATTAGTATAAAAGTTTTATAAAAACTATAAATAATTATGAAATAATTACAAATACTATAATTTTATAGAAAATTGAATTTAACTATGCTCTTTTTTTGGATTGTGTTTTTCATATATCAAATTATACAAAAAATTAATTATTTTATATTTTTCAGAAAAATATGGAATGAAGAAGTCGAAAAATACATTATTATATGATCACTCATGGATAAATTAACTCAAGAATCCAAAAAAGTTTGGTCAAAATCTTATATATACTGAGGGTGTTGAATAATTCTTATCATTTGCATCATTAAAAATAGTATTTCATTTAGAAGGGATAATTATGTGTCCTTGTAAAAAACGTGCTCTAAGGACGTTCGAAAAATTTGACTACATTAGAGGTCATTTTTCAGGTTTGGGTTTTCAACCAGAATATGTTTTTTTGTGTTAATATAGTGAACACCGTTCTAGAGAAGATATTAATAATTTGGTTCTAGATCCCACATGTTTTTAAAATTTAATACATGAAGGGGAACATCTATCTTTTCTACATGACGAAACCCAAAATGATATTAATTTAAATCATGTTTTGGAACCATCTTCTTTTCAGGAGTTGTTGAGATCTATTGAGGATGAATTATATCCTAGTTTCTAGATAAGAAAATTTGAAGTAGTTTCTAAATTTAGAGCTATTAAATTAGATAATTGAATATTAAATTTCTATTTTGATAAGTTATTATCTCTGAAAAACAACTACTACCTAAATGAAAAGTGTGGACTACAAATTTCTATTAGAGAAAGAGGCTGGTTCTTAATCTAGGTATTGGTTATCAGAAGATTCATGCATGTTCAAATGAATCCACATGATATTATGGTGAAAATAATTCACAAAATATTTATCCCACATGAGAAAAATTAATTTATTAAGAAGCCCAACATAGGAAATATAGATTGTTTTTATAAGACAATTGAGGTTTCCCCCGCTTACACCTAGTTTCTAGAATTTATTTATGTCTCAGAACACAACAACATTTATGTAATGGAACAAAACTAATATTCCAGCTGTAAAAACATTAAATCATCCCTCTGATGGTGATTCATGAAATTATTTTGACAAGGTGAATCTACATTTTTCTTTTAAAGCATGAAACATCAGATTGGGCCTTTCTACTTATAGTTTATATCCATTTGGTTCTTACGGTCGTCAGTATTCTTGTTGAACTGTGTTTTTAACGCCGTAATAATTACCTTTGTGGGTGTTGATTAATGAAACATTTATCTTTTTTATCTTATTAACTCAGGTAAATCCAAAATAGTTTATTGATGTTTATTTTATACCATTTATTGATGAGTAAAATTCATTGGAGAGTAAAGGTGTCAATAAATTTGATGTTGTTGCTAAACAGAAATTTTACTGAAAGCTGCATTGATGTGAAAAATGATAGACTTTCCAGAATATGGAATGTTATAAGGATGGAGTACACATGGTTCAAAATATGTTTTGTACTATATGAGAGACATAAAAGCATGTCTTCTTGTTAATGGAAAAACATTGTTTTTTACTCTCATCATATATTTCTTCCAACAGATCAGGCTTTTTAGAGAAACCAATATAATTTCAGAAACGACACAATTGAATGATATGAACCTCCAATAATTATCTCATGTAATGTGTTAAAATAAATTTCCTCTGTAATGTTTCTGAATTTACGTCTATTTGTTTAATTATATGTAATTATTTTGAGAAGAAAAAATCTGACGATGTGTGATTCTGAGGCCCGGAGTGCCCAGAATGGTTCATTGAAGTTTCGTTAAACTTTAAATAGCACGCATATAAAGTTTTCTTGAAAAAGTGTAATAAATCCTGAACAGATATCCTGATCAAATATATGAGGGCACCGTTGTGTTTAGGATGGCGGGTTTACCCTAGGAGTGACTTAAGTTTTGTCATCGTGGGCCTCCTATTGAAAATCCTGAAAATGGAATAACTGTAAATAAAATAATTAAATAAAGTTATTATATTTTTAAAATAATTATAAATCTTGAACAGTTACTCATATTAGAAATCTAAGACCACCACTACGCTTTTGAGGGTATTATCTCTTTATGCAGATACTAACATTGGACGATGTGGGCCACCGGTGAATGTTAGTTTTTGGATGTAAAAAACAATGTGAAAATTATATTATTGTAAAATCCATAACTTCTTAACGATAAATTGGATTGGATTAGTTGGGGGAATTTTTCACTTAGACAGAGCTTAGCCTCAACCGAGGTGGGTCGAGGGTGATTGTTAGTAATTTAGCGAACTTTTTTTCTGGTACGTTCAGTAAACAAGTCAGTAGAGTTTTCTAACTTTTGAACCGTTGCTCGGATTGAAATTCTGAGGGCACCGTCGAATCTGAATCGCTAGGATTATCTTAGGAGAGGATTCACGTTGACCGCAGCAGGTCCGGAAAAAAGTTATTTTTTGGGAATTTTTAATAGACTAAATAAAATAACATTATTATTTTATATTTATTTTATTCCCCCAACATACAAGCGGTAAGGTGGGACTTGCAACGTGTCAAGCCAATAAGTGGCTTGACCCACCAATATAAGTAATAACAACATTGGGGAAAATTAGGAAACTTCATAATTAATGACCCACCATTAACTTCCAACGTCGTTACTTACCCTCCACCTATCTTATATATATGTAGTTTGGGGGGAGGTACTGGTACATCTTCACCAAGCAATGAAGTGTTGAAGGAGTTCCACAACTTCAAACCATTGAAGGTGGAGCTGACCCAACAGGAGGTGATAGGTGACACTGAACCATGAAACGGAAGGCGACATATGAGTGGAGTCACTAGGAACCAGTTGTTGGGATGAAGAACCCCAACCCACCTTCAAGTGGGACTCTCTCCAATAGGTTTTCGAGGTAGGGGTTTTTTTGTTTGTGTGTTTCCGATTCCCTCTTCCTAGTTCATGAAATTAGATGATGAAATTTGGTTAACCAACTAACAGGTTGACCCACGATTCATTCATATTTGCGGGAGGTTATTGCGGAGAATCTTGTGGGGTTAATTGTGTTGTTTAATTCAATTGGAATTAAACCCTTAACCCCCCTCATGTTTACAAGCTAACACGGAGGGAGAAGTACTAACGAACCCAGCCCCAACCATCCCCTATCTTATTATCCTTGCACCACATTGGATGACCGTGAGCACGTCGACACATGCTAAAAGAGGATGGCCATGACTCCTTAGCTGAGGAGAACAATGGAGGCAGACAACACGACGACCAGCCATGGGAAGGAAGGTGACATGACCGTCGGGGAACAAAAGTCGCGACCGAAGCCCCGGTGGAGGCCGAACCTGCCTCTGGCGGGTTCCACGGTGTCCTCTCCCAGCTAACCAAATGTCCTTCAGGCCTTTCGGGAATCTGGAATACTAGGGGGTTACAACCCCCCACAACATCGTACAAAACCATGCTGCTGCCCTCAGAGCATGTCGCCACCCTTGCGCTGGGCCGCCGCCCTCGCACCATGCTGTTGTCCTTAGAGGAGGAGGCCAACATGATGGCTGGCCGTGGGAGGGAGGTGGGGTGACCGCTGGAAAACAAAATCCACGGATGAAGCCACAACAAAGGCCGAACCCTCCTCTAGTGGGTTCTGTGGCACTAACGCCTTGCCAACCGAATGTCCTTCAGGCCGTTCGGGAATACGAGATACCGGGGGTTACACCCCACCAGTGTCGGACAAAACTAGGCCACCGCCCTTGGAGCAGGCCACTTCCCTCAGAGTAGGTCATCTCCCTCACCCCAGGCTGCTGCCCTCATATCGGGCCACCACCCTCGCGCCAGGCCCCTACCCTCAGCTGGGCCACCATCCTCGGCTGGGCCTTCTCCCTTGATCCTAGCCACCGCCCTCAAGCCAGGCCTCCGCCGTTGATTTGGGCTGCCACCATCGTGATGGGCTGCAGCCCTCAAGCTGGGCCACTACCCTCGACGTCGGGTTTCTATCCTCACAGCGGGCCCCCAGGCCCTAGAGGGCTGCTGCCCTCGAACATGGCCATTTCCCTCACACTGGACTGCCTCAACGAGCCGGTCCGTGGCCCTCGAGCCAGGTCGCCACCCTCCAAGCCAGGCCGCCACCCTCGGAGTGTTCTACTCTATTCGTGTTAGGCCACCCTATTCGGGTTGTGCCACCCTATTCGGGTTGCGCCACCCTATTCTGGTTGGGCCACCCCTCTTGTGGGCCGGAACGAACATCATTCCAGCCCAGACTAGGATGGGCCATGTCGGTCCAACTAGGTGGGACAAGACCCGGGCCCAACCAGGCCGAGAAAGACACAAAATGGGCCCTAACTTCTAAACAATACGTTCGTTTGACAAACCGTCTGCAACGGCATGATCCTTGGAGCGAGACATAACATTGGAATTAGTCCATGAGAGTTTCAGAGAAACATGGAGTATAGGTGGGTTAGATCACACACAAACCCAACCTGGCCCTCAGCACTAAAATGCCAATAATGCACAGATTGGGCATCCGACTGACGTGCCTTCTGTTTCGTTGGAACCCTAATGAAATGGAGGATCATCAGGTTACATCATTTTGAGACATAGTTATAGATAAGAAATGACGGATGGATTGAGGAGCGGTTCTTTCAGAATCAAGCGTTCTGTGAGTGGGAATCCACTGGATGGTAGTGAGGTGGAGGTTAGAGACAGACCATACGAAAGTTAGTACTAAGTGATCATGTGTGGGTCTACACCGATCCCATGTGGGTCAGATACTGTGTGGGTCAGCTCTAAGTTATCCTATGTGGATTAGCGTATACCGATCTTGTGTGGGTCAGATCCTGCGTGGGTTAGAGCTCATAAATCTTGTGTGGGTCAGTGCATACTGATCCTGTGTGGCTCATATCTTTTGTGTGTCATTGCAGGGGTTAGTTACCTATCGATCCTCGGTGGTTCAGATCCTGTGTAGGACAGTTTAGGGGTTAGTATATATCAATCATGTGTGGGTCAGACTCTGTATGGTTAGCAACAATGACTCCTGACAGAATAAGATGAACTTTCTTTGCAACTAATTATCGGTACTTCTATACTTCACTAAGAACCTAGGTTGAGCTAAGACTCTATGTGATTTGTCTTTACCTTGTTCTTGTGAATTAGGTTATTCTATGTGTTAATTTACCTGTGTGGTACATTACCTTCGTGGTGTTACATTGGGGGGTTTTCATTGTGGAATTCTAGGAGACCTTCAGGGTCTCGGGGTCTCAACTACGTATCATTATACTCACCCCTGCACAGGCTTTTCCCGAATCATGTTGTCTTGTGATGACGATGTACAACATTAATTGATGTTGAGTGAGCTAGGACTAGATGGTACTCGAAGGTGAACATTCAGTGTGACATGATGTGGAGGAGACAAGTGCACGTGGAGTACTGTGGAGGCGATCTATACTTACCCTTCAGGTTGGATCCGTGGTGGATGATCTAGGAGATGATTTTCACCTTTCACCTATTTTGTATTTTCAGTTGTACTTGTACTTTTCTAATTGGGCTTGTTTTCCAGACCCTATACTTTTAGTACTCTTTTACTACATCAGTTTACTTCATAGTTGCTTCTTGTTGTGTCCTCTAATTGTGTGTTTGTAAAAGTTTAAAGGTTATGGCTTCCCATTTTATAGAATATGCCTTTCGGTGCTAGTTGCCAGCCCCTAGCCTATAGAAGGCGGGCTTGGGGTAGTCACAACATGTGCTCTAGGGGATGGGTCATGAAAGTCTTTTCATTACATCCCACCACATTTAGAACAATAATAAACCAACAATAAATTGATGGCTTTGGAAAAAAAAAAATTGAATAAAACCTGGAATTTATTGTGATCATCCATATTGTTATGATTTTTTATTCTCTCACATGTTGGATTCCATGCATATTGAGAACCTGTTTTAATATTTTATTTCATATAGTTTTGTATACACCAGGTAAGTCCAAAGATAATTTAAAGACAAGATTAGATCTGGCCTAAATTTGTAGGCAACCATAACTTGAAATTTTTGAAAATGTTATTTCATAGAAGTTAATGAAACCAAAAGCAGCTTATACACTCTCCAAATATAATCTATTATTAACTTTAGTGGATTTCAGATTTGAGAATTCTAGAAGTTTATGCTTCTAATTTGGGTTGATGTGTCTGAAATAGTAATATTATAGGATTAAAATGATTAGATAGTCATGTTATAATGAAAATATTTTTTCTAAATGTATTAATAGGAATGTTATATTCTATTATTTGGGAAGATCTAATAGACATATCATATCTTCTCAAATATATTTCTTGTGTCGACAGGGGACTACGATTATTTAAGCAGACTGTAAGAAGATGTTATTTTAATTTTATGTAATCTGGAAAAAATCATTTCGTAGGTTTTGTTGGAATCAATAAAATATTTGACATTATATTTTCTGCATGAAGAAAAATGTGTAGTTATAGTACAGTTCTAATAGAAATACCAATTCAACAGACACGTGTAGAAATAGAAGAAAAAAGTATGTAACCAAACATCAGTTGAAGGTTCAATTATTGAATCTTATTTATAAGAGGGAATTTCTTTTTTCTACTATCAATATTTTCAATATTAATGTCTCCAAAAATATATTGTTATAGTATATAATGTGGGAAATGGTGATGATGAATTGGGAAATCAATTATCAGTTTTCAATCAGCCTGAACATGGATTCATTGGAGTTCAACAATGTTGGCATTGAGATGATGAACATCATAGAGCTCATACATATGTTCTACTCAACTGTGAAGACATGAAACTATTTATAATGTTAGTGCTCCTGCCACTTATTCTCAAATATTTTTTATTTAAAATTAATATTATTTTATTTCTAGTTTATATGATAATAATATATAGAAATAACTTCCGAAAATTATAGTAGCTTTCCTTGAAGAACATCAGAAAAAAAAATTTCTTACTGGTTTCAAAAACAGCTAACATAAATTATTTTTTCTTTAACATGTAAAATAAATTTCTCATATCATATATTGATAAATATTTGAAAAAAATTCATGTGACGTAACATGATGATAACATTTATAATCAATTTTTTGTTTTGATTATCTAATAATCAAAAATGGCTAAATCTTATAATGCATATGTGGTGAATTGTTTTCGATTTCATAATGTGATTATGGTGAATAAAATAAAATAATAGTGGTGTTTTCTTGATAGTATCTCATCACTGATTAATTGTAGATTACCTTTAGAGCATACTTGAAATTTTTTTTGAACTGTGTTATCTAAGACTACATTACATAATGATGATGAAATATTAGTGGTTGGAAACTAAGAGAGGCTTGCATGTTCATCCAATCCATGGAATCATTAAAACTAAATATAAATTTCTTATTTGATTAAATGAGTCATTTTTATTGGCTCATCAGGAACATAAAATTTATTATTCAAAATATTATTCTACTTCAAGAGATTCGAGTGATAGGTGGAGCATAATAAAAATTAATTATTAAGAAAATCAGTTTACTCATAGTGAATGTGGTTCCGTTGAAGTGGAAAAAATTGACATTTTCCATGAGACTGCTCCAAATACATCTTTTCGATAATGATAAATAGATCTTGATGATGAAACCCCATAGTTAAGGGTCTATAATGGTGATGATGTTAATGATGATTCAATTGGATTTGAAATGATAATAGATGATGAAACAGAAATTCATATGGAAATTGATGATGTTGTGGATGAATATAAAGATATTGAAATCATTAGATAAGAAAATGATAATGATGGAGAAATTGAAATAGTTAAATACTGGTTATAATCATATATAACATATATCAATAGATAATAGCTTATATCAAGTGTTTCAAAAAAATAATTTTGTGTTTTAGATGTAAGAGGATCTGTATAATCTGTTGCAGGATGATGATCTACCTTTGGGCAAGCAGGATGTTGGGGCTTCTGACCCTCAGATTACTCGTGGTTCAGGGTGGGACTCAGAGGGAACATGGTCTTGCATAGTTGATGATTCGTGGCCTAATCCCCGAGCGACGTGTGCAGCTTGACTTTGACCCACACTTGAAGAGGTAAATTTCACTATGTAATTTAGTTTGTTTTAAATAATTTTTTTATATAATATTTTTTTATTAATATTTTCTTTCACAACATAATGCATATATATCTACAGGATAAGAGAGCACTATACTGCACAATTAATTCTCTAAAGTATGGGTCTCATGGGATTAGATTCTCATTGATGTGCATCACTACATGTTTAATCATTAGTTGGTACG
The DNA here is from genome assembly GCA_963277665.1 of Viscum album. Taxonomy (NCBI): domain Eukaryota; kingdom Viridiplantae; phylum Streptophyta; class Magnoliopsida; order Santalales; family Viscaceae; genus Viscum; species Viscum album. The sequence continues at coordinate 1,306,625,627 of OY728141.1, forward strand.
TAAATAAATAATATTTATTTTGAAACTAATTTAATTAATAACATGATATTATAAATTACTTGTAGGGGTTATGCTATCCCATTGATGAGAGCATTCATGGGGTTATCTGCAAGAAATGGACGGGGACTATGTGTCATCATTTTATTCAGTTTTTGAGCAATATTTGAAAGAAGGAAGTGGATAATGTAGGATTGAAATTTTTTGATGATTCATGTCATTCCCACCAACCTAATTACATTTCCTATCAGGTTTGACATGGATTTTATTCACACTTGTTGGGTGGTCGTTTTTAGTGGAGATCATTGGTAGGTCGAAAAAATTGTGTGAGACAAGAGGTGACACATCGAGCCACCAGTTGTACATTTAGTACACATATAAAGTATATGGTATGTATTTTTTTAAAATATTTTATACAAAATTAAATATAAATGGATATTTTTATATTCATATATAAAGTTGAACATTCCGATATTTTGTAGTTTGACGTTTATATGAAGATGTATAATGATCTGAGAAAAAAATATATTATAGGTGCTCACTAGCATTAGATTGGGGTCATAATATTATCTTTTTTGAGTGTAATATTGAAATTCAAATAATAATTTAACTATTTTACATTAAAATTCCAATTTAAGGAGTCATATGATGTTGCAATGTCTTAGATATTTACTGAGAGTCCAGTGGAGACCGATGCTCAGACAAGTGCCCATTGACTTGATGAGAAAACATGGATGTAGGATATGTAGTTTTCCTTTGATATTGGTTGAGTTATGGTTATCATATCTTGATTGACGCGTGTGGATTTTTATTGGACCACAACGATGTCGGTATCCATCTTGAGAGGACCATGTGAAGAGTCATAATCATCAACTGCATATTATCATGGGTTGTTCTAAGATCATAGTGAGATTACAGAGAGTATGCATCGAGAACATGACAAGGTGCATCAATGACATCAATAATAGTATGAAGAGTTCCTACGACAGTAGCAGAAGCATCAGGAGATGAAAGAGGAGATACCTTGATCACGGTAGCAACAACAATAGCATGAGTAGTTAGAGTACATGTGATGTATGACTCGTGTTTTAGGGATAAATTTCACTCCACCATCTCCTCCAAACAACCCTCCCCCTCAGTGATCTATTTAATCTTTATGATCAAACATTTAAAAATAATTTTTTATAATACTAACTATCTACAATTTTATATTGTTTGTTTTTATATTATTTCGAATATTACAGTTCTTAATATATATATATGTATATATATTTTTTACTTTTGTTAAATTATTAGTTTTTAATTGTTTTAATTATTATTGATTTTAATTATTTTCTTTTTATATATTTATTATTTTATTAATTATAATCTTTATTTATTTTTTGATTATTATATTAAATATTATTTTCAATTATTTTAAATTTATTATTTTGTAATATTTTTAAGGAATATTGTTGTTTTCATTACATTGTAATTTTTTTTATTAAATTAGTAATATAAATATTAGTAATAATATTATTATAATATTATCAACAATATTTTTTTTAATTTTTATTATATAAATATTATTTAGTAATTTTAAAATTTATATGAATTTAATTATATTAATATTATTATTTCATTAATTTTAATATTATTTATTTATTATTAATGTTTTTGTACACTATTTTCAACTTTTTGTGAGGAGGACCCTCACAAATAGTATTTTTGGCGGGTCCCATCGCCCAAAAAAATTGTGATAGACCGTTGTAATTAGGTATCTAAAAACCATGACGAAGCTATTTGCGACAGGTGCACATCCGGTCACAACTATTATCTTTTTGAAACAGATCATCATAAAAGAACTTTTTTAGTGATTCTCCTTTATAGAAAGATTCAATTGGGATGGGATACAATCACAAAAGGATATTTGCGACGAGATCCAGTCCCAAATGACCCGTCACAAATGCATAAATTTCTAGTAGTGGGATTCACATGGACTGTTTATTAAAAAATTATTTGTGCACATGTTATTACCTAAATAATCATACCAAACCCACAAAAATATATAATAGAATGTGTATAGCCGAACTATAGAAAACCAATTGGTGTTAATCAAGTTTCTAGGTCATTTGGTCACTTAATTTTAAGGTTTTGTCTCTCTTTAATCTTAATTTGTCCTTAACATCAATGATTAATTTTAATCACTTTTAGAAATCATTTAGGTCAATATTTAAAATTTTCTTATTAGACTATAAATATTAAACTTAATAAAATGTGGTATTCTAGATTTTTTAAATTCCAATCACATATGAGGGAAAAGTAAGATTAGTGAAAATCCCACTAATGGGATGAAATAATGGGGGTTTTATTATCAGAAAACATTCAAACATTTGTTATGATTTTTTATTCATTTTCAAAGATGAGTAGATCCAAAGGAATTTTATTATATTAGTAGATGTAATATTCATCCATTTTTTCCATAAAACATATTTATAATATCATTTATCATTAATAATTAATTAGACAAAATGGAAATTTTTAACCAAAAAGCATTATTTTTCCCTATTCATGAAAAAATTAATTTTGTCAAAAAAATCCCAAAAATTTACCATAGGATAATTTGGACATTATGAAATAAAGTATGAATATCATTTTATCCAATTTATCCTTTAAATTTTTCTAAAATAAAATTCATTATTAGAAGCAGTTCATTCCAGAAAAATTAATTTTTAAACATAAAAAGGAACCTACAATATATATTATCTTCCATTATAAATTTGTTTTATTATATAAAAACTATATTTAAAAAGTATTTATTATTAATATTTACGGCTAGGTTATAATTATATTATTTAAAAAATTAATATATTAAAATGAAATGTTTTGTAGAAACTCAGTGTTGCATGCATCGTACTCCAAGTTGGTGGTGCTTAGACCACAAGCCTTATTGGAGTTGCATGTAGCACAAGACAATTTTTTAGTGCATGTGAATATACGATTTGACGTAGTTTTTTAATATATATATATATATATATATATATATTCCTAGTTTCATGTGATCTGAAAAATATTGAAGTGATAAATTAATTCAAAAATGGAATTTACAATATCTTGGGGTGTTACATTCCACCCCCTTAAAATAAATTTCTTCCTTGAAAAATTTCTTGGTCATGAAGGGTATAATAACTGAAATTTTTTATAGAAAACCACGTTGTAAAATGGATAATAAAACATCCCTTGAAATGGAAATTTGGAACCATAACAGTTAGCTAATGTAACATATAACATTTTTCCACATAAGAGAACAGAAGATGGTAGTGAATATTTGACATGGAGAAAAAGAGTAAATATTTATAGGTAGTGATTAAGGACATAAAGTACCAACCAATACATGATAAGAGGAAATATGAGGGCCTAAAATTCATTAATCTATGATGATTTAATAGGACATCTACTCAATGAAAAGTAAGGTATTATGACAATAATTTTTTCGATCACTTCCCTAACGTTGAGTAATTCATGATAGATTTCTATAAAAAATTTAATTATTTGGTTGTGGTTTGATAAATTTTTAATACATACATTCCCTCATGGAATAAATATTTAGATATTTAAATTGATAAATAAAACACTAAAATATGCTTTTCAGGGATCTTAAGGCCCATAAAGAATAAAAATTGAAACTATTTCTTTGTAACAAACAAAATGCAGTAATCTATAGAAATTAATACCGATAGTTCATCTTAAATATTTATTCCCTAAAATTAAATAAACATTAACTAGGACATTGTGTAGGCCAGTGGTAGGCAAGAAGCCCTTATCGTCTTTCTGCCATGGGTTCAAGACATACGGCCTTGCTAAACATGATTGGTTGTCACCCGATATACATGATGTAATTTTTTAAGAATAACTAATATAATATAAAAGTTGGACATCATTGAAATAATTTTAATCCCTGATTATCCTTTTAAACATGGTTTTCAACAAAAACTCACTGCACAATTACTTCCTATGATATTTAATATAATCGTTTCATGAAAAATTAATCTTATAACCCTTCATAAAGATGAAAATTAAAGGCCATAGAAAGAGAGTCATGAAATCCAATTAACATTGATTCCCCTATATCACAAAAGTATCTCTTGTTTTTAACATTTCAGATATGTGAATACCCTTATAGTATATTCCCTTGAAACATGGTAACAACCTGAATTACCATTAATCCTTTTGAAAAACATGCATTATTCCTTATTCAAATGTATATCATATTTAATCCATAAATACCAAGGTTATGCAAACTTCATTATTGGTATCATAAATCACCTATAAATAGTTCTTTACTTAGTTTTATTTATTCATTACTGTATGATTTACTTATTCATATCCCACATATCAATATCCATACAACTTTTTCTTAACATTAATAAAATGTTAAGTGTTAACCTCCCATAGTAAAAATGTCCCCATGCATGAGATAACAATTCTAGTCCATCAGGACCATTACATATATTCTTGTAAACCCTTTGAAAAAACATAAACTGAACAATCCATACCTAATTCACCTTTTTTAATTATGAAATCCAAATGCATAAATACTTCATTCCTTCAAAATTAATGATTGGAATAGAAGAATTACATAAATGGTTTAGAAGAAAATCCATATCTTGGGGAATTGTATTGGGTATTGTCTATGTTCTGCGTAGATAAGACCTTGAACTATATGAGAACTCATCAATAATTGACCATTTTTTCAGAACAAATAACATCTTCTCCTCCATTTGAGGTATTCATCAAGGTTATTCAAATCTTTTTATTGACATGTAGGAATTTGAATCCTTTTTCTTGTAGGATTCTTACCATGAATGTACATCTTTCGCTTATTTGACCTATTATAAATATCCCCAATGAAAATATTGTTAATCATATAGTGATAGATCATTTGGAATAATCTAAATATCTTTTTCTCCATTGATCATACCATTTGAATACCAATCATAATATCACCTGTCACATTCATCAATAAATAAATTCCATCTAGTTCCCTCCATTGAATAAAACTAGAAGCACAATTTGAGCATTGCATTTCATCGAAGAAAACCACATAGTCATGAAAAGATTTACTTATAGGATGTCTAAATCATGACAGCTTCAATAATCTATGACACCTTGGGTTTATCCAATGTTATTCATTACTAACATATATCTAAATAATTCATGATTTTTTATGATGTTTCTGTTAATTCTAAATAGATATCCCCTGGGAGTGTCAAACTAGGTGTGTAGAAAGGCCCATAGTCATGTCCGAGATTTCCCCAAGTCAATCCCAGAAAATCTTGTTGGAGTTGTTACCCCTAGGTACATATGTTCCAAATCAAAATCCACTAGTAGTTTCTAGATATGGATTTATTTCTATAAAACCGCTCACACTATCTTTAACCAAAATTAAAGGACATTTTTCAGAGCATTAAATAATATTTATACATATCCTTATAGAAGTCCATAGACATATCCTTCAAATTAAACATATGGATATCACTAAGGTTTTCTCATCCTAGATTCAAAATTTTGACTAATCCATTCTTTTTTACTATAACTATAACATCTCTGGCCTAACATACATGGATATTTGATCATTTTGGATTAATATTCAGTACATTAAAAAAATACATGCAAGAGGACCATAATAGTTGAATGTATTTAGATACTTGGAAAAAAAATTATATCCTAGTGAATGATCATCAACATATTTGAAAAAAATCTCCACCTTTAGTACATCTGCCTAAAACCATTCTTTATAACCTAGAGAAAGGAAACATAAGAAATGAGTGAGCTCAGATGCTATGTAATGGTAAACATGGGATACATGTATACATAATGATTAACATAGTAGTATGATAATTCCATCATCACATTTGGATATCATACCTTGCATATCAAAGGTCATAAACATGAGATAAGGGATAAAGCATGGCTGTCCGTAAGACATGAATCATAACTAAATACACATCATGAGAAATGAAATCATAACTAAGGAATATGAAATAGTATTTTACGAATACATATATGAACAGAAAATTTTATGACAGGGATACCTACCAAGACAATTATAACATGTTTTCTTTGGGCTACAAACCGTGTACCTACTTTAAGCTTGGGGTAGTAAATTTTTTACCAACATTATTTTAGTCTTGGTAATAAAACCATGTACCTTATTTCTTTCTAGCATGGTTACTACTCGTGTACCCTCTTTCATTTTGGATTGGGCTAAAACACATACACCCACTTTATTTTTGGTCTTCTGGCACAACCCAAACAACATCTTTCTTTTTGGACTTGGGCTACTACCGAAACACCCTCTTTATTTTCAGGTGGGGGATACAACTCAGACACCCTCTTTCTTTTCAGGATTGGGCTATAACTCATGTACCCAATGATGTCATATAAAAAATATCATTATCCTATAAATTTAAGGGAGATATAGGTCACACCCATCTCATAGTAAAATCATTCACACATGTGCCACATTATAAAAAAAATTAATCATTTTATGACTAATAAAAAGATATAGGTCATGTAAACGTCAAATTATGACCCATAAAATGAAATGAGTATCATTAAAATTTCATCAAATCATAAAATATGATAAATAGATAGGTTTCATAACCATTTCTATGAAATTGAAATGTATATCATAAAAAAATAACCCATGAAAGAGAAACTCGTTCCATAAAGACCAAGACATTAAGAGTGACCCCTTCATAGAAATGATATGAATGAAACCTTTAAAAAATTTCCAAAAAGGGAATGAGTAACATCAATGTTTTTCATATTATATGAAAAATAGTTTTGAAATATATTTCTAAAACATTTCATCAAGAAAGTTTCCTTTCTTCTTGGAAAAGGGATTGTAAATACATAAAACCATGTAAAAATAATTTTCTCATAAAATACCACAAAACATTTAAGGATGACTTGAAATAAATTTATAAATATTTTTCCTTGAAAATTACTTTTTAAAAAATTTCATAAATATCAAACTCATAAAAATTAAAATGAATATTCAAATGAATGATGGTGGGTAAATCTGTACATGTATTACGATGTAATAAAAGAAGATTCCTTGTGCACGATAAAAAGGTTAAAATGAATGTATTGCTTAGAATTCCAAAATAATATTCATTCGAATAGACTTTTAAATGAATAAAAGGGTAAAAATATATTCAAAATCCTATTTTACAATGTTATAATATTTTTGGAAACCCATTTTTTAAAACCTAGATTTCCGGCCAAAGAAAGTCTAATGTCAGGCATTCCTAAAAACACATTTTTTACTATATTATGTACCAAAGGGTATAATATGATACTAATAAATGAAAATATAATAAAATAACATAGTATAAGTAATATCATAAATATTATTGAGATATAGATGACAATATATCATCATGGAAAGTAAAAAAGCATAAATAATTTCAGAAAGCGATGAGATGGTCACAAAAAACTCTTATAACTCGGTAACTTGGGATCATAATCTCCATGAAAAAAACGGAAATTTAATGATGCTTAATAAAACATTAAAATAATTATATTCATTTTATACCATGTAAAATTTATGTATATACACCTCTATGATGATTTTAGCTTCATAAAAAACATGAATCTCCTATAAAGAAAATTGAGAAAAAAGTGTTTCACCAATTTGGTAACTTTTGAATGCTAAACCCCATTGAATAAAGACCGCCAAATGGAAATTTAAATACCCAAAATTTTATTTAAAATAAAAATAAAATACATTAATGGTGAGTACATACACCACAAAAAAAGTAAAGAGTGGTGAACATTGCTTGTATCTCATAGAAATAATAAGTGAGATGAAATCCCTTAAACGTGTGTCTTGACTCCCTCTGTACTCATACAAGACTAATGTATAATAGTGGTAATATTATTAAAAAAAATTACAGAATAATATACATTACATAATACCATATGTGGTTTGATTATGACCTTATATTACCTTCTTTTTAGTGATCCTCTGTTATGTTTATTTTACATCAGGTAATATTTTCTTTCTTATTCGCATATGTCTTAATTTGTTATATCATTATTACTTATAATTATATCAAGATTAAAGACAATATAAGATGATATAAATTTAATTTATATCCATAATATTGATATTATAATAATTTATAGCATAATAAAGTACAAATGGACTACATCTTAAATGGGGAAGATATGTTGTATGCACATATGAACATTATTTTCCATTTTTATTATCGCATTAATATAAAGTATGAAAATAAAATTTTTGTATATATATATATATATCATTATAAAATTAGAATAAATAATCCACATATCTCATATAAGTTCATTAAACCCACCTATAATACACTCTAGGTAGTGTGTAAACGAATCTCATCACATTGAGTGGGTGGTAGTCCACACTTCCTCAAAAGAGATTATTATATTAACTCCAAAAGGAAGGTAAAAAGATGTGTGTCGTAAAATGAATAAATATGAATAAATAGATAATAAATATAATATATTACATATAAAAATAGTTTTTACATCATAATGGCCAACATGAATGGTTGTAAATTAGAAATGAACAATCATGGTATCATGAGGCTGAAGTTCGTTGTACACAGAAATAGTATGTTTAACCTCTATAACATGGAGGTGTTTGTAAGTGTAGTTCAGAACCTTTTCATAAAACATCCAAATATATTTAGGATACTGGTGTTTTAAGACACTAATAGAATAATGTTATTGAAGGTGGTGGATAAGGAAAATAAAGTAATGGATCTTGAGATAAGACGTTACCTCTTAATTGGGTAACACCTTTTGGTTTGTGCCAAAAGGATTTCATGAGAGGTTTTCTCCCAAAGGGATGATTAAATGTAGAAGGAAGGATTTTTGGGATGCTACTTGAGATTATATTCTATGAAAAAAAGAGGCTTTAGAGGAGTGAGTAATGAGTAGAGGTGGTGGCATTTTATAGGGAATGAAAATGAATCACAAGTAATTTTTAGAAACAAATGTGGTGTGCACATATTCATAAATAATAAAAGTTTTAAAACCCAAAAACACCCAATAATTGATGTTTTATGGAAGATATATGGACAAGAAATGTTTTTTATACATGTTTCACGGTCATTTCAGGTCTTAATTTTAAGGTTTAGTCCCTAATTAAGCTTAATTTTTCTTTAATTGCAGTGATTAATTTTAATAACTTTTACTGATTGCTTTGGTCAAAAATTAACATGAACTTATTATAATATAAATATTTTACTTAATTCAATGTTTTATTTGGATTATCGAAATTCCAATGACATATTTGGAAACATTAATATTAGTGTTATTCGCATAGACATGACGAAATAAAAGGGTTTTAATGTAAGAAAAAGTTCAAATGTTTGATAAGGTTTTATATTCAGTTTTAATGGGAGGTTGATCCTAATTAATTTTGTAACACCCCAATATTTCCTCGTATGTTATCCCATTACTGTAATTCAATAGTTTGCGCTACATGCAACACCAAGTTTGAGCGCAGCACAACTTATAAAACTAACCGTTCAAAAAGCGGTTATGAATATTATTAACTGCTTTTTGAATATTATATACTCTATATAATTTTAACATCCATATTAAGTGTTTCAAAGACATAATATAAGAACAAATTCTTTTTTTTCGGATAAAATAAGTATTTTAAAAAAATGCAATTTTACCACCTTTTAATGGGGAAACCTTTTTAAAACCTATATTTGACACTTTTATAAATTCAATTTAATGAAATTAAAATCTTCTTTACAAGTGGGCCATAAAATTTTAGTTTTGATAAATTTTTGGTACTTTTCTGATAACTTTCATATTTTGATGAATAGTGAAAAATACTATGTCCTAATTAAAAACTAATTTTTTATTAAAATAATTTAGATTGATAAATTATGCATTTCAATGGTTTGTAAGTATAATTAGATTATATTTTTATCATTTAATATAATTTTTGTCATTATAAGTAATTTCAGATTTAAATTTGACATAAACATATGTCAATTTTTTGATAGTTTTTACTTTTTTTAATAGCCCAATTTTTAGTTTTGACAATACGAATTAATTTTAAATTAATAAATTCAACTTCTATGTTTTGAATTTTGTAAAATAGTATTCAATTTTTAATTTTTAATATCAAAATTATCTTAGGGTAAATTTTTGGTATTTTTTCAAAACTTTCAATTTTTGGTATTTTTCCAAAACTTTCAATTTTTGATGAATAGTGAAAAAAACACTCCGTTATTGGTTAGAACTGAATTTATATTTAAATAATTAGTTATTTTATTTTAATTTATTTTAGGTCAAAATAGATACATAATACCTATATATTTTCAATGTAATTCATTTGAGTCATTTTAGAATATATTTAGATATATAAAATTTTATCAAACATTTTATCGTCTTTTACCCACCAAATTTGATATCTAATGTAAAATGTGGTTTAATAAGATGAAAATAATTTTTTGGTGAATAATAACTTTTTAATTTCATTTACAATTGTTACAATTGAAAACGGTAATTAATGATAAAAATGATATTATTATTACCCAAACACATGTCCTAATTCTATTGGAAAAGTATAATTCGACCCAAAACAAACTTTGGAATATAATATGATTCTATTTGGTCCACTTGGATTATATTAGAAATTTTTTTATTATTTAATTTAAAGAATATTTAAAAGAGTTAAATTCAATGTTTAATAAATCAACCATTTTTAATATAGGGTTATACATAATATAAATTAGACTATAAATTTTCATAGAAATATAAAATGATTTATTACAAAATGATATTTTATTTATAATCTCTAGACATTAAATAATTTAATTTATTTATGACACAATGATGATGCAGTAATTACCTTAATAATGAAATATTAAAATAATAATTATTATAAATATCTGAATAAATGTAATTTGAGTCTTTTGATGAATTAAAATAATTTTTTAGGTTAATATGACATGTTAGGATTGAATATATGAATTTAGTTCGAAGAAATAACGATTTTAGGACTTAAAAAAAATAATTTAATAAATAATTTCAAAATTGACATAATTGAATTTTTAATAATTTATGAACCTATTGGGGTTATCCTAGATGTTTATATTATGTTTATTAACTATATAATAAAAAAAATACAAAGAGACATGGTAAATGTCAAACATTATAACTAAGAGTTAAATCTAAAAGATAATGTTAACTTGATGACCTAAACCTGTCTAAAACCTATTGGTTGAGAGGTTTACAAACCATCCCAACCATATCCTTTATATAATTCATTTTTAAGCCATTATAAACGAAAAATTATTTTATTATAAAATAATATTTCAACCTTTTTCTAATGTGACCCTCACCTCTATTATAAAAGGGAACTTACCCTTCTCTTAATTTCAATCCTCCAATGCCTTTTGTCTCATCCAAACCCTATAAAAATATCCTCCCAACATTCCTCCCTTAATCCTAAAGGAATTCCTTTAGCCAGAAATCCATCTTAAGGGTCCATTTTCATCAAATCAAAAGGAAGAACCAGAAGAAGAGGTAAATATTTAATCACCTCTTTCAAGTTATTTTCTTCTTCCACTTCCCCTTTATTTATTGTTTCCATTCCAAAATAATAACTCCAGTATATTCTATATAATATGATGTTATTATAAAAATGGTACAACCATATTCATTATTCTATCAATCCTATAAATGACAATGTCACCATACGTGCGTAAGTACGGATTACCGTCTCCATGTCGTGGTTTAGTTTGTTATTGAAACACTTAATTGTTTGGATGGGTATAATAATTAGTATAATTGATGTAAATAATAAATATAACATGTTAATTATTCTATATATATGATATACCATCCAAATAAATACTATTTCTCCTTAAATATAAAGATATTGTCTCTCGTGCGTACGTACGGATTACCGTCTCCATGACGCGATGAGATTCATTTCCACATTCACCATTCAACGATGATCATAAAATATATATCATTAATAAATTTGAAATATATGAAATAATAATGATACTGTAGATATATATATATATATATATTTAATTACATATATCTTATTAACTTAGTTCCATTTAATGAGGTATGAAAACAAAAACAACGTTTAGGCGTACTTATGGCCTACCGTCTCAACAAACGTTGTTTTACATTTCATATATATTCATATATTATAGATATTTGTATTCTAAAATATATATTACATATTAATATTGTTTTATATTTTTTAAGTATCTAAATCATGATCTATGTGATATAATCAAGAGTAACAAGTTAAAACACATACGATAAAGAAAATGATTATTACCCGAAATGTTAATTTAACATAGAAATTATTATTAAATGGGTATTATGAAGTTTTAAATGAATCATGTATGAAATCATAAATATTAATATGGTTTTGGTATAATTTAATAACATACTATGGTCTTTAAACAGAAGGTTAAACATACCCTTAACTAAAATAAAGTGAAAGGTAAGGGTTAATTTCACATTCACTTTATTTTATGAGGTTGTTTTTACATAAGTATCTACTGGGGAATATTTATTATCCATCTACATGTTTAATGAAAGATTTATCAAAGGTATTATTTTAATGTATTTTTTTTACTAAAACGTCATTTTAAATGTTTTAAATATTTATTCTTTTAAATGATTCTCATTAATTTTCATGTTTTTACAATGGTTTTTAAGGATTTATCTATATGGACATAAAAATTTTCAAAATGTTAATTCCATTAAAAAGTTTCAAAGTGGTATGGGACACTATGATTCAAAAATTTCTTTAAATGTGTTCCTTTCTAAATTCTTTGATTTTTAAATTTTTTCTTGAAAAAGGGATATTTCTTTCAAAGAGTTTTAAAAATCATTTTCATCTATGTCATCATCCTTTGATGGATTTTAATCTTGTTCGAAGTTGATTTATTATGATAAAAATATTCAATATTGTATTGGAGGTTCTGTGATTTTTTTCACTATGGATGTGTTATTTTTATACCATTCATGGTTTATGGATAAATTATTAAAATTTTGTATGATAGTTTTAATACTAATATTTATGTTATGTTGAAACCTTTTCATATGAGGAATATATTGAACTTTGTAAGTGACGGGTGGAGCCCGCTATAATTCCTCGATGCATCGGTAGGTCCCATGAGAGAAACTAGTGTCTTGGCGCAAGGCCTTGAAAATATCTTATTTGCAGTATTGGAACAAGCCATTGACTATGTGGTTATAAAGTCTGGCATTTTGAATTCCATCATTATGAAAGTGGCGACTGGTATTTAATGTGATTATTTGACTAATAGAAATCCATGTGAATAAGTAAATTGAATTATTTTATTTTATATTTTCTATATTATGCTAAAATTTATGTTTAAAAGTATTTTGTTTTAGTCATATAAATTTCCCTAAATGTTTATTCTTATTTATGATAGTTTCTGCTATATTGTTATCCTTATAGAGCATCTGAGTTCACCCCTTTCTATGTTTTAATTTTCCCAAGATTACAAGAAGTGTATTATGATTGATAAGCAGGGTTAAGATAGGGGATTAATGGTGTTATCAATGGGTCATTTATGTTGTGTTATATTTTCTAATGTGTAATGTAACGTTCATGTATGTAATCTATTTTCCAAGACAACTAAACTGATCGGTCTTTCGGGACATGATTCCTTGCAATCATGCCAATGTATTAACATAATGCACCAACTCTTGGATTTTAAGGTCGGTGTGTTTCAAATTTAGTTGTATTATTAAATGTAATATTAATATAATTTAACCTTAATATATATTTATATTATCATTAATCATTAATAAATAATGAGAATAAATGGTGGTTTTTAATTAAAAAGTAGTATTTATCACAATTCATTAAGAAATGAAGTTTGTTAGAAAAATCCCTAAAATTCACCCTAGACTAATTTTGACATTTTGAAATCAAAAATTATGTTTATTTTATCCAATTCAACTTTAGAATTTCTCAAAAATTATATTAATTATTAGAAGAACTTAATTCAATAAAACGATGTTTTTATACTTAAAAAGGTCATTACCAAATAAATAATATCATTCATTACAAATATCTTTTATTTATAGAAAACAAAAAAAATTAAAAGTATTTATTACTACATTTAATGGCTATGTTATAATTATCTTATTTAAATAATTAAAATAATAAAAAGAGTTATTTCATAGAAACTCAGTGTTGCATGCATCACATTCCATGTCGGTGTAGCTTGTAGCGCATATCGAGTTGGTATTGCATGTTGTGAAATCCATGTTTGTATTGAATGTTAAAGGAATTTTTTACTTATTGTTTTAATATATATATATATATATATATATATAATGAACTATTTACAATGTCATGTTATATGAAAAATATCTAAAAGGTAAATAAATTGGAAAAAATAATTCTCAAAATCTCAGGGTATTACAATAGTTATCAACCAAAACTGTCCATTTCCCTCTAGGTAACACTTTAGGTACCTTATTATATAGATATTTACTATTCAATAAAGCATCATTGAATTCATTCCACAATCTCTATTTAAAATCCATCCATTTTTAACCCAAATTTTCCAAATTCCACTATCATGAAATAAGATCTACATTGGTAATGTGGAATAACATCTATATAAAGTTGTAATTTTTTTGAAACATTTTAATTTAATAACATAATGATAATAAATTACAACATAATTTATTTAAATTATAATAATATTGGAATAAAATAATCCATTTTTTCAATTTTGAGGCACATTCCTTTAATCAACATAGAAAATGGGAAGGGTAACCAGCTCTGCTGCCTACTAGCTTTAAATCTGGCCATATAATCTAGCAGTATCATTTATGGGGACCCCAAAACTATAAAACGGGAAAAATATATTTATTATTTTCATATTCAAGACATATAAACAATTCATATTTCACTTTTTAGTAACAATGTTTAAATCTATTATGAAAAACTTGTTAGTACTATAAAAAAGTGAAATTAAATTATTAATATTAAAATTCCTACATATTACAGTCACCCTCTGTTATAAATACATTAAAATTAGAGTGATGAGGAATTCCCCCACTTCTAAATATGTTTTATATGGATGAACATTCCGAAATGCTAATGGGATAGAGAATAATGGTGTTCCAATCACTGATAGAATGGAGGTTGTGAGATAAGCTAAAGGAGGGTTAGAAAGATAGTGTCCCAGATGCTCTATGTAGAGAGATAGATAGACAATAATCTATAGCTATAGTCAATGGAATATTAATTTGGAGTCGACTGGGATCAGTGAAATGATTCTTCATTAGATTTCATATTATTTAATCAAATAATATTACCTTCATAACATATATGTCAAAAATATATTCATAAAAAATTGAAATGGTAATAGATGAATAGTACTAAGAAAAATGTATAAATAGATATGATATGGAATAACTTCACATATAACATAACTTGATGAAAAAATTATGGATTACTTTAAAAATAGTCATCTCATCCTTCAATAATGTCATTGTCTTGCTCCATTATAACATCATCTACTTCATCCACCCTTAATAAACTCACATTTTAAATATCATGAGGGAAAAATAAGTATATTTATTTAGGTAGATATGATTCAATGTATGATGAACAATATTACACTTCATTAACCATATCATATATGTCTCTATGATTTATGAGAAAAAATACAGTATTCCCCTCCTAAGGGACATCTTATTCATAATAAACCATTTTCTCTTATGATTAGAAGATATATGGATCATATAATTCATCATCACCAAAATCCATCATGTGAGAGATGTTTAGAGAATAAAATTGTATGGAATATATTTTAATACCCAAGGTAATATCGACCCATATTCATTTGATTAAAATAACTAAAAAATTCCAATAGAAGTTTAATCATATAATATCATTTAATTTTTCATAGTATCCCAATTCGATAACTGTAAATATAACAGTATTTGGTTCTTTCATCTCCTCTTACTGATCAATGTTATGATATTTTAAGAAATATACATTGAATATATCAAATTTGATAGCCTATTTTCGAGTTCCATGAGCTAGAACAATCTAATATTAATAAAACCAAGATAAAGTATCAGTATTCACTATCTAAGAAAATTTAATATACATTGTTATATCTTCAAAATATGTGCCAAAAATTTATTGATATTGATTACTATATTTATGAACTTACATGATGTAAAAATAATTATATATGATCATTATTATCAGATTTAGATATATCCTTATCATTTAATGTTTCTATATCATTTGTTTCTTTGTTTGTATCATGAGATCTTCAATAAATGGATCTTGAATTTCACTATTAAGATTCACATTTATTTTTTCCTATAATAATTACATTTCTTTCAGTGTAGAATTTGAGATCCTCCAAACTAATTGGATAGTAGCAGGAAAGTTTTTTGACTTCCCATGTAGTCGAGATCTAGTAGAGGTGTCTTCAATATGTCTAGTAATAATAAATCATGTATCAATATCAACCATGTATCCATAAAAAAAGTATGACACTTGTATGCTAAATAGACTTCACAATACAGCCTTTAGGTTGAACGATTTTCACATTTTATTTAAAATGGCCAAGATAACTGTGAAATAAAAATAATAAAACATAATTTTGAAATTAATGATTTTTCTGAAATTGTAAACATAATATAAAAATGTATAAATAAAGTAAATCTCAATTTAATACGTCAATAAATAATGTATGGGCCGCCTTAATTTATTTCCATCGACCAAATTCATAGTTAAATGCATCATGATATTAAAAATTGATATAAGAAATATCATCTTCTTTGAAAAAAGATTCAATACAAATTTATCATCAAGGATTTCAAGTCCAATTGGTTGTAGAGTTTTCTCACATTGTTTTTAGTTTTTTGGGAAAACTAGAGTACAAATGTATTAACCTTTTTTGTTAAAAATCTATGTAATTCCAAAGATAGTAAATACTATAAAAAATACACGAATCATGAATTTTCAAACCACGTGACCTAAAATGCATTATATCGACACAAAATATCATGTTACATGAATTCCAATTAGATAACTTCGCAAGTTTTAAAATTTGAACAAATGCAACTTTATCCAAAATTTTTTAAAAAAACATTATTGGAGCATACTTTCTATTCTCATCCTCCTAGAGATAATAGTTTATGTTCACTAATAGTCAGTTTATTTCAGCGATGATATGGTCCTTAAATTTTCCATGATCATTAAGTAATGTTACGATAACATTGTCACAAAAATTCCTCACAATATTCATAACATCACGATTATTCCATAATAAATTAAATTTCCAATAATAAATCATGATGAATATATTTGGTTTTTTCCATTGTTTAATTATAATTTTACTTCATGAATAACTTTGAACTTCTTTCCCACTAACATTATAATGATTAACCTTTTAAAATTCAATTCCAACATTTCTATGTTGTGACATTTTTTTAGGACCGGTAAAGGACATTGGATGTGTTCTACGATTAATAAAACCATTGATTTTGACTTGTTCAATCAAAATCTATGAGATTCATTGGGGAATATTCTATGAAACAGGATTTAGCATTTTTAATAAAATTTAGTATTTCATGCTCAAAATCAAATTTACAATTACTAAATTATAATCCCATTTAGTTTTTCTTTCTAGATAAGTTCACATGTCCTAGGAAGTCACTAGTTTCCCACATTAGATCATCATGAATATTGAGCACTGTTCTAGAAGATTCAATATATGTATCACCTTTGTTTCTCAATTAATCATACAATTATACAACTATAGGCTATAATATAATTCAATATAATTTCTAGAAATTATTCTCATAATAACTATAATCAAAATGATATAAGATTTTCTTAATAAATATCCCATTAGGTAGACTGTATGGCATAAAAACAATCATCTTAATTTGATAACTAGTGTAAAAATAATCAAATGGGTTGAATCCATCAACATCCAATCCTAATCTCTCATTCCTAGTATTATATTTGAAAGCTGGATATATTGAATCAAATTTATATTATCGATAAAATTCCACTTCATGTTCTTTCAAACCTTCGAACACATGAATATTCATAGAAATCGAGAATTTAATGGGATTTAATGAAAAAAATTACTGGTGTGTTCTTTCATATTTTATTTATAGTTTTATGTCAATTCTGACTTTCAACATCACCCATTGATTTTCATCAAGAATATAAACATTTTTTCCATCATTTTAACATGTATTCTCCCCCCAATAAATCATGAATTAACTGGTAAAATAATTTATTTTTTTATATTTCAGAACATGCGTGTTAAAAAATCATATCATAAAAAAATAATGAATATTATCCTTATGAAAATAATTTCACAAAAATTCCAATATCATGGTCATTTCCTTATTTTTAACTAATCCTAGAAATTTGATATTTTATAACATTAGAAGAATTTAATGTTTTGAAAATTTCAAACATCCACTATACAACTATTAAGTTCCATTATGAACTAAATTCTGAAACACATTTTTCTACCCAGAGAATTTATATTGTAAATTATTCTCTATAAAATAAATAGGAGGATCAAATAATATGTTATAATCCAGATATGGTTGCCTTATTTTCCCAAAAAAATCACATGTTAAGCTAATATTTTTAACATCATCAATTGGTTGTTATGATGTGTTTTGATGTTGACATTATTGTATTCCAATTCCGAAGGAATCCTTTATATGGTTTTTAATTTTATTTTCTACTATCAATAAAATTGGGAGCTCATTATATTGATTGCATTAGCACTCAATATTTCTGTAACATTTTATTCTCTAAGCCAAATCTGACACAAATATCAAATATTTAATTGCATTAATATCAAGTGTTCATAAACTTCATGTATCTTAAACCATATATTGAATTCACATTTAGGACATGGACATATTATTGACCAATTAAAGGATGGATTGAAAATTTAAAAGGCCTCAAACACCTCTAAAACCTTAATATACTAAGGTGAATTCCTTGGAGATGAGATCCAGGTTTTATCCATATATATCACAATGTTTCTACACTTTATTAAAAGAAATTAAAAAAAATTACTATGTGTGAAAAGAGATAAATGGAAGTGAAAAACTAAAACCCAATTAGTTATTAAAATATTCATCTTATTATTAAAAATTTTAAAGTAAAATATGGAAATAAATCTGAGGTAGTATTATGAAAAAATAGAATAAGGGTAAAAATCATACAATCAATAATTAAAAATAGGCATCATGGTCCAATCACCCTATGATAACTCTGTCTATATCCACCTAGTAATAAATTGTTACCATATAAGTGCATTTAGGTTCTTAAAACATCAATAGCTATTTCGGTGTGACATAATACTTCACTAGAATTTATAGTAGTGGAGGACCTCTTTATATCTAGGTTGTCCTAACGATGAACCGTTGAATTCCCACGATATATAACAAACTATAATAGTTGATAAGTGAAATTATTCTATTAATAATTAAATGTGTAAGTCTCATCCCAAAATAAATAATCATTTATATATATATATAATGAATCTAAATTATGGATAAAATTCACTATATTTATTATTATAAAAATATACCTTTACACATTTAGGTATATACATTTATCATGTTTCCCAAATTCACATTTTCTCAAGTGATTTATTACACATAAACACATAAAGCTACACTTATATATATTTATTAAACACACACACACACATATATATATAAGAAAATATATATATTAAAAAACAATATCATTAATAATTTTCTTAAACAAGATATATCCCCAATTATAAAAACCAAAACATATCATAAAATGTTGAACTTATGATTAAGTGGTTGTTTGGGAATTAAAAAATTATTTGGGGTGTGAAAATAATCAATGTAGGATTTTAACAAATAGTAAATTAGAGAAAACCCACAAAAATGTAGTGGAAATTAAATGAAAGATGATTTCCCCATAGAAAGCCTTTTGAACATAATTATTATTATGATTTTATATCCAAGAAAATGATTAAAAAATTCAATTATGAAATGTTATAAAATTTAAATACCCAAAAATAAATTGTAACTTACCTGAAACACAATGTCTTTGAAGATGGTGGAAGTACCCACTTCAATAAGGTATAACAAACCCTAGAGAACAATTTGGGGCAAAAAATCAAGAAAAATTTAATTAAATTTGATCCAAAATGGAATAAAGAAAAAAAAGCAGAAACTACAATCAATGGAAATTTGATTACTTCAATTTTATTTAATAAAGATTGGCCTCAATCCGGGATCAAAAAAATTCGAAATCATGAATCAAAAAATGGAACACCAACAATCGGTTTATGATTTGTCTAGGTTGTGTGAGCAGTGAAAGCTATAGAAAAAATTGAAATTCAAACAATTCCCACTATCTACATAAATAATATTTGTAAGAGTCGGTCTAGATGTTATATTTGATATATACTTTCTCAAACATTTTTGATAGGTTCTAGATATCTCTTAATCACATATTCATTAAACCATTCACATAATGTCAATAAAAATAGGAAACATGAAATAATTTTTGGATATTTAATTACTTGACAAGGGAATCCCTACAAAATATAGATTAAAGTACCAATCCAAAAAATATTTTTCATTTTAAAACAGATTATGTTGTTAGTATATTATTAAATTGGTATAAATAAACAATAAATTTTCACTTTTATTCCATATTAAAAAATAGGAATATTCATTTTTATGGATAGAATAAAATTTATATAGATATATTAGGTGAATATAGAAGAAATTCATAACCAATACCTATTAAACCATACTTGACCCATACTTCGAAGTATCACAAAATGAAAACAAAATAATGATCATGAAATAAATTGGAAAAAAATAAACATACATAATGAATCATTTCTAGAAATATTGAATTTGAAAAATACAATACTGGTGACAAGTCTGTTTGGTAAATCCAAATAAACTTCAAGAAGTCCTTAATTTCACCAGAAAATAAATTTATATAGAAGAAATATAATAATTGATACAGATATAATACCCAATATAAAGGGCATTATTTCTTCCTATGTTGGTGTTCGTCTCATTGGGAGTGGATTTTAGATCACAGATTAAGGGGGTAGGGGTGGTTGTGAGGGGGAAGGGTCATCGATTAGGGGGAGCAATGACATGGTGATGAAGATGTGGATTAAATGTATGGAGGATTCAGGGAATAGATATATCAGTGGCTTAGTTGTTGGATTGGGGGATCAGGGGAGAAGGGGTTCATCAATGAAAGATATGATATTTGGGATTATTGGGGATGGTTTTCACTGTTGGAGGATCATGGGATATTCTTTGAAGGGATGGAACAAGATTGGGGGACTCGGAAGGGGGAGTGGGGTGTCCGAGAAGAAATGACTTTTTAAAAAAAATTAAATTATTTAATGGTGGTTATAATTAAAAAAATTCAAAATTTTGTTGATTTTTATTGGAAGTTTCCTATACCATTTCTGAAAACATCCACTAATAGATGATTTTTTAATTCCAGTTGAGATAATACTATCATTAAGTTATGAGCTCTCTTCCCACCATGTTTGGAATCTCATTAAGGAAAAAATCACATTACCTATCACATTTATTATTTTCATTGGTCATTTATTTCAATTCATTAAAAAATAAAATCAAAATTAGGGAGATTTATCCCATAGATAAAAAAATATTAAAAAGAGACTGTGAACAAAGACGGATAATCTCATAAATGAAATGTATATCCTAACATATGATTCCCTAGGGTTTAGCACAACTTACTCAGGGTGATAAATTATTTCTTACGGTTCATATAATATTGTTCTAGTCCAAGTCGATAAAAATAAGTAGACCATACTATGATACCAAATATTATGACCCTAACAATTTATACATGTCATTACATGATGTTAAACATAATTAACCATTAAATATATAAAAGAAGGATAAAAAATATTTGTTACATTGTAAGAGTTTTTAGATAATTAGAATACATGGAAATTAAATAAGAAATGTTTATTATAATCTACATACTGAGATAATAACACCAATTTAAATCATAAAAATATATAGGGTAACAATGGAAATACATTGGAAAATTTGATGGGCTAAAAATCTCAATAGATGAATAACATGTAAAAAACATAAAATATTAGACAGAAATCATATCATGATAACATAAAATTTATTGATCATTAGATAAATAATAGAGGAAAATCATATAGGACATGGAATAATATGATCATGGAAAAATAGGAATTAATTAGAACCATATATTATGGCATACTGATTATTCAAGGCTAACTGCCATGATGACTTTACATGGTAGATAGTGGGCCATAATGGATTCAGATTACTCTATAATCATTAAAAAAACATATGAGGAGAATAAAATATTTCCTAATGTATAGGAAACCATCTTACTCCACCCATCATATTACGTAATTTCATATTTTTTCTACATAAATAAATTAAACATAGGTAATAAAAATTACTATTTACCATGTAAATAAATGGATTTAGTAATAATTTCAAAACGTATAACCAATGGGTGTATCATAATGGTCTCCATGAAAGAAGGGATTAAACCATTATTATAAATTCATCACTTAAAAAATATTAGATTGTGAAGAATGTTTTGAAAACATAATTTAAAACATGAATAAGTGTGTTTATGTAACATTAGAAATTTTCCACATTAGTGTTGTTTAAAGGAAATGATAAAATTGTCCATAAAGAAGATAAAGGAGTAATTGTTTTCCTCAATTGAGAAATGAGATAAAACAGATTCTCATGGTAAAATGTGTGATTTGAGAAAATATATTTGGACGAAAATTTTTTATGCAGATTACTTGAAATAGGGTATGAATCATAGATGATCTTGTTAATCAGGATTTCTTGCTAAGATGAATTGAGAAGGGAGCCTTTAAAAAATGTATTTTCTCAATAATAACTGTAAAATTTATGTAGATATATATATTTTTGGAAACATTATAAACATTCTTGTGGAATTATATAAAGATAAAGAAGATATAAATCAAGTTTAAGGGAGATAAATCCATTCACAAAAAAAATTTGGTGGTTCATAGAGATATCTTGCTTGACATCAAAATGCATTTGGCACATTCTCATAATGTCCGACAAAATAAAATTAGATTCATTAATTGATTAATTCAGGACCTATTACACATATATTTTATTTATATTAATTTTAATATTGTAATTTATGGCTATTTTTATGAATTATGAGGTTCAATTTTATTTTACTATAAGCATTCATTTCATTGTTTCATGGTCGGTTCACTTCTGTATAATTACATATGTTCTTTTTATATGTAAATAAAACTCCATAAATTAAATGACATGGTATTAATAAATTTATATATTTTTAAATGGTACCATAATGCAAAATTTATGACATAAATATGATTCATTTAATAAAACATTAATGTTAACTGGTTAGTTTATTTTTGTTACTTTTCGAGCCATATCAATATTGTTTTGTTTTCTTTATTATTATGTCTATATATTAGTTCCATTACATGAAATAATTTATAATATTAATTTTGAAATATATTATTTTAATAATAATATATTTATTACATAAATTGAAGGTGGTAATGGAAAGAAAAAACTCATTATCCATGAATTCAGTTAACCGCCAAAACATAGACATCAGTTTCATTTTTTTGAATAAGAGGTGTTGAGAAACGAGATGGATATTTTATATTCCATTAGAAATTTTTCATTCTTGTATATAAATGATACCATAATAATTTTTATTTGATTTATGAAAGGGGCATGAATTAGGTATTAGGGAGAGTATGCAAGACAGGGTTTGCAATATTTTCAGAAATCATTAAGGATAATAATGTGTTAAGAGAATGGGTGGTATTTATATAGAGAGGAGAGGGGATATTTTTAATATTATATTCATTCTATTATTATTTTTTCTCAATATTATCAATAATATTCATTTATGTGACTATATATAGGAAATTGGGCATGTGAGTTCCCACTAGTGGGTTCTTACATCTTCCATGATTCAAAATTTCATGTATCTAGATTATAATGTAAAATAATATAAATCACTATATTTCATTAGTCAATAAAAATTATTCTATTATCAGAAAAACAAAAATTATTACCTATAACATTCTTAGTAGTGAGTATTTCTAAAATGGAATCCATTTTATGAAAATATGTTTCTAAATATGAGAAATTTATATGTTTAATAATATCATCATTTATTAAAAAAATGATTATTTTAATATTATAATTGATTTAATGACCAATTGAAAAATTAATTATGGCCTCATAAATTATATTATCATTATAATATAACCATATACTATTTATGAATCCATTTTAAAAGAATTTTATTTTAATAAGATTTATTCACTATAAAAGAGAAAATTAACTATTCTCATTTTAAAAAAATACCGACACTTAATTTATCATTTTTAAAACATTTAATTACCCTTACAATGATAAAAATATATCATATTTTCATTATATATGATACCTAAATACATTTTTTTTTCATTCCAATAGGTTAGGTTACTATTATTAAAGTCAGGTTACTATTCCAAAATATCATATTATTATTCCAATTGTTTGGATACTATTCCAGTGGTCGGGTTACTATTCCTGTGGTTATATTTATATTTTTGGTACTGGTACACTACTTCATGTAAATATCTATTATTAAATTAAATCATTATTAAATTCAATTTACAATCTTTTTTATATATTTCCTTTTTTAAAATGAATATTTCATTATTTTCATTAGGTTTTATTTATATATATTTTTTCTTTAGTGTGGATATTTTGGTGGATAATGAAGATCCAATATCATTTTCTTATTCTATTATATTTTATTTTTTTATTCTATAAAATTTGGAATTTTTATTTGATTATTTGTTTTTTATCTATCATAAAAAATTTATAAAAATAATGGTTTTTTGGTTTCCTAATGTGATTTATGTGAAAATAATTACATGAAATAGTTATAAGAATATAAATTTAATTGATAGAATTATGGTTCATTACACATTGAACTTCAAAATAAATATTAAAAGGGTTACTAAAATTCATATTTAAATAATCATCATAAACCATATCCATAACACATTATAACATGTATTTATGATATAAATATATTTATATTATTTTGCCATTTTTTAATGTTGTTCAAATTTAGAACACTTCATTAGAAATATATTCTTCAATTAGATGTTTCTTTTTTTGAATCATATACACTAACCCAATTATAATCCTTGATCCCAACTATGTTCAACCCAATAATTAATTTTTAGAGGAAGAATAAAATTTAAGTTCCTTTAATATACCTACAGGATTCATTTGGTTCAGAACATTATACTTGTTTATGGATTCTCTTATATCATTTTCTTAAATTTTATCTATATTCAATGTCTTCTGGATGTACAATAAGATAACCAACACATCGAATCAACTTATGAAAGTCCCTCAGATTTACTATTTTCTAGTTTCATCATCATTCAAGATCATAACAACAAATATCTATAAGTATAATTCCATTGATCCATATATGATTTATCCTACCCAATATTTAATGAAAAATAGTTTTTTTCAAATAAATTTAATTACTTCAATATTTTTTGTTACTCAAAACACCGAATTATAATAACCCACAATATGGTAATAATGTTATTATTTAAACGTGACCATTATATACCAAAATTTAATCATGGTGGTATCAATATGAATAAATACGTTTTTAAAATTAGGTATAAATGCCTTAAAAAATATAAATTTATGTATGATATCTATAATGATAGTAATGTTTTTATAAACTTATAAAAACATTTTCCCCTAAATATTAATTTTATTTTAATTTTTGAAATAATATTTAAATTAAATTTCTTCCACCGTAATAAAAATTATTTTAAAAATGAAAATATTTATTAAAATACCATTTACTAAATATATAATAGTAATTTTTTAGTGTTTTATGAAAAGTATAATTTTTCAATGAATTGTAGAGAATACTGATTTTTATTAAAAAATTATTTTGTTTAAAGAAATTATAATTAACATTTTTTATGAAAGTATAAAAAGTAAATTTAGTTCAATAATATTTGTTTTAAACCTATTTTTTCATTAGAATTAATTTTAGGATCAAATTTGATATTTTTTTTATTCTTATGAATAAAAATAATTTTCAAAACCGCATTTTCATAATGTCTAAAGATGAATATTATGTTAAAAAATAACACTTATATGAATATAATTTTATAAAATCGATACTATATTTAGAATAATAATTATTAATATTATGTTAAATGTTTATCTGATTTTTTCATATTGAAACGGAAAAACCACAAAAAATAATTACCATGGTTAAGGATAAAATATGTTTACCATGGGGTTGAAAAAAATAATGGTATGTTTACCAATTAAAATTGTCTAAATACTATTTTATGGCCATAAATCAACATTAACCAATACCAAATAGGAATATATGGTCATTTGGTAGAATTTATCCTCGTAATGAATTTGTTGTGGGTATTCATTGGGAAAATTTCCATGTGCATTCCACATAGGGCCTCCCCAAAATTATTAAAGAATATCTCCTACACTCTTTTATCCAAACATAAATATCCTTTTAGTTTTGTCATGGAAATCACTAATCCATTCAAAAAATACCTTCCTAGAATATAGAAGTCATATATTTATTAAGTGACAAACCTATGAATTCATTTCAGGAAGAAGAATAGTTTTTTTAATGAGGTGGAGTTTTGAACATGAATGAATAATGTCGAGGCAAGGCTTCTTATATTTTCATCTCACTTTTATTTTGACGGGACACATTCCATGATCACTTCTTATTTCTATAATGTGGTGTATATACATGACATTATTTTATGATTTACAAAATCAAAATAATATGGATTTATATATTGATCTAAGGTTCTTTAATTCATAAGGATTATGATTCAAATGTTACGAAAGTTGTAAGGGTTTATGTCATAGTCTAATATTTTTTATTATCTATTATTATGTTTCCACTGATGAAAAATTATGATCTACCTCACTAGAAACACAAGAATTTTGTTCCCCTATGTTTATTCACTGAATATACATGGGTTCCTTTCAATTTACTAACCTTGTTTACAAAAGATATTGAAAATTTATTTTTATGAGATATTTAATTTATTTCTCTCTTTATTCACAATGAATTTTATTTCTATACATATATTTTATATAAATGTTTCAATAATTATTTTAATATTCCTATATGATTTTTTTAATATCATTTCTAACAATGTTTTATATTTTTAAATTTGTTAAAAATGATTCTTATAATTATTTTCTGAATGAGTAAATTGTATCTTTTCTCAAAAAAAAAGAAAGGAATTATTAATTTATCTAATACAACATAAATAGTATTTACGGCTCTTATGAACACTCATGAAATTAAATATTGGATAAAATGTTTTCCCAGTTATTATATAACAAAATGTTTTATTTATAATGTTTGATATTTTTATATTATAATGACTTGTTGTCAAAAATTAAATATTGATATATTCCATAATTCATAATGGTATTTTATGGAATTTAAATTCATCATGAAAAATATATTTTTACCAATGTTTTAGTAGAGATATGATCCGAGGCAATAATACTTATTATTTTCTAGACATTTTATTTTTAAGATTACTATTATGATATTTTTTAAACACTTCTTCCTCGAAAAGGTTACAAATTGTTAAAATATTGAAATATTTATGAAAGTCATTTCTTTTCAATGAGTTATGATTATAATGAGTTTTATTTTGTATGTTTAATTTTAATATATTATGATTATGTGATGGTTGGATTTTTTAAAACCTCCAATGTATTGAAGAATGAGGGATAAATCATGAATCAATTATTTTATTTGTGAACATAATTTCCCCATAAAAATACATGTGGAACTAGTTTCATGTTTATAAGGTTATGTCTAGTCATGGTTTCATGTCAATAAGAATACATGAAGAACATATTTCAAGTAAATAATTTTCTGTGTGGACACATCTTCTGGTCTAAAGTTTTTATGAGGTCTTGATTTCATGTCCTTAACATACTGGGTTAACTTTTTTATTTATACATGTTGAAAAGGTAATATTATCATATTATCCCACATTTTTGTGTCTATGTATTGATATCATGCATTAATATCATTTATTTCTATTATGATTAATTTCTTATGATCTACCAAAAATTTTATGAATCAGGAATTTAATCAATATAGAAAGTCAATCCCATTAATCAAGGATCCAATGTATACTAACATTACATGGGCATGATTAAATGGTATCAAATCATAAATTTTTAAAAGGATATTAGTTTTATAAATCAAGATTACAAACATGAAACGCATTTTACATTGGGAAATAAAAAAAATATGTAATACCAAAAATAATAATAAACCACATCCTTGAAAATCATTCAAAATATTCATATTCATAACCTGGGGGAGGGAATAAAATAAGGGTGAACCCAAATGCTCGTTATAGGTAACGTATAAGAGAATAAATAATGAATCAATTATCATAATTAATATGCAATGGTTAAAACAAAACACACATGTAATATAGTTAAAAAACATAGAAGGAAGTGTATAAACAGTTTGGAAAATTAGATATCTAAACACACATGCCATGTAATCACTAAATAAATAATGTATGTAAATATAAAGATAATGTCAAGAAAGTAATATCATGGGTAATAATAAATATCTTCTCATGAATGGTAATACATAATTACTAGACATCATGTTTCGTAAAAACATGATACATTTATCATAAAGGACAATCCTCTAAATTGATTAAAACATACTGGGTGAAAACCCAACAGATTAGGTTAGAAAACAAATTTTGTCTCATGATACTAATAATGAATTTTGGGTCTTATATTAACGG
Source organism: Viscum album (assembly GCA_963277665.1). Lineage (NCBI taxonomy): Eukaryota > Viridiplantae > Streptophyta > Magnoliopsida > Santalales > Viscaceae > Viscum > Viscum album. The sequence goes on from OY728141.1 coordinate 1,306,654,654, forward strand.
GTCCCCAACCCATACGGATTTAATTAAACTATACACAACCTATTCCATTCATATCAAAATAATTCCTTCTATATAGAATAATTGATTTAAATTCATAAACAATGTGCCGTATCAAATATCATTTTTTAGAAAATGATATAGATTTATCAATATTTCCCCAAATAATTTAATAACTCTCAATGTAAAAACATTATGTAAATACAATTTATGTTTTATTTTTTGAAAATTTCAATGATAAAATATATGCATAATTAGGGGAAACTAAATGTTCAATGATCATAAGAAAGATAATATTTCCAGGGGACTACAACAATGAATAAAGAAATTTTGTTGCAATACAATGCTTAGACAATTAAATCAATGACAATATAAATAAGGATAAACATGGTATCAACACAATATATTACTGTTGGAGTAAAAATAAATTGTTTTTGTCATTAATGACCGGAAATACTATAAAAATATTCTTATAATAATATCTTGAGAAAATATAATTTTCTTTTTGAAACTATTTTAGAAATATAATTCATTAAAAATAACATTTTCTATAATCCGTTTGATTAAAATTTTCATTATAAACATGAAAATCAAGCTTCAAAAAATGGATAATGGAAATTATACTCATAACATACAAGGGAAAAACATTCCTTCTATATGTTTAAAAGTATTAAAAGGTGTATTGTTTTCAAAGAGACCATAAAAATCATTTGAAAACTTTTTTAAAATGAAAAAATGGTAATTTTTTATATTATTATATGTTAAATTATTTAAAAAATTATTGAATACCTTTTTACAAAACATGGTTTTAAAAAAAATGTCTCTCTAACAAAAGATAAAAATTATGTCATGTTTTCTAGAAAAAAATTAATAAAAAAAGTTTAATACCAATGAGTGGGAAAAAGGTTTTATTTCATGAAAATGTTCATTAATAACCTGATGATAATAAAATAAAAGGATTAATTAGGCAATGATATAATTATTTAACTAATGTAAATTCATGTGTAAACAATCTCGAACGAAATGCTATTGTGATGTAACCCATTTAAAGTACCATAATGTTTATATGAAAATAAAAAAAATAATAGATTATGTGTTTCAAATATAAATCCAACTAAAATTAGTGTATATTAAACAATCTATATAAATAATTGATTACACACATAATCTTGTATTATTAATAACAATAAAGACTCAATATAACCCAAAAAAGGATTCGGGTTATGAAACTATATACCCCTTGGTAACATTTAGTTCAAATCGCCATAGAATAAATAATTCATCTTTAAACAAAACATAATGTGAAATAACATAATTACTAATATAATATATCAAAATGAAAATCCCACAAATGTAAAAATGAGATTAAAATCTCGTACCTTGAGTTTGACTTGTCACTTGTGTATTTATCTTCTTGAATATTAATATTATGTTAATTATTTTATTTCTTAATAAAAAATTGTATAATTATTAATACATTAATTTCTTAAATAATAATGTATTATAAATATAATTAATTTATTAAATTTATGTTGGATGTTTTTGTCCAAATTTATTAATTATTCAAAAACAAATTAGGTAGGTCGAATACGGTCAAATGGGTCACTATATAAACATCCACAGAATAATAATTGTGAGATAATTGTCATATTTATACAGAAATTATTATTTTAAAACTTGTCATCAAATATGGTTATGAACAATGAACCAATGTTATAGTCATGGAGATGGTTGGTTGTGTTTATTTATGAGCAACGTTCCCATTTTTCAATTATCATTACGAAAGAAGGTAAGAAACAATTATCTTTTTATGATGATAATTATAACATATATACCATGATATTTAATAATATATAAACATATATATATATATAATTCTACTGATGTAAAAGGAATCACATCTCTTTTAGGATGTTGTATTCCACACTTCCATGACCGACGTTATCACTTATTTAGACTATGAAAAGCTAATAAATAAAATTATATATTATATTTAAAGATAGTTAATTATTTCATTAATGTCATATATATATATCAAATATTTTAAATATGATTAATTAAGTATTTCCTAAATACATGCAATCAAATGTATGAACATATCATATCACTTTGTGGAGGCAGTAGTCCACACGCCCACATTTGATGTTAGCATATTTACATACAATAGAAATCAATAAGGTATGTGTTATAAAATAATTCCTGTAGTTTTAAAAAAACATTAACATCATATATAACATATATAAACATGTTTTCCATCTCAATTCCCAATAATGAGAGTTGGTGAAGGAAAAAAATCACATCATTTCATGAGGCATTAGTTCATTAAACACAAAAATGGTATGTTTGTTAGCCATTTGATGAAATTGTGTATAGGTTTTGGTTGAAACATTAAAATCATAACAAATCAGTAAATTTATTATTATCATTTATTAAATAATAACGTGTTTAGGATAATTTATATAGTGTAGAAATAAATAAAATTATTGTTCTTATTGAAGAACTTTCTCTCTTAGTTGGGAAACTCATTTTGGTTTATAGAAACATTAATCTTGGGTTTACGATCATCCCAAAGTGATTATTCTAGGATGAGGGGAGTTGATTTTTTAGAATATTCAGCCTCTATTGGGATAATAAATGGGGATTTAGAGATATGATATACTGGGAAGCGTGAGTGGATTTTTTATAGTATTGGAGTAGCATTCCTGTAATGGTTTGAAAGAAAGAATTACACATTTATTTATTAATGAAATTTTGATAAAATAATAAAGGAAATTATATATATGGTTGGATAGGGACCAAGTATTCCATTCCATTTTCTTCTGTAATTTTTTTAGTTCATTGTTTCCCTTATGTATAAATATTAGCCACTTTTGAATCTAATTTTTCTCTTAATTGTTGTAATTGATTTTAATTAAATTCACAAATATTTTTGGTGAAGAAAAAAGTTGTATGTAATATAAATTAAAAATAATTCATATTAAAAATATTAAATCCTTTTTTCCAAATTTCAATCAAAGAAGAGTTAGTAATTAATTTAAAATTATTTCAGTAAATGGGACGACAAAGTGGGTTTTTAATGTAAAAAGGTTCACAAATATGGAATTTTTTATATCAAATTTCAATGAAAAAATGATTTAAATGTCTTGAATATGATTAATTTATGTATATTTGATCTAATTAATTCACAAAAAAATGTAATTTAATTTTAAAATTATTTAGTAAAAATCACTTTGGAATTAAAATTTATTATTTTTCCCTATTGTAAAAATTAATCCTCCTAGAATAAAACAAAAAATAAACCATAAGGTACATGTTATGTTCCACCAAAAAAACAAATTATAATTTTACATATAAAATTTTTAAATGTTTCAAAAGTTATTATATACATTTTTTCTCTCTTAAAAGGCTGTAAAATGTCCTTTTAGAAAAATATAATTTTTATGAATATAACATGATTTGTTATTATATTATTCTTATCAAACCTATTTGATGAATATAAAAAATATTTGATGGAAGAAGTTATATATATATGTATTAATTTAATTCAATTTAATAATACCCCTCTATGAGCATAAGAACAAATCCTTTATATTCAATAGGATTTAATATTCATTTATAAATAATTGGTGACCTATGAATTCATTTTTTATTTTTATAAACCATATATTTTCTCATTTTTGGTAATCATATTCATAACATATATTTCAAATTCCTCGGTTATATCTTACTATGATATATAAAAATGTTTTAAAAATTTGATTTTGTTGGGTAAAATTCGGTCTTACATGTATCACAAGTAAAAGATTAAATTAATTATTGTGTGTAACACATGCTAACCCAGTAACATGTGAATTGAATGTTTTATCATATATTAAATTTATTTAAAATATTAATTATATTTTAATGTCTAATGATATATTATTTCCTTATGTGCTTGGTGGAACGTGTCAAACACACTATAAAATAAAATGTCCTAACATATAATTTTGTGGCATTACATTCTCCCCACTTTAAATATATTAGGTCCGCGGAATTTAATCTCGATCATCGAAATATAGGGTATGAATTATGGAAAATTACTTGGTTGAAATCCCACATCATGAGAATATTTAATAAAATATCCCCTTAATAATAGAGAATGAGAATTACAAATATCACCTAGAATAACATATAACATGGTTTATATATAAGAGAACATTAGTGGAATGTTAAAATATAGACATCAAGAAACACATAAATAATAATAGAGATTGATAGTGGTCATTGATGACAACCAATTTAATGATCAATGGAATGCTTAGGGCCTTAAATCCATAAATCTGTGATGATTTGAAAGATTATCGGATCAATACAATCAAATGTATTATGTAAAAATTTATGTTTTAAGATTCTATTCCTAATGTTGATGAATTACTTAACTGGATAATAATATAGGGGATATGAATAATTGATATACTTCAATATCACAAGTATAATTTCATCTTTTCTTTATGCATTTATCAATTTCTAATTTATCCATTACACCATAAAATACAAATCCTAGACTGAAACACATTTAAAGAAAAAAAAATTCTTTTAGTGGATCATAATACCCATCAAACTATTCATTATATTTCTCTAAAACTATTTTATAAATACAATATAGTTAATAAATTATTATCTAAACCTAAAAAGTGATACCACTGGTTCAATATTAACATTAATTCACCTAGTTGTTTAACTAAATTCAATAACACAATAACCAGGATATCTCATAAGCTAGTGGTAGGTGTGTAACACTTCTCATCCATCATTCGTGGGGTCATGACACTCCACCTTTCCAGTTTTTTGGGTTTTCACTCAACTTGTGGGTTGTAAATTTTCTAAATTATATTAATAAAATATCAAAATAAATTTGATGTGCATCATTGAAATTTAATCATTGATTGGAAATTTAACTAATGTTTTCAATATAACCCCAATACATAAATACATCATCCTTTTATTTCAACATAAGAAATTCTACATACTATATTTCATCTTTCAGAAGATGTAATGGACTCATTTAATGATAGGTTTCAGCATATTTAAGGAAATAAATTATATATGGATCTTTTGGAAGAGTTTTATTTCATTCAAACATAAACATATTTTTAACTGAAAAATTATTTTCTTTATTTCCATAATTAGCACCTATAATTAATTTCCATATTTTTTTGAGACACATTTTTGGGTTTATCCTCCCACATTTCATGCATGAGTGAAATCAAGCTCTTTATCATGTATTGTCACCACCACTCGAGCTCTTAGAGAACATCGTCCTTCTTTACTTTGGTGATTCTGAGAGTTGGATAAGTTATTTTTTGTCAATCATATTTCTACAGAACTAATTAAGAATAAAAAAATATATATTACCCATATAACCATACAATTTGGTTTCCCATTATCACTAACATTCCATTCACGTTTACTTTTATAATGAATCATTTGGGTTCTAGCCATTGAATAAAACTAGAAATCATAGTGTGAGAAAAAGTATTAATAGTGAGAAAAAAATAAAATCATTTTTAGGATATATGAATCATGGTACCTTATTTCAATATAAACACCTTATTATTTACATAGTTTATTAATTTTCATTATACATTGAAATTATTAATAATGGTTTGTAATGAAGTTGTGAATTATCCATATCTTATCCCCCAAGTGTGTCAAACTATGTGTGTAGTAAGGGTAATTCTCATGTATTGGGATTTGATTGAGTAAGGACTGGAACACTTTTTTGGAGTTGTTACCCCTAGGTACATTTGTTTTGGAACCACTTCCACTTGTAGTATCAAGACAAAGATGTATTTCTAGGATGACTCTCATAATACAAACCATACCAAAGTCTTGTATGTTCTTCTATACTTATCCAAAATGACTACCTTATGATTATGTAACTTAATTAATTTTGTCCTAAATCTAGTTTCCGATGATTCTACTAAATATCATTTCTTATGTCTATACTGACTCGACACTAGTAAGCTCAGAGCTGATGTGTGCTACCATTACATTAAAATGATTACAAGTAATCAAATCCTAAAGGACTAAAATTTTAACAGTTTTGGAAAACATGATTATATACATGATACCCATTAGACATTGGGAAATAGAAAATAAAATACAATACATATAAAAAAATTCATCCTTGATACTCATTCAATGGATTCCTATTGATAGCCTTAGGAATGGAAACAAGATAAGTGTGATATCAAATTCTTAGTAATGGTAATGTATAATAGATGAAATAATGAATCGATGAGAATAATATAAATCGAAATGTAATAAATGAACTCAAATTTCATATAATAAATAATCTGAGAATGAAGAACAGAAACTATATATGAAAAAAAATAACTAAACACACATGCTATTTATTCGATAAACTGAGAATGTAAGTGCATCCATAGATAATGTTAATAGAATAATCTCATGTATAATAATAATAAATTATTCCAAAATAAACTAAATTAGTAATTTCAGGATTTTATGTTTCACTAGAACATGATACCTTTATCATAACAATATATCCTCAAAAATTTTAAAACATATAGGGTGAAAACACATTAGCTTAGGGTGTCCAACTAATATCGTCTCATGAGGATATCAATGTGCTGTGGGGATTTTATTAACTGGTCCCCAAATAATATATATTATATTATAATGTTCCAATCCCATGAAATTATTCTCCAAATTATTCATCATATATTTAATAATAAATTTAAATTCATAAGATAAGTGCCTTGTCAATTATCTATATTGAGTATTGGATGCAGATTTATTTATATTTTCCCATATAATCAAATAACTATTGATGTAAAAATTTTAAATAAAATAAATTTATTTTTGTCAATTAGCATTTCCAAGATAAATTATATGTATAATTAGGGTAAACACAATGTCAAATTACTATAATAAATTGAATAATATAAGGGGATAACAAAATTGTATCAAATAAGAGAATACCAATACTGTCATCAGGAAAAATCAACCAAAAACCTTATAGAAGAATAATATGAATGGTAATATGTAAATTTAAATAAATTTGTTTAAAAATAACTTTTTCATGCATTTTATTAATGTAAATACCATAAAAAGATATTTTAATAACATTATTGATGAAAAAATCATTATCATTTTTAAATCCATTTCCTTGAAAATAACATTAAAAACGTTTTCTTTAAAAAATAAACATTTATGAATGAAATGTATGCCTGAAAAAATGATTTTGGGTAATTTAATAAATGTCAATAAAGGTATAAAGAACATTACATTTATATGGTAAAAAGGATATAAAAGTCCCTTACTAAAAAGTGAAAACAAAATTCCTTGGAAATCCGTTTTTAAAATAATAATTTGCTTAAAATTATTTTAGTAGATCATTTCAAAAATGTTAAATACAATTTTTATTCCTTTTTAGGAAAAATATTTCTTAGAGTAAAATATGTTCTCCAAATTTTGAGATAAATGTAATCGAGTTTTCATGAAAATAATTTCAAACACATTTTATGTATTGAATAGTGTAAAATTGGTATTATTTAATGAAAAGGGCATTAATTACAACATAAGTGAAGAATGAAAGGTTTCATTATAAATTTTTCAAATGATTTCCAATAATATAAATTCAAGTGTAAAAAATCCCATATAAAATGAGATTATGATTTTAACCCTTGAAAAGAACAAAACATTGATTTTCAAATACAAAAATGATTATATTATGCCTTTAAATTTTAAATCAAAATAAAAAAGAGGAAATATAAAAAAAATATTTTAAAATATGGTTATACACAAAATATTATAATATTAACTACAATGAGGAATTAATATAACCTAATAATGAAGAACCTTGTTATGAAATTCTATACCCCTTGGTAAGTATTAATTAAATTAATTTTATAAGAAATAATTCTATTTGAAACTCAAGATAACATGAATATAAAATATTTCATGATATATTATATACTAATTAGTAGTGGATTCACCATAAAAAATATATAATTTTTGAATATAAAATATTTCTCCATTATGTAAAAAGTGAAAGGAGAATACCTTACCTTGAGATTGAAATCTCACGTGTGTGTTTGACTTATTTAATAATAAAATTATTGAAGTTAATTACGTTATTTGGAAAATGTTTCAATTTAACTAATATTTTTATTCCTCTGATTATAATTTTTTATAAAACTAAAAAAATCAATTTTATGTGAGTTTTTTTCCTAATTTTGATTTATGTGTCAAAAACGAGTTTAGTAGTTAAAGTACACCTAAGGTTTTAATTATATAAACATCCCAAAAATAATAATCCTGAAATAATAATCATAGTTATATATTAATTATTCATTTAAAACCAATCTTTTACGAACCAGGCTGGGTCGTTATCCGACCCAATGCCCGACCTGGTCCGCGACATGGCCTGAAGGGCGTTCCCGATCCCCACGGGCTGACAACTAGTGCTGGGTATCAAAACAAACCAGTTGGGAACAGTTTGGCCCATGACAAAGATAAATAAACATAAACTAAACAAGAAGATAAATAAAGGAAAAATAAACTGAACAACGTGGCAGCAGAACAAGGAATAAACAATGAAACGTGACATACCTCAGGTGGCCCTGCAGATCACCATGGTACGACAACCACACTCACTCCCAAAAGCGATCCAAGACTGAAAAATGTAACTGAAAAGTAAAGTAGGCATGAGCACCGAGATGCTCAGTAGGAAAGCCAAAATATAACCACGTCTTATGCCTCCACCTTTATTTAGAAATCTAACTATGCCAATTTGAAAATATGATATAATAAAAAAATGTTTTCCATTCTTTTCAAATTCAAGTAATTAGTTTTCATTTTCAAATAAAGAATTTCACTCTTAATACATTTTCAAAATAGGTTCCAAGCATGCATTAACATTTCAAAATGAAAAGAAACCAGTTTGGAGTAAAATGTGGTTTTCACAAACAAGACATCATGTATGAAACAGCTGAAAAGGAAGTCACATTGTTAGTATCATGACACAAAATGAGCACCATGGGAAATACCTATAGGTAGCTAGAACAAGTGGGAACCTAGAGACCTCGTACCTTAGTAAAATGTGGCTTAGAAGACCATGACCCTCAGAAAACGTGGCTTAGAAGGCCACGACCCTCAGAAAACGTGGCATAGAAGGCCATGACCCTCAAAAATTCATATGTTTAGTTAGTGTTGTTGCATAAATCCTTATAGACAAACCGGGATGAACCCCTGCTGTTTCATCTAACGTACTAGTCCTCGTCACCCACCTAGATACCCGGGTTTCCCATTGTGCTAGATTTCAAGTGGGGGTGAGTTTTTCTTTATCATGCTAACATATAGAAACATAACACTTTCTTTATCAAAAACTCATTCAACCTCTCACCACTGGTCTCCCTCCTTAAGTGCTTTCCCCCCCATCTTTCACATCACAAAATACATAAACTTCAATGTTAGGCACATCATAGTACTTTCAACATACAAATCACTTTCTAAAACAAAGGGGGTGTGCCTCAAGAGAGGTTTTTCTTTTTCATAAAACATTCTTAAGGTTCCAAATGGTCTTTAATACATAATGGTAATAATTTTTACAATTAATCGGCCAAAAAGGCTAAACACCTTTGGAAATACACATTACCAATTCAAAACCACTTAAGAAATAAATGTTTCAAGAAAAGGTCACTTAAGACTGATAGTATTTGAAATACACTTCAAATTTCAAAACAAATGGATAATCATTTCTATAAAACGTAACATGATTTCATAGCATGTGTATATAGTGTAAATGTAAAACATATTTTTAAAACAAGCAAGAAATTATGAATCTAAAGTTAAAGGCATAGTCATAGAGGACCTACCTCAAACATGTTGTTATTTTTCGACGACCACTCGAACCCACGTTTGACGCATACACGCACATGCATTTATACATATATATATCTATACCCCTAGCTTCATTGAACATATTTCCCATGCCATGAGGGTATATGTACCAAGAGGGCATATATATATATATGCCTTACCCTATGCATGTACATGTAGGATACCTCGAACCCACGGCCCCAAACCATCGTAGTGAGGCCCAACGCACTACACAAATAATTTAATAAAAACAATTTCAACACTTAAACCATATATAAAACATTTCTACGTTTCCCAACAAGTCTTTACCCTCCAAACATACTAAAATTCCTCCCTTTATCATCAAACACACATTAAAACATTTTCAAAACAAGGTTACACCTTTTTTTATAATTTAATAATCCATTTAAAAAGTTTATAAAACGATTTCAATAACACTCCAAATCATTTCAATAAAATGCATTCAAAACCATTGTTAAAAACCACCCGCACACCAACCATACCAAAACATGATTTTCACCTCATACATAACTTAATAAACCCATTGTGTGATCTAACAAAGCACTATTTAGTGATATAATATGGGTTTTCATCGAAAACACATCATATCCCATATTAAGATACCACTTTAAAATCAACCGTATAATAAATTGTCCTAAACTATTTTTTTTCTCAACATAAACAATTTAAATAAATTAAAGAAACACTTACTAAAACATTTTCAAGGTTCATTTAAAAGTTTTACAACAAAACAACACTAAAATAATTCTTTTTGAAAACCAACGCACACGACGCTATATAAAAAAAAACTTTACACCGCCTGCACAAATTAGTAAACTAACTGAAAAATTTATAAAACATTATTTAGACAGTTCAACATGGTTTCTCATAGCAAGAAGTACTCGTATCATATTAACATAACACTAAACTCATAAACACATCAAAATTATACTAAACCTCAAGTAAAATCTAATTCACATCAAACAAAACGATCAATAACCATGCTAAATTAATTAAATAAGCATATTAAGTCATCAATTAAAATTAAAATACAGAACCACTTACCACAGAGTCGATTTCCCTAAAAATTAATGTGAATCCCTCAATTTCCTGTCAAACACACCACAAGGAAACTGAAATACACCATAATACAGAAGATTAAACAAGAAAAACTCAAGATTAAAACCCTAACATGAACATCAAACCCGCAGAAAACCTAAAACTCCTAATCGAAAGAGGCCTTATTAAAAGGGGATTCCAAAGAGGAGAGCTCGTGCAAGGGAAGGTTGTGCAGGAGGCTGGGAGGGCAGCCGGTGGTGAGAGGCGGGAGGGCGGCACGACGGTTCGGGCGAGTCGAGCAGACGGCGCACGGGGCTGTTCGAGGGCAGGTGCGCAGTCGCCAGAGGGGGGTGCGGGACGCCGCTACGAAGTCACCGAGCGGCTGGCTGGAGAGGGATAAGGGAGGCACGACAAGGAGGAGGTGAGGCAGAAAAATGGTTCGGCTAGGGTTTGGAGAAAGGGGGGAGGGGGTTGCGTGACCCAAATTGGAGTAAGGAGGATAAAAGGAGGAGAAGAAAGAATAAAAAAAAGAATAATAAAAGAATAATAAAAATAAAATGATCATAATAATAAAAGATAATAAAGAACTTAATAAAAATAATAATAATCCTAATAACATAATAATAATAATAATAATAATAATAATAATAATAATAATGTTAACAATTTTTTAAACACATCAATAATATACTATTCTAAGACTAATTAAAATATTAATTGAAATAATAATAATAAAATTATTAACTGAGAGTGGACACCACGCACGATCTCATGCGCGGTCGTGCGCATGGTTGCGTGTCTCAAAAACAACACATTTGATAACAAACAATCCCTTAAAAAAGTTAGGAACTGCACAGGGTGCGCATGTGCTCACACGTTTGTATAAAAATGAATTTTTCATTTAATTTAAAACCGGTTCAAAACACAGTTAAAAAATGAGCCCCAAAATAATTAAAAAAAAATAAAGCATCGGGTCGGGGTGTGACAATTCTCCCCAACATAAAATCATTCTGCCCCCATAAATTCACCCATCCATATGAGGAATCGAACTCGAGTTTGAAATTGAACGAGGCCAACAAAATCACAAACTTGGTATGAATTTTCACTCCATCAGTCACACCCGACCAACTCTGAGGGAAACTGAGAAGAGAAGAACCATCAGGAAAAGAGGAGGGTTCTCCCCACCACAAGAACCTGACTAGCACAACCGACATTGAGACTCTTAGCATGAAATAACTCTGGAACTGCTAACTTGATCCAAGAGGGAACCGCCACACAGACCAAACCTCGAAAAAGGAATGACAAGATACATGGTGAGTCCCCTCACCATTTAAGAACCGACTAGCTTAAACCAACCAGTATAAACCGACATGAGAACTTCCAACCCAAACCAAAAACCACTGCAACATGAGAAAACCCACAAAATAATTCTACCAAATAACGAACTTAACCATGACTCATAATTTCCACAAGAGATGAGCATCTCCAAAACGAGCATGTAAAAAAACAAAACGGGTCACATTTGAGGAGGCAAAACTACATGAATTACAATAAAACAATATCACCATTCCTTTTTACGACCACAGTGGGGTATTCAAAGAACAAAGTCCACAACGAGAAAAAGAGACCTTTGCGCCTCTTACAAAAAAAACAGAACCTTCAAAGACGGGGAATCTTGAACTGAGAAATTTAAACCGTCCCTATTTTAGCACTGGAGACAAAAGTTAGACCAATGTGACCCACACCAAACGATTCCTGACTGTGTGAAAGGCTTCACTCCGAGACCTGTGGCTGGAGCTCTGATGTCTTGAAGCATCTACTGCCCCATAGTCAGGAGCTAACATCTGTCAGTCGAGACTCTTTCTGACGTTACCGCTAGCAGAACCTGTCTAAGTTCCCCAAATACCCACACCAATAGGAAGTCTTCAATTAATGACGATAAGGCGACCTAAAGTACCCAAACCGGCTACACAAGAAGCGAATAAGAGAGTGGCCCGACTAATTGAAGATGGAATTGACAAGAAAACTTGTCTGAGATGGGTTCCTCCGGCTCGCTCTCAAAGAATGGGGAACCATCTGAAACACCAAAGGGAATCGGTCCTTGAATAATATATAAAGACCCCACACAAGAGAAACTTTAACTGATTCTATGACATTGTCTTTGGAGAAAAAGGGAACCAACTTCTTGAGATGCCCAACATAGGCCTTCACAATTCGTTGGCATTGCTGGACACTCATGAGCCTTGTCTTTTACATCACCTTCGCTTCCACAAATATAAACCATCAAATGAGAGTGGTCCTAAACACCTTCCAAGACATACCATCATGTAACGACGCTGGGATTATCTCCTCCACCAATCCCATGTTTCACCTTCAAACGGACCTAAACCAACACAGACTCTCTTAGCTTTAGGAGTTCCCAATAACCTGAAAACACCAATGACTTCACCAATCTAGTTCGCTAACTTCAATAGATCACGATCACCATGGAAGCTAGAAAATGACTGAAAAGAATTCAATTCCACTGCACCACTAAGGGTATAGGTAGAACCAACAACTAGAAGAGGCTCACTAGAAACTTCTGGGACCTTTCTGGGTAGTATACTCAAAAACAAGAAGCACAAATTCGAATCAAAACTCATCATATATCAAAATTCCACAACTCAATCATGAACTAAAGCTCAAATTCAAATCACTATTCCAACAACAATTCAGTATGTCAAAAACAAGAACCACGAAAAAGAATACTTAACATGAAAAGAGAACGCTAAACAATTGCTCACTCACTTTTCAAAACATTTAAAATAACGTTTTTTGAAAACCATTTTTTTCAGCATACAAAACAACTTCAATATCCACCATTAGTAATCCATGAAGTCACACACATACATATCCATGTGCTAGCTCAAGTACTCATCCACTCACATCACCAATTTCTCCACTTTCCACATGCGCACCTCAATGTATGTGATCACTCGTATGAATACCAAGGTTCAATTCAAGACAATTCTCATTTTCAAAACAGATCATTCAGCATAAAGCCCAAATTCCCAACCAATATGAAAAAGTAACTTATCATCAAAGCAATACATTTCCAATTTCCAAAACATTTTCCAATTCACATTCAAAAAATTGTTACTGAGATTCCAAAACAACTTCCAAAACACCTCCCATTTTCCCTTTTGAAACCACACATTCGTTAAAAGAAAACAATTTCCATTTCAAAACCACTTCTCCACTCTAACACCACATTCGCATTTGAAACCACCTTCAAAAAAATCCATTTCCATTTTTGAGATGTACTCACACCAACCAAAATGCAGGTTAAACATAACTCACATTAAAACCTCCAAAAATAAGGGACTAGTGGTTATACCAACCCGGTAACATGGCTTAGCAGGCCATGCTCCATGTGAGCATCAACCACAGGAAGCATCTTGAACCGTGCGCTTAGGCTGTACATGGGTCGCTACTCCATGAAAGTCTGCCACGTAACACTGCCTCACTTCCTTGGTCATTCCTCATCCACACATACCAATCCAAAGAAGAAAATTCTAATCCTTAACTACCCCTGGAAACTCGAGTCTCGGGACGGGAACGGGTTCATGACATCCTTCCCGCACCTACCTCTCGAGTCCCGACACACCTAATCACCAAGCTACTTGACACCCCAAATAATGAGGGCCTCCTATGATATCATTTTTTCACGAACCAGGCCGGTTTGTCATCTGACCCAGTGCCCGGCCTGGTCCGCGACATGGCCCGAAGGGCGTTCCTGATCCCCACGGGCTGGAAACTAGTATCGGGCATCAAAACAAACTAGTTGGGAACGGTTTGGCCCATTAAAAAGATAAATAAACATAAGCTAAACAAGAAGATAAATAAATGAAAAATAAACTGAACAAAGTGGCAGCAGAAAAAGGAATAAACAAAGAAACGTTACATACCTCAGGTGACCCCGTGTATCACCACAGTACGACAACCACACTCGCTCCCAAAAGCAATCCAAGACTGAAACCTGTAACTGAAAAGTAAAGTAGGCATGAGCACCGAGATTCTTAGTAGGAAATCCAAAATATAACCACGTCCTATGACTCTGCCTTTATTAAGAAATCCAACTATGACAGTTTAAAAATAAGATATAATAAAATAATGTTTTCCATTCTTTTCAAATTCAAGTAATGAGTTTGCAATTTTAAATAAAGCATTTCACTCTTACTAAATTTTCAAAATAGGTTCCAAGCATTCATTTTCATTTCAAAATGAAAAGAAACCAGTTTGGAGTAAAATGTGGTTTTCACAAACAAAACATCAAGTATGAAACAGCTGAAAAGGAATTCACATTGTTAGAATCATGACACAAAATGAGCACCATGGGTAATCTCTATAGGTACCTAGAACAAGTGGGAACCTAGTGACCTTGTACCTCAGTGAAACGTGGCTTAGAAGACCACGATCCTCATAAATTCATATGTTTAGTTAGTGTTGTTGCGTCAATCCTGATAGACAATCCGGGATGAACCCCGGCTGTGTCATCTAGCATACTGGTCCTGGTGACCCACCTAGATACCCAGGTTTTCCATTGTGCTCTATTTCAAGTGGTGGAGAGTTTTTCTTTATCATGCTAACATATATGAACATAACACTTTCTTTATCAAAAACTCATTCAACCTCTCACCACTGTTCTCTCACCTTATGTTCTTTCCCCCCATATTACCCGTCAAAAAATGCATAAACTTCAATGTTAGGCACATCATAGCACTTTCAACATACAAATCACTTTCTAAAACCAAGGGGGCGTGCCTCAGGAGAGGTTTCTTTTTTCATAAAACATTCCTAAGGTTCCAAAAGGGCTTTATTACATAATGGGAATACATTTTACAATTAACTGGCCAAAAAGTCCAAACACCTTTGGAAATACACAGTACCAATTCAAAACCACTTTGGAAATCAATTTTTCAAGAAAAGGTCACTTAAGACCAATAGCATTTGAAATACACTTCAATTTTCAAAACAAATGCATAATCATTTCTAGAAACTGTAACCTGATTTCACAGCATGTGTATATAGCGTAAATGTAATACATATTTTTAAAAAAAGCAACAAATTATGAATCTAAAATTAAAGGCATAGGAATAGAGGACCTACCTCAAACATGTCGTTATTTGTCGACGACCACTCGAACCCACATTTGACGCATACATGCACATG
The DNA here is from genome assembly GCA_963277665.1 of Viscum album. Taxonomy (NCBI): domain Eukaryota; kingdom Viridiplantae; phylum Streptophyta; class Magnoliopsida; order Santalales; family Viscaceae; genus Viscum; species Viscum album. The sequence continues at coordinate 1,306,670,809 of OY728141.1, forward strand.
CATTTATATATATATATATATATATCTACACCCCTAGATGCATTTCACATATTCCCCACGCCATGAGGGAATATGTACAAAGAGGGTATATATATATGCCTTACCATATGCATGTACATGTGGGATACCTCGAACACTCGACCCCAAACCATCGTAGCGAGGCCCAACGCACTACACAAATAATTTAATAAAAACAATTTCAACACTTAAACCATCTATAAAACATTTCCATGTTTCGCAATAAGTCTTTACCCTCCAAACATTCTCAAATTCCTCCCTTTAACATCAAACACACATTAAAATATTTTCAAAATATGGTCACACCTTATTTTTTATAATTGAACAAACCATTTAAATAGATTATAAAAGGATTTCAATAACACTCCAAATATTTTCACCAAAATGCATTCAAACCCATCGTTAAAAACCAAACGCACACCAACCATAAAAATACATGATTTTTACCACATACATAACTTAATAAACCCATTTAGTGATTTAACAAAGCACTATTTAGTGATATAATATTGGTTTTCCTCGAAGACACATCATATCCCATATTAAGATACCACTTAAAAATCAACCGTATAATAAATTGTCCTAAACTATTTTTTTTCTCCACATAAACATTTTAAATAAATTAAAGAAACACTTAATAAAACATTTTCAAGGTGTGTTTCAAAGTTTTACCACAAAACTATAGTAAAATAATTCTGTTTGAAAACCAACGCACACGACGCTATATAAAAAAACATTGCACCGCCTGCACATATTAATAAACTAATTGCACAATTTATAAAACACTATTTAGACAGTTCATCATGGTTTCTCATAGAAAAAAGTACTCGTATCATGTAAACATAACACTAAACTCATAAACACATCAGAAATATACTAAACCTCAAGTAAAATCAAATTCGCATCAAACAAAATGATCAATACCCATGCTAAATTAATTAAATAAGCAAATTAAGTCATCAATTAAAATTAAAATATAGAACCACTTACCACAGAGTCATTTTCCCTAAAAATTGATGTTAATTCCTCAATTTCATGTCAAACGCACCACAAGGAAACTGAAATACACCCTAATCTAGAAGATTAAATAAGAAAAACTGAAGATTAAAACCCTAACATGAACATCGAACCCACTGAAAACCTAAAACTCCTAATCGAAAGAGGGCTTTACCCAAAGGGGCTTCCGGATAGGAGCGCCCGCGCAAGGGAAGGTTTTGCAGGAGGCTGGGAGGGCGGTCGGTGGTGAGAGGCGGGAGGGCGGCACGGTGGTTCGGGTGAGGCGAGCAGACGGCGCACAGGGCTGTCCCAGGGCAGGTGCGCAGTCGCCGGAGGGGGATGCGGGACGCCACTTCGAGGTCGCCGAGCGGCTGGCCGGAGAGGGAGAAGGGAGGCACGACAAGGAGGAGGCGAAGCAGAAAAACGGTGTGGCTAGGGTTTGGAGAAAGGGGGGAGGGGGTTGCGTGACCCAAAGGGGAGGAAGTAGGAGAAAAAGAGGAGAAGAATGAATAAAAAAAATAATAATAAAAAAATTATAATAAAAATAAAACATTCATCATAATAAAAGATAATAAGAAACATAATAAAAATAAAAATAATCTTGATAACTTAATAATAATAATAATAATAATGTTAACAATTTTTTTAAACACATCAATAATATATTATTCAAATCGTAATAAATATATTAACTGAAATAATAATAATAAAATTATTAACTGAGAGCAGACACCGCACACGATCTCACGCGTAGTCGCGTGCATGGTTGCATGTCTCAAAAACAACACATTCGATAACAAACAATCCCTTAACAAAAGTTAGGAACTGTGCAGGGCACGAATACGCTAACACGTTCATATAAAAACGAAATTTTCTTTTAATTTAAAACTGGTTCAAAACGTTGTTCAAAAATGAGACCCAAAATAATTAAAATAAAATAATGAATCGGCTCGGGGTGTGACAAATCTTGACAGAAAGTTATGAAAAATGAACCAACATTCAAATCCTGGAGATGGTAGGTTGTACGTACAGATGAGAAACGTTCTCACTTTTCAATGATAGTTATGGAAAAAAGGTTAGTAATATTTATCCTTATATAATGGTAATTATATCACATATACCATTTTATGTAATAATATATACTTATTTATATAATTCTTGTCATGTAAAAGTAATCACATCGCCTCGAGGATGCAGTTTACCACACTACCAAGAACGATGTAATAACTTCTTTAGTTTCTGAAGTGATAATAATGAAGATGACATATTAAATTTATAGAAAGTTAATTATTTAATTATTATAATAATTATTTCTTTTATTTCACAATTTTTTACAAAACCGATACTTAATACATTTCTTCTAATGGATGAACGTATAACATCTCTTTGAGAGGATGGTAGTCCACATGTCCACAAATGATGTTTTCTTATTTACACAAAATGAATTATATTTAATGTATGGGTAATATCAAAATTTTAAAATTATTAATAAAACCTAAATATTTCAAATATATATTTTAAATAGTATTTTGCTCCTATTTACCAACTATGTTATGTGGTAAAGAAAAAAATGAACGACATCATTTCATGAAGCATTAGTTCGTTGTTCACACAAACAGTAAGTTATTTACCCATTTAATGGAATTATGTGTATGGGTAGATAGAAAACATAACACAACTAAATATAAGTATATTTTGGATTATTATGTCATATAAAATCATTTAATATGTATAATTTATATAGTTGAGATAGAAAAAAGACTAATGTCATTGGTGATTAATGAAACCACTTACTTGTGTAACTCTTTTTTGTTTTTACTATAAGACTTCATTGGATTGATTTATTCCCAAAAATGGGATTATTGAATGATGGGAGATAATTTTTATCATATATGGAAAGGGTTTGAACAAGCCAAAGGGTGTTAGATTTGTTAATAAGACTGTAGGGTGATTGTTTTTTTATAGTGGAGGAGGAGTGGACATCTTGTTTATTATTGAAGGAGAGAATTTAACCCAAATTTATCCCATGTATATTAGATCCAAAAATGATTATTTTAAGATAAAATCTTATATATTTTCTATATATGTCAATAGAATTTATTTGGTACAATTTTTTGGTCATATTTTCCTATAATTGTAAGTTTTATTCTATTATTAAGAAATGTTTTCTCTTAATCGCAGTAATTAATTTTAATGACATTCGCTAAATGTTTTGGTGAAAACTATTTTGAATAAAATATTAATTATAAATTATAATTCTTCCAAATATGGAATATATATTTAAAATTTATAATCACATAAGTGGCATAATTTATTTAAAATTATTCCAACAAGAGGGATGACCAAGCATGTTTTTAATGAAAAAATGATGAATGGTTCGAAATATTTTTATATAAAATTTCAATCCGATATTACATCTAATGAACTATATCTATTTAATTAATATATATTTTATCTAATTAAACATTATAAAAATATAATATGTAATTTATACTTGTAAAAAAATTAGATGAAAAAATATTTTTGAATTAAAATTCAGTATTGTACACTATTCAAAAGATTATACCTCACAGAAAAATAAAAAAATAACCCTAAGGTAATTTTTATGTTCTTATTTAAAAAATAATGTTTATTTTGACATATAAAAATTATAAAAATTTAAATTTTTTTAAAATCGGATCTCCATTAAAAGGGGATAAAATTTCCTTTTTTGAAAAATATATTTTTTAAAAATAAAAATGTATTAATTCAAATCGTATTCATATAAAACATATTAGGTGAATATTAAATATATTTAATTTAATAACTAATATATATATATTTAATTAATATCATTCAATGATGTTAATTAATTTGACTTATTATGATGATTCTCCTCTCTTATCATAAATACATTTCCTCTATATTCAGTGGGTATTTACATAAATTTTTAATTATATGGTAACATATGGATTCATTTTATATTTTCATAGACCATATATCTTCTTAACATTGGTAGTAATGTTCATAAAATTTAATATAACATCTATTTTATATATTATTATATTAAATTATATTTTTTCAATATTTCTTTTTTCGATAGAACTAGATCTTGAATGTAACACAAGTAATTAAAGAAAGTTGTTGTCATGTGTATTAAAAGATAACGTGGTATTAAATGAAGTGAAATATATTTAATGGATTGAATTTATTATATATGTTAAATATATTTTAAAGTCATTGGATATAATATTCCATTATATTCTTGGTTTTGTATTTTATACACACTATTGAAAACATTGTTATAACTTTAGAATTTCAGGGAATTAAAATCTATATTATAGAGTGTATTGTTTTCAAATATTAGGATCTTGTTATCATACACATATTATCATGTTATGTTAAGGTGATTTATATACACTTTTCATACACATACTAAGCACCTGATCTCACCCTTTCTTATGTTTATGTTTGATGATTATGAATATATTTTTCAAGTAGGGTATGTTTATGAGGAGTTATAAAAGTTAATATATTTCTGACAAATAATGAGGGAATTTAATGAAATATAATTATTTTTATCTTGTCTCTAAAGAAAATAAAAAATTGTGGTTATTAGTCCCGTATTTATAAATGATATTGAGCATTTTTTTTTCAAAAATGTTATATTTATATTTATAAATTCATGGTTTCTATAGTCGGTATCAATAGATAGGTTTTTTCCATAATTAGATATTAGGGTTATAATACATTGTTGAGACCCCACATGATAAGTATAGGTATATAATATCATTATAGTTTTTTTCCAAGGAATATTTTATACTGGATTCGATAAAATTATATCCCTCTTTCGATTATATATATATGGATGTGGAATAATATAATTTTTTGATGGGTAAGAACTCTAAAAATTTGCACTCGTCTTGACATAGTCATCACATGGATCATAACAATGATCCTTGTTTTAAAATTTTATTGACACACTTGGGGGTTATTTTTAGGTTAATTCACATTTTCCTTATGAAAAAATTTAAAATATTTGAATAGACGATGATAATGGAAAAACATGGTTAAACCTAAGGTGAAATATATTAAAAAAATGGTGTCATGATTTAGAAATACTACAAATTATTTTCACAATTATGTGGGTTCCCACTATGATAAACATTTTTCACACTTATTTTTTATTTATTGGTTTTCACCCAACTGAAATGTATTAATGTGTAATGTATTGGAAAATGTAATAATATTCTAGTTGATAAACTAAATGATGTAAAATATGTGATGAAAAAACTCACTATTATGCACACACAACATTCTCAATCCATGTTGAATGATGATATTACAAAATAAAAAAGGAGGGAACACCATTATATTTTACCTTGAATCATAAAATACCCACCATCATATAGTGTGTTAATTAAAAAATAGTTTTTGATAAATGTATTTTCACTATTGAAATGATATTTTTCATTCTCCACTAATTAGAACATGAAAAATAGTATTGTTTTTTTATTGTTTGTATGGTGAAGTAGTTCAGTAGTTGAATCTTTTTAATATTATAAGGAAATAATAAAAAATTGAATATATAGATTTGGATAAGTTTATTATATTATATTTCAATAATTACATTTCTAATTTTCTAAACATAAAAATCGAGAAGGGATTTCTAATAATAATAAATAGATGATGAATCTACTGGCACCATTGTGAAAAAAAATTAAAAGACATGCATGGTACATTTGTGTTATTATCACCCAACATGAATGTAAGGTTGATTGTATCTTCATTGACTTAGAACCAATTTTTCAATGGGTGTTTTGAATATGCTACTTTGGAATAAATAATAAAATTGATCAATGTTCACACAAAGAATAAATAGAGATGGGAAAAACATGGTTTTGATGATTAGAAAATGGTGATGGGTTTTCACGGATACTCTAATGATATGTCATGTGGAGGGAATAAAAATTTTCAACCATCTATATTATTGAAATGTCTGAAGGACTTTGTTGAATGCATGAAAGAACCGAGAATGTGTTTCATGATTATGATGTCAGTCCATCATTAAAAAAATATATAAGTTATTTGAATAGGTGAGTAAATGAAATGAATAGAGAGAAATATAATCATAATGCACCACCCATGTAACAACCCAGGTAAATAAAGAGTATGAAATTTTCATATTTATCCATATTTGTGAATAAAATATTAATATTACTTTAAATAGGACGCTATTCTCAATGACGTACCGAACACGCAACAACGAGTTTCTTGGGAATCATACATTGCACTCTAATAATAAAATAATATTATTTTAAATGGTAGTTAACATGTAGCCGTTGTGTTGGCAGGAATGGATGGAAATAACTAATATATGATTATATATGTTTTTAAATGTTTTTAAATTTATCCAACAAAAGATAAAGGCATAAAATACGGAAAGAATTCAATTTTAGGCGTATATGCCCTAGTTTTCACTAAAAGTTCACTTATCGCCTTTTGATGGAGAATCGTCATTAAATATAGTTTTGTTTACTCTTAAACATCCTTTTGGACCAAATAAAACTCTTCTTAATAATAGGGACATCAAAATTTACTTTGTGTAAATTCTTGGTATCTTTCTGATAAAGTTCATTTTTTAATGAATAGTGTACAATGTTGTATTTTAATTCAAAACCACTTTTTAATCTAATTTATTTATATGATTAGATTATCATTTTAATTGGTTTTAAAGTGAAATTATAATATATTTTTACCATTAAATCCAATAGTGGTCGTTGGAATTAATTTCACTTTGAAATCAGACTTAAACTAGTGTCAATCTTTTGATACTTACTGTTTCATAAAAACACGCTATTTGCTCTGACAACAAGAATTAATTATTAAATTAATCAATGTGACTTATATGTTTTGAATTTTTTAAAATAGACTTCATTTTTGAATTCGGAATATCAAATATAGCTTAGGGTGAATTTTTGGGATTTTTCTGAAAAACATCAATTTTTGATGAATAGTGAAACCACTAAGTGGTACTTATAAAAACTGATTTTTCCATTTAAATGAAAGCTTTCCATCTTTGTGTTTTGAATTTCAAAAATCCGACATATATGGTTGTCATTAAGAAGTAAAATGTGGTTTAATGGGATAAAAATAATGTTTTGGTGAATAGTAACTTATTAAGTTTTTAATCGTGATTAGAGGTAATTAGTGTAGTTTAAGGTAAAAATAATGTCCTAATAATATAAAATGAACTTGACACGTGTCCTAACCTCATTGTATGTGTCATGGCCGACCAAGACAACCCATGGGTCAACTTGGGGACCCCATGAAGCCACTTTGGTTGGAAAATGACATTAATATCTTTTTATTTAAAGTTAAAGTAAAAATGAGACAAACATGAAATGTTTTATTAAAACAATTTTTTCATGGGGTTATACAAATCATATTTTTGACTATAAATATTAATTGGAAATCTAAAAAGATTTTCTACATTCATAGTATTTTTTTATAATTTTTATACATTAAATAAATTAAATTATTTATGACATCATGATGATGCAGCGATGACCTCATTACTTAATGATTTAAATAAAATGGAAAGATAATGTAATATCTAAGACCTAAACATGTCAAAAACCTATGAGATGAGTGGATTTATAACCCTTATCACCGTATCCTCGAACAAAATCAATTTGGGTCCTCTTAAATCCGAATACCATTTTAAAATAAAGTGACTTTTCTTTACCTTCCAAGATAGCCCCTCCTCTCCTCTTATAAAAGGCCCCCAACCCTACCTCCTTACCCACACTTCCAAAGCCTTTGGATTGGACAATCCCTTCCCATTTTGTCTCTCCACTTCCCTATCTAACTCCTTGAAGCATCACTTTGGGATGAAGCCTTTCCAAGGAAGCCTTTGAGCTCAAATCAAAGGAAGTTACCCGATTTTAGGGTAATTATTTCACTTGAGTCCTTTTGTTTTATTTTACTTCTCCAACCCCCTAAAATCTTTTTTTTCTTTTCTTTTGTAACAAATACTGTTTCTTCAATATACTAGGATGTTTTTATAAGAAGTATTCTAGCTACAATTACACAAAACTACATCTAATGGCTAAAGAAGATATTGTTTCCATGGATGGCTAATTTCTGCCTCCCAAAACGATGATTGTGCAACATTTTTCTAACACCTTCAAAGGTGGCCAATTAAGATGACACTATATTTATATATGATATCTAATATTTTTATGTTTTACTTAAGCTTCTATATTTTTCATTTATTTCATACCTTTATGGTTTCCATTATGGGTAAACGTGATATCTTTATTTAAGGAAGTGCAGACTATCGCCCCCTCAAAGTGATTGGATTCGTTAATACCATATTTGGTATGTATAAAGGATATATTTAATGATATTATATATGATACCATACTGGAATTATAATACTATTATGTATCATTATGTTTTAATTCCATGAAATATGAAATAGAAATGGATGTAGCGTTCATGCGTACGTACGACTTACCGTCTCCATGAACAGTGCATTTCATTTCTTAACTCTAAATGTTATGTAATATTATAAATGCATTAATATACTGGATATATATGATATATATGATATATGAATCATTAATACAATTCTGGATATAATGAACATTTGGCCACACGAACAACATGTAATTGTATGAAGTCCACTTTCGACTTAAGAACCAAATATCGGCAAAACAAATATTATTAACTTAAATGATTACATAATGTTTATGACATGGTAATAAGTGATATAAAAGAAATAATGAACATGAAAAAGGTTCTTAAGGAATTATAAATTAACTCAAGTTTATTATTCAGGAGATTAAAGAACGATCGAGTCAGGTCGAACCCGAGGTAAGGGATCATACTCCTCTCTTTCTTTTTAAGTACAATCTTTTATGTCATTCCTTTTAAAGCTCATATTTTTTGTTATTGCGATGTTCTTTTATATTACTCATACTGTAATTTTTATTTTAAAATTGATGATAGACCCTATTCTCTCTCATCAATCCATTTTGGCTGGTTTGAGTGGCGCCGTTAGGCTGCCGAATTTTCGTAGGAGATATAACCTCTCTCTTTCTTTTTAAGTACTCTCCTTTATGTATCTTCTTTTAAGCTCCTCTTTGTTATGATGGGGGATGTTCTTTTTTATTCCTCTAACTGTAAATTTTATGGTAATATGATTAGATACCCTATTTCCTCTCATCAATCCATTTTTGGATGTTTTAAGTGGCGTCGTTAGGCTGCCGAGTTTTCGTATGGGATTTTTCATCTCACTTTTATTCTCGTGAGATTTATGCTACATTTGCCACAATTTTCTTTGATTGGTGTATGTACTGACCATTATTTTAGTCATTGTGTAATATTCTTCCATTTATGAGTATTTATATCAATGTTGTATTGTCCTTCTTTCACGGGGCGTATGTTTCGAAAGATACCCATGTCGGTAAGGGAACCTTTCACCCTCCTATTTTTAAAAGACATATTTTGTTATGTCTATTAATTCACATAATATTATTTTGGGATATGTTCTTATGTATCCTTATTGACGTAAATTTTATGTCCAAGTGATGAGATACCCTTTTTATCTCTCATCAACTCTTTTTCTGAATTTTGAAGTGACGCCGTTAGGCTGTCTAATTATTGCAAGGGATCTTCTTAACCCAATTTCCATTCTTTGGGTTAATCTCCTACATTCAAATTATATCATGATATTATTATGTCCTATCTTGTATTTTTACTTTCTTTATGTGTACTTATAGTGAATACACATAATAGATTTATTTTATTTCTAAAAAATGATCCTTGTATGGGACTTCGTCTCAATCTCCTTTCATTGAGGCGTATTTTGTTTTATACACAACCTTCTTTTATATGGTTTATAAACCCCTTTGACTTCTACATTTATTCAAAAGGAATCTTTTTTATATGAATCATTTACTAAATGACAAAAGGGAATTTTTTTTCGTACGTTTGCGGTGACAACGACTTCTCCGCCGCCATGACCATTATTTGAGTTTCGGCTTCCTCTACAAGCCATACTTTTTTTTAAAGAAAAATAAATACCATGTTTTACTTTTCTATTATTTTGGTATTGAAAATGGTTTTCATAATGTTTTTATATCAATGTGTTGTATTGATATCTTGTGATTGAAATGTGGAAATGTTATGTTTCATTTATGTATGTTTTATGAGATACGATTATGTTGAGGTTCTTGGGAATTATTATGAAGACGGGTGGTTCCGTGATAAACTAAGGGAGGGTGAGCATGATATAGCTCTCCAATGAATTAGGTAACACGAATTAGTGAAACGTTAAGGTTTCTCCGAAGAGATTTAGGGAATATACTGTGATGGGTATTCCAAACGTAACCGAGAGGGTTACTCCTTACGTAAGAATGTTATGAATGCCTCAAGTTACCTTTATGTCTTATGATTTCAATGATTTATTCATGGTTTGACGAGGAATTTTAAAGTGCCTATGTTTTATGGCTAAAGTATGATTTCATTCTTATGTGTATATGAACTCAGGTTTCCTTTCCATATTTTTATAACCCTTACTGAGCTTTTTATGCTCATCCCATGTTTTTGAAATGTTTTTCACAGGTCAAGGGAAAGGTACATGATGTGATGATAGTGTAAAGGATGTGTCAAGAAAGAATCCATGTTTTATTTTAAATATGTTTCTGTTGATGGGAAGAATGAATATTGTCTTTTATGTAACCACTTTGTTTAAATGTGGAATGTAATGAAAGTTTCATGATCTAATTCTCCAAAACTCTAAACCTAAAAAGATCATAAATGTGTAATCTTGTAATAACTCAAGATTATGTAAGATTTAAGGTTGGGGCCTTATAGTTGGTATCAAAGGTCGGTTTAGATAAATTTAGAGGTTAGGGTATTCTCTAAGAACAAGTGACATTACCATAATGGTTAGGATTTTAGAAAGAGTCCTAGTTTTAGATAAATTGAATGAGTAATTATATCTTAGTGTTTACCTTCCTCATTAGTACATGATGGTTTTGTTGATATACTCACACTGACATTTCTGTTTTTAGTGAATGGATGGATCTAGTAGGCACCAAAGATACAACAGGTTTAAAGGAAACTGTGGTGGTTCTCTGATTAAGATACTAGATAAAATGGGGGATTATGAGGAAACTCGTGGTTGTTCTAAACCAACTATCAAGGATTCATGATCAACCACTTGAACCTTGGTATGTTATGTAATGCATCATGTACGAGATGACCAATCTATGTGGAAGTTCAGGTAATAATTATAAAGGTAACCATTAGAGTTTATATGATCCTTACTTTTGAGGTAATTATGGGTTATTATATGTTATGATGGAAGTGAAAGGCATGAGATAAAAGTGAGGTTAAATTATGTTATGGTTATTTTTGTTGATTTTATCTCTTTTTGGGGAATTGTTTAAGAATTATATAGTTTTGGAAAAAGGAAAACACGCAGACCGTGTGAAAACCCGTCGCGTTGGACAAAGTTGCAGGAATCGAAACCACAACCAAAGTGCGACTGGTATTTATCGCCTAACACTGGACTACATGAAGTCCCTGGTTAGTTTGACTGATTATTTTTAGTTATATGATTTTATGAATTAAGAGTGAGTTGATTTTGGGTTATTTATGAAAATGATTAACCTATCATGGAGGATATGTGATTAGGTTAATTACTTTTCAATATGAGACTTTAGGAGCAACTGATGTTGTTTGGAGATAAATGTTACGATTTAACTTGGAAGACTATGTGAATAAATCCTCCAAATATTTGGGTTTCAATATTAGATTGGTTTACTTTGAAGAATTTTATGGACAAATTGTTTATCGGATGGTCTTCATTGAAATTTGGGTTTTGTTGGACAAATTTTGGAGATTAAGAATAGATTTTCTTTTTATAAAGGGTTATCCTTTTCTGGATTATCTAATCTTGTACTAACCTTTTTGGTTTTGGTTTTGGTTAAATTATAAAGACATGGGAAGTATATAGTTCTCTTTTGTGGATTAGGTGATTCTCTAGAAGTTTATTATAGTGAACAAGTCTTCCTAAATACTCGTCTTTAGGATAAAATATGAGTTTGCGTAAGAATCTAATAAAAGTTCAAAGTCAACATGATAAGTGATTATGTTTTCTTATGAATAAATTCCTCAAACAAAAAACAAAAAAAATGTTGTCTATTAACTTTTCTTACAGAGGAATTGAATACTATTTAACCCATCACAAGTTTGTGATTTTCTTGTGGTTAACTTTCTCCTAGACATGTTTACTATCACTCTCCATCAAAACATGACCCTTTGTTTTTTCCTCCATGTCCATATTTTCATACTTGGAATCCTAGTATGGGTTAACTCGAGTGACCTTTGAACTTATATTTCTTTATTTAAAAGTGATTGTTTTACCGACTCTTGTTCCGATGTGGGACGTTCGAGGATGTTTCCAAGCTCAATTTTAAAATTGCGAGGGCGCAATTCCCAAAAGGGGGAAGGATGTAACACCCCGGTAAATAAAGAGTATGACATTTTCATATTTTCCCATATTTGTGGATAAAAATATTAATATTAATTTAAATGGGACGCTATGCTCGATGGCGTACCCAACATGCAACAACGAGTTTCTTGGGAATCTAACGTTGCACTCTAACAATAAAATAAGATTATTTTAAATGGTAGTTAACATGTAGCCATTGTATTGGCAGGAATGGATAGAAATAACTAAAATAGGATTAGATATGTTTTTAAATGTTTTTACATTTATCCAATAAAAGATAAAGGCATAAAATACAGAAAGAATTCAATTTTAGGCGTATATGCCCTAGTTTTCACTAAAGGTTCACTTATCGCCTTTTGATGGAGAACCATCATTAAATATAGTTTTGTTCACTCTTATACATCCTTTTGGACCAAATAAAACTCTTCTTATGAATTGGGACATCAAAATTTACTTTGTGTAAATTTTTGGTATCTTTCTGATAAAGTTCATTTTTTATTGAATAGTGTAAAATGTTGTATTTTAATTCAAAACTACTTTTTAATCTAATTTATTTATATGATTATATTATCTTTTGAATTGGTTTTAATGTGAAATTACAATATATTTTTACCATTAAATCCAATAGTGGTCGTTGGAATTAATTTCACTTTGAAATCAGACTTAAACTAGTGTCAATCTTTTGATACTTATTGTTTCATAAAAATACGCTATTTTCTCTGACAGCGGGAATTAATTATTAAATTAATTAATGTGACTTATATGTTTTTAATTTTGTAAAATAGACTTCATTTTTGAATTCGAAATATCAAATATATCTTAGGGTGAATTTTTGGCATTTTTCTGAAAAACTTCAATTTTTGATGAATAGCGAAACCACTAAGTGGTACTTATAAAAACTGATTTCTCCGTTTAAATGAAATTTTGCCATATTTGTGTTTTGAATTTTAAAAATCCGACATACATGGTTTTCATTAAGAAGTAAAATGTGGTTCAATGGGATAAAAATAATTTTTTGGTGAATAGTAACTTATTAAGTTTTTAATCGTGATTAGAGATAATTAGTGTAGTTTAAGGTAAAAATAATGTTTTAATAATATGAAATGAACTTGACACATGTCCTAACCTCATTGGATGTTTCATGGCCGACCAAGACAACCTATGGGTCAACTTGGGGTCCCCATGAAGCCACATTGGTTGGAAAATGACATTAATATCTTTTTATTTAAAGTTAAAGTAAAAAAGAGACAAACATGAAATGTTTTACTAAAAAAAATTTACATGGGGTTTTACAAATCCGATTTTTGACTACAAATATTATTTGGAAATCTAAAAATAGTTCGTACATTATAGTGTTTTTTTTATAATTTTTAGACTTTATATAAATTAAATTATCTATGACATCATGATGATGCAGCGATGACCTCATTATTTAACGATATAAATAAAATATAAAGATAATGTAATATCTAAGACCTACACAAGTCCAAAACCTATTTGATGAGTTTATTTAGAAGCCTTATCACCTTATCCTCAAATCACATCAGTGTGGGTCCTCTTAAATCCGAATACCATTTTAAAATAAAGTGACTTTTCTTTACCTTCCAAGAGTGCCCCTCCTCTCTTCTTATAAAAGGCCCCCACCCCTACCTCCTTACCCACACTTCCAAAGCCTTTGTCTCGGCCAAACACTGCCCAATTTGTCTCTACACATCCCTCTGTAACTCCTTGAAGCCTCACTTTGGCCAGAATCCTTTCCAAGGAAGCCTTTGAGCTCAAATCAAAGGAAGTTACCCGATTTTAAGGTAATGTATTCACTTGAGTCCTTTTGTTTTATTTTACTTCTCCAACCCCATAACCTCATTTTATTATTTTCTTTTGTAACAACTCCAGTATTTTCAATATACTAGGATGTTGTTATATTAAGGATTCTAGCTACACTTACACACACCTACATCTAATGGTTAAAGAACATACTGTTTCCGTGGATGACGAATTTCTTCCTCCCAAAACGATGATTGTTCAACATTCATCTAACACCTTCAAAGGTTGAAATTAAGATGAAACTATATTTATATATGATATATAATATGTTTACGTTTTACTTATGCTTCTGTATTTTTCATTTATGGCATACCTTTATGGTTTCCATTATGGGTAAACGCGATATCTTCATTTAAGGAAGTCCGGACTACCGCCCCCTCAAACTGATTGGATTCGTTAATACCATATGTGGTACGTATAAAGGATATATTTAATTATATTATATATGAAACCATACTGGAATTAAAATACTATTATGTATCATTATTTAGTTATTCCATTAAAAATGAAATAGAAATGGAAGTAGCGTTCATGCGTACGAACGGCTTACCGTCTACATGAATGGTGCATTTCATTTCTTAACTCTAAATGTTATGTAATATTATAAATGCAAGAATATTCTAGATATATATGATATATATGATATCTACATCATGAATACAATTCGGTATATAATGAACATTTGGCCACACGAACAACATGTAATTGTAACAAGTCCACTTTCGACTTAAGAACCAAATATCGGCAAAACAAATATTATTAACTTAAATGATTACATAATGTTTATGACATGGTAATAAGTGCTATAAAAGGAATAATGAACTTGAAAAAGGTTCTTAAGGAAGTAGAAATTAACTCAAGTTTATTATTCAAGATATTAATGAACGATCGAGTCAAGTCGGACCCAAGGTAAGGGATCCTACTCCTCTCTTTCTTTTTAAGTACAATCTTTTATGTCATTCCTTTTAAAGCTCATCTTTCTTGTTATTGGGATATTATTTTATATTACTCTTACAATAATTTTTATGTTCAAATGATGATAGACCCTATTCTCTCTCATCAATCCATTTTGAAGTTTTGAGTGGCGTCGTTAGGATGCTGAATTTTCGTAAGAGATATAACCTCTCTCTTTCTTTTTAAGTACTCTCCTTTATGTCACTTCTTTTAAGATCCTCTTTGTCATGATGGGGGATGTTATTTTATATTCCTCTCATTGTATATTTTATGGTAATATGATGAGAAACCCTATTTCCACTCATCAATCCATTTTTGGAAGTTTTAAGTGGCGCTGTTAGGCTGTCGAGTTTTCGTAAGGGATTTTTCATCTCACTTTTATTCCCGTGAGATTTATGATACATTTGCCACAATTTCCTTTGAGTGGTGTATGTAATGACCATTATTTTACTCATTGTGTAATATTCTTTAATTTATGAGTATTTACATCAATGTTGTATTGTACTTCTTTCACGGGGCGTATGTTTCGAAAGATACCCATGTCGGTAAGGGAACCTTTCACCCTCCTCTTTTTAAAAGACTTATTTTGTTATGTCTTTTATTTCACATAATATTATTTTGGGATATGTTCTTCTATATCCTTATTTATGTAAATTTTATGTCCATGTGATGAGATACCCTTTTTACCTCTCATCAACTCTTTTTCTGAATTTTGAAGTGACGCCGTTAGGCTGTCTAATTATTACAAGAGAACTTCTTAACCCAATTTCCCTTCTATGGGTTAATCTGCTACTTTAAAATTATGTCATGATATTATTATGTCCTATATTGTATTTTAACTATATTTATGTGTACTTATAGTGAATACACATAATAGATTTATTTTATTTCTAAAAAAATGATCCTTGTATGGGACTTCGTCTCAATCTCCTTTCATTGAGGCATATTTTGTTTTATACACAACCTTCTTTTATATGGTGTATAAAACCCTTTGAATTTTACATTTATTCAAAAGGAATATTTTTCATATGAAGCGTTTACTAAACTACAAAAGGGAATTTTTTGTCGTACGTATGCGGCGACAACTACTTCTCTGCCGCCGTGACCATTATTTGAGTTTCGGCTTCCACTACAAGCCATAATTTTTTTTAAAAGAAAAATAAATACCATGTTTCACATTTGTTTTATTTTGGTATTGAAAATAGTTTTCATAATGTTTTTATATCAATGTGTTGTATTGAAATCTTGTGATTGAAGTGTGGAAATGTTATTTTTCCTTTATGTATATTTTATGTGATACGATTATGTTGAGGTTCTTGGGCATTATTATGAAGACGGGTGGTTCCATGATAAACTAAGGGCAGGTGAGCCCGATATAGATCTCCAATGCATTGGGTAACGCGAAGGAGTGAAACGTTAAGGTTTATACAAAGAGATTTAGGGAATATACTGTGATGGGTATGCCAAATGTAACCGAGAGGGTTACTCCCTACGTAAGAATGTTATGAATGCTTCAAGTTACCTTTATGTGTTATGATTTCTATGATTTATTAATGGTTTGATGAGAAATGTTAAAGTGCCTATGTTTTATGGGTAATTTATGATTTCATTCTTATGTGTATATGAACTCATGTTTCCTTTCCATATTTTTATAACCCTTACTGAGCTTTTTATGCTCATCCCATGTTTTTGAAATGTTTTTCACAGGTCAAGGAAAGGAACATGATGTGATGATAGTGTTAAGGATGTGTCAAGAAAGAATCCATGTTTTATTTTAAATATGTTTCCGTTGATGGGAAGAATGAATATTGTCTTTTATGTAACCTCTTTGTTCAAATGTGGAATGTAATGCATGTTTCATGATCTAATTCTCTAAAACTCTAAACCTCAAAAGATCCTTAATGTGTAATCTTATAATAACTCAAGATTAAGTATGGTTTAAGGCTGGGGCCTTATAACCCACACTCCAGTGAATTAAATAAAATGTGGATGGGCTTATGATACTAGTGTAAAATTATGATTTCTAAGGATGAGGATCAATATTTTAAACCAATTATGTTGAGAGATAAATGGATTCTTTTTATTCATTCACTATTTATGAGGAGGCATTTAATAATGATGAAGTGAAAGGTGAACTTACCATCAACCCTTAAACGTATAATGTCTTATAATAATCGATATCTACCCACTCAATTATATATGTATAATTTTATAATGGTATCAAAATAACACCCTTGATTATGTTTTCAATTAGAAGTGAATTATTTTAATGGTATTATTATTTCATCTCAACTCTATGTTTCATCTCTAGTTCATGTTTGTAGGAACTTTTTTCCTACATAACTCATTATTATTCCTCTAATTTAATTTAATGCTCAATATAGAATGGATTGGATATCTCTAAATAAATCCCAAATCAATGTATGGGGAAGTAAAGTCAAAATTGATATTTCAGACAATCATATGATCGTCTATTAATGAAATCATAGATATTAAATTTTGAATGAGATCACATCCGTTGTATGGGTCATGATTCCCATTCAAAAGGTGTTTTTTGTCATATGGTTGGGTGAAAGTCCACATAAATTATATAAATATTCGATTAGATATTGTTAGAGTTTCCTATCCAACCAATGTATCGTGATGTTGAGTTCCCATTGGAATTTATACCTAGTGGCACAACTATTTCAATGAAACTCTATAGAATATCCATAAATTACATCCATGAATTGAAGATGAAATTATAGGTTAATCTTGATAAAGTATTTATTTGGAAATGTGAATCTCCTTGGACTAAACCAATTGTTTTTGTTATGAATCTACATTGACTGATGAGACTTTTTGATTAATATAGGCAACTTAACAAGATGAAAATACACAATATGTATCCACTACACCATATTTATGAATTTTTTGATAAACTATTTTGATCTTAATAATTTTTCAAGATTTAACATCATTGTGTATATCATAAATTTAGTGTTAATAAAGAAGATATACCAATAGTGACCTTATGTATAAGGTATAGACACTATGAACATATATTAATGCAATTTGGTATTACAAATTCACCCACAATCTATATTCATTAAGTGAATAGAGTCTTTAGATATTACCATGATCAATTTTTGGTTGTCCTTAAATATGATATTATTTTCTATTTATTGTGTAAAGAATAGAATGTTTATCACTTGATAATTTTATTAAAGAAAATAATGTAGAAGAAATTCTAAAGAAAATTTAAAAGTCAAAATTTTACCAATATATGGATTAATTGTTTGGTTATATGATCTAACTCAGTTATATATTTCTGCATCAATGACTGATGAAGATTATATAATGATAGTGTAGACCATCCACTATGACTAAAATATACCTATTACATGGTCATTCTAAATATTATCAATACATTGGGGAAAATGTCTCTTGGTTTCCCAATCAAGTCACCATGACAGCTCGGAAATGATATATGCTTTTTGAACAAATGAATATAAAGAAAATTTTAATGAAATAATGAGATTAATAGAAAATACTTTTGTTCTTAACATATCATAAATTTAATATGTTTTTTTAATCTCTAGTGACACATCTATCACATGTCTTGGATGTGTTCTCATTAAAAAATACATTGTTATCTATTAACCCTCACAAAAATTGAAGGATTTTGAGAAATATTACACAACTCTGGATCAGGTGTTAGCTATGCTGGAATTTAATTATTACTATTTTGTAATTTTTTTAAAAATAAATGTGTAATATATATAATAATTATAAAATTTTAAATTATATATTCACAAATAAATAGATGAAAATCCCCTAATGAAAGTGTTTGGATCATATTAAGGATTATGAATTCTAAATACATTGACACCTAGGAAAATAAATAAATGTGTGCAATGTTTTGTGTCAAAAGAATCATGGTAGTATATATTTAGTGATGATAAGAAAAGATAAGAAATTTATGAATTTGAATATGATGGATCAAGAAATTATGGGGGAAGGAATAAAATATAATCTTTCCCAAATAATTGTTGAATCATCTAACTAGGTAATGATTTATGAGAAAAAAAAGAAATATGAATATTAGTAGAATATAGTAAGATATGTTCTTATGATAAACCCTGATTTTGAAGAAATTATAAGGGTAAGGTATCATGTATATGATCTATTCATACTTTATTTGAAGAATAAAATGTCATATAATCAAATATATCTTTATTCTATACTCACCCAATATGTTGAAATCTATATATATCATTGGAAGATACTTTCTAGTGGGATGAAAGGAAGGGTGATACTGAATATTTAATATCATTGGGATTTATATATTAGAATGTTAGGGTAGGTAAATATAATTTTGAAGGGTTTATACAACCAATAACCATATAAAAAAAGGGAAAACATCAACATTTTTTCTATCACCAAGCTCCAAAAACATCTAAAGGCAACAATGTTATATGGATTGAATTAAATAAAAATATGAATTAAATTCACTCTATCACTGTAAAATAAGATTTCTCTCTATATCAGCTTCATGTTATGTACATTAGGGATGTGGTATGGTTTCATGGAGTACCACATTATATTATATCTGATTGGGATCTATGGTTTACCAAGATGTTATAAGTAAGTATTCAATAGGATATGGACATGAAGTTATGTTTCAATAACATGTATCATCTGTTGAAAAACAATTCTATGATAACCATTCAAACCCTAGAGGATATGATTAATTCTTATTCAATTTTTTCAAAGGTATTTGGGATCAGAACTATCCTATTATCATGTTTTCGTATAATAATAACATTCAATCAAGCATTAAAATGGCCTCTATGATTCCCCAAATAAAATTTAGTGAAAAAATAAAACATATTGAGATGAATATAGAGAAATAAATATATTAGTACTTGATGTAGATGAGGAAATGGAAGACAATGTTATATCCATTCAAAAACACATAAGGGGAGAACCACATTGACATACAATGTATGTTAATAATTATCAACGTGGCATGGAATTTCAAGTTTATGAGAAGGTGTTTCTTTTAATTTTTTCATGGATGTAGTTTATGAAATTTCAGAAGAATATAAACTCAGTCTCTACACATAATTTCCCATATGATATTAATGATTTTTTAGGAATGTTTTTCTCCCCCTTTTTGCTCCCAAAAATCCTCCCTCAAGTCCAACAAATGTTCCGTGTATATCTCATGATGATGTACATACCTAACTCCTTTCATAAAATAAACACAGGCGTTATACTGTTAACGTATTATCTATTTTATGTGGAATTATAGGTGGAGATTCTATATCAATTAGAGAACGTTCTGCAAAATAATACCAAGAAATTGTTCAATGTTTTGTGTTAAAACAACCAAAATATGGCAACAACCTATGAACCTGAGTACATGATGAGTAAGATGTTTCATTATTTGTCTGTATTAAATTGACATAATTTAATGGGGAAATTCATTTTATATTGGTATAATCAAACACCGAACTATTTTTTGAATTTTTTTTTCAATTAAATTTAATTTCTTTGATATCTTTTTTTACACGAAACATGATGTTTTAATGAACCAAAATATTATATTCAGTTTATTATTTAATCATGAACATTATTATAAGGTCCTGGCCTTAAAAAATTACATAATCTTGAATTAAATGAATAATTAGGATTGAGAATCTTTTCAGGTTTTGGGTTTTAGAGAAATAAGACATAAATATTACATCTCACGAGATTACAAAGTAGACACCTCTACTCAGTTTCCATTTTTTCATAAAATAAAAACCCTTAAAAACCATTTCTAGTTCCATGTTTTAGATAACATGCCTTTCCTTGATCCCATCCTTGACCCTATTCACCTTTAAGTCCTGTGGAAAACATTTCAAAAACATGGGATGAGCATAAAAAGCTCAGTAAGGGATATAAAAATACTGAAAGAAAACATTAGTCCAGGTATACATAAGAATCAAAGAAATCATACTTTACTCTTAAAACATAATCACATTAACATACCACATGAAATCAAAAGGTTTATGTATAACTTATAGAAATCATAAGATGTAAAGGTAACTTGAGGCATTCATAACATTCTTACGTAGGGAGTAACCCTTATGGTTACGTTAGGAATACCCACCTTAGTATATTACATAAATCTCTTTGAAGAAACCTTAGCGTTTAACTCCTTCACATTACCCAATGAGTTGGAGAGTTATATCGGGCTCACCTGCCCTTAGTTTATCACGTAACCACCCATGTTCATAAATAATTCCCAAGAACCATAACATAATCGTATCATATAAAAACATGCGTAAAGGAAACATAAAATTTCAATATTTCAATCACAAGATATCAATACAACATATTGATATAATAAAAAAATTATCAAAACCAATTTCAATACCAAAATTAAATTAAATTAAAACATGGTATTTATTTTTCATTTAAAAAAATTTATGGCCTGTAGAGGAAGCCTAAACTAAAATAATGGTCACGGTGGTGCAGAAGTCATTATCGCCACATACATAAGACAAAACATTCCTTTTGTCATTTAGTAAAACAATTTGTATAAAACTATTCCTTTTGAATTAATGTAAAAGTCAAAAGGGTTTATTACACCGTATAAAATAATGTCGTGTATAAATCAAAGGATGTCTCCATAAAAGGAGATTGAGACGAAGTCCCGTTCAAAGTCGGTATCCTTGGCATAAGGATAAATCATTTACATGATTATGTGTGGAAAATATAAATACACCTATCATAAGAGCATATTATGTGTAAAACAATCAGAGTTAATCCACACATATTCATTGTATGACATAATCAAGAAGTAGAGGTTTGACCCATAAAATTGAAATTGGGTTAAGAAGTTCCCTTACAGAAATTCGACAGCCTAACGACGTCACTTTAAAATTATGAAAATGAGTTGATGAGAGAGAAAATGGTATCGCATCCCTTGGACATAATATTTATAGAAATAAGGATATAGAATAACATATTCCAACACAACAAGATGTAAATTAAAAGACATAATAAAAAGAAGTCTTTTAAAAAAGAGGAGGGTGAAAAATCCCTTGCCGATTTGGTTAAATTTTGAAACGTACACCCCATGAAAGAAGGATCAAACAATACTTATGTAAATACCTATAAATGAGATTATATTACCCAGATATTATAATCATGGTCAGTACATACACCACTCAATGGAGATAGTGGCAAATATATCATGATTCTCACTGGAATAAAAAGTGAGATAAAAACCCCATACCACATTGTAATAAATTGAGTCGTATGAAAAAAAGATAATAAACACAATATGAATCGTAGAATACCATGAATATAAATATAATCATGATAATATATATCCAATTTAAGAACAAAATACACCAAATGCAATAAATAAGTGGCGAACAATAGAAATCTCACGGAATTGAAAGTGAGATAAGAAATCCCTTACGAAAATTCAACAGCCAAATGGCTCCACTTAAAGCTTCCAAAAATAGATTTATGAGATCAAATATGGTCTCTCAGAATATGAACATCAAAATTACACTAATAGGAACATGAAATAACATTCCCCAACATAAAAAAGGGGTTCTTAATGAAATGACATAAAAGAGAGTACTTAAAAGAAAGAGAGAGGTTGGATCCCTTACCTCAAGTCCAACTTGTCTTGTTCATTTCATTATATTCCTAAATAATAATCTTTGTTAAAATAATAATTTATTAAGGAACTCCTTTAATGTTTATTATTAAATTCATATCACATATTATAATGTTATAATAATTAGTTAATTATGTGAGTTCATATCAAACGTTTTTGACGATGTTCTGTACATGAGTCAAAAATGAACTTGTTTGAAAAGAATTGTCCATGCAGTTATAGTTACATAATCTAAAGAATAGTATTAATGAATTAAATATCATATATATCCAGTATATATTCATTTTATACTATTCCATAACATTTGGAGATAAAAAAATGAAATGCACCGTTCATGGAGACGGTAGGCCGTACGTACGCATGAACGCTCCTTTCATTTCTTTGTCATATTAATTGAATTAAAACTAAATGAGAGATATATATATTATAATAACATAATGATATTAATCATTTTGATTTAATATATATCATATATATACATTATATTTATATACTTATAATAATATGTTACATTTGGAGATAAGAAATGAAATGCACCTTTCATGGAGACAATAAGTCGTTCATATTCATGAACGCTAATTTCATTTCTATTTAATTCTTTAAAGGAATGAAAACATAATTATAAATAAGTATATCATAATTAAAGTATAATATCATATATAAAACCATTAACTCCATCCTTTATAAATCCCACATATGGAATTTAACGATTCAAATCACTTTGAGGGGGTGGTAGTCCGCACTTCCTAAAATGAAATTATCGTGTTTATCCATTATGGAAACCATAAAGGTATTCCATAAATTAAAAATACAGAAGAATAAATAAAATATAAAAATAATATATATCATATATAAATAGAGTGACATCTTAATGGCCACCATGAGAGGTGTTAAAAGAAGATTGAACAATCATCGTTTCCTGAGGCAGTAATTCGCCACCCACAGAAACAATATGTTCTTTAACAATTAGACGGAGGTGTGTGTAAGTTTAGCTCTAATACAACTCATAAAAACATCCTATTATAATGAATATACTGGTATTGTTACAAAAGAAAGGAATACAAAGAGTTTAAGGAGTTGGAGAAGCAAAATAAAACAAAATAACATAAGAGAAGACATTACCTTTAAATCGGGTTACTCCCTTTGGATTGAACCAAAAGGGTTCTTTGAAGAGAATCCATCCTAAGGTAAGGCTTCTATGATTAATATAGGGATGTTGAGAGATAAAATGAGTAGATTTTTGTTGATCCAAAGGCTTGAGATGTGTGGGTAAGGTGTTAGAGGTGGGGCCTTTTATAAGAGGGAGGAGGGGCACTCATGGAATGTTTTGAAAAGTTACTTTATTATAAAATTATTTTCGGATATTAAAGGTCCCAAAATTATATATTTTGAGGAAAAGGTGATAAGGGTTCTAAATCCACCCATCCAATAGGTTTTTGACTAGTGTAAGTTTTAGCGTTTACCTTATCTTCACATTTTATTTAAATCGTTCATTAATGAGGTAATCACTGCATCATCACGGTATCATAAATAAATTTATTTATTTAATGTTTAAAAATTATAAAAAAATTACCATCATGTAGGAAAACTTTTTAGATTTCCAATTAATGTTTATAGTCAAAGATATCATTTATTTAAACAAAATTAATTTTTTTTAATTAGGTGATACATACTTTTCTTACATTTTCCATTCTTTAAAAAAATATGATAAAAGGTCACTATCACACTAAAGTGATTCCATGGGTTCCCAAGGATGGAAAAAGGAATCCAATGGTCCACGATGACACCACGAATAACATTAGGACACATTTTGGGATCATTTTATATTTTTATGATATTATTTTATTACCCTTAACTACCTGATTACTAAAACGATAATTAAAGATAATTACCATTGTTACTAATCATAATGTCCAAAAAAAAGAGTCTTAATGACATAATTTGTACCTTATAATTTCAAATATGGAATCTATTTTATCAAATTCCAATCACAGAAATTGCAGTACTTAATTTCAAATAATTCCTGTTGTCAAAACCAAAGACGGATTTTTAAGAAGTAAAATCTATCAAAAGATTGATTTGTTTTTACATCCAATTTAAACATGAAATTAAATCCAATGATCAAAATTGTATTAAATTATAAATATATAATTAAATTACACCTTAAAAAAATTAAAATGACAATCTAAATATATAAATAAATTCGATGAAAAAGCAGTTTTGAATTAAAATGCAGTATTTTTTACTATTCATTGAAAATGAACATTTGTCAGAAAAATACCAAAAAATCACCCTAAGAAATATTTGATATTCCAATGTAAAAAATGATATCAATTTTACCAAATTAGAAACATATAAGTTTCATTAATTAATTTTATAATCAATTTCCGTTTTCAAAACAAATATCGTGTTTTTAAGAAACAATATCTATTAAAATGTTGACACTTATTTATGTCCGATTTCAAAGTGAAATTAAGTCAAATGACCACCATTGGATTAAATGGTAAAAATATATTTAATTACGCATTAAAACCAATTAAAAAGACAATATGAAAATATAAATAAATTATACTAAAAAGAGGTTTTGAATTAAAATACAACATTTTCACTATTCATTAAAAATGAACTTTATCAGAAAAATAACAAAAATTTACAAAGAGTAAATATTTTTGTCTTGATTCTAAATAAGGATTATAATTTTTCAAATATAACATATAAAATTGTGAAAATTGGATTTAAAAAGGGTTCTCCATCAAAAGGCAGTTAATCGACCTTTTAAAGAATATTAGCATATTTACGCTTAAAATTGGATTCATTCGCATTTTAAGCCTCTAACATTTATTGGATAAAAGTAAAAATATTTGATAAACATATATAATAATTTTTTAGTTAATTCTGTTCATTCCCTCCATTACAATGGCTAGGCATTAACTACCATTTTAAATATTATTATTATATTATTAGTGTGCAACATAAGATTTCAAAGAAACTCGTTGTTGCGTGTAGGGTACGTCATCGAACATAGCATCCCCTTTAATGTAATATTGATATTTTATTCAAAAATATAAATAAATATGAAAATTTCATATTCTTTATTTACCTAGGATGTTACAACCTTCCCCCCTTTTGGGAATTGCATCCTCACCATTTTAAAATTGGGCTCGGAAACTTTATTGAAAGTCCCACATCGGAATAAGAGTCAGTAAAACTATCACATTAAAATAATGAATGAGAAGTACAAAGGTCACCCGAGTTAACCCATAAAAGGATTCTGTGTAGGAAAACATTGATATGGAAGAAAAAAAGGGTTATATTCAAATGTAGAGTGATAGAAAACATGATTAGGAGAAAGTTAACCCCAAGAAAATTACAAACTTGTGATGGGTTAAATGATATTTGATTCCCTAGTAGAAAAAGTTAACAGACAACATTTAAGTTTTAATTTACTTTTCATTGAGTAATTTATTTATAAGCTTAACTAACATACTTAATTGTCGTGTAGACTTTCATCTCTTACTAGTTTTTTCACACAAAATCAAAATTTTATCCAAAAGATGAGTATTTAGGATGACTTGTCACATTAAGATTGCTATAATCAACTTCTTGAGAATCACCTAACACACAAAAGATGAACTATATATTTCCCATGTCTTTTGACTTTAAACAAAACCAAAATTGTTAGTACGAGATCAGATAATACCTAAAAAATATAATCCATTATAAAAAGAAACACTACTCTTAATCTCCAAAATTTGTCCAAAAAAACCCAATGTTCATCAAAGACCATTCAATAAATAGCTATCCATAAAATTATTCAAAGTTATCTAAACTAATAATTAAACCCAAATATCCGAATGATTTAATCACATAGTCTTCCATGATAAATCTTAACATTTATTTCCAAATAACACCAGTTACTCTTAAAGTCTCATATGGAAAAGTAATTAACCTAATCACATATCCTCCATGATAGGTTAATCATTTCCATATATAACCCAAAATAAAATTATTCCTGATTCAAAAGATCATCTAACTAAAGAGGATTTGTCATACTAACCAGGGAATTCATGTAGTCCAGTGGTAGGCGATAAATACCATTCGCACTAGGTTGTGGGTTCGATTCCCACAACATTGTCCAATGCGACGGGTTGTCACACGGTCTGTGTGTTGTCCTTTTTCCAAAACTATATAATTTTTAAAACATTCCCTAAAAACAGATGAAATCTTCAAAAATAACCATAACATAATTTAACCTCAAGGTTATCTCATGCCTTTAATTTTCCATCATAAAATATAGTAACCCATAATTACCTCAAAAGTAAGGATCATATAAACCATAATGGTTACATTTATAATTATTACATGAGCATCCACATCGAGTTGGTTATCTCGTATATTATGCATTATAGAACTCACCAAGGTTCAAGTGGTTAATCAGGAATCCTGATATTTGGTTGAAAAAAACAACAAGAGCTCTCATTGCAGCTCCCATGTCATTCAGTTGTTCTTTCAGAAAACTGTCACAGTTTTCTTCACATCCACTGATACTTTGGTGCCTGCTAGATATATCCATTTACTAAAACCAAAAAGGCCAGTGTGATTATATCAACAAAAACATCACATACTAATGAGGAAGATAAACACTAAAATATACTTGTCCAAGTTATCTCAACCTCATTTAAACGTTCAAAAATGACAATGAATCCATCTAATATACTAAACATTGTGGTTATACACAACTTCTCAATTATTCTTAAACAACACTGTAACCTCTAAGGTTATCTAAACCAACCTTTGATACCAACTATAAGGAACCAACCTTAATCATTACATAATATTGAATTAAATTAATAATTCACATTGAGGATCTTTTCAGGTTTAGAGTTTTAGAGAATTAGGAAAAAAATATTACATCTCACAAGATTACAAAGTATACAATTCTACTCAGTTTGCATTTTTTCATGATATAAAAACTCTTAAGAAGAAACATGTCTAGTTCCATGTTTTAGATAGCATGTCTTTCATTGATCCCATCCTTGACCCTATTCACCTTTAATTCTGGTGGAAAATATTTCAAAAACATGGGATGAGCATAAAAATCTCAGTAAGGGATATAAAAATACGGAAAGAAAACATTAGTCTAGGTATACATAAGAATCAATGAAATCATACATTAATCTTAAAACATAAGTAATTTAACATACCACATGAAATCATAAGATTTAAGAATAACTCATATAAATCATAAGACGCAAAGGTAACTTGAGGCATTCATAACATTCTTACGTAGGGAGTAACCCTCGTTGTTACATTTAGAATACCCACCATAGTATATTCCCTAAATCTCTTTGGAGAAAACTTAGAGTGTAACTCCTTCACATTTCCCAATGCATTGGGGAGATATATCGGGCACACCTTCCCTCAGTTTATCACAGAACCACCTGTCTTCATAAACAATTCTCAAGAATCATAACATAATCATATCACATTAAATATGCATAATGGAAACATAACATTTCCATATTTCAATCACCCGATATCAATACAACCCATTGATATAATAAAAAAATTATCAAAACCAATTTCAATTTCAAAATAAACAAAAAGTAAAACATGGTATTTTTTTCATTTAAAAAAAGTTATGGCTTGTAGAGGAAGTCGAAAGTCAAATAATGGTCACGGTGGCGGAGAAGCCATTGTCGCCGCATAAATAAGACAAAAAATTCCTTTGGTCATTAAATAAAATGCTTTGTATTAAAATATTCCTTTTGAATAAAAGTAAAATTCAAAAGGGTTTGCTACACCGTATAAAAAAATGTTGTGTATAAATCAAAGGATGTCTCAATAAAAGGAGATTGAGACAAAGTGCCGTACAAAACCGGTATCCTTAGATTAACGATAAATAATTTACATGATTATGTGGGGAAAATATAAATACCCCTAATATAAGAGGATATTATTTGTAAAACAATCAGAGTTAATAACCAAATATTCATAGTATGACATAATCAATAAGTAGAGGTTTGACCCAAAGAATTGAAATTGGGTTAAAATGTTCCCTTATAGAAATTCGACAGCCTAACGACGTCACTTTAAAAATCAAAAAATGAGTTGATGAGAGGGAAAATGGTATCTAATCACATGGACATAATATTTAGAGCAATAAGGATAAATATGAACATATCCCAACATAAAAGGATTCAAATTAAAAGACATAACAAAAAAGTATTTTAAAAAAGAGGAGGGTGAATGAATCCCTTACCGATTTGGGTAACTTTCAAAACGTACACCCCATGAAAGAAGGATCAAACAATGATGATGTAAATAACCATAAATGAGATTATATTACACAAAGATTAGAATCATGGTCAGTAAATACGCCAATCGATGAATATAGTGACAAATATAGCATGAATCTCACGAGAATAAAAAGTGAGATAAAAACCCCATACCTTATTGTAATCAATTGAATTGTATGACCAAAAGATAATAAACACAATACGAATCACATAATACCATGAATATAAATTGAATCATGATAATATATATCAAATGGAAGAACACAATACACCACTTTCAATAAATAAGTGGCGAACAATGGAAATCTCACGGAATTAATAGTGAGATATGAAATCCCTTACAAAAATTCGGCAGCCTAACGATGCCACATAAAGATTCCAAAAATGGGTTGATGAGATAAAATATGGTCTCTCATCATATGAACATTGAAATTACAGTAATAAGAATATGACATAACATTCCCCAACAAAACAAATAGGATCTTAAAGAAATGACATAAAAGAGAGTACTTAAAACAAAGAGAGAGGTTGGATCCCTTACCTCAAGTCCGACTTGTCTTGTTCGTTTCTTTATATTCATGAATAATAAATTTTGGTCAATTAATAATTTCATAAGGAACTAATTTAAATTTTATTATTCAATTCATATCACATATTATAATTTTATAATAATCAGTTAATTATGTGAGTTCATATCAAACATTTTTGTTGATGTTTGGTACATGAGTCAAAAAGGAAATTGTTTGAAAAGAATTGTCCATGTAGTTATAATTACATCATCTCCAGAATAGTATTAATTATTTAAATATCATATATATCCTGTATATATTCATTTTATACTATTACATAACATTTGGAGATAAAAAACTAAAATGCACCGTTCATGGAGACGGTACGCCGTACGTACGCATGAACGCTACTTTCATTTCTTTGTCATATTAATTGAATTAAAACTAAATGAGAGATATATATATTATAATTATAGAATTATATTAATCATTTAGATGTAATATATATCATATATATCCATTATATATATATACTTATAATAGTACGTAACATTTGTAGATAAGAAATGAAATGCACCGTTCATGGAGACGGTAAGTCGTGCGTATGCATTAACGCTACTTTCATTTCTATTTCATTTATTAATGGAATAAAAACATTATGATACATAAGTATATTATAAATAAATTATATTATAATATATAAAATCATTAAATCCATCTCTTATACACCCCACATATGGAATTTAATGATTCAAATCACTTTGAGAGGGTGGTAGTCCGCACTTCCTAAAATGAAATTATCACGTTTATTAATTATGGAAACCATAAAGGTATTCCATAAATGAAAAATACAGAAGAATAAGGGAAATATAAAAATAATATATATCATATATAAATAGAGTGACATCTTAATGGCCACCATGAGAGGTTTTAAAATAATATTGAACAATCATCATTTCGTTAGGCAGTAATTCGGCACCCACAGAAACAGTATGTTCTTTAACCATTAGACAAAGGTGGGTGTAAGTGT
This sequence comes from Viscum album, assembly GCA_963277665.1. NCBI lineage: Eukaryota > Viridiplantae > Streptophyta > Magnoliopsida > Santalales > Viscaceae > Viscum > Viscum album. Next base: position 1,306,701,614 of record OY728141.1, read on the forward strand.
AGCTCGAATAATTATCATAAAAAACATAAAAGTAAATTTAAGATACTGGTTTTGTTACAAAGGAAAGGTAGAAAAGGTGTTTAAGTAGTTGGAGAAGAAAAATAACACAAAAGAATATAAGAGAAGACATTACTATTAAATCGGGTAACTCCCTTTGGTTTGAACCAAAGGGTTTTTGAAGATATTTTTGCATAAGGTAAGGCTTATAGTATTAAGAGAGGGATTTGGAGAGATAAAATTAGGAGAGTTTGGTTGAGGCAATGGTTTGAGAGGTGTGGGTAAGGGGGTAGTGGTGGGGGCCTTTTATAAGAGAGAGGAAGGGCACTCAAGGAAAGTCTTGAAAAGTCACTTTATTATAAAATGATTTTAGGATATTAAAGGTCCCACAATTATATTTTTCTAGGATAAGGTTATAATTGTTCGAAATCCACCCATCCAATAGGTTTTTAAAAGTGTAATTCTTATATTTTACCTTCTCTTCTCATTTTATTTAAATCCTTCATTAATGAGGTAATCACTACATCATCATTGTGTCATAAATATTTTTATTTATTTAATGTCTAAAAATTATAAAAAAATTAACATCATGTAGGAAATATTTTTATCATTACAAATAATGTTTATAGTCAAGGATATAATTTATTTAAACAAAATTTAAATTGATTTACTTAGGTGATACATACTTTTGTTACATTTTCCTTTCTTTAACAAAACTATGATAAAAGGTCACTATCACTCTAATGTGATTCTATGGGGTCCCAAGGTTGTAACAATGCATACCATGGTCATCCATGACACCACCAATAGAATTAGGACACATTTTGGGGTCATTTTATATTTTTATGATATAATTTTATTACCCTTATCTACCCGATTACTAAAATGATAATTAAAGATAATTACGGTCGTTACTATTCATAATATCAAAAAACAAAAGAGTCATAATTAAATAATTTGGACCTTATGATTCCAAATATGGAGTCCATTTTATCAAATTCCAAACACATAAATTTCAGTAATTAATTTAAAATAATTCCCGTTGTCAAAACCAAAGACGAGTTATTAAGAAGTAAAATCTATCAAAAGATTTATTTGTTTTTACATCCAATTTAAAAGAGAAATTACATCAAATGACCAACATTGTATTAAATTATTAATACATAATTAAATTAAACCTTAAAACCAATTAAAATGACAATATAACTATATAAATTAATTGGATGAAAAGGTTGTTTTGTATTAAAATGTCGTATTTTTCACTATTCATTGAAAATGATCATTTGTTTGAAAAATACGAAAAATTCACCCTAAGCTATATTTTATATTACAAATTTAAAAATGATATAAATTTTACCAAATTAAAAACATATAAGTTTCATTAAATAATTTTATAGTCAATTCCCGCTGTCAAAACAAATAACGTATTTTTAAGAAACAATATCTATTTAAATATTGACACTTGTTTATGTTCGATTTCAAAGGAAAATCAATTCAAATTACCACCATTGGATTAAATGGAAAAATATATTTTAATTACACTTTAAAACCAATTAAAAATATAATCTGACCATATTAATAAATTATAATGGAAGGATGTTTTGATTTAAAATACATCATTTTCACTATTCATTAAAAAATGAACTTTATCAGAAAAATAACAAAATTTACACAAATTAAATATTGATGTCTTCATTCTAAAGACGAGTTTTATTTTGTCAAATATAACATATAAAATTGTGATAAAGTGGATTTAAAAGGCTTCTCCATCAACAGGCGGTTAATCAACCTTTTAAAGAATATTAGAATATTTACGCATAAAATTGGATTCATTCACATTTTAAGCCTCTAAAATTTATTTGATAAAAGTAAAAATATTTGATAAACATATATAATCATTTTTTCATTAGTTCTGTTCATTCCCACCATTAAAATGGCTAGGTGTTTACTACCATTTAAAATAATATTATTATATTATTTGTATGCAACGTAAGATTTCAAAGAAACTCGTTGTTGCGTGTTGGGTACGCCATCGAACATAGCATCCCCTTTAAAGTAATATTGATATTTTATTCACAAATATTAATAAATATGAAAATTTCATATTCATTATTTACCTGGGATGTTACAATTATAACCAAGATTTTGAATGTGAATTTATTAATAGGAATAACTACATTTTGAAAAATAATTATGCAATTTTTATATAATGAATATATTTTGATAAATAAGTATTCAAATTTCTGTAATGTCTATATAGGCTTCAGAAACACAATTTTCCCCAATTTTATTATTTCTTTTTATGAATGAAATGTAATATTATTTACTTTAAAGAAAATTTATTTACGTAATGAAGTTAGTTTTTTAATTCATCATGTAAAAATTATCTTATAGTGAATTTTTAAGAATTTTAATTAATGATTAAATTTTAATCAAATAGTTAAAAATATTATTTTTTAAACTAACTTTTTATTTATATAATTTAAAAGTTAATTTATTTGAATATTGGTTTAAATGTAAAAAATATTTCAATTAAATTAGTATTTACACAATTTTGCTCATTGGAATCAAATTATTATTCAATTTATTTATAAATTTTTATATAATTATGGAATCATTTTCTTTGAAAAACAACATTTTCATCACCTCTACAAGATTAAATTTATATGGTAAACTTAATATGTGTTCATGATTAATTGAAAACAAAATATAATTAATTATCATTGATATGTTTAAAAGGGTTATACTAGGGTGGTAAACAAATAGATAAGGGTATGTTTACAACTAAAACATGCATAAATCCAATTCTATGGACATATTGAAACCTTATCCTATCCAAAATTAGAATATAAAATCATTTGAATCATCTTTATTTCTAATTTTTTTAGTATTTTATATAATTTTTGGAAATTTTAAGGTCGCTTCCATATAGGTCCTCTTCCTCACTTATAAAAGGACAACTCCTCCCCTCTCTCATCCACATTTCAAGGGGCATATAGTAAGACTATTGCCATCTGAAGTCCATAATTACTTCTCCAAACACATAATATATTCCATAGGTTGATTAGAAAACCTTCGTATGATGGATTTCGTTTCAAACCTAATTTGGTTGTCTGAAGAATAAGATTTTGTAACATGTATGATGTCACGACATTTGGTAAGGGATTTTTGACTCACTTTTATTTCTATGGGACACACACCATATTCACCAATTATTTTTTTATATACTACCCATTAATGTTTTTTATGTTTCTATGTATTAATATTATAGTGATGTACAAATCAATATAATGTTCATTCCTTCGTAGGAATTATAATTGAAAATGTACCACCAAATATGTAAGGGTCTATGTTTCAATCTCATACTTTTTTTGTGATTTTATATGATTATGTTTCTACTAATGAAATACTATGATCTAACTCTCATGAATTTTTTTTTTCATTCAGCAATGGTTATTCCATGAGTATATACATTTTACATTAATATTCCTCATCAAATGTAATCAAGATATCCAAAATATAATTTTAATGAAATTAAATAATAAATTTATCTTCAATTGAAAAACCATTTTTTCCACTTCAATGTTTTTATAAAAATCCAGAGTTTTTAATGTTATTTTATTATTTTTATATTATATTTTTACCCATTTTGATAATTTTACAAAATGGAATAAAATGAATCATCATTTCATTGAAAAAATTATGTAATTTTTTATTTATACCAAAAATATGAAGGGAAAATTTTTTAACAAGTAAGGAATAAGCTGTATTTCACACCTATATGATCATTCAAAAATTTAAACAATAATTTACAGGTTTCCAAAGTTGTTTTAAAAGAAAATATCTTCTTTAATATTTTGGAAATTTTTAATTTCTCGAATGGTGATTTTAAAATGGAATCAATATTAACCTCAAGAATGTTTCAATGATATTTTCATATAATTTATATTAATTCATTATAATAATAATTTCTGTTTCTTATGTTTTAATAGGGATATAATCCAATGGTTCCATTCTTATTAATTCATTGTATGTTTTATATTAATTATCATGATTATAAGATTTATATGCAACCTAACTATGATCCACTAGTTATTATATGATAAAATGTTTAATTGTGTTTGAAACTCATTCATTTTCTAAGGGTTTTGATTATGTTTATTCTTTTTGGAATTTATGTTAAGTTATTATTAATTATTGATTTTAAGTTCGTTAATTACCTCCTATTAATTGGTTAAATATATATAACTCAAGTGTTAATTATATTACACATGAGCCTATCTTCATATTCTCAATGTTATGTGTGAACTTGGACTCATGACCATAGGGTTATGTGTGTAACTTATTTTATATCCATACAGTTATGTTTAGATATGGAATTTTTTTATAAGGTTATGTATCGAATTTGTTTCATGTGTGTTTGTTTACGTGAGGTCCTAGTTTCATGTCCTTAACTTAATGAGTGAACCTGTTTTTATTTTTACATGTACATAGATTTATAATATTACAATTTTATGTATTCCTATGTGTATGTTATGATATCATAGATTTTATTCATTGATTTCAATTATGATTCATGTCTTATGAACTTCCAAGATTTATGCTAGGATTCAGTATTTTGTTCTTAGTTATATAGGGTATGTTTCAGAAATGTTAATATAATATTCTCATACATCTATGATCATGTTTTTTATTCGGTTATTGACATCTTCATTTCCTAACCTTATTGGGCGTCATAGCTCAGCCTTTCTTATGTTTCTTAATCAATGTCTTAAAAAAATTTTATAAGTATGTTATGTCTATAAGTATTTCAAAATAGGAATATCATTAAGATATATGTTGAAGGCATTTAATGAAATAATAATATTATATATCTATTATCTATGAAAATATTCCTTTATATTTCTTGGGAAAGTATTTATCAAATAAACTAAATATTCTTTTAAAAAATATAATATTTATTCATGTATACCTTGGGTAAAATAATTTTAAATATAATATTTAACATCTTTGAATAGTTTTATTCTTATAATTGGGATATATTTTCAGGATAAAAGTTATATCTTTTGGAATAAATCTATCTCTCATGAATAGAATTTTTAAATTACTTTTTTATTTTATCTAAGAACACCATAAAAAGAGGAGATTTATCATGAGATAATAGTATACTAATAAAATATAAAGTAAATAGCATTTCTTCAGGACATTAATCTTTAAAAAAATTCTATAATATTTTCCTTTATGAAAATTCATTGACCTTATGTAACTATAATTTCTTGTATACACGAATTGAGGGACCTAGTTTAACCCACGTAATTATTTCTTGAGTTTAAAAACTATATTTTCATAGAAAAAAATTATAAACCAATTGATTTATTCAATATATACTCATTATTCATCTTCACAATAATAAAATGTTGTCTCTGTATCCTTATGAAATAGATTATTCTTAAAATGAGTAAAAAATTTTGCGAACATGTAGATGTTCTTTTACCATAAAATTGTTGAAAACATATCAATAAAATAAAATAATCCACAATTTAATATTTGTTTTAAACATACCTAACATTTTTCATTATGTTTATTGTTAAAACCCTATTTTTTAATATTATTTTTCCCTTATATACTTGGATCAAGTTACTTGGTTCCATTATTCATGATTTGATATTACTCAAAATTCATATTATATTTCCATTCCTTATGATCAATTGATTCTAATATTGATTGATATTGGACCAATAGGTTATATATCGTTTAATTCTATATTATTAGACTCCCCCAGTTTAAAAATGGGGCATCATAATTTTTTATAATAATATTTGATTGAATATGATTATATATCTTCTAAAAAGTTACTTTTCTTCCATTAAAAATATTTATCATCAATATATTATTCATAAAATTTGTGTTTGATATATGGCTCTATATTTTCTTCATGTTCCTCAGTTATTTATGATAATTATAGATATTTTCCATAATTTCATGAAAAGCATCTTATTATTCTTTTATTTAAAAGAATTTATTTTCAATCATATTAACATCACATAATTCCACTATACTGTGAAAAAATAATTACACCACATATAAACTCATATACTAGTTTTATAACCCATATAGATTTATTTCTCATATTTATCATCAAATTTTCCCAACTATTTATTTTTATTATCAAAGGAAATAGACTCCAAAACCATTCTAAATATTTTATAATTGAGTTACTATTATATAACATTTCATATACTCTAATTTATTCTGTAGTTGAATGCATTTATGTATTATAAACATATAATATTATATATATATTACCTAGATATGAATTAGGAGTTTTAATACTCATCATGTATAGATCTCAATATATCCACAAAATTCTATTATTCCTTCCATATCCATGTTTGTTTAGGTGTATAAGAAAAATTTTATTGATGACTTATTCCTTGATCTGAACTATAGGATTCAAAATATTTACACATAAAATTATTAAAATTATCCTTAATTATATTATGTATATTTTCATCGATTTCCTAATAAACCTAACTAATAAAAAACATAATCATTTATACATATTTGGATTTATGTTTCATAAACATAACACTAGTCATATGGGTGAAATATAAAGTAACATTGATGAGGTAAAAAATCACCAATAATGGGCTGATATCTTATTAATCTACATACATTGGAATGTATAATTTAAGGTTTTCATGGGGACTAAATGTCAACCCTATTTTGGATTCCATTTATATTTTTACTTTTCTAACAAACATAATATTTTTTTAGTAGGGGTGGATATCAAAATAATTTTCCTTTAAAATTTATTACATGATGTTTTACAAAAAATTACCATTTCCTCTACAGAATAATTCATTTTCGTCTTTATCAATGGAGTTAAATTGATTTGATATATTATAATTTTGAAATAGGATTTTTTGTTATTGCTCATTTAGAATGGGTTTTAATTTTTTTTGAAGTCCTAGATTAAATAATAGTTTCTTTAGAAAATAACTTAGTTTCAATAATTTCATATCTTACTAAAATTATATAATATAATATTAATTTTGTTAATAAATAGAAATTAATTTGAAATTTTATACTATTAATCTGTAAAATCCTTGTTAAATTCATTAATATTCAGTGAACTATGATATCAAAATGTGATGGGTCCTTTATAATGATCACAATGTTTTTAAAAATTATCATAGTAACTATCATGTGTGAAGAGAAACTATTGTTAAAAATATATGACTTCCCTTTCAAGCTAGTGTAAAAGGAAACATCAAAAAAATTATTTTTATACCTTTAATCTTACAAATTATATTTATTTACCAATACATATGTTCTACCCAAGTAATGTAGTCAAGTATTTTTCACATCAGACACCCAGGTGGTCACATATTATAATGTTTTTCTCTATGAAAAGATTGAATCCTTATTGATGTTTATTGATCTTTTGATTTTTATTTCCATTAAAATTTTATAAAACTCCGAATGTTTCTCTATTGACATATATAATTTAATACCCTATACACTTGAATTATCCATGTGAGTCACATATTGTAATTCAAAATATAACTTTTATTCTGTTTGATTTCAAATAACTAGAAATATTTATCAAATATAGATATCTAATGGTGATATTTTTTTTACTTTGGTAGTATTTCTAGGAACTAAGGGATATTTAATATTTATATAGATTAATTTAGTAATGATTTTATACCATATTATGCAATCAAATGGTATTATTGTAGTTGAATATTTTTCAAAATCCTTATAAACCTAAAAAATGATTATTTTTCAGTGAATTACTATTATTTATAATAGATCCATTCTCTATTTTATTAAGAATATATATTGGATACATTTTTGGATCAAATGTTTTAGTCATAAGACATAACATGGACTTCATTTTTTCCTTGTAAAGGTCTAAATTATCTTCTCATATGTAATTTTTTTCCATGAGATACCTTTTTATATATTAAATAACTCATCATCCACTTTAAAAAAAATTCTCACCTTAATCTATATATATATATTTTGGCTTAAATTATATAAAATTTAGAATTTTAATTTATTAATTATATATATCTTCCTTTTCATAGAAACCATCTTAACATTGAATCTTATTTTTTATATTCTATTCAAATAAATGATGTTTCTTATAAATATTAATACATTTCCTTGGAATAACAGCATTTTATGATCTTATAATCTGTTCCATATAATATTCATTACATTATCCAACTAATTCAATTTTAGTTTCTGTAGTTTTTATAGGAGTGATAAAGTTCACCAATTTATCCTTAATTTCATCATTGAATGATATATCCATTAATGATATACTTTTTTCTTACATTATTCATTAACTACATATTGTTTGGGTAATTGTGTATTCATATATTTAAGTTCTTTTTCAAATAAATTTTTGTTATATTAAATAATAATTATTAGTTTTTTTCATCTTGATCATCTTATTCATACATACTTTATTTTAGGGAAATTAATTGTAAATTTTTTAATTTAACAACACTTAAATAATTTCAGTATACACTACCCCATGTATTTACCATTTCCTTTTTATAATTTCCCATATAAAAAAATCATCATCATCATATTCTTCTAATCCATTTTCTCTTCATATTCTAATTTATTGGATGTTAGTTGTTCTAAATCTCAATGGTTGATAATTTTAATGGATATAAATTTCAACTATTCCTTAGTATTCATTAAATGAAACATTTCCCTTTTAATTTCATTTGTCATGAGTATATTTTTATTTTTATCTAGAGATATATTTTCATTATTCTGTAATGATAAGATGTTAGTGTCAGCTCTATCTGAGAAATTTCACATAAAATAAATCACTATTTTTTTAGTCGATTATGGAATCACCAAATTCTTAAATTTTCTACTAATTTATAATAATCTAACTAAATAATCATAGAATTTTTATTAATTTTATAATACCTTGTCTCAAAAATTACTCATCCATTTTTAAATAGTTACATCCTTAATAATAATATTTCCATTAAAAACACTTTCGAGATTACACCAGGTCTACTCAAGAGTTTAGTCAACTATAAAATTTTAATAAACCTTTTCTATCATAGAACTAAATATATATTTATGACGTTCACCACCAACCTATAATTTCTATTTGTCATAAATGGTAAAAGGAACATATTTATCTATATAGGAAATCCCAATGTGGCTACATACAACACCTCTAGAATAATATATGGGAGATAGGGTATCATCTTATTTATCTATACATGAATTTTATTACTATTAATGGTTAGACTACCTCATCTGTTGAATTAATTTTAAATCTCTAATAAAAATGGATGTTTAGAGGAGAACATACTCTGATAAAACCAATAATTTCCCTGAATGGTTTAACCATTGAGAAGGGGGTGAATCTATGGTTCTCCTTCATTATTAATTTTAATAAAAAAATCATACTCTTGGAATTCTTAAAGATTAGATCTTCTCATGTCATAAAATCATCCCTCACCTATATATAATAATTAAACATGTATGTAATAAATAATGGGTTTCAATGTTTATTTCACATGATGTGGGTCACTACAACCTGATTAGGTTCAATCATGATCCTAAGACCTAGATTTTACACTATAATAAACAATAAAATATATGTTTTTGATTTTTATATTATTCTATATTGAAACATTCAGCCTGTACAAATATCCCCCCAAAAAATGAATAAACAGTTTCCCACTAGTTATAATGAAACCAACACATAATCATCAAAATGATAATTTCATCTTTTTTATTCTTCACCTTTAAAAATCAATCTTCATATATTCATTTAATATATTTGACTCGGAATTATTTTAATTTTTTTATAAAATTAAATGTTTAAAACATCCTTAAATATTAGTTACAAATCAATTTCAACATCTCAACAAACCTGTATAACTAGACACCTCCTGATCGGCATATAAGTCATTTAAAAATTCTTATCATACTGAATCTTAATGAAATTTCTCAATTATTATATTATATGTGTGTATCTTATTCACTCTATGTATCGATTGGGACATTAAAATTAAATCATATATATATATATACTCATATATTTATTTCTATCATATACCTATTATGTATTTTAATAAAATATATTCAAAACCATTCAATTTCTAGTTAAATGGGTTAAATGTTTTTAGAATAATTATTGTCAACTATCATGTTCAGTGACATCATGAATCTGAATATAAACTTTCACCCTGTATTAAAAACACCTTGGAAAGAATCATGATATTTCTTTTGTGAATTTTTACTATGAAAATTTATCTCAATATCAATAAGATAGTGCTGACATTATAGAAATGAAATTTTCTTTCTAATATTATAGTGTTTATTTTTCCATATAATTCAATAATATATTTCAAATATTTCCTTTTTAGTTGCACAAGTTTCACTCAGACTCTTTCAAAATTATTTATCACATTATTTATCCTATCATGACTTAGTGAATTTAGTTAGGAATCAAATGTAACTTTAGTATACAGTTGAATATTCATCGTGTCGTAACATAAAAGTCAATTTTGTTGATGAATCACATAATAAATCTATTTTGTGGTCATCAAAAAATTTATTCACATATGGTTTTTCTTCATGTGAAAAATATATAACAGTAAATTCTTATTACTCTTTTTGATTTATGGATTATCTATTGTTGAATCACCTTTCGGTAAAATATCTTATAATATGTTATATGGTTCCATTCTCTATATATGAAAAAGCATACCCTAATGTTATTAATATTTAAATAAATTCATGTTCGATATTATAAAAACACATCGATGTCAATCCTTGCTTTCTATTTATTAAAAAAATTAGCTAGTATCATTTATGTTCCTTTTTCAAATTGATATTTATTTCCATAAAGGAATATTGTGTCATTATTTTAATACAAATTTCAGATAACACATTAGAAGAACTATGAATCCATATTTCGTTACTAAATTTTCACAATTTATCAATGTAATAGGATAAAATTAACCCTATGAATTTTTTTTCAAACATAATAACCTCATGGATTATTTAAATTTTATATGTGAATTATCCTATTTTACATTCCTATCATCTAACTTATGAATCTATAAACTAAGTGTAGTGTGAATACCATAAAAAATATAATGTAAACAATTTTACATTCAAATGATTATATCACTAAACCTTTCATATTTACGTAATATAATTAAACCCAAAAATTTATTTCTCTATATATTATAATTACAATATATTCAAAAAGGAGTTGTTTCATCTCACACATGTTCTACCTACAATCATTATAATAAATATAACACCAATGACAATCTGTTTGATCAGTATTAAATTTTTACCCATATCTCATCACACAGATAGTCACTAATATAACCACCATTAAGTCTCACGGATATTCACTACATTGGAAGTAAATCACTATTTTTTGATGTTTTATATAAAAATCTAAATTATCTACTACATTTAATTTTTATGGTTGTTTTATACATTAGATCATTGAGTACGACCACATAGTTTATGAAAATATCAAGCCAAAAAAGTAAAATTGAAATAATAAATTAATACATATTAAAATTGAGTTTCACATATTATGATATATTTTAATGAATCATTAAAAATATTATCAATCTAGACTGATCAATGGGGTCTGATGGATCATTTGGTTGTGATGGATTATAGGATCGTGAAGGATGGATAAGATTTAATTATTTCTCTATATTATTATAATATTGTATATAATAATTCATATGAAAATGAATTTGAAAACCTATATATATATGAGAATTAGAAAATTAAGGTGGTATAAATGTGGGTGGAAAATATTGCAAGGGGTCAAGAGATATAATGATATAAGAAAAATTTAATAGAAAACCAATTCGGATATGAAATTATGGTGAAAGTATAGTTGGATTTAGCATCACCAGTGCCTCAAGTAGAATAGAGTGTTAGGGAATTATGGTTGATGGGAAAAAAACTATGAAGGTTTGGTTGTGATCAGGTCTAACGTGATCTCTAGGGACCTCTAGCACCACCATTAATTAAATTTTCAAAAATCTCACCACAATACATTGTGTGAAAAAAGATTAATTGATTCATAGTAATTTTTTCATCAATAAAATTAAATAATGATTGATAAAATGATATTTTACTTTTTGAATAAATATATATTATTAATATTATAATAATTATTGGAACTATATGATATGTTCCCATGCCTATCACAAATCAATCATTATAAAATAATCTATTACTATGTATTTAATCAATATTTTTCATATTCTTCCTTTGATAATAAAACATATAATTTACATAATATCCACTACTATTGGGAAATCCAATTAATATAGAGATTCATGCACAATATAATTGAGGCCTAAAAATTAGAAAACTAATTAATAAATAATATGTGATATATTGATACCCAAGAAAAATAAAGGAATGGAAAATAGAATATACAATATAGTATTACACAATCTATAAAAACTATCTATCATATTATTATTTAATATATGTTTCACATAGTAAATTAATTCTAAGTAAATTTAAAAAAGAAAAAACAAACCTTAGAATATATATTTTTTTATTTAATCATAATATTATGTTTCAAAAAAACATTATGTACCATTTGGGGAGTTTGATTGTTGATGCTGATACTTGTTTTTATTCAAAAAAATTATTGTTATTTTCACTTTTTATACATTCTAAGTGTGTTTTATATGTTTTTAAAAATGGATTTTAATATAAATGTTTCACTATATAACTGTATTTTTCTATTTTAAATATAAATAAAATTACATTAATTATTATTTTAAGTATAATGTATGTTAATTATATAATGAATAAATATCTTTTAAGATATTTTTGTTCATATCTGTATTGGATTTATTCTAAAAAATCAGTTTAATTACTAATATTATAGATTTCAATGAAATGTACATCAATTTTATTTGATAATGTGTTTATATGATTGTTTTTTGGTTCTGTTATTTAAGGGATATGTTATGATTCTTGATTTTCTTCTCATATAGAATTTTTTTATCCATTATTGATTTTATCTCATTTCATCCAAATTTTTTGTATTTATATTTAAATAATTGAATATATAGGATATAAAAAATGTTTTCTTTTGAATATAATAGTTTAAATTTTTTTTCTTCATTATAAATAGTGAATAGATAATTGTTTTAAATGTAGGTATTTTGAAATGTTTTTCACTTACATTGATGTAATGTATTTATGTATATATAAACATTTTAAACAAAGTTTTTTCTTTTTGAAATAACTAATAAAATATTTATCAACTTTGTTTCATTGTTTCATTTTTATGATTTTTTTATGATTTTTAATTTATCTTCTTTAGGTATTTTAGAATATAATTTGTAAGTGTAGTTTCCAAAATTTTGAATTAATTTTATTTATTAGTTGGTTGTTTCTTTTCTTTTGAATTGATTTATTTAAATTTAGACATATAATTATGAATCCATTATTTAATTGGATTTAATTTTAATTAATATTTAAAATTAACTACAAATTTTGAAACTTATTTAGATGTTTTTTATGTGGTAATAATTTTTTTTTATTTTGAATAATTTTGGATTTGAAAGGAATAAATTATATTATGTTTCGAAATCTCTGGTTATATTCAATTCATTTTGTATATATTGGTTAGATTAAATTAGATAATATATATATATATATATAATTTCATAGAATTATGAAAAGAACATATTTTTACATTATAGTGATAAATTCTATATATAAAAATCACTTAACTACACTAAAATTTTGTAATTTGGTTATCACATAAAATGTTGAGACAAACTCTTTAACATATAGATTGAAAATACTTGTTTTGAATATTGGTTTATATCATGATTTTTATGATATTAGTAGCTAAATGCTTAAAAATATTCTCCTTATTTTCACATTATAAGGGAAATGAAAATAAATAAAAAACATTCATCTCAACCAAAACATGTTTTTATTTTATAGAAATTTAAATTTTAACGAATTTTATTACAACTCTTAGGTGAACACTATTGTACAAAAGATTGTTTTACCTCTAGATTTGGATTTTATCTATAGTTATATTTAAGTAAATTGATTACTATTAATCACAATGAAACAATAATGATAATTTCAAAAAAATAAAAATAGATCAACAACTGGTTTCATATTTAAATATGTTTTTTCAAGATTATAATAAAACTCTAAAATGAAAACTATAGTTCTAAAGTATAGTTTAATTTTTGGGTTATTGATGTTGTATGGATTCACATCTATTGAAATTGAGTTATTATATAGATATTGGAAAGATAAAGATAATGTTAAAAACCCTTAATAGTCACTCAAAACTAGTTTGATAATTTATTTTATTAAAAATACCATGTAATTTAACATTATAAAAAGAATAGAAATCAAATGGAAGGTTGAGACCCATAGCATTGATTCTATAAGATACCCTCCTCGACATCAGTTTTATAGTCAACTATAACAATTGATGTGTTTGATTCATTATATAAAAGACATACTTCAAGACCAATGAGGAAAGATATTTTGTAAATTAAATCCATACCATCATAATATAAATTATGTTGTGATCACATATATAGTTACAATAAATACTAGTTTAAATAGGTATTTCAATTAACACACTTGTATATCATTAATGGAAAAATATATGGCTCAATTTTTGGTAATAGGTTTCTTATTCTAATTTCCCAAAATGCATAGACATCAATAAATTTTCAATGTCATTTTATAAAATAAAACAATGTGCATATCATCAAAACTACTCAATAGTGAATGTTATAATAAAGTATTAGTTTTTAAGAAATAACTCTATAATAACGACCAATTTCATATTGAGTCTTGTTAGACGATTCAAAAAATTAACTTTATTTAATTTTATTTGATATAAAACAATCATGTTGTGTTATCATATTCACTTCATGAATAATTCTAATAAATTTATATCCTTGGATCAAAAGTTTATTTCATTCACGAATGACATTTTTATGACCCAAATTCATCAATCTCGTCTTATATGACACAATGTCAACTAGTAATCCCAATATTATAAATATATTTTCAAATAAAAATAAAAATTTTATAACCACTTCATATTTTATATGAGAAATATTTATACCATCTATTTCAAATATGAAGAAAACCCTTCTCTTTGAAAATTCATTCACGATCGTAATGTTAATGAATAGTTAATTATACATAAAATTCTACTATGTTCCCTATATAATAACATACAGATTGATTAAAATTTATTTAAAATTAAATAAGATGATAAATCATTTAGATTTGAAATTTATATTTATTATATAATATTAAAATAAATAAAAGTTATATAATAATATGTGATGTGACATCCCTTACGATTAAAGGCTCAACATAACTAGTGTATATGATCCTTGAATCACTATTATGGAGAATTTTTTTTAAATAGATCTTAGTTTTTTTCATATTTCTCATTTTCATTTATCATTGTCTAGTTACATCACAGAATCACATCACCCATGTAAATTGTATAAAAATAAAAACATTCTTGAGTAAAATAACCCTTTAAATGGAACTATAACAAATATTCAAGGTTCAAACCAAAATAATTTATTATGTACATAATTCATTCAGTTTTATATATTGAGTTAAAAATTAATTGGTCTTATAATACGTTTACATATATTTGAGATATTTTAATATAGTATGAAAATCAAAAAATGTAAAGGTAAATCATCTCAAACAAACTTAAAATTAACATCACCACTACCCAAATATTTTTCAAAACCAATTTAAAACACATCTAGAAAAAATATCTCTATAATAGTGGCCCAATAAAATCAATATCTCTGATATTTTATAATAAAATTAATTAATTATTATTATTATAATGAATTCATTATGAACAATGTAAAATATATAAGATTATATATATTTTTATGGAACCACTCATTTGTTGATCCATTATGATATGTTGCTTTAATATCCATATAAAACATTAACATTCACTAGTAAATCATGAATTTTGTTTGGAAATGTTCTCATCACATAAAAACAATGGGGATATTTCCAATAGTAGAGATGAAAAAACTCTAGAGGTAGTTCTAGTCGGATACACCAATACGCCAATTTAGGTTCATTTTTTGAAACATATTTTATCTTCCCCAGGATATTTTGAATCATTATAATAAAATATAACATATATTTATCACACTATAAAATACTCCTAAAAATATATAAATAATTTTTTTTAAAATAAGGTTAATTAAAAAATAATTTCCTCCCCTACTTATAATTTTATCGACTGAGAAAATTCATCCTATTATTATATATCATCTATAAATTCCAAAATAATAAAATGAATATTCAAGATACTTTATGTATATTACATCCAAACGTACCCTATTATGGCCTCTTAGACTCAATGTTATTATATATATATATCAGTTATATTTTCCTACAAGGATGTTCATTTTATTGGATTACAATTGAGGATTTATTTAGATTTAATTGGATTTGATAGTAAAGGATTTATGGTCAATATATTTTCAAAGAGATTCATTGAATTAAATTTCAACACAAAATGGTAATTGATAATGAAATTAGTGTCACTAAAGAGAATAAGAAGTGAAGGAACATAGTCTATAGGGAATGAATGGAATATTAAAAGTAGAAAAGTTTAGTAACAATTATAGATTTGTTTTTGAAAGTATGAAGAATGGTAGATATGTTCATTCAAAGTTGGAGTTGTTTTTATTTGGAGGATTAAAATATATCCATGACCTCTGGGACATTATATGGCAGGGTCTGTGTCCTAGAAATATTTGAATATCATTATTAAGTAAGGGAAAATAATATTATTATAATTTATGTGGTATGAAAATGTAAGTTCACGAAGATTTATTCTAATATTTCATTCATTTATCAATACTAAGGAAATGAAGTGGTGTTCCCTGATATATAGGCGACACTAAGATATAAAGTTGGAATAATTTATTTGGACTTTATGAATTGGAAGGTTCATTTCATAAATATATTCAATTAAAATATATGTTTTTTTTTAATATTATCCATGAAATAACATGGATTTCTAGTTGAAAGTATTATATTATCAAATATCAGGTGAATATATAATTGTGTGTTACCCACTACTAAACCATTATACAAACAACAGTAATGTTTAGGTCAGATTAAATGATTTTAGAAGGTTGGTTCTCACACCATTGAGGTCATTCCATACTATAAAATGAGATTTTATTCTAAAACTTTAATGATGATCTCGTTATAATATGGATATCGCATTGTGAATAATTGTAGGTGACTTATAATGGATCATCCAGAATATTATGGGATTCAATGTAACAAATTCCTTTTTTTTATTTATATGGTTTAAATTATTGATATTTTTAAATTTGGAAATCATAATTTCTTTTGGAAATGGTCATGTCTATTTGAATATCGAATTATATTGGACCACCTCAGCTTAGTTTTTTGGCATTTAAATATGAGGATATATGGATGATTTTTTAGAACTAGTATTTTATTTTGAATTTTGATATGATGGGAAAAATCACTATATGAAGGTAATTTAATATTCATAAATATAGAATCAATAATTTTTGTATGATATTGATCACATCATGATCCTTGTTATAAAATCAAAATGGTATCAAGATATTCAACTAACCATTTTATATTTCCAATAATTATGGCGAGAATAAATTGAATTATATTGGATGTTTTTACCTTAATGTAAGGACTTTTTTATATATAAATTTTCCAATATTACCCTTGATGACTTGATTATCCTTAATGGGGAAAACATAGATAAATTTGTTTGATATAGATAGAATGATGTTCTAGGATTATTGGAATATATATTTATAAATTTAGAAAGTTTTTTATTTCAAGGAATCATGAATTATTCATTATCTCATATATTTTAATTTGGTATAGTGATAATTGGAAGATTAAAAATTTTGTTATAGAGAAAGGAGGAATTCTAAAAGTAGAAAACAGAAAAATAATTTCACTCCTTATTGGTCTTTCTAAATAATAATATATCATTTCGAAAAATAATAATAGACATATGTTTAATTTATTAATTAGTGAATTCAAGACCAACAATTGGACGACTATCTCATAGAAATAAAAGTCACATGTACATACTTTGTACATCTATGTTATTTTATTATATTATTTTTCATTCTACCAACGTGCCAACTTTTTTTGTTTTCAAAGAAGTGATTAAAGAATTGTTAATGTAAAGGATTGATCATTTAGTTGTAGTGATTAAAATGTAATAATACCGTAATGAGAGTCAACCCAAAAAGTGGTATACAAGTTTAAAACCTCTTTAAATTAGGTCAATTTGTTGATAATGTTACACCAACAAATGTATTACATATTCAAATTAGAGTTACATTTTTCAGGTGAACTAAGTAATAACAATGTTTCATATTTTATAAAATTCAATTATTATTTATATAAAATAAACTAAAAATAGAGGGAATAGGAAACTACTAATAATAATTGATTATACGCAGGTCATGTAATGTTATAATCAGATCCTTATCTGAAATGAAGGTAATGAGATTGATCCAAATAATTATAAGGTCTTGTTTATTTAAGGAAATGAAGTTTTAATGAAAAATGATTAATAGGATTATCTTTTTATCCCTAATTCCCCCCACCCAAAACTTTTAGGTTATCTCTTTCTTTTTCCCCTTTTGGGACCATACAAGTTGTATTAGATCCGATGTTTCTTTTGATATATTTACTTATTTATCTAATTTTAATATAAAATTTGATTTTAAATTTTCCGTTATATTACATTCTTGATATGGTAAAGGTGTAGACAATGGTGAATTAGTAGTAAACCAATGAAATTACTGTTTGATAAAGGATATATAGTAAAAGTTAGATTCAGATAAAATACACTAACAACCTTAAAATGGATTGTATAAATATTTTAGATTCTGATCTTTCTAGTATATACCATAATGTTTTAGGGTTGTCTCAAGACCATGAAATCCCAAGTGAAGGTGGTTATACTGAATATTATTAAAACCAATGAATACTAAATGTGTAATATTTCCACTAATTAGGTGATATAGCTCAATAGATAGAGAAAGGCAACCTAAAGATGAAATATTAGAATTGGTCATGTGATGTGTCACGACCCGACCAGAGCTATTGTCGAGCTACAATAACACCAAGCCTATCTCCATAGTCCAAGGGTTGCAGACTAGTGCTGAAGGAATAACAACTCTGGTAGTCTTTTGCCTAAACACCTATACACACACATCCTACTAAATGAAAAGATGTAGAGGAAAAATAAATAAAAGATGCAAAAATGTAAATAATATGAACATGCATGATCCTCTAGACAGTAAAATGGTACAATAGTGTATATTGAAATGTAAAAGCAGAAAAGCACACCCAAACATGAAACATGTCCCCACCTGATGGAATCTAAAAAAGTGTAACAAGAGAGAGAGAGCCCTACTCCTGTATCCTAGCATTAACCACCATAGGTCGTCCACACTGTCTGTATCACTAAGCTCCTCTAAAATCATGATCGAACTCTCCATTTTCTACAAAAGACATTATGCGTGTTAGGAAATGCCCATGTAGGGTTGAGTATATTCATACCCAGTTGGACACCAGGAAATGGTGATGAGGAATATAGAACAGTAATACAACTGGAATGAAGAAATGCAAGAACAAGCTATAGTAAAAGTGAATAGATGAGTACAACTCTACCCAATAATAGACATGTTAATTCATAGAAACCCAAAAAAGAGAGTAAGGGGATCTTCATCTCAAATCCCATACCATGAAAAGTGATTGGCCCTATGTTTTAGGGTAAAAACAATCTATGTTTCCCCACATATTGTTGCAACTACCCAGGAGGCATATATCACAGGCGCCCAAGTCACCACACCTCAATATTGACCTCTTTGGGCAGAACTGACTCTACAAATTAGACATAGGTCACATGCCACAGATGCATCTTCATTGGTAAGAATCCCCACTTTCTCATAAATCCTTAGGAAATACAAACCACACTTCATCACATTGTTGCGCAGACGAGGGTCCTGCTCTAGTAGTCATCAAGGAACAACTCATCCTAGCCCAACTAGAGGGTAAACTCGTCACGACCACCGAGGAAAGCCACCACCCTTCCCAGATAGAGGGTAAGCATGGTACTGTCATCGGGGAATTCTCCCACCCAGTCCAGTTAGAGGGTATGCCCAAAACTATTATCAGGGAACACCAATTCCCAGCCAAGCTAGAGCGTAAGCCTGGAACTATCATCAAGGAATGCCACTGCCCATCCCGACTAGAGGGTAATCCCAGATGTGTCATTGGGGAACTCCATGTCCTAGATGAGCAAGAGGGTAATCCTGGATCATCTCTATACATCCCTTCTAGATGGTGACTCTTAGAAGGCATTTAGGAACCTTGATCATATCTACTGGATGGTACCACTATGAAAAATACCTATGTATTCATCAATTGCAGCCCCAGATAGGCATCATACCCATGAGAAAATTTAATATATAACTTTATTCAAAATTCCCAGTCTCACGAGTGTTTGATATTCTCTATTACTTGGGTAGTCTTGAAACACTTCAAAAGGATCATCCATCGATATTCAATTCATGATTCCACTTTTAATGAGATCATGCACAAGGCTCCACACATTCAAACGGTTCACACCATTGCAATCCATGAAGATAAACACTCATGTTTGACTAAATATTCACCCCAAATAGAATATCCGATGAACAATTCATATTTCCCCACAATATGACCGAGTGGAATTTTGTGGGTCCCATGCCTAGGTAAAGAATCAAACTTTAGGGATTTCAACATTGCAATCCTCAAGGAAAAACACACTATATGGACTAACCATTTTTCCAAACCGTATTCCTAGTGAGAACATTATTTTTCACCACAAAATGTGAGAACAATGACTCAAGGGACCCATTCCTTGGCCTCAATATAAATAAGTGAATATTATTTCAAAGTATCTGCCTCAATATCAGGATCAGAAAGCCACTAACAACACATCGATTGTACATACCATGTAGAAATTATATAGGGTTAAGGATTTAATAATAATAAAATATTATTATTATTTGGAAATTTTGGGGACCTAATACACAACTCAATAAAGGTTACATGATTCTCTCTCAAAAAGAAAATCTTTAAAACATGACAGCACTCCTGCAGAAGGCATGTCCATCGAGAGTCGTATGTAGGAGTCACGTTGGGTCGAAAATTTAACAATTACATTAAATATTTTATTTCACTAAGCATTCATGGGCCATGGTCATTAGTCGGATAATGTTTTTGATGTTTTATTAAAATTATCACATCGTCTAAGGTGTCACATGACCACTGACCGCTCGTTGATCGGACATCGAACGGGATAATTACAAGGGTTTTCAATTAATAATAATATTATTATCATTATTATAATTATAATTATTTTATTATTAATATTATATTTTTTTCCTTATTGTTTGAACCACTACTAGGGGTTCCCCATTCCCCCATTTTATCACATGGCTACCACCCCTATGTCGCATAGAGACCGCACTCCCGCCTTGCCTACCACCGACCTCCAGCTACTGCACCATCCCTCCGTCCACCGTCCCTACTGTTTCCCGCTACCACTCACCCAGGGCCGCGCTAAACAGCGTCAGCCCCGCTTCAATGTGCCACTGCACTCACATCATGTTGCTTCCCCTTTCTAAACCACATTTCTGACCACCACCATGTCTGGTATCCTACCCACACCCATAGTCGCATCCCTCTACCGGTCAGCCTTGCTCTGAGACACGCCAGATCATTATCCGAGCTAACTCACAAGAACCACACTGATGTTTTTCTCCATCCTCTGGCTTCTAAACCGTCTTTCTATGCTCTAGGATCATCATGATTACATATTTTCCATCCTCGGGTCTTGATCTATGCATAACCAGTCTTTACTCACGATTCCGTCATCACTTTATCGATTCAACATGAATCCGAGAAGCCGATTGAGCAATAGTTTTACAGAAATTGTAGAATGGGTATATTTTTGGACTCCACGGTGATGATGGAGAAGAAATAGGGGATAGAGGCTTCAAAAAAAAGTTTTTTAACATCATTGTCCATGTTTTCTTGTTCGCAAATCGTGATTTGACTTTTAGGTTAGAACAAATGATATACAACAGTAAATCTGATTCATAGCCTCATCCAGAGTTTCAAAATAGGGGAAAAGGTTGTAGAATTGAAATAAAATATGATCAATGTTTAATTCATGGAATAAGAACACCAAAAACATGTCCTAACTAGAGATTGGATTGATTGTTGATGATAATCACATTCATCAAGCTCCATTGTGTTCGTCGTTCGTCGATCCGCCTGGATCTGAAGTATCATCGTTCGTTATTATTTGTTCACCCATGGGAATGATAAGAGAGGAATATGGTTGGTCATCATTGTAGAAAACACCATTGTGAGAGAAATACTCTAATATATGAATTCATACTCAAAAATTAGGTTAAGGAATTGAACACATAATTAAATAAACAGTTATGCAATTACTTAATTATTCATTCATTATGGCACATAAGCCGAAATCCTAATACCAAAAATGGATATACCCTTCCTAGGGTATAACCTACATTCTAAACTCAATAGTGGCCTCAGATTTCTGATCTGAGCCCCCATCTATGTCTTATTTTTGTTTTGAGCTATGAAATGAATAAGTTAATAATTTTATACATTCATTTAACATAAACGCAACAAGCGAGGGGTCTGAATGTCTAATGTTGACTCATTTTAGGTCACGCCTTGGGGAAACAATGTGTTCCAGACCCCACCATTGTTATATATTTCTAATATGATTAACCATTTAAGAGAAATCCATTTTTTTCAACATGTTTGTAGTATAAAAACAATTAATATTTTTATAAAATTAATTATGGACACACTATGCCTCAAAATAGCACCTCATCTCGACTCTTAGGTTTAGAAATATTTAATGAAAAATTTTAAAATTTTATTTTGAATAATATGGGTCTCTACAAAATTCCCTCATTTAATACTTTCATCCCCGAAAAGAAAAAATGAACAACAACTCTGAAAACTGAGCCCGCACCTAGCACACCCAATTCCAGAGAATCATATACCTTTTTATGATACCAAAACACATATTCCAAAGGGATGGTCTACCCTCATATGGTTTTTTTCAGTTGACGATGTGTGTGGGGACAGGCACGTAGCTCTTTAGTTGTGATAGCCCATACTGTTGGCAGATGAAAGATACATAAGAAGCATTCCCAATAGGAACCTCATGGCATAGGTGATATGATAGTGTCTCTACCTAGAGCACCATCTCTCGCACAAAGATTCAAGAAATAAATGAGTTGCAAGAACATGTGTCCACTTGTACTGAGGAAGGAGTAGAGTAAACACAAGTCATACCTCGAATCATCCCATCTGTTGCTGGATCATGACCATCCATAGACTGCAAATATCTGCAGCCCTGACCGCCAACTCCCTAAGCCTCATGTGGGCCACCTGGTGGTGGTGGTTGGAGTACCGCATATCATCAACCCCTGTCTATTTCTCCTCCTCCTCCTCCTCCTCTATCAACTCCACCTCTCTGAGACCTCTCTGGTCACTACATTGTCTCTACTATGGAAATCCTTTTGCTGCTTGCCTGCGAAGCTCGGTACGCCTAGTCGAGTAGTCCTGATCCATGAGGCTATAAACACAACATGTATAAGATTGAAACTCCATGGTCATACCTTATATTCTATTATATCTTGGTCCCACACAACCATGCCTTTGAGTCTACAAATATAAGGGCCCTCTATCATAATATATTTGGCACCTAATTGCTGCTGAAGAAGACTCAACTCTATCGCACCTACCTCAAGCTCCAAATACTAGGTGTCCCTCTTCCAGGAATCTCTATATCAAAATTTCTCCCTCTAGTACCCTAGAATATGTGGAGATTCCCATGGATATTACTCTGTATCAGATCTATCTCCAGAGCCCTTGCTCAAACTTATGTGCGTGGAAGTTGATGTCCTTGACCATATCTACAGAGTAGCAGGTAAGATTAGTAAACCTTGTTTCCTAATCTTACATCATGATACATATTTACTAAAATTCTAGAAGATAATTGATATGGATAGATAGAAAATATGAGGGGTAGTAATCCTCATGAAGGATCTGCATAAAGTCATCCCACATGAGTGTCGCCTCATCACGTATCTGGGTAACTAAGCTCCACCTCTGCCCAACTGTGTCATGAAAGTGTCTAGCTACCAAATAAACTATCTAATCCATTGGTTTCTTCACAAGTCAGAACATGCAGACTACTGACTCTAACCAATCCTCTGTTGACTGGGGATTGTTCTTTTCATTGAACCACATCGGTCCCTGTCACTGAAACTGACAAAGTGAACTCAGTCATCGCATGTCCATAGTTTGTTTTACTGGTATTTAATGATACTCTGTGGATGGAAGAACTGATACCTATCCACCCCAATATGGGGGTCACACTATGGGTCCAAAACTTAGGCCTCATCACTCATCGGTTCCTCATCATGAACTGGGGAAGGAATCTTAGCCGGCTGTTGTCCTGGAGGCATCTTGAAAATGGTCAAAGAGTACCGAGGGAAGATGAGCACATATATATATCAACAAAGGATCGAGGAGCTAACTGAATATGGAAAATGATGACACAAATACTATATAATGAATGTACCATATTTCCATGAAACCAATGTCTATGGGTTTTGAGTCGACATGTGGGCAATTCATGTCCAAATGAATGGCTGTCGGTTGTCGCAATAACATCGTACTCTCGTGCCTAAGATCTCCTCTCGAGAGACTTTGGAATCATTTCCCTAATTCCAACCATTCCTTTTAAGGGTAAATGAATGATAAACATCCCATGGAATGAACTTTCTATGATACCACTTTATCAGGACCCAACCCCTACTGGGCTAAGCTGCAACTACCCCATGACCACCTCCATAGGATAGGGGTTGGAGACTATTGATAAAGATATAAAAACTCAGGGAGTCCATTTCCTAAAAACCTATACACTCACATGTAGCCAAATCAATGAAATGTAAAGATGGAAGAGAAATAAAAGATGAAACTACTCTAAATAAAATGCACAAGTACGATCCTATAGATAGTGCAAAGTGCAATGTAGTGTATACTAAAAACTAAAAGGAAAAAACACATCACCAAACATGAACATGTACCAACCTTAAGGAAACTAAAAAAGAGTAATAGGAGGGACATACCTTTTTCTATACCCCAACTCTGACCACTATACATGGTCCACACATTCTTTATCCCTAAGATCCTCTGAAATCACGATCGACATGTCAGTCATCTGCAAAAGACACAACATGTGTTAGGGGAAGCCCATACAGGGGTGAGTAAATACATGCCCATTAGGACACACAGAAATGGGGAATGAGTAAACAGTAATAGAATAAAAATATAAAGAATTAGTGAAGGAACAAGGTATATTAAAATTAAATAGAAGAGTATATCTCCACACAATAACAGATTTTCCCATTCAAAGGAACCCAAATGTGAGAGTAAGGGGATATTCATACCACATATCATCCCAAGTAAATTGGTTATCCATCAATTCTAAGGAAAAAAACATATATTATGTCCCTAATCTCATTGAAACTACCTAGGAGGCATAAGTCAAAGGGGATCAAGTCACTACACATCAATAATGTCCACTTTTGGCAACACTGCATATCCCGCACGGTTTGGGGTTGCGTCACAATAACGCGTCTCAGTGGGGAAAATGCCCCTCCTTATTATGTTTCCATATGTAATCCAAACTACTCCTCATCACTATGTTGCAAATATGAGGGTCCAGTTCTAGTAGTCATCGAGGAACACCACATCCAAGCCCCGTTGTAGGGTAATCTCCGAATGATTGTCGGGGAACCCCACTTCCCAACCCTACTCAAGGGTAAACCTGGTATTGTCGTCGAGGAGTGCCACTGCCCAATATAGCTACAGAGTAAGCCCATAACTCACATCATGGAATTCTATTTCCCAGACCAGCTACAAGGTAAGACCAAAGCTATTATCGTGGAATTCCACTACCAGCTTGGATAAAGGGTATGTCCAAATCTATTGTTGGAGAACGCCACTTCCCAACCCACCTAGAGGGTAAGACCAGATCTACTGTGGTCATCCATCCTATAAATTTCCTCTTAGAAAATCATCTTGGATCTTTGATCATCCCTCATGGATGGTAACTCTATGAAAAAACCACTTCAGTAATCAGGTTTCACCATGGATAAGCATCACACCCAGAAAATTTGAACGTATCTCTTCATACATCATCAATACTCTCACGAGAGTTTTAACTGACCCAAGTCATGGTTTCTATTAAAACTCTTCCAAAGGATATTACATCAATATTTCTTTAATGTTTCCACATAGAAATAGATCACAAACATGGCTCTGCATATTCAAAGGGAACACCCCATTGCAATCCTAACAGAAAAACTTGAAATATCGACTATATATACTCCCTAAACATACATCTATTGGAAAAGTCATATGTCGATTCAATAAAATAAAGTGGCTTCCCATAGGGCCCATGCCTTAGTCATGAAACATATTATATGGATTTCACCATATCGATATTTGTAAAAAAATACAGAAGATAGAATACTCATTCGTCCAAAATGAATACCCGGTGATCAAATTGTGTTTCACCTCAACACCTATGAACCAGGCCTCATGGGGCCTACACCTTGACCTGAACATAATTATCCAAAAATGTGTTTTAATGTATCGACCTCAATATCAGGATCACAACGCCGCTGATAACATGTCAATTTGACATATCATACTGAAATTATGGTGCGTCAAAGCATTAATAATAAAAAATATTATTATTATTATTTGGACATTTCAGGGACCCAAATCAAAACTCAAAGAAGGTACCTATATTTTGTATTTAAAACACTATCTTGAAAACATTATCACACTTCCAAAAAGGGAATGTCCATCGGGCATCGTACGCTGGAGTTATGGAAGACTGAAGATTTAATAATAACATTAAATCTATTATTTCATGAGGCTTTGATGTGTTTAGGTCGTGGGTTAGGGAGAATTTTATAAATTTGTCTTGAAATGAGTAAATATTCTTTGGGTTCACATAGCCACTGATAGTTCATTGGTTGGACTTCACACATGGGAGTTACAAGGGTTTAAATAAATTATAATAATAATATTATTATTGTTATTATTATTATTCATTTTTTTATTATATTGTTTTCCTTTTTGTTTCAACCTCGCCATATGGATTCCATGTGCTTCCCTACCCACCTGTTTCTCTTGTGGACCCCACACTTGCACAACCTCGATGCCCCCCCTCCTCCCTCCACCCCCTACATTGTCCCGCCATCCCCCAACCCTACTCGACCCCGCTATCGCTCACTTAGAGCCACACCAGACTGCGCTCGCCCTGCTCTATCGAATTCCACAGTCACCATGCACAGTCTCCCCTGACTGAACTGCATGTTAGACCACCACAAAGGGTTGTATCCTCCAAACCACTGGAGTTGTGTCCCTCTGCTGAACTTCCTTGCTCATAGACATGTTGGACCACCATCTCGACTACCTCACACACACCACACAGATGTGCTTCCCCTTCCATTAGTTTCCTAACATTTTTTATAATATCTAAGATAATGAATATTGCATCTCTTCTATCCTCAGGTCATGATCTATTCTTAGGAAGTCTCTTCTCATGATTCTTTCTTCAGTTTTTTGATTCTCCTCGAATCCGGGAAGCCAGTCGGGATCGGTTTGCCCGGTAATTATCGAACCGAGATCTGAGTGGATTGATAGGTGATGATCATGAAGAAATAGGGGAGATAGGCATAAAAATAAAAGACTTTAAACATCATAATCCATGTGTTATTTCCCAGGGATTGGGGTTTGGTACTGAGGTTAGAAAAAATGATATACAATAGAAAATCAGATTCGTAGCCTAATGCAATGTTTGGGAACAAGGGTGAAAGTTGAATAATTGGCAAACAAAATGGTCAATGTTTTATTCAGGGAAAAATAACACCATGAAGAAGTCCCGCCAAGTGATTGGATTGATCATAGGTGAAGAACGCATTCGTTGAGCTCTGTTGCATTCTTCATTCTTTAATCTGCCTAGATCTGATGTCTTGTCGTTCGTTCTTCATTGTTCTTCAACTTGGATGAAAAGAGAGGAAGCCGGGTTATCATCATTGGGGAAAACACAATTCTGAGGGAAATCATATAAAATATTAATTTATACTCCAAAATTATATTTAGATATTAACCAAATATAGAAATAAAAAATTATTTTATTACTTATTTTTTCGTCAATGATGGCACATAAGACAATCTCTAGATACCGACAAAAGTTATACCCAGCCTAGGGTAAATCATATGTTCGGAACTCAACAGTGGACTCAAAATTATCATCTGAGCTTCCGTACAAGAGTTATTTTGGTTATGAGCTATTAAATGAATAAATTAATAATTTAATTCATCTATTTAACATACCGCCAATGAGAGATGGTCTGAACGTCTCAAGACAACTAATATTATTTTTCCCATAGGGGAAAAATTTCATTCCGAACCCAACTGTGGTCTCAGATTTCTGATCTAATCAACTATTTAAGAGATATCCCATTTTTTCACATGTGCAATGTATAAAAACACTTAATATTTTTATCAAATTAATTCCGGACACATTGGGCCTCCAAATTGGGTGTCGTCTCAGCTTCTAGGTTTGGAAATATTCAATGAAATATTTCAAAGTCTTATTAGGAAAAAATTGGGTCTCTATATGATTTTTTGTATAAAGTGAGAGAATCTAAATTTAGTAAGATAAAATTAATTTAAAAAATTAAAATTTCTTAATTATTAGACAAAAAAAATAAATGATTCCTCGGATAAAAAATTAACGGATACTTCAAAAAATTTGAAAATTATTAAATAAAATTCCAATGGAAATATTATAGACATAATATAATTTTTTATTATAATTAAAAATATGGAGATGCTTTATATACATTTTTCTGAACATTCAAAATAGAAATATCGGATTTAATATGTGAATTATTCTATTTTGTTGGAGATTCATGAATTCATTATCTCATCCCAATGTCTATATTCTTTGGGAAAATCAACCTTGTATTCGATGGAAAATCTTCAATGAAAGATAAAAAGTGAAATGTGTGAATCCCCATTATGTGGGAAATTTGTAGATGTTTTGAGAAGACAGTTAAGGAAGAGACAAAGTAATTTGAGGGAAACTAGATGATTTATAAAGGAAATTATATATACAAGTTACACTTTTGTGAAATGAATACTGAAATTTCGATATTTTTTCTAATTATTAGAAATTAGTTTTTTCTAAATTTGGTAGAATATTTTGAAAACCTAGTTAAAAACAATGGTTTATTTGGAATTCTTCTTATTCTAATAATTAATTCCATGTTAACCGTACCTCAACTTGAAATTTACAAAAAATTTATCCTAGACTAAAATAAATGAAATAAATTTTTATAAATGACAAAGCAATTATTTGGATTAATATATTTTAGGGTATGTCATAAGAATTTTACCGTTATTATAATCATATGAGTAAAAATAAAAAATCATCCCCTAGATAAATTATGTTCTTTACACAAAATATAATGATTTCAATAATGAATGAATTATTATTTGTTTCAAAATATAAATATAAATTTCAATGGTTTATCCTAAGGAATGTTCTAAATTGAAAAGTACAATAAATATTATAGGGATAAAGAAGATACTACGATGGTATGGAAATGAATAGATTAACCTGTGAATCATTTCTGTGAAAAATTATTTATGGAGGACCCAAGGAAGGGAAAAGTTTGAGTTAAGATAAAAGAAGAATATGAAGACCAATTAAATTAAATTAAAGTTAGGTTCCAGTTAAACTAATTACATCTATTAATATATTTTAAACTAATTGAAAAAAATAATAAATAATTATCCATAGTGACTCACATATTCCCCGTCTGGATAAAAATTCATGTCCCCCACCCAATTTATAAAAAATTATGTAACTATAAATTTTAATTTTTCAGGTTTTGGGGGATATGTGTTCCCTACAGAACA
This sequence comes from Viscum album, assembly GCA_963277665.1. Classification (NCBI taxonomy): domain Eukaryota; kingdom Viridiplantae; phylum Streptophyta; class Magnoliopsida; order Santalales; family Viscaceae; genus Viscum; species Viscum album. Next base: position 1,306,731,854 of record OY728141.1, read on the forward strand.
TTCATGAGAAGACGTGTATGGATTAATGGTAGGAATTGAAATTAAAATTGGTGATTATATTTAGTAAAAGTGGTTTCTTATTTAAACTAAAATTAAAAAAAAGAGTTATTACAAAACATATTTTACATTAACAATAGGTAGCATAAAATATTATGACACCCATGATAATGTCGTGGAGATAGAAATGAAATAATTGGTGTATCAAGTAGTGTTTAATAATATATTTCATTAAGGATATATATAAATAAATATATATCTATATTATTTATTATTTATTTTTAAAGGATACTAATTGTATCATAATTGAATTATTTTTATCAATGGAGATCCCTAAAGCTAATAAATATCCCAAATCCACGATTCCAATAATTAGGGGGAGTTGTTGAAAATATTATGATAGTTGATTGTCTATAATTAAGAAATATAATCCCTAAGAAGATAAATGATGGGATCTTGAATCAGGTGAAATATTAAACATGTTTACTTGAATCATTTATTTAATTATACATGTGATTTAAAATATGATATTATCTATGTGTATCATGATATTAAAATATTTTTAGAGCATTCATTTCATGATAAGTATTATTTTTAAAATAATATTTCAAGTTATTAATTTCCTGAAAGTTTATAGATGGGGATCCAATTGTTGTATCCCCCTCAACCAAGGAAATACATCCTGAAAGTAAAATAGAGAAATATATCTTATTGTAGAGGTAATAATAAAATTTAACAATTGGAAATAGCTATATTGTCTTGATATAGAATTAAAAGTGATAAATATGTTACAAATCATATACAAATTAATTAAATATTTTTCATAAATGGTTTGGTAAATGTGGTTTTGTGTCTATATGAATAATTATTTGGCATAATGATTTTTTTATTACATTAAAAGAGAATATGTTTAGTGGAAAAAACAATTTATGTGGACTAATAACATATTTAATTACTTGATAACATAATTAATAATAATATTGGCTACTTATATGACTCATTTATAATAGGTATTATCCAATACTAAATGAATTTGACTATATTACCATAGCTTTGGAGGAATTTTTTAGACTTAAAAACAGAACATGAATTTTAATTAGTAGGGAAAAGGATAGAAACTATAGGCTTCATGATGTATTTGTGATGTGATCGAGCATACCATATCTATATTTAAACAGTGGTCTATTTTGATAGATCCATAGATGTATTGATGATTATACCCCATATAGTAAAATTATGAATCTTATCATTGATATAATCTATTTCTTTCAATATAATTACAAATGATATTATTTGGGAGTCCTAAGATTATTTTAAATAACTTATATAATCAATTATCTCTCCAATATTAATAACTAGAATAATAAATTGATGTGGTGTCATCCCTATGAACCTTACAAGAAGAATTGTGAATATTATCATATACTATTTGATTTCAATAATTCATGGGAGTTTTGTTTCATCTAGTATTTCATATTTGTAGTATGATTTATCATTTATATTAATGGGATAATAGGATTATGAATAATCTCAAAAAATAGGGAATAATTTCTTTTTTAAATTCTAAAAAATGTATTGAAATATAAAAAACCCACTAATCATCCATATTCGATACATGTAATTATAATGCTGATGAGTTTTACTCTAGTTGATAGTGTATGTATAATATTGTTTTTAATAAATAAATATTAGATTCATGATATTTTTTTATAAAAAAGTGGGATTATTTCTAGAATCTAATTAATTATTGGTTTTAGATAGGGTTATACATTTTTCAACCCATTAGGAATGATGAATTTTTGGTAATCATGTCCTATGAATGTTTCTTAAATCTATTATATACAGATAATGGTTTTAAATATATATTGTTGTGTAAAACAATTAGAGAAACTATTGAATCTCATGGTCCATGAGGTATGAATTGAAGATATGAAATAGAAAACGATTTCATCATATATAGATAATGTTTTATAGAATGAATAATCAAAGACATTAGTACTAGATGTTATAGTATAATGTTTCTACGGGATATAAATCATTCCATTTCCACATGGGCCATTCATTGGAGGGTGACATAGAATATTGAGATTTATAATTCCCTATATCATAAACGATACTTGGATCTTCATAAAGTAATTTTTTGGATGATTTATGATGCACCTAATTCAGTATAGGGATTTGTTTTAATCATATAAATATACTTTATTTATTATTCTATGAAATTTATTTCATGTTGTGGAAGAAGGTAGGAAAGGTATTCTATATATGTTTATTTTGGAGGTTCCAATCCATGAATCCATTACATTCCAACATGATAGAGTTCAATAGATTCATCCAATCATGTCCACGGTTCCATGTTTCAAGTTTTACTCAAGCATATTTCAAGAGGCTTGAGAACAAGTTACTGGTCACACTACTATTGGTTGTGTTGTGAAGGTGTTCAATTAGCTTTTTGTGATTTTTAAATTTTTTACTAAGGATTTAGAGGAACATGTAAGCTATAATATCAATTTATATTCTTGGATATTAATTGATTTCCAGACGTGAGATGGATGGCATTCAGTGAAGTAATTATAGGCATTTTCTATAGGGTATTATAGAATGGTGGGAATCATGAAGTAAGGAATAAATCACACTTCAATTATTATGGTTGAATTTCTAATGTTCTATAGAGATAGAATTTCTCAGACAATAAAGAAATATTCATAGAAACTCTAGTATGTTGAATGAGGATGATTGGATGGTCTATCCTTAATTTTAAGGGTTCTAAAAATGATGATATCCCAAATATTTTTAGGCCTATATATGGACTATGAATCAAAACACAAAGAGAATCATCATATAATGATGTTATTAATAAGTTATAAATAAATTATTTTGAATCCAATGTTTGATGTGGATCATGTAAAGATCTATGTAATCACACTACAAATCATTCTATTCATTGTAAATTTTCTTCTATATTTCATATTATTACAAAGGGAATCAAGGGAACTAAATACAATGGATTTGAATAATATTTGGGGAATATTTTATTGTTAAAAATACCATCATATGGTTTAATAATTGATGAAATTCAATGAGGGAATGTAGATAATTTATCTTGATATATGGAAAAGGATGGTAAAGAATTATTGAGATATATGTCTCTATAATTGAAGGGATTTGGCTGTTTTGTAGGATAATAGAATTCAAGTTGATTTCGTATATCTAATTTTGAGTAATTGATGGAGAGTAGTAATATTTAAATATATTTAATTGATAATAAAAGGTATTTAAGGACTTGAAAACACCTAATATTGTCACTCCCTTATGAACATTATAATAAAGAAGATAGAGTTACCATGATATTTCATGTAATGGTGTTGAATCTATTAATAATGGCCTTCATAGAAATATTAGGAAATAATCTCTTAGATAGAACAAATATTATCATATATACTAGATGAATTTAAGTAGTAATTTTTCTGTGTTTCTTTTGAGAATGTTTGTGACTTTTTTACATTTCAATGTAGTGAGAAACTAGAAACTGTTTGAGGGTTTTACACTTTAGTGGAAATGAATGAACCCAAATAAATATTATAGGTAGAGTGAACTAATTTACAAAACAACAGTACTAATCCCTTCATTAATAATTGAAATTATCGGATAATTATACACCAAAACATGGTTCTTTTATTCTCTTGGGTGTATCCTAGTATGGGGTACTCAAGTAAAAATTCATATTTCTTGTATTATTATATTCCATTATTTTATTAATGATATAAGTAAACAATAGGGGAATAAACCATTGGTAATATTTGAAAAACTGATTTTCATGTCCAATAATAATATATCCAAAAACTGAAACAATTATATTTAGTGTTTCCCTAATAATTAAAAGGATAATAGTAGGTAAAGTTTTTATAGTTTAAGGAAAATTTATTAAATGGATTAAGATTCCACACCCTAATTCCCCCCCCCCCCAATTCTTATAGTATATCTCACAGAAGTCCATTATGGGATCTAACTATTGAATGTATGCAAAAACTATATGATTTTGTTATATGTGTCTTCTCATTTGGATTTTGGAAAATGTATTTTCCCACATTATTTTGTAATTTCACAGATTATAAATAGATTAAATGTATCTTATATTCATGTTATGGATTTAATGAATAAATTATAATGAAAATAACCATATTTGGATATTTTGAATATGGTATATTTATTTCATTAAATAAAAAATGGTTTGGATGATAATATAAAAGGATGAGATCCCCCTTTATATACAAAAATTTTTATAAAAGGCTCATGATTCTCAATTCCTATAAACACATATTATTTCACTAGGTTTATTTTCTATACCACCTTGTATTCTTTGGTATCATCAATATATTTTTTTGACCCACTGGACTATGTAATCTATTGTGAAATGGAAACATTCATTTTTTCCTTAAATATCTTTATAAAACATATACCGAAGAATATATTATGGATTCGTCACATTAGTCTTGAACTTTGGTATCATTATTTAAAATAAAATTTTTATTATTTCAAGGATAGATCATAAAAAAATGGTTCACATATATGGCCATGTCTATATAATGAGATAATAAAACCAATGACTGGTATTGAAGTCATTTTCTGTAATGAAGAAACATGTTTCATTCAATTGTAAATAAATATTTTGTTTTATTAAATCCTAAGTGGTTTAACCATAATAAAATTATGTTACTTGAACATTTAACATTTTTAGAATCACTCCACATTACATTAAATAGTTCACAGAAAATTAAGTGGAATGGAAAATCTAAATTAGAAATTTAATGTTGTTTGTATCATTGTTATAGGGAAATAGAATCATAGTTTTTGGATATTTTTAATTATTTAAAAATAGTGGAAAAAGATATTTTGAAAAATTTATAGAAATTATAGAATTAAAAAAATTAGATCTAATATTTTTTTATATATCATTAGATATTTTCTGAAACATTAATTGTAAATATTACATAAAAAGTAAAGCGTTAATATTAATATTATTTTTTAAAAAACATTATATTTTTTAAAAAAATATAAGTTATTACAAAATGTGTATCTTTATTATTATTCTTCATAAAGAGTTTATTCTATAATTAGAAATAGTATATAAAAATTATATCATTATTTTTTAAACACTTAGTAAGAGAATATTCAAAATATTAAATAAAAATACTTTAAATATTATTTAACAAATTATATGTCATGCCTTGTGATCATGTAATAAATATTTTGTTTAACAATTAAATATTTAATTTTAAAATATATTATATTATTTATATATAAGGAAAATGTATAATGTAGATTATTTTTAATATCAAAAAACAGAATGGATTAATTTTAATTGATAAAATTAAAAGGGTTCCTAAATGAGATATGATTTGGACCATGTTTAATGTGTTTTAGTGATTGATATAATATATGGTTTAAATATTTAAAAATATATGCTATATAGATTATGTAAATATTTAAATAATATAATATGAAACATAAAATCTATATAATTGAAAAAAAAAATATTTTAATAAATTTTTAATAATTTGTAATATTTAAAGTTAAAACAATGGGATGAGAATATATATTTTTTTATTTTCACTATTTTATTGTTTCCATGACAATAAGTATATTTATAAAATGTTTATAGTAAGAATTAATTTATGATTTTTTCAATAATCTATATCACCTGTTTTTCTGAGATATATAATATGTTTATTTATTCATTAACTGCATTTATATTCATGTTTAGTAAATTATTTAGGACATGAATATATTTTTCATGAAAACATTATTTGATAAATTTACTCTAGGATATATAGTCATGCTTTAATTTTTAGGTACTACTCACTGAAATTTAGTTTTACCTCTTTTTTGGCCTCATTTTTTTAATTGACGTTTAAAATGGGTAGAGTTTGTGTATAGTTGGTTTTAAAATATAATTTGAATTAAATTTTATCTGGAATATATTTCATGAGGTAAAGGGACTATGAGTTAGACTTAACACTATTATAGAGTTTTATGTATTTTATAGAATAGTGTGGGTTATCCCTTTCAGTATTTGGGATTACTCATATGTATTGTTTTAAACTCATATAACTGTAAAGCCTCTCATAAGGACTTCATATACCTTATACATATGATTCATATGGATTTTTATAAATATATTTTTCTTAAATAATTGGTTGTGTAAAAAAACAATATATTGTGTATGGAGTTACACATTAATGTTTTGTGACCATATAAATTTCAGGGGATGTAATAAATAATCCAAAACCAAATCTTCAGAATAATTCATTAACTAATAGAATAAAACATTATAAGATAAATTTTTATAATATTAAATTGTTATAAATTCCACATGAATTTGATGCAAATTAAATTTTTTAGACTATAATAGACCTATAAATACTAAATTTGAGGTTCCTTTTAAAATATAACTTTTTAATACCTTGACCATCCAACCCGGTGGGACAATACAAATCACTTTCCCCCTAGATATTCTGACGCATGAAAGTTATTTTATGATTAACTCTAGACTATTAAATTCGGTTTGTTATGCCAAATATAGATTCCCCTTAATTACCCATTGTTAGCATATTATTTTTTTTAGCTTTAGTTGACACTAGCTGAGCAACCCTAATTAGATTTGGTTACTATAATAATATAGATTTGTATTATCCATAATATAGATTTGTAAAATGTGTTTTCACCTAATTATCCAATAGTCACATCTATTAAGATTGAGATAATTCCCAACCTAAACAAATAAGTGTGTATTGATATTCAAAATATGGATCATTTCATTTTCAAATATGAATCCTAACTAATTAAATTAACATATGTTTATTATTTAGGAATATATTGATTATACGTGTTGAGTCATACTCAAGGTAATGGACCTTTCATCAATCTCCTTTCATTGAGGTATATTACGATAATATAAACCACATTATTTTATGCGGTGTATAATTAACCCCAATGAATATTAATTTCAATCATATCTTTTCCAAAGGAATAAGTTTCTACAAATAAATTACTAAATGATAAAAGGAATTTTTGTTTTTAACGTACATGAAGACAAAATAATTTCTACCACAATGACTATTATTTGATATTTTCATTCCTCTACAAGAAGTGATGTATTTAAAAGTAAAATAAATACCATATTCCACTTTAATGTATTATAGTATTGAAAATTCTTATGATAAGGTATTTATTATGTCAATATCTTAGAATTATATATTGTGATTTAAATGTGTAAATTTAATTTTTCCATTATGATTGTATATTGAGTTATTATTATGAGAAGGTTATAGGGAGTTTTTTATGTATTTGGGTAGTTTTTTGATGAACCGAGGGAAGGTGATGTAGTGATAGCTCTCTAATGCATTTGGTAATGAGATAGAGTTAAACAATAAGCTTTCTCCTAATTGATTTTGTGAATATACTTTGATGCATATTCCAAACGTAACCAAAAGGGTTACTCCCTATGTATTTACGAAAGCTACAATGTTTGTATGATTTGGATGCCCCATGATTCCTATATTATTTTATGATTGCTATTTTGTTTCAGGAATCTTGTGATTTCATAAGGTTTGTTGATGAACTTATGTTTAATGGGGGAAAGTATGATTTTGTGATAATGTTTTCATGATTTTAAAATATTCATGGACTATTGGTTTTATTCCATATTTAAATCATTTATTTATGTTTATATGCACATCCCATGTTCTTAAAATATTTTACATAGGGTATAATGATAGGTTAGATAAAGGATAAACCAAGATGAATGTTATAAAGATTTTATTAAAGATAAATAAATCATGTTTTATTTTTAGATGTTTTATTTTTTGAAAACAATTAATATTGAGTAGAAGTTCCTAGTTTTTATTATTTGAGATGTGATGTAATAATTATGGACTAGTTATCAATAACTCTAAACCTGATGGATCCTAAATGTGAAAAAAAGTGAACTCCTGATTAAAACTCAATATTATGTGATGTGAAATTCTGGGGACTTATAGGAACTATACTCTATTGGATAGAAATCTATACATGTTTATTTATAATGGTAGATCATGTAGATATATAGTGGGAAACACATTGATAATGATGACATAGTCACTTGATTTTAGGTACATGGTGGGAAAAAATTTTGTTAGTGAGTCCCATGATACCTTAGATGGGATACCCCTAACGGGGGTTACTATATGTGTCTAAGTTATTTTAAATGTTAATACCAACCTATACAATGTTTTACAAATATATTTGAATAGAATTTTACACAACTAGTCATGTTATTATAGTTTTATTAATATGTACAATCTAGAGAATAATGGTTACATATGGAGACTATGACTGATGATATGGTGATTCTCCATGGGGGAGTGCAGTTTGTGGATTCCTAATGAGAATAATTTTACTTATTGGTTTGTGGGATATAATAATATTTCATTATGGGTATGTATCACTGTAAAGTGTGAGTATGGAAATATATAATGTTTTTAATATTCAAGACATGAGTGTATTTGAAATATCATATATAATGATTTGGGATAGACCTACATTTTTCACATGTGAGAGAAAAAGAAAGTATTGGCGTCAAATTGAAATTTAATGGTCGATAAAATCTATGATCAATATAAAACTATAATGGAGTTCACATCTAAACATGCGTTCCTTAGATGTAAAAATGAAATGGATAGAATACATGTTTTCAGATCAATTCACAAATTGTAATATAGAGTTTCTGAAAAATGGAATGGTTACCCCTTATATTTTTATAACAATATCACATTTGGTGCTTCAGCCTAGGTATGTAAGGCACTTTGTAAAAACCCAAACCCTATTATCCCAGAGCCAGTTGTCACTTTACTATATTATCAATTGATACATGTTATCACATATCAAAGGAAAAGGTTGTTTAATAATCATGAATTACCATATACAATGATTCTTCAAAATATTACTTCGGGAAAAAATATACAAACACTGTGAATTACAAAAATATAGTATCTTAGAACTCATTGGATGATTCCTTCTTCGTATCCTGAGGAATGGGAAAACAATAAGGGTGATAATATATTCTTAGTATGGGTTAAATATAGTGGAATCTACCATTAATATGTTAGACATGATCAATATATCAAGGTAGATAACTAAAATCACATTTCATCAAATCAATAAATTTTTCATGAAGAATAATATGGATGGATAAAATAATGAAAACATAAATCCATTTTAATAATAATATATCCATGAAATGTGTCAATGGTTTCTTCACTATTCAAATAATCACATGGGAATGAATAATTTATTTCATAATGATATAATGCATGATTTTATACATCACATACAAATTTTTGAGGTATTATGCGATAAAAACATATGAAAACAAGTAAAGTGTATATCAAATGCACAAACTAGTTGGTCTCATTAGAACTATTATTGCATCAAGGGGATATAATGGTTCCAAAAAAAACACTTACTAAGTAAAATACAATAATTATATGAATAAACAATAAAACACAATTTACATGGTAAAATAACAAAAAAAATGTTCATATATGATGTAATAGCATACAATATTTCAATACATTCACCCATAAAAAATAACATAAATAATCCTGATAAAGAATAAGGATAGTACAATTTTAATATATTCATAGTGAATCATTAAAAAATTAAATGTTTGTTTTCAGTTATGAATATAAACATAATACAAATCATTATAAATTTCTTAAAGAAAATACTCATTTCACATTTAAATTTAATTTTTATATGAAAAAGTTTTAGAATTTTAAAAACAAGTTGTTCATAAAAAAATCTATATAAAATTGTAATGGAATCTCAAAATTTTGAAAAGTAATGAAAAAAATAAATCTCTTAACTTCTTGTGTGTTAATAATACATTAATTTCACATTTTTTTAAAAAGTCAAAACCTTCTTATTCAAAATTATATAAAAATATTCCTTTTTATGAAATTTAAAAAAAGGTAGAGCATGGGTAAATATGACATTAAAAATTAATTAATGATTTTTAAAATAATTTCGGAAAATATTTTAATGAAAACATGGGCATGGCATAAAAATGGATCATGACCAGAGAGTAAATAATGTATTTTTTTCATTAAAACCATTTTATTAGTCATTTGATGTAAAAAATGGTCTTATTAATTTATAATTCCCTGAATAACAATATTATATTATAATTATTGAGATTCTTCATTGGTAGATCGTGAAATTTCATTATTGGAAATTTAATCATAAACCAAATATATATATATAATGAAATTGTAACGTAAAACCCTAACCACTTTAGACACATTTGAATCATAAGCTCAATGAAATAATTACATGAAAAAACTTTTAATATCGTAATCATAAGAATTTCTATGTTGTAACATTTTAAATTTTATGTATATACACCTCGAAGAATAATATATGTGCATTATACTAAATTTATATCAAAATAGTAAAAATTAGATGAAAAATCTTAAAAAGATCATATTATTGATGTGAGAATTAAGTAGAGAGATCATTATGTGTAAAAATATTAAATATTCCCAAAATAAGTGTAAATAAAACATAACAGAATTAGAGACCATTTCTATTGTGACCTACCCTTACCATACCTGAATATTGCATCATTTTAAATTGATATTCATTACATTGTAAAAGTAAATTATCGAGGATTATAATAGTTCAGTCTCTTTGGAAACATGGATGTATAATCTTTTATCTTGGGGAATGGTCCTAAACATATCCCATAAGGATCATAAAATTTAGTACGCCTACATAAACATTCTTCATAACCTATGGAAGGGAAATATAAGAAAGTTGTAATCTCAAATGATTTGTAAGGGTATATAAGAGAGATATTTAATAATAACATAAGGATTAGGGTATGAGAACTTGATTGTGACATAATATTATTATACCATAAATTTCAAAGATCATAATTGAAAATCATGGAATAATTATTGGTAATTTATGAGACAAGATTAATAAGATAACCAAAATATCATGAGTCATGAGATAATGTTATTCTTATAATACATTGAACATTAAACTATGCATAATCTTATAACATTATGAACATGTGTAAATAGAAATAGGTTCAATAATTATGTTAAGTACATGAAATCAGTTCCTCGCATATAATTATGGGCATAAAAACTAGTCCACCCATAACATTTTGAACATGTAATATGTTTTGCGGATAACATTTTTAACATGGAATAAGGTTCATGCATAGAATGTTTGACATTAAACTAAGTCCATGAATAACATTGAAAACATGTAATTAGGTTCAATCATACAATTTTTAACATGTAACATGGTTAATCACAAACTTATTTTAGTGAAACCTTGTCCATGCATGAATTTTCAAACTTTTATTCAGATTCACATGTATCACTATCACCATGTAATTAGGATCACACCTAATCATATGGTCATGCAACTAGATCCATTCATTTCATTATAAACATATAATAAGGTTCATACAGAACATTTTGAACATGTAATAAGGTTCACTCATAAATTTTTTAATATGAAAATAAGTTCATGAAAAACAAAAATACACATGATTCATCCATCACTACCTAATTCATTGGAAGCAGATATAGTTAACACATTACAAATAATTAAATCATACATATGTTTTCAAAAATATCATAAACATTTCTAATATCATTACCCTAGAAATGAAATTCGTATTAGAAACACTTCATCCAATCATGACCTGTAGAAATGTGATTGCTTTCGTAATCATTTATTCATATAATAAACCACGAAATAAATTGATTTTAATTTGATTTTATAATGGTATAACATGTGCAAGAGATATGAGTTTAATATGAAACTTTTCATCACTAACAAAAAAATATTCAATAAATGAATAATAATGGTGTCTTAGAATGAAATCAAAAATAATTCATATAATATAACAATGTATTTCTTTTTAGATAGGTGAGCATTTGAAAAAATCAGTTAGATAACTTCATAACAGAATTAACCTTTCTCTAATAATAAATTTTAAAGACATAAAAAATTCAAATCATTTCCATCAAAAATAAATTTGAAAATTTATAATGTACTATTTAGAAATAAATTTAAGTATTTCTTATAGAAAATATCATTTCCAATTTGAAAAATAGTTTTTTAAAAAAAAATTGAAAACCATTTTCTCTGCAATAAACACATCAAAAATGTATAATAATCTTTGAAATAATTAAAGTCCATTTAATTTAAAATAATCATTTTGAAATATTTAGAGGAATAATTTATAATCATTGAATGCAATTTTTAAACGTAAAACATTTTTGGAAAACATTTTTTTATAGTGAAAATATATAAAAGAAGATTTAAAAAGATAAAATATTTATTAAATCATTTTTTCATTGAAAGTTTCAAAAAATTTCTTTATATAACCATTTTAAAAAATGATTTTTTATGTATAAATAGACTTCAGATTTAAAAGGAAATTAAGGTCATGTTTTCTTAAAATAATTTTTATAAATATAAGTTAAATAAAATTTTTAATTGGTACTAGTAAATTAATATATCATAAATAACCAAAAATTATAACTTTAATTAATATTTCTAATATATGGATCAAAATATTTCATTAATGGAATCATACTAACAATCAATGTTGATAGATAATGATATTTTTCACAACAAATTAATTCATCTATAGTAACATTGAATCAAATTCCCTTTATAATAAAATGAAATTACATAAAGATTAGTATATCATTAAATGGATAATTTTTATCATATAACAAATAAAATTTCACTATATACACCTCATAAAATAATATATGTGCAATAAAAACAGGCTCCTCAATGGTGGAAAATTATGACAAAACTACAATAATTATTTCGGTACATATGAACCATAAAACATAATAAAATAGAGATCATAAAATGGTTATTAAAATAACTATAAATATAGTGATAATAATCATATAATACATTCATGGTCCATATATAACCCACTCAAAATAAACGAGTGGTTAATATGGTATAAATCTTGTAGAAATTAAAGTTTGATTAGAACTCCCCTTACTACTTGCAGAACTCTTGAATCATGATCCCCATGAAATAATAACATAAAATGAATCTTTTAATATAATTAAATAAATTAAATACAAGATATAACAATTTAAATGTCAGTATATACACCACACAAAAATAATAAGTGGTGAATATATCATATAACTCATAGAAATAAAAGTGAAATAAAAAACTCTTTCTATAAGTCTTGAATTTCATGGTACAAATTCAATCCTCCTATATAATATATATTTATATTATTATTATATATCTAAAAAATAAGTATACTCTTATATACCTTACTATATATTATTTTATTATTACTCTATATTACCCATTTATTTGTAATTCCATGTTAAAGTTTCATCTTGGGTAATAATCGCTTTGTTTTTTATATATGGTTTGACATGTTATTCTTGATCATATTACATAGATATGATTTATATATTTCAATAATAAAAAAATTATATATATATAACATATATTAATTATATAAGTATTTTTAATAATCTAAAAAATTTACAAATATGAAATTAAACACACCGGTCATGTAAACGGTAGATTGTATGTATACATAAAAACAATTTCCATTTTCTTATAGTACTAAAAAAAGAAAGTAATAACATATATGTATATATATATAATATAATTATAGTTGAATTTTTATTTCATATATAACATTTATTTTCACCAAATTTATCCATAATACATTCTATGTCATGTGTGAAGGAATCAAATAGATTTGAGGAGGTGGTAGTCCACATATCCACAAATGACGTTACTGTATTTCCAAAAAGTAAAATCATAAAGGTACGTGTTATATAATAATTAAATATCAATAAATACACCATTAATATAATATATATCATATAAAAAATGTACATCATTGTTTCAAATAATGAGAAGTGGTGGTGGGAGAACGAACAATATTAGTTCATGAGGTGGTAGTCTTCCCTACACAGGAACAATGATCGTGTATCCCATTTTACAGATGTTTTTTTTTGAGTGTATTTATAACACATAACATAAAAAATATCAATATATTTAGGATACCTATATTATTATTTAATCAATTAATAACAATAATTAAAGGGGTGGAGAAATAAAATAATAAAAAAGTGTTTCTTAAAGTTGTTACCTTTGATTTAGGTAATTCCTTTCGGATTGCACCAAAGTACTAACATGTATTACTCCATTATAATATTCATTCTTCTTCGGATTATATGATGAATAATGAGAACTTGTTTTGGTAGTTTTTTATGTTCATATTTTCTTGATTGGTGTGAGGAAGTGAGTGGTGGAGAGTTCTATTTTAGAGTGGAGGAGGAATATCATTCATGTAAATATGAGAAGTTAAACACTATATATAGGTCTCCCTTACACCATGTGAATCAAATAATTTTATATTTCAAATAAAATAGAGTATATGGTTGAAATATGTATAGACCATTTATTTTGGACTTATTTATTGGATATTTTGTCCCTTAAGATAATGTTCAACAACTATATAAACTTGTTCTTACCAAAATTACAATAATTAATTTTTATTACATTCACAGATATTTTTTGTAAAAAACAAATCGACATTTTTAGAAATTATAAATTATTATTCTTATAAAAATTTAATACATTTTTTAAAATTATATTCGTGTTAGTGAATGAAATTATTTTAAAAATAATCCTAAAAATTGAGTGAAGCAATGTGTTTTAAAGTTAAAATGCACAAAAATTCAAAAAGTTTTTTTATCTAATTTCTATGTTAAATTGGTTAAAATGACCTAAATTGTATTAATTAATTATTTTTTAATTTAACTATACATATAACCCAATTAAAACATTATTTTACTATGAAAATATAACATATTAAAAAGTAGTTTCATTTAAAATTCTGTAATTTTTTACTACTCGTCAAAAAATTAAACTTCTAAGAAAAATAACAAGTATTCACCACACTAAAATTATGATATTCCAATTTCAAAAATGATTTTTTTTAAATATAAATTATATAATTTTTAAATGTAATATATAAAATATTGCCACTATTAAAAGGAGGAATAATTACCTTTTAGAAAAATACATCGTCTTATTAATAAAATTATATTGATTTTTATTACTTTTCAAGAAAACACATTAGATGAACATTTAATATTTGATAGAATACAATATATGTATATATATATCATCAAAATAATTTATAAAAAGTTATTTAATTAAATTATTATTGTAAATATTTTTTGATTTTCTGAATATAGTTTTCCACAAGAATCATTCCAACATTTTCAAAAAATATATTTTTATTACTAGATAATTTTTCAAAAAAATTCATATTATATAAATTAATAAAACATATTTTAATAATTTAATTAATCTTATTAATAAATTTAATAACATCATCTAGTGGAAATATAAAATAATAATAAAAATATTAATTGTTAATTGTTGTTTGCTAAAACTAAATCTTGCATGTCATGAAAGTGGTCAAAGGAATTTAGTGCTCTATGGAAGACAGGACAATAGTAGTGTTTCATGTACCGGAATCTAATCTAAGTGTTTATTATAGTCAGATGTTTAACATGGTTTTTAATATAATGAAATCCAAACATAGTTCTTTCAAAAAAACCTAATTTATATTCCTTGTTTTGTGAAATGAGAATTTTCAAAAAGATTACATTAATTTAGAAAAATGTCAAAAAAAACTATGGGTCTTTAAATTTCACCCATACCCATGGAATAAAATATTAAATAAAATAAACGAATAACCTAATTAATGGAAATTTAGTTAAGAGACACCTTTTATGAAGTTCATCATTCCATGTAATTCATGTTTCCACCTATCTAATAAATTTAAATTTAGTATTGTTAAAAAAATAACCATATACATGTATAAAATATCATATATGATCCATTTATACAAATTTATCACAATTTTATTAAGAGTCACTTATTAGTATCACTATTTCTGGTGTTGTCTGATTTGTTTTTCATGTATGTTTTGATTCTTTATTTTTTTTATTTTCTTATTTATCAAATTTCTGTCATATATAGAATATTTATGATGATATAAATATAATATATTTAAAATATTTATATCATTATATTCATCTAAAAATATAGAGATAGAAAAATTGATTACATCATTCTTAAAGATGATAGGTCGTACGTAATCATGAACATTGTTTTCACTTTTCAACTGATGAAGTGAAAGAAATGTAAATAATAATTAAAAATTTTATTTCTATTTCTATTTCATATATATCTTATATAATCATTAAATATATCTTTATTATAATCAATTTGAATCCAAAATTAAAAATGAATCCGAATGCATTATGGAGGCTTTAGTCCATACATACGCAAGAGAAATGTAAACTTTTTCCAATAGAAGGGAAGGTAATAATGTAAATAAGATATTATTATTAAATAAGAATAATTATTTCATAAACAAATGATGTATAGTTTATATGCATCTTTATAACCATCCATGAAACATTGTTTTGAAATAATTATTCCACATATTTGTGGGGACGGTAAGTTGTATGTATGCATGAGTGGTGTTATATCTTTTAGTATGATAGAAAGTAGATGAAAAATTATTTCCTATAATTATAATAATATATTATTATACTAATTATATTTCAATTTTTATATAATAATGGGTAATATATAGTAAGATGAAGTAGAAGAATAAATAAATTAGAATGATTCATAAAAATGATTACCTTTTATTTGGTACACATTATTTAGGAACATAGTTAATGAACCTTGAAATGGTCTTTCAAAAATAATACAATATATAAATCATGTCTAGGAAATTTTACAAGAACATTGGAGAGTTTCTAATCTATATATATGGGTGAAAGTTGGGTATATAAAAGAGAGAAGACGTTCCCTTTTATATGATAGGGGGAACTCATGGAAAAACATAAAGTACAAAATCAATATAAATTAATACTCATAAGAAGTAGAATTAAAATTGATAAAATTCATATAGAAGTTAATTATGAGTTTAAATTCTCCAATAAAATAAAATATATACAATTTTTTGTTATTTTTTCATTGTTATCACTTAGTTTTAAACCCCAGTAACAATACATACTTTTATAATGGTAGAAAATTTTATAATTTTAACTATTAATAATAACAAAAAAAAATTGCAAGAAACCAAAAAAATCCTTATTAATAATTTTTAAGAAATAGCGTAAGTGTTAATATTTGAATATGGAGAAATTATTTTCCGATAAAATGAAAACATCAACGAAAAACAATTTTTCTGAAAAATAATTTTTAAGTATAAAAACACTTTTGGGAAAACATAAAAAACAACATAGGTTAAAATAAACTAAATAGTATTATAAATACTATTATATAAATAAATTTAATTTTAAAATAATTTTAAAAAATATACCTTTTAAAATTTATAAAAAAAATATTTTCCTATATAAATCAGTAGTTTTCACTATTTATTAAAAATAAATATTTCATATAAATATCAAAAAATTACTCTAAGATAATTTTATTATAATGAATTAAAAAATTATGTTCCTTTTTCCAATATATTTTCAAATTATTTTATAAATTAATAATAATATATGGTCACATAATACAATAAAAATCATTTTTGATGAATACTTTTTTTTGAAGAAAAAAATGACTTCAAAAAAAATGATCACTTGTTACTTGAGAAGTAATTAGTAAATTTAAATTTCATAAGGCCATTATATATATATATATCATAATGTGTTCACTTGTATTCATAACCACCATTTTAATGGATATTTTATAACAACGAGATTAAAATAATAATTTTTTATCGAATATGGAAATTCACCTAATGCTCAATGTTGGGTGTTAAGAATAAATATTATCATTACATTATACTGAATTTTCAGGCTCTTATATTCAATTCCCCATAAATAAATTATACCCTTTAAATTTTATCTCATTCATCAAATGTTCAATATTTCAAAATAAATTTATTGAAAAACCACATCATACTAAGGGAAAATAAAACCTTTTTTAAAAGGGAATGTAGGAAACATAAAATAAACTTAAAATATTATATATTTGTGTAACTAGATTATAAAAAAATTGGTTTGAAGTTAATATATAGAAATATAATAAAAGGATAATGTCTAAGGACTAATAGACAGTGATATAGAACATGGTAATGAGAAAATTAATAACCACAATACCCTTAGTCAATGAGGGGTTAAGAGACCATCAATTCTGTTAAAATAAATGTTATATGATATAATATTTATTTCATGATCCTCTTAAAATAGTTAATGTTATATTTTAACATCATGATTAATATCATTTTGAAATTGACTTCCTTCAAAAGTATAATTTAAATATTTCTACTAAAATCACAAAATTTCCAATAAACGATTAGTATTTAATAATCTGTTTTATTCATGATGTAATATAATTGAATTATAAAAAATAAATTAATTCATTAGAGAATAAAAAGTTATCCCTCAGGATTTTTCCAAAACCAATATGTATATTACCCCAAATAAATAAACCTCAAAATTAATAAATATAACATTAATATTCAAATTTCTACGATAAAACCAAATAATTTACATATTTAAATAAATAATCATATATTAGAAATAATATAAATAACCTTATAATTAAAGAACGTTAAAACCTCAAATTTTATCTTCTACACTTCATATTATGCCTCAAAAAATGTAATATATTTCATCACAAATAATCCTTTATCTTAATCATAGAGGTTATATATACATCGGCCCAATAAAACATCTCCCAAAATATTATTAGTCTCCCTAAAATCAAGAAAAATAACAAGAAGGATTAATTACTAAAGAATGACTTTAAGAAATCATCTCATTAATATTTTATAAAATATAATAATTAAAAAAAGTTCATAATATCATGGAAAATATTATGGCTCATGGTAAGTGTTTCACCCATATTTCCCTTTATATATGGGTTCAATAACCCATGGACTTTTTGGATATAGTGGGTAGTTTCTCAACCTGCAGGTTTCAATTTTAATAAAACTATTTCAATATAATTTCTCTAATATTTTTATAAAATATGATTAACAGATGTTTATGTTTAGTCATTTATTCATTTTTTGAACACTAATATTTTCTATTAAACTTATTTTTTGGAAAAAAATAAAATAATATTAATTGATTATTATCAACTTAATATCAAACATCATATAAACATTAAATTTTATGAATAAAATTTGACATGTTTGAAAAGGATATAAAATAAATATTCATAAAATAACCTTATCACTAAAAAATATAGAAAATCAATATTCATATTCCCATTAATTATCCAAATATATATTCAATTTTTTTTAATTTCCCTTAAAAAACCACAAAATTGGTATCTATTCGTTTAATCATATGACCAACAATAGACTTATCAACCAAATACATATGAGGTTTATTGTATTAAACTATGGAATATAATATTTTTCTATAGGTTTTATTCTTTTATTGATCATAATGGTTCCTAATGAAAATTTTAATTAGACCAAACGTATCCCCAAGATTGTCAAACTGAGGGTGTCATGAAGGAAAATTCAATATTAACATAAATGAAGGTTGAGATATAGTCAAATAAATCCGTTCAGGGTTTCTAACCATATATTCACCTATACCAAAACCAAATCCACATATAGTATCAAGACAAAGTTATATTTCAAGGAAATGAACATAGTCTATACATTACTAAAAACATTACTATATAATCCTACAACTAGTCATATCATCACATTTTTTCATTAGGTTATGTTAGCTAATAAATATTTTCCTTAAATATAATTCAAAATGTTTTTACTAAAACACCATTGATACTAATTATAAATACCCGAAACATGGTATCCTAGATTCATTGTTTACATTAAGACATTAGTATTACAAATAATAAATCACATCCTGATAGACTATATTTTTTAGCATTGAATAAAAATATGAAAACAAGCTTTTAATTTTTCAATGGTAACAAAATATAAAAAAATATTGAAATTTAAAACATTTAATCCTCGAACTCATTCAAGGATTCCTACATAATATCCTAGGGGATGAAAAAAATTACTCTGAGATCATATTCTCATTAAGGGTTATGTAAAATATAATTAATCATGATAAAATAAGGATATTAAATATGCATAGGAACATAACTATAAAAATAAATTTATTTAATCAGTAACATGTTCACAAAGAATAATATGACTAGAATAAATGATGAAAAAGTAATTCTATAAAAAAACTAGTTAGGAATAAATCATATTCATTGATATCATAAATATTTAAATAATCATAAGGGAATGAGTAACTAATTTCATAATGGTGTAATTCATTATAAAACACATCATAAAATTATCATCAATGCCTTATGTTAATAGAACAAACCTAAAAAAAATTATTTTAACCAAATATCCATATTATTTTTTCTCATTAGAGTTATGGATGCATCAAGAGGCTATAACGGTCTTTGAAAAAAACTTACTATATCGAATTAATTAATCATATGATTAAATAATACAACATAATCAATGTTCCTTACTAATCCGAAAATTTTAGTATAGAAAGAACTAACATAAGGAATGTCAATACACCCAACATTAAATTATATAATAAATAAACTAATTAAATAATAAGGATGGTATCATTACAAAATATTCACAATGAAAAAATGGTAAAAAAAATATTGTTTGTCCATAAATAATAAGAATTTCATAAAATTAACACTAAAACATTATTATGTAAAATATAAAATTCACATTCAAAATAACTTTCAAAAAAATAATTTCTAAAATATTTATAAAAAAAGATATTTGATATTCACTATTGGGTTTTATAATGGAAAATTCATATATTTCTTAGGTCATTATGGATTTTAGTTCATCTCATTTTTTGTTAATTAAAAATATATTCATTTCACATTATTGGTAAAAGGATAAAATTATATCATTAATAAAATTTTCAATAATTTTAATTTTAAAAAATCTTATAAATATTAAAACCTGGCTAAAAAAGACATTAAAAATATTTTTAGATTTTTTAAATTATGTTATATAAAATATTAAAATAAACATGGACATGGAAGTAAAATATTCATAGAAAATAAACAAAGTTTTTTTTCTTAAAAATATTCTAAATATTTTATGTACAAAAGATAGGGAAAAAGTATTATTACATTAAAATTACATGAATAACCATTTGATAAGAAAATTTATTATATTATTGAGGGCTAGATCACGAAACTTATTCATCAAAAGCATAATCACAAATAATACAAATAAAAATTATTTTCTAACATAAAAACCTTATCAAATTTTTAACTTATAAATCATAATCCTTTTGAAATAATAACATCAATCTAAAAATTTAATATAATGATCAGAATTATATTCATGATATAAAATTTAAAAGGTTTTTTATATAAAGCACATAAAATTGTATTGTTTTATAATACAAAATATTCAATAATGGAGTGGAATGTGTGATAAAATCCCATTAAAAGATCATATAATTGGATTTTCAATCAATTACAAAATAAATTATGTGGGAAAATTTCAAGTCCACAAAAAATATTTCAAAATAAAATGTAATAAAATTGGAGTCCATTTCTCACAAAAACATGGTATAATGTTCTCCATGAAATAGAAGTATAATCCAATGGATGGAAATTGAGATAAAAAACATAAAAACATATAAATATATTATCAATTATTTTAGAATACTTTATAATAATTTTATATTTATTAATCTTACAAAAAATTCCATATATCTCATGTTTACAATGTTTTGATATTACAATTATTTTAGGTGTTAAGTACATCAGTTTTCAAGTAAATTTTGATTTGTTAGTTTTGGTACTCTTATATTGATCATGTTTGAACCATATATTGAACTTTATTCATGATATAAATATAATATATATACAATATATAATTATAAATATCCATTCATAATATATATATATATTTATAGAAAAAATAGTTTATCCATTCATGGAGACGGTAGGTCGTACGTACACATGAAGTTTGTTTTCACTTTTTGAGGGATAAAATGAAAGAAATGTATCTAATAATTTACCATCCCAATATATTTTTCCCAACATATATATATTATATAATAATTAAATATATATATTTTACCATCCATGTAATTTAAAAGTGATAAAAGAATCACATCTCTTCATGGAGGTGGTAGTCTGCATGTACGCTTGAGAGACATTATCAATTTCCAATGGATGGTAATGTAAGTAGTGAGATATGATATTATAATTATAGAATGATAATTACTTAATTTTTACCATATATATTCATTAGTTACATATTTATAACCATCTATTTAAATTGGTGATGAAGAATGGATGACACAGCCACATGGAGACGGTAAGTCATACGTCCACACGAGTACTGTTTTTGCTTTTTGAAGAATAGAAAATAGATGGAATTTTTTTTACCTTAATCATAATAATTTCATAGTTATTTTATGAATAATGACTATTTTTTTAATATGGGAAAATTTTATTTATAGGAAATATTACAACATATTTGTGTAAAAGAGTTGAAAAACTATTACCACTTCTTCCGTGGACCACCTTTACATCCTTTCATAATGACCATTGGAATAGTTTTTTAAGAAGAATATATCTTCAATATAATGTCTAGAGAATTTGATAAGGGAATTGGGTTGGTTTTGGTTGATATATATTTCTCAAAGTAGTTTAATTGAACAATTTAGGGGGCGTCCTTTTAAGAGAGAGGGGAGGGGCACTCTATGAATTACCTAAAGTATTATATTAATATAAATTAATTTTAATGTGAATTGGGTCATTTTTTATTTTTATATAATATAATTATGATTCTAAATAATCTCATCAAAAAAAATATATAGTTTTTTGTTAATTTCCACCATTATATCTTATTTTGAACCCTCCATTAAACATTTTTACATTTACCACAGTAAACAAATTACTCTGATTATTATTCATATTGTCCAAAAAATAGAATAATTTAAAAATACATGATCCTATTTCATCTTGCAGCCAAATCGAAATCAAAGAACAATGAGAATGGCCTGCATATTTCCCCACGGAAGAATTTTGTGGAGGTTGTGAAATCGGCTGTTGCACTATCCTTCTCTAATTTTGACACACCTTCTCCTGGGTGGGTGATCCGAAAAGGTCGGACTGCGCATATTTCCGTGAACCAGGATGCAGTGGAAGAACGGGTACGGCTTTGTAAATTCTCCATCATTGCTAGGGTTCTGGTCTCCAAGGGCGATTAACTCTGCAAATTCCATGAGCTAACGAGAAGAATCGTGGAGGTATGCGGATTTGATGATTGTAAAATGACAGCCATGGGCTGTGTGTACTATCATGTAGTGTTCCCATCTGATAAGTGTAAACGGCGTGCCTGGAGCATGGGAACAATAGTGTTAAAGCTGAGATTTCTGAGAATCTAGGAATGGGATAGGAATTTTGACCCTGGTAATGTAAGGAACACATTCACTCAGATATGGATTCGAATATATAAACTCAACTGGCTGTATTGGCATCTGCAGATCCTCTGGGACATTGCCTCATCTGTTGGAAATCCGATTAGGATGGACAAGCAAACTGACATTCTGCGGTTTGGTCACTATGAAAGAATCTTAGTGGAGGTTGATATGGCCAACACCCTGGTGGAAGAGGTTATACTCACCACAAGGGATGACAACATTAAGCTTGATATTCTCTATGAAAGAAAGCCAAAATTCTTCAATGGCTGCAAATTCTTTGGTCATTTAATATCTGAATGCAAAAGGGATACTGAATGTAGCTTTTTCAAGATTAAAGGACATGATACATCTCTTTGCAGGAAGAGGAAAGGTAAAGAGCATCTTGATCAACACACTGAGAATACACCTCCAGGCGGATCTGCCACAGTGTATGATGATATGATGGACTCTAATCCAGCAAAACAGGCAATTATGGAAAATGGGGAGGGTAGTTTATTACCTACTACTGTTCATCAGACTAATGCGCCTGCTCCTCAGGAGGGGCGTCTTCCCGTTGGAAACAAGCAGGCTCTGGATGGTTTTAATCTGTCTTGCAGGTCTTGTGATGGGTCTTGAGGCACTGCCGTTCTGGAGGTTCAAGGTGCTTCTAATTTCTGTGTGTATTCTTCCCAGCAGGGGTGTTTTCCTGTTGAAAAAATGCAGGGGATGGATGACAGTAATATGTCTTCCAGACCTGGCGAAGGGTCTGAAAATTCTACTGAACCGGCTGCTCAAGATGTTGGCCTACAACCCACAGCAGGTATGCTAGATGGGGAGAATTTCGTCATTATGGATGGGAATGTACTGGATAATACATGCACTTATGCTGCTGTCCTGCAATCTTCTGTCGGAGTTCTGGATGGGGAAAATGTCAGCAATGTGGCTGCACAGAAGTACTTGGAGCCTTCTGTAGAGCTCAGTCCAGATACTAGAATGGGAAATCAACAGGCCTCAAGCGCCCTTGGTCAAGGACTAGTCACCACTTCTGAGCCCTTACATGTATTGTCGGTGCCTGATCTGGATGGGAGGCATTCAACTGATCCAGGGAGTGAACACACACCGCATAATAGTGAGAAGGAGGGGGAATTCATACAGGTTGAAGCATCCAAAGCTGCCAGGAAAAGAGCTGTCATGGAAACACAAAATAATTATGGGAAAGACGACAATCAATTCACAGCCTTGACTGGTGTTTCTCGGGCTGATGATTCTGAAAGAATACAGATACATCAGAAGGAAGTGGCTCTCTCAGGGGAGAACACTGAGAAGAAGTTAGTAATAAAGGTATCTGAACAAAGTATCAGCTTGGAAAAGGGGAACAAGAAAGGTAAAGGAAGGAATAGTAAGAGCCAGGTGAGCATGGCATTGAGTGGAGGCCCCCAAACCCGGGGAAAAACTCATCAATAATGAAATTTTTCTACTGGAATTGTCAAGGGCTAGGGAACTCCCTAACGGTCTAAGCCCTTAGACATTTTATTTTGACCTACAAACCTATGCTTGTTGGAATTGTTGAGCCTAAGTTTCTTTTTAATAACTGGACAACATTCAAGTGGAGCTCTCTTGGATATAAATTTATCTCGCAAAATTCCCATGACTCCAATATGGATCATTTATGGGTTTTAAGGCATGAGATGGTCAGCATTCTATCCTACTATAAGTTGTCTCAAAGCATTCCTGTCTCTTGCATCATTGATGAGTATGAGACCTCTGCAGCGTTTTTGTATGCTTCTAACTCCTATATTATAAGAAGGGAATTGTGGGATGAGTTGAATGTTATATCTGGGAACATTAATCAAAATTTGGTGATCCTTGGTGAATTTAATACTGTTTTGAGGCCGGAGGAAAAAACTGGAGACAACTTCAATCACAACGCATCCTTGGAATTCTCTTTTTGTATTGATCAATGCAACATGGTTGAGGTCCCGATGGTTGGAGATTATTTTACCTGGATTAGGTACACTTGGAAGGGGAAGCAAGCAAGCAAACTCGACAGATGTTTTGTTAAAATAGATGATCAATGTTCTGCCCATGGAATTTCAGGGTTCACACTTCCCAAACATCACTCTGATCACAATCTGATTATTGTGGAAATTAATACACACTTTAGGAGGTCTCTTCCCATACCTTTTTGGTTTAACAATGGCTGGGTTATAACTCCTGGGTGCAGGGAAACTGTGCTGAAAGCTTGGAGCATTGAGGTGATTGGCAGCCCGTTGCAAAGACTAGCTAGGAAATTAAAACATACCAAGAATCTGCTCAAGGTGAGGAGAAAGAGCTCATTCACTATACTGTATAGTGACATTAAGGCTACTGAGGAGGCTCTTACATGCTGCCAGATCAGGGATCAACATCTGAATACTCCCTCTAGGGAGGAAATTGAAGCCCATAACAGGCTGGATAGTCTTTTAGTGGTCAAAGAAAGGTTGGAAAAAAACCAACTAAATGTGAAATGGCTGAAGTGGGAGACCGGAACACAAAATTATTTCATAGGCTTCACAAAGAGAAGAGGGCCAGAGCAGGAAATAAGGCAATTAAAATTAATGGTCAGCTTCACGCCTATGAAAATGAAATTGCCCAGGCTGCTGTGGAATACTTCATGGGTCTATATTCTGATGATGGGCAGGATAACACACAGAAAATGGTTGACAACATTATCCCTTTCATTGAAATCAAAAATAATCAGGCCCTTATCGCTCCTCCTCTAATGGAGGAAATTAAAGCAGCCTTGTTTTCTCTTAATATGGATAGTGCTCCTAGTCCAGATGGGTTCACTAACAAATTCATCATGTTTTACTGGGATGTCTTGATGGATGATATCACTCAAGCAATCAAGGAGTTATTCAAATATTCTTATATACCATATGGGTTGAATTCATGTTTTATTTCACTGATACCCAAGAAGGAAAATACAGTTGACATTAAAGACTTCAGGCCGATTGCGCTTGGAAATACAATCCCTATGGTCATCAGTAAGATTATTATGAACAGGATGGGACCGTTGGTTAGTGACATGATTACTCAAAATCAATTTGGTTTTTTTCCTGGATGCAATATTCAAACTTGTCTTTTTACTGCCTTAGAAAGTGTTAACTTGATGAGTAGGAAAGATAGATATGGGAACTTTGCGCTCAAAATTGACATATCTAAGGCTTTTGACACTCCAAGATGGAGCTTTCTTTTCAATGTCCTCAAAAGTTATGGCTTCTCGAATGGTTTTATCAAGTTGATTAGTACCATCCTTATCTCATCAAGGCTATCCATCCTTATTAATGGGGAACCTAGAGGATTCTTCCCGTGCACTAGAGGTGTGAGGCAAGGGGATCCGCTCTCAGGTTTTCTATTTTCCATTTCAGAAGACTATTTGAGTAGGTGCATCAATGATCTTGTTTAGTTTGGCTTTTATAAGCAAATTAGGGTTGGGAAGAATGATTTTGCTCCCTCACATTTGCTCTATGCTGATGATATACTTCTGTTTGGGCGAGCTTCTAGAAAAACAATCTCCTCTATCCAGGTGTTGTTTGAGCATTACAAAGAGGTGGCTGGACAAGTGATAGTTGGAATAAATCCTTCATTGTTTTTGGTAATGGCATTACGGTTGGCAAGAAAAATAGAATCATCCGAGGGCTTGGCATGAAAAAATGGACTCTTCCTTTCCAGTACCTTGGTGTTCCTCTCTTCTGGGAAAAAGTTAAATGGCATTATCTGGAAGGTATCTATTCTGGAATTGTCAATCGACTTGCTAGCTGGAAGGGGAATGCTATGTCCCTGGCTGGAAGAGTGTGTCTTAATAACTCAGTGATCACATCAATGTGTGTGTACTCCTTCTCATTGTATAGGTGGCCTAGGGGCCTCATCAAGGAGTTGCAGTGTATGATAAGGATTTTCCTATGGACTGGTTCTGCCCACGAAAGGAAATTGGTAACAGTTGCTTAGAAAGAGTGTATCAAACCAGTTGATCTTGGAGGCCTTGGAATCAAGGACCTAAAGATATTTAATGATGGTATCATTGGGAAATTCACATGGAGCCTGATCTCTAATGATGCTTCTAATGATATTTTTGTCAAAGTATTTAAGGAATGGTTGTTGAATGGGTACAAACATTATCTTGGGTCCTCCGTGTGGGCTTTTCTTAGACATTCCTTTAATAAAATCATGAACGAAAAAAAGTGGCTGGTGTGTGGGAACTCCAATCTCAACTGCTTGAATATCACTTGGCTTGATAGGACATTACACGATATCATGAGCACTCACTCTGAAGTATGGAATATTCCCATTGTTGATTTCAGAACACAATGGAAAAGATTTGACAGCCTGTTTCCCCTTCAAATTAGACTTGAAATTTAGAATTACACATTCATTGATCATGACACTCTGATATGGAAGTCGAATAGGCATGGGTGCGTCAACATCAAGGAATTTTATAGGATGGAATGTGGGAGCTCTACTCACACTCCGAGATGCATTACAGCCTTTCAGGCTCCCTGTATCCAACCATCCAGATTCATCTTAATTTGGAGAATCTGGAAAAATAGACTTCCCACACATGATCAACTCAAGTGGGCTGGAATTCAGATTGCTTCAGCATGCTATCTTTGTATGTGTGCAGAGGAAAATGTGCAACACTTGTTTGTGGGCTGCCGATATGTGCGACAACTTTGTTCATATGAAGGTTCTCTGTTTGGGATGGATTTGTGCTCTCATATGCAGGTTTATGAGATCCTTTCAGGGCTTTCCTACGCTGGGCGATGTGAGAAAATTCGGAATCTACTGGTGGTGGTTGGTGCTGCAATTTTTGCGGCTGTTTGGCATGCGCGCAATGCCATTCTGTTTGAGAACAAGCAGATTTCTGCCTAGACCGGAATTCTTTCCCTTCATAGGGAAGTGTATACAGCAACTATGGTGCAAACTGGAGGGATGAATAACAACTTATCTGACTTGCAGGTCCTTAGAATGCTAGGTGTTCCCGGTCGCCCCCGAAAGCCCAAAACTCTCAAATACATTCGATGGATACCTCTGATAGGTGTGTGGCTCAAGGTAAATGTAGATGGGGCTGCTGCTAGCGCGCCAGGGCCATCTGGATGTGGCGGAGTCTTCCATACACATCGTGGTTTTTTGAAGGGTTGCTTTTACTGTTACTCTTATATAGGGGTGGCCTATGAAGCTGAGCTATGAGCTATTATACATGCGGTCAATTTTCCTGTTCAATTCAAATGGATTTTGTTATGGATTGAATCAGATTCTCAAACTGCAGTGCAGGCCTTGAAAAGAAGAACACGAGATGTGCCATGGAGAATTCTACCTCACTGGATTGCGTGTCTCAACAAGGTTACAGAGCTCAATCCGATAATCTCACATGCTTATAGGGAAGCCAATCAAGTTTCCGATGCTTTGGCAAAGAAAGCAAAAATGGCGAAGAATATGATGTCTTCCTTCACGGCACCAGAATACTGTGCTCCACTGGTGGAGGCGGACATGTGTGGTGTAATATACTCTCTCCTTTTTAATAATTCCTTGTACGCCTGACTCTATTATATTTTTCTTAATAAATTTTTTAGGGACGGATCTGACCGGACCCTGGACTTTTTGGTATAAGAAGAAATATTTTCCATAATTAATATCAAGAGTTATCATTGAGATACTTTTGATATTATTATTTAAAAAAACAAGTATATTTATTCCATAAAATTCTTAATGTGCTGGATATTTATAATAATATTCACGCTGAAAATGAAATTGAAACCATTTTCATGAAAAATATTTTCAAAGAACAGAAATTACATCACTGAAAATTGTGTACTTATTTCATAAGAATTAATTATTAAATTTTCTATTTTGACCATTATAAATAATTTTCATAATTTGAATACTCATATTCATACCATCTAATTTAACGAATAGGTTATATTAGTCAAATTTAATAGTAATATTTTTGTAATGTATTAAAATTTTCTTAAATTGTAGTGATATTTAATAAACAAGATACCAAGATTATTATACTTTTTAACAAATATTTTAGGGTGTTTCATGCATAGGGTGTCATAGTAAAGAAGTTGGTATTGATGATTTGGAAAATTCAGGTGTCATACCATGCGGTTATAAACTATATTTAGTAACATAGATAGGGCGTGGGTGTGATCTCATGATTACATAATGAATTCATTGACTAATATCCATGTGATATAACACTTGAAAAGTGAATTTATTGATTTTTAGGAGTGGTTAAAAGGGATCCCAAAGATTTGAGTTGGGTGTATTGTTCATATGGGAGAATCCAACCCTTGGGATCATATTTGATTAAGTTTTCACACTCTGTTTAAGCATGGAAACATTTGAAATTGCAATCAAAAAGCATAAATATAAGGCCAAGGGTTTTGTGTATTGATTATGTTTTGCGTGTGCGATTTACAGAGAGTTTATGAGAATTTGAATATTCCCTATGGAGAATAAGAAATTAATAAAAAATGAGGTCAGATATAATATTCAATCATGGTCTATCTAACTGTGTTATTTATTGGATGGGTAGTGGGACTTGGGATGGGTAACATGTGTGTGATATAGAATTTATTGATTGCTGCCCTTTTGAATCAGTTAGGTAAGATATATTGTAGGGAGTGTACCATCATCCATTTTATGTTGTGACCATTGATATAATTTTATATAATATATTTCATGGATGAAATTTTGATTTTTTGGGTATAGGTGATATATTATGGTTTTTTATGGATATTAGGGGTGATCCGTTGGGGCCACGTCTAGTAATGATGATTGGTGATGGAAGAAATGTGGTTCATGATGATTCTCTATTTCATTTTATTGTTTTATGATAAGAAAATTCCAATGGTGGAGTGTATGATATCATTTATAAATTTAATAACCCTCGGTCTATATGTTTTGGGGGAATTTATAACTATTCATTGGATGATCATTTGTATTATTTTGAGGTTTTATGTAAATATATCTAAATATATCTAGAATCCTCCATGAGTGTTGGTCATAAATTATATGTGATACCATATGATGTCTAAGAATTGGACTGAACCTAGAGTTAAATTTTGGTGATCCTAGTATGATTGGGTAAAATATACATTGGTGCTTTTGGTATAGAAATTCACAATGGATTATTTCTTCAAAATTAGGATTCAATCATTCTTTTTCACTAAATATAATAAATATACATATTTATGTGTGTTCAAATGATCACAATATTTCTTTAGGTTTAAAGGAAACATGTTTAGGTTCTTTTACAGAACATTAGTACTGAAGATGAGCCTCTTTGAGATAGTTCATCTATAGAAGGATCGATCAGTGGTTACTGTGTAATTAGCTTTCATGAGATGAAAACTATATCTAGTGAATTACCTAGGATATGATCTCTATTTTTTTGTTCATTTTTTTTTATTTTTTTAGGGAAATTTAATGTGATAGGGGTTTATTAATGGGAAATTTATACTTTTTCTATTCAAATTGGAATTGAGGATAAGGGTGGTAGTGGTGTTGGACTGGTTGCTTCAACTTTGTTTTATGTGAGGTAAATAAAACCCCCACTGAGACCATTTCTATGATGAAGGATGTGTTTTTATATGAAATTATGATGTTGGAGGCATCATGACTAAGAATTGGTCCTTATAGCCATGTCAAATAATGGGAATCACTATACTGTAGATAATATATTGGTCATGAAAACCTCATGTTTCTCAGTATATTTTGGAATTGGTGAGGATCATCCCATTTATTATATGGTGATTTTCATTGGTGGATCATTTTTTGATGGTTGTAAAAAAATATTTTGGAGTTTTACTATGAGAATTTCAATTGAATTAGAGGATAGAGATAAGTTGATTGAAAGAAAATTTATGATTTTAAATGTTTGGGATATATGATTGGATTCCACTAGGACTTCTCAAGGATACAAAGTGGTATGGTGGGAATTGTTTCGGATCCCATGTGCCTAGATGGGTCTTAAAAATAAAAATGAATTTAATTTTTTGTTTTGGTGGATGGTCCATTCTTAGAACCATTATTTATATTAATATTTCAATAGTTTAATAGTTCCAAGATAATGTTTTTGAGTATTTTTTGAGGCTAAATATGTAATTTAGGTTCAAAAGTGAGTATCGATAACATTTATTGGGTTTCAGGTGTTTTAAAAGTTTCATTCATGGGTTCTCATTTATTATGCACATATTTGGAAGAACCATGTGGAACCATGAGCATGAGGATGTCTGAAATTAATATTTAATGAATATAAATAAGATCTCAATTCATAAAACAATATAATATTAACCATAAGAAATATCAGAAAAAATTTGAGATTTCTAGGAGATTGATTTTTTAAGATAAATCGAGAAAAACGTGAGAAAAGTTGCATACTAAGTTGGTTCCAATCCACATGATTTTCACATGGTTTTATAAACAATTTGGAATAAGAATGTGAGATATTTAAAATAGGATAATTCCTACCACATGACTCACACACAGTATTGAAAAACTCAAAATCAAATTGTATGGATCATTAAAAATAGATTTTACGGTTTTTCACATTTTAATTTTACACCCTCGCCCCTCTCTTCTGTCTCCCTCACATAGGCATGGTCGGCCCTCCCTTCTTACCTCTCTCTTATTTTATACAATTTATTTTTTGGTGATTTTTGGTGTTACACTTTAAAGATCAAAAACACCTTATTGTTTATGATAATCATTGTTCACCTCTTCATTCATTCAATCTATTTTTTGGTTCTTTAATTATGGTTCCTAAGGTAATTCAATTAGAAAATTATGGGATACCATAATTCACATGGGACATTCATATATCTTAGTAATTGAATGACACAAGATGTTGTCTACTACCCATCACACATTGATTTGAAGATGGTATGTCTGTGTGTGTTTTTATTTTTCCACAAAAATTTAATTTAATTTCTTATGTAATTAGTGATTCACTTTATGTTTTTTCCCTAATTAAGGTTGGGGATTCCATGGGTAATTGTACTACAATTAGTTGTGGTTATTGTGTGATAGAATGAATGGTCACATATTTGGAGGTTATTACATATTTTTAATTAATATTTAAATTGTTTTTAATGTTTTTAATTATTTGAAAACGATTATATAAAATTAAATTAAATGAATTGTAATTTGATTTACTGACTCATGAGGATGGAAAATGTCTTAGTCTTGGCTAGACCATAAATTAGGTTTCTTGAGCCTATGAAAAATTTTCAACTTTGTGAATGAAATGAAAATTTCTTTTAAAAAGGTATGCAAACATTCATACATATCATACAATATTATTCATGTTTTTATATATCATGTGTTATTTGGTCTCCAGACCAAGGGATATGACATTGATTTAAGAAATATTTTTTCTTTTTGATGAAATTAATGGTTATGATCCATAATATTTTAATTCCATATGGTTCTTTTTTTCTAGATTTATTTCTTATGTGAATAATGGTCGAGGTCTTGATTATGAACATGTATAGATATAGAATCTAGACCACTTTAGGGAAGTGATTGGAGTGAGTGGGACATAGTTTACATCTTATTTGATACCATTGAGACCTCGTGGAATGTATGTGATGACCTAGATAAAGTTTGTACTAGAATATCAAACAAGACCCTCATGAAATTGGATCCCTTAGGGTTGTGTAATTTCCCTTGGGATAACTATTTTTTCTCCTAGATATGTGAATACAATGTGGTTAGTCCCTATGTAGTTTGACTATGTGCCAAGTTATATGTCTGACCTAGTGATGATTCATGGTTTTGGAAAGGCTGTATGCTATTGACTAGGAATGATGACTTCTAAGAATATCTTCATAGATATTAGTAAATAAATTGTTGTAATGGGCTTATACTTTCATAAAAATTTGTTCCATATTTTATTGATATGATATTTTACAAGGCATCGGGTGGTTGCGTTTTGAATGGAAAACTCATTTGGGGTGGTCCTATTATGCATCAAATGTACCATTTGGGAGATATTTCATTTTGAATTATAATCACAATTGGGGAGGTCCTTATTATATATGAAAAATACCATCGGGTGTTGTTGGTATCATGGGAGAGAAAAATCTCAAATGGGATGTTTTTTTTACTAATGAGAATACTTCATGGATAATAAAATCTCATAAGGGAGTTTTATTGTAACGCCCGAGACATTTATGAGATATATTTTGTTTTTATGTTATATAAAGCATCAATGAAATATTTCACTACACACAACACTAGCTTGGATTGCTTTACACGCAACTACGGCCTTCCTCGATAGCTTGTGTCGTACGCAATACCGAGTTTCACTAAACAATGATATGCTATTAAAATATTATTAAAACTAGCCGTTATAAATAGAAATAACCACTTTTTGAAATTTTATAATTTTTATTTTTCAAAATGGACTTCATTTTTGGATTTGGAATATCGAAATTAGCCTAGGGTGAAATTTTGGTATTTTTCTGAAAACTTTCAATTTTTGATGAATAGTGAAACCACTAAGTGGTAGTTAAAAAAACTGAATGTTTCATAAAACTTAATTTTACCGCTTCTGTGAGTGGAATTTCGAAAATCCTAGAGACACATTTAATATCAAAAACTAAAATGTGGTTCAATGAGTTGAAAATAATTTTTGTTGAATTGTAACTTTTTACTTTTTTTACCACGGTTAATAGTAAATAGGGTAATTAAGGGTAAAAATGATATTATTATTACCCTAACACATGTCCTAATTCTATTGTATAAGTGTAATTCGACCAAAAACAACCTTAGGAATAAAATATGACCATTTAGGCCCACATGGATTATATTAGGACATTTATTATTAATTTATTTAAAGAAGGGTTAAAATAGTTAAAATCAATGTTTAATAAGTAAATAATTTTTAATATTGGGTTATACATAAGATAAATTCGACTATAAGTATTCATTAGAAATCTAAAACGATTTCCTACATAATGGTATTTTATTTTTAATTTTTAGACATTAAATAATATAATTTATTTATGACACAACGATGTTGCAGTAATTACCATAATAGTAAAAAATTAGAATTATTAATATTATAAATACCCAAATAAATATAATTTGAGACTTTTTATGAATTACACTAATTTTATAGGTTAATATGACATGTTATTATTGAATTAAGTAACTTGGTTCGAACTAATCATTCTATTATGATTTTCACCAAAATAAATTACTAAATAGTGTCAAAATTGACATAGAATAGTTTTTAAAACAAATATTTTATTATTAATTGTTATTTTATTCCTAAAAATATAAGGTTCGGCCAAATGACTTATATGAGGATATATATATTAATAATAAAAAACTTGGGGTTCTTTTGTCTTTATATAGTATGTTTATTAACCTTATAGTGTAAGAAAACAAGAAGACACGGTAAAAGTTAAATTATCTAACTTAAAGTTAAATCGAAATGATAAGGTTAAAATTGATACCTAAACTTATTTAAATTCTATTGTATGAGATTATTTTGACCCCTACCCACCTTATCTTCGAAATATATCAATTTTGAGCTTTTAAAAACCGAAATTCACTTTATAATAAAATAATATATTTAGTTATTCCAAAGGTGCCCCTCTCCTCCCTTATAAAAGGGCACCTCCTCCCCCTCTTCCTCACACCAATTTGAGCCTTCAATATCGGCCAACCCCTACCAATTTCTCCTCTACACTTCCCTAGAAACATCCTAGAGGTTCTGGTCTTCTTCAAAGACATATTTTAGTTCCCTAAAAGGATGTCTCAAAGAAGCACTTCAAAGAAGAGGTAATGTCTGTTACCGATTCTTTCATCTTTATTTCTTCTTCCACTTCTTCTTCATTAGTTGTTTCGTTATGAAGTAATAACATCAGTATCACTAATATACTGATATGTTATTATATGTATGAAATAACACTATTTCACCATCTATCCATCCTACGGAAAAAGAAATCACCGCACGTGCGTACGTACAGAATACCATCTCCACGCCGTGGTGTAATCTATTTTCCACCACCACCTTACTTGAATGGGTATAATGGTGTCAATAATTACTATATATAAATATTATAAAGTGATATTCATTCTGAAATAGTATACATACACTCCAATACAATTCCACGATCATAGGAATGATATCATCACTCGTGCGTACGTACGGAATACCGTCTCCACGATGTGATGCGACTCGTTCTACATGATCATCATTTCATAATGATTATATAAATTAATTTAATGAATGAATATGATATATATTACACTAAAATCATTCTGGAAATGATGTATCTATAACCTAAAGATAATAATAAGAATTTCTTCGACAAAACACGCATAAGAACAAAAATTAATAAACACCCGAATAACAAGTAGTAATGAAATATTACTAATAAGAAGCTAAGAATATGACCATATATGTTATCATAACAATACTTATGATTTTGGAATAAGTCAGTAAAATTATTTAAATCATTATACAGGAGGTTCAGACACTTACGAGGCAAATCAGACCTATGGTAAGGGAAATATCACAATCTCATTTTTTTCCGAGATTGTTTATACTTTGAAAGTTAATGTGGTGTATTTTATCATCCACATCCATGGTTCCTCAATTTGTAATATTATTTCCATCCACCTTAAACTTTTTAAAACCTATTTTACCCTTTGGTGAGTTTTTAGTAAATGATATGAAAGGAATCGTTTTTCATTTTTCGTACGAGGTACTTTTTGACTTTTCCGACAAAAGTACGAGAAGAATGTTTTTTTAACTTATACAGCATGAATGGATTTTTAAAACGTTATTTCCAAGAATATTACTTTACAAGTTTTCATGTTTATTTTTAATCAACTTCTTTTAGTTTAGAATTGTATGACATGTAAAGAAAGGAAAATGTTTTTGAGGTAAAAAGGATATTTTCCTCAAGAATGGAGTTCAAGTGTTTTAGCAAAATTATTTTCCATCTGAGATAATAAAGGGTTCTGTTTCTATCCCTATTATTACATTGATTTGATTATGTTGTGATGGAATTATTTTTATGAATTACTTTATCTTATATGAATTATTTTATGATGTCACGATGTTTAATATTCCCATTTTTATTACATGGGTTATGCTATGATGTATGGTTTATGATTTTGTGGCACACATAAGAATGGTATCATTATGAGATGGGTGGGACCTATATCTCCCTCCAATGAATTGGGTAAATATTTTATATATCATGAGATAGACATGGCTAGAACGGTAGGTTATACCGGTTCAGTAAAACATGACTGAAACGAGGAGTGAACTCGGTTCAGAAATGGACTTTGTCCACTAAGATAGTCTTGGAAATGAGTCTTGAATAATAAGAAATGATTCTCTACGATTATGTGTGTATGACACAAAGTTTCATGTTTTAAGTTATGATTATTGGGATTACATTTCACTACTATGATTTATCCCATGTTATGAAAATATGCTCTCTTTTGCAGGTTAAGATTTCCAAAATTTATGTTCTTATGAATATGATGTGATTTATATTTCTTTTGTTTACCCTTACTGAGCATTTGAGCTCACCCTTTTGTATGTTTTCTTTCCCCAGGTCAGGAAGAAGGTTATTAAGTAAGATATGCCAAAAGGGACTATAGATATGATGAAATAAATGGGAGACAATGTAGATGCTTTATGAACCAGTTGTTTCTGTTTCCCAGTTTCTAAAGACACTATACCTATATGGTCCTTTCGTGGTTTTGTTATATGTTGTAATAAGTACGCTTCAATTTTGAAGTATTAACAATGTATGTAAATTATGGGTCGTTATAGTTGGTATCAGAAGAAAGGTATAGTCAACCATTGGAAACTAGGATGTGAAAGCCTTAGTAAGAACCCTAAGGATAAGTCTAATCATAGAACACAATCTTAGTGTTTTCGAAATGGCCATGAATAACCTAGGATAAGACCTTAAGTGTGAAATTTTATTCTTGATTATGTGGTTTTCCTATTATAATTAGTGTTTCTCACACTATTCTTCTTGTTTTTATTCAATGGATAGAACCCGAAAGAACTGTGTTAAGGCGGAATACGACGGGCAATGCATTGATTGTCCCCCTGAGCAACCAAACGTTATGGGAGCTGGAATGAAAAATATTGTAGCCATGCTCACACAACTTTCTCAAGCTATGAATCATGCAGGACTTCCAAACGAGCAAAGGAAGGAGAAACATTCTGTTGAATCCTTCATGAGGCAGCATCCACCTTATTTCAGTGGGTCTACTAATCCATTAGTTGCTGAACAATGGATTAGTACTACTGAAAAGATATTTTCAGTTCTTCAATGTTCTGAGCATGATAAAGTCATCTTAGCAGTGTATCGTTTGGAAGGTGATTCTGATCAATGGTGGAATCTTATTAAGAATACGAGGCAAAGGGATGAAATTGAGTCCATGGAATGGGATGAGTTCAAGAACTTATTTTTCAATAAGTACTTCCCTCGTATTCTCCAAACAAAAATGGAGAAAGAGTTTCATGAACTAAAGCAAAAGGATGATGAATCTGTTGGTACCTATGAAGAAAATTTTAGAAGACTTGCAAGGTATGCTTCTGGTATTATTATCCAACCTGAGAGTAAGATCAGTCGATTCTTTAGTGGCTTAAAACCAAGTCTTAGAAGGCCCTTAGCCATAAGGGACTTCAATAGCTATGAGGAAATCGTTCGATGTGCTCTCAAAGTTGAGATGGAGATTGGAGTAACCCATCAGTCATATGGGTTTGATAAGAAGAGGCAAATGGAATTCAAAGGAAAATCTAAAGAGAACACTGAAAAGAAGATGAGCATTCCCTTATGCTCAAAGTGTGGAAAGAAACATAGAGGGAGTTGTCTTAAAGGGACAAGTAAATGTTTCAAGTGTGGGAAGGAAGGTCATCAGGCATTTGAATGCCGCAATGATAGGAAGAAGATGTCTAATGATGCAAACAAAAGAAGGGATACACAGAATGAACCTAATACACTTCAATGTTTCAAGTGCAAGGAGATGGGGCATTATGCCAATAATTTCCCTAATCCATGGGTTGATGATGATAGTCGATGTCAACAAACTCTTAAGGCTAAAGACAAAGGAAGGTCACATGCAATTTCTATCAGCGATGTGGAGTACGATAACGATGTGGTGAAAGGTACACTTACCATCCACTCTAAAGTAGCAAATGTTTTATTTGATGTTGGATCCACCCACTCTTTTATTTCTGAAGAATTTTCTAAGGGTATCACTGTATTACCTCAACAATTAGATGTTGAGTTAGCTGTGACAACACCTAATGGCACAACAGTCGCATCAAATGTTTATGATTCTTCTCCGATCGAAGTTTGTGGGAAAGTGCTTCCTGCAAATCTTGTGATCCTTCCTATATTGGAATTTGATTTGATTCTTGGCATGGATTGGCTTTCTTTATATGGAGCTTATATCAATTTCCCAAGAAGGGAAGAAACATTTCATATTCCAGATCAATCTATGATCTTCTATCAATGCAAGGATGAACATAACCTTCCAGTGGAAATTCTTTCTACCTTATGGGTCTTGATTCCACTAAATTAAGGTTATTTATCTCAAATATTTGGTGAGAAACTCATGATTAAGAATATAACCATTGTACGGGAGTTTGATGATGTCTTTCGAGAGGAATTACAGGGTCTTCCACCAAATCGTGAAGTTGAGTTTTCAATAGAAATCGTACCGGGTGCTTTGCCTATTTCAAAGACACCTTATAGAATGGCCCCAATTGAGTTGCAGGAATTGATGAAGCAACTCCAAGAGAATCATGATAAGGGATTCATACGCCCTAGTGCATCACCATGGAGAACTCCTGTTCTATTTGTTAAGAAGAAATATGGATCAATGAGACTCTGCATTGATTATCGAGAACTTAACAAGATCACTATCAAGAACAAATATTCTCACCCACACATTGATGACTTATTTGACCAACTACGCAGAGCTCAATAATTTTCCAAAATTGATCTTCGTTCAGTGTATCATCAATTAAGGGTCAAAAGGGAGGATATACCAAAGACGACTTTCTGTACAAGGTATGGACACTATGAATTTATAGTGATGCCATTTGGTCTTACTAATGCCCCTGCTATCTTCAAGAATCTGATAAATAGAGTCTTTAGAGACTATCTTGATCAATTTGTGGTAGTCTTTATAGACGATATTCTTGACTATTCAAAGAGCAAGGAAGAACATGAAGATCACTTGAGAATTATATTAAAGACCCTGAGAAAGGAGAAGCTTTATGCCAAATTTACCAAGTGTGAATTTTGTCTTCAAAAAGTTGCATTTTTGGGTCACATAATCTCAAAAGTAGGGATATATGTGGATCCAGCAAAAACAGAGGTTATCGAAAGATGGCCGAGACCAACAATAGTAACTGAGATCCGAAGTTTTCTTGGTTTGGCTGGATATTATCGACGTTTTGTGAATGATTTTTCACGATTATATAATCCACTCACCATGTTGAATCGGAAAGGAGTTAGTCTTGTTTGGACACAAGAATGTGAAGAGAATTTCAAGGAGTTGAAAAGAATGTTATCCAGTGCACCTGTGCTCACATTACCTTGTAGTGGAGAATGGTTTTTGATCTATAGTGATGCATCCAAGAAGGGATTGGGGTGTGTTCTTATGAAAAATGATATGGTGATAGCATATGCCACACGACAGTTGAAAATCCATGAGCAAAATTACACAACACATGAATTGGAGTTAGCTGCGGTAATCTTTGCATTAATGATTTGGGGGTATTATCTTTATGGAGAAAGGTGTGACATTTATACTGATCATAAAAGTTTAAAGTATATTTTCACACAAAAGGAGCTGAATATGCGCCAAAGAAGTTTGTTAAATCTGATTAAGGATTATGACTGCTCAATTCATTACCACCCTGGGAAAGCAAACAAGGTGGCAGATGCATTAAGTTGACAAGACCATGCCAGTTTATCCATGATGAGGATCACAAAAGATCGCATATTTATGGATTTACAAAGGATGGATCTTAGAATTATAATGGAAGGGGAAAAATCTTATCTTTCTCAAATGAATGTTCAACCATCTATACATGTGAAGATTAAAGAGGCACAGAAAGAAGATGTCGAGTTACAAAAGAAGGTGATAAATGTTCCTGAATTCAACCTTCATTGTGATGGGATAATAACGTTCAGTAATCGGGTTTGTGTTCCTCCAATCCCGGAATAAAATAAGGAGATGCTGGATGAGGCTCATAGTTCTTTGTTCTCTATTCATCCTGGAAGCACGAAGATGTATAGGGATCTGAAAGAGTACTTCTAGTGGGATGGCATGAAAAGAGATGTTGCTGAATATATCTCTCGATTCTTGGTTTGTCAGCAAGTTAAAGCTGAGAGGCAGAAGTCCAAGGGGATGTTACAACCATTACCCATACCTGAATGGAAATGGGAAAACTTCACTATGGACTTTGTCACAGGACTTCCAAAAACATCCAAAGGCAATAATGCTATCTGGGTCATAGTTGATCGTCTGACCAAGTCTGCACACTTCATTGCGATTAGAGAGGATTTCTCTCTGGATCAGCTTTCCAGGAAATATGTAAAGGAAGTGGTAAGATTGCATGGAGTACCACTTTCTATTATATCTGATCAGGATCTGAGATTTACCTCGAAGTTCTGGCGAAGTCTTCAGCATACTCGAGATACAGAGTTGAGTTTTAGCACTACTTATCATCCTCAAATAGACAGTAAATCTTAGAGAACAATTCAAACTCTAGAAGAAATGTTGAGAGCTTCCTCTATGGATTTCAAAGGTGGTTGGGATCAACACCAACCTTTGGTGGAATATTATTATAATAATAGCTTTCACTCCAGTATTCAGATGGCTCCTTATGAGGCTCTCTATGGAAAGAAATGCAGGACTCCAACTTGTTGGGATGAAGTTGGGGAAAGAAAGCTATTAGGACCTGATCTCGTTGATGAAATGGCAGAAAAGGTCAGATCTATTCAACAACACATAAGAGCAGCTCAGAGTTGACAGAAACGTTAGGCCGACAACCGAAGAAAATACCTAGAGTATGAAGTGGGTGATAAAGTTTTCTTACGAATATCTCCCTGGAAGGGAGTCATGAGATTTCGAAAGAAGGGGAAGTTGAGCCCTAGATATATCGGTCCTTTCGAAATACTGGATCGTGTTGGGAAGGTAGCTTACCGATTGGCGCTTCCAACGAATCTCTATCAAGTTCATGATGTGTTCCATATATCTCTCCTGAGAATGTACATACCTGATCCTTCACATGTACTTAGCTCAGAAGTTGTACCGCTGGAGAAAGATCTTTCTTATGAAGAACAGCCGATAGAGATTCTGGATTGTAGCGAAAAAGTCCTACGAAACAAGGGCACTCGTTTGGTGAATGTTTTATGGAGGAACCACCAATTAGAATAAACTACATGGGAGCTTGAGGATATGATGAGGGGGAGGTATCCTCATCTGTTTGTGACAAAGTGACGAATTTCGAGCGCGAAATTCATTTTAAGGGGGGTAGAATGTAACGCCCGAGACTTTTATGAGAAATATTTTGTATTTATGTTATATAAATCATCAATGAAATCTTTCACTACACACAATACTAGCTTGGCTTACTTTACACGCAATCTCGGCCTTCCTCGATAGCTTGTGTCGTACGCAATACCGAGTCTCACTAAACAATGATATGCTATTAAAATATTATTAAAAATAGCCGTTATGAATAGTAATAACAACTTTTTGAAATTTTATAAATTTTATTTTTTAAAATTGACTTCATTTTTGGATTTGGAATATCGAAATTAGGCAAGGGTGAAATTTTGGTATTTTTTTGAAAACTTTCAATTTTCGATGAATAGTGAAACCACTAAGTGGTAGTTAAAAAACTGAATTTTTCATAAAACGTAATTTTACCGCTTCTGTGAGTGGAATTTCGAAAATTCGAGAGACACGGTTAATATCAAGGACTAAAATGTGGTTTAATTAGATGAAAATAATTTTTGGTGAATAGTAACTTTTTACTTTTTTTACCACGGTTAAAATTAAATAGGGTACTTAAGGGTAAAAATGGTATTATTATTACCCTAAAACATGTCCTAATTCTATTGGATAAGTGTAATTCGACCAAAAACAACCTTAGAAATAAAATATGACCATTTAGGCCCACTTGGATTAGATTAGGAGATTTATTATTAATTTATTTAAAGAAGGGTTAAAATAGTAAAAATCAAAGTTTAATAAGTAAATAATTTTTAATATGGGGTTATACATAAGATAAATTCGACTATAAATATTCATTATAAATCTAAAAAGATTTCCTACATAATGGTATTTTATTTGTAATTTTTATACATTAAATAATTTAATTTATTTATGACACAAAGATGATGTAGTAATTACCATAACAGTGATGAATTAGAATTATTGATATTATAAATACCCAAATAAATATAATTTGAGACTTTTTATGAATTACACTACTTTTCTAGGTTAATATGACATGTTAATACTTATTTATGTAACTTGTTTAGATCTAATCATTCTGTTATGATTTTCTGAAAAATCAATTACTAGATAATATCAAAATTGACATAAAATAGTTTTTTAAAAAATATTATATTTTTATCTTTTATTTTATTCCTAAAAATATAAGGTTCAGCCAAATGACTTAGATAAGGTTATATATATTAATAATAAACAACTTGGGGTTCGTTTAGCGTGATATGGTATGTTTATTAACCTTATAGTGTAAGAAAACAAGAAGACACGGTAAAAGTTAAATTATCTAACTTAAAGTTAAATCTAAATGATAAGGTTAAAATTGTAACCTAAACTTGTATAAATTCTATTGGATGAAAGTATTTCAACCCCTACCCACCTTATATTCGAAATATATCAATTTGGAGCTATTAAAAACCGAAATTGACTTTATAATAAAATAATATTTTTAGTTATTCCAAAGGTGCCCCTCTCCTCCCTTATAAAAGGGCACCTCTTCCCCCTCTTCATCACACCACTTTGAGCCTTCAATCTCGGTCAACCCCTGACAATATCTCCTCTCCAATTCACTAGAAACATACTAGAGGTTCTGCTCTTCTTCAAAGACATATTTTAGTGCCCTAAAAGGTGGTCTCAAAGAAGCACTTCAAAGAAGAGGTAATGTCTGTTACCGATTCATTCATCTTTATTTCTTCTTCCACTTCTTCTTCTTTAGTTGTTTAATTATGAAGTAGTAACATCAGTATCAATCATATACTGATATGTTATTATAAGTATGAAACAGCCCTATTTCACCATCTATCCATCCTACGGAAAAAGAATTCACCGCACGTGCGTACGTACGGAATACCGTCTCCACGTCGTGGTGTAATCTATTTTCCACCACCACCTTACTTGAATGGGTATAATGGTGTAAATAATGACTATATATGACTATTATAAAGTGATATTGATTCTGAAATATTATACATACACTCCAATACAATTCCACGATCATAGGAACGATATCATCACTCGTGCGTACGTACGGAATACCTTCTCGACGATGTGATGCGACTCGTTCTACATGATCTTCATTTCATAATGATAATATAAATGAATTGAATGAATGAATATGATATATATTACACTAACACCGTTATATAAATTAGGTATCTATAACCTAAAGAGAATAATAAGAATTTATTCGACAAAACACGCATAAGAACAAAAAGTAATAAACACCCGAATAACAAGTAGTAATGAAATATTACTAATAAGAAGCTAAGAATATGACCATATCTGATATAATAACAATAAGTATGATTTTTGAATAAGTCAGTAACATTATTTAAATCATTATACAAGAGGTTTGGACACTTATGAGGCAAATCAGACCTAAGGTAAGAGAAATATCACAATCTCATTCTTATCCGAGATTGTTTATACTTTGGTATTTACTGGGGTGTATTTTATCATCCACATCCATGTTTCCTCAATATGTAATATTATTTCCATCCACCTACAATTTTTTAAATCCAATTTTACCCTTCTGTGAGTTTTTAGTAAAAGATATGAAAGGAATCTTTTGTCGTTTTTCGTACGATGTACTTTTTGACTTTTCCGACAAAAATATGAGAAGAATGTTTTTTTAACTTATACGGCATGAATGGATTTTTAAAACCATATTTCCAAGAAGCTTCCTTTACAAGTTTTCAACTTCATTTTTTATCAACTTCTTTTATTTTAAAATTGTATGACATGTTAAGAAAGTAAAAATGTTTTTGAAGTAGAAAGGATATTTTCCTCAAGAATGGAGTTCAAGTGTTTTATCAAAATTATTTTCCATATAA
Source organism: Viscum album (assembly GCA_963277665.1). Lineage (NCBI taxonomy): Eukaryota > Viridiplantae > Streptophyta > Magnoliopsida > Santalales > Viscaceae > Viscum > Viscum album. Next base: position 1,306,776,813 of record OY728141.1, read on the forward strand.
GATAATATAGGGTTCTCTTTCTATCCCTATTATTAAATTGATTTCATTATGTTGTGATGGATTTATTTTTATGAATTCCTTTATCTTATATAAATTGTTTTATGATGTCACGATGTTTAAGATTTCCATTTTTATTAAATGGGTTATGCAATGATGTATGATTTATGATTTTGTGGAACACATAAGAATGGTATCATTATGAGATGGGTGGGACCTATATCTCCCTCCAATTCATTGGGTAAAGATTTTATATCTCATGAGATAGACTTGTCTGGAACGGTAGGTTATACCGGTTCAGTGAAACATGACTGAAATGAGGAGTGAACTCGGTTCAGAAATGGACTTTGTCCACTATGATAGTCTTGGAAATGAGTCTTGACTAATAAGAAACGATTCTCTATGATTATGTGTGTATGACACAAAGTTTCATGTTTTATGTTATGATTAATGAGATTACATTTCACTACTATGATTTATACCATGTTATAAAATTATGCTCTCTTTTGGAGGTTAAGATTTTCAAAAGTTATGTTCTTATGAATATGATGTGATTGATATTTCTTTTGTTTACCCTTACTGAGCATTTGAGCTCACCCTTTTGTATGTTTTCTTTCCCCAGGTCAGGAAGAAAGTTATTAATTAAGATATTCCAAAAGGTACTATTGATATGATGAAATAAATGGGAGACAGTGTAGACGCTTTATGCACCAGTTGTTTGTGTTTCCCAGTTTCTAAAGACACTATACCTATACAGTCCTTTCGTGGTTTTGTTATATGTTGTAATAAGTACGCTTCAATTTTGATGTATTAACAATTTATGTAAATTATGGGTTGTTATATTTATGTTACTAATGTGATTTTGACATAGCTATGAAAACTCACAAAGAGGAGGTCTATGATACTTCTGGGATTATTCCATTAATGAGAAAAGTATAATATGGGAGGTATTTTAAACTAATTTTATACACCAAGGATCCCCAATTCATTTTTCAGTTGGCATAGTCAACGGTGGCATGCTTAGAAACACCCTCACACTATTAGAAGATGGTATAGCTGTTTAAGGTCACTAACATGAGTATTTGTGATGGTTATTGGGATTTTCCCATGTGTGTATATATATATATATATATATATGAACTTGGGGAATCCATATTACTATTTTCTAAACGGTCCCCACTACATGCTTAGAGATATTCCAGCATTAAGATTGACTAGGTATCATTGGTGGTTCATTTATTTGTTAGGTAAGATTGTTAATTTGTAGTTCATGTTTGAGTATGTATTTTTCTCAAATATCTAAATTTTGTTTTATTTATGGTTCTCATTGGCGGTTCCTTGCTATGTTATGATCACAAACTGTGTGCATATTGCTATAAAAACTGAGTACCCAGTTATCCCTAACTGGTTACTGGTTCAATAAAGGTTAATGTTTACATTTTCTGATCAAGTAGGAAAGATCATATTAGATTTGATATTGTGATATGGTATTTAATAATGGTACATTAATTCCATTTTTTCTTATTTTATTTTTATTTTTTTATTATATATATATGATTATGATATTTTGTAATAGGTCATTTGTTCGTTTATATTAGTATTTATTTATATTTTATTTTATGTCTCTGTTAAATTATTTTTGATCGCTCCAATATGGGGGTATATTCTACCAATGATGCTAACTTAAACCCATGGTACAAGTCATTATCCTCCTGTATACTAGGAGGGGTTACTGATGTAAATTTGTAATTGTTGTTTTGAACATTTATTAGTGGCCCGAGATGGCAGGGTGTTACAACACTCAATATTATTAGTAATAATATTTATGAATTTGTATTGATTTATTAATTTTAATAAATTATTAAACTATAAGTATATTAAAGATATTTTTCATAAAAAGTAAAAAAATCATGTGTTAGATATAACTATTAAATACCATCACATATTTATAACAATGCTTATATATCACAAACCTACCTATGTTATCACTGAACCTTATGTAGGAGGCAATTCTAGCTGATCAGCCACGCGAGGTGGGGAGCTATGCATCCTTAAGATGAAGATGTTAGGTAGGTGTTGTTTCATGAGTTTCATGGCTTTGGCCATTAAGGCCATGTATTGGTTTGTGTATTTGTCAGGTTCCTTTAGACTATGAGTCATTTAATGGTTCCACATCAACCCTTAAAATGGGGATTATCCAAAATATTTAAAAACGAAATCCTTTGGTCCAATCAGGTTATCTTTGAACCATTACCCAAGCTAGTTCTTCATAAGTCCACAAAGGCGTTATTCATATTAATGGGTTTCAAAAAAGTGGTTGGGAATCAAATAAGCACATTGTCATTAATTCCACATATAAAAATAGTGTTAAAAACACATGGGATCTTTTACTGAAAATCATTCATGGGTCATCCATACAATATATTTCAATGAAACATAAATTTACATAACCAAAATAAAACTAAACACACCAAATGATTCATAATAAATTAATATGATAAAACCCACTTGTATCATTATAAAAAACTTACCAATAAATATTAATAAGATATAATAGGTGAAATATTAATAAAAAATAATTGGTGACTATATTAGTTATTATGTTTCATCCCCAAAGTAAAAAACAAAACATCCATGAAAGCCACATTCATTATGAAAATTCTAAATCACCTTTCAACCTAAGAAAAAATTGAGGTGAAGCTATATTAAAACCTATAACCTATATAAAATATGGAATCAAGTTAAACACGCCCATTAGTGAGTATACATGCTATGGGAAAACATTCCTAGTATGTACTCACCACGGATTCTATGCAATTAATTCGATAAAGAATATCATAAATGTGAATTTTAAATAAAAGATAATATATCATTATAAATTTCAAAAAGTATTAAGAATATAAAATCACATTCTATTAATCAAATGGAATGAATTTTTTTCCTCTTTTAAAAAACTATATGAAATTTCTACATTAAAAAACAATTTATATCATGAAAAGAGATGACCATTGGACTAATTAAAACCAAATAAAAATATTTATAATCATCTCAACACTATATATAGATACCATTCGTAAATGAATGAATTTTCCTTTTAATTTTAATAAATCATTCCAAAAGTAATATTTCAAAACATTATAAAAATCAACCCACAATAACGAGTAAAATAATAAGCATATCTACCATAATGAAAAGAGATAAAAAGGGTTTAACTAGGTAAATAGAGAAACAAAAAAATATCGATTTGATACCTATATAGAGAGAAATATCCTATATAGAACACCATTTAATGGTCGACCATCCTTGGAAACTCCCTTAGTCAAAATGTAAGATTAACCACAAATCCTATAATAGAATAGACCAACTACTATCATATGTATCATAAAACCATAAAAAAGACACCCATTTATCCTACCCCATCCTCGTTATAATGGCCCTCTCCGACTATCATTGTCCTAAGAATATATAGTGGGCCATAGTAGCACATGTTCCAACTAGGTTAGAATGAATCATAAACTCCCACATATATACCAAGATTCCCATGAGAAAAATAACATTGAGGTGAGTAAGTATTAAAGTTAATATGTAAAAAAATTATAAGAAAATCCTTATATACCACAATTTACACCCTCACACCTGGTGAACCCCTCCACATCATACAACTCGTTACGAAAATTCCATAATTAGAGTAAATATATACGAGTTTATCATATAGGCCCTCTCAATAGAAACCAAATTTTATAAAGTTCCAAATTGGTCAAATTTTAAAAAAAAATTGAGATGGAAATTCATTTCTACTTAATTTTAATCTATATAGTTCAAAAAAAAATTATAACTAAGAGTCGAACCATTATTAATCCAAAATAATTCTATAAAAATATGGAAAATTATATTTAAATTCTAAAACAATAATCATGGATAGAATTTTATATACAGACTTTATAATAAAATATTATAACCACTTACCAATAGGGTTTATCTTTCTAAAACACTTATTTCATAATAAATTTAGAAATTTATCAATAAACCCTTTATATGGCGTTACCAAAATTATGATAAAATTAAGTAAATTCATCAAGGGTATCGTTTATAGGAAGAAAATAAATAAAATTTAATTTTTAAAACATTAGAACCTATTAAATTTACAAAAAGTGGATGTCCATTGAAAAACCACCCTAAAATTCAATTTAATTTATCTTCTTTAACCAGGGAAGGAAAAAAACAAGTGACCACACCTTTGAACCATAAATGATAAAGTATTTTTTTATTTTAATCCTAAACAAAATATCAACTTGTAAAGTGGTTATGGTTCTTCTGTACTAGTAAATCCAAGGATAACTTGAATTTAAAATAAATGAGAGAGGGATGATGAAAATAGTGATAGAATACCTTAAAATCCACTTGAAATACATATGGGAGAAACCAAGGATCAACAATGGATTATATGGAGCTATACCTTGATGCTACCAAAATAAAAAAAAAATTGAGATATATATTGAATGAGATACATAAAAATCTTGAGTGAAATATATTAACTTTAGTTTTAATGTAAACCTAGGAAATTCACAAAATCTGACATTATTTTTTAGTAAATTATGTACCATCCAATTTTCTATTATTTCACATGGTTTGGAACCTACATAGTTTATCCAAAAAAATTACCAAACAAAGACCAATCAATAAAAATTACTCTATAATAACAACTTCACCCATCACACAGTTACCACATCGTTTCATATTAATGTATGAAAATTATGCATAATATTATATTATTAAAATTTTCAATTAAAAACCCAGAACACCATGATGATCATATTAATTAATAATACTATAATATAATATATAAAAATAAAATACAGTAACACATGGTCTTTCAATTCAACCATTATTTTTTTTACTTATCTAAGAATATCCTCAGTTATAAGAGGATGTTAATTAGAAGATAAAAAATCTAGACCTCATATCCTCAGGAACACACCATTGTATAGTTTTTTCAATTAAATAACTAAATTTTTGGAGTTCTATTATGGAAATCCCTTCCATTTAGAAATTTTTTAATTAAGTGGGATGAAATTTTAAGAAATACCATTATAAAACCACAAATATAGAAAAATCCAACCCTTAATAAAAAAACCAAGATACTAAAATATACACCAACTAAAAATAGATTCACAAAAAGACCAAAATTAAAATTTCCAAGATACACAACTATGAATTTCATCTATATCCGAAGTTTAGAATAGTGGCTATAAGGGTTAAACCTGTGGCTATAAGTTATCGCCACGGTTTTACTAGTCATAAAACCTATTGGCATGGCTATATAAAAAATCTATAGGAACTTTTTTAAGAGGCTATATACATGGTTTTGTAAAACCATAGTAATATCTCACATAGTTTCCCACCTTGGCTTTAGGGTATATTTATATGGTTTAAAACTGTGTCTATATCTCATGAAAACTGTGGCTACAGATTTAAAATAAATAACGCCTAGCCGGATCCCATCTCCTTACCTCCTCTATCTGAACATGTCACCTTAACACTACACCACATATAACATTGTGTATACAAATATATATTTTGTTATATATAGTATTAATAACCATGGATATAGCATGTAAATCGGGCATACAGACCGTCCCCCCATTTTTTCATGAGTTAATTGTTTCTTCACTTAAGGTTGGGAGACCTATAACTATGGTTTTGATGAACCGTGGAGATAAAAAATAAATAAACTATATTTCCAAAATTTTAGATAAAATGTGTCTATATAACATGAATAAAAACCTTATATCCATGGATTTATGAGGCTATATCCATGGTTTAAATCTATGGATATAGGGTCTATTGCCATGGTTTTGAACATTTGTGGAAATAACTCACACGGTTATCCACCATGGTAACAGGGTCTGTTACAATGATGGAAAACTATGGATATAGACCATGTAAACTTTGGCTATATCTTGGGAATAAATACATATAGGCATGGTTTAAATAAAAATTGTGGCTATAGGTCTGTGGTTATAGCCTAGTTTTCCAGCATTGATATACACAAAAGAAACAAAATTTGATATCCAAAAATGTTAATAAAGTCCAAATAGAATCCAATATACAATGGAATTGGGATCAAAACCTTAATCAGGACTCACATAAACCAATATGGGCTCCAAAATTGGTCAAATCACTCTACGTTGGTAAATTTAAACCCATCAAATAAATATTATCCTCAAATTATCCAACCAAAAGATATGTACCCTCATATTCCAACCCGTACGAAATATATAGATCATAATCTATTGTGTATATACCAATGGGTCACTAATGTAAAATCCGTAAATGATCAATATACACCTTCACAGACTACTCACCCAATAAATGGTTAAAAAGATCAATATATTTATCTACATTCATGATTGAATGAAAGAACCACTATAAAAACATCATCTTGAAAGATTACAATGGATCTTACTCAAGAATCTGATATGGAATCATAAACTCCCACCATTATCATCTTAGAAAAACTGGGGATCTTATGGTATCTCTAATATTTGAAGATTCGGTATACTCAATAGAATTAATGTTCCCCTGAGCCCATTCTTAAGACCACCCCACTTTATCTGAACCATGATCTATTCCAAAAGAGATCATATACTAGTTCAAGATTTCTGACTCAATGTCCATGAGTAATGAATGTTCCAAGTTAACCTGTCTATTATGAGACTATGTGGATTCGATAACTAATGGTATCTCTTACTGTCATTGAGAGGATTGACAATGCGGTCTTCCTCAAAATAAGGTCTTTTATTTCCTACATTGGTATTTCAAAGAATAACTTTCTAAATAAAATAATAAATGATCAAAATAATTTCACACCACACAATATAGACTAAATAGTTCTATTATTCACTGTAAGACAACATGAAAACACTAAACCTATAAAAAATTAACAATGAATCATAATTCATCCATTATTTTAAGAAAAATAATCAATTTTTAAGAAATTTTTTTTAATAACAACTTCTTTAAAAATCCTAAAATATTTATTTCATATTTTAATAAAAAATTCTTATCAAGGGATATACAGGGAAAATAAACTAATATTCTTCCCCTATAAATCTAATGATAACCCTTTTTTCTAGATATTAAAATTTGAAAACATACCAAAATTAATGGAACTTTTTTAAAATTAATTCTAAAAAACAAACACCCATTGCATGATGTTTCCTTAAATACTATAATGAAATATTTTTATTCATAAAATATATTAGGTGTATCAATGAATTATTTTTCTAAACATTACAAAATTACTCATTTTAAAACAAACTTTTTTATTAAATATGTTTTTCTAGGAAAAATACAATTTTGAGACATAAATTATCCTAAATATACACTACTTCCTATCAATAAAATACCCATTTCATTCTCAATTTTTTTAAGAGTTTACAATAATCCATTTATAATAATTGGGAACCTGATTAAGAGAAATATATAGACATGTGGGGTTAAAACAACATAACCTAAAGGGATGGAGATCTATTCATGATTTGAGCACAATGTTTTACATGCTATGAACCAACCATTTGGCAGGCTTTTCAAATATCCAAGAATTATATTAATGGGATCTAGATGTTTTGAAAAAAACATATATACTATATTTGCATCCTTATATATACTTTGGTTTCACCTGAAAACTCAAAGGAAGCACTATAATTACTATATTAGTCACTGGGGAATCTCATATCAATATACCACATCCAAATAAAATAAAAATAATCATATATTTTGTATATAGTAAGGAATCAACTACATATACTCAAGAAATCTCAAGGTTTATCATGGAAAGTGGATGGTCAAGAAATCCCTCATACACTCTAACCATGTCCTGATTTCCTTATCTCTATATAACTTAGAATCCTATTTAAAATAATAAGATGGAAATTTCATGATCATAGGAAATTTACATAATCCTAGGCTTTGAGAGCATTTTTCTTTGAACCAAATCAGGATACCATTTTACAAGTTCTCATGATGATTTATAACAAGTACTAAATGGTTTTATTGGTCCCCCTCTGATGGAAACTAGGGAATGACCACCATTGAGTTAGTTTGGGAATTGTTTTCTTCCCAAAACTAATGTTAACATAATATCATATATTTTAATAAAAAAACAACATAGAACGTCCATACATTTTATTTTCATTATACATCAATGAACAAAACCAAATTAAAATGAAAAAAATCATGTGATTCAAAGTAAAATAATTTTATTAATCCTATATATAACAACCTATAAAAATACCCAAAATAAATACATAAAAAGATATACTAGGTGAGAATAAAATAATAAAAAAATAAGTATCCATGATAGATATTATGACACATCCCTAAAATAAATTCAACACATGCATGCATACTAGGGTCATTCTCCATATCCCAACTCACCCATTAGCCTATGGAAAACAAAATCTGTGCTGAAATGGTACCTATAACCTATATAAAACAAGGAAGCTTCAAATACACACATAGATCTGTGTATGCTAGATATGAGAAAACATGCATTGTAGTATCCCCCTGAGAGTCTTTAATATTCTATTCATAAATAAAAAAATAAATTCTAACATTAAATACAATTAATGAGAGGGCTGAAAATTTTATAAATTCTAAATAAAACTAAATCACATGATTTTAATCAAAATGTTGAAAATTATTAATAAATTTATAAAAATACAAGAAATTTATACATTAAAATTAAATAATGTTTTCAAATTATAAAGTGGACACTTAAAACCCATTTTACTCCTTTATTAACCATTTGAAAAACATATACGGAATTAAAAAAATCTATTTTCAATTTAATACAACATTCTAGATGTCACAGTTGACACCATTTTCAACAAATTACCCACAATGACAAATAAAAGCACAATTGTAAAATACACCATGATGCCAAAATGCAACAACCAAAATAGATAAATAACTTTTTTTAATAATAAACAATCCAATGGGATACCAACATGGATGGAAATACCCTACATAACCAAAAATATAGTATCATATGTCATGGAAGATACCCTATGTCCTAAAGTAATAATTTTCTAATATTTAAATAATAACATGGACCAACAACTAAAACAAATTATGTCTCATGCACAATCCATTTATTTTTCCTACACAAATCTAACTAAAATTACACTCTACAATTAACCATAACAAAATTTAAACTTAGCATAACCTAGTATAAAGATTACCATCAAAAATAACTATAATCATGACCACCTACCTAGATATCTATTTCCCATGTCCAAAAAACATGGAGGTAATAAATAATTTAATCTAATTACATATATAAAAAACAATATACATATTTCATCAAAACAATAACTCCTTTTTCACAAAATATCATTTTTCTAAATCACATATGCCATAATGAAAATCCAAATATAATAGAAAAATATAATTGGTCGTCATGGAGGTTCTTATAAGAAGAAACATCTTTTCTAACGTTTCAATCAATCCTTAATAAATAATCAAATTAGGATACCCATTCATATCTATTCCATTGAATTCTCTCTATTTCCAAAAATATAGAAACTAATAGAAAACACAAACCATTTTTAATCCTAAAGAATTGTTTAAAAACACAGAAAATTCCTTTTAAAATAAAAAATAAGACATAGGGAAAATGATTTTATATCAAAAAAATTTATAGAAATTCCATAATCATTTCCCATGTTGTATAAAGATATAAAAATACATATTTTAAGTAGAAATTTAATATTCATCAATAAAATATTTAATAAAGTACAATAAATTCTTAAATTTAATTTTTAATTTCAAAAAGGGAGTTATACATAAGAATACAATAATGATAATTCATGTTGTGGAACTCAAGAACCTCATATATTAAAAAATAATAGATGTAAAAAGACACACAACCACAAATTGAATAAAAATAGATAACCTTTATTAATAAATTCCAAGATAAGAAACCTTATAAGACAAAATACGTAGGTTACAAAAAACCAAACCCCAATCCCTACATGTATGGTGGACATGTTTATTTCGGAATGAGGAAATATAAGGGAAGCACAATAGAAATTAGTGGATAGGTTTAATGATGGAAATTGGTAGGTATTGTGTCAAAAATATTTTGAAATGAAGAAGATAAAATCCATGAATCAAAGAGGGAGGTGACGATGATCCCATTTGATGATCCCGAAGGGTAGACTGAGAAAAGTAGAATAACGAATTGAAGACAATCAATTAAAATAAATTAGAAAATATAATAATGTCACATTTAATAAAAAATAAGAAACTCTCGTGGATTGGAAACCTGGTTTGGAAAATAAATTTAAAACCATGCATTTCTCATTAGTAATGAATTTAAACTCGCCGGAACATTACACATGGTTTATTGAACATTACACCAACATTGAAAAACACATCCAAAAAAATTCATTCCCACTTATGGTTACTACAATGTTTCTCCAAAATGTTCCTAAAAGGAGTGACACCGTTAAACATTCCAAATTTAAAATAAAAATATCTAAAAGTATGAATATATCAGGTTATACCACAACAATATAGAATAAAAATAATAATAACATTAACATGGGGGTGTTACATTATAAAAAAATAGGGAATATAATCACAGATTTTTAGGACTTGTTTACTGTTAGTAAATTCAATATGATTAAAATAAAAAAAAAGGTAGGAATAATTATTCAATTGTTTTAGGTATGAATAATTTTGAAATTTTATTATTAATTAATACATCTATACAGTAACAGAAAAATTATATAAAATATTTCATAATTATTTAATAGTTGTTATTAGTGATAATAAAAAAATATTGAATTAATATGTCGAAATTTTTTTCCTAATGAAATAATGGGATATAACTAAAAATTGATGAATTCGAGATTTCCAAAAATAGTGAAACAATATTTACATTTATATATAAATATTCTTTATTATTGTTTAATAACTCATTAAATTTATATACTAAAAATTACTTTTATGGAATAAATTGAAAACAATATATGGACATCATATGAACTCTAATTGAATCAATTGGTAAATCATATATCATTGGTAAAAAGAAAATTGAAATAAAAAATATATAAATGTTGGAGGACATATGATTTATTTTTTATGAATATATAATATAATATGAATTTATAATAATCCTAATATAAATATATATATTAAAATTGATAAAAAATTATATTATAATACTTACTATTATTGTGAAAAATTAATATGATATTTTATAGTGATTTAAAAATTGTCCTCTATCTTGTATATGAGAGATCATGCTGTCCCCATGATGGGGAAAATGAATTTTAAAAACACCTTTTCATCCAACTGAACATATCAATCAAGAGGGGGAATGAATTTTCATTTCCTTTCACAAATACTTGAACTGAAATATTAAGATATACTGTATTTAATGTCGATATACCTAATTTATTTTACATCAATATTAATTCTATAAGAAATATGAATACACAATGAGGACATGGTATGGTCAGAATCTATTCAAAATATATCAAAATGATTAAAACATGGATTCAATTTAGTGATGATATTGATTATGACCCATTATTTTTATTGATTTTCAATACTTATGATGTGGTATATTATTTTAATTTTTTCTATTTTCATATATACATCTCACCAAATTACATAAAACATTTTAAATAAATGGCATGTAAACAAAATAATAGTCATGGAGATTTAAATATACTCTTCTCAAATTCACATACACCCTCAAAATTAATTAAAATATTTACTGGTATCACATCATATATTTCTAGGATTCAAATTTAATATTGAAAACTACACAAATTGACAGTATAAAAATAATAAAAAAATAAATTATTAATATCATAATATAAATAGAAGTAAGTGAATAATCCACCATATTTATTTATTTGTGATGAATTATAATGTGAGAAAATTTAACGCCGGTAACCTCATTCAAAGAAATTTTTGATTCATTTATTATAATTTATCATCAATGAAAATTGTAAAATTACCAAAAAAATTAATACAATGATTTTTTCACTGAATAAATTTACAAAAAAATAAAACCAAACTATAAAAAAAATTTAATGAACAATAAATGGTCATGGATTATAATATAAGAGTTTAATATGTTTATTTTCTTCATATAAGGAATTTATATTTAATAAAATAATTTTTTACATTTTTTAAACACAAAAAATTTGTAATTTTTATGGAAGAATAAAATATTTTTTCTAATATATATATATCTATATATTTACATATCCCAAAAAAGAAATAAAATTTTTTAATACAATTATGTTTTTATATTTTAAAAACTATAAAATAAGTTGTAAAAATGTGAGTTTAAATTTCATGAATACAAGAAATAATATTATGAAATAAATAATAAAAATTTATATACATTATTGGTGCATTTTGGGCAAGATAATTTGACCAAGTCCATTCACAATACAACAAATTTGATAGAGGTTGAAGGGTTGGAATGATAATATTACATACTTCTCAAATGTATGTTTTGAAAATAAATATCAAATATTTGATAAAGAAATATCTTTTCTTATTTAAATTATATATAAATAATTTTTTCTTTAAAAAATATGAAATATAATTTATTGACTTAATATTATATTTTATAAACATATACAATTTTTTGGAGTCATTTATAGTTAGATATGTATCTGTGTGCATGAATCTTGTGTCAATATTTATATATATATAGTGGTTGGGGTTAATATATATATACTATATTATATATAAAGTCATAAAATATTTTAAAATATGAATATAATTTTCATTTAAAATATATTATATATTATTATATAGACCAACAACATATGTGATATAATAATTGATAATTCTCAACCCTATGATAGCGGGAGCGATGGTTGTATTTCACATTAAAAGGTTATTTTTTAAGATTTTACATTTTCCTTGTTACATCCATACCAAATTATATTTTCCCCACTAACTTATTCTAAGGTTTCCTAATATTAAACTTATTATATGAAGATATTTTGGAACAACTAATATAATTAATGTCAACTATTGTGGGTTTTCACCATAACTATAATCTAATATTCATTTTAATTTATTACATCATGTAATTCTTTAATTTCATTAGATTGGTTATTCAGCTTCTTGATATAATGTATATCATTATATATTTTGGGGAGGTTCTTTAGCATTATATATACTAGAGGCATAAATCATGGAATATTAGGGGATTTAATAACTCTGTTAATAATTCGCCTTTGTGAAACCTATAATATTACTTGAAGATATTATATTTAAACATTATTTGTTTTATCCTTTCCATTTATTTTTTCATGTAATTTTTAATGTTAATATAAAATTTATAGATTAAATTATAGGGATTCATGACCAATAGGGTAATTCAAGGGGACTGAGTGAGGTAAAAGAAATTGGGATATATAGCTTTATATAGTACCACACACTACCCAAATATCCATGTAGCCCGATCATGATTTTTCAAATAAATTATACAGTTTTATATTTTATATATATTTTACATCAATACACCCTTATTATATTGAATTCCCTTTTAATATTTTTAATATCATTGGGTTTATTGTTGGTTTTATGAATACAATTGAATGCGAGACTTAAATTTCATGAGTTTCCATGACAAATATATGTTTGTATATGTTTTTTGTGTGTTCAATTAAAAAAATACATTTATAATTTATTTTCTATATTTATATATTAGAAAAGTTAAATGTTTTTATTTTATTTTATAGAGTTCAATAAATAAATATTATTTTAAATTAGTTTTAATGCACTATTGATAAGTATTTAAAACATAATACAAATTTTTAGTACAAATTCGGTTTATGATATGTTGATTTTATTGGTTTTTAATATATATGGATTCTAGATTTTTTATTATCAAAAAAAAATTATTTTTTATACAATTTATATAATAATGTAGAATTTTCTCATAAAATTGTGCTTGTTTTTATAGTGGGACATTTAGAGATATGTGTGCAATTTTAATTATATTTACATGATGATCCAATTATTTTCAAATAACATGTGAAGGTATGTCTTACAGAATACCTTATATATTAGTAATTCACAAAGTACACCTTGTTTCAGCATCACATGTGGGTTTCCCGTGTCATTAAAAGTTCATAGATGTAATTTGGGAATATTGGATCATAATAACACTAGAGGTGTGGTTCCATTTATTTATATTATTAGTTTCATTCCAAGAATTAATTATCCCATTATTGGATTTTTTTTATATATTTTGACCATTATTTTAATATGGTTTATTTAAATAATATTTCATATTTAATAGATTTAAAATTGATTTGGATTTGTAAATTATAAAATGTTATATTCAATATTAATGTTTATTTTTAATTAAATGCAATGATGTTATAAATTTTCATGTGTTTTTCTTCTTATTTTGTTAAATACCATATTAGTGTTTTGTACCTGACTGTAAGTGTGTATAATCTCTTATAAGTATCCAATTGGATTTATAATCACTCTTTATATATAAACATTTGTGTACATGTAGATATGGGTATAAATGCAAGTGTTGTGGAAATAAACATCTTGAATGTAGTGGTGGATAATATTTTTTCTTTCTCAAGGAGTTGGTGACATGTGATATATAGTCACATGACACTTATAGATGGGATTTAATTTTCCCCTCTATTTTATGATTTTTCATTATGCACTCAGCCTTTTAAATCATCCAAATCTTTATATTTTTGTTTGTTATAATATTTATTAATGAATATATATGACTCTCTCTTCTTATATATATATTTGTGTGTGTGTGTTGGTTTTATTTTTTTACAAATTTGAGATAGTTGATGTACAAGGATTGAGGATTATTATTTAATTGTATTATGATTTGGGTTGTATGAAAAGTTTGATATTTTTTTATTTTAGAAATATTTTAATTTTATTTTATCACAATATGTGGATCTTTCATACCACATTTTGGAATAATATTTATTTATATGATTCTTTTGAAATAAGGTAAATCATTTATAACTTATTTTTTCACTAGAAACATATACTAGACTATAGATAATTGGAACATGTTTTAAGGATTTTTAGAAACCATCTTCAGAAAAGTAATTGGACATACCTGGTTACTTTTCAGAAAATGATATTATATCAAAATTTAAATATTGTTTTGAGTAATTCTAGGTAGAAAAGAGATAATATATTTAGAATATAATCATTATATTATTAAAATCCATTCATCCAATACATAGTGATGATACTTGACCCAACATTGGAGTTTTATAAGGATTTATGAGATATAGTATACATTTATTTATGGTTTTCAATAAATTAAAATTTAACATATTTTTAAATTATTTACGTTAGAATATATAATTAATTTTTAGAAATTTAATGATTCAATGTAAAAAAATTGAAGAAATTACATGTTTTTTATTTATAATACTTGCGTTATATTCTATTAATTTTTACCTTGTCGAACACTCCATGGAATTAGGATTATTTTTTATAGTTGGTTATAAAGTCTAGAGATATTTCATTTTGGACCACGTGTTCCATGAAAATTTTTTCTTATGTTTGCTTATTATTAATTTACACATACATATAAAATATTTATTACATAATTGTGGTGAAACAAACAGGCTTATAGGTCATGGTAAATTTATTTATATTATAATCACTTTATTTATATATTTTATCATTATTTATATCATAAAATTTTTTATTTTATTTTTTGATATATTTTTTGATTTATAGGATGTTTTTAGTGTCTTTCTTTATAAAATAAAATAACTAAACCCTCAAGAGTGTGTTATGGATGATTTTTTAGGGGATCACCCTCTATTTTTTAAAATAATACAGACATAGATGTTTAAACTATGCAATATATAATAAGGGAAGTTAATATTCACCCTGATTGTGTTAGGGATTGGGATCAATAATTTCATAAGCATAATCCTCTGAATTTTTTGGTTGATAAAGACCCATATTAGATACATTGTATTGAAAATATAAATATGTTCATTTATTTCCTAGAAACATCTAAAACTATACTTGTAAAACTCTATACCTTCTTGAAATAGGGTCTGAGTAAAAAATGAGGTAATTGGGATTATGCATTACAATTCATGAAGACTTATCTTGGATGGAAAAAAATAATATGTACATTCAAATTTATTATCAAGAAACCATGAATATGGAATTTTTTAGATAATTTCTATATATTTAACTTTATTTTTTGATTTTGATGTTGCATATTACATGATTTATTCAGATTGTGAAAAATATCGCAAGATATTTTCATGGATGTCATTTCAAAAAATCATCATGTTGAAATGGGGAATCAATGTGACATTAAATCAGTGTAGTTATTATTTTTAATAAAATCATTTGTGGAAGTGATTATTGAGGTATTAGTGGTGAATTTGGTTCTATAATGTCTCTGTAAAATGGGAAATGATTCATTTTTAACTGGTCATAGTTAATTTCTCTTCTTTAGAAATAAAAAAATATGAGTTCTTGAATATAATCTATATTAGTGTTATGTGAATATTTCAGTCAGTTATTCACTTTATAAAAGTAATAGTCTAATTTTTGCAATAAGTTTGGGAAACAAGGGATATATAAGACTTAATTATTTGAAACTATTAAATATTTTCAATAATCTGTTTGTTAGAGACTTCTTCATTTTATTTATATAATTTAATATGGGAAAGATAATTGGGGCACTGATATATATTCAAGATGATCGAAATTGTTTTATGTTGATTCTCAAAAGCTTCGTACTCATTCATTATAACATATTAGTATAAGAAAAATTTCTCATGAGTACTGTTTCATGTTGAATTGGACTTAGTTTAATGGGAATTATTTGATTCATCTCAAAATCTAAGTTGTTATTAATTTTAGATATTGTGGATGCTAATTGTGAAGTTGAAATTACCATAATATCATATAATTTTATTATATAATCATATATTAATTTTTATTTATATTATTTAGGTTCCTCTAACTCTTATATTTGTACTAAATTAATATATTTAATAAATATATCATTCGATCATTTCCCTAATATCATATATAACTTCAGTTGTCTTGGAATTATTGAAAAATTATATAGATTCCCCTTTTACAATATATTAATTGACAATTCTAAAATTTGATGGTATTTTCTCTTACCTAACATGGAAATATTATCCATAATTCCTGGAATGTATGAGATATTTTGTTTCAAAACAACTATTGATTTTTTTCACACACAAAAATTATTTCATTTCAACAAATGAAAGTTCCTACTTATTTAAAGGTGAATAAGATCTTAAGACAGGTGATTATTGAAATATTAATTTATAAAATGAAGCTTTTTCATTTTTTGAAATGTCTTCTTGTATGATATATTGAATGTAATTCAAGGAATAAACATCCACCTATGGAGTATAATTTACCTAAAGTATTTCCTAATCAGTACATTAGATTTCTTCTAAATTAAAAAGTATAATATTTATTTAATATTATTATATGTATGAATTTTATATCATTAATTTTTTTTCATATTAATGTGTCATAATTAAAGTAGTTAATGTTTGACATGGAAAACCATGAAGATAAATGATTTATTCCCTAAATTATATCACTATGGATTGATTCTATACAATTTTCAATGAAGTTATATTAGAGTTCATGTATCTGTATATATTTTCATGAGATATTTGATGTCACGAAAAAGAAAAATTTTAATCAACCTTACATGAATTAACCGTTTGAACAATTAAAATTGGTGAGGTGGTTTTCATAAATAAGCCTCAATTATAGGTTCCATTAGTTGAATTTAAAGGGAAAATTTATTCTCCAAAATACATTTTTTAGTAGGTATATAAATTTTAAATACATAGTGATTCGATTTTGTTTAATCAATTATTAACAATTAAATTTGGGATTGATAAACTATATACTTCACACATATCAAAACACATTTATCATAGTTTTTTGGGGATTAAATTATTGTTTGTTATATGTTTAAGGAAGATCATGAGATAAATTTAAATATACTGTTTTGAATTTGTAGAGATCACCATTTACCTGTTATATTATCCATGATTAATGTTTTTAATCTATAAAAATAAATTTTGAGGAATTTTTTTTATGAATACTGAATTTATGTTGATCCTAAAAATATAAATTTTTTAATGGGTTGAATAATTGATTTTTTTTATGATATAAGGATTCATTGGATTGAAATGATATTATAGTTGGTCTATCAATTATGTAACTATGTTTTAATCCTAGATAACCTATATTTCACATGTCAAGGAATGGTCTATATGGATTTTTTATGTCCATAAACATTCATCAGATTAAATCACAATTGTATTTCCACTCATATTTTGATCGTACCAATGTGTTTTTGATGATTTTTTTATTATAATTATTCATATATACATTTTTTTATATTATTATGAAGAATAATCCTGTGATGGAATAGAGATTTTATAATTTTTTTTAAAAAAAAAATAAATTTACACAATGCATGATCTTAAATTCCTGGTGAGAAACACAAAAAGGATAAAATTCATTTTAGTAAATGAAATTAAGATTATATAGAAAAAATTCATTTCTTATTAATTATAGGTTAAATTTATACTAGGAGTTATTTCCATATACATCAATTATTTTGATAGTGTGAAAAAATAAACATTATTTTCCTTCTCATCATACTATTCCTTTTCACATTAGCTTAATATTCTCTTATCAGTTGGGTGGTGGTCGTAGTAAACTCCTTTTTTCCGCACTCTTAAATTTCTAAATATCCTAATAAATATATAATTTGTATATATCGTTACCACCTCTCCATATTAAAAATATATTTTCTTAAAAAGGTGTTATAATCAATATTACATTACTTATGAGGTAGGTTCGCTACCTAAGAATGTCAATATTTTAATCATTTTTTCATAGGATCATCATATAAGTACCTAATTTAAAAAATTAATTGTGTTAATGTATTTTTAATTAAATTTCAATTATTTCATTCCAAAATAACTTTTAAATTGTTTCAGATAATTAGTTCAAAAATAATACAAAAAAATCATGTATTTAATAGTGGAAAGTTCCAATTAGTATTGATTTTTTTAATAATATATACAATTTAAAATAAAACATCTGTTCCATTCAAGAAAATCTCCCAGGCATTCACATTTTATTCTTCCTTTCCTATACCAATCCTTAAAACTTATGAAAAAAAATCAAAATGGTACGATGTGGGAAAAAAATCTCTGTATGTGACATTAATAGAAGAAAGACATTATTTAAGTAAGAAAAATGAAAACCAATGAAATGATTACATTTATCTCCATGTTCATTGAGAAAATGAAATAAATCGGTTTCTCCTGAAAAAAAGTCATGTTTTCTAAAGAAAAAACCTCAAATCCCATATAGATAAAATAAAAACCATTTTAGTAAAATTAGAGCATCACATTCATAACTTATTTTAATCCTATGTTAGAAAAAAATGCATCCCTGATTAATCCATGTGAGGAAACCTCTTGTAAATACATTCTTTTTTTAAGAAATGATTCATTACCCAATGTATTAGAGTACAAATTGGGTGAAAATAGTATAAGATATATCAGCCTCACCTGGTACTATATGGGTTCACCTATAATTTAATCCATATTGGTCTCACTCAGTTCTGTATCAGAACAACAATTGTATATGCTATATCTGGCTCACCAGGACTAAATAGGTCCACTCCTCTAATGAACTATAATTGGATTGTTATTTTTTCATATAACGATGAAGAACCAAATCATGAATAAAACATTTTACTGATGAACCATTTCATCATAAAATCTATAGAATACTCTTTTAAACCAGTATATAAATAAATTTTAGATAGAAAAACTCCATTTTCTATAAAACCATTTTTTCAATACCAAAATACATAAAAAGGGTTATGAAATTTTTCAAAAACTTCTCTATACCCATGTTTTTGAACTAATAGTATATCCCATAAAACTGTGGGTATAGTTTATAACCATGGTTCATTGAACTATTGGTACTAAATCCATTGTTATAGGGATAAAACTATTATTTGTATAGAAATAGTGGCTATATCCAATGAGTAATTCATAGTACCCATGGTTTTCATTAAACTGTGGGTATAGATATTTCCTCACGGTTAGTAGAACATTTGGTATATCATTTACCCATACATGATATACTAATTGCTTATTGATCCATTTGTGTAACTACTTATCCCCTGTAAGAAGCAACCCATCATGCCCCACCAAAAATATAATGCATGAAATTGTAACAAAAATAAAACCATGATACTCATTAAATTCTATAAATATTTCATATATTTATCATTCAACCATGTTTTTTTAATAGTTTAAAAACTATTTACAATACTATAAAATAAATATACATCCAAGTAATCAATCAGTTTAGTTAAATAAATATAATCCACGCGTCTATTTAATTATAACTCAAAAATAGAGGGGATTAATGTCTCCCCATCTAAAAAATCCTCCTCCTCATCACCATCATTAACATCATCATCACCACCATCACCAACATTGTTGTTTGGAGCACCAACCACATCATCATCACCACCACCACCAATAACAACATTAACATCATAACCTCTACTACCACTAAGACACCCATTTACATCACTCGATGTTTATTGTATAGATCTAATTATTTCTATAAGTGAACCCAAAAAATCAAAATCATATAACAGAGGTGATTGAAATATAACTAAAATGTATTTTAGGAACTATTCAGGGAAATGTTTAACTCAGTCAGGCCTCCATGAAGCTATTTTTAGTCTCTTATACTTCTACATAATCACTTTTCATCTCGATGGTCTGAGATATTTGAGAGGCATCCAATTATGGTCATTGTTTAGTGGGAATTATGTTTCTCCAATTTCTACATCGAACTCTCCCCTGGTACTCCTCACCAAATAACTGTATCAAATGATCATTTGGACTAAAGTAGTCATCATTTTTCTTATTGGGGGACTCCAAGGGACACTATTGAAAATATAAAAAATTTATTTATTTATGATGTACATGTTAAAATTTTAAATCTAAATAAAATTAATTACAATATTTCTTATGTCCATGTATTTTACAATATTTTATATTTTTCCTCCATCTCAAGAGAAATAATTTTTCTCAAGGAACATGACCTTCAATTCCCAATTATGCACTACAAATGGAATATTTTTTCAATAATATTACTTTCATGAATAATATGAAATCGATAAAATTATAATGAATTAAAAGATTAAATGGTGAGTAAATAAGTAAAATTGGAAGACAACTAAATTTACATTTAATTTGAAATTTAATTCCGGGCGAGTCACATAATCAATACATACTAATTAGCATGATAAAGATGGGTAAGATATGGATTCCTATTATATGTTCATTCTGGTAAAATTATATATGTGTTACATTATTTGGTTATTATGTCACATGGTAATTTTGACCATTTAGTCATTAGGTTTAGTTTTTAATTAGTTTTTTTAGTCATTTTAAAATTTGATAATTTTTTAATGTGGTTAATCAGTTATATTTTTTCATTGTTTTTGTTTTGGTCATTTGGTTCATTTTGGGTTAGATGTTTTCTTTCATTAATTAGTTATTTCATTTCATTCATTTACCAATAAGTAAATTTTTCATATGTATCCAATTTCTTATTTTTCATCATTTGGTTCATTTTATGTTCAATCATTTAGGTTGATTTGGGGTTTTCTATTTTCTTCATTTTTTGTTTAAGTCATTTTTGATTTATATAATTTTTTTGATTCCTTGAAATGTTATTTTTTCACTTTGGATTAAGTAATTTTGGGTTTGTTCATTTGGTTAATCTTTTGATTATTTCATATTTGGGATTGGTCATTTGGTTTATTATGGGTTACTCTATTTCAATCATTTAATGATAATGTAATTTTTAGTTCTTTAATATTTTCATTTTTAATTTTCTTGATTTAAAGAATTGGTTTAATTGGATTTAGTTTATTTGGTATATTTTGGGTTAGTTAATGTTTGTGAATTTGGGTTAGGTATTTTTATTTCAGGATATTTGGATCATTTTTTGGTTATCTCTTTTCTATTTAAGTTTATTTGGTTTATATTCAATTTGTTTATTTCTTTTAATTTTTGGATATTTCTATTTTTGGTTATGTAATTTGGTTCCTTTTGGTCATATGGACATTTATGTTTTTTTAATAATAGATTTGATTTACTTTTAATTCTATGTTTATATAATTAGTTAATTTTTTATTATGATATTTATTTTTCATTTTTCTGTGTAATTTTTTTCATTTTCAGTTAGGGTATTTTATAAAAATTAAGTTATATTAATTTGAAAATGTTGTGTTTTGTAATTTGTCTCTTCTTGGATTAAGAAATATTTTAGATAGGTCATTTCGTTTACTAAGGGATAAGTAATTTAGTTCTTTCAAGGGTTATGAAATTTTTATTAGTTACTTTTTTCATCTATTTATTCAAAACAATTGGTAAACATGGGTTTTTTCTGTTTTTTTTGGGTTTTTTCATCATGTTAGTTTTTTGTTAGGTCTTTTTAGGATTGTATATTTTATTCATTTTTGGTTTATCTATTTTTTATATAAGTTTATTTGGTTTATTCGGGGTTCGTTCATTTGGTTTATTTTTTGGATATATCTTTTTTGGGTAATGTCATTTGGTTTATTTTAGTCATTGGGTAATTAGCTTATTATATTAGGCCATTTTATCAAAAAAAATTTCTTTTTTAAATGGTTCATTTTGGGTCAGATAATTGTATTATATTTGAATTGTGTTATTTAGTTTATTTTTATTTAGGGAAATTCCATAATCTTGTATTCTATCAATTAGTTATTTTTGGTTTCATCCATTTGGTCCATCATCAGGTTGGGTCATATTTGAGTGAGGTTATTTAGTTATTTTTTTGTTACATAATTTTTTTTCATTATAGGGTAATTTAATCTTTGGTTAGTTTATTTGATCATTTATTCATTTTTTGGTCAGAACAATTGGTTTATTTTTGTTTACATTATTTGTTACATTTTGGGTTATGTCATTTTGGTCATTTAGGGTTAGGTATTTTTAGGTTTTGTAATTTTTTATATTTCTGAGTTATCTCTTATTATAATATTTTATTTGGTTTATTTTGGGTTAATTTATTTTGTTTATTTTTGGGTTAGGTAATTTTTCATCCATGTTTGTTAGTTTATTTTGGTCTTTTGATTATTATTTTTTTGGTATTAAGGCATTTGATCAATTGATCATTTTCTTTTGTTTTGATAATTATTTCATGTCGGGTTTGGTTATTTATTTATCTTTTGGTTTGGTTGTTTATTACTTTTTTTGGGGGGTATTTTATTTACCATGGGTTATGTTAACTAGTTAATTATGGGTTCATTTATTTTATTCTCCTTTGTACTATGTCATATTGGAGTTGTGTCATTTTGTTAATTTTGGGTTATGAAATTTATGTAATTTTTGGGTTATGTAATATATTGTTAGTTCATTTGGTCATTTGTTCATTTTTTGGATAGAATAATTTGATTACATGAGATTAGGTTATATTGTTTATTTCAGGTTATGCCATTTTGTTCATTCTAGGTTAGGTATTTTTTGGTTATGTTATTTTGTTCATTTTTAGGTTATCCGAATTTGGGTTTAGTAATTTCGTTTAATTTGGGTTAGTTCATTTGATTTATTCATGGGTTATACCTTTAATGGGTTAGGAAAATTGGTTTATTTAGGTATATTGGTCATTAGATTGTATTTTATTATGTAATTTTATCTATTAGTTATTCTTGCGGTTCAGTTAATTATATTATTTTGGGTTTGGTTTTTTATTTTTATTTTGGTTATGTCATTTATTTCATTTTTTGATAGGTTATTTTCTTCATCATCAATTATGCCAATTAGTTCATTTATGTTTCATTAATTTCATTCCTCTTTGGATAATTTCATATTTGATTTAGGTCGTATTGTTTATTTTGAGTTAATTCATTTGGTAAAATATAGTTTTATTTAATTTTTTTGGTTCATTTGGTCATTTGTTCATTTTTTTTGTTACAATAGTTTGCCTAATAGGGTTTAGATTATTATGATTATTTTGGGTTATTTCATTATGTTAATTTTGAGTTAGGTGTTTTTAGGAACGGTTATTTTCTTCATTTTTATCCTTTTTATGATGTTAGTTAATTTGGTTTATTTTGTGATAAGTCATTAGGTATATTTTTGGTTTATTTCTTTTTTGGGTTACATCATTTTCTCTATATTATTCAATTTTTAACTTGTCTATAATGGAATATATCCTTCAATAAATTGTTCATTTTTTTATTGGTTAGTTATTTTTTGGGTTAGGTTTTTTATTTTTTATTATGCTAGGTATTTTGGTTCATTTTTTTGGTTAGGGTGTTTGCTTCATTATAAATTATGATAATTGGTTATTTTTATTATTCATTCGGCCCATCATTGGGTTCTGTTGTATTTTACAAAGATTATTTGGATTACATTGGGTTACATCATTCAGTACATTTCAGGGTTATCTAATTTTTGGTTAGTTCCTTAGGTTATTTGTTTAGTTTTTTTAAAAAATAAAATTTAAAAAACATAATAAAGAATTCATATTAAATAAGATTTAACTAATATCCAAAAAAATATTACATAACCTAAATAAATATTACATCATTCTACATAATAACGTAAAGACATCAAGCAGAATCACCATGGATTTATCATTTCCTTTCTTCCACTAAATTTTGGTTTATTAAAAAAAACACATCAACATTTTTCCTAAAAAATAATTATACAATTTACAATTAAAAAAATAGATATAAATTATAACTCAAAATAAATTTACTTAAAATAAAATTTGTCAACACATTATAAAAAATTACATTAAAAAATTTTAATCATTTCGAAATACAAAAAACTTTTCAAAAGTAAATATTATTCAAAGAATAATATTAGAAAATAGTATTCATCTTAAAAAGTTAACTACTTAATGGTACTCAGCCCATATAGATATATTTTTCACGTTTTAAAAACATAAAAACATTAAAATTATCGGATTTGTTTAAAGGGGAATTTTCCCCCATATATTAAATGGATTTCATACGGAAACATAAATTTATGGAAGAAAATAAATATAAATGCAATGTTTTCCGCTTTTGTGTTATAGTTCAGGATGAAAATATAACTATTTTAGTTTTTATAACTCATAAAAAATAAAATAAAATGGAATTACAACTTTAGAAATAATATAAATATAGATATTATTTATATTCATCTTTATTTACCAAGAACATATCATGATTGGGAAATGTAGTACACACCAATGTGTCCAAATATATCATAAAAACATTTTTATCATTATTAATACACATACTAAAAAAATAAATATAATTAATAATAAAAAAATATATGAAAACAATTAAACATTAATAATACCAAAAACACATTACTCTTTTAATATGTGATCATTTCGTGACTGAGTGTTGTTGGATAATTATTGAATATTGGTACACCCTCTAAATGATTACTAAATATAATACTCCCACCAACTTATGAATTAGGCTTATATGATCTCCAAAACACCCAAAGATCCCTCAACTGTGTGACCATTGTAACTTCTCCCTAAAAAAATTAAATGAATGCTGCAACAAACATGATAATTTATATAAGTACAATTATATTATAAATATAAATTTATCAAATTTTCTTACACATATCTCTACCTCTAATTTCACCTTTATTTTGTTACTCATATTCTACTAGTAGGAAATTTACAATATAAATATATAATTTTACTAGGATTAGTTCTCCATAAAACCTCTATATATTATAGAATTTTTACCTATCATTTTATTGTCTTCTATGAAATCCACAATTCATCCTCTTTGTTGATTCCATGATTTGTGTATATGGGTTCACTCATGTTTCCTATTAGAATATTCCCCTAAAAAGATAAAAAGAAGAAATGAATATTTAATTCATAGTATAAAAAGATAAAATGATGTGATATAATTTGACACACTAGTAAAAAATCTTAATGAATGAAACACAAGCGTCTTTGATGATTCCATGGGATATCCTGTATTAGAACCATGTGAAAGATGTTCCTTTTCCAATGCTTATATCAAGTCATCTACATGAACTTGAGTGGAAACTGATGGAACACAATTTTAGAGGCCCAAACTTTTATTAATGAAAATTCCACTTGATCTACTCAAAGGTCTTATTTTGTAAAATGGTTATATAACATATTTACTTCATTGGTTTTATGTTTTTTTATTTTAAAATACCGTTATAAATTGTGACCATTTCTAATATAGTCATTGAACAATGATCACATTATTAGTATAAATATAGGCCTTTAATAAATACAATTTACATTGAAAAGGGAAGAAATGGAATCATCTAGTATTATTTCTCTATACAAATTCCATTTTTAAGAGCTCAGAAAGGGGGTGGTTTCACTGGGCTTCAAACTTGACCAGGCCCAAGACGAGCTTCAACACATTAAGCTTGAGCGGAACCACCTACTCGAGAAGTGATAATTAAAAGAGATTACCACCCTTGCGATGTTATATATGCCTCCCCCAAAGTCTCTCTGTAACACCCCAGGCTTCCACGGTACGTTTCCCTTTGAATAATGTAACATCTTTCATTGTAGGAAACTTCGAGATTCTAACACACCGCGACCAATCAAACTCGCCGTTATGAATAGTAATACCCGATTTTTGAGATTTTATAAATTTTATCATACAAAATGGACTTCATTTTTGGATTCGTAATATCGAAATTCGCTTAGTGTGTAGTTTTTTTATTATTCTAAAAACATTCAATTTTTGATGGTTAGTGAAAAACACTGAGTTATAGTTTAAAACCGAATTTTTATTTAAATAATTAATTATTTTATTTAAATTTATTTTAGGTCAAAATGTATACATAATACCTATATATATTCAATCTAATTAATTGGAGTCACTTTTTAATAAAATTAGATATATAAAATGTTATTGAACTTTTCACCGTCTTTTACCCACCTCATAGGAGCATTTGCAAATTTACATAAAACATAATTTTACCACTTCTATTACTTGAATTTATAAAATCCAAGAGACGCAGTTAGTATCAAGGAGTAAAATGTGGTTCAATAAGAAAAAATTTTTTGGGTGAATTTTAACTTTTAACTTTTATTTACCACGATTATAAGTAAATATGGTGCTTAAAGGTAAAAATGATATTATTATTACCCAAACACATGTCCAAATTTTATTGGGTAAGTATAATTGGACCAAAAAAACCTTATGAATAAGATATGTACCTATTTGGCCCACTTGGATTAGAATAGGGAATTTATTATTATTTAATTCATAGAAGTGTTAAAAGAGTTAAAGTAAATGATTAATAACAAAAACATCTTTAATATAAAGTTAAAAATAAGAACCATTTGACTGTAATATTCATTATAAAGCTAAAAATATTTCTTAAAAAATGGTATTTGAGACTTTTTATGAATTCCACTAATTTTATAGGTTAATATTACATATTAGTGTCGGTTATATGAATTGTTTTCTATGTAATAATGCTGTTATGAATTTAGCTAAAACAAAATACCAAATAGTGTCAAAATTGACATAAAAGTGTTTTTAAAACAAATATTATATTATTAGTAGATATTATATTCCTAAAAATCTAAGGTTCACCGAAAAGACTTATATAATGATTGGTGTATCATAAATGGACCACTTGGGTTTTTATTGGAATTATATAGTAAGTTTATTCACCATATAATATAAAAATACAAAGAGACATGGTAAATGTCAAACAATTTTACTAAGAGTTAAATCTAAAAGATAAGGTTAATATAGTAACCCAAACCTGTCTAAAACCTATTGGTAGATAGTTTTTCGACCCATCACCACCTTATCCTTTAAATAATATAATTTTTGAGCCATTATAAATAGAAAATAATTTTATTATAAATTAATATTTCTAGAATTTCCTAAGGTGCCCCTCACCCCTCTTATAAAAAGGCACTCCCCCATCCCTCAAATTCATAGCTTCAAAGCTTTTTGAATCGGCCAAACTCAACCCATATACCCTATCAACAGTACTAGATTCATTCTAGAGGCCTTACTTTAGTCAGAAAGCCAACATAAGGAGCTCTTTTGATCAAATCAAAAGGAAGAACCCGAAGAATAGGTAAAAATTTCATCACCTCGTTCAAGTTCTATTCTTCTTCCACTTCATCTTTATTTGTTGTTTCCATTCTAAAATAATAACACTAATATATTCTATACACTGTGATGTTATTATAAATATGGTACAACTATGTTAATTATTCAATCCATCCTTTTAATGAAATTTCACAATATGTGCATACGTACAGCTTGCCGTCTCCATGACGTGGTGTAATTGTTATTCAATACATTATAATATTGATGGGTATAATAACGATTTTTAATTAATGTAAATAATAAATATAACATTATAATGATTATTTATATATGATATAACATCCATTTATATATTATATTAATATAAATGGAATGATATTTTTTTTCGTGCGTACGTACGGATTACCGTCTCCATGAAGGCGATGAGATTCATTCTCCATCGTAATCTATTCAAGAATAATTTTTATTAGATGATTAAAAACAATTTTTAAAGATATAATATCATTATGAATATTTATATGATACTTCCTATTCATAACAAACACTACTTACGAAACAAATAATATAAAGGAAAACGAATCTGGTAACACCCGAAATGGCGATAATACTAAAATATTATTAACAAAGAAATATTAAAAGATCATATAAGATATCATACTAATGTATATGATTATTTTATAATTTAATAACAATTATTTTTCCATTATATATGAGGTTAACCTACCATTTTCCAAGAAAAGATACAAAGTAAGTGTAGATACCCAAAGCATGATGTGCATGGACATTTGATTAGTTTTGTGGAATACTTAATACATAATAAAACAAACACACAAGGACCGTAATAGTTTAGTGTCTTTGAAAACTAAGAAAAATAATCTTCTAATCATGGTGAAAGATCTTCAACAACTCCCATAAATATCTACCCCATTTGTTTTCTTACCTAAAACCATTATTTATATCCTCAGGAAAAGAAAACATAAAAAAGGGTGATCTTAAATGCTCAATAATGGTAAACATACAGAACATAAAACAATCCATACACATTTTAATGCAAAAACATGAACATAAAATCTAAACATAAAAATCTTGAGCAAAGACATAAATCATGGAAGTACGTAAGGCATATATCATAAAGGAACAACAATAATTATAAAATATCATGGGAATAAAACGTGTAATTGTGGGAAACCATTAAGCACATGATATGATTTCCATAGTAGCCAAGACATTGTTTCCAAGACCATCTTAATGGACAAAGTCCCTTACTGAACTGAGTTCACTCCTCATTCCAATCCTATATCACTAAACCAGATTAACTTTCTGTTCCATCCATGTTTATCTCATGAGATATAAATCTTTACCCAATGCATTGGAGGGAGATATATGTCCCACCCATCTCATAATGAAATAATTCTTACTTGTGCCACAACATAAATATAAATCATTCATCATAACCCAAAGAATAAAATGGGTTTCATAAACATCATCCCATCATAAAACAATCCATATAAAGCAAATGGATATCATTTCATCATAAGAAAATTGAAACCATGTAAATCATAGAGACAATATACTTGAAACATACACAAATGAAATAATGTCATCTTAGATGGAAAATGGTTTTGATAAAACACTTGAAATGAATTCTTGAGGAAAATATCCTTACTTTTTGAAAATCATTTTCTTTTCACCAAATTCCATGCAAATTTAAAAGAAAATTATTTTTTAAAAATAGTAATGAAATCTTGTAGAATAATCTTCATGAAAATTAGGCTTTATGAAAATGTAAAAATATGTTCATGCCATATAAGTTTAAAAAACATTATCCTCATACATTTAACAGAACAGTCAAAAAGTACCACGTATGGAAAACAAAAGAAAGATTCCTTCCATAACAAAATGTAGAAGTCAAAGAGGGGTAAAAATGACTTTAAACATACATGGAATAATATCGAACACTTTATAAGAAAACATTTTTTTAGGAATGAATGAAAAATATAACCCCAGTAAATATGTATGTATAAGCAATCTCAGATAAAAACGAGATTGCAAAATTATCCCTTACCTTATGACCGATATGATTAGTATGTATCCGAAACTCCTGTATAATGATTTAAATAATGTTATTGGCTTATTAAAGAATCATATTCATTTATATGATATCATATATGGTTCAATTATTAATTTATATTATCTGTTTTTTGTAAATTCATGTTAACGTAGCATTTTGGGTAAAATTGTTTCATTTATCGTATGTTTTTCGACTTGTCGTTCTTGATATTATTACTTATATTTGGATCTACTTAATTCCAGAATGTAAAACATGATTTATATATAATATATATTCAGCATATAAATATATATTATAGATCGATAAATAGAATGAAATACACTGTTCATGGTTACAGTAGGTCGTACGTACACATGAACGCTGTTTTTGTTTCCTTATTGAATTAAATGGAATTAATTTAATGAAACATATATGTACATAAATCCAGTAGCATTATTATGTAATATTATTCATGATTATTTATTATATATATACTTTATAATCATTCTCCAATGTTTAATCATGGAAAATGAATCTCATCGCGTTCATCGAGAAGGTAGTCCGTACGTACGCACGAGCGATGATACCGTTCCCATGATCATGGAATTTTATTGAAGTGTATATATACTATTTAAGAATCAATATCACTTTACAAGAATCATATATAGTTATTATTTAAACCAGTATACCCATCCAAGTATGTTGGTGGTGGAAAAACTGATTACACCACGGTGTGGAGACGGCATTCCGTACATACGCAAGCGTGGTGATTTCGTTTTCTGTATTATGGATAGAAAGTGAAATAGGTTTGTTTAATATTTATAATAACATATCAGCATATGAGTGATACTGATGTTATTACTTCATAATGAAACAAATTTAGAAGAGGAAGTAAAACAAGAAATAAATTTTAAAGAATCGGTAACGGATATTACCTCTTCTTCGACACGCCTCTTTGAAACCTTATATTAGGGCACTAATGTTGGTCTTTAAAGAAGACCAGGACCTCTAAAATATTACTAGGGAATTTGAGAAGAGTAATTTTCAGGGGTTGGCCGATCTTGAAGGCTCAAATTTTTGTAAAGAGGGGAGGGAGGAGGTGCCCTTTTATAAGGGAGGAGAGGGGAACCTTTGGAAAGTGTGAAAATATTTTTTTATTATAAACTT
The DNA here is from genome assembly GCA_963277665.1 of Viscum album. Lineage (NCBI taxonomy): Eukaryota > Viridiplantae > Streptophyta > Magnoliopsida > Santalales > Viscaceae > Viscum > Viscum album. The sequence goes on from OY728141.1 coordinate 1,306,808,279, forward strand.
ATCTTCGGTTTCAAAAGGTCAAAAAATCATTAAAGATGAATATAAGATTACTCATGGTGGAAAAAAATCCAATCATAATTGGACATGTTTTGGATAATATTGTAATCATTATAATCTTATTTATTTAAATCATTTATTAATGAGGTAAATATTGCATCATTATTGTGTCACATATAATTTAATTTATTTGATGTCTAAAAATTATAAAACAATAACCACCATGTAGGAAATATATTTATCTTTCCAATTAATATTAATAGTATAAAATATAATTTATATAACTCCTTAAAAAAATTAATTATTATAATATTTTTGTTAATGTCAATTTTGTCTTTACATTAAATTAATTAATCCAAATTTTCATTATCAATACCAAGTGGCTCAATGGGGTCCCAAAACTGACCCAATGACTCCCATTGTCGGTCACTAATAATCCAATAAGATTCGGACAAGTTTTAAGGTAATTTTGAATTATTATAATATTTTTTAACTTTGAATTACCCTATTTACCTTTAACCGCGGTAAATAAAATTCAAAAGATACTATTCACCAAAAAATACTTTCATCTTATTCAACCACATTTTACTTACTGATAACAACCATGAATGTAGGATTTTTGAAACTCAATTCACAGAAGTTGTAAAATTTTATTTAAATGAAAGAGTCTGTTTTTGAACTACCACTAAGGGGTTTCACTATTCATCAAAATTGAAAATTTTCAAAAAAATACAAAAACAAATCTGCCTAATCTATATTTGATATTCCAAATTCAAAAATGATGTCCATTTTTTCAAATTAAAAACATAGAAGTGGCATTAATTAATTTTAAAATTAATTCCCGTTTTCAAAACAAATAGCGTGTTTTTAAGAAACAATAAATATCAAAAGATCGACACTTGTTTATGTCCAATTTCACGGTGAAATTAATTACAATGACCAAAATTGGATTTAATGGTAAAAATATATTCTAATTAAACTTTAAAACCAATTATAAAGATAATCTAACCATATAAATTATTACGATGAAAAACGTTGTTTTTAATTAAAATATAGTGTCTTTTACTATTCATTAAAATAGGAAAGTTATCAGAATAATATGAAAAATTTATACAAGGTAAATTTTTATATCCTGATTCCAAATAATAATTTTATTATATCAAATTGAACTTATAAACCTGTCAAAATCTAGATTTAAAGTGGGTGTACCATTATAAGGCGGCAAAACTGCAATTTTTTAAAAAATATTTATTTTACATGAAAAAATTATTTTGTTCTCATACCATGTTATAGAAAATGTTTAAGATGAATAATAATGTTATAAAATTGAAAATGTAGTTGATACTATTCATAACGGCTAGTTCATATTAATATTATAACCATATATCGTTGTTTAGTGAAACCTGGTACTACGTACAACAAACAATATCGAGGAAGGTCATGATTGCGTGTAATGCAAGCCAAGTCAGGGTTGCATGTTGTGAAAGACTCCTTCGTTGTTTAGTATAAAATAATCCAACTTTATGTCATTTATACATTGAATATATATATATATATATACACACACTCAATGTTGCGTAGAATGACTACTATCAAATGAACTTGAAATTGTGTGTTACACAATCCAAGAATAGTGTTGCATATATTGCAAGCTAATACGATGTTACGTATAGTGAAAGATAATCTTGGTGTAGTGTAAAACACAATACAACAATGAAATTAAAAAGAATATCTCATAAAATCTCAGGTTGTTACATTCTACCCTCTTTAAAATGAATTTCTCCCTCGAAATTTGTCGGGGTTATAAATGGTTTACTACTTGAATGTTTATTTCATAGAAACCCACATCGTAAAAAGGAATACTAAAACTGAATTTTAAAAAGGGAAGTTAGAATCACAAAGGTCACCAAATGTAACTTAGCACTGAGTTTCCACATAGGACAACATAGTTGAAAATATGGATATGTAAGAGAAATCTAACCATCAAGTTCTAATGAAGAGTGGTAGAGAACATGGCTGTGAAAAATCTATCAATCACAAATCCATAAATTTGTGATGATTTAAGGTACCATCTAATTCATTGGATATGAGGACATTAGGAAAAAAAATTTGGTTTTCAAGATCATTCCCCTAAAATTGAAGAATAATTAAAAGAAATACTTACTTGATTTCGGTACAATTTCACTATTGTTTGTGCCTTGAAAATTTTCCACATCATCTCTTAAAGAAATGAAGTTGAATTTGACTTTCGTGAAGTGTTAGCAATCGTGCGATGGAATGATGGGTCATTCCATATGTCTCAAACAAAAGGTTTTAAAAAGTTATGAAATATACATAAGTCCATCTATAGTGATATTAATCGTATATAGTTCCTAAAATGGACTTAAACTTCATATGTCATACCTCTTAATATAAAAAAACTAGTTTCTACTAACTAGGGACATCCTGTAGGCCAGTGGTAGGTGATAAAGGATAGTCGCACTTCGGTTGTGGGTTCGATTCCCATAGTCTTGTCCGACGCGACGGGTTGTCACCCATCCTACAGGTTGTCCTTTTTCTAAAAATACATTTTTATAACATCCCATAAATAATTTCAAAAAAATTTCCATCCTTAAACAAAACAATCTTATGTCCAATGTAATCCATTCCAATCATTAGGCTTATTTATAATACTTATGTCCAAGATGATAGTATAAAGAAAACAATTACTAGAAATGTCATCTACCGAGCATGTGAATACCATTCTTTCTCCCCCATATATCATATGATATTTCTTGTCGGTGACAATCCAAACATGTGAATAACATAATCATTTATTCTCTTGCAACATGAATTACCATAGAACCTTAGTTGAAAACAGCAAATCTCTAAGAATTTGTCTCCTTCCACATTCCAAAATCCCAAAAATTCATTATACTCAAACCATGATATCACTTTGTCCTTATATTAGTCATGATCTCATGAGTACTATAAAACATATTATTTTCTATTTATCCCTTCATTATACGCATATCATCTTCTTCCCAAAAATATTTCAATCACTTTTCATGGTTACTGATGCCGCATTCTTATAGAAAACCACAATGGACTAATATATAGGTATTCTAATATACCATAAAAGTACCTCAACAACATTATTCATGAATACCAATACATAAACACTTCAAACCATCCTCTTCAATGATTGTAATGGAATAATTCCTTCCTTGATTTAGAAGTAACCTCTTAGGTCAGGCCATTGAGTTGGGTAATACCCATGTTCTCCACAGATAAGACATTGAACTCTATAACAGTATATCACTCTATAACCCTTCTCTCCACACAGATAACATCTTCCCCTCTATTTGATGTACTCATCAAGGTTCTTATTACCTTATTTAGAAATATCGTTCTTCCTTTCTCTATGCTCCTCAACTAGAAAACATCCATAAAAGTCCATCTTCCTCATATTTGATGAATTGGGAATAACACAAAAGTTCACCATGTTAATCGCATATCGCGATGACTGATTCGGAAAAAATCACAAAATATTTCTTTCTAGTAATTATGCAATTTCTTTCCTCATAGTCACCAATTGTTCCATTGGATTCAATGTTGACCCAATTCCTTCTGGTTCCCTCCATTTACTAAAACCAAAAACCATGGTGTATGAAACAGTTAAAATAATGAGAAACCACGTAATCATAAAATGTTACTTATGGGATGTCTAACTTATAACACATTATATAATCCATGAAACCATAGGTTCACCCTAGCTTATTCATGATCGTCAACATAATTCTAGGAATCTAACATATAGTTATACCAAACCTTAGGGACATCCATAGACATACCTTAGAAATATCTCTAGGGAGCTCACTAAAGTTCTTGCATCCTAGTTTCCAAAGGTTGACTAAACCGTTCCTCTGATACCAACTGTAGAGAGCCAATGCTTGATGTACATGGACATTTCATTACTTTTTCGTAATACATAATACAAAACAAAAACGAACACACAAGGATGGTAATAGTTTAGTGTATTTGGAAACTCGGAAAAATAATCTTCTAATCATGGTGAAAGATCTTCAACTTCTCCCATAAAGATCTTCCCCTATTGTTTTCTTACCTAAAACTTTTCTTTATATACTGGGGAAAATAAAACATAAAAATGGTGAGCTCAAATTCTCAGTAAAGGTAAACATAGAAAACATAAAACGATCCATAAACATTTGAATGCAAAAACATGAACATAAAATCTAAACATCAAAATCTTGAGCAAAGACATAAATCTTAGAAGTACTTATGACATAAATCATAAAGTAACATCAATCATGATAAAATAGCATGGGAATAAAAAATGTAATTGTGGAAAACCATTAATCACATGATATGATTTCCATAGTAGCCAAGACATTGCTGCCAAGACCATCTTAGTGGAAAAAGTCCCTTACTGAACCGAGTTCACTCCTTGTTCCGATCCAATATCACTGAACCAGATTAACTTTCGATTCCAGCCATGTCTGTCTCATGAGATATAAATCTTTACCCAACGAATTGGAGGAAGATATAGGTCCCACCCATCTCATAATGAAATAATTCTTACTTGTGCCACAACATAAACCTAAATCATTCATCATACCCAAAGAATAAAATGGGTTTCATAAACATCATCCCATCATAACATAATCCATATAGAACCAGTGGATATAATTTAATAATAATAAAAGTGAAACCATTTAAATCATAGAGACATTATACTATAAACATACACAAATTAAATAATGTCATCTTAGATGGAAAATGGTTATGATAAAACACTTAAAATTAATTCTTAAGGAAAATATCCTATCCTTTTCAAAATAATTTTCTTTTCACAAAATGCCATGCAATTTTAAAAGAAAAGGATTTTGTTGAAAATATTCATGAAATATTTTAGAGAAAGAATCATTAAAATTAGGCATTATGAAACCATAAAAATCTGTTCATGACATATAAGTTTAAAAAACATTATCATCATACTTTTAACAAAACAGTCAAAAATGACAACGTATTGTAAACAAAATAATGATTCCATCCATAACTCAAAGTAACAGTAAAATAGGGGTAAGCATGACTTTAAATAAACATTGAAGAATATTTAACACTTTATAAAAAACATTTTTATGGGCATGGATGAAAAATATAACCCCAGTAAATACTTACGTATAAGCAATCGCGAGCAAAGAAATAAATCTTGGAAGTACTTATGACATAAATCATAAAGTAACATCAATCATGATAAAATAGCATGGGAATAAAACATGTAAGTGTGGAAAACCATTATGCACATGATATGAGTTCCATAGTAGCCAAGACATTTCTTCCAAGACCATCTTAGTGGACAAAGTCCCTTACTTAACTGAGTTCACTCCTTGTTCCAGTCCAATATCACTGAACTAGATTAACTTTCCGTTCTAGCCATGTCTGTCTCATGAGATATAAATCTTTACCCAATCCATTGTATAGTTATATAGATCCCACCCATCTCATAATTAAATCATTCTTACTTGTTCCACATCATAAACATAAATCATTCTTCATACCCAAAGAATAAAATGGGTTTCATAAACATCATCCCATCATAACATAATTCATATAGAACCAATGGATATAATTTAATCATAATAATAGTGAAACCATGTAAATAATAGAGACATTATACTTGAAACATACACAAATTAAATAATTTCATCTTATATAGAAAATGGTTATGATAAAACACTTAAAATGAATTCTTGAGGAAAATATCCTTTCTTTTTCAAAATAATTTTCTTTTCACAAAATGCCATTCAATTTTAGTAGAAAAGGAATTTTTTGAAAATATTAATGAAATATTTTAGAGTAAGATTTATTAAAATTAGGCATTATGAAACTGTAAAAATCTGTTCATGACATATAAGTTTAAAAAAACATTCTCCTCGTAATTTTAACAGAATAGTCAAAAATGACCATGTATAGTAAACAAAAGAATGATTCCTTCCATAAAACAAATTAAAAGTAAAATAGGGGTAAAAATTACTTTAAATATACATGGAATAATATTTAACACTTTATAAAAAACATTTTTATGGGCATGGATGAAAAATATAACCCCAAAAAATACTTACGTATAAGCAATCTCGGATAAAAACAAGATTGCAAAATTATCCCTCACCTTATGTCTGATATGATTTGTATGTATCCAAACCTCCTATATAATGATTTAAATAATGTCATTGACTTATTACAAGAATCATATTAATTGTTATTATATCAGATATGGTTCACTTATGACTTTATATTACCCGTTCTTTTGTAAATTCGTGTTAAAGTAGCATTTTGGGTAAAATCGTTTCATTTATCGTATGTGTTTCAAATTGTTGTTCTTGATATTCTTACTTATATACTGATTTACTTAATTCCAGAATGTAAAAAATGATTTATATATAATATATATTCATCATATAAATATATATGATAGATCAATAAATGGAATGAAATACACAGTTCCTAGAGACTGTAGGTCGTGCGTAAACATTGACGCTATTTTTGTTTCCTTATTGAATTAAATGGAATTAAGTAAATGAAAAATATATGTAAATAAATCCAGTATCATTGTTATGTAATATATTTTAAGATTATTTATTATATATATACTTTACAATCATACATTAATGGTTAATCATGGAAAATGAATCTCATCGTGTTCTTGGAGACGGTAGTCTGTACGTACGCACGAGCGATGATATCATTACCGTGATCGTGGAATTGTATTTAAGTGTATGTATACTATTTCAGAATCAATATCACTTTACAATAATCATATATAGTTATTATTTACACCATTATACCCATCCAAGTAAGGTGGTGGTAGAAAATCTTATTACACCATGGCGTGGAGACGGTATTCCGTACGTACGCACTCACGGTGAATTTTTTTCCGTAGGATGGATAGAAAGGGAAATAGGGTTGTTTAATATTTATAATAGAATATAATCATATGAGTGATACTGATGTTATTACTTCATAATGAAACAACTATAGAAGAGGATGTAAAAGAAGAAATAAATTTGAATGAATCGATAACATATATTACCCCTTCTTCGACACGCCTCTTTGAAACCTCCGCTTAGGGAACTAATGTTGGTATTTGAAGAAGACCGGGACCTCTATAATATTACTAGGGAAGTTGGAAATGGTAATGGGCTGGGGTGGCCGAGCTTGAATGCCCAAATTTGTGTAAAGAGGAGAGGAAGGAGTTGCCCTTTTATAAGGGAGGAGAGGGGCACATTTGGAAAGTGTGAAAATATGATTTTATTATAAACTTATCTTCAGTTTAAAAAGGTCCATAAATCATTAAATATGAATATATGATGACTAATGGTCGAAATAAAATCATACAATCAGAATTGGACCTGTTTTGGTTAATATTTTAATCATTATAATCTTATTTATTTAAAACTTTATTAATGAGGTAAATACTGCATCATTATTGTGTCATCAATAATTTAATTAATTTTATGTCCAAAAATTATGAAATAATAACCACCATTTAGGAAATATATTTATCTTTCCAATGAATATTTATAGTAGAAAATACAATTTATATAACACCTTATAATAATTAATTACTAAAAGAATTTTCTTAATATCAATTTTGTCTTTACATTAAATTAATTAATCCAAATTGTCATTATCACTACCAAGTGGCTCAATGGGGTCCCAAAATCGACCCAAGGATGCCCATGGTCGGCCACCACTCATCCAATCAGGGTAGGATAAGTGTTAAGGTAATTTTGAATTATTATAATAATCTTTTAACCTTTAATTACCCAATTTACCTTTAACCGCGGTAAATAAAAGTCAAAAGTTACTATTCACCAAAATTTATTTTCATCTTATTGAACCAAATTTTACTTCTTGATAACAACTATGTATGTCGGATTTTTGAAATTCAATTCACAGAAGTGGTAAAATTTCATTTTAATGAAACAATCAGTTTTTTAACTACCACTAAGTGGTTTCACTATTCATCAAAAAATGATGTTTTTCAAAAAAATACCAAAAATTAAACGTAAGCTATATTTGATATTCCAAATTAAAAAATGATGTCCATTTTTCCAAATTCGAAACATATAAGTGGAATTAATTAATTTTAAAATTAATTCTTATTAGCAAAACAAATAGCGTGTTTTTAAGAAACAATAACTATCAAAAGATCAACACTTGTTTATGTCCATTTTCAAAGTGAAATTAATTTCAATGACCAACATTGGCTTAAATGGTAAAAATATATTCTAATTAAACTTTAAAACCAATTAAAATGATAATCTAACCATATAAATTATTGCGATGAAAAAAGTTGTTTAGGTTCATATGACATATTAGGTTTTGTTATATGAATTGTTTTCAAAGTAATAATGTTGTTATGAATACTGTTGAAACAAAATACCAAATAGTGTCAAAATTGACATAATAGAGTTTCTAAAACAATTATTATATTATTAATTTATATTATATTCCTAAAAATCAGTGTTTCGGCCAAAAAACTTATTTAATGATAGGTGTATTATTAATGAACCACATGGGGTTTGCATGGAAGTATATAGTAAGTTTATTAACCCTATAATATAAAAATAAAAACAGATATGGTAAATTTCAAACTATTTAACTAAGAGTTAAATATAAAAATAACGTTAACATAGTTACCCAAAACTTTCTAAAACTTATTGATTGAGTGGTTTTTGACCCATCCCCACATTATCATTTAAAAAATCCACTTTTGAGACATTAGAAACCGAAAATGATTTTATTATAAAATAATATTTCTAGCTTTTCCTAAGGTTCCCATCACCCCTCTTATAAAATGGAACTCCCCCTTCCCTCATATACACACCATAAAAGCCTTTTTTCTCGAAAATCATCTGCCCAAATACCCACTCAACTATCCAACCTTCATCCTAGAGGCCTTCCTTTAGTCATAAATCCAACCTAACGAGCCCTAAGAAGAGGTAAATATTGCATCACCCCTTTAAAGTTCCTTTCTTCTTCCATGTCCTAATTCTTTGTTGTTTCCATTCTAAAATAATAACTCCAGTATATTATATACACTATGGTGTTATTATAATTATTGTACAACCATATCAATTATTCTATCCGTCATTTGAATGACATGTCACCATACGTGTGTACGTACGGCTTACCGTCTTCATGTCGTGGTGTAATTGTTATTCAATACATTATTATTTGGATGGGTATAATAATGATGTGTAATTGATGTAAATTATAAATATAAGATTATAATTATTCTGTATATATGATATACCATCTTGTTATATATTATTTTAATATCAAAAGAATGATATTGTCGCTCGTGCGTACAGATTATCGTCTCCACGAACGCGATGGGATTCATTCCCCATCATAGTCCATTGAAGAATAATATTAAACTAGATGATTAAAAACAATTTTTAACGACTTAATATCATCTTGAATATTAATAAGATATATCCTATTGATAACAAACACTACTTACAAAACAAATCATATAAAGGAAAACGAATTTGTTAACACCCGAAAGGACGATAAGACTAAAATATTATTTACAATGAAATATTAAAAGATCATATAGGATATCATATTAATGTATATGATTCATGTATATTTTAATAACAATTATTTAACCATTATAAATGAGGTTAAACTACCATCTACTGAGAAAAAGTACAATGTAAGGGGTTTCTTATCTAACTTTTAATTCTGTGATATTTCCATTATTCGCCACTTATTTATTGCATGTGGTCTATAGTGTACTTCCGTTAGATATATATTATCATTATTCTCTTTATATTCTTGTTATTATATGAATAATTTTGTGGTTATTAACTTTTGGTAACATTACAAGATTTATTACAACATGTTAAGGAGTTTTTATCTCACTTACTGCTCCCGTGAGATTCATGCTTTATTGCCACTATTTTCTTTTGTGAGGTGTATGTACAATCCAATGATTGTATTATTTTTGTAATATACTTTAATTTATGGGTATTAAAATCTTAATTTTATGAACCTTCTTTCATTGGATGTATTTTTTGTAAGTTAACAAATTTGTAATGGAATTTAAAATTTCAAATTCTACTCATTCAGTTTTACACGTACTTCATTGATAATTTTACTCCAAGATTATGTGTGGAATAACTATTTATTATTTATGTAGTAATTTCCAATACCCTTTATATGGATATTATTTTGATACACATAATCACTACATTGATTAATTCTCAAGTCATTGATATGAGCTTTATATTGTTGATTTTAACTCAATATTTGTTTATTGAGTTAAACATCCAATTAATTGGTGTTGTTTTTACAAAAATATGTGTGGATGTCCTCTTGTTGGTTTACACTAAATATCCAATAATATTGAGTGTATTTATATTTGTAACACATTATTATGTCATTGATTTTCCTTTAACCTAAGGATATGGTCTTTATAAGATATTTCATCTCAATTTACATTTCATTGAGACTTTTTTGTTGTTATACACCAATTCAATTTTATATGGTGTATATAATGTAAATTTACATAGTATATCATGAATCCCTTTATTCTCATGATATTATAATGTTTTTATTACCTCAATTATTTGTATTCAAGTGTCTCTATTTTGGTTAGGAACACTAACTAAAATATCATTTTAAATATTTTAAAGATATATTATTCTAAATCATTCTCATTAATGTCCATTTTTTTAAGGATTTAGGTGATTCGTCTTTATTGAATTTAAGAAAAAAGAGTAACCAAGGAGGGGGAATCGGAACATGGATATCCCATATCCAAATAAACAATTTGAATAACTTTCTCAGCAGTCGCTCGGTTACCCTTTGTTCTTCATTTCTAATTGCTTCTAGATCCAATATTCCACGCCCACGACCCCAACCTCTAGATCTCCCTCGGCACGCACTTTCCCTATTCCAGAGCTCTTGAAGTCTTTTCTGAAGTGTCTCACCATTAGTGCTCTCTGAATCCGAGTTATCCTCAGAATCATCCTAACATTTGTCAAGAGAAACATCTTTTGAAATTGGTGTCACCATTTCTTCTACAATAGGCTGCTCAACCACCATTGGGGAAACAACCGGGGGTGGTATATTTTTGTAAGACACAATCTGGAAGCCGTCACCATCCACAAATGGATTCGCGGCAGAGTGACAATCCTTAGAGATGACTGGGGAGTCGTAGTCTAATATTTGTTTACCTTTTCGAATCACTGAGGAAACAATTCTTTCCTGAGATTGCTCTTATTCTTCTCTAACTTTCTCTTGAATATTTCCTTCTTCAGAGAAAATATCAACCCATGATTTCTTGATTACATGAGGGGGATCGCATACCCTGGGTGAGTCTGTGCAGGAGCCTTTTATATCAACTTTAGATGCTTCTTCATGAGCGTTATTATTCACTTCTCCGTCAACAGGACTAGTAGAAGTGTTCAAATAATCCAGACCCTTACCCATGTCTTTTTCATACTCTTGTGGGTTAGTTTTCAAAGCAGAGGAAGTTTTTCGCTTCTTGAGACAGTTTTTCACATTGTGACCACGCAAAGCATAGAAGCTGCAAACTAAAGATTGTCGACAAGAAGAAGATTCATGACCAATAACATTGCAATCTTTGCATAATTTAGGTATTTTTCATAAACAAGCTTCATCTCAATTATATTATCCTCAGTAGAAAGAATCACCTTGTCAACAAGGGTCGAACCCATCTCAACCTCAACTATAAACCTAGAAAAGAGGCCAAAATGAGAAACCTCCATTTCTTTATTAATTTTGATTGGAATACCAATGGATAAGGCAATATCATACAATATTTTGGGATGCCAGAGTATCCAGTTTAACCCATAAAATCTAACCCAAATTTGGGTAGTATTGTTACCAACCTCTCAAGTATTGAACTTTTTATCCCATTCATGCAAGTGAATAATTCCTGGTTTGAGGGAAATGGAACCAAAGCCCCATGCATGGGATTTCAATTCATAAGTGGGGAAGGGCATATGAAAATATCCTCAACCAAGCGAGAAACATTTCCATGATGAGAAACCCCAAATCAATGACACACGATCATTGAGTTCATCAATTTTCACGGTCGGCGAACCATTAGGAAGGAAAAGGTGAGCAATGATTGAGAACACACACATATTGATCCGTTCAGAGACCACAGCAGGATCCGCTTTGATGTGCGCAATGTTCCCTTTTCTTCAGATGGAAGGTTCAAGTTCGCCATTGATAAAAGTAAAGGTGCAAACACCCCTGTCCTCTTAGAGATCTGCCTTGGAGGAATCCAAAAATGGATCAAGGGTACCTGAGCCAGCAAAAATTGATCCATCCCCAATTGTAGTCAAAAGCACTGATGAGTCATTGCCAACATTCCCTACTGAGGTTACTCCCGGAGGAGGCGCAACCCCAATCTGGTCTACAGTAGAGCAAGGAACCTTCGACTTAGGAGGCGCGCCTCCCACACCAGATCCCTGACCCATGACTTTGGAAGTCAAAGCCCCATCATGATTCACCTTTGACCTCAAAGAGAAGGACATCAAGGTATGTCTGCTCTCAGAGTCCACTACCGGAATCATCCTCCTCATCTCCCCAGATGGCGCGACCACCATTCCTGCGCCAGCCGCAACCACCAAGAATCATCTACCACCGGGAGAAACAGGAACCTCCATCGCCTTACACACATCCAAGTCGACGAACCTACTCACCGTAGAATAACTGTAACAATCGAACCTACCTTGAGGAAATAGATATGAAGTAGCCATCATCTTCTATAGAACAATGAATAAACACTATCTGAAACGAAATGTAGAGAGAGAGGAAACCGCATCTCTCATCCCCATCAGAATCTTCTCAATATTGCCCATGTTTTAAAAATGGTTTTAAGGATTTTTTTTATATAAACATTAATGTTTTAAAATTACAATTCCTTTTAATAGTTTCAAAGTCATATGGGACCCTTTGATTCAAAAATCATTTTTTAAACGGCTTCTTGACAAACAGTGTGACTTTTATATGTTTTCAAGAAAAAGGGGGATATTTATCACAAATATTTTTGATGATTATTTTCATTTATGTCAATATCGTTCATTATTTTCAATTGAGGTTAATCTTTTTTAATACAATCTTCCATATTGTATCAAATGAGTTATTTTTTACTGTGGATGTGCTATCTTTATACCATTCATGGTTTTTGGATAAATTATTTACATTTCTTATGCTAGTTTCAATAGGAATGTTTATGTTATGTTTTAAACTTTTCATATGAGGAATTTATTGGACTTAGTAAATGACGGGTGGAGCATGCTATAGCTCCTCGATGCATCGGTAGGTCTCATGAGACAAACTAGTGTCTTGGCACACATCCTTGAAAAAATATTATTTGTAGTCTTAGACCAAGGCCTTAACTATGTGGTTATGAAGTCTGGCATTATGCATTCCATCATTATGAAAGTGGCTATTGATATTGCATGTGATTATTAGACTAGTAGAATATCCATGCGAGTAAGTAAATGGAATTATTTTTATTTATATTTTCCATATTATGATGAAGTTTATTTTTAAAAGGCTTTTGTTTTAGTTCTATAAATTTCCTTAAAAGTTTATGCTTATTTATGAAAGTTTCCTCTATATTGTTATCCTTACTGAGCATCTGAGCTCACCCGTTTCTATGTTTTATTTTTTTTCCAAGATTCGAATAAGTATATTATGACTGACCTGCAATGATAGACTATGGGATCTCAGTGTTGTCTATGGAATCAATGTGGTTATAGTTTTCCATTTTATGATGTAATGTAAACATTTTGAATGTATCTTGTACTTATAAGGCTACTAAAATAATATGTCTTTCGAGACTTCATCTTTTGTGATCATGCCAATGATACAAAATAATGCACTGACTTTGGGCTTCTAGGGTAGGGGCATTACAGTTGGTATCAGAGAAAGTTTAGTACAAACCTTGGAAGCTGGATTTAGATAAACTCTTATTTGAGCACATATCCCTAAGATAGACTTTGAGAATTAGTATAGAAGAACATCATAAAATTTTGGTATTATAGATATTTTGGAAGTTTTCCAAGCAATACATCCATGTCTGGATACGAGTAGGTAGAGGTGGGTCTAGAATATATGTACCTAGGGTTAAAACCCGAAAACACCACTTTGGCTAGACTCGAATGGGAACTAGTGCACGACAACGGGCCTTGCTGCACTTTTGGTTATGACACTCCTAGGGGATATGCTTAGGATAATTTAAATTTCCTTTACAAATCGATTTGAAGGATTTAAATATAAGATGATAATAAATGACCTTGGATAATCCTAACATGTTTCAAATTGAAAATACGGTGTCATGATTTTTTCTAAATGATTTTATGACTACAGTTACTCACACAATTCTTTCTAGTTTTAGTCCATGGTTGGATTCCAAAGAAGTCATAGTAACATTGATCATGATGTACAAGGTGGGAACAGTGGTGGAAATGAAAAACAAAATGGAATGTTGATAGGCATAAATGATATCATGTTCATTCCAAATCAAGTTTCCAAAAATATGATCAACAACATATATATTAACAAACTCCTAGACTCAACAAAGAAGAGAAATGTGATGAATGAAAAGAGCACCAGAAGTGGAGACCTTAGAGAAAAGAATCCTTAATTTCCATATTGCAGTAAATGTGGAAGGAAACACCCAGGAAACTGTCTCAATAGAACAAATAAGTGCTTTACGTGTGGGAAAGAATGACATAAAATAAAGAATTACTGAGGAAAAATGAAGAGTATTATGGGAGAAAATAAAAATCTTCCCAAGAATCCATTTATAGTCATTTGACGTAAATGTAGGGGACTTGGCCATTACCCGACTGAATTCCCTATTCTATAGGATATTTTCTTGGTCAAAGAAAAATCATTGTGAAAATAAACGGTTGGAGAAATGTTTAAAAGTATTAGTGCTCCTTGTTAATGGGATTACTTTAGAATAATTTTCTCTTGTATTTTTAACCCTAGAGTTTGTCAAGTGAAAATGATATTTGAGGAAGAATTATCTTTTCTCTTATGGATAGAGTTATAAATAACCACTTAGTTTTATATGATCATTGGGCTTGAGGAAATTACCAGTTATTATATTTTGGGATGAAAATGAAAGGTATGGGATAACATTTGTGGTTAAATTTTTTTATGATTATTTTGAGGAATTTATATCATTTTGGTGATGTTATAAAATATAGTTTTTGAAAAATGACAACAAGAAGACCGTGTGAAAACCCATCGCGTCGGACAAAGATGTGGGAATCGAACTCACAACCATAGTCCGATTGAGATTTGTCGCCTACAACTGGACTACATGAAGTCCCTAGTTAGTGTGACTAATTATTTTTAGTTAAATGGTTTTATTGATCAATAATATGTTTATTTGGGATCTTATGTCTAATCATAAGAATACCCTTAGTATAGGAAAATGATTTTGTGATTAAGTGATAAATGATATTTTGGAAGACGTTCACTCTGTTGGGAACACTACATGCCTACGGAAAATAGAATACAATGGGATTTCATTTGTGGAGTAATGGTCGATTCTTATCTATGTTTTTATTGTGCATTTATTGCGATTTGGGTTATTTATGGAAATGATTAACCTATAGTAAATAATATGTGATTAGGTTATTTACTTTTAAGTATGTGACTTTAAGAGTAGTTGATGTCATTTGGATATTCAATTTAATGTGGAAGACTACGTAACCAAATTATTCTAGGTTTTGGGATTCAATATTAGTTTGTATTATATTGAATGATTTTAAGGACAATTTTTTATTGAATGGTATTTTTTTAACTTTGGGTTATTGTTGGTTTGATTTTAGAAATTATAATTAATGTTTCTTTCTCTAAAGGAATATAATTTTGGGGGATCAACTAATCTTTTAATAACCATTTTTGTTTTTATTAAACATTAAAGAAATGGAAAATATATTGTTTATCCTTTCTGGATCATGTGATTCTCTACAAGTTGATTCTAGCTCTTTTGGAATGACCAAGTCTTCTCGAATACTCATCGTTTGAAAAAAAATGAGTTAGTGTAAGAATAAAATATATATCTTTATGTTCTTAGTCAATCTAATAAATAAATTCCCCATCTTTATGAAATTTAACTTAAACAAAAAAAACATTGTCTGTTTACTTTTCCTACTAGGAAACTAATGACAGTTTGTCCCATCACAAGTTTGTGGTTTTCTTGTGGTTAACTTTCTCCTGATCGTGTTTTCTATCCCACTCCATCAGAACATGACAATTAGTTTATCTTCTATATCCATGTTTTTCTTATATATAATCCTAGTACAGGTTATCTCGGGTGACCTTTGTACTTCTCTTTCATTCTTTTAATGTAATAGTTTAATTGAATCTTTTTCTGATACAAGACATTCAATTATGTTCCCAAGACCAATTTTAAAAATTGTCATGGTGAAATTTCCAAAAGGGGGGAAGAATTTAATCCCCAAAGCATCCACGGTACGTTTTCCTTGGAATAATGTAATAGCTTGCAATTTACGCAACTTCGAGATTCCAACACATCGCGACCAATCAAACTTGTCGCTATGAATAGTAAAAATCACTTTTTGAATTTTTTTAAATTTTATCTTTCAAAATGGAATTCATTTTTGGATTTGGAATATTGAAATTATCCTAGGGTGTATTTTTATTATTTTTCTAAAAACATTCAATTTTTGATGAATAGTGAAAAACACTGAGTTATAGTTTAAAACCGAATTATTATTTAAATAATTAATTATTTTCTTTAAATTTATTTTAGGTCAAAATAGATATATAATACTTTTATATGTTCAATGTAATTCATTGGAGTTATTTTGTAATAATATTAGATATATAATTTTTTTTTTGATCTTTTCACCGTCTCTTACCCACCTCCTAGGAGCATTTGCAATTTTACATAAAACATAATTTTATCGCTTCTGTGAGTTGAATTTTTAAATTTTGAGAGACATGGTTAATATTAAGAGGTAAAATGTGGTTCAATAAGAAAAAATAATTTTTGGTGAATAGTAACTTTTGACTTTTATTTTCCACGGTTAAAAGTAAATAGGGTAATTAAAGGAAAAAATGATATTATCATTACACTTCACATGTCCTAATTCTATTGGATAAGTATAATTAAACCAAAAAAACCTTAGGAATAAAATATGAACCTTTTTGTTCCACTTGGATTAGATTAGGATATTATTTTTATTTAATTCAAAGAAGAGTTTAAAGAGTTATTATCAATGTCTAATAACTAAAAAAATTAATATAGGGCTAAAAAGAAGATACATTCGACTATAAATATTCATTAAAAAGATAAAAATATATCCTACATAATTGTATTTTATTTATATTTTCTAGACTTTAAATAATTTAACTTATTTATGACACAATGATGATGAAGTAATTACATAATTAATGAAATATTAGAAAAATTGATATTATAAATTTCCAATTTAATGTAATTTGAGACTTTTTATGAACTCCAATAATGTTTTAGGTTCATATGACATATTAGGTATGGTTATATAAATTTTTTTCGAAGTAATAATGCTGTTATGAATTTAGCTAAAACAAAACACCAAATAGTTTCAAAATCGACATAATAGAGTTTTTAAAAAAAATATTATATTATCAATTGATATTATATTCTTAAAAATCAAAGGATCATCCAAAAGACATATATAATGATAGGTGTATTATTAATGAACCACTTAGGGTTCGCATGGAAGTATATAGTAAGTTTATTAACCCTATAATATAAAAATACAAAGAGACATGGTAAATGTAAAACTATTTAACTAAGAGTTAAACACAAAAGATAATGATAATATAGTAACTCAAACCTATATAAAACATATTTATTTAGTTGTTTTCTAACCATCCGCACATTATCCTTTAAATAATCCTCTTTCGAGACATTAAAAACTGAAAATTATTTTATTATAAAATAATATTTCTACCTTTTCTGAAGGTGCCCCTCACCGCTCTTATAAAATGGCACTCCCCCTTCCCTCATTTTCAAACCTTAAAAGCCTTTTTTCTCGGCCAACCTCTTCCCAAATACCCTTTCAATTGTCCTACCTTCATCCTAGAAGCCTTCCTTTATTCAGAAATCCAACCTAAGGAGCCCTAAGAAGAGGTAAATATTTCATCACCTCTTTCAAGTTACTTTATTCTTCCACATCTTATTTCTTTGTTGTTTCCATTCTAAAATAATAACTCCAGAATATTCTATACACTATGATGTTATTATAATTATGGTACAACCATATTAATTATTCTATCCATCCTCTGAATGACATGTCATCATACATGTGTACGTGCGGATTACCGTCTCCATGTCATGGTGTAATTGTTATTCAATACATTATTATTTGGATGGTTTTAATAATGATGTCTAATTGATGTAAATAATAAATATACCATTATTAGGATTCTGTATATATGAACTACCATCTAGTTATATATTATATTAACATCAAAAGAATGATATTGTCGCTCTTGCATACGTACGGATTACCGTCTCCACGAACGCGATGAGATAGATTCACCGTTGTAGTCCATTCAAGAATAATTTTAAACTAGATGATTAAAAACAATGTTTAATGACTTAATATAATTCTGAATATGAATAAGATATATCCTATTGGTAACAAACACTACTTACAAAACAAATCATATAATGGAAAATGAATCAATTAACACCCGAAATGACGATAAGACTAAAATATTATTTACAAAGAAATATTAACAGATCATATAGGATATCATATTAATGTATATGATTATTGTGTATTTTAATAACAATTATTTAACCATTATAAAAGAGGTTAAACTACCATCGATCGAGGAAAAGAACAATGTAAGGGTTTTCTTATCTAACTTTTAATTCCGTGATATTTCCATTGTTCGCCACTTATTTATTGCATGTGGTGTATTGTGTACTACCATTTGATATATATTATCATGATTGTCTTTATATTCAGGTTATTCTATGATTCATTTTGTGGTTATTAGCTTTTCATAACATTACTATATTTATTACTTCATATTAAGGAGTTTTTATCTCACTTACTGTTCCCATGAGATTCATGCTATATTGCCACTATTTTCTTTTGTGTAGTGTATGTACAACCCAATGATTGTATTCTTTGTATAATATAATATAATTTATTGTTATTAAAATCATCATTTTATGATCCTTCTTTCATGGAATGTATGTTTCCTACGATAACAAATTTGTAAAGGAATTTCAAATTTCAATTTCTACTCATTCAATTTTATGCATACTTCATTTATTATTTTACACCAAGATTATGTGTGGAGTCACTATTTATTATCTATGTATTAATTTACACTACCCTTTCAATGGATATACTTTTGATACACATAATCACTAGATTTATTAATTCTCAAGTCATCGATATGTGCTTTATAAGGTTAATTTTAACTCACTCTCTGTTTATTGAGTTAAACATCCAATTCATTGGTGTTGTTTTTACAAAAATATATGTGAATGTCCTCTTGTTGGTTTACACTAAATATCCAATAATATTGAGTGTATTTATATTTGTAACACATAATTATGTTGTTGATTTATCTTTAACCTAAGGATATGGTCTTTATAAGAGATTTCATCTCAATTTACATTTCATTGAGACTTCATTGTTGTAATACACCAATTCACTTTTATATGGTGTATATAATGTACATTGACAGAGTATATCATGAATCCCTTTATTCTCATGATATTATAATGTTTTGATTACCACAATTATTTGTATTCATGTGTCTCTCTTTTGGTTAGGATCTCTAACAGAAGTATCATTTTAAATATTTTGAAGATCTATTATTCTAAATCTTTCTCATTAATGTCCATGTTTTAAAAATGGTTTTAAGGATTTATTTATATGAACATTAATGATTAAAAATTAAAATTCCTTTTAATAGTCTCAAAGTGTTATGGGAAACATTGATTCAAAAATCTATTTTTAAATGGATTCTTGACAAATAGTGTGACTTTTATATGTTATCATGAAAAAGGGGAATATTTCCCTCAAATAGTTTTGATGATTATTTTTATCTATGTCAATATCCGTCATTCTTCTCGATTGAGGTTAATCTTTTACAATACAATCTTCAATATTGTATTGAATGTGTTATTTTTGAGGGTAGATTTTCTATCTTTATACCATTCATGGTTTGAGGATAATTTTTTGACATTTCATATGCTAGTTTCAATATAAATGTTTATGTTATGTTTCAAACTTTTCATAGGAGGAATGCATTGGAATTAGTAAGTGACTGGTGGAGCCCGCTATTTCTCCTCGATGCATCGGTATGTATCATGAGACAAACTAGTGTCTTGGAACAAGGACTTGACAAAATCTTATTTGTAGTCTTATCACAAGGCCTTGACTATGTGGTTATGAAGTCTGGCATTATGCATTCTATCATTTTGAAAGTGTCTATAGATATTACATGTGATTATTCAACTAGTTGAATATTTCTGCGAGTAAGTAAATGGAATTATTTTGATTTATATTTTCCATATTATAATGATGTTTATGTTGAAAAGGATTTTGTTTTAGTTATATAAATTTCCATAAATTTTTATGAATATTTAGGAAATTTACACTATATTGTTATCCTTACTGAGCATCTGATCTCACTCCTTTCTATGCATTATTTTTCCCAAGATGCAAAAAGTATATTATGACTGACCTGCTGGGACAGACTATGGGATATCAGTGTTGTCTTTGGAAACAATTTCTTTGTAGTTTTACATTTTATGATGTAATGTAATCCTTATGAATGTATATAGTACATCCAAAGATACTAAACTAATCAGTCTTTGGAGAGTTGATATTTTTTGATCATGCCAATGATACGTAATAATGCACTGACTCTGGGCTTCTAGGGTTGGCGTGTTACACGGTCACCATCACACACCTTACTCATCGGGCTTATGCGGGTGTTATAAGGGGTCATGTAACAAGACCATACAACTATGATTATAATAATTATTTTTGTATATAATATTGAAAATAAATTCATTTTATTATCATTACTTTGGAAATAGTTTTAAAAGCACCAATAGTAAAAAAAATTAATTATTATTCAATAAAGAAATATTTTTTGACGAATTAATGTTTTTTTTGAATTAAATTATATTTTAAGTAAATATTATTACTAAATTAATTTTTACTAAATATAAATGATCGTATAATTTTTATGAATACAATTGTAATTTTTTTAAGGTTGGAAAGCTATTTTTTTCAAAACGCTTGAATTTTCGATAAATGTTAGCATTTATTTTAAAAGTAGAAATCCACATATTTAAAAAATAATTTATATAAAATGAATGTCATATATGTATTTAGGACATCGCAATTATCTAATTGTGTGTTTTTCTTAATTTTTTGAGACTTTCAAATATTGGTGTAACATTTAAATACCGTTTAATTATAAAATGTGTTTCATGTCATCATAATGACCAAATAGTGAGTTAATAAAAAATAAAAATGGTTGTTTCCACCAATATATTTTCTAAATTTAAAATAATGTGATTTTATATTTGTGTAATAAAATTTATTGTACTTTAGTGATCTCTTCAAGGCTTGTAAAAAAATTTAACATTTAAAATGTTTTCTTTGAGAATGTGACTCACCTCTACATAAGAAATCCTAATATTTTAAGATGCCCGGCCATTAAAATTATAAAATAATGTTTTAAACTACCCTTTGGAAAAAAACATGGGCAAAACCATGGGTTGGTTTGTTGTTTTTATTAGTTTAATGTGTGGTGTCCAAACACTAAATTATAAATAATTCCCTATCTTTTATTATATAGACCCACCCAAGATCCCACTTCCTTTTCAATAAATTTATTTGGAGCTTGACCGATGTCTTCCCTACTTTCCTTATAATCCTCTAAAGGCGCCCCAAGCTCCCAAGAAGCCCCTATGAAGCCTCTCCCAAGCCTTTGGGATCACACTTCCAAGTATGGGATTTCTTCCTCTCTCATATTTATCCTAGTTTCATTATGTTTCTAAACAAATGTATTTTCAATAAAAATGATGGGGAATGACTTATCACCTCCCCTATATATCCATACATATTTTTTAATGATTATAGACCCTTTATCTATCATTAATTCCTCCCATGTACACACGTTACCATGCCAAAATTCTGTAATGGTTTTCTCCGTTGTTATTTACATTCAAGCAACTCTTTTGTATTATTAATTTATATTACATTAAATATGTTGGGACATGTATCTATATGACTCCATTAATGTCCATTTCATGAAAATATGATGAAAAAATCATTTATCTATCATCAACCATTTTATGAATTCTTATGTCAGGTCGTTATGCTACAAAAATTGCACCCGGATTTTCCAAGCCAAAGTCAATTTGTAGTGAATACCATTGCCATTTCTCTGTCATGGGCATTCAAAATTATGCACATTTACTTATTGATTATTTATTTTCATCTATGAATTCCATATTCTATTATCTTTCAATAAATTATGATATTTAATCAACCCATGTTTGAAGATCAATGTGGCACACTTATGCATGAAATGAATTATTTAAGAAGGGTGTGCCCTGATAGATCTCCAATGAATTGGGTAAAGATTAATATCATGATATGTCAAGTGAAAAAAGATTTAACTCGTGATAATTAAAGAGAAATGAGGGTTTACCCATTCTCTAGGTGCAATGATCCATTGCTTCTGCTAATATAATGTTAAAGGTCGATGCCACATTTCTATGTTATGATAATCATGCTATATCATGCCTTTATTTTCATGTTTCTATTATGATACATTGATATGCCTATTTATTAACATGTATTGTATTCTTCATGTTATACCTAGGTTTCTCTATTACTAGGCTTTATATCTCACCCTTTTTTATTCATGTCCTCATCTTATCCCATGAAATACTAAGTACGAAAAAATATGTGTGGTTGTGTAAAGGAAGTTTTCAATAATGATATGTATTTCATGTTTTAAGATTTTATGTAATGATGATATGACCCAAATAAACTATACCTATTGATATTATTTGTTATATCAAGTGATTATTTTATGTAATAAATTATGTTTAAGTGTGAAATATATTGCAGGTTTTTTATGGTTGTTATCAAAAATTGTGTTAGTTATTTTGGTATTAGGACTAGAAAACCCATATTGAAAGCCTTAGGGATAAGAAAAATTACCCCAAAAAACATCGCTAAATTTTGGTGAGTATTCAGTAAGTGGTTTATCACAGAAATACCTCCCTCCTGGGATATGAGGAGGTAGGATTGGCTCTGGAACTGATGAATGTAGGTGTAAAAACAAAAAAGCACTACATTGAGCTAGACTCGAATGGGAACTGGTGAACGACAATAGGCATTTCTTCACTCTTGTTTACAACACATGTAGGGGATATGATTTGTTAAATTACTATGATTAGTATGAAACATTGTTTATGGAATACAAAAATTCCTCTATGAATATATTTTGGGAAGTAGAACATAGATATCATAGATTGAAGCCTATAAATTCATAAGTTATGGAAATAAACGTAATTTATAAGATACCCATTTTTATCTTTCGATTATCCTTTATTTGTAACCCTTAACTTTACTTTTATTATATATAATGGATGATAATATGATGATTTAGGCAAACAACCAATGTGAATATTAATGTGAGGATTGTTCTAATGAGATGCCCAATCCGATGGGAGTTGAGATCACTAACTTTGTCACAGTACTCTCAAAGATAACTCATGTTTTGAATGGAAACATAGGTCTCGAAGAATCTTCAGTCCCCCTAAGAAATAATAATATGCAATGGAGAGCTTCATGAGAAAAAGGCCAGCTACTATTAATGGATCATCTGATCCCTCAATCACCAAACCATGGATCAAATCCATTGAGAAGATCTTCTACATCCATCAATGTTTTGAATAGGAGAAGGATATTTTGGATTATTTTCATAGGGATGTATAAGCTGATAAATTTTGTAAATTTATCAAAAACAAAACACCTAAGAATTAAATCTAGGTTTTGGAATGGAATAATTTCCAGAAAATGTCTTTGACAAACATTTTCCTCACACCATCCGACTTATGATGGATATGAACTTCCTTTCCCCCAAGAAAAAAGGTGACAAATCCATTGGATCATACGAAGAAAAATTCACAAGGCTTGCACGATATATTTTTGGCTTTTTCCTTACCCATAAATGCATGTTTCATCACATCTTTGGAATTATAAATTTCAAAAAATGGTTATGGTGAATTGTTGGGGTTTTTCTGAAATAGTTGAATTTTCGGTGAATAATAAAATACGGTTTTGAGTTTTCTATAAGTTTAATGACATCATTTATGATGTAATAATTATTGTCAAATTATGTACAATGAAAAAAGTTATGAGGTCTCCCATGTGGCTAATACCATTGGAAAATATCGTGGGAAATCCCATGGTTTGTCAAATACCACTAATGAGGTGTCCCCTATAGATTAATAAAATATTCCCTCGCTTTAGCTATAAATACCAACTCATTCCATCATTACATTCATTAAAACTTCAACATAAACGAATATATAGTATTATTACCTACCTATTAGTGATATAAAATTATCCCCAATCCCTTTATGTACCAACCGTCAAGTATTAGGAGTCACTATACAATGTTATAGAATTCCTAACTTCTTTCTTTTTCCATTCATGTTCTCTTTTATGTGGTATAAATTTCATGTTTCCATATAATGTTCTTATTTTCATATTATTCTACATCTATACTATATTATAATTCATTTATGGATGGTTTACACTTGTCCCCTCTCTTTTTAATGTTTTATAAATCCATGTTACATAGCTATAATTTTGTTGATTTTTTCGTAAGGGATTTCTCAATTTTTTTTATTTCACATTTCTTTATTTTCTTAATATTACCTCACCTATCTCACATAAAAGAGTAATGAATGATATAGTATCTTAAATGTTCTTTATTTCATTATTTTTATGAACAATTCTATATTATACCTCTTCTCCTCTCCCACTTATTCAAGAAATTAAAACATTGTTCGTGATGTGTCGATTTACTGACATCCTGGACGATGTGATTTCAATTTCGTTTACTTCCTTCAAGACATGTCATGAAAAAATTTTATATTTGAAGAATATTATAATTTATTTAATATATATTATAAAAGGTTATTGAATATTTTTTACACTTGTGATTAATTTCAAAAACAAAATGATTTCTTTACAAGCAAAGACACCAAAATGACCTAAACAAATATCCATAATGTTTTAACATATAAATCAACCTGATGTAAGAATTAAAAATTATAATGGTATAATTTATGTTTTTGGAAATATTTAAATACCATTCCATTTCAATTAAAAAATTTCACCTCCAATCAATAATAATATCCATCGTGAACTAATCATGGAAACCATGTAAATAATGCACCCGAAACAATGTAAATAACAAAATATTACTAATAAATGTGTCGAATGATGTCATATAATTATCATATAAGGTTTTATAAACCAGAATATTTTTCATTATTATATTAATACTACTCTCTTGGCAATTATATTGGAGGTTTAAACAAATTTTATGTAAGAAGAACCCAAGGTAAGGGAATTCTAAACCCAGTTTCCATTCTTTGGGTTAACCTTATTATTTATTCATTATGTTGTATTATGATTGTTGGTGTGATGAATTTTTGATTATATTTTGTTTCAATAAGTTTATATACATTGTATACACATATCAATTCCATTTAATTAATTATCACTCCATTTATATTTTAAGTGTCTTTCCATTAAAAATATTTTTAAAACTCTCTTTAATAAATCTAAAATGGATTGTTTGTTATGTGTATGTAATGAATGGTTTCATTTAATTTCAACATGATTTATTTACATGATATGTTCATTGGTAATTATTTATGTTTTGTTGATCCCATTATATCTCAATATATGTTGGGTTGAGCCAATTATATCTCATGATATGATGGGTGAGCCCCATTATAGCTCTCCAATGAATTGAGTACTCCAGATATAAAAGTCGACCAAATGGTTATTTCATATGTATGGGTGAGTGTAAGAGTGATATGGTAAAAATTTCCCGAGTAATCTACATGATATTTCTATTCATATGAGTTTTTATGATTATGGGTTTTATTTGTTTTTATGTTATCACTTGACTAATGATTTCTTTCATTATATCCATGACCTAGTTTTAAACTCATCACAAATTTTTAAAAAGATTTTTCACTGGATATAAGGATGGTTAAGAGAAATAAGGGGCATATGATGTTTTATATAGAGTGTTGTTAATGAAATAATGTTTTATGTTTTAATGTTTTATATTTTTAAAAAAATGGATATTGTTCTTTGTAGGGTCTTCTTTGTATAAATGTGGTATGTTATGTATGTAAGATATCTAAATTATTTAGAACACTAAAGGTTAAAAGATATTAAATGTTTAATAATGTATTTTCTTGTCTAAAAATAATGATTAAGTAATTTTTCAAGGCTGGTTCCTTGTAGTTGGTGTCAATGAATGGTTGAGACAATATTAGGGGTTAGGATGAAGTTAAAAGAATACCATAAATGATTTTTACTCTATGGTAATTTGAAAAGTTATATAAATTACGGATTAACATATTGCTTCATTTATGTTATGATTATTCAAAATGGTTTCTTAAAAAATAGGGATGCTGATGTAGGAGGGAACGAAGAGGCTGATGTCTGTATTAATCTACAGCTCGAAATGGTGGGAATCGAAACCGAGTAGTTTGTGATGGCAATAGATTAGTTCAAACAATAAATAAATGGGTTGGTATCTATTCTAGAGAGTAAAATGATCAAACACAAGGAAATATTTCTTTTATGGAGAATTTAATGAGGCAACATCCTCCAATATTCAGTGGATCCATAGATCTATTGATAGCCGAACGGTGGATCAATTCTCTAGAAAATAAATTTGATATCATGGGATGTTCAAAACATCAAAAGGTAATACTAGACATTTATTATTTGGAAGGTGAAACTGATAAAATGTGGTCTCTGGTTAAAAATACGAAAAACAGAGATGAACATGACTGTATGGAATGGGATGATTTTAATTGTCTTTTTCTAAGAAAATATTATCCCAAAAACTAATCGACTCAGAATGGAGAATAAATTCATGGAACTGAAGTAGAAAGTTGATGTTTCTATGGTATCATAAGAATACAATTTTACAACACTGTCCAGGTATGTACCAGATTTTACTTGGGATTTTGATAGTATAGTTAATAGATTTTAATTTGTTTTGAAACCATTTTTGCCTCTATATTTGGCTTCATCATAGTTTGACATCTTTGAGAAAAATGTTCACTATGCTAAAAAAGTTGAGATGGAGTCAGCGGACATGTATGTGCCTCGTAATGACAATAATAAGAAGCAGTCGGGTTGGTAGGATATGGGTATGAATTCATCAGTGAAACAGGAGGTAAGAAAATCAATTTCCCTTGTTGTGAAAAGTGTTTTAAAAGGAATACTGGTGAATGTCTTGTAAATTTTGGAAAATGTTACTGATGTGGATAGTTTGGACACATTTTTCATGTGGGTAGGGAAAATGAACTGAAAATTAATGAGAATCTAGTGGTGGGATGTATAAATATATGGAACTGGTTCATTTTGTTAATGTTTTTCTAAAGTTAGTCACTCAAACAGGGAATCAACGAGATTGGAAGTAGGAGGGTTTGGTAAAATTACTTGCAACCACTTCAGCAGATGTTAAGACATCAAATGATGTGGTATCGGCTTCAGGAAGCATAGTATATTTTGAAGGTTGTTCTGATGTCGGGATAACATCATATGAAATTAAATGATGAAGTCATCATGAAGATCGCGTTCTGTACTCGATACGGTCATTATGAATTTGCAGTTATGCCTTTCGGGTTAACTAATGAACCAACTATATTCATGAATCATATGAATAGAATATTTCAAAAGATTTTTTATAACTTTTTTGTTTTATTTATTGATGAAATAATGGGACATTCTAGTAGTAAAAACGACCATGAAAAATATATTAGGGTTGTTTTGAAAACCTTAAAAGAAAATAAATTTTATTGAAAATTTAAAAAGTGTGATTTCTGGTTTTTTAAGATTTATTTTCCTAGTAAAATTGCAAATTGGGTTGGAATAAAAATTGATCCAGCCAAAACAAATGTGTTTTATGGATGTTCAAGACCTAAAAAAGTCACTGAGATTCATAGTTTTCTTGTATTAGCATGTTATTAACAAAGGTTTGTTAAAAACAGTACACGATTATCTACGTTGCTAACTAAGCTAACATGAAAAGGGGTTAAATTTGTTTTGATAGGATAATATGTTGTTTTTTCAGGAACTGACGATGATATTGGTGAATTATTTAGTTCTGTCCTTGTCTTCACAAAATGGTGAGGTTTTCTTATATATTGATGCTTCATTGAAGTGAAATGGTTGTGTTCTGAGGCAGAATGATCAGGTAGTTTCTTATGCTTCAAGACAAATGAAACATCATGAGTTAAATTATCCCACACATGATTTGGAATTGGAAGATGTGGATTTTTTCACTGAAAATTTGGAGGCACTATTTATACGGATTTGAATGTCAAATATATACTGACCATAAAAGTATAAAGATTATATTCAATCAAAATGAGTCAAACATGAGGATGATATGATGGATTTAACTAATAAGGTATTATGATTTCAAAATCAATTTCTATAAAAGAAAAGCAAACAAAGTGGGAGATTCATTGATTCGATAACATCATGCATCATTAACCATGTTACATTTTGAACAAGATTCCTTGATTAATGATTCGATGAATTTTGGCTTAAATGTTTTTGGTGTAGGAAATAAAACTTCCTTGTCTCATGTTTCAGTGGAGTCATCGTTATCAGACAGAATTTATCAAGCGCTGAAGGAAGACCGTGAGCAATAGAAAAAGGTAGAATTGGTCAAAATGTGAAATTTTCCATACTTTAACCTCGATAAATATTGTGCTTTAAGATTTTTAAAAAGGTTTTGTGTGCCTTGTGATTCCTGGATGAAGAAATATTTGTTGTTTGAAGCTAATAGTTCTCCATTTTTAGTTCATCCTAGAAGTACTAAGATGTACATAGGCCAACGTGAGTATTACTGGTGGGATGGAATGAAAAGGGATATTGTATAATTTACTGTGAAATGTTTGACATGTCAATAGGTTAAATAATTGTAGTAGTTACTGAAGGGGATGCTTCAGCCATTTCCAGTGCCTGATTGGATATTGGAGAGTTTATACATGGTATTTGTGGTGGTAATACCTAGTACATCTCGAGGTAGCAATTGAATTTGGGTTATTGTGGGTCGACCGAAAAAATATACACAATTCCTTTCTATTCAAGATTTAATGTC
Source organism: Viscum album (assembly GCA_963277665.1). Taxonomy (NCBI): domain Eukaryota; kingdom Viridiplantae; phylum Streptophyta; class Magnoliopsida; order Santalales; family Viscaceae; genus Viscum; species Viscum album. The sequence goes on from OY728141.1 coordinate 1,306,837,808, forward strand.
CTTAGATCAGATTTCTGAATTGTTCCTCAAATAGATTTTCATGTTTCATGGAGTTCCTCTTACCATTGTATATGATCAGGATCCCATGTTCCCTAATAATTTTTGGAAGGTCCTTCAGAAGTCATTGGGCCTATAATTAAATTTTAGTACAGCTTTTCATCCTCAATCATATGGGAAGCAAGACGAATGATTAGGAAATTAGAAGATATGCTTAAAGCATGTTCAATGGACTATAAGGGAAGTTAGGATCGAAATATTTCTTTAGTTTATTTTTTTTATAATAACAGTTTTCATTCCAGGATACAGATGGAACCTTTTGAGGTATTGTATGGGAAGCAGTGTCTACCTCCATCATTATTGGATGATATCAGGTAAAGGAAGTTGATGGGACCAGAATTAGTATTGGAAGTGGCTGAGAAAGTAAAGATGATGCATTATAACATTAGGATTGCTCATAGTAGGCAAAAATGTTATGCAGATAATAGAAGGAAATACTTCTCTTTTGAGGAAAGTGAAATTTTTTTCCTTAAAATATCTCGTTGGAAAATTTTGCTACATTTTTATAAGAAAGGAATGGTAAGTCGTCAGTTAATCAATACTTTTGAAATCCTAGAGAAAGTTGGACCTGTTGCATATCGAGTTTCCTTTTATCTGAGTTTATCTTAGGTACACAATGTTTTTCATGTTTGGATATGGAGAAAGTATGTTCCAGATTCAACTCATGTCTTGATCCCCAAACTAGTTCATCTGGAATAGATCCTTCAATATGAAGAAAAACAAGTTTAGATTCTTGATCGAAGGGAAATGATTTTTTGGAATAAGGTAATCCACCAGGTAAAGGTTTTTTTGATAAACCACATGGTTGAAGAAGATATATGGGTGTCGAAAAACATAATGAGGGACATGTACGTTCACTTTCTTAATGAGTACCTAAAATTTCGAGGACCCAATTTCTAGAAGATTGTGATAATGTAACACCCAAAGGTTTCAAAAAATAAATTAAAATGCATGAAACTTAGTTTTAATTTGATATTTATAACTAGCCTTTAAACATTATTTTGTAGCTTCTATGATTGGAAATTCAAAAAATAGCCATCTACTATAGTGATCAGCAAGTTATTTTTAGTCAAATGGAACCAAATTTATTTTTTTGTTGAATAGTAACCTACCCAAATGAAGTGTAATGGGAATAGTAATATGAAACTACTAGATAGTAAATTATATTATTATTTTATTTTATTAAGGTTATAAGGTAATGAGATGTTGATTAATTTTTCATGGTGTAAAAAATGAGTTATAGTTTTCAAACTGTTATTTTTTAATATGTTTTGATTTTATATAAAAATTAAATTCATAATATTTAGAGAATTATTTTTAGAAAATATAGTTCATTTTTTAATTTTACGCATCAAAAAATGGTTTTGTGAATTATTTGGATTTTTTGAGAATAGTTGAATTTCTGGTGAATAGTAAAACTACAGTTTTGAGTTTTCTTATTGTTTAATGACATCATTAATAATGTAATAATTATTTAATAATTATTGTAGAATTTTGTATAGTAAAACAAGATACGAGGTGTCTCATGTGGATAATACCATGGGGAAATACCTTGTGAAACCCCATGGTTTTGCAAATACCACTAATGAGGTGTCCCTTAAAAATTAATAAAATATTCCCTCAATTTTTTTATAAATTCCAATCTATTCCATAATTACATTCATTCCAAATTCCTCATAAACTAATCTTTGACCTACTTATCTCCCTAGTTGTCTTCCAAATGAGTACAATGCCCCCAATTTACCATCCTTCAATTCTTAGGAGTTACCCTACATGGTAAAAGAATTCTGAACTTCTTTCTTTTTCGAATAAAGTTCTCATTTATGTGGTATAACATTCATGTCTCCATACCATGTTAATATTTAAATTTTATTATATATCTATATTAAATTATGATTCATTTATATATGGGGGGTCCTTCTCCCATTTCTTTTTATTGTTTTGTAAAACCATATTGCATAGCTGTTAGGCTGACAAATTTTTCGTATAGGAATTCCCAACAATTATTTTCTTTTGAGTTCCTTTATTTTATTATTTATTTATAATCAACACCTTATACAATAGGAATGAATGATACATTATCTTATATATTCTAGATTTTTTAATTTTTATAGATGATTCACTATTATAATTCTTCTCCTCTCCCACTTATTTGTGAAATTAAAACACAGTCTGTGATGTGTCGACTTACCGACAACGTGTATGATGTCATTTAAATTTATTTTAGATATTTAAAGACATGTCAAGAAACCATTTTTATGGTTCAACCAGATTATTATTTATGTATTATATGTTTTATAAGGTTTTGTAATCTTTTTGTACACATGTCATTAATTTATAAAACAAAATGTGTTCTTTATGATCAACCTATCTCTAAAATGACCTAAACAAATATCAATAATGTTTTAACTTATAATCATCCTCATGTCAAAATTCAAAATGGAAAATTGTATAATTTATGGTTCTGGAAATATTAAAATAACATTTCAGTCAAATTCAGGCAGTTCACTTCACATCAACCAGAATATCCATCATGAACAGATCAAGGAAACCATGTAAAGAACGCACCCGAAACAATGTAAATACCTAAATATTACTAATAAATGTGTCAAATGATGTTATAAAATGATCATATAAGGTGTTATAAACGTTAATATGTTTCATTAAGATATTAATAACACTATTTTCATTATTATACATGAGTTTTAAACACATTTTATGTAAGAAGAACCCTGAGGTATGGGAATTCTTAACCCAATTTCTATTCTTTTGGTTAAATTTCTTCATTATTAATTATGTGGTTTTAAGATTATTAGTGTGATGATTTTTTTATATTATGTTTCACTATGTGTATTTACATTATATGCACATATCCATTCTATTCTAGTAATTCTCACTCCAATTATATTTAAGGTATGTTCCTTTAAAAATCCTTTTAAAACTCTATTTAATAAATCTCAAAAGGATTTTTTATGTGTATGGAATGAGTGGTTTCTCCTTATTTCAAGATACTTTATAACCATGATATGTTCCCTAGAAAATATATATGTTTTTTATCCCATTATATATTACGATATGTTTGGTTGAGCCCATTATTTCTCAAGATATGAAGGGTGAGAAGTAATATAGATCTCTAATGCATTGAGTACACCAGAGATGGAAGTTAACCAAAAGGATATTCCATTTGAAAGGGTTATTAAAAGGGTGATATGGTAAATATGTCCCAAGGAAACTACATGATGTTTCTATGCATATTATTATTTATGATTACGGGTTTTATTGGTTTTTATGTTATCACATGACTAACAATTTATTTCTTTATATACCTTCCTAAATTTTACACTTATCCAAATTTTTTAAAATGAATTTCACAATATATAATGATAGGTAATAGAACGAAGAGAATATTGATGTTTGATATGTAGTGTTTCCAATGAAATCATGTTTAAGGGTGTAATGTTTTATATTTTGAAAAAAATGGAATTTTTTAAATAGTATCTTATTTGAATGAATGTTGTATGTTATGTATGTAAAATATCCTAATTATTTAAAACTCCAAACCCAAAAAGATCTTCAATGTGTAATAATGTATGTTCTTGTATAAAATTTATTATTAAGTGACGTTTTATGGTCGATTCTATATAGTTGGTATCAAAGGATGGTTTAGATAACATTATGGGTTAGGATGATGTTAGAATAATACCATTAATGATTTTTACTCAATGATAATTTGAAATGTTATAGAAATTAAAGATTTACTTCTTTCTTCCTCTAAGATATGTTTGTTCAGAATGGTTTTCCATAAAAAAACTAGGTAATGTGATATAGGAAGGAACCAATTGAATGATGTGTGTACGAATCTATAGTAGGGAATGGTGGGAATTAGAATCAGGTAGTTCGTGACAGTAATGGGACAATTAAATCAAGAAATAATCGGGGTTGGTATCCATGCTAGAGAGGAACATGATCAACCATGAAGAAACATACCTTTTGTGGAGAATTTTTTGAGGAAACATCCTCCAGCATTCAGTGGAAACACATATTCAGTGATAGGAGAAGGATAAATCAGTGCTCTAGAAAAGATATTTGATGTCATGGGATGTTTGAAATGTCAAAAAGTAATATGGTACATATATCATTTAGAAGGTGAAGCCGATCAATGGTGGAATCTGTTTAAGAATACCAGAGAAATAGATGATATTGATAATCTGTAATGGGATGAATATATGATTTTTTTCTAGAAAAATATTTTCCCAAAACTATTCATTTTAGAATGGAGAGGCAATTCATGGAACTGAAGCTGAAAGATGATGATTCATTGGTAGGATATGAATCCAATTATACAAGACTTTCCTGGTACATACAATATTTTACTCAATATTTTCAAAGTACAATTAATAGATTTTACACTAATTTTAATCCATTTTTTGTGAAGAGATTTGGCTTCATGAGAGTTAAAAAGCTATGATAAAGTAATTCATTGTGTTGAAAAAGTGTAGATAGAGTTTGAAGACACGTATGAGCCTTGTGATGAAAAGAATAAGAAGCGGTAAGGTTGATAGGATTAGGGTGTGAATTGGGCAAAGAAATCATGAGTTAGGAAAATCAATTTTTTTTCTTGTGAATAGTTTGGTAAATGTTATCTTGGGGAATATCTTTGAAATTCATGGAATTTCTATCGATGTGAAAATTTTTGAGAAATTTCTCATGAGTGAAAGGAAAATGATCCAAAAACTGATGATACGACAATGGTGAGATTCGTTAACTATAAAGAACGGGGTCATTTTTATAATGTTTTTCTGAACCTATTCACTCAATAAAGGAATCAAAATGACTGGAGTAAAAATCATTTGGTAAAATCATTTGCAACAAATTCATCTAATGTTGATCCATTAAATGAGTTGGTATCACCTCCAGGGAGAATGATATTTTTCAATTGTTGACCTGAGGTTGGGGTACCATCAGTTGAAATTCAAGGATGAAGACATCTCGAATATTGCATTTCTTACTAGATGTGGGCGTTATGAATTTTTAGTTCTGCCTTTTGGGTTAACTGATGCACCTACTATATTCATGGATCTTATAAATAGAATATTTCCTAAGATATTAGATATATTTTTGGTTGTGTTTATTGATGACATTCTGGTATATTCTAGAAGTAAATAAGAGCATGAAAAACATCTAACGGTTGATTTTCAAACCTTAAAAGAAAAGAAACTTTGTGGAAAATTCAGAAAGTGTGATTTCTGGTTGTAAAATATTTTCTCTTGGGAACATATTAACTAAGGATGGAATAATAGTTGATCCATCCAACACAAAAGTTGTCGATGAATGTCCAAGACCTGAAAATGTTACCAAGAATCATAGTTTTCTTGGATTACCCATTTATTAATGATTGTTTTTTATAAACATTTCATGGTTATCTAGAATGCTAGTTGAGTAAAAATAAAAAGGGATTAACTTTTTTGGATAGAAGAATGTGATGTTTGTTTTTAAGAACTGATGAAGAGATTGGTGAATGCACCACTTTTGGCCTTACTATCCTGAAATGGTGACTTTATCATATACAGTGATGCTTCATTGAAGGGACATGGTAGTTTTCAAATGCATAATGATCAGGTAATTACTTATGCTAAAAGAAAACAAAAAATTCGTGATTTAAATTATCCCACACATGATTCCGAATTAGAAGATGTGGTTTTTTCTTTAAAAATATGGAGGCAGAATTTATATGGATCCAAATGTAAAATATATACTAGCCATAAAAGTTTTCAGTATATATTCACTCAGAAAGAATTAAACATGAGGCCGAAAAGATGGATTGAACTGATAGAGGATTTTGATTTTTAGATCAATTACCATCAATGAAAAGAAAACAATGTTTTGGATGACTTGAGTCAAAAACATCATGCAAAATTAACCATGTTATGTTTGGAACATGATCCCTTGATTAATGATTTGAGGAATTCTGTCTTAGAAGTTATTGGTGCAGAAAAATCATTTGTATTGTTTCATGTTTCAGTGCAGTCATTGTTATCAGATATAATTATACAAGCATTGAAGGAAGATTGTGAGCTACAGAAAAAATTATAATTTGTTAAAATGGGTATGTTTCTAGAATTTTACCTTGATAATGATTTTGTTTTAATATTGGGAAAAAGTATGTGTGTTCCTTTTGATTCCAAGTTGTAGAATGATTAGTCATGTGAAGCTAATAGATCTACATTTTTAGTTAATCCCAAATGTATGAAGATGTACAGAGGCCTTCTAGTGTATTTCTGGTGGGATGGAATGAAATGGGATATTGCAGAATTTACTGTGAAATGATTGACATATCAATAAGTAAAATTAGAGAAGCAGTTACTGAACGGAATGCGTCAGCATTTTCCAATGCCAGATTGGAAATGGGAGAATTTATCTATGGAATTCATGGTGGGACTACCTAAGACTTCTCGAGTTAAAAATCAGATTTTGGTTATTTTTTATCGAATTATAAATCTTTACATTTACTTTTTATTTAAGATACAATGTTGTTGGATCATATTTCTTGATAGTACCTCAAAGAGATTCCCATGTTACAAAGATTTTCTCTTTCCATTGTATCTAATCGGGGTCTCAGGTTGACTTCTAATTTTTGTAATGGCCTTCAAAATTCATTGGTACGAGAATTAAAAATCCGTACAACATTTTATCTTCAATTAGATGGATAGTTAGAATGAATGATTCAGCATTTGGAGGATATTCTTTGAGCTTGTTCAATGGACTATTAGGTAAGTTAAGATCATCATGTTTCTTTAGTTTATTTTTCATGTACTAATAGTTTTCATTCCAAAATAAAGATGTAACCTTTAGGTGCATTGTATGGAAAGCGGTTTCAATCTCTGGAATTTTGGTATGTAGTCAGGGAAATGAAGTTGAAGGGACCAGAATTAGAAGAGGAAGTGGCTGAGATATTGAGGATCATCTATCATCACATTAAGAAAACTTAAAGTAGGCCAAAAATTTATGCTAATAACATAAGGAAAGACTGGTCTTTCAAGGTATGTTACCATGTTTTCATTAAAATATCTTCATAGGGAAGTGTGATGTGTTTCGGTATGAAAGTAAATACAATTCTGTAGTTCAATGGTCTATTTAAAATTCTGAAGAAGGTTGGACTAGTTGCATACTGGGTATCCTTATCTCAAATTTTATCTTAGGTACACAATGTTCTTCATGTTTTGAAGTTGAGAAATTATGTCCCAGATTCAAATCATGTCTTTAGCCCAAAATCAGTTTATCTAGAAGAGAACCCTTCTTATGGAGTGAAACCAGTTTAGATTCTTGATAAAAGGGAACATGTTTTGCGGAATAAGGTAATCCACTAGGTAATGGCTTTTTAGAGAAATCAGATGGTTGGAAAAGCGACATGGGTGTCTAAAAATGATATGATGGAAAGTTACACTCACTTGTTTAATGAGTAAATAAAATTGTGAGGACATAATTTCAAGATGGTGGGGATAATGTAACACCCCATGGGTTGAAAAAATAAATTGAACTACATGAATTTTTTTATAGTTATTCTTTAAGCATAAATTATCATCATCTATGTTTTTAATTTCAGAAAATGGTCATCTACTATCGTGATCGGTAAGTTATTTAGAGTCTAACAGAACCAACTTGATTTTTTTGATGAATAGTAACCTACGCTTATGAATAGTAATATGAATATTAATATGACCCTAATAAATAGTAATTTTTATTATTATTTTACTTTCCTAAGGTTATAAGATAATGGCATGTTGATTAATTTGTCAAGGTTTTAAAAAAAGTGAGTTATAGTTTTAAAATTGTTATTATTGAATAAATTATGATTTTCTTTAAAAATTAAATTAATAATATTTAGAAAAATATTTTCAAAAAATGGAGTTCGTTTTTTAATTCTACAAATCCAAAAAAAATTGGGGGAATTTTAGGGATTTTTCAAAAATAGTTGAATTTTCGGTGAATTGTAAAAATACTGTTTTGAGTTTTTCGTAATTTTAATGATATCAATAATGAAGTAATAATGATGTAATAATGATGGTCGACATGAGTAAATTAAAATAATTTATTAGTTTTCTTATGTGTCTAATACCCTGAGAAAATACCATGGGTAAATACTATGGGCAAACCCAAGGTTTTGCAAATACCACTAATCTGGTGTCCCTTAGAAATTAATAAAATATTCCCTCACTTTTTCTATAAAAATGAACTTGTTAATTCATTAAATTCATTTAAAATTTCTAATAAATGAAGATATGGTCTTCTTATATCACTAGTATTCCGCCCATGGTGTACCCAATCCTTCAAGGACCCAACTGTCATGTCTTTGGAGTTACTCAACAAGGGAAGAGAATTCACAACTTCTTTCTTTTTCCGTTGAAGTCTTTTTTATGTGGAATAACATTCATGTTTCCATACCATGTTATTATTTCAATTTTATTCAAGATGTTTATTTTATAATTATTTATTAATAGATGGGTGACCTTGTCCTCTTTCTTTTTAATGTTTTTTAAAACCAAGTTGCATAGCTGTTACGCTGCCGAATATTTCGCAAGGGATTTCTCGACTATTATTTTATTTCAAGTTCCTTTATTTTCTAATTATTTCCTCATCTCCCCCTTATCCAAAAGTAATTAATGATATATTATCTCAAAATATTCTGTATTTTATCTTTTTTATGTAAGATTCACCATTATACTTCTTCTCCTCTCCCACTTATTCAAGAAATTAAAACACCATCTCTGATGTGTCAAGTTACCAACATCGTGGATGATGTGATTTAAATTACTTTTAATTACATCAAGACTGATCATGAAACCATAAATATGGTTGAACAAGATTATAATTTATATATTATATCTTATATAAGGTTCTCAAATCTTTTTATAAACATGTGATTAATTTATAAAACAGAATGAGTTCTTTACGATTAAAGAATCACCAAAATGTCCTAAACAAATATCAATAATGTTTTAACTTATAAATCATTAAAATGTTAGAATTAAAAATGGTAAATCTTATACATTATGATTCAGTAAATATTTAAATACCATTCCATTCCAATTATGGAGTTTCACGTCTAATCGATAAGAATATCTATAATGAACCAATCTTGGAAACCAAGTAAAGAATTCACCCGAAATAATGTAAATAAAAAAACATTACTAATAAATGTTTATAATGATGTTATAAAATGATCATATAAGATGTTATAAACAAGACTATAATTCATTACCATATTAATAACACTCCTTCAACAATTATACTAGAGGTTTAAGCAAATTTGAAATAAGAAGAACCTGATGTATGGAAATTTTAACCCAATTTCCCTTCTTTGGGTTAACCTTCTTATTTATTAATAATGTGGTATTAATATAATTGGTGTTCTTAATTGTTTTTTATATTATGTTTCTCTATATATATTTAAAACTTATACACATATCCATTCCATTCTATAAATTCTCACTCAATTTATATTTTAATGTACTTTCCTTTAAAAATATGTTTTAAACACTCTTTAACAAATCTCAAAAGGATTGTTTTTTATGTGTATCGCATGAGTGGTTTATTTTGATTTCATGATATGTTCCGTGGACATTATTTATGTTTGATACCGCCCAATATAGCTAATGATATGTTGAGTTGAGCAAATTATAACTCAAGATATGATGTGTGAGCCCCATTTTATCTCTCTAATGCATTGGGTACTCTGGAGGTGGAAGTTGACCAAAAGGTTATTCCTTGTATAAGGGTGAATGTAAGAGTGATATTCTAATTACTCAACTACATGAGGTTTCTATTCATATGGGATTTTATGATTATGGGATTTATTAGTTTTTATGTTGTCACTTAAATAATGATTTCATTCATTATATACCATACTTAGTTTTATACTCATCACATGTTTTTAAAAAAATAACAGGATATAAGGATGGTTAAGAGAAATAAGGTAGTTGTGATGTTTGATATGGAGTGTTTTCAATGAAATCATGTTTTGTGTTTTATTTTTTTATATTTTGAAATAAAATGGATACTATTTTTAGTATTATCTTCTTTTCATTAATATGGTATGTTATGTATTTAAGATATCATAATTCTTTAAAAATCTAAACTTGAAATGATCCTCAATGTGTAATATCATATGTTATTGTATAAAACTGCTAATTAAGAACTGTTTTAAATATAAGTCCTTGTAAAAACTCATCCTAAGGGTTCAGTTATTTTTTTTTCCTTAAATATTAGGAACATAGGAATTACCAGAGTCAATACCCTATTCCAAAAAATAAACTCTATACCAATGAAGAATTTATGTCTAACTAAATAGTTGATGTATTTATTTATTGGATTGTTATTTAGAACCATTGTTAAAATGCAATTTAATGAATAAATTTCAATTATTTCCATCTTATTTAATTTGTACAGTATATTAATATCATTTAAAAAAACGAAAACCTTTATGTAGGTTGAAAAACAATAAAATCAGACATGATGGAGGGGCTTGAAAACCTAACCAAATAATTATATGGGTTTCACAACAACCACTACCTTACTCAATTTCCTTCATAAATTGTAATTAATATTAGTTAAATGATTTGGTAAATAATTTTAATTATGATCTAGTGGTACCACTTTTTTAGGTCTATATATTAGTTTCTTAACAATATTGTTATCATAAAATAGTTAGATACAAATATAATGAGTTTTTAGGGGTATTACGTTATGTTAAATGAAAATTTTAGTGCCTAAAAATGGTGTTTATTCTTGGTTATATATTTCATGTTTTAAGGTGTGAATTTGAAATTTATTGAATTGCAAACAAAATATGAAATTGTTCATATTAAAATGAAATATATCATGTAAGTATCTTACTTATATTATTGTCTAAAATATAATTCTTTAATATTAGTAAAAATATCTTAACTAAAAAATGTTGTCTGAATACCTGAGTATTTTTTCAACCAATGGTCATTTAAGTCATCACATATTTATTTCTTTGAGAACCTCAACATTCCAACTATGTTTCACTTGTTTGTAATCAATAAACTAAATCCCTCCTAATAAATATTTAAAAATTTCATACAATCCCACATTTTAATAATCCACTAATTAAATCCTACATATAAACTAAGTTATATGATATTCCATGTGATCTATGTACATATCATTCTCCTCTATTAAGAGTATATTTTATTAAATCCTCCAAATATGTGGGATTTTAATATAGGAATTTTTAAATTTATAACCCTATATTTCCAATATTGATTTTAAATTGTGATGGTGCAATTTATTTATTGTGTGGAGAATGTCACACCCTGAAATTATAATGTAAGATCATTGTATTTGATAGCTTGTATGACATGTGACACCAAGCACATAAGGGAATATAATATCACGAGAAATTACAATATAATTAAAATTTAAAATAAATTAAATCTATTTTATAGATATCAATTCATGAGATACTAGGTTAGATTGTGTTACACACAACAACTTTTTCAATGACTTTCTTTACCTTCAAAACCATGTTTTAACACACAATAATATATTATAAAAAAATTTATTTAACATAATAATATATAAACTAGGCATGAAATTAGAGAATATGAATAGTACTAACTAACTAATGAAAATATATGGTTTATAAAACTATAAAATGAATTCATAGTACACTTATTAATTAGAAATGAATATAAAATCATATTGAATATAAAGGAAATATTTTTATCATCATAGAGGTTTTTTCCTAAAAAATAACATTAATTACTAGTATTGAATGATATTAAAGAATTATATATATATATATATATAATTTATTCAAAAAAAATTTATATTCATCCTATAATTTTGATAGGTAGATTATAAGAATAAATCAAGTTTTATACATCTAAATTGTATTTTTCTATAAAGGAAATTTATCCCCTTTTAAATTAAGAACCTATTCTAAGTCAAATTTCAGGAACATCTTGAAATATTTTATGTCAAATAAAATTCAATTCTTGAAATTTTAATAAAAAAAATAATATCAGAGTGTATTATTATATTTTTCTATGAGGTTTCATTTTTTTGTTGAATAATGAAAAAACTGAATTTTAATTCAAAACATATTTTTCATAGAATTTATTTATAAAGATAAATAATATTTTCTATTTATTTTAAAGTTTAATTTGATTATACATAAATAAAATAATATATTTTAATTTATTAGATCAATTTCACAATGAATGGGGATATAAAAAGTTCAAAAATTTGAACATTTTAACTTTAACAACTTGTTTTATCGTCCCGCTTGTGAGATTAATTTTTAAAAAATTCATGCCAATTCTGTGATTCGAATTTTGAGAAATGGATTAAATATTTTCAATAATAATAATTTGTAATTAAAAATAATTATAACTTTGTTATTGACCAAAAAAATTTAATGCATGTAATTAAATTTAATTACAACGATTAAGAGACAAAATTTCTTAATAAGGTACTAAACCATAAACTTAAGGGGAAAAATAATAATGAAACTTGTCTAAAAGACAAAGTATATCCATGTTTCAACCCTATTCACAATTTTAAGTACTTGTTTCCTTAATGGATCCAATTTATAAGGGATAACTTTGTTAGAATTTCCTATTTCAATAATTTAAAAGAATGTCACTCCTCATCGACTATAAAAAAGGAAATATTCCCTCCCAATTATTTACACCTCTCAAGCCCATTAAATATTCCAACCCAAGAAAAAATAATCTCCCATATTACCTCAACTAATAGTAGATTCTTTTCTTTGGTTAGAAATGAAACATGCAAGACCTTTGGTATAAACCAAAAAGAGTTACAAAAATAATAGGTAATGTTCTTCAACGATCACTTTAGTTTTATAACTTTTTACACTCCGTCGATTATCCTTTTTTCATGATTATATAAAAACAGTAATATCCTAAATATAAGGATATATTTTATATTAATGGTTTAACCTAAACCTATAAAAACTTCCATAAAAAGAGTAACAAACTTACTGTTTGTTTGTATGGCGAACTACCGCCTCATGAAATGATGCCTTTCATTTTTCCTTTACCACATCCTATTGTTGGATATTATAATGGAAAAAATGTTTTTATAAGATTTATGTTTTATTTATTTTCTATTAATACTTATTTAATTTTTATATAACACATAACCTAATGATTTCCATTTTTTATTCATACGATACCATCATTTTTGGACATCTGGACAATCGCCTCTTCAATGCAATGAGAAACATTCACACAGTATATAGAATATATTAAGAATGAGTTTAATTAAACATATGTGACATAAAAAAATTAAATATATTATTAATGATATAATTACATTTTTTTAAATATAATATATTATTTTTTTTCATTGACTTTTAACACCCTGAAATAGTGATAACATCGTTCGTGGAAGAATTGACTATAACCACCTCGAAGTGAAGTGATTGCTTTTAAATCACCAGGATTATATATATAATATATATTATTAAATAATATGGTATATATTATATAAATATTACTATTTGAAAATAAATGTAACATACCTTATTTTTATAATGATCATTGAAAATCGGAATGTTACTCATGTGATCCTTTGACAAACTGTCGCAATGGTTCTAACATTAGTTTTTTTTTCATAAACATATTTCTAGATTGGAATTAAAATAATAATTTATTTATAAATGTGATATTTAATTAGTTTTTATTATTATTTTAATGTTTATATAATTACCCCATTGACCATATTTTATGTACCAAATTAATTTTTATCTCATTATTCTAATTTGGTCAAAACAACCGACATAAAATTAATTGTTTTTGTTGTGGAATAAAACATTAAAATAAGTGTAATAAAATAAGTAATAAAATTGAAATAGGTTATGATGATATTAAAAAATTGAAATATGTATTTTATTTTGGTTGATTAATACAAATTTTACAAATCATACTCAAGGTAAGAAATTTCCAACTCAATTTTTTCATCTGTGTGATAAATGTCATATTCACCACTTAATTATTTTGTTTGGTGTATATAATTCTCATTTAGATATTTTATATAATTAATTATTTTATCTTCATGGTATTTTTAGTCTTAATGTTAATTATTTATTCTATGGATATTTTAATTAAATGTCATCAAGGGGTATAAAATTTCATAACCAAATTTCATTTCACTGGGTTATAATACATCCTCATTATCGTTAATATTATATGATTTTTTGTTTAATCAAAATTTACTATATATTTTTATTCCATATTTTTTATTTTATGGATTTTAAATTTTACATACATAATATATTCATTGATTTATATTCACATCAATGTAATGGTGTTTTCAAGGGTTTACTTCACATTCTAATTTTTTCTAGGATTATTTTCACTTGATTTTATAATAGAGGAAGTTATTAAATAATTTTTAATGAATACATTTACTATATTAGACTCTCTTTAATAACGAAAATTTATATGTAATAGCAAGATTTCTCAATATTTGGTACTAAAAATATTATTGAAAACATTTTCAACAAAATAAGACTTTATTTTTCTATTTATTTAGAGAACCGATTTTCTTAGAAAAACCACAATTTTATAAATATGTTCAAAAAATTTCAGGAAAATTGAAAATTGATTTATTTAATATATTTTTACACTTTTTTTATTATTCAAGTGTTTTAAAAGAATCATTATGTCTCTTTCTATGTACAGTACTTTTCTACCAGTTCTATCTTATAAAAAGAATGTTCTTTTTTACCTTGTAAGGAATGTGTGGAACTACATACTATCATTTCATTGAATATTTGTGAAGATTTAAAATGTTAATTTTTAAATAAAACGTTTTTTAATTAATGTTAAATTATATTTATTTCAAAAAACATTTCAATATGGAAATGATATTTTCCTCATGAAGTATTTTAAAAGATATTTTGTCAATATTTCCACCCATCACTTACAAAAACCGTTATTATTACATAACTTGTGATGTATTTTTTTAATACCATCCTTGTTTTTCTTATAGGTGGTTTTTTATTGATTTGTAAAATTATAGTATTTACATTCACTTCCATGATTCATTTTTTTAGTCCCCTATAAAAATTTAATTTCCTATGATCATGGACATTTTATATCACTTAATAATCCATATAATTTATCATGTATGTGTTGATACCATCCTTGTTTTTAATATAGGTGGTTTTTTATTGATTTGTAAAATTATAGTATTTACATTCACTTCCATGATTCGTTTTTTTAGTCCCCTATAAATATTTAGATTCCTATTAACATGGAAATTTTATATGACCTAATAATCCATATAATTTATCATGTATGTGTTCATCGACTAAACTATATAAATTTTTTTCTTATCGTGTTTACTTTGATATTTATTTGGTTATGTAGATATATATTGATAAATTAGTATCCATTAATCAATATCGATATTTGATAAAGATTATTTTTTATGAATTTTAATCGATTATTTGATATTTGATGAATGATATGGACATGTAATATGTGGGTTGGGGACATTTAATATAGGTATTATATGTTGTGTACTGGTCAATCCAAGCCCCATGATGCATCAACAGTCTCATCAGATGAAATCAGTTTTCTGGCCTAAGATAATGGGTTTTACCCAAAATGTTTTAAACCATTTACATGATCGATCATTATAGTAATGATATCATGCTCCTTGGAAACATGAAATAAAATTATTAAGCATTACCTTCATGGAAAATTTATTTATTATCATTATACATGAGATTATTCGTCTTTCATTATCTATGGATGGACTTTAATTCTCATTTTATTTAATGCTTGGAATTTGTGATAACTTATTTACCATATCATACTATTTATACACTTCCATCTCAGTTTATTGATTTTATGGCATGGGTGTTCAGTTATTACCTTACCACATTTATTATGCTAATTGATTAAATATTCCTTCTCTTATAATTTACCATTATTGATTATTTGATCCCATATTTATTTTTTTTCTCTCCCCTGGTTATGAGGATTAATCAATGTAATGATACTCAAGGATGCAGTTTATTATTTTTGTTATGTATTGTATTTTATTTTCTATTTACCAATTTATAATGGGTATCATGTATGTAATACAATTTTACAAAACAACTAATCATTTGGTCCTTCGGTATTTGAATCATTATAATCTTGAAAATTTTGTCTTAACAGACCCCTGCTAAGGGATTACTGGGGTCGGGTTACTACAGCCATATTTTTGGATGTATGGGTCATACTGAATGATTTTACCAGACCATTGCACTTACTTTTATTAGATGAGTATCCGCACCAATGCCACCATCTTAAGTAGGATCTTTTATACTACATCATGATGGGACTAGGAGTAACATTGGTCATAAAAACAAAATGGGAGGTCGTAGACATGATACCCAGACTTCTAATTGTCATTGATTGCGGAGTGGACCAACTCATTATACTCTAATTGTATCACTGGTCTAAGAATCACACCATTTTCATGTTTTTCAGCTAAGACCCAAGGATCAGAGTTCACTACCATTAACTGTTTGTTGTACTATTCTTGTTTCCTCAACTACAACATATTTTCTATTCGATCTAGGTAAATCTCACTCATTTACCTCTTTATTGACCATGGAAAGTCATTATATAGAAATTCCTGACTTCTATGGGGTGATGAAACTAGACACTTCATTAGATATTTGGTTAGATGAAAAATTATATTGTAGATATGTTACCCTTATGCTAGGTAGTTATACCTACTTATTATATCTCTTCATCCTCAATATGATGGGCTTCGATGTCATTATTGAGATGGACTAGTTGGTTCCCTATCTTGCCTATGTGGACTGCAATTTCTGCAGGGTATTGTTTACATCACCGTAGGGTGGTATTTATCTTCACAAGGGTGAATGAAATGTCCAAGACTATTGATATAGGCCATATCTTCTATGGAATGGTAGACTGGCCTCCTGGGGTTATATCCATTATATGGAGGAGTAGGGCTTACATAAGAATAACATTCATCTAATACTAGATTATTTTAGGGATTTATATAATGAATTTTTTATAGATTATCTCATATGAGAGAGGCATAGTTTACTATTTATCTTTTTCTAGGATTATATCTAGTATCTATTCCCTAAAAAATGGAACCTATTGAGATCCATGATATAATAATATATTTGTAGGATTTAAAATCAAAGGGTTTTATCTATCCCAATAATCCTTTTACATTTCACCCATCATTTTCTCCGGGACAGTGGATGGAGACCCAAATTAATGAACGTATTAATAATGGTTGAACTTTCATACAATTAATAAATAGAATCCATTTCTTCAAATATTTTATTTCTTCAACCAGCTATGAGGATCTAGAGTGTTCTTGAATATTGACCTTAGATCGGGCTATCATCAGGTGTCTTTTGGCATTCAGATATGTCAGAAGCTACATTTTGAATTTTTTTCTAATTATATGAGTATCTAGTTATGTCTTTCAATCTTAAAAATTATCCCATAATTTGTATGGCCTTTATACGTAGTTTTTTACACCCCTATGTGAATTCCATTATCATGGTTTCCATGGATGAAATCTTTTTTTATTCTCTTACTCATAGAGACCATGTTCAACATCTTGGGTTAATTTTGATTACACCGAGAGAGCATTGTATATATTCCAATATATTTTAGATCCACTTTTGGATCGACACATTAGAGTTCATCGGTCATATTATCTCACAATCATAAGTATCTCTTTAACTATACAAGGTGAGTATTGTGGTTTCATGGTGGTATCCCCTAAAATTGTTTGAAATATAGTGTTTTTTAGAGATTGTTAGATATCACATGTGCTTCATACATAACTTATCAAAACATGGTGTACCTTTTTCTGGACTTATGATTAATGGTTTGATGTTCTTGTGGTATGAAGCGCATGAGAATGAATTTCATGATCTAAAATAAAGGAATACAGGTACACTGATACTAATTATACAAGAGTTTTGCGGAAGCTACACAATTTTCTATGATTCATCTGGCTTTAGGATGGGTGTATTTATAATAGGGGAGGATAGTTTATTACATATATTTCTCTTCTTTTGAGACCTTATAAGTGTAATTACTTGACACCATACCATGTTATAGCATCATATATTCATGACTTAAACTTATGGTGGCACTACATGTTGAGTGATTAATTTGTGGTGTATAAATAACACAAGAGCCTCAAATATATCATTACACATCATTAATTTAATCTCAGATAGAAAATATGGTTCAAATATCATAATTCACTTAACATTAAACTTACATATATTCTTAAAGGGTGGGGGGGAAGTAGTTGATGTGTTGTGATGGAAGACTAAGGCATAAGATATATTGGATTCCAACAATGAATATAAATTAATGGACCTATTTTTTGAGATTAAATTAAATTTTCACAAGATTCATGAGAAACATTTTCTTATATCTTGAGTGGGTATTTATTCTCTCCTTGAAAGGGTGAAGAGAAAGTTGTTCTCAGATCCTGATGGGTCTGTTCGACAAAATATTATTGTCGATGAGGACCTATCTTTGGATTGGTCGGTTGATAGAGATGGAATACTACATATACATGGGAATTTCTGGGTTCCCATATAAATGAGACATGATATGAGGTGAGATTCCCAGGCTTATCAGTGTGTATCTCATCCCTAAATATTCTAGATGTATCATGGTATGTGTCACCAGTATTGGTTTCATGGGATGAAATGTCAGATTACAGGTGTTATCAATATGTCATCCACTTATCATGAGGTGAAGGTAGAGAACCAATGGTTTTCTAGCATTTTATAGTTATTTTTAGTCCTAGAATGGAAATATAAGGATGTTGTAATGGATTTTTTAGTCTGCTTACGGATGTCTTCTCATGGTAGCGATGCAGTTTGGGAAGTCATGTATTGACCGACTAATGTAGCTCAACGCCTTGCTATTTAGGAGACATTATCATTTAATGGGATAGTTAAACTATTTTTTTGTGAGATCTTATAGCTACAGGGGGTCCATAGTTATCATTTCATATAGGGACACTCATTTCACAATGATGTTCTTGAAGGTGTTAGAGAGATCTAAGGGTACAAAAGAACTTCTAAGTATAGTATTTTACCCATTGACTTATGACCAATCATATAGGATGATTTATGTGTTAGAGAAAATTATTTTTAAGATATTTAGTTTTTTTACGGTATGTATTTTTTAAATTGGGCATTAAATGTTTTTTATTTCTCAAATATGAATTCCTAATGTGTTCGTGGGTGTTTTGAGGGTGTCCAAGTCTTTTCTAAGAGGACCAGTTTGGGATATGCCTAACACTGAGAGGTGGTGAATTACTATTGGAGTCTTTTTAAACAAATTCCAACAATTTATCCATGTAACTCTTGACCTGTTTGGATCTTCATTCCCTAATTCAATATTCCATATCACATGAAATAATAGAATGAAAAAAAATATGATCCCAATATTTTTACAAGATTAAAAACTCAATAAGAGAAGTTACATCATTCCCATGCATGGGGATGACTAGTGCATGTGTTCTCCACTATAATGTTATAACGGTTAAGTTTCTTTCCTAGGGAAATAGTCATTTGGTGAGTGTGAGTCCCTACACATTGCAAGGGGAGGGGAACAATCCTCTCTTCTTAAACTAGTGACAATATTTTTGAACTTGAAACCTCTTGCTAGTTTTATACTACCTAGGGAGATAGTCTTCTCACTTCTTTAAAGGGGTTTTCAACAGTAATAGTATCTTCAATCTTATAAACCATCTTTTATTTCAAATTAATTATTTGGTCTTCCTCCTATTCTTCTCCTGGTTAATTACATAGCAACATGCATGTAACCAGTCTCTTCTTCTCTCTTTTCATTGTAAGACCAATTGAACACTTATTCTTCTTCTTTCTTTTTATTTAGTGAAACAAACGAATTAAATACCAATTTTATTTGGTAGAATAACTAACACATTTATGATTGTCCATGAAATGAAGACCATGTTACATGGAATCATCAAAATAAATCATCCATAAATGATTTTCAATTCTGTTGGGCACACTCTTCATTCTCCGTCATATTCTATTATCTTCATCTTGGAGTAATTAATGTTTGTTAAACTGGATTGAACCCATTTTTTGAATTAATGCTAGCATACATATCCTTTTTTATTATTTTTTATTCACACACAATGTTGGTTATTTCATTTAAGTGCCTTCATATGTTCATGTTCATGTAAGAGTGCATGCACTGTACTCTAATTATCACTTCTGTGAAACCCCTAATGGGTATTATTCATTGCACAAACATGACCTATATTATTCTTCCCTTCTTATTCCCTTCTTAGCATGCAGTTTGGTTGTTTTAGATTTTATATGTCTATTTATTCATATCCAAATGAGTGGATCCACTATCTAACTTATTTTTGCACACTTGAGGCATCAGGTTTCTTCAATCAAAGCACATACATGCATGATTGAGTGCAAGGACATCCTTCAAGAAAATTCCTTCTTCTTTAAATGAAAACCACTACATATAGTATAGTATTTATGTGAAAACTGGAGGATGTTTACTTTTATTCTTCTTGTAAGAGACGCACATGTCTTCCGCACACAGGGGATATGCGGTTCTTCTTCATGGAACTAGGGTGGTCCTAGATCTTCCTCTTTGTGTATGGGCTTCCCTATCTGGGGGTCTTCACAAAACAAAGTGGGAGTGAAATAAACAAACAGTGAATCATGGTGACATGGCCTTAATAGGGAACAATGATGGTTAAATAAAACTGATTGTGTGGTTTCATTAACCAGATCGTAATATGGATAAGACTTATTTACAAAGCTGGTTGATAGTGTGTGGCACCTATCAACGGCTTATGGGGTATCCATTTTGCAGATCTAGAGAGATCATAGTTCTTTCGATCTCCCTTGTCAAATCTGAAGCACGTAGATTATTTTTACATAAAAAAACAAGATCTCTTGAAATATGGGAGCAACAACTTCTTTTTAGTTCAAGAACTCTCCTTTTATAGTTGAGGATCTCTCCCTTTTATGCATTCAAAACCCATTAGATATTCGTTGATGATCACATCTTTCAATGGATGAGATATTAGGTGTTTTAAAATTCTCTAAACTATAGATGAAGATATGCACATATCATGGTTGTTTCCATTTGAACACATTTTCTTCATTTATAGTGAGGAAATATCATGCATTTGATTGAGATTTCATGTAATCTCCATTTTAATCCACACTCAAATTATCAATGTGGCCTCACCAACTCCAATTTGCTCGGCCATATTTGAACATCAAACTTTTGTTTCAGGCATGAAAATGTAATTGCATACATGATATCATGACTCTCATACTATGATAATGTTGTGGATTTGATCATCATGATGGCTGGAAGATCGATGGTGGTTCGGTCTTCACCTCTAGTGACTAGCAGTTGTGGCGTTAGTCACATGGGGAAGAAGACGATGTTTTGGGGGCATCAAACGGATCTGGTTCAAACACAAGAGATGTTGATGAGATGTATGGAAAATATTATATCACATGGTGTGGATGAAATGGATGGTTTGGATTGCTTACACATTTTTAAATTGTGAATAGTATCCTCTTCTCTTGTCTCACATCAAAACTACAACGCGGGAGGTGTGTAGTTGATCAAAAAAAGTGATCAAACCACTTCACAGATTACTCCCTCTCCCTCCAAAGTACTACCCCATACAATGTACTCTATGGGAGTACTCTACGCTACCCTCTATGTGGGATTTGACCTAAATATGCATAGACTTTGCCCGTTGTACTCCAACGGGACTATACATGGCCTTGAAACTCGTGGGCTAGCCTAGCAGGCCTCCTTTTGGGTGTAGATAACCCCTATAGTCCCTCATGTGACTTGGGATGAGGTCGAATGGGTATCTTGAGGTGTGTACCTATTTTTTAAGTATGTCCCATAAAATTACTTACCATGTATAAGATGCATGGATAACTCCAATCAATAATCATGCACGTCCACCATTCTTCTCCACATCATTCCCTCATCATACCTACATCAATCCAATCACATAATTATTTTACTTTTTTCATGATCACACATCGAATCTTAAATCATTTTTATTGGATGACACTTCTATATTGTAAACATTGCATCACCTTTATCATAAGTTTGTTGAACATAAGATCAGTTTATCAATTGTATGATTGGAACAACATGGAGAATTTTCCAATCATGGCATCTAATAAACGAATCCATAACTATTATCATGGCACCATCAATTCAACTAATATCCAATAACATTGGATTTCCATCAACATCCTGACCATTATTGAAAACTATTGAGAAAAATACAACTCATACACAAAGTGGTCGGGACAATCTCCACATTTTTATTTTTGGGAAATACTTCAATGTTCTCTTAAATTAATGTGATTTATCTCCCCTTTACTTATTTTTCTCACCCTACCTTTCACTTTTTGAACTTTCATTTCACTCTCTCTCTCTCCCTTATTAACAAAAAATACAATTTTCTTGGGAAAACAGTATCAATCATAACTAATGAAATGTGACATCAATCATTTAACTCTAAGTCTACTCGAACAATGCCCGGTATAAAAAACTAGAGGATTGTATTTATAAAACATGGTTTTCCATTAATTCCTCATCATGATACCTCATGAGATGAGAACTCATAGACTTATATTCCGAGGTTTTTCACTTTCATTCTAGGCTGAAGAAAAATTTGATATGAAATAATCAAGCAGAAACTCTTGCACTAACTTCAACAAATAGATCAAAAAAATTCCAATACAATAGGCAGTTTGAGTGACCTTAGGGCACGTCCATTATTCTTATACTAATTATTACTTTAGTTACTCACCCATTATAGAATGATATTGGATTTAGTAACAAAGAATGAGAGATTAATAAATTAAATACCTTTTATAATGACATGATCATAAAACAATATTCAGAGTAATTGAATTTGATACCAAAATAAGCTAATACAAATTGAAATAATAACTCTAGAAACATCTTCATTTGTCTCAACCTCATGGGTAAGAAATCCCAACTCTATTTCTCAGGTTCTACCCCAAAGAAATTGTTTCACCTTAAATTACATGTATTATCAAAGCATATACGGTACATAAAAATTTAATGGAATATGATGGATCCTCCTTGCTTCATTAAAGTGAACAATAAGGTTGAGATTGATTACTCAACCCAGATCTTCCATTTCCCCACCAATTCCACTTTCAAATTTGATCTTTTGACTTTGGTTGTGATTGTGGGGATAATATCACTTATACCAACTCTTTGTGGGTTATCCTTCATTCTTCAAGTGATTTTAGAGCACTGGAATATTCTGGTGCAACTTTCATCTCTTTGATATATTCTTCTTGAGATGGAATAAGTATAATTCAATTTTTAACAGTGTAACCTGCCTTGTTGTACCTCACATGCATGACTTAATTTTCGTTATGTGGAATCTTTTTTAACTTTTTTCACGAGCCTTAGCTTGTGCATATTTCATTTTTCTCATTTATTCTAAATCATCTGGTCAGTTAACCAATAGGACTTTAGAAATTGCGGCATCAAGATGGGATCTTCCACATTTGTTTTTTTGGGAGTTATTATTCATGGAATTTATTTTTTATGAACCAACCTCTACCTTTTTGGATTTATTATCCAATACCTTCTCACCTTTCTTTCTTGGAATCTTATTGGGAGAATATATTTTTACAACATTATTATGAAATCTTCCCAATGATACTTCTTCATTACTTGAAATATTTTTTTGATCTTATATTCTAATCAGTGTTTGATTCATGTTGATATGAACAAGTACCTACATGGTGACCACTTCCATTGCATACATCACAGATGTTGTCAGGGTTTACTAATCTGTTTGCAGTTTAAATATGTTTTTTGATCTTTAGATGTTGCTTCATCTTTTCTAGATTACTCCCCCTGGATATAGGCTTTATTTGTGATTTTTCATTAAAAGGATTATACCTACAGTTTAGTACAAAATTCCCCAACCTATTGCGACACCAACATTTACCCACAAATCCTGAATTCTTAATATCTTCTGTATACAGTTTTTGGGCCTTCATCGTGATTTTTTGTGTTCTCCTTGGGGAACCACCTTCTACATTCTTCTTTTTATACATCCTAACCAAGGTGGTATGTATCTCATCACCTTTCCACATC
Organism: Viscum album; assembly: GCA_963277665.1. Classification (NCBI taxonomy): domain Eukaryota; kingdom Viridiplantae; phylum Streptophyta; class Magnoliopsida; order Santalales; family Viscaceae; genus Viscum; species Viscum album. Next base: position 1,306,862,125 of record OY728141.1, read on the forward strand.
CATAATTATTTATAATTTTTATTCCACACATAACATTTTATAAAAATAATCTTAGACCCATTTTTACAAGATTTTATGGATGGTATATTTTCTTTTTTACCTGCTTTCTATAGATCATTCACTGAATTCTTGATATTCTTATCAAATGTTGGTGTTTTTTTACCCTTATAATCCTACAGTGATCATTGAATTCCAGTACACATTGTCACCTTATTTTGTGAGGGCTCAATATGTGTCTTCTCAAGATATTAAAATTGACCTTTGAATTCTATACATTCCATGTTGATGATGATATTTTTTTCTTCAATCATGACCATATTCTCTTCACATGTCTTCTTTAATGTTTCAACTTCTACATCATGCATCAGAACATTGTTTTTTAACAAGGAGTCTTGTTTATTATCTTGGAAATTTCATCCAAATATAAACCCTTGAAATTAGTGCTCTTCTTTACATCATTTTCTTATGCAAGAATCTTCTCTTAAAGAGTGTTATTGACTCCATATTTCCCCTCATCATCATTGAGATATTTTGAGGAACTTATTTTAAATTCCCCCTTTATTGATTCAAAGGCTCCAACCTGTCTAGATACATTTAAAAAGTCAACAATTTTCTCTGGTAAGCCCTTATCCAAAATATCCTTTTCTTCTTCCATCTAGGTGATATCTTCCTCCAAGTCACTTGAGGTATGAAGTTTATCTATATTCTTTATGTAAAATTATGGCTCCTACTCATTACATTCCAAGCCTGATGTGTCTTCATTATTAATGAGGTATGGAGAACTATATAATTCATATTCTTTAGATAAGAGGGAATTTTTTTCCAACTTTCTCTTACCTTTCTTTTTCATGTTCATCATGGACTTGGTAGATATGTTCTTTAGCTTAGATACAGCTAATTATTCACTGAAGATTCACTCCATTTATTAATGAGGATTGAAAATCAATTCTCTAAAAGTGAATAAATTCACTATAGAGAATCCAACATAGGTGAAATGTTCCCTCATACCAATTCAAAGTACCAGTTTGGGATATTCCTACCTCTGATAGGGGGTTGAATCATCGTTGAAGACTTTTTAAACAAATTCAAACTCTTTATCCACATACCACATGTCTTGTTATGATCAAAATTCTCTCATTCAATTTTCCCTATCGCATGAAATAATAGAAAGCTGTAAAAATAGGATCACTATATTTTTATAAGGTTCACTACTTAATAAGAGATGTTACATCCTTTCAATACATGTGATTACCCAGTACAAAGAATATCCACTATAATGTGATAACTGTTATAGTGGTTTGGCTGGGGAAACAATCATCTAGATAGTGTGTGTCACTATACTTTGGATGGTGAAGGGAAACAATCATATCTTCTTAAACTGGTGAAATCCTAGTTCAACTTGTTTCCCCTATCTGGTTCCTTATATGATATATGAAGACATTATTTTCTTTCTTCAAAAGGTTTTGCAACACCGATAGAGTCCTAAAACAATTGAGCCTTGTTGGGCATTTCACTACTGCTTTGTTCTTCCTCTTATTGGTCTCCTTGTTACTTTCTTCGAATCATGCATGTATGCAACATATTCTTATCCCTTATTTAGTGAAAGACCGATTACACACTTTTTCAGATTTTTTCTTTTTATTTTGTGCAATAGCCGAATGAACTAGAACTTCTTACATTTCCTGGCTAGAACCACAAACATTATTATGATTTTTCAAGAAATGAAGATCAGCTTACTTGGAATGATCATAATCAAACATCCCTAAAATATATTCAATTAAGTTGGAAAAGTTATTCCTTCTCCTTCTTATTATATTCTTTTCCTATTGGTGTAATCAATGTTTTTTCAACAAAATTTTACCATTTTTTACTTTTTCATGCAAGCATGCATAGCCTCTTCTCTTATTCTTTTTGCACACAAAAGTTTGGTTCTTTATTTTAAGTGTCTTCATGTGTGCATGTGAATGCAAGAGTGCATGCACTATCCTCTTATTCTCACTTGTGTGAAAACCATAACTGGTTTAATTCTTTGGACATACACATGTAATGTCTTTTTCTTACCTTATTCTTATTTCCTTAGCACATGGTTTGGGTGTTTTAGATTTTATATGTGTGTTCCTTAAAATCTGAATGAGTGAATCCACTGTCCAACATATTCATGGACACTTGAGGCCTCTAGTTTCTTCAAAAAATAAACATGCATTATTGAAACACCATCCTTCTGTAAAATTCCTTATTCTTCAAAGGAAAACTGCTCCATACTATATATTACTTATGTCGAAACCTAAGGGTGTCCACTATTCTTCTTCTTGAAAAATATGAACATATATTCCATGCACAAGGGACATATGGTTCTTCATTGTGGAAACATGATGTGCATGGGTATTCCCCTATATTCAAGGGTTGTACGGTTCATGTTTCTTGGTAAATCATAGTTGGAGTAAAAGACTCAAACACTAGATAATGGTGACATGTCCTTCATAGAGCACAGTAAGGGTTTAAGAAAACTGGTCGCATATTTGGGGTAACAAGTTCGTGCTAAGCACATAACATCTTTACAAAGTAGTTTGAGACTGTATGTAACTTGGTGAAGGATTACAAGATCTTTTATTTATAGATACAAATATATCGCAGTTCTTTTTCTCTCCCTTCACAATGAAGAAGCACAAAGATGCTCTATTTTTAAAGAAAATTGAGATCTCTCAAAAAAGGAGAACATCAAGTTCTTATCACCTCAGGACCTATGATTTTATAGGTGAGGGTCTCTTCCATCTTCGCATTAAAATAGCATGATATATTCCCTCATGATCGCATATTTGAATTGCTTATATCTTTGGTGTTTAAAAATTATTCATCCGTGAATGAAGATGTGCACATATCTTTTTTTTCAACGTGGGTTCCTCATTTGATGTGAGGAAACCTCATGAATGTGATTGAGATAGAATGTAATCTATAATTAAATCCACACTCAAATTTTCCATGTCACCTTTACAACTCTATTTTCCTCTTCCTTCTTCGAACATCACCATTTCATTGCATGCAAACAATTGAAATTGCATGCAGGATTTCATGACTATCAAATGGCCATAATGTAGTAGAGTGGATCATCATGTTGGCCTAAAGCTCAATTGAGATTCCATCTTCATATTTGGTGTATAGCAATGGCAGTGTCAGGAACTGGAGGAAGAAGACAACAGTTCGGAGGCATCATATGACCTTGGTTTAAACGTGCATGGTGCATATGAGAAGGAAGATGAAAATTATATCACAGAGCGTAGATGATATGGATGGCTAGTATTACTACCTTGTTTTTAAACTATGAGTAGTATCCTATTCACTTCTCCCACATATAAATAGAGTACAGGTCGCATATGATATATCATCCAAAGCATTCCAACCACTGCACAGATTACTCCCTCCCCCTGCACGGAACCTCCTCGTACTGTGTTCAACGTGGGAAGTTCTTTTCCCTACCATTGCATGGGTTTAGACCCAACTATAAATGGGACTTTACCCATGCGCTCCTATTGGCCTATAAACATCCATACCTCTCTTGGGATAGCATGGACAGCCTCCCTTTGCGTGTTTTTGACTCATGTGGTCCTGTATGTGCCTCGGGATGATACTGGCTAGCTAGATAATGTGTAGGAACGATTTTTAAGTAAGGGGAATAAAAAAATATGTCCCATGTATATGATGCATGGATACCTTTTATAAATAATCAAGCATGGAATCCCTTCTTCACCACTCCATTCTCTCAAATTATCCACTTCCTAAAAATCAAATAATTCTTTTACTGTTTTCATGATCACACTATGAATCTTCAGTAATCCTCAATGGATGATAAATCAATGTTGTAAGAACTGTGTCACCTATGACACAAGTTCATTGAATTTAAGATGAGTGCATCAATCATCTGATATGAACAACATGGATAATTTCACAATATTGTATTCTAATGCTATAAATCTATAAAAATTCTCCAGGCATCATCACATCAACTAATCTCCATTCACTTTGGAGTTCCTTCTTCATTTTGACTATTATTGAAAATTGTTGGCAACAAATAAAACATATACACAAAGTGCTCCCAATATTTTCTAGATCCATGAGCCCCAATTTTTTTGTAAAGGATGCTAGGGAACGTGGTTAGTAGAACCCATGTTCCTAATAAACATGGTCTCATAAAATCACGATGAACATTTTTGAAGGTAGAAAAGGGGTCACATTTATTTATAACCATGCGCCCAGGGCCCCACACTCGGGTGTGGCTACCTGAAATATTTACTACAGGAAAGAAAGGAACATTTGGGGCATGGGATTCCTAGCCATGTTCCATAACCATGAGATGGGATTCCTAGATAGTGGCTTATGGCATGGTTTGTGTATGGTGTGCCAAACCATATGCATGAATCGTGCGGTTTCCTTGGAGTGGTAGTAATGGGTTTATTGTTTAGGAAACCATGTAATTTATTTTTTCTGGTGAAATGACCAAAATACCCTTAAAATTATATCAACCTAAATCTATATTCCATTTCACCCCAAAGACAACCTATATGGATTTTGGGACCTCCCAATGAAGACATATAATAAAACTTTCCTTCACTCAACCTTAAAATAAAGAATTGTTCGTCTCCGTGGATAGCCATAAGTGATTACTTTTATATTACGAAATGTTTTATCATTATTATTTCTATATAGTATTCAATTTAGGTAAAATCTAATATACCATATTTTAAGGGTAACCATCAGTTTCCATATTTAATTTCAATCTGGTTCAATTTTGGAGTCAATATTGGATGAGCGGTCTATCATGAGAATACGGTAGGTGGTCTATATCATTCCCATTGGATGGGATTATATTAATCCATGTTTTTCCTATATTTCATGCCTTAATTTTTGTTAATTTTTCCAAAAATTGATTACATGTATTGAATAATTTATTTTCAACTACATTGGTTTCCAAAATAGTTCTTTTTTATCATGGGACTTTTTAATCCCCATCCTATGCCATATATGTGTTTTGTCTTTATATCTCCTTAGTTTTAAACCAACTCACTAGGTGAGTATAATATCACCACATTTTTAGAGCCTTAAGAAATTAAATGATAAATGAATGAATGATTCAGAGAATTTTATTCATATTTCTAATTCATTTCATGATGTTGAATTGATTAATTATTTAAATAGAAAATGTTCAAATGGGTTTGATGATCTCATGGATTCTGAATTTTTATGAAATGATTAATTAATGGGTTTATGAGTTGATAATGGTAGTGTATTCCTAATAATAGATCCTTGAGTCCTTATTCCATTTGATTCCAAGTACATTTCTACTACATGGATTTATATTGATAATGGCAGTGGATGTCCTAGAAAATTCTACTACTCATATCTTGATTCCATTAGATACCATGGACATTTACACTCCATGGATCAATATTTATTATAGTATTGGATTCCTTGGTCTTATATTGTGCATCATAATTCCATTAAATGATAATGTAATTCTTAAAAACTGGATCAAACATTCTCAGACTCACATTGGACATGCTTCATGGACATTCCCCTTGGACAACACCCATGACTTTTCTGAGTTACCATCAAGATTATTTTGTGGAATCAATGAGGATTCCATGGTATTTTATACATTATATCAACACCTTTGTGGAATTTCAAAAAGATTATAAGTAATATGAAAATATTGATTTTATACACATTATTACACAACATGTACATTGTGGATTTTTATTCATTTCATTAATGAACACCCCGGTATGGTATTTGATTATAGTTATTGAACTAGATAATATAACTCCTTGTTTATGATTTATAGTATACCTTTATTACAGTTACTTTATTATTGTTCAAATGGAGACTTGTTTGGTGATATTGGATCATGTATAATTTGAAAAATTATTTACATTACCATTATACCTATGATATATTACAAACTCATTTGGATTTTATACACACACAAAAAATTTTAGACCCACTACCAGTGGTTCCCTACTAAGTGTTATCTCATTCTCTATTTGGGCCTGTGTTGGTTACTCAGACATACCTCGTAGATGTAGGTAAGTTCAAGGGAAATCACTGGATTAATGATGCATTATATTATTGTTTATTTAGATATGGGGAGAAAAGGACTGAGCTATGCTCATGATTCTAGATATAGATAGTTAATTTTTATTCATTTTTATTTTTATACATGTATTCAACTAGTTTTCTTCTTCCATTTATTTCCAACCATTTATTTGGATACATTACATGATCATCATATTATATATAACTCCATTTGGATTATTTACTATTATGGTCTTATGAATGTTTATCTTCTTTCTTCATTTCATATTATTCTTTCTCTAATTTATTCACCTATTGTGATATTACATTACTCTGACATTTGGTTACAATCTCCCCATAGTATATTCTTAGAACCTCAATGGTAGAAGATATCATCTTGAATATGGGGAGGTTCGCTTGAGGCCATGTGTCCCACAAGCTCAGGGCACCATTTAGTGGCTCTTGGTTTGGGATGTCACAAAGTGGGATTAAGGTGGTTTTCATTTTGGATTTAATATTTTTGGGAAAATATATAAGATATCCAGAATAAGTTTATATTCGGTAATGATTTGGGCTTGAGAGTAGTTAACCCACATACATGAAATAGAACATTTTCCTTTAATGGAACATGTTTTTGGATTTTCCCAATAAGATTTGATTTGATTCCATTGTTGGGTAATGCAATTAATAAAGGACGTTATTGTTGATATGATTCAGGTTTTTTATTATTCATTTCCTGATGTGATGATGGTATTCCATCTCATACATCATTTTAGAAACTTTATATAATTCACATTCCAAGAATTTTTATGCCATATAGGATTAATTACTTGACTGTATGATATTTCTTATGTGTTATTTGAAAGATATATCTATTTATGGACAAATGATTCATGTTAGGAATTGAGAATCATAGTCATTAATTATAGGTCAAGTCATAACCTAAATAGTGTTATCATACATAGAATATAGAAGGCACCCTAAGTATCCAATTCTGAAATGGTGAGTCATGGACTATATGTCACATGGACTGGAACATGTTTTGGTTTGGATTAAGTGGATGCCACACTTCAGTTTATGAGGGGTATGGGTAGTTGTGGATTGAAAGTCGGGAACTAGTTAGTTCATCAATTTAAATAGAACTTTTAAATAAATAAAAATTCAAAATGACATAAAATTGTGAAATAGGAAATTTGAACAAGACTAGGATTTCAGGTGGAAAGTGGGGATTGTATCATATAATTTCTAAAATTGTTCATTTTTACATAGTCTTGACTTTAGGAGGTATACTAGGGTTGTTATATTCTTCTAACAAGGATTAGAACTATCCTATGATATTTTTATCTTGTTGTTACAAAATTATTTTTTCAGATAATCATTTTGCATTATAGAGACATACCTCCATGATGACCTCCAATTGTATGCTTGATGGGCGGATATGATCATGATCCAGAGGTGGTGGGACCTAGGGTACTAGTAGTACCTATAGCATTTCCATGTATTGAAACATCATTACTCATAAATATGGGTGTTGATTCCTATTTCTTAGATATTTTCATTCTATATATGAATACCATTCAGGGAGCCATGTGGCCTACCACATCTATGGTAGAGCTATCATGTGTTCTTTAGTTGTAACATTCACCCAATTTATAAGGATATGTTGGTCCACATGATAATGATATATGTATAGTGACTAAATTTTATATTTTTTATAATATAGATAAACCTCTTGATATTATAGTGAAGCTTGCAACATATATTCTTTAAAGATTATTGAGTCACTTTCAGGGTGTATATAACTAGGTTGATGTAATATGAGATATGGTTTGAAGAAATTTTTAATCCATGCTTTATGATTTCTTCTTTATTGAGACCCTGAATGATGAAAGGGCCTGTGATTTTATGAATATGGAGTAGGGAGAAATGGTTGTTATTGATTATTCATCATGCTTTACATTACTTCAGTTCTTTTCAATGATTTGTCTTACTAGAGAGCCATATAGGGTGAGACACATTGAGAATGGTCTTAAGTACATAATTATATATGAGGTAAAAAATCAGGTAACTATTATTTTAGAGGTAGTGATTTAGATTCCTATTACATAAAAGAAACAGAGGGATGAAGGGGGTGAAGATAAGGGTACTTCAGACTCCTCCCCAAGTGGTTTAGTGCTAGTTGGAAGGAAGTATAGCCTTGAGGCTTCTTTTGAGGGGAATAAAAAAAATATGGCAGGTGTAGGTAGTTATATATTTTTTCATTAATGGGTTATATGGGTATATGTGAGGAATATGTGTGGGGGCGACTAATTAGAGTTTCATGAAGGTCAAAGGATGAGGAATATATATCCATTCTACAAGACATTCTCTCCAACTATTAGTTGAAGGGGATCAACTATGACTCCAGGTTTAGGAATGGGATTCATAGAATTAGGCTAAGAGTTAGATTATTGATGTTCATTCAATGTACGGTGGTGTTTGTCGTAGGGGAATCTTGGAACCTATTTTCCTATGACAGAAATTTCATCATACTTTGGGAAGTGAGGTTGTTTCATGAGGCCATGGTTTAGGGAAGATATACAATGTACTATCCAAACCTGAGGATCTGAGCACTAGTATGTCTACATTGGGATGTATTATCATAGTATCCTCTATATAATAATCAATAATTTAAAATAATGGTATCTCAAAGTTTCATATATTTCTTTCTTTTAGAGATCCCCAGTCTCTTTTTTTTCTTTTTTTTACAGTTTCTTGACACTCAATACCCTATTGGGGATCAGAAGGATGGTGTACTCTAGTATAGGGAGTTCCCCATGAGATAAGTGGGTGTCACTTTGTGTTTAATCATTTTTTCATTGATATTATTCTGTTTAAAAATATCCTCAGGAAGAATTTTTTTATTCCCTTTTATAAATTCATTGATTTCTATCACCTAAGGGTAAACTTCTAATCACAATACGGCAGAAGTTTTTTTCACAAAAGTGAATAGGTTGTTAAGTTGGGAAGATATATACCTAATCATTTTGGGCTAGGTGGTATTATATCACAAATTTTTTGAAATATTTGGATTATTAGGAAATGTTTCAGAAATACAAACCTCTAGTTTTTAATAATTTTTGGGTTGTTTTCTCGAATGACCATTCTAGTTTTACATCATAAGAGAGAGTTGTATTTATCTATATATATACAGTTCCAAGATCTACAAAAAAATATTCCTACTTATAATATGGATACTATGGAGTTGATGGAGCTCAAGTGGTTTCTAAAGGACTTAGAAGTGAATATGTTTATCCATACAAATACATCGTTTCAGATTTCCCTTATTCTTTTTGTAAAAAAATTCATTAAGATCCCTCAGGTTCAATATAGATTATTAGAAATTAAACCAATTGATGGTTGGGACCTGGTTTCCCTTTCCATGAATAGATGATCTATTTGACTAACCATAAGGATATTGTTTTGTCTCAAATATTTATTTGAGTTTATGTTATCAACATTATATGTTTGAACTACAAACAAACCTCAGGAAGAATTTCATAGTAGGTATTGTCTATATGAGTATCTGGTTATGTCTTTTAGTCACATGAACATGCCAGTAGCTTTCATGGAATGGATGAACCATTCTTTCCATCCAAATCAAGATTCATTTTTTGTGGTATTAGTGGGACGTATTTTGGTGTATTATCACGATCGGCATAACCATTCCAAAAAAACATGAGATCGTTTTGGATAGAAAAATAGAGAATTGGATATATGGTAATATCACAAATTTCAACTTCTAAATGGGTGGGTTAAATTCAAAGGTTATATTATCTTAGATATGTGAGTATTAGTTAACATAGAGAAGGTGATATATGTAGTTTCCTAGGTGTATCCCTAGAATGTATTTTACATATAGAGTTATATAGTAATATTACAAGAATTTCATACATGAATTATCTAACATAGAAGAACATAATTAGGGGTTTTCTAATAATGGTGTAATTTTTTTTGGTCAAATACCTGTGAGATAGCCATTCGAAAGCTGAATGGGGGATTGACCTCAGTATAGGTCCGGAATCATCCTCATCATTGTAGGAGAGACACTTGGTATTGTGATGAATTGAGTATCAACCTTGGAGAATTAATTATAGAGGATGTAAAAGTTGTTGCATATGGGTATCGTATATTGAGGCCACAAAAGAGAAAGAACCAAATACATGAACATGAGTTAGTTATTGTTGTCAATTATTTTCACAGATGGATGCATTATTTACTAGAAGTGAATTTTTTAAGTGTACACTGACCAAAAAATTCTCCTATATATATTTACACAGCATGACATAAATATGAAGAAATGGTGGTGTCTTAAATACCTCTAGTTTTTTTGAATTAGTTCATTCTTACATGAATGAAAATGGAAACCCAATGCTATATGTAATGAGAGGGATGGCTCAGATAAAGGAATTTTAAGAGGCTAGTAGTTAGTGGCACCTTATTTTCTTACACTCTGAGATTAACATGAACATGAAGGATGGTCAAGGGAAGACTTTTCTATTATACTAGTTCGTTACCTGCACAATTCTAGATATATTGAAGGTTAGACAGTTGTATGATTTTCAGGGCATAGTTCAACATGAGAGTGTGGCAGGTGGGGATTTTCCTCCTTCTTAGAACACGGGAGAGGATGAAATTAAACGTATTAAGGGATGTGTTTGAGTTCTAGTCGACTTATGTGTGAGGATGATGAAAGAGTTTTTTTCCTCATCTTGGGAATTACATCACAACATTACCAAAATGTATCATGACATGATCCATTAAAACTGGTTGTTAGGGATGAAATATGAGGTACCTAGTTTTGTTATGAGGTGTTATTTCTAACATCCACTGAATAGAAAACACCACGGAAAACTAGTTTTTTTATAGTAGTTACATATTTCTGAGTGGAAATTGGAATATTTTTTGATGGATTTTTTTATCGATTTGTTGAGGTCACATTGAGGTTGAGATTCTATATTGGTATTTGTGGATAGATTCATGAAGGTCCCCCACTTTAGATCAATTACGGAGACCTTATTAATAGATGAGAATGGGAAAACATATATCCCTCAGATTTTATTCCTTTTTGGGGATCCCCATGTCATTTTATTTGATATAGAAGCAAGGATTACATCTTGTTTCAAGAAAGGCTTACATAGGGGGTTCTGTACATAGTTTCCTCTAAGTACTGCAAACAAACCCCAAATAGAAATCCACTTGAAACACACTATATGGGCTTTAGATGACATTCTTATAGCATGTACCGTTTATTTCAAGGGCTCTTGGGAGATTTATAATCTTCTATTCGAGTTCTCCGATTACAATAGTAATCAAAAGATGATATGGATGCATCATTATGAGGCCTTGTATGGTAGGCTATGTTGATAAACTCATTTAATTAGACATAGGAGAGGCTTCACTGATTAGCCCACATCTCATATAGGATACTTTAGAATAGGTCCAATTTATCTAAAAGTTTTTGGATTCTATATTTTATTCATAGAAACATTAAAATGATCCCCATGGTCAACCTCTATAGATTGAGATCAAGGATTTCTTATTTTAACGTATCTCTTAGAGGATAATAAACTGATGTGTTGGGATATAGAGTATTCTTTCATCGTGATATGTTGGGATGTTTTAGATTCTATAGGGAGTTAGGATGATATACCATCAGTTAATGATACCTCAGTGGTATAAAGGTATGCATGATGTCTTCCATGTGACTAAGTTGTGCTATTATCACTTAGACCCATATCATCCACTACTTTTATATGAGGTTGAGATATATGTTGATGATTCCTTCAAGGATAATCATATTCATATCATTTATTGGAGCAATAATAATCTCAAATGGTGATCAATTCAACTAATGTATGTGTTATAAAAGAACGAACATTTATAGGATGAATCATGACAGTGGGAGGAAAAGGTTTGTTCTCAATGGAAAGAATTATTATCAAACAATTCTTCATCACCCTAGGAAGGGAAATTTAGGGATGACTTTCTTTAAGGGGGAATATTGTAAAATCTTGACTTTTTATTTAGGTAATGATATATTAATTTTGGTTTTAAATGCTTGGTTTTAACCTAATGGTAATGCCTAATAAGTTCACAAGAATTTCATGGGTTCATGGAGAATTATTTGGTGCCTAGATCCCTGCTTTAATGAAAATGAATCTATGATTCATTGTTATAAGAATCCTTTGGACCAAAGCTGCTTGGTTTGATGAAACCATATGGGGAATCATGTAACAAAAATGGAGGTTGTACAGTTTGTCCTAACCAAGTTCCTAAGGTCACACACCCATATGTGGACAACTTTAATTTTCGATAGAGTCGAAACTCAGGGTTAATGCATGATTTTCCTAACTGTGCACCATGACCATGTCATGTGATCCTTGGATAGTTTCATGGATCACAATTGTCGAATTTTTTTCCAAATATTTCACATGAACCGCGATGATTCCATAGAGAGGTGGTGAGGGGTGCTTGGTAGGCGATGGTTTTGCCAACCATTCAACCAATTGTTTTTTTTGTGGAAATACCAAAATACACATTAAAATCTATAAAACTAAATCCATTTTACCATTCACCCAGTGAACGGACACAATGGATTTTTTGAGCTACCATTGAATCCATATCCATGGAATTAGTGCCGACTATTTGTTCGACCTCAGAATTGATAACCACTCATATTGTTAGATAGTATCATGTGATTTAATTGATCATTAGGCTTGTTTTCTTTATTTTCTTTTCTATTGAATAAATTATTTAGGTGTAATATAATATTCCCTATTTCTAGGCTTATTTTTTTCTCCCTTTTTCCTTTTGTTATTTTTTGATTTAGGATTATATATTGGATGAGTGTTATACCACAAACATATGGTATGTGTTCTATAATTTTAACTAATGTTTGATAAGAGTTAGTTCTATTTTATATCATGCTAAAATTTCATGTGTTTCCCATAAGAATGATTAAATTTCTTAAATAATTTATTTTGAACCTATTGGGTTTCCAACATGTTTCATTTTTTTTGTTGGGCGTTGTTATGGCAAACCTAAGCCGCCCAGGGGTTGTGTATTTTTATCTTAAATTTTTTACACCTACCCACTAGGTGAGTGTGAGCTCTCCTCTTGTTTTTTAGACTTAATAAATTGAATTATAATTGAATGAATGATTAGAATAATTTTATGCCTCCCTTATATATGATTACATAATGTTTTACATGTTAATTATTGAAATAGAAAATGTGGAAATGGGTTCGATAATCTCTTGGATTGTGATTGGTTATGAAATGATTAAAGAATAGACCAATGATTTTATTATGGAAGTGGATTCCATGGACCCTCTCCTTGGATCCTAATTTCATTTGATTCCATGAACATTCCTACTCCACGAATTATTATTAACAATGATTGTGGAATTCATATACGTTTTTTACTACATGGATCCTGATTCCACTAGATTCTAGGGATATTTATACACAATGGAAACCTAAGTATTTTGGTAGTGGATTCCTTGTCATTTTTTTAGCAAGGATCCCAAATTCAAATAAACATTTTAAGGTAATTACTACCCCTTGGATTGAGATTTCCTGGACTTCAATTTTACATGCTCTAAAGACAAGATCCTTGGACTCCACCCTAGTCATTACTAAGATGCCATCGACAAGCTCCATGGACCTGATGAGAATTCCTTGGCCTTTTGTAACTTTGATCTAGCGTTTCATGGTCTGATAGTATATTACATAACGTAATAAACTATGGATGTTTTATTTTTGATTACACAACATGATCATTGTGGGCATTTATTCTATGCTTTATAGATATCCATAGTTTAAGTATTTGACTAAAATTGTTAGATAAGACATTACCACACCTGATTATTTATTCTTTAATGTACCCCTTGAATATGTTTTCTTGATTATTGCTCATAGGGATGCATGTGTGGATGACCATGATATTATATGATATGAAACATTATATACATTACTATTGTATCTATTTTATATGTAAAATTGATTTCACTTTTATAAGTAGAATATATTTTTTATAAGCACCATTGTTGGTGACATACTGAGTGTTATCTTACACCGTGTTCTAGCCATTATTGGTTACCCAACCATACTTCATGGATACAAGTGGGGATTAGGGAAGGGAATGTTGTATGATGTTTGATTTCGTTATTTCCTATGATTAAGGGATTATAGGATCCAAAAATTCTCTTGATAGTAGTTGGAGGTAGTTCCATTTTGTTCTTTTGTATATTGATTCATTTATCGTACTGGTTGTTTCTTTTCATGTATTGAATTTCATTTTATATAGAGAAAAAATATTATCATCTTATTGTATATGAATAACTTTGTACTATTTGTTTTTTCAATCCTCTTGATGTTTAACTTATATCTATGATTTATATTAAGAATCTTCTTATTTATTTATATGTTATGCTATTTTGTTACTCTAACACGAGGGTATAGTGTCCCCACAATATCATCTTATACACTCTATACTAGTCGATTTACTTTATCATATGGGGAGGTGGGGTCAAGTCAATGTGACCCACTATCCTACGGCATAATTTAGTGGCTTTCGGGTCAGGATGTTACATGCTTTGAGAATGCATCCTTGATTTCAGTTGTTAAATGGAGAATAATATCTCTCCCATTATGTTTCACACCAATAAAAGCTTTAATGAAGTTATTTATATGTATTTTTATGGGGTCATGTAACGTAGTCCATGTCTTTAACCAATGTGCTGGTTCGAGGTAGGAGAGGTCGTGTTACAATATCTTCATCTCATATAGGAGGATATGGAGATGGTACAATCAATTAGTATGTGTATGTATACTTCTCAACCATGAAAAAATATTATTCCGATCACCATCAATGGATTTTTGAGTTTTAGGACGGGTTTATTTTTTCTTGTGGGTATCAACAAAACATGGTCATAAACAGATACTGAGGAAAGGTATGTTTTCTCTTCATTATGTTAGTCCATTTGAGATAATGAATAGAGTGGGGTGGGTAGAATATTAGTTTCTATTACCTTCGAGGTACCATTACATGAATAACACCTTACATGTTTTACAGCTTCCATGTTTTCGTGCCAAAATATCTCATAATTTTGATACTGAGGATGTTTCATTAGACGTAGATGCTTCATTTAATTAGTATCACATAGGCATTGCTGACTGGAGCGAGCATGATATCCGAGGTCTGTCAATCCCTATACTATAAGTGCATAGTATAATGACCCTGTACAAAATGAGAAATGGAGTAGGGTGATGATGTACAGGCTTTGTGGTCAGAGTTATTCTCAAACATCATTTTTCCTCACATGGAAGAGTAACATGGCAACAACATACTTTAATGGGGGATGATTTTAAGAACCTAGGATTTTTATGATGTATAAATCATTTAAAGTTATGTATAATTCATCTTCCTTGACTTATTATGGATTCCTATTGAGTCCATTTAATTTTTATGGGTTTCCGGGGATTGTTCGGATATCGGAACCCTAGATAGTGGAATAAATAACTAGGTGACATGGTTAGTATAAATATCTCTAGTTTTTAGCAGAGAAAAATGGAATGCTTGGTGTAAGGTTTATCAAAATGTGCGGTTAAACTATGAGGGGTGCCTCCTTTGGAAGTGAGCCAAGCATTATTGGGGGAGGGTTCAACCAACTATGCAGCCAAATATTGTCACCCGTAATTTTTCCGTCAAATGACCAAAATTCCTGTAAAATTATAATTTATTCACCCCTCAATTTTTTCTCATCTCTAGTTTACACAGGGTCATTGTATTCTATTGGAACTCCCACCCTGACATCAACATAAGTTTTTGGACTGCTTCACCATCTAAAATTAGAATTAAGAGTCGATCATCTCATTGTATTCCTATCGGAAATTGATTCATTCTTTAGGCTTAATTTTCCATTTCTATTTATCTCAATGATGTTATGTTGATGTTAGCTCATATGCCCTATTTTTAGGGTTCTGATCTATTATTCTATTTTCAAACAATCCAGGACAAACTAAGGGATAATATTATATGAGGATAGTGTTATAAGATATAGGTAGTTGTTCTATTATTTTCCCCTAAAATCCATGTTATTTATAAATATTTGTCATTGGGGTGACACAGGTTTCAACAGAAGTTGCATATAAAATTTTACTACCATAAATTTAGTTTTTACGGTAATAATATAAAGAAATAATTACCCATATTCATCCTATAATTCCAAGTTGGAACATCAACACCATCTAATTTTGTAGGGTTCCTCCCTTTTTATTCCTTTAGGAAAAATTTAAGAATTATTTGATACAACGTTCAGGTGTGATGGCTTGAACATTCTAAAGGTAGATATTTTATAATTAAGATTAATTATGAATTAAAATGGTTTTGAACAAGTATATTGTATAAAATTATCAATTTACTTCTCATAGGTAGGTGTTACAATTTAATAAATGAATATTAAATGGATTAATGTAATTCATATCTACATATATCACTCTATCTAGTTAAATGTAATTGAGTGAGATCCAAACATTGTGATTTTATAAAAAAATGTTATATTCCTTGTTTTTTGGAATGAGAATTTTCAAAAATATTACATTAATTTAGAACAAATTTCAAAAAACTATGGGTTTTTAAATTTCACCCATACCTGTGGAATAAAATATTCAATAAAATTTAAGAATAACCTAATGAATGGAAATTAAGTTAAGATACCCCTTTTATGAAGTTCATCATTCCATATAATTCATTTTTCCACCTATCTAATAAATTTAAATTTAGTATAGTTAAAAAATAACGATATATATGTATATAATATCATATATGATCTATTTATAAAAATTTATCACCCTTTTATTAACAATCTCTTATTAGTATCACTATTTCTGGTGTTGTTTGATTTGTTTTTCATGTCTGTTTTGATTCTTTAGTTTTGGAATTTTCATATTTATAAAATTTCTATCATATATAGAATATTTATCATGATATAAATATAATATATTTAAAATATTTATATAATTATATTAATCTAAAAATATAGAGATAGAAAATTTGATTACATCTTTCATAAAGATGATAGGTCGTACGTAATCATAAACATTGTTTTCAATTTCCAACTGATGAAGTGAAAGAAATGTAAATAATAATTAAAAAATTTATGTCCATTTTTATTTCATATATATCTTATATAATCATTAAATATATCTTTATTACAATCAATTTGAATCCAAAATGAAAAATGAATCCCAACGCTTTGTGGAGGCGTTAGTCCATACGTACGCAAGAGAAATATTAACATTTTCCAACAGAATGGAAGGTAATAATGTAGATATGATATTATTATTAAATAAGAAAAATAATTTCATAAATATAAGATTTATAGTTTATATCAATCTTTATAATTGTCCATGAAACATAGTTTTGAAATAAATATTACACGGCTTTGTGAAGACGATAAGTTGTATGCATGCATGAGTAGTGTTATGTCTTTTAGTATGATAGAAAGTAGATGTAAAATGATTCCATATAATTATAATAACATTTAATTATACTTATTATATGTTAATTTTTATTTTATAATGTGTAATATATAGTTAGATGAAGTAGAAGAATAAATAAATTAGAATGATTCATAAAAATGACTACTATTTATTTGGTACACTTTATTTAGGAACATAGTTAATGACCCTAGTAATGACCTTTAAAAACTAATACCTCATATAAATCATGTCTAGGGAATTTTACAAGAAAATTGGAGGGTTTTTTATCTATCTATATGGCTGAAAGTGGGGTATATATAGGATAGAAGACGTTCCATTTTATATGTTAGGGGGAACTCGGGAAAACACTTAAAGTAAAAAATTTAATATAAATTAATACTCATAAGAAATATAATTAAAATTTATATAATTCATATATAAGTTAATTATGCATTTAAAGTAGCCAATAAAATAAAAGATGGACAATTTTTTGTTATTTTTTCACTGTTATCTCGTAGTTTTAAACCCTTGTAACCGTACACACATTTACGATGGTAAAAAAATTACAATTGTAACTATTAATAATAAAAAATATAAATTCAAGAAAAAAAATCCTTATGAAAAATATTTAAGAAATAATGTAAGTGTTAATATTTTAATTATGATAAATTATTTTCCGATAAAATAAAAACATCAACAAAAAACATTTTTTTCAAAAAATGGTTTTTAAGTTTAAAAATACATTTATGGAAAATTAAAAACTAAAATAGGTTACAATAATCTAAATATGATTATAAAAACTATTATATATCAAAATTTACTTTTAAAATATTTATAAAAAATATACATTTTTAAATTCTTAAAAAATATATTTTCCTTTTAAAAGAAATTGTTTTCACTATTCATTGAAAAATAAATCTTTCACATAAATATAAAATATTTACTATAAGATAATTTTACATAATGAATTCAAAAATTAAGTCCCTTATTCAAATATATTTTCAAATTATTTTATAAATTATTAATAATATATTTTCACATAATATAATAAAAATCTTTTTTTAAGAATACATTTTTTGATGAAAAAAATGAGCACTTGATACTTAATAATTAATTAGTAAATTTCAATTTCATAATACCATTATATATATATATATATATCATAATGTCATCACTTGTATTTATAACCACCATTTTAACATATATTGTATAATGATGAGATTAAAATAATAATTTTTTATAGAATATGGAAATTCACCTAATGCCCAATGTTGGGTGTTAAGAATATATATTATTATTAAATTATACTAAGTTTTCAGGATCTTATATCCAATCCCCCATAAATAAATTATACCCTTTAAATTTTATCTCATTCATCAAATGTTCAATATTTCAAAATAAATTTATTGAAAAACCACATCAAACTAACGGAAAATAAAACTTTTTTTAAGGTAAATTGGGAAACATAAAATATATATAAAATATTATATATTTGGGTTACTATATTATAATAAAAATTTGTTGGAAGTTAATATATATAAATATAATAAAATGATAATTTCTCAGGACTAATAGATAGTGGTATAGAACATGGTAATGAGAAAATTAATAACCAGAATACCCTAAGTCAATGAGGTGTTAAGAGACCATCAATTCTGTTGAATTAATTGTCATATGATATAATATTTTTTTCAAGATCCTCTTAAAATAGTTAAAGATATATTTTAACATCATGATAAATATAATAATTAAATATACTTCCTTCAAAAGTATAATTTAAATATTCATACTACAATAACAACATTTCCTATAAATGATTAGTATTTAAGAATATTTTTTATTCAGGATGTAATATAATCGACTTATAACAAATACATTAATTCATTAATGAATAAAAAGTCATCCCTTGGGATTTTTATAAAACCATAATGTATATTACTCAAAATAAATAAACCTCCCAATGAATAAATAGTACATTAATATTCAAATTTCTATGATAAAACCAAAAAAATTACATATATTAATAAATAATCATATATTGGAAATAATATAAATAACCTTATTATTAAAGAATGTTAAAACCAAAATTTTTTTCTTATACACTTCATATTATGCCTCAAATAATATAATACATTTCTTCACAAATAATCCTTTATCTTAAACATAGAGGTTATATATACCTCGACCTAATAAAACATCTACCAAAATATTATTAGTCTCCCTAAAATCAAGAAAAATAATAAGAAGGATTATTTAATAAAGAATTATTTTAAAAAATCATCTCATTAATAATTTATAAAATATGTTAAATAAAAAAGTTCACAATATCTTGGAAAATATTTTCGCTCATGGGAAGTGTTTCACAAATATTTCCCTTCATATGTGGGTTCAATCTCCCATGTACATTTCGGATGTGGTGGGTAGTTGCACAACCTGCAGGTTTTACTTATAAGAAAACTATTTTAATATAATTTCTATAAGATTACATAAAAATATGATTAAAATATGTTTATGATTAGTCATTTAGTCATTTTTTAAACACTAATATTTTCTATTGAACTTATTTTTTTTCAAAAAATAAAATAGAATTAATTTATTATTATCATCTTAATATACAAGATCATATAAACCGTAAATTTTATCAATAACTTTGAACATTTTTGAAAAGGATATAATATAATTATTCATAAAATGACATTATCACTAAAAAATGTAGTAAATAAAATAGTCACATTTCCATTAATTCTCCCAATATATATTCAATCATTTTAATTTCCCTTAATATAAAACCAAAAAAAGGGTATCTGTTCCTTTAAACATATGACCAACAATAGACTTATCATCCAATGACATATAAGGTTTAATGTATTCAACTATGGCATGTCATATGTTTCTATAGGTTTTATTCTCTTGTTGAACATAATAGTTCCTAATGAAAATTTTAGTTAGACCAAACAAATCCCAAAGAGTGTCAAACTGAGGGGGTCATGAAGGAAAATTCAATATTCACAAAAATAAAGTTTGAGATATACTCAACTAAATCCTTTCAGGGTTTCTAACCATATATTCACCTATACCAAAACCATATCCACATATAGAATCTAGACAAAGATATATTTCAATGAAATGAACATAGACTATACCTTACTAAAAACATTACTATATTATCCTATAACTAGTCATATCATCAAATTTTTTCATTAGGTTATTCTACCTAAGAAATATTTTCCTCAAATATAAATTAAAATGTTTTTTCTAAAACAGTATTGATACTAATTATAAATACCCCAAACATGGTATCCTAGATTCATTTCTTACATTATTACATTAGTATTCGAAATAAGAAATCACATCATGTAGGACCATATTTTTTGTTAGTATTGATGAAAAATATGAAAACTAACTTTTAATTTTTCAAAGCTAATAAAATATAAAAAATATTGAATGTTAAAACATAGAATCCGCGAACTCATTCTAGGGTTCCTACATAATATTCGGGGGTTGAAAAAAAATTAGGCTGAGATCATATTCTCATTAAGGGTTATGTGAAATGGAATTCATCATAATAAAATAAGGATATTAAATATGCTTAGGTATATAACTAGAAAAATATATTCATTCAATAAGTAACATGTTCACAAAGAATTATATGAAAATAATAAATGATGAAAAAATAATTCTATAAAAAAATAACATAATAATGAATCCTATTCATTGATATCAAAACTATTTAAATAATCACAAGGGAATGAGTAACTAATTTCATAATGGTGTAATTCATTATAACAGACATCATAAATTTATCATCAATGCCTTATGTCAATACTTCATACATAAAAACTAATTATTTATACAAAATATCAATATTAGTTTTTCTCATTAGAGATATGGATGCGTCAAGAGGCTACAATAGTCTTTGAAAAACACTTACTATATCGAATTAATTAATTATATGATTAAATAATACAACATAATCAATGTTCCTTAATAATACGATAATGTTAGTATAGGAAGAACTAGAATAAGTAATGTCAATACACCCCACATTAAATTAGATAATTAACCATCTAAGTAAATAATAAGGATTGTATCATTACAAAATATTCCTAATGCAAAAATGGTAAAAAAATAGTTTTTGTCCTTGATGAATAAGAATTACATAAAATGAACACTAAATCATTCTTAAGGAAAATACACAACTCACATTAAAAATAACTTTCAAAAATTTAGAATTTCGAAAATATTTATAAAAAAAGATATTTGAAATTCACTATTCAGTATTTTAAAGGAAAATTCAGATATTTTATAGGTCATGATGGATTTTTGTTCATCTCTTATTGCGTACATTAAAAATATATTCCTTTCACATTATTGATAAATAGGTAAATAAGCATCATTAAGAAAATTTCAATAATTTTAATTTTAAATCATCTTGTAAAAATAATAACATGGGTAAAAAAGAGGTTAACAATATTTTTAGATTTTTTAAATCATATTATATAAAATATTAAAATAAACATAAAAATGGAAGAAAATTATTCATAGGAATAAAATAAAGTTTTTTTCTTCAAAAAATTCTTAATCGTTTTATGTATAAAGAATAGGAAAAACGTATTATTACATTAAAATTATTGGAATAACCATAGGATAAGAAAATTAATTATATTATTGAGAGCTATATCCCAAAACTTATTCATCAAAATAATAATAAAAAATTATCCAAATAAAAATTATATCTTAACAAAAAAACCTTAACAAATTTTTAACTTATGAATCTTAATCCTATAGAAATAATAACATCAATCTAAAATTTTAATATAATAATCATAATTAGATTCAGGATATAAAATTTTAAAGGTGTTGTATATAAAGAAGATAAAATAGAATTGTTTTATAATACAAAATATTCAAAAATGGAGTGTAATGTGTGATGAAATCCCATAAAAGCTCATATCATTGGATTTTTAATAAATCACTAAATAAATTATGTGGGAAAATTTTAAATCCACAAAAAATATTTCAAAATAAAATGTAATAAAATTGGTGTCCATTTCACACAAAACCATGGTATAATGTACTCCATGAAATAGAAGTATAACCCAATGAATGAGAATTGAGATACAATAAACATAACAGTATATAAATTTATTATTAATGATTTTAGAATCTTTTATAACAATTTTATATTTATTATACTTACATAAAAATCCATATATCTCATGTTTAAAATGATTTAATATTACCATTATTTTAGGTGTTAAGTACTTCGGTTTTCAAGTAAATTTTGGTTTGTTTGTTTTGGAACTCTCATATTGATCATTTTTAACTGAATATGGAAGTTTATTCATGATATAAAGATAATATATATCCAATATATAATTATATATATCCATTCATAATATATATATAGAAAAAATAATTTATCCATTCATGGAGACAGTAGGTTGTACATACAGAAGAAGTTTGTTTTCTCTTTTTCATGGATAAAATGAAAGAAATGTATCTAATAATTTACCATTCCAATATATTTTTCACATCATTTATATATTATATAACCATTAAATATATTTATTATACCATCCATTTAATTTATAAGTGAAAAACGAATCACATCTTTTCATGGAGGTGGTAGTCTGCATGTACGCGTGAGAGTCATTGTCAATTTCCAATGGATGGGAAGGTAAGAAGTGAGATATGATATAATAATTATATAATAATCATTACTTTATTTTTACCATATATATTCATTAGTTAAATAGTTTTAACCATCTATTTAAATTGGTGATGAAAAATGGATGACACAACCACATTGAGATGGTAGGTTGTACGTACACACCAGTAATGTTTTCGCTTTTTGAATAATGGAAAATAGATGGGAATGTTTTTCCCTTAATAATAATAATTTCATAGTTATTTTATGATTCATGAGTATTTTTTTTATTTTGGAAAATTTTATTTATAGGAAATATAACAACATATTTGAATAAAAGAGTTGAAAAAGAATTACCACTTCTTGCGTGGACCACCATTACATCCTTTCATAATGACCCTTGGAATAGCTTTTTAATACGATTATATCTTCTATATCATGTCAAGAGAAGTTTATAAGGTAATTGGGTAGGTTTTGGTTGATATATATGTCTCAAAGTAGTTTAATTGAACAATTTAAGGGGTGTCCTTTTAATAAAGAGGGGAGAGGCACTCTATGAATAACCTAAAGTATTAAATTAATATAAAATAATTTTAATGTTAAATGGGTCATTTTTTTATTTTTATATAATATAAGTATGATTATAAATACTCTCATAAAAAAATATCTATAGTTTTGTGTTAATGTTCACCATTATATCTTATTTTAAACCCTCCATTAACCATTTTTACCTTCACCGTAGTAAAAATATTACTCTGATTATTATTCCTATTGTCCAAAAAAATAGAATAATTTAAAAATACATGGACCTATTGATTTTTAATGTAATATCAATTTTTGAAGATTTAATTTCTAGAATCAGAATAATGTAATTTAAGATAAATTGTAAAAAAATGGAAAATAGTTTTTTAGAAAAATCTATGTTTCAATATAAAACAGTTTTTGACACCAAATTCATGGATAAAATTGATTCAATTAAACAAAATTGTATTATTTTAAAAATAACATTAATAATATTAATTTTAAATAATTTTAAAACAAAATGTATATTTTTAAATTCTTGAATACAAAAGTACTCTTTTCAATTAAATCATTACTTTTCACTATATATATAAGAAGAAATATTTTCCATAAATAATATCATGAAATATCATTGAGATAATTTTGGAATTAATATTTAAAAATTGATGTATATTTATTCTTTAAAATTCTTAATTTTGTAGATATTTATAATAATATTTATGCTGAAAATAAAATTGAAACTATTTTTATGAAAAATATTTTCAAATAACAAAAATTACATCACTGAAAATTGAGTGCTTATTTCTTATGAACTAATTAGTAATTTTTTTTATTTTGACCGTTATAAATAATTTTCATAATTTGGTTACTCATATTCATAACCTCAAATTTAATTTCTAGGTAATAAAAGTCAAATTTAAATAATAATTTTTTTAAAGTGTAAAAAGTTTCTTAAATTTTAGTGATGTTTAATAAACAATATACCAGGATTATTATTCTCTTAAACAAATATTTTAGGGTGTTTCATGCATAGAGTGTCATTGTAAGGATGTTGGTATTATTGATTTGGGAAATTTAGGCACTTGACCATGTTGTTATAAACCATATATATTAACATAGATAGGGTGTGGATATGATCTCGTGATTATTTAATGAATTCATTGACTAGTATCCTTGTGATATAACACTTGAAAAGTGAATTTCATGATTTTTAAGAGTGGTTACAAGGGATCCCAGGTATATTATTTGGGTGTATTGGTCATATGGGAGCATCCAAACCTTGGGTTCATATTAGATAAAGTTTTCACACTCTGTTTAAGCTTTGAAACATATGAAATAGTAATCAAAAAGCATAAAAGTAATGCAAGGGTTTTGGGTATTGATTAAGTTTTGCGTGTTCTGTTTACAGAGAGTTGATGAGAATTTGAATATTCCCTATGGAAAATAAGAAATTAATAAAAGATGAGTTCAGATAAAATAGTCAATCATGGTCTATCTGATTGAGGTATTTATGGGATGGGTAGTGGGACTTGATATGGGTGACATGTGTGTGATATTGAATTGTTTGATCGCTGCACTTTTGAATCAGTTAGGTAAGTTGTATTGTAGGGATTGTACCATCATCCATTTTAGGGTGTGACCATCAATATAATTTTATTTACTAGATTTCATGGATGAAATTTTTATGTTTTGGGTATAGTTGATATATGTTGGTTTTTTTATGGATATTACAGGTGATCTGTTTGGGCCACATCTAGCCATGAGGTTTGGTGATGGAAGGAATGTGGTTCATGGTGATTACCTATTTAGTTTTGTTCTTTTATGATTAGGAAATTCCATTGGTGGGGAGAATGATATCATTTTTACATTTAATAACCCTCTGGTTATATGGTTTGGGGGAATTTATGACTATTCATTGGATGATCATTTATGTAATTTTGATGTTTTATATAAATATATCTAAATATATATAGAATCCTCCATTAGTGTTGGTCATAAATTATATGTGATACCATATGTTTTATAAGAATTAGACTTAAACTCTAGATAAATTTAGGTTATCCTAGTCTAATTGGGTCAAATATACATTGGTTCATGTGGTATATAAATTCATGATGGATTATTTCTTCAAAATTAGGATTCAATCATTCTTTTTCGGCAAATTTTAGAAATATACTTATTTATCTGTGTTCAAATTATCAAAAAATATCTTCAATTTTAAAGGAAACATGATTAGGTTGTTTTAGGGAAAACTAGTACTCAATATGAGCCACTTTGAGATAGGTCATCTATATAAGGATCGATCAGTGGTTTCTGTTTGATTATCTTTCATGATATGAAAACCATATCAGGTGAATAACTTAGGATGTGATGTATATTTTTTGTTTTATTTTATTATTTTTTTATGGGAAATTGGATGTGATAGGGCTTTATTAATGGGGAATTTTACCTTTTTCTGTTGAAATTGGAACTGAGGGCAAGGGTGGTAGTGGTGTTAGACTAGTTGCTATAAATTTTTTTGGGTGAGGTAAATAGAAATCCCACTGAGACTATATCTAGGATTAACGATGTATTTTTTTTATATGAAATTATGATGTTGGTGGAATCATTACTAAGAATTGGTTCTTATAGCCATGTCAAATAGTGGGAATTACTATATGGTAGATGATAAATTGGTCATGGACACCTCATATTTCTTAGTATATTTGGGAATTGGTGAGTATCATCTAATTTATTCTATGTTGAATTATATTGGTGGATCATTTTTTGATGGTTTTTAAAAAATATGATGGAGTTATATTGTGAGAATTTTAATAGAATTATAGAACATAAATTAGTTGTTTGACTGAAAATTTATGATTTTTAATTTTTGGGATATATGATTGGATAACCACTAGGACTTCTCAAGGATACCAAGTGTTATGGTCGGAATTTTTTCGAATCTGATGTGCCTGGATGGGTCTAGAAACATAAAAATTTATTTAAATTTTTGTTTTGTTGGATGGTCCATTCATAGAACCATTGTTTATATCAATATTTCAGGAGTTCAAGAGTTCCAAGATAATTTTTTTGGGTATTTTGTGAGTCCAAATATGTAATTTAGGTTTTAAAGTGAGTATCGCGGGCATTGTATTGGGTTTCAGGTGTTTTAGAAGTTTCATTCATGGGTTCTCATTTTTTATGCACATATTTGGAGGAACCATGTGGCACCTTGAGCATGAGGATGTTTTAAATTAATTTTTAATGAAAATAAATGAGATGTGAATTCATCAAACAATTAAAGATTAACCGTCTTAAATATCATAAATTTTTTTGAGATGTCTAGGAGGTAGATTTTTTAAGATACTTAGAGAAAAAAGTGAGAAAAGTTATATTCTATGTTGGTTTCAATGAACATGGTTTACACATGGTTTTAAAAACAATTCAGAACAAATTTGTGTGATATTTAAAATTGGATAATTCCTTCCACATTACTCATACACGGTCTTGAAAACCTCAAAACCAAATTGTATGGCTCATTAAAAATGGATTTTACGATTTTTCACATTTTAATTTTACACCCTCGCCCCTCTCTTCCTTCTCCCTCACACAGGCATGGTCCACCCTCCCTTCCTCCCTCTCTCTTCTTTTATACCATTCATTTTTGGATGATTTTAGGTGTTACTCCTTAGAGATAAAAAATACCTCATTTTTTATGATAATCATTGTTTATCTCTTCATTTAATCACTCTATTTTTTTGATTATTTTATTATGGTTTCTAAAGTAATTCAATCAAAGCATTATGTGATACCCCAATTCACATGGGACATTCATATATCGTATTAATTGGAGGACTATATATATTGTCTACTACCCATCACACATTTATTTTATGATGGTATGTCACTTTATTTTTTTCGATTTTTCCAAAAACATTAAATTTATTTTATTATGGAATTAGTGATTCACTTTATGGTTTTTCCCTAAGCGGAGGTCTATGATACTTGTGGGATTATTCCATTAATGAGAAAACTATATAATGGTAGGTATTTTAAACTAATTTTATATACCAAGGATCCCCAATTCATTTGTTGGTTGGCATAGTCATTATGACGTGCTTAGAAACACCCTCACATTATTCGTAGATGGTATAGTTGTTTAGTGTCACTAACCTGAGTATTGATGATAGTTATTGGGATTTCCACATGAATATATAAATTCACTTGGAGAAGCCATAGTAATACGGTCTTAATGGTCTCCACTACATGCCCAATGATATTACAGCATTAAGATTATGTTGGTATCATTGCTGGTTCACTGATTTGTTATGTTAGATAGTTAATTTAAAGTTCATGTTTGAGTATGTATTTTTCTCAAATATCTAAATTTTGTATTATTTATGGTTCCCATTGGTAGTCCCTTTCTATGTTATGATCTCAAATAGTGTGCATACTGCTATTACAATTGATTACCCAAGTATCCATAACTTGTATCTGGTTTAACATAGGTTAATGTTTACATTTACTGATCAAGTAGGAAAGATCATATTATATTTGATATTGTGATATGGTATTGAATAATGGTGTATTAATGCCATGTTGTTTTATTTTTTTTATTTTTTTATTCTATATATGTGATTGTCCTATTTTGTAACAGGTTTTTTTTCTTTATATTAGTATTTATTTATTTGTTATTTGATGTATCTGTTAAATTATCTTTTGATCACTCCAATATGGGGGTATATTCTACCAATGATGCTAACTTAGACCCCAGATACAAGTCATTATCCTCCTGTATAATAGGAGGGGTCACTGAAGTAAATTTTCAATTGTTGTTCGGAACATTTATTAGTGGCTTGAGATGGAAGGGTGTTACAACACTCAAAATGATTAGTAATCAGTTTTATGAATTTTTATTGATTTATTAATTTTAAAAAATTATTAAACTATAAGAATATTAAAATTATATTTCATAAAAAATTATAAAAAATCGTGTGTTAGATATAACTTTTAAATACCATCACATATTTATAACAATGATTATATGTCGCAAACCTACCTATATTATCATTGAACCTTCTATAGGAGGCAATTCTAGCTGATTAGCCATGCGAGGTGGGGAGCTATGCGCCCTCAAGATGAAGATGTTGGGGAGGGTAGTTTCATGTGTTTAAAGGCTAGGGCCATTTAGGTCATGTATTGGGTTGTGTATGGGTCATGTTCCTTTAGACTAAGAGTCATTAAATGGTTCCACATCAACCCTTAAAATGTGGATTATCCAAAATAAATAAAAAATAAAGCCTTCGGGCCATTCAGGTTATCTTTGAACCATTACCCAAGCTCGTTCTTCATAAGTCTACAAGGGTGTTCCTCATAATAGTGGGGTTAAAAAAGTGATTGGGAATCAAATAAGCACATTGTCAAACATTCCACAGATAAAAATAGTGTTAAGAACACATGGGAACTTTTACTGAAAATCATTCATGGATCATCCATACACTATATTTCCATAAAACAGTAATTAACATAACCAAAATAAAATTAAACAAACCAAATGATTCATAATAAATGAATATAATAAAACAAACTTGTATCAATATAAAAAAAACCCAAAAATCATAATAAGATATAACAGGTGAAATATTATTAGACAATAATTGGAGACTATCTTAGTTAATATGTTTCATCCCCAAAGTAAAAAAACAAAACATCCATGAAATCCACATTCATTATGAAAATTATAAATCATCTTCCAACCTAAGAAAAAATTGAGGTGAAGTTAAATTAAAACATATAAACTATATAAAATATTGAATCAAGATAAACACACCCATTAGTGTGTATACATGCTATGAGAAAAAATTCCCAGTATGATCTTAAAAAATATTCTTTGTAATTCATTCAATAAAGAATATCATAAATGTGAATTTTAAAAATAATATAATATATCCTAATAAATTTAAAAAAATATTAATATTTTCAAATCACATTCCATTAATCAAATGGAATTAAATTTTTTCCTCTTATAAGAAACTATATGAAATTTCTACATTATAAAAAACAATTTATATCATCAAAAGAGATGACCGTTGGACTAATCAAAACCAAATAAATCTATTTATTCTCATATCAACACCACCAATAATACTATTCGTAAATGAATTAATTTTATTTTCAATTTATTAATACTTTCCAAAAGTCGTATTTCAAAACATTATAAAAATCTACACACAATAACCAGTAGAATAATAATAAGCATATCTACCGTGATGAAAAGAGATAAAAAATGTTGAACTAGGTAAATGGTGAAAAAAAACATTGTCGATTTGATACCTATATAGATGGAAATATCCTATATAGAACACCATTCAAAGGTTTAGCATCCTTGTAAACTCCCTTGGCCCAAATGTGATATTATCCACATATCCAGTAATATGATAGACCAACATCTATCATATGTAACATAAAACTATAAACAAGACACCCATTTATCCTACCCCATCCTCATCGTAATGGACCTCCCCCACTATCATTGTCCTAAGAACATATAGTGGGACATAGTAGCATGTGTTCCTACTAGTTTATAATGAATCATAAACTCCCACATATATACCAAGATTCCCATGACCAAAATAACTTTGAGGGGAGTGAGTATTAAAGCTAAATATGTAAACAAATCATAAGAAAATCTTCATATACCACAATTAAATCCCTTACACTAGATGAACCCTTCCGCATCATAAAACTCATTATAAACATCCCATAATTAGAGTAAATATCTATGGTTTCAATCATGTAGGACCTCTCAACAACAACCAAATTTTATAAAGTTCTAAATTGGTGAATTGTATTATTTGAAAAAATTCCTTTGAAACTTTTAAAGATAGTTATGTTTAACAAAGTTAAACATGGTAATTCACAGAACCTCTAGGTTATATACACTTGCTAGATCCATGAAATATGATTCCGAGAAAGCAATTCTAGAAAAAGTGATTTCGAAAATGAAACATAATCAATGGTTAGAATATTAAAGATTCTACCTTGAAGTGTATAGAATCTAACTAAATTAGAGTACAAGTATGAGGAAGTATAAGATCGTTATACTTTCCTCAAAAATTAAAATGCAGCATAAAAACATGTAACAAAACAAGTAAAAAGTAGTAAATCTTTTAACCCAATGATAGAGTTTATCCAACAACCTTGGATAAAGGACTCTTGATTTATACTGTCAAGAAATTCTATCATACCCAGACCAGAGTAAGCCCTCGATACGAAGATCAGAGTCTGTCTTACTTTCCCCGCAATCCCTCAACTTCAAGGTAGTAGGCACCTATGTCTTCCTTCTCGTTGAAGCTCTCAACATCAAGGTAGTCAGCACCTCTGTCTTCCTATCCCTGGAAGCCCTCATTTGTACACAGAAACAATCGGAGTCACAGAAAGAAATTCTGAACCAGATGTTCAGTACTCACTATGCAATGAATGTCTCTCTCTATAAATCACTTCAGCAACATGAAATATCAAGATTCATAGAACATTATTGAGATCTTTCAAATGAGCTTATATTTATAGGAATGGCTTCAACGGTCGACTCCCTCCTCCAGCGGTCATATTATTCCTTGAATTTTGGAGGGTCTTGTACACGTGTCACTCAAAAAACGGTTAGTTAGTAACTGAAAGCACAATATCATTTTATAACAAAACATGTGTAAGGAAAAATATGGTTACATAACATAAATCCAATATTCTGAATGTAATAAAAAAGGAAAGTTCAGAGTCTAACCAAAATTGAATATGGAGTCTATAATACAAGGATATTCGGATTCTGCTTTCTAGGAATTCAGAACCTGAACTCTATAGAATTCCGAAGTCTGAATTTCAAGGAAATTCAGAATTTGGATTCACCAGAATTCTGAACAAGAACTCACAATGTTCGGAGTTAGAGTTCATGAGAATTTGGAGTTAGAACTCATAAGAGTTCAGAGTCTGTATTCAGAGAACTCGGAGTCAGAACTTGAAAGAGTTCATATCCAAAATTATTATTCAGAATTCGGAGTCAGAACTCATAAGAGTTCGTAAAAAGAATTTTTGATTTAGAATTCAGAGTCATGACTTAGAAGAGTTTATAACCAGAATTCTGATTTAGAATTCGGAGTCAAAACTTAGAAGAGTTCATAACCAAAATTCTAATTCAGAATTCAGAGTCAGAACCTAGAAGAGTTCGTAACCAGAATTCGGATAATTCAGATCCTAAAATAGAATGCTTCATATCTAGGTAATTATAGGATTCAAAGGTTTTGGTTTCAAACCGAATATTACACTTGGAAAAATTATTATATGAACAATGAAAACATGATAAGGATAAATTTCCTTGGGAAGGAAAATTTTCTTTATAGATGTAAAACACAGGGTAAAAAGAGATTTTCCTTGAGATAAGGTTTTTGTGATTTTCAAAACAAGAAGGAATGGTAAAGCCATATGGAAACCTTGATGACTCAACAATCACCCCCAAGTATGAAGGAATGGAATAGTTATAAATAAAACCTTATTGACTTTACAATCTCCCCCTTTTTGGAAAACTCAAATATCCTTACCAAAAAGAATAAAAGGACATAGAAAATTTTTTCTATATTTTGAAATAAAACCTATCTCCCTTTTCTCATTGGTAAAGATGAAGACGACTAACTCCCACTTCGTCTTTGGGACTCTAAGGATCATATTCTAGATTTTCGTAATGATAGTTTTCATTTAGCATGAATAACTAAATATTCACAATGAGAAATCTCCCTTTGATAAACTCCCCCTTACTTCGGGATAATTCCTCTTTACTTCTAATTTTTTTCCTTTCTCCCCTTTGTGATTTTTAAAAAGAGTTTGAGGGAATGGAAAAAATATGGTACTTGAAATATTAGTACAAGCATCCAAACAAAAACAAGCTACCACAATTTCATTAAGATTGGAAGAATTTGTACAATGGAAAAAATACAACAAAAGGCCAGATTGATCTATTTACCTTCCTTGTCCTTGGGTATCATCTTCTTTATTATGGTTTTCAGCTTCTTTATCTCCTAGTGATCTTCATCTTCTTGCTTTTCTAAGGCTTTGATCTTTTCATCCTGAGCCTTCAAAGTCTTTTCCGGAACCTTTAATAGGTCATCTTTCTTCTTTAACTTCTCTTAAATCTTGATCTGAAGATCCCTTTCTAGTTTACAACATTGGACAACATAATTAAACTTCCCATTAAGATATTTGACATCCGGAATTCAAGTATTCTGCTCAAGATTAAGCTTTTCCACAAAGCTATTTGTGAGATCCTTGATTTTTCTGTCTTGAGTATCAAAAGATTTCATAACATCATTTTGAAAGTCATCATGCTCTCTCAAATATTCAACTATATTTATTAATGAGTTAAACATTTTCCTGTAATATTTTCTATGGGATTCATAGTTGATAAGGTAGTTCTTCTGATCAGCCTCAACATTTATACACATATCCATCACCATGGATAAATAATCTGATTTCTGATTCATGTTATGTTGAATCATATGACATCTGGAATCCATTGTTGGAATGATTGGAATTGTGTCAACTAGATTCTTTAGAGATTGAATGAAAAAAATCATGTCCTAAATATGATGACTCCGAATATGACACATTTCATTGTTGTGGTTCTTCCTCTAGATCCAAAATCTTCCTCTTAGAGGATACACTAGCATGTTTCTTCCCTAAAGAAATTTTGGTTGGTGTGTCAACAACCACCTATTTACCCTTGTCAGTTCTCGGAACAACTTCATCATCTAGAGACTCATGCTCGCTTTCAGAAAACCGAACAATTTTGCCTTCATCAATTTTATCTTTCTCAGCTCCTGCCTCAATATATTTAGGGAGAATGAAGTAATTATTATGAATCTCTTCCTCAGATAATTTTTTCACTTCATCTTCAGCCTTCTCATCAATTCTAGGGGTAGCAAGTTTTGAGGATCCATCTTAATAAGTCCTGATTTACAATTTTTTGGAAGCACTTTCCTTCTCTTGAAATTCTTCAACTTGATTTATCATATTAGCTATATCATCACTACTTTCATATTCTTTTACATCTTTTACAGCTTCTTCTTATTCAAAACCCTTCTCTAGTACTTTTTCCGGAGTCACGAACTTCTTCCCCGATGTCTCAGGTAATGCTTCTACTAAGAATGTTTTCGGTAAAAGAATGTTCTCAGATGCAATATTAGTGTATCTCAAAAGAGATTGGACAACATAGGACACATACATTTTCTTTTTAGCATCTTCTCTTTGTTTTACTTATCAAGATCTTCAATAGTATTTTCTTTTAGAGCCTTGGCCTTAGTAGGATCTAGACCAAAGTGTTGTTCTCCTTCCTTCCGATTCTTTTTATCCTCCCTCCATTTAGCTACTACCTAATCCGAATAAGAATTCTGTTTCTTGGGCTTTGGAGGTGTGGTTTTAGATTCCTTACCATTAGGGGTTTCACCTTCCGCTTCTACTTTCTTTAATTCTCTTTTCTTTCAAGCCTTCTTCGAGGGTTTATCCCTATCTGCATTTTTTAGAACGGATTCTTCTTCTTCCACTTGTAGAACATAAAACTCATCTGATTCCATAAAAAAACCAACATTCATTCATTTCAGAGTGTCATCAATTAATAGAATAACATTTCAATTACGCGGCTTACAACTGCAAGGAATCATGAAGGACTAAAGACATCGAACAATCTAATTAGAGAGTAGGCAAGGATACATGATTATCTGAGCTCTGAAATTCCCATTCTTGATATTATCTATCGTAATGAGAATATGCTCCATCAGATTGATCTTCTATAGATTTACCAACAAATACAAGATATACATATCACTTTTCTTCATGATGTCCTTGTCACCCTTTCTCAGTATGATACAACCCTCCACCCATAACTCAAGTATCCTATTTTTGGTAGACAAATGAGCAATCTTTGTGGTGTTGACATATGAAAGTCCAAGACACTCCAAATCCTTCACATTGACAAAAATTCCTTGAACATTCAGTAATTTGTGGGAAAAAACTCAGTTTCCCATTTATCAGATAGCATTAACAAGATAGCATCCTTTGTATAAGAAAGTGCATAAGTTTTACCATAAGTCTTGAATGTAAACTTATCCTTCCCTTCTTCCTTAAAGAAACAAACTAACTCATAAAACTCAATGAGTAGATCTGGATACACAACATCATGAGCTCCTTTCATTGATATGGATACACTCTCCCATCCATTAAGCTTGATATTCTTTGAAATAATGGAGTCATACTTATTGAATAAGTTCGGATGTACCAACCT
The DNA here is from genome assembly GCA_963277665.1 of Viscum album. Classification (NCBI taxonomy): domain Eukaryota; kingdom Viridiplantae; phylum Streptophyta; class Magnoliopsida; order Santalales; family Viscaceae; genus Viscum; species Viscum album. The sequence goes on from OY728141.1 coordinate 1,306,897,190, forward strand.
CTCCCTATAAACTTTCCACTCCGCATTCGTCTTGACAGAAGACATATCTTGAGAAGGAACTTCACCAGACATTCGGAATTGAGAAACTTTTGAAAATCTGAAATGGGATTTTGAAGTGAGGCAGAGCATCGACATGAAAAAGATTGAAAACTAATGTGGGAAAACCATTGGGGGTCCCCTTATATAGGTGTTGATGTGATGGTTGAACTACCCATCTCAATCTAATGGCTGAGAATTCTTCTGATCAGATCTTACATTTGAAAAGATATCCGCAAGGAAAAATTAGTAGGATCCAATATTTTGAGGTTTTTAAAAGAAAACATTCGGATTTAAGAAAACAAGAATCCGAGTTATTTTAAAAAAAAGAACCTACCAACAAGTAAAAGGTGATTACAAAAACTCAAGAAAGAATCATACCATTCTGATTGTCAGGAGATTTATTCGTATTGAGGAAAATTATTTTTGAAGGACTTTAGATTCCGAAAAAAAATGAGTACGACAAAAAATGAGTTTGAAGATATTCATTACGAAAATCCTCATGACAAAAATCTCAAGTACGATAAAACATTATGAAAATTTCAAGTAAGAAAACATCATTAAGAAAATTTCAAGCACGAAAAATTTCATTACGAAAATTTCAAGTACAAAAAACATCATTACAAAAAATATGAAAAATAACATTTTGAAAAATATGAAAAACAACATTTTGAAAAATATGAAAAACTTTATTACGAAAAATATGAAAAACTTCATTACAAAAAATATGAAAAACTTTGTTACATAAAATATGAAAAACTTTATTACAAAAAATATAAAAAAAATCATTACGAAAAATATGAAAAACTTCATTATGAAAATTATGAAAAACTTCATTCTGAAGAATATGAAAAACATCATTACGAAAAATATATAAAACATTATTATAAAAATATGAAAAACATCATTCCGAAAAAAATGAAAAAATTCATTAAGAAAAATATAAAAAACATGGAGGAAAATGTACTCCTCCTATGAAAAGGTGTTTATTATTGTAAGAAGATTGGTTCAACAAGAAGTTAGTGAGGAAGATTACCTTACGGTTATCATTCATAACTTCTGTTTAATTTATTTAAATCTATCAGAGGGTAATGATATTGTGAAAATACCAGCAAGTTGATATTGCTTTCTAATAAATTTTAGAATGATATCTCCTTTTTGTGTGTGATTCCAAAGAAAGTGATGCCTAATGTATATGAGATTTGCACGAGAGTGATTTGCAGTGTTTTTACTACGGTAAATGGAATGTGTATTATCACAAAAAAATTGTGTTTTTGGTAAAACTCATAACATAGTCTGTGAGTGTGTGGTGCATCCACAACACTTGAACACAACAACTTCCAGCTGCTACATATTCAGCTTCAGCACTGGAAAGTGTTACTGGGTGTTGCTTCTTGCATGACCAAGAAACTAATGAATCTCCTAAGAAATGAAAAGTTCTGGATGTACTTTTTCTATCCATTCTACATCCACCAAAGTCAGCATCTGAAAAACTTTTTAAAACAAAATAATTTCCTGAAGTATAAAATAGTCCTAAATCCATGGTTCACTTTAAATAGAAAAAAATTATTTTCACTGCCCTTAAGTGAGATTCCTTAGGATTGGATTGATATCTTGCACAGAAGCATACTGAAAAAAGTAAGTATGGACACCTCTCTATCAATTAAAGTAAACTTCCTATCATACCTCTAAAAGATGTTTGATCTACTAGTTTCCCAGCTTCATCAAGATCAAGTGTGTTCGAGGAACCAATGGGAGTACTTATACTTTTAGTGTTTTCATATCCATACTTTTTTAAGAATATCTTTAATATACTTATGTTGGGAAATATATATTCCTTCTGGTTTTTTAGAAATTTGAAAACCAAGGAAAAATGTTAGCTCACCCATCATAGTCATTTCAAACTCATATTTCATTAGATTAGTATAGAAATCAGTTAAAGATTTCTGAGTTGAACCAAATATAATGTCATCAACATAAATCTGAACAATTAAATTTTTTTCCCTATCTTTCTTTAAAAAAGGGTTGGATCTGCATTTCCCTTAACATAATTATTTTGAAGCAAAAATCATGTGAGTCTATCATACCAAGCTCAAGGTGCTTGTTTAAGTCCATACAAATCTTTGGTAAGTCTGAAAACATGATCAGGATGTTTTGTATCCTCAAAGACATGAGGTTGTTCAACAAAAACTTCCTCTTGTACATAACCGTTACGGAAAGCACATTTCACATAAATTTGAAAAAATTTCAAATCAAAGAATTCTAAAAAGGAAAGTAGGATACGAATAGATTCATGTACAGCTACTAGAGCAAAGGATTATACATAGTCTATTCCCTCTAGTTGATTGTATCCTTTATCATCTAATCTATATTTCTTTCTAACAGTGATTCCATTATCATCACACTTATTTCTGAAGACCCATTTTACTCCAATAACATAATTTCTCTTAGGTATTTCAACCATGGTCCAAACTTTATTCCTTTTGAATTCATTTAGTTCATCTTGCATGGCTTAAATCCAATCATCATCAAATGAAGCTTCATCAGTGATTTTTTGTTCTAATTAGGAAAGGAATGCTTGATGTTCTACTTTATTTCTTAAGGAACTTCTTGTCCTTACAAGTTTATTCACATCACAATGATGCTATCACTAGGATGATTCTTTAGAAACAACTGATTTGTGTTTTGTAAAACCTGTTCATCAACATAGGGTAGGAAATCTTTTGGGGTAAATGCTTCAGAAGTATCTTCTTGAACATTTTCCTTATTAGAAGGATCTTTTAACTAAGGTAGATATTTAGTTTTTGAAAACACATCTGAAGATGTAGGTTGGGTTGTTTAAAAAAAAGGACCGGTTTCATCAAATTTTACATGTAATGTCTCTTCAATAGTACACGTGTTTTTATTGAAAAAACTATAATCCTTGGAAGTTGTGAAGTAGACTAAGAAAATTCCTTCATAAGATTTTGGTGTGAATTTGTGTATATTATCTATAGTATTAATAATTAATACCTTGCAACCAAAAACCATGAATGTGGAAAGTCTAGGTTTTCTACAATTCCATAACTCATAAGGAGTTTTATTAAGAAAATGTATAATCAAAACATGATTTATATTATAATAGATAGTACATATAGCTTCAGCCCAAAAAATGTTTGGGTAAAGAAGGTCACTCAGCATGGTTCTAGTTATCTCTTGAAAAATTCTATTTCTTCTTTCAACAACACCATTTTGTTGAGGGTTTCTAGGTACTGAGAAGTTGTCAATAATACCTTTTCTACTACAAAAAGTTTCAAAATCAGAATTTTGAAATTCTCTACCATGATCACTATGAATAGTTTTTGAAGGATGATATTTCTCATTTCTGACTTGGGCTCTAAATCATTTGAAATAATTAAAAGCATCAGACTTATTTTCTAGAAAATAGACCCACGAAAATCAAGTGTAATCATCAATGAAGACAAAAACAAAATACTTTCCCCCAATGCTTCCAGTTTGTGTAGGACCAACGAAATCCATATGCACTAAGTGTAATTCATCAGTAGTTGAGACTTCCCCGACTAATTTAAAACATGATTTATGTATCTCTCCATATTGACAAGGTTCAAAAACATTTGAAGAATCAAATCTATGATTTGGTAGATCCTTACCTAATATTTTCATAGAATGTTTGAATAAGTTCCTAATATTACATTTCCCTAACCTTCTATGCCATAACCAAGAATGATCTTCCATTTCAATAAGGAAATGTAGATCTTGTCTCCTAAAGTCTTATATGTTTATTGTGTAAACAATCTCTTGCCTGTGGGCAGAAAGAATAAACTCTTCCTTGGAATTGTGTACTAGGCACTTTTCATTCATAAAATTCACAAGGTAGCCTTCATCACATAATTGGCTTATGGTAATGAGATTGTTCTTAAGACCTTTAACAAATAAAACATTTGAAATCAATCTTTTTCCAAGAAGAATGATATTACATATACCAATAATTTATCCCTGAGCATTATCTCCAAAAGTTACTTTTCCTCCTTTTATCTTGATAATCATTTCAAAATAGTTTTTGTTACCAGTCATATGTTGAGAACATGAACTATCCATGTACCAAGTATTACTGTTGGTACCTTCCATATTTTCCGGAAAATAAGAAAACGTTTGGTTTTCAGAATCCAAACTTGCTGGGATCCGGAAATCTCTAAAAGAAAAATTTTAGGCACCCGCATCTTTTTAGAAAATTAGGCTTTATGAAATCCTAAAGACTAGGTTTTGTTTAAGAAACAATTTTTTGCCCAGTTTCCACCACACTGACCCTTAGTACATAATGGATCACTTTGAGGAACAAAATAATTGTTACTAAAAAAGGTTTAGAACCCGTATTACCAAAACTAAAACTATTCCTTAGAGGTCGGATTTGGGAATACATTTTATCACAATTTTATTTCACTAGGGTAATGTATGAAAAATACTTCCTCAAGGAAAATATTTCATATTTGAGTTTGATAACAAAGTTCTTATCTTCAAAAACATTTTATTTTCAACTAGAGCTAGGATTGAAAACATTTTTCTTAGAAATTACATTTTCTAGATCATTAGAAAATTATTTCTTCTTAGAATTTAATTCCTTGAGATTTTTTAAAATATTTTCAAAATCAACATTTTTCTTATCAAGATCTTTAGAAAGAATTGAAATTTCCTTAGTAAGAATAGTATTCTTAGATTTTTTATTATCATGTTTTTTCATGAGTTTTGCGTTCTCAATCTCAATGAGTTTAGAAAACCAAGATTCTTATTCATAAAAAGGTAAACTACTATCTTCATCAGAAGAAGATTCTGCATCCGATGAGAAGTAGTATATATCATTACTATAATTAGCATTTAAAGAATCATTGGTCATTGATTCGTCATTGTGTACCATAGCCATTAAACACTGATTTTTAGAAGGTATTCAGTCTATTAGTCCAAAATTCTTATGTCCAAAAGATTCATAATCCGAATATTCATCTAAAGATTCTCCACTACTGGCACTCCAGGTTTTGTTAACTTTTATAACTTTCTTATCATTAGCCTTATTGTACTTCTTTATGTTTATCTTAGAATTATTTTCCTTTCTTTATTTTCTCTTGAGCGTAGGACAATCAGGTCTTATATGTTTAGCTCACTTGCATTCATAACATGAAAATTTTGAATCTTTCTTTCTTCTTATATCGGGATTAAAAGTTCCTCTGTCTTTCTAGCTTGTTCATCATTCGAGCAAGATTGGCTAATTCATTCTATGAGGATTCACTTCCACTAGATTTGTATTGGATATCAACCTTCTTAGATTTGGATCTGGTAATGCTCTTAGGAGTCTTAGAATTCATATGAGTAGTAGTAAACGAAATATTTCCATTCCCATTCTTATTCTTTACATTGTTAGCATCTCTCTTTATTCTAGTCTCATGCTAAAGAAGAGTTCCAAACTATTCGTCTAAGGTAATCTGAGTAATCTTTTTGTTCTCATCTATAGTTGTCCTCTTAGATTCCCACACATTGTGCATGATATCTATGATCTTATCAATAAGAAATTTATCATATAATCCTTTCTCATCCATGGATTTTAAACTATTCACAATATTCATGAATCTTTGTTTCACCTTACAAATGGGTTCTCCATAAGGAAGGTTAAATCCATTGTATTTAGCTCTGAGCATAGCTCTTCTTGTCTCAATTACTTTGGAAGTTCCAAAGTGAGTAACTTTACGTTTCTTCCATATAAAATTTTCTACATCACAGTATGAAACTTGGCTATATATATTTATAGTCATGGAGAAATGAAAATTATTTCACACCTTATAATTCAGTTTATATTCATGCATTTCTTGATTGGTAAAGGTACTAATTTCTTTGTTATGGATTTTGTATCCTCGAGTAAGTATAACAAAATTATCATCTTCAGTATTAGTGATAAATGCCTTTGTATGATCTCTCCAATATTCCTAATCATTTCCATAATAAATAGGTGGTCTAGTTGTATTGAGATTGACTATGGAACTAATATTGATTCTTGCCAACTTAAAGAAAATTATTTCCACAAAAATATGTTAATAGAAAAAGTTCAGATTCAAGAAAAAATTACAAAGAAAAGAAAATATAGAACAATGAAAAATTGTGCAAGAAAAACATATATGTGAGTATAAGTATTTCAGAGACCTCATATCATACCAATTGTTGAGATGGTATGTGTGTACGATATACTCTCAAATACCAAATGTATGATCGAAACAAAAGAGAAACTATATGGAGTGTCTAATGATTCTCAAAATACAAGAGGGGGTGAATTGTAATCTTTAAAAAAATTCTTTGAAACTTCTTATGATGGTTATGTTTAACAAAGTTAAACAAGGTAATTTAAAAAACCTCTAAGTTCGGTACACTTGCTAGATTCAGGAAATATGATTCCGAGAAATCAATTCTGGAAAATTGATTCAAGAATTGAAACTTAATGAATGTTTACAAAGATGAATATTCTACCTTAAAGCATATCAAATCTAACTAAATCGGAGTACAAGTATAAGAAAGTATAAGATATTTATAATTTCCTCAATAATACAAATGCAGCAGAAAAACATGTAACAAAACAAGTAATAAATAGTAAATATTTTAACCCAAAGATAATGGTATCCAACAACCTTGGATAAAGGTCCCTTGATTTATACATTCAAGAAATTCTGTCTTACCCATACCTGGGTAAGCCCTTGATACGAAGATCAGAGTCTATCTTGAAATACCCACATGCCCCCAACATCAAGGTAGTCGGCACGTCTCTCTTCCTCAGCAAGGAAGCCCTAAACTTCAGGGTAGTCGACACCTCTATCTTCCTATCCTCGGAATCTCTCGATCGTACAGAGAAAAAATTGGAGTCGCAGAAAGAAAATATGAACCAGAAGTTCAGTACACACTATGTAATGAAAGTCTCTCTCCAGAAATTAATTCAGCAGCATGTAATCTCTAGATTCATAGAATCGTATTAAGCTCTTTCAAATGAGATTCAATTTATAGGAACAGCTTCAATGGTCGTCTCCCTCCTCCAACGGTCATATTATTCCATTAATTTCGTAGGGACCTGTACAAGTGTCACTCAAACATTAGTTAGTTAGTAACTAAAAGTATGACATCATTTTATAACAAAACATCTGTAAGAAAAAATATAGTTACATAAATAAAATCCAATATTCGGAATGTAAGAAATTAAGAAAGTTTGGAGTCTGACCAAAATTGAATTCTGAGTCAATAATACAAGGATATTAACATCCTATTTTCTAGGAATTCGGAACCTGAACTCTATAAAATTACAGAGTCTGAATTTCAAGAAAATTTGGAATCTAGATTCACAAGAATTCAGAACTAGAACTCACAAAGTTCAGAGTCAGAGTTCATGATAATTTGGAGTCATAACTCATAAGAGTTCAGAGTCTATATTTAGAGAACTCGGAGTCAGAGCATGAAAGAGGTCATATCCAGAATTTTTATTCAAAATTCGGAGTCAGAACTCAGAAGATATTGTAACTAGAATTCTGATTCAGAATTCACAGTCGGGACTCAGAAGAGTTCGTAACCAGAATTCTGATTCAGAATTCAGAGTCATAGCTTAAGAGAGTTTGTATCCATAATTCTGATTCATAATTCAGAGTCAGAACTCTGAAGGGTTCATAACAAGAATTTTGAGAATTCATATCCTAAAATAGAATGCTTCATATCTTGGTAATTATTGGATTCCTAGGTTTTGGTTTCAAACCTAATTTTGCACTTGGAAATATTATGATATGAACAATGAAAACATGATAAGGATAAATTTCATGGGGGAAGGGAATTTTTCCTTATAGAATTAAAACACAGGGTAAGAAGATATTTTCCTTGAGAAAAGGTGTTTGTTATTTTCAAAACAAGAAGGAATGGTAAAGTCATAAGGAAACCTTGATGACTCAACAATATCACCCAAGTATAAAGGAATTTAAAATTCATTAGGAAAACCTTATTAACTCAACATCAGTTCCTATGAGTAATGAATGTTCCATCTTAACCTATCTATTATGAGACTCTGTGGATTCTATAACTAAATTTATCTCTTACAGTCATTGAGAGAATTGAAAAAGGTCCTCAAAATATGGTCTTCTATTTCCTATCTTGGCATTTCAAGGAGGAAAATTCAAAATTAAATAATAAATGATCAATATAATTTCACGCCACACAATATAGACTAAATAGGTCTATTATTGACTATAAGAAAACCTAAAAATAGTAACCCTATAAAAATTTAACCATGAATCATAATTCATAGATTATTTTAAAAAGAATAATCAATTTTTAAGAAAAAATATTAATAAAAACTTTCTTAAAAATCCTAAAATATTTATTTCATTTTTAAAAAAAAATTATATCACGGAATAGATAGGGAAAATAAATCAATCTTCTTCCCCAATAAACCTTCTGATAACCCTTTTTCCAGTTATTAAAATTCGAAAACATACCAAAATTAACTACATTTTTTTAAAATGAATTTTAAAAAACAAACTTCCATTGCATGATGTTTCCCTAAATACCATAATGAAATATTCTTATTTATAAAGTACACCATGTGAATCAATGAATTATTTTCTAAACATCACAACATCACTAATTTTAAAACAAATTTTTTTATTAAATATCTTTTTCTAAGAATGATACACTTTTGAGTCAAAAAATATCATAAATATACACTACTTCCTATCAATAAAATACCCATTTCATTCTCAAAATATTATTTTCAGAGTTTAATTTAATCCATTTATAGTAATTGGGAACTTGATTAAGAGGAATAAATAGACATGTGGGGTTAAAAAACAAAACCAAATGGGATGGAGAGCTATGCATGATTTGACCACAATGTTTTACAAGGTAAGAACCAACCCTACGGTAGGCTTTTCAAATATACAAGAATAATATTAATGGTCTCCACATGTTTTGAAATAAACATATATACTAACTTTGAATCCTTATATATATATATATATATATATATTTCACCTATAAACTCATAGGAACCCCTATAATAACTATATAAATCACTGGGTACTCTCATATCAATATACCACATCAAAATGCAATAAAAACAATCATGAATCTAGTAAACAGTAAGAAATAAACCACAAATACCCATGCAATCTCAAGGTTTATCATGGCAAGTGGATGGTCAAGAAATCCCTCAAACACTCTAACCATGTCCTGATTGCCTTATCTCCATACTACCTAGCATCATAATTAAAATAATATGATAGATATTCCATGATCCTATCAAATTTCTATAAACCTAGTCTTTGAGACCATTTTTCCATGAACCAACTCAGGATACCATTTTACTTGTTCTAGAGATGATTTATAACAAGGCCTAAATGGTGTTCTTGGTCCCCCATTGATGGAAACTTGGGAATGACCATCATTGAGTTGGTTTAAGAATGGTTTTCTTCCCAAAACTAATGTTAACATCATCTCATTTATTTTAATAAAAACAAAATATAGAACGTCCATAAATTTTATTTTCATTCTATATCAATGAACAAAACCAAATTAAAAAGGAAAAAAGCATGTGATTCAAAGTAAAATAATTTTAATGATCCTATATTTAAAAGCTTATATAAATACCCAAAATAAATACATAAAAAGATATACTAGGTGAGAATAAAATATATAAAAAAATAAGTATTCATCATAGATTTAATGACACTTCTCTAAAATAAAATCAACACATGAATGCATCCTATGGTCATTCTCCATATCCCAACTCACCCATCAGCCTAAGGAAAACAAAATCCTTGCTGAAATGGTACTTACAACCTATATAAAACAAGGAAGCTTCAAATACACACATGGATCTGTGTATGCAAGATATGAGAAAACAGACATAGTAGTATCCCCCCTGAGAGTCTTTTAAATTCCATTCATAAATAAAAAAATAAATTCTAAAATTAAATATAATTAAAGAGAGGGTTTTAAATTTTATAAATTTTTAATTAAAACTAAATCACATGATTTTAATCAAAATGATGAAAATTCTTAATAGTTTTATAAAAATACATGAAATGTATACATTAAAATTAAATAATTTTTACAACATATAAATTGGACACTTAAAACCCATTTTCCTTCTTTCATAACCATTTAAAAAACATCTATAGAATTAAAAAAATTCCTATTCTTTTTAATTCAACATTCTAGATGTCATATATGACACCATTTTCAAAAAAAAACCCACAATGAAAGATAAAAGCACAATTTTAAAAGGCACCATGATGAAAAAATGCAACAACCAAAATAAATAAGTAATTTGGTTTATTAATAAATAATCCAATGGGGATACCAACATGGCTGCAAATCCCCTACATAACCAAAAATATAGTATCATATGTCAATGAAGATACCATATGTCTTAATGTAAGAATTTCATAATATTTAAATAATAACATGGACCAACAACTAGAAAAAATTATGTCTGATGCACAATCCATTGAATTTTCCCACACTAATATAACTAAAATTACACTCCACAATTAACCATATCAAAATTGAAACATATCATAACCTAGTAGAAATATTTCCAATAAAAATAGCTATAATCATGACGTTCTTCCCAGATATCTATTTCCCATGTCCAAAATAACATGGAGGTAAGACATAAATTAATCTAATTACATATATAAATAACATGGAACATATTTCATCAAAACTCTAACACCATTTTAACAAAATATCTTTTTTCTAAATCTAAAATACCATAATGAAAATATAATAATAATAGAAAAAATGTAATTGGTCATCACTGAGGTTCTCATAAGAAGATATATTTTTTATGATGTTTTAAACAATCCTTAATAAATAATCATATCAAGATACCCATTCATATCTATTTCATTGAATTCACTCTATGTCCAAAAATATAAAAACTAATAGAAAACACAACCCATTTTTAAACCAAAAGAATTGTTTAAAAACACATAAAATTCCCTTTAAAATAAAAAATAATACACAGGGAAAATGATTTTATATCAAAAATATTTATAGAAATTCCATAATAACTTCCCAAGTTGTATTAAGATATAAAAATACTTATTCATATAGCGAAATTTTACATTCATCAATAAAATATTTAATCAAATCCAATAAATTATTAAATTTAATTTTTTCTTTCAAAAATTGTGTCATACATAATAATAAAATAATGAAAAGTCAAGTTGTAGAACTCAAGGACCTCATAAATTAAAAAATAATTGATGCGAAAAGACAAACAACCTCAAATTGAATAAAAATAATCAACCTTTATTGACAAATTCTAAGATAAGAAACCCTATAAGAAAAAATACCTAGGTTACAATCAACCAAACCCTAATCCCTACATGTATAATGGACTTGTTTACTTCAGAATGTGTAAATAAATGGAAACATAATATAAATTAATGGACAGGTTCAATGATTGAAATGGGTAGGTATTGTGTCGAAACTATTTTGAAATGAAGAAGCTAAAATCCATGAATCAAAGAGGGGGGTGACAATAATCTCATTTGATGATCCCCAAGGGTAGACTGAAAAAACGTATAATATAGAATTGAAGAATATCAATTAAAATAAATTAGAAAATATAATAATATAACTTTTAAATAAAAAATAGGAAACTCTCATGGTTTGGAAACCTAGTTTGGAAAAACAATTGAAAACCATGCAGTTGTCATTAGTAAAGAAATTAAACTGGCATGACATTCACACATGGTATATTGAACATTTCACCAACTATGAAAAACACATCCAAAAACTTCATTCCCTCTTATGGTTACTACAATGTTTCTCCAAATTATGCATAAAAGGAGTGACACCGTAAAACATCCCAATTTTCAAGTAAATAGAACTAAAACTAAAAAAATATCATGTTATACCAAAATAATATATAATAAAAAAATAACAAAATTAACACAGGGGTGATTCATTGTAAAAATTAGGGGATATAATCATTGATTTGTAAGACTTTTTTACCGTTAGTAAATACTATATGAAGAAAATAAAAAATGACTGGAATAATGAGTCAATTGTTTTATGTATGATTAATTTTGAAATTTTTTTATTAATTAATACAACTATACAGAAACAAAAAAATAATATAAAATATTTCACAGTTATTTAATAGATGTTATTAGTGATAATAAAAAAATATTGAATAAATATGTCGATAATATTTTTTCCCAATGAATTAATTAGATATACCTAAAAATGGATGAATTCTAGATTTCCAAAATTAGTGAAACTAAATTTACATTTATATATCAATATTTTTTTATTATTGTTTAATAACACATTAAATTTATATACTAAAAATTACTTTTTATTGAATAAATTGAAAACAATATACGGACATCATATGAACTCTAATTGAATGAATTTTTAAATCATATAACATTGGTAAAATAAAAATTGTAATAACAAATATAAATGATGGAGAACATATGATTTATTTTTTACGAATATATAATATAATATAAATTATAATAATCCTTATATAACTATATATATATATATAAATTGATTAAAATTTATATTACAATACTTACTATTATTCTTAATAATTAATATGATATTTTATAGTGATATAAAAATTTCCCTCTATCTTTTATATGAGAAAACATGATGTCCTCGTGATGAGGAAAATGAATTTTACAAAAACATTTCCATCCAACAAACAATATCTATCAAGAGGGGGAATGAATTTTCCTTTCCTTTCACAAATACTTTAACTGAAAAATTTAGAGAAAATGTTTTTAATGTCCATATTTATAATTTATTTTTCTTGAATTTTAATTCTATAAGAAATATGAATACACAATGACTCTTTGTATGGTCGGAATCAATTCAAAATATTTCAAAATGAGTAAAACATAGATACAATTTAGTGATGATATTGATTATGACCCTTTATTTTTATTGATTTTCAACCCTTATGATGTGGTATATTATTTTATTTTATTATTTTTTTCATATATGCATCTCACCACATTATATAAAACATTTTAAATAAATGAAATTTAAACAAAACTATAGATTTGGAGATTTAAATATACTCTTCTCATATTCACATAAACCTTCAAAATCAATTAAAAGATTGACTGGAAACATCAATATTTTTAGGAATCAAATTTACAATTAAAAAATTTACAAATTGATAGTATAAAAATAATAAGAAAATAAATTATTAATATCAAAATATCAATAGAAGTAATTGATTAATACACCATATTTTTTTTGTGATGAATTATAATGTGAGAAAATTAGATACCAGGTTCCTCATTCAAAAACGTTTTTGATCCATTTATTGTAAACTATCTTCAATGGAAATTAACAAAATACCAAAAAAATTAATACAATGATTTTTTCACGGAGTAAATTAACAAAATAATAAAACCAAACTATAAAAATAAAATTTTAATGAACAATAAATGGCCATGTAATTTAATATAGGTGTTTAATATGTTTATTTTCTTCAAATAAGGAATGTTTATTTAATAAAATAAATTTTTATATTTGTTAAACACATAAAATTTGTAATTTTTATGGAAGAATAAAATATTTTTACTAATATATCTATATATATATATAAATATATGTATCTTTAAAAATAAATAAAAAATTTGAATATAATTATATTTTTATATTTTAAAAACTAAAAAATAAGTTGTAAAAACTAGAGTTTAAATTTCATGAATACAAGAAATAAAATTATGAAATAAATAATAAAACATTATATAAAGTATCGGTGCATTTAGGGCCGGATAATTTGACCAAGTCCATTCAAAAAACAACATAGTTCATAGAGGTTGAGGGGATGGAATGATAATATTAGATACTTCCCAAATTTATGTTTTGAAAATAAATATCAAATATTTGTTAAAACAATATCTTTTATTATTTAAATTATATATAAATAATTTTTTCTTCAAAAACTATCAAATATATTTTATTGAATTAATATTATATTTTATAACCATATAATATTTTTATAGATTTATTTATAGTGAGGTATGTGTGTGTGTGTGCAATAATCTTGTGTCAACATATATATATGGTGGTTGGGGTTAATATACATATGTTATATTATATATATTTTCATAATATATTTTAAAATATGAATAATAATTTTCATTTAAAATATATAATATATTTCTATATAGACCAAAAACATATGTCATAGAAGAATTGATAATTCACAACCCTGTGATGGAGGGATCGATGGTGGTATTCCACATTACAAAGTTGTTTTTTTATCATTTTACATTTTCCTTGTTACATCCATACCAAATTCTACTTTTCCCACTAACTTATTCAAGGGTTTCCTAATATTAATCTTATCTTATGAAAATATTTGGGCAAAACTAAAATAATTAATGTTAACTATTGTGGGTTTTCACCCTAATTATAATCTATTATTATTTTTAATTTATTTTATCATGGAATTATTTAATTTCATTAGATTGGTTACTCAACTTCTTGATATAATGTATATAGTTATATATTTTGTGGAGGTTCTCTAGCTTTATATATACATGAGGCATAAATCAGGGAATATTTGGGGATTTAATAATTCTATTAATAAGTCACCTTTGTGACACATATAATTTCACATGAAGATGTTATATTTATACATTATTTATTTTATCCATTTTTATTTATTTTTTCATTTATTTTTTAAAGTTAAGAAAAAATTTATAGATTAAATTACCAGGATGTATGATCAGTGGGGTAATTCATGGGGACTAAGTGAAGTAAAACAATTTGGATATAGACCTTTATATAGTACCACACACTACCCAAATATCAATGTAGCCCAATCATGCTTTCTCATAAAAATTATATAGTTTTAAATTTATATATAGTTTGCATCGATACACCCTTATTATTTTGACATCCATTTTCATTTTTTTAATATCATTGTGTTCATTATTTGTTTTATGAATAAATTTAAATGCTAGATTTAAATTTCATGAGTTCCCATTCCAAATATGTGTTTGTATATGTTTTTGTGTGTGTTCAATTAAAAACTATACATTTATAATTTATGTTCTAGACTAATATAATATAAAAATAAATTTTTTTATTTTGTTTTATAGATTTCAATAAATTTAAATTATTTTTAAATTAGTTTTAATGGACTATGGATAAGTATTAAAATCATAATATTAATTTTTAATACATATTTGGTTTATAATATGTTGATTTTTTTAGTTTTTAATATCATTGGATTCCACATTTGTTATTATCAGAAAAAATTTATTTTTTATACAATTTTCTTAATAATGTGATGTTTTCTCATGAAATTGATGTTGTTTTTATAGTGGGACATTTACAGATATATGTGCAATTTTAATTATATTAACATGATGATCCACTTATTTTCCAAATAAAATGTCACGGTATGTCTTATAAAAAACTTGATATATAAGTAATTCACCAGATACACTTTGTTTCTACGTCACATGTGGGTTTCCCCTATCATTTAAAGTTCATAGATGTAATTTGGGAATATTGGATCACAATAACACTAGATGTGTGATTCCATTTATTGATATTATTAGTTTCATTACAAGAATTAATTATCCCATTATTAGATTTTTTTAATATTTTGGTCCTTATTATAATATAGTATATTTAAATAATATTTCCCTTTTAATATATTTCAAATTGTTTGGGATATATAAATTATAAAATGTTATGTTCATTATTACTATTAATCTTCAATTAAATTCATTGATGTTATATATTTTCATGTGTGTCTCTTTTAATTTTATTAAAAATCATAATAGTTTTATGTACCTGACTGTAAGTGTGTATAATCTCTTATAAGTATCCAATTGGATTTATAATCACTCTTTATATAAGAACATTGGTGTGTATGTAGATTTGGGTATAAATGCAATCAATTATGGAAAGAAACATCTTGAATGTAGTGGTGGATAATTTTTTTTATTTCTCAATGAGTTGGTGACATGGGATTGATGGTCACATGGAAATTATGGATGGGATTGAATTTTCCCCTATTTTTTATGATTTTTCATTATGCACTCATCCTTTTAAATCGTCCAACTCTTTACATTTTTTGTTACATTATTTATATGTGTTTATATATGACTCTATCTTCATATATATATGTGTGTGTGTGTGCGTGGGGGGGTGTTTATTTTTTTACATATTTTAGATAGATTATATACAAGGATTAAGGTTTATTATTTAATTATATTTTGATTTAGGTTATATTAAATATTTGGTAGTTTTTTATTTTAGAAATTTTTTAATTTTCTTTTATCACAATATGTGGATATTTCCAACCAGATTTTGGATTCATATTTATTTTTATGATTCTTTTGAAATAAGGGAAATCATTTATACCTTATTTTTTTCACACAGAAAATATACTAGACTATAGATATTGGGAACATGTAATAAGGATTTTGAGAAACCATCTTGAGAACAATAATTTGACATACCAGGTTAGTTTTATAAAAATGATATAATATAAAAATTTAAATATTTTCTTGAGGAATTATTGGTAGAATAGAGATAATATATTTAGAATAGATTTGTTGTATTTTTAAAATCCATTCATCCAATACTTAGTGATGAGACTTGACCCAACATTGGAGTTTTAGAAGGATTTATGAGATTTAGTATAAATTTATTTATGGTTTTCAATAAATTATAATTTAACATACTTTTTAATTATTTACATTAGAATATATAAATGTTTTTTGAAATTTAAGGCTTCAATTTAAAAAATTGAATACATTACATGTTTTGTAGTTATTATACTTGGGTTATATTCTATTCATTTTTACCATGTCGAACACTCCATGGAATTAGGATGATTATTTATAGTTGGTTATAAAGTCTAGAGATATTTCATTTTGGAAAATGTGTTCCATGAAAATCCTTTTTTATGTTTTCTTATTATTAATTTACCCATCTATATACAATATTTATTACTTAATTGGGGAGAAACAAACAGTCTTATAGCGCATGGTGAATTTATTTTAATTAAAATTTCTTTATTTAGGTGTTTTAAAATTATTTTTATCATATGATTTTTTATTTATTTTTTGATATATTTTTTCAATTATAGGAATTTTTAGAATCATTCAACCTAAAATAGAATAACTAAACCCTCAAGAGTGCGGTATGGATGATTTTTTAGGGTATCACCCTCTATTTTTTAAAATAAGATAGACATAGATTTTTAAACTATGCAATATATAACAATGGAAGTTAATATTCACCTCGATTGAGTTAGGGATTTGGATCAATAATTTCATAAGCATAATCCTCCTAATTTTTTGGCTGATAAAGACCCCTATCAGTTAAAATGTATTGAAAATATAAATATGATCTTTTTTCCCTAGAAACTTCTAAAACATTACTTGTAAAATGTTATACCTTCTTGAAATTGGGTCTGAGTAAAAAATGTGGTTATTTTTATTATACATTATTATTCATGAAGACTTATCTTGGATGGAAAAAAAATATGTACACTCAAATTTATTATCAAGAAACCATGAATATGGAATTTGTGAGGGAATTTCTATATATTTTACATGATTTTAAGATTTTGATTTTTCATATTACATGATTCAATCTGA
Organism: Viscum album; assembly: GCA_963277665.1. NCBI lineage: Eukaryota > Viridiplantae > Streptophyta > Magnoliopsida > Santalales > Viscaceae > Viscum > Viscum album. Next base: position 1,306,914,901 of record OY728141.1, read on the forward strand.
TAAAGAAAATTATATCAATATATTTTTATTGATGTTACTTCAAAAATTCATCATGTTGAAATGGGGAATCACTGTGAAATTAATTCAGTGTAGTTTTTATTTTTAATGAAATGATTTGTGGAAGTGATTATTGAGGTATTAGTGTTTAATCTGGTTCTATATGGTCTCTCTTGAATGGGAAATGATTCATTTTTACCTGGTTATAGATAATTCTCTTCTCTAGAAATAAAAAAACAAATATGAAATCTTGAATGGAATCTATATTAGTGTTAAGTGAATATTTCAGTCAGTTCTTCACTTTCTAAAAGGAATAGTCTAATTTTTTATATAAGTTTTGGAAACTAGGGATATCTAAAACTTAATTTTTTGAGACTCTAAAATATTTTCAATAATATGTTTGTTAGGGACCTCTTCATTGGATTTATATAATTAAATATGGGAAAGATAATTGGGACACTTATATATATTCATGTTGATAGAAATTATTGTATGTTGATTCAGAAAAGGTTGGTCCTCATTCATTATAACATATTAGTATAAGAAAACATTCTCATGAGTACAGTTTAATGTGCAATGGGAATTTGTTTAATGGTAATTATTTGATTCATCTCCAAATCTTGGTTATTATTAATTGTTGATGTTGTGGATACTAATTGTTAAGTTGAAATTACAATAATATTAGATAATTTTATTATATAATAATATATTATTTTTTATTTATATTATATAGGTTCATCTAACTCTTATATTTATACTAAATTAATATATTTAATAAATATATCATTTGATCTTTTCTCTTATATGATAGATAACATCAGCTGTCTTGGAATGATTGAATAAGTATTTAGATTTCCCTTTAACAATATATTAATTAATAATGCTAAAATTTGATGGTTATTCCTCTTATCTAACATGGAAATATTAACAATAATTCCTAGAATGTATGAGTAATTTTATTTCAAAACCACTATTGATTGTTTTCACAGAAACAAATTATTTCATTTGAACAAATGAAAGTTCCTACTTATTTCATGGTGAATACTATCTTAAGACAGATCATTATATAAATATTATTTTATAAAATGAATCATTTTAATTTTTTGAAATCTCTTATTTTATGATATATTGAACTGAATTCAAGGAAAAAAATCCACCAATGGAGTATAATTTACCTATAGTATTTCCTAATCAGTACTTTAGATTTCTTCCAAATAAAAAGTTAAATATTTTTTTAATATTATTTTTAGTATGAATATTATATCATTAAATATTTTTCATATTAAGGTGTCATAATTAAAGTAGTTAATGGTTGACTTGAAAACCCATGAAGATAAACGATATTTTCCTTAAATTATGTCACTATAGATTGCTTCTATAAAATTTTCAATGAATTTCTATTAGAGTTCTTGTATCTATATGTATTTTCATGAGATAATTGATGTTACAACGAAGAAAAATTATAATCCGCCATATAATAATTTAATATTTGAACAATTAAAATGGGTGAAGTGGTTTTAATAAATAATCCTCAATTCTAAGTTCCATTTGTTGAAGTTCAAGGGGAAATTTATTCTCAAAAATAATTTTTTTAGTAGGTATAAAGTTTTTGAAGACATTGTGATTCATTTTGTTTAATCAATTAATAATAATTAAATATGGGTTTTATACACTATATACTTCACACATATCATAACACATTTATCATAGTTTCTGGGGGATTAAATTATTGTTTGTTATATGTTTAAGGTAGATCATGAGATACATTTAAATAACATTTCATGAATTTGTAGAGATCACCTTTTCTCTATTATATTATCCATGATTCATTTTTTTAATCTACAAAAATTACATTTTAAGGAATGTAATTTATGAGTACTGAATTTTTTTATCCTAAAAATATTAATTTTTAATGTATTTCGTTATTGAAAATAATTTTTTTATGATATAATGATTCATTGGATAGAAATGATATTATAGGTGGTCTATCAAATAAGTAACTAAGTTTTAATCACAGATAACATATATTTCATATGTCATGGAAAGGTTTATATGGATTATTTATGTCCATAAACATTAATCAAATTTAATCACAATTGGATTTCAACACATATTTTGATCATACCAATGTGTTTTGATTATTTTTTTATTATAATTATTAATATATACATTTGGTTTATGTAATTATAAAGAATAATAATTTGATTTAATATATATTTTATAATTTTTGTTCAAAAAAAATAATATTACACAATTTATGATCTTAAATTCTTGGTGAGAAACACAAAAAGGTTGAAAGTAATTTTAGTAACTGAAAATTAGATTCCATATTAATACCAGGTTAAATTTATACTAGGAGTTATTTTCATATATATCAATTATATTGATAGAGTGAAAAAAATCAACATTATTTTCCATCTCATCAGACTATTCATTTTCACTTTAGGTCAATATTCTCTTTATCAGTTAGTTGGTGGTCGTAGTAAACTATTTTTTCCCACACTCATAAACTTATAAATATCCTGATAAAAATATAGTTTGTATTTATCGGTACCACCTCCCCATATTAAAAATATATTTTCTTGAAAAGTTATTATTCTCAATTTTACATTTCTTATGAGGTAGGTTCACTACATGGGAAATTCATAATTTTCATCTTTTTTCATAGGATCATCATATAAATACCTAATATAAAACATTACATGTGTTAGTGTATTTTGAATGAAATTTTTATTATTTCATTCCTAAATAAATTGTGTCTAATTGTTTCATAAAATTAGTTCCTAAATAATACATAAAAATTATGTATTAAAAAGTGGAAAGTTCCAATTAGTATCAATTTTTTATATAATATATACAATTGAAAATAAAAAATGTGTTCCATTAATGAAAATCTATAGGAAAACCAATTTGGATTCTTCCTTTCCCATACCAATCCTCAAATCTTATGAAAAACATTTTCAAAATGTTACAATGAGGAAAAAAAATCTCAGGTTGTGACATTAATAGAAGAAAGACATTATTCTAGTGGGAAACATACAAACCAATGAAAGTATTTCATTTATCTCTATGTTCATTGAGAAAATGAAATAAATATATTTCACTTGAAAAAAAAACTCATGTTTTATAAAGAGAAAACCTCAAATCATGTATAGATAAAATAAAAACCCTTTTAGTAAAATTAGATCATCACATTCATAACTGATTTTAAACCTATGTTAGAAATAACTGCATCCCTGGTAAATCCATGTGAAAAAACTTCTTGTAACTCCATTATTCTTTTTTTAATAAATGATTTATTACCCAATGCATTAGAGAACAAATTTGGTGAAAATATTATAATATATATCAGCCTCGCCTTGTACTATATGGGTTCACCCATCATATAATCAATATTGGTCTCACCCAGTTCTGCCTCAGAACAGCAATCATATATGCTATATCTGGATCACCTGGAACTATATAGGTGCACTCCTTGAATGAACTATAATAGTATCAATAATTTTTCATATAAATATTAAGAACAAAATCATTAATAAAACATTTTACTAATGAACCATTTCATCATAAATCCTATGGAAAACACTTTTAAACCATTATAAAAAATAATTTCAGATATAACAATTCTATTTTCGCTAATACCAATTTTTCAATACCAAAACACATAAAAAGGGGAATGAAATTTTTGGAAAACTTCCTTATACCCATGTTTTAGAAATAATAGTATATCCCATAAAACTGTGGGTATAGGTTATACCCATGGTTTATGAACTGTTGGTACTAAATCCATCGGTATAGGGATAAAACTATTATTTGTATAGAAATAGTGGTTATATCCAATGAGTAATTCATAATACCCATGGTTATCATTAAACCGTGGGTATAGATATTTCCTCATGGTTAGTAGAAAATTTGGTATATCATTTCCCCATACAAGATATACTAATTGTTTATTGAACCATTTGTATAACTACTTTTCCCCAGCAAGACGCAACCCATCAAGCCCCACCACACATATAATGCATAAATTTGTAACGAAAATAAAACCATGAAACTCATTAAATTATATAAATATTTCATACATATATCATTAAAATATGTTTTTTTTAATAGTATAAAAATTATTTACAATCCTATAAAATAAATATACATCCAAGTAATCAATAAATTCAGTTAATTAAATAAAATCCATAGGTCTATTAAATGATAACTCGAAAATATAGGGGATTAATTTCTCCCCCATCTCAAAAATCATCATCCTCGTCACCATAATTATCATCATCATCCTTACCATCACCAACATTGTTGTCTGGAACACCAACCACATCATTATCACCACCACCACCAACACCAATGATAGAATCATAACCTCTACTACCACTAAGAGACCCATTTACATCACTCAATGTTTATAGTATAGATCGAATTATTTCTTTAAGTGAACCCAAAACATTAACATGATATAATAGAGGTGATTGAAATCTAACTAATATATCTTTTAGGAACCACTCGGGGAAATGTTAAACTCAATCAAGCATCCATGTAGCTATTTTTAGTCTATTTTACTTCTACATCATCACTTTTCATCTCAGTGGTCTGAGATATTTGAGAGGCATCTAATGACATTCAATGTTAAATGGGATGATTTTTCTCCAATTTCTACATCGAACCCTCCACTGGTTCTCCTCACCAAATACCTATCACAAATTATCATTTAGCCTAGAGTAGTCCTCATTTTTCTTATTGGTGGACTCCAAGGAACACTATTGAAAATATAAAAAATATATTTAATTATGAAGTACATATTAAAATTTTATATCTAACTAAAACTAATTACCAGATTTCTTGTATCCCTGTATTTAGCAATATTCTATATTTTTTCCTCCATCTCATGAAAAATAATTTTTCTCAAGGAACATCGCCTTTAATTCCAAATAATGCACTACAAATGGCATTGATTTCTATAATATTACATTCATGAATAATATGAAAATGATAAAATTAGAATTAGTTAAAAGTTTAAATGGTGAGTAAATAATTAAAATTTGGAGACAATTAAATATATATTTAATTTGAAATTTAATTCGTGGGCAGTGACAGAATCACTATATTCTTATTAGCATGCTAAATATGGGTTCGATATTGATTCCTCTTATATGTTAATTCTGGTAAAATTATATATATGTAACATTAATTGGTTATTTAGTCACATAGTAATTTTGACCATTTGGTCATTAGGATTATTTTTTAGTTAGTTTTTTTCATCATTTGGTCACTTGTTAATTTTTTAATTTGGTTAATGAGTTATATTTTTTTCATATTTTTTCTTTGGGACATTTGATTCATTTTCGGTTAGGGTTTTTCTTTCATTAATTAGTTATTTCATTTCATTCATTTACCAGTTGGTACATTTTTCATATTTATCCAATTTATCATTTTGTTCATCATTTGGTTAATTTTATGTTCAATTATTTAGGTTGATTTGGAGTTTTCTATTTTATTCATTTTTTGGTGAAGTCATTTTTGATTTTATATAGTTTGTTTGATTCATGGAAATGTTATTTTTTAACTTTGGATTAAGTCATTTTGGGTTTTGTGATTTGGTTAATCTTTTTTTATGTCATATTTGTGTTAGAGAATTTGGTTGATTTATTGTTACTCTATTTGGATAATTTTAGGATAAATTAATTTTTAGTTATTTAATATTTTCATTTTTCATTTTCTTTATTAAAAAATTTTGTTTACATGGGTTTAGTTTATTTGGTATATTTTGGGTTAGTTAATTTTGTTCATTTGGGTTAGGTATTTTTATTTTTGATAAATTTAGTTCATTTTTTGGTTATCTCTTTTCTATATAAGGTTATTAAGTTTTTATTCAATTTGGTTAGTTATTTTACTGTAGCGGTACTGTAGCAGTGGCGGCACTGTTCCTCAGCGAGCGCTGTAGCGGCGGCAGGGCACTGTAGCGGCGGCGATACTGAATGGTACTGTAGCAGCAGGTTACTATTCACAGAATGTGAATTGGCCTTAGAATTTGGTTCAACGGGCTATGTAATGGGCTACAAGCCCACTGGGCCTTCAGGCTATGTAATGAGTTTCCCTCTACCTAGTTAAAAATAGGACTTTACTTTGATTTAATAATAAAAATGAGGCTTCAGCCCCAACCTTTAAAAAAAATATAAATATAATATATATTTTTTTAAAAAAATTGTTTTTCTTTTTTCTAGGTTTTTTTTTCATTTTCAGTTAGGTTATTTTATTAAAATTATGTTATATTAATTCGAAAATTTTGTGTTTTGTAATTTGTCTGTTCTTGGATTAAGAAATATTTTGGTTTGGCCATTTGGTTTATTAAGGGTTAAGTAATTTAGTTCTTTCAAGGGTTATGCAATTTTTATTAGTTAATATTTTAATCTATTTTTTCATAACAATTGGTAAACATGGGTTTAGGTTGTTTGGTTTACTTTGGGTTTTTTAATCATGTTCATTTTGTGTTAGGTCTTTTTAGTATTAAATTTTTTTTTCATTTTTGGTTTATATCATTTTTATGTATGTTTATTTTGTTTATTTGGGGTAAGTTCATTTGGATTATTTTTTGGATATATCTATTTTAGGTAATGTAATTTGGTTTATTTTAGTCTTTCGGTTATTGTCTTGTTATATTATGCCATTTTATCAATTGTTCATTTTTTTGGTTTTTTAATAGGTTCATTTTGGGTCAGATAATAGTATTTTATTTGAATTGTGTTATTTAGTTCATTTTTAGTTAGTGAATTTCCATAATATTGTATTTTTTCAAATGGTTTTCTTGGGTTCATCCATTTGGTTCATCATCAGGTTGGGTCATATTTGAGTGAGGTTATTTGGTGATTTTTTTGTTACATAATTTTTTTCATTATAGAGAACTTTAATCATTGGTTAGTTTATTTGGACATTTATTCATTTTTTGGTAAGAAAAATATGTTTATTTTTGTTTACATTACTTTTTACATTTTGGTTTATGTCATTTTGATCATTTAGGGTTAGGACTTTTTAGGTTTTGTAATTTTTTATATTTTTGACTTATCTCTTTTTATAATATTTTATTTGGTTTATTTTGGGATATATCATTTTGATTATTTTTGGGTTAAGTAATTTTTCATCTATGTTAATTGGTTTCTTTTGGTCTTTTTATTATTATTTTTTTGTTATTAAGACATTTGATCAATATATCATTTTCTTTTTTTATGATAATTAGTTCATGTTGGGTTTGGTTATTTATTTTTCTTTGGGTTTGGTTGTTTATTTCCTTTTTTGGGGGTTTTTTATTTAGCATGGGTTATGTTAACTAGTTAATTTTTGGTTCATTTATTTTGTTCATTTTTAGGCTATATCATATTAGAGTTAGGTCATTTTGTAAATTTTGGGTTATGAAATTTATGTAATTTTTGGGTTATGTAATATCTTTTTAGTTCATTTGGTAATTTGTTCATTTTTTTATATAATAATTAGATTACATGGGATTAGGTTATATCATTTATTTTGTGTTATGCAATTTTGTTCATTATGGGTTAGGTTTTTTTAGGTTAGGTTATTTTGTTCATTTTAAGGTTATCCCATTTTAGGTTGGATAATTTTTTTAATTCGGGTCAGTTCATTTGATTTATTCATGGGTTATGACTTTATTGGGTTATAAAAATTGTTTTAATTAGGTCTATTGGTTATTAGATTGAATTTTATTATTTAATATTATCTATCGTTTATTTTTGGGGTTAGGATAATTGGTTTATTTTGTGTTAGGTTATTTATTTTTCTTTTGGTTATGTTATTTATTTGAATTTTTGATAGGTTATTTTCTTCATCATCAGTTATTCCAATTAGTTAATTTTTTTTCATTAATTTCATTCATCATTGGGTAATGTCATATTTGAGTTAGTTCATATTGTTTATTTTGGCTTAATTCATTAGGTAAAATATAGTTTTATGTAATTTTTTTGTTCATTTGGTTATTTGTTCATTTTTTGGTTAAAATAGTTGGTTTACTAGGGTTTAGTTTATTAGGATTCTTTTGGGTTATATCATTTTGTTAATTTTGGGTTAGGAGTTTTTAGGTACTATTATTTTCTTCATTTTTATCGATTTTATGATGTTAGTTAATTTGGTTTATTTTGGGATAAGTCATTAGGTATATTGTTGGGTTATTTTTTTGGGTTACATCATTTTTTTCATTTTATTTATTTTTTCACTTGTATATTTTGGAATATTCCTTCAATAAATTGTTCATTTCTTTATTAGTTAGTTATTTTTTGGGTTAGGTTATTTTTTTTATTCTGTTAGGTATTTTGGTTCATTTTTTGTTAGGGTATTTGTTTCATTCTAAATTATGATATTTGGTCATTTTTTATTAATTTGGTCCATATTTGGGTTTTGTTGTATTTTACTACGATTATTTGGATTACAATGGGTTACATCATTTAGTACATTTTAGGGTTATCAATTTTTTGGTTAGTTCCATAGGTTATCTGTTCGTTTTATATAACATTATATTTAAAAACAAAATAAGGAATTCATATTAACTAATATTTAACTAATATCCAAAAAAAATATTATATAACCCAAATAAGCATTACATCCTTCTACATAATAACTTAGAAGACATCAAACAGAATCACCAAGGATTTTACATTGCCTTTCTTCCACTGAAATTTGGTTTATCAAAAAAATAAACTTCCACATAGTTTCCCAAAAATAATTTTACTATTTAAATCCAAAAAATTTGATATAAATTATAACTCAAAATGAATTTACATAAAATAAAACATGAAAACACATTCTAAAAAATTACATTAAAAATGTTAATCATTTGAAAATACATAATCCTTTTCAAAATTAATTATTATTAAAAGAATAATATTAGAAAATAGTTTTCATCTTTAAAAAATAACTACTTAATGGTATTCATCCCATATCGATATCTTTTCCACATTTTAAAAATATAAAAACATAAAAATTATCACATTAGTTTAAAGGGGAATTTTTCTACATATATTAAATGGATTTCATAAGAAGAAAACATAAATATCCACTGGAAAATCAATCTAAATGCTGAATTTCCAGCTTTTGTATTATAGTTCAGCATGAAAATATAACTATTTTAGTTTTTATAACTCAAATAAATAAAATGAAATGAAATTATCACTTTATAAAATATATAAATATAGATATTATTTATATTCATCTTAATTTACCATGCACATATAATGATTTGGAAATGTAGTACACCCCAAAGTGTCCAAATATATAATAGAAACATTTTTATCTCTATTAATACACATTTTAAAAAATAATTGTAATTAATGAGAATAAAATATATGAAAACAATTAAAGATTAATAATACCATAAACTCATTACTCTTTTAATATGTGATCATTTCATGACTGAGTTTTTTTGGATAATTTTTTAATATTGGTACACCCTCTAAATCATTAATAAATCTTATACTCCCAACAATTTAGGAATTAGGCTTATATGATCTCCAAAACACCAAAAGATCCATCAACTATTTGACCATTGTAACATCTCCCTAAACAAACATGTTAATTTATATTTGTAAAATTATAATGTAAATATAAATTTAACAAATTTTCTTACCCATATCTCTACATCTAATTTCACCTTTATTTTGTAACTCATATTCTACCAGTAGACAAGTTACACTAGAATTATATCATTGTACTAGGATTAGTTCTCCAAAAAACATCTATACATTCTAGAATTTATACCTATCGTTTTATTGTCTTCATTGAAATCTGCAATTCTTCCTCTTTATTGATTCCATGATTTATGTATATGGGCTCACTCATGTTTCCAATTAGAATATTCCACTAAAAGAGATAAACGGATGAAATGATTATTTAATTCATAGTATAACAAGAAAAAATGATGTGATATAATTTGACACACTAGTATAAAAATCCTAAGGAAAAAAACACAAGCGTATTTGATGAATCCATGGGATGTCCTATATTAGAACCCTGTGAAAGATGTTCCTTTTCCAATGCTTACATCGAGTCATCTACATGAACTGGAGTGGAAACTGAAGGAACTCAATTGTAGAGACCCAAAATGTTATTAATGAAAATTACCCTTGATCAAATTAAATGTATTATTATGTAAAATTGTAATATAACTTATTTAATTCCTTGGATTTACAATTTTTTATTTTAAAAAACTTTTATGAATTGTGACCGTTTCTAATATAGTTGTTGAACAATGATCACATTATTAGTATAAATATAGGGCTTTATAAAATACAATTTACAATGAAAGAGGAAGCAATTGAATCATCCAGTAAGATTGCTTCATACAAATAAAATTTTTCAGAGCTCGGAAACGAGGCAGTTTCACTGGGATTCGCACTTGACCAGGCCCAAGACGAGCTTCAACAAATTAAGCTTGAGCATAACCTCTCACTGGAGATGTGAAAATTAACAGAGATTACCACCTGAGCAATGTTATCTAAGCCTCCCAAAGAGTCTATCACAATCTCACACCTTACCCATCAGCCTTATGCGGGAGTTATAAGGGGTTATGTAACAAGACCATATAACTATGATTACAAGCATTATTTTTTAATATAATAAAAAATATAAATTCATTTTATTATCATTACTCCAGAAATAGTTTTTAAAGAACAAATAGAATTTTTTTATTTATTTTTAAATAAAGAAACCTATTTTGATGATTTAATGTATTTTAGGAATTCAATTTTATTTTAAGTAAATATTATTACTAAATTATTTTTTATTAAATATAAATGATCCTATAATTTTTATGAGTACAATTGAAATTTTATTAAGGTTTGAAAGATATATTTTTCAAAACGAATGAATTTTTGATAAATTTTGGTATTTATTTGAAAATTAAAAATTCAAATATTCAGAAAATAATTTATATAAAATGAATATCATATTTGGATCGAGTACATTGAAATTATCTAATAGTGAATTTTTCTTAATTTTCTAAGGCTTTCGAATTTTTGGGTAAAAATTAAATACCATTAAATTATAAAATGTGTTTCATGACATCATAATGAGCAAATAGTAAAGTAATAAAATAATATAAATGGTAATTTCGGCCAATATATGTTTTAAATTTAAAATAATGCAATTTTATATTTGTTTAATCAAATTTATGGTTCTTTAGTGGACCCTCCAAGACTTGTAAAACATTTTAACATTTAAAATGATTTCTTTGAGAATGTGACTCACCTCCACATAAGAAAGCCTAATATTTTAATATTTTCGACCATTTCGATTATAAAATAATGTTTTACACTCCCCTTTTTCAAAAAAACATGGTCAAACCATGGGATGGTTTGTGGTTTTGATTAGTTTAAAGTGTGGTGTCCAAACACTAAATAATAAAGAATTCTCCGTCTTTTCCTATAAAGACCCACCCAAGATCCCAATTACATTTCAATCAAAGCCTTTGTAGATCAACCGGTGTCTTCTCTAATTTCTCTATAATCTTCCAAAGGCGCCCCAATCTCCCAAAAATCCTCTCTGAAGCATCTACCAAGCCTTTGAGATCACACTTACAAGTACGGTATTTCAACCTCTCTAATTTTTTTCCAAGTTTCATTATGATTCTATAACAATGTCTTTTCAATTAAAAATGTTGGGTAATAACATCTCACCTCCCATATAAATACATACATATTTTTTAATGATTATAGAACCTTTACCTATCATTAATTCCTCCCATGTACACACGTTACCATGCCAAAAAACAATTTAATGGATTTCTCTCTCTTTATTTACATTCAAGCAACTGTTTTGAATTATGAATTTAAATTACATTAAATATGTTGAAACATGTATCTATATGAACCCATTAATGTCCATTTCATGTAAATATGATGAAACACTCCTTTATCTCTCATCAACCATTTTATGAATTTTTATGTCAGGTCGTTATGCTACTGAAACTGCAACACGATTTTCGAAGCCAAAGTCATTTTGTAGGGAATACCGTTCCCATTTCACTATCATGGGTATTCACCAATATGCACATTAACTTATTGATTTTTTATTTTCATCTATGAATTCCATATTATATTATCTTTCGATAAATTATGATTTTTAATGAACCCGTGTTATAATATCCATGTGGCACACTTACGAATGAAATTAATTATTTTAGAAGGGTGTGCCCTAATAGCGCTCCAATACATTGGGTGAAGATTAATATCATGATAAGTCAAGTGAAACAAGATTTCACTCATGATAATTCATGTGAAATGAGTGTTTACTTTTTCTCCTTGTGAAATGATCCATTTATCATGCTAATATAATGTTAAATGTCGATGCCACATTTCCATTTTATGATAATCATCCTATATCATGCCTTTATGTTCAAGTTTCTCTTATGATCCATTGATATGACTATTTCCTAACATGTATTATATTCTTCATTTTATACCTTGGTTTCTCCATTACTGGGCTTTATATCTCACCCTTTTTATATTCATGTTCTTAGGTTATTCCATGAAATACTAAGTACGAAAAAATGTGTGTGGTCATGTAAAGAAGTTTTCAATGATGATGTGTATTTCATGTTTTAAGTTGATATGTAATGATTCTAAGACCCAAATAAACTATACCTATTGATATTATTTGTTATATCAAGCGATTATTTTATGTAACAAATTATGTTTAAGTGTGAAATATATTTCATGTTTGTTATGGTTGTTATCAAATGGAGTGTTAGTTATTTTTTGGGATTAGGATTAGAAAAACCCTAGTGAAAGACTTAAAGATAAAACAAATTACCCCAAAAAACAGCCCTAAATATTGGTGTGTATTTGTTAATTGGTTTATCATGGAAATACCTCGCTCTCTAGATTTGGGAATATAGAGGTGGCTCTAGAAATGATGAATCTAGGGGTAAAACCCAAAAAAACCTCTTTGAGAAGGACTCGAATGGGAAGTGGGGCACGCCAATAGGCCTTGCTTCACTCTTGGTTATGACACTTGTAGGGGATATCATTTGTTAAATTCCAATGATTAGTATGAAACAATGTTTATGGAACAAAATAAATGCCCCTAAAAAATATGTTTTGAAGTAGAACATGGATAAAATAGATGGAAGCCTATAAATTCATAAGTTAAGGAAATAAAAGTAATTTATAAGTCACCCAATTTTTTCATTGTATTTCCCATTATGTGTAACCCTTAAAATTACTTTTATTATATCAAATGGTAGATAATATGAGTAGTTAAGAAAACATCCAATCTGAAGATCAATGTGATGATTGGTCTAACGAGATACCCAATCTGATGGGAGTGGAAATCGTGAACATTGTGTAAAGACCCGTAAAATTCAAGGGAAATTTTTTCTTAATTTTCTTTGGAATTTTACAAGAGCGCGGTTTCCGACGTCACCTGATTCCGAGGCCCGGAGTGCCCGGAATCAATTTCCGAAGTTTGGCTCGGGTACGTTCAGTGAACGAATGAGCGGGAATTTCTAACTTTTTATCCGGTGCTCGGAATTGAAATCTGAGGGCACCGATGAACTCGCAGCGCCGATATTCGCTTAAAGAGACCTTTTCGGAAGTTGCGTTTGTTGCGGGATGAAAGTTAGTTTTTGGGGGAATTATAAAAAGTTGAATAAAAAAATGTGGAATTCTTTTTATTTCACTCTTGTGGGTTAACTTCTCCCAAAAGAAGTTAGGGGTGGGACCCACACCCACTTAACCTCCTTTGAGAGGATTAAGTGTGGTGGGGCCCACACGAACCCTAAACTTTTCAAGTTCCCTAACTCCCCTCTCTCCCTCTTAAAGGCTTGTCAACTTAACTTCTATTTAATTATACAACTCATGTATATTAAATAAGTGAGTTTAATTTTGGAGTTAATCTTTTTGAAATTCAAACCTTTGAAATTCTTTTGTTAGGTTTGTAATTAAATTAAGCTCTTCTCTCTTTTGTTGGGTTAGAACTCTTAGCCAACTTGAGAGCTTTTGAGAGCTTCATCTTCTTCTTCAAGCTCTGACGAAGAACACGAAGAACGCTCAAGCTCCGACGAAGAACGCTCGAGCTCCAACGAAGAAGGCCGCCTCTCTTCTTCGTCTTCCGTGTCAACGAGAGGGAACGCCACTTCCTCCTTGGACCTTCTTCGTTGGCATACGAAGATTCGCCAACGACGTATCTCTTCGGGCGTATCTCTTCGTCAATGGATTTGATGAACGACGACCGCGACGCCCGACCTCCGCGACGTCGTCTTCCGCGGACGTTGTCAAATCTTTGATCCTGTACCCGAGGTAGGGGTTGTTGATTTATTGATTAATTATTTTATTCTTGAACGTGGATCACGCATGTCTAACGTGAGGCTTTGAAATATTTTAAGTTGTATTATTATTTAACGTGAGGGGGTCGGACCGCATGAACACGGCCGAACCCCCTCCATCGTTCTTGTTGAATTGCTTTGTGGGTGGAAACAACGTGGCGTGGTGCCGTCGCACCACGCGGTTTATCGTGCGTTTATTTTACGCAACGCCGTCGCGCGCGCACCATGGAAGAAACATCAAGAACGCGACGCCGTCGCGCCGCGTTGAAGAAAACAAGGTGCGGCGGAGGGGCGCGGTGCCGTCGCACCGCGCCGGACGACGAACACCGCGGCCGGTTCCGGGCCGCGGCGGAACGGGGAGACCGGCGGTCGGGCCGCCGGCGTCGGAAGACGAAGAGGGGACCGGATTTTCCGGTCCCGATGGAGAAAACCGGCCGGCTAGCTGGCCGGCCGGATGGCATTAATCCGGGGGAAATTAATCCCCCGGCCAGCACACAAAACCCCCCCTCTTAATGAGGGGGGCGGTTTCCTTGAGGGGGGCAGGAGGCCCCCCGTTTCCAGCCAATCAAGCCCCCCACGATGGGGGGGCGGTTTTGCAAAGGGCGCGGCATTTAGCCGCGCCGCCATCCCAATCAGCGGGGGGCTTTGCCCCCCCCCCCCCCCCCCCCCGCATGCCGCCAGGCCGCCCCGCATGCCGCCAGGCCGACGCGCCTGCCGCCAGGCCGCTGCGCCACCGCCGGGCCGCCACGCCACCGCCGGGCCGCCGCGCCACAGCGCCGCCGGCCGGCCGGGTCGGGTCGACCCGGTTCGGGTCGGCCCGGACCCGGACCCCCCCGTTTCGAATCATTTTCGGTCTTTTGGCCATAACTTGAGCCTCGGACTTCCGATCGACGAACCGTCTACGGCAACGCGATCCTTGAATCGAGACGGTCGTTTTGGTATATCTCACTCAAGGTTTCGGTTTACTTTGAGTTCGGCCGGGTTGGTTCTTTCTCGAAACCAACCGGGCCTTCGGAGCGGAAACACTCATATCTTGAGCTACGGACGTCCGATTGACGTGCCGTCAGCCGTGTTGTGTTCCTCTTAGTGAGACGGATCTTTTGGCATACTCCGCCCGAGGTTTGGACGCAGGTGGAGCACGGTCGGGTTGGTTTTGCTTTAAAAACCAATCGGGCCCCGGGGACGAAAATGCCAATAACTCTCAGACCAGGCGTCCGATCGACGCGTCGTCTGTTGCGTTGAGTTCCTGTTGACGATACAGAACTTTTGGATACATCAACTCTGGACTTTGTGACAGTTGATGTATCAGCCTCTCGGCTCGTGGAGCGGACCCTCCGAACGAGCTTGCTGTGTGCGGGAACCCTAGTGCTGGCTGCGACTATTACTGTGGCTACTACTGCTACTACTGCTACTGTGACTGCGACGACGACAGTACAGAGATCCTGTGTGGATTCGACGACGACGACTATAGCACTCAGCGATCCTACGTGGATCAGTGCTACAGGTCATGTGTGGGCCCGATCCTGTGTGGATTCGACGACGACGACTTCAGCACTCAGCGATCCTACGTTGATCAGTGCTACAGGTCCTGTGTGGGCCCGATCCTGTGTGGGTCCGATCCTGTGTGGGTCTGCGCTCAGCGGTTCTGTGTGATCCAGCGCCTACAGGTCCTGTGTGGGCCCGATCCTGTGTGGGTCTTTGCGGGGGTTAGTTACCTATCGATCCTTCGTGGGTCCGACGACTTAGATGGATCAGAGATTATCTTTATCGTCCCTTGGTTAGTTACCTATCGATCCTTCGTGGGTCCGACGACTTAGATGGATCAGGGATCATCTTTATCGTCTATCGAAGAAATATACCTGTGTGAGCTGAATCCTATTGCTTTCCTGTGTGGATTGTGTTGTGCTATCCTGTGTGGATTACGTTTTGCTTTCCTGTGTGGAATACGTTTACTTTCCTGTGTGGACTGAGTTGTACTTGAGCTCGGAGGTTGGAGCGTATTTGAATTTGATGACTTAGGTATATGTATGGGCATATACCTAAGCAGTGTTGGTTGTTACTTCGTGATTGTACCTTTCTTCATGGTTTATCCTTTGTGGATTTGAGAGACCTTCAGGGGTCTCGGGGTCCCTACTGAGTAGCTTATACTCACCCCTGCACGGGCTTTGCCCGCACTACGTTGTGTTGGTTGCAGACGACGGACAGCGTTGATCTTAGCTGAGGCTTGCAGAGCGGGACGGTACCCGGAGGTGGACCACTGGGTGGGACGTGCTCGGAGCGGACGGCGGGACCCGTGGAGCAGAGGAGCTATCTGTACCCATCCTTCAGGTGGGATTTCCAGTGGACAGATCGGAGTAGCGGCTTTTACTTTTCAGTTGTTGTTTTCCCTTTCGAGTTGTACCTTACATTCAGTTTGGGTTTGTATTCTGGCCCATTTACTTTTCCGCACTTTCAGTTGTACTCTGTTTTTGTTTAGTGTTTACTTTCCGCTTGCTTACTCTGTGGTGTTTGTTTACTTTACAAAGGCAATGCCTTCCCTTTTTACCGGGATTTACGCCTTGGTGCTAGTCGCCAGCCCCTGGCCTATGGAAGGCGGGCTTGGGGTAGTCACGGCACGGACCCCGAGGGCGGGTCGTGACAAATTGGTATCAAAGGAGTTCGGTTCTACCGCGAACTCTGATCTTTTCTATGTGAAGCGATGATGTTTAGCATATTGAGTGTGGTTATCAGTCCAGGGAGTCCAGTGTTGGGGCGGCGGCCGACGTATCTGTACACCAGGACCCTGACTTCTGATTTCTGACTTAATGCACGAAAACATTGATTGTGTGTGTGTTTCAAAGTTTTCTTTGTGATTTTCTTGTGTCATCTCACCAGGTATATTGTTTGACCGTGGCGCACCTGTTTCCTATTCAGGATGGCCCCACGATGGCAGCCAGCTAGGGTTCCGAGAGATGAGTGTGACGACAGCCCACCGAGCGACGAGGCCTCGGTGCAGGGCCCTTTGTCAGCAGTGGCACCGGCGGTAGCTCTACCCGCCGAGCCCCCGATACTTCCAGCACCAGCCGCTGACGATGCACGTCGCCTCAGCGCACTGCATGAGTTTCAGTGCCAGCGACCTCCCAGGTTTCGCGGGGAGACGGATCCCCAGGCAGCAGAGGACTGGCTGGAGGCAGTGGTACGAGTGTTTAGGCTAGTGAGGACACCAGCAGACCTCATGGTGATCCTCGCTGCGAGCCTACTACACGCAGCAGGAGGACGATGGTGGAGCTTGATGCTCCAGGTGCACGATGAGGCATCTCTACTTTGGACGGACTTTGAGAGCCTCTTCCGCTCGGAGTTCGTCCCAGCCACCCTTCGTGCGGTGAGTATCCAGGAGCTTCTACAGCTGCGGCAGGGCAGCATGACGGTCGCTCAGTACTCGGCGAGATTTACCGATCTCTCGCGCTACTCGACCGACATGGTACGGGACCCATTCTTCCGGTCCCGGACCTTCGAGCAGGGTTTGAGACACGAGATCAGGGCATCGCTGATCTCCCTCAGCATACCGACTCAGACAGGAGTACTGGAGAGGGCCCTTCTGATTGAGAGCTTCTTTGCTGAGTCTTCACCAGCGCAGCGACCCACCGTAGGGCGGAACGTGGCAGATTCATCTGCAGCTGGCAGTCGACAGATGATTCAGGGGTCCAGACAGACCAGACCTTCGGGCAGATGACCTCGGGACACTGGCTCAGCAGTGCAGGGCACACAGCGCGGAGCCAGACTTTTGAGTGGAAGACAGTGCTTTGCATGCGGCGGGCAAGGCCACATGGCTCGTGACTGCCCGACCCGCCATGCGGAGGAGCAGCAGACGGTTGAGGAACCACCTAGGCAGAGGCAGAGGTTCGACCGTGGCGGTCCGCAGGGAGGAGGCGGACGAGGCAGAGGAGCTGGCCGAGCAGCAGGTGGTGGGCGACGCTTTGAGGCTCTTCCACCACCACCACCAGGAGGTCCACCCCGACCACATGGAGTAGGTGAACATGCGAGAGCTCAGCTTCAGGCAGCCGAGGCCTTCGATCATGGAGTTCTGGGAGCCGATGGACAGGAGCAGAACTAGTGGATACATCCTTTGTACTTCTGGTTCTTTGTTGCTTTTGTGTAGCATCTTGTATTATGAGCTGCAATAATAAAAGACACATACCTTTGTGATATTTTCATTCCTGTCCTCTTTCGTGATGTTACTAAGAGGTTCCAGTTTTGGCTGTTGACTTGACCCTCACTTGTGAGACATCTACTGGAGGAGACCCAGTTACCACACACTGATGCTGACAGTGTGACTCAACCCTTAGAGGCGAGAGTAACGGTTGAATCTCTTAGTAGTAGCGTCGAGGCCTTACGACGTCATCCTTGGTATGGATTAGTATCTTCCATGTTAGGATTGACTATTTTAGGCAAAGAATGTGGTTCATCCAGGGGATGGGACCAGATTTCTCTTTTCGGAAAAGAAGAAATCTTGCAGCTCTGGTGGGACCGGAGATGGTCCAGGCCACGACAGAGAAGGTCCAGGTCATCCAGGAGTGGATGAGTACAGCTCAGAGCCGGCAGAATTCATACTCTGACAGGAGGCGGAGGCCACTGGAGTTCGAGGATGGCGACCACGTCTTCTTGCGGGTCTCACCTCGTCGTGGTATTCGGAGTTTTGGCCGAGGCGGTAAGTTATCTCCGCGCTTCATCGGACCCTTCCAGGTCCTCAGCAGGATTGGCGAGGTGGCTTATTTCATGGCTCTACCACCTCAGTTGCACCGGGTGCACAACGTCTTCCACGTGTCTCAGCTGAGGAGATACGTGCACGACCCGACGCACATCATTGATCATTGGGAGCTGGACGTTGACGATGGGGCGACTTTTACGGAGGTCCCAGTGGAGATAGAGGATCGACAGGAGTGGGTCCTGCATGGGCGATTGATTCCTCTTGTGCGCATCAGATGGCAGCACGGGAATCTCCAAGAGAGCACATGGGAGCGGGAGGCTCAGATGCGTGCTCAGTACTCTCTTTTGTTTCCCTAGTTTATGATGTATCTTTACGGGGACGTAAAGCCCTGAGGTGGGAGTAATGTAAAGACCCGTAAAATTCAAGGGAATTTTTTCTTAATTTTCTTTGGAATTTTACAAGAGCGCGGTTTCCGACGGCACCTGATTCCGAGGCCCGGAGTGCCCGGAATCAATTTCCGAAGTTTGGCTCGGGTACGTTCAGTGAACGAAGGAGCGGGAATTTCTAACTTTTGATCCGGTGCTCGGAATTGAAATCTGAGGGCACCGATGAACTCGCAGCGCCGATATTCGCTTAAAGAGACCTTTTCGGAAGTTGCGTTTGTTGCGGGACGAAAGTTAGTTTTTGGGGGAATTATAAAAAGTTGAATAAAAAAATGTGGAATTCTTTTTATTTCACTCTTGTGGGTTAACTTCTCCCAAAAAAAGTTAGGGGTGCGACCCACACCCACTTAACCTCCTTTGAGAGGATTAAGTGTGGTGGGGCCCACACGAACCCTAAACTTTTCAAGTTCCCTAACTCCCCTCTCTCCCTCTTAAAGGCTTGTCAACTTAACTTCTATTTAATTATACAACTCATGTATATTAAATAAGTGAGTTTAATTTTGGAGTTAATCTTTTTGAAATTCAAACCTTTGAAATTCTTTTGTTAGGTTTGTAATTAAATTAAGCTCTTCTCTCTTTTGTTGGGTTAGAACTCTTAGCCAACTTGAGAGCTTTTGAGATCTTCTTCTTCTTCTTCAAGCTCTGACGAAGAACACGAAGAACGCTCAAGCTCTGACGAAGAACACTCGGGCTCCGACGAAGAACGCCGCCTCTCTTCTTCGTCTTCCGTGTCAACGAGAGGGAACGCCGCTTCCTCCTCGGACCTTCTTCATCGGCATACGAAGATTCGCCAATGACGTATCTCTTCGGGCATATCTCTTCGTCAACGGATTTGACGAACGACGACCGCGACGCCTGACCTCCGCGACGTCGTCTTCCGCGGACGTTGTCAAATCTTCGATACTATACCCGAGGTAGGGGTTGTTGATTTATTGATTAATTATTTTATTCTTGAACGTGGATCACGTATGTCTAACGTGAGGCTTTGAAATATTTTAAGTTGTATTATTATTTAACGTGAGGGGGCCGGACCGCATGAACACGGCCGAACCCCCTCCATCGTTCTTGTTGAATTGCTTTGCGGGTGGAAACAAGGTGGCGTGGTGCCGTCGCACCACGCGGTTTATCGTTCGTTTATTTTACGCAACGCCGTCGCGCGCGCACCATGGAAGAAACATCAAGAACGCGACGCCGTCGCGCCGCGTTGAAGAAAACAAGGTGCGGCGGAGGGGCGCGGTGTCGTCGCACCGCACCGGACGACGAACACCGCGGCCGGTTCCGGGCCACGGCGGAACGAGGAGACCGGCGGCCGGGCCGCCGGCTTCGGAAGACGAAGAGGGGACCGGATTTTCCGGTCCCGTTGGAGAAAACCGGCCGGCCAGCTGGCCGGCCGGATGGCATTAAACCGGGGGAAATTAATCCCCCGGCCAGCACACAAACCCCCCCTCTTAATGAGGGGGGCGGTTTCCTTGAGGGGGGCAGGAGGCCCCCTGTTTCCAGCCAATCAAGCCCCCCACGATGGGGGGGCGGTTTTGCAAAGGGTGCGGCATTTAGCCGCTCCTCCATCCCAATCAGCGGGGGGCTTTGCCCCCCCCCCCCCCCCCCGCATGCCGCCAGGCCGCCCCGCATTCCGCCAGGCCGCCGCGCCTGCCGCCAGGCCGCCGCGCCACCGCCGGGCCGCCGCGCCACCGCGCCGCCGGCTGGCCGGGCTGGGTCGGACCTGGGTCGGGTCGCCCGGTTCGGGCCGACCCAGGGGGGGGGGGGGGTCGGGCCGGGTCGGCCCGGACCCGGACCCCCCCATTTCGAATCATTTTCGGTCTTTTGGCCATAACTTGAGCCTCGGACTTCCGATCGACGAACCGTCTGCGGCAACGCGATCCTTGGATCGAGACGGTCGTTTCAGCATATCGCACTCAAGGTTTCAGTTTACTTTGTGTTCGGTCGGGTTGGTTCGTTCTCGAAACCAACCGGGCCTTCGGAGCGGAAGCACTCATATCTTGAGCTACGAACGTCTGATTGACGTGCCATCAGCCGTGTTGTGTTCCTCTTAGTGAGACGGATCTTTTGGCATACTCCGCCCAAGGTTTGGACGCAGGTGGAGCATGTTCGGGTTGGTTTTGCTTTAAAAACCAACCGGGCCCCGGGGACGAAAATGCCAATAACTCTCAGACCGGGCGTCCGATCGACGCGTCGTCTATTGCATTGAGTTCTTGTTTACGATACGGAAATTTTGGATACATCAACTCTGGACTTTGTGACAGTTGATGTATCAGCCTCTCGGCTCGTGGAGCGGACCCTCCGAACAAGATTGCTGTGTGCGGGAACCCTAGTGCTGGCTGCGACTATTACTGTGGCTACTACTGCTACTACTGCTACTGTGACTGCGACGACGACAGTACAGAGATCCTGTGTGGATTCGACGACGACGACTATAGCACTCAGCGATCCTACGTGGATTAGTGCTACAGGTCCTGTGTGGGCCCGATCCTATGTGGATTCGACGACGACAACTTCAGCACTCAGCGATCCTACGTGGATCAGTGCTACAGGTCCTGTGTGGGCCCGATCCTGTGTGGGTCTGATCCTGTGTGGGTCCGCGCTCAGCGGTTCTGTGTGAGCCAGTGCCTACAGGTCCTGTGTGGGCCCGATCCTGTGTGGGTCTTTACGGGGGTTAGTTACCTATCGATCCTTCGTGGGTCCGACGACTTAGATGGATCAGAAATCATCTTTATCATCCCTTGGTTAGTTACCTATCGATCCTTCGTGGGTCCGACGACTTAGATGGATCAGGGATAATCTTTATCGTCTATCGAAGAAGTATACATGTGTGAGCTGAATCCTGTTGCTTTCCTGTGTGGATTGTGTTGTGCTATCCTGTGTGGATTACGTTTTGCTTTCCTGTGTGGAATACGTTTACTTTCCTGTGTGGACTGAGTTGTACTTGGGCTCGGAGGTTGGAGCGTATTTGAATTTGATGACTTAGGTATATGTATGGGCATATACATAAGAAGTGTTGGTTGTTACTTCGTGATTGTACCTTTCTTCGTGGTTTATCCTTTGTGGATTTGAGAGACCTTCAAGGGTCTCGGGGTCCCTACTGAGTAGCTTATACTCACCCCTGCACGGGCTTTGCCCGCACTACGTTGTGTTTGTTGCAGACGACGGACAGCGTTGATCTTAGCTGAGGCTTGCAGAGCGGGACGGTACCCGGAGGTGGACCACTGGGCGGGACGTGCTCGGAGCGGACGGCGGGACCCGTGGAGCAGAGGATCTATCTGTACCCATCCTTCAGGTGGGATTTCCAGTGGACAGCTCGGAGTAGCGGCTTTTACTTTTCAGTTGTTGTTTTCCCTTTCGAGTTGTACTTTACTTTCAGTTTGGGTTTGTATTCTGGCCCATTTACTTTTCCGCACGTTTAGTTGTACTCTGTTTTTGTTTAGTGTTTACTTTCCGCTTGCTTACTATGTGGTGTTTGTTTACTTTACAAAGGCAATGCCTTCCCTTTTTACCAGGATTTACGCCTTGGTGCTAGTCGCCAGCCCCTGGCCTATGGAAGGCGGGCTTGGGGTAGTCACGGCACGGATCCCGAGGGCGGGTCGTGACACATTGTCACAATACTCTCATAGTTAACTCATGTTTTGAATAGAAACATGGGTCAAGAAGAATATTTAGTCCCCATAAGAAAGAACAATATGAAATGTAGAGCATCATGATAAAAATTCCTCATACTATTAAGGGTTCATCTGGTCCCCCAATCACCAAAAATGTATCAAATCAATTGAGAAGATCTTCTATATCCTTCAATGTTCTGAATAATAGAAGGCTCTTTTGGATTATTATCATAGGGATGGAAAAGATGAAAATGGTATATATTGATAAAAAATAAAACACCTAAGAACGAAATCAAGGTGTTGGAATGGAAGGATTTCCAGAAAATGTTTTTGACAAATATTTTCCTCACACCCTCTGACTTAAGATAGATATGGACTTCCTTTCCCTCAAGAAAAAAGGTGAAAAATCCATCGGATCATAAGAAGATAACATCATAAGGCTTGTACGATAGGTCTTTGGATTTTTAGTTACCCCTGAATACAAGTTTTATCACTTATTTGGAATTAAAAATGTCAAAAATGGTTAGGGTGAATTTTTAGGTTTTTTTGGAAATATTTTAATTTTCAGTGAATAATAAAAGTACAGTTTTGAGTATTCAATAAGTTTAATGACATCATTTATGATGTAATAATTCTGGTCAACTTATGTACATTAAAATAAGTTATGAGGTCTCCCAAGTGGATGATACCATTGGAAAATACTGTGGGCAAGCCCATGGTTTTGAAAGTACCACTAATGAGGTGTCCCTGTAAATTAATAAAATATTCCCTCGCTTTAGCTATAAATACAAACTTATTCCATCATTACCTTCATTCCAAATTATACATCAATGAATATATAGTATTATTACTGACCAATTTTTTCTATAAAATAATCCCCAATTCCTTAAGGTCCCAACCATCAGGTCTTAGGAGTTACTCTACAATGTTAGAGAATTCCTCACTTCCTCCTTTTTCCATTCATGTACTATTTTATGTGGTTTAAATTCTATTTCTCCATAAATTGTTCTTATTTTCATTTTATTCTATCTCTAAACTATATTATAATTCATTTATGGATGGGTGACAATTTTCCACTCTCTTTTTAATGTTTTATAAATCCAAGTTACATAGCTATTAGGTTGTTGAATTTTTCGTAAGGGATTTCTCAACTTTTCTTTTATTTCATGTTTATTTATTTTCATAATCTTTACTCACCTCCCAAAAATAAAAGAGGAATGAGTTATTTGGTATCTTAAATATTATTTATTTTATAAGATTTATTACTGATTAAACATTATACTTCTTCTCCTCTCCCACTTATTCAAGAAATTAAAACATTGTCAGTGATGTGTCGATTTACCGACATCTTGGATGATGTGATTTCAATTTCTTTTACATCCTTCAAGGATAGTCATGAAATAATTTTTATATTTTAACAAGATTATAATTTATTTAATATATAATATATAAGGATATAGAATATTTTTTACATTTTTGATTAATTTAAAAAAATGAGTTTTTTACGATCAAAGAATCGCCAAAATGACCTAAACAAATATCAATAATGTTTTAAATTATAAATCAACCTAAGTAAGAATTAAAAAAATATAATGTTATAATTTATAATTTTCGAAATATGTAAATTCCATTCCATTTCAATTCTATAATTTCCCTTCTAATCGACAATAATATCCATCATGAACAGGTCATGGAAATCGTGTAAAGAATGCACCCGAAACAATGTAAATAACAAAATATTACTAATAAATTTGTCGAATTATGTTATATAATTATCATATAAGGTGTTATAAACCTGAATATGTTTCATTATGAAATTAATATCACTCTATTTACAATTATATGAGAGGTTTAAACACATTTTATGTAAGAATATCCCGAGGTAAGGGAATTCTAAACCCATTTTCCATTCATTGTGTTAACCTTATTATTTATTAATTATGTTTTATTATGATTATTGGTGTGATTAATTTTTGTTTATATTATGTTTCATTATGTGTATTTACATTGTATACACATATCCATTCCATTATATTAATTCTCACACCATTTAAATTTTAAGGGTCTCTCCATTAAAAATCATTTTAAAAATATATTTAATAAAACTCAAATGGATTGTTTTCTATGTGTATGTAATGAGTGGTTTCTCCAAATTTAAAGACACTTTGTTTACATGATATGTTCCTTGGGAATTATTTATGTTTCGTTGAGCCCATTATTACTTAATATATGTTTGGTTGAGCCCATTATAGCTTATGATATGATGGGTGAGCCACATTATAGCTCTCAAATGCA
Organism: Viscum album; assembly: GCA_963277665.1. Classification (NCBI taxonomy): domain Eukaryota; kingdom Viridiplantae; phylum Streptophyta; class Magnoliopsida; order Santalales; family Viscaceae; genus Viscum; species Viscum album. Next base: position 1,306,940,260 of record OY728141.1, read on the forward strand.
TTGGGTACTCGAGATATGGATGTCGACCAAATGGTTATTTCATATGTATGGGTGAATTTAAGAGTTATATAGTTAATATTTCCCAAGTAATCTACATTATCTTTCTATTCATATGTGTTTTTATGATTATGGGTTTTATTGGTTTTTATGTTATCACTTGACTAATGATTTCTTTCATTATATCCCTTACATTATTTTAAACTCATCACACTTTTTTAAAAAGATTTTTCATAGAATATAAGTATGGGTAAGAGAAATAAGGGACTCATGATGTTTGATATGGAGTGTTGTTAATGAAATCATGTTTTAATTTTTAATGTTTTATATTTTGAAAAAAATGGATTTTTTTTTGAAGTGTCTTCTTTGTATGAATGTTGTATGTTAGGTATGTAAGATATCTAAATTATTTAAAACACTAATGTCGAAAAGATCTTAAATGTTTAATAATGTATGTTCTTGTCCAAAATTAATTATTAAGTAATTTTTCATGGTCGTTTCCTTGTAGTTGGGGTCAATGAATGGTTTAGACAATATTAGGGGTTAGGATGATGTTAAAAGAATACCATAAATGATTTATACTCTACGATATTTTGAAAAGTTATATAAATTAAGGATTAACATATTTCTTCATCTATTTTATTTTTATTTAAAATGGTTTCTGAAAAAAAAAATAGGGATGTTGAGGTAGGAAGGCACCAAGAAGCTGATGTTTGTATGAATCTGGAACCCGGAATGATGGGAATTGAAATCAAGCAGTTTGTGATGGAAATTGTTTAGTTAAATAAAGAAATAAATGGGGGTGGAATATTGTAACAACCCAAAATTTTGAATAAATCTTGTTCCCTAATTTTATGTGTTATTTTATTTTTTATATACTCAACAAAAATGTTTCATTTGATAACATGAGTATAATTAAAATGATACTGTTGGTTTTTGACTGTTATATGACCATTGGTCAATATGACCACGAGAAACTAAACGTTTTGATTATTGTCTCTAAATACAAGTAATCTTGGTTAATTAATATAGAAAGAAGATTCGATGGCCTCACCCAGTAGTCTTGGACCAATCGAAACCCATCTAATAGAACTTGGGAAGGAGGTAGCACCACTGGGCTTTGCTCTGGACCAAACCCAAGATGAACTTCATCGTATAAAGCTAGAACGGGATCGCCTTAATGAGAAGTTCAAACTGATAGAAATTACTACTCGTGCGATGTTGGCCGAGCCTCCCTCGGATTCTCTCACCTTAGCACACCTTACACTTAGGTCCTATGCTTGTGTGATAAGAGGGAATTTAAGGAGACTGTAACTGCCTTGTGTAATCCTTTGTTTTAAATAAAATTTGGGATTTCTTCTTATGATGAAGTTTATGAATTTTCATATGACCGGATAAATATATTATGCATATTTTTGATGAATTTTAGAAAAAAGGATATTTTAAAAATGGTTGTGTAAACCTTAAATAATTAAAAATGTGTAATGATTTTCGAAAAATGGTCTTCTACAATTATGTTCAGTACGAAATTTAGAGTCTAATAAGATCAACTTAATTTTTGATGAATAGTAAATTATGAATAGTGATTTTATTATTAGGATTAGTAATGTGTCCAAATGGATTAGTAATATCACTTAAAGAAAGTATTAATATAATCTGGGCACCTTGATTAAGTAATGTGATTCAATAAAATGGTTAAATAACGGTTTCATAAATCATTATTCAAGTATTAGTTTTTTCGTGTGAATAGTGTTTTTTATTTAAACATTTAATTAAAAATATTTAGATAATTATTTTTATAAAACGGATTTCATTTTTGAACTCAGAGCACCGATATTATGTTATGGTAATTTTTGGGGTTTTTTCTGAAAAAATGAATTTTCAGTGAATAGTGTTTTTATTTAGAAATTAAATTAAAAATATTTAGGAAATTATTTTTATAAAATGGAGTTCATATTTTTAATTAGAGCGTTGATATTTGGTTAAGGTGAAATTTTGGGATTATTCTGAGAAAGTTGAATTTTCGATGAATAGTGAAAATACAGTTTTTAAGTTACGGGTGTTTAATGACATCATTAAATGATGTATTAAGTTTGTAATCAATATGTTCGAATTATGAATAGTGAGATAAGGTATGAGGTGTCCCAAGTGGCCAATACCATGGGCAAATACCATGGGCAAGCCCATGGTTTTTCCAAAACCACTAATGAGGTGTCCCTTTGCCATTAATGCCTTGTCCCCTCACTTTCCCTATAAATACCAAGTCATCCTCTCATCCATTCGACTCCCCACTCTCCCCCAACGAAGTTCTGGTCTCATTACCTCCCAAGGAGTCCTCCCATGGTGCCCCCAAGCCCTAAAGGTCCCAACCTTTGAGTTTTAAGAGTTATGTTTTAAGGTAAGGGATCTGACCTCTCTCTTTCATTTCAAGTAATCTCTTTTATGTCATTCCTTTTATGATCTATGTTCTTATGTTGGAGGATATTCTTTTATACTCCTCTTACTGCCATTTTCATGTTCATATAATGATAGATCCCCTCTTACTCTCATTATTTCGTTTTATGATGTTTTAAGTGGCGCTGTTAGGCTGCCGAAATTTTTGTAACGGATTCTTTCTCCCTTCTCATTTTTCAAGATCTATTTTCATGTAAAGTATTTCATGTTCCTTTTTATTATGTTGGGGTATGATCTATAAATTTATCATACTGATCTTTTATGATCATATGATGAGAGACCCCATTTTATCTATTCAATTCAGTATTTTGATGTTTTAAGTGGCGCCGTTAGGCTGCCGAATTTTTAAGTGGTTCTTCACCCTTCTCGTTTTGAAGTTCTACTTTCATGTCAATTCTTTCAAGTTCCTTTTTGTTATATTGGGGTATGATATCTATATCTATCATACTGGACTCTTATTTTCATATGATGAGAGACCCCATTTGATCTCTTCAATTCAGTATTTTGAAGTTTTAAGTGGCGCCGTTAGGCTGCCGAATTTTTAAGTGGTTCTTCACCCTTCTCGTTTTGAAGTTCTACTTTCATGTCAATTCTTTCAAGTTCCTTTTTGTTATGTTGGGGTATGATATCTATATCTATCATACTGTACTCTTATGTTTATATTATGAGAGACCCCATTTTATCTCTTCAATTCAGTATTTTGAAGTTTTAAGTGGCGCCGTTAGGCTGCCAAATTTTTAAGTGGTTCTTCACCCTTCTCGTTTTGAAGTTCTACTTTCATGTCAAGTTTTTCAAGTTCCTTTTTAATTATGTTGGGGAATTATCTCTATACCTATCATACTGAACTCTTATGTTCACATGATGAGAGACCCTATTTGATCTTTTCAAATCATTTTGTTTGAAGTTTAAGTAACGTCGTTAGGCTGCCGAACTTTCATAAGAGAAATCTAATTTTTGTCTTCCTTCCATGTTTTTCATTTCAAATGGTATGTCCTTGAAATTTCATTACCATGATCATTTATCCTTCTTATTCTGTCCATCTACTGTTTTATGGGTCATTTATGAATGTTTGGCCCATTTTCCCTCTCTTTTTAATGTCTTTTAAAACCTCGAAACATAGCCATTATCCTGCAGAATTTCCGTCTCAAAATGTCTCTCTCTTTTTCTAAAGTTATTTTATATTATTAAGTGAATACTCAAATCTCTTTCTTCTAAAGAGGTATTCACATATATACCAAAATGTTCTATTTTAAATTCTGGGATTTACATACATGAGACCCACTTTCCTTTTCTATGGGTTTTAAAGTGATGTAAAGATCATGTCTTTAAAGTAGTTTTTTTAAAACGTTATGATTACGAAATGAAACCCATTTATTTTATTCTATATGGGTTATTTATGAAATGTTTGATGATGATATATGTGGCTCACATAATAATAAAGGCAAATTTAAGGGTGCTCTCTGATAGCGCTCCAATGCATTGGGTAATGATGTAACCACTAGAGATTACAATTTTCACGATACCTTGGTGAATAACCTTGGTAATTTTCAAATGACACCTTGGGGATGGACCTTGGTGATATGTTCATGATTTTCTATGTTAAATGATGTAGCCACATTTTCAAGTTATGAAAAATGTTATTTTTATTATGATATGCCTCCTTATTTCATTCTCATGCCTTAAAGTTCTTTTTCATGACCTTATTGAAGTATCTCAAGTTCACATGTAAAATGTTTCTCTTGTTTTCCTTACTGGGCTTTTTGCTCACCCTTTCTTTTGATGTATGCTCCCAGGTTATGTGATGCAGTAATGAACCTAGTATGAACATGAGGAGAAGCCTTTCAAGTGTTTTAGAAGAATTTTTTATGTTTTCACGTTTAAAGTTCCTGGTTTCCAAGACACTAAACCTTAAAGATCCTCGGTTTTGTAAAATGTAATAAAAGTTTATGTGATAAAGAGGCAGGATGCTATAGTTGGTATCAAAGGATGGTTTAGTTATTTGTGGAAATTAGGATATGAAAAATCTAGGAAGAACCCTATAAAAAAGGTTAATTATAGGAAATCTTTCTGGTATTTTGGTGAGTATTGAGTAAGGCGTTTCCAATAAAATACATCCCTGTCTGGATATGAGCAGGAAGAGGTGGCTCTGGCATAGATGTACATAGGGGTAAAACCTGAAAACACCGCTTTGAGCTAGACTCGAACGGGAACTGGTACATGACAACGGGCCTTTCTGCACTCTTGTTTACGACACTCCCGGGGGATATGCTTTGGTAAATTCATAACCTTAGTATGAACCATTATTAAAGGAACAAGTATAAAACAAAATAAAGATTCACATAAGAATATATGATCATGGATAACCTAGATTGGAACCTAGGGGATCACAAGTTTGGATATACTTTTATTCTACATGTTTATCCTTTTATGCTTAAAGTTTCCTTTTCATGATTATTTGCTAAGTAAATAAGCCCCTAATTATAGTTTCTTTTCTTAGTTAATGGCGGGAAATGGAAGAACATGTCCCAAAAACCAATGTGATAGGAAATGCGATGATTGTCATATTAATATGACAGAGATGATTAGGGGGTTAAAAAATGATTATTATTTTTGAATATGTTCACTATTTTTGGGACCCTATATGATCGAGGTAAATAGATTACTATGGTATTTTCATTGAGGAGTAAGGTTGACTTATATTTTGAAGAATCGATGAATTTATGGTGGACTTATAGTAATTTAGGTTACTTATGGGAATGATTAACCTATATTGGGTAAAATATGTTTAGTTTAGATAATTTTGTTATAATATGTTAGGAGTGGTTGATGTTGTTTGGAGATGAACAATGAAGTTTATTTTGGAAGACTATGTTATCAAATCCTTCTTGTATTTGGGTTTCAATCTTAGTTTGGTTTATTTTGAGGAATTTTAAGGACCGTTATTTATGGGATGGTCTATGATGAAATTTGGGTATTACCATGGAACATTGAAGATTTAAAATTAGTTTCCATTCCTATGGGATTCTTCCTTTTTGAAGAGTTGTTTAACCTTACCCTTTCTATTTTTGGGATAATGTTTAAAGATAGAAGAAATAGATAGTTAATATTTTGTGGATTATGTGATTCTCTAGAAGATGATTCTTGTGTTTTGATGAGACCAAGTAGTTTTGAATTCTCATCGTTTGGGAGAAAAGATTAGTTTTGGTAGAAACTTATTAAAGGGTGAAACTCTACATGAAGGTAGATATATTTCCTTATGTTTTTGTTCTATGTTGTAAATGAATTCCTCAAAATTATGAAAAGGAACGTAAAACAAAAACGTTGTTGGTTTACGTTTCCTACTAGGTAATCAAAGATCGTTTACACACATCATAAGTTTGGGATTTTCTTATGGTTAACTTTCTCCAAATCATGTTCTCTGTCACTCTCCCTCAGAACTTGACCCTTTGTTTTCTCCTCCATGTCCATGTTTTCCTACATGGAATCCTAGTGTGGGCTAACTCGGGTAACCTTCGTACTTCCCTTTCTTTCTTTTAAAGTAATAGTTTTACTGACTCCTTTTACGATGTGGGACTTTCAATGAAATTTCAAAACCAAATTTTAAAAAAAATTGCGAGGACGCATTTTCTTAAGGGGGGAACATTGTAACAACCCGAAATTTTGAATAAATCTTGTTCTCTAATTTTATGTGTTATTTTATTTTTTACATACTCAACAAAAATGTTTCATTTGATAACATGAGTATAATTAAAATGATACTGTTGGTTTTTGACTGTTATATGACCATTGGTAAATATGACCACTAGAAACTAAACGTTTTGATTATTGTCTCTAAATACAAGTAATCTTGGTTAATTAATATAGAAAGAAGATTTGATGGCCTCACCCAGTAGTCTTGGACCAATCGAAGCACATCTAACAGAACTTGGGAAGGAGGTAGCACCACTGGGCTTTGCTCTGGACCAAACCCAAGCTGAACTTCATCGTATAAAGATAGAACGAGATCGCCTTCATGAGAAGTTCAAACTGATAGAAATTACTACTCGTGCGATGTTGGCGGAGCCTCCCTCAGATTCTCTCACCTTAGCACACCTTACACTTAGGTCCTATGCTGGTGTGATAAAGGGCTATATAAGGAGACCATAACTGCCTTGTGTAATCCTTTGTTTTAAATAAAAATTGGGATTTCTTCTTATGATGAAGTTTATGAATTTTCAAATGACCGGATAAATATAGTATGCATATTATTGATGAATTTTAGAAAAAAGGATATTTTAAAAATGGTTGTGTAAACCTTATATAATTAAAAATGTGTAATGATTTTCGACAAATGGTCTTCTACAATTATGTTCAGTACGAAATTTAGAGTTTAACAAGATCAACTTAATTTTTGATGAATAGTAAATTATGAATAGTGATTTTATGATTGGGATTAGTAATGTGTCCAAATGGATTAGTAATCTCACTTAAATAACGTATTAATATAATCTAGGCACCTTGATTAAGTAATGTGATTCAATAAAATGGTTAAATAACGGTTTCATAAATTATTATTCAAGTATTAGTTTTTTTGCATGAATAGTGTTTTTTATTTAAAAATTTAATTAAAAATATTTAGATAATTATTTTTATAAAAAGTATTTCATTTTTGAACTCAGAGCACCGATATTATGCTATGGTAATTTTTGGGGTTTTTTCTGAAAAAAATGAATTTTCGGTGAATAGTGTTTTTATTTAAAAATTAAATTAAAAATATTTAGGAAATTATTTTTATAAAATGGAGTTCATATTTGTAATCAGAGCATTGATATTTGGTTAAGGTGAAATTTTGGGATTATTCTGAGAAAGTTGAATTTTCGATGAATAGTGAAAATACAGTTTTTAAGTTACGGGTGTTTAATGACATCATTAAATGATGTATTAAGTTTGTAATCAATATGTTCGAATTATGAATAGTGAGATAAGGTATGAGGTGTCCCAAGTGGCCAATACCATGGGAAAATACCATGGGCAAGCCCATGGTTTTGCCAAAACCACTAATGAGGTGTCCCTTTGCCATTAATGCCTTGTCCCCTCACTTTCCCTATAAATACCAAGCCATCCTCTCATCCATTCGACTCCCCACTCTCCCCCAACGAAGTTCTGGTCTCATTACCTCCCAAGTAGTCCTCCCATGGTGCCCCCAAGCCCTCAAGGTCCCAACCTTTGAGTTTTAAGAGTTATGTTTTAAGGTAAGGGATCTGACCTCTCTCTTTCATTTCAAGTAATCTCTTTTATGTCATTCCTTTTATGCTCCATGTTCTTATGTTGGAGGATGTTCTTTTATACTCCTATTACTGCCCTTTTCATGTTAATATAATGATAGATCCCCTCTTACTCTCATTATTTCGTTTTATGATGTTTTAAGTGGCGCCATTAGGCTGCCAAAATTTTTGTAACGGATTCTTTCTCCCTTCTCATTTTTCAAGATCTATTTTCATGTAAAGTATTTAAAGTTAATTTTTATTATGTTGGGGTATGATCTCTAAATTTATCATACTGATATTTTATGATCATATGATGAGAGACCCCATTTTATCTCTTCAATTCAGTATTTTGATGTTTTAAGTGGCGCCGTTAGGCTGCCGAATTTTTAAGTGGTTCTTCACCCTTCTCGTTTTGAAGTTCTACTTTCATGTCAATTCTTTCAAGTTACTTTTTGTTATGTTGGGTTATGATCTCTATATCTATCATAATGGACTCTAATTTTCATAAGATGAGAGACCCCATTTTATCTCTTCAATTCAGTATTTTGAAATTTTAAGTGGCGACGTTAGGCTGCCGAATTTTTAAGTGGTTCTTCACCCTTCTCGTTTTGAAGTTCTACTTTCATGTAAATTATTTCAAGTTCCTTTTTGTTATGTTGGGGTATGATCCCTATATCTATCATACTGGACTCTTATGTTCATATTATGAGAGACCCCATTTTATCTCTTCAATTCAGTATTTTGAAGTTTTAAGTGGCGCCGTTAGGCTGCCGAATTTTTAAGTGGTTCTTCACCCTTCTCGTTTTGAAGTTCTACTTTCATGTCAAGTCTTTCAAGTTCCTTTTTAATTATGTTGGGGAATTATCTCTATATATATCATACTGAACTATTATGTTCACATGATGAGAGACCCTATTTTATCTTTTCAAATCATTTTGTTTGAAGTTTAAGTAACGTCGTTAGGCTGCCGAACTTTCATAAGAGAAATCTAACTTTTGTCTTCCTTCCATGTTTTTCATTTCAAATGGTATGTCCTTGAAATTTAATTACCATGATCATGTATCCTTATTATTCTGTCCATATACTGTTTTATGGGTCATTTATGAATGTTTTACCCATTTTCCCTCTCTTTTTAATGTCTTATAAAACCTTGTAACATAGCCGTTATCCTGCAGAATTTCCCTCTCAAAATGTATCTCTCTTTTTCTAAAGTTCTTTTATATTATTAAGTGAATACTCAAAGCTATTTCTTATAAAGGGGTATTCACATATATACCAAAATGTTCTATTTTAAATTCTGGGATTTACATACATGAGACCCACTTTCTTTTTCTATGGGTTTTAAAGTGATGTAAAGATCATGTCTTTAAAGCAGTTTTTTTAAAACATTATGATTACGAAATGAAACCCATTTATTTTATGCTATATGGGTTATTTATGAAATTTTTGATGATGATATATGTGGATCACATGATAATAAAGGCAAATTTAAGGGTGCGCTCTGATAGCGCTCCAATGCATTGGGTAATGATGTAACCACTAGAGATTACAATTTTCACGATACTTTGGTGAATAACCTTGGTAATTTTAAAATGACACCTTGGGGATGGACCTTGGTGATATGTTCATGATTGTCTATGTTAAATTATGTAGCCACATTTTCATGTTATGAAAAATGTTATTTTTATTATGATATGCCTCCTTATTTCATTCTCATGCCTTAATGTTCTTTTTCATGACCTTATTGAAGTATCTCAAGTTCACATGTAAAATGTTTCTCTTGTTTTCCTTACTGGGATTTTTGCTCACCCTTTCTTTTGATGTATGCTCCCAGGTTATTTGATGCGGTAATTAACCTAGGATGAACATGAGGAGAAGCCTTTCAAGTGTTTTAGAAGAATGTTTTATGTTTTCATGTTTAAAGTTCCTGGTTTCCAAGACACTAAACCTTAAAGATCCTCGGTTTTGTAAAATGTAATGAATGTTTATGTGATAAAGCGTCAGGATGCTATAAATATATTCTAGAGAAGAACGTGATCAACAATAAGAAAACATGTATTTTTTGGAGAATTTAATGAGGCAACATCCTCCAACATTTAGTGGAACCATAGATCTAGTGATAGCTAAGGGAAGGATCAATGATCTAAAAAATAAATTTGATATTTTGGGATGTTAAAAAATTCAAAAGATAATAATATTCATTTATCGTTTGAAAGGTGAAATTGATCAAATGTGGTCTCTGGTTAAAAATACAAGAGATAGTGATGAACATGACTGTATGGAATGTGGTAATTTTAATAGTATTTTTCTAGAAAAATATTTCCCCAAAACTATTTGACTCGGAATGGAGAATAAATTCTTGGAAATGAAGTAGAAATATGATGAATCTATGGTATCATAAGAATGAAATTTTACTATATTGTACAGGTACGTACCAGATTTTACTTGGGATCGTGATAGTAAAATTAATTGATTTTACTCTATTTTGAAACCATTTTTGCAAGGAGCTTTGGCTTCATGACAGTTTAAAATCTATAAGAATGTTGTTCACTATGAGGAAAAAATTGAGATGGAGTTAGATCACATATAAGTTCCTCATAATGACAAGAATAAGAAGCAGTCGGGTTGGAAGGCTTTGGGTAAGAATTCATCAATGAAATATAGAGGTAACAAAACCAATTTCCCTTCTTGTGAAAAGTGTTATAAAATAATCCTGGTGAATGTATTGTAAATTTTGGTAAATGATACTGATGTGGATAGTTTTGACAAAAGGCTCATGTGGGTAGGGAAAATGATCAGAAAATTAGTGAGAAATCGGTGGTGAGATGCTTTATCTGTAAGGAACTGGTTCATTTTACTATTGTTTGTCTGAAGCTAGTCACTCAAACAAGGAATTAGCAATATTGGAAGTAGAAGGGTTTTGTAAAATCATTTGAAACCACTTAAATAGAAGTTGATCCATCAAATGATGTGATATCAGCTTCAGGGAGCACAAGATATTTCAAAGGTTGTCCTCAAATTAGGGTACCATCAGTTGAAATTAATTGATGAAGAAAACCTGAAGACTGTGTTCCATAATTGATACATTCATAATAAATTTGAAGTTACGCCTTTCAGGTTAAATAATTCACCAAATGTATTCCTGGATCATATGAATAGAATATCTCACAATTTCTTGCATAAGTTTGTTGTTGTTTTTATTGATGAAATTATGGAACATTCTAGCAGTAAAGAGGACCATGAAAAACATCTTAGGGTTGTTTTTAAAACCTGAAAATAAAATAAATTGTATAGAAAATGCACCAACTGTGATTGCTGGTTTCCCCAGATTTATTTTCCATGTAAAATTGTAAATTAGGATGGAATAACAATTGATCCTTCTAAAACAAATGTGTTTGATGAATGTTCAAGACCTAAAAATTTCATAGAGATTCATTGTTTTCTTTTATTATCATGTTATTAAGCACGGTTTGTTAAAAACGTTTCACGGTTATCTAGGCCACTAACTATGATATCATGAAAAGGGGTTAAATTTATTTTGATTGAGTAATATGGTTTTTTTTCAAGAACATATGATGATATTTGTGAATTCTCTAGTTTTGGCCTTATCTTCCAAAAATGGTGAGGTTGCCTTATATAGTGATGCTTAATTGAAGTGACATGGCTGTGTTCTAAGGAAGAATGATCAGGTAATTTCTTATGCTTCAAGACAACTAAAAAATCATGAGTTAAATTATCCCACACATGATTTGGAATTGAAAGATGTGGTTTTTTTTCTATGAAAATTTGGAAGCACTATTTATACGGATTTGAATGTCAAATATATACAGTCCATAAAAGTATGAAGTATATATTCAAACAAAAGGAGTTAAGCATGAGGGAGAGAAGATGGATTGAACTGATAAAGTATTAGGATTTCAAAATCAATTTCCATCAAGGAAAAATAAATCAAAGTCACAAAATCATTGATTCTATAACATCATGCATCATCAACCATGTTACATTTTGAACATGATCCCTTGATTAATGATAAAAATGAATTTTGGATTAAAAGTTGTTGGTGTAGGAAATACAACTGGTTTGTCTCATGTTTCAGTGTAGTCATCATTATTAGAAAGAATTAATCAAGCATATAAAGAAGACCATGAGCAATAGAAAAAGAAGGAATTGGTTAAAATGGTAAAATTTCCATAATTCAACCTCGATAAAGATTGTGTTTTAAGATTTTTAAAAAGGTTTTGTGTGCCTTGTGATTCTCAGATGAAGAAATATTTTTTATTTGAAGATAATAGTTCTCCATTTTTAGTTCATCCTGGAAGTACTAAGATATACAGAGACCAACGTGAGTACTACAAGTGTGATGGAATGAAAAGGGATATAGTATAATTTACTTTTAAATGATTGAAATGTCAACAGGTTAAAGCATATTAGTAGTTACCAAATGGGATTCCTCAGCCATTTCCATTTCCAGAATGGAAATTGGAAAGTTTATCCACTGTATCCATGGTGGGACTACCTAGGACATCTCGAGGTAACAATGAAATTTGGGTTATTGTGGATCGATAGAAAAAATATGCACATTTCTTTTCTATTCAAGATTCAATGTCCTTGGATCAGATTTCTCAACTGTACCTCAAAAATATTGTCAGGTTTCATGGAGTTCCTCTTTCCACTGTATATGGTCGGGATCCCAAGTTAACTAATAATTTTTGGAAGGTCCTTCAGAAGTCATTGGGCATATAATTAGATTTCAGTACATATTTTCATCATCAATTAGATGGGAAGCAAGACAAATGATTAGGACTTTGGAGGATATGCTTCGAGCTTGTTCAATGGACTACAAGATAAGTTAGGATTAGAATCTTTCTTTAGTTGAGTTTTCTTATAATAACAGTTTTCATTCAACAATACCGATGTAACCTTTTGAGGCGTAGTATGGGTAATAGTTTTTAACTCCATCTTTTTTGGATGATATCAGGTAAAGGAACTTGATGGGACTAGGATTAGTATCAGAAGTGGCTGAGAAAGTTATGATGATCCAATAGCACTTTAGGATAGTTCCTAGCAGACAAAAAATTTATGTAGATAACAGAAGGAAATACTTCTCTTTTGAGGAAAGTGAAAATGTTTTCCTTAAAATATCTCCATAGAAAATCGTGATACATTTTGGTATGAATGGAATGATAAGGCTGTAGTTCATCGGTACATCTGAAATCCTAGAGAAAGTTGGACCAGTTGCATACCAAGTATCTTTACATCTGTGTTTATCTCATGTACAAAATGTTTTTCATGTTTCGATGTGGAGAACATATGTTCCAGATTCAACCCATGTCTTGAGCCCCAAACTTGTTCTGCTAGAATAGAGCCATTAATATGAAAAGAAACCAGTTCAGATTCTTGATCAAAGGGAAAAGGTTTTTTGAAATAAGGTAATCCACCAGGTAAGGTTTTTTTTTGAGAAACCACATGTTTGAAGGAGAGACATGGGAGTCTGAAAACACAATGAGGGAAATGTACCTTCACTTGTTTAATGAGTACATAAAATTATGACGACACAATTTCTAGATGGTGGGGATAATGTAACACCCCATGGTTTTCAAAAATAAATTAAAATTCATGAACATTTGTTTTAAGTAGATATTTATAACTAGCCTTTAAACAAAATTTTAAAGCTTCTATTTTTTCAATTTCAAAAAATAGTCATCTACTATTGTGATCAGTACGTTATTTTTAATCTAATGGAACCAAATTTTTTTTTCTAGTGAATAGTAACCTACCCTTATGAATTGTAATGTGAATAGTAATATAAACCTAATGAATAGTAAATTTTATTATTATTTTATTTTCTTAAGGTTATAAGGTAATGAGTTGTTGATTAATTTTTTATGGTGTTAAAAAAATGAGTTCTAGTTTTCAAACTATTATTTTTTAATATATTTTGATTTTACATAAAAATTAAATTAATTATATTTAGAATTTTTATAAAATTGAGTTAATTTTTTAATTCTTCAAATCAAAAAATGCATTGGTTGAATTATTGGGATTTTTCTAGAATAGTTGAATTTTCGGTGAATAGTAATACTAAAGTTTTGAGTTTTCGTTATGTTTAATGACATCATTAACATTGTAATAATGACAGAATAATTATGGTTGACTTTTTAACATTAAAATTAGATATGTGGTGTCCCATGTGGCTAATACCATGGGGAAATACGATGTCCAAACCCATGGCTTTTCAAATACCACTAATGAGGTGTCCCATAAAAATTAATAAAATATTTTATCACTTTGTCTATTAATACCAACCTATTCCATAATTAAATTCATTCCAAATTTTTCATAAATGAATATTTGATCATCTTACATCCATAACATTCCTCTCTAGGTGTCACCATTTCCCCAATGTCTCATCCTTCAATTCTTAGGAGTTACTCTACAAGGTAAAACAATTCTCAACTACTTTCTTTTTTCCATTCAAGTTCACTTTTATGTGGTATAACATTCATGTTTCCATACCATGTTATTATTTAAATTTTATTATAGTTCTATATTGAGTTATGATTCATTTCTATATGGGGTAAACTTCTCCCATTTCTTAGTAATGACTTGTAAAACCATGTTGCATAGTAGTTAGGCTGCCGAATTTTTCGTATAGGACTTCCAAACAATTATATTCTTTTGAGTTTCTTTATTTTCATATTTTTTTATCATCGCCCCATATAAAATAAGCATAAATGATCCATTATCTTAGATATTATTGATTTTATTATTTTTATGGATGATTCTCCATTATAATTCTTCTCCTATCCCACTTATTCACGAAATTAAAACACAGTCTGTGATGTGTCGACTTACCGACATCGTGGACGATATCATTTCAATTTATTTTACTTATTTAAAGATTGGTTAGGAAACCATTTTTATGGTTTAACAAGATTATAATTTATGTATTATATTTTATGTAAGGATGTAGAATCTTTTTGTACACATGTGATTAATTTATAATCCAAAATGTGTTCTTTATGATCAAAGAATCTCAAAAATGACCTAAACAAATATCAATAATGTTTTAATTTATGAATCATCATCGTGTCAAAATTCAAAATGATAAATTGTATAATTTATGGTTCTGTAAATATTTAAATAACATTCCATTCAAATTTAGGCATTTCACTTCAAATCAACAAGAATATCCTTCATGAACAGATCAAAGAAACCATGTGAATAACACACACGAAACAATGTAAATGCCTTAATATTACTAATAAGTGTGTCAAATGATGTTATAAAATGATCATATAAGGTTTTATAAGAATTAATATGTTTCATTAAGATGTTAATAACACTCTTTTCATTATTATACATGAGGTTTAAACACATTTTATGTAAGAAAAACCATGAGGTAAGGGAATTCTTAACCCAATTTAAATTCTTTTGGTTAACCTTCTTCATTTTTCATTATGTGGTATTAAGATTATTGGTTTGAGGATTTTTTATAATATTTTTCACTATTTGTATTTACATTATATGCACATATCCATTCCATTCTAGTAATTCTCACTCCATTTATATTTAAGGTACTTTACTTTAAAAATCCTTTTAAAACTATCTTTAATAAATCTCAAAAGGATTTTTTATGTGTATGGAATGAGTGGTTTCTCCTGATTTCAATATACTTTATTACCATGATATGTTCCCTATACAATATATATGTTTGGGTGAACCCATTATAGATTATGATATGTTGGGTTGTGCCCATTATTGCTCAAGATATGATGAGTGAGCCCTATTATAGCTCTCTAATTCATTGAGTACACTAGAGATGGAAGTTGACCAAAAGGTTATTCCATGTGTAAGGGTGAATGAAAGAGTGATATGGTAAATATGTACCAAGGAAACTACATGGTGTTTCTATGCATATGACTATTTATGATTATGGGTTTTATTAGTTTTTATTTTATCACATGACTAATAATTTCTATATTTATACCCCTTATTAAGTTTTACACTTATCCTATGTTTTTAATATGTTTTTCACAATATATAATGATGGGTAAGAGAAAGAAGGGATTCCTGATGTTTGATATAGATTATTTCCAATGAAATCATGTTTAATGTTTTAATGTTTTATATTTTGAAAAAAATGGATATTGTTTTTAATAGTATCTTATTTGAATGAATGTTGTATGTTATGTGTGTATGATATCCTAATTATTTAAAACTATAAACCCAAAAAGATATTAAATCTGTAATAATGTATGTTTTTGTCTAAAATTAATGATTAAGTGACGTTTTATGGTCAATTCCATATAATTGGTATCAAATGATGGTTTAGATAACAATAACTGTTAAGATGATGTTAAAACAACACCGTAAATGATTTTTACTAAATTATAATTTGAAATTTTATAGAAATTAAAGAATTATATATTTCTTCTTCTAAGATATGTTTGTTCATAATGGTTTTCAATAGAAAAATTATGGAAGCTGATGTAAGAAGGCACCTATAGTATGATGTATGTTCGAATCTATAGTCGGGAATGGTGGTAATTAGAATAGATAAGTTTGTGATAGCAATGGGATAGTTTACTCAAGAAATAAGCGAGGTTGGTATCCATGCTAGAGAGTAACATGATCAACCACAAAGAAACATGACTTTTCTGGAGAATTGTTTTAGGCAAAATCCTCCAGCACTCCAAAGAAACACATATTCAGTGATAGAAGAAGGATGGATCAGTGCTCTAGAAAATATATATGATGCCATGGGATGTTTGAAATGTCAAAATTTAATACTATCTATTTATCATTTTGAAGGTGAAGTCGATCAAAGGTGGAATCTGGTTAAGAATACCAGAGAAATAGATGATATTGATAGTTTGTAATGGAATGATTTTAGGATTCTTTTTCTTGAAAAATATTTTCCAAAACCTGTTTGAATCAGAATAGACAGGCAATTCAAATAACTTAAGTAGAAAGATGAGGATTCTTTGGTAGGATATGAATCCAATTTTAGAAGACTTTCCAGGTACGAACTAGATTTTACTCGATATTTTCCTAGTACAATTAATAGATTTTACACTAATTTGAATCCAGTTTTTGTGAAGATATTTGGATTCATGAGAGTTAAAAAGTTATGATGAAGTAGTTCTTTGTGCTGAACAAGTGTAGATAATGTTTTATGACACGTATGAGCCTCATGATGAAAGGAATAAGAAGCGGTAATATTGGTAGGATTTGGGTAACAATTCTCCAAAGAAAACCGGTGGTAAGAAAATAAATTTCCTTGTGAAAAGTTTGGAAAATGGTATCCTATTGAAGATCTTGTAAATTATTGGAATTTATACCAATGTGAAAAGTTTTGAAAAATGTCTCGTGAGTGCAAGGAAAATGATCCAAAACTAATGAGATGCCAATGGTGAGATAAGTTAACTATAAGAAACTAGGTAATTTTTCTAGTGTTTTTCTAAAGTTATTCACACAAGAAAGAAATCGAAAAGATTGGTGGAAAAAGGGTTTGGTAAAATAATTTGCAACCACTTCATCATATGTTGATCCATTAAATGAGTTGGCATCAGCTCCAGAGAGAACAATATTTTTCAATGGTTGACCTAAGGTCGGGATACCGTCAGTTGAAAGTCAAGGATGAAGACATCTTGAATACTGCATTATGTACTAGATATGGTCATTATGAATTTGTAGTTATGCCTTTTTATTTAACTAATGAACCTACTATATTCATGGATATTATAGGTAGAATATTTCATGAGATATTAGATAAGTTTTTGGTTGTTTTTATTGATGACATTCTAGTATGTTCTATAAGTAAATAGGAGCATTAATAAAATATAATGGTTGATTTTCAAACATTAAAAGAATAGAAACTTTGTGGAAAATTCAGAAAGTCTGATTTCTGGTTGTAAAATATTTTTTCATGGGAATATTTTAAATAAGGATGGAATAATAGTTGATCTGGCCAAAACAAAATTTTTTGAGGAATGGCAAAGACCTGTAAATGTTACATAGATTCATAGTTTTCAAGGATTACATGTTTATTACTGATTGTTTGTTAAAAAGATTTCATGGTTATCTAGAATGCTAGTTAAGTAAAAATAAAAAGGGATTAAATTTGTTTGGACAGAATAATGTGATGTTTTATTCAGGAACTAATGAAGATATTGTTGAATGCTCCACTTTTGGCATTACCATCTGGAAATGGTGAGTTTATCATATATAGAGATGCTTTAATGAAGGGAAATGGTTTTGTTCAGATGTCGAAGGATCAGGTAATTAATTATGCATAACGACATCTAAAAACATGTGAGTTAAATTATCCCCCACATGATTCATAATTGGAAGTTGTAGGTTTTTCTTTAAAAAATCGGAGGCACGACTTATACAGAGCCAAAGGTCAAATATAGACTATCCATAAATTTCTTACGTATATATTCACTCCGAAAAAATTAAACACGCCACATAGAAGATGGATTGAATTGATAAAGGATTGTGATTTCTTGATCAATTACCATTAATGAAAAGAAAACCGTGTTTTGGATGCCTTTATTCAAAAACATCATGCAACATTAATCATGTTTTGTTTGGAACATGATCCCTTGATCAATGATAAGATGAATTCTATCTTAGAAGTTATTGGTGCAGAAAATTAATTTTTATTGTTTCACGTTTCATTGCAGTCATTGTTATCAGATAAAATTATGCAAGAATTGAAGGAAGATTGTTAGACATAGATAAAGGTATAATTTGTTAAAATTGGTATGTTTTTATAATTTTACCCTGATAATTATTGTGTTTTAATATTGGAAAAAAGTTTTTGTGTTCCTTTTGATTCCATGATGAACAATGATTAGTCATTTGAAGATAATGGATCTACATTTTCAGTTAATCCTAGATGTATGCAGATGTACAGGGGCCTTCAAGTGTATTTCTAGTGGGATGGAATTAAAAGGGATATTGAAAAATTTACTGTGAAATGACTGACATGTCAATAGGTTAATGTAGAGCAGCAGTTAACAAAGGAAATGCTTCAACATTTTCCAATGCCATATTGGAAATGAGAGAATTTATCTATGGAATTCCGGGTGGGACTATATAATACTTATTGAGATAATAATTAGGTTTGGGTTATTGTTGATCGAATTATAAATCTGCACATTTCCTTTTTGTTTAAGATACAATGTTGTTTGATCAGCTTTCTTGACAGTACCTCAAAGATATTTTCATGTTATAAGGAGTTTTTCATTCCATTGTATCTAATCGGGATCTCAGGTTCACTTCTAATTTTTGTTATGGATTTCAAAATTCGTTGGGAAGAGAATTGAATTTCATTAAAACATTTTATTTCCAATCAGATGGACAGTTAGAATGAATGATTCAGAGTTTCGAGGATATTCTTTGAGCTTGTTCAATAGACTATTAGGGAAGTTGGGATCATTATCTTTCTTCAGTTGATTTTTCTTGTAATAATATTTTTCATTCCAACACAAAGATTTAACCTTTAATGGCATTGTATTGGAAGTGGTGTCAAGCTCTATATTTTAGTTATGAAGTCGGGGAAATGAAGTGGATGGACCAGAATTAGTAGAACAAGTGGCTGAGAAAGTGAGGATCATCTAGCATCACATGAGGACAGCTTAGAGTAGGTTGAAAATTTATGCAGATAACATAAGGAAAGACTTCTCTTTCAAGTTATTTTACCATTTTTTTTATTAAAATATAATCATGGAGAAGTGTGATGTGTTTTGGTAAGAAAGGAAATACAATTCCGTAGTTCATTGGTGCATTTGAAATTCTAGAGAATGTTGGACCAATTGCATACTGAGTATCTTTATCTCATATTTTATCTCAGGTACACAATGTTCTTCATATTTGGATGTTGAGAAATTATGTGTCAGATTCAACTCATGTCTTTATCCCTAAATTAGTTCAGCTAGAAGAGAACTCTTCTTATGATGTGAAACCAGTTATGATTCTTGATCGAAGGGAATACGTTTTGCGAAATAAGGTAATCCGGTAGGTAATGGTTTTTTGGATAAATCACATGGTTGAAAAAGTGACATGGGAGTCTAAAAATGATATGATGCAAAGGTATCCTCACTTCTTTAATGAGTAAATATAATTGCGTGGACATAATTTCAAGATGGTGGGGACAATGTAACACCCCATGGTTTTAAAAAAGAAATTGAAGTACAAGAGTTTTTTTATAACTATCCTTTAAACATAATTTTTCAGCTTCTATGTTTTTAATTTCAAAAAACGGTCATCACCAATTGTGATCCGTAAGTTAGTTGGATTCTAACATAACGAACGTGATTTTTTTGGATGAATAGTAACCTACGCTTATGAATAGTAATATGAATAGTAATATGACCAAATGAATATTAATTTGTATTATTATTTTAATCTCCTAAGGTTATAAGATAATGGGATGTTGATTAATATTTCAAGGTTTTAAAAACTGAGTTATATTCTTAAAATTGTTATTATTGAATAAATTAGGATTCTATTTAAAAATTAAATTAATAATATTTAGAAAATTATTTTCAAAAAATAGATTTTTATTTTTAATTCTAACAATCCAAAAATTGTTAGGGGTAATTTTAGGTATTTTTCTAAAATAGTTGAATTTTTGGTGAATTTTAAAAATACAATTTTGAGTTTTCAGTCGTTTTAATGATATCATTAATGAAGTAAAAATGATGTAATAATGTTTGTCGACATGTGTACAGTAAAATAATATTTGAGGTTTCTTATGTTTCTAATACCATGGGAAAATTCCATGGGTAAATACTATGTGAAATCCCAAGGTCTGTAAAAAACCACTAATCAGGTGTCCCTTGAAATTAATAAATTATTCCCTCACTTTTTCTATTAAAACCAACATGTTCTTTCATTCCATTCATTTAAAATTTCTAATCAATGAATCTCTAGTCTTATTATAACACAGTAGTCCTCCCACGAAGTTAATTCAAATTTTTTTAGATCTATATTTTATTATGATTTATTTATATATGGGTGACCCTTGTCCCCTTTATTTATGTTTTTCTAAAACCAAGTTGCATAGTTGTTAGGATTCCGAATTTTTCATAAGGGATTTCTCGACAATTGTTTTATTTCGAGTTCCTTTATTTTCAAAGTCTTTCCACAAATCCCCCTTATCCAATAGGCATTAATTATGTATTATCTAAACATATTCTATATTTCATCTTTTTTATGGAAGATTCACCGTTATAATTCATCTCATCTCCCACTTATTAAAGAAATTAAAACACCATCTCTGATGTGTCGAGTTACTGACATCATGGACGATATGATTTAAATTACTTTTACTTACATCAAGATTGATCTTGAAACCATAAATATGGTTGAAAAAGATTATAATTTATATATTATACCTTGTATAAGGTTCCCAAATCTTTTTTACACATGTGAGTAATTTATAAAACAAAATGAGTTCTTTACGATCAAAGAATCACCAGAATGACCTAAACAAATATCAATAATGTTTTATCTTATGATTCATCCTAATGCCAGAATTAAAAATGATAAATGTTATACTTTATGGTTTGGGAAATATTTAAATACCATTCCATTCCAATTCTGGAGTTTTACTTCTAATCGATAATAATATTCATCATGAACCGATCGTGGAAACCATATAAAGAACGCACTTGAAAAAATGTAAATAACAAAACATTAATGATAAATGATTCTAAGGATGTTATAAAATGGTCATATAAGATGTTATAAACATGAATATAATTAATGAAGATATTAATAACACTCGTTCAACCATTATACTGAAGGATTAAACACATTTGAAATAAGAAGAACCTGATGTAAGGGAATTCTTAACCAAATTTCCATTCTTTCGGTTAACCTTATTATTTAATCATAATGTGGTATTAAGATCATTGGTGTGGTGAATTGTTTTTTATATTATGTTTCTGTATCTATATTTACAACTTATGCACATATCCTTTCCATTCTATAAATTATCACTCCATTTATATTTTAATGTACTTTCTTTTAAAATCCTTTTAAAACACTCCTTAATAAACCTTAGAAGGATTTATTTTATGTGTATCATATGAGTGGTTTCTTCTGATTTAGAGATATATTATTATCATGATATGTTCCATGGAAATTATTTATGTTTGTTACAGCCCAATATAGCTTATGATTTGTTGGGTTGAGAATATTATAACTCAAGATATGACGAGGGAGACCCATTATAGCTCTCCAATGCATTGGGTACTCTAGAGATGGATGTTGAACAAAAGGTTATTCCTTGTGTAAGGGTGAATGTATGAGTGATATGATAAATACTCAACTACATGATGTTTCTATTCATATGAGTTTTTATGATTATGGGTTTCATTGGTTTTTATGTTGTCACCTAACTAACAATTACATTCTTTATATACCATACTTAGTTTTATACTCATCACGTGTTTTTAAAAAAAATCATAGGATATAAGGATGGTTAAGAGAAATAAGGTAGTTGTGATGTTTTATATAGAGTGTTTTCCAAGAAATCATTTTTTTTGTGTTTTAATGTTTTATATTTTCAAATAAAATGGATACTGTTTTTAGTAGTATCTTCTTTTTATAAATATGGTATGAAATGTATTTAAGATTTCCAAATTCTTTAAAAATATAAACCTGAAAAGATCATCAATGTGTAATATCGTATCTTATTATATAAAATACCTAATTAAAAAACGTTTTAACGATAAGTCCTTATAAAAACTCATCCTAAGGATCCAGTTATTTTTTTCCTTAAGTATGGGGAACCTAGGAATTACCTGAGTCAATACCATATTCCCAAAAATAAACACTATACCAATGATGAAATTGTGTGTAACTAAATAGGTGATGTATTTATTTATTGGATTATTATTTAAAAACCTGGTTAAAAGGCTATTTAATGATTATATTTCAATTATTTCCATTGTATTTAATTTGTAAAGTATATTAATATAATTCGAAAAATGAAAACCTTTATGTAGGTTGAAAAATCATAAAATCTTGACAAGATAGAGGGGATTGAAACCCTAACCACATGATTATATGGGTTTCACATAAACCACTACCTTACTCAATGTCCTTCTTAATGTGTAATTAATGTGAGTTAAAAAATTTGGTAAATAATATTAATTATGATCTAGTGGTATCACTTTTTAGGTCTATATATTAATTTCATAACAATATTGTTATCATAAAATAGGTAGAGACAAATATAATGAGTTTTCTAAGGGTATTACGTTATGTTAAATGAATATTTTAGTGCATAAAATGGGGTTTATTCTAGGTTATATATTTCATGTTTAAAAGTGTGAATTAGAAATTGATTAAAGTGAAACAAAAAGATGAAATTTTTTATATTGAAATGGAATATATCATGTAATTATATTACCTATATTATTTTACAATAATAAAATTCCTTAATATTAGTTAAAGTATCTTAACTCAAAAATAAAATTCTGAATACCTTAGTATTTGTTCAACCAATAGTCTTTTAAATAATCACATATTCATTTCTTTGAGACCCTCAACATTCCATGGATATTTTACTTGTTTGTAATCAATAAATGCAATCACTCCCAATACTTATTTAAACATTTCCTCCAAGTCCTTATTTTTACTGTCCACTAATTAAATCCTTCATATAAACTATGTTATATGATATTCCATGTGATCTTTTTACATATCATTCTCCCCTATTAAGAAGGTATTTTATTAAATCTTCCCAATATGTGGGATTTAAAAAAATGTATTTTTAAATTTTTTACCCTATATTTCCAAGATTGAGTTTAAATTTTGAGGATGCAATTTATTTATTATGTGGAGAATGTTACACCCTAAAATTATAATTTAAGTTTATTGTATTCGATAGTGTGTATGACATGTGAAACCAAGCACATAAGGGAATATAATATCATGATAAATTACAATATAATTAATATTTAAAATAAATTAAATCTATGATATAGATCTCAACTCATGAGATACTAGGTAAGATTGTGTTACACACAACAACAACTTTTTCAATGACTTTATTTACCTGCAAAACCATGGTTTAAGACACAATAATATATTATTAAAAATTATTTTTTAAAATAATAATATATAACCTAGGCCTGAAATTAAATAATATTAATAATACCAACTAAATTATGAAAATATATGGTTTATAAAACTATAAAATGAACTCATAGTACACTAATTAATTAGAAATGAATATAAAAACATATTTAATATAAAGGAAATATTTTTATCATCAAAGAGGTTTTTCGTCCTAAAAAATAAAATTATTTACCATAATTGAATGATATTATAGAATTATATATATATATATATATATAATTTATTCAAATAATTGCTTTTTTATATTCGTCCATTAATTTTGATAAGTAGATGATAAGAATAAATCATGTTTTATACATTGAAATTGTATTTTTCTAAAAAGTTAATTTTTCCTCTTTTTAATTAAGAACCTATTCTATGTAAAATTTATGGAACATCTTGAAATATTTTATGTTAAAAAAATCAAATCTTAAATTTTCAACATATATCTAATATCAGAGTGTATTTTTATATTTTTCTCTGAGGTTTCATTTTTTGATGAATAATGAAAATACTGAATTTTAATTCAAAACAAATTTTTCATAGAATTTATTTATAAACATAAATAATATTTTATTTTTATATTAAATGTTAATTAGATTAGTCATTAACAAAATAATAAAATTTAGTCCATTAGATCAATTTCACATTGAATGTGGATATGAAAAAATCAAAATTTTGAACATTTTTACATTAACAACTTGTTTTTTCATCCCATTTGTGAGATTAATTTTTAAACAATTAATGCCAATTATGTGATTGGAATATTGATAAATTGATTAAATATTTAAAATCATAATAATTTGTAATTTAAAATTGTTATATCTTAGTTTTTGAACAAAAAAATTTAATGAATGTAATTAAAAATAATTACTACGATTAAGACAATAGATTTCATAATAAGGTACTAAACCATAAACTTAAGGAAAACAATAATATATAAACTTGTCTAAAAGACATATTATATCCATGTTTCAACCTTATTCACCATTATTGCTACTTTGTTTTCTTAATGGATCCAATTTATAAGGGATAACGTTGTTTGAATTCCATATTTCAATAATTTACAATAATGCCACTCCTCATCGACTATAAAAAGGCAATATTCCCTCCTAATTATTCACACCTCTCAAGACCATTAATTATTCCAACCCAAGAAAAAATAATCTCCCATGTTTACTAACCTAATAATATAATCCTATCTTTGGATAGAAAGAAAACATGCAAGACCTTCGGTATAAACCAGAAGGAGTAACAAAAATAAGAGGTAATGTTCTTCAACAGTCACTTTAGTTTTATAACTTTTTAAACTTATTCAATTATCCTGATCTCATGATTATATAAAAACAATATTATCCTAAATTTAATGATATTTTTTATTTTAATGGTTTAACCTAAACCTACAAAAACTTCTATAAAAAGGGTAACAGACTTATTTTTTGTTTGTATGGCAAACTATCGCCTCACGAAATGATGTCTTTCATTTTTCCTTCACCACATCCTGTTGTTGGATATTATAATGGAAAAAAATATTTATAGAATAATTATGTGTTATTTATATTTTAATGATACGTATATAATTTTTATATAACACATGACACAATTATGTCCATTTTTTGTTAATACGATAACATCATTTTTGGACATCTGGACTACCGCCTCTTCAATGCGATGAGATATGTTCACACAATATATAGAATGTCTTAAGAACTTGTTTAATTAAAAATATGTGACATATAGAAAATAAATATTGTATTCATGATATAATTACCTTTCTATAAATATAATATATTATTTTTTTCATTGCCAAATCACACACTAAAATAGTGATAACGTTATTCGTGGAAGAATTGACTATAACCACCTCGAAGTGAACTGATTACTTTTAAATAACTAGAATTATATATATAAGTATATATTATTAAATTATATGTTATATATGATATAATTATAACTATTTGAAAATAAATGTTACATACCTTATTTTCATAACGATCATTGAAAATGGGAATGATACTCATGTGAACCTTTGGCATACTGTCGTAATGGTTCTAACATTAGTTATTTTTCATAACAATATTTCAAGATTGGAATTAAAATAAGAATTGATTTTTAAATATTATATTTAATTCAATGTTATTATTCTTTTAATGTTTATATAATTACCCCATTGGCCATAGTTTACATTCCAAATTCATTTTTATCGCATTAACCTAATTTGGTCAAAACAACTGACATAAAATTAATTGTTTATGTCGTGGAATAAAACATTAAAATAAGTGAAATAAAAGAAGTAATAAATTTGAAAAAGGGTATGACAAAATTAAATAATTGAAATATATATTTTATTTTTGAGGATAAATACAGATTTTACAAATCAGAATCAAGGTAAGAAATTTCCATCTCATCTTTTTCATCTGTGTGATAAATGTCATATTCAAGAATTAATTATTTTGTTTGGTGTATATACTTCTCAATTAGATATATTATATCATTAATTATTTATCTTCATGGTATTTTTAGTCCCAAATTTAATTAGTTATTCTATGGATATTTGAATTAAAATTTATCAAGGGGTATAGAATTTCAAAACCTGATTTCATTTCACTGGGTTATAATACATCCTCATTAGCGTTAATATTATACGATTTTGTGTGTAATAAAAATTTAATATATAATTTTATTCCATCTTTTTTTATTTAAATTTTAAATACATAATATATTAATTGATTTATTTTCACATCAATGTAATGGTGTTATCAAGAGTTTACTTCCCAAAATCATTTTTTCTAGGATTATTTCCACTTGATTTTCTATTAGATGAAGTTATTAAATCTCTTTTTAATGAATACATTAACATTATTATCTTATCTTTAATCACGAAATTTTATTTTTAATAGTACGATTTCCCAATCATTGGTACTAAAAATCTAATAGAAAACATTTTCAACAAAATGAAACTTTATTTTTCTCTTTATTCAGAGAACAGATATTCATAGAAAACCCATTATTTTATAAATATGTTTCAAAAAATGTTTATCATAATTGAAAAATGATTTATTAAATTTATTTTTACACTTTTTGTTTTTTTTCAAGTGTTTTTAATGGAATCATCATGTCTCTTTCTATGTAAGGTACTTTTCTACCCGTTCGAACATATAAAAGGAAAGTTCTTTTTTACTTTGTACGGAATGTATGGAACTATCAACCAACATCTCATTGAATATTTGTGAAGGTGTAAAATGTTAATTTCTAAATAAAACGTTTTTTAATTTATGTTAAAAGAAATAGATTTCAAACTATTTTTAATATAGAAATGATATTATCCTCATGAAGGATTTTAAAAGATATTTTTATAATATTTCCATTCATCACTTAACAAACCTTTATTATTACATAAATTATGATATGTTATGTTGATACCATCCTTATTGTTCTTATAGGTGGTTTTTTATTGATTTGTAAAATTACAGTATTTACATTCACTTCGATGATTCATTTTTTTAGTCCCCTATAAAAATTTAATTTCCTCTGATCATGGACATTTTATATCAACTAATAATCCATATAATTTATCATGGATGTTTTAATTGGATAAACTATATAATTTTTTTCATAGGGTGTTTACATTGATATTTATTTGGTTATGTAGATATATATTGATAAATCATTATCCATTAATCGATATGGACATTTGATAAAGATTATTTTTTATAAATTCTAATCGATTATTCAATATTTGAGGAATGATCTGGACATGTAATATATTGGTTGGGGGCCATTTAATATAGGTATTATGGGTTGTGTACTAGTCAATTAAATCCCCATGATTCATCAATAGTCTCATGAGATGAAATCAGTTTGCCAGCCTAAGATAATGGGTTTTACCCAATTTGTTTTAAACCATTTCAAGGATAAATCTTTATAGTAAAGATACCATGCTCCTTAGAAACATGACATAAAATAATTAAGCATTACCTTCATGGAAAATTTATTTATTATTATTATACATGAGATTATTTATCTTTCATTATCTATAGATGCACTTTAACTCTCATTTTATTGAATGCTTGGAATTTGTGTTAACTTATTTACTTTATTATACTATTTATACACTTCCTTCTCAGTTTATTGATTATATAGCAAGGGTTTTCAGTTATTACCTTTCCATATCTATTATGCTCATTTTTTCAGTATTCCTTCTATTATACTTTACCATTATTGATTATTTGATCCCATCATTGTTTTTTTCTTTCCCCAAGTTATGAGGATTAATCATTAGAATGAGTCTCACAGATGTAGTTTATAATTTTTGTTATGTATTTTATTTTATTTTTTATTTACCAATTTATAATGGGTGTCATGTATGTAATAAAATTTTACAAAACAACTAGTCATTTGTTCCTTCGTTACTTGAATCCTTCTAATCTTGAAAAGTTAGTGTTAATAGACGCCTGCTCTGGGATTACTGGGATCGGG
Source organism: Viscum album (assembly GCA_963277665.1). Taxonomy (NCBI): domain Eukaryota; kingdom Viridiplantae; phylum Streptophyta; class Magnoliopsida; order Santalales; family Viscaceae; genus Viscum; species Viscum album. The sequence continues at coordinate 1,306,968,579 of OY728141.1, forward strand.
TTACTACAATAATATTTTTGGATATATCGGTCATAATGAGATATTTTACCAGACCATTACACCTACTTTTATTAGATGAGGATCCCCACCTATTCCACCATCAGGAGTGAGATCTGTTATACTACATCATGTTGCGACTAGAAGTAACATTAGTCATAAATACAAAGGAGGAGGTTATAGCCACAATACCCAGACTTCTAATTTGCATTGATTGCGAAGTGGACAAACCCATTCTTCTCTAATTGTATCACATGTCTAGGAATCACACAAGTTTTTTGTTTTATAGCTGATACCCAAGGATCAAAGTGCAGTACCATTTATTGTTTATTGTACTATTCTAGTAGCCTCAACTATAATATAATATTTATTTGATCTAGGTAAATCTCACTAATTTATCTCTTTATTTACCATGGAAAGTATTTGGATAGAAATTCATGACTTATATGGGGTGATGACCCTAGACATGTCGTTGGTTATTCGGTTAGATAGAAAATTATAGTGTAGATACTTTTCCAACATGTTGGGTAGTTATACCTTCTTATGTGATCTCTTCATCCTCAATATGATGGGCTTCGATGTCATTATTAGGGTGGATTGGTTGGTTCTCTATCATTCTTATGTGGAATGAAATTTCTACAGGGTATTGTTTACATCATTGTAGGGTGGTATTTATCTTCAAAAGGGTGAATGAAATGTCCAAGATAGTTGATATAGGCCATAGCTTCTTTATAATCGTAGAGTGACCACATAAGGTTCTATCCATTATATGGAGGAGTATGGCATACATCATAATAATTTTTATCCGATAATTAGGGATTTCTATAATGAAAATATTTATATATTATATCATATAAGCGAGAAAGAGTTTACCATTTATCTTTTTCTAGGATTATATCTAGTATCTTTTCCCTTAAAAATGGAACCTATTGAGCTCCATGAGATCAGAAGAGAGTTGTAGGATTTAAAATCAAAAGTTTTTTTTGACCCCCACAATCCCTTTTCATTTCACCCATCATTTTCTCCAAGATAGGGGATGGAGACCTAAATTAATGAATGTATTACTAATGGTTGAACTTTCATACAATTAATTACCCGAATACATTTCCTCAAAATAGTTTATTTATTCAACCACCTATGAGGATCTAGATTGTTCTTGAAGATTGACCTTAGATCGGGCTATCACCCGGTCTCTTTTGGATTACAGATATGTCACAAGCTACATTTTTAATTTTTTTTCTCTAATTATATGAGTATATAGTTATTTCATTCACTCTTAAAAATTCTCCCATCATTTTTTATGTCCTTTATAAATAACTTTTTCCACCCCTCAATGAATTCCATTATGATGGTTTTCGTGGATGAAATCATTTTTTATTCTCATACTCATAGAGACCATGTTCAATATCTTGCATTAATTGTGAATACACCGAGAGAACATTTTATATATTCTAATATTTTTTAGATCCACTTCCGGATCGACACATTTGAGTTCATGGGTCATATTATCTCATAATCGTAAGTAACTCTTGAACAAGACAAGGTGAGTGTTGTGGTTTCATGGTGGTATACCATAAAATTGTTTGACATATAGAATTTCATAGAGATTGTTAGATATCACATGTGTTTCATACAATAACATATCACAGCATGATGTACCTTTTACGAGACTTATGAATAATTGTTTGATTTTCTTGTGGTATGAAGTGCATGAGAATGAATTTCATGATCTAAAATGAAGGAATAAAACTACACAGATACTAATTATGCAAGAGGTTTGCAGAGGCTACACAATTTCCTATGATTCATCTGGATTTAGGATGGGTGTATTTATAACAAAGGGGAATAGTTTTTTACATATATTTTTATTATTTTGAGACCTCAAATGTGTAATTACCTGACCCATGATCGTGTTCTAGCATCATCTATTCATAACTTACACTAATGGTGGCACTACTTTCTGAGTGATTAATTTTTGGTGTATACATAACACAACAGAATAAAATATATCATTACACATCATTAATTTAATATCTAATAGAAAATATGGGTCAAATATCTTAATTCCCATGACTATAAACTTACATATACTTTTAAAAGGGGGAAAGGTAGTTGTTGTGTTGCGATGGAAGACTAAGGAATTTGATATAATGGATTCCAACAATGAATATAAATTAATGGAACTATTTTTTGAGCTTATACTAAATTTTCATGAGATTCATGAGAAAAATTTTCTTATATCTAGAGTGATAATTTATTTACACCTTGATAGGGTAAAGAGAAAGTTGTTCTCAGATCCTGAGGGGTCAGTTCTCTCAATGAGTATTGTCGATGAGGACTTGCCTTCGGATTGGTCTGTTAATAGAGAGGGAATACTACGTATACATGGGAATGTCTAGGTTCCCAGATATATGATACATGGTATTTGGTGATATTACCATTATTATCAGTGTGTATCTCATCCATAAATATCCTAGTTGTATAATGATATGTGTCACCAGTATTGGTTTCATGGGATGAAATGTCAGATTACAGGTGTTAACAATATGTCGTCCACTTATCGTGAGGTCAAGGAAGAGAACCAATGGCCTTATAGATTTTTATTGTTATTTTCAGTCCTATAATGGAAATAGAAGGATGTTGTAATGGATTTTTTCGTCAAATTAATGATGTCTCCTCAAGGTAGCGACACTGTTTGGGAAGTCATGTATTGAATGATTAAAGTATTTCACTTCCTTGCTATCTAGGAGACATTATCATTTGATGATCTAGTTAAATTATGTGTCTGTGATATCATATAGCTATAGGGGGTCCATAGTAATATCATTTCATATAGGGACACTCATTTCACATTGAGGTTCTGGAAGGGTTTTGAGAGATCTAAGGGTACCAAAGAACTTCTAAGTATAGTATTTCACCCATTGACTTATGACCAATAAGATATGATGATACATGTGTTAGAGAACATTATGTTTAATATCTTGAGTTTTTTTAAGGTATGGATTTTTTAAATTGGGAATTAAATTTTTTTTAATGACCAAATATGAATTCCTAATGTGTTCGTGGGTGTTTTGAGGGTGTCTAGGTCATTTTTGAGAGGGCTATTTTGGGATATGCCTAATGCTGATAGGGATTGAATTACTATTGGAGACTTTTTAAATAAATTCCAACTCTTTATCCATGTACCTCTTGACCTGTTAGGATCATCATTCCCTAATTCAATATTCCATATCGCATGTAATGATAGAATGTAAAAAAAATATGATCCCAGTATTTTTTTAAGATTAAAAACTCAATAAGAGAAGTTGCATCCTTCCCATGCATTGGAATGACCAGTGCATGTGTTCTCCACTATAATGTGATAACTATTAATGTGGTTTCCTAGGGAAATATTCATCTTGCTAGTGTGAATCCCTACACATTGTAAGGGGAGGGAAACAATCCTCTCTTCCTAAACTAGTGAAAATATAGTCCAACTAGAAACCTCTAGCTAGTTTCCTACACTATCTGTGGAGATAGTCTTCTTAATTATTGAAAAGGGTTTTCAACACTAATAGAGTCTTCAATCTTGTAAACCCTTTTTTTGTCACACTAATTATTTTTTCTTCCTCCTATTATTCTTCATGTTACTTGCTTAGGAACATGAAATTAACCAACCTATTCTAGTCAATTCATCAGTGTAAGAGAAATTGAACACTTCTTCTTCTTCTTTATTTTTATTTAGTAAAACAACATAATGAAATACACCTTTTTTGGGTATAATAACTGACACATTTGTGATTGTTCAAGAAATGAAGACCATCTTACATGGAATCATCAAAATCAAACATCAATAAATGATTTTCAATTATGTTGGGAACACTCTACCTTCTCCTACTTATTCTCTTATATTCATCTTGGTGTAATTAATGTTTTTTCAACTGAATTGATCCCACTTTTTGAATTCGTACTAGCATATATATCCTTTTTTATTAATTTTTATGCATAGAAATTTTTTTGTTCATTATTTTAAGTGTCTTCACATGTTCATGTTCATGAATGAGTGCATGAATTGTACTATTTTTTCTCACTTCTGTGAAACCCCAAATGGGTATTATTATTTTCACAAACTTGACATATCTTCTTCTTTTCTTCTTATTCTCTTCTTAGCACATGGTTTGGGTGTTTTAGATTTTATATGTGTTTTACTTCATATCCTAATGAGTTGATCCACTATCTAACTTATTCTTGCACACTTGAGGGATCCGGTTTCTTCAATCAAAGAATATACATGCATTCATGAGTGTAAGGCCATCCTTCATGAAAATTACTTATTCTTTAAATGAAAACAACTACATAAAATAGATTATTTATATGAAAACCTTTGGATGTTTACATTTATTCTTATTGTAAGATATACACATTTATTCCTCGCACAGGGGATGTGTGGTTCTTCTTCATAGAACTCATGTGGTCACATATCTTTATCTTCATCCCGGGGCTTCCCTATTCGGGGGTCATCACAAAGCAAAGTGGGAGTGAAAGACTCAAACACCGGATCATGGTGGAATGGACTTAATAGAGAACAATGATGGTTAAAGAAAATTGACTGTGTGTTTGCATTAACCTGATTGAAATATGGACAGAACTTATTTACAAAGATGGTTGACAGTGCGTGGCACCTATCGAAGGCTTATGGTATATCCTTTTCGTAGATCCAGTGAGCTCATAGTTCCTTTGATATCCCTTATCAAAAAAAGCACGTAGATTTTCATTCCATAAAAAACAGGATCTCTTGAAATATGGGAGAAACAACTTTTTTTAGTTCAAGAACTCTCCTTTTATAGTTGGGGATCTCTCCCATTTCTGCATTTAAATCCCACAAGATATTCCTTAATGATCACATCTTTGAATGGCTGAGATATTATGTGTTTTAAAATTCTCCAAACCTCAGATGAAGATATGTTCATATCATGGTTGTTTCCTTTTCAACGTGGGTTCTTTATTTATAGTGAGGAAATATCATGCATTTGATTGAGATTTCATGTAATCTCCATTTAAATCCACACTCAAATTATCAACGTGGCCTTACCAACTCCAATTTCCTCAGCCTTATTTGATCATAAAACTTTTGTTTCAAGCATGAAAATGTAATTTCTTTCATTATTTAATGACTCTTATATTTCCATAATGTTGTGGAGTTGATGAACATGGGGTCTGGAAGCTCGATGGTGGTTTGGTCATCACCTCTGGTGACTAACAGTTGTGGCTTTGGTCACAGGGGGAAGAACACGATGTTGTGGGGGAATCATATGGATCTGGTTCAAACACATGTGATGTTGATGAGATGGATGGACAATATTAGATCACATGGTGTGGATGAAATGGGTGGTTGGGATTTCTTACACATTTTTAAACTCTGAATTGTATCCTCTTCTCTTGTCTCACATCAAAACTGCAACGCGGGTGGTGTGTGGTTGATAAAACAAAGTGCCCCAACCACTTCATGATTACTCCCTCTCCCACCATAGTACTACCCTATACCATATCGTATATGGGAGCTCTCTACACCCACCCTCTGTGTGGGATTCGACATGAATATGCATGGACCTTGCCCCATACACTACAGCGGGCCTATAAATGGCCCTGAAACTCGTGGTCTAGCCTAGCTGGCCTCCCATTGGGCGTAGATGACCCCTATAGTTTAACATGTTCCTCAGGATGAGACCGATTAGTTTTCTTGAGGTTTGTCCTTATTTTTTAAGTATGTCCCATAAAAATACTTACCATGTATAAGATGCATGGTTACATGTAATCAATAATCATGCATTTCCACCCTTCTTCTCCACATCATTCCCTCATCTTATCCACTTCAATCAAATCACGTAATTCTTTTACTTTTTCATGATCACACATAGAATCTTCATTAATATTTAATGGATGATATTTCATTGTTGTTAACATTTTTTCACCTTTGTCAAAAATTCATTGAACAAAAGATTAGTTCCTGAATTGTCAGATTTGAACAACATGGAGAATTTTCCAATCATGTCATCTAATGAAATGAATCCATAACAATTATCTAGGCATCATAACTTCAACTAATATTCATTAACATTAGATTTCAATCAACATCATTACCATTATTGAAACCCATTGAAAAAAATACAATTTATACACAAAGTGGTCCCAATAATCTCCTCATTTTTATTTGTTGGAAATACATCAATGCAATCTTAAATGAATATGTCGATATCAGATTGTGAATCATCTCTCTCCCGTTTAATGATTTTTCTCACCCTACTTTTCACTTTTTAAACTTTAATTTAACTCTCTCTCTCCCTTATTGACAACAAATACAATGTTCATGGGAAAATAGTATCAATCTATACTAAAGTAATGTGACATCAATCATTTAACTCTATGTCTACTTGAGCAATACTCGATGTAGAAAACAAGAGGATTTTATTTACACAACATGGTTTTCCATTATCGACTAATCATGATAGCTCATGAGATGAGAACTAATAGAACTGTCTTTCATGGTTTTTCACTTTCATTCTTGGCTGAAGAAAAAAATGTCATATAAAATAATCAAGCTTAAACTTCTACACTAACATCAACAAATAGATCAAAAAAATTCCAATACATTAGGCAGTTTGAGGGACTTTGGGGCACATCCATTATTCTTATACTAATGATTACTTAGTTACTCCCCCATTATAGAATGATATTGGTTTTTAGTAACCAGGAAAGAGATATTAATAAATTAAATAACTTTTCCAATGCCATGATCTTCGAACAATATTTAGAGTAATTGAATTTGATACCAAATGAAGATGATACAAATTAAAATACTAACTCTGGAAACTTCTTCATTTGTCTCAACCTCAAGGGAAAGACATCCTATCTCTATCTCTCAGGTTCTACCCCTTAGAAATTGTTTCACCTTAAATTCCTTGTATTCTCATAGAAATTAAAATACATAAAAATTTAACGGAATATGGTGGATCCTCCATGCTTCATTAATGCAAACAATAAGGTTGAGATAGATTACTAAACCCAGATCTTCCATTTTCTCCATTATTTCAAATTTCACATTTGATCTTCGATTTTGGTTGTGATTGTGGGGATAATACTCAGTGTGTGTTATCCTTCATTCTTCAAGTGAATTTAGTGCACTAGATTATTCTGGTGCAACTTTTATCTTTTTGAGAAATTCTTCTTATGATGGAATAAGTATAATGAAATTTTTAACAGTGTGTTCAGCCTTGCTACACCTCACACATAAGACTTAATTATCATTATGTGGAATATTTTTTATCTTTGTTAACTAGCCTTATCTTGTGCATATTTAAATTTTCTAATTCATTCTTAATCCTCTGGCCAGATAACCAATAGGTCTTTAGAAATTGAGGCATCAACATGGGATCTTCCACATTGTTTTTTCTTGCTGTTATTATTCATGGAATTTATTTTGTATGCACCACCCTCCACCTTCTTGGATTTATAATCCAACATATTCTCACCTTTCCTTCTTGGAATCTTCTTGAGAGAATTTGTTTTTACAACATTCTTATGAAATCTTCCCAATGATACTTCGTCATTCCTTGAAAAATGTTTTGATCTTCTATTCTAATCAGTGTTTGATACATGTTGATATGAACATGTACAACATGGTGACCACTTCCATTGCATATGTCATAGATTTTGTCAAGATTTACTAATCTGTTTTTAGTTTAAAGATGCTTCTTGATCATTAGATATTGCTTTATCTTTTCTAGATTACTCCCCCTGGATATAGGCTTTATTTGTGATTTTTCATTAAAAGGATTTTAGCAACAATTTAGTGAACAATGTCCAAACTTATTGCAACACCAACATTTACCCACAAATCATTACTTCTTAATATCTTCTGTATACGGTAGTAGGGCCTTCATCATGATTTTTTATGTTCTATTTGGGGAACCACCTTCTAAATTCATCTTCTTATACATCCTAACCATGGTTGTAGGTATCTCATCACCTTTCCTCATCCATAATTTTTTATAATTTTTATTACACCCTTCACTTTTTATAAAAATAAATTCAGAAACATTCGATCAAGATGGTATAGATGGTATATTTTCTTTCTTACCTACTTCTGATAGATCATTGCCTGAATTCCTGATCTTCTTATCAAATGTTGGACTTTTTTACCCATAGAATCCTCTAGTGATCATTGAATACCGGTACAAATTTTCACCTTCTTTTGTGAGGGATAAATATGTGACTTCTCAAGATTTTCAAATTGAGAATTCAATTTTATACATTAAATATTGATGATGATATTTTTGTCTTAAATCATGATCATATTCTCTTACCATGTCTTATTTAATCTTTCAACTTCTACATCATGAATCAGAACATTGTTTTTTAACAAAGAGTCTTGTTCCTTGTCTTCTTATAATTTCCATACATATATAAACCCTTCATATCAGTGCTCTTATTTAGATCATTTTCTTATGAGCGGATCTTCTCTTCAAGAGTATTATTGACGCCCTGATTCCCCACAACTTCGTTGAAATATTTTTAGGAACTTATTTCAAATTCCCCCCTTATTGATTCAAATGCTCCAACCTGTCTAGATATATATAAATAGCCAAAAAATTTCACTACCAATCCCTTCTCAAAACCATTTTTTTCTTCTTCCATCTAGGTGATATCGTCCTCCTGATCACTTGAGGTATGATGGTAATCCATCTTCTTGGTGGGAACCTGAACCTCCTGCTCATTACATTCCAAGCCTGATGTGTCATTATTATTAATAAGGGATGGAGAACTAGATAATTCTTCTTCTTTAGATAAGAGGGAATTATTATTCAACATTCTTTTACCTTGATTTTTCATGGTCATCATGGTCTTGGTAGATATGTTATTTAGCTTAGATGTAGCTAAATCTTAATTGAAGCTTCACTTCATTTATTAATGAGGAAATAAAATCAATTCTCTAAATGAGAATAAATTCAATATAGAGAATCCAACAGAGGTGAAATTTTCCCTCATAACAATTCAAAGTACCAGTTTTGGATATTCCTAACTCTGATAGGGGGTTGAATTAGTGTTGGAGACTTTTTAAACAAATTCCAACTCTTTATCCACATACCTCTTGAACTATTATGGTCATAATTCTCTTATTCTATTTTCCTTATAGCATGAAATAATAGAAAGCTGTAAAAATAGGAACAGTATATTTTTACAAGGTTAACTAATTAATAAGAGATGATACATCCTTTCCATACATGTGAATACCCATTGAAAATATTATCCACTATAATTTGATAACTTTTATAGAGGATTGGATGGGGAAACAATCTTCTGGATAGTGTGAGTCCCTATACTTTGGAGGGTGAAGGGAAACAATCCTATCTTCTTAAACTGGTGAAAACCTAGTTCAACTTGTTTCCCCTAGCTGGTTCCTTATACGATATAAGAAGACAATCTTCGTATTTCTTAAAAAGGGTTTTCAACACCAATAGAGTCATAAAACTACTAAGCCTTGTTGGACATCACACTACTTTGTTGTTCTTCCTCTTATTTGTCTCCTTGTTACATACATAGAATCATGCATATAGCCAACCTCTTCTTCTCCCTTCTTGAGTGAAAGACCAACTGAACACTTCTTCATATATTTTCTTCTTATTTAGTGAAAGAACTGAATAAACTAGCACTTCTTACATTTCATGTCCAGAACCAAAAACATTATTGTGATTTTTAAAGAAATGAATATTGGCTTACATGGAATCATCATAATCAAACATCCCTAAAAGATTTTCAATTAAGTTTTACACATTCTTCCTTCTCCTTCTTATTCTATTCTTTTCTTCTTGGTGTAATAAATGTTTTTTCAACAGAATTGTATAGTTTTTACTTTTTCATGAAAGAATGAATAGCCTCTTCTCTTCTTCTTTATGCACACAATCATTTGGTTCTTTATTTTAATTATCTTCACGTGTGCATGTACATGAATGAATGAATGTGTTGTCCTCTTATTCTCACTTGTGTGAAAGCCATAACTGGTATAATTCTTTGGAAATACACATGGAATGTCTTCTTCTTACCTTATTCTTCCTACTTTAGCACTTGGTTTGGGTGTTTTAGATTTTATATGTGTGTTCCTTTAAATCTGAATGAGTGTATACACTATCCAACATATTATTGCACACTTGAGGCCTATGGTTTCTTCAAAAAAAGAACATGCAAGAGTTTACCACCACCCTTCAAGAAAATTCCTTTTTTTCAAAAGAAAAATGCTCCATACTGTAGATTACCTATGTCGAATCCTATGGGTGTTCACTATTCTTATTATTGAAAAATGTGAACATGTAATCCAGGAACACAAGGGACATAGGGTTCTTCATTGTGAACCATGGGTCTCATGGTTATTACCCTATATTAAAGTGTTTTATGGTTCATGTATCATGGTAAATCACAATTGGAGTGCAAGACTCAAACACTAGATAATGGTGACTTGTTCTTCACAGAGCACGGTGAGGGTTTAAGAAAATGGGTCCTGTGTTTGGGGTAACAAGTTCATGCTAAGAACATAACTTCTCCAAAAATTAGTTTGAGAGTGCATGTAACTTTTCGAAGTATTTCGGGATCTTTTCTTCATATATCAAAAGATATCACGGTTTTTTTATCTCCATTCTCAATGAAAAGGCACAAATATGATCTATTTTTAAAGAAAAATAAGAGCTCCCAAAATATGAGGACATCAAATACGTATTAGCTCAGGACCTCCCCTTTTATAGGCGAGGGTCTCTTCCTTCTACGCAATAAAATACCACGATATATTACCTCACGATCGAATCATTGAATTGCTTAGATCTTTGGTGTTTTAAAATTCTTCATCCACAAATGAAGATGTGCGCATATCTTGGTTATTCTTCAACACGGGTTCCTCATTTGATGCGAGGAATCCTCATGCATGTGATTGAGATCACATGTAATCGATATTTAAATCCACACTCAAATTATCCATGTCACCTTGACAACTTTGTTTGCCTCATCCTTCTTCAAACTTCACCATTTCATTACATGCATACAATTGAAATTGCATGCATGATTTCGTGACTATCAAATGGCCATAATGTAGTTGAGTGGATCATCATGGTGGCTAGAAGCTCAATTGAGATTCTTTCTTCATCTTTGGTGTGTAGTAATGGCACTGTCGGGCACTGGAGGAAGAAGACAAAAGTGTGGAGGCATTAGATGACCGTGGTTAAAACGCGAATGGTGCATATGAGAAGGAAGACGATGATTATATCACGGAGCATAGATGATATGGATTACTAGGATTAGTTCAATGTTTTTAAACTGTGAGTAGTATCATATTCACTTGTCCCACATCAAAATAGAGGTGCAGGTGTCATGTGATATATCAACCAAATCATTCTAACCAATTCCCATATTACTCCCTCTCCCTACACAGAACTACCTCGTATTGTGTTCTATGTGGGTACACTCTTTTCCATCCCTTTTCATGGTTTTCAACCCAACTATGCTTGAGCCTTACCCATGTGCTCTTATGGTCTTATACACATCCATACCTCTAGTTGGATGGAATGTATGGCCTCCCTTTGGGTGTTGTTGACCCATGTGGTCTCGTATGTGCCTCGAGATGATGTTGTCTAGCTAGATAATGGGTTGGCACAATTTTTAAGAAAGGGAAATAAAAAATTGTGTCCCATGTATATGATGTCTGGATACCTTTTATAATTAATCATGCATGGCCACCCTTCTTCTCCACTCCATTCTCTCATGTTCTCCAATTCCTGAAAATCACATAATTCTTTAACTTTTTTCATGATCACACTTATAATCGCTAGTGATATTCAATGGATGATAAATCAATGTGGTAAAAACTGTGTCACCTTTGACACAAGTACATTTATGTTAAGATTAGTGAATCAATAGTCTAATATAAACAACATGGATAATTTCACAACATTGGAATCCAATTCTATAAATACATAAAAATTCTCCATTCATCATCACATCAACTAATATCCATTCACATTGCAGTTCCTTCTTCATTTTGACAATTACTGAAAATTGTTGAAAAAAATACAACTTATACACAATGTGGTCCCAATATTTTCTACATCCATGAGCCCCACTTTTTTGAAATGTATTCTAGGACACGTGGATAGTAGAACCCATGTTCCTAATACATATGGTCTCATAAAACCATGATGAACATTTTTTAAGGCAGAGAAGGGATCACATTTCTCCCTAACTGTGCGCCCAGGGCCCCACACTCATGTGTGGCCACCAGAAATTTTTACTAGGGGAAAAAGGAACATTTGGTGCAGGGAATGCCTAGCCATGATTCATGACCATGAAATGGGATTCTTGGATAGTGGCTTACAGCATGGTTTGTGTATGGTGTGCCAAACTATCTGAATGAATAGTGTGGTTTCCTTAGAGAGGTATTGAGGGGTGCATCATTTAGGAAACCATGTAATCTATTTTTTATGGTGAAATTACCAACATAACCTTAAAATAATATTAACTTAAATCTATATTCCCTTTCACCCCATAGACATCCTATATGGATTTTGGGAGCTCCCAATGAAGACATATAATAAAAGTTTTCTTCACTCAACCTTAAAATAAAAAATTGTTTGTCTCCTTGGATAGCCATAAGTGATTACTTCGATTTTAAGAAATGTTACATCATTTTTCTTTCTATATACTATTCAATTTAGGTAAAATCTAATACACCATATTTTAAGGGTAATAATCAGTTTCCAAGTTTTCTTTCAATTTGGTTCAATTTTGGAGTTGATATTGAATGAGTGGTCTACCACGACAATACGGTAGGTTGTCTATAGCATTCCGGTTGGATTGGTTTGTATTAATCCATGTTTTTTATATATTTAATGTCTTCTGTTTTTGGTAATTTTCACTAAAATTGATTACATGTATTGAATAATTTATTTATAAGTAGATTGGTTTCCCATATAGTTCTTTTTTATCATTGGACTTTGTTTTCCCCATCCTATGCCATCTATGTGTTTTTTATTTATATCTCATTTGTTTTAAACCAATGCACTAGGTGAGTATGATATCACCAGATTTCTTAGAGCCTTAAAAAATTAAATGATAAATGATTGAATGATTCAAAGAAGTTTATGAATCTTTCCTTGTCATTTCATGGTGTTTAACTGATTAATTATATAAATAGAAAATGTTGAAATGGGTTTGATGATCTCATGGATTCTGAATTGTTATGAAATGATTAATTAACAGGTTAATGAGTTGATAATGGTAGTGTATTCCTACGAAGTGATCCTTGAATCCTTATTCCATTTGATTCCATGTACATTCCTACTCCATGTATATATATTGATAATGGTAGTGGATGTCCGAGATAATCCTACTACTCATATCTTGATTCCATTAGATACCATGGACATTCATACTCCATGGATCAATATTTATTATGGTATAGGATTCCTTGGTCTTTTATATCATGAATTCTAATTCCATATAAGGATAATGGAATTGTTAAACATTGGATCAAACATTCTCAGACACACATTGGAAATACTTCATAGACATTCTCCTTGGACAACAACCATGAATTTCTGGAGTTTCAATCAACATTATTTGTGGAATCAATGATAATTCCATGGTATTTTATACCTTATATCAAACCCTTTGTGCAATTTAAAAATATTTTAAGTAATATGACAATATAAATTTTATACACTTTATTACACAACATGGACTTTGTGGATATTTATTATTTTCATTAATGTGCACCCTAGTATGGTATTGGATTATAGTTATTGACCTGGATAGTATCACTATTTGTTTATGATTTATAGTAGTCCTTGATTATGTTTACTTGATTATTTGTCAAATGGAGTCAGGTTTGGTGATATTGGATCATGTATTCTTTGACTCTTTATTTACATTACCGTTATACCTATGATATATTACACGCTACTTTGGATTTTATACACACACACAACAATTTTTAGGCCCACTACTAATAGTGCCCTAATAAGTGTTATATCTTTCTCTATTTGGGCCTATGTTGGTTACTCAGACAGACCTCATGGATGTAGGTAGGTTCCAGGGAAATAACCAGATGTATGATGCTTTATTTTATTGTTTATTTGGATATGGGGAGCAAAGGTCTGAGCTATGCTCTTGATTCTAGATCTAGATAGTTAATTTTTATTCATTTTTCTTTTTATACATGTACTGAACTAGTTTTCTACTTCCATTTATTTCCTACCATTTTTTATGGACACATTACATGATCATCATATTGTATATAACTCCATTTGGATTATTTAATATTGTGGTCTTCTGAATATTTATCTTCTTTCTTCATTTCATATTATTCTTTCAATAATTTATACACCTTTGGTAATATTACATTACTCTGACATTAGGGTACAATCTCCCCACATTATATTCTTAGAACCCCAATGATAGATGATATCCTCTTGAATATGGAGAGGCATTCATGAGGTCAAGTGTCCCACCAGCTTAGGGAACCATTTAGTGGCTCCTGGTTTGGGATGTTACAAAGTGGGATCAAGGTGGTTTTCATTTTGAATTTAATATTTTTGGGAAAATATATAAGATACCCAGAATAAGTTTACATTTGGTAATGATTTGGGCATGAGGGTAACTAACCCGCGTACATGAAATAGAAAAATTTCCTTGAATGGAAAATGTTTTTGGATTTTTCCAATAAGATTTAATTTGATTCCATTGTTGGGTAATACAATTTATATGAGATTTTGTTGTTGATATGATTGAGGTTTTTTATTATTAATTTCCAAATGTAATGATGGGATTCCATCTCATAGATCATTTTAGGAACCTTATAGGATTCACATTCCATAAAATTTTTATGCCATATTGGATTAATTACTTGACTATATGATATTTATTATGTGTTCATTGAGAGATATATCTATTTTTGGATAAATGATTCATGTTAAGAATTGATAATCATAGTCATTATTTATAGTTCAATTAATATCCTAAATAGTGTTATCATACATAGGATATAGAAGACACCCTAATTAGCCAATTATGAAATGGTGAGTCGTGGACTATTGGTCACCTGGACTGGAACATGTTATGGTTTGCATTAAGTGGATGCAACACTTCTGTTCATGAGGTGTATGGGTCCTTGTGGATCGAAAGTGGGGAACTAGTTAGTTCATCAATTTAAATAGAACTTTTAATTAAAAAATTTCCACATGATAAAAAATTGTGAAATATGAAATTTGAACAAGACCAGGATTTAGTGTGGGAAGTGGGGAGTGTATCATTTAATTTCTAAAATTGTTCATTTTACCTCGTCTTGGCTTTAGGAGGGAGAATAGGGTTGTTATTTTCTACTAAGAATGATTAGAACTATCCTATGCTTTCTTTATTTGTGTGTTACCAAATTATTTTTTCAGACGGTCAATTGGCATTATAGAGACATACCACCATGATGACCTCGAGTTGTATGCTTGATGGGTGGAAATGATCGTGATCCAAAAGTGGTGGGACCTAGGCTACCAGTAGAACCTCTAGTAGTTTCACTTATCAAAACCTCATAATTCATAAATATGGGTATTGATTCCTATTTCTGAGATAGTTTCATTCAATATATAAATACCATTCTGGGAGCCCTATGGCCTACCTCATCTATTGAATATATAACATGTGTTTTCTAGTTGTAACATCCACCCAGGTTATAAAGGGATGTTGGTCTAAATGATAATGATATATCTATAGAGACTATATTTTCTATTGTTTAGAATATAGATAAACCTCTTGATATTAGAGTGAATCTTGTGACATATATTCTTTATGGAGTATTGAGGCACTTTCCGGATGTATTGAACTAGGATGATGTAATAAAATATATGGTTTGGGAAAATTTGTAATCCATGATTTATGATTTCTTATTTGTTGATACCCTGAATGATTAAAGGTCATATGATTTTATGAATATGGAGTAGGGATAAATGGTTCTTATTGAGAAATCATCACGTTTGACATTACTTCAGTTCTTTTTGAAGATTTATCTTACTAGTGAGCCATCGAGGGTGAGACACATTGAGGAAGGTACTAAGTACATAATTATATTTTAGGTAAAAAAAATCAGTTTACTATTATTTTAGAGGTAGTGATTTAGATTCCTATTACTTAATAGAACCCGAGGGATGCATCGGTGAAGAGAAGGGTACTTCAGACACCTCCCCAAGTGGTTTAGTGCTATCTGGAAGGAATTATCACCATGAGGCTTTTTTTAGGGGAATAACAAAAATATGGTGGGTGTAGGTAGTTCAATCTTTTTTCATTAGTGGTTTATATGGGTATATATGAGGAATCTTTGTGGTGGAGACTAATTCGAGTTTCAGGAAAGTAAAAGGATGAGGAATATATATCTATTATACAAGACATTCTCTACAACTATTAGTGGAAGGGGTTCAACTTCGACTATAGGTTTAAGAATGAGATTCATAGAATCAGGCTATGAGTTAGATTATTGTTGTGCATTCAAGCTAAGGTGGTGTTTGTCGTAGGGGAATCTAGGCACCTATTTTCCTATGACAGCAATTTCATCCTACTTTGGGTAGTGAGGTTGTTTCATGAGGCCATGGTTTAGGTATGATATATAATGTACTACCTAAACCTGAGGATCTGAGCACTAGTATGTCTATAGTGATATGTATAATCACAGTATCCTCTATATAAGAATAATCAATTTAATATATGGGTATCTAAATGTTTCATATATTTGTTTCTTTTAGAGATCCCCAAACTCATTTTTTTGTTTTCTGATAGTTTCATGACACTCAATACCCTATTAGGGATCAGAAGGAGGGTGTACTCTCTTAAAGGGAGTTCCCTCATGAGATAAGTAAGTGTCAATTTGTGTTTAATATTTTTTTTAATTGATATTATTCAGTTTTAAAATATCCTTGTGAAGGAATTTTTTATTCCCTTTTATACATTCGTTTATTGCTATCACCTGAGGGTAACCTTCACATCACAATAGGGCAGATGTTTTGTTCACAAAGGTGAATAGGATGTTCAGGTGGGCAGATCTATACCAAATCATTTTGGGCTAGGTGGGATGATATCACAAATTTTTGGAAATATTTGGATGATTAGGAAATGTTTCAGGAATACGAACCTCCAGTTATTCATATTCGTAGGGATGCTTTCTCAAATGACCATTCTAGTTTTCCTAATGAGAGAGAGGTGTATTTCTCTTTATATATCTAGTTCCAGTATCTACATGGAAATATTTTCCTACCTATAAGATGGATACTATGGAGTTGATGGAGCTCAAGAGTTTTCTAGAAGACATAGAAGTGAATATGTTTATCCATCCTAATACTTTTTTGAGGATTTATCTTATTCTTTTTGTAAAAAAAGCCATGAAGAGCCCTCAGGGTATATATGGATTATTGAAAATTAAACCACTTGATGGTTGAGAACTAGTTTACCTTTCCATGAATAGATGATATATTCTACTAACCTTAAGGATCTTGTTTTTTCTCAAATATTTATTTGAGTTTAGGTTATCAACATTATATGTTTGACCTAAAAACATACCTTACGTAGCATTTTATAGTAGGTATTGTCCACATGAGTATCTGGTTATGTCTTTTAGCCACATGAACATACCAGTAGATTTCATGGAATGGATGAACCATTTTTTCCATCCATATCTGGATTCATTTTTTGTGCTTTTAGTGGGACATATATTGGTGTATTCTCACGATCGACATAACCATTCCAAAAAAAACATTAGATCATTTTGGATAAAAAATAGAGAATTGGTTATATGCTAATCTCACAAATTTCAACTTCTAAATGGGTGAGATTAAATTAAAAGGTTATATTATCTTAGATACTTGAGTATTTGTTGACCTAGAGAAGGTGATATATTTAATTCCCTAGGTGTATCCATAGAAATTATTTGACATACAGAGTTACATAGTAATGTTTTTATAATTTCATACATTAATTGTCTAACATAGAATAAGCTCTTAAGGGGTTTATAATAATAATGTTAAATGTTTTGGTCAAATACCTATGGGATATCCTTTCAGAATCTAAATGGGGGATTGACCTTAGTACTGGTCCAGAATCTTCTACATATGGGTAGGAGAAACACTATGTATTTTGATGCATTGGGTATCAATCTTGGTGAATTTTTTATGTAGGATGTGAAATTTGTTGCATATGGGTATCGTATATTGAGGTCACAGAAGAGGAGCTACCAAATACATGATCATGAGTTAGTCATTGTTGTCAATTATTTGCACTAATGGATGTATTATTTACTAGAAGTGAATTATGTAGTGTACACTGACCAAAAAAATCCTCATGTATATATATACACAGCATGACATGAATATGAAGAAGTGATAGTGTCTTTAATACCTCTAGTTTTTTGACTTAGATCTTTCTTACATGAATGAAAATGGAAACACAATGCTATATTTAATAAGAGGGATGGGTCGGACAAAGGAATTTTAAGAGGCTAGTAGTTAGTGGAACCTTATAATCTTACTCTCAAAGATGCACATGAACATGAAGGATGGAGAAGGGAAGACTTTCCCCATATACTTGTTAGTTACCCGCAAAATTCAAGATATATTGAAGGTTAGACAGTTATATGATTTTCAGTTCATGGTTCTACGGGAGAGTGTGGTAGGTGGGGATATTCCTCCTACTTGGAACATAGGGGAGCATGAAATTAAATGAATTAAGGGATGTTTTTGAGTTCTAGTCGACATATGTGAGAGGATGAAGCAACAATTTGTTTCCTCATCTTGGGAATTACATCCCAACATTACCAAAATGTTTCGTGACATTATCCATTAATACTGGTTGTTAGGGATGAAATATGAGGTACCTAGTTTTTTATGAGGTATTATTTCTACCATCAACTGAATGGAAAACACAACTAAAAAATTGTTTTTTTATAGTAGTTACCCATTCCCGAGTGGAAATTGGATTATTTTTTGATTGATTTTTTGTTCGATTTGTTGAGGTCACGTTGATGTTGTGATTCTATATGGTTCATTGTGGATATATTCATGAAGTTCCCCCACTTAATTTCTCTTATGAAGACTGTATCAATAGATGAGAATGGGAAAACATATATCCCTTAGATTATATGCCTTTTTGGTGATCCCCGTGTCATTTTATTCGATATGGAAGCAAGGATTACATTTGTTTCAAGAAATGATTATAGAGGGGGGTTTGTACATAGTTTCCTCTAAGTACTGCAAACCAACCCCAAACAAAAATCTAGTTGAAACACACTATATGGGTTCTAGATGACATTCTTATTGCATAAAACCTTGATTTCAAGGTATCTTGGGAGAATCCTAATCTTCAATTCGAGTTCTCCTATTATAATAGTAATTAAGAGATGATATAAATTCAACTTTATAAGGCCTTGTATGGTAGGCCATGTTGATCAACACATTTAATTATACATTAGAGAGGCATCACTGATTATACCACATCTCATACATGATACTTTAGAATTGGTCCAGTTGATCAAGAAGTTGTTTGATTCTAAATAGTCTTCATATAAACATTAAAATGATCCCCAGGGACAACCTCTATAGATTGAGGTCAAGGATTTCTTATATTTACATATCTCTTAGAGGCTAGGAAGCTGATGGATTAAAAGATAGAGTAATATTTCACTATGATATATTGGGATGTTTTAGATTCTATAGGGAGTTAGGCTGATATACTATTAGTTAAAGTTACCTTAGTGGTACAGAGGTATGCATGACATCTTCTATTTGACTCAGTTGTGCTATTATCACTTAGACCCATATCATACACTACTGTCATATGATGTTGAGATATAAGTTGATGATTCATTCAAGGATAATCATATTTATAGCATTAATTGGAGCAATAAAGATCTCTAAGGGTGATCAATTCCTCTAATGTAGTTGTTATAAAAGAACGAACATTTATATGATAAATCATGATAGTGGGAGGAAAATTTTTATTCTCAATGGACAGAATTATTATCATACTATTCTTGATCACCCTAGGATGGGAAATTTAGGGATGACTTTTATTAAGGTGGAATATTGTAAAATCATGAATTTTTATTAAGGTAAAGATCTATTAATTTTGGTTATAAATACTTTGTTTTCACCTAATGGGAATTCCTAATGAGTTCACGAGAATTTAATGGGTTCATTGGGATTTTTTTGCAGCCAAGATCCATGCTTTAATGAAAATGAATCTATGATTCATGGTTATATGAAACCATGGGCCCCAAGCTGCTTGGTTTGATGAAATCATATGGGGAATCATCTGATAAAAACGGAGGTTGTACAGTTTTTCCTAACAATGTTCCCAAGGTCACACACCCATATGTGGACAACTTTAATTTTTGGTAGAGTCCAAAATCATTGTTAATGCATGATTTTTGTAACTATGCACCATGACCACGTCTTGGGATCCTTGGATAGTGGCAAGCATCACAATTGTCGAATGGTTTTCCAAATATTTCACATGAACTGTGATGGTTCCATGGAGAGGCGATGAGGGGTTCTTGGTTGCATATGGTTTTACCAACCATTAAACGAATTTTTTTTGTGGAAAGACCAAAATACACTTAAAAATCTGTTAAACTAAATCCAATTTACCATTCACCCAATGGACAGACTCAATAGATTTTTGATGCTACCATTGAATCCATATCCATGGAATTGGTGCCAAATCTTTGTTCGACATCAGAATTGGGAACCAGATATATTGTTAGACAGTCACATGTGATTTAATTGATCATTATGCTTGTTTTATTTATTTAATTTTCTATTGAATAAATTATTTAGGTGTAAGATAATATTCTCTATTTCTAGGATAATGTTTTTCTCCCTTTTTTCTTTTGATGTTTTTTGATTTAGGAGTCTATATTGGATGAGTGTTCTACCACAAACATACAATAGATGTTCTATAATTTTAGCTTATGTTTGATAATGCCTATTTGTATTGTACAACATGCTAAAATTTCATGTGTTACCAATAAAAATGATTAAATTCCTTAAATAATTTATTTGGAACCTATTGGGTTTCCAAGATGTTTCATTTTTGTTGTTGGAGGTTGTTACCAATCCTAAGCCACCCAGAGGTTGTGTATTTGTGTCTTCAATGTTTTAAACCTTCCCACTAGGTGTTTGGGAGCTTTCCTCTTGCTTTGGAGCCATAATAAACTGAATTAGAATTACATTATTGATTAGAATAATTTTCTGCCCCCATTCCATATGAGTACATAATTTTTTACTTGTTAATTAATGAAATAGAAAATGTGGAAATCGGTTCGATGAACTCATGGATTGTGATTGGTTATGAAATGATTAAAGAATGGACTGATGATTTTATTATTGAAGTGGATTCCTCGGACCATCTCCTTGGATCCTAATTTCATTTGATTCCATGGACATTCCTTCTCCAGGCATTTTTTTTAAAAGGTTGGGGCCGAAGCCTCATTTTTATTAATAAAGCAAAGCAAAGACCTCTTTAACTGGGTAGAGGGAGACCCATTACATAGCCCGAAAGCCCAGTGGGCTTGTAGCCCATTACATAGCCCGTAGGCCCAAATGTTTTGGCCAAATTCCTATTCTGTGAATAGTAACCCGGCTGCTACAGTACCCGCTATAGTACCACCACCGCTACAGTGCCCTGCCGCCGCTACAGTACCTGCCGATCAACAGTACCGCCACTGCTACAGTACCCGCTACAGTATTGCTACAGTACTGCTATAGTAACCTGTGCCCAATGGGTTTTGAACCCCCATTTTTTCATGTAGTATTACGGGGTGCTTACCACTAAGCCAAACCCCAACTACATTCCTTCTTCATGCATTCTTATTAACAATGTTAGTAAATTTCATAGACGTTTTTCACTCCATGGATCCTGATCCCACTGGATTCCAGAGATATTTATACACCATAGAAACCTATTTATTTTGGTGGTGGATTCATTGTCATTTTATAGCAAGGATCCCAAATTCAAAAAATTGTAAGGGAATTACTACCCCTTGGATATAGATTTCTTGGACCTTAATTGGACAAAGCTCTATGGACATGATCCTTGGACTCCACCGTAGTCATTATTAAGATGCCATTAGGAAGCTCCACACACCTAATGAGGATTCCTTGGCCTTTCGTAACTTGGATCTAGTGTTTCATGGTCTGATAGTATATTACAAAACATAAGGCAATGTGGATGTTTTATTGTTGATTACACATCATGATCATTGTGGGTATTTATTTTATTCTTTATAGATATCCATAGTTTGAGTATTTTATTAAAAAATTTAGATAGGACAGTACCACACCTGATTGATTATTCTTTAATGTAGCCCTTGAATATGGTTTCGTGATTATTGCTCATAAGGATCCATGTGTGTATGAACATGATATTATATGATTTGAAAATTTATATACATTACTAGTGTATCTGTGTTATATCAAAAATTTATTTCGCATTTATACATAGACTATATTTTTATAAGCACCATTGTTGGTGTCCTACTGAGTGTTATCTTACACCATGTTCTAGCCGTTATTGGGTACCCAAACATAATTTATGTGTACAAGTGGGGATTAGGGATGTGAATTTTGTATGATGTTTTATTCCATTATTTCCTAGGATTAAGCGAGTATAGGATCCATAAATTATTGTTATACTTGTTGGAGGAAGTTCCATTTTGTTCTTTTGTATATTGATTCATGTATTGTACTAGTTTTTTTGTTTTCATGTATTGCATTTCATTTTATATATAGACAAAATATGATCATATTATTGTATATGAATAACTTTGGATTATTTGTTTTTGCAATCTTCTAGATGATTAACTTATATCTATGATTTATATTAGGCATCTTCATATTTAGTCATATATTGTGCTATTGTGTTACTCTAACACAAGGGTATAGTGTCCCCACTATATCATCTTATACACTCTCTACTAGTCAATTTCCATTATCATAAGGGGATGTGGGGTCAAGTCAATGTGACCCACTATCCTAAGGCATCATTTAGTGGCTTTCGGGTCAAGACGTTACATGCTTTGAGAATGCATCCTAGATTCCAGTTGTTATAGGGAGAATAATATCCCTCTCATTATGTTTTACACCAATAAAAGCTTTAATGATGTTATTTACATATATATTTTTGGGGTCATGAAACATAGTCCATTTCATTAACCAAAGTACTTGTTAGAGGTAGGAGTGGTCGTACTAATATGTCATCATCTCATATAATAGGATTTGGATAAGGTACAGTCAATCAGTATATGTATGTATACTTCTCAGTCATGACAGAATGTTATGTCGATCGCCATCAATGGCCTTTTCAGTTTTAGGTTGGGTTTTTTTTTCTTATGGGTATCAAAAAAACATGGTCATAAATACATATTGAGGAACGTTGTGTTTTCTCCTCATTATGTTAGGCCATATGAGATAATGATTATAGTGGATGGGAAGAATATTAGTTTCTATTACCTCTGAGGTACCATTCCATGAACAACACCTTACATGTTTCACAACATCCATGTTTTAATTCCAACCTATCTCATACTTTTGATCATGAGGATGTTGTGTTAGACGTAGATGCTTCGTTTAATCAGTATCACATAGGCATTGCTGACCGGAGCAAGAATTATATCTGAGGTCAGTCTATCCCTATAATATAAGTGTCATGGAAGCATGACCCTATACAAAAGGAGATATGTGAGTAGGGGGCTGATGTACAGGCTTAGTGGTTGGAGTTATTCTCAAAATCATTTTTCCTCACTTGGAAGAGTAACATAGTGACGACTTACATTAATGGTGGATGATTTTAAGAACCTGGTATTTTTATGATGTATAGATCCTTTATAGTTTTTTATAATTCTTATTCCTTGACTTATTATGGATTCTTATTGAGTTCATTTAATTTTTATGGGTTTCTGGGGATTGTTCAGATCTTGGAACCCTAGCTGGTGGAATAAAGATATAGGTTACATGGTTTGTAGAAATTGTGTCACTTAGAACCCATGGATTTTCGTAACAATGTGGATGATTTTTGAGGAAAATCAAGGAGACATTCTAAACTAACATTTATTCCAAGACCAAATTCCCTATAAAAATATCTGTAGTTCTTAGAAGAGAAGAATGGAATGGTTGGTGTTAGGTTTATCAAAATTTGCGGTTAAACTATGATGGGTGCCTCCTTTGGATGTGAGCCAAGCATGATTGGGGGAGGGTTCAACCAACTATTCGGTGAAATATTGTCACCCATAATTTTTCAGTAAAATGACCAAAATTCATTTAAAATTATAATTAACCCATCCCTCAATTTTTTCTCATCTCTAGTATACATAGGGTCATTATCTTCCATTGGAACTCCCACCCTGACATCAACATATGTTTTTAGAATGCTTCACCATCGAATATTAGAATTAAGAGTCAATCATCTCATTGTTTTCCTTTCAGAAATTGATTCATTCCTTAGGCCCAGTTTTCCATTTCTCTTTCTCTCAATGATGTTATGTTGATGTCAGCTCATATGCCCTATTTTTAGGGTTCTGATCTATTCATCCATTTTCATCCAATCTAGGCCAATCTAAGGGCTAATATTATATGAGGATAGTGTTATAGGATATCAGTAGTTGTTCTATTAATTTTCCCAAAAATCCTTGTAGTTTATAAATTTTTATCATTGGGGCGACATCGGTTTCAACGGAAGTTGCCCATAAAATTCAACTGTCATAAATTTAGTGTCTATGGTAATAAGCTAAAGAAATAATTAATCATGTTCTTCATATAATTTCAGGTTGGAACCTCAACACCATCCAATTATGTAGGGCTCCTCCCTTTTTGTTCCTTTAGGAAAAAATTTAAAAATTATTTGATACATCATTTGGGTGTGCTGGCTTGAACATTATAAGGTAGATATTTTCTAATTAAGGTTAATTATGAATTCAAAATGGTCTAGAACATGTATATTGTATAAAATTATCACTTTACCTCTCTTAGGTAAGTGTTACAATTTAATAAATGAATACTAAATGGTTTAATGTAATGTATATCTACATATATCACTCAATCGAGTTAAATGTAATTGAATGACAGATAGTTTTACATCTATGATCATCTTGTCCAAATTATTGAAAGGGAACAAAATGAACATATTAAATTATAATTTAATTCAATTCCTAAATGGTTTCATGTCCTTCATTAACCATGTTACATTAACGAAAGATAACATAGTGAAGCTAATGACTTGTTGATTGAATGTGTATTACATGCCTAAAATTAATAATGACATATATGGAAAATATTTAGGAGTCAAGTATAACATGGTACTATTAAATTTAATTAAAAAATTAAAGTTCCAAATAAAACATTACAAAGAGGCTTTACAAACATGGGTATAAAAATATCCATGATAATCTACATCAACCAATCCAGAACAATAATTTATTAACATAAAGAGCCATATTAAGCATTCCCCCAATATTTTCTTCTTACAAAGAGAATAGATAACCTGATTTTCCTCCCTGTAGATATGAGTTAAATCAATAGAAAACAATTCTAAAAGAGGAAGAAAATCAATCCAGAACGTCAGAATTATCTAAGGAAAATTCATGGATCGGCCATTAAAAATTTTCATACAAACATATGAAAATGATTTCAACCATATATCATCCCAACCATAATGGATAGCATACATGATCTCCTTGATCATATCCCAGTTCTCAACTTCAATTGTATATCTATTTCTAATAAAGTGAAAGAAGCATCATTAAGGGGATCTCGATGAGTGAGAAAGAAACCACCACCACGTGAGAGCCCTAGTGCACATGAAGATGCCCCTATTAACATTGAATTTTAATCACCCTAGTATTGGAGGTATACATCTAAAGGGAATGGCCACCAGATGTTTATTCACCCTACCAAAGACACCATGTGATCATCAAATAACTAGGTCATAAAAATCATTATTCATTGACCTGGTTTGGATTATAGGTGGAAGAATAATCCCATGATTAATAGAAGAGAAACTAGTTGTAATATATGGGTCATGATTATTGAAGACCATATTATTATGTTATCTCTATTATTATGAGAAGACACTAGCTGTAGTAGCCAACATGAGAGAGTGATTCTACTATCAACATGACTGGCAGCATATGGATAATAAAATAACCACTGTAGCCTAAAAATTAAAGGTGTAGTAAAATAATCCCTACACATAATTCCATAAACTGATAGCGAAGATACAACACACAAATATGTTGAAATGGGACTCATCGACATCCATACAGTATTAGTTGGAAAGAGGGAGTTTCATTTCTATATTTTGAATAAAAAAATTGAATAGGAAAACACCTTTTCTGGACATTACAAATTAAAAACATATAATTAGGATAAATTAATGGCATATTATATCAAAAAACCCAAGACGAAAAACTGATCAAGGCACCACACTGATAACTATTACAATCCCTGGCACTGAAGAAAACTTCCAGATTAGGCATCCACCTCGATGTATCAGAATATGAATAAGAATATTAGTACACCTCTATAATAAGATGAGTGGGAAGCAGATCAAATATGTAAATGTTAAACTATAACATATAAATTATATAATTCCTCAGAGATATAGAAATATAACCACCATTATTGATTTTTCAAGAAATCCCAGTGATGATTAAAGAATTTCAATCTTGAGAGCCTACAAACCACACATTTTGAACAATCCATAATCTCACAATAGGCCTACTTAATAGCTAGGCAAATAGACGAGGGGACATGATTCAGATATCTATTATATTGTTTATTGAAAACCCCTATTTTAAAGAATTATAGTGAGGAATTAGAGGTGCATGGAATCCTCCATCCTAGATTTACTATTAAAGTATCATTGAGCATCCGGATATCTTTGACTCCCATTCTGAACATCCTCACAATTTAGACACGCACATTCTAAAAAACTGTGACTAACTTCCTCTCATGAATCTAATCTATTCATATAAATTTTGAATCATAATTTTAAATTTCTTTATGAGGGATTCATATCACTTTTATAATGATAAATAATATAAAAACAATAAGGTGATCATAGAATTGACCAAATAATCAACCTACCTAAGACATAGAATTTCCCTTCATATTTTCCAATTGGTTAACAATTTTCGAACAAATATTCTCCCTGAAACATTTTATCACCCTACCCAAAAAAGGGTAACCCCATGACAAACGAAGGGAAAGGATCCTCTATTCTCACTAAAACATTAGACAACCCTTTTCTGTTTAAAAATATTCACTCCTTTTATAACCATAGTAGAATACATGTTGCATCTAATAACCTGACCTGAAACTTCTTCATAATGTGAAAAAATTATTTTTATATAAGAAATCGTAGGTATTTCATCCTTCCCCAACAAAATATCACATTCGTATAAAAAAATTTTGTTTTAAAATAATTCCCTCCAACCCCTCATCCATTGATAAAGACCATCCTTAAAAATATTAATATGGCATCATCTTATTTAATCCTCATCTATAGAAAAGAGAAGTCTAGATAAAGTGTCTCCATACCTAACCTCTCTAGAGAACTAAATGAAACCCCTTAGGGACCCATTAAAAAGAATATAAATACTAGTAATTTTCAAAAAAGAAAAAATTAAACCAATAAATCTTAGTGAAAATCCAAGAATTCTTAGGATAGAAAAAATGAATCTCTATTTTATTCTGTAATGAAATTTATAAATATAAATTTTGAGGACCATATTACCATATTTAACATCTTTTATCAAGAAATGTAGAGGAATTTCTGAATATTCCTCCCATTGAAAAGCCTAAAATGATTTGTATAAATAAATACCTATTCAATCTCACCTAGCTTGTATGTCATGATTTTGATAATGACCTTTGGCATATAATTTCCAATATAAATGGGCTTAATATCATTTATATCAAGAGCATTAACTTTATTTGTAATTAATATAATAAAATTGGAGTTCACACCATAAGGCATGCATGAATGAATAAATAATTCCCCCAATGCATTAATTAACACATAATGAAGAATGTCCTAGTATTACATGGAGAATTTATTGGTTAAGCTATATGGACTATAAAAACTATCCACATTTAATGAAAAAAGAGCTGGATTAATCTATTTTTTCCTTGGGATCCTCTACAAGACTTTTACTATAGATGTCATAAATGCTAGGTTTAATTCATTTAATTATTTTTTGGGTGTTGTAGTCCCCATTATCTAAGTATAGATTCTAAAAATAACATGTAACAACATTTAAAATTTCATTCCTGGAGCTAAACAAACTCTCATTAATTTTGATAGAAGTAAGACGCCTGCCTTACATTCTCAACATATAAATGGAATGAAATAATATATAGTTCATATCTCCCACCTTAAGGCACCATATATTGAATTTATTACACACAAGGTTCTCTTTAAGGGTCAATAGACTATCATGTTTGGGGATGGATTGTATCTCCTCTTAATAAAGAACATCATGACTTATATTACTTTACTATAAATCGACCAGATAAGTTTCGACATCTTTAATATCACATTCAATATTAGAGAATGATTATTTATTCCATTCATTATGTATTTCCTTAATATTTTGGAACATTCTTGAAAGAATTTTTAAAGGGATTCCCAAGCATATAACCTTCAAAGTATCCAAAACAATATCTCTACAACCTTACACAACAAGACAAGCATTGTTAAGCATGAATGCTAAGGGACCTAACATTTATTTATTAACTCAAATATCAATCATCAAAGGGTTATTATCATAATATAATTTTAGAAGAGTTAGACTAGATATATTCACTACACCACTCTTCTCTTCCACTTGGACAAAACAACTATCCAATTTAATTGTTTGCCTTCTATTTAAAGTATACCTACTCCATGTATAATTAGCTATGGGCTTAATAAATTCCACCAATTCACATTTTTCAATGAGATAATAGAATTAATTGGATAATATTCTAGAAAAATTCTGCTAATTTTCTCATATGGTCTCAACAAAATATGAAAACCACCAAGTAAAATAGAAATATTACACATACTCTCTGTGATGGACTATTGATTTCCTTAAATATCTATTTGTATTGTGTGGTGTCTGAAAGCATAGGAAAATTTTCATAGAAAGAAAATTATTATTCAAACAAAATCAAATATTCAAAGACTGTTTATTCATTAGATAATCAATTAATAATTATAATATCATTATTAATAACGCACAAGAACATCAAAGGACCCTCAAAATTATTATTATCAACTATGAAATATATTAGGGAGCTCAACTATAATTCCACATTTAAATATTTCATTCGTGGCTCATATAGACCAATAATTAATTGATTTTTTTCATAACAATGTTTCTATGGGCTTTTATTGTTGGATAATTCCTAATCCCTTGGAAATTCCAATAGAGGGCCTTCATTTATCACTAGATCTAAGCCTAAAAATAAGACCACCATGGAGTTGTATCCTATCATTATCAATATCCACTAATTCCATAATCATGGATCCCTTATATTCTATTTATAAATAAGGGATTATTCACTCAAGCCTTGCGGATATGGGAAAATATTCTCATCACCTTCAGCAGAAGATTCAGTACATAAATAATTAAACCATTTTTCATATAAAACTGAAATCAAAATATGTTTTCAGGATATTTTCTCCTTGCAATTTTGAAGTAAAGAACATGTGAAAATTAATAACAAGTGGGGTGAGTATCTTAAGAAATATCAAGTCCCTTGATAGTGAGAAATCTAAAGAAGGAGTAATATATTCAATGGATAGACCATCTACTTCAAGTATTCGAAGAGAAATACGAGCATGCTCAGATAGAGATAAAATTATATCCTTAGTGATATAAGTAAAAGAATCCAATACATAACCTTGAGAAGGAACCCTATTGTCTTTAAAATTAGATAAAAGAGTGTAAATTCAAGTTGGTAATGAATTAGTGGAATGTTTTGTGAATAAGGTGCCTTGAGAAGAAATCGGACCATTAACATGATCAGATTGAGTAGCCTTCACATGACCAACATTCACTAAATCATCTGCATTATAGGGAAAAAATAAACCATCAGAACACTTGAGTGAATAAATTGAAAATGAATCATCATCAGAGGGAGTCCCCACAATGATCTCTCTATAAACATCCACAATAGAAGATATATGATCAACCACATCATTTAGATCATCCTTAATTCCATCTTTATGAGATAAAATTGTAGGCATATCCTTGGATGGGACAGATTCAAAGACCTTCCCATTAGAGGATGGAACCAAGACCTTGGTAAAACTTCTCTTCTAGTTGGAATCATCATTCCACCTTATCTTGAAAAAATTATGCAGTTTATTACTATTATGGTCAGATACCAGATGCCCATTGAATTGGAAATTCAAATAGAATTTTGGATTTCTCAAATTGAAATTTTTAAAAATATTAATGTCAACCGTGGTGGTTAAAAAAAATTATTTTATTGTAATTGTTAACATATCAACCTAAAATATAATCCTTGAATAATGAACAAAACTTGGATTAAAAATCTAACAATATACTATTTTAAATAGAAGAGGAAATATCCCAAAGGATTTGAGGGTTCCAATAGACCCAATTTAGTTTGTAGACTTAGATCCAAACATGATAGAGTCTATTATTTACATTTCTAGGATAAAATTTTTGATCCAATTCATGTGTAACAATAATTCCACATTTCAAAAAAAATGAACATAGACAAGAAAAACACCCTTTTCATTCATCGAAAGGAAAGAAAATATGATAAAAATCATGTCCCCTTGTCATCATCTTAAAATAATAAAATACCCAGATTTTAGAAATTATAGGGATGAGATCATTCAACATCCATGGTTTTCCCAAATTTTGGATCAAAACATGTAATATAGTTGAAAACTTACTTATATACACACATTATTCCACATCCTATTAATTGAATAACACATCCTCAATTAACCTTACTTATTAATTCTCTGTAGGGGATGTGAATAAAAATCCAACAAAGAAATATTCCCAATCATCCTAACGTCATCTAAAAATTTATTCTTGGGACATATCCTCTGCAATTAATAAGATATGAGCTAATTTATTTGATCTCACTTAATCTAAAAACCTAATATCCATATGATAAATAAGCTAAAGATGTTTATCAACTAGATCATCCTCAATTTTCGTCCCTTGGTCATCCTTTTTCTCACAAGAAACATGTTCTCTCCACATTGGGTTTTCACTAGTATCCACACCTTACTACGCCATCCAAATATATAATTAAAAGGTTATTATCACATATGTACCTTTTTATCATAATATAAGTGTTCATAATTGAGCCAACCATTGATTCCTAAGGGATTGTCTTGAGTACTTAGAGGACGCCATTCTAATTCAATGAACAAATTTCCAAGGAAGATACCCACCTTGTAGCATGGTCCATTTCTATTTTAGGATTCTTGGAATGATAATATTTGATCACTTCACTATATATCTAGATAATAGGATTCCTTGGATACAATTCATGGATCTATTTTGATGTCTTTCGACATGTGGTGTCATGGATTCACTACGTTGGTTCGAGTAATGTTTATCCTGAGATTAATATGGGCGACTTCCATAAAGTATGTTTTAAAATTTTATAGTGGAAGGCCTTGTATGACCCTCATAGATTACACTTAGAACATTTATTTCCATACTATATGAGTTACAAATCTGAGTTGTCTGACCCCTAAGGTCAAGGATTCCTTGGATTCACATTAGATCCTCCATCATTTTTATTATGATCATTTTCAATGTTTTTTACACTTTTTCTAGACTTATCTATAAAACCTAAATCATAATTAATAAAAAAGATACATATTATAAAACCAGATGAGGATGAAACATGAAGAAGTTATTTATTTTTACTACATTAATTTATTATATACATTCACATGGTATAGTTTATATTCATGACTGAATTGTATGCATGTCGTTGGAGTTGTCCTATTGAGATTTATATCACACCCTGTCTGGGAAACCATTTATAATAGGATGATTATATGATTATGAGTATCCAAATTCATAATATTCAAACTTTGACATCTGATTTTATTACTTTCTTGGGATGGATCGTGGTAGCATATAACCAAGTATGAGAGTAGGATTATAGGATTGCAATTGGATTCTATATGATTATTTTGTATATAATGAATTTCACTTTCTCCCTATTACCATGTGAATATGTATCCTTGATTTTTAGAGACATAAAATTATATCATAACTTTTATATATGACTCTGATTCGACATCAAGTTATTATTTATTGGATATTTCTGCTTACTTCCACAACAAGTCATATTATTTTATTATTTTGCATCTGCTATTGTTTATCCATCTAGTATTTATACACTATGATCCACTATGACATGAGTGAATAGTATTCCCCTAATCACATCCTAACCCATCATGTATAATTGGAAGCCTATATCATATCGGGAGGTGTACATGAGGCCATGTGGCCGAGCGGGTTTAGGGAACCTCTAAGT
Source organism: Viscum album (assembly GCA_963277665.1). Classification (NCBI taxonomy): domain Eukaryota; kingdom Viridiplantae; phylum Streptophyta; class Magnoliopsida; order Santalales; family Viscaceae; genus Viscum; species Viscum album. Next base: position 1,307,001,206 of record OY728141.1, read on the forward strand.
GGAACCTGATTTGGGACATCACAAAGTGGCATCAGAGCTATTTCTTTTATTTTTTTTGGTATTTATTGGGAATATATCCATGATATTAACAATCTTTTTGAACTCATTCATGAGTCTTTCTTGGGATAACTGAACAAATGTTTAGGGAAAATACCATGTTTCCATGGAAAGTGGAATTAATGTTCTATATTTTTTTTGTTACAGTTGATATACATTTACTTTTGGATGCTACATAGGAATTTGGGTATTTGATATGCTATATGGATATTTTTATTGTACTAGTAAGGTAAGGGTGATTATTACATGCCTCATTATAGGAACATAGAACTTCCATTCTATGCATATTCCATGCCATATAGATGCACCTTATTTCTTTCATAGCATGCATTTCTGGTGGTCACTGAGTGATCCATATATTTTATATTTGTAAATACTTCTAATATCCTCTTCTATGTAAATGGAATTGGTTTTTAATGTATCATTATCAACATAAATAGTTTTTTATGTTATAGGTTGTTGTTGGAATCATAAAGAGATATTTTTTTCAATGTCAGCTATGTCCCTTGGGTTACTTGAGCTGTAATTTTCTTGGGATCACATGATTACCAATTTAACATATATGGTATATGTACCACTATGGATAAGTGAGGGAAATATAATTAGTCATTACGTCATAATTTTTACATGTTACAGTAGGTGAACGAATGTAGGATAGCTAATCCAAAATTAAATGGATGTTGCATTCAGTTATAAAATTGATGGGCCTTTATTCTCTCGGAATGACCATCCATTTAATCAAACCCTGTAACATATAAACATTATAATAAAAACTCATAATTAAAATATTTACTGATAAAATGAAATGTTTTTTGAGTAAATGCAGAGGAATGGTGAAATTGATCTTTTGCCTTTTGGAACCCCTATAAATTAAATTTGAACACATAGCAATACCATATAAATAAATGCAGTTATTTTGTGTAGTATATCATGGGTACTAATCCCTTTTCCATATTATTTTATTATTATATTGTTTCTATCTAATATCTATTATTTTTGGAGGTATTTTCGGAATTTTTAGATTAATGTCACCACGGTGTCCTATTGTCATGTTCCAAGAGGTTGGATATGTTCATGGTTTAGAGGATATGGTTCATGAGACACTAGTTATCCCTCAAGTAGTTCCACCAAAAGAAGTGCATGTAAATAAAAAACAAGGCACTATTTCTTTTCTTTTAGAAATATTGTTACGTATGATCTGGTTTATAAAAGGTCCTCCATGAAGTGTACCTACTATGTATGATGTGACTCATGAGTCTGAGAAGCAAAATTCTTTCATCCTTTTGTAAATGGTGGTCCAAAAATTTCTGAGTCTTGGAGAGAGTATATCATTTATATCTTTGAGAAACTAGAAACACCTCAAGAGAGGATCATCGGGCTTTCCCCATATAAGATGTCTGATTCTTTCGAGAACTAGTGGGTTGCGATTACTCTAGATAGTCAAAATTGTGGTATGGTTTTAGAGGATTTCCAGACAACCTTCTATGAATACTTTTTCCATTTGACATTGAGAGATGACCGAGATAGAGAACTTATGCACCTAGAGTAACGTTATATGTACATCATGGACTATTCAATGCATTTTAATGAGTTTCAATGCTTTTCACTACTTGTAACATCGATTATTTACCATGAGAGAGACTCATAAAAGATTGGATATATTATGACATCTGTTCCCAAGTGAATATCTTCCACCTATATACATTTTCTAACATGATAAATTAGAATATTATCACAAAATACTGCATGAGGGAATCCAACAATATCAGTCATAGAGAATTATTATCAACGGATGGTGGTAGTTAATATAGTGCAATAAAGAATAGCCTTTAGTTTTCCCATGAGAGTAGTGGTGGAATGATTATCCACACCGGTAATTCTATTATATACCATTATTGTGGATGATAGGGGAATATAAATAATAATTGTGATAGAGACCAACTAGAGTTCCATTCCTATGGCCATATGGGTCATCCTCAGATATTCTTCCAGAATGCACCGCCAAATATTAGTGGAAGAGGATCCGCAGAAGCTCTACCATCATGGGTGGGATTTGTTAGGATTCAACAGTGTGGGAGTTGGGGTAGCACCATATGAACATGATGAGGACGAGGTTAAGGCCTTGGTATCTATAATTTTGATTATCAGTGATAGTAGAGTGGACCTACTATAGTTATTATAGCTACATCATAGACCTATGGATCATACCATTTTCATTATTTATAGTCGATACCCAAGGATAAGAGTTCAGGACAATCAATTGTACATGGAATTATTCTATTACCCTCAACTATTGTATCTTATTTGTTTGATACAATAGAATCTCACTTCGTTATCTTCTTATCGACCATGGAATGTCTATGGATGGAAATTTAACACATTTATAGGGTGATAACCATGGACAGTTAAGTAAGTGTGTAGTAAGAGGGAACACTCTAAACCAAGGAATGTGCCCTTGAGTTAGGAAATTTATCTCTTCTTATAGAACCTCTTCTTCCTTGATATTAAGGGATTCTATTTAATTCCCATGGTAGACTTGTTGGTAACCATTCATGACTATATGGACTAATATCATCATAGGGTATTTTTTACATCATTATATGGTTGTAATTATCTTTAAAAGTGTTAATAGAATCTACAGGATGGTAGAGATAGAATGGATCTTCGTAGGCTAGGTCAAGTAGATGTCTAGGTTTCTAGCATTTATATGGAGGATCAATTATTAAATTATATTGTCTTTCCTCCAATATCATATTTTTTTAAATATATATTTCTCAATTAATTTTTTGGCATACCTACCATGAGATAAATAGAATATTTGATTGAGATTATTCTTCGAGAATTTCTAGTATCTATACCTCCATAGATAGTGGAACCTATTGATAACTATAAGCTCAAAACATATATATACGATTTATAATAAAATGTTTTTGTCTAGCCAACCACATATTCTTATGGTCCACTCATGATTTTCAAAAGAAAGGTGGATAAAAACCAATATTTATACATTGATTAATAACTATTGAGCCAACTTATATTTATGAACTAGTTTTATTTCCTTGAATATATGATCTCTTCATCAACATATGAGGAACTAGAGTGTTCTCTAAGATCAAACAGAGATTGGGCAACGATTAGGTGTGAGACTAACCATCAGATTTACCATGTATGGATTTTCAAAGTAAGTGCAATTTATATGAGTATATTGTTATTCAATTAGTTCTTATGAATTAACCTTATGTTTTTATATCCTTCATTAATAGGGTGCTTTACCCTAATATAGATTCCAATTTCATGGTTTTTTTGTATCATATATTTGTGTATTCTCATACTCATCATGTCAATGACCAACATCTGGATATCATTTAGAATACACATAGAGAGAATTGGAAATATGATATTACTACTAAGTTCCACATCTAGATCAAAAATGATCACTTATTGGGTCATATTAACTATGAATTAAGAGTATTAATTGTAATATATAAGGTGAGTGTTGTGGTATCTTAAGACCATCCCATGAACATGATTGATATACATATTTTCATAGATATGGATGGATATTAAATTTTTTTCATACAGGTCTTTTCATTCCTTATTACGACTACTAGTAGTCTTCTGAAGAAGGGAATGAAGTTATAGTGTTTTTATTAATGTGAGAAGTCCTTTTTAAAGCTGAAATAAAGACTTACTTCAACATCGATTCTGATTCTTCGAGACCCTATCAAAGACTAAACAGTTTTATGTGATACATATCACATCAGGATGGGTGAAGTATTGATTCGTGAGGATACTGATGTTTCAAAAGTGTCTCACCAGTCCTCCACATTTTATCTTTACTATTCGCATGGAATGGTAAATGTAATAGTTGATACATTGAGTTAGATGGCTTAGGAACAAGCTGTGTAGGAATCCTATGATGAATAGAAATTAATGGACCTCATTTCTAAGATTCATATGTATTTTTAGTATATTCATGAAAACCCATTTATTATTTCTATTGTGGTTACATATTCCCTCCTTTATAGGTTAATGGGAGGTTGATTCTTAGAACCCGAGGTATTTGTTCTTTGATATAGTTTTTCAGCTGAGGACCCACCTCCGAGTTGTTATTTGGGTAGTAATAGAAACCTACCTATACATGGTCTTTTTTGGGACCCTAAAGATATGATAGAGTATCAGATTTGATTGTCCCACTCTTCTCTATGGGTAGTTCATCTACGAATTTTCAAGATGTATCATGATATATATTGCGAGTATTATTGGTGAAGGATAAAACATCAGTCTCCACGTTTTATCAATAGGTGTTCCACTTGACAATATGTGATTGTGGATCAACATAGTCCTGCTAGATGGTTAAAGTTGTGGACAGTCCCAGAATGGGACTATGAATATGATGCAATGGATTTAGTAGTTGGATAGCCTTGTTTTCCATGGGGTAGTGATTCTATTTGTGTATTCATGGATCTACTGACTAAAATGTCACATTTCCTTCCATTCTGAGAGACTCTACAATTTATGGGCTAGGTATAATATATGTTCAAGAGATCATATGGCTACATGGGGTCCCTCTTACTATATTTTCACATAGGGATACACATTTCACATTGATTTTCAGGAAGGGGTTATAATGATCTACATATAAACAATAGATTATGATTGTATCTTTTAAACAACAACATGATGGCTATTTGGAACAGTTGATACATGTGTTTGAGGACATACTTTAAGCATGTGTCAATGATTTTTTTGTTCTTGGTATAATCACATCCCTCTCATAAATTTGTTTTACAATAATATCTTTTAGAAACTAATTCAGAAGGATCTATATTAGGTTTTATATGTGTGGCCATTCAGTTCACCGCTATGCTGGTTAGAGGAAGATGGGTAGTGCTACTAGGTCCTCATATTGTTTAGGAGGTTTTAGAGTTGGTATAGTTAATCAGAATTTATGTGTATACTCCTCACTCTATAAATAAATATTATGACAACCTCCATCGATGACCATTGATATTCAAGGTTGGGGATCATTTTTTATTTCTGGTATCACCATAAGTTGGGAATAGATGGATTTGGAGGCTGGGGAAGTTTTTTCCTTATTAGGTCAGGACTTTTGATATCTTGGATAGAGTAGGGTGGATATCATATTAGTTTTTATTAACATAGAGGTACCATTCAATGAATGATGAAATTTTTGGTTCATAGATTCTCTGTTAACATGGCGACCCATCTCAAAATTATGATCCACAGGATGTTGTGTTTGATATTGATACTTTGTTTGATGAGTATCCCATACACATCATTGGTCAGTGCATAAAGGCTCTTTGAGGTCAGTATGTCCCTTTTGTATGTGTAATATGTAACTAAAACTGTGTACAAGATGATACTTTTGAGTTGTAGGTTGACCTACATGCTCAGTGGCTGGATTTCTATTCAAACAATGTTTCATAACCATTGGATGGGCAACCGATGGATGAGTTACTTTAAGGGGGGATGACTATATGAAAATTATTGTTATATGAGGTATAGATCATTTAAATTTCACTATTATTCTTCATGTTTGTCCAATTATGGATACCTAATGAGTTGAAAAAATTTTCCTGGTTTCTGGGGCTTGTTCATAGCTCGGAACACCATCTAATGGATGAAAGAATTGTAAATCATTATTAGTAGAAACCATGCAGCCCAATCCAAATAGTTTATCCAAACAATGTGGGTAATTTTAGATGTTGGATCAGTGAGCACATTATTCCGTAACTGATCACCAAGGCTATAACACCCCAAGCATCCACGATAACGTTCTCTTTGAATAATACAGTAGTGTGTGTTGTACGCAACTTCGAGTTCTGACACATCACAACCAATCAAACTAGCCGTTATGAATAGTAGTACCCACTTTTTAAAATTTAAAGTTTTTTATCATTCAAAATTAACATTATTTTTGGATTCTGAATATTGAAATTAGATTAGGGTGAAGTTTTTGTATTTTTCTGAAAACTTTCAATTTTTGATGAATAGTGAAAAACACCGAGTTATAGTTTAAAACAAAATTTTTATTTAAATAATTAATTATTTTATTTAAATTTATTTTAGGTTATAAAAGATACATAATACCAATATATGTTCAATTTAATTCATTGGAGTTTGTTTATAATAATTTCAGATATATAAAAAGTTTATTAAACTTTTTACCGTCTTTTACCCACATCCTAGGAGCATTTGAAAATTAACATAAAACATAATTTTACTGCTTTTGTGAGTTGAATTTCAAAAATATAAGATAAAATGTTGATATGAGTATGTAAAATGTGGTTCAATAAGATGAAAATAATTTTTCTGAATAGTAACTGTTTACTTTTATTTACCACGGTTAAAAGTAAATAGGGTAATTAAGGGTAAAACAATATTATTATTACACTAACACATGTATTAATTCTATAGGATAAGTGTAATTAGACCAAAAAAATCTTAGGTATAAAATATGAACCACTTTGGTCCACTTGGATTAGATTATGAAAATTATTATTATTTAATTCAAAGAAGAGTTAAAATAGTTAAATTCAAAGTTTAATAACTAAACAATATTTAATATAGGGATACACATAAGATAAATTAGACTATAAATATTCATTATAACGATAAAAATATTTCCTATATAATGGGGTATTATTTATATTTTTTAGAAATTAAATATTTTAATTTATTTATGACACAATGATGATGAAGTAATTACCTAGATAATGAAATATTAAAATAATTGATATTATAAATATCCAAATAAATGTAATTCGATAATTTTTTGGAATTAAACTAATTTTATAGGTTAATATGACATTTAGGGTTTGTTATATGAATTTTAATGGAATTAATAATGATGTTATGAATTTAGGAAAAACAAAATACCAAATAGTGTCAATAATTACAAAAAAGTGTTTTTAAAACAAATATTATATTATTAATTGATATTCTATTCCTAAAAATATAAGGGTCGGAAAAAAGAAATATATAATGATATATGTGTCATTAATTAACCACTTGGGGTTCTCATGGAGGTTTATAGTATGTTTATTAACCATATAATATAAAAATACAAAGATACATGGTAAGTGTCAAACTATTTAACTAAGAGTTAATTCTAAAATATAAAGTTAAAATAGTAACTCAAACCTGTCCAAAACCTATTGGTTGAGTAGTTTTTGACCCATCCCCACCATAACCTTTAAATAATTCATTTTTCTATAATTAAAAACCGAATATTATTTTATTATAAAATAATAATTCTAGATTTTCTTAAGGTGCCCCTCACCCCTCTTATAAAAGAGAACTCCCCCTTCTCTGAAATTCACACCTTCAAAACCATTTTTCTCATCCAAAACCTGCCCAAATACCCTCTCAAATGTCATACCTGAATCATAGAGTCTTTCCTTTAGTCATAAGGCCAACCTAAACAGCCCTTTTGATCAAATCCAAAGGAAGAACCCGAGGAAGAGGTAAATATTTCATTACCACTTTCAAATTCCTTTCTTCTTCCACTTATTCTTTATTTGTTTTTTCCAATATAAAATGATAAATCTAGTATATTATATATAATTTTATGTTATTATAAATATGGTACAACCATATTCATTATTCTATCCATCATTTGAATGACATGCCACCATACGTGCTTACGTATGACTTACCGTCTCCCCGTCCTGGTGTAATTGTTATTCAATACATTATTATTTGGATGGGTATAATAATGATTTTTAATTGATTTAAATAATAAATACAACATGATAATGATTCTATATATATGATATACCATCCAATTATATATATTTTTAATATCAAATGCGTGATATTGTTGCTCGTGCGTACGTACGGATTACCGTCTCCACAAACGCGATGAGAATAATTCCCCATCGTATCCATTCCAGACTAATTTTCATTAGATGATTAAAAATAATGTTTAAAGACATAATATAATTCTGAATATGAATAAGATACATCCTATCCATAATAATCAATACTTATGTAACAAATAATATAAAGGAAAATGAATCAGTTAACACCTGAAAGGGCTATAATACTAAGATATTATTAACAAAGAAATGTTAAAAGATCATATATGATTTAATATTAATGTATTTGATTATTGTATAATTTAATAAAAATTATTTCCCCATTATACAAGAGTTTAACCTACCCTCAACCAAGGAAAAGTACAATGTAATGGTTAATTTCAGAATCTCTTCATTATCCAAGATTGTTTATACGTAATTATCTATTGGGACCTCTTTATCATCCACATCCATGATTCATAAAAATATATTAAAAAATTTCTTAATATTTTAATTACTCTGGTTAGACTTTTTGACTTTTATAATATTTTTATAAAGGAATCATTTCTTCATTTTCCAAAAAAAGGTTCTTTATTACCTTTTCAACAAAATTATGGTTAGAATGTATTTCTTTAAAGTATATGTCATGTGAGGCTATTTTCTGCCGTTATAACATCAGCAAAGCTTCCCTTACAAGCTTATAAGAATATTTCCAAAATAAATGTATTCCTAAATGATTTCAAAATAGAAAGAGATATTTCTCTAAAAAATGTTTACATTTCATCTATGTCAACATCCTTTGACGGATTTTAAGCTTATTTGTTGTTGATTTATTTTGATACAAAACTTCCATATTGTATTGAAGGTTTTGTGATATTTTTTACTATGGATGTGTTATTTTTACACCATTCATAGTTTATGGATAAATTATTGACATTTTTTATGCTAGTTTTAATATAAATTTTTATGTTATGTTTAAACCTTTTCATTTAAGGAATGAACTAGACTTTGTATGTGACAGGTGGAGCCCGCTATAGCTCCATGATGAATCGATAGGACTCATGAGAAAAATTAGTGTCTGGTCACAACGCTTTGGAAAAATATTATTTCTATTCTTGGCACAAATCCTTGACTATGTGGTTATGAAATTCTGGCAGTATGCATTCCATCATTATGAAAGTGTCTATTGATATTTCATGTGATTATTCGACTAGTAGAATATCCATCTGAGTAAGTAAATGGAATTATTCTGATTTTATCTTTTCCATATTATGTTGAAGATAAAGTTTAAAAGGATTTTTTAGACTTATACATTTCCTTAAATGTTTATGCTTATTTATGAAAGTTTCTGCTATATTTTTATCCATACTGAGAATTAGAGATCACCTTTTTCTATGTTTTATTTTTTCCATGATGCGAAGAAGTATATTATGGCTAACCAGTAGGGATAGTTTATGGAATCTGAGTGTTGTCTATGGAAACAATTTAGTTGTACTTTTCCATTTTAAAATATGATTTAAACCTTATGAATGTATCTTGTACTTCGAAGGATACTAAACTGATTGGTCTTTCAAGACATGATCTTCTGTCATCATGCCAATGATACTTAATAATGCACTGACTCTAGGCTTCTAGGTTTGAGGCGTTACAGTTGGTATCAGAGGATGTTTAGTATATACCTTGGAAACTAGATTTAGATAAACTATGATTAGAGCACATATCCATAAGATATACTTTAAGGATTATTATATAATAACTTCCTAGAATTTTGGTGTTGTAGAGATTTTTTGAGTTTTCCAAGCAATACATGTCTATCTAGATACGAGTGGGTAGAGGCGGTTGTGGCATAGATGTACCTGGGGGTAAAACCCGAAAACACTGCTTTGAGCTTGACTTGAACGGGAACTGGTGCATGACAACGGGCCTTACTACACTTTTGGTTATGACACTCCCAGGGGATATTCTTAAGATAATTATAATTTTCCTTTCAAACTATTATGAAGGTTTTATGAGTATATACTTCCTCAAAGAGAACATTTTTTATGATTATGTATTGTATCCATAAACTATTCAATTTATGTTAACTGTTTTTCAATGTTGGAATTCTGTATTTCAATTCATAAACTAATCTATTTTATGCCATTGTTTAGAAATCGTTCCTTGTGGAAGGAATGGAAACCATATCAATTCATACAATCTTTATAGTTATTTCCCTCCTACTAAAGATAATTATAGTGGAGCTGGTGATGCAACCGTTGCTAATCAGCTAATCACCATACTGGGACAAATCACTCAGTTTATTAATAATAACCTTACCTGTATGGAGCACCATAATATGCAGCATGGAGGATCAATGTTAGATCGATACATGAGGAAAAACCACCAACATTAAATGGGGGTATAAATCCACTAGTAGCTGAGCAATGGATAAATTCCTTAGAGAAAATATTTCATGCCTTGGGGAGTAACGAAATGGAGAAAGTTGTCATAGCAGTTTACTGCCTCACTGGAGATGCTGATTAATGGTGGTCATTGATTCAAAACAAAAAGGATGATTATTAAGTATCAAATATGGAATGGAGGGAGTTTAAAAAAATTTCTTATAAGAATACTTTCATCATGACCATTGAGCAGATATGGAAAGGCAATTTCAGAGATGGAGGCAAAAGGAGGATGAGAATGTCATAAAGTATGTACATAACTTTACAAGGTTATCAAGGCATGATAAAGATTATATACCTAACCTAAGAAGTATGATTGATCATTTCTTTGATGTGTTAAAACCACTTCTCCATCAACCACTTGTCTCACAATCCTTCTCGTCGTAGGAAGATATTGACTTATGTGCTATCAAGATAGACAAATACTTATACAATTCTTATGACTTTAAATAAATGCAAGAAAAGAAGAGATCTGGTGAACACTATGGAAATGGAAATAAGGGGAAGAAGGAAAATTTTTAATATACATCCTTCAGTAAATGTGGGAAGAAACACCCTGGTACTTCCCTGAAGGGAATGAGAGTCTGTTACAAATGTGGTGAAAAAGGCCACTAAGCTCATGATTTCAATGGGAACAAATAGGTTTTTGATGTTGAATGATACAATTTTAGAGAAAGGGTGCATTATGGAAATGAATTTCCAAAGCGTTAGGGTAACTTACCTCAGAAGAGGCCAAGGGATCAAGGCCAAGTGTATGCTATCACTTCTGCTGAAGTTGAAGCTCTGAAAGACGTAGTAGTAGGTAATTTAATGGTTTCCTCAAGTTTAGCCAATTATTTATTTGATTATGGATATTCACATTGTTTCATATCATCCCAGTTTGTTAGGAAAATTATATATTTTCAATTATATTTAACAAGTGAGTTTTCATTCAAAACTCCTTAGGTAAGTATCATCCCTACAATGTTTTGTGAATAAGTTCCCATTAGGACATATAAATGTTATTTATCTGTTGATCTCATTGTCATACCCATGATTGAATTTCATATAATCCTTGGTATGGACTGGCTATCAAAACCATCATGTAAAAATTTTTTGTAAGAAGAAGGAAGTTACTATTATTGATGACGTTGATAAAAAACACCATTTATTTAGAGGAGAATCGTCACCACCTAATTCGTATCTAGATCCACCCCTAGTAGCTCAAATTAATTCAATTATTGGGGAGGAAGAGATTAAAATAACTATGGGTGTTGAAAAGAATGTTGAAATTGATTATATACCTATTGTGAAATAATATATTGACGTGTTTCCAGAAGATTTACTTGTACATCCTCCAGAATGAGAACATGAGTTTTCCATTGATTTAATTCCTGGATCAAGGACCATATTGAAGACCCATTATAGAATGGACCCTATGAATTATTGGAATTAAACAAACAACTAGAGGAATTGAGTAATAAGGGATTTATTCACCTTGAGTTTTCCCCATGGGGAGCCCCTGTCCATTTGGTTAACAAGAAAGATGGATCTATGAGGCTGTTTGTTGAATATAGTGAGATCAATGTTATGAAAATAAAGAACAAGTATCCCCTAACTCACATTGATGATTTATTCGACCATCTTCATGGAGATCAATACTTTTCAAAGATTTACCTTTTATTTGGATATCATCAGTTGTGAGTGAAGAGGGAAGACATTCTGAAAACAACATTTTGGACAATGTATGGGCATTATGAGTTTACAGTAATTCCTTTTGTATTTACTAATTCACCCTCTGTCTTCATGAATCTAGTGAATATAGATTTTAAGGAAAATCTTGATTAGTTATATGTGGTATTTATTGATGATATCTTGTTAAAATCTAATATCTACAAAGATCATGAAAATCACTTTCGCATTATCCTGAAGACTCTTAGAAGACACAAATTATATGCGAAGTTTATCAAGTGTGAATTCTGGATTTAGGAGATTTATTTTCTTTGATATATCATCTCTAAGGATGGGATCTCTATTGATCCTTCTATTAAAAGAGCAATCCAAGACTGACCAGCACCGACGAGTATAACTGAGGTACGCAGTTTTTTTGGTTTAGCAGGTTATTATCGGCATTTCTTCCAAAATTATGCATGATTGGCTAACCCATTAACCAAGCTCACATGTAAAGGGGATAAATTTGTTTGGAAAAAATATTGTGAAGAATTTTTTGAAGAACTGATGAAAATATTAGTCAATGCTCTTATATTTACTCTACTATTGGGGAATTATGGGTTTGTTATTTATATTGATGCATCAATGAAAGGACTTGGTTGTGTCCTTATGTAGAATGAATGGTTTATTTTATATGCATCACAACAACTAAAAATTCATGAGAAAAACAATCCTACTCATGATCTTGAGTTAGTACCAGAAATATTTTCTTTGAAGATGTGGAGAAATTATCTCTATGGTGTAAAATGTGAGATATATATCGATCACGAGAGTTTGAAGTATATTTTCTGATAGAAATAAATCAACATGAGGTAAAGGATATGGCTTGAACAACTCAAGGATTATGATTACACTATACACTACCACCTGGGGAAGGCAGATAAGGTGGAAGATGCTTTGAGTAGAAAGGATCGTGGAGTTTTGAACAAGATGAGAGTTGAAAAGGATCCTATATACATGGATCTAGTAAAGATGGATATGGGAATCACTATGGAAGGTGAAACATCAAATATTTTTCAAATGGTTTCCAAACTGCCTTTACTTGAAAGGATAAAGAGTTCTCAGACCGATGATAAATATTTTCAAAAGAATATTAAAGCTGTGAATAATGAGAGATTGAGTGTCTTCGTATAAGAAGATAGAATTTTGAAATTTGGGAAGAGACTTTGTGTTCCTGATATACCTGATCTAAAAAGAAAATTGTTGGATGATGCTCATAGTTTCAATTTCTCTATACACCCTAGGAGAACCAAAATGTATATATTTTGAAGTAACATTTTTGGTGGGACAAAATGAAGAGGGAGATTGCTCATTTTCTGTCAAGATGTATGGGTTTTCAAGAAGTGAAAGCTGGAAGGCAATAGCCTTGAGGAGTCATCCAACCTCTTCCCATACCTGAGTAGAAATGGGATCATATTACGATGGAATTTGTGATGGGACTACCAAATACTCCTAGAAGGAATGATGAAAAATGGGTTATTGTTGATCATCTTACCAAGTCATCATATGTTTTTCTGAAAGAGAATATTTACCACTTGAACGTTTAGCCTGACTATATATTAATGAAGTTGTAAGACTTCGTGGAGAACCACTATCAATTTTTTCTGATCGTGATCCCCATTTTACATCAAGATTCTGGAAAAGTTTGAGAAATCCCTGGATACTGAACTTTCTTTGAGCACCGCCAACCAACCCCAAACTGATTGAAAATCCGAATGGTCTATTCAAACCATAGAAGACATGTTGAGATCATGCTCACTTGACTTTCAAGGTATGTGGGATCAATATTTACCTCTGGTAGAATTTTCATATAACAATAGCTTCTGTTCAAGTATTCAGATGGCACCATAAGAAGCGTTATACAGAAAGAGATGTCTCCCACCAACATATTGGGATGATGTTGGTGAAAGAAAACTCATAGGCCCATAACCTGTGGAGGAAATTATGGAGAAGGTGAAGGCAATCCAAACCCACATCAAAGAAGCACAAAGTATGCAAAAGAGCTATTTCGATAACCAAAGGAAGGATTTGTAATTTCAGGTATGAGACCATGTTTTCGTGAATGTATCTCCATGGAAGGGTGTTATATATTTTGGTAAGATGGGAAAATTAAGTCCTAGGTACATTAGACCTTTCAAAATTCTAGAACAAATTGGGGTTGTAGCTTAGAATTTGGCAATGTCACCAAGTCTTTCCGAAGTTCACGATGTGTTCCACGTATCACTATTGAGAAAATACATGCCTGACCCAATGCATGTACTCACTTAGGAGGAATTAGAACTGGAACACGATCTGTCTTATTTCGAAGAGCCAGTCATGATTCTTGATACAAGAGAACAAGTGCTGAGGAACTGGACGACTCGTCTGGTAAAAGTTCTATGGAGAAACCATAATATGGAAGAGGCAACGTGGGAACTCGAGGAACATATAATGAAGAACCACCCAAGTCTTTTTATTAGTAATTTTCTAGAAATTTCCAGAATGAAATTATTTTAATGAGGGGATAATGTAACGACCCAAGCTTTTATTGTACGCTTATCTTTGAATAATACAGTAGCATGTGTTGTATGCAACTTTGAGTTCTCACACACCACAACCAATCAAACTATCCATTATTAATTGAAATACCCACTTTTTGAAATTTTATAAATTTTATCTTTCAAAATGGGCTTCATATTTGGATTCAGAATATCAAAATGAACATAGGGTTAATATTTGGTATTTTTAGGAAATCATTCAATTTTTTATGAATAGTGAAAACCACTAGGTTATAGTTTAAAACCTAATTTTTATTTAAATAATTAATTATTTTATTTAAATTTATTCTAGGTCAAAAAAGAGACATAATACCTATATATTTTCAATGTAATTCATTTTAGTTAGTTTATAAAAAATTTAGATATGTAAAAATTTTATTGAACTTTTTACCGTCTTTTACCCACCTCCGAGGAGCATTTGCAAATTTACATAAAACCTAATTTTACCGATTCTATGAGTTGAATTTCAAAAACACGGAAGACACTGTTGATATCAGTAAGTAAAATGTGGTTCAAGAAGATGAAAATAATTTTTGGTGAATAGTAACTTTTTACTTTTATTTACACTGGTTAAAAGTGAATTGGGTAATTAATGGTCAAAATGATATTATTATTACCCTAACACATGTCCTAGTACTATTGGATAACATTAATTTGACCAAAAACAACCATTGGAATAAAATATAACCTCTTTGGTCCACTTGGATTAGATTAGGACATTTATTATTATTTAATTCAAAGAGGAGTTAAAAGAGTTAAATTCAAAGTTTAATAACTAAGCCTTTTTTAATATAGGGTTACACATAACATAAATTTGAATATAAATATTCATTAGAAAAAAAATGTATTTCCAACATAATTTTATTTTATTTATATTTTTTAGACATTAAATAATTTAATTTATTTATGACACAATGATGATGCAGTAATTACCCAATTAATGAAATATTAATATATTGATATTATAAATATCAAAATAAATGTAATATGAGAATTTTTATGAATTAAACAAATTTTATAGGTTAATATGACATGTTAGGGTTGATTAGATGATTTTTTTGATGTAATAATGATGTTATAAATTTAGAAAAAACAAAATACCAAATAGTGTCAAAATTGACAAAAAAGAGTTTTTAAAAAATATATTATATTATAAATTGATATTCTATTCCTAAAAATATGTGGTTCTACCAGAAGACTTGTATAATTATAGGTGTGTCATTTTTTATCCACTTGGGGTTCTCCTGGAAGTCTATAGTATGTTTATTAACCATATAATATAAAAATACAAAGAGACATGGTAAATGTAAAACTATTTAACTAAGAGTTAAATCTAAAAGATAAAGTTAATATAATGACCCAAACCTATATAAAACCTATTGTTTGAGTGGTTTTTGACCCATACCAACCATATCCTTTAAATAATTTATTTTGGAGACATTATAAACTGAAAATGATTTTATTATAAAATAATATTTCAATCTTTTCCTGTGGTGCCCCTCACCCCTCTTATAAAAGGGCACTCCCCCTTCTCTCTAATTCACACCTTCAAATCCATTTTTCTGGGACAAACCAAACCCAAAACCATCTCAAATGTCCTCCATCCATCCTAGAGGAATTACGTTATTACAAAATACATCCTAAGGAGACCTTTTGATCAAATCAAAAGAAAGAACCTGAGGAAGAGGTAAATATTCCATCAACTCTTTCAAGTTCCTTTCTTCTTCCACTTCCTCTTTCTTTGTTGTTTCCATTATAAAATAATAACTCCAATATCTTCTATATACTGTGATTTTATTATAAATATGGTACTACCATATTCATTATTTTATCTATACATTGAATGACATGTCACCATACGTGCATACGTACGGCTTACCGTCTCAACATCGTGGTGTAACTGTTATTCAATACATTATTATTTGGATGGGTATAATAATGATGTGTAATTGATGTAAATAATAAATATAACATTATAATTATTCTTTATATATTATATACCATCCAATTATATATTATTTTCATATCAAAAAAATTATATTGTCGCCCGTGCGTACGTACAGATTACCATCTCCACGAACGCGATGAGATTCATTCCCCATCATATTTATTCATGAATAATTTTAATTAAAAGATTACAAATAATGTTTAAAGACTTATTATAGTTATTAATATGAATAATATACATCCCATCCATGAAAAACATTACATATTTAACGAATCATATAAAGAAAAACAAATCAGTTAACACCCGAAACAACGATAATACTAAGATATTATTAACAAAACAATGTTTAAAGACAATATATGATATAATATTAATGTATATGATTATTTTTTAATTTAATAACATTTTTTTCACCATTATACACGAGGTTAACCTACCCTCAATGAAGGAAAATTACAAGTTAAGGGTCAATTTCACAATCTCTTAATTATCCGATGTTGTTTAAACGTAATTATCTACTAGGACCTCTTTATCATCCACATCCATGTTTCTTAAAAATGTATTTCAAAAACTAATTTCTATTTTATAGAATATGTGTTAAAATAATTTATACCCTTGTTTGACATTTATAAGATGTTTATAAAGGAATTGTTCCATTGTTTTCCAAACAAGGTCCTTTATAAACTTTTCGACCAAATTAAGGTAAGAATGTATTTTTTTAACTTATACAACTGGTGCAGCAATTTTCTACCATTATAACATCGTATAAGCTTCCCTTAAAAGATTAAAATAATATTTCCAAAAGAAAGGTTTTCATAAATTATTTGAAAATAGAAAGAGATATTTCTCTAAGAAGGATTTGATTTCATCTATGTCGACATCCTTTAATTAATTTTAAGCTTATTTGAAGTTAATTTATTATGATACAAAACTTCTATATTGTATTGAAGGATTTGTGATATGTTTGACTGTGGATGTGTTATTTTTAAACCATTCATGGTTAATATCTAAAGTATTGACAATTTGTATACTACTTTTAATATGAATGTTTATGTTATGTGTAATCTTTTCAATATGAGGAATGCATTGGACTTTGTATGTGATGGGTGGAGCCCGCTATAGCTCCTCGATGCATCGGTAGGTCTCATGAGACAAACTAGTGTCTTGGAACAAGGCCATGGAAAAATATTATTAGTAGTCTTGGAAAAAGGCCGTGACTATGTGGTTATGAAAGTCTGGTATTATGCATTCCATCATTATAAAAGTTTTTATTGATATTGCATGTGATTATTCAACTAGTATAATATCCATGTGAGTAAGTAAATGGAAATATTTATGTACTACCTTTTCCATATTATGTTGAAGATCAATTTTTAAAGGGTTTTTTAGTCTTATACATTACCTTAAATGTTTAATCTTATTTATGAAATTTTCCACTATATAGTTATCCTTACTGAGCATCTGAGCTCACCCCTTTCTATGTTTTATTTTTCCTAGGATACGAATAAGTATATTATGACTGACCTGCAAGGATAGTATTTGAGATCTTAGTGTTGTTTATGGAAACAATTTTTTTGTTGTTTTACAATTTATGATTTAATGTATACCTTATGAATGTATCTAGTACTTCCAAGGCTAATAAACCAATCAGTCTTTCGAGACTTGATCTTTTGTGATCCTACTGATGATACGTAATAATACACCGACTCTAGGCTTCTAGGGTCGGAGTGTTACAAAGACCACATGACCATATATGTTGTTTGTTATTTTTTATAGATCCAACTGGCATGGTTGGTGCATGATTTATCAATTCGTTCAGTCAAACCCTATGAAGTGAATTTTTTATAAAAAAATGGTAAAATTCCCATTAAATAATAATAAACTCACATCCTTTTTCTTATTTCTTATATACAAAGGATTATTTTATTCTATTGGATCTCCAACCTTGGAATCATCCTAGTTTCTTGGATGTCTTCATCATTCAAGCTCAGAATTAAGAGTGGATCATCTCCGTGGATTTGTCATGGTAAGTGCTTCGGTCCTTAGGCATAGTAATATTATTTTTCTTCCTCTTAATGACATTATTTTTACACTGGACTACATTCCAAATTTATATGGTGTTGATTTGATCTAAAATTATTTTCGAATCCATGGAAAACTAATGGATAATACTTGTTGTTGAGAGTGTTATATGCCTGAGGTATCTGTTCAATTACAATTTCCTAAAATTTCTTAAATTTATAAAAAAATCATTGTTTTCATATCAGTTTCTATATATGTTGATTCTAAAATTCATGTTGCATAAATTTACATTTTATGATTGTATTTTAAATATATATAAACACATGGGATTTTGATTGTAGGAGGTTAGAACCATACCCACACCCACCCATGTAGTCCGTACCTCTTTATTCCTATAAGACCTTTTTTGAAATTACTTGGGACACCATTCTGATGTACATGATTGAATCTAATAATGGTAGATCCATTTTAAATAAAGATAATTATGAATTGAAAATTAATAGAACATGTATATTTTACACAATTTTTACTTGACCCTTATATGTAAAGTGGTATAATTTAATACATGAATCTTATATGTTTTAGTGGAATGTTTATATATATATATATCACATGGACCTATTAAATTTAATTGAATAGTAACTGGTTTCATGTCCATCTTTACATTCTTATGATTATCTAAAGAGAATGTAATGAACAAAATAAATTATTAAGTAATAAAATGATAAATAGTTGAGTATCCTTAATTAACATTGTCACATTGATGAAAGGAAATTGATTGAACCTAATGACATCTTAAATGGAATTTTTAATACAAGTCTTAAAATTAATAGTGACATATTTGATTATATGGTTCATATCACATATGAAACTTTTCATCAATATAGGAGTGTTCATACATGATATAGCATTGGATTCCTGAGTGAATACACTGAGCACTCGAGGAAAAAGTTTTAATTAAAGGATCAAGTTTCCAAGGGAGATAACCTCCTTGGAAAATGGTCCTTGTCAAATAGAATATTACCTGTATGATTTCATGAAATCTCTTGAATATCTCAATAGATATTAGGATTCTTTGTACACACACCATCAATCCATATGGATTCCTTTAAACACACGACACCATGGATTTTACTTGTTGGTCGCAGTCATTCATATACTGATATTACTATGGATGAGATCCATGAAATTATTTAGGCACTTTCACTGTGTAACTCCTTGGGAAGGACCCTTGAATTACACTCATGTCCTCTATTTCCTAGCTTTATGAGTTAATACAATGATTTGGCTAGCCCCTAAGGTCATGGAAGCCTTGGTTTCACTATAGATCCTCCTACATTATTTTTATGATCTTTTTTAATTTTTTTAAACATTAACATGAAATACATATAGATGATAAATTAAAATTATTTAAATTCTGACAAGTTTAGACACCATCTGATGCAAAATAAAGTATTAGTTATTTATCTATACTGCTTTAATTTATTTTATACATGCACATTATACAGTTTATATTCTCATATTAAATTTTTTAGATTTCATTGGTTGTGGGAAATCGAGATTTGTCTCACACCCTATTCAGAGTTTCATTCTCACAAGGGAAGATTATTTTATCCTAGGTATGAATAAGAATAATTGTATTTCATTGGAAACCTAAATTGCTTGCATGCCTATGATGGATCATGGTAGAATATGACCAATAAAGAGTTTATAATTCTTGGATTTTTTGATAACTTTTTAATTATTTGGTATAGAATGTATTTCAATGCCTTATACTTCCATGTACGCCTAGTTTTTTTCTTTTTAGAGATAAGTAATTACATCATTATTTTTAGGTATGTATTAGATTTAGATTTGAGTTGTTTATTATTCGTTGGATGTTTATGCTTACTCATGTTTTCCCATTGTGTTATTTTGTTATAATTCTTCCTCTATTTTTTACATATATTATATATCCATTATGATCCAGTCTAACAAGAGGACATAATCACCCCATGGTCAAAACCTAGGCCCTCACAGCTAGTCATCGGCCACTATCATTATGTGAGGTTTTCTTGACTCTATGTGGCCAACTAACTTTGGGGAACCTTTGAGTCACACACAGGTAGGGAGGTCACATAATCTTCCTCATTGATATATTTGTTTTCCCATAAACAATTATCATGTTTTTAAGAATATTTTTTATACATTCTATTAAAAAATTCACTTCTAGGTCCATATGATTTTTTTCACACATTTTTCATATTATTATTTTGAAATTTATATATATAATACCTTATTTACCATTATTATTTATATTTATCTATTTTAAAATTAAAATATCATATACCTCTCATTGATGTTTTTTTCGTAAAAAATTGTGCTAAAATCATTAAAAATTAATTTCATTTAATTTTAAATTATTATTCACCTTAAAATATACATTTCATTATAATAAATTTAATTAATTTTAGGTATCTATAATTAGTTATTGGTTAAAAGTACATTTTTTAAAAATAATATTTTTACCATCTCGAAATTTATTTTTTAAAGTAATTTTAACTCCTTTTTAAAAAAAATTGTTCCAAATATTTTCCAAAATCCTTTTTTATTATTTTGGATACATTTTCATCTATATATTCAAAACATATACCAAATTGGAGTTATGTTTTATGGGTCACCCTCTAATTCCCTTTTTATATACATATTTTTAGTTATTGTATTTTTTTATCAATTTATCTTATTCTGATTGCCATATTATTCGATACCACATGAAAATGCTTTGTAAACCGTATTCATTCCAAGTTGTTTTGTAAATAATATATATTATTGAAATCATTTGGAACATTTGTTTATATTTTATTATTATGTAATGGGGTATCAGATATGGCCCTCGAATTTATTGAGTAATGTTTTTCATCTCTCTAGATTAATAATAAACGTGAGTGGTGAGGTTAAATACATTATTTGGTGAATATAGTGACACCAAATCTAATATGTTATAGGCTGTAGGCATTTATTTTCAATCCATTATTTAATAATGGTAATGGTGGATAACCATAACATATGTTATGATCATCATGTCTATGTTTGTTCTACTTTCCTATGCGATGTTTCCATGGTTAATGATTTTTTACCATATTTACAAGCCATATAATATGTATTATTTTCCATGATGATCCTATTATGGTTCTATATCACAATTCCATGATATATTTTTTACTATAATATAACATGATAAACACTAACAATCCAAACTCATTTTTTATCAACTATTTATACTAGGTTTATTTTTTCACATTCTTATGATCTAGACCATCAGGATTTGCTGATAATATTTCCCTTATTACGATTTGGCGATTAATAATTATTTATCCTATTTACCCCATGGATTTTATAAAGGAATATTCCTTGGATGATTTAATGTTTATATAATTTAGTAATTGATTATTCATAACTAAAGTGAAATAAGATATTTATTTGGCAAATCTCAGAAATCACTATACCTTTGAGTTTTGTATTTCTTGGTTTGTTCATTAGATGTAATATTAAAATCATTGAAATGATGAAAATCATATTATTTTTCTAACAATTATGTAATATTTAAAATTATATCATGTTTTATATATTTATTTATATTAATATAGGAAGAATAAGGAAACCCGAATTAAAGCATCCTAGGTTAAACTAAAAGTAACATAGGCTAAAATAATGGTGTCCTAGGTTAGAAATAATGATTATAGATTTTTATATGGTAATTTACACTAATTAATAAATTTTTTTCTCACTCAAAAAATTTTTCTTTTATTTTAAAATTAGATACATATTCTTGAAATTGAGGTGATATTAATTATGCTCACTTGTGAAATCATTTTTTTCTAGTTATATTCAATCATTATTGTCATTCATTATCATTTATATTATTAATTCATATCCTAAAATTTTGGATACTGAACTATTGATAAATAAATATGGTGGTTTGATGATTTCATCTAAGTAATATTACTATTATATAACAATGGTTTGGGTAATTTCACTTTCTATAAAGACAAATATAGTTTTTTTATAATTAAATTTGTTATTACGCCTGGATTGGGTCTCTATATATGTTTATATATATATATATATATCTCATAAAAATTTTAAGAATAAGGATAACTATATTCATATCTAGTATTTAAATATCAATCAAAGGATGTTCATGACTCCCTCTAGGCATGAATTTCTTAATACGGGTCTTTATTCCCTATAATATTGGATTCAAGGCACAACTGATTTGGGAAGAAAAAAACATTGAAAATTTTCAAACTGTATAGGATTATATGGATTTATTTTTTCATGATTTACATGGTATTCACCAGAAAACTACAATAGGTCTTTAATTGAACTCATAATAAGTTCTATTCCAATATCAAAGAGTACTTATAGAATTCCCCACGTTATATTGGAATAATTAAATAAGATACTTCAAGAGAATTTTTATAAAGGTTTTATAATCCAATGTGCTTTAATATAGAGTGATATGATCAGATATATTAAGAAAAAATTTAGATCAATGAGTATTTGAATTTATTATCATAAAATTAGAAATATCTTGATCATGAATATGTATTTTTTATTACTTATTAAAATTTTATATATGACATATGCCTTCTAAATAAACATGTGTTTCATATTTAAGAATATAGTATAGTATAAAATACATAAGTCAAAGAATAAAACAAAAATATTAATATATTAATTTAGAATATTTCAATTAGATGATAATTATACCAAAAAAATTAATTCAATGCAATGGGAAAATAAGAATAAAAATATATTAACTGGAATAAGAGATTTTAATTGTTTTAGACTCTAGGATTTTTGAAATCCATTAAAAATACTATAAATATAAAATGTAATTTTTTAATGTAATATAATTATGTAAATCAATTTTTTATGAAGGCGGTGACATGAATTGGTTTCCCAGCTCATGTCCCCAAATGAATTTATTAAAAACAAAAGGATACAATACAATCTCGAGGTGTAAATAGATTACACCAGTAGGGAGTTAAAGAGATAACAAGTAAAAAAGGAACAATAAAACCAAAATCAATATTTGAATCACATGTGGTCACTAGAGAAGTAGCAGAGCCTTCTTTAAAACATTGGGTTGATTATCCAGATCCGACATTCAATTTCTCCAAGTCTGAAACTTCATGAGGATGGTCAAAATTTGGGTGAAAATCACTGCATCCTGTTAGTGCCTAAAGCTCTATCATCAGTAGCGTGATAGGCATGGTCGCCATTCTCCTTCAGTCTTGTGTGAGGCAAATGCAAGAAATGAGAATTCAGCAGGGGATCAATTAATCTAGTGATTTTTTTGACCCATTCCATTCTGTCTGCATCATTTTTAACCTTCAAAACATGAACACCAAGATTTAGATGAACACCAGAGCATTCAATTCACAACAAAATTATAAGATTTAAAGGTTTCTAGTCAAGATCATGGGAGCTACACATCGCATAATGATCATTTCCGGAAATTACCCATAGAGTCTTAGTAACAGACTCTGCTTTAATGACCCTCATGCCTTTAAGATTCTGCATGCTGCCTGGAACTCCATCATCTATGAGCTCAATTTTTCAGGATCTTCATCATCTCATCAAAACCCAACTGGGTAACATCTTCCATGTTCATACAATCCTCAAGCACATCCAAATATAGCTGACCTCTCTATAAGAGTGAAGAAAACATCCAGATACAGCCATCCATGTTCAGAACATCAAGCACATAAAAAGAAAGATCCAGCCAGAATGAAAACCTCAGAGTCTTCAGTAAAAACAAATAGCCAAACAGAATGAAGGATTCTCCAACAAATAAACATCATGATGCTCTCTAAAAGAATTTTTTTCCAGAATCTATAGAGAACCTAAAACTCAGACTTCAGAAAAATTTTATAGCAGATCAAACATTCCCCAAGCATCCACTAAAACACGAATCTGTCATTCAATTCAAGCAGAATTCAATAGAAGCAGTGATCTATCCAACCAAAGTCATCACAACAAGCAGAAAAGAAAACTAGCCAGATTGAAGCTTCTAAAGCATAAATATGTAAATCAATGAATATAGAACCCTCATATGAATTAAAGTGAATTATGAATAATGAAAATATAAGGTATTAATAATAATTATAAAACTAATTCTCAATTGAAATAGAAACCTAACTATTAGAATAATAACATGGAAATTTTAGTATAAGAACAATATTTTTTTATCTTATGAAACAAAATTAATGAATTTATATCTTCAGAAAATTTAGACATAACCATTTTCCTTGATAAACAAAATATTTGACAAAAAAATAAAATTATATTTTTGGAAAAGACATATTTTTCCATTAAAGTTGAATTTTGAATTAAATTTAAATTTAAAAATAAAAGATTATATTCAATAATTTTTTTAAAACAACATTGTTTATATGTAAATAAATAATGAAATATTTTTTTAGAAATCATTTATAATTTTTCAATGCTCCAAAAATTTGATCAGAGCGTAAAAATTGATATTATTTAATAAATAATGATTTTACTTCAAAATAAATATTATAATAGACATATAATTATTTTTTTAATGGATTTAATTATTAGAATTGACATTTAGAAATTATATTTGGGTTTTTTTCATATTCTTCATAAAATTTTGAAATTTTATGGAATAGTGGAATATAATAAAATCTAGAATTTTTTTCATCATTTTGGTACATGATTAATTTCATATTAGATTTGAATGACCCATAATACTTCCAATGAAATTTAATCGCTTATGATTATTTCATATAGTATAAATCAAATAAAATCACTTAGACATCAAAATAAAATATTTATAAATGAATAATTATTGAATTAAGTGGTATTTCTAGAAGTTAACAAACCTCTATAGATGAAATAGTAAATTTCCATTATGAACGATAATATGAACCTTATGAATAGTAAACTGGCCAAATGAATAGTAACCTCAACCATGAGATTATAAATAAAATTTATACATCTTGTATCTGAAAGTATGATATAATTATATCATTATATGATCAAATATATATTTGAAATGTATTAATTAAATGTTGGGATTTTTCTAAGTCATACATGTTCAATTACAATTTTACAATTAATAAAATTATTTTTGAGAAAATTATTTTTCATAAAAAGTATTCATAAATTAATATTTTTTCTTAATGTTTTATGATGATTTTATTAGACCTTATTCAATTTTTCAAAGTGTTATAAAATCAGTTTTAACTTTTAAATCGATATTTTATGAGTTAATGATGATTTTAACTAGAAATTAAATTCCATGTATTTAAAAATTATTTTAATAAAATGGAGTTTAATTTTTAATTATAAACATTTAAAATGGTGAGGGTGATTTTTTGTTGTTTTTCCAAAGTGCTTGAATTTTTTATTGATAGTAAAATGTGATAATTTACGACAAATATTTAATTCAAGAATTATTTGCCATAGGTGATGTATAGCTAATGTAATCACATAATATAAAACTCTCCTTAATTATTTCAAAATATTTCTTGATAATTCTAAAACTATTCATATTATTTATCCAAAAAAAATAAACTAATGAATAAAATATTCAAAAAACACCTCGATCCTCCACTATAAATGCAACCCCTTCTCATAGAAACATCCAAGATTTGGGGCTTGTATAATTTATTCCCAATACTATTCCCAAGACCCTCCACCATTTCCATGAGCTCTTTTTCTCATTAAAAGACTAAGACCATTTCCCTGTGTACGTTCTCATGGAGGAGAAAATCAAGAGGTAAAAACCATTTTTATTATTTTTTAATTTCTTTTCAAGTGATTTTATTTTATTATTCACTCCTCACCTAAACTCATAAAAATATCAAGATAAATCAAGTATCCTAAATATAAATTAATTTTATTATTAAAATGTATTAATCTATTATAAATAAACTTATACTCTCCCTTTTATTCTAAAAATTGAAATGTTGTTTGTGAAGTGTTGTTTCATCACCATCAATGACGACAAGATTTCATTTTCCTCTACCATTTTCAAGGAAATTCATAAAACCCTTTTAGTGGATGAAAAATATTCTAAAATTTTAATTACACCAATTTTTATTATCTAGATGTATCATTTTTATTCAATACTAAATTATTAAACAAAATGAATTCGTTGTGATCTAAAACCGCTGAAATTAATCTAGATGATTATCACTAATAAGTTATCTAATAATTCATCATTATATTCTAGAACAAAAAAATATAAAATAATTACTCTTATGGGTTTTCATTAATAAAATATAATTAAAATTATGTATAATTATACACATTTTACATGAAAATCAATATGTAAATACAAGGAAACAGATCATGAAAACCAAGAAAATGAATTTTCTCGAACGAAGAAATTAAAATCTATAAAGAATAAATAATGCCAAATATGAACTTAATAAAATAATAATGAATAAAATATATTTACAAAAGGTTATTAATTATTTATTTAATTATTTTTATTTGATTATCCAATACATTAAAGTCTTGTACAGAGCACATTCAAACATAAGGTAAGGATTTTCTTCCCGAACATTTACTTTCATTTGGGTTATGATATCTCCCTCAATAAACCAGTGTAATTATTAATTATTTTTATAAAAATATTATAAATTATATTTATAGATTCCAAACTTCTGTTTCAATGTCATTTCATCTTTCTTATAGTGGAAGATACATGTTTTTCAAGGTTCCCTCCTCAATTCTTCCCGATACCCAAACCCGATTAAAAATAACTCCTCTATTTCTAACCTATTTTCATATCCCTTCCAAAATTATTTATAACACAATATTATTTTCCTAAAATAACTAATTTTTTAATTAATGACTTTCTTTTTTTCATTTTTGTTTTAATACAAACAATTATATCTAATAAAAATGGGTTTTTTAAACAACACTTCTTTACCTAGTAAAAAATGGGTATTTCTCTCAAGAATTCATCAATGACATTTATATAGTATTTTAATCAATTTCAACACCTCTATTGAATTTTATCGTTCTTAAAACTTGTAATATTATGATTATCATCCAAAAAAATTTATTAAATGGTTTATGATTAGTTTTATTGTGGTTGTGCTATCTTTATAACATTCATGAAACTACTCAGAATGGTCAGTGATTGTGATTACATATTGGGGAATATTATTCACATTAATTATGTATATGATATTTATGTCTAACCCATTAATAAGAAGACTATATTGGACTTGGTAACTGATATGTGGGTCCCTCTATAACTTATCGATGAATCAGTATGTCTCATGACACAAATTAGATAAGATCTTGGCCAAGGCCTTTCACACTTTTAGATATTGTTTTGGCTAGGGTATTAACCATTTACATTGACATATCTTGGATGAGGACTCAATAGTATTTTTCAGATGTCTAAATTTATAAATTCCCTCATAATAAAAATATTAATTGTAAATCCATGTGAATATTTCACTAGTATAATATCCATCGTTAATCTATATTCTCAATTCCTTATTTCTATGGCATTGTTTATTCAACTTCTATTAATTCCTTATTATGAAAAATTTTATTTTCTAACGGAATGTATTTTTATTCATTCATCGTTAATTATTATTTATACTAGATTCTTCTGTATTACATACCCGTAATAAGAATCAGAGCTCATCCATTTCTTATGTTTTATTTTTCCTCATGATGTGAAGAGGAATATTATGATTGACATCCAATGATAAAATAGGAGTTATGGATGTTTCCAAAAGAATATCTATAATGTATTTACATTCATATAGTAGTGTAAATATCATGTATTTAATCTAGATTCCAAAACTACTAAACTAATCGGTCTTCATAGATTTAAGACTTGTATCTAAGACAACTTATTAATATAAGGAACCAAGTCTGGGATATGGGGTTCGGGACATTACAGTTTCTATCAGAGAAAACTTTTTAAAAACTTTGGAAAATAGATTTAGATAATATAGATTAAGTAAAATAATCCTAAGATAGACATTGAGGATAGTCATAGAATAAAATCCTCAAATTTTGATAATGTATATATTATGTGGGTCTTCCTTGAAATAAATCCCTATATGGACACTAAAAGTGGACATGGTTCTTCCACATATGTATGTATGAGTAAAAAATTCAACAATGTGTATCAGATCAGACTCGGGGAAACCTAGTTCTTTACAATGAGCCTTATTGGGTACTTGGTTTAACAATCCATGGGGATATTGTTAGGATATTTAAAACATTAATTACAAAACATTTTGAAGTATTTAAATGTAAGTATTTGACCAACAAAACCATGTTTATGATTATATGATTAGCTATGACTACAATTTTAATTTCAGTTAAGTATTTTTCTAGTTTGAGTTTATGTATTGTAATTCATAACCTAATTTAGTGTATTCCATTATTTAAAAATGGTTCCTTGTGGAAGGAATGGAAACCATAAAAATTAATGTATCCCATGTAAGGATTTCTCTCCTACGAAATATTATAATGTTGGTACTAGAGCTACGACTAGTGTTGAGAAGCTTATTAAATTACATGGATAGAGGAATCGTGTTATGAACAATAAATATACCAGTACGGATTATCCATATTCAAAATGTGGAGGAGCAATATAAGGTCACATTTTTGTGAAAAAATCCTCTATTATTCAATGAGACTACAAACCCAATTTTAGCTGAGTAGTGGATAAGTTCATTATATAATATATTTCTATCTTTTTGAAGTGGTGAAATAGAGAAGGATATCATGGCAGTTTATCATCTATTAGGATATTCATATCAGTGATGGCCATTATTTTAAAGCATAAAGGATGAATAATAACTTAGAAATATGTATTGGATAGATTTTATGGAAATTTTCCAAGAAATATATTTTCCTCCCAAATAGTGAGCAGATATGGAGAGGAAATTCTTGATTCTAAAAAAATATGATGAAAATTGTTTAACATATGAAGCCTATATTATAAGGTTAGAAAGGAATGTTTTGGACTGCATATGTAATCCAAGGACCAATATTGATTGATTCATTGATGGTTTAAAACCATTCCTCTAAAGGGCACTAGTCTCCCAAAATATCATCTTATAAAGATATAGTCTCATGTTGTATAAAGGAATAGTAGTAATTCTATAAGTATTATTAATATAATAGAAAAAATAGATGAATAAGTTTATGGAAGATAGAATGGTTAAAGTGATGAATTGAAAGTGTATTGTTCTAACAGGTGATACATGTGCAAGGAAACACCCTAGTGTAAGGTTAAAAGGAGAATGAGTTTACTAAAATTTAGCAGATGAATCCATCATGGTAACGATAAAAATTTAATGGAAGAAGTTATCAATATTTAGTGCAATAATTATAGGGATGTGCTGCACTATGGTAATGATTGTCCAAAGCTTACAGGAAAGATGCCTTAGAAAAGGACATGGGAGATAGGACAATATTATGTGATCAAAACTTCTTAGAATCAAATTCGTAATGTTGTAGTGGTGTGTACTTTAATAATTTCCCAAAACACATGCAATGATTTATTTTATTTTGTATAATTTCATTCTTTTATATCTTATGAGGAAGCATCATTGCAACAAATATGTGTTGGTCAGTCCCCTTTATGAAACATAAATGTGATTTAGTTGATATCCTTTTCATCATACCTAGGATTGAAATTGATATAACCCATGGTATTGAATGGATTTAAAAATATGATGAAAAAATCAATTTCAAAGAGAATAAAATTATGATTGGTGAAGAAGATGTGGATCCACCCCCAGTATCTATAATTAGTTAAATTATTTTACAGTAAAACAAAACATCATCTATGGATGAGGAAAAAATATTAAAATTAAAGATGTACCTATTGTGCAATAATATATTGATTTATTTCCATAGAATTTTCCTAGGAATCCTCTAGAGTGAGATGTTTAGTTCTCTATTGAATTAATTTTCAATGAAATAAAAATATCAAAAAATCCTTATAAAATGGGCACTATGGAATTAGTATAATTGAAGAAAAAACATGGATTATTGAGTAATAATGGATTTATTCACCCCTAGTGTTTCATATTGGAAATTCCATCATTTTTTTCAACTCGAACAAACATTGATCCATGAGGCAGTGCGTTGATTATAGAGAAATCAATGCTATTAAAATAAAGGACAAGAATCACCTACCTTACATTGATGATTTATTTTATCAATTTCACTAACCACAATATTTTTCAAAAAAACCGTCAATTTGGATATCATCAGTTCTGTGTGAGGAAGGAGGATATTCCAAACACATCATTTTGAACTAGGTATGGATAGTGTGAGTTTAGAAAAATTCTAATTAGACGATCTAATTCACTCTAGGATTTTATAGATCTAAAGAATAGAGTGTTCACATAATATCATGATGATTTTTTTGGTATTTGTTGATGATATGTTTTTATAATATAAAATATATGAGGACCTTGAAAACAAATTATGGGTTATTAAATAGACTCTTAGAAGAAAAGGGTAATATTGGATGTTTATCAAGTGTGGATACTAGCTTTAAACAGTTTCATTTCATGTCTATATTTTAAATAAGGAGTGAATTTTAGTTGATCCTTCGATGAAAAAGGTGTTTTAGGAATGGACTACACCAATGAAAATAACTAAGGAATGTAGTTTTATAGGTTTAGTAGGTTATTATTAATGTATCTTTCAGAACATTCCTGTAATAGATAAGCACTACTAAAAAATTTCCCAATACCGATAGTTTTAATCCATGGGTATAACCTATACCTACATTTTAATGAACCATCGGATCCCAAAGCATCTAGATATCCCATAATCTATACCCACGGTTTAGGAAACCATTAGTATAGGTCCAGTCTACCATGTCACTCTCTATTCCATCGTGTAATTAACCAATACCCATGGTTTTAAAACTGTGGGTATTGTTGAGTCAATAAGGTTTTCCTTATAAATTTTCCATTCCTTCATACTTGGGGAGATTGTTTAGTCATTAAGGTTTCATTATGACTTTACCATTCCTCTAGTTTTAAAAATGACAAACACCTTATCTCAAGGAAAATCTCTTTTTACCCTATGTTTTACTTCTATAAGGAAAATTTTCCTTCCCCATGAAAATTTATCCTTACCATGTTTCCATTGTTCATATCATAATTTTTATAAGTATAAAATTCGATTTGTAAACAAAAACTCAGAATCCAATAAATACTTAGATATGAAGCATTCTATTTTAGGATGCTAATTCTTAGAAATCTGATTACGAATTCTAGTTACGAAGTCTTCTGAGTTCTGACTCTACATTCTGATTAAAAATTATGGTTTCAAACTCTCTTGAGTTCTGACTCTGAATTCTTATTACAAATTTTGGTTACAAATACTTCTAAATTATGACACCTATTTCTTATTACGAATTATGGTAACGAACTCCTCCTAGTTTTGACTCTGAGTACTCTGAATTCATACTCTCAACTCTTATGAGTTCTGACTCTGAATTCTCATGAACTATGACTCCGAACATTGTATGTTCAGGTTCCAAATTCTTATTAATCCAGATTATAAATTTCCTTGAAATTCAGAATCCATAATTATATAGAATTCAAGTTCCTAATTCCTAATAAAATAGAATCTGAATATCCTTGTATTATAGACTCTAAATTCATTTTTGGTTAGACGCCTAACTTTCATTTTCTTACATTCCGAATACTAGATTTTATTTATGTAACACTATTTTTTCTTACACTTGATTTGTTATAAAACGATGTCCTGCTTTCAGTTACTAACTAAATGTTGTTTGAATGACACGTGTACAGGCCCCTCTGAAATTTAAGGGAAAATATGATCATTGGAAGATGGAGCTGATCATTGAAATTGTGACTATAAATAAAAGCACATTTGAAAGAGTTCAAAACAAGTTGATCAATCTAGATATTACATGCTGCTGATGTGATTTCTAGAGGGATAGACTTTATTGCTTTGTGCGTACATAACTTTTTGTTCAGATTTTCTTTGTGCGACTCCGATTGTTGCTTTGTACAATCGAGGGCTTCCGGGGAAAGAAAGAAAGAGGTGTTGACTACCTTGAAGTTGAGGGATTCCTTGCTAAAGAAGACAGAGGTGCTGACTACCTTGAAGTTGAGGGCTTGTGGGGATATCAAGACAGACTCAGATCATCGTATTAAGGGCTTACCCTGGTGTGGGTAAGACATACTTTCTTGAAAGAATAAATCAAGGGACCTTTATCCAATGTTTTTGTATACCCTTCTCATGGGGTCAAAATACTTACTACTTGTTACTTGTTTGTTTTATGTTTTCTGTTGTATTTGTATTGATGAAGAAAGCATAACTATCTTATACTTCTTTATATTTTTACTATGATTTAGTTAGATTCTATACGCATTAAGGTAGGATCTTCATCTTTGTAAACTGTCATTAGGATTAATTTTATGAAACCATATTTCTAGATTCACATTCTGATAATCATATTTCTGGAATCAAGAAAATGTGTAGAACTAGTGGTTTTTGAATTGCCTTGTTTAACCTTGTTAAACATAACCATCATTAAAAGTTCTAAAAGAATTTTAAAACTTATACAATTCACCCCCTGTTATATTTTGAGCATCTTTAGATACTTGATTCAGTATTTCTATTATTTTCATCTTTATTTTGGTATTATAGAGTATATCATACCCACATACCATCTCAACAATTAGTATTAGAGGATTGGTTCAATCTGAATTAATCTCACGATTAGGTTCAGAAGAGAATTCATCTTATTCTTTTCCAGAATCAGTTTTTCGGACTCGAATATTTCGGATTCATTTTTTCTTAGAGATACTCTTTTTCTATATTTTCCTTGCTTAGAAATATTTTCCTTATTTACAAACGTTTTTTATTAACAAGTTTCTGTTGAAATAATTTTCTGTAAGATGGAAGGAATAAATGTTAGTTCCATAGAAAATCTCAATCCAACTAGACCGCCTATTTTTTATGGAAATGAATATGAATAATAGATGGATCGTATGAAGACATTTATTATCAATACTATAGTTGATAATTTTGTTATGCTTACTGGAGGATATAAAATCCCAGAAAAGAAAGTTAGTACCATCACCAATAAAGAAAAGCATGAATATAAACTAAATTATAAAGTATGAAATACTTTTCTATGCTCCATGACTTGAAATATATATAGCCAAATTTCTTTTTGTGAAGTAGAAAATTGTATATGGAAGAAACATGAAGTTTCTCACTTAAGAACATCCAAAGTAATTGAAACTAGAAGACCAATGCTTAGAGCATAATATCATGGATTTAACATTCCTTATGGAGAACCCATATTTAAGGTACAACAAATATTAATGACTATTATGAATA
The DNA here is from genome assembly GCA_963277665.1 of Viscum album. NCBI lineage: Eukaryota > Viridiplantae > Streptophyta > Magnoliopsida > Santalales > Viscaceae > Viscum > Viscum album. The sequence goes on from OY728141.1 coordinate 1,307,035,149, forward strand.
GTTTACAATCAACTGGTGAGAAAGGATTAGATGATGAAGCTCTTTTTGATAAGATCATAGACATCATTCCCAATGAATGGGAATCCAATAGTACTACTATTGATGAAAACAAAATGGTTACTCAGATTTCCTTAGATGAGCTGTTTGGAAATCTTCATCAGCATGAGACTAGAATGAAGAGAGGTGTTGATAATGTAAAGAAGAAGAATGGGAATGGCAGTGTTGGTTTTACTACTACTTCAAATAATATGGAAGCTAAGAATATTGAGAGAGTTACTAGATCCAAATATAAGAATGTTGTTATCCAATCCGAATCTAGTGGAAGTGAATCCTCAGAGAAGGAATTTTCCAATATGGCTCAAAGGGTGAACAAGTTAGCTGGGCATAGGAACTTTCAATCCAGATACAAGATGAATTAAAATAAAGATGAGAAAGATTCATATGTTACATGTTATGAATCCAAGAGATATGGACATATAAGACTTTATTGTCGTATGTTTAAGAAAAAAGAAATAAGGGAAAGGAATTCTAAGAGAAACAGAAAGAAGTATTACAAGGATAAAGCTAACAATGTCTTGAAAGCTAATAACACCAGGAGTGCAAGTGGTGGTGACTCTTCAGATGAATCATCAGATTATGATTCTTTTGGAGAGAAGAATAATGGTTTAATAGCAAAAATACCTATTGACAATCATTTCTTAATGGATAAGATATAGAATTATGAATCAATGACCAATGTTTCTTTAAATCAAAATTATAGTAATGATAAATATTATAACTCTTCTATTGAAGAATCTTCTTCTGATGAAGATAGTTCTTTACCTTCCTATGAAGAGGTTTATAGGTTTTCCAAACTTCTTGAGATTGAGAATTTAAAACTCATGAAAATACATGATAAGGAAAAATCTAGGAATAATATTCTTACTAAGGAAATATCAGATCTTTCTAAAGATCATGATAAGAAAAATTTTGATTTCAAAAATATTTCAAAAAATCATGATGAAGTAAATTATTAGAAGAATAAACTTTCTAAAGATCTATAAAATGTAATTTCTAAGAAAAATGTTTTTGAGCGTAACTCTAGTTCAAAATCAAATGTTTTGGAAGACAAGATCATGGTTATCAAACTGAAATCTGAAATCTTTTCCTTGAGGAAGTTTTTGTCAAAATTTACCTAAGGTAAGGAAAATATTGATAAAATGTACTCTAAAATCCGACCTCTAAGGAATAGTTCTGGTATTAGTTATATTGGTTCTAAACCAGTTATTAGTAACAATTACTTTGTTCCACAAAGTGCTCCATTCTGTACTAACTGTCAGTGTGGTGTGCATTGGGGTAAAAATTGTTCCCAAAACAAAACTCAGTCTTTAGGATTTCATAAATCCTATTTTTCTAAAAAGATTTGGGTGACGAAAATTTTTCTTTCTAAGATTTCCGGATCCATGAAAGTCTGGATTCTAAAAACCTAACATTTCCTCATTTTCCGGAAACTAGGGAAAGTACCAACAGCAATACATAGTACATTGATAGTGGATGTTCCCGACATATGACTGGTAACAAAAACTATTTTTCAAATATTTTGAAGACTAAAAGATATATCATTCTTTAATTTATCAGAACACAAGATCAACTTTCTGATATTTTCACAAAATCTTTACCCTCTGATAGATTTGAATACATTAAACAGATGTTTGGAATGATAACGGTAAGGTAATCCTCCTTGATAACATTATATTGAAATCAATCTCCTTATATTAATAAACCCATTTTCATAGGGGGAGTACATTTTCTTGTTAGTTCATGAAGTTTTTCATGTTTTTAGTAATGAAGTGTTTCATATTTTTCATAATGAATTTCTTCATGTTTTTAGTAATGAAGTTCATTATATTTTTCATAATGAAGTTTTTCATATTTTTCGTAATGAAGTTTTTCATATTTTTCATAATTATTTTTTTCATTATTTTCATAATGAAGTTATTTATGTTTTTCATAATGAAGTTTTTCATATTTTTTATAATGAAGTTTTTCATATTCTTCATAATGAATTTTTTCATATTTTCCTAATGAAAATTTTCGTAATAATGATTTTTAAAATGAAGATTTTTGTAATGAAGATTTTCATAATGAGGATTTTTGTAATGAAGATCTGTGTACTCAATTTTTTTCTCATACTCATGTTTTTTTTGGAATCTAAAGTCCTTTAAGAATAATTTTCCTCATTACGAATAATTCTCCTTACAATCTAAAAGGTATTATTCTTTATTGATTTTTCATAATCACCTTTTAGTTGATGGTAGTTTCTTTTGTTTTTAAAATTTCTCAGATTCTAGTTTCCTTAAATCTGAATGTTTACCTTTAAAAACATCAAAAGATCAGATCTTACCAAATTTTCCTTGTGGATATCATTTCAACTGTCAGATCTGATAAAAATAATTCTCATCCATTGGATTGAGATGGGAAGATGAACCGTCGCCTCAAAACCTATAAAAAGGGGACCCCAAATGATTTTCCCACATCAGTTTTCATGATTTTGCGAGTTGAAGTTATGCCCCTCTTCAATATCCCATTTCGTATTTTCAAAAGTTTCTCAATTCCGAATGTCCGGTGAAGTTACTCCTCAAGATATGTCTTCTGTCAAGCTAATTTCGAAGTGGAAAATATACAGGGGGAGGTTGGTACATCCAAATTTATTCAACAGGTATTATTCAATTATCTTTGAAAACATCAAACTGAATGGATGGGAAAGTGTATACATATCAAATCCTGGTGCTCAAGACCTGGTATATCCAGATCTACTCATTGAGTTTTATGAGTCAATTTGTTTCTTTAATGAAGAAGGGAGAGATAATTTTTCATTCAATAGTTATGGAAAAACATATGCCTTTTCATACACCAAGGCTGCTAGCTTGGTGGGGCTGTCTTATGAAGGGGAAGCCGAGTTTTGCTCCCACAAGCTACCAGATGTTCAAGGAATCTTTGTCAAGGTAAAATCTTTGGAGTTTCTTGGATATTCAGATGTGAATACCACAAATATTCCTCACTTGTCTACCAAAAATCGTATCCTTGAGTTATGGGTTCAGGGTTTTATCGTACCGATAAATGGTGAGAAGGACAGGCTAAAGAAAAGTGATATGTATATCTTGGATTTTTTGGTAAATCTAATGAAGATAAATCTAATGAAGCATATTCTCATTATAATAGAGAATATCAAGAATAGGAATTTGAGAGCATAGATAATGATGTATCCTTCCCTAATCTCCTAGTTGATTGTTCGATGTCTTGAGTCTTTCAATATTCAGTGCAGTTCCATACCGAGGATTTGAAAAGTCCTATTAGTAAGTGATGATACTTTGAAAAGAATGAATGTCAATTTTTCTAAAGATTCCAGAGAGTTTTATGATCTACCAGTGGATGAAGCAGAAGTAGTTCTGAAAAATATAGAAGATGCTGAACCATCGAAGAAGGATGGAAAAAAACAAAACTAATGGAAGTGGTAGAAGAAGAAAAAATCCCAGAGGCTAAAGAAACTCAATCCTCACATCCAAAGCCCAAGAAGCAGAAAGATTATCCGGATGAGGTTGTAACCAAGTGGAGGGAAGACAAAAAGAATAAGAAGGAAGGAGACCCACAGTCTAGACTGCATACTACAGAGGCCAAATCTTTGAAAGAAAAGGCAGCCGATGAGCTTGAGAATCAATCCAAAGAGAAGACGCATAAGAATAAAATGTATGAGGCCAAAATTGTCCAATATCTTTTGAGGGACACTGAAATAGGATCCGAGAACATTCCTGTACCGAAATCTTTCTTGGTTGAACCCTTACATTAGACTCTGGGAAAAAAATTCATGACTCTGGAAAAAGTACTAGAAAAGGTTTTCGAGTAAAAGGAAGTTGTGGAAGAAGTACAAGAAAATGAAAGTAGTAATGATACTACTGATCTAATAAATCAATTTTAAGACTTTCATGAGAAAGAAAGTGCATCTGAAAAATTATCAATTCGGACTTCTCAAGATGGATATTTGAACCTTGCTACTCCTGGAATTGATGAGAAGGCTGAAGAGGAAGTGAACAAGATATCTGAGGAAGAGAGTCATAATCATGACTTCATCCATCCTAATGATATTGAGGTAGGATCCACGAAAGAAAAAATTGATGAAGATAGAATAGTTCAATTTTCTGAAAGTGAGCATGAGTCTCCAGATAAGGAAGTTGCTCCGAGAACCAATACGGGAAAACAGGTGGTTGTTGATACAACTATGAGAGCAATTTTAAGGAAGAAGGAAGCTGGTGGATATTCTAAAATGAATCTAGTTGAGTAAGAGGAAGAACCATCTCCAAGAAAAGTGTCAAATTCGGAATCATCATCTCTGGGACATGATTTTGTCATTCAATCACTGAAGAATCTTGTTGACACCATTCTGATATTTCCGACCATTGACTCCAGATGTCAGATCCATCAACATATCATTAATCAAAAATTGGATTCTGTATCCATGGTGATGGATAGGTGTATAAATATTGAGGCTGATTACAAGAACTTCCTTATCATCTATGATGGCCACAAAAAATATTGTAAGAAAATGGTTAGCTGGTCAAAAAATGCAGTTGAAGATTTGAGAGATCTTGATGAGTTTCAAGATGATGTTAAGAAATATTTTGATACTCAAGACTGAAAAATCAAGGATCTCACAAATAGATTTAAGGAAAAGCTAAATCATTGACAAAAAAATCGGATGCAGGAGGTCAAGGATCTGAATGGGAAACTTAACTCTGTTGCTCAATGCTGGAAGAGAGAAAGGGATCTCCGGATCGAGATTGAAGAGAAACTATTAAAGCAAGATGACTTAATCAAGGTTCAAGAAAAGGATCTGAATTCTCAAGATGATAGGATCAAATCCTTAGAGAAGCAAGTACAAGAAGACAACAAGGTGCTAAAGAAACTGAAACCCATAGTATAGAAGTTGATACCCATGGAGAAGGAAGGAAAATAGATCCAATCCTATCTTTTGTTTTAATTTCTTTCCTTGTAAAAATCCTTCTAATCTTAATGAAATTGTGGTTTCTCATTTTTTTCGGATGTTTGTACTAATATTCCAGGTACCATATTTTTTCCATTCTCTCAAACTCTTTTTGAAAATCACGAAGGGGGATAAGGAAAAAAGAACTCTAAGTAAAGAAGAAATATCCCTAATTAAGGGGGAGTTTATCTAACGGGGAGTTTTTATATAGATGTTTCCATACTCAAGATAATGAAAATCTCATTCTGCAAATCTAGAATACAATAATTAGTGTTCCAAAGCCTATGGGGGAGCTAGTCATATTCGTCTTTGCAAATATGAAAAGGGAGATAAGTTTTATTTCAAAGTCTAGAAAAATATTTCTATGTCCTTATATTATTTTTCATAAGGATGTTTGTGCTTTCCAAAATGGGGGAGATTGTTGAGTTAATAAGGTTTTCCTTATGACTTTTCCATTCCTTCATACATGGGGAGATTATTGAGTCATTAAGGTTTCCTTATGACTTTACCATTCCTCTTGTTTTGAAAATCACAAACACCTTATCTCAAGGAAAATCTCTTTTTACCCTATGTTTTACTTCTATAAGGAAAAATTTTCATCCCCAAGGAAATTTATCCTTACCATGTTTCCATTATTCATATCATAATTTTTCTAATTGTAAATTTCGGTTTGTAACCAAAACCTCGGAATCCTATAAATACATAGATATGAAGAATTCTGTTTTAAGATATGAATTCTCAGAATTCTGATTTTGAATTCTGGTTACAAACTCTTCTGAGTTATGACTCTGAATTCTAATTACGAATTCTGGTTACAAAATTTTCTGAGCTCTGACTCTGAATTTTGATAAATAATTCTACTTATGAACTCTTATGAGTTCTGACTCCAAACTCTGATTACAAATTCTGGTTACGAAATATTCGATGTTTTGACTCCGAATTATGATTACGAATTCTAGTTACAAACTCCTCCGAGTTCTGACTCTGATTTCTCTAAATTCATACTCCGAACTCTTATTAGTTCTAGCTCCGAATTCTCATGAACTCTGACTCCGAACATTGAAAATTCAAGTTCTGAATTCTTATGAACCCAGAATCCTAATTTCCTTGAAATTCAGATTCTGGATTTCTATATAATTCAAGTTCCAAATTCCTAAGAAAATAGAATCCGAAAATCCTTGTTTTATAGACTTCGAATTCATTTTTTGTTAGACTCCAAACATTCATTTCCTTTCATTCTGAATACTGGATTTTAGTTATGTAACCATATTTTTTCTTACACTTGATTTGTTATAAAATGATATCGTGCTTTCAGTTACTAACTAACAATTTTTTGAGTGACACATGTATAGGTCCCTCCAAAATTCAAGGGAAAATATGACCGTTGGAAGAGGGAGCCGACCCTTGAAGCCCTGCCTATAAATAAGAGCTCATTTGAAAGAGCTCAAAACAAGTTTATCAATCTAGATATTACATGCTACTGAAGTGATTTCTAGAGAGAGGGGATTTATTGCTTTTTCCATACTAAACTTCTTGTTCAAATTTTATGTGTGCGACTCTGATTGTTGTTGTGTACAATCGAGGTCTTTCGGTGATAGGAAGATAGAGGTGCTAACTACCTTGAAGTTGAGGGATTCCTTGCTGATGAAGATTGAGGTGTCGACTACCTTGAAGTTGAGGGCATGCATGGATAGTAAGACAGATTCCGATCTTCGTATCGAGGTCTTTCAATGGTGTGGGTAAGACAAACATTCTTGAAAGTATAAATCAAGGGACCTTTATCCACGGTTTTTGGATACCCTTCTCTTTGGGTTAAAATATTTACTACTTGTTACTTGTTTGTTTCATGTTTTCCGCTGTATTTATATTTTTGAGGAAAGTATAACTATGTTATACTTCCTTAAACATGTACTCTGATTTATTTATATTCTATATGCTTTAACGTAGAATCTTCATCTTTGTAAACTTTCATTTAGTTTCATTTTCTAGAACCATGTTTCCGGATTCACATTCTTGTAATCATATTTATAGAATCAAGCAATTGTGTAGAACTAGAGGTTTGTGAATTACCTTTTTTAACCTTGTTAAACATAACCATCATTAAAAGTTCCAAATGAATTTATTGAAGTATAAAATTCACCCCCCCCCTCTTGTATTTTGAGTATATTTAGATACTTGATTCAATATCTCTCTTATTTCGATCATATTTTTGGTATTATAGAGTATATCATACTCACATACCATCTTTATAGGTATCTATTTGACAAAAAAAGAGGTTGTGGGATTCGGTCCCTCGACCGCTCATTTATTTCTCTCATGCCTAACCACTGTCCCATTTTTATTATTAGTATATAGATATATATAATTAGTTATATAAATTTTTATAAACCATTGATATATATATAATACTATTGGAATAGGTGTTCCAGCAAAAAAAATGTGTGCCCCAATAAATTTTTTTTTGCGACATAAGGCAGGAAAGGAATACCCGATATTCTGTAAAATTATGGGTATAAGTCTTCAAAAAACAACCCTATACCCATAGTGTTTGTTAAAATTTGGGTATATGTCTCAAAAAAAACTACACAATACCCTCATTTTAAGCAAAATTGTGGGTATATAATATCTTATACCCATAGTTTTGGGAAACCATGGTTATAGGATCCCATACTATACCTATTCCCATGGTTTTCCCAGAACTATGGGTATAGGGGTTCCTATGCACATGGTTTTTCCCAACACTGTGGGTATAGGTCCATTTCCAGTAGTGAACCCACTAACCAGGCATACATGTAAAGGGGTTAAGTTTGTATGTAAAAGAGAATGTGATGTAATTTTTGAAGAATTGAAGAGAATATTAGTGAATTATCGAATATTGACTCTACTATCGGGAAATGGTATATTTGTGATTTATAGTGATGAATTAAATAATAGACTTTGTTGTGTCCTTATAAATAATGATAGATTTATTATCTATGCATAAATTTATTTTCAAAATGAAGAAGAACACTATTAAACTCATGCACCAGTCTAGGGTTGGATCTATGGTCCAGGTCCACCTCCTCTGCGGATGGAGCCATAACATCTTCTACACAGTATGCTGTCTTGAGGCACCATCACAGTTGACGCCGACGGTCTCGGCCAGCCACCTTTTGTCCGTAGTGGCTCCTTCTGGGGCCACCACCACCTCATGGCCTGCGAGACCCTGCTGCTGCCTCCTCCAGTCGATAGTGATGTCGCACCGGCGGAGCTTCTGTGAGCCTCCAGTGAAGCTTTGGAGGTCCGTTTTGTTTTCTGATTGTGCCCACAGGCCTGTTGGGACCCTACTATCACTATGTCGCTCATGTTTTGTCTTACCACTATATTTCTTGGTCTCCCACAATGAATGTGACCAAACTAAGAATGGTGGGGGGTCTGGTCCTTGTTTGGTTCGGACTGCGCGCTCCATTTTTGCGTTATAACATGGGAAGATTTGAAACATCATAAAGAGAAGATGGATTCATGAAAATCTTAGAAATAAATAAATACAAACCCCTACTTGGAACTCGTGGGAAGACATTTTTGATAAGGGAGAAGTTTCCACATTCGAAGATATTCATCGGCATTCATTTGTTAATAATTCTTTATTTGAGTAAGTTTCCAACAATGTTTCCCCGGAGCATCCACACGTCGATCCAAAAATTCCATGCCATATGATTATTTAAATAGAAGAAAATGAACAACCCACATTGTGTTTTATTAGTGTGGTTCATTAATGAACTGAAATTAATGTTCCATTAATTCAAAAAACATCATGGTAACACATCCCAAGTGTCATCTCATTAAATCAATCCCATTCAAGTATGAATTTACACCGATGACCCGCCATCCGCTGCTCATTTTTGTGTAGATAATCAAATAACTCATGGAGTTATTTTATTATTATTATTTTTAAACCATATAATTATCTTTTTCATTCGACCCTTTCCAGTCGAAGTTATGCTTTTCCTAATTGAATCCCAGAATTGTTAATTCCACGGTGCCCGTGAATTTTTAATCTGAGCACCATTTCAAAATATAGAAATCACCACTCTCAAATTTACTGAACGTTCCTTAAAAAGTTTAGAAATTCAGTTGCAGGTTTTACAAGCCTCGAAATCGTGTGCCGTCAATTTTTTCAGACTCGTAATAATCCCAAATAATTTTAAAAAATTTATATGGAATATTCTGGGTCATTACACCAAATACATATAAAAATTCACAAAAATCAGCCCATCCTATGATATAGATCTATTTTTTTACAAAATTATATTCCTAAGGAAAAATTATTGTATTAAATGAGGTCATATAAAGGAAGATGTAATTATCTCAACTGAGAACTTTTATGTTATTTTATTTTTCTACCTCCTCTAAATACAAATTATATGTAATAATAATTTGTCCTATAAACCATAATTATAATAAAATTTCATTAAATTACTAGAAGAACCATTATATACCATCATCTTGTTTATTCTTAAATGAAATTTTCATCTTTATTATGGTCAGTTCCCCACTTCTTTGGACGTCGTATTTCATTTTTCATCACTTACTTCATAGGTGGTTATAACAGTAATTTTATTTTCTTATATGATAATAATAATTATATATTTTTCTACTTAATATTATTTAATGTAAAAATAAATAGAAATATAAAATTAAACCAATTAATCTAATTATAGTTGAAAAATAACCAAAATAAACACACTAATAAATGTTAAAATTTAAACTATATTAAACCTGTTTATTTTTTTAACTATTTAAAATGTAGAACTTTTTTATATTATGGGAAGATATAAAATATGTAAATTTAAACTTGTGAGGTCGTGTTCCCATTTGATGAGAAGTTTCATTATTACTAATAATACAATAAATCCTTGAAACTCTAAAACAGAAAAAGTAATGACTGTTAACAAGAATATAATGTCCCCAAAATTATTATAAATTAACAAAAGATAAAAATAATAAATATTACATATATATATATATTAAAAATATTCTAAATGAGATATTTAATAAAACTCATTTGATTAATAAGGATGTTAGAAACATGTATCAACAGAGTCGGTTCATGTGGTAATTGGACATTAAAACCAACAAAATTTCTTTTATGTAATGATTTTTATCCATTCCCCACTTTTCGCATTATACTATTCATAATTACTATGTCCATATAACATATATATAATCATTAAATATATAACTAGTATATTTTACTATACTTTTCAAGGGATATAAAATTTTCTCGTGTTTATTTTTTCAATCCCTTTTTTTAATGTAAACATGATTAAATGGAATATTACAATTCATTATTCTTTTTTATATGTAACAATTTAAGAGAATTATCCATCACGTGATTCCTAAAAATTATATATTATATGTAAAGCTATTATATTTATTTTCATATTAGAAAAACTATATTATCTCAACGTATTTAAATGTTCTTTACTCATTTTATAAACACTGCTTAAGAAGATAACTTCTATAATTAAATATCATCTTCTTGAGGAATCATTTTTATACACATGAGCATCATATTCCATACTTATGATAATTTATTCAATTTTCAACATCCAAAAGTATTTTTTCATCCTTATCTTAGTAATAAATATACTATATCATTGGGTTATGATTTTAGAGAATATTATCAAACCCATTTCCAACTCCATGGACGTTCTTATGGCTTATTTCATATGTGTGGTTTATTTATGTTAAACAAATATGCATGTAAACATTTTGATGGGATAGGTGTTTTTGGAATTTCAAAACCCACCTCCACCCCATTAATTTGATAATGTTTTTATCTCATGATATACATTTGATGGTTCATAATCAATAAGTGTATAAGATATTGATTTATTTGTCTCCACAAAGATCCATTACTTATTCTTGTGATGTAATATTTTATTTTATTGACACATTATTATGATTCCATGATCTTATTATTCCATCATCATGTCATATTGTTTCACTTATTATTCTTTATATATTATACTTTCATTTATTTATATCCCGAATTTATTTTTGTAGTAATATAAATTTAATTATAATTAGACAAAAATTATTGATATTTAAATACGTAAGATGTATTTTATTTTTACTTTTATGTCTTAGGAATAAATTCACTTATGGACTCTAAACATATAGATTAGGGGTTAGTTTTTTATAGATTTTAATTTTACATAATCATAAAATATATGTATGGTATCGTGTTGCTATATAGTCTACCATATATTGATGATTTATTTACAAAACATAAAGAATCCCAACACTCCCCAAGGGTGGAAATTTCATATCAATACCATAAATTAATTATAAATTGAAAATATACACATAAGAAAACGATGTAAAATATAAATGGACACTATGAAATCATAGTGATTCAATTTAAAATTCCAAATCCCCATTCCTTATTAAGGGGTTTGAGGAATAGATTCTTATAGGTCACCTTAAAAAATTGGTTGTTTTTATTGATAAAATTATCATATACTCATGATCATTGAAGGGAACAAATATCATTTGAATATTTTTATAAATATTTTACAATGGGTGTAACTATATTCCAAGTTTATTATGTGTGCCTATTGAATAAAAAATATCCATATTGGGTAATGAAATCATAGAAGATGATATCTATATAGATCATTTCAAAAATAGATGTCATTGAAGAATGTCCTTATTAAATATATATAATAGGTATTAGTATATTATTGGATTAGTTTGATATTATACACTATTTTCTATGAATTTATCATTAATATAAAATCTATTAACCATGTGGACATATAAGGTTGTCAAGTTTTTTTATATTTGAGAATGTCAAAATGGAATCAATTATTTTAATAACATCTTCTTTCATTTCAGCTATATTTACACTTAACTGTAGTGAAGAAGGGTTCTATAAATATAGTGATGCTTTAAATAATAGATTGTGATGTTACCCTTTGAAAATTTGAAATTTAATAGCTTATGGATAATTTCTATTGATGACCCAAACGTCAAATTATATAATGTGTGATATGGAGTAGGTACTGGTAATTTTTTAATTAAATATTCAGCAGAATTTTATTTAGGACAAAATGGGTGCCCTATATATATCATGATCATAGTGCATATATTCATATCTAAGGAGATGATCATAAGAAAAAGGCGATAATCAGAGTAAATCAAAGACAATTATTTCTTAGTGCATTACCATCCAGATATGTCAATCATGGTGGAAGAATTATCAAGTAAAAAGTATTGTGACACCCTATCAGATATAAAGATTCCAATGGATCTAAAATTCAGGGAAGTTTAAATTTTAGACTTTGAGATCAAAATAAAATAGATGAAATTCTAACTTTCAAAAATAATAGTTCATTCATCCATCTATGTGAAGATCAAAGAGGTCTTAAAATACAAAACACGATTATCCAATAAGGATAAAAATAATCTACATCTCAACTTTGATAGAGATAATTTTTTTGGGTTTGGAACTATAACTTGTTTCATGTCTATACTATAGCTTAAAAATATATCTTTTAGTTGATGTTCATATATTATCCTTCTCAATTATCCTGAAAATTGTAACTTTTTGTAATGATATTTATTAGAACCAATAATGGGAAAACTTGAAGTGGGTTATTGTGGAGTATATATTTTGATTCATGATATAATAAAATGATAGTTTTTAATTTCATAACTATATTATGATATTGAAAATGTTTTATATGTAAGTATTTAAGTGGGAAAACATTTCCATGTATTTAATAATTAGTATTCCAATGACTTATAAATGAAATAATCTCTGTATAGGTTTGGCCGACATTCAAATTTTGTATATTTCATTCCTATTATAGAGTTCTTCACACTGGATCAACTTACTAAGATCTACATGAAGAAAGTTATAAGAATTAATGGATTTTCTCTTTCAATTGTGTCCGGTTGAGATCCGAGGTTAATGCTAAACATCTTGATAAGTATTTAATGAGCATTGGAAATGGGGTTGAGAACCAGTATAGCATATCATCTTCAAACTGATGGTCAAACTAATAATTATACGAAAAACTTGTGTGATATGTTAAGATATTACTTAATGGATTTCAAAGGATGTTGGGTCAAATCATCCGCTATTTGAGTTCTCGTATGATATTATTTTCCACTCAAGCATCCAAATGAATATATATGGGCCTCTATATGGTATGATATTCAAAACACCAACATTATAAGATAATTTTTGATAAAAAAGTTGTTAGAACTAGATCGTGATCAATAAATGTTAGAGAATTTTCAAACTGCTAAATGAAATTTCAATGTACTATAAAGTCGATTGAAGATCTATTAAAATACTAATTGATAGTATTTGGTGAATGAATATAGTGACAATGTATTTCTTTAAATATAACATTGAAATATATTTATGATGATTGGGAAATGGGGAATTTGATCCCAATATACATTATTCTCGTCAATTGGTATTGTAGCGGGTAGATTAGAACCTCCACTAAAACTCTCATAGGTGCATGATTTGTTATATACGCAAATTTTGAATGAGTTTATAAAAGATTCATCACATGTGGTATACTCATAAGTTGTGATAATAGAACATGATCTATATTTTATGTAAAAACTAGTTAAAATCACTGATCTTAGTGATAAATTGTAGAAAAAAACACTACTCACCTTGATATCATAAGTTTTTCAAAGTAATGTGGGAACCTAATGATGTAATAAGATAAAATTACCCTCATTAATTTTCATATGATTAATAAAATTTTGATTTTAATCCTTATTTTAAGTTAGGAATGATTTAATTCTCCAAACATATATTAATAAATCTCCCTTTAATGTAATGAAAACTACTCTTAGCCACAAAATCAAACACAAATGAATAATTGTTTATTTCATTAAGATATAAATTTATATTATAAATTGGAATAAATTAAAAATAATATATATATATATATAATATAAATAGAAAAATTACATGAGGAAGAACACCAAAAATATATTTAAAAAATAAATATTAAAATATATATTATCCAGGTCCACCTTAAGGAGCATACCACTGATAACAAATGTGAAAGAAATATTAAATGTTAGAGATATGCTAAAAATATTTTTATTATAATTAATTAAACAATAAGATTATTTTGATGAAGTATGTGAGTTTTTATATGAAAACTCAATACAACTATAAATATATATTTTTGTTGAGATTTTATGGTCATTGTGCCTAATTTTCCTTTGGCTTAATATGGTTATTGGTATTATGTGGGTATTAATATGAACATTGGATATAAAAATTATTGTTCATGTCTTGTCTCAACAATTCTCTATAAATATTATTGATTTTGATTCTCAGAAATACCCTTGTGTTTTTACTAATGATTTGAATTTATTTAAATTTTAATGAATTAATTTTATTCAGATTCTAATTTTGGGATGATATTCAAGTTTTTATTTCCTAAGAAACATTCGTCATAGTGATCAGAATGATCTCAAATATATTCTGGAAACACTGTTCATTTTTTGTCATTTTCTTGAATCATTATTCATTCCCTACATTGAAGAACGTAAATTAAGGAACATACCCTATATTTTTATTAAATCTTATGGTAAAGGGTAAGCACGTATGGTTAATCAAACTTCTGTTGGAAGAAACGCATGGATAAATAACATTACGTTTGAATGAAACCATAAGTTTTTAAAAGAGAAAAAATATGGTTAGAAACACTATGTAAGTATGAAATGGTACATTTGAGAAGAAAATGTTTGGATTTTCAACCTTACTTTTTTTATCAAACTTACGTTGTAAACCCTATATTAGAAAAGATTAACATATGGATAATCAATATTATGTTCATAATATTATGCTAACAAGGTTGAATGTATGGATCATCATCCCTGCATTACGTAGTTGAACTCTACATTAGTGGGTTTTTCATTATATGAAAGAACATCACGATTGTCTATTCAAAGATAAAAATATGAATTTATCGTTTTTATCGAAGTTTTCTACAAAAGTCATTGTGGAATATTAGGGTGATTTAAATCACAATTTTGATGAATTAAAATCTCATTATAATTTTTTTAACGGATCGTATTTAGTAGATTTTTTCTCTACTATTTTTAAGGGATGTCATGACTACTCTGAGTTATATTTTTTTAATTTGAATCCTCTCAATTAATCAAGAATCTTTTGAAAATATGAAATCTTGCTGTGAGATATATTGTTATATATCATTCTAAATAGGATGTGTGGATCCCACTCAGTTGTGCTGATAATTTTTATTCTTCGAGCTTCCTTGTGAAAATTAATTTATAGCACTATAGTGATCGAGCATCTCAGAAACAAGAACTACATTGTAATGATATGAATGTTCAATCCCGGAAGCATGATGCTCATTTTTTTTATTTTACTAAAATTAAATATCTTTTCTCTAACAAGATGTCTTCAGACATGTTTCAAAGAATATTATTCCTCTAAAGTCGAAGATCCTTCTTCTGTCAGTTGCATGCTACTACAACTATGAATTTTAAACTATTTTATAAAATCAATCTCTATTGATACTCTTATGTATCAGCTTCTTAGTTTCAGTCATGGATGAGTGCCATTTTCCTGTACTATGTTGGGGATATTTTGTTTCCCTAAAAAACCAAAATGCTCTATTTTTAAGATGTAGTTATAAGGGTGACACCTCCTTCACTCAGTTGTGAATCAGTCTTATGATAAATGGACCTCACTAGTGAAATTCATTAATCCTATAGAGAAGGTTATTGGTGGAGTGGACTAGGGGATTTCTATGCCTGAACCACTATACACATCCATGTTTTGTTTCCCTATTTTTATCCACTTCTTATTCTATCATACAAAAACATTGCACTATCATCTCTTAATATAAAGTGATAGAATTGAAAAATATTTTTAAAAATACATTATTCACCCCCCCCCCCCCTTTGTGTATATTTGTATATTCTGACCTAACAATTGCTATTATAGGAGATATTTTGGAAAAGGCTATAATAAGATTAAAGTATAAGGTCTACATGAAGATGGAAATGACCGATCCGATAGAAGAAATTTCAATAGTTCTTGCTTCTTATTTCAATGGTAAAAACTATTGGTGCTAGAAGTCAAGGATGATTATTTGTCTAAAAATTTTGGGTTATATTTTTTATTAAAAAATCATATCTCTATATCAGATACCCTATAAACTAGAAACATGGGATGCTACAACTAAATATGAATATGATATGAACTCCAAATACATGAATTTTATCATCTTTGGTCTTGTGCCAGATTAATTTAATCATGTATCAAAATGTCCAAGAGGTTATGAAATTTTCCAGACAATTGAAGTTTTCTATGAAGTTACGGACAATGTAAGGAAAATGAGATATGAAACATAAAAATTAAAGTTTGGTACATTTATAATAGTTTATAGAGAAAGTATTAAACAGATGAATGGAATTAAACCTGAGATTTTAAATAATATTACATCCTTAGGTGATCTTATCATGCAAGTAGATAATGCTTTGAAAGTACTAAGAGTACTTCCTATAAAATGGAATGGTATATTAGTTGCTATTTGAAAATCATCTCCTGTCAAAAATATGACAATGAAAGAACTCATTATGACATTGATGATGTATGAAGCTGAAATGGAAGATGAAGTCGAAGAACATAAGAATTATTGTGAATAAGGAAAATATTTCTTTAAAGGTGACATCTCAGAATAAAAACAGAAAAATGAAATAAGAATTATGAGAAGAATAGAATTCAGAATCATTTGACTCGGAAGTAGAGCTAGCTCAATTAGCTAGAAAGTTTACCATGTTTTCAAAGATGATAAAAGGATTCAGAAAACCCTTAAAAGGGGTGAGAAATAATCACGGGAAGTTAGATGTTATAAATAAAAAAAAGGGTCATATAATACCTAATTTTACTCAACTAAAAGGTGAGAAGAGAAATATTGATAAAGTGTATAAAATATCTGATTATGAAAATAAAGAAAAAATGAGCAATAATAAACAGGGAGTGTCTCTGAAGACTCCAGAAGCTTATATATTTTTTACTCAGAGAAAGAGCAGTCAAATCTGAAAGAAAATACGTGCTTCAGGGCTGAAGAATATAAGGTACAAACCTACTATTCAATTAATTTTGATTCTAGTTATTCGAATGATAAAATGAATAATTATTACACAATGATGAAATAATGATAAGACTTCTTATTAGAGAAAAAAAATCATTAAAAAATATTCATAATGCTATTTTAGGAGAAAGGGATACTTTACATAAACAACATCATTATTTAGTTGAGAAATTTAACTCATCTACTATATACTATAATGACCAAAATAATAGGACTAAAATACTACATGATTAATTAGAAACTTATAAAATTGATTCTATTATTTTTACAAAAGGGGAAATTATTCTGAATGAAATTCATGGGAAATTCCATTAAAAGGGAATGATTTGGTATAGGTATTAAGGCTGAAAATCAAAACATTATAAGAATTATTTTTTTCCCCAATTAAAAAACCATTACTTGTAACTTTTTTGGAATAGAAGGAGACATAACAAAAAACTGTTATTTGAGAAATCCTAAAATTAGTTTGAATAAAATATAATTTATTTAAAAGAATTTAGCTAAATTAAATGACATAAGTCATGGTGAAATAAAGTAGATTTGGAATCCTAAAATTCTTTTAGCTAAGACTACTATACCTAAAAAGATATGATAACCAAAACAAACTATTGTTTGAATTGTATTTCTTGGTAACAGGTCAGAGAAAAAAAAGTTATATGGTACATGGATATTGGCTACTCCAGAAATATGAGTAGAATTCCATAAATCATAAACATACTAACCCAAATAGATGGAGGTAGGCCACCTTCGGTGATAATGCTAAAAGAACTATTTTTGGACTCAGAACAGTTGGAGATCCAGAGATCATCTCAATTAAAAAAGTACGGTATATAAAAGGATTGAAGAATAATATGACATGTACATCTCAACTTTGTGATGATGGATATTGTGTTGATTTTTTTTAACAATTTTTATTCGGAATTTATATATATATTGCTTCATTTTAGAGCACCCAGAATAGATAATGTTTACATTTTTGGATTTAAAATATTATTGTAAATAGAAATTGAACTGTCTAACTAATAAGATAATCATTCATGGATTTCACATAGATGACTTGAAAATTGAAATATTTATGGTTTATATAAATTAACTAAGAAACAGTTAGTTTCTAACTTAACTAGTCTTAAATTTGAATGTGATGGATAATGTGATGCATGTCAAATTGGAAAGAAACAAAAATCCTCCTTCAAATATAATAACATATTTGTTACATTAAATCCCCTAAAAGTTATTCATATTGATATGTTAAGACTATAAAGTATATAAATTTTGGATGAAAAGTTATATGTATATGTTTTATTTGATGATTATTATATATTTACATGGTTCTATTTTCTAAAACTCAAAAATGAATCTTCTTCTATTTTTGAAAGTGTATGTAAATTAGTTCAAAATGAAAATGATTTTAATATAATTTCATAAATAAGTGATCGTGGTGGAAAATTTGAGAATCATGAATTTAATTCTTTTTTCAAAAATACAGGTATTATACACACCTTCTCATCCCCAATAACTTATCAACAAAATGGAATTATTGAAAATTGAAATAGATATTTTGAAGAAATGTCTAGGAATATAATGACTGAATACAACCATCCAACATACTTATGGGAAGAAGAAATAATCCCATCCTACTATATCATAAATATAGATTTAATTTGGCTTATTTTCAAAAATACACCTTTTTAACTTTGGAATTACAGAAGGCCTACGGTAAAGTACTTTAATGTTTTTGGATGTATGGTGTATATCCTAAAAACTAAGGATAATCATGGTATGTACAATCAAAAAGTTGTTGAAGGAATATTTTTAGGATATTCTGCAACCTCTAAATCCTATAGAGTGTTTAATAAAAATTCCAAGATTGTTGAAGAATCATTTCATGTGAATTATGATGAAACTGGACCTCTTAATAGATAGAAAGATTAGACAGATGAAACTATTGACTCTTCTAATAACATGAGACATGAAAACCTGAAAATTATTTTGAAAATAATATAAATAAAATTCATTCCATTTTAGAAGAACATGATACTAATTAACCTAAATGTGTGTTACCTAGATAGTCATGAACCCTAAAGAATCATCTTTTAGATACTGTAATTAGAGACCTAGAAATAGAAATATGAACAAGAAGAAATACATAAAACTAAATTTAATTCTCTATCTTTATATCACAATTAAAACCTAGATCTTTTGAATAATTCGTAGAAGAGGAGAGTTGGATGATAGAAATAAAAGATGTGTTAAACCATTTTAAAAAGAATAATGTTTAGGAATTAGTTAAAAGCCCAACAAATTATTCATTAATAGGAACAAAATGGGTATTTAGAAATAAACAATATGATTAAATGATTATAACTTGAAATAAATCTAGGTAAGTATTCAAAGGATATAATAAAGAAGAAGGTAGAGATTATTATGATACTTTTTCAGTTTTAGCTAGACTATAAGAAATTATAATTATTTTATCATATGAATCTCATATAAACATTAAGTGATATCATATTCATATTAAATATTCTTTTTTAAATGGTTATTAATTGAGGAAGTTTATTTTTAGTAACCTATTGGTTTTAAAAATTACAAAAAACTAGATTCTCTTTTCAAACTTACTAATGTTCTTTATGGACTTAAACAAAAACCTAGAGAATGGTATGAAATATTAAGTTATTTCTTTTCAAACATAGTTTTATTATTAGTTTTGATAATTCAACCCTTTTTAAGAAAATAGGTTGTTCTAATTTTATATTAGTACAAATATATATTGATGATGTTATTTTTGGATAAACAAAAATAACATTTTAATGATTTTTCATAACTCATGAAAAAAATATTTGAAATGATCATGATGGGAGAACTAAATCTCTTTTTAATACATTATATTTATCAAAATTATTATAGAAATTTATTAAAAAAATAATTATATTACTAATTTATTGAAAAAAAATTTGGCCTTGAATACAAACAGGCATATATAACACCCATGTGTACTAATATAAAACTTGACTTGTATAAAGCTAGAAAACCAGTGGATAACAAGTTGTATAGAGGTTTGATTGGATGTATACAATATATTACTCCTAAGAGACCTAATGTTATATTTTTTGTGTGTATATGTGCAAGATTTCAATAAAATCAAATATAATCTCATATTATTACTGTTAAAACGATTTTTAGATATTTTGAAAGAGCTATTTTCCAATCACTTATTTATCCCAAAACATCCGATTTTAATTTAATATCATATTCAGATGCAGATTTTGGAGGTTGTAGATTAGATATAAAAAGTACCTCTGGAACCTATCACTTTTTAGGAAAATCATTAGTATCATGGTATAGTAAAAAGCAACCCTCAGTTTCCGTATCAACATCTGGAGTAGAGGATTTATCTTCATGTTGTTGTTATTCCCAAGTGATGTGTATGGAGAACACACAGATGAAGTTTGGACTAAATTTTAATAGTACACCTATTTTATGTCATAATACAGGTGCTTTAAATATTTCAAAAATTTCCATAAGTCATTTTAGAACTAAACATATTGATATTAGACATCATTCTCTAAGAGATATTTTTATTAAAAAGGATATATATTTTGAATTTGTTAATGCTAAAAATCAATTAGTTTATATGTTCACTAAACCCCTTTCCACTGCATGTTTTAATTTTAGTCAGGGGGAGTATGGTTTATTTAATTTTTTAAATGATAATATTTTTAATTTTAAATATTTATTTTATTTAATTATTCTAGTGTATTTATGATAAACTTATTTAATAATTACATTAAATATAAATTTCTTTAATATTTTATGTTCATTGTACATTATAGTTAAATAATTACAAATTTAAATTTATTCATGCTGTATAATTTTTAAAATTTTAATGATTATATTACATAATGACATGAGAAAAAAGGATATAAGTCATCTGTCAAAAAAATTCCAACTACCAAACCCTTCACTTTCCATATCCTTTACCCTTTCCTGAAACCCTCTTCCTTATTCTAAACCCTAGAAAAAATAATCTCAAACTTTCAAATTTTGAGAAATGACAAAAACCAAATGAGTCGAAGAGGGTGAAGCTAGTGAAACGAAGTTACAACGTGTTCCTAGATGAAATATTATTCAAGGAAAAGTAGTGGACTTATAATTGTTGTACTAGATAGATTTTCTTCAGAAACATGTATTATAATTTCAAGGACTAGATTCTATTTTCAATGATGTAAATTCTGAATTTACTTGTGAGGTACAACAGAAATCATTTTATAAAAGGGTTCAATTTATTTTTGGTTCTTTTAAAGATATGATTTTCACGAGTAAAGAATATAAGGACTTTTCTTTTTCCTCCATTGATGTTTCAAAAATTTTGAACTACACGCATGAAGGAGTCATCCATTTTGATCTTTGATCTATTAGACATAAGGATAATTCATTAAAAGACATTATGTATTTTCTATTTAATATAAATATCATATAGAAATTTCTTGTTAAGGATATCAAGGCAGATCATAAACATTTGGTTAAGTTTATTTAGAGTGGATTTGTGCCAAGGAGGGCGGAGATGAAAAAGATTTTGTACCCAGACATGTACATCATGTTTTTTTGAGTGATATCAAGATGAAAATCCCTTCATATTTGTTTTGATATATTGGGTATTGTTTTAAAAGATCTTATATGATGAATTTTTATCCTTATGGAAGGATAATTTCTCAAATCATGTTTGAAAAACATATGATTTGGTTAGTTGATTCAAGAGTTAAGTTCCATCACAGTTATGGGCTTAATGTCAAAACATTAAGAAAGCAAGGATTTTCATAAGGTACTGTCAAAGGAAAACTTTTACCTGTCGGTGCTGAGGAAGAATATATCTCATGAGATTTCGCTCAGGGGGAGTAAGGTGTAACATCCCGGTTACGGAATCCACCCAAAAGCACCTCATACCCAGTTGGTCACATGGCCTCAAGCGCATTTCTCCAAAATCTAGAGGCTACCGACTAGCGACGAGGGCCTTGGGTTTGATAGTGGGGAAACTATGCCCTCATTTGTAGAGTAACACAATAGAAGAGAAATAGATAACAACAGCGGAAGCAATAATGTTACCATACAAAAACAGTGGAATACTGATGAAATAACCACTAGTGAACATATATATATAAATCATGAATGGTACATATATCTAGGAAATTAGCCAAACTGGTCACAATAGAGAAATACCATACTAAACCGAAGTAGAAAATAAAACCATAAATAGCGTTGCAGCATCACAAGCCTAAGCTTCATCCCATGCTCTCCAGATCCAATGCAGTCAAGTACCTGAAGTATAATGGCACATTCCCTTATCTATACCTACCACAATATAATCTGTTTGTGCCCAAAATCATGGTCCAAATAGGTTTTGAGACTAAATCTTAGCCAGAAACCACCAATAGATTTGTGCCTAATAGTCTGTGAATATATATGACAGAAAACAAACAAAAGAAGCAGTAAACAAGGAAGTACTCAACAGTAAACAATTCCACAATTTCAAAGTATTCATTTCCATATATCAGGTAAACAGATAAACACAAATAGGTAACCCCCAAGGAAGTACTCACAAAATAACCCCTCTAGTTCAACCAACAACACAAGCATCCCAAGTTACCCTCTGGGCAGTACACAAAGCCTCACCCCTCTGGTTTATCTTTAATAATGACTATCTTTGGAAGCACTCCCCATCAATTCTCCTTATAGTATCATATCTGTAACTAAAAGGTACTTTAGGGAAACACTTATGTCTCATTCTACCCATGGATCACATTGATGAACCACAAACACTCTGAGGAAGCACTTACGTCAATTCCCCCTATGGTCTCGCATTGTAATAATAATAACGGACACTCTAGAGAAGCCCTTACATCCATTCTCCCAATTTTCCACTACACCAGGTTCTCATGGCCCAGTGTAATTCAAAAAAGAATAGAAATGATAAGTGTCCCAAGTAAACCTCAAGAACTACTTTGCTAACCAGTCTACAGCATAACACCATGTCAAATAAACAATCAGTACGTCCTGACAATACTAGTCATGGGAACAAACAAAGCATCCTAATAGGCTAAGAAAGACCAAACGGTCATAACCAAAACATGCATGGGGAAACACATCCAAATAATATAAATTAACCCTATTCACAGTTAATTAACATATACTCAAGCATACAAGCATAGAAGGCGATTAACATGGAAAAAACCATAAACACACTATACCCCTGATCAAGGGTATGGGAAATTTTGCACATATAACTCAAATTGTTTCAACGAAAAGTCACAAACCACCTACCTTGGTGTTGTAGGATCGTTATATATGATCCTAAAGCCTTGAATCACCCAACAACACCATAGATCTCTAAAAATTAAAAAAACTCTCAACCAAAGATAACTTGAGAAAAAGGGGGAATTAGTAAACGAAGCTCTAGGAGAATGAAGTGGATACCGAGGTAATCATAATGCGATCGACGACAGTCGAATCAGAGAAAGGATGCTCGGTCGGGGGCTTGGAGAATTTTTGTGGCCGTATAATCTATCGTGGTCGAACTAGACATAGAAGGAGAGTGTTATTCCCATCATACATGACCTTGATACGTTTAATGAAAAAAAATTACACAGCATCTACTTTAGAGGTGCACGGCGTGTACTTTCTCTTACCGGTCCCTGCGTTAGGCAATCTGTAGGTCACCATACATAGTTGTGTGTAATTCCATGACAGAGCCCACACCCGGTTACCTACGATAACCGAGTCCAAGGCATGAACTTATAAATTACATGATGTGTACTTATGAAATTTTCAAAAAAACCTCTTTTTCTCAAAAATGACTAGAACAAAACATAGCTAAAACAAATATTTGTGTACTTAAAAACATCCCCCCTTAAAGAAATTCTTCCCCGAATTTCCCTAACAAGTTAGTGTAGATAAATAATCCTAAAAAATCTCCATCCACTATTATCGTACATCGGAATCCCCCTCCCAGGTCTCGTATTGTACTCGTATGTGCTGCCATAACACTCGTACTAGAGGAACAGACCGGACATGGAGAAACTTCTTACTGCAATCAACAATCCTGATAAGATGCTCCTCAAATGAGGAATCCACCTCTAACTCAACCTCCTCAGGTTGGAAAACATTAGAAGGGTCTAAGAATTAATTTCTAAGATGAAAAACGTGAATGACATTATGGATATCCTTGTACCTCTGAGGTAACTGTAGCTGATAGGCAACTGGCCTGACTCTCTCTAAAAACTCAAACGACCCGACGTACCTCGGAAAAATATTACCCTATCTAATAATCCTTTTGTTCCCCATCCTTGGTGTGACACACTGGAAAACCTGATCCCCAACCTCGAACTCAAGAGTTCGTCTTCGCTAATCAGCATATGAGTTCTGTTGAGACTGTGCAGTAGTCATCCTCTTCTGAATCAACTCTATCATCTTCGTGGTCTCTTAAACAAGACGAGGTCCCAACATAGATTCCTCTCCATCCTCCAGCCAACAAAAGAGTGATCTGCATGGCCTACCTTATAAATACTCATAAGGTTCCATCTAAATAGATGATTGAAAACTATTATTGTAGGAAAACTCCACAAGAGGTATGTGCTTCTCCCAAGAACCTCCAAAATCCATGATGAATGCTCGAATCATGTACCAAAGCACCTGAATCATATGCTCAGACTGGCCATCTTTATGGGGATGGTAATTTGTATTCAAAAGTACATGTGTGCCCAAAGCCTTTTGTAATCCCTACTAGACTCGAGAAGTAAAACGGGAGTCCCTGTCTCAAACAATGTAGTGTGAAAGTCCATGTAAACGTATAATCCCACGGATGTAAAACCATCAATTACCATCAAAAATAAATTTCTCCTTGATCGGAAAGAAGTGATCAAACTTCATGAGTCTATCAATGAAAACCCATACTGCATCATTCCCTCTAGGTGACCTCGGAAAACCTATCACGAAATCCACTGCGACATTATTCCACTTCCACTCAGGAATGGGTAACTTCTGTAAAATCCCTACTGGTTACTGATGCTCCGCATTCACCTGCTAACAGGTGGAACACCTCATGATGAACCCAACTACATCTTTCCCCATACGTGACCACTAATATTGATGGTGTCGATCATGATAAATCATGGTTAAATTAGGATGAACTTCCCAAACTGAGTAATGGAAGTCCCACATCAACTCCTTTCGTATGTCTACTGACACCCATACGCGCCCCTGGAAATGAAATATCTCATCCTCACATATGGTCTATCCAGTAATAGGGTCATTTCCTGACACACTTTCTCATAGGACTAGGCCTTCAAAATCTGATAGTTTCCTCCTTCGCACTTGATCAATAAGAGTATAGGTAACAACTACAGAAGAAAGAAATGTCTTCCCTTGTCTATCGTGCACCACCAAATGCATCTTAGAGAATATAGCCATAAGATTCCACTCACTACTGGACTTCTGAACTGCTTCTATCTGAGTCCTCTTTCTCAACACATCAGCCACAATGTTGCCTTTCCTTGGTGTATAGGCAAGCTCAAAGTCAAAGGACTGAAGGTACTCAACCCACCTTCGTTTTATCAAATTCAAGTCATGTTGGGTGAAGATATACTTGAGACTCTTTTGGTCCGTGAAAACAAAAAAATACTCTCCCAAAAGATAATGTCTCTAACAGCATAAGGCATGAACAATTGCTAAAAACTCAAGATCATGCATCAGGTAATTTTTCTCATGTGGCCTCAACCATCGAGACTCGTATGGAAGAACTCCTTCTCCCTGCATAAGCACTGCTCCTAGCCTGATACATAAAGCATCATAATAAAAAGTGTAGATCTTTACTGACACTAGAAATACTAGTATTGGTGCTGAGGTCAACCTCCCTTTCATCTTCTGAAAGGCTGACTTGGAATAATTTGACCAGAAATACTTCACACCCTTCTTAGTCAGAACCATCAGTGGCACTACTAAGCGTGAAAAGTCTTGTATGAATCATCTGTAGTATCTATACAGCCCTAGAAAACTCGGCACCTCAATTAAATTATTTATATGTCCCAAGGAAACTACTGCTCTCAATTTCTCTAGGTCTACTGATAATCCTGCCTCTGAGAAAACATGACCCAAGAAGTGAATCTAGTCCATCCAAAAGTGTCATTTTGAAATATTATCATATAACTGATGCTCTCTCAGTGTACTCAAAACAATATCAAGATGGGTGGAATGGTTTTGTAGAGTGTGATAGTACACCATGATATCATCCACGAATACTACCACAAAAGAATCCATGTATGGATGGAACACTCTATTCATTAGTTCCATGAAAACTTTAGGTGTGTTCATGAGACCTAATGATATAACTACATACTTTTAAAGACCATACCTACTTGGAAAGGCATTAAGAGGGGTATCTGATGGTCAAACGTTCAAATAATGATAATCGGATCTCAATTCAATCTTCAAGAACACCCGGGCTCCTTAATGTAGATCAAAGTGGTCATCAATCCTCAGCAAGGGATATCGGTTCTTGACTGTCAACTAGGTCAACTTCTGATAATCCACACAAAGTATGAGGTTACCATCCGCCTTCTTTGCGAACTGGATGGGTGAACACTAAGGAGAAGTACTGGGTCGAATAAAAACCTAAGACTACAACTCCTCCAACTGTTTCCTGAGCAACTGAAACTCTAGTGTAGCCATCTTATAAGTAGGAATGGACATGGGTTCCACTCCTAGAATGAGATTAATACAATATTTTACCTCTTGATTGGGAGTAAAACCTTAAATTTTCTCTGGAAAGACATCCCTGAAATGATCCAATAATGGAGGAAAGTTCAACTGTGAAGTCCCTTGGTCATCCAGATATAGACTAGCAATCTGGGTTTTAATTCCTCCCAACCCATGATGCTCAGGTCCCTCTCTGCTCGCTTTGAAATCCCATTCTCCCTTATAATGAAATTATAAGCCTTTTGGTGATGTGAAACTCACCCTGTGGTTATGACAGTCAACAACTGCCTGGAATAGAACTAACCAATCCATTCTGAGAGTGATATCATAGTTTGTCATCTCTAGGACCAAGAGATCCCATAAAAAGTTACACCCACTAACCTTAATAGGGAAATCCTTGAACTGTTGTACACTAGCCATTATTTTCCCCAATTGTGTGACTAGCATCAAGAAATCGGGATTAGAAAAGACACAGAGCTCAAGGCTCTCCTATGTAGAAACTAATATTAAGCTATGGGAAGCCCCTATATCAAAAAGGGAAGAAGCTAAAACTAAGACAACTAGGATCGCACCTCGAACTATAGAGTGTCTGGGATCCTTCTCCTGTTGGGTCGTCTCTACAACAAAAGTTTGACCTACACCATGGTCTTGTGACCCAGCCTAAAAACTATGAGCTAATCAACTCTGTTGTCGCTTAAATCCCGGTGATTCAATACCATGGTCGGGACATCCACCTTGACCTGAACGACAAAAATAACTCCATTTCCTAGACTGATAATAAACTGGTGGCACAACACTTATACAAGGAGTCCTAGAAGAACCCCTATCACCAGCTGCTGGTGAGACGAACTGATAGAAACATTGGAGATGACCTATCTTTCCATAAGATCGACATTCCACTAGGTCACTCGGGCAATGTGGCATTTTACATCTACTCTTACCTCACTGGTAGCATACCACATGGATACCAGAAGAAGTGTCTCACCTCCTTTGATCACCAAGAGGAGACCCCTTACGGTGCTTCCTACTATCAGTAAGAGGGATATTAGCTCTGGATGTAAAACCGAACTGGCTCACAACTCTATAATCCATTATATTACGCTCAATGATCAATTCCTAGATGACGATAGAAATATTCGAATTCTACTTGAAGATGTTCACCTACGATCGGATGGTCTGCCTCAAACCATACTCAAACTTCCTTACTAGGAACAACACATAACCTTCTAGGATGGGAATAAAGCACTACATCTCAGTGAAGTAAGAAGGATGCTCTATAATGGAAAAAGTACCTTTTTCTGGGCTCATAAACTCATAGGCTCGATCGGCCCTCAATGTATCTGGATAGAAGTAGTCATAGAATGAATGATGAAACTCATCCCTCGCCATAAACTGCTAGATTTCTGCCTATGAGATCACACCCCACTATCTCTTGGTAGAGCCCCAAATCATGTACATAGAAAGATTTATCCTCCTATCCGAACGCATCTCTAGTTGCTCAATGATAGAAAGCATGGCTTCTATCCATGACTTTGTAGCCTGATTTCCTCCTTCCCCTATGAAGTTGGGAGGATTCTGCTACTGAAATATCCACTTCAACTCTTCCATAGATGGGGTAGGATGTGGTAATCATCGGAAGGTATGCATAAACCACATAAATCCCTCTCAGAACAGTGCATTAGCACCTATGTCCGGGATAACGGCTAGTGCCAAGACTGGCACAACTAAAGGATCTTCTTGAAGTCCTTGATCAGCCATGTCTGGTGTCTAATCGTTGTCCTGTAACTGGCATACAACCAGAGGATGTCTCGGTGGCATGACTCTGTATGGTCAAGCACACACCTTAAACTAAGGGTATCAAGGACTGAAAACATGAAGGGTATTAAGGAAATAGGATAAATAAATCATTAATGTTTTACAAAATATGTATACATAGTGTGTATACTTAACTACATGGCGTGTTCCCTTAAACCTTCACAAGGGCATGTACTTCTACAAATCCAGGTCCTGTAACACCCAAAACACATGGAGTGTTGTCCAAGAACACAGTGTGTACATGAATACCCTTCCCCTATCCATGTACTTCTATATGGCTAAGCTACACAGTTCTCCACAAACAAGACTACATAGCATGTTTCTTCCCGACACGGCCTGTACTAAATGAGCTTCACTGACCCATGTTGTTAGTTACACATTTTGATACACGTCTCACCCTACACATCGTGTTCCAGATGGACATGGAATGCACTAAAGGATTTCCACCAACCCGTTGTTTTTAGTTACATGGCCGGATTTTAGGTATTACACTAAACGGAATGTTCAAGACTGACATGGCATGTATTGCTTATGTTTTTTTACATCCATGTGATTAGTCACATGGGCAGACACATTGTCTAAACACACAGCGCGTATGTCCGAGACACGACATGTTCCACCAAAAATTCTCCCAACCCCGTGTCTTTTCCCACACGGCCAGTGATACAGTTAGAGACTACCCGGCGTGTACATAGAGTACACATTGTGTACTTAAGAAAAACAGTTTCTTCTCGAATAGAAGAACACATAGCGCATATTCAAAACTACACGGCGTGTATTCTGGGTTTCTTCAGACATCAAGCATCAGAAACTACTATGGAATCCCCAAAAACACTGAAATGAACATTAATGTTCCAAATTCCAATCCTTGAGGGACCATAATCCCCACAAATCAAATCTTTTCATATCTTACATGTCATAAACAAGGATAACAATGCAATGATCCACCATATTCTGGTTCATGAGGGCCTATACACCTCAACAACCAATGATTGGCGTTTATTTAAAAAAACCTTACACAAATCTATACCCTATCAAAAAATGGGTACATTTTCAAGGCATCTATAACAACATAATGCATATCTATCACACCATCTATCACAACAACCTAAAATCGCTAATGTACCCTAAATGACATGGCCAGAATGCATGACATGTGATTTCTGGCAAGTGCCTATGTGATGCATGATATGGAATACCCTCATCTCATTGGGTTTAAACTAAAATAGAGCCCCAATAATATCAAAAATAATAGCACAAAGCATGTGAATCACCCAACGGTGAAATCAAATCAACCGTAAAATTGAAAAACAAAAAATTGCAATAAATGAGTTAAAATGGATTTTCTGTGTAAACGGGTTAGCTACTCCCGAGCACAACATATTACCAAGTACCTATTTTTGTCCTATACTTGACTGTTGGATCCAAATAGTATGTCAAGAATAAAATAATTCCTCTGATACCACTTTGTGATGTCCTGGTTTTGGAAGCCTCCCATAAGCGCCCCATACCCGGTTGGTGACCTGGCCTCAAGTGCATTTTCCCTAATACCAGAGGTAGCCGACTAGCAGTGAGGGCCTTGAGTGTGATAGTGGGGAATCTATTCCATCATTGGTAGTGTAACGCTGCTGAATAGAAACAAATAACAAAACCAAAAGTAGTAATATTACCATACAAAGATAAATAGCAGAAGATTGAACAAATAACCACAGGAGCACATAAATATATAAATGGTTCATGATACATATGTCTAGGAAAGCATCCAAATAAGTCACAATGCTGAAATAATGTACTAAACCAATGTGAAAAATAAAACCATAAACAGATACGCAGCATCGCAAGCATAAGATTGGTCTCATGCTCTCTAGCTCCAATGCAGTAAAGTACCTGAAGTAGAAGGGTGCTTTCCCTTATCTATATCTACAAAGATATAATTAGTTTGGGCCCAAAAGCACGGCCCAAACAGGGTGTGAGACTAAATCCCAGAAGGAAACCACCAAGAGATCTGGGCCTAAAAGTTAGTGAATATATATGGCAGGATACAAAAAAAAAAGAACCAGTAAACAAGTAATTACTCAACAGTAAACAATTCCAAATTTTCAAAGCATTCAGTTCCACATAGCAAGGAAATAGATAACCACAAATAGGTAACCCTCTAGGAAGTACTCACACCCTAACCCCTCTAGTTCAAACAACAACACAAGCATCACAAGTAAACCTCTGGGCAGTACACATAGTCTCACCTCTCGGGTTCATATTTAGTCAAGCCTCTCTGGGGAAGCACTCGTCGTCAATTCCCCCTATAGTCTCGTATCAGTAACTATAAGGTGGTTTGGGGAATCACTTATATCTTATTCCCCATATGGGCTACGTTGAGGAACTACAGACACTCTGATGAAGCACTTACGTCAATTCCCTCTATGGTCTCGCTTCGTAACAATAGTAATGAAAACTCTGGAGAATCCCTTACATCCATTCTCCCTATGGTCCACTACACCAGGTTCTGATGAACCTGTGTAAGTCATACAATCATAGAAATGGAAAGAGGCCAAATTAATCCTCAAGAAATACATGGATAACCAATCTACAACATAACAGTATGTTAGATAATCAATCACTCCATCTAAAAAATACTAGGAATGGGACCAAACATGGTATCCTAATGGGCTAAGAAAGACCAAATGGTCATCACCAAAACATGCATGGGAAAACACTTCCAAAGCATATGAATTAACACTATTCATATTCAATTAACCTATACCCAATCATAAAAGCATAGCAAGAAATTAACCAGGCTAAACCCATAAACACGCAACACCTAGGTCAAGGGTATTTGGAAATTTTGCACATATAACTCAAACACTTTAAACAGAAAAGAAAAAACCACATACCTCAGTGATGTAGGATTGTTATACGTGAACCTCAAGCCATGAATCTCCCAATAACACCATAGATCTATAAAAATTCTAAAAACTCTCAACCAAAGATAACTTGAGAAAGAAGAGGAACCCGTAAACGAAGCTCTAGGAGAAGGATGAGCATACCGAGGTGATTCCAATGAAATAAAAGTTGGTTGAATTGGAGAATAGATTCCTGGTCGGGGCATGGAGAAGTTCTATGCTCGTACGGTCTCTCTCTGTCAAACCAGATCAAGAAGGATATGGTTCTATCCATCATATGTGACCCCGGTATGTTTAATGAAAAACAGAACGTACACAGCATGTACTTGCCCTTTCTGGACCCCACATTAAGCGGTCTCATGGTCACCATACGTGGTCATGTGTATGGCTGTGACATGGCCGGCACTCTCTTACCTACGGTAACTGATTACATGACGTGTACTTGTAAATTACACTTCGTGTACTATAGAAATTTCCTAAAAAACCTATGTTTCTCAAAAAATGACCTAAAAATAAAAAAAATACCTAAATAGAAAATATGGGTTCTTACATAATGAGGTTTAAGAAAGGAATGTGTAGTTGAATCTATAACTGATGGATTTTCTCTCCCAAATCCGAGTAGGATTTTGTATGATATAGAAGTAGAAACAGAGGATGAAAAAAGTTTGGAGGGGCTTGTTCTCAAAACTAGGACTAGAATTGTTCAACAAATTGAAGAACCAGTGTTGGGTTCTAGAGAGGAAACCAATTCTATTCATCTTATGGAAACAATTCATGAGGAGGAGACTAATACAATCAGTCGTGCTAGAGAGATTCTTATTGTACCTCGGATCAGTGATAAAGTAAAATTGAATATTCAAGAGCATGTGAATATTCATGAAGAAAATGTTCAGAAAGAAGCTTCTTGAGGAGAAAAAATTGTACTGAAATTAGTAAATAAAGTTACATATAGGTTTGTGAGTCAAACTATGGAATAATTAGATCGTGTTTCAGGATGACGTACTGAACTGATTGATAATCAATCTTATTCTTCTTTAAAATCAATAGGGAGATCAGTGGAAAAAAACATTTCCTCTTGTTTTTGATCATCCATAGAATCCCAAAAAGGAGAATCGGATTCATTATCTTATAATGTGTAAGATATTGTTGTTAAGCTTAATAAATCTCCGGAAGAAAATGTAAATCTATGAAAAAAGCCTAAAAGTGCAAGGAATGAGATAAAATAACTTAATGAGAATAATGTTTCAAGAATATATTTTTATTTTTTTAAGTGGGATATTTTGAATGAGTTTGGGAGACTCAATTCTGAAGCTATTTTTAAATACAATTTTGTAGTTCTCAAATGCTATTTGGGAAGTCAGATTGAATCGATCAAAATTAGTGTTGGCTTAACTAGTACACCTACTTCTACTCCTGTTAACAGTCCAAATTTTATTATAATATTTTGACCATTACATATATTATGGAAGAAATTAATGTTCATATAGGGAACCGAAAATGCAATAATTCTCCTCTTTCAATTATTTTGGAGAATCCAAAAATTTGATTGATCAGTTGACTCAAGGTGAGCCATGTTTCAGATTGCTACTTAACTAATTTATATAGATGTCAGAATGGTTTATAAAGAATGAAAAACATCTACATTACTTTTTGAAAGACAATATTGTTGAGAATATGTATTTTAGTCATGATTCTAGGCTTCTGGTTATTTAGATGGGTGATAGTTTGATGAAAAAGTTAAGGGTACAGATGGATGAGTTGAAGGAGATGTTTCAAGCCATTCAAAAATCTAACATAGCCAGTCCCAAACCTCTTTCTACCATAACCATGGTAGTAACTATATTGTTTCTTAGTCATGGATTCTATTTTATTTCTTCAATTGTTCATAAATGAAATTTTCTTTTTTCTATATGTTTCATTTTTTTATAGTAAAAAATCTATTATTCAATATCCATTTTATTTTATTATAACAATCACTTACTAATATATCAAACATTAAATGTCTTTTAATATATTCATTTACTTTATTTTTAATCTCACAAAAAATAGGGAGAAATTTATATAAACAAAAAATTTCTTTTTATTGAAATAATTCTATCAAATCGAATTTATTTAACATTATGTTTGAAAATTTATAATTCATTGGATTTAATTTATGGGTTTTGAGTTCATTAAAAAGGGAGAGCTTTTTGGGAATATCTTGTATCAATAATACTCTATTAATATTGTTTATTTTGATGCTCAAAAAAACATTTTTTATTTTTTTAACCATATTACATTATGTATATTTTATAGAATTAATTTTCTTTGTAATTATTATTTTGGAATTATATTAACGTATTTCATTTAATAAAAATATTGGTCAAAGTGTTCGGAACTCTATCAAATGTATTCTGGAATGTTTTCATTTTCTGGAATCGATGTCCATTCCCTACACTAAATAAGGTTATGTATGGAAGATACCCTACAAATGTATTAAATAAAATTGTAATGGATCAGCATGTTTAGTTTATCAACCTTATGCTGGAAGAAAATTATGGATAAAGAACCTTGAATTTGAATAAAACCTTAAGTTTTTCAAAGAGAAAAGGTATGGTTAAATAACACTACATAATTTTGTAACCCTATATTTGAGATGAAAATGTATGGATCATCAAACATACTTTTGTGATTAACCTTACATTTTCAACCCTTCATTGGACTGGATGAACGTATGGAAAATAAATGTTATGTTTATAATTTTTTTGTTCTGAAAAGGATTAATTTATGGATCATAATCCCTACATTACATAGTTGAACCCAACATTTCTAGTTTTTTTTGTTTTATAATGTAACCATACGTTTTTCTTTTCAACACTGGAACTTTGAATTTTACATTTTTATCAGAGTTTTTTACCAAAGTATTTGTGAAATATCAGGGAAATTTAAAGCTTGATTTTGACGGATTCAAATCTCATTATAATTTTTTAAATGATTTCATTTAGAAGAGATTTTATCTCCTACTATTTAAGGGTACTTATGAATACTCTTATCTGTAATTTTTAATTTAAATTCTCTCAATTTATCAGGCATATTTTACGGATCTTAAATCTTGGTGCGATATTTATTGTTATATATCATTCTACTTTGAATGTGTGGATCTCACTCAAATGTGTTGATAATTTTTATTCTTCATGTTTTCTTGTGAAAATTTATTTTCAATGGTACATTGATAAAGCATCTCAGAAACGATGACTAAATTTTGATGATATACATTTTCAATCCTAAAACCACATTGCTCTATTTTTGTTTCTATTCATAAAATCAAAGAACTTTTGTGCAATTGGATATCTTCATACATATTTCAACTATTATAATTTTTTTGAATTCGATGATCCATGTTCAGTCAGTTGTATGCTGCTGCAAAAATGATGTTAAAACTATTTTATTAAATCAATATCTATTGATTATATTTAGTATTGGCTGCTCAGTTTCAGTCATGTTTGAGTGTCATCTTCTCGTACTAAGCTATGGATGTTATGGTTCCTTGAAAAATAATTATAAGGCTCTGTTTTAAGCTTTATTTGTATGGGTTACAACTGCCTGCACTCAGTGGTGGATCAGTCATATGATAAGAGGACCTTACTTGGGAAATTCACCAAGCCTGTAGAAAATGTGATTGGTGGAGGTGAATAGGGGATCTCTATTCACTGAACCGCTATAAAAAATTGTGTTATGTTTCTATTTTTTTATCCGCTGCATATTATTTCATATAGAAACACCACTCTATAGTCTCTTACTATTATGAAACATAATTGTAAAGTATTTTTAAAAGTAAACAATCCATCCTCCTATTTTTTATATTTTTATATTCCGACCTAACAATAATAATTAGTGAGATAAACAATTTTTTTATAGAATTACTATTATATTAAAAAAATTCAGTTATAACATAACTACTTAATTATCCTGTACAAATATAAGTAACTATAATATATATATATATATAATAAAATAAATCAAATGATCTAGTATAATTCTACCTTTTGTGGATCTTTTTTTCATGCTTCTAAATCCCATATCTTTACTAGGTCTCACACTAGACCAAGCCCAAGCAAAACATTAATGACTAAATCAAGACTTAAATCATTAGTAAGAGATTTTTATGCTCATAGAAATCACTTCAAGATAAATATTATTTTAATAACCACCTATAACAAAAAATATTTATTATCACTCCCTTGAATATTATGCGGGGTTCATTATATTTTTCTCAAGTATATTATTTGACAAAATAAATATGAAATCATTAACAAAATAAGTGATATATATATATATTCATTATTATATGTATTTTTATACAATTGGATATATTGAGATTTAATTTTATATAATGTACATAATTTAATGAAATGTAGTTTTTCATGACAAATGAATTGAAATGATTCAATAAATTTTTATTTGGAAAATAAGGAATCATAAAAAGTTATTATTAAAATTATTTAATATTAAAAATGATAATTTTCAAATAATTTCCATTTATATATAATGTATGTTTTAACCTTAATAAAAAATAACTGCTAAATATATATTTTTTGGAAATTTAGTAAGAAAATATATAATAAAACAAATAAAAATTCATCGAGGGTAATTACTTGGAATTTAATAATAAATAATTACCTTTTAGGCTTAAAATAAATATTTTTTGAAAAAATATTTTTTATGTGTCGTACCAACTTATATTAAAATTAATTTATATACCATTATAAATTGAATCAATCCAAGTGGATTTAATATTTTATATCCACATATATAAATAATATAATATAGAAACATTCATTTTTTGGAATAAAAATAAGATAATGAGGTTAAATTTGAGTTACCATGGTAAAAGGTAAGAAGTGATAAATTCTCTAAAAATGTGTGTAAATTCAAGAAATATTTGAAAAAATTATTTATAAATGTGTATATAATGGAATTAATGAACTACCCATATCCTAAATATATTATATTTCTTCTTTAGATCCACTTTACTTAATAAATTTTATTCCTTATTCTTTAAGGAATTCTTATTTGTGAAATTATCACTCAAGCATTCCTATAGTAATAATCATCCTATAACCTCCTCAAAGAAAACATTTCCTTTAGCTTCATCTTCAATATATTAAAGAATATCTCCATAAAAACCTTGGATGAATTTTTTAAACGCTATTTATAATAATCAGTCCAAAATTATTCATTTCCATGAATATCTATAAGAGAATATTCATGCCTGAAACATAATTTTTTACCCTAACTAATCATTTTTTCCAATATTCTTCATCTATATAATCATAACACAATATTTGTACCTTAATGAAATTATTTTTAAACCATTATTAACCTTAAATAGTGACATTACTTGTAAAAATTAACATTTTATTATTCATTCCTTAAATATAACATGTCTTATTTGTGTTGATTTAACCCCTACCTGAACAATTTTATAATGGTTGTTCCATATATGATTTATAAAACAATAATAATCATAATATAATATTATTATTAGTAATTTAAATTTTTTCAATTTTATTTGATGTATATATATATATTGATGTGTACAAAAAAATCTTTTCATTAAATCATAATTCACTTAAAATAGAAATTTTAACCACTCCTTATGAACCTTCACCATAAAATCCCTAAAATGTCCACTAGACATTAGAAACACATAAGTGTAACCAATTTAATCTCACCATACACTGTCTATGTGCATAAAACATGGGAAATTATAGCGGACTAGATCATCCCTATTGAATCTGTCAAATAACAAACTTAAAAATTAACTCTTGGATAACAATATTACAAAAGAATGACTAATAAATGGTTAATATGAAATTAGAAAATTATTTGAATAAAACAATATAAATAAAAATATAGTTATTATATTGTTTAATAAAAGATAAATTAATTCTTAATAGGTTTTTTTCGTCAAAGAGGGTATCCAAGGTAAGGGTTCTGTTTACTCAATTTCAATTTGAACAGGTCATAATATTTCTTCCTTGACTATATTATATTATGTTAAGTATTTTAATAAAATTACTTATTCCATATTTTTTATTCTCATTCATTGTAGTAAAATTAAAATTTCATGTCATTATTTACTTTTTTGATGTATTTCGTTCATCATAAAACAAATATAAAATTATTGTAAACAATTCATATCATCTCTATTATCTGTATTCCCCAGATGTTTATATTTGTTCCTACAAAAAGGATTTCATTTTTTATTTTTTTAATCCAAATATGTAAAATATTCTATAAAATTTTTATTTCCCCATCTATCATTCAAAAATTAAATTTTATACCGTTATTATCTTTGTTTTTTTCTTTCAAAACCACCTATAAATCATTAAAAAATAAGTTTATTATCACTTCTATATATTTGGTATTTAAAATCCATAATTAATTAAATAAAAATTATTTATTTTCAATAATCCATTAATAGGGATTATTTTATAATAATTTTCTAAAATTACATCTCTACTCCTCATATATGGTTTTTGTAAGTGACATATAACTTTTTATTTTTTAAAATAATTTGAACAACCAATATATGATTTCACATCCATTTCCCTCTCTGTCTTGGAAAGTTGTATCTATTTTTTGAGTTTTTTTAAAATAATGTCTCTATAATGATATTATGATATACATATTTGATAGATTAAATATTTGGTGTCATCAGTCAAATTATTAAAAAAATTTGATGTGATATCATTTTAAAATGTTATGTAACCAATATTCATTCAATCGGTTTTTTCCTGATAATATTTATAATTTTTTTCATGTGTAACACATATTTAGTTTTAATGATTTTCTATTTGGTTGACTTATATATCCCTCCAATACATTGGGTAATTATTTTTATCTTCTCATATCATTACTGGATATCAGTAGTGATGCTTGATCCATAATGGGGTACAAGTGGTGACACTAAATCCAATATGCCATAGGTCATAGATTATGATTCAAGATACACTATGTTATGATTGTCTTGGTGGTTAATGTTATCATGTGTTTGGATTTATATTCCAATGGTCGTGCCACATTTATATATTATTCTTTTAGGGTTTATTATTATTTTCAAATGTTTCCAAGATAGAGAATTTGTTTTATATTTTCATAATGGTATTTCTGAGGCCCTTTATTCCAATGAAATGATCATTATTGTCTTGTCATATCTTTTAAATAACTATTATGAACCCATTATATTTTGAATATTATATTTCTACCATGTTCATGATTTCTTGCATTATTTTAATATAACACATTATGATGAATTGAAAATATTTCCCTCATTTTCCATTTTTCTAAATCATTCTAATATTTCCCACTTCCCAAGGGTATTAAATTCTATAAAATTTCTAAGATAAATTCTTATTTGAGGAACATTGTGGAAGATATTGAAGAGATAAAGTGGAATATGGAATTTATTTAGCTAATATATATAAATAAACTTTGATGTTAGTGAAATGATTTAATTTTTTGATATTTAATGTTAAAATCATAGAAATGCAGTAAAATATAAGCTTATTGTTCTTGAGAAATCAAGTGATATATGTTTTATACTATCAAAATAAAATTTATATTTGTAAAATCAATTTATATTGTTTATATTTATGTAGAACATTGAGAATATTCACATGAAACATAGGTTTGAGAGTCATTGATATTATAATTATCATCTAACAACATTTCTGATCAGGAGTTCTAATTGTGTTGTAGGGGAGAAAGGAAAGTGAATTGTATAATTAACACACCCAATATTTCATTAAAATATATTTATATAACCTAATATTTAATTATTATTATTATTTAAATATTTTAAGGTATAATTTAAAAAATTCTAGGAACCTCCCAAAAATTCATTATCGGGATGCATGACCCACAATATCATGAGAGATAGAAACTTTATTTATATATATTTTTGTACAACGACAACCATGGATCACAAGACCATAAAGTGAGAATAAAAAGAGAATAATTTTTAAATTAAAAATCTATTTTACTCTATTCCTTCCTCATTATTTTCTTCTCTTAGTTATGTATTATCAAATAGCAGATTTTTCCAATGGATTTTTCTCCCCCATACATTCTTCTTAAATTATTTTCTGATTAAAAGTGGTTTTATAAGGACCTGGCCTTATAAAATTACTTAATCTATAATTTTAAACTAGAACATACATTATTTAAAATAGAGGATCTTTTGGGTTTAGAGTTTTATATAATTAGGATAGCTTACATACATAACATACCACATTCATACGAAGATGACTCTATTAAAAATAGTTTCCATTTTTTTCAAAATATAAGAAATTAAAACATAAATCATGGTTTCTTTGACAAAACACCATATTCGACATCACAAATCCCTTCTTTCTCTTACACATCCTTATATCCTATGAAATATTTTTAAAAAACACTGGATTATTATAAAACTCAATAAGGTATATAAAGATAGAAAGCATTTGTCAAGTGATGACATAAAAACCAATAAAACTCATATCATAAAAACTAGAATTCATAGTATACTCATGTTTTTTCTTGGGAAATATTTACCATATGACTCTTACATTCATCCTAATATATGTAATAACCTTTTGGTTAAATTTCATCTCCGTAGTACC
The DNA here is from genome assembly GCA_963277665.1 of Viscum album. Taxonomy (NCBI): domain Eukaryota; kingdom Viridiplantae; phylum Streptophyta; class Magnoliopsida; order Santalales; family Viscaceae; genus Viscum; species Viscum album. The sequence continues at coordinate 1,307,075,428 of OY728141.1, forward strand.
CAATGAATTGAAGAGCTATAATGGGGCTCACTCATCATATCTTGAGCTATAATGGACTCAACCCAATATATCTTGAGCTATAATGGGTTCAGACCATCAAATATTGATATATAATGGCCGCAACCAAACATAAATAATGTCCATTTGAACATATCATGGTAATAATGTTTCGTTAAATTATGAGAAATCACTCATTCCATATACATATAAAAATACAGTCCATTTGAAAATTATTAGAGATACTTTTAAAAGTATTTTAAAAGGAAAGTCCCTTAAAAATATGGTTTAAGTAATAATTAATAGAATAGAATGTACATGTGTATACAATGTAAATAAACATAATAAAACACTATATATAAAAAAATTTATCACACCAATAATCTTAATATAACATAATGGATAAAGTTGAAGATTAACCCAAGGAATGGAAATTGGGGTAATAATTCACTTACCTTGGGTTCTTCTTGCTTTAAATGTGTTTAAACATCTGGTATAACAGTTAAAATAGTGTTATTAATATCTTAGAGAAACATATACATCATTATAATATATTATATGATCATCTCATTAGAACATTTCTCACTTTATTTGTTATTATTTTGTTCGTTTCATTGTTTTGGTGTGTGATGATATTTCAACAGTTTCGTGGGCTCAATCTGGAAAGGGTTTCACACGAAATCGCGGTGAGTCTGTGGTTGAGTACCAGCTCTATGGTCTGATTGTTTCATCCTTGTTTCTGTGTCGGCTGTGGGAGTGTTGGGAGGTTCTATGTGGTCTTCGAGTGTGGTCTTGAAGGTGGCGGTGGGATTGGAGTTCTAGATTGCGATGTTACCCCTCTTTTGGCATCTTCTCACGTTTGGGTGGCTTCCATTACAGTGATGTTCTTAGCACCTGGATTTTTGAATCTCGTACCCATTTTGGTTGAACTATTGTGCCAGATTTGTGCTTTTTGGGTGAAGTTGTTCTATTTCGAGTAATTCTGTTTTGGTGTGGATTTGGAGTCTCGTTGATGGTGATGAGGATGGTGAAATACTGGTGATTTATTTGTTTCGGTTTGTGTTGGTTGATGTTTTTTTGGAAACTGCGAAGATTGTGTGTTTTGTGGGTTTGATGCGGTGATTCCGATGGTGTGGAGGATGGATCTGATGGGAATTTCTCGAGCATTCGATGATGAAGGGTTTGGTTTTGTAGGTGTGCCATGGTCTGCGGCTTGTGGATCTGAAAGCTCTCGGTTTGTGGCCTGAGGCTATGGCACTTCTCTATGTTTTAATTTTGAATCTGGTTTTACCGAAAAGAATATGTCTTTGATGAATTGTGTAGTGTATTTTTTGGTGTTTTTTAATCAGTTATCTGGAATTGTATGGTTCCCTCTCACCCAAAAAGCAGATTTCAAAAATCGAATAAAAATAAAATTTTCAATCAAGTGAAACTCCAGAATTAGAATGGGTAGGTATTTAATTTTTTCAAGTATCATAATTTATACCATTTATCATTTTGAAATTAGATATGAGGATGATTCATAAGTTAAAATATTAATGATGTTCGTTTAAATAATTTTAGTGGTTCTTTGATAATAACGACCTCATTTTGTCTTATAAACTAAATCCATGAGTAAAAATAGAATTCCAGAACTATGGATGAAACATAATACATATGTTATATCCTTTTTCAACCATAAAAATAGTTTCATGACAAGACTTGAAAGAATAAATGCGAATTCAAATCACATTGTCTTTGATGTCTGTAATTCGACACATCACAGACAATGTTTTTTTCCTTGAATAAGTGGGAAATGAGAGAAGAATGATGATGGATTTTCCAGGAACATGAGAACTTCCAAAATATACAGAATTTCTGGTGCTTTTATGCCTCTTGTTTAAGAGGAGAGGAGGAAAGAATATGAAAAGAAAGAAACTCAAAATAAAATAATAATTTAGAAACACCTTACAAAAATTCGGCAGCCTTACAGCTATGCAATATGGTTTTAAAAAATATAAAAAATATTGAGTACCAGGGTCACCCATATAGAAATAAATCATAATACAGAATATATCAAGAATATATAGGTAATAATATCATGGTATGGAAACTTGAAATTTATACCACATAGAAGAGAACATGAATGGAAAAAAAAATTAAAATTTTCTTACCTTGTAGAGTAACTCCTAGAACATGAAGGTTGGGACCTTAGGGGCCTAAAGAACCCTTGAAAGGACTACTAGGGAGGTAAGGAGAAAATAGCTTCATTGATGAGGAATTAGGAATTAATTTAATGAAAGAATAGGTAGGTATTTATAGAAAAAGTGATGGAGTATTTTAATAATTTTGAAGGGACACCTCATTAGTGGTATTTGAAAAACCATGGGCTTGATCATGGTATTTGACCATGGTATTAGCCACTTGGGACGCCTAACATATTTCTTTAGTGTACCCAAGTTGACCTGATTCATTACATCATTATTACATCATTAATGATGACATTAATAAACTGAAACTCAAAATAGTATTTTTACAATTCATCAAAAAATCAACTCTATCAGAAAAATCCCAAAAATTTATACTTACCATTTTTCTACGTTTAGAATTAAAAAATGAAATGCATTTTCTGAAACAAAAAATTCTAACTATTTTTAATTTTATTTTTAAATAAAATCATATATAATTCAAAAATAAAAATTTTCAAAACTATAACTACTTTTATATCACATTGAATAATTAACTAAGATGTTATTATCTTAAATCTTTAAGAAAATAAAATATTAATACAACTTACTATTCATTATGGTCATATTACTATTCATAATGGTATGTTACTATTTTCCAAAAAACATGTCGGTTCTATCAAACAATAAATATCTTACTAAACACAATTGTAGATGATTGTTTTTAAAAATTCAAATCATAAAAGCATACAAATTTTATTTAAAGGATAGTTATAAATATCTACATAAAAAAATGTTTCAAGAATTAAATTTATTTTTAAAACCTTATGGTGCTACAATATCCCCAACTTCTAGAAATTGTGTCCTCTCAATTTTATTTATTCATTAAACAAGTGAGGGTACCTTTAACTCATTTACTTTTTAGACTCCCATATTGCTTCTTCAACCATGTGATCTCCATGAAAAACCTATACCTGGTGGATTACATTATTTAGTAATACATGTTCTTGAAGGTCAATAATCAGAACTGTTTTCTCTTCATAAGAAAGCTTATCTTCCAACTGAACTACTTCTGGGCTCAAGATATGTGATGAATCCGGAACATACTTCCTCAAAATCGAAACATGAAAAACATTGTGTGCCTAAGACAAACTTTGAGGAAGTGATGCTCAATATGAAACTATTCCAACATTATCTAGGATTTAAAAAGGACTCATGAACCGCAGACTTAGCTTTCATTTCTTACTAAAATGCATCACACTTTTCCTTGGAGAGATTTTTAAAGAAAACATAGTTACCTACCTCGAAAAAAAGTCTTTCCATCTGTTATCTGCATAACATTTTTTCCTACTCTAAGCTTTCCTCATGTGCTGCTGAATCATCTTTACTTTCTCTGCCACTTCCACTATTAATTATGGTCCCATAAACTTCCTTTCCCCAACTTCATCCCAAAAAGTTGGAGTTTGACACTAATTCCAATACAATGCCTCAAAAGGTGACATCTATATACTAAAATGAAAACTGTTATTATAAGAAAACTCAAATAAAGAAATATGTTGATCCTAACACCCCAAATAGTTGACTGAACAAGATTGAAGCATATCCTCCATAATCTAAATCATTCATTCTGACTGCCTATCTAATTGGAGTTGAAACGTTGTACTGAAAATTAATTCTATGCCCAATGACTTCTAAGGCCCCTTCCTAATGTTAGAAGTGATCCTAAGATCCTGGTTAGATACAATGGAGATAGACACTCTCTAAATCCTGATAATCTCATTGAGGTAAAATCGAGAAAGCTGATATAAAGACATCATATCTCAAGTAGAATGAAAATGTGCAGATTTATTCAGTTGATTAAAAATAATCCGAATCACATTGTTACCTCATGAAGTGTTTGTTAGTCGCACCACAAAGTCCATAGATACATTCTCCTATTTCCACTTTGGCACTGGATAAGGCTGAAGCATTCCCTTTAGTAACTGCCACTCTACTTTAACATGTTGACATGTGAAGAGTTTCACAGTAAAATTAGCAATATCTCATTTCATTCCATCCCACCAATAATACTCCCAAATATCTCTATATATATTAGTACATCCAAGATGAACTGAAAATGGAGAAATATTAGCTTCAAACAACAAGTCTTTCATCAACTGGGAATCATAAAGCACACACAACCTTTTTTCAAATCTTAAAACACAATCACTTTCAAGATTAAATTCTGGAAATTTACCAATTTTAACCAATTCTACCATTTTATATAGATCAAAGTTTTCCTTATGAACTTTCTTAATTATTTCTGATAATAATGACTACACTGAAACCTGAAACAAAATGGATGTATACCCTGCACAGACAAATTCTATTCCAAAATCCATCAAATCATTAAACAAGGAATCATGTTCTAAACGTAACATGGATAATGATGTGTGGTGTTTTTGATTCAAGGAATCTGGAACTTTGTTTTCTTTTCTTAGATGGTAATTGATCATGAAATCATAATATTTTATAAGATTTAGTTATCTCATCTACCTTAGGTTTAATTCCTTCTGTGTGAATATATACTTCAGACTTTTATGGTCAGTTTATATTTGACATTTGGATCTGTATAAAGGGTTCTCCAAATTTTCAAAGGAAAAAACCACAGTTACTAATTACAAATCAAGTGTGGGATAATTTAACTCATTTAGTTTTAGTTGTCTTGAATCATATGCAATTACCGGATCATTCTTCATCAAAATACAAAAATTTCCCTTCAATGAAGCATCACTATAGATGAAAAACTCACCACTACGGGAAGGAAATTACAAAATTGGATCATTCACCAATCTCTTCTTTAGTTCCTGAAAACAAATATCACATTCTTCTATCCAAACAAATCTAACCCCTTTTATTGTTATCTTAGTTATCGGGATATATATTCATGAAAACGTTTTAACAAACCATCAGTAATAACCAGATGAACAAAGAAAACTATGAATATCTGTATCATTTTTAGGTATCGTCCATTCATAAACCACTTGTGTTTTGAGAGGATCAACTGTCATTCCATCCTTATTTACGATGTTCCTAAGAAAAGAAATATGTTGAAACCAGAAATCCCACATGCTGAATTTTCCATACAGTTTATTTTCATTTAAGGTTTCAAAAACAAACCATAGATATATTTCATGCTCCCCTTTATTTCATGAATATACCAGAATGTCATCAAAAAGCACAAACACAAACTTATCCAAGAACTCATGAAATATTCTATTCATATGTTCCATGAATACAGTAGGTGGATTTGTTAACCGAAAAGGAATAACTACAAATTTATAATGACTATATCTAGTATGGAACACAGTCTCTGGGATGTCTTCATCCATTACATTCAACTTATGGTTCCCAAACCTCAGGCCAGCCATTGAAAAATACTTTTCTCCCAATATCTGATCAAACTACTCATCGATATGAGGAAAATGATACATATTTTTTATAGTAATGTTATTCAAGGATCTATAATCGATACAAAGTCTCATTGAGCCATATTTTGTTCTTAACAAACAAGATAGGAGTGCCCCATGGTGAAGTGTTGGTTCAGATGAAGACTTTATCTAATAATTATTACAATTTATTTTTTAATTAAAGAAGTTCCATTTGGGCCATTCGATAAGGCGATTTTGAAATTGTCCTAGAATCATGAACTAAGTAAAAAATAAACGCAACCTCTCGATTCGGAATAACACTAGAAAAATCATCAGGAAAAGCATCCAAGTATTCATTTTCCATGGGTACATCATTAATCTAGATAGTTCCTATATATTCAAAAATATGAGAAAGAAAACATTCATTCCCATACCTTATCATTTTTTAGCTTCCTGATAAGTTTTTACTTGTTTGTGTTCTTTCATGTACAAAAAATTAAATTCTTTCTAAAAAACAACTTATTTTTTATTGTAATGTATCTTAGAATCATAAAAATAAAGCCTATTTATACCCAGAATAACATCAAACTCTACTAGAGGAAATAAAACAAGGTTTGAAGGTAGATTATTTCCACATAAAATTATAGGTAGATTCTTATAATTTCACTTTTCCATAATATTTCTTCCATGAGATTTTACCATGATATCGTGTTTCATTTAATGAGGTTGAATTCACAATTTTTCTTAAAATTTCTCAGAAATAAAGGAATTTTTAGATCTCTAATCAAACAACACGTTTGAAAATTCTGAAAAAACAAGAAATGTACCTGATACCACCTCATTTGACAATTCAACATCTACTGAAGTGGTTGTAAAAGATTTTACCAAACCCTTCTGCTTCCAATCATGATAATTCCTTTCTTGAGTAACTAGCTTCGGATAGACATTAGCAAAATGACTCCATTCTTTATAGTTAAAGCATATCACCATCGTCTTCTCATTTGTTTTCAGATCATTTTCCTTGCACTCACAAGACATGTGTCCATGCTTCACACATCAGTAGAATTTTCTAGAGTTTTCCTGACATTCAACTGGATACCTTTTTCCATACTTTTCAGAAGATAGGAAATTGATTTTCATGCCTGCAAATTTCATTGACTAGTTCTTACCAATTGATTTCCAACCTAATCGCTTCTAATTCTTACCATCATGACGTAAATATGTTTCAACAAGCTCCATGTCAACTTTTTCAGCACAACGAACAAGTTTCTCATATATTATAAACACTCGTGAGGCCAAATTTCTTCGCGAAAATGGTTTCAAACCAGAGTAAAATATATTAATTTTAAATTCAAAATACTGAGTACAAATCGATACATACCTGGCCAGTATTGAAAAATTGGCTTCATAGGCTACCATGGAATCATCATCTTTCAGCTTTAGTTCTAAGAATTATTTCTCTATTCTGAGTCGAACAGTTTGTAGAAAATATTTCTCTATAAAAAGACTTTTAAAATCATCTCATCTTAGACTGTCAAGATCATCTCTTTCTCTCGTATTCATAATCAAATACGGCCACTAATCAGCTTCAACTTCCAAGCATTAAATTTATTGTATTACCATTTGATGTTCTGAATATCCCATGACATCAAATATATTTTCTAGATAATTTCTCCATCCCTCGGCTATCACTAGATCTGCGGTTCCACTGAATGTTATAGGATGTTTCCACATAATGTGATTCATAAAAGACATGTTTCTTGATAGTTGATCGTGTTCCTCTCTAGCATGGACACCACCCCCATTTATTGCCTGATTCAACTAATCCATTGTCGTGAGAAACTACTTGGTTCCAATTCCCACCATTTTGGGTTGTAGATTAAGAAAGATATCAACCTCTCTGTGCCTTCCTACTTCAGCTTCCCTGTTTCTTCTACGGACAACCATTCTAAATAAAAATAATTTAGATAAAGAAACATAGTTATCCTTAAATTATATAACATTTTAAATTAATCATAGAGTAAAAATTATTTAATGTATTTTTTAAATATCATCCCTACCCCTAAAGTTATCTAAACCATTATCTGATACAAACTATAAGGACATGAACTTATAACATTACTTAATCTTAAATTTTAATCAAGAACATACATTATTACACATTTACTATATTTTTGGGTTTTGATTTTTAAATAATTAGGTTAACTTATATACATAACATACCACATTCATACAAAGAATACTCTATTAAAAATAGTTTACGTTTTTTTCAAAAAAGAAGACATTAAAACATAAATCATGATTTCTTTGACAACACTCTATATCAAACATCATGAATCCCTTCTTTCACTTACCCACACTTATATCCTATGAAAGACAATTCAAAAAAAGGGATGAGTATAAAACTCAGTAAGGGATATAAAGATAGAAAGTGTTAGTCAAGTGATAACATAAATCCCAATAAAACCCATATCATAAAAACTCAAATGCATAATATACTCATTTTGATTCATTGGGACATATTTACCAAATAACTCTTACATTCACCCTTATATGTGGAAAACCCTTTTGGTCAACTTCCATCTTCAGAGTACCCAATGCCTTGGAGATCTATAATGGGGCTCAGCCGTCATATCTTGAGCTATAATGGGCTCAACCCAACATATCTTGAGCTATAATGGGATCAAACCAACATATCTTGAGCAATAATGGGCTCAAACCACATAAATAATGTGCAAGGAACTTATCATGGTAATGAATTTTCTTGAAATCAAGATAAAGAACTCATTCCGTATACACATAAAAATACAATCTCTTTGAAAATTATTAGAGAGACTTTTAAAGGGATTTTAAAAGGAAAGTCCCATTAAAATATAATTGAAGTGAGAATTAATAGAATGGAATGTACATGTGTATACACTATAAATACACATAATAATACATTATATAAAAAAATTATCACAACAATAATATTAATACAACATAATGGATAAAGTAGAAGGATAATCCTTGATATGAAAATTTAGTTAAGAATTCCTTTACCTCAGATTTTTCTTGCATAAAATCTGTTTAAACATCATGTATAATGGGTAAAATAGTGTTATTAATATCTTACAGAAACATATCCTTATTTATAATATCTTATATTATCATTTCATTAGATCATTTCACCCTTTACCTGTTAGTATTTTGTTCCTTGCATTGTTTTTGGGTGTTTTCATTACTATTTTTCCATGACTGGTTTATAATGGATATTATTGTCGATTGGATGTGAAACCCAAAAATTAGAATGGGAAGTTCTTTAAATATTTATAGTATAATAATTCATACTATTTAAGATTTTTATTTTTGATATAAGGATTATTCGTAAGTTAAAATATGATGATGTGTGTTTAAAAAATTTTAGTGGTTCTATGATAATAACGACCTCATTTTGTCATATAAATTAAAACCATGAGTAAAAAACGAATTACAGAACTATGGATGAGACCTAATGTATATATATTAACATGTTTCAACCATAAAAATGGTTTCATGACCATACTTGAAAGAACTAATGCTAATTGAAATCACATCATCCATGATGTCGGTAATTCAACACATCACAGACAATGTTTTTATTCCCTGAACAAGTGAGAGAGGAGAGAAGAATGATAATGGGTTTTCCATGAACATGAGAAAATCCAGAATATACATAATTTTTGGAGCTTTCATGCCTATTTTGGAAATAGTTTATGAGGAAAGAATATGAAATGGAAGAAACTCAAAATAAAATAATAATTGGGAAATCCCTTACAAAAATTTGGCAGGCTTACGACTATGCAACATGGTTTTAGAAAATATTAAAAAGAGCAGTGATAGGGGTAACCTATACAGAACTGAATCATAATATAGAATCTATCATGAATAATAAGTTAATAAGAACATGGTATGGAAAATTGAAATTTATACCACATAGAAGAGAACTTGAATGGAAAAATAAAGAAATTAAGAATTTTCTTACCTTGTAGGGTAACTCCAAGAACATGAAGTTTGGGACATTAGGGGCTTGAAGAATCATTGGGAGGCATACTAGGGAGGTAAGGAGGCCATATATTTGTTGATGAGGAATTGGTAATGAATTTAATGAAGGAATGGGATGGTATTTATTTAAAAAGTGTGGGAAAATTTTAATAATTTCTAAGGGACCTCTCATTAGTGGTATTTGCAAAACCCTGGGCTTGACAATGGTATTTTCCCAAGTTATTATCCACTTGGGACACCTCAGATATTATTGTGTTGTACCCATGTAGATCATATTTATTTCATCATTATTACATCATTAATGATGTCATTAATACAATGAAACTCAAAATGGTATTTTTACTATTCACCGAAAAAAATCAACAATATCTGAAAAATTCCAAAAATTTACCCTTAATATTTTTTGATGTGAAGAATTCAAAAATGAAATCCATTTTTTTAAAATAATATTTGGAATACTGTAATTTACTTTTTAAATAAAAACATACCAAATTTAAAAATAATCAATTTTAAAACTATAACTGGTTTTATAACACATTCAAAAATTACCCAAGATGTTATTATCTAAAAGCCCTAGGAAAATAAAATATTAATACAATTTAAAATTTATTGTGGTCATATTATTATTCATATTAATATTCATATGAGTATTTTACTATTCACCAAAATAAATTTGGTTCTATCAGACTCCAAATAACTAAATGAACACAATTTTAGAAGATTTTTTTTCAACATTAAATACATAAAATCTTCAAAATTATGTTTAATGAATATTTATAAATATCTACATTAAACAATGATTCAAGAATTCACTTTATTTTTAAAACCTTTGGGTGTTACATTTTCACCAACTTCTATAAATTGTGTCCTCGTAATTTTATTTACTCATTAAACAAGTGAGGGTACCTTTTCCTCATAGCATTTTCAAACTCCCATGTTACTTCTTCAACCAAGTGGTTTCTCCAAGAAACCATTACCTAGTGGATTACCTTATTCCACAATTCCTTTTCCCATCAATCAAGAATCTGAATTGGTTTCTCTTCATTAGAAAGGTTCCCTTTTAGCTGAACTACTTCTGGACTCAAGACATGTGATGAATCTGGCACGTACTTCCTCAACATCAAAACATGAAAAACATTATGCACCAGAGATAAACTCAGAGGCAAAGCACCTTAGTATGAAATGGTTGAAACTTTATATAGGATTTATAAATGACTAATGAACCTCAGACATATCTTACCTTTCTTACCAAAACACATCAAACTTTTCAAAGGGGAGATTTTAAGAAAAACATGGCCAGATACCTCGAAAGAGAAGACTTTCCTTCTATAATCTACACAACTTTTCTTCTTTCTCTGAGCTGTCCTCATGTGTTACTGGATCATCTTCACTTTCTCATCCACTTCCTCTACTAATCCTGGTCCTATCAACTTCCTTTCTCCAAATTCATCCCAAAAAGTTGGATTTCGACACTGCTTCCTATATGATGCCTCCAAAGGTTCCTTCTGTATACTAGAATTAAAACTGTTATTATAAGAAAACTCAACTAAAGAAATATGTTGATCCCAATATCCCTTATAGTCCATTATAAAAGCTCTAAGCATATCCTTCAAGTTTTGAATCTTTCATTCTGACAGCCCACGTGATTGAAGATGAAATGCTATACTAAAATTTAATTCTATGACCAATGGCTTCTAAATACCATTTCAAAAGTTAAAAGTCAACCTGGGATCCCAGTTAGAAAAAATAGAAATAGGAACTCCATGTAGCATGAGAATCTCTTTGATGTACAATTGATAAAGTTGATCCAAAGACATTTTATCTCAAATAAATAGAAAATGTGTAGATTTTGTCAACAGATCTACAATAACCCAAATCACATTGTTACGTCAAGAAGTCTTTGATAGTCCCACCACGAAGTCTTTGGTTATATTCTCTCATTTCAGCTCTAGCACTGGAAAATGCTGAAGAATCCCCTTCGGTAACTGCAGCTCTACTTTAACCTATTGACATGTGAATAATTTCACAGTAAAATTCACAATGTCTCTATTCATTCCATCCTACCAATCATAATTATGAAGGTCTCTATACATCTTAGTATTGAAAGGATGAACTAGAAATGGATAAATATGATCCTCACACAACAAGTCTTTCTTCAAATGGGAATCAATAGGCACCCACAACATTTTTTCAAATCTTAAAATACAATCTTTATCATGATTAAATTATGGAAACTTACCCATTTTAACCAATTCTACCTTTTTTGTAGCTCACAGTCTTCCTTATCTAATTTCTTAATTCAGTCTAATAATAATGACTTCACTAAAACCTGAAACAAAACAGTTGTATTCCAATCACTGACAACTTCTAATCCAAAATTCATCAAATCATTAATCAAGGGATCATGTTCCAATCGTAACATGGATAATGATGCATGATGTTTTCTACTCAAGGCTTCCGATACTTTTTTTTTCTTTCCCTAGATTGTAATTGATCATGCAATCATAATCCTTTATCAGTTCAAGCCATCTTCTATGTGTCATATTTAATTCCTTCTGTGTGAATATATACTTCATACATTTATGGTCTGTATATATTTGACATTTGGCTCCGAATAAATGGTGCCTCTAAATTTTCAAATAAAAACCCACAGTTTCCAATTCCAAATCATGTGTGGGATAATTTAACTCATGAGTTTTTAGTAATCTTAATCATATGCAATTACATGATCATTCTGTATCATAACACAACTATGTCCCTCCAATGAAGCATTACTATAGATGAAAAATTCACCACTTCGAGATGGCAATTCTGAAACAAGAGAATTCACCAATATTTTATTTACATCATAAAAACAAACATCACATTCTTCTGTCCAAACAAATTTAATCCCTTTTTATGTTATCTTAGTTTTCGTGCTAGATAACCATGGAACGTTTTTAACAAACTGCCATTAATAACCTACTAAGTCAAGAAAACTACGAATATTTGTGACATTTTTAGGCCTTGTGTAACACCCCAAGCTTCCACGGTACGTTACACTTCGAATAATGCAATAGCGTGTGTTGTACGCAACTTCGAGTTCTAAAACACCGCGACTAATCAAAGTAGCCGTTATGAATAGTAATAACCACTTTTTAAAATTATAGAAATTCTATATTTCAAAATGGACTTCATTTTTGTATTCGTAATATCGAAATTAGCCTATGTTGAATTTTTGGTATTTTTCTGAGAACTTCTAATTTTTTATGAATAGTGAAAAATACTTAAAACAACTTTTTTAATCAAAATAATTTATAGTGGTAAGTTATACTATTGAGTGGATTTAATGTATAATTAGAATATATTTTTACCATTTTATCCAATGGTGGTCATTAGAATTAATTTAACATTGAATTTGGACATAAACAATTGCCAATCTTTTGATATAAATTGTTTCTTGAAAACACGCTATTTGTCGTAACAGCGGGAATTAATTATAAAATTAATTAATGCAACTTATATGTTTGGAATTTTGTAAAATAGACATCATTTTTGAATTCGGAATATCAATTATAGCTTAGGATGAAATTTTGGCCTTATTCTGAAAAACTTCAATTTTTGATGAATAGTGAAACCACTAAGTGGTAGTTAAATAACTGATTTTTCGTTTAAATGAAATATTACAACTTCTGTGATTTGATTTTCAAAAATCCGACATACATGGTTGTCATTAAGATGTAAAATGTGGTTCAATGAGATCAAAATAATTTTTTGGTGAATAGTAACTTTTAAGTTCTTAATCGCGATTAGTGGTAATTAGTGTAGTTTAAGGTATAAATAATACATTAATAATATGAAATGACCTAGACACATGTCCCAACCTCATTGGTTGAGTCATGGCCGACCAAGACAAGCCATGGCCTAACTTGGGGACCCCATGGATCCACTTTTGTTGGGAAATAACATAAATTACTTTTTATTTAATGTTAAAGTGAAAATGACACTAACATAAATTGTTTTACTAAAACAATTTTTAAGTGGGGTTATACAAGTCCAAATTTTGATTATAAATAGTCATTGGAAAGCTAAAAAGATTTCCTACATCATAGTATTTTTTTTATAATTTTTAGACATTAAATAAATTAAATTATTTATGACATCATTATGATGCAGCGATGACCTCATTATTTAACGATTTTAATAAAATGAATAGATAATGTAAAATCCAAGGCTTACACTTGTCCAAAGCCAATTGGATGAGGAGATTTCGAAACCTTATCACCTTAGCCTCGAATTATATAAGTGTGGGACCTTTAGAATCCGAAAAGCATTTTGAAATAATGTAACATTTCAATCTTTCCAAAAGTGCCCCTCCTCTCCACTTATAAAAGGCCCCCACCTCTCCCACCTTATTCACACCTTCAAGCCATTTGGCTCGGCCAACCTCTGCCCAAATACTCTCCCAACATCCCTCTCTTACTCCTAGAATCCTCACTTTGGGCAGAACTCTTCCCAAGGAAGCCTTTGGCTCAAATCAAAAAGAGTTACCCGATTTTGAGGTAATGTCTTTTATAATGTTGTTTTGTTTTATTTTTCTTCTCCAACCCCCTAAACTCTTTTTATTCATTTCTTTTGTAACAACACCAGTATCCTCAATATACTAGGATGTTGTTATAAGAAGGATTCGAGCTACACTTACACACACCTACATCTAATGGTTAAAGAACATACGGTTTCTGTGGATGGCGAATTTCTGCCTCACGAAGCGATGATTGTTCAACACTCATATAACACCTTAAAAGGTGGCCATTAAGATGTCACTATTTTTTATATATGATATATAATATGTTTTTGTTTTACTTATGCTTCTGTATTTCTCATTTATGGCATACTTTATGATTTCCATTATGGGTAAAACGCGATAATTTCATTTTAGGAAGTGCGGACTACCGCCCCCTCAAAGTGATTTGAATCGTAAATGTCATATGTGGGATGTATAAAGGATGGAGTAAATGGTATTATACACTATATTATACTGGAATTATATTATACATTTATATCATTATGATTTACTTCCATTAAATATGAAATTGAAATGAAAGTAGCGTTCATGCGTACGTACGGCTTACCGTCTCCATGAACGGTGCATTTCATTTCTTACCTCTAAATGTTACGTAATATTATAAATGAATGTATATACTGTATATATATGATATATATGATATCTACATCATTAATATAATTCTGGATATAATGGATATTTCACCACATGAACAACTTATAATTATAAGAAGTTTATTGTTGACTCATGTACCAAAGATCGACAAAACGACCGTTATTAACTTAAATAATTACATAATGTTCATAACATTGTAATAAGTGATATAAAAAGGATAATGAAATTGAAAATGGTTCTTAATAAGGTAGATATTAACTCTAGTTTATTATTCAGGAGGTTAAAGAACGGTTGAGTCAAGTCGGACACAAGGTAAGGGAACTTCTTAACCCAACTTCCATTCTTTGGGTTAATCTCCTACTTTCAAATTATGTCATGATATTATTATGTCTTATTTTGTATTTTTACTTTCTTTATGTGTACCTATAGTGAATACACATAATATATCTATTTTATTTTAAAAATGATCTTTTTAAGGACTTCGTCTCAGTCTCCTTTCATTGAGGCATATTTGGTTTTATACACAACTTTCTTTTATACGGTGTATAAACCCCTTTGACTTTTAAGTTTATTCAAAAGGAATATTTTTATACGAAGCATTTTACTAAACGACAAAAAGTGAATGTTTTTCTTTCCGTACTTATGCGGCGACAACGACTTCTCCGCCGCCGTGAACATTATTTGAGTTTCGGCTTCCTTTACAAGCCATACCTTTTTTAAAAAAGAAAAATAAATACAATGTTTTAACATTCTTTTATTTTGGTATTGAAAATGGTTTTGAAAGAATTTTTATTATATCAATGTGTTGTATTGATATCTTGTGATTGAAATATGGAAATGTTATGTTTCCTTTATGCATGTTTTATGTGATACGATTATGTTATGGTTTATGATATGTTTAAACCTATTCATATGAGGAATGTATTGGAATTAATATGTGACGGGTGGAGCCCGCCATAGCTCCTCGATGCATCGGCAGGTCTCATGAGACAACTAGACGTGGAATTGGCCGAGGCCCTTTCCCAATTTGATTTATGGTTTTGGCCGAGGCCTTAATCATTTTAGATGTCTTGGCCGAGGCCTTGACAACATGTTTCAGAATGTCCGGCATTATACATTCCCTCATTATGAAAGTGGTTATTGATATTGCATGTGATTATTCGACCAGTAGAATATCCATGTGAAGAAGAGAATGGCATTATCTCATTTTACTTTTGCCATATTATGTTGAAGTTCATGTTTAAAAGGCTTTTGTTTTAGTTATACATTGCCTTAAATGATAATGTTTATTTATGAAAGCTTCCGCAATATTGTTATCCTTACTGAGCATCTGAGCTCACCCCTTTCAATGTTTTAATATTTTCCAGGATGTGAAGAAGTATTTTATGAATGACCTGCAGGGATAGTCAGAAGAGGATATGAGTGTGGACTATGGAGACTTTGTTATTGTAGTTTTTCACTTTATGATGTAATGTAACGTTTACGAATGTATCTAGTGTTTCCAAGGCTACTAAACTAATCGGTCTTTCGAGACTTGATCTTTTGTGATCATGCCAATGTTACGAAGTAATGCACCGACTCTGGGTAGCTGGGGTCGGGGCGTTACAGTTGGTATCAGAGGCAGTTTAGTACTAACCTTGGAAGCTAGATTTAGATAAACTCTGATTAGAGAACATATCCCAAAGATAGACTTTGAGGATTAGTATAGAAGAACTTCCTAGAATTTTGTTATTGTAGAGATTTTGTGAGTTTTCCGAGCAATACATCCCTGTCTGGATACGAGCAGGTAGAGGCGGCTCTGGCACATATGTACCTAGGGGTAAAACCTGAAAACACCTCTTTGAGCTAGACTCGAACGGGAACTGGTGCACGACAACGGGCCTTGCTGCACTCTTGGTTACGACACTCCCGGGGGATATGCTTAGGATAATTCTCATTTTACTTACAAACCACTATGAAGGGTTATGAGTACATACTTAATCAAAGAAAACATTTCTTTTTATGATTATGGATTATATCCATAAATAGTTCAATTTATGTAAAGTGTTTTACAAGTATGGAATTATGTATTTTGATTCATAAACTAACCTAGTTTATGCCGTTGTATAGAAATGGCGCCCAGTAGAAGGAATGTGAACTCCAGCAGTACGTATGATCCAAAGAGTAAGAAGGATAGTATCTTTCACGGTATTAAGCCAACATTTCGAAGGGAAATAGTCTCCCATGTGTTATCAACATATGAAGAAATAGTATCATGTGTTAATAGGATAAGTAAAGAATTCTCTGAGTCCTATGGATTTGAAGGGAAGCAAGAGACGAAAGGGATGGAAGAGAGAATGATGGATAAAGGGATGAGGGGAAAGAAGAATTTTCCAATATGTGGTAATTGTGGGAAGAAACATCATGGAACTTGCCTAAAGGGAATGGGAGTTTGTTATAAGTGTAGAGAAAAAGGACACAAAGTGCGTGACTGCAAGGGTAAGAAAATGGTTTCAAATGTACAATGCTTCTTCTGCAAGGATTGGGGACACTACGCAAACCAATGTCCAAATCATCAGAGCATGCCCCAAATGATGTTATTGGATAATAATCAAGTTATGATACTACCACAGATGAGGAGTAATGATTAGAGTTCTTATGTTGTTATCAAAGATTTTTTTTAATTTGAGTGTTGTATCAATGATGTACTGGTTATAATAATTATGGAGTATATAAGGATTGTACTGCAGTACTATTTCATCAAGGACTTGAGATTGTGTGGAACCAAGAAAAGTGACTCCACATTAGGTTAAATTTTTGGAAAATATATGGTTGAGAGAAAGATAAACCATAATATGGTTTTGATACTGAGATTGTGATTTTGGAATAAGACGTGATTGATTTGGATAAATTATATTGGATATACTTAACTTCCTTGAAACTGATTGATGTTTTGTATACATTTTTGGATAGAAGGAGTATATCTAGTATTCTATAAGGAATAAGGGATCATGGTAATTCAGTATGTTTAAAAAGAATACATGATGAAGGTGCTCACATGTTGTTACGTGGGATAAAGGATCTTCATTATGTTTACCTTCCTTATAAAATTTGGACTGTGAGTTGGACAGAAGTATTTTGGATAACTATTAAGGTTGGAATGGATTAATTTGAACCATGGATAGTATTGTTTAAGGTTAAAGAATTTCTGAAGATTATTTTTGGAATATTATAATACTATAGTTTTAGGAAAAAGGACAACCTGCAGGGTGGGGCATAAACCGTCACGTCGGACAAAGCTGCAGGAATCGAACCCACAACCATAGTGCGACAAGCCTTTATTTCCTACCACTAGCCTACAGGAAGTCCCTGGTTATTACAAATAATTTTACTAATTTAAATGGTATGTGTTAACATTTGGAACCTTAAACAATTTGGATAAGTATAATATTCTTGAGTTCTATTATCTTTTTGAGTGAAAGATGAGTTGAAGGTTGAAACTCTAATTGTCAAGCATAAATATATATATACCTATCTCTTATTCAATGAATAAATTAATTCTTAAACATTAGTAAAGGGATATTAAAACAAAAAAATGTGTTATCCTAATACCTTATGTCTTGTTGAACTGATGATATTTTAAATCAACATAGATTGAAGGCTTTGAGGCCCTCAATTTGACAGTTGATTGTGATTGATGACCTCAATCACTCCCTACAAATATTTACGTTTTTCCTCTAATTATATGTCTCTAATTGCCACCAATGTTCTCCTAATCGAGATCATAATTGGGTGGTGACTTGTTCATTTTCCTTTCCCTCTTATTAAGGCTAAATTTTATTAACCTTATTTCCGATGTGGGTTTTCCTCAAAGGTATTTTCTATTTTCAACCTTTTATTTTTAAAGAAAAATATCAAATTGCGAGGACGCAATTTATTGAAGGAGGGGAGAATGTAACACCCCAAGCTTCCACGGTACGTTACACTTCGAATAATGCAATAGCGTGTGTTGTACGCAACTTCGAGTTCTAAAACACCGCGACTAATCAAAGTAGCCGTTATGAATAGTAATAACCACTTTTTAAAATTATAGAAATTCTATATTTCAAAATGGACTTCATTTTTGTATTCGTAATATCGAAATTAGCCTATGTTGAATTTTTGGTATTTTTCTGAGAACTTCTAATTTTTTATGAATAGTGAAAAATACTTAAAACAACTTTTTTAATCAAAATAATTTATAGTGGTAAGTTATACTATTGAGTGGATTTAATGTATAATTAGAATATATTTTTACCATTTTATCCAATGGTGGTCATTAGAATTAATTTAACATTGAATTTGGACATAAACAATTGCCAATCTTTTGATATAAATTGTTTCTTGAAAACACGCTATTTGTCGTAACAGCGGGAATTAATTATAAAATTAATTAATGCAACTTATATGTTTGGAATTTTGTAAAATAGACATCATTTTTGAATTCGGAATATCAATTATAGCTTAGGATGAAATTTTGGCCTTATTCTGAAAAACTTCAATTTTTGATGAATAGTGAAACCACTAAGTGGTAGTTAAATAACTGATTTTTCGTTTAAATGAAATATTACAACTTCTGTGATTTGATTTTCAAAAATCCGACATACATGGTTGTCATTAAGATGTAAAATGTGGTTCAATGAGATCAAAATAATTTTTTGGTGAATAGTAACTTTTAAGTTCTTAATCGCGATTAGTGGTAATTAGTGTAGTTTAAGGTATAAATAATACATTAATAATATGAAATGACCTAGACACATGTCCCAACCTCATTGGTTGAGTCATGGCCGACCAAGACAAGCCATGGCCTAACTTGGGGACCCCATGGATCCACTTTTGTTGGGAAATAACATAAATTACTTTTTATTTAATGTTAAAGTGAAAATGACACTAACATAAATTGTTTTACTAAAACAATTTTTAAGTGGGGTTATACAAGTCCAAATTTTGATTATAAATAGTCATTGGAAAGCTAAAAAGATTTCCTACATCATAGTATTTTTTTTATAATTTTTAGACATTAAATAAATTAAATTATTTATGACATCATTATGATGCAGCGATGACCTCATTATTTAACGATTTTAATAAAATGAATAGATAATGTAAAATCCAAGGCTTACACTTGTCCAAAGCCAATTGGATGAGGAGATTTCGAAACCTTATCACCTTAGCCTCGAATTATATAAGTGTGGGACCTTTAGAATCCGAAAAGCATTTTGAAATAATGTAACATTTCAATCTTTTCAAAAGTGCCCCTCCTCTCCACTTATAAAAGGCCCCCACCTCTCCCACCTTATTCACACCTTCAAGCCATTTGGCTCGGCCAACCTCTGCCCAAATACTCTCCCAACATCCCTCTCTTACTCCTAGAATCCTCACTTTGGGCAGAACTCTTCCCAAGGAAGCCTTTGGCTCAAATCAAAAAGAGTTACCCGATTTTGAGGTAATGTCTTTTATAATGTTGTTTTGTTTTATTTTTCTTCTCCAACCCCCTAAACTCTTTTTATTCATTTCTTTTGTAACAACACCAGTATCCTCAATATACTAGGATGTTGTTATAATAAGGATTCGAGCTACACTTACACACACCTACATCTAATGGTTAAAGAACATACGGTTTCTGTGGATGGCGAATTTCTGCCTCACGAAGCGATGATTGTTCAACACTCATATAACACCTTAAAAGGTGGCCATTAAGATGTCACTATTTTTTATATATGATATATAATATGTTTTTGTTTTACTTATGCTTCTGTATTTCTCATTTATGGCATACTTTATGATTTCCATTATGGGTAAAACGCGATAATTTCATTTTAGGAAGTGCGGACTACCGCCCCCTCAAAGTGATTTGAATCGTAAATGCCATATGTGGGATGTATAAAGGATGGAGTAAATGGTATTATACACTATATTATACTGGAATTATATTATACATTTATATCATTATGATTTACTTCCATTAAATATGAAATTGAAATGAAAGTAGCGTTCATGCGTACGTACGGCTTACCGTCTCCATGAACGGTGCATTTCATTTCTTACCTCTAAATGTTACGTAATATTATAAATGAATGTATATACTGTATATATATGATATATATGATATCTACATCATTAATATAATTCTGGATATAATGGATATTTCACCACATGAACAACTTATAATTATAAGAAGTTTATTGTTGACTCATGTACCAAAGATCGACAAAACGACCGTTATTAACTTAAATAATTACATAATGTTCATAACATTGTAATAAGTGATATAAAAAGGATAATGAAATTGAAAATGGTTCTTAATAAGGTAGATATTAACTCTAGTTTATTATTCAGGAGGTTAAAGAACGGTTGAGTCAAGTCGGACACAAGGTAAGGGAACTTCTTAACCCAACTTCCATTCTTTGGGTTAATCTCCTACTTTCAAATTATGTCATGATATTATTATGTCTTATTTTGTATTTTTACTTTCTTTATGTGTACCTATAGTGAATACACATAATATATCTATTTTATTTTAAAAATGATCTTTTTAAGGACTTCGTCTCAGTCTCCTTTCATTGAGGCATATTTGGTTTTATACACAACTTTCTTTTATACGGTGTATAAACCCCTTTGACTTTTAAGTTTATTCAAAAGGAATATTTTTATACGAAGCATTTTACTAAACGACAAAAAGGGAATGTTTTTCTTTCCGTACTTATGCGGCGACAACGACTTCTCCGCCGCCGTGAACATTATTTGAGTTTCGGCTTCCTTTACAAGCCATACCTTTTTTAAAAAAGAAAAATAAATACAATGTTTTAACATTATTTTATTTTGGTATTGAAAATGGTTTTGAAAGAATTTTTATTATATCAATGTGTTGTATTGATATCTTGTGATTGAAATATGGAAATGTTATGTTTCCTTTATGCATGTTTTATGTGATACGATTATGTTATGGTTTATGATATGTTTAAACCTATTCATATGAGGAATGTATTGGACTTAATATGTGACGGGTGGAGCCCGCCATAGCTCCTCGATGCATCGGCAGGTCTCATGAGACAACTAGACGTGGAATTGGCCGAGGCCCTTTCCCAATTTGATTTATGGTTTTGGCCGAGGCCTTAATCATTTTAGATGTCTTGGCCGAGGCCTTGACAACATGTTTCAGAATGTCCGGCATTATACATTCCCTCATTATGAAAGTGGTTATTGATATTGCATGTGATTATTCGACCAGTAGAATATCCATGTGAAGAAGAGAATGGCATTATCTCATTTTACTTTTGCCATATTATGTTGAAGTTCATGTTTAAAAGGCTTTTGTTTTAGTTATACATTGCCTTAAATGATAATGTTTATTTATGAAAGCTTCCGCAATATTGTTATCCTTACTGAGCATCTGAGCTCACCCCTTTCAATGTTTTAATATTTTCCAGGATGTGAAGAAGTATTTTATGAATGACCTGCAGGGATAGTCAGAAGAGGATATGAGTGTGGACTATGGAGACTTTGTTATTGTAGTTTTTCACTTTATGATGTAATGTAACGTTTACGAATGTATCTAGTGTTTCCAAGGCTACTAAACTAATCGGTCTTTCGAGACTTGATCTTTTGTGATCATGCCAATGTTACGAAGTAATGCACCGACTCTGGGTAGCTGGGGTCGGGGCGTTACACCTTGGACATTCAACAACCACTTGTGTTTTGGCAGGATCAACTGTTATTCCGTCCTTATTTACATTTTTCCCAAGAAAAGAAAACTATTGAAACCAAAAATCACACTTGAGGAATTTTTAATTGAATTTCTTTTCTTTTAAGGTTTTCAAAAAAACTGTAGATGTTTTTCATGCTTCTCTTTACTTATAGAAATACCAAAATGTCATCAATAAACATAACCACAAACTTATCCAAGAACTCATGAAATATTCTATTCATAATATCCATGAATACAGTAGGTGCATTAGTTAACCCAAATATAATAACAACAAATTCATAATGACAATATCTAGTACAGAACACAGTCTTCAAAATGTCTTCATCCTTTACTTCCAACTAATTATACCCCGACCTCAAGTCAACCGTCGAAAAATACTGCACACCCTGGAGCTGATCAAACAACCCATTGATATGAGGCAAAGGATATTTATTTTTAACAGTAATGTTATCCAAGGCTCTATAATTGATGAAAAGTCTCATTGAACTATCTATTTTCTTAACAAACAAGATAGGAGAACCCCATGGTGAAGTGATGGGTCAGATGAATCCTTTATCTAATAATTCCATCATATGCTTTTTTACTTCCAGAAGTTCCATTTGGGCCATTTGATAAAGAGGTTTAGAAATTAGCTTAGTATCAGCCACTAAGTCAATATATAACTCAACCAATCTATTATGAAAAACACCAAAAAACCATCAGGGAAAACCTAAAAGTATTCATTTACCACTAGAAAATAATAAATCTAGATAGTTCCCTTCTCTTCAAAAATATTAACAATAAAACCTTCATTTCCATCGCTTATCAGTTTCTTAGATTCCTGATATGTTATTATTTGTATAGGTTCATTGTTCTACACAATCTGAAATTATTTCTGAAAAACAACTTATTTTTCTCTACAATCTATCTTAGCATGTTAAAAAGAAAGCCATTCCATACCTAGAATAACATAAAACTCTAAAAGAGTCAAAACAACAAGGTTTACACATAGATTATTTCCACATAAAAGCATAGGAAAATTATTATAATTTTATTTTGCCACCATATTTCTTCTAGGTGTTTTTAACATGAGATTTAGTTTCATTTCATGAGGTTGAATTCCCAATTTTTCTGAAAATTTCTCATAAATGATTGAATGTGTAGACCCTAAATCAAACAACACATTTTCTAAATATGAAAAAAAAATATAACCAATGCACCTAATACCACCTCAATTGATGGATCAACTTCTGCTGAAGTGGTTGCAAAATATGTTACCAAACCCTTCTGTTTCCAATCTTGTTGATTCCCTACATGATCAACTAGCTTCAAACAAACATTAGAAAATGACCCAATTACTTAAAGTTAAATTATCTCCCCGTAGGTTTATCATTAGTTTTTTGATCATTTTCCTTGCACACACAAGACATGTTTCTAGACATCCCACATCAGTACCATTTCCTAAAATTTACATGACATTCACCAGGATTCCTTTTACCAAACTTTTCACAAGAAGGTAAATTCATTTTCTTACCTCCAAAATTCATTGACATGTTCTTCACCATTGCATGCCAACCTAATCGCTTCTCATTCATTTCATAATGATGAAAATATGTTTCCGAAAACTCCGTCTCAACTTTTTTAGCACAATGTTAAGGATTCTCATAGATTTTGTACTCTCGTGACGCCAAAGCCCTTTAAAAATGGTTTCAAACCAGAGTTAAGTTTATAAATTTTACTTCCAAAATACCGAGTAAAATCTGGTACATACTTGGACAGTATTGTAAAATTGGATTCATAAGCTACCAAAAAATCATCAACTTTCTTCTTCAATTCCATGAATTGTTTCTCCATTCGAAGTCAAATGGTTCTGGGAAAAAAAAATTCCAGAAAAAGAATCTAAAAATTGTCCCATTCCAAACAATCAAGATCATTTATTTCCCCCATATTATTAAATAAAAACCACCACTAATTTGTTTCACAATCCAAAAGATAAATTTCTAGTATTATCATTTAATGTTCTGAATGTACCATGACATCAGATATCTTTTCTAGAGAATTGATCCATCCTTTGGCTATCACTAGATCTGTGGTTCCAATAAATGTTGGAGGATGTTTCCTCATAAAGTGATTAATAAAATACATGTTTCTTCAGGTTTGATCATGTTCCTCTATAGCATGGATACCACCCTTGTTTATTTCTTGAGTCAACTGATCCAATACTATCAAAAACTGCTCAGTTCTGATTCCCACCATTATGGGTTGTAGATTCGGATAGAAATCAACTTCTTAGTGCCTTCCAATTTCAGCATCCCTATTTTTTCTGCTAACAACCATTATGAAAAAACATAACATAGTAGATGAAAAATGGTAATACATAAATTATACAACATTTCAAATTAATCATAGACTAAAAAATAGTTATGGTATTCTTTAAATATCACCCAAACCCCTAAAGTTATCTAAACCATCATCTGATGCCAACTATAAGGACCCGACCTTAAAACGTTACTTAATCTATAATTTTAAACAATAACATAAATTATTACACATTGAGAATATTTTCAAGTTTATAGATATAATTAATTAGGATAACTTACATACATAGCATACCACATTCATACAAAGTGAACTCCATTAAAATAATTTTCCATTTTTTTAAAAATATAAGAAATTAAAACATAAAGCTTGATTTATTTCACAACACTCCATATCAAACATCACAAATCCCTTATTTCTCTTAATAATACATATATCCGTCGAAAAAAACATTAAAAAAAGGGGATGAGTATAAAACTTAGTACGGTATATAATGATAGAAAGCGTTAGTCAATGGATAACATAAAAACCAATAAAACCCGTATCATAAAAACACAAATTCATAGTATACCCATGTTGTTACCTTAGGAAATATTTACCGCATCACTCTAACATCCACCCTTATATATGGAATAACTGTTTGGTCATCATCCTTCTCCAGAGTACCCAATGCATTGGAGAGTTATCATGTCGCTCACCCATCATATATTGAGTTATAATGAGCTCAACCCAACATATCTAGAGCTATAATAGGCTCAACCAAAACTATCTTGAGCTATAATGGGATAAAACCAACACAAATAATTTCCATGGAATGTATTGTTTTAATAAAGTTTCTACAAATCAGGATAAATCACGCATTTCATATTCATATAATAATACATTCCCTTTGAAAAAATTTAGTGAGACGTTTAAAATGATTTTAAAAGGAAGGTCCCTTAAAAATATAATTGAAGTGAGAATTAATAGAATAGAATATACATGTGTATAACCTAGAAATGCACATAATACTACATTATATAAACAAAAATTCATCGCACAAATAATCTTAATACAACATAATGGATAAAGTAGAAAGTTAACCAAAGGAATAGAAATTGGGTTTAGAATTCCCTTACCTCGGGCTATTCTTTCATAAAATGTGTTTAAACATCCTGTATAATGGTTAGAATAGTGTTATAAATATCTTAAAGAAACATATAAATCATTATAATATCTTATATGATCATTTAAATAGATCATTTCCCCCTTTATTTGTTAGTATTTTGTTCCTTTCAATGTTTTGGGGTGTTTTCATTACATGTTTTCCATGATTGGTTCATGATGGATATTATTGTCGATTGGAAGTGAAAACCTAGAATTGGAAAGGAATGGTATTTACATATTTCAAGTATCATAATTTATACCAGTTATCATTTTTTATGTTTTATTTGAGGATGATTCATAAGTTTAAATATTAATGATGTTCGTTTAAGTCATTTTAGTGGTTCTTTGATAATAACGACCTCGTTTTGTCTTATAAATTAAAACCATGAGTAAAAAAATTCATAATTATGGATGAGATATAATAAATATATTATAACCTGGTTCAACCTTAAAAATGTTTTCATGACCAGACTTCAAAAATTAATGCAAATTCAAATCACAACGTCCATGATGTTGGTAATTTGACACATCACAAACAATGTTTTTATTCCTCGAATATGTGGGAGAGGAAAGAAGAATGATGAAGGGTTTTCCATGAACATGATAACATCAAGAATATAAATAATATATTGAGATATAATTCCTCTTGGGTAATATTAGATGAGGAAATAATAATTAAAGAAATAAACTCAAATAAATGAATAATTGAGAAATCCCTTACCAAAATTCGGCATCCTAATGGCTATGCAACATGGTTTAGAAAAAATTGAAAAGAGAAGAGAAAATGGTTACACATCTTGAAATGAATCATAATACATAATATATTATTAATAATAAGGTAATAAAAACATTTTATTGAATATTGAATGTTATACCACATCGATGAGAACTAGAAGGGAAAAAATAAGAAATTTAGATTTTTCTTACCTTGTAGAGTAACTCCTAGAACATGAAGGTTGGGACCTTAGGGGATTGAGGAAACCATGGGAGGACTACTAGGTAGGTAAAGTTGATAGAGATTCATTGATATGGAATTGGAAATGAATTTAATGAAGGAATGGGTTGGTATTTATAGCATAAGTGAGGGAATATTTTAATAATTTCCAAGGGACACCTCATTTGTTGTATTTGAAAAACCATGGGCATTCCAATGGTATTTCTAAAGGCATTAGCCACTTGGGACACCTCATATATTATTTTACTATACCCAAGTTTATCAGATTCATTATATCACTATTATATCATTAATGATGTCATTAATACACTGAAACAAAAAAGTTGTATTTTTACTATTCACTGAAAAATATATTGTATCAGAAAAATCCCAAAAATTTACCCTTAGAATTTTTTAACATGTAGAATTATTAAATGAACTCCATTTTTTTAAAAAAATTTCTAAATATTATTAGTTTAATTTTTAAATAAAATCATACATAATTCAAAAATAAACAATTTTAAAACTACAACTGCTTTTATATCACATTGAAAATTTCACAAAGATGTTATTATTATATTGATTTAAGAAAATAAAATATTAAAACAATTTACTATTCATTAGGTTTGTATTACTATTCATAAGGGAATTTTACTATTCACCGAAAAACAAGTTGGTTCCATCAAACTCCAAATAAAATACTGAATACAATTGTAGATGATTGTTTTTTGAAATTCAAAACCTAGAAGCTTCAAAATTATTTTTAAAGGATACTTATAAGTATCTATATAAAACAATGTTTCAAGAAATAAATTTATTTTTAAATCCTTGGGGTGTTATATTATCCCCACCTTCTATAAAATGAATCCTTGAAATTTTATTTATTCATTAAACAAGTGATGGTACCTTTCCCTCATAACATTTGAAGACTCCTATGTTGCTTCTTCAACCAAGTGGTTTCTCTACAAAACCTTTACCTAGAGGATTACCATATTCTACATTACCTGTTCTGGTCGATCAAGAATCTGAACTGGTTTATCTTTATAAGAAATGTTCTCCTCTAACTGAACTGCTTCTTGGCTCAGGAAATGTGATGAATCTGGACCGTAATTCTGAAACATCAAAACTTGAAAAACATTGTGTACCTAAGACAAACACGGTGGAAAATATACTCAGTATGAAACTATTCCATCTTTCTCTAGGATTTCAAAAGGACTGATGAAC
Source organism: Viscum album (assembly GCA_963277665.1). Classification (NCBI taxonomy): domain Eukaryota; kingdom Viridiplantae; phylum Streptophyta; class Magnoliopsida; order Santalales; family Viscaceae; genus Viscum; species Viscum album. The sequence goes on from OY728141.1 coordinate 1,307,103,509, forward strand.
CACAGACATAGCTTCCCTTTCTTACCAAAAAATATCACACTTTTCCAAGGAGTGATTTTAACGAAAACATGGTCACCTACCTAGAAAGATAAGTCCTTCCTTCTATTATCTGCATAACTTTTCTGCCCACTATGAGTTGTCCTCATGTAATTCTAGATCATCTTCACTTTCTCAGCCACTTCCTCTATTAATTCTGGTCTCATCCACTTCCTTTCCCCGACTTCATCCCAGAAATATGGAGTTCGACATTGATTCCAATACATTTCCTAAAAAGGTTCCATCTGTATACGAGAATGAAAACTATTATTATATTATACTCAACTAATGAAAGATACTAATACCAACATCCCTGATGGTTCGTTTAATCTCAAAGAATATCCTCCAATGTTTGAATTTCTCATTCTGGCTGGCCGTCTATTTGAGGATGAATAGTTGTACTAAAATTTAATTTTATGCACATCAACTTCTGAAGACCCTTCCAAAAGATAGTAGTGAACATGGGATCCCATTCAGATACAATGGAAATTGTAAATCTAGGTAGCCTGACAATATATTTGAGGTACATTCGATAAAGATGATCCAAATTATTTTTATCACTAATAGAAATAAAATCTACAGATTTTTTTAGTTGATCAACAATTAACCAAATCACATTTTTACCTTGAGAAGTCTTTGGTAGTCCCACCACAAAGTCCATGGATACATTCTCCCATTTCCACATTGGCATTGGAAAAGACTAAAGCATCCCCTGGGGTAACTACCACTTTGCATTAACATGTTGACATGTCAAGCATTTCACAGCAAAATCAGCAATATCTCTTTTCATTCCATCCCACCAATAATACTCATGATGGTCTTTGTACATCTTATTGCTGCCAGGATTAACTGAAAATTGAATACTATGAGCTTCACACAACATGTCATTCTTTAACTAGGAATCACAAGGAACACACAACCTTTTTATAAATCATATAACACAATATTTATCAAGATTAAATTCCAGTAACTTACCCAGTTTAACTAATTCTAACTTTTTTGTAGCTCACGGTCTTCCTTCTACATTTTCTTAATTCTGTCTGATAATAATGAATGCACTGAAACCTGAAAAAAAACAGTGGTATTCCCTACACAGACAACTTCTAAGCCCAAATTCATCAAAATCATTAACCAGGATATCATGTTGCAATGTAACATGGATAATGATGCATGATGTTTTCATCTCAAGTCATCCACCAGTTTGTTTTCTATTTCTATACGGTAATTGATCATGTAATCATAATCTTTTATCACTTCAAGATATCCTCTATTCCTCGAGATTAATTACTTCTGAATGAATATATACTTTAGACTTTTATGGCCAGTATATATTTTACATTTGGCTCTGTAAAAATGGTGCCTCCAAATTTTCAAAGAAAAAAACCACAACTACCATTTACAAATCATGTGTTTGATGATTTAACTCATGAGATTTTTGTTTTCATGATGCATATGCTATTACCTGGTCATTCTGCATCAGAACACGACCATGTCCCTACAATGTAGCATCACTGTAGATGAAAAACTCACCACTTCAGGAATGCAATGCCAAAAATAGAGAATTCACCAATCTCATCTTTAGTTCTTAAAAACAAACATCACATTTTTCTATCCAAAAAAATTTATCCCTTTTTCATGTTAGCTTAGTCACTGGGATAAGTAACTGTGAATGTTTTTTGACAAACTGTCTGTAATAACCTATTAAACCAAGAAAACTACGAATATCTGTAACATTTTTAGGTCTTGGCCATTCATCAACCACTTGTGTTTTGGAAATATCAATTGTTATTCCATCCTTATTTTCAATGTTCCCAAGAAAAGAAATAAATTGAAACCAAAAATCACACTTGATGAATTTTCCATATAGTTTATTTTCTTTTAAGGTTTGGAAAACAACACATATATGTTTTTCATGCTCCTCTTTACGTTGAGAATATACCAAAATGTCATCAATAAACACACACACAATCTTATCCAAGAACTCAGGAAATATGCTATTCATAAGATTCAGGAATATAACAGGGGAATTAATAAACCCAAAAGGAATAACTAGAAATCCATAATGACCATATCTTATACATAACACATTTTTTGGGATGCCTTCATCCTTTACTTTCAACAGATTGTTCCCCGACCTCAGGTCAACCTTCGAAAAAATACTGCACGCCCGGGAGCTGATCAATAAATTCATCGATATGAGGAATAGGATAATTATTTTAATAGTAATATTATTCAAGGTTCAACAATCAATGAAAAGTCTCATTGAACCATCATTTTTCTTAATAACAATGACACGAGTTCCCCATGGTGAAGTGTGGGTCGGATGAAGCCTTTATCTAATAATTCCTGCAACTGCTTTTTAAATTTTAGAAGTTCCATTTTGGTCATTAGATAAGTAGGTTTAGAAATTATCTTAGAATCTGGAACTAATTTAATAGTAAACTCAACATCATGATTTGGAATAACACCAAGAAAATTATCGAGAAATTCATCCAAGTATTCATTTACCACTAGTAAATCATTAATCTAGATAGTTCCCTTATCTTCAAAAATATGAGCAAGAAGACTTTAATTTCTATCCCTTTTTAGTTTCATAGCTACCTGATACATTATTAATTGTGTAAGTTCATTCTTGTAGAAAGACATAAATTATTTCTAAAATAAAACTTCTTTTTCTCTGTAATCTATCGTAGTATGATAAAAAGAATATCAGTCCATACCCAGAATTAAATTAAACTCTAATAGAAGAAAAAATACAAGGTTTGTAGGTAGATTCTTTCCATACACAAAGATATAAATATTCATATTTTTTTTTTTGCCACAATATTTCGTCCAAGAATTTTTACCTTGAGATCTGATTTCATTACATGAGGTAGAATTCCCAATTTTTGTAAAAATTTCTCAGAAATGAAAGAATTTGTAGACCCTGAATCAAAAAAAACTTTTGTGAAATCTGAAAAAACAAGAAATGTACCTGATACCACCTCATTTGGTGCCTCAACATCTGCTAATGTGGTTGTAAAAGATTTTACCTAACCCATTGGCTTCTAATCTTACATATTTCCTACATGAGTAACTAGGTTCGGACAAACATTAGCAAAATGACCAAATTCTATACAGTTAATGCATCTCACCATCTGCATCTCATTAGTTTTTGGATCATTTTCCTTACACTCATGAGACATGGGTCCAAAAATCCCACATCGGTGTCATTTCCCAAAATTTACAAGAAATTTACCAGGATTCCTTTTACCACACTTTTCACAAGATGGGAAATTCATTTTCTTACCTCCAGACATCATTGACGAGTTCTCCCCCATTGTATACCAACATGATTACTTATTATTATTGTCATCACGATGCAGATATGTTTCAAAAAACTCTTTCTCAACTTCTTCAGCACAACAAACAGGCTTCTTAGTGATTTTAAACTCTCATGAGGCCATGACTTTTCACAAAAATGGTTTCAAACTAGAGTAAAATCTCTTAATTTTAGTTTCACACTCTCGAGTAAAATCCGAAACATACCTGGACAGTCTTATAAAATTGGCTTCATATACTGCAACATAATAATCATCTTTTATCTTCAGATCCATGAATTGGTTATCCATTCTGAGTCTAACTATTTAGGGAAAAGATTTTTCCATAAAAAGACTCATAAAATCATCCAATTTCAGACTGTCATGATCATCTATTTCTATTGTATTCTTAACCAGAGACCACCACTGATCCACTTCAACTTCCAAATAATAAATTTCTTGTGTTACTATTTGAAATTAAGAACATCCCATGACATCAAATATCTTTTCTAGAGAATTTATCCATCTTTCAGCTATCACTGGATCTATGGTTCTATTGAAAGCTTGAGGATGTTGCCTTATAATGCTATCCAAAAAAGACATGTTTCATCGTGGATGATCTTGTTCATATTTAGCATGGATCCACCATAATTTATTTCTTGAGTCAACTGATCCATTAATATCATAAATTACTTGGTTTTGATTCCCACTTTGTTTAATTGTAGATTCAGATAGAAATCAGCCTCTTGGTTCCTTCCTACTTCAGCTACCCTATTTCTTCTGCGAACACCATTCTGATCAAACATAACATAGATGAAGAACCATGGTAATCCTTAATTTCAATAACATTTCAAATTAATCATTGAGTAAAAATATGTTATGGTATTCTTTAAAAATCATCCCAATCCTAAAGTTTTCTAAACCATCCTATGATACCAACTATAAGGACCCGACCTTATAGCATTACTTAATATTGAATTTTAAAAAATGAAAATACATTATTACACATATAGTATCTTTTTGGGTTTATAGTTTTAAAGAATAAGGAACACTTTCAAACAAACCATACCATAGCCATACCAAGAGGACTCTATTAAAAATAGTATCCATTTTTTCAAAATATAAGACATTAAAACATAAAGCATGATTTCTTTAACAACACTCCTTATCAAACATCAAGAATACCTTATTTATCTTACCCATACTTATATCCTATGAAACAAAATTTAAAAAATATTGCATAAGTATAAAACTCAGAACGGGATATAAAGATAGAAAGTGTTAGTCATGTGATAACATAAAAACCAATAAAATCCATATCATAAAAACTCGAAGGCATAGTAAACTTTTGTTTTTGACATGGGAAATATTTTCCATATCACACATACATTAAACGTTATTTATGGAATAAAATTTTGGTCAACTTCCATCTTCAGTGTACCAAATGCATTGGAGAGCTATAATGGGGCTCAACCGTCATATCTTGAGCTATAATGGGATCAACCCAACATATCTTGATCTCTAATAGGCTAAACCCAACATATTATGAGATATAATGGGTTCAATCCAAAATAAATAATCTCAAAAGAACATATCATGGTAATAAATTTTCATAAAATTAGGAGAAATAATTAATTCCTTGTACATATAAAAATATAATCCCTTTGAAAATTATTAGAGATGCATTTAAAAGGATTTTAAAAAGAAATTCCCTTAAAAATATAATTCAAGTGAGAATTAATATAATGGAATATACATGTGTATACACTGTAAATACGCATAATACTATATAATATAAAAAAAATTCATCACACTAATAATCTTAATAAAATATAATGGATAAAGTAGGAGATTTACCCAAGGAATGAAAATTCTGTTAAGAATTCCCTAACCTCGGGTTCTTTTGCTTCAAATGTGTTTAAAAATCCTGTATAATGGCTAAAATGGATTTATTAATATCTTATAGAAACAAATAAATCTTTATAATATCTGATATGATCTTTTAATTTTATCATTTCACCCTTTATTTGTTCGTATTTTGTTCCTTGCATTGCATTGGGGTGTTTTATTTACATGTTTTCCATGATTGGTTCGTGATGGATATTATTTTCGGTTGGAAGTGAAACACCAGAATTGGAATGGAAAGGTAATTAAATATTTTCAAAATCATAACTTATATCATTTATCATTTTTATGTTATATATGAGGATGATTCATATATCAAAATATTAATGATGTCTGTTTAAATCATTTTAGTGGTTCTTTGATAAGAACGACCTCATTTTGTCTTATAAATAAAAACCATGAGTAAAAAAAATTCCTGAAATTTGGAAGAGACATAATTAATATTTAATAAACTATTTCAAACATAAAAATGGTTTTATTACCATACTTGAAATAATTAATTCAAATTGAAATCACATTGTCCTTGATGTCGGTAATTCGACACATTAGAGACAATGTTTTTATTCCATGAATAAGTGGGAGAGGAGAGAAGAATGATGATGGATTTTCCACGAACATGATAACATCAATAATAAACATATTATTTTTATATTTCATTCCTCTTGGGTTAGAAGATATGGAGAAATAATATGAAAAGAGAGAAGCATAAAATTAAAGAATAATTGAGAAATCCCTTACAAAAATTCGGCATCCTTACGACTACGCAACATGGTTATAGAAAATATTAAAAAGAGAGGGGAAAAGGGTCCCTGATCCAGATATGAATTATAATACATAATATATCAATAATAATATGATAACAAAAACATGGTATGGAAGCTTTAAAGTTATACCACATTGAAGAGAACGTGAATGGAAAAAGATAGAATTTTAGAATTTTCTTACCTTGTAGAGTAACTCCTATAACATGATGATTGGGACCTTAGAGGCTTTAGGAAACCATGAGAGGAATACTAGGGTGGTAAAGAGTCCAGAGAGTCATTTATGAGGAATTGGGAATGAGTTTAATGAAGGAAAATGTTGTTATTGATAGCAAAAGTGGGGGAATACTTTAATAATTTTCAAGGGACTCCTAATTAGTGGTATTTGAAAAACCATGAGAATGCACGTGGTATTTCCAAAGGTATTAGCCACATGGGAAACCTCAAATATTATTGTATTATTCCCATGTCGACTAGTTTCATTACATCATTAATGATGTCATTAATACACTAAAACTCAAAACTTTATTTTTACTATTCACCGAAAAATCAATTGTATCAGAAAAATACAAAACAATTACCCTTACCATTTTTCAACATGTACAATTAAAAAATGAACTCCATTTTTGGAAAATAATTTTATAAATATTATTAATTTAATTTTTAAATAAAATCATACTTTATTCAAAAATAAATAACCTTAAAACTATAAATTCTTTTTTATCACATTGAAAAGTTAACCAAGATGTTATTATCATAAATCCTTACGAAAATAAAATATTAATACAATTTACTATTCATTAGGGTAATGTTACTATTAAAATTACTATTCATAAGGTTATGTTACTATTCACCAAAAACCAAGTTGGTTCCATCGAACTTCAAATAACATATTAAACATAATTCTAGATGACTATTTTTCGAAATTCAAAACATAGAAGCTTCAAAATTATGTTTAAATTATAGTTGTAAATATATACAAAAAAAAGATTCAATAATTCAATTTATTTTTAAAACCTTGGGGTGTTACAGGTTTCTTATGGTAATATCTGTTAATGTATTTGTTTCTTCTTTCTTTTTAATCATATTATATTATTATTCCCTATCTCTACCATGGAAACCTGGAGTTTATTTTGTCATCAAAAAAAATTATGTTTTTTTGTTTTTTTAGGAATATTAAATCTCTCCCAAATCCTTAGTCTACATTCTCATAGTTGAATGATTTAAATTTAATGAAATCTAGTGGTTGATTCTTTTTTGACTCCAATATTTTTCATAGTAATTGATTTTTTCCAACTTATAACATCATTCATTAATTATATATGATATCTTGGGTTAATTATTTCAAATTTAATGAAAATTTATTTATAAAATTTAAATTCTTTTCAGGATTTCAGATTAATTGTTTATATATATTTTGTGTTAAAAAGGAATACATATTTTTTATATATTAAATAGGTATAAAAAATATTTAAATTTATATTATACCATTTTTCGTCTTTGGTAGAGAATCTCATTATTTTAATGTCATTTTAAAAGAGTGTTCATTAGTTTTTACATCTCTATTATTTTCGTAAATACTTTTTGAGTATATGTTGAATATGTTATGATGTTTTTTATATTATTGACAAATTTATTGGTCATTTTTTAAATAAATATGATATAATCTATTAATTTTCTAATAAACTTATGGATTCTATTGTATTTGTTTCTATTTTATTATGGTAGATCATGTGGTGATATGTTGGATTTAAATTAAATTATTATATTGTTCAATTTTTGGAATATTTTGATAGGTGATTATAATTAGTGGTGGAATTAAATTCATGTACTCCATTTTATAGTTCTATATAATTCATTCCATGCAGGTTTCCATGATCATACATATATCATATTATTTGAGTGACTGATTAGGATGAAACCATTACTAAAAGAGTAGAACTGTAAAATTTAATAATATGTGTAGCCTCTAGACATGATTATACCTTGATGGAATTATTTTAAATGGGGATTATTTTGGAATTATATATTTAAATTATATTTCTCTATGATTACCTTTTTAAATGTTTTAAATATTCATTATATAAATGATGGTTTTCATTGAGTCTTATTTTCATTACATGAAATCTCTTATATTATAAAATTTAATTTGTATCATTTCCTTTTATTTAGAAAACTAACATGTCGGTTTTTATATTTTAGTGTGATTTTATTGAATAATTTATATGTATCCAAATGGGTTTAAATCACTCTATATATACACACTTTGGAGTGTCTCTGTGTGTTTGTGTATAGATATAGTTTTCACCGTCACAGCTAAATGAAGGGTCGATTTTTTTATATTTTATAATTTAATTGATGTTTGGTTCTTAGAAAATGTTACATGTGATAGATAATAACATTTAATATATATCATAGATATAGTTTGGTACAATTTTTTTATGTTTTTTGGTATTAAATACTTATTTTCCTATTCCATTATCACTTTAGTTTCATGATTTTGTTTCATTATTAACTACTGTGTATTTTTTACTATTCTTTATATTAATATATTGTGGTTTAAATTTTTGTTAAAAATATTTGAGTCAAATTATATTAATTTATTTTCATTTTTTATTATGAAATGGATGGAATTAATTGTCAGGTTGATGATTTTTTTTAAAAACTACTATTTTATTGGTCTATGTACTCTAATAAATGTCTATTTAATAACATATTTTTGATTTGAATCTAATATTATATTTTAAATTTAATATGAAAATATAATTCCCCAATAATTGGATTAAATCCATAAGAACATGTGTTTGTCTATGTTGATTGAGAACACACATTTGGTTTTATAATGAGTTGGCTCAAGTATTATGATATTATGGATCTAGTTTGTTCAATAAAGTATTAATAATTATATAAAGGTTTTGAATCATCATTGATTTCAATATTTATGGTGATTTTTTTCTTTTACTTTAGCTCTTTTATCAAGATTCTCGTCTTATCCTAAATTAAATTTTAGTCAATTTTATTAAGTTGCACTACTCCCTTTGTCATTTATCCAGACCCTAAATAGCTCATGTTTTCATTAATAATGTTATTTTGGAAAATACTCGACATGTTTATTTCATATGGAATATCACATAATACTTTTTAGTGGGTTCATTGTGAAATTTTACCTTTGTTTCCTATAAAATGATATGATCGTGGTAATATTCCAAAATATTGTGGGAAATCAATCATAACATAAGTGGATAAAATAGAACACATCTACAATATATAAACATGTCTCAGTACTGAATAACATTTTCCCTATGATCATAGTTTATTTTTTTCATATGATTATTTTTATAATAAGGATAAAGTCCTAACACCTAGGATTTAGTTAATGTCTATCTTATCTGCAATACATGTGGCTTTGAGGTGAAGTGATTTTGGATATATCTACAATTCATCGAAAAAATATATACTTTTTCTTTCACCAAGTAAGGTAATTATTTCATTCTAAATTCTATTATTCAAGAAATTATAGAGATGAGTGATTATGATACGAGTGAAGAATATTATTTTTTTCAACAATAATCCAATAGAAGGGTTTCACATTCCTTTTTCTGCAAGTTAAGATAGAAATACGTTTTAATTAATTTTAAATATTGCGATGGAAAAGGAATAAGTAAGTGATGATATTTAACATTTTAATAATTTACCCAATAATACTCATGGATCTAATAATTTTAGGAATTACCATTTTCACTTATCCATATTATTCAAGATAACTTTTCCTAATTTTAGTGCTAAGAAGTAAAACTTATGGTGCACTCTAATGATTTTTCTATTATCGTAATAAAAAGGCCTGAATCATGCCAAACTATTCTGATATTTAACTATAAAAATAAATTGAATAATTTTTTAAGGATCATCTTCACTTTTTCCTATGTTTTATAAATGACATGAATCAAATTAAGTGTTTGATTTCACGACCCAACTTACTTCGACTAAAACTAAGTTACCAATTACTTATAATATGGCCCCTAAAGACCACCTTAAACAGGAAATGGGTTAGATAATTTCATAAAATGATTTAATATTTTCCATTTTTGGATGGAGTTGCCCTTTATAAAATAAAAAATTAAAACACCATGAATACTATAATTCATTTATTGTCACAAACCAAGATCTATATATTAAATTTTACTTTTAAATAAACATGTTTGTCACATTTAACAATATTTTTTTGTATAAAATACATGCACCACATGAAAAAAACCAATAAAAATTATTATTTTAAATTTTAAAATTAAATGTAGAGAATAAATTTACCAAATTACATTTATGATTATATAATGGGATAATAGATATAAAAAATATAAAACAAATAGATTTGGAAAACATGGATCCTCTTCGTCTCTAAAAATTATCATTCCTAAAAATATAATTGTAAAGAAGAAATATAAACTTTATAATGAAATAAGAATTTTTAAAATAAAAATATATTTTATTGACATGAATTATAGAGAATGAAAAATGAAGAAATTAGGAGGTATTTATATAATCAATAAAACTGATATACTAAATGGAAATACGATCACTAAAATTGATGTTGGGATTTTTCGATTAATAACCTCACCATAAGAGCAGTAACCTAGCCAATGAAATTGTAAAATAATGTTTTCGTATCTTAAGAAATAAAAATATAATAAAATTATATCACCAGTTAATTAAATTAATATTTTAAATGTGGTAAAATATGTTTTTAGATAATTAAAGAATAATTTTATTGGTATAATATAATTATATTATATTCATTAAAAAAATAAGATAAATTTTTTAATTTGAAAAAATATATATATTTTATATAAATATATGTTTAGAAAACTATAGTTGTTCGAATATAAATGATTATATTATTTTATGTTATCATTGTTCATTTTTTCTATATAAAATCACATTTATCATTTTATAAAAATTATAATTATTGAGTAAAAAAGAATTTTAATGTATAAATAAATTTATCAAAATTTGCAAATTATTTTGATAAAATTGTTATTTTTTTATAATCATCATGAAAAAACTTATATTATGGTTATAGTCATGGAATTTTTTTGTAATGGATAATTATAGGTGAATAGTGAAATGAAATAAAATATGATATTCTTCATTGTAAGTTAAACCCATGAATAATTGTATATTAGATGATGTAAGAAATAATTTACTTATCCACACATGGACTAGTTAATATTTATATTTATAAGAATAACCTATATTGGTAATATTTATTATAAATAATATCATACCAGATATTTTATTCCAAGACACTCTTATATTGCACTTATAAATAAACCTCTTCACCACCCCACCAATCCTTAAACAATAAGTTCTGTAACATAAAAGATTTATAAAAAATACCATCCCAAAATTTTTATGAACATTTTATGAGATTTTTTATTTCCTAAATGACCTTTCCATATCCTCTAGTTGAATTTTAAAGGAGAACATATTAATGAATATTTAGTTATAACAACTGAGATATTTTATATTTATTTTTTATGCTACATCCACTAAATATATTCTTCCCAGAATAATATAATGATATTAGTATAATAATTATCCTCAAATGCTTTTATATTACTAGAATAACCATTATCCAGTTTTTGTTAAATTATTTCTAGAACGAATGCATCATCAATATTACTATTGGATCACAACCACAATGTATGATGTACTTACTTATTCCTCACCCACACTAGTTCTTGTCATTATAAAAATGCTGTGGTTAAATATGAGCATAATTATTTTCATATTATTCAATTTTAAATTCCTTAATCAGTAAATGAATTTAAATATTAAATAAATCTTACTATGTTCATCATAGTCAAATAAATTACTTAAATGAACTAATCCCATCCTAAATTGACCGAATTCCTTATTTTATTCATTTTTTATAATCACTATTTTAATTTTTTAAGAAGTACCCTTACCAAGACCATATGCATCGTGACATTACATAACTCGAAGGTATTATGGGAATTCATCCAAACGGTAACTAATTGAGACTTCCCCTCCCCAGTGTATAAATCATGATGAAAAATCTCCACCTTCACATTGATTTCTGACAAGGCTTCATGTATATTCACACGTCAGTCATTATGTAAATTTTCATACCCTCCCACTCTTCCAAATGTATTAGCTCTACTCTAGTGAATGCGCTTTTTCTGAATCTACATCTTGATTCTATTCCTTATAGAGTCTACCTACTCTATTTAATAATAATTTTTATTTCTCCAAAAGGCCTTGAGGTGGCCTAAAGGCCTTGAGGTTTCCTATACTATTTACTGGCCAAAATCCCTTGGGTGTCTTGAAGGCCTTGAAGGACCTCAAGACCAACTGGTGGCCCAAAATCCAAATCAGAATAATATTTTCATTTGAGGAATAACTTTTATACAATATGAAATAATATTATTTTTGAATAATATTTTATCTCTAAATAACTTTCAACTCATGAAATTAAATTTTGATCATTTCATTATAATTATAGACTTATGGACCTATTTTTTATTAACATTTGACAATATTAGTAAATGAATATGACTATAAAAGAAATATCCTCAGGACTATGAATAGTAATTTAATATCTTCAAAGATTGATTATAAGAAAACATAAAAGTATAATAATAAATAAAATTAAAATTAAAATTGTTCATTATAATTAATTTAATTTATTTAATTAGATTAGTTTTGAGGTCATATGAAATTAACGAGAAATTTGGGACCTAAGGTAAGGTAACTTCCAAACCACAATATTTCTCATTGTGTTATGATTTCTCTTTATATACATAATTGTATATATCTATATTACACATACTCGTTTTTATATTCTTTAAATGTTTCTCAAATATATAAACCATGTTTATTTCTACTTATTTTTTTTATTCATTTTTTTATGTTCCCTTAACAAATTTTTCTCAAAATAAATCATTAAAAATTTTAGATTTTCAATTCATTTTTAATTTTCCTTTTTCACTCGTAAAAAAACAATTCCCATAATGGATTTATAAAAATAATAACAACTTTATAGATATCCATTTTTTATCATATACAATTTTAAGTAATATATTAGGTATTTACATTCATTAATGTTTTTTACTCACTTGATAAACCATAATTTAGTATCTTCATTTCTGTACCTACTATAGCACCCCATTTAAATGAAATTCCCTTCAAAAAAACACAATAATCAGGAACTTTGATTCATTTTTTAATTACTAAAATCCAGGAAAAATTAAATTATTTTCATGGAAAATTTAATAATATATCATATCATTATGCTTTGAGAAAAGATTGTGTGACCCATTTCTTTATTAAGGGCGTCTCTTGTACTTATGTCTAATATTGAATTTCCTCATATGGAAAACATATATGCATGTATATAATATGATGTGATTGGTGGACTTATAATTATACATCCCAAAAATTCATTGGGAAACGTTTTCATCTCATGAGATCCCATCTATAATGAAAATAGAATAATCCTAGCACACGATGTTTTTCTATCTTGATAGTGAGCCTGGGAAGATTCTTGTGATGTAATTTTTTATGTTGTTTCCCTACTATAATTACTCAATATAATTTTATATCTTATTATTTATTCAATTATTTCATGTGGTCGTATAAAAATTGTCACTATTTTGATGGAATGTTCTTCCCCTTTACTCATATGTTATAATTTATTATCATGCTTAATCAAAAACTATTCATTATATCTCCCCACTTCATTATGTATATCCCTAGGGTATCCCATATAGTAATAAAAGAATAAATAGAATTATAGGAAATTTCTGGAGGTAAAACAAAAGGTAATTTATTTTATTTTTTTCTTGATAAATTATATATGTAATCTGTCGTAGAAACAAGACCTCTGGATTTATCAGATCTCCTATTGTAATTTTATGACTAAAATTAGCTAACAATATGTATATGATACATAGGTTGTTATAGTTGGTATCAATCAAATAAATCTACTTATTTTTCATTATTGGGTTAGAAAAACTATTAGTAAATATACCATGGATAACCAAGATTGAAACCTTGAAATTTATAAGTTACCCAACACATGTCATTTAGAAGTTCATATATAATGTTTTTTTAATTTAACCTTTTCTATGATTATTAACATGATTAAACTCATCCAAAAATTTTTTTGAAGTTATAAAATGATTGGTTTATGATGAATCATGCCAAAAATATATTTCCCTTATGATGATATTCGCTTTTTCCAAATCTCCATGAAAGTAAATTTTATATTTTTAATTTAACACTTAGAAAGAGAATCCTACTAGTGAATTACATTAAAAAATAATCAGAAGCCCCATTAATTCATTGAATCAAAATTTTTATAATTATTTAAAAAATCATTAAACTTTTTCCTCTCACTCTTCATCTTTAAACTTGTAGTGTGTTTCTTGAACTCATGAAAAATAAGTATGAATCCATTGAGTCTTATGAGAAAACATTCCCAATTATTATAAAGTGTACCACAATCATTGACATCAATTTCAAAATTAAGGTTCAACACTTTTTTAGGGGAATAAAACAATTTCTTCAAAAATAATTTTTTTTCTGATACTTTCAAATATATATTTAAATGATATGATGTTACATTATTTTTAATATAGATATCATTAGTTCTAAATGATCTTGTAGGGATGTAGATAAAAAGATATGAATATAATTTAACAGTGATGTTCAAATAGATAATTCTCATAGAGTGAATATAACCCAGTGTCTCACATGTTTCAAGTATAGAATGTATCATCCCAAGAACTATATCAAGTGAACAGTGAGATTTTTTATGTGTATAAATTAAGTCCATCAAGAAAATGAATGTTGAACAGAGTTCAAGATGCTAACTATTTTGATTGAATAAAGAAGGGTTCTATAAATCCTCAACATATGGTCCAATTTTTCAACTATGAGGAATATGGACTCTATTAAATTAAATGTACTAAACCAAATTTCATTGGGTAAAAAAAGGACTAAGTCAAAGAGAACAATTATGGGCTTATAATATCACTATAGCTATGTTGGATCATGAAAATGAAGTTGTGTTTGGAACACTTATTATACATTCCTGAATAGATAATGCAGTATATTTTTTTTCATTAAACAAATTTTTTCATATTATATGATATAATCAAAAACCACATTAATCCATTGGTGTTATATTATGAGTAAAAAAACAATGTGGTGCAATGACTACATCTAAATTACATAACTCATACCCAATTAAAATTTATGGGAATAATATTCTAAAAAAATTATTATTCATCCTCTTGCAGAATTAATTAGTATACTATAGAATGATTTTATATCTTTATATTTGACCAAAATCAACTTCATGGAGAAAGAAATCACTTTTTCATCTCTTGAACCATCCTCCAATACAATAAAAATGAAATAATTATAATGAATTTATTTTTGAATATCGTTCTCATGTATGTAAATTATTGACTTTTTAAAAAGAATATATAGATTAAATAACTAAGGCAATGGAAAATACTACCCTTTAAGATATTCATATTTTGAAGGAATATATGGATGTATTAGCTAATGGGTTTCATGAACTTCCTATTGGTAGATATTTTGAGTTCAAAATAGAACATATACATGGAAATCTTCCAATATCGTGGGGTATATGTCAAATGAACCTATTAAGCAAGAATAATTTAAGAATAAGCTATAATATTATTTTGGAATGGGCATCAAGCACCCAAGTGAACCAACATAGGGTGTTTAAGTTCAATATTTTTTAGAATAATTTTGGGTTAATTTATATCTACATTGATTATCATAAACTGAAAAATATGACTATAAATAAAAATTACCCCGAAAATAGATTGAAGACTTATTCGAATAGCTATGTGGGGCCTAGTACTTCTCTAGTGTGGATCATAGGCTAGTATACCATTAATTTAAGGTGAATAATCCTGATATTATAAAGACTATACTTTCATAAGGTATTGACACTGTGAGTTCATATTTATGTCATAAAAACTCAAAAATTTCCCAAAAATTTTCCATTATTTAATGAATAGTTTACTTGGATATTACAGAATAAAATCAGTGCTGGTATTCAATGATGATATTCTTATATAGTCCATCAACAAGGTGGAACATGAGAAAATTTTGATTACTGTGAAAAATCCTTTGATAAAGGAGAAATTATATTACAATATATAAAATATTTTTTTTGTAG
This sequence comes from Viscum album, assembly GCA_963277665.1. NCBI lineage: Eukaryota > Viridiplantae > Streptophyta > Magnoliopsida > Santalales > Viscaceae > Viscum > Viscum album. Next base: position 1,307,119,750 of record OY728141.1, read on the forward strand.
ATAAACTAAAATTTTTTAGGGGTATTATCAAAATCAAGGTTCTATCAGTGGATCCTTCAAAGATAAATGTTTAGCGACTCGGGTTTTGGCCTTGTCAGAGTTTGGAATATTTCAACATATATTTCAAGATCTAGGTGTAAAGATGGGATGCGATTCTGATTTCTCGTGTGCACAACATTAATTTTATAAAAATATTATGTATTTTTATACTATGCATTTTTCGGGGGTGTGTTATCTCCTAAATGTAAACACAGAATAGGAATCTGAGGGCCCAGTTGCGTCCGGAGCATGTCGTTTACCCTAGGATGGGTATAAACTTTGCGGGCGCGGGCCTGCTGTAGGAAAAGCCACCAGGTGCATTTTCGTTAATAAATGGAAAAGTTTATTAATGAGCGTCGGCTCAAATAACATCTAAACAGAGTCTCAAATCAAAAATATGAGTCCAACATTGTATTCGGAATGTCATGTTTACCCAAGGCGCGGCATAATTTTAGTCGGCATCGGGTGCTGGGTCGGAGGCGTGTTGGTGGGGAGTTGAAATGAAGTTTTTATTAAAAAATATATTAAAAATAAATATCTTCCCCTGAACCCCTTGTATGTGCATGAGGCCACTTCCATCTTTCCTCCTTTTAAATGATGAACAAACGACCCATGAAGGAGCCGAAGTCAGCCAATTTCGATGCCGATCATCGGCAGACAGAGCTCCAGCGGGTCGATGGCGTCATTCCGCACCCGAAGCTTCAGCGATCCGCCAACAGGTAGGTGTTTTGAGTCTTGAAATCTTGGATCCCGATTGGTTTGGTTTTTCTCTATTTTGCGCCTGCAGATGCATAGATCTGGTCCTGTAAGGCTCACATTTGTCTTCAGAAGCGCGTTCGGAGACCCGGGGTGCCCTCAGCGGCCCGCGGCGGCGGGCCGCGGTGAAGGAAGTGGACCTCCACCTCTGCGGTGGTCCAGCCTCCAAACAATAGTGACCCCGCGAGGGGGGTCGGTTGTGTGCCAGCATGTGTTGCGCTGCACTGCAGCGGGGTGGGCTGGGCCAGGCCGACCGGACCGGTCGGTTCAAGCCGGGTCCGGCCTTCTTCTTGTATACGGGGGGTTTTGAAACCCTTGTATCTTGCTCCCTAGAGATCCAAATCATGTGACATATATGGAGACGTGATCCTGGCGATAAGGAAAACCCTTCGGTGCAAGTTTAGGGGTTTTTATGTTTGGTATTGTGGCCTCGATGCTAGAAACGTCGAATAAAATAATGATATTTCATTATTATTCAACTTTGGGTCGTTGTATCTTCTACCTGGAGTGTCTGATTGACGTGTCGCCAGTTTCATTGAGACCCTGATGGTACAACAGACTTTTCTTGATAGTTTTCTGGTGTTCTGACCGAGAATAGAGTGTGGTCCCCATGAGGCTGAGTTTTGGCGTTTTCAGAGAAACACAACCTTTCCGTCGGGTGTCTGTTTTGGACGAACGAGTATTCAAACCCTTGTGTTTTGTTGAGGGGATCAGAATGGTGTGATCTGCTTGAAGAGTTTTGGGAGAGTGGTGTGGGCCTAACCCAAGCTTGCAACGCCTTGACCCCAGTTACCCAGAGTTGGTGCATTATTACGTAACACTGGCATGATCACAAAAGATCTAGTGTCAAAATACCGATTAGTTTAGTATCCATATAAACACTAGATATATTCATAAATGTTACATTAGTTCATAAAGTGAAACACTAAAATAACATGGTCTCCATAGTCCACACTCATATCCCCTTCAGAATATCCCTACAGGTCAGTCATAAAATATTATTTCAGATCCTAGAAGAATAAAACATTGAAAGAGGTGAGCTCAGATGCTCAGTAAGGATAACAATATAGAGAAAAATTTCATAAATAAACATAAACATTTAAGGCAATGTATAACTAAAAAATCCTTTTAAACATGAACTTCAACATAATATGGAAAAAATAAAATGAAAAATAATTCCATTTACTTATTCACAAGGATATTCTACTAGTCAAATAATCACATTCAATATCAAAAACAACTTTCATAATGTTGGAATGCATAATACCAGACTATCATAACCACATAGTCGAGGCCTTGTGCCAAGACTACAAATAAGATTTTTTCAAGGACTTTTAACAAGACACTAGTTGGTCTCATTAGACCTACTGATGCATCTAAAAGTTATAGTGGGCTCCACCCGTCACTTATTAAGTCCAATGCATTCATTATATGAAAATGTTTAAACAAATCGTAAACCATAACATAATCGTATCACATAAAATATGCATAAAAACATAAAATTTACACATTTTAATCGCAATATATCAATACAACACATTGATATAATAAAATCATTTTCTATACCAAAATAAATGAAAAGTAAAACATGGTATTTATTTTTCATTTTAAAAAAAAAAGTTAAGGCTTTTAGAGGAAGTCAAAACTCAAATAATGGTCAAAGCGCAAGAGAAGTCGATGTCACCGCATACGTAAGAAAAAACATTCCTTTTATAGTTTAGTAAAAATTCTTTGTATAAAAATATTCATTTTTAATAAAAGTTAAATTCAAATGTGTATATATATCGTATAAAAGAATGTTGTGTATAAAACAAAATATGCCTCAATGAAAGGAGATTGAGACGAATTCTGACTTGACTCAATCTTTCTTTATTCTCTTGAATAATAAACTAAGGTTAATATAAACTTTCTTAAGAACATTTTTCAAGTCCATTATTCCTTTTACATCACTTACTACCATGTTATGAACATCATTTAATTTAATAACGGTCATTTTGTCGATCCTTGGTACTTAAGTTAAAAATAAACTTCTTATAATTACAAGTTTTTTATGAGGTAAAATATCCATTATCTTTAGAATTATGTCCATGATTTAGATATCATATATATCATATATATCTTGTATATACATGCATTTATAATATTACATAACATTTAGAGGTAATAAATGAAATGCACCTTTCATGGAGACGGTAAGCCGTACGTACGCATTAACGCTACTTTCATTTCTATTTCATATTTAATGTAATGAAACCATAATGATATAAATTTATATTATAATTCCAGTATAATATCATATATAGTATCATTTACTCGATCCTTTACATGTCCCACATATGGCATTAACGATTCAAATCACTTTGAGGGGGAGGTAGTCCGCACTTCCTAAAATGAAATTATCGCGTTTACCCATAATAGAAATCATAAAGGTATGCCATAAATGAAAAATAAAGAAGCATAAGGAAAGAATAAATATAATATATATCATATATAAATATAGTGACATCATAATGGCCACCATTAAATGTGTTAAAAGAAGATTGAACAATCAACGTTTCGTGAGGCAGTAATTCACCACCCATAGAAACAGTATGTTCTTTAACCATTAGATGAAGGTGTGTGTAAGTGTAAATCAAATATTTATCATAAAAACATATTAGTATATTTAAGATACTTGTTTTGTTACAAAATAAAGTAATAAAAGGAGTTTAAGGGTTTGGAGAAGCAAAATAAAACAAAATAATATAAGAGAATACATTTCCTTAAAATCGGGTAACTCTTTTTGATTTGAACCAAAGGCTTCCTTGGGAAGACTTCTACCCAATGTGAGGGTTATAGGAGTAATATAGGAAAGATGAGAGAGTATTTCGGCTGATTTTGGTCGAGCCAATGGCTTGATAGGTGTGAATAAGGTGCTAGAGGTGGGGGCCTTTTATAAGAGGAGAGGAGGGGCACTCTTGGATACTCATGAAATGTTACATTATTATATAATGAGTTTCGGATTTTAAAGGTGCCAAAATTATATATTTCAATGATAAGGTGATAAGGGTTCGAAATATACTCATAAAATAGGTTTTTGACAAGTTTAAGTCTTAGATTTTACATTATCTTTTCATTTTCTTTAAATCGTTAATTAATGAGGTAATCGCTGCATCATCATGGTGTCATAAAAAATTTATTTTCTTTAATGTCTAAAAATTATAAAAAAATATAATGATGTAGGAAATATTTTTAGATTTCCAATGACTTTTTATAGTATAATATATCATTTACATAGAAAAAACTAAAATTGTTTTATATGGGTGATACAAACTTTGTTTATACTTTCCCTTTAAAAAAATAATATAATAAAATGCCACTATCACCCAAAAGTGATTCCATGTGGTCCTAAAGTTTTGAACATGGCATCCCATGGTTGTCCATGACACAACAAATAGAATTAGGAAAAATTTTGGGGTCATTTGTTATTATTATGATATTATTTCATTACCCTTAACTACCTGATTACTATTTAATCACAATAATTAAGGATAATTACCATCGTTACTATTCATATTGTCAAAAAAATGTCCTAATTACATAATTTGGACCTTCTGATTCCAAATATGGAATCCATTTTTCCAAATTCCAAACACAGAAATTGTAGTTATTAATTTAAAAAGTATTCTCGTTGTCAAAACAAATAGCTTGTTTTTAAGAAACAATATATATCAAAAGGTTGACAATTGCTTATGTCCAATTTCAAAGTGAAATTAATTCTAATGACCACCATTGGATAAAATGGTAAAAATATATTCTAATTATACTTTAAAACCACTAAATAATATAATTTATTACTATAAATTATTTTTATTAAGAAAGTTGTTTTTAATTAAAGTTTAGTAGTTTTACACTATTCATAAAAATATGGAAGTTCTCAGAAAAAACGAAAAATTCAACTTAGGATAATTTTGATATTCAGAATCCAAAAATGAAGTCCAATTTGAATAATAAAATTTATAAAATTTCAAAAAGTGGGTATTACTATTTATAATGGCTAATTTTATTGGTTGCGGTGTGTTAGAACTCGAGGTTGCGTACAACACATGTTGCTCTATTATTCAAAGAGAAGCGTACCATGGAAGCTTGGGGTGTTACATTCTCACCTCATTCAATAAATTGAATCCTAGCAATTCAAAAAATTTCTTCGAAAATAAAAGGTTGAAAATAGAAAATATCTTTGTGGAAAACCCACATCGGAAATAAGGTTAATAAAATTTATCCTTAATTAGAGGTAAAGGGAAATGAAACATTCACCACCAAATTATGATCTTGATTAGGAGAACAATGGTGAAATAAGAGACATATAATTGGAGTAAAAACATAAATATTTATAGGGAGTGATTGAGGTCATCAATCACAAACAACTCTAAAATTGAGGGCCTCAAAGTCTTCAATCTATGTTGATTTAAAATATCATCAGTTCAACAAAGCATAAGGTATTAGGATAACACATTATTTTGTTTTAATATCCCTTTCCTAAAGTTTAAGAATTAATTTATTCATAGAATAAGAGATAGGTATGCATATATATATGCTTGACCAATAGAGTTTCAACCTTCAACTAATTTCTACCACAAACTCATTTTCACTCAAAAAGATATTAGAACACAAAAACAATATATTTATCCTAATCGTACAAGGTTAAAAATATTAACACATACCATTTAGATTAGGAAAACTATTTTGTAATAACCAGGGACTTCCTGTAGGCTAGTGGTAGGTAATAATGGCATGTCGCACTATGGTTGTGGGTTCGATTCCTGCAACTTTTTTCGACATGACGGGTTATCACCAAACCTGCAGGTTGCCCTTTTTCTAAAACTATAGTATTATAATATTACAAATATGATCTTCATAAATATCTGAAACTTAAACAATACTATCCAATGTTCAACATAATCCATTCCAAACTTTATAGTTCTCCAAAATACCTTTGTCTAGACTTTCTCTAAAAGGTCTATAAATTCCAAAATCAATTGTAAAATCAAATTCCCCAAACAAAGTAAAGTTTCTATTATTGTCACATACTAAAATATGATTACCTTTATCATATTAAGACCTTAATGAATACAAAAAGTACTGCAGTATAATCCTTATATATATCACATTATTCTTATAACCAAAATATAATCCTTGAGTCCAATAGCACCAATACATTAATGATTCCACTTCAACTGTAGTAACAGCATAAGATTGGCCTTGATCCCTTGTCCTTTTCTGAGTTAAGTTTCCCTGATGCTTAGGACATTCATTTGCATAATTCCCCATTTCCCTACAATTGTAGCATTCAACATTGATAGCATCTTTCTTTCCCATTCAATCATGAGCCTGGTGACCTTTTTATACACATTTATAACAAACTCCCATTCCTTTTAGGCAAGTACCGGGGTGATTCTTCCCACAATTATCGCATAATAGAAATTCCTTCTTTCCCTTTTTTCCCTTTTTCTGTCTCTTGTTCCACCATTATCTTCTTCTCTTGCTTTACTTTATTTTCATAAGATTTAGATAATTCTTTTTTTGTCTTGATAGCACATGAGACAGTATCTTAGTATGATGGGAAATATTGTAAGACTAAGGCTCGACGTAGAAATGGTTTTAACCCATAAAAGAAAAAATCAGTCTTACTTCTTGGGTTACGTATATAATATGTTGCATGCCTCACTAGCCTTGTAAATTTAGCCTCATACTTTGTGATATTATCATCCTCCTTTTGTCTCAGACTCAGAAATTTCCTTTCTATATATGCTCAATGGTCATGAGGAAAGTATTTTTCTAAGAAAATATCCTAGAACACTCTCCATTCCATACTTGATACTTCTTCATCTTCCTTTGTTTTTAGAATAAATTACCACCATTGATCAGCATCTCCAGTGAGGCGGTAAACTGCCATGATAACCTTTTCCCTTTCACTACTCCCCAAGGCATGGAATATTTTATCTAAAGAATTTATCCATTGATCAGATACTAAAGGATTTGTACTCCCATTGAATGATGGTGGTTGTTGCCTCATGAAGCGGTATAACATTGAACCTCCACATTGTGGATCAGGGTGCTCCATATGAGTAAGGTTATTATTCATAACCTGAGTGAGTTTTCCCAGTATGGTGATAAGCTGATCGGAACCAGTTGTATCACCAACACCAGTATAAATATCTCGAGTAGGAGGATAATCCCCACATGGAGTGCTTGCATTGATACGATTTCTATTCCTTCCACTAGGTTCCATTTCTAAACAATTTCATAAACTAGATTATTTTATGAATTGAAATACATAATAACAAAATTTCAAAACGCTTAATATAAATTGAACAATTTATGGATATAATACAGAATCATAAAAATGTTTTCATTGAGGAATTATATACTCATAAACCCTTCATAATAGTTTGTAAAGAAAATGAGAATTATCCTACGCATATCCCCCGGGAGTGTCATAACCAAGAGTGCAGAAAAGACCATTGTCGTGCACTTGTTCTCATTCGAGTCTAACTCAAAGTGGTGTTTTAGATATTTTCCCCTAGGTACATCTATGACAGAGCTACCTCTATGTGCTCGTATCCAGACAGGGATGTATTGCTCAGAAAACTCAAAAAATCTCTATAATACCAAAATTCTTGGAAGTTCATCTATACTAATCCTCAAAGTCTATCTTAGGGATTTGTTCTCTAATCAGAGTTTATCTAAATCTAGCTTCCAAAGATAGTACTAAACTACCTCTAATACCAACTATAATGCCCCGACCCCAGTTACCCAGAGTCGGTGCATTATTATGTAACATTGGCATGATCACAAAAGATTAAGTACTGAAAGACCGATTAGTTTAGTAGCCTGGGAAACACTAGATACATTCATAAATGTTACATTGAATCATAAAGTGAAACACTACAATAACATGGTCTCCATAGTCCATGCTCATATCCCCTTCAGACTATCCAGACAGTTCAGTCATAAAATATTTTTTCATCTCCTGGGAAAAATAAAACATAGAAAGGGGTGATCTCAGATACTCAATAAGGATAACAATATAGTGGAAAATTTAATAAATAAACATAAACATTTAAGGAAATGTATAACTAAAAAATCCTTTTAAACTTTAACTTCATCATAATATGGAAAAAATAAAATGAAATAATTCCATTTACTTATTCACATGGATATTCTACTAGTCGAATAATCACATGCAATATCAATAACCACTTTCATAATGTTTGAATGCATAATGCCAGACTATAATAACCACATAGTCGAGGCCTTGTGCCAAGACTACAAATAATTTTTTGTCAAGAACATGTTCCAAGACACTAGTTTGTCTCATGAGACCTACCGATGCAAGGAGGAGCTATAGCGGGCTCCACCCGTCACTTATTAAGTCCAATGCATTCCTTATATGAAAAGGTTCAAACATATCATAAACCATAACATAATCGTATCACATAAAACATGCATAAATGAAACATAACATCTCCACATTTAAATCACAAGATATCAATACAACACATTGATATAATAAAACCATTTTCAATACCAAAATAAAAGATAATTAAAACATGGTATTTATTTTTCATTTTTTAAAAAATTTTAAGGCTTGTAGAAGAAGCCGGAACTCAAATAATGGTCACGGTGGTAGAGAAGTCATTGTTGCCGCATAAGTAAGACAAAACATTCCTTTTTTAGTTTAGTAAAAATGATTCATATAAAAATATTCCTTTTGAATAAAAGTAAAAGTCAATGGTTTTTATACACCGTATAAAAGAAAGTTGTGTATAAAAAAAATATGCCTCAATGAAAGGAGATTGAGACGAAGTCCCTTACCTCATATCTGACTGGACTCAATCGTTCTTTAATCTACTGAATAATAAACTAGAGTTAATATCTATTTGATTAAGAAACTTTTTCATGTTCATTATTCCTTTTACATCACTTACTACAATGTTATGAACATCATTTAATTTAATAACGGTCATTTTGTCGATCCTTGGTACTTGAGTCAAAAATAAACTTCTTATAATTACAAGTTGTTTATGCGGTAAAATATCCATTATCTCCAGAATTATATTCATGATTTCGATATCATATATATCATATATATCCAGTATATACATGCATTTATAATATTATATAATATTTAAAGGTAAGAAATCAAATGCACCGTTCATGGAGACGGTAAGTCGTACGTACGCATGAATGCTACTTTCATTTCCATTTCATATTTAATGGAATGAAATCATAATGATATAAAGGTATATTATAATTCCAGTATAATATCATTTACTCAATCCTTTATGCATCCTACATGTGGCATTGACTATTCAAGTCACTTTGAAGGGGCGGTAGTCCGCACTTCCAAAAATGAAATTATCGCGTTTACCCATAATGGAAATCATAAATGAATGCCATAAATGAAAAATACAGAAGCATAAAGAAAGAATAAACATAATATATATCATATATAAATATAGTTACATCTTAATGGCCACCATTAAAGGGGTTAAAAGAATATTGAACAATCCTCGTTTCGTGAGGCAGTAATTCGCCACCCACAGAAACAGTATGTTCTTTAACCATTAGACGAAGGTGTGTGTAAGTGTAAATTAAATACTTATAATAAAAACATCCTATTATATTGAAAATACTGGTTTTGTTACAAAATAAAGGAATAAAAAGAGTTTAAGGGTTTGGAGAAGAAAAATAAAACAAAAGAACATAAGAGAAGACATTACCTTAAAATCAGGTATCTCTTTTTGATTTGAGCCAAAGGCTTCCTTGGGAAGACTTATGCCCAAAGTGAGGGTTCTAGGAGTAATAAAGGAAAGTTGATAGAGTATTTGGGCAGAGTTTGTCCGATCCAATGTCTTGAGAGGTGTGAATAAGGTGGTAGAGGTGGGGGCCTTTTATAAGAGGAGAGGAGGGGAACTCTTGGAAAGTCATGAAATGTTACATTATTATATAATGATTTTTGGATTTAAAAGGTCCCACAATTATTTATTTCTAGGATAAGGTGATAAGGGTTCTAAATATACTCATCCAATAGGTTTTTTACAAGTGTATGTCTTATATTTTACATTATCTTTTCATTTTATTTAAATTGTTAATTAATGAGGTAATCGCTGCATCATAATGGTATCATAACAAATTTAAATTATTTAATGTCTAAAAATTATAAAAAAATATACTGATGTATGAAATATTTTTAGCTTTCTAATGAATATTTATTGTCTAATAGATCATTTACATAGACAAAACTAAAATTGTTTTACTTGGGTGATACATACTTTGGTTATACTTTCCCTTTAAAAAATAATATAATAAAATGTCACTATCACCCAAAAGTGATTCCATGGGGTCCCAAAGTTGAGCAAAAGGAATCCCATGGTTGGACATTACACAACTTGTAGAATTAGGATACATGTTAGGTTCATTTTTTATTATTATGATGTTATTTTATTTCCCTTAACTACCCGATTACTAATTAATCACGATAATTAAAGATAATTACCGTCGTTACTATTCACAATGTCACAAAACAAAAGTGTCTTAATTACATAATTTGGAATTTCTGATTCTAAATATGGAATCCATTTTACCTAATTCCAAAAACAGAAATTGTAGTAATTAATTTAAAAATTATTCCCGATGTCAAAACAAATAGCCTGTTTTTAAGAAACAATATCTATCAAAAGGTTGACAATAGTTTATGTCCAAATTCTAGGTGAAATTAATTCTAATGACCACCATTGGATAAAATGGTAAAAATATATTCTAATTATACTTTAAAACCACTACATCATATAGTTTATCACTATAAATTAGTTTGATTAAGAAAGTTGTTTTTAATTAAAGTTTAGTATTTTAACACTATTCGTAAAAAATTGGAAGTTCTCAGAAAAAAACGAAAAAATCAACTTAGGACAATTTCGATATTCCGAATCCAAAAATGAAGACCAATTTGAATAATAAAATTTATAAATTTTCAAAAATTGGCTATTACTATTCAAAATGGCTACTTTGATTGGTCGCGGTGTGTTAGAACTCAAGGTTGCATACAATATGCGCTGCTCTATTTTTCGAAGAGAAGTGTACCATGGAAGCTTGGGGTGTTACCAGGATGGCTTCGGTGAATAGTACCTCTTTCATTGGGTGTCTGTTTGGGACGATCGAGTAGTTGATCCCGTGTGTTTTTCCATGTGTATCGCAGTGGAATGATCTGATTGATAAGTTTCGGGATTGTAGTGTGGGCCCCACACGGGCTAGCTACGGTGAATAGTTCCTTTTTCACCGGTTGTCCATTCCGGGAGAGTAAATAACCTATCTTGCATGTTTTTTCGCGTAGATCGCGATGACGGCCTCAAAATCGTCCTTGGAGGTGTGTGGTGTGGCGGTGTGGCGGATCGCTCGGGTTAACAACGTTTGGACCAGCAGTGGTTGAGCGTACTCCCTTGGTTCATTCCTATGAGGGTTCGCATGGAATCACATCCTTAGTATAGGTTTTTGATCCTCTCGATGGGTTGTTTAAACTGTTAGAGTTATATCATCCCTCTGATGGGCCCCGAGCGAGATCCTCTAGCATCGTTTCCCTAAATCGGGTTCCTGGTATCGTTGTGACCGCTTATCCATAGGCAGTGATCCCCTATCTAGAAGGTTAACCCCGTCGGGTTTTTGGACTCATCGGGAATATAATCCCCTACGCAGTTGGTTGTGCTCAGTAGGGTTGTGGAATCATCAGGTATATGATCTCGTACTCAACATGAGGATTATAGTAGGGTTGCGGTATCGTTGGTTATTTTATCCCCTACTCAGCGTGTGGTGTCGGTAGGGTTGCAGCATTGTTAGTCTGATCCCTTATAGTGTGAGATGTACCAGATAATGTTTTAGTATCGTCGTGACCATCGTGACATGGGGTGACGATCCTCTATCTGAGTGATGTGTTTCTATCGAGTGCCATATCGGGTTTTGGTATCCCCCAGCGAATCCTGGGAGTGATCCCCTATCGTTGAAAACTTCGAATGCCAGATCGGGTTGTGGTATCCCCCAACATACCCTGGGAGTGATCCCCTATCTGTGAGATATTTGTATACCAGTGTGGGTTCCGTTATCCCCTAATGGACCCTAGGATCAATCCCCTATGCGAGGAGTTTGGTGTTCTTGTTTTTTCAGCGAGGTTTTCTCAGTGACGATATCCGACGAGTGTGATCTCTCGGGTAACCATCTGAGATGTTTTTGTGGGACCAAATGGAGTGTATCTCTCGGACGAGTGTCATTTGGGATGACAGTGATTATGGAGTGTGCTCTCCTGGTTATGAGTTGTTTCTAGTGATGAATTCGGTACATCATGTGTCTTGGTGCGTGATTCGAGTATATCTAGATGTTCATGCTGTATGTATGGGTGTAAATATCTATTCAGCTAACTATTTTTTTTAGCTAAGGATGGTCACGAGTAGAGTTTCTCTCTCGTCTGGGTTTGCTCTGGATGGGATGAGCAGATTGTTGCCTTTCAGTTTCTCTATTTTGTTTTGGGTTTTTGGGGTGCCTACTGAGTATTGTTATACTCACCCCTATACAAGATTTGCCCATGCATGTTTGTGTCTTGTGAAGACCACATTCCTTTCAACGGAGTCCCAGGAGGACCTAGAGTAGGCGGAGCTAAGTGAGCGGGATTGAACGTGGAGTCTTACAGGAGCTGTGCCTAGGAGATTTCTAGTGATGCTTTTGGCAGCGTTCTCCTTCTTCGGAGCAGGTTTGATGCCTTGGTAATTTTTTTTTAGTGGGCCCTGTTTAGCCCGTTTTGTAATATTTTTCCACTCCGGTTTGGTATAGTTGTATGCATGCATTTACTTTTCAGTTTTCATTATCTCTACACTGTTGCATGGAGCTGTTTGTGGGTGCGTGTGTACAGGTACCTTAGGCTAATGTCTCCCATGTGTGTGATAGCCTACTTGGCGCTAGTCATCAGCCCCTAGCCTATTGCAGGCGGTCTTGGGAAGTCACGGATCAAGCCCTATTGGGTTGGGTCACAACAAAATGGTATCAGAGAAGGTTCCACCTTTGGGATTTTAGAGCATAGCTGGTCTAGTTGTGAGCTTGGATTGGGTTGCATAGCAGTAGTGTCAAGATGTTTTGAGTTTGGATTTCATGCCATGGACTCCAGTGTTTGTTCGGCGGCCAACGTATCCATTCACTAGGACTCTGATAACCTGCCTTTCGACTCGGGATGTTGGGACACTAGTCGAAGGGACATAATGGTACATGCATCATATAGGATTGGTTTTTTGGGTTTCCCTTGTTTTTCTTGAGTCAGCTCTCTGGTTATACTCTTTGAATATGGTGTGTATTGACTATATTTCAAGATTCCTCCACGATGACAACCATCTAGGGTTCTGCAGTGTGATTTTGGTGATGATCTGCTCTGTATAGAGGTTGTAGACCAGGGCGCAGATTATGAGGCTGCACCTTCAGGTGGTCCACCAGTTGAGCCACCACCTATCAAGCATCTTGTTATTCTAGAAGTGCAGGATGAGGGAGCACGTTGGCTGATTGTGTTGTACGAGTTCCATAGGTAGCGACCTATGTGGTTCTGGGGTGATCCAGACCCTCAGGTAGCTGATGACTAGCTCGAAGAAGTCATCCGTGTTTTCCGACTAGTGAGGACACCTCCAGAATAGATGGTGGTCATGGAGGAGAGCCTTCTACATGGTTGGGTTGGGCGTTGGTAGAGCCTAGTGACAAATTCCCACGATGAGGAGAATCTCACATGGGCAGAGTTTGAGAAGCTCTTCAAGGAAGAGTTCTATCCAGTGACGCTGAGGTCAGTGTGGATCTTGGAGCTTATGCAGCTTCGACAGGAGGGCATGACTGTGTCGGTGTACTCAGCGGGGATTAAAGACCTGTCACACTACTCCCTGGATATGGTTGGAGACATGTTCTTTAGGTATCAGACCTTTGAGACGGGCATATGCATAGACATTCGGGCAGGTGTGGTTTCCTTGTGCCTTCCCACCTATGATGGAGTGCTGGAGCGAGCCTTGGAGTTGGAGAGATTTATGGTTGAGAAGATTCAACCCATCAGTGTTGGGCATGTGGCAGCTGGGATATCGGCAGCTGGTAGCCGGTGGCAGATGCAAGGGTCTGGACGTGGCCAACGTTTTAGGAGGTGACCCCAGGATGGAGGATCTAAGGCTCAGGGCTCACAGGCATATTTTGGTTAGCCGCAGGAGAGGCGGTGTTACGCTTGCGACGGTCGTGTCATCTTGCTAGATATTGTCCGACCCGTAGAGATGCTGAGAGGGAGCCAGTCGACCGGCTGCCTTGGAAATGGAAACATCTTGATTTTATAGGTCTGCAGGGCAGCGGACGTGGTGATAGAGTTGGTGAAGCATTAGGAGGTGGGAGGCGGTATCAGATGCCACCACCACCACGCCCAGGTGGTCCATGCCGAGCTTAGGGAGCTGTAGGGAGACGGCGAGGACAGCTGCATGCCCTAGATATTGTTGACCTAGAGGCTCCGCGGATGGATAGTGGTATGACTTCAGTCCTTTCTACTTTCTGTAGTAGTTTGATCGACATTTCTTAGTGGTACTATTTCTATCATGTTGCATGTTTGAGGTTTGTTCCGGGAGTTGGTAAGACCCTTAGTGGGTGTTGTTCGATGTCCTTCAAATGTATGAGGATGGTAAATCCTTCCCCCACTGAGACACATTTTTGTTAGGCGATTAAAACCATGCGGGTGAGTAAGTGCTGCCCAAAGCGGATAGTGTCAAGGTATTGTGGAAGGGTCCCTCTGACTTGTGCGTTCGGGCATGGTTGTGTGTTGGAAAACAAACTAGTGTGGGAGACCCAGTTGAGAGTTCAGTTTCTTTCCCCCGTACTTATTTATTTTCGGGGAAAAAAGTGTTAAGATGAGGAGGTTGTAGCAATTGGGTTTTTGGCCCTGTCAAACGTTGGAATATTCCTACAATTATTTCCAGAGATAGGCATGAAGAAGGGGTGCGATTTCGAGGTCCGGTGTGCCAGGAATTAATTTTATAAAAATATTATGTATTTTTATACAATGCACGTGGCGGGGGTGTGTTATCTCCTAAACAGTGGCTCAAAAATGGAATCTGAGGGCACGGTTGTGTCTAGAGCATGCCTTTTACCCTATGTGGCGTATAAACTTTGCAGGCATGGGCCTGCTATGAGAAAAGCAACCAGGGGCATTTGCGTTAATAAATGGAAAATTTTATTTTTGAGCGTCGGCTCGAATAACTTCGGAACAGAGTCTTGGATCGAAAATTTGAGTCCTACGTTGTGTTCAGAACTCCGTGTTTACCCTAGGCGCGACATAATTTTAGTCGGCACATGCAGGATCGGCGGCCTGTTGGCGGGGAGCTGAAATGAAGTTTTTATTAAAAAATAATAATAATAATTAACCCCCCCCCCCCAACCCCTTGTACGTGAAGGAGGCCATTGCCCCCTATCCTCCTCTTCACCTATGAACAAAAAACCCACGAAGGAGCCAAAGTCAGCCGATTTTGACGCCGATCGTCAGCAGATCGAGCTCCAGCGCATCGCATGCATCGTTCTGCACCTGAAGCTTTGGTGATCTGCCAACAGGTAGGTGTTTTGAGTTTTGAAATCTTGAATCCTATTTAATTTGGTTTTTATCCGTTTTTAGCCTGCAGATGCATAGATCTGGTCTCGTCGGGTGCGAAAATGGCTTCAGAAGCACGTTTGGACCCCGGGGTGACCCTGGCGGCCCTCAGAAGCTTTGAAGGCGCGGAACCAACACGACGGTTCCAGCGGCAGCGAGCCGTGGTGAATGAAGTGGACTGCCAACTCAGTGTCACTCCGGCCTCCAATCAGCGGTGACCCCGTGATGGGGTTGGCGGCGCACTGCGCCGCACCGCGGTGGTGCAGTTCGCCAGCCGGAGCGGCCGGGTCGGCCTTTGCGAGCCGGCCCAGGCCAGTCCGACCCTCTTCTTGTATACAAGGGGTTTTAAAACCCCCGTATCATGCTCCCTGGAGATCCAAATCATGTGCCTTCGGTGGTGACGCAACCCTATCAACGAGGAGAACCCTTCGGTGTGGGTTCCAGGGTTTCAAAGTTCAGGATTGTGGCCCAGGTGCTAGAAACGTTGAATAAAATAATGATATTTTATTTTTATCCGACTTCGGGCCATTATATCTTGTACCCGGAGTGTCTGATTGATGTGATGTTAGTGGCGTTGAGACCCTGATGGTATGGAGGAATTTTCTTGATGGTTTTCATGTGTCCTGACTGAGAATAGGGTGTGGGCCCCACGAGGCCAGGTTCTGGCATTCTTTGAGAAACGAAACTTTTCTATCGGGTGTCTGTTTTGGACGAACGAGTAGTCGAACCCCTGTGTTTTTTCCTGGGGATCGCAATGTTGTGATCTTCTAGACGAGTTTAGAGAGCGTGGTGTGGGCCCCACCCGGGTTAGCTTCGGTGAATAGTAAATTTTTCACCGGATGTCCTTTTGGGATGATTGATTAGTCGATCCCGTGTGTTTTTATGAGGGGATCGCAGTGGTATGATTCGCTTGATGAGTTTCAGGATCATGGTGTAGGCCCCACATGGTCTTGATATGGTAAATAGTTACTTTTTCACCGGTTGTCTGTTTCTGGTGAGTAAACAACTTATCCTACATGTTTTTCCCCGTAGATCGCGATAGTGGCCTCAGTATCGGATTTGGAGGTGCACTGTGTGGCGTTTTGGCAGGTCTCTTGGGTTAGCGACGTTTGGACCAGTAGTGGTTGAGGGTACCCCCTTGGTTCGTTCCTACTAGGGTTCATGCAGCATCACAACCATAGTATAGTTTTGTGATCCTCTCGATGGGATGTTTAATCTGTTAGAGTTGTGGCATCCATCTGGTGGGCCCGAAGTGAAATCCTATAGCATCGTTTCCCTAGATTGGGTTCTTAGTATCACTGTGACCGCTTATTCACGCGCGGTGATCCCCTATCTAGCAGGTTGACCCTCGTAGGGTTTGTGGCATCATCAGGAATATAATCCCCTATGCAGTGGGCTGTGCTCAGTAGGGTTGTGGCATCATCAAGTTTATGGTCCCCTACTCAGCATGAGGATTTTTATAGGGTTGCAGTATCATTGGTTATTCTATCCCCTACTCAGTGCGTGGTGTTGGTATGGTTGTGGCGTCTTTAGTTCGATCCCCTAAAACGTGAGATGTACCAGATAGGGTTTCAGTATCATCTTGACTGTCATGACATGGGTGACGATCCTCTATATGAGTGACATGTCTCTATCAAGAACCCGATCGGGTTGAGATATCTCCCAACAGATCCATGGAGTGATCCCCTATCTGTGAGATCTATGAATGCCAGATTGGGTTGTGGTATCCCCCAGCGGACCATGGGAGTGATCCCCTATATGTGAGATCTTCGTATACCAGTGTGGGTTCTGGTATCCCCTAGACTACCCTAAGAGAGATCCCTTATCCGTGGAGTTTTGTGTTTATGTTGTTTCAGCATGGTTTGATCATTGATGATTTCCGATGAGCATGATCTCTCGAGTGAGCATCTAAGATGTTTGTGTGGGACCTGATGGAGTGTATCTCTCAGAAATGTGTCATCTGGGATGACAGTGATCGTGGAGTGTTCTCTCTTGGTTGTTATCCATTGCTGGTGACGAATTCGGTACCTCATTTGGCTTGGTGTGTGAGCTTAGTATATAAGGATGTCCATGGTGTAAGTATGGGCGTACAACATGATTTATCTGATTAGTTGTGTTTAGCCGAGGATGGTTACGAGTTGGAGTTTCTCTCTCGTCTGGGTTCCCTTTGGTTAGGATGAGCAGACTATTGCCTTTTAGTTTATCTCTTTTGTTTTAGGTTTTTGGGGTGCCAACTGAGTATTGTTATTCTCACCCCTACAAATGGCTTTTCCCACACATGTTTGTGTCTTGTGCAGACCATTGGCCTTTCGACGGAGTCCCAGGATGACCTAGAGCAGGCGGGGCTAAGTGAGCGGGGTTGACCGTGGAGTCTTACCAGAGCTGTGCTTAGGAACTTTCTTGTGGTTCTTTTGGCAGTGTACCCCTTCTTCCGAGCAGGTTGGACACCTTGGTAGTTTTCATTTGGTGGGCCCTATTTTTCCCTTTTTGTACTGTTGTTGCACTCTGGTTTTGGATAGTTGTATGCATGCATTTACTTTTCACTTTTCTATATCTCTTCATTGTTGCATAGAGAAGTTTATTGGTGCGTGTGTACAGTACCTTAGGCTAATGCCTCCCATTAGTGTGATTGCCTACTCGGCGCTAGTCGACAGCCCCTGGCCTATTGGAGGTGGGCTTGGGGAGTCACGGATCGAGCCCCATTGGGTCGGATCACGACAAAATGTTATTGAAATATATCCTAAATAATCATTTATAGCAATGTCCTATATATTATTTGACAATAGTTTGTACTATAAATGGTTTTTTGGGAACTTATAATGATTATAAAACCCACTAAGGAAGATAAATCCGTTTGGGGTAATATTTTTCTAGACCAGGTAATGTAATAGTAGTTTTAAGGTGTTGAAGAAGATGATAATATTTACACCTCTACTCAAACTAGCCTGAATAAGAGAATGATTTTTTATATACAGTGATACAAAAAGGAAAGGATTTGGTTTCCTACTCATGAAATACAATTAATAAATAGCTTACACCTCAATAAAATGTATATTTAATGAAAAACATTATCCAATGAATGTTCTGGAGTAATCTGTTATGAATTCAACCTTAAATATTTAGATATCTATGGAGATAAGTGTTAAATATATATCACAATAACCTGAAGTATATATTCACACAATATAAAATAAATATGTTCTAATAGTCATGGTTAGATCTACTCATTGATTATGACTACACAAATTAGTACCATCCTAGGATGGAAAATAAAGTGGTTTATGGACTATATAGAAATTATACTACAACAATCTTCATTTGGGGGATTGAGAGGAATCCAATATTCTTAGACATGAAATGGATAAACATGGGAATCATAATGCAAGAAAATATATATATCCAAAATTAAATTACATATTTTTCAACTCGTATAATAAATATAATGAAATATAAATGTGATGATACAAAGATGTAGAATATGGTATATTATATATGAGAGCGAAAACCCTAAAATTTAAACATTGATGAACATAGAGTTGTGAGTTTTTGGAAATTTTAATGAATACCATAATATGATTAGATAAATACTGATATATATAATGATGTTCATGACTTATAATTCTTTACCCTTTGGGGGATAAAATAGTTATATAGAGATCACTAGAAGAACTACTCACAGGGAAATATATATAATGTTATTTAGGAATATAAAACAATCAAATTGTGATATCAAAAACAAAATTAAGAATGAAATTTTTCTTTAGGAGAGATAAAATAAATAAGTATACCTATATTTAAATCAGATAAAATCCCTATGAATTTTTTCATAAGTATTTAAAATACATCCAAAGTATTTGCTTCTATATATAGGTTCCAGGGACAGCGTAAGCGCATTGGTGGGTTTTCCAAACATTAATTTTAGCATTAAACAATGCTCAATCCGAGATCCATCACGATAATAAAATGTCAGATCTTCGAAATAGAAGGAAGAACTAAATGAAAGAGAAGGGTCCCCGAACCATCGAGAGGGTCATCATATGTTGGTTATAATTAATTTAACTAATTGAAAAGAATTACCTTGATGGAATTATTTCTTCGTTGATGTTTTCTTGTCAGTCTTTGATGTGATTCATTGTTGCGTCGTAGAAGCCATGTGTAGACTTCCTCTAGAGGTGATCCACACATGAACCACATATCGGAGGATGTCACCTAGGGAATCTCCGAGTTCTAGCATGGAGAAGCCTTTGCTTGCATTTTCCCCCTTAGATCGCCATGATCTGATGGAGGAGGATCTCTCTCGGTATTGAGAGCGTTCTTGGAGGAAAGAGTTCTCTCAACATTGAGAGAATTTTCCAGAATCATTGTGCACAACGATTCATTGAAAAGTGTTGGGGTTGTGAGAATATTTATAATTGGGTTTGATCTTATAGAGTTATGACAATAAATAAATGTGTTACATGTGTTGTTTATTTCATTAGATCTTATTGAAAACCCCCATGCCGAATCATTAATTACTTTACATACACCCACGCTAATTGTAATAAATATCATTTAATAGAACAATATTATTTTCTCAAAATCCCGACTAGAAAAACTACACGGTGTGTAATCATTAATAAATGGTGTGTACTTGTTTTTCATTTCCTTTTCCAAAATGAAAACTACACGGCATGTACATTCAATGTATAGGGCGTGTATATTTTTTTCAATTTATTCTTCCTCCAACATTAAAACTATTTATGCTTCCATGAATAATTATTAAACCACATACGGTAATAATCATTATTCTACTTGAGATACTTGGATACACATAGTGTGTGACCCTCTCGGCCTCTTTCTTGTTGGCATTAGGGCGGCTTGCCTAAAGTCTAAGACTACTATCTAGAAATGAGTTAAGGAACACAAGAGAAAGAATTTGATGTTGCATTGATGTGTCACCTCATATGAATGCTTACCGTGAAATTATACCTCTTTGTCTCAATATCTCTAATCAAGCAGGTTGCATGCTAGTGTCATCAACCCAGGTACTCGATTATTCTTTCCTTGACATCCCAAAGCTCAACTCTCCCATACCTTACCATGCTGATGGATTAATTTAGGCTATATCAATTCCATCAAAGGGCCATATATATCTACTTACATTAAGGAACAGAAGAGAAAAATCCTTTCTCGCATTATCTATTAATTCAGTATCACTCGTGATGCAGCCAATGTATCCTACCTCACTGTGAATAGTGTTCCGTCATAGTTTTTGTCAATATATCTAAGTGCACGAGTTGAAATACCCATTAATAATAATCATAAGTTCTAAGGAAAAATACACACATCCACAGATAGGAAAATACAATGACACTGTGAAATGTGGATTTTCTACTGGCAGGTCTCGTTCTCATAATATCCTCCAGGATATTACCAAGGGAACACACCCTGAGAAAATGCTTCAATGTTTTATGATTCCTCACCCCTAATGGCATGTATTATTTTGGTCCCTCAAATAACATAATCCAGTATTGGAATATATATTCAAGAATAATGTTATGACACTTCCGGGTTCTCATTATAGCAGGGATCTGTTATGACCCTTTAATGCAATAGATGTCCATAAGAAATTATCACATGCATTGTCACGCAGAAGAAAAATCAAGATGTTATAAGGTATTTATTAATGAATAAAGTACAATGTATTTAGTTATAGGCCACCAACTTCAATAGACTCCCAGTTGGACTAGAGCCAACTACTAACAACATTTAACCTCCTAGATCACAAATGATATTCATGATTCTGTTGAAATAGGATTTTATTCATGGGGTCTGCCACGTTCTCTTCTGTGGACACTCTTCTCACTATAACTTCACCCTTTTGATAGAAATCCCTCAATAGGTGATACTTCTAGAGTATGTGCTTTGTCCACTGATGTGCCCTTGGTTATTTTTTAAGAGTCACCACTGCATTATTATCACAATACAACATGATTGGATATTTACTGCTAGGAACCACATCATGCTCTTAGAAAAAGTTCCAAATCCATAAGGCTTCCTTGGCTGCATCAGAAGCCACTATATATTCAGACTCCACTGTAGAATCGGCGACAACTTTCTACTTTGAACTCTTCTAGCTCACAGCTCCTCCGTTGAGATAGAAAACATATCCAGATAGCAACTTCAGATCATTCTAATATATCTGAAAACTAGAATCAGCATACCCTTTGATGACAAGTTCATTGTCTCCTCCATACACCAGGAATATATCCTTTTTTCATCTCAGATACAAAAGGATAGTCTTAATAGCAGTCCAATGTTGTTCTCCTGGATCTTCTTGATATCTGCCTACAGTGCACAGTGCATAGGAAACATCAATCCTTGTACATAACATGTCATATATGATGGATCCTGTAGCCGATGCATATGGTATCTTACCCATTATATCTTTCTCTTGTTGGGTCTGGGGACACATTTTCTTAGAAATATGTAGACCAGTTGAAACTAGAACCAATCACCTATTGGATTGTTCCATACTAAATCTCTTTAGTATATAGTGAATGTATGTACCCTAACTTTGTCTAATAAGCCTCTTGGATCTATCACAAATGATCTTGATACCTATAATGTAGGCTACTTCATCCAAGTCCTTCATGGAGAAACACTTGTTCAACCAGTCCTTAACTGACTATAAGACTGGTACATCATTTCCAATAAGCAATATTTCATCAACATATAATACTAGAATAACGTTCAAATTCCAATTAAATCTCTTTATAATCAAATGTCTCACATTCGTCCTTAATGAAACCAAATTCTTTTATGGCTTCATCAAATCGAATGTTCCATGTTGTGGATGCTTGCTTTAATCCATAAATGGATTTCTACAACTTGCAAACTCGTTTGGCTTCACCTGGCATCACAAAACTTTCTGGTTGTGTCATATATACATCCATCTAAAAGTTTTTGTTAAGGAATGTTGTTTTGACATTGATTTTCCAAATCTCTTAGTCATGGTAAGATGCTATGGAAAGTATGATTCTTATGGATATAAACATGAAACTAGTGAAAAGTTTTCATGATAGTCAATTCCTTGACACTATCTGAATCCTTTAGCCACTAGACTTCTTTATAGGTGCTAACTTGACCTTCCATGTCCAGTTTTATCTTGAATACCCATTTGCATCCAACAGGCTTTACATCAACTGGCTCCTTGACCAGAACCCAGACTTGTTTATGATACGTGGAATCTATCTCAGAATTCATAGCATCTAGAAATCTTGTAGCTTCTGAGATTTATACTAATTCCATGTAAGAGAGAGGTTCATCATTGTCCAATAATAATGTTTCACCATCCTTGGTGACTATGAAACCAAATCTCTCTAGATCCCTTACCTCTCTTGAGCTCCTACGTGGTACTTGTGTTTTTGGAACCTCTTCCACAGGGACCTTTGGAACTTGTTCTTGTACCAACTCATGTGTATCTTGAGCATCAACTTTGTCAAAGTCAATCTTTGTCCCACTATCCCTTTTGAGGATTTTCTCCCTCTCAAGAAAGATGGCTTTTCTGGAAACAATAACTTTCTTCTCTTGAGGGTTATATGCGTAATATCATTTTGTTTCCTTGGGATATCTTATAAAGATACACCTCGGGCCCCAGTGTGATAGTTTGTTTCCTGAGAAGGCCTTAACAAATTTTTTGCATCCCTATACACGTGTATGTGACTAAATGTGATTCATTCTGTTCCATAACTAGGATGGAATTACATTTTTCACTTTAGTTGGTACTTGGTTTAATGTGTATGCTGCAATTTGTAATGCATATCCCCAAAATGATAATGAAAGATCCACATAACTCATCATCGACCTCACTGTGTCCAAAAAGGTGTGGTTCCTCATTTCACTAACACCATTACACTATGTTTTATAAGTAGGAGTGAGTTGAGATAGAATATTAAACTCGTGTAGAAGATCGATGAACTCTTGGTTCAGATATTCTCTATATCGATCAGATCGAAGTTTCTATATCTTCCAACCAAGCTAATTCTGTACTTCATTCTTGAATTCCTTAAATTTCTTTAAGGCTTCTAACTTATACCTCATTAATTAGACAAATCCATATCTACTCAAATCATCAGTAAAAGTAATTACATAAGAATATCCACCTCTAGCTTCATCTGGAAATGGTTCACACACATCTGTGTGCACCAATCATAGAAGCAATATAGCCCTTTAAACTTTTCCACTGAAGGGAAGCTTGGTCTTTTTTACTTGTAAACAATTGTGACATATATCAAGTGGTTTTAGCTTAGTAGTGTCCAAATAACCATCTTGGAAAAGATTTGTCAAGCGCTTCTCATTTAGATGACTGAGACGGTGATGCCACAACTAGATGATGTATGAGTCATGTGAGTTTGTTTCGTTATCAATTGAAAACACTAAGTTTTCATAATTTAATACATAAAAATCATTATTTAAATGTGCCATACCATAACATATTTTGTTCTTATAAAAGAGACAACCCTTATTTACAAACATGAAAATAAATCAACCCATATCCAAACAAGATACAGAAATTATGGTCTTGGTAACACTAGGAACATATTAATAGTTATGTAAAACCAAAATCATCCCTATTGGCAATGATAGGTGGTAATTACCAATAGCCAACACAGCCAAACTTACTCCATTAGCAGCTCTAAGATCCATATATCCTCTTAAAATTGTTCTAAATATACTTGGTTCCGACATTTTAATACAGATGGGAGCCCCACAAGCTTTATCTAATATCCAATGTGTAGAAATCGAAAGATTTCACTTGATAATGAATTCACCTTTAGAATCCCCATGCTTCCGAGTGCAGTTCCTTTTCTAGTGGCCTTGATTTACACTTGAAAAACATACTGCCTCTCATTCCTTTCCCTTCTTCTAGATCATCCCCTTCCTGGTGGGACGATGCTCGGGGGATTTAGACCATTTATAAGTCTTTGGCCTCTTTTCCTTGTCCTTCCTTTTCTTAGTCAGCATAAAGACTGTGGGTTTGTCATGTCCCATGTCCTTATCTACTTGGATATTTAAGGCCATAAGTTCCAATGGAATCTTCTCATTGTTCCTCATGTTATAATTGAAAATGAAGAAAGAGAAGGTCTTGGGTAGTGATGATAGGATGAGATCTGTACGCAACTCATCTAAAAATTTAATCCCTAAGATGTCCAGATGTTCAATGTAGCCAGAAATTTTGACTACATGAGGCACAACTGGAATAGACCCTCCAAGTTGTTTTTGTAAACAAAGCATTGGTGATCTCATATCTCTCTTGTCTCGCCTTCTCTTGGTAGAGATCCTTAAGGTGAGACATCATGCTATACGCGTCAAAGTTTTCATGTTGCTTCCAGAGCTCATTAGACATGGCTGATAGCATGAAACACAGGACATCTATGGAATCATACATATGTTTCACATAGAGATATATTTCCTCATCAATGACCTCTTTCCCAAGTGTAACTGGAACATGCTCTTCTAGCACATACAATTTCTTCTTGTGGCGAAGGATGACCTATAAACGCCTCTGCCGCTCTTGGAAATTGGTGCCGGTGAGAAGGTTTTTCTTCTCAAGTATTGTTCTCAATGATATGTTTGAAGACATTTTTCTTGTCACTTATAAAAATTAATATGATCAAAGGTTTTAGTACGTTATTAAACTAAGACAAATAATTAATTAATACTTATTAGTCTCCCATTATTTTATCGAAATCCAATAGCCCTCACCATTGACTTCAGAATATCTTATTTCTTGAATATTCTAGTGTAAAGGATCCATATATCCCTTTGTATTACCCCAACTAGAGTTGGTCAAGAAACTTGAAGGGTTTTAGGTCGGCATTCCAAATTAAAAATACATTAACTTGCATCTCCTTGATCCGCTGCGTGGACTCACCAATCCTGAAATCCTTTTATTTTGGATTTCCTCAACCTTTTCCCCTTGATCACACCATGTCCTATTGTGGAATTCAATACTTGATGTGAACCAATTCAATTCAACCCAAAACCTTGAATTGGAATTCCCCTATAATTGAAAGCACCCCAACTAGGGTTGGTCAAGCACTTTGAACTATAGTTCGATTCTAACCAAGATTATCGAAGGATATACCGACTTAGTATTTCTTTGAGGGATTTTATCCTTATACGTAAATTTCCATTTTGTTATCTTTGATTTCATGCTTTTTAATATTAAGTGGGATATACTTAAGTGATTAACTATGTCTAAGATAATATTTACGCCTAAGCCGATCTTATTTTAGTTCCATCTGGCATTATTGTTTAATTCATTAAGTGTGTGATTGTGACAACACACCCACAATAAATAAACCATGAAACTGACAGAAATAAAATAAATGGTATGATCATTGGCTTCTTCTATTGGTTAGTTTATCTAGCGGTTGATAAACTTACCCAATACCAAGGGGAGAAACAGCTTGAACCTTTTGAGTTCGTGGATACAACTTTCCACATGTCCACCTTTGTATCTTCGTGGATTGGTTTCACCTTGTCTCATTACTTGAGCCACCTCCACTAGCTTGGGAGCTCCATCCATTACATATGCATTTATCTCACACTCTAGTTAGAGGTAAAAGGGGTTTTTATGTAAAATAATCCTTGGGCGCGCAAGCCTTACATATTAATGAGGAGAAGGGTAACATGCCAAAAAATTAAATTTAAATAAATTAATTAACAGAAACCATCCACATACAAAGGTATTGGTCTAGATCATGATCATCCATACATGAAACAATATTTACACAAAAAATAAAACTAGCATTAAATTATTTAATCGTTCTTTCATAAAATAATCATGCTAAAATCAATTATTTATATTTAATTAATCCATCATTTAACTTTAAACCCTTCTCTGAATTTCCTTGAGATTCTCGTCCATCATAATTTTAAACAAATATATTCATTTAAAATTATCCTTTTACGTAATTTTTTCCATGGAGGAAAACCGATGAATTCCTGTTCATTACAGAGATGTTAAATTATACACATATATATAAAACACCTATCATGTGTTGTGCCTCGGCTTTACGCATGCACTATGGTACACGTCTCAAGGGTTTGTATAATATAATAATAAATTTTAATAAATCTTCATATTTTGGAAGAGTACACGGTGTGTAGTTCCGACTACACAGCGTGTACTTTTATTCACAGTCCATCCGAAGTACACACCCGGGGACATGGCATGTATATGTACGTCAGAAATTATTGGAGTACACGGCATGTTCAGTGGGACACACGTCATGTAGTATCTGAGTTACACAATTTCCAACTGGGCAGGCCGTGAATGGGGTACATGGTCCAACCCTAACACGAAGGCACTACACATCGTGTTCAGTGGACCACACAGCAT
Source organism: Viscum album (assembly GCA_963277665.1). Taxonomy (NCBI): domain Eukaryota; kingdom Viridiplantae; phylum Streptophyta; class Magnoliopsida; order Santalales; family Viscaceae; genus Viscum; species Viscum album. The sequence goes on from OY728141.1 coordinate 1,307,146,605, forward strand.
GTAATCTGGAAACTATGTGCCACATGTTCCTGGTCAACACGCGATGTCATTTATGAATTAGGTATACTCCAATAAAAGACCTGATTTGGCGGACCATTCTGATGCATTGAACATAGACTACACGACATGTACTTCCGAATACATTCCATGTATTCTTGTGTCGTACGTCCATGAACATTTGGCACCTCCGAATGAGATCCTATATTTTATTTTAATGAGAGTTAAAAGAAAAATTTGTTTCTATAATGTGAACGAGAAACAAGAGAAGTGAAATAGATCTCGACATTTAGATTTAAAGAACGATTAACTTGAATTGAAACAATTAAATTATTAAATGAGTAAATCACCAATGAAAAACTAAATAATTATAATCAACAACATGACCCCTCTGATACCACTTGTAGGTTTTGGGCATAGCAGAAGCACGTTGGTGGGTTTTCCCATCTTTAATTTTAGTGTCCAACAACGTTGAATTCGAGATCTGTCACAATAATTAAACGTCGGATCATCAGAATAGAATGAAGAACGAAAAGAAAGAGAGGTTTCCTGGAACCATATGTAGGATCATCATATGTTGGTTATAATTAATTTAATTAATTGATAAGAATTACCTTGATGGAATTATATCTTCGTTGATGTTTTCCGGTCATGTTTCGATGTGATTCGTGGTTGCGTCGCAGAATCCAAGTGTAGACTTCCTCTCACAGTGATCCACACATGCACAATGTATCTCTGGACAGCACCAAAGGAATCTTTGGGTGCTAAGGTGGAGAAGCCTTTGCTTGCATTGTCTGCCTTAGATCACCTTGATCTGATAGAGGAGGATCTCTCTCGGTCTTGAGAATATTCTTGAAAGAAGGAGTTCTCTCATACTTGAGATAATTTTCTAGAATTGTTGTGCACAACAATTCCTTGAAATGTGTTGGGGTTTTGAGGATATTTATAATCGTGTTTGAGGTTATAGATTTATTACAATAAATATACACATTACGTGTTTTATTTATTTCATTAACACTTGTTGAAAACACCCATGTCGAATCATTAATTCCTTGATATGCACCCACGCTGATTATAATAAAGATCATTTAATAAAACAATATTATTTACTCAAGATCCCAACTGGAAAAACTAAATGGTGTGTAATAATTAATACATGGCATGTCCTTGTTTTTAATTCCCTTTTCCAAAATGAAAACTACATGACATGTACAGTCAATGTAGACAGCATGTATATCTTGTTTTTCTCATTTTATTATTCCTCCAATATTAAAATGATTTAGGATTCCATGAATAATTATTAAACCACATACGAGAATAATCTTTATTCTACTTGAGATATTTGGATACACTTAGTGTGTGACCCTCTAGGCCTCTTTCTCATTGGAATTTGGTGGGATTTCCTAAAATCTAAGATAACTGTCTAGAAATAGGTAAGGAATACAAGAGAAAGAAGTTGATGCCACATTGACGTGTCACCACATACAAACGCTTACCGTGTAATTTAATCTCTTTATCTCGATATATATAATGAAGTGGGTTTCATGCTAGTGCTATCAACCCATGTGATAAATTATTATTTATTTGACTTCCCGAAATTGAACTCGTCCATACATTACCATGGCCATGGATTTGTTCTGCCTATATCAATTCCATAAAAGGGCATGATATATCTACTTCTGTTATGGAACATAAGGGAAAAAATCCTTTCTCCCATTATCTATTAACGCAGTATCACTCATGACGCACCCAACATATCCTACCTTGCTGTCAACAATGTGTCCTCATAGTTTTCATAAATACATCTAAGTGCACAAGTTGTAATACCCATTAATAATAATATTAAAGTATAAGGACCAATACACACGTCTGTAGATAAGAAAATCCAATGACACTATGAAATGCGGATTTCCTACTAGCATGTCTCATTCTCATAATATCCTCCTGGAAATTACCAAGGGTGCACACCATGATGAGTTGCCTCAAATTTTTATGAGTCCTCACCCCTAATGGCATGAAATATTTATGTCCCTAAAATAACATGATCCAACCATAGAACATATATTCAAGAACAGTGTTTTGGAAATTCCTGGTTCTCATCATAGCAAGGATCTTCTACGACCCTTTAATGCAACAGTTGTCCTTAGGATATTATCAAATAAATTGTCATGAAGAAGAACAGTCAAGATGTGAGAAGGTATTTATTAATGAATAAAGTACAAAGTAGTTGGTTCTAGGCCGCCAACTCCAAAACTATATGGGTTTTGGTGGGCCATTATATAAAGGCTACTCACATCCTTTCCATTCAATATTACTTCTCACTCTATCGACATACAATTATTTAAATTAATCAAGTGGTGAGGATACATGGGACACTAAAATCTATTTTATCTAACTGATATTTGAGGTTTAAATCAATGTTCTATAAAACTCTTTAACATTATCTCAATAAAAATTTCAACATCAATATAGCTTATCACTCATAAACTTATGTTCAATCTCAAAAGACTAACCACAAACATGTGTATATAATGATAGAAATCTATCTAATATTTAAAACTGTTCGGGATCAATATATTCCTTTTATTGAGTTCTTATATAAAAATATGTACCACTCAAAAAAACAATTGGATCCCTATAAATCCCTTTATTTGAAGAAATAATGAACTGTGACATGTTGTGATGAATACTGACAATGTAATATATCATTACATAAGCTGGTCAAATAAATTTTAAATAATTCCAATTTCATTTGGAAACATGTTATGATGTATATATTTGACAAAATAGTTATGCTGACAATCATTTTAGGGATCTAGAGTTTGAGTTCATAAATAAATTATACTATAATATATCTATATATAACATATCCTTGTGATTATGGAATATTTGAATAAAATTTATAGATATATTGGGTCCTCTATGATACATGATCACATAAAAGTTATGTCTTTTCCACTATAACTACAACCAAAACAGTCTCAAGTGTTTAAATTGGTTCATGGGTCACTAGTGGTGAAACTAGTTTTATTATGGTTTTGTTTTATTTTATATTTAGATATTGAATCATCTAATTTATCCTATTTAATTTTTACATTTTCATAAGTTATATCCACTTTAATTATGTTCATTTTTATTTATATCCACATTCTATTTTGGACGGTTTCTTTTTTCATTATGCCTTGTGTAGTTTTTTATCACATTTCTTTCACATATGATTTGTTATAATTATTAAAGGGTGAAACCGTTAAAAATGTTATATTATTGATATCTGGTACTATTTTTCATCTGATGCGGATCTAGAGCACCCTTTAAGACTAATGGAGGACTGGGTAAGTTGTCTTATTATGAAGCCCAATTTGGTTCAGTATACAAAATTACACTAAGAAAACACGTCATGTCTTCACACATTCCATCACCAGTCTATCGATATAATATCCACAATCCCAAATACATATGAAATATTTTTTTTGAACCATCGATACAATAGTGTATTGAAATCTTCACCATGTAGTTTTCACCCATGAGGAACTATCTTATCATCCATCATCAATATATAGTCTATAACCACTCTCAAATAAATCACAATTATCGAACACCTCAACCTATGTGATATCAACCCACATGGAACTCACTAAGATTTTTCCATTCATCGGTAAGGATATTATACACCAATGGGAACTATCATTGGTTTTCTAGAAATCCATCAATGATAAGTCACCCAGAGACAACCAATAGTCAATGGAATGTTTTCCACCCACTAGGTTTATCCCTAAATTACTAGGTATCCACCAACAAGTACTCTCCCTACCTGAACATACATTCACACCACATAACATCTCATGTTCTTAAATAGTATTAGTTGGGATGTTTTCTACACTCAGGGAATCCAGTTATGTTACCAAGTGTTGACCATTCTAGACACTACCATCATCAATTCATCATTATCATGATCACATATCATATCTATTATAGATACCCATATCATTATCCTTATCATCATTATCTCGTTAAAAACCCACTACCATGTCACTCGTAACAACTTCCACATAACTATTATACATTGAAATTTGATTCAAACCACCACCATCCATTTATTCACCCACATCAACCATTACACATACAAAGCTATTGGGTTATATAAACACCACACATAGATATAACACAACCTAATATAGTTTAACAATAATTCTGATCTAATGGATTTCAAATACACTGTATGACTAAAAATTATCATATCCTTAAATATAAATAACTCAAGAACCTTATAAAATAATATTAATCTAAATATTACTCAATTTCATTAAACCAAATCATCTAGCTCACCCCTAATCATTATAACCTCAATCTACTCTCACTATAGAGGTTAATAAGGGGATATTATTAGTTTCAAGTGAAACAACTAATGGTATATATTTTAAAAATTTATATACCTTTTATGTAGAAGGTTTAACAACCCCTACTAAATTTGGAAAATATATATGTAAATATTTAAAACCCAAATAAAAATCACATCAACCCCATGAGACTTATAATAAGAGACATCCTATGACTCAAGAACATGGAACCATCATAATCTTATATGTCATTGACCATATTGTCTCTAATTCTCTCCTCGCCCATCACTGAAACTTCTACTCAATCTTCAAAAGAGTATCTCAATTATTCGAAAAAAGTACAATATATTTTCCCAAAGTACATAAATTTTACCCTCCCCCACCAAGTTATATTCCATGAGTTTCAACCATTTTAGGATCTTTATATAAATTAGTGACTTAAGAAATATTTTATAAATTATCAAAAATAATTATCAAGGTTAATATTAAACCATAATCACAAGAAAAATAACTCAAATACAAATTATAATCAAAATTCAAGATTATATTTAACAATTTATATTCATATTAACCACTTATTATTTTACTCATCTTTAAATTAATACTATATAATAAATTTCAAGTATTAAAAATGCCAAATTTATTAAAAATCAATATGAATTCATCTTATAAAATTTATATAAAAGAATTATATATAAATAAAATTATTTTTAATTATCACCTCAATCACTGAATATAATATTATTATTAGATTAACATATATTATAGAAGATGTGAGAATTGGATTCCACAACCTTGATTCCAATTGGACCATTAATTATAATTCCTCGATTGATTCTCAAATATCATTCATTAATAATATCATCCCTCTCTGATCTTCTTATTTTACAACCAACCATCACAAATTATTATTACCAAGAGCATATTCATGCTCTAATATAGCGAATAAAGAGAGTTCTTTGGGAATATCAAATATTAAAAAATAATTTTTCCCCTTAAATTCCTCAAAACTATCTATTGTTTCTTATTTCACCTCTATATTTATCCACTAATTATATAACTCATTTCTCATATCCCTATATATACTATAGTGAAAAGGCATAAAACCTTGTTTATTTACAATATTATAGTGGTAGATAAATTGTCTCTCTGCTAGTTAATAGGGATATGTTTTTCATTAGCTGTGAAGTTTACAAAGAAATTTCCATAGGGAAAGAAAAATATAATTCTTAGATATGGTCAAATTATTCATTAATTTGTATGGAATATGTTGTATTATGGTGAGTATTGAAAACTATACATAGTGTATAATATAAAATTTTAGAAATCATATGAACCAAGTCACTAATTTTTGTTGATGATGAATCTATAATGATGTGTGGTTGTGTTAGGGTTATTACATTGTTTCATATTATCTGTGTTTGAATTCATAAATTCTAATCTAGTACACCCACTCAATTATTACAAGAACTCTCTCAATATACGCTTTATATTTTTAGTGAATTTTTATTTCCCTATATTGTTTTTTCTGATAACTATTATATGATAATTAATTTTACAGTGGTTAATAATAAATGTGTAACCTAGCAACTAATAAAACTCATTTCCTTTTTATAAATCTGTTCCTATATCTAGTTTATGTGATTTTATTTCAACATTCATTTCTTTTTCAAATCCCTATGTTAAATTACTGGATGATAGAGCTAAAAAAGCATAAATAATTATTGAATAAGAAGACATATGAATCTTATTCATTCAGACATTTTCAATAGTCTATAACAGTTTGTCATCCATGACCTACCAAGAAAATAGCCACATATGTTATAGAAATAAAATATAAAAAAAATTATATAAAATTAATTGTATGATTATGATTCTGGGTGTAGCTCCCTCAAATGGATAGATCACCAAATGTGACTTTTTTAAAATTGTGTTGAATTCCCTCAATTTAGACACTCATACTCAATGAATGGGGGCATCACTATACAATTATTCAATATTTATATAAGAAATACATATGCGACAATTATTATTATGATCATTCCACGTGGATAAAATTTTCAATTCAATTAAAAAAGCTCAACTATTCTTTTATTCTTGGGATTTTTTCTCAATTTTAGGGATCATTCTCTATATGTTCATTTTTTATGAATTTCATGAAATCTTTTGAAAAATTTATAAAATTCATAGACTAAAAAAATATGCATTGTATCAACCTTAGATTTTGAATAATATTATTTCACTAACATCACACATTACATGATACACCATGTTAATCTTTCACAATATGTAACATTGGCATATCTTGTGATACACTAACACCACGTTTCTACATAAAACCATTTTATTAGTGTAATTATCTAAAAAATGCATTTATAACTAATCCAATATAATGGTGGGTATGAAAATGATTAAATATATTATCAAAGTATGCTTGCAATTAAATGAAAATTGTTTCCTAAAAAACTAGTTAAATGTGCACAAGTGTGTTTTATACCAATAAATAAACAAGTATATTTTGATATATTATATTAATGAAATGTATATATATATATATAATCTAATTTTTACCATTCATTTTATATGTTTTCTATACATGATATAAGAATAAATCCAATATTATGCATAAAACGGTTTTTTAAGGACATTTTCCACCTTTTGATGGTGCACTTGTTAAATTTTTTAAAAAAAAATTATATTGATTTTATTTAAAAAAAATAAATTTATTATTTGGAATCAGAATATAAAATATTACTTTGGGTGACCTTTTGGTATTTTTATATGATGTATCATGTTTTGATGAATATTTAACATACCAATTTTAATTGAAAATTTTATTTTGTTTTAAAGCATTCAAAATGTGAAAATATATTATGGATTAGTTTTAAATTTTAATTATTTTATTTTATTTTTAAAATATCCAATTATTATTGATGAAAATTATCTTATAGGTTAAATTATTATAAAAAATTCAATGTCTTAAAAGTAAATTTTTATTAAAAAAACTATTTTTATTACATTTTGTCAGTTTTGTTTTAAATTAAATTCTAAAACTTCTCTAATTTGAATTTTGAAAAATGTATAAAATATTTATATTTTTGGATTAACAATTTAATAAATATTTCCTTTTTTGTTAAATATGAATTGTTACCATGGTAAATCATGTTACCGTGGTAATGGGTAAATTTGGTAATTTAGGTTAAAAATAATTTGATAAGAACTATTAAATGATTCCAGCACATGCCAAAATTTTATTGGATGAAGATAAATGCACCTATAACATATAATAATTGAAATTATTTTTTTAATGGACACCTCTCCCTGAAAATGTCTTATATACTATTTAAATCAAGGAATGCCACAAAATGTCACTTTCGTTGTCTTAAATATCTCTTATGTGTCCACATAATATCTAAATTAGGTTGTGGATTAATATAAACAATTGTATTAATCTTATATTATTTACTTTTTGTCACTAATTTTTTATAGTTTTTATATGTAAAAAAATAAACTTCAATTCTTACACAACACTATTTCATTTCTTATGCTAGGTGATGAATAATATATAAAATGGATTTAATTAAAAATATAAGAACCATTATTAGACCAAAATAAATAAATTAATGTTATATTTTTAGTGTATATATATCATAATCATCCTAGGGTTGAATTAATGTCCTTTTTAAGCGAGATGAAAAATATTATGACATTTATAATAATTTATTTAATGTAAAGTCGATGTTATCACATTCATGTTTTAATAACTATAATGTTTTTAATTTACTGTTTTTCATAAGCTATATTAGACTATAAATATTATTAGGAAAGATAAGGGATTTATATTTATCATAGAATTTTATTTATAATTTCTAGAAAATAATTAATTACCTTAAATAATTACATAATTATGATAGAGTAATTATTGAAAAAATAGAAATAATCAAATAAATGGTATTAAAAATATTAAAATTAATATAATTTTAATCAATTAAGGTTATCCATGACTTTTATAGGTGAAAATGACTTATTAGGGGTGATTCACATTACTTATGTTACTATACTTTTTGTATTCTCTTAAAGTCAATGTCTTGAATAGTATCAAAATTGACATTAATGATATTTTATGAAAATAATATTTTCTTACATTATTTAAAAGCAATAAATAAAATAAAAAAATAAAAAAAATTATGATAAGCTATAAATGCCATAAATTGACTATTCATGGTTAGTTTATACCAAATCAGTAAAAATTAAAAAAAACATTAAGGAATTTATTAACCAAATTAAAAGTAAAATGGGTTAACTAAGTATTAATAAAAATAATATGGTTTACAATAATACCAAAAATTATAAAAATTCTATTAGTTGATGATATTATAGCCTTATCTCATATTATTTGTTAATACTTTTCATTTTGGTGGTATAATGATTGATATTGAATTTATCATAAATTAAAATTTTCTAAACATCTAAATGTGCCTCACACCCCAAATATATAAGGGCACCTCTTGCCTAACTTCTACACATAAAATTGTGCCTCCAATATCAACCACACTCTTCCAAATTCTATTATACACTTCCTTGTACACATTATAGATATTCTTTAATTCTCCAAATACAAACTCTAAAATCCTTTATAAGATATATAAAGGTACCATCTCGAATAAGAGGTGGATGTAATGACTATGACGAGATTCAATACAAAATGTAATAGATTTATGTATCACTTTTATAATAATGGTACATATATATTATATAATACCTTTTATTATACATGGTGTATATAGTATCCATAAATGTCCTTTATGAGTCTTATCTATAAGATTATGTTATTTTTATATCCTTATAATTTTCTTTAATTCATGGGGCATATGATTCTATTGATTATAAAGCGATGAGTACTTATTTCCAAATATCATCAATATTTGGGACTCTTTACTTTTAAAAATCTATTGGGAAATAATTATATTCATTTCAATGTTTTCTAAAAAAAATATTTTTACTATTCTCTTATGGATCTTTGAAGTCATTTTTACCCTTTTTTGAATTTTTACTAAATGGTTTGAAGGGAATATTTTTTCATTTTACAAGTGATTTACATTGTGGATTTTCAATTTAATATTTATAAGGAATTCTATTTTTTAACTTATATGGAATTAATGTAATTTTTTGTTTTCATGATTCTATAATACTTTGAAGAATTTTTTACTGGTTTCTAGGGTAATTTTCAAATTAAATGTTATATTTCAGAAAAACTCATTCTAAGAAAATGAAATGAATTTAAAGAAAAATAATACTTTCTTCCTTAATTATTCTTAAGTGACCGACCAAAATTATTTTCCTACTATGTTAACATTATTTGATGTTCCTTATGTAGTACTTGGGATATGATTCAATGATACCATTCTTATTCTTTCTAATATTGTATTTTTTATAATGGATTGATAATTATGAAACCTGTTTCTTTTCAATGTGTTATAGTTTGATTGAAATATTTTTGTGAAACCTATTTAATTACATGAATTCTCAAATGATGAATTATTCTTGTTCTTGAGGCACATATATGTATGGTTTTCGTGATGTGATTAGTGGGACGTATATCTCCCTCTGATGAATTGGGTAAATATTTCAATCTCATGAGACTAACATGAATGTTACTGGAAGTGAACATGGTTCATTGATAGAATATAGTAATTGGAGTATACTTAGTTCTATAATATAGGACTAGAATGATAGTAAACTCATTTTAGTAATACATAGCTGCAATAGGGACTGAACATGGTTCAGTAAAGAAATTTGTCTACTATAATGGCCTAGGAAATGATCCACGACTAATATGGAAATTATTTTATATGATTATGTGTATTCCAAAATTCCATGTCTTATGATCTCATAAAATATGTTCTTTTATTATTTTTGATCTTAAATGATTTATTCCATGACACGATATCATGATAATTGATATACATGATATGATTTCCAAGTTCATTTTTTATGTACTTGTGATATATTATTATCTTATGGTTGATATATCCTTTGTTTATCCTTCTTGATCATATAAGAACCACATTTTCATATGTTTCTTTCCGTCGTGTTATTAATAAAGTTTTTAGGTAGGAATACTAAAGGGGAAAATCTTTGTGGGAATCATGGAAGAAATTTTACTAGACTAGAAAAATGTGTTCCAAGTTTCTAAATGAACTAATTATTATGGTCCTCGAGAATGTGATTGTTTAATGTAATTAATATTCATCTAAAATGATGTAATATCCATTTTTATATGTTTTTTTCCGGGTTCTTTATAGTTAATGTCATATGAATGTCTTAGTCAACCTTTGGAAACTAGGATGAGAAAACTTTCATGAGATCCCTATAGATATTTCTAAGGATATTTTTATGTATGTCTATAAGAATAAGTCTATGTATAGGTTACAATCCTAGAGTTTTTTGTAATAATCATTAATATAATACGATTAAACCAAAGGTTCCATAGATTGAAATATTATAAGTATGTTACTTTGGTTATGTGTTTTTCTTCTATAATAAGTGTTTCTCAATCTATGCTTTCTGGTTTTAGTCAATGGTGAGAACTAGAATGACTTGGGTAAACATTTAATATAGAGAAATATTTGATGATGAGAAGTCAAATTTGATGATCATTGGAGTGAAGGAAATTTTGATAATTCATAATCAGTTTTCACAAATCATTTTTAATAAGGTATACTTAAAGAAACTTTAAAACTCACCTCGGATTATAATTATAGAGTATTGTGGGAATTCTGGTAATGTATACCACATGGGAAAGAATATTTTGATTCTTTTGTGTAAAAACCATGGAACAAAATGCACAATTTTATGTCTTATATGAACTATATTATGTTTTCATAGTAGAGAAGATGGAAACAAACCATGTAACAAAAAATGGAAAATTAAAAGTTTAGTTAATGTAGTGGATGGGAATATTTTCATCCCTTTAGTAATCTCAATTGTTGATTTATTTAATGTGTAAAGAATGGAAATTATGAAAATTTATGTCCTAAGTGGAATCCTCACAAAGATAACTAGCAAGGTGGTTTATGTAACAGTTTTAATGCTGATGATTATTACACTTCTTGTGAAATTTGAATGGAAATATGTATTAATTAGTAATATGAGTAATCCTTGTTATTATATTAGTCATAAAGGGAAATAATTAAAGTGTTTATGTATTTTCTTTTGATAATTATGTTATATGAATTGTGAAATACCTAAGTATTGTTTAGTTTATTTTTTCTTCAAATAATTTACAAGAATATGTGGAATGGTTCCAATGGACTAGTGAAGTAATTTAATGGAAAATGATACATTAATGGGAAACACATGCTTAATGGGAATACAACCCTTAATATGTTCTTAATGTTATGGTAATGATGTTTGGATTAATTAAAATGGACGGTACTAATTACCTTGGAGTTGATTAATGACCTATTGAAAAAGAGGATTGTGTTATTGTTTATGAAGTTCAAAATATTTTGGATTTAAGGAATATATCTGATAATTTTTTGAATAAGGAACAGTTAATGTTTTCAATTAAAATTTGTTGTAATTCATGTTATTTTCATGTTTAAATAGATTACCTGGTGAAGGTATTCACATGTTTGGTTTCTTAAATACAAGAGAAACATTTTGTGGCATCAATTTTATGATGATTTCCAAATATTTCGGGACCTTGTTTTTAATGTTTTTTAATTTCATCTTATGGAATGGTTATAGAGTTAACTATTTAAGAAATATTTTGTGTTAAAATTCAATTGACGTTTTATAGATTAATGTTTTATCTCTACAAATGAGGATTTATGAATATTGGATAACAAGTATTAAATGTTTTGTTGTGATGTTAAGACATGTAGAATAACCAATCATTCAATGGATATCTTGATATATGAATTCTTCCAAAATGTAAAATTCACCTTCATTTATTGTAATTATAAATGAAGTTGAAATTGATCAAATCACAATGAAAAGTTGAGATTATTATTATGCAATGTAATGAAATCAAGTAATTTTTTCTTCTCATGAAAAATATATATCTCTGGGAAAAAGATCCTGAAACCAAAAAATTTATCCATGTACCTTCTTTTCCAATGAATGAAATTTTCCATTAGATCATCATAAACTTATGGCATTATGATTTCAAACCTTCTCATGACCATGTTCTCTATCACTTACCATCAGAACTTGATAGTTATATTTCCCTTCCATGTTCATGTTTCCTCTTTCAACCTATTTTCTCTTATTTAGAAATATAGTTATGAGTTATAATGGGTAACCATTAAGTTTCCAACATTCTTTTTTAGTGGGGTTTTAGTATTCATTTCTATGATGTGGGTTTTTATGAATGGAACTTTAAAGTATTAAAGATTTAATGACCCTAATTAATTTTGAGTGAAAAATTTCTTTTATGGGTCATAGAATGTAACACTATAATATATTTGAAATGATCTTATTTTTTAATAACCTTAATTGCATGCTACACCATGTTAAGCTTGCACTACACGCAACACTGACTAATCTTGTGTTATACACAACAACAAGTTTCTAGAAAACACTATTTCACTATTTTAATTACTTAAAAAATAAAATAATAACTTATCCATTATAATGAAGGGAATGAACATGATTAACTAAATTATGAAAGTAATATTTACAATTAAAAGGAAATCCATTTCTAAAAAACTGTTTAAATGTGAACAAGTGTGTTTTACACCAAAAAATAGAAAAATATTTATTTTAGATTATATTAAAGAAATATATGTGTGTGTATAGATATATATAATTTTTAAGATTCATCTTATGTATTTTATGTACATTATATATAGAAAACTCCATTTTTACCCATAAAATAAATATTTTTCTAAAATGAAATTTTTACCACCTTTTGATAATGAACATATTAAAAATCTAGTTTTTTTCAATTTTATAGATTCTATTTGAAGAAATAAACTTTTTATTTGGAATTGAGAAATTAAAATATACATTGGGTGCACTTTTTTTATTTTTATGAGATGTTTCCTGTTTTGATGAAAAGTAAAAATATAGATCTTTATTGAAAAATGTACTTTCTTTTCATGCCTTTACATGGTAAAATTAGAGTTTTGAAAATTTAAAAACCATAATTAGTTCATTTTAATTTATAATAATAAAATTAATATTTTTTAAAATAATTTTATACATTAATTAATTATAATAACATTTTATGTTTTAAAAGGTCATTTTTTTGAAAAAAATATTTTTTATGGTGGTTTACCATATTTATTTTATATTAAATTTTGTAACTTCTGTGTTTAGAATTTTAAAAAAAATCATGAAAATTTCTATTCATAATTTCAATATTTAGTTAATAATTATTTTTTATTTTTAGTTAATATGAATAGTAAACTTTGTAAATTTTTAACCATGATAAAACGTAAATTGGGAAATATAAGTTAAAAATAAACTAATAATGACTATAAAATTAATCAAAAACATGCCCAAATTTTATTGGAAGATTCTACTTCAACCCTTAACATATTAGGATCTAAATTATGTTTTAAATGGACACCTTTCAATGAAAAGGATGCATAAAATATTTATATCCAAGAAGGACACAAAATTTTAACTTTGTTGTCTTGAATATCTCTTATGTGTCCACATAATGAAAAAATATTGGTTATAAACTAATTTAAATGCTTATATTAGGATTAGTTTGTTTATTTTAATGATTTTTTTTAAAGTATATGTTATATAATTACATTTAATGCTTATGAAACCTTGATATAGTGCGTGTTCAAGAACATGTAAAATCAACAAAATATCTTTAATTAGAATGATAAAGACCATTAAAAGACCAAAATAATAGATTTCAATTATTATTTTAGTACATATCAATAATAATCATACACGGGTAGAATTAGTGACCATTTGGATCCATATGGAAAATATTATCTCATTTATAATATTTCCATTAATGTAAAGTCAAACTTATCACATTCATTTTTCAATATCTATAACATTTTTCATATAGATTATTCTAGAATCTATATTAAATTATAAATATTATTTGGAAATATAAATTATTTATATTCATCATGGTAATTTATTTATAATTGTAATGAAGAAATCTTTACCTTAAAAATTTAAAAAATTATGATACGGTAATTATTCAACTAATAGAAAAAATCAATTAAATGATATTAAATATATTGAAATAAAAATAATTTTATTCAATTTAGGTTATCTATGAATTTTTTATGTGAATATGACATATTGGGGGTGAAATTAATTTTTTTCTAAGATACATTGTTTTTTAGATTTTATTAAATCAATGTAATAAATAGTGTCAACATTGATACTAATGATATTTTTAAAAAAAATAATATTTTATTAAATTATTTAACGAATAAAAAACTAAATAGAAGTTATCATAATTTCTAAAATGTCATAAATTGAATATTTATGGTTAATTAATACCATATAAGTAAAAATTACAACGTATTAATATTGAATAATTTATATCATAATTAGTAATACATTGGTTAACTAAGTGTTAATTAAAATGACTATGTTTACAAAAATACAAAAACATATCAAAAATATAATGGTTGGTGATATTACAACCTTACATCTTTTTATCTTATAATACAATGTCATTTTTAGGTATCTGGATTAATATTGAATATTTTATAAATAAATATTTTTTGTAAATTCCAAAAGTACCCCACCTTCATTATAAAAGAGAACCTCCTCAATCACTTATTCACATAACATTGTGCCTTCAATATCAACAAACATCTTCCAAATTATATTCTCCACTTCTCAAGACACATTTTAGAGGTTCTGTTATTCTCAAAATACTAACTCTAGAGTCCGTTAGAGGATATATAATAGATCCATTTCAAATAAGAGAGGTTCTCATGAGTACTATCAGAGTCAAGACATAAGGTAAAGGATATATGTATAAATTTTATTTATATAGGACATGTGTCTTATACACAACTTATTTCTTATACGCAGGGTATATACATCCAAGTAATGTCTTTTGTTAGTATTATACCTAATATTAAGGTAATTTCATATCCATATGGTTCTATTTATTTCATGGGGAATATGATTCTACTAATTATAAAGGGATAAATATTTATTTCACATTCTTGTCAATATTTTGGATTATTAGTTTTATGTATCTTTTAGTGAATATTTATCTTTCATGTCTATTTTTTATAAAAAACAACATTTTTTATTATTCACCTATGGATGTTTAAGTTCATTTTTACCCATATTTTAATTTTTTCTACACTATTAGAAAGAAATCATTTTTCAATTTTCAAACAATTTACTTTGTATCTTTTTTGGTTAAATAATTAAATGAGTGTAAGTTTTTAACTTATACTGTTTGAATTGAATTTCCACCAATATGATATCATAATGAATTGATATTTTTTATAAAATATTCAAGGATTATTTTCAAATAAAATTATTTATTTTATAATTGTGTGTCATTTTAGGAAAAGAAAATATTTTCAAATAAGAAATCATATTTTTCTAAAGAATTTTTTAAAAGATATCTCAATATTTTTTTCTATCTATGATAACATTATTTTATTTTACTTATGTTTTACAAGGGATATGATCCAATGAAACCATTATTCTTATTTCTAATATTGTTTTATGCTTATTATGGATTGATATTTATGAATCCCATTTCATTTTAAGGGGTTATTTTAATATTGAATGATTTATAAGAAACCCATTTCATTCCATGGGTTTTGATAAGATGGATGATTTTTGTTCTTGTGGACCGTATATGGATGATTTTCATTATGTGGTTGGTAGAACCTATTTCCCATTATAATTCATTAGGTAAGGATTTATATATAATGGTGTTGATATGAATAATATGGGAAATAAACTCAATTATGTAACACCATATTGGAACAAGAGTAAACTCAGTTTTGTAATATAGGACTGGAATGGGAGTAAACATGGTCCAGCAGTACACGGTTGGAATGAGGAGTAAATTTAGTTAAGTAAAAGGTCTTTATCCACTATTATGGTCTTAAAAATGAGCCTTTACTTATATAATTTTTTTATTCTGTTGTTTATGCCACAATTCCATGTCTCTTTCTACTATAGAAAAAGTTTTTTTATTTTTTATGAACATCTAAGATTTATTCCATGACACGATATCAAGAATTTTGATATACAAGATATTATTTCTGAATGTTTTGTTTATTTAATTATGCATTATGATTATGTTATGATTAAAATATAATTTATTTACCCTAATTGGGAATCTAAGATCACCTTTTTCATATGTATCTTTTTCTTAAGATATAATGAATGGTTTTAGGTAGGAATACTAAAGGGGAAAATCTTTATAGGAAACATTTAATATCTTTCACCATGATTACAAAAATGTGTTCTAATTTTCCAATGTCACTAAACTATTACGGTCATTGGGAATGTGTTTGTGTAAGGTAATGAATCATAATCTAGAAATATGTAATGTCAATGTACATTAATCTTGGTTGGTTATATCCAGCTTTAAATTCGTCCCCATCCCCATGTCATCATCACTAATGTATCTCAACTCATATTATTAATTTTATAAAATTTTTTACAAAATATGAATTTTAAAAATAAATAAACATTAATAATATTCCACTACCACTCAACACTTAATGGATAAATATAATCCCCTAATGAAACTTCTAATCCATCTACCGAGGGTAAATTCTACTTTCTACGCCCAAAAATTAATAAAAAAATTACATTATGAGAACATAAAAATTATCATTTTACAATTATAAGAAAATATACGGTATAAATTCATAAACATTAAAAATTTCAAAATTCATGTCTCTAAGTTACACAATAATTTCAAACAATTTTTCCTAAAGAATATTAATTCATAATCATAAAAATATAAAAAATAAATGTAGAAATTTCATTCAATATTCTTGAATACATAAGAATTACATATCAATAACAAAACGAACAATGTAAAAACCTATTGAACTCTATTTTGCAAAATTATCTCTTATGAGTTTTCCTCTATGCCACCCGGACACTAAAAAACACACAATTTTGGAATAAATGGCCCCAATAGGAACTTTTCTCTATGATACTAAATTTAAACATTCAATTCAAAAAAATCATATCATCTTCAATATCAGTAGAGGTCAAATAAAAGGATCATGATAATGATTTTGAAGATACAACACCTGAAATAAATCATGAACCTTTTATATCTACATAGGTAGGTTGAACCAAAAATCTTACCACATTAAACCATTCAAACACGCCAAATAATATAGTAATAATTTGTTACAAAATTCATATCTTACAAACACTCTAATGAAAAATTTATCAGAAACACAGAACAACACGTGATCAATACCTATAAAATCAAACAACCACATTATCTAATCTGCATATGATTTATTCCAACATTTTATATTCATCATATGATCCCAAATAATTTACAAACACATTGTTACATTTTTCATCATCATTCACCCAACATAAACAATCTCATTATCCTCAACCCAACAAAATGAAAAATGGAATGATATTCTATATAAAAAATCATAAGGATCCAAAAAAATTAGAAATAAGAACAATTCTTTTATAATATTTTAACAATTATTAATATTCCACCAAAGATCCACTATTTAGAATCCACATTCTGAAACATGTGAATGAAACTCAATCTAGTTACCCACTAACCTCATTTTCACCTCCCAATAAATAAGAGGCTAAAAACCCATAAAAAGTTTCTAATAATTCATAGTGGTTAGACTATAACCACTGATGTTAAACTAAACAAACAAACAATAAAGGAATAAAAATAAATAAATTTATAAAATAATGAGAAAAATTATTACATGTGGTTTGCATAAATAATATCTACATAGTCATAAAATCATAAAACAAAAAAAAGAGCAACCCAGATCACCATTAAGGATCTTCCCAATATTTCTCAATAATCTAAAATGGAAAACTTATGAATCCATTATCCCGATAGATAATACAATCCTTGGGTGAAACCCTTACTTTATATTCTTTTATGAACCAAAACAATCATCTCAAATCCTAGAGGGCCCATTCAGGATATTATTATATGCATAGTAATCCACAAAAATTAATATTTCTAGATAATATCCATATATATATACAAGTGTAAAAATATGGAAATAAATGAACTAATAAAACATATACAAACCAGTCCATGTATTACCAAGAACGCTTGGGGGACACTTTATTAGCTTCATTTAGTGCTAGAGTGGAACTATATATATATGGTTTCTCACTCTAGAACCTCCTTCGACCATATATCAAAATTCATACAAAAAAAGTGTCACCTATGGAAACATAACCCACAAGGTTGTTAGAAGTAAATAAAATTGATGAAATGAAGGAATACACCCATCCCATACCACATGATCCATGGAAAACTATTTCCCATTCCAAAAACCAACTAAATAGCATGATTAAAACCAATAAGAGTGAGTCCTTACACATAACCTATGGCCATTTATATATAATATACAATAAATTGACATGGAAAGTGACTCAACATAATATACACATCTAAGAATGATACCATGTGATAACCAGTGGCTAACACCACCTATTTTCCATTATCATAAATTCACATGACCCTATAAACCTCAAACCAATGATGATTTAAAATCATCAATATAGACATGACCAAGTAAACCAACTACAACATGTCCATAGAGGTCAAAATCACTTTCAATGTATAAATATATAAAATGACAACCACAAAAATAGTTTCAACCACCCGTATCACACTGGTGAACCTATTGTACCCTAGGGACACACAATATGGACCCCTTAAAATTCTCATGAAATACTATCATGTATAATATCATAGGTACCAATAGTTTCCACACATGTTGACTGACCATGTAATCCTAGAAAAATAAAATGAGAATAATTTATATATGATGCATAATGCATTTATTCCTGAACATTACTTCCATATAGAAAACTCACATAAAGAAAGGATATCCTATGTGTTTATATTATAGGATACACCAATGAACATCCATGATATTGAATACAACACAATGATAAAATATTTTGAACATAAGAAGAATCTAGGAATCTCCTACCAAGTACTAGTAGAATCCCACACACTGAATCATATATAGTAATTTTAGATAACAAGAAAAAGAATGAAAAACATTAAAAAAATATTAATTATATATTCTAGACATAATATATATTATTGGTGAAAAAAATAGGAATCGCGGAGAGAGGACGTAATCCATCCCTATAAAGGATTTGTGTGATAAATATCTCAACGGATGAACAACCCTGAGAAAAGTACTTATGAGTGGAAAATTGAGAGTGGGATAGGTTATAGAGATCAAACATACTATTAGAAGGAAAATGTGTTCAAAACCAAATTTTAAATAATTAATTAAACCAATTGGTAAAATTTAAAAAAAATAGAAATTAAATTACAGTGTCACCCATAGGGATTAAGAAAAAATGCTTTGAAGAGCCACCCCACACAACATGGATCTTCATGTTACATTGTGATTCATATTCCCTAGAAATCTAAGTCATATTTCTAGGTTCATGATGTTACATGTCCATAAAAAAAAATTTAAAACCGCCTCCCATTAAACATCATTCACAATGAAACAGTCTAACTATAGAATAACATTCCTCTTGACTCAACCATTACAATGTAACACATTGTCTATGGTATGATCAACCATAATATTGGTCATATTAATCTTGTCACATAAAACAGTAATCTCATATAACCCTTAACACGCTACAATTTTATTTTCTATGGTTTATTCCTTAGCAAACATTAAAAAATTTATTTTACACAACCTCATATGAGGCATGGCCTACTGGTTTTTTATATAATTACAGTGTCAAGCCTGGACCATCTCCTGAAAACTCAATTCATGACCTACTCTAATACCTAAAAACCCAAAATCACACCAAAAACAATTGTTTTTTCAAAACAAGTGTGTTTTGGATGAAAATATGTCTTATGTACTAGACCTATATACCCAGTATATTACATTAAAAATTATAATAGAAACACTCTCAATATGTCCTCTAAAATCTGGACCATCTTCTCATTTTCACCATTAGGTGATATGGGAAGATGAATGTTAAGTCACAACTACGTACCAAAGGCACATAGACATTAATTCCATATAAAAAATCCATATATAATAAAATATATTAAATTTAATTTTAAATGGGAATTGTTCATTATCAATCTATCTATAACAACCCAAATAGGACAAAACCTCCTCAAGGTATGAGTAAAAGTAGAAATAAAATCTATATAATTGTTTATCCACTCCACTAAATAATTTCCATAAGTTGAAATAGAATAAGTAGGAATTGATGTTAGGATTTTACCTATAGCATAAAATACATAGATAAACAAACTTACCTACCTCTTAAATCATACCAGGACACCAAAACATCATCTTTAATGAGTGACATGTCATTACAATAGTCTCGATGAAAAATAAATTAATAACTATGGAACTAATTTACATATTATTACCTAATACTGTGAGGAAAACCAAATTCTGACCAAATAATACTCAATTACCCAAATCATCATACAAACCATCCAAGGTATCACTATTTATAAGCTGGTCTCTCTAAAGGTCCACCTCATAGTCTCTGAAATGAGTCTCCCCACCTATTTCATTAGTAAATATAACATGTTCGTCTGGTATATGAAAGATTTAGTACCCATATATATATATAACAAAGATAAACTGATTCCAATAACTCAACCACATTATATAAAATTCTTATCCACCTAGAATCTTCAACATATATCTTTTGATTGAAGGAATCAGCAAAAACATTAACCTTCATATAAGAATCTGTGATAAAAAAATAAATGTGATAGTAATTTAACCCACTATCTCTACTATATATCTAAATAACTTTAACAAAATATATATCTCGATCTCTAGTTATTTGAATAACATAAAAAAACTTTTAGTAAATCATGTCTCCAATGATTATCCACAAACATTGATTCCATAAGCTATAAATCATCATAAGTATAACAAAATTCAAGGCGGTGCAAATACCAAAACCTATATGTAATGACTACAATTTATTCCATCAAAAAAAAATCTAAAACATGATGTTATAAATTGAAATTAAACTCATAATGAATACACACCCTATGTTTCAAATGAATAGTAGTCGTCAATTTTTTCAATAAAACATTAAAAAAATAGGGAACATTACATTCAAAATAGAAGTATTCTATTTATTATTCAGAGGTAATAATGATGTCCCTATCTAGGTGAACATAGGTACGAACCACCTTTAATGTCCATATATTCCTATGAAACTCCAAAAATCTAGGAAATTAATCAAAATATTCGACATTATAACTACCATAGTCTTATTTGGTTCTACTATTATGAAAATAATAAAAATAATATGATACATTAAATTTATATCTAATGTATAAATTATTACATATGGATTATCCTATAAACCCATACCTACTTATTAAACTCCACTATAATCCTTCGATGGTCAGCATTATTTTCCTCTATCTTTAAATAAAACAAAATATAATCAATGAAGATAACTACTAAAATTTTAATATATGATGGAAAAAATATAATGAAAGACCTATTTATATAACTAGTTTATTAAAAACTCAAAAACAAAGTATATCCAAAATCATGGAATGTTTATACGCACACTGAAAAAAATTTCATAGGTTTTATTTATCCCTAACTCCCACAATATTATATCTATATAGTGATCAAATATTTAAAAACCAACCCACTCATTAATATTAATCAAATAAATCATATTTCCTAAGAATATAATATTGAATCTAAATGAACACTTGATAGAACCATTGATAATCTATTTCAATCTCATGCTTATATCATCATTTTGTTATACCCATGCATGAATTTCAAATATAGAAATAGTATGATAAATAAAACCTCACAATAACAACAAAACATCAATTTTGATTCTGAATTACCTATTCTCTATAAGGACTGTATGATAATGATTTATGGTAATGGGATACACACCCCAATATATATTAACAAATAAATTATTCTACATCCTCAAAGGTAACGTCATAAACTATTACATGAACACTTTACCTAAATACACCTTAACATAGTGAAACTTATCAATCACATATTATAATGGACCAAGAATCAAAATCACAAACTGGGTAATTATACCATATGTATCAACCCACATCACCAAATAGAAATTAAATTCCCCAATAAACACCATGTGATTAGCATTCAAGATAGAAAAAATCACCCATGAAATATGATGTGGCCTTTTATGGAAGCGTTTTTCCTCACCATAACATGGAGTTCAATAAATTTTTAATCCCAATATGAGCCCTAACTTGGAAATTGTTAAATTAGGATCAATCTCATGTCAACTTTTTTATTCATTGAATGTTTTATTAGAAATAGTTTTTTGGTGTTTTAATGTGAAAATTGTCTTTGTTTCAATGATAATATATTCTCAAAATAAAATTTCAATGATTTTTTAATGATAATTAAATGGAAGTATAATTTATTTTTATTTATTTTTAATTTGGAATGGAGTGATTTTTCACCTTCATGAAGTAGTAAAAACTCTTCACTGGATAAAGTATCATTACTTCCCTTTTTGTAACCAAAGTATTACGACAAAACCCATATAAAGAACACATAACATATATAAAGGTAACTTGGGACATAAACATACTTAAGTGGAATAACCATACGGTCGACTTCCACACATATCACTTAATGGAATAGACATACGGCCAATTTCCATACATACTTAATGGAATATCCATACAGCCAACTTCCATACCCAATGCATTGGAGGTTATAACGTAACCACCCGTCCTGGTATTCACGGCACCACCCATCATATGGTTTATAACGTAACCACCCGTTAAAATGTCCAAGTACCAATATAAAATCATAAAACATAAAACCAATATAAAGGAATGATAACATTTCCACATTTCAATCACAATATATCATAAATATATTGACATAATAGAATCTTTTTTCAAAACCATTTTCAATACCAAAATACATAAAAGAGTATATGGTATTTATTTTATTCTAAAAACATTACGGCTTGTTGAGAAAGCCAAAGACCAAATAATACTCGCGGCGGCGGAAAAGGTCGTTGTCACCGCGTATGTTAAAAGAAACATTCCTTTTTGTCATTTTGTAAAACGCTTCGTAGAAAAATATTCCTTTTGTATAAAAGTAAATGTCAAAGGGGTTTATACACCGTATAAAAGAAAGTTGTGTATAAAACGAAATATGCCTCAATGAAAGAAGATTGAGACGAAGTCCCATACAAAGATCATTTTTAAAATAAAATAGATATACTATGTTTATTCACTATAAGTACACATAAATAAAGTACAAATACAAGATATTACATAATAATATAATGACATAATTTGAAAGTAGGAGATTAACCCAAAGAATGGAAATTGGGTTAAGAAATTCCCTTACCTCGGGTCCGACTTGACTCGATCGTTCTTTAACGTCCTGAATAATAAACTTGAGTTTATTTTTACTTGATTAAGAAACTTTTTAAAGTTCATTATTCCTTTTATATCACTTATTTCCATGTTATAAACATTATATAACCATTTAAGTTAATAATGTTTGTTTTCTCAATATTTGGTTCTTAAGTCGAAAATAGACTTCTTACACTTACTTGTTGTTAATTTGGTCATAGGTTCATTATATCCAGAATGATATTAATGATTTGGATAAAATATATATCATATATATTCATCATATACATGTATTTATAATATTACATCACATTTAGTGATAAGAAATGAAATGCACCGTTCATGGAGACGGTAAGCCGTACGTACGCATGAACGCTACTTCCATTTCTATTTCATATTTTATGGAATGGAATCATAATGATATAAGAGTATATTATAATTCCAGTATAATAACATATATAATATCATTAACTTTATCCTTTACACATCCCACATATGGTATTAACGAATCAAATCACTTTCAGGGGCGGTAGTCCGCACTTCCTAAAATGAAGATATCGTGTTTACCCATAATGGAAACAATAAAGGTATGCCCAAAATGAAAAACACAGAAGCTTAAGGAAAACATACACATATTATATATCATATATAAAAATAGTGACATCATAATGGCCACCTTTGAAAGTGTTAAATGAGTATTGAACAATCATTGTTTCAGGAGGCAGAATTTCGCCATCCACGGAAACCGTATGTTCTTTAACCATTTGATGTAGTTTTGTGAGAGTGTATCTCAAATAAATATTATAAAAACATCCTTTTATATTGAATCTACTGGTGTTGTTACAAAATATGTAAATAAAAAGAGTTTAGGGGGTTGGAGAATCAAAATAAAACAAATGAACAAGAGAGAATGAATTACCTTTAAAAGTGTAACTCCTTTTCATTTGAGCCTAAAGGCTTCCTTTGAAAGGATTCTGTAAAGACCCGCAAATTTCAAGGAAATTTTTTTTCTTAATTTTCTTTGGAATTTTACAAGAGCGCAGCTTCAGACGGCACCTGATTCCGAGGCCCGGTGTGCCCGGAATCAATTTCCGAAGTTTGGCTCGGGTACGTTCAGTGAACGGACGAGCGGGTTTTTCTATCTTTTGAACCGGTGCCCGGAATCAAATTCTGAGGGCACCGATGAAATCGCAGCGCCGGTATTTGCTTAGAAACGCCTCTTCCGGAGTTTCGTTTGCTCAGACGTGGTTTTTAAATTTTGCGGCTTTAAGTCAGAAATAAAATAAATTTGTGCGACAACTTTATTTTATTTCACTTAAGCTGCTTGGAAGCCACTTGAAGCCACTTAAAGGCGTCTTGAACTGTGTTGAACTGGATAGGATGCTATCCAGAAATATCCTACCCCCTTGATAGGATATTTGTGAGGTGGGGCCCGCACGAGCCCCGCCGTTTCTTTCGCTAAGTAACGCACCCGCGAAAACCCGTCAAAGAAACTGAAAAGTCAACCGACGCGTTTCTTTAATTCTTAACAGACCATTTAATTGGGCGGTTTCTTTCGTGAATTAAATGGGCTGTTTCTTTCGTGAATTAAATGGACTGTTTCGCTCGTTGAATTAATTCAACGAATTAAATGGGTCGTTACTTACGCGTTTTACGTTTGTTGGCAAAAATAATAAAATAGACAAACTTGTCTATTTTGGAGGATTGCTATCGTTGTGCAATTCCTCTGAGCCTCCACCCTCTCCGCGAAGAACGCGAAGAACGCGAAGAACGCCGAACCCGGAAGTCGACGACGCCTTCGCCCGAGACGTTCTTCCGATTTCCGATCTCCGATCACCGACCATTCGAGGTGAGTGCTTTCGGATTTCCTCTCAAGTTCTTTTCTTTGGTTTTAAACGAAACACAGATTTAAATATTAATAATTTAAATCTGTTGTTCTTGATTCGTTGAGCTCGCCGGCTCAACGCCGGTTTCCGCGACGACGCGACACCTTCCCGCGACGACGCGACGATCGATCTCTTCCGTGACGATCTCTTCCGCGAAGAACGCCCGCGCTCGACGATCATCAAGGTAGGGATTTATTTTGGAAAAGTTACCCCTTTTAAATTTTCTCGTGAACGTTCTTGAAAATTTAAAAAGTCGGTTTCAAACGAACAATTTTATCTTTAAATAAAATTGTTGGATCATGTGTTGATCATCTTTTTCTTTTCTCCCGTTGATTATGGCTAACGCGGAGGGTGCGGGTCTAACGAACAAGACCCGACAACCCTCCGCCGATCTCTTTTGTTGTGCGGATATGACGGACGACGACAAACCGCGCGGCAGGGGAGATCAGTTGATTCCGCAGTGAAGGTCGGCATCCGGGAGGGGCATCGGCGCAGACGGGAGGCAAAACGGGCCACCGGAGCATCTCCGGCGGCCCGCGGAAGGCAGCGGCGGCGCGGGTCGCCGGCGCGGCGGCGCCGGCGACCGGAGGCGGCGGCGCCCGGCGCGCCGCCGTGGAGGAAGTCCGCCGCGGCTGAAGCCGCGGCGGCGGTGGCGGCCGGTTCCGCGGCCGCGCGGAACCGGGAACGGACGCGGCGGCCCGGCCGCGTCCGCGTGACAAGCGGCCCCCCGCGGGGGCCGCGTTTCTTCAAATGTCGCGGGTCAAACCCGCGGCGGCAGCCTGTTCGGCCGCTCGGCCGAAGCCGAGCCGGCCGGTCCGGTCGGCCGGGCCGCGCCCAGGCCGGACCGGACCCGGCCGAGCCGGTTCGGGCCGGTTCGGGCCGGCCCGGTTCGGGCCGGCCCGGTTCGGGCCGGGTCGCCCCGGGCCCAGAACCCCCGTTTTCGGGCCCTCTTCGGTCTTTCGCCCATATCTTGGGCCTGGGACCTCCGATTGATGAACCGTCAGCGGCTACGTGATCCTTGGATCAAGACGGTCGTTTCGGTATATTATACTCAAGGTTTCGGAAGACTTTGGGTTCGGCCGGGTTGGTTCGTACACGAAACCAACCGGGCCCTCGGAGCGGAAACGCTCATAACTTGAGCTACGGACGTCCGATCGACGTACCGTCAGCTGTGGTAGTTTCCTCTAAGTGAGACGGAACTTTTGGAATGCTCCGCCCGAGGATCGGATACAGGCGGAGTACGGTCGGGTTGGTTTTGCCCTAAAAACCAACCGGGCCCCTGGGACGAAAATGCCAATAACTCTCAGACCGGGCGTCCGTTTGACGCGCCGTCTGTCGCGTTGAGATCCTGTTGTCGATACGGAACTTTTGGATACATCAACTTCGGACTACGTGTCAGTTGATGTATCAGCCTCTCGGCTCGTGGAGCGGACCCTCCTAAACGAGCTCGCTTTGTGCGGGAACCCTAGCGCTGGCTGTGACTTCGACGACAGAGCAGAGATCCTTCGTGGACTGCGACGACGACAGAGCAGAGATCCTCCGTGGACTGCGACGACGGCAGAGCAGAGATCCTTCGTGGACTGCGGCGACGACTGTGCAGAGATCCTCAGTGGACTGCGTCGACTACTGCACTCAGCGATCCTACGTGGATCAGTGCTACAGGTTCTGTGTGAGCCCGATCCTATGTGGGTCCTTACTACCGGTTCTATGTGAGCCACTGCCTACAGGTTCTGTGTGAGCCCGATCCTGTGTGGGTCTTCTGCGGGGGTTAGTACCTATCGATCCTTTGTGGGTCCGACGACTTAGATGGATCAGTGATCATCTTTGACGTCATCTGAAAAAGTATACCTGGTTGAGCTGAATCGTATGTTACTCTCCTTTGTGGATTGTGTTGAACTATCCTATGTGGATTTTGCTGTTTACTCTCCTTGTGGATTTGAGTCTTGCTTTCCTTTGTGGATTGAGTTGTTCTTGAGCTCGTGAGCAGAGCTAGAATTGGGGACTTAGGTATATGTATGGGCATATACCTAAGTCGAGTCAGATGTTACTTCGTGATTGCATCTTTCTTTTGTGCTATATCCTTTGTGGATTTCGGGAGACCTTCGGGGGTCTCGGGGTCCTTACTGAGTAGCTTGTACTCACCCATGCACGGGCTATGCCCACACCTTGTTGTGTTGGTTGCAGACGACGGACAGCGCTGATCACGGTTGGGCGTGGAGCAGGACGGTACCTGGAGGTGGACCACTGGGCGGGACGTGCTCGGAGCGGACGTGGGACCCGAGGAGCCTGGAGGCTATCTGTACCCACCCTTCAGGTGGGATTGCCAGTGGACGACACGAGGCCGCCGTCTTTTCTTCAGTTGCTGTACTTTACTTTTCAGTTGTACTTTACAGTTGGGCTTGTATTTCCGGCCCCTTTACTTTTCTGCACTTTACTTTCCGCTTGCTGACTCTGTGTGGTTGTTACTTATAAAGGCAATGCCTTCCCTGTTTACTGGGATTTTACGCCTTGGTGCTAGTCGCCAGCCCCTGGCCTATGGAAGGCGGGCTTGGGGTAGTCACGGCACGGGCCCCGAGGACGGGTCGTGACAAATTGGTATCAGAGGTGGTCGGTTCTACCGCGGACTCTGATCGTCCTTTCTTTCTATGTGAAGCAATAGTGTTTAGTGTATTGAGTGTGGTTATCAGTTCAGGGAGCCCAGTGTTGGTGCGGCGGCCGACGTATCCGTACACCAGGACCCTGACTCCTGATTTCCGACTTAATGCATGAAAACATTGATTGCGTGTGTGTTTCAAGTTTTCTTTGTGATTACTTGTGTCAGCTCACCGGGTATACTGATCTGCTTTATGAAAGTCTCAAGTTTTCCTTGCGATTACTTGTGCCAGCTCACCAGGTATACTGTTCTGACTGTGGTGCTCTTGTTCTCCTTTTCAGGATGGCCCCGCGACGACAGCCAGCTAGGGTTCCGAGTGTAGGGCGCGACGGCAGCCCACCGAGCGACGAGGCTTCGGTACAGGGCCCTTTGCCAGCAGTGGCACCGGCGGTAGCCTTACCCGCCGAGCCACCGATGCTTCCAGTACCAGACGCTGACGATGCACGTCGCCTCAGGGCACTGCATGAGTTTCAGAGCCAGCGACCGCCCAGGTTTCGCGGTGAGGCGGACCCCCAGGCCGCCGAGGACTGGCTAGAGGCGGTGGTACGGATCTTCAGGCTAGTGAGGACACCAGCGGATCTCATGGTGATTCTCGCAGCGAGCCTCCTGCAGGCGGCGGCAGGACGATGGTGGAGCCTGATGCTCCAGGTTCACGATGAGGCATCCTTGCTCTGGGCGGACTTCGAGAGCCTCTTCCGCACTGAGTTCGTCCCGGCCACCCTCCGAGCGGTGCGCATCCAGGAGCTTCTCCAGCTGCGCCAGGGCAGCATGACGGTCGCTCAGTACGCGGCGAGGTTCACGGACCTATCTCGCTACTCGACCGACATGGTACGGGACCCCTTCTTCCGGGCCCGGACCTTCGAGCAGGGCTTGCGACAGGAGATTCGGGCGTCGCTGATCTCCCTCAGCATTCCGACCCAGGCGGGAGTGCTGGAGCGAGCCCTCCTGATCGAGAGCTTCCTGGCAGAGCCTTCTTCAGCGGCGAGACCTAGCGCAGGGCGGCAAGTAGCTGAGTCTTCGGCGGCAGGTAGCCGACGGATGACTCATGGGTCCAGGCAGACCAGACCCCCACGCAGACGGCCTCAGGACACCGGCTCAGCAGTACGAGGCACACAGCGGAGTGCCAGCCTTTCGAGAGGCAGGTTGTGCTACTCTTGCGGCGGGCAGGGTCACATGGCTCGTGACTGCCCGACTCGCCGATCAGAGGAGCAGCAGACGGTGGAGGGGCCACCCAGGCAGAGGCAGAGGGTCGACCGTGGCGGTCCGCAGGGAGGAGGCGGACGAGGCAGAGGAGCTGGCCGAGCAGCGGGTGGTGGGCGACGCTTCCAGGCTCTACCCCCACCACCACCAGGAGGGCCACCTCGACCACAGGGAGCTGGCGGGCAGGGACAGCCCCAGCTCTAGGCAGTGGAGGCCTACGACCCCGACTTGCCAGAGATGATTCGAGGTACGATCTGTGTCTATTCCACCCTTGCTGCAGTACTTATAGACACAGGAGCGAGTCACTCTTTCATAGCCTCTGCCCTTGTTCGGAGCTCGGAGATTCCGACTGAGCCGTTGGCTCGATCCTTACGGCTAGAGACTCCTACGGGAGCAGACTCGACGATTACGCACTGGTGCCGGCAGTGTGAGCTTACTCTAGGAGGCGAGAGCTTCGGCTGGGATCTCTTTGTAGCGGCGTCGAGGCCTTACGACGTCATCTTGGGCATGGATTGGCTATCCACGGTTCATGCCCAGATCGACTGTTTTAGGCGCAAGGTGCGATGTGTTCGTACCGACGGGAGCAGGTTTACCTTCACCGGCGAGAAGGGAACCTTTGCAGCACAGGATGGACTTCCGAGGAGGAGAGTGTAGCCTATCTCTCATCAGTTGGCTAGCCTCATCCTAGGAGCAGTGGACGTGCGGAGTCCGGCTTTTCCTGCAGTGGTGGACCAGTACGTGGACGTCTTTCCCGACGACGTTCCAGGGCTACCTCCTCGTAGAGAGGTAGACTTTTACATCGACTTGTACCCCGGGACAGCCCCGATATCTACTCCAGCATATCGGATGGCCCCCACCGAGCTTCGGGAGCTGCGGGTACAGTTGGAGGACTTGCAGAGCAAGGGGTTTATCCGACCCAGTGTTTCACCCTGGGCTTCCCCGATTTTGTTCGCCAAGAAGGCGGACGGGAGCTTGCGACTGTGTGTCGACTATCGTCGCCTGAACCAGGTGACAGTGAGGAACAAGTATCCGCTGCCACGGATTGATGACCTCTTCGATCAGCTCAAGGGAGCGCGGTGGTTCTCGAAGATAGACCTCCGGTCAGGCTATCATCAGCTCAGAGTTCGAGACGAGGACGTGCAGAAGACGGCCTTCAGGTGTCGGTATGGCCATTATGAGTTCTTGGTTATGCCGTTCGGCGTAACCAATGCTCCAGCAGTGTTCATGAGCCTCATGAACAGGATCTTCCAGCCATACCTCGACCGATTTGTCGTGGTCTTCATTGACGACATTTTGGTATACTCGACGACTGAGGAGGAACATGCCTACCACCTGCGAGTTGTGCTAGACACACTCCGAGAGCACCAGCTTTATGGCAAGCTCTCAAAATGCCAGTTCTGGTTACGTGAGGTCCATTTCTTGGGACACGTCATCTCTGAGGCGGGAGTTGCAGTGGATCCCGCGAAGATCGAGGCAGTGCTAGCTTGGGAGCCACCCAAGAGCGTGACAGAGGTGCGGAGCTTCTTGGGCCTAGCCGGATACTATCGGAGATTCGTGCCAGACTTCTCCAGAGTTGCGGCACCACTCTCAGCGTTGACGAAGAAGGGGAAACCCTTCGTGTGGTCAGACAGATGTCAGCAGAGCTTCCAGGAGCTGAGGCAGAGGTTGACCAGCGCACCTATCTTGAGGTTGCCTGAGGAGGGAGTTGGATACGTAGTTTACTGCGATGCGTCAGGGACTGGACTCGGGTGCGTCCTGATGCAGGAGCGGGCCGTGATCTCCTACGGATCACGTCAGTTGAGGCCGCATGAGCAGAACTATGCCACTCATGACCTGGAGTTAGCAGCAGTGGTCTTCGCTCTGAAGACTTGGCGGCACTATCTGATGGGCGAGCGCTTCACAGTCTTTTCTGACCACCAGAGTCTCAGGTATATCTTCTCTCAGAAGGACCTGAACCTGAGACAGCGGAGATGGCTTGAGTTCCTCTAGGACTATGACTTTGAGATAGTCTATACTCCTGGGAAGGGGAACGTGGTAGCCGATGCCCTCAACAGGAGGACGGGCATTCAGCTACTTGAGGAGGCGACGGAGCAGCTGGCCTCCTTGCAGATATCCTTCGTGGATAGAGACGAAGCAGCCTTTCTTCAGTCTCTCACAGTCTCTCCTCCACTTCTACAGCGGGTCAGAGAGGCTCAGCGTGGGGACGCTGACTGTGAGACCCGGCGTGCACTGATATCCTCAGGTCAGGCGCCTGATGGTTTCTCCCTTGGAGCAGAGCACGACATCCTTTTCAGAGGACGTACCTTCGTACCAGTCGCTTTATGAGAGGAGGTGCTGAGAGAGTTTCACACTTCTCCCTTGGCGGTGCATCCCGGAGTGGCGAAGATGTACCAGGATCTCAGACGACAGCACTGGTGGCCGGGCATGAAGAAGGATGTGGCTGAGTTCGTTTCACGATGCCTCACCTGCCAGCAGGTGAAGGCAGAGCATCAGGTACCAGCAGGCTTGGTACAGCCCTTGGAGGTCCCGGAGTGGAAGTGGGACGGCATATCTATGGACTTCGTGACTGGACTTCCACGCACTTCCAGAGGTCACGACTCCATTTGGGTGATTGTCGACCGACTCACCAAGTCGGCACACTTCTTACCCATCAGAGAGCAGGGCTCAGTGGAGAGCTTGGGACGTCTTTACGTCCAGGAGATCGTACGGCTTCACGGTGTGCCATCGTCTATCGTCTCCGATCGAGATGCTCGTTTCACTTCCCGGCTTTGGAAGGGGTTTCAGGAGGCGTTCGGGACGCGGCTCCATCTAAGCACAGCCTTCCACCCTCAGACGGATGGTCAGACGGAGAGGACCATACAGACACTCGAGGACATGCTCCGTGCATGTGTTCTCGACTTTGGTCGCAGAAGGGAGGACCACCTACCCTTGGTGGAGTTCGCGTACAACAACAGCTACCACTCCACCATCGGGATGGCACCATACGAGGCGTTGTACGGCAGACCCTGCAGATCACCGTTGTGCTGGACAGACCCTGGGGAGTCAGCACTCGTGGGACCAGAGATGGTCCGAGCCACGACAGAGAAGGTCCAGATCATCCAGAAGAGGATGAGGACAGCTCAGAGCCGGCAGAATTCATATGCTGACAGGAGGCGGAGGCCACTAAAGTTCGAGGATGGCGACCACGTCTTTTTGCGTGTCTCACCTCGACGTGGTTTACGGAGATTTGGCCGAGGCGGCAAGTTGTCTCCACGCTTCATCGGGCCTTTCCAGGTCCTCAGCAGGATAGGAGAGGTGGCTTATCGCCTGGCTCTACCACCTCAGTTGCACCGGGTGCACGACGTCTTCCACGTGTCTCAGCTGAGGAGATACGTGCACGACCCGACACACATCATCGACTTTGGGGAGCTGGACGTGGACGATGGGGCGACTTTTGCGGAGGTCCCAGTAGAGATCGAGGATCGACAGGAGCGGGTCCTACGTGGGCGGTCGATTCCTCTTGTGCGCATCAGATGGCAGCACGGGAACCTCCAGGAGAGCACTTGGGAGCGGGAGGCTCAGATGCGTGCTCAGTACCCCCATTTGTTCCCCTAGTTTTTGATGTATCTTTACGGGGACGTAAAGCCCTGAGGTGGGAGTAATGTAAAGACCCGCAAATTTCAAGGAAATTTTTTTTCTTAATTTTCTTTGGAATTTTACAAGAGCACAGCTTCAGACGGCACCTGATTCCGAGGCCCGGTGTGCCCAGAATCAATTTCCGAAGTTTGGCTCGGGTACGTTCAGTGAACGGACGAGCGGGTTTTTCTATCTTTTGAACCGGTGCCCGGAATCAAATTCTGAGGGCACCGATGAAATCGCAGCGCCGGTATTTGCTTAGAAACTCCTCTTCCGGAGTTGCGTTTGCTCAGACGTGGTTTTTAAATTTTGCGGCTTTAAGTCAGAAATAAAATAAATTTGTGCGACAACTTTATTTTATTTCACTTAAGCTGCTTGGAAGCCACTTGAAGCCACTTAAAGGCGGCTTGAACTGTGTTGAACTGGATAGGATGCTATCCAGAAATATCCTACCCCCTTGATAGGATATTTGTGAGGTGGGGCCCGCACGAGCCCCGCCGTTTCTTTCGCTAAGTAACGCACCCGCGAAAACCCGTCAAAGAAACTGAAAAGTCAACCGACGCGTTTCTTTAATTCTTAACAGACCATTTAATTGGGCGGTTTCTTTCGTGAATTAAATGGGCTGTTTCTTTCGTGAATTAAATGGGCTGTTTCGCTCGTTGAATTAATTCAACGAATTAAATGGGTCGTTACTTACGCGTTTTACGTTTGTTGGCAAAAATAATAAAATAGACAAACTTGTCTATTTTGGAGGATTGCTATCGTTGTGCAATTCCTCTGAGCCTCCACCCTCTCCGCGAAGAACGCGAAGAACGCGAAGAACGCCGAACCCGGAAGTCGACGACGCCTTCGCCCGAGACGTTCTTCCGATTTCCGATCTCCGATCACCGACCATTCGAGGTGAGTGCTTTCGGATTTCCTCTCAAGTTCTTTTCTTTGGTTTTAAACGAAACACAGATTTAAATATTAATAATTTAAATCTGTTGTTCTTGATTCGTTGAGCTCGCCGGCTCAACGCCGGTTTCCGCGACGACGCGACACCTTCCCGCGACGACGCGACGATCGATCTCTTCCGCGACGATCTCTTCCGCGAAGAACGCCCGCGCTCGACGATCATCAAGGTAGGGATTTATTTTGGAAAAGTTACCCCTTTTAAATTTTCTCGTGAACGTTCTTGAAAATTTAAAAAGTCGGTTTCAAACGAACAATTTTATCTTTAAATAAAATTGTTGGATCATGTGTTGATCATCTTTTTCTTTTCTCCCGTTGATTATGGCTAACGCGGAGGGTGCGGGTCTAACGAACAAGACCCGACAACCCTCCGCCGATCTCTTTTGTTGTGCGGATATGACGGACGACGACAAACCGTGCGGCAGGGGCGATCCTTTGATTCCGCAGTGAAGGTCGGCATCCGGGAGGGGCATCGGCGCAGACGGGAGGCAAAACGGGCCACCGGAGCATCTCCGGCGGCCCGCGGAAGGCAGCGGCGGCGCGGGTCGCCGGCGCGGCGGCGGCGCCCGGCGCGCCGCCGTGGAGGAAGTCCGCCGCGGCTGAAGCCGCGGCGGCGGTGGCGGCCGGTTCCGCGGCCGCGCGGAACCGGGAACGGACGCGGCGGCCCGGCCACGTCCGCGTGACAGGCGGCCCCCCGCGGGGGCCGCGTTTCTTCAAATGCCGCGGGTCAAACCCGCGGCGGCAGCCTGTTCGGCCGCTCGGCCGAAGCCGAGCCGGCCGGTCCGGTCGGCCGGGCCGCGCCCAGGCCGGACCGGACCCGGCCGAGCCGGTTCGGGCCGGTTCGGGCCGGCCCGGTTCGGCCGACCCCAGGGGGGTTCGGGCCGGGTCGCCCCGGGCCCAGAACCCCCGTTTTCGGGCCCTCTTCGGTCTTTCGCCCATATCTTGGGCCTGGGACCTCCGATTGACGAACCGTCAGCGGCTACGCGATCCTTGGATCAAGACGGTCGTTTCGGTATATTATACTCAAGGTTTCGGAAGACTTTGGGTTCGGCCGGGTTGGTTCGTACACGAAACCAACCGGGCCCTCGGAGCGGAAACGCTCATAACTTGAGCTACGGACGTCCGGTCGACGTACCGTCAGCTGTGGTAGTTTCCTCTAAGTGAGACGGAACTTTTGGCATGCTCCGCCCGAGGATCGGATACAGGCGGAGTACGGTCGGGTTGGTTTTGCCCTAAAAACCAACCGGGCCCCTGGGACGAAAATGCCAATAACTCTCAGACCGGGCGTCCGTTTGACGCGCCGTCTGTCGCGTTGAGATCCTGTTGTCGATACGGAACTTTTGGATACATCAACTTCGGACTACTTGTCAGTTGATGTATCAGCCTCTCGGCTCGTGGAGCGGACCCTCCTAAACGAGCTCGCTTTGTGCGGGAACCCTAGCGCTGGCTGTGACTTCGACGACAGAGCAGAGATCCTTCGTGGACTGCGACGACGACAGAGCAGAGATCCTCCGTGGACTGCGACGACGGCAGAGCAGAGATCCTTCGTGGACTGCGGCGACGACTGTGCAGAGATCCTCAGTGGACTGCGTCGACTACTGCACTCAGCGATCCTACGTGGATCAGTGCTACAGGTTCTGTGTGAGCCCGATCCTATGTGGGTCCTTACTACCGGTTCTGTGTGAGCCACTGCCTACAGGTTCTGTGTGAGCCCGATCCTGTGTGGGTCTTCTGCGGGGGTTAGTACCTATCGATCCTTTGTGGGTCCGACGACTTAGATGGATCAGTGATCATCTTTGACGTCATCTGAAAAAGTATACCTGGTTGAGCTGAATCGTATGTTACTCTCCTTTGTGGATTGTGTTGAACTATCCTATGTGGATTTTACTGTTTACTCTCCTTGTGGATTTGAGTCTTGCTTTCCTTTGTGGATTGAGTTGTTCTTGAGCTCGTGAGCAGAGCTAGAATTGGGGACTTAGGTATATGTATGGGCATATACCTAAGTCGAGTCAGATGTTACTTCGTGATTGCATCTTTCTTTTGTGCTATATCCTTTGTGGATTTCGGGAGACCTTCGGGGGTCTCGGGGTCCTTACTGAGTAGCTTGTACTCACCCCTGCACGGGCTATGCCCGCACCTTGTTGTGTTGGTTGCAGACGACGGACAGCGCTGATCACGGTTGGGCGTGGAGTAGGACGGTACCTGGAGGTGGACCACTGGGCGGGACGTGCTCGGAGCGTACGTGGGACCCGAGGAGCCTGGAGGCTATCTGTACCCACCCTTCAGGTGGGATTGCCAGTGGACGACACGAGGCCGCCGTCTTTTCTTCAGTTGCTGTACTTTACTTTTCAGTTGTACTTTACAGTTGGGCTTGTATTTCCGGCCCCTTTACTTTTCTGCACTTTACATTCCGCTTGCTGACTCTGTGTGGTTGTTACTTATAAAGGCAATGCCTTCCCTGTTTACTGGGATTTTACGCCTTGGTGCTAGTCGCCAGCCCCTGGCCTATGGAAGGCGGGCTTGGGGTAGTCACGGCACGGGCCCCGAGGACGGGTCGTGACAGATTCTTCCCAAAGGGAATCCTCTAGGATGAGGATAGGGATGTGTAGAGAGTAAATGGGTAGGTGTTGGCCGATCCAAAGGCTTGAGGAGTGTGTGAAATGAGGTAGAGGTGGGGGCCTTT
This sequence comes from Viscum album, assembly GCA_963277665.1. Classification (NCBI taxonomy): domain Eukaryota; kingdom Viridiplantae; phylum Streptophyta; class Magnoliopsida; order Santalales; family Viscaceae; genus Viscum; species Viscum album. The sequence continues at coordinate 1,307,183,506 of OY728141.1, forward strand.
TATAAGAGGAGAGGAGGGGCACTTTTTGAAAGTAAAGAAATATTACTTTATTTGAAAATGTGATTCGGTTTTAAAAGGTCCCACATTGAAATAATTCGTGTATAAGGTGATACGGGTTCGAAATCCACTCATCCAGTTAGTTTTGGACATGTGTAGTTCATATATTTTACATTATCTTTCCATTTTATTTAAATTGTCAAATAATGATGTCATCGCTCCATCATTATTATGTCATATATAATATAATTTATTTAATGTCTAAAAATTATAAAAAAACTACTATGATGTAGTAAATCTTTTATCTTTCCAATGACTATTTATAATCAAAACTCTGACTTGTATAACCCCATTTAAAAATTGTTTTAGTAAAACCTATCATGTTTGTGTCATTTTTACTTTTACATTAAATAAAAAGTTATTTATGACATTTCCCAACCAAAGTGGCTCCATGGGGTCCCCAAGTTGACCCATGGCTTGTCTTGGTCGGCCATGACACAACAAATGAGGGTAGGACATGTTTCAAGCTCATCTTATTTTATTAAAGCATTATTTTTACCTTAAACTACACTAATTACCACTAATCACGATTAAGAACTTAATAAGTTACTATTCACCAAAAAAATTATTATAATCTCATTGAACCACATTTTACTTCTTAATGACAACCATGTATGTCGGATTTTTGAAATTCAAAACAGAATTATGGAAAAATGTCATTTAAACGGAAAATCAGTCTTTATAAGTACCACTTTGTGGTTTCACTATTCATCAAAAATTGAAGTTTTTCAGAAAATTACCAAAAATTCACCCTAATCAATATTTGATATTACGAATTCAAAAATGAAGTCTATTTTACAAAATTCAATACATATAAGTCACATTAATTAATTTAATAATTAATTCCCGCTGTCAGAGCAAAAACCGTGTTTTTATGAAACAATAAGTATCAAAAGATTGACACCACTTTAAGTGCAATTTCAAAGTGAAATTGATTCCAATGACCACCATTGGATTAAATGGTAAAAATATATTCTAATTTCACTTTAAAACCAATTAAAAATATAATCTAATCATATAAATAAATTAGATTAAAAAGCAGTTTTGATGTAAAATGCAGTATTTTTCATTATTCATAAAAAAATGAACATTGTCAGAAAAATACAAAAAATTCACACAAAGTAAATTTTGATATCCAAATTCTAAAGAAGAGTTATATTTAGTCCAATAGAGTTTATAAGATCGATCAAAACTATATTTAATGACTGTTCTCCGTCAAAAGGTGATAAGTGGAACTTTCGTGAAAATTAGGGTATAAATGCCTAAAATTGAACTCTTTCCGTATTTTAAGCCTTTATCTTTTATTGGGTAAATGTAAAAACATTTAAAAACATATATAATAATATTTTAGTTATTTCTATCCATTCCCGCCAGTACAACGGCTACTCGTTAACTAACATTTAAAATAATATTATTTTATTACTTGTGTGCAACGTAAGTTTTCAAAGAAACTCATCGTTGCGTACTGAGTACGCTATCGAACGTAAAAACCCCTTTTTATTAAAATTAATATTTAATTCGTAAATATTAATAAATATGAAAATTCTTTATTCTTTATTTACCCGGGATGTTACATCCTTCCCCCCTTTTGGGAATTGCGTCCTCGCAATTTTATTCACTTATCAAAATAAGTGGGGGTGCTTATCCCTCATAGCATTTTCAGATTCCCACGTTGCCTCTTCAATCACATGGTTTTTCCACAAAACCTTTACCTGATGAATCACCTTATTCCGTAACACCTGCTCCCTGTGGTCAAGAATCTCGACTGGTTGTTCTTCATAAGATAGGTTCTCTTCCAGCTGAACTACCTCTAGACTCAAAACATGAGATGGATCTGGCATGTACTTTCTCAACACTGAAACATGAAAAACATTGTGTACTTGAGGTAAACTCGGAGGTAAAGCCACCCGGTATGCAACTGATCCAACTCTCTCCAGAATTTCATATGGTCCAATAAACCTTGGACTCAACTTTCCTTTCTTACCAAATCTCATCACACTTTTCCAAGGAGAAACCTTGAGAAAAACATGATCACCTACCTCGAAAGATAGATCCTTCCTCCGGTTATCCGCATAACTCTTCTGCCTGCTCTGAGCTGTTCTCATGTGTTTCTGAATCAACTGAACTTTTTCTACCATCTCTTCTACCGATTCTAGTCCCATCAGCTTCCTTTCGCCCACTTCATCCCAAAATGTCGGAGTTCGACGCCGCTTCCCATATAATTCCTCAAATGGTGCCATCTGTATACTGGAATGAAAACTATTATTATAAGAAAACTCAACCAAAGAAAGATGTTGGACCCAACTTCCCTGATAATCCATCGAACAAGCTCGTAGCATATCCTCCAATGTCTGGATTGTTCATTCTGACTGCCCATCTGATGGAGGATGAAAAGTTGTACTAAAATTTAATTCAGTACCCAACGACTTCTGAAGGCCTTTCCAAAAGTTAAATGTGAACCTGGGATCACGATCAGATACAATGGAGAGAGGAAATCCATGTAACCTGACTATCTCTTTAAGATACAAATGGGAAAGTTGATCTAGAGAGAAAGTATCTCGTATAGAAAGGAAATGAGCAGATTTGGTCAAGCGATCGACAATAACACAGATTGCATTATTACCTTGAGATGTCCTTGGTAAACCCACAACAAAGTCCATGGATATGTTTTCCCATTTCCACTCTGGAACTGGTAAAGGCTGAAGCATCCCTTTCGGTAACTGCCACTCTGCTTTTACCTCTTGACATGTCAAACACATCACAGTAAAATCAGCAATGTCTCTTTTCATTCCATCCCACCAGTAATACTCCCACAGGTCTCTATACATCATAGTACTGCCCGGATGAACTGAAAACGGAGAACTATGAGCCTCACATAACAACTCATTCTTCAACTGTGAATCACAAGGCACACATAACCTCTTCCCAAACCTCAAAACACAAACACAAATTTATCCAAGAGCTCATGGAAAATTTTATTCATAAGGTCCATGAATACAGCAGGTTCATTGGTTAACCCAAAAGGCATAACTACAAATTCATAATGGCCATATCTAGTACGGAACGCAGTCATTGGAACGTCTGCTTATTTTACTTTCAACTAATGGTACCCCGACCTCAAGTCAATCTTCAAAAAATACTGAGCTCCCTGGAGCTGATACCACTTCATTCGATGGCCCAACATCTGCTGAAGTTGTTGCAAAGGATTTCACCACCCCTTTTTGCTTGTAGTCTGGCTGCATTCCCCCAGTTGAGTTCTTCGTTGGACACTCGTTTGCATAATGACCCATTTCATTACACTTAAAACATCTTATCGTTGGCTTTCCATTTCCTGCTTGATCATCTTCCTTACAGTTACGAGCAATATGACCAGACTTACCACACCGAAAGCACTTACCAGACTTGGATAAACATTCTCCAGGATGCATTTTACCACACTTCTCACAGGATGGATATTTGGTTTTCTTACCTCCTTGCTTCATTGATGAATTCTTCCCCTTTGTCTGCCAACTATACCTCTTATTCTGTTGTTTGTCATAGAACACCTGATCATCGGCAAACTCCATTTCCACCTTCTCCGCACATCGAACATGTTTTTCATAACTTTTGAACTCACGAGAAGCTAAATCCCTTCGATACTTTGGCTTTAACCCTGAGTAAAAATGGTTTATTTTACTATCAACATCTCGAATGAAGTTTGAAGCATACCTTGCCAATCGAGTGAACTTTTCTTCATAAGCAGCCATTGAATCATCCTCCTGCCTCAATTCTAGGAACTGTTTTTTCATCCTAAGACGAACCACCTTAGGAAAATATTTCTCAAGAAACATACCATTGAATTCATCCCAGTGAAGATCCTCAATCTCATCATTATCCCTTATATTTTTCACCATCGACCACCACCGATCAGCTTCACCTTCAAAACGGTAAACAGCAAGACTAACCTTTTGATGTTCTGAACACCCCATGACATCAAAAATCTTCTCCAGTGCTTTAATCCACCCTTCAGCTTGCACAGGGTCAGATGATCCTCTGAATGATGGGGGATGTTGCCTCATGAAATGTTCCACCACTGACATGTTCCTCTGCGGTTGATCTGGCTGATCTCGTGCATGGATACCACCACCATTTATAGCCTGAGTCAACTGTGCCATCACTGCAACAAACTGTTCAGTTCCGATTCCGACCATCTTAGGTTGCTTATTTGGAAGGTTATCTTCCTCTTGATGTCGTCCCAACATAGCTGCTTTGTTTCCTCTGCGGAAAACCATTCTGAACATAGAAATATCTTAGGCGAAGCAACATGGTAATTCGTAAATGCTATATCATTTCAATCAAATTATAATTTAACACTTTTCTAACTCCTAAAGTTGTCTAAACCGACCTTTGATACCAACTATAATGCCCCGGCCTTAACCCTTACTTAATATTGAATTAAATGAATAATTCACGTTGAGGATATTTTCAGGTTTAGAGTTTTAGAGAATTAGAACATAACTATTACATCTCAAAAGATTAAGAAGTAGTCACTTATACTAAGTTTCCATAATAAAAAAAACTCTTGAAAGAAACATGTCTAGTTCCATGTTTTATATAGCATGACATTCCCTTGATCCCATCCTTGACCTTATTCCACATTAAGTCCTGTGAAAAAAAATTCAAAAAAAACTTGGGGTGAGCATAAAAAGATCAGTAAGGGATACACAAAGAATGAAAATTGTTAGTTTTTCATAATCAAGTAAACCATGTATACTCTATCAAAGTAATACCTTCACCTTCATGAAGTAGTAAAAACTCTTCACTGGATAAAGTATCATTACTTCCCTTTTTGTAACCAAAGTATTACGACAAAACCCATATAAAGAACACATAACATATATAAAGGTAACTTGGGACATAAACATACTTAAGTGGAATAACCATACGGTCGACTTCCACACATATCACTTAATGGAATATCCATACGGCCAATTTCCATACATACTTAATGGAATAACCATACGGCCGACTTCCATACCCAATGCATTGGAGGTTATAACGTAACCACCCGTCCTGGTATTCACGGCACCACCTGTCATATGGTTTATAACGTAACCACCCGTTAAAATGTCCAAGTACCAATATAAAATCATAAAACATAAAACCAATATAAAGGAATGATAATATTTCCACATTTCAATCACAATATATCATAAATATATTGACATAATAGAATCCTTTTTCAAAACAATTTTCAATACCAAAATACATAAAAGAGTATATGGTATTTATTTTATTCTAAAAACATTACGGCTTATTGAGAAAGCCAAAGACCAAATAATACTTGCGGCGGCGGAAAAGGTCGTTGTCGTCGTGTACGTTAAAAGAAACATTCCTTTTTGTCATTTTGTAAAATGCTTTGTAGAAAAATATTCCTTTTGTATAAAAGTAAAAGTCAAAGGGGTTTATACACCGTATAAAAGAAAGTTGTGTATAAAACGAAATATGCCTCAATGAAAGGAGATTGAGACGAAGTCCCATAAAAAGATCATTTTTAAAATAAAATAGATATACTATGTGTATTCACTATAAGTACACATAAATAAAGTACAAATACAAGATATGATATAATAATATAATGACATAATTTGAAAGTAGGAGATTAACCCAAATAATGGAAATTGGGTTAAGAAATTCCCTTACCTCGGGTCCGACTTGACTCGATCGTTCTTTAACGTCCTGAATAATAAACTTGAGTTAATTTATACTTGATTAAGAACCTTTTTAAAGTTCATTATTCCTTTTATATCACTTATTTCCATGTTATAAACATTATATAACCATTTAAGTTAATAATGTTTGTTTTCTCAATATTTGGTTCTTAAGTCGAAAATAGACTTCTTACATTTACTTGTTGTTAATTTGGTCAAAGGTTCGTTATATCCAGAATTATATTAATGATTTGGATAAAATATATATCATATATATTCATCATATACATGTATTTATAATATTACATCACATTTAGAGGTAAGAAATGAAATGCACCGTTCATGGAGACGGTAAGCCGTACGTACGCATGAACGCTACTTCCATTTCTATTTCATATTTTCTGGAATGGAATCATAATGATATAAGAGTATATTATAATTCCATTATAATAACATATATAATATCATTAACTTTATCCTTTACACATCCCACATATGGTATTAACGAATCAAATCACTTTCAGGGGGCGGTAGTCCGCACTTCCTAAAATGAAGATATCGTGTTTACCCATAATGGAAACCATAAAGGTATGCCCAAAATGAAAAAAACAGAAGCTTAAGGAAAACATAAACATATTATATATCATATATAAAAATAGTGACATAATAATGGCCACCTTTGAAGGTGTTATATGAGTATTGAAGAATCGTCGTTTCGGGAGGCAGAATTTCGCCATCCACGGAAACCGTATGTTCTTTAACCATTTGATGTAGTTGTGTGAGAGTGTAGCTCAAATAAATATTATAAAAACATCCTTGTATATTGAAGCTACTGTTTTTGTTACAAAATAAGTAAATAAAAAGAGTTTAGGGGGTTGGAGAAGCAAAATAAAACAAATGAACAAGAGAGAATGAATTACCTTTAAAAGTGTAACTCCTTTTGATTTGAGCCTAAAGGATTCCTTTGAAAGGATTATTCCCAAAGGGAATCCTCTAGGATGTGGATAGGGATGTGGAGAGAGTAAATTGGCAGGGGTTGTCCGAGCCAAAGGCTTGAGGAGTGTGTGAAATGAGGTAGAGGTGGGGGCCTTTTATAAGAGGAGAGGAGGGGCACTTTTGGAAAGTAAAGAAATATTACTTTATTTGAAAATGTGTTTCGGTTTTAAAAGGTCCCACATTGAAATAATTCATGGATAAGGTGATAAGGGTTCGAAATCCACTCATCCAATTAGTTTTGGACATGTGTAGTTCATAGATGTTACATTATCTTTCCATTTTATTTAAATTGTCAAATAATGATGTCATCGCTGCATCATTATTATGTCATAAATAATATAATTTATTTAATGTATAAAAATTATAAAAAAATACTATGAGGTAGGAAATATTTTTATCTTTCTAATGACTATTTATAATCAAAAATATGACTTGTATAACCCCATTTAAAAATTGTTTTAGTAAAACCTATCATGTTTGTGTCATTTTTACTTTTACATTAAATAAAAAGTTATTTATGACATTTCCCAACCAAAGTGGCTCCATGGGATCCCCAAGTTGACCCATGGCTTGTCTTGGTCGGCCATGACACAACCAATGTGGGTAGGACATGTTTCAAGCTCATCTTATTTTATTAAAGCATTATTTTTACCTTAAACTACACTAATTACCACTAATCGTGATTAAGAACTTAATAAGTTACTATTCACCAAAAAATTATTATAATCTCATTGAACCACAATTTACTTCTTAATGACAACCATGTATGTCGGATTTTTGAAATTCAAAACACAATGATGGCAAAATTTCATTTAAACGGAAAATCAGTCTTTATAAGTACCACTTAGTGGTTTCACTATTCATCAAAAATTGAAGTTTTTCAGAAAATTACCAAAAATTCACCCTATGCTATATTTGATATTATGAATTCAAAAATGAAGTCTATTTTACAAAATTCAATACATATAAGTCACATTATTTAATTTAATAATTAATTCCCGCAGTCATAGAAAAAAGCGTGTTTTTATGAAACAATAAGTATCAAAAGATTGACCCCACTTTAAGTGAAATTTCAATGTGAAATTGATTCCAATGACCACCATTGGATTAAATGGTAAAAATATATTCTAATTTCACTTTAAAACCAATTCAAATGATAATCTAATCATATAAATAAATTAGATTAAAAAAGCAGTTTTGATGTAAAATGCAGTATTTTTCACTATTCATAAAAAAATGAACATTGTCAGAAAAATACCAAAAATTCACACAAAGTAAATTTTGATATCCAAATTCTAAAGAAGAGTTATATTTGTTCCAATAGAATTTATAAGATCGATCAAAACTATATTTAATGACGGTTCTCCGTCAAAAGGTGATAAGTGGACCTTTCGTGAAAATTAGGGTATAAATGCCTAAAATTGAACTCTTTCCGTATTTTAAGCCTTTATCTTTTATTGGGTAAATGTAAAAACATTTAAAAACATATATAATCATATTTTAGTTATTTATATCCACTCCTGCCAGTACAACGGCTACTCGTTAACTAACATTTAAAATAATATTATTTTATTACTTGTGTGCAACGTAAGTTTTCAAAGAAACTCATCGTTGCGTACCGAGTACGCTATCGAACGTAGAAACCCCTTTTAATTAAAATTAATATTTAATTCGTAAATATTAATAAATATGAAAATTCTTTATTCTTTATTTACCCAGGATGTTACAAATACCTTCTACTGACCATGTGGAATTCAACTAACCATGAAAACTAATGTGGAAGTGTCAAACAGCCATTTGAAATATACCAGGAATCCAACTAACCTTGTACTCATGTAAGGGTAAAATCACTTTTGAGGAACATTAAACCCTCATCATGGTTCACTAGTACTTAAATGAAATAATTCATACTGATGTAATATGATGATATAATCAAATCCTAATATTGATAAAAACTATATCCATGGTTTCATTAACTAAACAATTTTTGGATTGTCTAAAACCCAACTTGAGTTGAGTCAGACTCAAAAGCTTCATAAACTGATTAAGGAAAAAGTGTTTGTTAAAGATCATGGTATCATCCAACAAAATCTAACGAAATTTTGAGATGGAGAAAAGATTTTTCTGATCACATGAAATAAATTGAGTTTAGTTCATGATTTTTGAATAATATTGAGTTCTACCAATGATCTAGAAATCAATGGATTTGAGTTCTTTAAGGTTGTTATATATTATGGGTGTTAAGATGAAGGGACCTCATAGCTTTCCAATAATGCAACAATGAAGAAAAATCTGAATTAATGTAACATGACCAATTAATTTACATTAATAATTTTTCAAATAATAGTATGAAATAATTACCACCGTTGATTTTTATGTCTATGAAATAAAATCTAATGGAATTTTTATAGAGATGTTTTATCAGGATAATTAAGATCATGGAGATATCAATATTGGATATTGAAGACAAATTCCGTGTCAAATGATTAGAAGTAATTAATGTTGAACCTGTTCTTTTTTCCACTTAGGACTGTGGATCAAGAAGATGATCACTCTAGAATATATTTTGGTTGGTCATGATTTTAGTTTTGGAAGTAAATGTTGGAGTATGTGTAATGATTAATGGATGAATATAGACTTGTATTTAGGCAGGTTTGGTTTCTCTTCAAGATATTGGAATTATAAATTAATTGGTTAACATATATTGGAAATTGATGTAAAATATTGGATATATGGTTGATGTTAATAGATTTATGTTTTTTTAAGGAAAGTTGAACATAGAATAGTTTGTTGTACAGATTATTGATGATCTAGAAACACATGTAGTGAACCTATTTCTTATAATGAAAAAATCATTTCCAAAATATCATCACATGAAATATAGCTAAAATCAACCTACTTCAATCTCCTAGATAAATATTCGAAGAGAAATTTCTATGATTTAGTGAAAAAATCATGTTTATATTCTTTAAATGGGTAATTCATGATTTTACACCTTATGAGACACTCGGGATAGAATAACTAGAGCATGATCAGGACATAGGACCATGTATCTTTTAAAAATTAAGATAAAACAAGGAAAAGTAGTCTAGATCTAGTAATGTATCTCCTCAAAATAAAATATTTCACTCACTTTTCTTACAATTTTTCATTATGGATTTTAAGGAATTTTTTTAACATTTTATTTAAATTAATCTGGGATAATTTTATATGGAGAATAATATTGAGCTTTTTCATAATTTATTCATGCATCTTTTTCAATAATGTAACACTCATCTCAAACTCTTTTATCCAGTTAAATTTTATTGAAAAAAATGAGGATTAATGAATGTTATTCTTAATTGAATTAATTTTTTATAGGTTATTCACCGATGAATTAACCTAACAAGTAATCTAAACATCCAGATAAATACAATATCGTTAAAAAATTATTTTGATTTAATGAAAATTGATTCCTTAATTTCAATAAATGAGTGAATCTTGTCGAGGAAAAGCTATATATTTCATTAAAAAAAAATGATTACCTTTCAAAATTGTCCTCCAAAATCCTTAATTTTAGTTACAATATGTATTTTTAGTTCATGATAAAATTAAAACCAAAATGAAACCACATTATAGGTTTCCCTTATCACATCATTTTTTGTTCTTTGATTCCCTATTGTTTACTTTTTTCTCCTTTAAAATTATTTTTCCCCAATTTTGCTCCAATTTTACTCCAATTACTTTCATTCACACTATTCATTGTCACTGCCATTGAATTCATCTATAACTACTATTGATTTATTTTTATTGAGGATTTTTTATTAATTTTATAAGAACTCACACATTTTTCAATCTTTTCTAATAAATCAATCATCCCCAATAGTAATTCTATCTTGAAGTAGGAAATATTTAAAGAATTTTATGAGTTGTAATAAAATTCAGTTAGAATCCTCAATAGTGATTACATTAAAATTCATATTATAAATATGATATTTCATACCAATTATGCCATATACTGCACTCATTGGGAATTAAATAATATTAAATTTACATACAATGAGACCCTTGAAGCTTTCCATCAATGGGGAATTGGTACATAACTAGCACCAAGGGTATAATATAGCACATTTATAGAAGGAATTTCCTATTATAAAATAAAAACTACATTAAAATGAATAATATAATTAATTTTACATCAATAATACAAGATTAATGTATATAGATACATGTCATGTCATATAAATCCAACCAAAAACTCATGACATTAATGACCTCTATGCATTATGTACAGTACAATGAAACTTCATCCATAAATAAGTCTCCAATTTCTGGAGAACATCTCACACAAGTCAAACAACAAATCTGTCTAAGTAATATGAAAAATATTTTGTATAATATAAGGTTGATTTATAAATATTATCAATAGGATTCTCTATGGAAATTTTATGTATATATGGGAATAAATCGTATTAATTCATTCATGTTTGGAATAAATGAAATCCAATAATCATTCAAACACATCTCACAAAAATAAATCATCCAACCATATTTTTGCCATACTACACCATCAAATCCTCTCACATGCCATCATCTAATCACCTATATGACATCTAATATTTATAATTAACAACAAAATAATTATCCACCCTTGAGGATCTCATTGAAGTGACGTCTCACCTATATACCTATCCACCCACAAGGAACTCCCTTTGCATACCTCATCATTATAAAGTAGTTATCCACCCTTAGGGAACCCACTAATAATAATCATCTTCACTAAGTGGATATCCACCCATAGTAAACCTTCAAATATATCAGCACTTATTTATTGGAGTACAATTCACATTTGGGGACATATACTAGTTGTCTAGATTTTCATCCTTAGAGACTCCCTATTATCTCTTCCAACCATTGGAATATTTTCTACCCTCAAGGGATCTCATTATATTACTAGATATCCACCCTTGAAAACATACCACACCTCCACCAATATTCTAACTACCAAAAATAATATATTTTCAAAGTGTATTATTTAGTTAGATATCGACCCTCTTGTACATTCACTATATTATTGGTTTTCCACCTCTAGGTACACTTCCCTCCTTAACACAACATTTTCTTCAACTCACACCATATCCATTATTGTTAGAAATATCACCACCATCATCATCATTTTCTCTTAATGTTTCCATAACCACATCTATTGTAAAAACATTAATATAACTGTTACACATCACAAATGGATTCAAAACCATATCCATTGAATTATTCACTAACATGGGATATTATTCATATAAAATTCATCAATAATATTACTAAAACATGTATATAAAATATTCCTACAACTTGGTTAATAACAATAATGATCCATGGGAGAATAAACACCACATATAACTATAAAACCTTGAACAATAATAAACATGTCTTGGGAAAATATATAGGTACTATTTTTCCTTCTATCTAGTCCTTTTAATTTTGATTTTACCTTGGGGTGCATTTGGGTGAAAATTTTAGAAAAATGAATATAAAAAACCTACTCTTTTATACAAACTTAATCGTGATTTATTACATAAATTTGAACTTAACAAAACACTAAGAAACAAGAGTTTTAGTGTCTTGGGAAATTAATAACATTAAATAATACTATGAATATAGAATACAACATCTTTATTGAAAACTTATTTTACATTATCACAAAACCCCTTTGTACTTAAGCATTGCATGGGATAACCTGAGGATAAGAATACGAAAAGGTTGAGCTATAAAGACCAGTAGGGGAGTAAAAAAAGAATGACATGAATAATATAGTTCATGTTAGTAAATGTGAATATCAATGGATCATAAGAGAAACATGAACATAAATTCATGATATAGTACGATTATCAAAACATGGATATGTAGCAACAATATTTAACATGATATTAGCATGAGCCAAGGATCATTGCACATGGAGTAAGACTAAACCCTCATTCAACATGAATTAGCAGGATTAATCCCAAATTACACTTGATTTACCATGAGTAATCCCTTATGGAACTTTATTTATCATGATATTAACCATTACCCAATGCATTGGAGAATTATCAGGGTACCCCCTTTATAAACATTTCATTTCATGCATAAGTGGGCCACATAGATCATACAACATGGAAATATTCAACATCATCATTTATTCCATGATAAAGGAATGTGGAATATATACATTAAACTATATAATAAATAAGTAAATATTCATAAAGGTTAGTATCCTTGATAGAGAAATGGGCATGGTATTCAACAAACAATTACTTTGGTTTGGAAAATCACGGTGCAATTTGTGCAGCATAACAGCGTGACATAAGAATTCATAAAAATGGTTGATGATAGATACAAGAGTATATAAGAATATTTACATGAAAAGGATAGTAAGGGGTTAATATAGATACATTTCCCAACATATGTAATGTAATTTCGATACATAATATAAAATAATTTCTTGAATGTAAATGAGGAGAGAGAAATCCCCTAAGGAATTTCAACATGGTAACAATAGTAAATGGGAGGAATTAATGAAATAGAAATGGGTATATCATCTTTAAAAAATAACCAGGTAAGTATTGGGGAGGTGAAAAATCATACCCCAAAATTTTTAATTTAAAATAAAAGGGCATAACAATATAAAAAACTTTGGCATAAATAAGGAAGGTAGGAAAGTGAGGATCCCTTACTTGAGTGTGTGTGACTCCACGAGCTTGAGGAGGAGCTTCATTAGAGATTGGGATGCCTTGGGATAATTATAGAGAGAGGAGTAAATATTATGGATAAGATCTAGTGGTTTTTATTGAAGAGGAATGTGATATTGTGTGGATTTATATAGGGAAGGAGAGAGAAATCATTATTATTTTGGTTTTAAACACTACACATTAATCTATCCAAAACTTAAAACCATGCCATAGTTTTGTACCCACTGTTTTTTACAAAGGGTATTGTAATACATAATTTTTTATGTCCAATGGCTGAAATAAATAAAATATAAGGCTTGATTATATGGATATGAGTCACACTGTCAAAGAAATAATTTTAAAAAGCTAATATATTTTATAATTCTTGGAGGGTCTACGGAGGCACCATAAAATTAAACAAAAAAATATAAAATCATATTATTTTAAAGAAAAAACATATATTGGATGAACACCCTTTTTATAGTATTTTATTACAAAACTATAAAGTCATTATGATGTCATAAAACATATAATATATATAAAAGGTATTTAATTTTTACCCAAAAATTTTATTGTCTTATAAAATTATGAAAAATTCATAGTTAGATGATTTTTATTTTCTAAACCCATAAATTATATATATTTTATACAATAAATTTCTTAAATATGTGAATTTTTAATTTTAAATTAAAAAATAGAAATTTATTAACATTTCATGGGTTTTGACAAAAACAAGTTTTCCAACCTTAATAAAAATTTCAATTGTATTCGCAAAATATTATATGAGAATTTATATTTAATAAAAATTAATTTAGTAATAATATTTTCATAAAATATTATTTTATTAAAAAATACATTAACTCATAAAAATGGATTTCTTAATATAAAATTAACTAAAAATACTATTTGTTCTTTAAAAACCATTTACAAAGTAAAATTAATAAAATGAATGTATATTATTTATTCTATACAAAAATAATTCACATAAGCATAGTGATAGGGTCATATTACCTGACCCATTATAACACTTGCATAAGACCTATGGGTAAGGTGTGCTATGGTGACAGACTCTTGGGCGGCTCGGATAACATTGCTCGAGTGGTAATCTCTATTAACTTCTACTCCTATCATAGGAGATTCCTTTCATGCTTAATATGTTGAAGATCGACTTGGGATTGGTCAAGAGGAAATCCCAATGATGCTATCTATTTTCTGAGCTCTAAAAAATGGGCTTCGTATGGATCAATTCTACTGAATGAGTTCATCGTTACCATTTTCTGAGTAAATTGGATTTGTTGAAGCCCAATATTTATACTAATCATGTCATCATTGTTCAATGTCTATATTAGCAATAGTAAAAATTCTTAATGGTATTTTTAAAATAAAAAAACATAAAACAAATGGAGTTCATGTGTTTTATATAACCATTTTACATAATAATACATTCTATTCGATCACGAATAATTTTCATTAATAAATGTTTTGGTCGTTAAAGTCATTCCCCCTTATGAAATTTCACCCTCAAAATTTCCTTTTACCACACTAATACAGATGAGGGTAACTCTGATTCATCACTTCCTCTTATTCCCACATTGTTTCTTGAAACTTTTAGTTTTTCTACAACACCTTGATAAGGGGCATTGTCTTATTTCGTAGAACGTTTTCCCTATGATCTAAGATCTTCACCGGCTTCTCCTTATAGGAGAGTTATTTTCCAATGGTATCACCTCAAAATTGACTACATGTGATGGGTCAGGTATGCACTTCTTCAATAGTGATACATGGAATACATCGTGTACTTGAGACATGTTCGATGGGACTTCTAGTCGATAGGATACTCTTCTAATGCGATCAAGGATCTCAAAAGGGTCGATGTACATTGGAATAAGCTTTTCCTTATACCAAAATCTCATAAATCACTTCCACGGTGATATTTAGAGGAATACCATGTCTCCAACATCAAACTCTAAGTCTCGTCAATGATTATATATGTTCACCTTTTTCCGAATCTGAGCAGATTTAATGTGTTGATGGATGGTCTGATCCTTCTTCACCATTTCTTTGACCATTTCTGAGCCTATGGGTTTTTTAACCCCAACTTCATCCCAACATGATGGTGTTATGCACCAATTCCCATAAATGGCTTCATAAGTTTCGATTTGTATTCTTTATTAGAAATTAATACTATAAGTGAACTCAAATAGATGAATATGTTGGTCTTATCCCCTTTTGAGGTCCATTAAGCATGCTCTGAACATGTCCTCAAGTGTTTGGATATTCCACTTAGATTGGAAATCATTTTAATAGTGATAAGTTGTGAAAAAGTTCAACTCAGTATTCAGAGCATGTTGCAGACTCTTAGAGAACATAGAGGTTAATCTAGGATCTTGATTAGATATAATTGATAGTGGTACTCCATGTAGCCTTACTACTAACCTTATGTATATCCATGCTAGTTGATCCAACAAAAAATCATCCCAGATTACAATGAAGTGTGCAGTCTTTGTAAGATGATCCACAATAACCAAAATAGCATTGTTTCCTTTGAATATATTTGGAAGTCCAATGAAAAATTCCATGGTGATGTTATCCTATTTCTATATTGATATTGATAATGGTTTCATCATCCCCTTATACTTCTACCTCTTAGCCTTCACTTACTGACATACCAGGCACTTTGATGTATACTCAGTGATTTCTTTCTTCATGTTATCCCACCAAAAAATCTATTAGAGATCTCGATACATCTTTGTGCTTCTAGGGTGAATAGATAAGTCAAAACTATGTGCATCCTCCAAAAGTTCATTCATTGAATCTGTATTTTATGGAACATGTAGTATTGACCCAAATATCACAATTCCTTCTTCATTAACATTAAAATATGAGGATTTCCCTTTTCTGATAGTTTCCACTTTCTTTTGAATTTTTGCATAATCCTTTTGTTCATCCTTTAACCTTTGCAAAACAGGTGGTTGAGCATTAATTTTTCAAGGGATTAATGATGTTCTTTTCTTTATTATTCCCATGTCAATCTTCATCAAATCTAAGAAGTTTGGGTCCTTTTTCAATTATCATCAATGATTGAATCGATGGGTGAATTCTAATTAGAAAAATCTTTGACCTTGTTCGCTTTCCCATGGTAGTAATGGATTGAGCAGTCATAGTCTTTGATCAGCTTTAACCATATTCATTGGAACATATTCATCACATTCTATGTGAATATATACTTGAGTCTTTTGTAGTCCATATATATTTCACACATCTCACCAAAAAGAAAATGTCACCAAATTTTTAAAGCGAATATTACTACAGCCAACTCTATATCATGTGTTGGATAGTTTATCTCACGAACATTTTATTTCCTTGATGTAGAAGAGATGAATTTGTCATTTTGAATCAACACACAACTGAGGCCCTTCTTCAAAGCATCACTAAATACCACAAAAAGATCTACACTTGTGGGTAATGTGAGCATGGACACAGTGATAAGCCTCCTTATCAACTCCTAGAATCTCTCTTCACATTACTCACTCCAAGAACACATGACTCTATTCTATGTTATCTAGGTATGAGGGTTTGAAAATCATTAGAAATTTCTCAAAAATTGGCGAAAATATCCAGCTAACCTCAAGAAGTTATGAATATCTATCACCGATGTTATCCTTGGTCATCTCTCAATAAAAGATATCATGGCGGAATACACAGATATCTCACTTCCTGAGATTATATGACCAATGAATGAGACATAATTCAACCAGAACTCACATTTTTTGTACTTTTCATATAGTTATCCTTTCTCAAGGTCTCTAGTATAGTGCTTATATACTCCTCATGCCCCTCCATGGTTTTAGAAAATATTAGAATATCATTTATAAAGACTACCCAAAATTTTTCAAGGTAATCTATAAAGACTATATTCATCAATTCCATGACTATTTATAGATAATTAGTTAGTCCAAAAGGCATTACAATAAATTCATAGTGCTCATACCTTGTATGAAAAGCTGTCTTTGGTATATCCTCCTTCACCCTTACTTGGTAATGTCCCTACTGATGATCCCCTTTGGAGATGTATTGTGATCCACGTAGCTGATCAAACAAGTCATCAATTTGTGGTAAAATATACATGTTCTTTATCATGATTTTGTTGAGATCAAAACAACCAATAAAAAGGTAAATTGACCCATCCTTCATCTTGAGAAAGAGGACTAGTTCACCCCATGGTGAACCACTTCGGTGTATAAACCCTTTATCCATATTTTCCTGTAGTTGTTTGGTTAGATCATAAATCTCCACAACAGCCAGTCTATATAAATTCTTGGATATTAGAAAAGTCCCAGGTATAATATTGATCGAGAATTAAACACCTCTTCTAGGAGGAAGGACAAGAAATTCCATAGGAAACACTTAAGAAAATTCCCTTACAGGAGTCATGTCTTCAAAGATGGTTTATTCAATAGAATAAATCATCAAAGCAAGATACGAATGAAAACTGGGAATTAGTATCCATGCTTGACATGATGGTGCTAAAGAAGATTCATCCTCCTCCCTACACTAGTACAGAATCGGGGGTCGATTTATTATATGGAGAGTGATTTACCTCTCATGAAATTTATGTTGGATATATAGAGGGAAATCCAATCCATGCTAATAATTACATAAAATTTTACTATAGGGAGTATGACGAGGTTTTCTGGGATGTTCAATCCATATATTGTGATTGGGTGGAGTTATATTAATGGGATGAAATGATTGCCCCATTTTCTATACTCATCGACATCCTTACATCTATGATTTGTGGCAGTCTTGGGATTATTATACTAAAATTTCAGGATATATAAGAATGCGTAGAGCTAAAATCAAAAAGTATGTTCACTATGCTTGAATTAATAACTATCGTACATGCCACCACTTTGTTATCATGGTTTTCATAGACAGTAGTGATGGAAATTTCTCTCCCTTGATGCCTTATAGGTCATTGGATGCCTCCAAAAACCTTGGTGTTAGGGAACTGGTTTGAAAATTGCATAGGTTATTTGCAGTTGATGAAATGAACAATGAAATGAGGGTCGAATGGGGCATTCCTATCCTTTGTCGCATCAATGGGGTTTCCTTGTCAATAATTAATGTCCAGGTGCCCTTCTCTTCCACACCTAAATCATTTCCTCATCCCCTTCACTCAATTTCCGGGGTTCTTCTTTTCGCACCTTTGCCGAGTGGGGTGATGGAATTTCATAGGACCGTTGTATTTATCCATCAGACTTCCAGAATTAATGTCCACATTATTCTTTTTATCCCCATGATACCCCTGAGATTTTCCAATATCCATTTTTAATTTGAGGACACACTATAAAATTTCTTCATAACTATCAAAGTCATGGATTTTTAGGGCTTTCTGTAGCCAAGGTTTTAGCCCACCAAAGAAGCATCCAACCTTGAAATCGAGGGAAGCGACGAATTCATATGTGTATTATAAAATCCTTGGAACGTTTTCCACGTATGCTCTTATGTATTTTTCATCTTTTTTAATGAGTGGAAAGAAGTCCCATTCCATATAAATTAGAAAGGTGCACAGAAAATATTTATTGAAAAACATTTTCTGGAAATACTTCCATTGCAACGCCTCAATCTCTTCCCCATGCTTCATATTTTTTATTAATCTCCACCACCGATCAGCTTCACCCTCAATTAGATAAGTATTCATAAGAACTTTATCTTGTTCCAAACATCGATGGATAGAGAAGATCTTCTCAATGGAGTTGATACATTGTTCAGCGATTGAGGAATCAGATGATCCATTGAATGTGGGAGGCCTTTCTCTCGTGAATCTCTTGATTGCGGCTTGTTCGTTCTAAGGGAGAGGGGGTTGAACGTTCTTATTTTACCATGTTTCTATTCAAAACATGAGTTATCTAAAAGCGTATCATGACAAATTTTTTATTCCCACTCCCTTCAAATTGGGAATCTCATTAGAACAGTCACCGCATTGATCTTTGCATCAGTTGTTAGCCCGAATCCTTCAATTATCGGCAATTAACTAGAATAAAATAAATTTTAGGGTGTCACATAATGGGGAACCCAAAGAAAAAAAGGGATATGTTGTAAATTACATTTATTTCCTTAACTTATGAATTTATAGGCTTCAATCTATATTATTCAGGATCTACTTCCCAAAATATATTCTTATGGAAATTTTTTGTTTCCTTTGTAATGGTTCAAACTAATCCCATTAATTTACCCAATCATATCCCCCAAGAGTGTCATAACCAAGAGTGTAGCAATTCCCATTGTCATGCACCAGTTCCCATTCAAGTCTATCTCAAATAAGTGTTTTCAGGATTTACCCCCAGATACATATGTGTTAGAGCCTCCTCTACTTGTTTATATCCAGAAAGGTATGTATTTTCTTGATAAACCACATACTCTATACTAACCCAAATTTAGGGATGATTTAATTATACATAGTCTTATCCCTAATCCTTTCACATGTTTTTCTTAATCCTAAACCTAGAAATAACTATATCCTCTGATACCAACTATAACAAACCTTCTCTTTAATACACACATAATCCTGATTTATTACATAAACATGCACTTGAAAAAAACTCAAAGGATCAAGAGGTCTAGTTTATTGGGAAATTAAGAAAATTACATAGAAACATAGAATATAGAATACAACATATTTTTAGAAAACTTATTTTCTATGACATCAATATTCCTTCGTACTTAGAATTTCATGGTATAAACTAAGGGAATGCATAAGAAAAGGGTGAGTTATAAAGCCTAGTCAGGGAGTAAACAAGGCATAACCTGAATAATATAGGAAATTTTAGGCAATAGGAATATAAATGGAGAACAATAGAAACATGAAAATAATGACATGGTATTGCATGATTATCATAACATCGAAAAGTGGCAATAACACTTAACATGATATTTGCACGAGGCAAGGCTCATTGCACATGAAGAATGAGTAAACCCTCGTTGCACTAGAATTAGAATGATTAAACCCCCATTTAACATGAATTAACATGAGTAAACCCTCATTTAACTTGACCTATCATGATACTAATATTAACCTAATGCATTGGAGCGCTATCAGGGCGCACCCTTTATAAACAATTCATTTCATTAATAAATGTTCCTCATTGATCATAAAACACGGAATCATTCAACATAATCATTTATTACAAGATAATGGCATGTGGAATAAATAAATGAAACTGTATAATCAATAAGTAATTGTTTATAAAGGTGAATACCCCTGATAGATAAATGTGCATGGTATTCACTACACAATGACTTTGGCTTTGAAAATCGTCGTGCAATTTCGGCAGCATAACAGCATGACATAAGAATTAATAAAAATGGATTATGAGAGAGAAATGGGTATATCATCATATTTACATGAAATGGACAGTAAGGGGGTCATGTAGATACATTTACCACCATATTTAATGGAATTTAGATGCATAATATAATAGAATAGATTGAATGTAAATGAGGAGAGAGAAATCCCTTATGGAATTTCAGTATGGTAATAGGTGTACATGGGAGGAATTAATGAGAGAGAAAGGGTATCTCGTCATTCAAAAATAAGTAGGTAAGTATAGGGGAGGTTATAAATCATACCCTAAATTTTTTAATTGAAAATAAAAGGGCATAAAAATATAAAGAAACATTGACATAAATAAGGAAGGAAAAAATATAAGGATCCCTTACTTGAGTGTGTGTGACATAAAGTGCTTTAGGTGGGGGTTATTGAGACATTAGGGTGACTCGAGAGTATTATAGAGAGAGGAGGGAAGAGTGGGGACGTTATATAAGGGTTTTTAGTGAATACTAATGGGAGATTAAGTGGTTTTACATAAGAGAGTGGAGGGAATTCTTTGTTATTTAGGTTTTGGACACTACACATTAAACTAACCCAAACCACAAAACATACCACGGTTTTTTCCCATGGTATTTTACAAAGGGGAGTGGAAAATTTTATTTTATAATTATAGTGGCCTAACTTCTTAAAATGTCTATCCTAGTTATGTGGATGTGTGTCACACTCTTAAAGAAATAATTTTAAAAATCTGAAAAATTTCAAAAGTCTTGGAGGGTCCACTAAGTCACCATAAAATTAAAAAAAATATAAAATTATATCATTCTAAAGGTAAAACATAAAATGGACGAAAATCCTTTTTAAATTATTTTATTACATCACTATTAGATTTTTATGAAGTCTTAAAAAACATTATATATTTAAGGGATATTTAATTTTTACCCAAAAATTCAAATGTCTCAAAAAATTATAAAAAATTATTCGTTAAAATTTTTTGACATCATGAATCCAAAAATGGTATTCATTTTATCTAAAAAATTTATAAATATGTGAATTTTCAATTTTAAAATAAAAACCAACATTTATTGAAAATTCAAGGGTTTTGAAAAAAAATAGTTTTCAAACCTTAAAAAAATTCCATTGTATTCATAAGAAAATATGCGATCATTTATATTTAATAAAAATTTATTTAAAAATATTATTTTATTAAAATATTATTTAATTCAAAAATCCATTAATTCATCAAAATAGATTTCTTAATTGAATATTAACTGCAAATACTATTTTTTCTTTAAAAACCATTTTCAGGGTAACAATAATAAAATGGATGTATATTCTTTATTCTGTACAAAAATAATGCACATAGTCATAGTGCTAGGGTATTATTAAATAGCCCCTTATAACACCCACATAAGACCTAAGGGTAAGGTGTTCGATGGTGACAGACTCTTAGGGCGTCTTGGATAACATGTCTCGGATGGTAATCTCTATTAACTTTATCTTCTCTTGTAGGCGATTCCATTAAATATTAACGTGTTGAATCTCGGCTTGATCTTGTTACAGAGCAAAGCCCAGTGATGCTACCTTATTTCTGAGCTCTGAAAAATGGGCTTCATATGGATAAATTGTACTAGACGAGGCCATCACTTCCTTTTTGTGAGTAAATTGGATGTGTTAAATCCTTATATTTGTACTAATCATGTGGTCACTGTTGAACAACTATATTAGAAATTGTAACAATTCTAAATGGTATTTTAAAATCCAAAAACTTAAAACCAAGGAAGTGAATATGTTTAATATAACCATTTCACATAATAATACATTTAATTAGATCAAGAAAAAATTTCATTAATAAATGTTTGGGTCCTTACAATGAATGAATGTGGGTAGCGTGCAGTTGGTAAGTGGTATTCCATAACTGCGCATCGTGGACCAAAAATCCAACCAACCCTATAAAAAGAGGGTTTCATGGATAACACATGGTTTTTCAAATATTTCCCCCTATTAGAAGAAACTATACACCCCCTCCCCCCTAGAAATGTAACCTAGTTAAGGCACACATCTAGTCAATCTCTGCTTCTCTTCACAATAAACTTTATATGAATTTTTAATTAACCCGTAAAATAGTTTTTAACAATAAAAAACCACACATATTAATAATAATCATCCCGAATTCAACCCTATGTTTTCATTCATGATTTTGGAGGCTTTATGATAGATATCAGACCTTCCCAAACTCTATTCATGGAAAATCAAAGGGATGATTGGAGATATTTATCACCTAGGCATATAGATTCTTCCTATTTAGATATCTCTCTCTTATATTCTTATTCTAATATAAAAAATTATTTTTTATCTAATATTGGATCTGTATCTAGATCAAGGATTGTCAGATATTGATTTTTTTTATCTTAGATTTAGGATTATGTTCTAAATCATATTCTTTATTGTGTTCTTGATTGATCCGCTTCATTTTGGGAATTCCCATAAGTGTGAGATCTTTCTCAATTTTGAGGTAGGAGGTCTATAATTAAAATCACAATGTCTTGATTTCATTTATTTGAACATAATTTTATAATGGTTATTATATTATTATCGAATTAGTTTCATAAATTGAATTAATTAATTGAGGGAATTGTGAAATTTGAGAATATTGGGATTATCAATTGAAAAAATTACTTTTTAATTAATTATTAAGTTATTAAAATTTTTGAAATTGATTAATTATTTTTTGAATCAATTAATGGATGTTTCTTTTATTAATAAATTTTTTGAATAGATTAATTAATATTTAAATTAATCAAAGGAATTAATTATATCAATTAATTCTCGAATTAATTTACAGGATTGTCATAATTAATTAGTTTTGGAATTATTTAATGGAATTAGTGTTATCAATAAATGGGTTGATTAGTTGAAGGGATTTACATGATTAAATAATTTTTTAATTAATTAATATAATTTATTTGATTAATTAATTTTTGGAATATTTATTATATTGATATGATTATTCCATTATTTAGTTTGATTAGTTAATTGCATTCATATTATGACACATGTGAAATTTTGATATTATAATATGTTTGTTAAATGTGTGTAGGATAAGGACTGATGATCTAAATACCCATATGTGTGAAATGTGTCTAGGATAGGGATTGAGGCTTTAAATACCCTTAGGTGTTAAATGTGTGTGGTACATGGATTATTGATCCAAATACCCATAGGAGATAGGGTGTATGGGACATGGATTGAGGATCCAAACACCAATGTGACATTGAGGTGTGGGACATGGACTGAGGCTCCAAATACCCATGTGTTATTAGACATGAAATTCTATACCTATGAATTGGTATATTACCACGGTTCTAAATCTTTGTGATTTGAAATTATATTATGGATGGTAAAAATGGAATGCATATATATTATATTCATTAGGGATAGATCATAATCCATCATAATCTGAAGAAGGTATTGAGGTTTGGTTATCCTAGGGAACCCAAGGGGTTTATGTGGTTAAGTAAAAATTAATATATTATGTGTAAATTGTTTACTTATTTACTGTATTTTATTATTTATACAACTACATTAGTTTCAATAGAGTAGATATTTTTTTAGACTCTACTGGTGGTTTCCTATTGAGTTGTACTCACACACTACTCAGGATGTCTGATCAGTACCTAAATAGAATTCATGTTTTATTGAAGGATAGGGTAAAAATCTATGTGTTAAATGGTAGATTTGGGATGGAGCATGGATGAGAGAACTAGATGTTCTTAGGGGCTATCTTGGGAGTTCAAAATGTATTTAATTTTTTGTTTTCATTTTGACACATCATGGGTACTTTCACATGGAATGTCTAATTTTTTGTATTGATATTGTATTTCTAGTTTTGGATGTCTTGTGATACTGGAATTTTCCTAATTATATTGTATTTTGTTGGTAATTCTTATTCAATTATGTTATTTAAAAACTCTGATAAAGAGGGTATAGTCTCCCCACTATTGATATTAGACCCTTGCTGCAATAAGGAATCCTCTGGAATATGGGGAGGTGCGCTTGATGTCATTTGATCGAATGGGTTAGGGTACCAATATGTGAAACTCAAGGCAAGACATTACATAGTAGTATCAGAGGTAGTTTTATTTAATTTGTATTTTTTATTACTATTTGGAAAAGGTAGGAATGAAAATTGTATGAGTTGGATCATGGTTATGAGATCACCCATTGGAGTATCTACCCCATGAACTAGGTAAAAATACAAGTACCCAAGGTGGGATTGTTGTTGTTGATATGTGTTGTTAGAGTTGATTATATTTCTCCTTTGGTGATAAAATTGTTATGTGATTTGATTATTGTTTCTAATATTTTATGGGATTTGACTTGTGTCCTAGTATGGCACAATAGTTGAGTTTTCATGCATCATTCTAGGTGCTGTAGAATATTTTTGGGGAATTCATAATATTAGGCATGTACAGAAAATGGGTTTTTCGTAAGTTGTTGAACTAGAACTGTTTTTACTTTTTTGTGAAATTAGATTAAAAATGGTGCCAAATATGAAATTAGAAATTATAAAATGATAAAAAAGGGTTAAATAAATGGGTTTCCAATGTGAAACGTGAATAATGAGAATGATTTTACCATTTTTTAACCATAAACTATATTTATGAAGTTTAAGGGATGTTATAGTACCTCATTTCTAACCATATGGTGTAGAAATAGAAAAATTAATTATTATGGATTTTTGTGTTTTATTATAAATGTGTTACTATTATGTTATGTTCCCTAATAATATTTTTTTTCTTATTATAGATATTTATCTCCAAGATGATTCCAATTGTGAGGATGACCTGAGGATATGTCCAGATATGATCTACCAATAGTGGTGCCTAAGGCACTCAATTAGCTTGGTTAGGAATAAAGAGAGATGTTTTGAGATAACATCACTGACTTGATGACGTTTTTCGAAAAAGACTAATGGAGGGTTATGAAATGAATGTCCAGCCTTATGAGGGAATTCTAGTTATAACACCATATAAATTTTACCAGAGAGGGTGGGCCTGATGTGGCATAGTTCTAGATTGATTCCATCCAGATTATGCTTTACCATTTAGAGACTCCTACTATGAATAGGGTCAAGTTAGCTTTTAAAATGTTCCATGGATTAGAGAAAAATTGGTGCGATTTCTAGGACCAGATAGGGAAATAATTAGAATGACTTAGAAGGAATTCTTATAGAATTTCTTGGAACACTTTAATCTAGATACACTGAGACAATTGATAATATTTGATTGCATGAATTTCACTCATGGGATCATGTTTGTGATGGAATATTCTTGTCACTTTACATACAAGAAGTACATTGATCCAATGCTATCAGGGTATAATATAGTTATGTCAAGGCATTTTTATGATGGTCTTAAATGTGACATTAAGTCACAATTTAACGTCTTTTGATTAAATAAGTGTGCAGAGGTGGTGGATCAAGAACCCATATATGAGGGGAACCTAAAAGAGGCTTCCATTATAGGATGGATGGTTCCTATTATATGATTACTATGTACATATTCTGAGGGAAGGAAGCATAACTTTTAGAATTTTAGTCAAGGGGATAACAAGAAGAGTGGTTGCGATAAAGTATATGTTACTTAGGATATTACCCGAGTTCTTTTCCACAAGTGTTCTAGGCTAGTACACATTCATAAAAAATGTCCCCAACCACTAGTGGATTGTCGAGCCTATTATAGGATGGTACATATACTGAGGTTCTAAAGGAGCCAACAAAATGTGGTTAGTGTTGAAGGATACATAATTAACCATTGTTTTTGAAGGGGATATTCAACACTATATCAATCTGGAAACTGGTGTTCTACTGGTCATCGCGATAGAGGAAATGGACATGGATATTCAGGGTAAGAGTTCTCTTATCAGTAGAGTGGTGTAGATAGGGGAATTAGTGTGCATCATATGGAATAGGGGTAGGATAATAACATTTTATTAATCATGTAATTTTGATTGAGATTTAGGACCATCAACAGTGAGAGGTACTATTTTTTAGGATTCTACATTATCCAATGCCTTATTTAATACTGGTTCCAGTCATTCAATTATTTCTACACATCATCTGAATGGAAATAATATGGGGGTGGATTTTATGAGTGGGGGTTTTAAAATAAATATTTCTTTTGAAATATGTTCAAGATACATCGTCTTTTAAAAAGGGTGTTCACTTGAGGTTTTGAAGTATCGTTTACTATGGGATCTTTATATTCTTGAAATGTTATGATTTAACCTAATATTTGGAATGGACTAGTTAGAATCATACTGAGACCAAATTTATTTTTACCCTAGTATAGTGAGTTATACATATTCTAAGGGTGAATAATAAATTCACTATGGATAGTGGGACATCAACGGGGGTCACATAGGGCACATTCAATAGAAACTAGGGAGCTCACTACCCAGGATTCTAGTCTATTTCTGGATGATGAAGAAAAGAATCATGAAGTATATCTACCCTTATTGGATATGTTTTAGGATGTTTTTCCTGAATACATATCAAGTATATGACCTAATAGAGATATCAAATTTAAATTAGAGCTCATTCTAGGGGCCAATATGGTTTCTATTAGACCACACAAAATGTAACTGACATAACATCAGAAGTTTTAGACTCAATTGGAAGAGTTATAATATAAGGGTTTTATCTATTTGAGTAAATCTCCATGGGATTTTCTATTTTTGATTGCGAATAAGGACAAAAAACTCTCTTTTTATGTGTTGATTAATAGAAGTTGAACATGATGATTGTAAATAAAAGGTATCATCTTCCATGTACGGCTGATCCTTCTTACTAGTTTTGGGGATGTTGTGTATTCTCAAAGATTGAATTGAGATCGAGGTATCATCCATTGAGTGTTTGGCATTATAATATACCAATAATTACATTCTTAGGTAGATATGGATTTTTTGAGTTCATTTTATATCCATTTTGGTTGAAAAACACACCAAAAGTGTTTATGGGATTGAGGAAAATAATTTTCCATCTGTACCTAGATTATATTTTGGTAGTGTTTGTGGATGAAATATTTGAGTACTCTAAGAATGATTATGATCATTCCCAACATCTTGACATCTTAAAGAGTACACTTAGAGAGAATTAGATATACGCTAATCTATCTTAGTTTCAGTTTTGGATTGATCAGGTACTATTCATGGGTCACCTCATCTTAGAGGAAGGTGTGTCTGTGGACTTAAAGAAATTTCACGTAGGTATTTCTTGAGAGAATATAGAGAATTTATTATGTGTCCATAGATTTTTTGGATTAGTTGGGTATTATTGGAGGTTCATTCAGTTCTTTTCCTTTTTCACATCACCACTTTTGGGATTGATCAATAAGGGGGTAATGTTTGAATGTCCAGTGGCATGAGATAATTCTTTCCAAGAGATGAAGAAGAACATGAGATTTAAACAAATAGTGATCTTTCCTGATCCAAGTGAGGAGTATATGGTGTTTTTTGATTCTTCTGAAATAGGTTTCAGGGAAGTTTTGATGCATGGAGATAATTTTGTGGCGTATAGGTCTTGGTAGTTAAAACCACATGAACAGAACTACCCTACGCATGACCTCAAGTTGTCCACAGTGGGTATGATTTCAACTGTTGGAAGTATTATCTATGGGAAAACCAGTTTACTATGAATAAAAAACGAAATAGCCTAAATTAAACCTTCTCACATTGAGATTTGAATCTCCATAAGAGAAGATGGGATGGGTATATATATTAATTTTATTTTTAATTAAAATATATTCTTGAGAAAGGAAACATTGTGTCTAACACATTAGGATATAAAACTCATACATGGGATATTCAAGAGTCTACTATTGAGTGGATGATTATGACCTTTCTGGAAGAGATACATGTTGAGATTTTGTAGAGTTAGGAGTAGATGACCCTCATTTTAGTTAATATGGAGTCTACACCCTAGAGGCAGATCAAAGATGAGATTATGAGGATCTATAATGTTATACATGAGTGAAATATAATGGAGGGGATTCGCTGTCATATTGGACTATAGATTAGGATGTGATCATCTATATAAGGGATCGGTTTTTTGTGCCTCGGTGTATGTGGGAGTAGTTGATGAGTTATTTTCATGCCTCAAAGTGGGTGGATCATTCAGGTGTGAAAAAAATTATTATGACCTATGATGTTAGTTTAGTGACCAGTCTTGAAAAGTTATATAGTATGGTTCACAACAAAATGCTACAGTGATCAGTAGGAGAAGACCAACCATCAATGGCCAGGTGGTTTTCTATAAATATATATTATTCTAGAATAGAAGTTGGATGACATTAATAAGGATTTATTTGTAGTTATCAGGAGGATTTATTCAATTGATGATGTTATTTTATTTAATATGGAATATTTGATAAAAGTTTATCATTTATTTCCTATATAGGATATTTTATTGGAAGGGTAGTTGTGATATTTGTATTTTTTGAAAATAGGTTGTATGCATGAGGTTAAATGGACTATTATCTCAGACTGTGACCCATGTTTTACATCATTATTTGGACTGGTCTTACATATGGTGCTTGGTAAATAGGTGTTACCGAGTATTTTTTCCACCCGTATATAGATGGTCGGTCTAAGCATACTATATATGTTCTTGAGGACATGATGTGAGGATGAGTTCTTGACTTTGGGGGGTCTTGGGAGAAGCACATGGATATATTGGAGTATTCCTATAAAAAATTAATCAGCAATTTATTCATATAAGACCATACAAATCCCTTCATGGTAGTTCATGAAGATCACCTCTATGCAAGGTGGAGGTAGGTGAATCAGAGTTTCTAGGATTGAGATTCATGTAGGACACCCCAGATCAGGTACAACTGATTCAAAAAAATATGGATACGGCTTATCATTGAAATAATTCCTATGTTGATAGATGTTTATAACCCCTAGAGCATTCAAAGAGTGATCATGTATTCCTTCAGGTTTCTCCAAGGTTAGGTCACTATAGGATATAGAGACATGGAAAGCTAGAACTTAATATAGTTAAGTTATTTGAGGTTGTAGAGAGAATTGGGATGGGTTCATACAAATTAACTCTTCAATAGAGATATAGTGCTATGAAAAATGTTTTTCTATATGCCACAACTTCATTTGTATCATCCTGACCCTTCTCATGTGATAGATGTAGATGATGTTGGGATGAGATAAATGTGTCATTTGAGCAGCATCTGTGGCATTTATTGGATTGCAGTGGGAAATTGTTTCATGGAATCACTATCTCAATATTTTTTGTATTGTGTAGACATGGATGTGTTTAAGAGGAAACATGCCAGAGAGAAGTTGATATGTTGGATCTATGGCCCGTCATTTTTGACATAGAATTTTAGAGACGATTGGGAGTATTGCTGGAGTAGGAGTTGTTATAAGTTAGGGAGATTTCAAAACCCTGGCCCTTTCTGAACATGCCTTCATCTCATTTAGAGTAACTATTTTTTCCTGTGTAGTGTAATTTTATTATGGGTTTAAAATTGGGATGTTTTTGTGTGAAAATTTAAGAACAATGGAAGAAATTGTGTAGAGCATGGTCGGTGCATAGTTTTCCCAAACCATACATTTTCTCACAGAAAACCCTGTTACCCATCATATTGAGGGTTTGTATGGTTGGCACATGGTTTTTCAACCCTTTAACCCTCTTAGGATAAAATGTGTACCCCCTAGAAAATGTGAATGTTTCAAAAAACCATGCACCTATTCCAAAAAATCATGTGTGGGTTTTTAATAAAATTGAAAATTAATTTTCAAAATTCTTAAACACTCTTTCACAGTTTAGGAGGCTACCAGAAAAATTTCAAGCCTTCCTAACTTCTATTATTTGCGAACCAAAGGGAATATTGAAGAACTGCAACACTTGGGTTTGTATTTTCTTCTTATTTAGATTTCTCTCTCTCCCTATATTCTACTTCCCTTCCCAAATAAAAAATAAGAATTAATTCTCTATTTGATATGGTTGTAGATATATGATTTCTATATCTTGATTTTTTTGATCTTGGATTTAATATTCATATCTAAATACCATTATTTGTCGTGTTCCTAATTGATCCTCTTCAATTTTCTAATATCCATTGGTGGGTGTCTTTCATCAATTTTGAGGCAGGTCATCTATAATTAACATCTCAATGTCTTGATTTCAATCACATGTACATAATATTATAATTTCTATTATATGATTAACAATTTAGTTTCTTGTGTTGAATTAATTAATTTTGTGAATTAAGTAATTAAGGGGATTGTGAAATCTGGAAATATTGGGATTATAAATTGAAATAATCAATTTTTCAATTAATTATGGAGTTATTGAGATTAAATAAATTAACTAATTAATAGTTGAATTAATTAAGGGATATTAATATGATTGGGAAATATATTGAATTGATTAATTATTTTTCAAACTAATTAATGGAATGGATTCCCTAAATTAGTTATTTAATTAATTGATGGGATTGGTGTGATTAACTAATTATTGAATAAATTAATGGAATTGATGTTATCAATTAATGGGTGGATTAATTGAAGGTATTTAAACGAGTAATCAATTTTTCGATTAATTAATGGTATTGATTTGATTAATTAATTATTGAATTAATTAATTTATTGATGTGATTATGAATTTCTTTTAATTTGATTATGTAAATGATGTGATATTGTGACACATTTGAGATTGATATATTGTGATATATGTGTTAAATTTTTGTATGACATGTTCTAAGTCTCAAAATGAACATATGTGTTAAATGTGTGTGGGATAGGGAATAAGGATCCAAATACCCATACATGAAAAATTTTTGTGGGATAGGGAATGAGGAACCAAATACTAATATGTGTTAAATATGTGTGGGATAGGGACTAAGGCTCCAAGTACCCATAGGATGTTATCCATGACATTCTCTTCCTATGAGTTGGCATTAGACTATGGTTCCAATTGTTCATGATGTGACATTTGATGATGAATGGTAACAATTGAATTCATATATATGACATTCCTTAGGGATAGTTCATACATTAGAATGGGCTGATGTAGTAATTGAGGTTCGAGTGTCCTAAGGAACCTAGGGTTTTTTTGGTTAAATAAATATTATTTGAATCAATTTAAATTGTTTACTTATATTGTTTATATTTTTTTCTTATACAACTACATACACTATAATAGACAATTTTTTATTTTATACATCATTCGGGTGGCCTAATAACATGTACTCACACCCTACTCGGGATACCTGATTAGTATTCAAATAGACTTATTCTTCTTAGGATATGATAATGACAAAGTTCATTTCATTGATAAATGATTTCGGAGGGGTCATAGATGATTGAACCAGATGTGGTTTGAAACCCTATTGGGAGTTTACAGTTTCTTTTCACTTGAGTTTACATTTTAACACTTGGGACATGCTTTATCCAGGCATGTTCAGTGTTCAGTTTTAAAATTTTATTCCCTATTTTGTTTATCTAGTAACACTGGTATTTTTCTCATTATGATGAATATGTTGGTTGTTATTATTTATTTTCATTATTGGGATACATTGATATATAGGGTATAGTTTCACCACTATCAACATTAGACTATAATTACTATTTGGGGGCCTATGGTATATAGGGATGCACACTGGAGGTCATCTGGATGACTAACTTGGGGCATTATTGTGTTTATATTGGTTCATGATGTTATAATCAATAACATTCCTCATATGTTCCATATAAAAAAACAAAAAAACAACATAAAATAAACAAAATATGCCAAATGATTCCATTTAATTATGTCATATCATTTACAACATCACTACACATGCCACTATTTATTCACACTCGATAAATTATCCTAGGGATTCTATTAGTTCTAAGCTCCACCAATACTATAATTTTTTCCTAACAAGTTAATATATCAAATTAATCTAGTTTTAAATCTCATACTATATTTGGAATGGACTTATTTCAATGTTATATAAACTTTTAGAAATCACACCAACACCATGTATATGACTAATAGATATGTATTAAAACTTTATAATATTGTATGATTCCATGTATATATAGAATTTCCCCTAGTATTTGACTTAATAATCATCCATTGGTCTCCACTAACACTTTATACAACCTTCCAGAGTGTGGAATGACACATATACTAAAATGGATTGACCTTTTAAAGACTATATAAATTATATCATCTCACTAATTGGTGTTTTTCCATACATTTTATCTATTTTATTCACTATGTTCATGTTCAGGGCATAAAAATATTTCACAAAAATTCATACAAATTTTATATATAAAACCTCCACAAAAAACACATTCTAGATAATTAATATGTGAATAATAATAATAAAATCAACTAAATTTTCATAAATAAATATTAATTTCTACAATTAATCATTTTCTCTCTTTTCCAATTCATATTCTATGATAAATTTCAATTATTTAAGAATAATTAATCCACAAATTATATAATCATCAAGAAAATTAATTCCATTTTACCTCAAAATCCTTCCATCAGATTTTTATGAATTTTCTAAAAAATCATAGAATTACGTAAGCATGGAAGGTTTATAAGATTTATAAAATATTTAAGAATTTAAATCACCCATTTTGATTCTATGATAAACAAAAAGTATCAATCCTCTATATATTTTCTATGTTTTTTCATCCTCAATATTATTTCCCACTCATTTCTATATTTTTTAATCTACCACCATAGACCATTATCGTCAAAGACTAATTATTTCCATAATATGAAGAATATAGTGAGTCATAGGGGAATGAAAGTGAAGAAAAAATGAGTTTTTCCTTAAATTACAATAATTTTATCAATAATTCCCACTTTTAGAATTATCTCCCTTTCTTCTATAATTAAATAATAAATTTCTTATAACATCACGTTTAATTTATTGAAAATCATGAAAACCAACAAAATATTCGAATTCCACTCCCTATAACATCTCCTCATCATTTCAAAAAAAAATTATCCCAATATATACCTTTTTTATTTTATGAAACTAATCTGTAAAATATGAATTTTTAAATAAAAATACTAATAAAATTACACCATTAGCTGACTATTCATGGATTATTATAATCAAATAAAAATTTTAATCCACTTTTAAAGGGGGAACAGATTTATTTTAGTCTTATAAGGTGCACAAAACTCCATTATGAGAAATATAAAATTACTATTTTATCTTAACATGAAAATCCATAAAAAAATTTAAAAAACCATAAGCATTAATATTTGGGTCTACAAAGTCACATATTAATAATGGTAAATAATCAATTTGTTACATGAATTTTACTCCTTTTTTAATGATGAGGTTACAATCTAAAAGTAAAATATTTACTCTCATGCTCACCTAAAATTGACATTTATAATGAATATGTGAACTATATAACTGAACAATTAGAAATTATGAGTGATGAAGATAAATAATAATGGATTCACATTTATAGGTTTATATTTTCCAATGAGTATCTTAATTCATATTTCATTGATGTTTTTAATAAATAATTTTTTAAAATTTAGTTTTATATAACAAAGTGTTTACAACGATAATGGTTCCCAAGAAGTAAAATTTAATGGGATTACAACACATTATTTAATTTTTAATTCAATGAAGATTTTACAATCTAAAAGTGAAAATTATACTCTCATGCTCAAATCAAAATAATATTCAAAATAAACAGTTTAACTATGTAACTAAACAATAAGAAATTATGAGATAAGAACATAAATATAAAAGGATCTATAATTATGGATTTATATTTCTCAAAGATAATCATCATTCATATTTTATAGATGTGTTTAATGAATAAATTTTTCTGTGTTATTTATACAATGAAGTATTTTTCTAGATAAAGGTACCCAAAAAGTGCAATTTATGGTATGACTAAAACTTATTTATCACACTCTCTATATTTTAATTTCATCTATTTCCCTTCTATTATTTCCTTTTTACATTGTTTCCTCTCCACTTTTTTCCATTTTCATTAATGTACTTGATGAACACAAATTTAATGCATATTTTTAATCAATATTCAATGTTATTAAATTGATTTATGATCCAAATGATAATTTTTTAAATATATTTTTTTTGTGGAAATATGTAATGAATAATAAAAGTGAATTTAAATAATGGTTTTATGTTTTTTTTTTGAATGTATTAGTTGTTCTTTTGAAATGATTGAACATCCTATTTCAGTTTTCTCACTCTATCAGTTGTTTCCTTTACCAAAAAATGGTTAATCCCATCATCCCAGGGAGACGTACCATTATGCTTTCATAAGAACGGATCGGTCAGCCATGCCTCCCACCAGGAGGGCCCACTTATACCTCAAATGCACAGGTGGCCAAAGTGTGGCCAATCCTATGGGGGAATAACTTACCAAAAACCATACACCATCGCATTGGCCATATTTGTGTGGTTGTGGCATGGGGTGTGGATGGGATGGGGTTATCTGCAGTGGCGACATGCATCCTTCGACACCTTATCAAATTCATTGAAACTGTGCTGGGAAGTGTTTGTTTATAAAGGATAATGTATCCACACTCTCTTTTTGATGTGGGGTGGAGGGTTTTCCCAATTACAGTACATTTTAACAAAAATGTGGTTGTTTGGACTTCGATAAACCTTTCTGACCATTAGACACATAGTGCTATCATTCTCCACTACCTTACACCTTCAACACTCACTAATTTCCACTTCCTTTATCGAGAAACTCCATAATATCCACTAATAGAGCTCGGTATCGATTATATCTCCACAGTCGAGGCTTGGGAGCACTTTTTTTACTCTCATACCCTTATATGACCGCCAGATACCTTTATGAAGAAGGATTACATGTTTTATAAAGATGAAAGTCCCCTCTAACAACTTTGAATGCAAGAAGACTAATTTTTTTACTACTATAATTTCATATTAATTCTTCAATGACTCCAATCCACCTTTCAAGCCCATGAAAAAATGATTTTACACCCACATAACTCCTATACACTACCACAATAACTTGTAAACATCATGGTACCTACCAAAATCGAACCAATAAATGATTTCATGGATTTAAACACCTGAATTCATTGGTGTTTCCCATTTAACTCCCTTATCTTCGGTGGATTTAAATAGATATTTCCACAAAGATTTCAAAACACACTATTATGTATCCTTTATTGCCTATAAAAGGAGGGACTTTCCACATTAGAATGATTCTGCACACATGCTGAGGACAAAATCCGTCGATTCCACATCATGCTTCCCCTCCATTTTGTTTTCTTTTTAATTATATTATATTTTATTTTATTTTATTTTTTACATTATTTTAATTATCATATCGTTTTATTTTAATAGATTTCAATTTATACATGTTTATTCTTATATAAATTATTCCATGGTTCCACACCTCTTCTTATTCATTCTTATTATTCATTTTTATTTCAATTCTTCTTCTTTCAATATTGTCTGTATATATTATATACCTTTATTTTGTTTTATTTTATTTTATTCTTCTCTCTCTATCCCTTTTATTTTATTTCATTCGTCTTCTCTTCTTTCATATTCTACTAAGTTCTCTCTTATGCTTTATATTGGAAGGCTGATCCAGGGCTTGGATTAGGTGATGTCATGGTGTTCTTGAATTTTCCATAATGATTATTTAATATTTGTGATAAATGGGAGTGGCACGCATGGGTGTGGTCGTTTTCCTCTGAGTCATAAAACTCATATTCATATTAATTCTGGTGTTTAAATCTATTTTTCCTCTCTCATTGGTATTCACTTCACATTATGGATTTCATCTAATTAGTTGATGAAACTACATCGATTGGGTGGGGTCTGGAAATATGTCACACCCTCGACCTAGGTGTGTCACCAACCTTGATTATTAGAGGAGGTGGAATTAATAATTCTTAAGGAGTTATAGATTTAAAAATTTATTAATAAAAGGATAGTAATTCATCTTCATATTTCAATATTTAATTATCAATCAAAATTTAAATAGATAAATTATAATTATAATAGAACACAATACCAAACCTAAGTTCAAGTTATATCATTCTAATTTAATTTTATTAGCGTTTAATTTCAGTAAATGTTTAAAATTCAAAATGATTCTCAATTCAATACCATTGAAAATAAAAAATATATTTTTTATATTATTTCATTGAATTAATAAAAACAATATATATATATATATATTTAATTGAATTAGAATAGGTAGGAGAATAAACTAACATGCACTTCAAATAACATAAATTCAGGCATCCAATATTTTGTACAAGGAAAATAAATTTCTATTGCCACACCCAATGATTTGTGTGTGTTAATGTTGGAACTATATAGGAGATGGTAACTTGAAGTTTATTTGTGTTTTACATTTTAAAATAAGGTATTTTTAAAATATTTTTTAAACATATTAAATAAAATTATTTTTCTATGATTTATTCAAATGATTATTATTATACATGGATTGGAAATTCAAAGGTTCAAGAATCAGTGGCTGAATCACTTTGGTCTTTAGAAAATGGTGTTTCCTTCTTGGAAAGATATATTAGGGGATCCTAGAGATAAATTTTCATAGTGTTTTAAATCAATTTAATCATCCATCATCTTAAAGAGACCCTCTAACAATAAGTGGTTGATGGAATAGAGAAAGAGATAACTGAATTCTGGGACTAATTTATGAAATTTTATTAAGAAATTATCAGGACACCGGTAAATAATTTCTTATTTCCCCCATAATTTCTGATCATATTCCCCATATTACAGATCAAAATAAAGTGCTTCAAAATGATGAGGATTCTCTCTGATAAATTATTTTTGTGATTCATTGACTTTTTGAAGAATATGATAAATGGGAATAACACCAGAAGATCATTTCATGAAATAGAATATATGCTCAATAGAGAAAAACATGATTACCAAAGACTAGTCGAAGAACGATGTCTCACTGTAGTTTCTAATTTTTTCAAAACACATTCAAGTGGATGAGGCCACACTTGAATTACATCAACAGACTGACCATTTTAAATACTAGTTTTTAGAATACCATAATGATCTACTAGACTCATGATGAGGAATACATGTTTACTGATCTACATGTGGGAGAATAAAAAAATTGATGAATTATGGAATGGTTAAGACATACAACTTGATTTCCCCAGTCCTTAAAATATTGATAAGAATGTACCATTTCATGTCACTATAGACATGGAAGAGGATGACACCACCCATGTGGTGTAATTTGAAGAAAATATGGAGGATCCAAACTACCAACCTTCACATTCCACCATTAATCTCCAATAGGGAATCACCATTGAAGAAGAGATTTAAGGTGAACTAATTAAGGGTGTTGATATTATCTCAAACTCTATTTAATTTTTTTTATTCAACTTTAATTGAGTAATAATCCCCACTATATTGATTTTTTGTATTTGTACAATCTTTCTTATGCTCTAGAGGATGATGAAGAAACTAAAAATTCACCTCATTAGTAACAAATGGAGCTCCCCAATTTTGAATAAAATACAATTGAAGAAGACCATTATGTAGCCCAAGTAGATAAGCCTGAGTAAATCGAGAAAAATGCTACTCACAATGAAATGGTGGATTTTGTATAAAATTATTCATTTTTTAATTATATTGAATTAAAATGAATTTTAATTCAACCTTTGATCATTCAATTCAAGAATCCCTTATTTAGACAACACTATAAATGAAAAATAAGGTATCATAAGTAGAAAAAAAAATAATGATCCATAATTTATCCTCACCTTCTATGAAATTTGTACATAATTTTCATGTGGGTCTAGTATAATCTATTCTTGGATCATTAACCACGAATAAATTAGAAGTGGAAGCTCAAAAAATCCTCATGATTCTGTTCAATCCAAAAATATTCATACACCATCTATTTTCGGATAAAAATAGGTACTTACCTCAAGAGGTAGTAAAAATTCAGGCCCCACGTGGGGGATCAAACCAAGATTTATCTATTTTTTCGTTCTTTATGAATTGCACATATCATTGTGAATCCTTGAGAGGGGGAGGGGTGAATCGGTGATCACTTTAAAAAAATTACTAATTGATTATTTTCAATTAAACCTATATGGATGGTTAAACCCTCAATCCAAACTTCTTGTATCTCTTATCCTTACCTCAAATGATGTTGTAAATGTACAGGCACTGAACACAAGGATTTATATGGTTTGGTTCAAATACATACTCCATATTGTGTTGGATATTCTCCCAAACATAGAATCTCCACTATAATTAGGTGAGTAATTACAATAGCCAATACAGAGTCACACTGTATCACTCCTGAGTCACACAAGAGGTTCTTTATACTACTTCCTACAGTGTGACCAGAGTCCCAATGGCCTGCTTCAGAGTCCCACTGAAGACTTCTTCTCCTCCCTGAATCTCACGGGGGTCTTCTAGTTCTCAAGTCACACGAGTAGCTTCCATCTTTAAGTTCTTTATTAATTCACTTTTGACGATATTCTTCACTCTCCACAGAAGCTTGCTGAATCACACTTTCCTATGAATCTATTCAAGAATATTCAACAAACTTTAGTATGGTTTGTTTTCCTTGCTCAATTATTCTGATCACTTCAGTTAATCAGTTCTCAGTTTCAAAAATTCATAAGAAATTTATTATTCTTCTAATGATGACTTGGCCTCACTACAATGTGTGTCAATGGTTCATACAACCTCTTAAAGAATATTAATATGTAAGAGTGATATTTCACAAAATCATTATTTCCTACCTTCTAAGATTTTCAATTATTGAACACTTAGAAAAAATATCTACTTTAATTTTTCTATATTAAGTGCCAAAACGCATCAACTTCATGCATTGATTGAATGGGATCTAATACTTCTTGTATTTTGATATCTCAGTTTCTTATTCTTTAGTGAAACAACTGAATGCACTATAACATATCCTCATTTTCTTGGAAATAACCACATTCACTTTTTTTATTATTCAGACATTGAAGATCATCTCACTTGGCATCATTTTAATTGATTATGCTTCATGCATGAACTCTATGGCATGGATTCTTTTCGTTTACACACATGCACTCACAATCTTTGATTCTTCCTTTTAAATGTCTCCACATGTCCATGTGCATGCATGCATAAACAATTATTTTCTTCTTTCTTGTTTGAAAACCACAATGGGTGTGGTCTTTTAGGATCACACACTTCCTATTTCTTCTTTTCCATTTTTCTTCTTTCCATTTGGATCCTAGCACACACACACTTGTTATTTTAATTTGGCTTCAATTTGTGTCATGTATATTTGTTCTTCAAACCCAAATTAGTGTAGTCCATGATTTGACTTTGTTCTTATTCTCTTGGTTATCTCAATTCATGCATATGCATTCATGTGCATCTTGCATGCATTCTCTTTCTTCCACAAAGTGCCTCGAGTCCCTTCTTCCTCTCCTAGGGTAGTGTATTTATACACTATCCTTTGATTATTCTCCGGGAAAGGGTGAGTGTGGTTTCCCTTAATGAAACAAGATGGTTCGCAGTTCTTCTCTTCACGAACCACAAATGGTGCGTGACTTATTTCACAAATCGAGGGGTTCTCTCTTCTCCTCCATGCAAGGGATGCATGGAACTTATTCGTCCAAGAGATGTGTGTAAATCTCTCCATTGTGTTGAAATGGGATACGTGGGATTATCCTTCGCGAACCAGGAAGTGGTTCATAGTTCTTTCTTCATGAACCAGGGGGATGCACCAGGGTATATCTGTTTATTTAGAGAAACTAGATCTCTCTTCCATGTGAATGGTAGTGTATCGCTTTGGATCAGTGGTCCTCTATTTATAAGCATGAGCTCTTCCTCGATTCTTATTCAAACCCCTGAGAGATACGCTTCAAATCATAAAATGAATAATCCGAGATCCTCAGTGTTAATATTTTCAAACTCATGAAAAAAACTTCCTCATATCATAGGATATTCATTCTTGGCTTATTCTTCTTCTTCTCAGTGTACAGATCTCGTCCATGTGATAAGGATCACATGCAACTTATTTTCGAGAATGTTCAAGTTCCATGAGATAGCCTCACACCTTCAATTGCTTTGGAGGCATTCTAATTCTTTGTCTCGATGCATGCATGCAACATTTAATTCATGCATGTATTTGGAACGTTCGGACGATCATTACGCACAAACATTGAGCTTCAATGGTGGTGGTAGCTCGATCTTGATAGATTGGCTTAATATGCAGCCAGTAGTGGGGTCGAGATGGCTGGAGGATGAAGATAACATCAGTTTCTCTCTTCATCTGTTGGATTAACTCGGATTGACCACGGAAGGCCTTGATTAGATGGTGTGGCACTGATGCGGTGTGCAGTTGAGATCTCGTGTGCGATCAGATGGATGGTGTGGATGCTCAGAATCAATATCGCAATTCATCAAATGGGATACTTCATATATGCGATGCATTGGATGGATTAGATCACTTCCCTGGAAATTTTGGTCATCCCACATCTAAATAGGCCATGGTTTTCTCACGGTATAAATATAAATTTGAGGATGATTCAGCTCAAATTACATATCATCCCTCAAGAATATTTCCCCAAAACATGTTCACCTTGTGGGCACACTCTTAGCACCCACTTTGCTCCTAAGGCGCACACCTAGAACCCACGTTGCATGGGTTCATCACGGTGCGGAACCTACGAGCTTATACATGGCCCATGTACACCTGCCTCATACGAGGCTATCCTTTAGGGCTTCCCTTGATCATGGTTAACCCTCAGGTCCCACAAGTGCTTGAGGTGAGGTCTTTTTCTGACCTCCATGGTTGGCCCCTTATTTTTATATATGTCCAAATATATGCATGGTTAAAAACCATGTTTCCATTCAACAATAATTCATGTATGCATGGTAACCTTCTTTATTCAAACCCCATTCATGGACCATAAACTTAGTAGCTTCCACACTAAGCCCTTCCTCACTTCTTATTTATCTTCAAAAAACATGATTCTTTTCTTTTTGAAATAAAAAATCTAAGATCTTTAATGTCCCTTTAGTAAAATCATGGGTGATGCATTGATCATGTCTCCATTCCTCGGACATTAATCAAGTATAGTATTCAGTGCTTTGAATCGAAAACAATTCTCCATGACTTCACCAACTTCTTCATCAATACCCTTTCATTCACATATTGACTTATCATTTACAAAAAATTAAACTCTTATGCACTTCAATCGATATTGACAACAAATTAAACTCTTTTACACTACAATATCCCCCTTTTTATTTTTTTGTCAATATCACTTAAGCACTCTTTGAATGGATCAATATGTGTTCCAAACATTTCCCCCCCTTATTGGAAACCAAATGAAAAGGTGTTAGTGTGGTTGCTTCAAAAACATGTCCTCCCCCCTTTGAATAATATCTTTTAGAATCATTCGGAGAGAGAGGGATGATGTCACATGGTTCACATAGCAAAGATCCTTTAGTAAATCAACCATAAGTATACTTGGGCTAACCCAGTGTATAAAATAAGAGAGATATTACCAAGGTTTTCAATGCTATCCATAACCAACCATACATGTGAAATCATTCTCAAAATGTATGAACTCTTATTCCATGTGTTGTTAAAAAATAAGACTTATCAATTAAATGATAAATCCTGCACAAACTTCACCAAATATATTAAAAGGTTCAAGTGCAAAGATAAATCTCCCCCTTTCATCCCATCTTTTCGTCAATCAATAACTCCCCCTTAATTGATAAGATAAATACAATTAAGACCAAAGGATGAAAGTGTGATTTGAATACCTCATTTTCTACTTCTTGATATGATCTAAATTTCAATATTTTTCATGACATAATCCTTGATATCATCTCCTTCACATTTTCTCCCCCTCTAGGGGTCCACTCCATTTGAATTAAAT
Source organism: Viscum album (assembly GCA_963277665.1). Classification (NCBI taxonomy): domain Eukaryota; kingdom Viridiplantae; phylum Streptophyta; class Magnoliopsida; order Santalales; family Viscaceae; genus Viscum; species Viscum album. The sequence goes on from OY728141.1 coordinate 1,307,226,232, forward strand.
TGGTGAAGAATATCATCAGATAAGATTTAAGATATTAATGTTGATAATCTTCTATTGTGGATCACTTCAAGTAATTATCAAATAATGAATAATGAGATCAACTTGTAGTTATCCACTTTTCTCGTTCAACTGTAGTTTTAAGAATGACCTTAATATTCAATTCCCTGAAATGTAACCACACTTCTATAACACTGGTATAAGGGAATAAAATGGAACACATGGAAGCTTATTAATAAATGCACTGAGGTTGAGATTTGTTTCTCAACCCAAGAACTCCTTTCCTTTTAGCTCTAATGTGTCTCATACTGAACATACTGAAGACTGCTCTCCATTTGAAATTTTGATATTTCATTGTTAGTATGGAGACTTTACTTTGATTCAACTTCAACTTTTTTGGATTGTTTGTCTCCACTTCTTCCAGTTGTGAAGTAGTTTCCACTGGTGCATGTTCTTTAATTTTTAGCATCTCCATTTGGCTTGGTAAATTACTTATACATTTGTTTGCATGATTTCAAGCCTCCTTTCAACTACCACACAGTACGAGTGAGATACCTTCATTATAATGTGGTGAAAACCTCTCATGAAATGTGAATCCTATTTTATGTGTAATGATATATTTTCACTTTTCTTTAGCTTTAGCTAGTACTTCGTCTTCATCTCTTTGTAGTTCTTTAGAAATTTTTAACTGATCAGGACAAATAACTAAACACTCTTTCTCCACATTTTATGATTTGTAGCTTCTACATAGCTTCTTCATTGTCTTCAAGTTACCTTTTTTAGGAAACATTTGAATATTATCTTCAAGAATGTCTTTAGTCAATCTCATCTTCTTCTGGATTGATTCTACTTTTATTTTCAACTTTCTTCCATTCATTTCCATGGCTTGTTTGTAGTGATCTATGGTATGACCTTTCTTTCCATAGTAGAAATATCTTTTCATAATAGATATGACATTCTTGGAATCCATCTTATAATTATTCTTGGGAATATTTCTTTACAGATTTCATTTCTTCAGTGTTTTTCATTTTCCCAATAGAAGACTTTCAACTCTTTTTCCTTTATCCTTCCTTTTTTGTGTACTATTCTTATTATGAACTACCTGAGGCATTACAGGACTAAACTAGAACTCATCCTAATTGTGACCACTTTTTTTGCAATTATCACAGAAGTATTTAATATATTCAAATCTATTCTTGATGGACAAATTCTTCTTCGTCTATGTTTTATACCTTTTCTTTGCAGGATGCTTATTTTCTTCACATCTACTTTCCCAGAATGTAGGCTTTCCAAAATTTTCATATGCTAACAGATTATTCCATCAAAAAATATTATGATGCCCAAAATTTCAAAAAAAAAAAATAGTATCGAATAAATCTCCTTCTATTTCTATTAGTATCAGTCTGGCTAGATTTAGTGCAATTTTGTTTTCATAATTGTCTTTCTTTCTTTGGAGAATTCTTTTAGGAATTTCTGTTCTTTATAATTATAGTAACCACCCTTGATGTTTTGATGGATGTATCAACATTTTTTTCAACCCACATCTTCTTAACTTTTGGTTCTAAACCTATATTTGCAGATGAAATTGTATTATTAGAAATTAAAATAATGGGGTTATGGGATAGCTTCTTCTTGGAGGATGTTTCCCTTAGATTAGAGGATGATCTGATTTTCCTTTTGGAATAACGTTCCTCAATAAAAAATTGAGTGGCAACATATCTTATCTTATCTTATTGGGATGTTTTAAATTGAGGTGATTGTGGATGTTTCAATCTCACCTCTAATTATAAAAATTTCATGTTGAGAGAGTTATTCTCATCCCCAACTTATCTCAGTTAACTTTCCCAATTCTCCTTTAGAATTGTTATTTTTTCTTCATGAAAATATCTTAACTGTTTCAAAGAGATGTCAAGATCCTTTAGCTTGTTATATTTTTCTTTAATTTCAGAATATTTTATAATCATAAGAAGCATTGTTCAACTTTTTAAATGCATGGAATTCTTATACAAATACAATTTCAATGAATTATTTCTCACAAATACATCCATCAAATTCTTCAGTAACTTAAGTATTCCTTTCATTTCCAAGATAAATTTCTTCTTCATTTTCCTTCAATAGTTTGTTTGAGAGTGTTGGATATGCCAACCCTTTTAGCCGATTCTTCTTCCATGGAATTAGCTTCTTCTTCTCGCTATAATTTTTCAACTTGAAGAGTACTAATTCTTGCAATAATGTGTCCTGCCACTTCTCTAGGGACATTCTTCAGATGATCATTGAGTGTAGTATAAATATCACTAATTGATCTTTCATCATCACAACTTGAACATGCTTCATCAGAAAAATAATAAGTATTATCACATGTTGTACCTCTAAGATTAGTTTCAATAGAAGGTGCATCTCCATTAGTAGTAATATTCTTCTTCATATTCCTTCTTTATTTATTATTTTTATTTTTCTATGTCTCAGAAAATATCTCCATTTGACGCATCTCATTCATCTCCTCAAATCTACACTTCATAAGGAATCCCTTGGATCTTTTAGAGGTATCCCCACTCTGATATGAATTGAAGTTCCCAAATTAGAGTGAATCACTGAGAGGGGGAGGTGGTGAATCGGTGATCCGTTTAAAAAATTTTACTAATTGACTCTTTTCAATTAAACCTCAATGGCTAGTTAAAGAATCATTCCACTATTCTGGTGTATCTCAACCTTACCTCGAATGTTGTTTTAAATGTAAAGGCACTGAACACAATGCTTTACAAGGTTTGGTTCAAAGACCTACTCTTTGTTGTGTTGGTTATTCTCCCCAACACAGATTATCCACTACAATTTGGTGAGTAATTAAAATTGTAAATGTAAAGTCGCATTGTATATATCCTGAGTCACGCATGTGGTTCTTTATACTGATTCCCACAGTGTTACCAGATTCCCAATGGCCTACTTCAGAGTTCCATTAAAGACTTCTTCTCCTCCATGAATCTCACAGGGGTCTTCCAGCTCTCAGGTCACACGAACAGCTTCCTAATTTGTTTTCTTTGTTGATTCACTATATAAGATCTTCTTCTCTCTCCACATAGGCTTTCTAAATCACACTTTCCTTTGAATCTCTTCATGAATCTTCAACAACCATCGGTAAGGTATTTTGGTCTTTCTCAATAATTCTGATCACTTCATTTGATCAGTTCTCAGTTTCAACAAGGATCATACAATTCTTTCTTCTTCTGATGAATACTTGGCCACACTATGATGTGATTCAATAGTCCACACAACCTCATTAAGAATATTAATATGCAAGAGTGATCTTTCACAATATCATCACTATCTTCATTCTTGAATTTTCAATTACTGAACACTCAGATAAAAGATCTTCTTTAATCTGTATAGAATCAGTCTCAAAACTCATCTACTACATGCATGGATTTCATGGGATCCAATACCTCTTGTATTTAGATATCTCAGTTTCTTATTCTTTAGCGAAATAATTGAATGCACTAAAACTTCTCCTTAATTTCTTAGAACTAATCACATACACTTATGTGATTATTCAAGAACTAAAGATCATTTTACTTGATATCATCTGAATTAATTATTCTTCGTGCATGAACTACATGGCATTGCTTCTTTTTGTTTACACACATGCACTCACAAGCTTTGATTATTCCTTTTAACTGTCTTCTCGTGTGCATGTTCATGCATGCATGAAAAATTCTTTTCTTTTTTCTTGTGTGAAACCCCCAATGGGTGTGGTCTTTTAGGAACACACACTTCCTATTTCTTCTTTCCCCTTTTTCTTCTTTCCTTTTGGTTCATAGCACACACACACACTTGTTATTTAATTTGTATTCAATGTGAGTCATGCATATTTGTTCTTAAAAAAAATTAGTGTATTCCAGGGTTTTAAATTGTTCTTACACTCTTGGGTATCTCAATTCATGCACATTCATGCATGTGCATCATGCATGCATTCCCTTTCCTCCACAAAGTGCCTTGGGTCCCTTCTTATTATCCTAGGGTAGTGTATGTATACACTTTACTTTTATTATTCTCACACAAAGGGTTTGTGTGGGTTCACTTAGTAAACTAGGATGGTTCTTGGTTCTTCTCTTCGTGAACCAAAAATTGTGTGTGACTTCTTTCACGAACCAAGGGGTTCGCTCTTCTACTCTGCACAAGGGATTCGCAGGACTCCTTCGCGCAAGTGATTCACAGAAATCTCTTCTTCACATAGCAATGGGCTACACAAGCTTCTCCTTTGTGGACTAGTATGTGCTTCACGGTTCAGTCTTATAAAACCATAGGGATTCTCCATGGTATCTACGTCTATTTAAAAAAACAAGATCACTCTTTAATGTGAACGACAGCGGATTTCTTTTGATCAGGGGTTCCTCTATTTATAAGTAAGGGATCTACCTCAATTCCTCTTAAAACCCCTAAGAGATACACATCAAATATTTTTTATGAATTAGTTGAGATAATCAGTTTTAATATTTTTAAACCTGTGAAAAGATTTTCCTCATTTCATGGGATCTTCATTCTTGACTTATTTTTCATCTTCTCGGTGGTCAGATCACATGCAAGTGATATGGATCACATGAAACTTATTTTCTAGAATGTTGGAGCTCCGTGACATGGCCTTGAAACAGTTATTTCTTCGTCCTCATTCGAATTCTCTGTCTCAACTCATGTATGCAACTTTTAATGCATGCATGTATTCAGTTTGTCCAAAAGATCATCATGCACAAACTTTGAGCTTCAATGGTGGTCGATATCTCAATCTTGATGCATCAGCTTCATCTGCTACATGTAGCGGGGTTGGGATTTCAAGAGGTTGAATATGCCCTCAGGTTCACTCCTCGGTCATTGGATCAGATCAAATTGACCACATACGGCCTTGATTAGAAGATATGGCACGGATGCAGCGTGCGGTTGAGATCTCACATGCGATCTGATGGATAGCAAGGATACTCGGGATCAATCTCACGATTGATCAGACTATAGACCGCGTATATGTGATGCATTGGATAGTTTAGATCGCTTAATTAGAATTTTTTTCATCCCACATCGATATGGGAAACGTTTTCTCACAGTTTAAATATCAATCCATGACATCTTCGGCTCAGATTACTCCTCCTCCCTCCACGGTACCACCTTGTACCGTGTTCACCCAGCGGGTGCGCTCTTAGCACCCACTATACTTGTTAGGAACACACCTAGCACCCACGCTGCATGGGATCATCATTAAGTGGCACCTACAGGATTATACACAGCCCTAATACACCTGCATCATGGCCAGCTAGCCTTGAGGGCTTCCCTGGAGCACAGTTGACCCTCGGCTCCCACAAATGCTTGATATGAGGTCCTTGGATAACCTCCATTTTTGGCCCCTTATTTTTATGTAAGGTCAAATATATTCTTGGTTAAAAAACAAATTTCCATTCAGGAATAATACATGGATACATGTCAACATTATTTATTCCAACCCCGTGCATGGACAATACACTTAGTAACTTCCACACAAAGCCTTTCCTCACTTCTTCTTCATCTTCAAACATCATCCTTATTTTATTTTTGAAATAAAAATTCTAAGATAATGAATGTTCCTTTAATCAAATAATGGATGATGCATAGATCATGTCTTCATTCCTTATACATTGATCAAGTATAATATTCAATGCTTTGAATCATCAACAATTATCCAAAGCTTCACCAACTTCATCATCAATACCCTTTCATTCGCATATTGACTTCTAATTGAAAACAAATTCAACTCTTATGCACTTAAATCCATATTTAGAACAAATTTAACTCTTATGCACTTCACATTCTAGTATATTAAATTTATTTTTTTAAATGTTTCACCGTACGACCCACTACCACTAATCTTTTTGAGATTAAAAGATATTATCCTTGTTCTTAATTGAGTAATTTGTTTAATTTTTTCATGATGGAGAAAGTAATACCCAAATAGTATTATAAGATGACTAAACATAATGGGAATATGATTAATTTTTTATTATTATCTTTTAAAACCCCTATATTTTTGTCTTAAAAACTACTTTTTATCTTTTGACTGGAAAATTTCATAACCATAATTCCATTTATGTATTACTATTCTAAAATAAGAGACATTGTATTCTTAAGAATCTTCTAATTAAATGTTTCAGATTTAAATGATAATGATATTTAATGAGTAAAATTGATAATTGAATGATTGAAGTGATTCATGAAATTTTAAAATGAGAACTCATGATTTGTGGGAATTAATTAATTCATGTAAATGAGAGTTCTATATCATTTGGTGTAATTTTAATTTTTGAAGTTCATGTGAAATTATTTCTTACAATAAATCATGCCTTAATTTATTTCCCAATATAATATTTGATTTTCAGAGAGGATTTATAGACCAAGTACTTCCAACTTATTCTTTTTCATATTTCTTGAATGATATTGGGACATCCCACCTTCTAGAACTTCTGTTTGAACTTTTCAAACCTCCTGCTATGAAAAATAACATTTAAAATGATTTATTAATCTTTTGAAAATCCATTATCTTTAACACCACCTTTACATTAATCCTTTATTAACCCATAGAAAATATGAATGGCATTTATAGTAATTATACAAATTTTATGCTATCTTTATCCTTTCTTACCTTCCTTTTAGTATTAGCATGATATTTTATGTTTTATGTGTGAGGGAGAAGGAGTTCATGAAGAAATAGATGAAATTAATTGTAATGAAAATGTTTGGGGTGCTAATTTAGGTAATAAGAATAGTTATTTGACTCATATATTATAATTTTATTTTTTACCCTCTTGAAAAAGAATGGAATGGGTGGTGACTTAGAAGAATCAAAAAACACCATTACTGAGCTGATAATTTTTATCATGTGGTTAGGTGGAGGATGTGATGTTTATTCTATGAATAACATTCAAAGAAGAAAAAAAATCATTTAAAATATAGAAAAATGTATGAAAATATAGAATATTTACGTGATTCCAAATAATTCATTGTGATTTACATTTATCATAGAATTATTTTGAGTTTGGGGAAAGTTAGATTTGGGATAATTTGAATGGGAAAATTTCCAGACACTTTTAAATTCAATATCATACATTATAGTTTAATATATAAACCTACTCCTTGAGACCTAATTTTGAAAACATTTATTCTAACCAAACATTACCCTTAAAGACATTAGAACTATAATTTAAAAAGTCCTCTTGGTTTTATATTCTTTTTTTTCATTTCAATGTGGTAAAAATAGTTCTTTACATGACCATGGATAAGGAAGATTTATTTTCTAATATGATTATATATCTACATGAATTGTATCATGATTTATGAGAGAAAAGATTCAAACGAGAGGTAATCATGATTTTTTGGGTTTAATAATTATAAAATGACATACTTGAATGAATTAGAAGAGAATTACCATCATTTTAACATGGGACAAAGTAAAATACTAGAATTTATTATTTCTAAGATAATTGATGAATTAGCTTGATATTTTTTAGGTAATTTTGAAAATTTGATTTAAATTTGAAATTTTTATCTTTTATTACATTGAAATTTGAATATTGATAACAATGGTTCCCTTGAATTTCCTTTCTGATATTTTATTTGAGATGAAAAATATGGTTTTAGTGTTGAGGAATTTGAAAGAAAAAAATTTCACCCATATTTTAATACAATTTTCAATAGTTTTAAAATGATTTTTGATCTAAATGACAATATTTTTCAAAGATTAATTATGTTGTGGAATATTGCGATAAATAGTTAATGTGAATTAAAATAATTATTTTCAAAGAAATATTATTTAAAAATTCTACATAGTTATTTTTATGTTAATGAACCTATAATTATAATTTTTTAAATCTTTTACGTGTGTCCTTTACTAAAAAAATATATTCATCCCCCTAAGTATGCCCCCAACCTGAGGCCACGCACCACTCAACCATCCCAAGAAAGGGACGACTAGTCATGAAACCCACTAAGAGGGATGGAAGGCCCCCATTTGGTCAATCCAATGGGTCTATATCCTGTGGAAGAGCCTATATTGTGGAATAGGGCATGTCGGTGCAGTCGTGGTAGGAGGGTCTCACTAGGATAAGGTGGTCTGTGGCAGCAATGGTCATCCTCGAACACCTGGTCGACATCCTTATAACTATTATAAAGACCCTAGCCCTACTATCTCAAATTTGGGATCTTATATTAATACATTGGCATAGATACAAGACTCAAATACAAAAGTACTAATGAGTTTATTAGTTTTGGAATCCATAATATATTCAAGAATTTTAAATAGTATTTGAATGGAAAACCAATATATAAAATCCATTAGAAACACCCATAAACTCCTAGATTACCCCTATAAGTATTTCATAACAAACATCTTCGCATCCTAGGGAAAAATAAAACATAATAAAGGGGTGAGATCATATTCTTTGAAAGGGTAAGGAATACCAAAAAAGCTATTGTAAACACTAACAATAACACATGGGGAATAAATAAAAACACATATCACAAGGACTACCAATTACATGTATTAAATTGAGGGAATACATAATTTTGTACATCAAAAACATATCGTCAATGCCTCATCCAAGACACCATGCATAATGGGTAAAACTCGGTATAGTTTTCCTCATGATACGTATCAATGCATAAATAGGTTATAGTGGGCCCCAACCACCACTTACTAAGTTGAATTCATTCCTTATATGAATCTGGATGAAAATAAACAACATATACATATGAAATATATATTATTTTCTCTAATATGTATACATAATCACTAACTGTTCTAAGTAGTGTGGTGAATGGTATCAAGATTGCACAACCACAATAAAAAAAATAAACCATTTAATAAAATATTTTATATAAAAAATATAAGATATAAATCTCAATAAATTATATAATTCAATAAATATATAAAAATAAATGAAAATATTCTAATAAAACCATCGATAAATACTTAAGAGAAACGTCCCTTTTAATTTGCAAAGAAGAGTTCTTTTGGAAAAATATATTAATTTTTCATAATTATTTGTATAATACAAGAAATGAATGAATATATCTTTTCATGAAAAAATTAGTGATTTAATAAAAATAATTATATTTTAAAACATATTATGGATGGTACTTGAAAATTGGTAATAAATTTGGAAGTTCCCTTTGATTAGGTTATCTTATTTGAGAAGGGAACCATATAAAACATGTATTTCTGATAAGAGAAAGATGAACTAATATTAATATATGAGTTTAAAACTAATAAATAATAAGTAAACAAAAAAAATGTTCATTACATTGGGTTAAATATGGTGAATGAATAACTAAAAGTAAAATGATGGATTGGGTAGAATCTCTTACCTTATGTCCAAAATTGTTCTGCTCTTGGACTTAAAGTCCTGGAAAATAAAATTAAATCCATTAAATAATTAATTAAAAAACTTATATATATATATATATATATATATTATTCATTATTATTTTATTAAATGAATTTATGTACTTATTGATGTGTTATATAGTTTAATTTCATTGTTTGGGAGATTTGATTTTCTTGGTTTTCATGATCGATTAACTTGTTTATAACTAATGGAGCACATTTAAAATGGGTATATATATCTAGAATTGTAATTATATGTTATTAATGAAAATAAAAACGTTTAAATGGTTTTATATATTTCTTAATGAGATATTAGGATGAATCACTGGATAACATGTCTATGATATTTGTTTTGACTAATTTAAGTGGGTTTAGATCACAACGAACATGTTTTGTTTTATCATTTAGTATTGTGTAAATATTTTACTTCCATAATATAAAAAGGTTTGTAATATAAAATTTAAGATATTTTTCAACCATTAAAATTTTATTATGAATATCCATGGACATGGTGAAGGAAAATTATTACATGTTGTCTTTGAAGGTGATGAAACAACACCTCACGAACAACATTTCTATTTTAAGATTAAATGGGAGAAGAGAAGGGTATTGATGATGGATTATTCCATTATCATAATAAAATTAGCATATATGTAAGTTATGGTATTTATAATTCTATTTGGATTAGGCTATGTGATGATAGAATAACAAAAGAAAATAACATGAAAATAAATTAAAAGAAAACGAAAGAGGTTTTTACCTCTTAATTTTCTCCTCCTTATGAACAACCTTATGGAGAAGGTTTTGGCCTTTTTATGATACCAAGAGATCCATTATTCGTGGGAGGGTCTGGTTAATATTATTGGGAAGAAATGTTATAGTGCTCAAATCTTCAAAGGTGTGAAGAAAAGGGGTGGTATTTATAATGGAAGAGATGTGTGTGTGTTTTAATATTTTATTAAAATTTTAATTATTTTGACTCACGACTATGAATATTTTGGTCATTGTCACCAAATATATTAATATAATTATGGATATTTTAAAATTATTGGCTTAAATTATCCATATATCATCTATGATTAAATAATTCATTTATTTATCATTTGTCGTAAATTATCATATTTTACTATTCAAAACAAATTTAAGTATTTCAGAAAACCCCCAAAAATTCACCATAACCAATTTTAAATGTGTAGAATTCAAAAATGAAATCTGTTTTTTTAGAATTATTTTGTAAATATTCTATATTTAATATTTAATTTAAATAATTATTTACGTGAAACTGATATATTTTAATTTTATAATAGATTTTATAACATTGTAAAAAATTAACTAAGGTCTCATAAATTTATCCAAATATAATAAGATAAAAAAATGATAAATTATTAACATACTTTATGAAAATATATTTTTTAAAACAATTATCTAAATTATAAAATTTTAACTAAATATTTATGACTAACAAAAATACCAATACATCATTAATAATTTTTAAATATTCATTTAACTATACTATGATTTAATTAAATCATTCATTTATACATAAGTTGCATAAATTTAATTTCTAATTTCATGGGTGAGGTTTGTATTCATTTTTTTGATTTACTATTCATAAGGGTCCTATTACTATTCTAATGGTCAAGTTAATTTTTTATCAGTATTTATTCCATAACATCAAGAAATACCTCTTATCTCATTCACTATTCACTTATAAAATTTGTATTGTGTTCTCTATGTGATTTTATTGGATTTTTACTACATTAAATAAACATAATAAGGGATAACTCACTGATAGGATTCGGTTCTGTTACATTCTCCCCCCCTAGGAAAATGTTTTCCTCTAAATTTATTGAATGACACATTAAAAAAATAATCAGGTAGTTTTTCATCATAATATCCTTAGGCTCCCACGTCACCTATTGAATTTTATAATTTTTCCAAAGTAACTTTACCAATCCAGTCATCTGATTCCTCAACAAATGTACTTTAGTGTCTAGATTCTAGATAGAATCATCATAATATGATAAATTGGTTTCCAATTATATTCCTTCAGAAGTGAGGACATGTGATCGTTCTAGCATGTACATCATTAAAAAAGAGATGTGGAAAACATTTAGTAATTCAGAAATGGTAGGCAGTATTTCCAAATGATAATACACTTCTCCAATTCCCTCTAGAATTCTAAAAGTTCTAGTGTACCTAGGGATCAATTTCTCTTTCTTCACAAATATTATAACACCCTTCCATGTAGATACTTTCAAGAAAACAAGTTCTCTGACTTGAAATTACAAATACATCATTCAATTATCTACCTAGAACTTTTTCATGAATTGAGCTTCTTTGATATAGGATTGAATACTCATTACCTTTTTTGTGGTTTCCTATATAAGATTTGGTCTTATAATCTTTCTTTCACCAACTTCATCCAAACATATTTGAGTATGACATCTCTTTCCATTCATTGGTTAATATGGTGCCAATTTTATACTAGAATAGAAACTATTGTTATAGGAAAACTATTCAAAATGTAAATACTGATCCCACATTCCTTGAAAGTTCTATTCATATAGAAACATAAAAACAAAGGGTATATTAGTCAGTCCAAATAGCATTACTATAAACTCATAATGTTTATAACTGGTTCTAAATGATGTATTTGGAATATATTCCTTCCTCACACGCAATTAATAATATCATTGTCCAAATTAAATCTTTGAAAAGTATTAATCTGCATGAAGTTGAACAAATTTTTCATCAATGTGAGGAATGAGATACTTTTTCATTATTTTAATATCATTGACTTCTCTATAATCAATGCATAGACTAATAGATCCATCATTCTTGATAAAAAAAGAATAGGGTCTCCCCTTAGAGAAACACTAGGGAGAATAAATAATTTTTCTCTCTATTCATCTTGTTGTTTCTTCAGTTATACGAACTCTATAGTGGATATTTTATTAGTAGTCTTTGATATGGGACATTAACCGATAATTAAATAAATAGAGAACTCAAATTTCCAACCAATAAAATATCCCGGTAAATACTTTGGAAATACATCAATATATTCTTTCATAATAAGTATAAATTCAATTTGAATATTTATAGATAATCTTTTCTCTTACTCCATAATAATTTCATTTAGAAGATCTACTAATGGTGGATCTATATATGAACTAGATAATGATGTTTCTTCTCTAAATATAAGTGATTCTACATTTTCTTCACAAATTGTGACATCCTTCTTCATTCATTTTATTTTTGAGTCATAGAATTATTTCAAATTTAATTATAGGTATGATGACAATGTCATAAACTAAAGCGTGTTTTTTTATCATAAAGGGAACAGACTGACACATCTTTATTGCAATGATACTTACCTCAAGAGTTTTGACTCTATGGTAACATTTGCATCAAAAGAGAAATGTATAATTTTCGTGGAAGAAATGGATGATATGAAATAATAAGATGATCTAGAATCAAATTATCCATTGCATAAGTTTTTGGAAGTGATTAATGTAACTTCCACCACATAATTAGGAACTTTAACCTCATCATTTGTGATTGTATAATCACAGTCTTTCTCTCTTATCCTTCATTAGGGAAAGTTTCCTTAACAATTAGTAAAATCAATTTTATAATGTCCCATATCTTGGGAATTTTATAACTGAACATTGGTAGCTTCTTTATTTCCCATATAATCATGGTATTGGTGGCATTTTTCTAAATACTTATAAAAAACAAACATACCCTTCATGCAAGTACCAGGGTGCTTCTTCTAACAATTATTACAACATGAAGATTCAACACTTCCATTCTTTCCCTTTTGCTTATTTTTTCCTATAGTTTTCTGCATCCCTCTTCTTATATTTATTTCATTTAAAGTCATAAGACTTAGAGAATATATTTTTCTATCATAACAGTACATGATCATATGTTTTAATATGATTATAAATTTTTAGAGACTGGTTTCCTTCAGACTAATGGATTTAAAACATCAATGAACCAATCAACCTTTCTCCTTGGATAATGGATATAAACTGAAACATTATTTTTCTAACTTTGTAAAGTTATATTCATAAATGGAAACATTTTCAACCTCAATATTTCATAGACTCAAGAATTTCCTCTCTATATCTGCTCAATGTTCATGAGGGAAATTTTTTTCCAGAAAAAATTGTTTAAAATCATTTAATTCCTTAATATAAATTTCTTTTCCACCTTTTTGTTTTTGAATTAATGACCACCACTAATCTACATCTCCCAAGATATGATTAACTACCATGATAACCTTCTACATTTCATTATTTCCCAATGCGATAAATATCTTTTCTAAGGAACTTATCCAATGCTCCGATACCAACGGGTTTGTAGTCCCATTAAATTATGGAGGTTATTGACACATGAAGAGGTAAAAAATTGATCCTCCATATTTTGGATTCAAATTCTCCATACGATTTAGGTCATTGTTTGTAATATAATTTAGCAGTCCAAATATAGCTATAAGTTTCTCAAAACCAGTTGCAGCTTTGATGGAGACATCATTTACTTTCATAAGAGGTAAATCCCTACATTCGAAACATGAATTGATATGGTTTTTTTCCTTTCACTAGGATCAATTTATAATAAATGGAAAAAAATAAATTAGGTTATACATTTTTTTGAACTATAAAAACACTTTACATAAATTGAAATTTTAAGTGTAGCGAATCTCGTAATCATAAACATGTCTTTGGTGGGGAAATATTTACTTTTAAATAATTCATAATGGTATTTGATGAAAATGTAAATTATTCAAATCATATCCCCTTAGAGGGTCAAAGAAAGATCAATTTATGGCTTGTTGTCTGGTATGTGGTTACCCTGAGTCAAGTTTGGGATACCTTGTCAGAGTTATTTCTCCTTGCAAAAACTATGCTAGAACCACATCCACTTATATTATCTAGATAGAGATTTATTTATAGGAAGATCCAAGAAATATTTACCTAACCAAAATTTATGGATGTTATACTATTAATATCTTCAAATTCTAACTTAGGGTTATATTCCCAAATCTAGATTTCTAAATCTAGTTTCAAAGGTTTCTACAAAACTTCTTCTGACACCAAATGTAAAGACCTCGACCATGTAGCTGAGATTCAATGACTTATATTAATATATAGGCATACATACACGACTCAAATCACAAATGACTTTTCTATTTATTATTTTTAGAATCCAGAATACATAAATGAATTTTACATTACATCTTGAAAGGAAAAAAAATTGAAAATCCATTTGAAACACCCATAAACTCATATAGTATCCCTGAAATTCATTCCAAATAAACATATTAATTTTGTATGGAATGTTAAAAAAAATAAAGGGGTGAGATTGGATGTTATTTTAGGGTCAAAAATATTACATATCAAATCATAAACATAAATAATAGGGAACAGTGAATAACTAAATACACTTGTCATTAAAACATAATCTTACGAATAAAATGGCAGGAATAAAATCTAGTTAAATAATTCCAAAATAAAACACAAACCTGTATGTTATACTACTAAAATAATCAAATGAAATATTGATTACTACTTTCATAATTAGGTAATGACTAAACTTTGACCTTATAAACATACCTTCATAGCCTCATCCCAGACACCCTATATAATGGGTAAAACCCAATATACATTGCCTCATGAGACTTACCAATGCATCTAGGGGCTAGAGAGATCCCCAAACATCACTTATTATGTCCCATAAATTCCTCATATGAATGGGTATAAAGATAAACAACATATACGTATGAAATTTAAATAACATTCCCAAACCTATAAACATAATCAATACCCATTCTAAGTAGTATGGTGAATGGTATCAAGATAGTACATCCACAGTCAAAATGGTCATAAACCATTTAATAAATATTATTAGATGATTAAAATAAAAGATCAATCTCAATAAATCATATAATTCAATATAGGTGTTCAAGAAAATGAAAATAATCATATAACATCATAGAGAAATTCTTGAGGCAAATACACCTCTTACTGTTCATAGAAGAGTTATTTTGGATAAGATAATTTGTATTTTTCATAATTAGTTGTATAAAACTGAAATTGAACAAATATAGTTTTTCATAACAAAAATTGTGAATTAATAAATAATGTTGTATCAAATTTTATTTTGGTTTTTACCTTAAAGTGGGTGAGAAATATGGAAGTTTTCTTTAATCTCGTTATTTTATTTGAGAATGGAACCTTTTAAAACCAGTATTTCCCGTAAAATAAAGATGAACTGATCTGAATATAGTAGTTTGGAACATATAAAAAAATATAATAATTATAAAAAATGAAATAATCATTACATAGGGATAAATATAGTGAAAGAGTAACCTGAAGGAAAATGATGGTTCGGGTAGGATCCCTTAACTTATGTAATATTGTGTTCTTCTCTTGATCTTAATGTCCAAGATAATAAAATTAAATCCCATAATTAATTTATTAATAATTTTTTTTAAATTTACCTGAATAATTTTATAAATATTATTTTCATTTATGAACTTATTGATGATTTATCTAGTTTAACTTCATCATTCAGGAGAATTCATTTTCTTGTTTTTCTTGATCGATTCACTTGTTTATAAGTAACAAATTTCACTTAAAATTGGAATAATTCTCCAAAATTAGAATTATACTTCATTAATTAAAATAGTTAAGATTAATTGGATTTATATTTCTTTTCCTAAATATTTCGATGAATTATATGAAAACATGTTAATGATATTCGTTCATATTAATTTAAGTGGTTGTGGATCACAACAAACTTATTTTGTTTTATGATATATTATTATGTAAATTTGTTACCTTGAGAACATAAAAAAAGTTATAATAAATATTTTAAAAAATATTTCAACCACTAAATTGGTTTTATTAACATAATTGTATATGGTTATGAAAAAATGAAAACTTGTTTTCCTTGAAGGTGATGAAACAACACCTCATGAAAAATGTTTCCACTTTATGGATAAAAGGGATAGAAAAAGGGGATTGATGATGAGTTATTACATTATAATAATAAAATAAAATTATATTTATGTGAATAGAGTTATAATTCTATTTAGATGACGATAAGTGAAGAAAGAATAAGAAAACAAATGAAAATGAAAAGAAATTAAAAAGAAAAAGAAGAGGTTTTAACCTATTGATTTTATCATATTTGAGAACCTCCACAAGGAAATGATTTTGGTCATTTGATGGGACCAATAGAACCTAGAAAAAGGGGATGGGATTTGAATGAGGATTTGGTAGTAATTTTTTAAGGTTAAAAGCTTGGATGGTGGGAGGAAAATAGGTATAATATATAGTGTATGAGAGGGGTGTTTCTAAATATTTAATTAATTTCATTATTATTTTGGCTCAATACAATGAATAGTTTTGTAACAATCACCTAAAGTATTAAAATAATTAAGTATTGTTTGAGATTATAGAATTATGTAATCCATACATCATCTATGACCCAATTATAAATATATTTAACATTTATTTTAAATTATAATATTTTACTATTCACCAAAGATTTATGTATTTTAGAAAAATACCAAAAATTCGCCATAAAAATTTTTCAATGAAGAATTAAAAAATTAAATCCATATTATGAGAATAATTTTCTAAATATGTTAAATTTAATTTTTAATTAAAAAAATATTTACATAAAAAATATTTTTTTTGAATTTATAACTAATTTTATAACTCCAAAAGTTATTTAAGGCATCATAAATATATCCTAAAAGAATAAGATAAAAAAAAATTAATTTATTAATCTATTTCATGAAAATAAATTTTATTTTATATAATTATAATAATTAAAAAATTAATTACATATTTATGTCATACAAAATTACCAACAGTTAATTAATAATTTTTATAATATTCATTTACTTATACTATAAAAATAATTATATCATACATTCATTTATAAGATTCATAAATTTTATTTTTACTTTATTGGATTAGGTTACTATTTTTTGGCTGATATACAATTCATAAGGTTCATATGACTATTCATATGTTTAGTTTAATATTTCATCAGTATAGGTTTCTTAAATTTAAGAAATACCACTTATTTCATTCATTATTCATTTGTTATGTTTTTACTCTATTATATAAGTGATGTTTTTTGTGATGTATACTATATGAAATAAACATAAGAAGGGAAATCCCCTTAATATAATTCTAGGTTGTTTTGCCTATAGTGGGAGGCCTTTTTTATAGGACATCATTCCTCCACCCTGATGAGGGATGTGGTATTTTTCTACTTAGTATTAATTTTAACAAAAATGTAGTCTTTTAGCTTTGGTTATTGATTACTCTCCCTCGAACACCCAACATTGTCACCCTTCTCCCCCTTTCATGATCAACACTCATTGTGTACTACTACTTTCCAACAAAACTCTATAATAGCCACCAACAGATCTTTGTATCTAACATATCTCCAATTCTGAGGCTCTGGAGCATCATATTTCACTCTGAGGTCCTCATAATACCACCCTAATGGATTTCTAAATAATTTCAATTCATTTCTAGAAGAATATAGTTCCCTTCGACCTTCGTTATGGTTTTATTCCTTTGTGATGTTAACTACCATTTCAACTTGCTATTCTCATGTCTAAAATTTTCCAAGCAATCCCATGATACATTACTTCCATGTCCACTGCACTCATCCACAGTTCAATGATGACATAAACACATAAAAGACACTTCTAACATGGAACCATTCAGTGATTTCATAATTCCAAAAACAAGAATTCATTGGTGTTTCACATTTCATCCATGGTTCTTGGGGTGAATTTTAAAGGATATCTTCAATGAAATTTGAATAGGACCACTACAAGGATCCTCCATTACTTATTAAAGGAGAGGCTTTACACATGAGAATAAGTATTTACCTAGGCAGAAGAGGGAATTCACTCAGGCCACATCATATTGTGCCCACCATTATACTTTCTTTTTATTTTATTATCATTTATTTTGTTTTATTAAATTTAATTTAGTATCATTTTAATAAATTCTAAATTAATTCCAATTTGTTTTCATTTTAAGTTTCTCCTCATTCCATACCTCTTCTGGTTTGTTATTATTATTCTTATTTTTATATTCTATTTATATTATATATATTTTTTATTTTATTTTATTTTATTCTTCCCTCCCTATCACTTTTGTTTTATTTATTTATTCTTCTAGTATTTCCCATTCAACAAACTGATCTATTACACTTGATAATGGGAGGCTGACTTGATCCTAGGTCGGGTGTTAGTTAAAGTTTTTTCAATTTTTATTAATGTTTATTTTATGTTTATGATCAATAAGAGTGAAATTCACAGTTTTGTAGACAGTCCCCACATGCCAAGAAAATCACCTTTATTTTTATTCTTTTATTTAAATCCTTTTTCCCTCTCTCTAATGGTTATCTCTTCACATGATAGAGTTGAGACAATCAATGGATGAAATACCATCAATAGATCTAGGTCCTAGAATATGAACACCCTCGACCATGGTGTGTCAACAATATTGACTATATGAGGATGTAGTGTTTATATTATGTATGTTATCCAACACATCAAAATCTATAAACAAAAGGTTTGAACTTAATCATTATATTTAATGATTTTTTTACAAAAAATTAATTTGAACATATACTGGAGAATTATTAATGAACCCAAAATCGAACCTAATATCATGTTATTTATTTCTAATTTCATTTTATTAGCATTTCATGTTATTATAATTTTAAAATTCAAACCGAATATCTTTTAAAAATATTATAAAATAAAAGAAATTAATATAATTTTTATTTTATATCAAAGAATTAATTAAAAAATCGACAAAATTATATTTAGGTGAATTAGAATAAGTTTTTGAATAAACTAAGAAGCACCTAAAGTGAGACAACCTTGGTCAACCACCATGGGTATCTAGGAAAATTAATTACTTTTTCCATGCCCTATGAAGGGTGTGTGTTAGTACTTTAGCTAAAGTATTTACCTAAAAGGTATATTCAATATATATGTTTTAAAAAGCAATCATAGGAAAATTTTATTTATGTTTAATGAAATACACTCTATAATATAAGAATATTTTTCGCATCAGTTTTTCAATTTATTCTCAATAATTATAATGATATTTCATTTCATGAGATAAAAAGAATACATTAATTATAATAATTTCTATAAAAAATTACCAATGTATATTTTTTTCGAAACATTTTTCAAATATGGTTCCCATATAGAAATTATGAATTAATTAATTTTAAAATTATAGACATAAGAAAATTGATTTATTATATAATAATCAACATTGGTTTTAAATAAAAATGAAGTTTAATGTGACACCCATTATGTTAATAGATTTTATTTATTTATTTATTTAATATAATTTCTATTTCATTTTTTGAGTTTTGATGCTTTTGGCCTAAACATTTAGTATTTTAAATGTTTAAAAAGGGTTCATGGTTTCTCTACATGGATAGAAAACCATGAAGTGCCTATAAATTTTGGTTCTATCATGAGCCGTGACATTTAAAATGGTTGGAACATAGCTAGTTATCCTGTATGATCTCCTAGTATTAACTGTGTGGTGGTCATTTTTCTTAGGCGGAGTGGGTTGTATAGTCACTACACATTTTGGTAGCATATGAATTTAAAATGTATGAATTTCTCATGGAATAAAAATTTCATTATTATTCATTTTCGTACTTTATATTATTTTTCATAAAATCTAACATGTCCATCCCAATATCCCCTATAATTATCTCACAATCCTACCCCCATCCCAATGGGTCAAGACCCTAGATGTGTGCACCTCCTTCTTCAAGAACCAGTTTTCATTATTGATTTTGTCTAACTTATTAGAAATTTCACGTCGCATATCGACGGTGGGGACTATGTTTCCATAATTTCTAATTTACTTCTCAATTTCTTCCCTATTATTCCCTCAGTTTGTTTTTTCCAAACCATTGGAGTTCTAGGAATGACCAATTTTTGGGTTTTTTGATTCTTTTGTTTTTGGGGGACAAGAATTATTCATTGGAACCTTCACTCTCGAAAAAAAATAATTCTGAACCATCCACCATTTATTTGAAGTTTTATTTTTATTACAAAACATTTAATTTGCTAAATTTTTTATTTCATTATGTTTCTAAATTTCTCATTTAAATAATTATGCATGTCTATGGGGATCTATCAAGCCTTAAAATTTACTTGATGGTTTTTATAGCTTCAACTTATTTTAGAAAATGGATTTTAATTTCCATATCACACTACTCAGTGTTTATAAATCTTAATTGGTTTCTAAAAAACTGTAACATTTTTTTGAAGAATTTTTTTATTGTTTCAAAAAAAAATTCCTTTAGTGATATCCATTGAATTTATATTGGAACACATAATTATTTTATATTTTAATTTTATTTTAATCTAAATTTTTAATATAATTCAGGAATTTGATATGGTTTTTTATTTTTATGACTATGTAATACATAAAAGAGAGTTTTATAATCCCTTTTAAGTTTAACAATGGTGGAGCTTTCAAAAAAATTTATCAATGAATTTACATTTTATTTTCAAGGAATACCTAATAATATAAGTATTTTTGGACTATTTTATGAACTCTATTATATAAATTGTGTGTCTTAAAAGTGTTTTGGATTAAAATAGGTTTTTAAATTAAATTTTGGTGGTTTTTTTTACCCTAAGAGTTTTTAGATTAAGTGGTCGGTTAATTTAACAAATTTTAAAAAATTATGTTAAGCATGAATCATGAGAAAATATTTTTTAAATGATTTAGAGATTGATCTTAGTGATCAGTCTTAGAAAGTGTGGTTTTAAATGATATTATGATTAAGATGGAAATAAATATATTTTCATTCTGATAACCTTTTTATAAAAGAAAGTTTGGAACAATAAATGGTTTTATAAATTTTTTTGTGAGAGACCCTCTTGATGCCTCATAGATTTTCAAATTGTATAAATCAAAGAATAATGGGAATTTCTTATATATGTTGTATGTGATTCATACACATTCATATATGTTCTAGGATATCTCTTATAGGGTTGTAGGGGGTAAGGTTAATTTTAGATAATTATAATTTATTTATGTGATCGTTTATTTCTCAACTGATATCTCACATTTATTTTTAATAAAATGGGAGTCCTAAATATATAGTAATTATCCCACATAAACGAAACCCCTGGTATACAGAAGTGGAAATTATAAGGCATGTTCCCTATTACTCCATGATTTTTTGACCAAAAGGGGTAGCGGTCCCTTTGAATAAGCATCCTTAATTGGTCTCATGGATGAAATATTTACAAGGATATTTAATTTTGGTTATATTTAAATGAAAATAGAGGATAGGACTTGTTCAATAGTTCCAACATAGGTTCCTAGTCACCTATTTATGTTAGTATTTCTAGAGCCTTTATACTTTTACCGTGACACAAAATATTTTTCTGGATAATTTAGGGGACCCATTTGAAAGATTTTATTGTATCCAATATTATATATTGTATAGAACATCTACTAGATAGGTTCTCTTAGCATATTTTGTTTATTTACCCGTTTAATGTTTGTTTGTATTTGAACTTGGTTTTGTCATATGATTTTTTTACAAATTTATTGTGAAATAGATTTGAAGGTTTTATCTTCTTTTTCAAATGTATAGAATTATTTAACCTTGGTCTTGGTTTACTTACCTTTATAAATTTTTTTTGATTTTTTATATAAATTTTTTTTGGTTGAAAATATTTATATATGGGATTTAAAAAAAATTAAAAACTAAGTAATTTGGTTGGAAAATGTCTAGGTCCAAGAAATCAAATTTTAATTGGTTGTTTACAGTTAAGAAAAATAAAATGGACAAATTACTATTGAATTGTATTTCAAACTATAAATTCATGGTTTTACGATTAAAATTATTTCATTTAGAAATGAATGTGATGTCCAAATGAGTATATTTATGTTCATAGATACATTATCATCCCAGTTTCAGATTTTTCGCTCAGATATCGACCGCATATGGATCATTTATTGACTTAGGGAAAATGATTTTTATTTTATTTTGTCATATTCTTCCTATTGTGGCTATTTAAAATGGTGGTTTTTATTTTTCATTTGAATTTTTTATTATAAAGTGTGAGTTTAAATAAAGATGGTGTTTTGAAATACTATGGTTATGTTGCTAAAATTTGATTTCAATTGAATGTATTGGAATGGTGAGTTCAAAACCCTTTGGTGTGGATTGGTTCCATTTAAAAAAAATGTGCATTTTGATATATGTGAATTATGTTTCATATTTTAACATTTAATGTATTTTTTATTTTTTATTTAGTCATTAAAGGGATACATGATCTGATATATGGGGCATGGATAGGTAAAATTCACGGTTCTTTGAAAAATAGATCATGAATCCCAATAATGTATTGTAAAATGTATGGATAGTTTGTTTCAAGGGAGAAACCATAGAGTGATTAGATTAGCCTCTTAGGTGTTGTTTATATTATTGACGACCCTACATATAATCATAATCTAGTAGTAAATAAAAAATCACCCTTGATCTTGAACCCTACCCAAGAATACTTGAATTGGTTTGCTTCTTTTTTTAGATGTTTGGGGGTTCTATAGTGAGTTCCACATGTGGAATTTTTGTGTAGTTCATTTATAACATTATAGTTCATTAGTGTATCTTGGTTTAACAAGATCATTTCATGTATTTATTATCCAGTTGAGAATAATTTGTCATGTTTTATTTGTTTTATTTTTTGTTAAACTTGTTGTTTCTTATAGATTTTATGGGTTTTTGGAAACTCTTCTTTGATCTGTATGATTCTTGGTTTGGGATCACATTTTGTGAGGTAATCTTTTCCAATGGGTTTATTTTCCTGATTTTGGGTGGGTTTTGGTTTCTAATAATTATTGTCTTATTTTTTTGTTACTTATTTTGATTTGATCCTTGATAGATTATGCAGTGCAAACCTTTTGATCCATGCTCTATTGGCGTGTTACATATTATTGAAATTTTCACACAGGGCATCAAATTTATTTCTTGGTCTCAATGGGAAAGTTCCCATATTTATGGTGTTCTAGTTTTTTTTTTGTGTAATAGCATAGTAACATATGAGAGTCCTTCGTTGGTTTTGATATATATTGACCATTTGATTTTAGTTTCTTTAGGTATTTGATTTAATTATTTGATTAACATTGAACCGTGGGGTGGTTCAATAGTTCATGGAGTTTCTCTATGTCTGATTGGTGTTTCTATATTTCAATTTTGTATGGTTGGTATGTTTGATGAAGAAATTTTTACCCCAAATAGATGTATTACAGGAAAAAAATTCTTCTTTTATATCTCTATGAGAGTTTGTATTATGGACCAAACAATTTAGTAAATTTTTAAATAGTTGGTAGACTCTACAAGGTCCTACTGATAGTGGAGTTTTGTGTCCCTTGGTGGTGGAGTGGATTATTCTTAGGGACATAGGATATTGTTTATGTTTGTTACCAATTACTCATTTGGAATAAATTTGGTTAGTTTTCTCTCCAGTTAGGATATATCCAAGATTCTAAATTTTTTCCCCTATTTCTCTGGATGTTATAGTTTTTGTTCCTTGTTGTATTTCATCCGTTTTCAAGGGATTTCTAGGGAATAAATATTTATGTTGGGTGTTATTCTGACACTTACTAGGTCACTAAGTTTTATTTTTTTATTTACTTATTATATTTTTTATTCTAATTTTCTTGATATTTGGTTATTTTTTCATAATATTATAAAATTTTAATGGTTTAAAAGTGGTGCACGGTTATCCTAAAATGTTAAAAACCTTTTTTTACCATGTGTTTTCGGACTTTATTGGACAGATCCAGTTTGAACTATTGATACATAACTAGTTACCATGTATGATCACATATGAGATACTATATGGGGTCCATTTTATAATGTAGTGTGGGCTACAGAATTTGGTAAATCATATAGGGAAACCATAGAGTTACAAAATGAATAAAAATTTAATTATTATTCTTTTTATTATTTTCTTATTTTCTCAAAACCAAACCTATACTCTCCCACTCTCCTCGCGTGGACATGCACCCCCCCCCCCCACCACCACCACTTTTGGCTAAGACTATATGTGTAAGTGAACCTCCCTCTTCAAGACACTATTTACATCAGGGATTTATTCCATATTCAATGTGATTTAGTTTCCTAAATTCATGGCCTGTAA
Source organism: Viscum album (assembly GCA_963277665.1). NCBI lineage: Eukaryota > Viridiplantae > Streptophyta > Magnoliopsida > Santalales > Viscaceae > Viscum > Viscum album. The sequence goes on from OY728141.1 coordinate 1,307,250,873, forward strand.
TCTACTTAACAATTTTCTCTTTTCCCACTATTTTTCTACCCACGTCATGAATTGGATTTTTCTTCAAAACACTAAGGGTTCTAGGATTTACGAATTCATTGGATTTATTTTCTGAGGGATCTTGTTGGTCTTCTATTGTTTATTAGAACATTCCCCCATGAACTCAATGCGCTGTAGGCCATGCATTATTATTATGATATTGGATTTTCATTATATAAAATTTTAATTTCTAATCCAATGAATTCTTGATGACTTAAAGTGATTTGTTTAATTAATTATTCTCATACATGTAATTTCATAATGTAAATCACTGGATTCAAAGGTTAATATAGTTTTAATGTATTATGAAATAAGGTTTTTAATTAGGGTTGTGTTTCAATTACTGGTAAAATTTTAAATTTTATTTTTAAAAAAAAATATAGAATTTAAGAATAATTATTTAGGGCGTAATAAATGTATTTATTAATGTTTTACATGGAATTTCAAGTGTAACTTGAAATGGAATGTTTTGTTAAATTTTTTAAATTTCTTCTTTAAATAATATTTGGGAATTAGAACTGTTATTACCCTATTTAAGTCCTCATGAAAATTATAAAGTGTATTTTTTTCCATTTTGAGATTTAATAAATGCATTGTTTTACTAAATTGTTATAAAAGGTTTTAATTGGGAATTTCAATGGATATTTAAAAGTACATTTGTTGGTGAGTTGTTTTAAAAAATATTTTAGAGGGAACCTTGAGCAAGAAGAATTCTGTTACTTTGTGGAAATATGAGTTTTAGTGATGTTTATTTCCAGTTAGTTGGAAAATACTATCAAGGATGTGATGGGTTTAGTACATCCAGCCTTAGTTCCTTCCTGAATGTATAGGTTAGTATATTGAGATCCTTATAAACATTCCCATGACACTAAATCCTATTAAAAATGGTTTAAGGGACCCTGTTTGTATGTGATAATTGTGTCCCCTATTATTTTTTACATCATTGTTTCTGGATTGGTTTACATAGAATATTCTATATAATTATTACTGTCACATGTGTGTATTGTTTTATTATAGTTATTGACTATGGATTCCCTTCAAATTGATTATGAAAATGATTTCAATAGTGTATTTATTTTTAAAATGTATCACATGTTCTTATCAGTGTCTTGGATTTCCATATATTCTAAATAGTTTTTCATGATGAGTAGAAATACCTTTTGTTTTATAAGATTAAAATATATGTTTTCAAAGTGTTTAAAAGTTATTTTTATGTTTTGGAAATGTTTTAGGATGAAAAAAATAATTTTAAAGGATTGTATCAATTAAATAAAATTAAAATTTTAAACATTCTTTTGAATTGTATTTCAACCTAAAAAAACATGGTTCTAATATTAAATTTTTTCCATATGACAAGGTTTATGGTGACCTACCAGCATGTTTTTCATCATGTGTATATTACCATTCCAAATATAGGTAATTGGATACACTCATGACCACTCATAAATCATTTATTGACTTGGGGAATATTTGGTAAGTTTTATTTTATTTTATTAACTTGATGGTGCATATTACCATATTTCTTACGAATTAATTTTCTTTTCATTGAATGATCATCATGAGGTCCTTCACATGATTTTAATTTTCCATGTATTATTTTATTGTATACTATGGTTTTAGGTGTAATAGTCTTTCAAAAACTAAGGATGAAAATTATAGATGGTCATTTCAACATGGGAGGGTGTTTGTAGGGTGAGATGTGTGATTATTTTATAGTTTTTTTTATTTTCAACAAGTTTTGTCCTATTAATTTTATTTTAGGAACTGATGTTCAACTTATAAATTACTTATTCTGGATTATATAGAGAATTAAACTTAGTTTTTACTCTATTTTTTGGGATAAATCACTTCAAAGTGTGTTCACAAGTACTAGTTTCCCACCTGTTGGGATAATGATTTCCCTTCAAGTAGGTGGGCTATTAGTTTGAGTCCCAATTCGAATGGTATATCAATCAGATTTTTTACATTTAATATTATAATATAATTAAAATTTTCAATTTATTTCATATTATATTTTTTAACTGGATAAAAAAAAATCTAAAAATTTATTTTTTTCAATTTCAATCATTAAATAACATATTTTATACTATATTTATGATGTATAGTTAACATTGTGTGAAAAATAAATTTTTTATTTATAAATCCCTACACATATGATGTGTTGTTTTAGATGAAAATTGGTTGATGATAAGTATAAAATAAAAAATAGGCATATATTAAAAATTAAATTTTATTTTATTTAATAGAAAAAAAATGTTATAATATACTATAATGAAAATTATATTTATCAAATTAATTCCTTATATATCAACTATAACATGATCTATGATATTTATCTTATTTATTATTGGCTAATAATGAAATCCAAAAATATCATAAGTCATTTATAGTTGATATAAATCCATTAATGTAAAATCATACCTTGATTACTTTTCAAGCCCTTTGAAAAAATGAAAAGTTGTATCTAAAGGTGGAAAATCCTGATGTTGTTTTCCTTTCACCATTAATGCTCTAAATACCAAATATCCATATATATTTATATATATATATAAATTAATAAAAATATTACACAAAAATATAATCTCTGTATACCTTAGTGATAATGTAGCATACAGGTCTAGCTTTCCAAATTAAGAAAACATGATTTGAAACTCTGTCCAATCATAGCCACCTTATCTATATTGAAGAACACTTTAGCTGATGTATTTATATTATCTCATATCATCCCCCATAGATAATATAACACCATATGAAAATTATATATGGTATCTAAAATAAAATTTTCAATCGATGTGTTATAATATGATATTTTGGATCCATTATGAATAACTCAAACTATTTTTTTACTATTGAGGGGTAGAGGAGTTGGATATAAAAGATTAAACCGCCCCTGTATATTTGAAAACATCGAGTGCATCATCAAACTATTGGACTAACTCCAAAATATGAGTTTTATAACATTTAATTTTAACCTTTTATACTCCTCCCTAAAATAAATCTAGGATTAAAAAAATAAATTTAAGAGATGCACTAGTCGCATTTCCTTTTATATGATAAAAGTGTTCTTCCATTACTAATATTATCATATGTATTGTTTTACTATATTTTTATATTATTTTCCCATATTTTCTCTCTTATATAATTGAATAATATAAATATTATTTTAAAAGTAAGTTAATTAATAAAAATTTAAATTTTCTATAAATCATGAATGTTGCTTCATAGAGTCATATTAGGTACTCAATTCAAATCATTGATATGAAATTTCCATTTTACATCATTTTGAATTCCCAGTGTCACTTTAGATATTATGATATAAATTAATTTTATCTTAATTTAATTATACTTAATTTTGGAGATTTATTTTTTTTGGAGTTTTTGTTATATTTTATAGTTTCTATATGATCACCACGCTATTACTATAAACCATTTGGATGAACCTTAAATGATACTCTGGAGGTTATTGGTTTAAGGTACACATGTTCGAGAATACCTCTATTTTTTAAACTTATTTAGGTCCTTTTAGTTAATTTTAAAACATGCTAGATTGTTCTATAGAGGTAAAACATGCCTAGGGGATATTTATTGTGGTTACCATTGCATTGGATTTTTCTAGTGCATATTTTGAGTAAGGATGATAAAAAGAATATAGAACCCACAAGTGAGTGTTCTATAGTTAATATATTTTTCTTTTCATGGTTACTGCACTTTTTTCAAACCATGCTTCCTAACCATGTGATCTTTTCAGTTTTAGTATACTTTTAGATTCCAAAAATACCCTACTTGGTTTTAATAGGTGTTTCCATCTCCATTATTCTTTATCATTTTACCTGGATAGGGTTCACCCCAAGAGTGTTTCAATCCCCCTCTCATTTTATTTCTATGTTCCATCAATCTCATTTTGAATGGATTTATCTCTCGTACTCCCTCTGATCTTTTATTCCTCCCTCTTTACCTCCCTTTTTTATTTTTTTTCTATCTTAAAATTCTAGTTGATATTAGAACTAAATTTTTATTTTATAGAGGTATCAAGTGGGTTTTTATTTTTAGAGCATGTTTTCTTTCCCTCGTTGATATTTTTAGCATTCTTCATCCAAGGTAGGGACTTCTGGATTGGTCACAGATATATTGAGGTCAATTTTCTATTTAATTAGTTAATTTAGAATTACATTTTATGATTAAGGATTATAAATGTTTAATTTATTATGTTATGTAAATATTTGATGGCTGAATAGATTTTATAAACGTTTTGGAATTGAATTTCACATAGCATCAAAATAGTGTATTGTTTTTTATGGTTTCCAAAATATAATTTTAGTGATGAATTTTTATTAAAATTAATCAATTATTTTTATTCAAATGAAAATGATGTTTGTTTTGTGGTATTTGACATTTTTTGGGTCACACCTTGGGTAATAAGTGATTAACATGAAATTTTGATAATGAAAGGAAAATATATTGTCCTTTTCATGTGGTTTAAATTGTTTTTTTTAATGAAGTTATTTGAAAACAATTTCAATTGGGTGATTTTAAATATTCAATTGAAATGAAAGTTTAAACAATTATAAATGTCTTAGTGTTCCGAGATAGTTTTAATGAAGGACCATTTAGAACCTATAAAATGGATTTTTATGGTGTGTGTATGAGACTCCCGTCAAACCCCCTTTTATATTATGATCCACATAGATTGAGTCCTGAGGGTAATTTATAATATTTCATTATCCTATGGACAAAAGTTTTGGGTTTGTATAATGGAAGGAAGTTGGAGGTGATGTGGGTTTAATTTTTTATACTTATGATGCATTATTGGACTCATTTGATTAGGAACCACCTATTTATCATTTTAATGGGATCACTTGTAACTGAGGGAGATGTCTAATATAATTCTACATTAGAAATAAACATGGTACTAGTGTCTTAAAATTTGCATGTTAGGGCTATTTTGGAGTTCCCCCAATTCTTTTCTCATTATATTCCAGTCATGTGGCCATTGTTCTGAATCCAATATAGTCTAAAAGTTTATCCTTGTTTGGTATAGTCTAAAATTTTCTCAGCTGAGGACATAGAATATATCACATGATACTATTTGACTTCATATGGGTCTTTTAGTTTTTTTACCTACCTTGATTGACATCCATCAAAATATGTCTTCCACTTGATAATTTCGTTTTATTAGTGATGTGGTTCCCTACTATTTGATTTATTATTTTTAAATTTGGTTTTTGTAGTTAACTTGTTTCCAAATTTCATTAAAATAGTGTATTTATTAAATTATTTCTTCAAAATAATTATTATTTTAAATAATAATTTTTTTGGAGGAGGTATCAGTTGATGAAATTTTTTTAATGTAATTGTTTTTATTTATTTTAAATATAAGAAATGAATGTTCAAAAATGGTTATTTTAGAGACATTTTTTTCATGTTTTATATACTAAAAACCTATTTTATAATTATATTTAAAACTTATGTAATTAAAAAATATTTTTAATTAAATAGCATGAACTCCATTGTGAGATCCTATATAGAAATTTTTTTATCACACTCATCTTACACCATTCATTTTATGCAGCTCTTATGTTTCTTTTCAACTGATCTAGCTCTAGTCATATAGGTTTGGGAAGTTCAATTTGTTTGTTTTTTTGGGATTGGATATATATAGTTTTTAATGGTCACAAGGTGATTGATGTTAGTAGTTTGACTTTGTTCATGGTTGTATTTTTGGATATTGATTCATCAACTTGGATATTTTTTAGCGTATCCACATATTCATGTGATAATTCTTATTCCTCTTTTCCCGTCAAATGTGATGTGTTATTTATTTATATTTTTTACTCTGATCAGATGTGTTAATTTATATATTAATGATTAAATTTTGGATAATAATCTTATTTAGACCTTAGCTCTATTTTTCAGCCTATGGATATCAAGGTCACACCATGGGTATATCAAGGGTCAACTCGTGTGCCCACCCCTAGGTGGTCCGGGTTTGTTTGTGACATCACTCATACCCTTTTCTATTTTTTTATGGTCAATAGAAATATTCGGGTTTTCAGTCTCTATGGTTCTTCTTCCCACAACTCCCATTTTAATGAAATCCTCATCCACCATTTACTCTTAAAATAAGTCATACTCTCAGAAATATATAGAGTGAGGGTATAAATTAGGTTGTTTTATTTCGAGGTTAAATCTCATCAATATCTGTTTTCAATGGAAATAAATCAATAATAAATTTTTTAAAAAAAATAAAAAATTAATCAATTTTTCAAATATGATATTAACCTTATAAAAAATGATTCCATATATCTAATTTAAACAGAATTCTTCTATAAATATTAATCAAAAAATTCAGAATATCGGGATAGATTTTAATTTTAATTTCATTAGAAAAAAATAATTTTCATGTGAATTTTTATTTTTAATCTCTTATCCAAATTTTAGTTAAACAAAATTTTCACAACTTCACTTTTTATTGTTAATTAAATCAAATTTAATATTTAAGTGATATAAAAGTACAATTAAATATCTAAATTAGTTTATGGTATCTATTAGGAATAAAGGAAAAAATGAATTATCTTACCATTATAGTCTCCCATATATGATCTCAGGGATTATAACCAACATCCCATCAATAATGAAATAATATTCCCATTTATTCATGGGATTTTGAAGCCACAAAACACAAAAAAAATTCATATATGGATGAATGTGTATACCATTATCCTCAAAATGGAATGGTGTCCACTTTTCCATTTCATGAAAAAAGTGATCATCTAGGTCAACTTGTACAACTACATTTACCAACTTTTGACATATTCTCCTACACTATAGAAGTACGAGGCTCTAATATAAAATAAAATTATGTGACTTAGTTTTTAGTTAAAATATATTCCTATTCAAAACATAAAAAACAATTTGTTTAAAATAACATTAAATTTTATTAAATAAACGTTTGACATAAAAAATGAATAAAAATATAAAAACATATAATAAATAAAATATCCTTTGACCCAAAAAATTATTTTTTCTATATTAATAATATATATTCAATTTAAATTATTTATAATAAATAAATAGATACATAAATAAGAAAATTAAATATAAGTGATATTGAAATATATATAAAAATAGAAATAAAATAAACCTTGATATGAAATTAAATTTCAAGTACAATACAAATAATATATTATAAATGTTAAAATAGTTAACAAAAATAAAAATAATAATATATAAGGGTTCATATATTTTATAATTTAAAAAAAACTGCATTTTTTACAAAAATAGATGAGATTTAAAATACTATATATAGAATAAAATAAAAAAATTAATATTCAAATTAACATAAAATTTGAACAAAAGATTAATCAATATATTTAATGAAGTTATATGTATTCTATTTTAGGTTTATAATCATGTTGTAAATATTTAATTTATATAATAAAAATAACAAAAATATGATAGTTCACACCTTGCTTAATTTATAAATTAAGAACTGAAAAATGTGTATAGCTCTAGAACTATCAGATGCTATTTAGAAAATTTTCAAATATAATTTATTTTTAACTACTCCAAATCTAATGAACCATGTATATTTCATGGTTTTCTATATCCACTGTTAATTGTGTCACCTTAATAATATCACCTTTTTCATCAACACTATCAATATTACCAATACAAAATTTCATTTTTATGCATGGAAAATGGAAAATTGTAGGTCATTTAGTGGTTCCAAAAGATTGGAGTTTCCATAATAAAATGGATATCTCTGTATCCAAATATACAAAACTCTTCTTGATTTAATATTAATTTAACATTTTTAACATTTTTCATATTGACAGGCCATGTACACTTAACCATGATTGCTTAAAATTTTGTATAATCAGTCTATAGTATATATTCAATAACTCCATTTCATGTAATAGATAAATAGATTGGTTTTTTCACCTTGTTCACTATAAAAATGAATTACTATAGTGAAACACATTACCCTATTATTACAAATTTCACTTTTGTTTTCCTAATCTTTAGTATAAAATGTATAGACATTAATTTCTCACCTGAAAAATGTTATCAAATTTAAACAAGGATATTACACTAACTATATTTATGTTTCTAATATTTCCAAATAAAAAGTTGCATTTTTGTAATAACGTGTAACGAATGTCTTTTATGTTAATTTATTATCCATATTCTTTTCTAATATGGATAACATTATTTTTTTTATTAATATGTTATGTTGTATATGTAAAAAACTAAACCATGTTATTGACAATTTATAAATGTGCCAAAAAAATTTATGTGGCATCAAATTTGTTTTCTTATCATCGATCTGCATTTCCTCGATATTGACTCACTCATAGATGTACGTAGGATGAATAATTTGATCCATTCTTAAAAATATAAAATTCTAAAAACTCCACCACTTTCTTAAAAATATATTTTTCAATAATATATAACTCTTTTTAATGAGTATTCTTAATGTAACCCTTCAAAATAGTCATATTCCATTAAAAAGAATACAGATAATATAAGTATATGGAAATTTTAATGAACACCACCCTTGAAAGGTTCCCCTTCTTGTAATGTTGTGATGAAAGCTAGATAATGACCCATGAATTAAACCACCAATATTCCATACATTGGTGACTATAAACAGGGTATATAATAAAAAAATATGAGTCATTTACCTCACATATTGTTCAAATAATAAGAGATAATATTAGAAAACACCAACTAACACCATGAATATAAAATGAATATATCTGAATAAAAATGTAATGTCATCAAAACTAAATTAATTAAAATTATAAAAATAATTCTAAGCATAAATTTAATATATTGGAAATTCTTGAACAATCTTCTATGTTAATAATGTAAATATTTATCTACAAAAACCTTTTATTGATTAGAAAAGAATTTCATTCATGTAATTTGATCATAACATGTATACTAAGTTGGACCCTCCCTATAACCTCTCATAGAAATATTGATAGAAACATATTAAATCCCAATGAATAAATAAAAATAACTCTAACTAATCTCCTAAATAGTTAAATTTATTTTCCAATCTTCACTATGGATCACTCATTAAGTATCTCATAGAAGTAAAACAACATATATCAAAAGAGTATGCATAAATGATGGAACCAAACTTCAAATATCACATTGATTTAATATTATCACACCTGAATGGCTCATTTTCTATTATCAAACTTTATATAAGTTATCCTAAAAGTAATGCATGCATATCTTATACATTCCACATCATGTGAAACCCAACACATCCTCATAATAATTATCTAATAAAGTATAAATAAACTATAATATCAAAATCCATTACAACCTTTCAATCATGACTAATACCAAAAGACATAATTTTATATTCCTTCTAACCTATTATATATATTTTATCTCCCATAACTAGATACAATATTCTCTATAACTCGAGATGGTATAACCCAAAAATAAATGTACATTAAAACAAAGAGAAGTCACAATACAAGTATGAATTCTCCATATACCATAATCCATTATAGATTACAATATTCCTACATATAAACTACATCTGTGGCTATGGTGGATGATAGGGAAAATGTATCCATGTATTCCCTCCCAATCCTAAATATTGTGGAACCCCCCCCCCCCCCCCCTAAAACATCTGGGTGTTCGTTTCCCTACATACTTGGGTGGTAAAGTGTAAGAAACCATGAAATAAAATAATATCATACATAATAAACAAAAACGGAAGATACCTAACATTAGACCCATGTACTACTATTATCATACAAGACAACTGGTTTCCACTTCTAGGTTTTGGATTTCAAACAAGCACTCAATATGAAAATGAAAATTTTTTATATACTTTATTTCTGGTATTATTACCCAAAGAAACACATTAGATAATCCTAGAAAATGTATAGGCCAAGTGTTATTGTCAAATTAGTTACATATGACATTATCCTAAAACATGTATATAAATACATTATATAAAAACTCTATAAAATTCCCTAATATTCAATCAATCTTCTAATATTGCATGGGATAACCTGAGAAAGTATATAGGAAATGGGTGACATATATATCTAGGTAAGAGAATTATTAAAGAATAACATGAAGAAATTAATACATGAAATTCATGAGGAATTCCATGTTAAAATAAAATGATGAGACTCATAAACATGATAATGGAAAAACAATATTAGGCAATAACAACTACGTAATATAAGAATTTTACAAAGACATAAAATAAGGCATCATAAGAATAATTCAAGGATAACCACTAAGAAATCATAGCATAGTGTTCTTAGTATAACCTCTCATACACTTTACATAGAATCTCATGAGATAAAGAAATTACCCAATTCATTTTATGGATGTATAATTCCCCCACCCCCATCACATTCATATCATGCATATGTATTTGTGGGACACAAGGACCATACCACATAAGAATGTATTTCATCTCTTGTATTCCCATTATTGTGGACTCTGGGTTATATATATATAATTCCTCCACCAATTATGAATGGTAATTACCCTTGAGTGAAGATGGAGATGTGTATTCACGAAACAAATTTTTTTCATGAAACACATGGGATAACATAAATAGTATAATGGGTATACATAATGGTTTATATAAGGTTTTAATAAAAGTGAAAGGTGGTATCCCATTACATAGGATTCATAATTACAATATAGGTATGTATAAAAACTAATTATAACCTAAAAAATTTAAATTAAAATTCTTAGTATAATGAAATGATGTGAAATAAAAAGGATGATAAGAGGATCCTTTAAATTTAGAGGGAACATATAAAATCATGGATGGAAATTTTTAAGATAATGAGAACACATTAGGTGGGTTTTAGAGATAGATATGGATTGTAAAAAAGTGAAAAGTTTATATTTAGTAAAGAGTAATGTGAGTTTTATTATCTTTAATAATTTTTAAACAAAGGAGTTCGACTCTATGATAAAATAATCCAAACCAAAAACCATATTAAGGTTTTTGTTTCTCAAAATGTGGATTTTTTATTAATATTTTATAAGAAAGACATATTAAAATATTAAAATAATACCATTGGTGATGTTGAAGTGAGTCATTATCATAAATAATTTATTCTAAAACCATAGAAAAGTTTTAAAGGATTCATTAAATGTTTATAAAATTAGTAAATTAACTTCAAAATACATTATTTTAAAGGGTAAATATATATTTGTTCATTAATTCATTTAATATATTTTATTATATCACCATTGTTATATTATTATGTCATAATAAAAACCCTATATTCATAATGTGTTTAGTTTGATCCCAAAATTTTGGTCGTATTGGAAAATTATGAAAATTAAATATTGGATAATTTCAAATTGCAGATTTAAATAATAATATTTATTTTTCAAGAAAAATTTTACTAATCTTATAATTTTCAATTTTAAATAAATATCTTAATTTTTTAAAAAATAATAAATTTTACAACATTAAAAAATTTATGATCATTATAAAAATTACATTGGAATTAATTAAATAATATTATCATTTATTATTAAATAAATATTTTTTAATAGTGAAATATTATTAAAAGAAACTATTCTCAAATGTCATGAATTAATCATAATATTATTTTTTATATATTATATATTTCCCAAAAATACAATTTTAGTATCTTTGTTGAAAAATCTATTTTTTATCACTCTTAATATAATAATTTATAAAGTAGTAATAAAAAGGGATAAATATAATAATAGTTTTTTAAAAAGAAAATATAAATACCCATAATGATAGATTCTAGATACATCGCCCCTTATTACACCATTATAGTCCCCAAGGGAAAGGTGTGTGATGATGGTTCTTTCTTAGGGTGTTTTGGGAACATGTCTTGTTTCATGTTATCAATAATATAGAAATTATTATATAAGCCATTTATTTTTTTAGTAATTGAATCTTGGATTAGAATTGGTCAAGGTCAAAGACCTATGATTCCAGCATCCTTAAAATCTTTGATAAATGTCCCTCATACTGTAATATCCTACTGATATATGTAATCAATTTCTCTATCATTGTCAATTAGACTCCATCATAACCCTTAATATATACTAATCATAGTGAAAACTATAAAATGGATATATTATCAATAGTTATGATTCATAAAGATTGTTGAAATCCTATAGGCAACATTTTATAACGGTGAAAAATATAAAAATTTGTTCTTTTCTTTTATTTAACTACATTACATAATGAGTAATTTATTCATTATAAATTTTATTTAATTTATAAATTTTTTTCATTACAATCTTAGAAAATTTATAAAATTAATTCTTGGAATGTAATTTTGTAATCTATTATAGATTAGGGTGACTTAGTTTCATCACTTATTCTTGTCCTAATTTTCTTCCTTAAACATGTCGTTCTACTATAGTACTTTGACCATTTTAGATGTCTGGTTTCGTAGAACTTTGTATTTATGATCTAAAACTTCACTTAATTCTCATCATATGAAACACTAATCTCACACTATTTCACCTATGTATTTAATGATTAAAATGGGTAGGGAATGTACTTCTAAAAGAGGGATACAAGGAAAAAAATCAGGTAATTGAGACAGTTTACAAGGGATTTCCACTCTATATTACACATCACTACTATGATCAATGATCTAAAAGGGGTTCATGTGTTGAGGAAAAATATTTTCCTTCTTCTTAATCCTCAAAAATTTCTTTCATAGTGATATATGGTTGAACACCTTGTCTCTGATCTCAAATTCTAGGTCTCATTAAATATTGTCTACATAATGTTTCTGTCACCTTTGTGTGGGTCTCATATGAAATTGAATAATTTGATTAATCTATATCATTTTCTGGATAATATCATGGAATATAAACCTCCTCACACTAACACCATCCATTTATATTGGATTATAATGATTCTTCTCGTATAGATCCTCATAAGGTTCCATTTTAATGCTAGAATTGAAACTTTTGTTATACGTAAACTCCATTAGTTGATGGTTTTGATCACAAATCCTTGAAAATTTATTAAACATGGCCCTAACTTATCCTTTGGAGTGAGAATAGTTCTATCATATAAACCATGCATCCAACGGTTATAAGTAGTATTGAAACATATCTTAATATCAACTGGATAGTGAAGGATTATCTAGAACCTTGAGGTAAACCTTAGATCTAAATCACAGACAATTTAGATTGGATCTCCCTAAATTCTCACCACATTAATTAAATATATCTTTAAGATTTGGTAAATATTCAATTATCCATTTATAGAAGTTATATGTGTTAACTTAGAACCGTAATTTAATACCACATAGATGATGTTATTTCAATTCGATTCCCTAGGGGTCATACAACAAAATAGATGGTAATGCCTTTTCAATTTCCATAGTAGTATGGGAAATAGTTTCATCATTCCCATAAACCTTTTTCATTCATCCTTAACATGTTAGAATACCAAAAATTATGATTTAAATTATAAATTATCTATTATCATTTAATCCCACTAGACGATTTTCATATGATATATCTACAAAATAGTGATTTTTTCTGAGTAGAGAAGGATGGTCTATTCCCATCATCGAGACATTCACTCTTTAGATTTGGTTTTTATGGGACATGTATATGGGTTCAAAACCCTATAACTTCATGTATATAAATGTTAAACTGTGGAATATTCTAGATATTTTTTTTGTATCTCTATATCATAATCTAGGTCTCTTAAATATTCTCAGTAATGGATGGTTGAGAAATTATTTGAGCAAGGAAGGATAAATTGCCTATTATTATTCCCATTTCTATTAAATTTATGTACAATTTGATTTCATTCCATTTAATACTCATCATAGATATGGTTTTATGATACATTACACTTATAACATCATCCACTTTCTTATATTTCATATAATGGTAATGGAATGAATAATTAAAATCTGTGATCATAAATAACCACCATTAATAGTTCATATTAAACTCCTTTTTTTTGAAAGTTTTCATCCAGATTTTATAATTTTGGTATATATTACACTTATACCCATAGCTATAATTCCACCAAATCCTCAATGAAATGATCCTAGCAACCAACAGTAGATCAAGTGTTGGGTATTTCTTCTCATGGATCTTCAATTGTATGAATGAATATTCTTTCACTATTTTATCTATAATGATTTCAAAATGGAAGAACTTTTTTGATAAACCCTTATAGTTTAAAACGTTTCTCCAATAGTGGTTAATGTGAGCACGGATATATTTATTTTTCTCTTTATTAACTATTTAAACATCTCTGTTCATTCTTCTTCCAAGAAAAACATCACCCCATTTTTAGTTAGCATGTTTATTGGGATTGAAAATTAAGAAAATTTCCTCAAAAATCAATTATATCATTCATATAATCCAAGGAAACTATATATATGTATTACAAATTTCAATATAGGGAAATCATCAGTTGTCAATATTTTTAAAAAATGCATACATATCCATTTTTTGTGATAAAATACGCAAGGAATGTTCCATTTTACAATAAAAACTCCCATTTACTGTACTTTTCATGAAATTGTTACTTTATCAATGTCTTCAATACAACATTCAAAGGATTCTCATGTTCCTCATTTCTTTTTTAGTAGATAATAATATCATTTATAATGAGTACCAAAAATTTAATAAGGTAATCCCTAAAGACATTATTCATTAAGTCAATGAAGATATATGGGTAAATAGTGAGTTGAAATGGAATCACTATAAACTCATAGTGCCCTTGTCTTATAAAAAATATAGTTTTGGGGATATCCTACTTTTTCACCATTACATAGTAATATACTAACTGAATATCTACATTGGATAAGTATTCGGATCTACATTGCTGATAAAAAAAGTCATCATTCCATTTCATGTGATACATGTCATTTATCGTGATCATGTTATGTTCATGATAATCAATGTAGAGGTGCATTCACCCATCATTTCTGAAGAGTAAAATTACCAATGCATAACATGATGAAGAAATTGTGCATATGAATAGTTTATCTATATTATCATATAGTTACTTCTTCAAATTTTTAAGTTCAATAGTGGACACTCTCTATGAAGTTTGTATATTGTAAAAAGATAGGAGTTTTAGTTCAATTGATAACATGACAAGTCATCTAGGAGATCGATCAACCAATTCATTGAAAAATAAATTAGAATATTATTTAATATTGTTAATTTTTTCAATTATTATATTGTCTTTAGTATCATAATTTGAGAAAGATTCCCTTTCTCATAAGATAATAATTCCCATTATTGATTTGATGATTTGAAAGGAGATTTATCCCCCTTTTTACAAGTGTATATAATTAGTGAATGATTAATAATATAGAGGGTGATTTCTATATCATATAAATTTATGTTGGCCTTATATAAGAAAAGTCATTCTATATCCAAAAATAGACTTGATTTTCTCTAATACTTGGATCATATGGTTATATTGTAAATTAATCTCACAAATATAGAAAAGGGATAAGTTATATACATGGGATGAAATAATTGTCCTGTTTTTCAATTTCAGTAATAGATCTATTTCCTTATTTTGAGGTTCTGTATGATCTAAACTTATGTAATATGATAGAATTCATAAAACAAAAATGAATTGTTGTATTCACTCTCCTGAAATGAATAACTATTATGAATGTCACCATTCATTGACAAGAATCACCTCTTGTGTTGTGATGGTCTAAGCTCTCCATTTATCTCTAAACCTTATAGGGTTTTTTCAAAAATTATGATCGATTACCCTTATCCTAATTAATTTATTGGAATAGTGTTGATGTACCTTAAATTTGAAACATTAGACAAAAGTATAAGGGTTCACTAGACAATTCCTTACAATTATCACATCCGTGGGTTTCTATCATCGATATTCTCTAGCTAGGTTCCCTTCCTTACTACACATAAATCATTTCATTTTTCCCTTAATGAAATTTTCAGGACTTTTCTTCCCAGAATTTTGATAGGTGGTGTTTTTGACTTTAGTGCCTATTGGATATTTTCGTATTACTCTCCATGAGTTAAAATCCATTTTCAGCATTGTATCCCAAGACCCATGAGACCATTGAGATTCTATTACCTTTACTTTTAATTTTAGGGAACATATGACAATTTATTTATAGTTTAAAATTATCAAGTTACCAATGATCTTTCTAGATATGGATTTATCCCACTATTAAAGTGGTTAACATTACCTTCTGAGTTAATTAAAATTTGATAGGTGTATCACACAAGGTAAGTGAACATTTCCTCATACTACCTGAGGGATTTTTTCAACCATTTCATTAAGTTCAATGAACTCCCTCCCTATTTTTGAATCAGATAGTTTTAGGCAAAATTTTATTGAAAAATATTTTTATAGAATTCATTCCACTCCATCACATTGATCAAATCCTCATGCTTCATATTTTTTTAATCAATATCAACCATTGATCTACTTCTCCTTTCATATGATAATCAACTAGAATAACCTACTATTTCTCAGATCATAGAAGGATAGTGATTAATTTTTCAATGGATTTGATCCTTTGTTCCAAGATTGGTGGATATGAATATCGATTAGAAGTCTGATTCCTTAGTTCCATAAAGTTATCCATATCAATTTTCTCTTTATTAGGGTGTGTGTTTTTTACTTAATTCAATTTTCTGTTAATAACATGAGTTATTTGACTATGTATTGTTATGAAGTTATCAACTCCTTCTATTGAGTTTAAAAGGACATTTAGACAGTCATCGTATTGACCATTAAATTTTCTGTTGACTCTTTTATTACAATTTCCTTCAATTAACTGATGTTAAATTTAGGAATGAGAATCTCCAAACTATTAAACACATAAAATGAAAACTATGGGCATTAATGGGGAAACTCATAAATGAAATTAATTCCTTTCCCTACAATTTTTTATGGTTTAATATAATTTATCCATGGTATATTATTTAACATAAACTTCCATTTTAATTATTATTCCCTTCAAAATGGTTTGTAAGGATATTTCCAAATTAACAAAGAATATTCCTAAAGAGTATATGATTATGTTTGTTTTAAGGCCTCTTTATTATTCAGGAAGTGATGATCAAGTTAATACCCAGCATGCCTTTTGGGGTTACTACACTAAGTTAATACTGTGATATAGCCATGCATACTCATAGTATTCAAGAAGGGATTCATTTCTTGTAAACAACTTACTATATATGAAAGACCTATAAAATTATAAAAAAGTAACTTTTATTTGATAGCATATAACATTTCAAGACATAATGGTGTTTTCAACATTTCAAATAAATTTAAAATATTATATATATATTTCAATTAAGGAAATACTAAGATAGCTTGT
The DNA here is from genome assembly GCA_963277665.1 of Viscum album. NCBI lineage: Eukaryota > Viridiplantae > Streptophyta > Magnoliopsida > Santalales > Viscaceae > Viscum > Viscum album. The sequence continues at coordinate 1,307,268,275 of OY728141.1, forward strand.
GTCACACACAGTAATAAGTTAATTATATAGCTTTCTTTACATGCAATAAAGACTTTCTTTGATAGCTTTCATAACATGCAAGGCTGAGTTTTACAGAATACTACTAATATTATTTAATATAATAATATATAAGCTATCCATTAAATTAAAGGTTATGAATACGATTAACTAACATATTAAAATATATGTTTTACACAAATCTAAAATGAATTTATTTTTAATCAATTTATTAAAATAGAATTTTAGAACCATTTGAATGTAAATGAAATGTTTTTATGCTAAATGATGTTTTTCATATTAATAAATTAAATTTATTAAAATTAAAGAATGGTATTAAGGAAATATATATATTATATATTCAGGAAATTTTTTTTATATTCATCCATTTTATTTTATTGGCATAATATATGAAAAAACCCAATTATATGCATAAAAACCTATATTTCTTTAAAGTTACATTTCCTACCTTATTATTGTGAAACTATTTTAATTTTGATTTTTTGAAAGATTATAATTTCAAATTTCAATATAAACATAATTTCTTAATTCAATACTTAAAAATAATCTTAGGGTTATTTTTTGTATTTTTTTGTGAGGCATCTTTTTTTATTAATATTGAAAAATATTGAATTTTAATTCAAAACACCTTTTCATATAATTTATATATAAGGTAAAATATTAGTTTTTATTTGTTTTAATGTTTATTTATATAAATTATAAATAAATTAATCCAATTTAATTCATTGGACGCAATTTCACTTGTTTATTAAATATAAAAACACAGTTAACTTTTGAACATTTTACTTTAAAACCTCGTTTTGTCCTCCATTCTACAAAATGAAATTTAAATTAATTTATTCCAATTTTATTAATGGAATTTAAAAAAAAGATTCAATATTTATAATTCTAAAAATTTATAAGTTCAAAATAGTTTTTTACTAAAAACAATTAGTGAAAATCATGTTAATTAATTACAGTGATTAAGAGAAAAATTTACTTAAGGACTAAACACTAAACTTAATAGCCAAAAAGACCTTGATTTTTATCCAATATCCAATTTAGGTTCATTTTTTTACCCTATCCTCCTTTGTCTCAAATTTTTACTATTATTTTATCTACATGGAAAGGAAAATTTATGGGTGTAATTTTTTTAAAAAAATTTACAAGAATGTAACTCCTGCACTATAAAAAAGCACTCACCCCTCCCATTTATCCACATATATCAAGAACTTTGGATCATCTAAAATATGATATAATAGGATCCCAATATCCCTAAACTATTATTATAATTCTCCATTTTGTTAAAAATCCAAAAATGAATTATTTTTTGTATAACTCAGAAGGAGATACCTAAAATTAAGGTAACATTATTCAATGATCACTTTCATTTTATTTCCTTCTCCACCCCCTTAGATATTATTGTTACATACTTATGTAATATACTCACTATCCTAAATATACAAAGTTTATTTTATTCTATGGTTTATACCTACACTTTAAGACACTTCTATCTAATTGGTAACTAATTTACTGTTCCTGTGTAAAGAACACTACCGCCTCACGAAACGATGATTGTTCGTTAACCTTTACTGCATCTCAAAGTGGAAATTTTGAATGAAATACTGATTTTATATTTTATATATGATATTTTTAATGTATATGTTCTTATTTAGTTATTATATAACATGTACTTTAAGGTGTTTAATTTTATAGGGATGTGATAACATTGTTTGTGGACATGTGGACTACCGCCTCCTCAAACTGATGTGATACGTACACACATTACCAGGAATGAATAAAGGATGGTTTTAATTAATATATGTGATATATATTACAAAATTATGATACTATAATTACAAAATACATATATATATATATATATATATTACTTTTCAATGTTTTAAAATACGATAAAGAAATGGAATTAGTGTTCATGCATACGTATAACCAACCATCTCCATGAATGATGCATTTCATTTCCTATCTCCATATATTTTGGATTACTTAATATATAGATATAATAAATATATATAACATTTAAATCATGTGTTACATTTTGTACATGATTAAATCCTTATATAATTATAAGTTACAACGGTAAGAAGTAAAAAAATATTGGACAAACTAGGCAATTCAAACCCAAGATAATGAAAATAATCAAGGATTGTTAATAAATAGTTAATAAGATGTTATAATAAGATCATATGAGTTATTATAAATATGATTATGGTTTTGGTGTATGTTTTTAACATGTTAAAAACCATTATACATTATTTCAATGGATGTTCACCTGAAATTAAATTCAGGGTAAGGGATTTTCATCTCACATTTTACATATGTGATATAAATGTCATATTCACCACTTAATTCTTTATTATGGGACACCTACTAACCATTATCATATATTATAACATTAATTATTTTATTTTAATGGTATTTATAGTTTCGATTTTAATGAATTCTTCTAAGGGTGTATGAATTAATAGTTACGAAGTGGTAAAAAAATTCATAACATGATTCCTTTTCATAATATTATATTACATATTCATTGTTTTTAATATTAGAACATTATGTGTGTAAGAAATTTTTATTAAATAATTTCTATTTCTATTTATTTTATGTGGATTTAAATTTTAGTCACATAATTTTTTATTTATTTATTCTCACATCAATGTTATTTCTTTTTCAATGGTTTACTTCACTGTCCCATTTTTTTGGGGAGTTTTACACTTGAAGTTACATTTAATGAAAATTAAGTGATAATTATTAAATAAAATCACTAATTTTGTTATAATATGTTTATTCATGAAATGTTTCATGAAATGGTAATATTTTCCACTGTTTTATACTTAAATGTTTTATAATTATTTAAGAAAACCTGAATTTATTTCTCTCTTTAGTCAGAGGAAATGTTTTATTATAAAAACCATTATTTTAAAAGATATTAAAATATTATTTTTGACCATTAAAAATGATTTATTCAAGAAAATTTTACCTATTTTTTATTTTATAATTATTTTCAAAGGAAACTTTTTATCACTTTTTAAAGAAGGAACTTTTCAATCCTAGCTTCCATGTAAAGGGAATGTTCTTTTTCCTCATACTGTATATAGAAAATTACCCATCATCTTTTATTTTAGTCCTCCTTTAAATTTTTAAAAGGTTAATTTGTAAGGAAAATGTTTTTCAAGTGTTATTTTAAAATAAAATTATTTTCAAAATGATTTTCAAAATTAATTGTTCTATATAATGTTTTCTATATATATTTGTATAATACTGCGTTTAATCAATGAAAAAAACCCTTTATTTTTTCCTACATGGGATTTTTTGTATTGATACCATACTTATTATTCCTCTCCATGGATTGTGTTTCCATTGACCAAGGATAATATTGAAATTCAATACCATGATTCCTTTTTTAGCCCCTATAAATATTCAATTTCCAATACTCATTGAACATTGAATTTTACAAAATTATCCATATCATTTATCATAAATATATTAATTTCCTAAAATATATAAAATTTTTACATATATTTTTTACTTTGATGGTTATTTGATTTACTAGGGAAATATTGATACATTTGTATCCTTTACTAACTACTGATATTTAATAAGGTACATTATTTTTAGTTAAATTTATTGTTATATATATGAGGAATTATTTGGACCCGAATTAAATGGGTTGGAGAACATTTCATGTAATCTCCTTGATGAATTTGTAGTCACAAGATAAAACCTTAGATGGTGAGGAACCCTTTGAGTTTTTTTCCAATTAGAATAGATAGGTTTATACCCACAGATTATAAAAATATCTCATGAAAGGTATTGATAGTAATATGCTAAAACATCTTGTGAAAGATCTTGATAGTAATGGTATCATGTTCCTAGGAAACATGATGTCCAATAATGAAGTATTTCCTTCATTTAGTATTCAATTATTATTATTTTCCATGATATTTGAAATAAGAAAAAAAACTACAAAGGCAATTAATTATTATATCATTGATTAAATGGAGTTTTTTCTAATTATTTATAATTCCGTATTGATTAGGCTTTATCTATTTATATGAATGGTGTGTGTTTTCAATTATTTACCTTTACCTATTTTTTATGCCTTCCTTTATTAGTTATTGATTATATGGAATGTGTGTTCAGTTATTACATTTTCATATTGAATTTTCACATTAATTCATTATTCATTCTAAAATACATTAACCTTACTAATTATTTGAGCTCGACCTAATTTTTTCTCTTTCCCCAGGAGTCCATGTAGTATAGTGGGAATGATATGAAAGTATATGCTAAGTGGGATTAATTTTTATCCCTGAAAGAAAACGAATATGTTGTACTTTGTTGAAAAGGGAATTCCCATGTGTGGCCTTTTAGAACCCTCCACACAAGGAAACCCCCCTCCCCCCAAGGAGGTCACTCTAGAGAGATCCCCAACTAGGAAGGAGTTGTTGCCAGCTGATATGGCAGACCATCCCGGAGGGTGACAACTCGGGCAGTGATGGTTCCTCAAGAAATCTGACAGCACGGGAGGGTATCACTTGGTTTTTCCCACCCAGTCAAAAACCAGGTGACCCAGCAAGTCGAGTGGATCTCGGGGGAGAGAGTCCGCCTAAAAAGGGACTCCTAGGATTCGAACCTTGATCCTCCCGAATAATGGAATTTTTTTACCCCTCTTCTTCACCACTACGCCACCTTCAAAGCAACGAAACATGTGTAAGGGTAACACTCGCCTCCCACTGGGGGCCCCGCCATGCACAGAGCATGTCGCACATTCCCTGTCTAGGTAACTAGCTTTTAATATCCATGTGCATAATATGCACAGTGTCCGAGTCTTTCTAGACTCGAGCCTGGGATAGTTCCCATGGAGAGTGAGGGGTACAACCAGCAGGTACCACTCAGCTAACATACCATGGGAAAATGTGTGTAAGGGTGACACTCTCCTCCCATGGGGTGTTAGTTGAGTGTACCTACTGGTTTTACCCCTCGCTCTCTATGAGAACTAGCCCAGGCTTGAGTCTCTCCAGACTTGGATATTGTGCATATTATGCATAGGGGTGCGGTGCGCTCTGGGCATGGCGGGGGCCCCTAGTGGGAGGCTAGTGTTACCCTTACACATGTTTTCCCTCACTGCCTATGGGAACTATCCCAGGTTTCTATCCCTTCAGACTCGAACATTGTGCATATTATGTGCAGGGCGATTCAAATTCATTTTCCTAGACGGGGGATGTGCGTCGTGCTCTAGGCATGGGGGCCCCCCAGTGGGAGGTGAGCATTACCCTTACACGTGTTTTCCCCGTGGGGTATTAGCTGAGTGGTACCCGCTGGTTGTACCCCTCCCTCTCTGTAGGAACTGGTCCAGGATCGAGTCCCCCCAGACTCAGACACTGTAAATATTATTCACAAGGTGATTCAATTCCATTTGCCTAGCCGGGGAATGTGTGGCGCGCTCAAGGCATGGAGGGGCCCCCCAGTGGGAGGCGAGAGTTACCCTTACACACATTTATGTTGTACTTTTGTCATTTTTGATATAATAAGATTGTTTGTATCTAGTTTACCAATAATAAATAACACTTTATTCCTTCAGTATTTGATTCCTTGTAGTCATGCTAATGTAATGGCTTAACAACACCATCTCCGAGCTTACTGGGGTCAAGTGGCTATATTTGGTGTCAGAGATATTTTAGTAGCAACCTTAGGAACTAGATATTGGAAAAAATAGATTCGGGAACATAATCCTAAGGTATACATTGATGATAAGTATAGAAGAACATCCAAATGTTTGTGTTAGAAATATATTATATGATTTTAATATAAATACAAACATATATGGGTACAACAAGTGGAAGTGGATCTGGAATACATGCACCAAGGGGTAAAAACTCTGAAATGGTGTGATGCGCTAGACTTTATCATAACCCGGTACACAAAAATGGGCCTTACTATACACCTAGTTTGTCACTCCGGGGGGATACAATTTGGATCATTCACATTTTCCTTACAAACCATTACGAATTATTTAAATAGATAATGATAATGAATGACCTAGGTTAAAACATAGACCAAGGAAAAACATATGTTGAAATAAAACAAATGAATTATTTCCTTATTGATGTTTTATTGAAATCCTTAGTTAAATGTATATTTAGTTACAAACCCCATTTCATGTATTTAAATAATATTAATTTTTTTCATATGTAAATATGGTTTTAGAAAATGGACCACTTTATGTCAGGTGACAACCCATCATGTCTGATAAGTCTCTAGGATTTGAACACATGACCAATGGACAATAATGGTTTAATTCCAACCATTTACCCATATAGTTTTTCTAGTTAAAATCTCGCTATTTTTAGTTATAAATTGATGAATAAATATTAATAATGAACCTATAGTGTCACTTATTCAGTTAAGATATTAATTTATTAACAATAATTCTCTTGGGAAATAGTCACAGACAAATATAATGACTTGTTTTGGGAGTATTTTGATTCATAAAAGTAAAATGTTAACGCTTCAAAAAAATGGTCTCATTCAAGGATAACTATTTCATAAAGTAAGGTATGAATTAGAATTTGACCAATGAATAAACAAAATATTAAATTTCTCATATAAAATTTTAATGTATTAAGAATATTTATTATATTATTTGGTAGTAAAATAATTATTCATTATTAGGAAATGTTTCTTAAAACAAAAATGTTATCTAGATATGTTCATTTTTGTTGAATTGTTGCTCTTTAAAATAATCAAAGATTTATGGAATTGCGTCCCTAAACATTACTTAGGTAATTCACAATTTTTTTATCTATAAACTCAATCACTCCCTATAAATATTTAGGCTTTTCCTCAAAGAATATATTTTCACTTGCCACAAATATTCCCCAACTTAGATACCTAGTAGTATGCTAGTCCATGTGTCCTTTGTACTTCCATATATCACTATTATAAAGAATGTTTTACAAACCCATATCATGATGTGGGATTTAGAAATAAGAAATTTGAAATCAATTATTATGAATAATGAGTTTAAATTTGGAGGATTTAATTTCTTTAAGGTGGTGAGAATAGAACACCCTAAAAATTCTAAAAGAGTTTTATTTGGTAGCATATAACCTATCAAGATATTTTAATACATTTAATATTTTAAATAAATTTATTATATAATAAATATTTAAATACATGAAATATTAAGATATATTTCATCATATGTAACATTTAATTTCTTTAATATCTTTAAAACAACACAACAATGACTTTCTTGGAAATCTTGTGTTACACACAAGACTGGGTTTTACAAAATACTACTAATATTATTTACTTTTATTATATATAACATTTTTATTAAAGTAGTGATTATTAATTGGATTATATAACTAATTAAAATATTTGGTTTAAACAATTTGAAAATTAATTCATTTGTAATTGATTTATTATGAATGAATATAAGAACCAATTGAATTTAAAGGAATTTTTTTATTCTATTTAAGGTACTTTTTCGAAATAAATTTAATTAATTACTTTTAATAAAATATATTAATGAAATAAATATTTAATATATTCAAAAATATATTATTTATATTCATCCATTTTATTTTATTGGCATAAGATAAGAAAAAACCCAAATTTACGCATATAAACCAATATACTTATAAATACACTTTTCCAACCTTTTTATGGAAAGAATATTTTAAATCATATTTTTAGAAGTTTTATAAATTTTATATTTCAAAATAGACATAATTTTTTAAATTTTAAAATCAGAATTATCTTACTGTGAATTTCTGGTATTTTTCTGCCAGGTTTCATTTTTTGCTGAATAGTGAGAACTACTAAATTGTAATTCAAAGTAGCATTTTCATCTAATTTATTTATAAGGATAAATTATGTTATTTATAGGTTTTAAATTTTTTATATAAAAATTATATATATTAATCCAATTTATGTAGTTTTAGACAATTTCAATTTGAAATTGAATATAATAACATATCAAACATTCGAAGATTTTACATTAAAACCCCGCTTTTTCATCCCAATTCTGGGATTAAATTTAAATTAATTTATTCAAATAATATAATTATAATTTTGAAAAATTATTTCTATATTTTAAATCATCATAATTTATAATTTATAGTATGTTCAAAATAGTATTTTACTAAACCTATTAGTGAATGAAATTATAATTAATTACAGCAATTAAGAGAAAAAATAACATAACAATGGACTACAAATAAAAGTCAGAATGACCTATGAAATTACACAAAAGTCATTTTATTTTCATATTTATACAATATCCTCTAGTTTAGGGAGTTTTTAACATTATTGGAACCACTTTACATGGGAATAATTTGGGCGTAATTCTTTTTTCAAAATTTTACAAGATAATCGCTTCACCCCCAACATAAAAAGGCTATCACCCCTCCCATTCATTCACACTTTTCAAGAACTTTGGATCACCCAAAATATTCTCAAATAATATCCCAATATACCTCAATTATTCTTATAATAATCCCTTTTAAAATAAATCCAACCAAGTAAATATTTTTCTAATAACCAAACCGAGTTGCTGAAAATGACGTAACATTCTTCAGTGATCACTTAAATTTTATTTCCTTTCCCACCCCCTAAAATATTTGTATTCCATGATAATGTAATAATATATGTATCCTAAACATACTAATATATTTTTATTATAATTTTTATACCTAAACTTACACACACTTACAACTAATGGGTAGTGAACTTCTTGTTCGGGTGTACAGTCGACTACCACCTCGTGAAACGATGATTGTTTGTTATTCCTTTACCACCAATAATGATGGACATTAATATGAACATAAAATTTTATATATTTTATATATTATATTTATAATGTCTTTATAATTCTTTAATTAATATATAACACATACCATTATGAGTTTTATTTTAAGTGTATACGATGACATTGTTTGTGGATTTGTGCACTACTGCCTCCTCAATGCAATATGATACGTTCACACATTACATCAAATGAATAAAGGATTTTTTTAATTATAAGATTTTATATATATGGAATTGATATATTACATTATTTATAGTATACATATATATATTATTTTCTTTTCATTCTTCTAATAGAAGATATATACATGGAGGTAGCATTCAAGAAAACGTTCGGCCTTCAATCTTTATGAATAGTACATTTCATTTTCTATCCTCAAATATCATGTATTAATATAACTAAATATATTATAAATTTATAAAATTTAAATAATTCTTTACATTCAGGATATTATTAAATAGTGATCTAATTAATATTAACAAAGATAACTTGTTAAAACATACTTGACAAACTGGGAAATTAACACCCAAAATACTGACAATAATGAAAGGTTGTTAACAAATAGGTTATAATTTGTTATTATAAGATCATATATGATATTATAAATAAGATTATGGTTATGAAATAATTTAGGTACCCATTTAAAACCATTATACATGATGTTAAAGGATATTATCCTTAATGGAAATGCAACGTAAGAGATTTTCATATCCCTTTTTACATATATGGGATAAATGTCATATTCACCACTTATTTATTTTCTGTGGTGTACCTAATACCCATTTTGATATATTATATCATAAATTATTTTATATTCAAGTTATTTTTATTTCTATTTGTATTCTGTTTTCTATGAGGATTTGAATTAAAAGCTACAATGTAGTAAATTATTTCATAACGTAATTCCTTTCCATGTGTTATATTACTTCTTCACTGTATTTAATATTTTAAGATTATGTACATGATAAATTTTTACAATATATTATTTTATTTTCACTTTTTATGTGTATTTAAATTTAACACACATAATTAATTCATTTATTGGTTCATACATCAACTTTATGGTCTTTTCAAGGGTTTACTTAAAAAGCCCCATTTTGTTTGGGTTTTTTACACTTGTATTTACATTAAAAGAAATTATTTTATCATTGTTAAATAAACCCTTTAATTTTCTTATCCTATAGTAATTTCCATATTTTTTTCATGAAATCGTACCATTTTTCCTCTATTTTTTGATCAAAATTTTTTAGAAAATGTTTTCAATAAATTCCGACTTCATTCCTCTTTTAAGTCAGAGAATCTATTTTCTTCTAAAACCCCAAATTTTAAAAAAAAGGTTTCAAAAGATATTCTAAACCTTTAAAAATGATTTATTAAAGGCATATTTATATTTTATTTATTTTAGAAATGTTTTCAAATGAATCACCTTGTTTATTTCTAAATAAGAAGCTCTTATAACCTTTTTACCTTTTAAAAGGAATGTTATTTTTACTATGTGTGTCATGTATGGAGTTACCCTCCACGGTTTAATTGAGGATTGCATTTCAAGTTTAATAGGTTACTTTTTGAATAATTTTTTTACAAGTTATTTTAAAATAAATTTTTTTAAGAATGAAAGGATATTTTCCTCAAGAATGTTTTTAAAGGGACTTGTTATAATATATCAAATCACCAACTACAACATCCCTTTATTTTAACACCAATTTGGATACGTTGAATTCATACCATACCTATTATTATTCTAGATGGTTTATGGTTCCTTTGACCAGGTATAGTATTGAAATTCACTACCTTGATTCCTTTTCCTGTCCCCTTGAAATATTTAATTTCATATGATCATTGAACATTGGATTTCCTATATTTATCTCTATCAATTATCATGGATATATTTATCACCTAAACTATAAAAAATTTACAAACAATGTTTACATTAAATATTAATTAATTTAATAGGTAAATATTGATAAATCTATATCCTTTACAAAATAATAATATTTGATAAGGTGCATGGTATTTGAATTAAATTCACTATTATATATATTAATAATGATGTAGACATAAAATATATGGGTTGGGGAACATTTAAATTATACCCCTCAATTAATATGTGTTATCATGAGACAAAAATAATTGTTGAAAACCCCTTCGAGTTTGTTTCTATGAAGAATAGATGAGTTTCTACCCAAATATTTAAAATTTATTAAGAAATGTCTTCAAAATAGTATGCTAAAACATTTTATAAATGGCCTTTATATTAAAGGAATCTTTTTCTAGGGAAACATAATATCTAATAATTAAGCATTTCCATCATTCATTGATTATTTACTATTATCCATGCAATTTTTAATATGATAAAATCTATTAATTCATTTAATTCTATGTTCTTTGATTAAATAGAATGAGTTTCCAATTATTTTCCATTCCATATTGATTATACCTTATCTAGGTATTTGAATGGCATGTGTTTTCAATTACTTACATTCCAATAATTTTTATTCACTACTTTCTCAATTTATTGATTATATGTCTTGTATATTCATTTTTTTCCTTTCCATGTTGATTATTCTCATTGATTCATTATTTATTCCATTATACTTTACACTTACTGATCATTTTCTATCACCATTATTTTTTTCCTTTCCCACGAAACCAAGAGGTATACTAAGAAAGAAATGAAAGTATATTCTACGTGGGAATAAAGTAATTCACTAATGAAAAAAAATTAATTGGTGTATTAATTTATAATACAAGACACTTGAGTGTATCTAGTTTACCAATACTACTAACTTCATTGGTCTCTTGGGGTTTGATTCCTTGTAATCATGTTAATGTAATGGTAGCACGACACCCGCTCTAGTCTTACTGGGTTCAGGTCACTATACTATAATTAATCAAAATTTAAGGATGTTTTCTTATGTTTTATCTTATAAATAATACCTTCACAATGGTTTTCTAATTCTAATATTCAAAAAATAACAATTCATTTCCTCTAATACCAATATTGATAGTGAATGTATTTTACAAACATTATTTCATGATTTATTATATAAATACCCCCATAATATAATACAATAAGATATAGTGAACAAGTGAATTTATTAATTTAGGAACATATCACATAAACATAAAACATGTATATAAATATATTATTTAAAATAATTATAACATTCCATTATATTTCATTAATTTGCTAATACTAAATGTAACAACCTGGGGATGTACATAGAAAATGGTTGAGAAATAAACCATGTTACAAGAGTAATATCAACATATCATGATGAATGTAATACACATGAGTCAATAAAAATATAAAAGTAATATAAAAGGGTGTGAATTTAAATTTTAAATATTGAATCTGGATATAAGATGATAATATAGATGAACATTGGAATTTGGAAGTCATATAAAATCTGATTTCATAATAAAACATCAAGGATACCCACTGTGACATAAAAACAAAGTGTGATTAGAATAAACTAAAATTTAAAATACATGGTATGTTGTGATATAAAACATTAACCAACAAATTGGATGGTTATATAATTTAGTGACCGCCCATCACGTTCATATCATGTATGTGGATTTGTGTTCCACATAGATCATACATCCTAAGAATTTATTTTACCAATTTCGATCACAAAATTTATTAAATTTGGTTACATAAATAGATGTAACAAATAAATATAGGATAGATTCATATAGGTGAATAAATATGAGTAAAAATATGGATTTGTATTCAAAAAAAAGTTCGGCAGGTAAAATCATGTTATAATTCCAATTGAATAATGGGTGTTCACAAAGGTTCAAGAATTGGTTCAATGAGAGTGAAATGTAGTATTTTATTACTTAGAAAACATAATTATTGTACATTTATCTATAAAAAACCTTACAATAAGAAAAATAAAAATTACCTATTAAAAAGAATTTACACCAAATAAAAAGGATGAGAAGAGGATCACATACCTTGAGAGGGTGCTTCTAAAAGCTTGGGATGAACTTATTAAAATTGTGGGAACACGTTAGGAGGGATTTAGGTAGGGATATAGAGTTAAAATTCACGATAAATTAGATTTCCCTGAAGAGGAGTGGGATTTTGGTTGTAATTTATAATAAAGGATAGGGGAATTCATTGTCAATTTCAAAACATAGTTTTTGGACTCTATATGAGAAAATAATCAAAAACAGAAAGGTAATCATGGTTCTCCCGTGTCTTTTTTCCAAGATAATCAGTTTAAATATTTTAAAACATTTAGAATAAAAAATATGAAAATAATACCATTTGTGATGTGAAAGTGAGTCATGTTCATAAAGAATTGATTTTTTAACAATGAAATATAATAAAGTTTTAGGGGGTTCATTAATTGATTATAAAAATTAATAAAATGATTTAAAAACCATGTTATTATAAAATTATTATGTATATTTTTTCTTTTATTACAGTTATAGTTAGATTACAAAACTTCTAGGATATTATTATATCATAATATTGAATGAATATTTCAACCATATTTAATTTTTACACAAAAATTCCACTGCCCCATAAAATTATAAAAAATTCAACATTGAATAATTTCAGCATACAGGTTTCAAAAATTATATTTATATTAATAATAATAATCTCGTATATATGATAGTATTAAATTTTAAATAAAAACCCTCATTTATTGGAAAATATAATTTTTACAACACCCACAACTATCCGACCTTTAAAAAATTTCAATGGACTTCAACAAATTGAATTTCATTTTTATTTAAATAAATATTATTTAGTAGGAAAATTTTATTATTATAAAATTTATGTCAAAAATTTTTGAATTCATCAAAAGAGGGATTTAATTGAAACCATATATTTCCCAAAAACACATTTTTATTATCTAGATATCAAAATATAATTTTTTTAATTCTTTAAATTGTAACTTATAAAGTAATAATAAAAATGGATAATTATAATAATTATTTTATTTAAAATAAAATAAAAAAATTCATATCCAATGGGTTTTGATACATTAACCATTATTACACAAGCATATTCCCTAAGGGTATGATGTATGGTGGTGGTTCTTTCCTTATGAGTTTCAGTGTATAGGGATTAAGTCATTATATTTATAATATTAAACTTCTTCTATATAAGGTTTCTCTCATGTATTAGTTGATGGTTCATGGATTCGTACTAGTGAAGGGAAAATCATAGCGATGTCATCTCTCACAAAAGATCTGATAAATAGCCTTCATAAGAAACTATCCAACTGGTCGAGGTGATTTGTTCTTCCATCATTACCAATTAGACTTTATCATAAACCAAAATATATAGTGATACTAATGGTAATTACATAATGGAAATATTATCTGTGGTTATTATTATTAATAGTCTTTTAAATCCAATAGTCTATTTTATCATAATAGTCCAAATTGAAAAAATTAGTGCATAAGTTTTCTACTATATTAATTAATGAGTTATTTATTCATTTAAGGTGGAATTTCATTTTAAAGAGTCCGGGTGCTTATAAAAAATTATCAAATATAATATTAATTTATTTATTTGAATTTAATTAATTTAACTTATATTCATTTCAAATATTAATCACCTAAAATTATAAGACAAGTACCTATAGCACCGAAATTCCATATTTTTCCCCACTTTTTTCATTAGCATTTAAAAATCCCATGAACTATTCTCGGTTTTTTTTTGATTAATTCAATAATATAATGTAATGAATAGGAACTCTATCACCCATCCTAAATGACCATAAAAAGATCCAATTAAAATGAATCGATTCAATATGTGTCACATAATTGGGAACCATAAAATGATATCCAGCCAACTGTCCAATTAAATTCATTAGTAATGAAGATATCAATTAAAAATCCCAATTTTTTAAACATTTTAATAGCCCCATTATTATCCCTAACACTATTTTTCATGAAAAATGAAATCCCACCATAACTTGAATTATCACCAATAGTGAAGGCATGGGAAACACCGTCCCATTTCTTTCTAAATGTTCCAAACCATTCTAGACTCACAAAAATATACCAAGGCTATAATTACCAAGATAAATCATATAAATCAATAAAAAATACCCTGTAAGGACACTTAGGGGGGATGTATGGTCTTGAAACAAATGCATATAATCCATTCACAAGAAGAACCAGATCACTTATGCATAGAATAATTATATTTACCAAACAAGCATTTTAATTCCTATCTTGAATTAATCATTTCATTATTCCAAGGTTATTAGAAATAAGAAACTTCTAAGGAATATCCCCCAAAAACATGAAAAACACAAACATGAATTAATATTTATGAATTAACATAAAGGTGAATTTTGAATTTCTTCAATGTCTAGTAAAAAATATGACAAAATATACAACAATTTACAAGGCTCATTCTTTATTTATTTAATCATATTTCTGGATTTATATTATTTAAAAAATTTCAAGTGAATATAAATTGATAAACACAACAAAAACCATAAAAACTAAACATCATCCTATTTATAAAATAAAGAGTTAATAATAACAATCACAACTCACATTTGACTAAACCACCCAAATATAATAGACAATCATTCATCAACGCAATGTTTTTATCATCACTAGGCTAATTCCACAATTACCCATAGATTTTTAAACTATGATAATCCCAGAACTAAAATTAAATAAGAGGATAATTAAAGAGTCCCCTACCTTTATTAGAAGATCAACAATATCTAAAATGAATGGGTGATCTGTAGTCGACCACTATCTAAGGAAACACCAATAAAACTATAGGGAAACTCATTGAAACTAATACTCAACAAGGAAATATTACTTCTTCCTTTATTTCCAACCCAAATTAATGGAATCCTTAGAAAAATAACATCTAGAAAAGTGAATAATAGGAGGAAAACTAGGATACTAGGATATAAAATTCCATGATTTATGAGACATCGATCTGAAAGAACCAAATGTCTAGACTCTCATGAGTGAGCCTAAAGAGTTTTTAGTGGTCAAGAGGCTTGCTATAGAAAAATATAAGGTATAAAAAATCACACAAAGGAAAATATTACCATATATTTACAGAGGATGTATAGAAATCATCCTTCATGGAGTAGTGATATACCACCTTGTCGTATTGGCACTTGTCAATAAGAAAATACAAAATCTCTAGATTTTAAAATTCCATATTACTCTAAGATTTAGTCATATTTTAAAACAAATTTAGAACATTTTGTACCACCATTATATATTCTTAATAAAATATATAGAAAAATAACATGAGGTTTTGGTCTTCAATAATAAAGAACAAGGCTTAGAGACACTACATACTCACTATTTCCTCCAGATACTCATGTGCATGGACTCGCTATAGCTCCACCCCAGGATCAGCCCTCTAAAATGTAATTAAAACTACCTAAGTCTTTCCTCCACCTTGTTCAAAGCTTGAGTGTTTCTATCCAAGACTACACATTCAATAATATGAAACCATATGACATGGTGGTCTCCCCATTGACCATTTTAGATAGGGAGGACACTTCAACTGGGGAAACATATGAAACAACCTCCATATCCATTTTACTAAATGTGGTTCACCTATCACCACACCATCTTCACAAATTTTTATCCTCCTTCTGTCATCTTTAGTGAGCTTATACACATCCAACACTATACACACATCTATGGAATGGTTTTCCTTAAAATGGTCTAAAATAACCTAAATTCCCCCAAAAACAACCCTAAACTTACTCTCATCACATCAAATCATCATTAAAACATACAAGGGATGGTTTCATAAATCTATTCTCATTCCTCACAAGCCTCTCAAAAAATTATTATACTCCAAAATTTAATACCAAACAGGTAATAAAGAAAAGGGGTTCAAACAATCAGCAATCTCATAAGAAAAAAACATAGCCAATGCAACATAAGGAAATAGTGAAAAATCATTTAATATAAACAACTCTATCATTAAAAAAAGAAACTTTTTTATAAGTGTAATATCCAGATATTTCATTACCTATTTTCTCCAAAAAAATACTATGTTTGATATTTTTTCTTACAAACATGAATGGAGATCATGATACATTAGTAAATTAAATTAATAATATTTAAAATATCATCATATTAACATTTAATATATCTATATGTGATTTAAAATATTAAATTTTATTATAATTTGAATCTTTTCAATAAATAAAATGAGAAAGATCTAATGATTAAGAAGGTTATTCTTAAATAAAAAAGGTCACCTATATATTTTTTTATTTTTTATTAAAATTTGTATATATAATTTTTATAAATAAAATCAGATAAAGTTTACTTTATTTTTAAATTTATAATATAAAAATTTAAATACTTTTAATTTTTTATCATTATCTAAAAAATCGATTTTTTGATTAAAAATTGGTTTTTATGAAAAAAAACAATATTTATGACTTTATCAATATATAAGAATGAACTGTATTCTAATAAACCATTTAATGGGTAAAATATGAAATTAATTAATAAAATTAATCATTTTAATATATTCATTAAACTTATAAAACCAATGTAAAAAAATTAGGACTAATGAAAAATGTTACTTTAATAAATAATATCGTTTTATATCTTTTCATTTAATTAAATGATATTTTGTTATAATTCATTTATAGATTAATTTTAAGGTCAAATTAATATTATTTATTTTATAATAAATCAAATTCTGTCATAATAATTGATAAACATAAAAAATATATCTTATAAATAAGTTTAAAGTATTAAACCACACATTTATTTAAAATACAAATTTCATGGGTTTTACATGATAAATTTAAAATCATCATTTCTCATATTTTGGAAATGAATTTGCTTAAATATTTTCCTAATTAGAAATCCTCATGTCCAAATTTTTTAATGATGGTCAAAATATATTTTTAGTAATAAAATAATTGACATGATTAGTATTTAATTAAGCGTAATAAGTGTTTAAATGACTATTCTAAAGTGTTTTGAAAATTCCTTAGTTTAGATGGCCTTTACACATTTCAGAACCACTTATTTTGGTAAAAAAATCATATGAACATGTCATACCAACCATACCTCACCTAAATATCCTTACATTCATCTACTTATATTCTTACCCATTACTTGACATTTATTTCCATGTAAAGCTCCCATTTCTTGCCTAGTAAAAGGAGACCATTTCCACCACTTCCATGATTCACCTCTAATTGGAATTAATATTTAAAAAAAAATTCTAATTACCTATAATATAATTCCATTACATGATCTCAATCCTATGTTCTCTATAATACACTATAACTCCTCAGTTTTCAAAAATAATTTCAAGACAAGTTTTAAGTTTTGATAAAGTTGTCACCTATTTCTTAACATTTTTTCCTTATTATTTATTTATTATACCTCATATAATATATTCTATTCGAGGGATTGTAATAAAATAAATATAATTAATATTTTTTTATGTTATTTTACTAATGGAACATGCATTATTTATTTCTAATAAAACCATTTAAAAATAAAAATGGTTTCATATGTATGTACAAACTACCTCTCACATGCACGATGTGTCCTATTTTCATCACCAAATTTCATTGTCGGTTACAACAATTAACAAATTAATCTTATATTTATATTGTTATTAATATTATAAAATTAAAATAATTTTTTATTCAACCTCAATCACATTTTAGGGAAAGTTATTGACCATGTATACACGCAAAATTACTACCTTTACATAGTGAAAGAGTTTTTTGCATTACCACCCATCATATATGAATTCAAAATATATATATATATATATATATATATATGATATTTGAAACTATATTTATAATATTAATTTTTTGAATCTATTTTAAAAATTCCCTTAAACAAGGTAACTATTCCATGAGATTCATGTATAAATCAACTGAATCACCACAAGTGACCTTCATAAGTGGAAAATATTTTTAAATGAAACCATTATAAAAATAAATAGACCCATGTAAAATTATGATAGATGATGAATGATATTATTATATTAATTAATTAATTTAATTTAATTTTAGAATAAATTAATCACAAATGTAGAATAATTTCATATATAAAGGTAAGGTATATTATATACCCCTCATACCATTTCAGATATTCTTTCTCTTATTGTTCCTCCAATTTAGGAAAACTTTTTCTCATGTAATTATTATTTTTATATATATATCTATTAAATATAAACCTAGTTTACTATCACTTCCATTTTTATGGTTATTCATCTTTTAAGATTCCTTCAAAATATTCTCTTTTAATGGAACGTCATTTCAGGTGATTTCCAAAACTCTTATTCTATATCAATAACCACAAACTTAAAATTTTTTAACAAAATTAATTGGTTTAAAATTTATTATTAAATTTATACATGATCCTATAGGTTCAATTTTTATTTTAATGTAAATATATGATCACATTTCATCAAAATTTCATTTTATTATTTCAAAAAACATCATCAATGTGGTTCATTTTTATTCATACTTCTTAGAACATGTTCAAGGTTTTTTTAACCATAGGACTCCATGATTATGTCTTATACTATATTTAGATAGGAATATCCAAAGTAATTTAAGTAATTTTTTACTTGGTAATCCTTATGTTATAGTTTTTAAATATTCCTTGATATAAGATATTGACAACCAATTCATTCTCATGTGTTTTTACCATGTATGCCACTAATTTATGATTTATATTTGTCATTTTTTCACACATATGTATATTATTAATTAGTAATGGGTATGTCTAAAATTATATTTCCCTTTAATACACTATATAATTTGTATATCTCAAGATATATCATGGTATATGGGAATATATCCTAGTTGAAACATAGAGTAATTATAAAATAATAACATTGTATTCCATAGAATATGTGACACACTCAGCTAAACAACTCACATAATATATTTCTTTTAATTTAATCACTTCGATAGGTTGTGGAGCATACATACCACACTCTAAATGAACATTAATGTAGTATAATGTTATAAAATATCCACTAAATTTTAGATAATCAGTATCACTAACTTAATTATGAGTATTATGGTTATATATTTATTATAATTAAAATAAAAATCATTTAAAAGAAATGGATATGTTTTCGAAAAACTGTTTTTCTAAAATATGATTAAGTCACCCTTTATGTGCATAGTTTAAAAATTATTTTTAACAAATTTATGAAACATATTTAATCTAATAAACTCCATTTTGAAACTATAATATCATAATTATCTTACGGTGAATTTTTGGGATTTTTTGAAATGTTTTATTATTCGATGAATAGTGAAAATATATAATTTTAATTGAAAACTATCATTTTTGTTTAAATTATTTTTATTGTTTAGATATATTTTAAATTTATTTTAATGTAAAATTATATCACTAATATAATATATAATCCAATATATTCAATGAATAATTTTCATATTGAATTTTGATATAAAAAAATTTTAGTCTTCTGAACATTTTTAGATTGAAAACTAGCTTTCTCATCACATCTTTGAGATTAATCTTCAAATAAATTTTTTCACTTATGAGAATTTAAATTTTAAAATTTTATACCATATTTTTAATAATGAAAATTTATATTATCAAATTTGGTAAAATAAATTTTTTACCTTTATGAATAATGAAAACATTATAAATTATTTACCATGGTTAACGTAAAAATAAATTTATTGAGGTTAAAAAAACAATATTTGGGTTAAAATTACCAAAGAAAATATAAAATATAATGGGTATATATATTTATAACTTATCACTACTACGATTTAATAATAATCTATTTTGGAACCGTGTTTCATATCAAAAACATGTGTACACATTTTTCATTTACAAAATTAAAAGTGTACAACTGACATCACATATAAATGGTCACCCTTTATCCTCTCTTCATAACACCATAAAAACATTTTGGTTCAGAAAATAATATTCCAAATAAATTTCCATATACATACTCTCATACTTGAATCCTTAGTTGGAGATGAATATTAAACTATAAAGTCTAGATAATCAAAAATTCATAATCCTAGAGGAACTCTAGAAATTGCTTGTATCTCAAGTTTTGATCCTTCCAAAAAATATATACTTGATAAACATGTAGTCTGAATAGGTGTAAATTGATATCCCATCAAGTAGTGTATCTTAATATTTAGTGGAAAGACTACCATTGTAACCTCTAGATCATAGGTTACATAGTTCTTCTCATTTTGTATCAACTAACGTGAACCACAGGCAATCACCACCACCCTTCTTTATCTGAAGATAAATGATCTCATTTCAGGATGCAACACAAAGTAAAACTTACTCAAAATTCTACTCTAGTAATCATTAGAAGAGAGTGCTCAACAATATCTTCATATACTCATGGAAATCCTACTAGAACCTCTCTGACCAAATAAATAGGTACCCATTTTAGGTTAATGATATCATGGGAGCTGATATCCAAGAAAAAAATGTACGAATCTCTAGTAATATCTTTCCAATCTAAGAAATATTTGTACCTCTATAACTCTCTTGGATGGATCCCAAGAAAACAATACCTCAATATTAATCTGGTCCATTGCCAAACCATCTGCAAATATAACTTGTCACAGAAAATAGACCTCATGAATCTAGAACTAACACTTTGAGAGATCCCTGTAAATCTAATGCCCTTGAAGTACGTCCAATACCATCCATAATTTCCTCATGTGATCCTCCCCAAGTTTCAAGTTCACAAGGATATATTCAATGGAGACTACAACAAACCTATCAAATAATGGCTGAATTATTGAGTTCATGAGTCCCATGAACACTGCAGGGGAGTTTAGTATGCTAATGGGAATTACTAAGTACTCATAGTGACCATAGCGACATCTGAATGTCATCTTCAATATATCAATGTCTCATACTTACAGTCGTTGATAGCATGACTTGAGTTTATCCTTTAAGAAGCATCATTACCCTCCCAATTGATCAATGAAGTCAGCAATCCTTCATAGTGGATAATTTTTCTTTATGGTCACCTAGTTCAAGTGATAGTAGTGCTCACATAATTGTTCTTCATCGATATTAGGTTCAACCTAGGGAAAAGATCAATATAGAAGTCTATCTATTAGAAGTGATCTAATCCTGGAACATCTTTTGACTAGACATCCTCATACTCTTCCACACCAATCGAGAACTATAAACACATAATATCCACTTCTTCGTGGGTAACACTACACAACTAGAGATTAATTGAATGCAATATCTAATAAATGAGTCCAACTTATGCTACTTGGGTTTTCTTTTTCACCCACAAAGGAATAACTAGTCTCATCAATGAGTACATGCCACATCATTCTAATAAAATAGTAGATCTGAGGTTGAACATTAGATATTCTTTCTATACCCAAGATGAGTTCATAAGGCCTTAGCACTACTATAAATTGTTACCAATAGAAAATATCACCTAAAAGTGTCAAGTCGTGCTATTTTCACTAGTGTATGATTACAGAGACATTTTTAGCAGGATTCTCCAACCATGTGGGTCAATCCAAGGGTTGTACCAAAATCACCAAGTCTCAAACCAGAAATGTGGTAACAAAATAATGAATAGAACCTTTTTTTATCAGTGATGTAGCTATATTTGAAAATACATCAATCATAACATGGATCATTACCTGATTCTCTAGGTCATAATCCTCAACAAGTAGATGTTTCCCCAACCCCTTTCCTCCTACCCCTAGGCCTGGTGAGGACCATCTTGAGATACTGGTGTAAAAATGTCAAAGAGTGTACAACCTCCAGCTTCTCTCCAAACTCCTATTACATGTCATCTTCCCCACATACTTATCTCTTCCTGAAACTTACTCTTCCCAAAAATCCTATCCAATTTCTCCATATCATCTGTATGGATATTCAAAAAATCTCATGCAGTATGTCCCATGATGTCACACAAATATCAACACCTATACCTGGGATAGTTGGACCAATATTGTGATCCCAAAACTATAGAAATTTTGTATTTGGGCCTCCTCTTTAAATGTGTCACACTTCCTGGTCCCTATGAATAGCATCAAATCTATACTACCAAAGTCTCTTCTCTTAAGTTCCCACTACAAGAAACAACATTTTACATTTCCTTATCAAGGAATTTTTCAACCACAAAATGTATCTCTATCGCCCTAGTATATGTTGGAATTCATAGATGTGTAACACTAGCTCAGATATATCTATGTATTTATCTCTCTAAGGTCCAACGTAGATAGAATTGATCTCAAAACATATCCATTGAGTTCCGAGAGAGGTTGGTTAACCTCGATGAATAGTCTGTAATTGTCATATTTCTATACTATAGATTAAAACGCTACTCGATACACACAACCACTCGTGTAGATAGTGGTAACTCTTCCCTAAAAAAGGTATCATACTATTACCATGCTGAAGTTACCTCATTGTAAGAGTGGGTCATTAAAACCCAACATCGTCTTATTGTTCCACAGATAAGTCTCACCACAAGAAACACTATTTGATCCTATGGTCATAAAAAATGGAAAACTCATGTCACCACCTCAATAAAATCCTTAAACTAATGTGGATCGGGCTCTCATTAGAACCTAAAATATCACTACCACTAAAAATCATGATGTGCGCTCAACCTACAAACCTCATTCGATAGTACTGTGGGTACCATCTACTTCTCAACTGGGGGTGGTATAACTAGTGCACCACCTTGAGGTAAAACCTATAGAACAGTTCCTTTAATTTATGCCTCATCACTGAGGGGATTATCCTTGTGATCCTAATGCTCAATCCATGCTAGAATATTCCCCTGAGTTGTCCTGAAATAAACAATATTTAAAATGGTCATTGATTATATCTAGAGAACTGACTCAAGAAGGACATGGAAACACCACTTATTATTATATAATGCATGAACATTTTCTTTCCCTGTTATCAGTGTCCTAATGTACCATGTAAAATGGAAAGTGATCAGAGTCCTAATGAATAGATATATCAGCTATTACACCGACATTGGAATCCCTATTCGAAAATCCTAACTCAAAACACTTCAAACTATATCCCAAAACCAATATCATATAATCCAATCCTAAGGTAGAATCGACTCCTCTAATAAAACTCAGTCATGACCCATCCTAAAGGGGCTCATTCCATGAGTCCCATATCCCACCTCTAGTAGGACAAGGGTGGGAAACTAGTTTCTATTTGGCATATCACTAACATGGGAGGCCTTATCCAAAAGTATATATACACATGAACACATATTCATTCTCATACAATGTTGAAATGTAACATAATTTATAAAAACCAAACATATATATATATATAACACCACAAATAGAGTATGAATATAAGTAATGGAAAGTAAACAGGTCCAAATAAAATCCCCCCCAATGATTCTATGAAGAATTCCAATCTAAAGAGTAATGATGGGGACTAATTACAAGATAATCGTAGTAAAACACCATTGTATGTCCATCTCACTAATCACCACATGGTACTAGTAACTCTAGGATTATATCAAGGGGTGGATCATCTACACAATACATTACACATGTGAGAAAATATTTTGTAGGGATGAGTATAAAAATACACAGTACAACACCCTGAAACCACACCTCATATAACAAAATAATAGTGGTAAACTCTACCAAGGTATATGTTTATAGTTTATATAGAAAGATTATTGGATATAATCTACAATGTCATAGATTATTAAGGTAAATTAAAAAAACTATAATTTTAGCCTAGGATTCCTAATCAATGGTTTGACATAGCCCTTGTCCAATAGAATAGATTACCCGAATCAGATAACACTAATGTTGTCTATCTGGGAGGTCATGCTCATCGGGTATCGCCATTATAAGGATATGCTGATTGTACGAAGAGATAAAATAAACATTTGAGAATCACACCCCATTACATGGGTTATACCAACAACTCAATCTAGAATAACCCTCTATGTAGAGGATCAGTTCACACATAGTATTGGTCATGATGATACTTATAAATCCATCTAGGATAAGAAGATGATAAAGGATATCATGACAATCCTCACTGAAGGATTACAACAACTCTACCCAGGGGCTCCTGATTAAGGGATCATTATCTAATATGTATGATTTTATTCCATACTAATGCTCAGAGAAATTATATAGGGAGTGAACCTTACTTAAACTTTTACAATATACCGTATATAAGGGATACATGCCTTCTTTGAAGGAGTACACAATATGTACGGGTAGTACACAATGTGTCCCTTCGGCACCAGGTTCTACCCATGTAAAACAGCTCATTCCTATTTCCTTGTAAAAGTACACAACATTCCCAATACCATATACTTATTCTTGTGTCAAAGTAAATCGCTATTTTCATGTACACCATTCTTGGTAGTGTTCATGTAGAAGTACATGGTGTTCCTATACATGTGTACTCTTGGCCCGGATTGTGTACCCTTGGAGGTACACACCAAGCCATCCAAGAAGGGTTTTATGTTTGGTGACAAGGTCACACATCATGTTATACTTCTCATCATATATAAAACCTATCCACTATAGTGAGGGTCCCGGAAAATGGGGGTCCTAGACAATGTGAAGCTCTGCAGTACACACTGCGTGTATTGTGATTTTCTAGAATCCCATTATTCTTCACAAGCCTCATCTTCGTGCCCTTAGATCCACCACAAATCACTCACATGGATTGCATATTTGGGTAACCTTGGGCCATTATTTGATTGAGATATGATTTAAAGAAGCCTCATTTTTTATGAAATCGTCCCAAACCTTGATCATCACCAAGCGTCCAAGAACTGTGCTCGAACATGCCTAACCCTAACCCAATCAAAACGTTGCTTCCATCATCCCATGATCCACATGCCATACCAATTCTGGATATATGATATCAAATTTCTATGCCAATAAATGGGTGAAAAATGATCAATTTCAAGGTATTTTTGGAACCATGGGTCAAGATATTTTCCCATGATGAAAGAATAAAATAATGGATAAATGCATAATCACTATCGTGAGGAATGAAAATCGAACAATGTTCATATTGGCCCTGAAATATTTTCATTATAATGATAAATTAAGGTATAAAAAAACAAAAAAAAATATTCTCCCCGAAACATCCTTGTAGAAAACCCATCCCAAAAAATGATTGATCGACAAATCAAACTATTGGTCGATGGATTAATGTTTATCCTAGAAATAGATCATGGAAAAACAATCATTGAAAAAAAATCTTACCTTGATTTTAATCTATCGCTGCTAAATAAAAGATTCACATTGTTGTAATTGGAAAGATCATTTTATTTCATTTCAAACAGATCATGGAACCTCAATCTGATTATCATTCATCGACAGATCATTCTACACACTCTCCAGTACATATCCTTTATTTTTAGTTTTATACAGATAACATAGAAAATCTTTCATGAGTGCATTTAAAAAGAAATAAAATTTGGTCACTATGTCAATGAATACATAAATATATTTATTTTATTTTATTTTACTCATTTTAGGCTTATGATGTCGTTTTCACAAAAACCCCACACCGATAATGGTTATGTAATGCCTATGGTAAAACCTTTGATTTTAACACAATGATGCCCTCAGATTTTTTAACTCGAGACTCCATTTAGAAGTTGTTACAATTTTTTAAAAAAATCACATGTTCCATTTTGTATATTTAATATATTTCACAAAATTATTCTGGGCACACCAGGTCTCATAATTAGAATACATCTTAGTTCCTGGTCTTGAAAATAATCCATAAAATATCTAAAAATAATTCATAGAGAATTAGAGTAATTTTCTAACAAATATAGTGGAAAATACATTTCTAATTGATAGTGTTTATTGATAGTTAAATTATCCGAAACATTAAAGAAATTCTAACCATTCAATTTTATATAAATAAATTGAAAAATTAATGCACCTAGATGATATCCATTTTGGAGGAGATTAGTACTATTACATACAATCAAACAATTTTTTGGTGTCTCTTCAGAATGTGAAAATCTTGAGATCTCATATGTGTTAATTTAAAAATATTTTAATGATATAATAATTTTACATTATAACAACAAAAAAGATGTACTTTAATACCATATAAACATAAAATAATCTATTTAATATCATTTAGATAATGTCAGATACACAGTATGATATTATATTTGTTTCCTTTTAGAGTTGGAGCCAAAACTATACATATACCAATGTATAGTAATTTCAATCATATATTCAATTCACCCTTAATATTTCCAATAATTTCTTATAATATTCTAATCAAACCATCACATATATTATATAAAATAATTATATAGTAAATTTTATTTTTGACTTATAGATATCTATAATATTGAATAAAAATTAAGATTAATTTGTTGTTTCATATATTTTTTGTAACTGTAATGACACAAAGTTTTATTTATGAAAATTCTTCTAGATGTAATTAAATGTATTATTATGTAAAATGGTTATATAAAACATATGCACTTCCTTAGTTTTATGATTTCGGATTTTAAAATAAAATTATGAATTGTTACCGTTGATAATATTTCTATTGAACTATGATCACATGATTAGTATAAATATGGGGCTTTAAAAATCCAATTTACTTATAAAAAGGAAGCGATGGCCTCAACCATCAGAATTATTCCATAAGAAGCCCATTTATCGGAGCTCAGAAAGGATCTAGTGTCTCTGGGAATCTCTCTAGGCTTGTCCCAAACCAAGCTTCAACACGTTAATCTTGAATGGAATCACCTACGAGAGAAGTGGAACTTAATTGAGATTACCACCCAAGTGATGTTATCTGAGCTGCCCCAAGAGTCTGTCATCGTCGCACTCCTTACCCTTAGGTCTTATACGGGTTTTATATGGGGTTTTGTAACAAAACCTTAGTACTATGATTATGTGCATTAGTTTTTCATAGAATTAATAATATATATTCATTTTATTATTGTTACTTTGTAAATGGTTTTTAAAGTACAAATAGTATTTTTAGTTAATATTCAATTAAAAAATCTATATTGATGGATTGATGGATTTTATAATTAAATAATATTTTAATAAAATATTATTACTAAATTATTTTTTATTAAATACTATTTATCGTATAATTATTATGAATACAATTGTAGTTTTTATTATGGTTTGAAAGCTATTTTTGTCAAAACCCCAGAATTTTCCATAAATGTCAGTTTTTATTTTAAAACTGAAAGTTCTCGTGTTTATAAAATTATTTAGTTAAAATGAATATTATTTTTGGGTTCAGGACATTGTAATTATTTAATGGTTAATTTTTCATAATTTTCTAAGACAGTAAAATTTTTGGGTAAAAATTAAATACTATTTAAATATATAATGTGTTTCATGACCTCATAATGACCCAATAGTTATGTAATTAAATACTATAAAAGGTATATTCAGGAAATATATATTTTACCTTTAAAATAATGAGATTTTTTATTTTATTTTTTTTGATTAATTTTACAATTCTTTAGTGGACCATCTAACACATATAAAATATTTTATCTTTTTAAAATGATTTCCTTGATAATGTAACTCACCTCCACATAAGAAAGCCTAATATTTTCATAATATAGTCCATTAGACATATAAAATAATTTTTTCCACCCCCTTTGTTAAAACCTATGTGCAAAAACCATGGGATGCTTTTTGGTTATGATTAGTTTAATGTGTAGTGCCCAAAACCTAAATAATAAAGAATTCCCTCTCCTTCCCTTTATAAACCCACCCAATATCCCATTCCTCTTCACTAAAACCATATATAGCTCAAAAAAATATTCTCTAATTTTTCTAGAATCCTCCAAAGGCACCCCAATCTTCCAATAATCCACTCTTAAGCCTCTCCCAAGCCTTTGGCATTACACTTTAAAGTAAGGGATCCTCACTTTCCTTCCTAATTTATGTCCATGTATCCTTATATTGTTATGCCCATTAATTTTCAATTAAAAATTTTGGGATATGATTTTTAACCTCCCCTATACTTCTGTAATTATTTTTGACTGATTATAGACCCCTTTATCTTTCATTAATTCCTCACATGTATAGTTGTTACAATGCCAAAATTCTGTAAGGGATTTATCTCTCCTCATTTACATTCAAGAAATTATTTTATATTATGCATGTAAATTCCATTACATATGTTAGAAAATGTATCTATATGACCCCATTAATTTCCATTTCATGTACATATGATTAGATACACTTTTCTCTCTCATAAACTATTTTTATGAATTCTTATGTCACATTGTTATGCTGGTGAAATTGCACCACGATTTTCCAATCCAAAGTCATTGTTTGGTAAATATAATGCTCATTTCTCTATAAAGGGTATTCACCTTTATTCACATTTACTTATTGATTATAGAGTTTCATGTGTGTATTCCAAATTCCTTTATTGTGTAATAAATGATGATGTTGATTGATTCCATGTTGTATGATCCATGTGGAACGCTTATGCGTGAAATTAAATGTTCGTAAAGGGTGTGCCTTGATACCGCTCCAATGTATTGGGTAAAAAATAGTATCATGACACACCATGTGAAATGAGGTTTTAATATTTTTAATTCAAGTTCAATAAAGGTTTACTAATTCTCCATGTGAAATCAGCATTGTCTCATAATAATATCATGTTAAATGTTGTTTCCACATATCCACATTATGGAAATCATGATATATCATGTCTTTATGTTCGTGTTTCTCTTATGATCCATTGACCTGAATTTTTCCTAACATGTATTGTTTTCTTTATGTTACGCCATGTTTACTACCTTACTAGAATTTATATCTCACCCTTATCTTATGTATTTCCTCAGGTTATCCCATGCAACGCTAAGTACAAAGCAATGTTGTGGTCATGTAAAAGAATTTTTTAATAAAGATATTGTATTTTTATGTCTTAAGTTGTCATGTAAGGGTCCTAATCTCCAAAGACACTAGACCTCTCGATATTCAGGTTTATATTAAGTGACTATTTATGTAATAAATCTTTTTTATGTGTGTAATAAAAATCAAGGTTCTTATAGTAACAGATTGTTGTTCCCTCCCAAATGTGACTTCAGTGTGATTAAACCTCTCAAAATACTAAGTGTCTAAAAATGTATTTTGAGAAACATCAAATTATGTTAAGGTGTTAAATTTTTTTAAATATTTTTTTAAATTTATCCATGCATAGAAACCTTCTATGATCTATCTACACTATCCCCCCATGTTTTAGTTAATGAAATGAAGAACCTTTTTTGAAAATTGCACACATTTTACATCATTTAATAGTGAATCTGGATTAATGTACAGATTATTGGATAATAAATATAGGGATAATTGAAATGTCATGATATTAAAAAAAAGTACATTTTATATAAATAATGTTTTTTGTTTTATTCATCCTATAAAAATTTTAAATCATCAGTCAATTGTTGCTAGGTTTGTAATCGAGATGATTAAAATAAGGTATCTTAGTGCTCAAGCTAGATCTTAGTACCATATTTTGATTCATGATCCAAGCTCAATAATAAATTGAGTTTCAATTTTTATGCTCAACATTAGGATCAATATACTTGATTTGGATCATCCTGTATAGACTATAAAACCATAAAAATTTATCTATATGATTCCAAATTATTTTGAACTCAAGGTTGAATTTATTTTACTTAATATCAAAATATCTATATTAGAGATAAAATAAAATATATTTAAAAAAAGTACTAAAATATTTAAAGTTTTATTATTCCAATTACTAACATGATTAAAGTATTATAATAATCGTACTCAACTTGAGTTAGAGCTACAGTAGCTAGAGACCAATCATTTCTCAAAAGAAAATATAGGTAATTATAGTATTTATTAAACCAATATCAATTATGTATCCAACTACTTGAGCTCATTTACTACCATAATTAGGGTATTTAGACATTAATATAATTTTATAGTTATTCTATCCAATAAATTATGATACTTAACATAATATAACATATATTCAAATAAAGTTTTGTATACATGTTGTAAATTACCAACATAACTGGTTATGAACTATGTTTTCTATTGAGGCCCTAATAAGGATTAATTACATTTATATGAAAACCAATTTGAATTTTATAAACATTATGTTTGTGAGTAGAAAAATATTGATAAACATTATTCCATTATGGAAAATATACTATATGACATATTTGTTCATATGATATCCACTCATATTCATGTCATCTTAAACTATTAACAAACATATTAATTTTAAAATAGACACTACAAAAAGTGAATTTTTGGAAGATTGAAAACTTCCTTAGTAGTATTTTTGGTAAATGGAAATATATATAAATGTATAATATATATTCCTTTCAACTTATACCATAATAACATGCATTCAAGACACTTACTATTGGACTCATGTGTCTATTTCACACCATGAATCTATTATATGGGAATATTATTCACTTTTATAGTGAGTCCCATTTTGGTCCATTCTATGATTTTTGTGTACCTTAAAATAATGGTGTAAATCCTATCCAATCACAAGGAATTTTGTAGTGATGGGTTAGTTACCTAGGACAAATATAACCTTATAGTGGGTAATAGAGTGGAAAATATCATAGAAGATTATAAGAAAGGTCTATATAATAAGTTTTATATGTGGTGTTTGAGAAAATTCATGGGTTTTAATTCACTTAGATTACACTAAAGGGTGGATTGTTTAGCCCATGTTTCAAAATCCTAACTTAAATCTGTAACAGGGGACTAAACACCCTCTCACGGATAGTTGGGGATATTATGTGCATATGTATTGTGAGTCCCATATTAGAGAGTGGTAATATTTTGATACACCTAATAAAAATTATGTAGATAATCTCCAGTAATGAGGCCTTTTTTAATTATGTGTGGGTTACTTAGCGAAAACATTGATGGTTTATAGAGTGAATAATATTGAAAAATGATAATGGTTGGGATAAAATACATATTTTCATATGAAATGAAAATATTTATTAGATAAACACTCATATTCCACACCCACTCACCCCATGTACAACATGTTTTCATTTTTACATGGTTCCAATAAGTGGTGTCAGATACTAAATGATTTGACATATAGTTAAATATTGTAAATTTGTTTCTTGAATTACTAAATTTGTAGATTCATATTTGAAAATAAATATTTTAAATTTCACTAACATTGAGGCTTTTAAAGAGTATATGTTTTTTTAATATACTTGTGGTGATTATATTTTAATGTCTATACATTGTTATACTTATTTGAAAAATAAGAATAAAATAAGTCGTGATGAAAATAAAAAAATAATATATATCCAATAAAAACTAATGCGGTGTATAATAAAACCTATCACTTTACTACTACATTTGGGGTATGGAAAATCTTGGACCAATTATATCATAAATACATAAAATATAATGATTTTATAGTGGAAATTTTAATATCTAAATGAAAATAAATTGATGGTAAGTCTTCCTTGGAAAATTTTTGTTATAAATACCTAAGGTCAAAGGGATATTAGATAATGATAAAAAGTAAAAACACTCTAAGGAAAATAGACTCTACAACTATGGTGGAAATTTTTGATTTTTTCAATACTCTTTAAAATTATAAAATTTAGGTTCCCCCATATATATTGAAGTTTATGATGTATCTTTTTATGAAGATAAAATTACATCACCTAGTCAATATAGTGTATTTTCTTATGGTGAATAAAATTAATATACAAGACTTTTATAATACGGTGGATTTATTAAAAATCGCATGTACTATATGATTTAAATTTATAGAATATATTTCATTATAGAATCAATTATTAAGGAAATAATAGGTTTCCCTAAAGAATACATTAATAAAATGATTGAAAATATGATGGTTCATTGTGATTTACTTAGAGAACATTAATAGGGTATACGATATAAAATTTCTATGGAGAAAGATCTAAAAATGACTATTATTTCTCTAAAAAATAATCTCGTGTAAAGAAAGAATTGTAATACATAATTTTAATTAATGTAATATAAAATAACCACATAGTTTGTGGATAACGTTGAGAAGATTAATGATCATTAAACGAAATTAAAATCAAATAATCTAAATATAAAAATGACTCCCAATAAAGAATCAATATGAGGAATCTGTAAATGTTGAAATCTATATTTGGTGAATAATTTAAATATTTTTACTAAATCCATAGGATATGTAACCAAAATAAGTTTAAAAATGATTTAATACAACTTTAGAGTTGTTCAAAAAACTATGAGTGAGTGTCTGGACCCATCTAAAAAAAATAGAATAAGACATTATATTATATCATCATAAAATAGGCATAACTATAACAGGTAAGAGTTCATTGGGTGATATTTTATTTTTTATAATGGTGGTTACATTTAGAGATAGTATAACATGAAAAATAATAGTGATTTTCATAAAAACACTCATTCTTATTAAATAAAAAGTCTAATACTAGTGAAAAAATACAATATTAGAAGAACAAAGGATCTAGTCACTTTAAACAAATGGAGGATATGAAGTTTAATAAAGTCTCTCCCAAGATAAAACAGTTTTTGAAAGTACTAATGGATATTAATGAGGAGAGTAAATATTCATATATAATTGTTCCAAAAAATTAAATATAAGTAAAGATAATAATTCTTGAGTAATATCCCATCTATGGATGGGGAAGCATGATGAATGATTCCGTGATAAAGTATTAAAGGATAAATTTTTCACAAGTGGGATTATTCTCACAATGAAGGTAAAAACAAAACCAATGAAGATAAATAAAATCAATTCAAATATATGGAATGAAATGTAAATAATTTTTATTAAATGGAAAATAATTAATAATTATTTGAATCAAGATATAAGAAAAGTGCTAGTTTTTTAAGACTAACCACATCCGTTAAACATAAGATATCAAAAATGTCCCCTATCCCCATGTTTTTAGATGCCTTTTAACTATTTTTTAGAAGTGATTTAGATTTTTTGGGCCTATATGAAACATGATTTATATATGTTTTAGGAATATGTATGTGTTTAAATTATATATAAGAGAAATATATTTCAGATAAATAACCATTTTACTAATAAAAAAATTTTAAATAGCTAAGGTATGGGAAAATAACTCCAAGGGAAAAAAATTCATAATTTTTAAAACTAAAAAATTCCCCTTAACGATATAATTAAAAGTTAGGTTGTATTTCTTAATTTTTATCAATACTAAAAAATAAAATTGTATAAAGACTAATTTTGTTGTCAATAAGTTATGTTAACCCTAATTCATTTTTTATCAAACCACAAAGAATGATATGATAGCTTAAGAGTGATGTGGTAACACCAATTTAAGAAATAATGATTTGTTTTTATTTAATCTAATAGGATTTTTAAATATAATTGTAATTTGTTCTACTAATATTTTACAAAAAGTTTACTTCCATGGTTTATTTATTTAGGTGTTCCTAGGGGTGACAAATGCTATCAATGCTTAATGTATTCATAGAGTAATTTATGTCAAAAAATTAAATTCAAATTTTTATTAAGGAAAATAAAACTCCAATGTCAATGGAAGATCGTGTACATCATGTCGTTTAATGCATTAACTGATACAAGTTGTATAAAATGGTTCAGAATTTGGTATATCTAACACACTTAATACATTATTTATTATTCATTATTATTCTTATATAAGTGTAATTGAGATCATAAATTGTGTTTTTATGGAATTAAAATCTCGAGTTTCATATATCTATGGAAGTAAGTTTGTTAAATAGTTATATTTTATGTCTTTAACACTGACTCATTTTTTCTACATCGAGTTATAAATTATTAGGCTTATAGGATTTTCGAATGACTCATCTCCACATGATAAATTCATCCACTAAAATAATATATAATGAAACTATAATTCAAATTTTCATGGATCTTGAAAAAAATCAAGAAATTTTGGTTAAAATTATAAAGTGACTACAAATATGAATTACCACTAATAGAAAATATATTAAAATGTTATTACAACATAAAATATCATATAAGATGTTTAAATTATATATGGTTATGATTTAAAAGTGGTGAAAATAGTCCAATTATTCTAAAGATAACCTATAAGTGATGTGACCCAAGAATAAAAAATATTAACACTAAATCATTTTAAATGATTGTACAATACATAACAAATTTATACCTGTCCCAAAAATTGTAACAGATTAGTTCCTTTGGAGACTAGATAAAAAAATAATATTTATAAGGATCTTGGATATATCCCAAAAACATTTTTATATTAATAACCTTCTAAACATATCATAATTTCAACCTTTCCTCAAAACTTAAGGAAGAAAAACATAATAATGTGTGAGATCAGATTCCTAGTAAGAGTAAATATATTTGATATTAATCAATGATAATATGTTATAATAATGGGATGAGAACATGATAATAACCTAATAATATATTCCCCTATCAATTAAATATATTTAATAATAATTCATGGAATAAGTTTTCTTTATAAAAAAATCATAATAGAGAAGAATGATAAATTATAAATCATGATCCATGAGATAATATCATAAAAATAATAATATATAAAAACAAAATCTTACAACACTATGAACATGTATAAATAGTAATATTTTCACTCATTAGGTTAAGTACATGAAATCTAGTCCTTTATATACTTACGGACATGAAACCAAGTCCATTTATAAACTTGTGGAAATGAAACTAGGTAAATGAATAAATATATTGACATGAAACAAGGTCAATGCATGAACTTATGGACATGAAACTAGGTCTATTCATAATATTTTGGACAAGAAATATAGTTAATTTATAACATTTTAATCTCACGAGTAATCTTTCTTTACCCAATAGATTATAGACCAATATAATTTTGGTCCCTCACATCCCATAATGTAAATCACACATATGTGTGACACAAGATAATAAAAAATTCCTAATATAGTATTATCATACCAACTAGTAAGGAAATGGGATTCCAAGACATTTTATCATATTATAACCCATAAAAAATAAATGGGTTTAAAAAAGGTTTCATCATAACTTAATTAACATATGAAAAAAAATGTGTTTTATAAAATCATAGTTAAATAATCATCATCAAAATTGATATAGAGAACGAAAATGAATGGTTTCATAAATTTTTTCATGATTTAATCATAAAATTCCAAAAACTATACTCACATAGATGAAATGTAATTTTAAAATATCATTAAAACAATGCTATGAAAGCATATAAAACTATCCTCTTATTTTAATAATATTAAAACTAAAAATTATTAGAATGTTGAGAAAATAATTTTATTTTAAAATAAACAATAAAAAATGTAAAATAATATTCACCCCTAATAATATTCATTGTTGAAGTAAAATATTTTCATGACTTACACATTAAAATAATACATTCCTTACACACATTTATGAAAATTTAAAAATTAATTTTTAGAAAAACATTAGGGATGATTCATTTTTAATACTATATAAATAAATTCAAATGTAATGAAAATTAAAATTTTGAAATATTTATAGTTTAGATAAGAACATACATTAAATAATTTTTAATATTAAGAAAATAGATGAGAAATATTTTCATCAAAATAAGAAATAATTTCATCCTTTCATAAAAAACATTTTCCTAAACATTTAATCTACAAAAGAGAGTAACATTTAACTAATACAAAAACAATCATGAATATTTAAAGAATAAGAAAATATTTGTGGTTTAAAGTATGATATCTATAAAATTTACGTCAATTAAAAGTATTTATAAAAAATCTCGAAAATAAATGAGTTTATAAAATAATCCTCTTACGCTATATCTCATATTTATTCTAAAAAGATAAAATATCATCTTTTTTTATAAACCTCCTTTGGTACACACCTTATACCTTGAAATGATTATAGTATGAAAAAATAAAGACCTTCAATAAATATCAAGGATTTTTATAAAGGTATTAGAGTAGGTCATGGATTGGAACTCATACTCATGAAGTGTGTGTAAGAGATGAGAAGTTATATACTAATATATTAGATTATTAGGGGTAAAATTACATTAAACACACACACACACCATACATAGGCTAGAAAGGCAGGTCATAGCCCCCCCCCCCCCCACCTAAGAGATGGAGAAGACACATTTGGAATTTTTTAAAACACTTAAATAAAAAAATATCTTAATCAATGAAAGTGGATAAAAATTTACAAATCATAAAATATATAAAGTCTAATACAATATAATACCAACCAATAAATTTAATTAAATTTTATTATGGTATTTTAAAAATTGTTTCTTATATTAACATTCCTGCTAAAATCCTTTTAACCTTAATAATGGTGACAATTTTTTTACTTGTTTTACTATTCTTTATCAACAAAACTTTTTTTACCTTATTACAGATCATTAATTATTGGGATTACAAACATATAATCAATTATATAATATTCAAATTAAATAATTGTTAAAAATTCATTTTTGAAATAATTGTGAAAATTGTAACAAAGACATCTTTACCAAAGTTCATTTTTATGCATTAAATTGAGTTTAACTTCATTACTTACCATGGAAAATTTATAATATATATGTTAAAATATTTTATTTCATATAATACATAACAAAATTAAAATAATTCAATAGTATAAATTAATTTAATTTATTATGATAATATAAATTATGTTCACAAAAATAGTTCTCTTAGAAAAAAATCAATTTTTTACTTAAAATGAATTTATTTTAATTTATAAACAATTGAAATCAAATAAATTAATTGTATAAATATATAGAAAATAATTTTTAATAACTTATTTCTTCATACTCACATATGTCAATCTGACAGTTAGGTCATCATTATCGCATTAAATAATAATATTTTTAATAT
This sequence comes from Viscum album, assembly GCA_963277665.1. Lineage (NCBI taxonomy): Eukaryota > Viridiplantae > Streptophyta > Magnoliopsida > Santalales > Viscaceae > Viscum > Viscum album. The sequence continues at coordinate 1,307,306,000 of OY728141.1, forward strand.
TACATCATTGTTCTTCTAAACTCATTGTTGCATGTAAATTAGGCTATCAATGAAATTAAATTTATATAAATATAAATATATCAAAAAAATTAGTGTGTTACCATAATTGGTTGATAAAAATAGTGTTTTATTGTTTCAATGTGGTATCCAAAGGGATTGCGACGTAATTAAATGGAAAACAGAGTGTTCTAACTCTCTAGAACATAATCTATAGTAAAATAGATTAAAGGTCTATGGGTTCATTTATTATGAACATAATGGGATATTTAGATGAAAACAAATGTGGGATTTTTTTATCCATGAGGTGTAAGTTGAAGGGGTATCCTGGCCTCACAATATTCATTATAAGATTTTCATTATTAAAGGATGATAGAATAAAGGGGAGAATCTAGTGAAAATATTCATTGATAATTAATACATTATAAGGAGGATTCATCTAGATTTTCTCTAAAAAATCTTTTATTTTCAAAACATATAAATTATTGGATATTGTTCCATTGTTGGAAGGAATGTCAGTCAATCCTTGTTTCTATCACTATTGATATCACTAAAACAAACCACAAATTAATACATTAAAGAATTCATGGTATCTAAATTATACCTTGTCCAAAGAATTGTAGGATATAGATAATGAGAATAAATCAGCAATGCTTCAACACAAAAAAATCTATTATGCTCACATTTTGAAAATATATGTTTGGTCATGATAACTTTATACCAAGGATTACATATTTTAAAATGTTTAGGGTTTGGTCACTCCTCAAATAATGGGAACTACCTCTTCTTATAATTTATCTATAAATTATAAATGTTTTGAAATAGTTTTTAAATATTAAAGTCTCCTGATGATCAATATATATGACTAAATATCTTATCATTACTACTCTAGATATTATGTTCTATTGAATTCTTTGTCTGATGTGCTCTTTCTTATCTATTTCTATATGTGATAAATTCAACATGGACTGAGTTGATACATTTCCTTCCAGGTATTCACAACAATAAATAATCCTCTTCATACAATAAAAAAATTCATATAAAATTTATCCTTTATATTCTCAGTCTTCTGCTTATTTTAAAAAACCAAATGTAATAGTGAATTCCTTGTCTTCTTAGCTCTATTTTTTTCTTCTTCTCAAAAAACAAAATATTTTAATATGTTCTTATTCCACTATTTAAAAATTGGATATGTAATATTTTTGAGATATGTAAATAACATTATATTTTACATATTTTAATTATTATTTATTTCTTTATATTTATATATTATTTATTATTCAATGTATTTATTTGAATTTAAAAAATAATTTCTTCACAATTGAATATTAATGAAAATATTAAAACAACATATTAAAAATATATAAATTTTAATTTCAATTTTCATATAAAATTATATACATTCAATATGAAAAAGTGGATTAAAATACATTAATTTAATCCTCTGAATATATCGGGTCAAGCACACTTCTTCCCTTTACACATGTTTTATTGCTTTATGTGTAAGATAGTCTAATCTTATTTTTCCTTCAACACTTTTTTATTTTATTTGTAATTTAATTTCTCTAATGATATCAAAATATTATTTCTAGAAGGAAAATTCATATATAGAATTTGAATATCTTATAAAAACCCAAACATGTAAACTTATTACATGGGAAAAAATAAATCAATTTATTATTATAGGAATATTGAGAAAATATCCATTAAAATATAATATATTTTTCACAATTTAAGTCATAAATATGTCAAATTAGAATATTTTAATGAAATTACACAAATATTGGTTTAAAATATTTGGCATTAAATCCCATAATATTTAATTCCACACGTGGTGAAATGCCTCAGATTCTCACATTGATGATTTTGAAAGTGGCTATTTATTTTTAAGAACCAACTAAGAATTCATTTTACTTTTAAGTGAGGATATCATAACCTTATTTATCCATGTATCCTTCTTCATGAATAACTATTTTAGATAAAAAAAATTAATAAATTAAATCCTCTCTAAACCCCTCCGGATTACAAGTACAAAACCACAAGATTACTCAAATTAATTATATTCATCTTCAGGATTACACTTATAAAACCATTAAAATCCAGGACTATCATTACAGAACCTCCAAAAAATATAAAATGATCCTATATTATATCAAATTGACTCTTACAATACATTTTAAAAAATTATTATAATGAAAATGTAAAATTACAAATATTTATCTTATGAAAACCCTTCTTTTTATTACACAATTAAACATAATTTATTACATAAACTTCACTATATACAATGTTGAAGATCGATAGGTCTAGTGTCATTGGGGATTAGGATCATTACATAACAACTTAAAACATGAAATATAATATCACTACTGAAAACCATCTTTATATTACCACTACACTCCCACGTACTTAGCATTTCATGGGATAACCTGAGGACATGCATAAGAAAAGGGTGAGCTATAAAGCCTAGTAAGGGAATAATAATGGAATAAAATGAGGACTAAAATAAAATTTAGACAATAGGAATATCAATAGATCACAAGAGAAGCATAAACATACAGGCTTGATAAAGCATGATAATCATAACATGGAAATGTGGAAACAACACTTAACATGGAATTAGCATGATCCAAGGCTAATTGCACATGGAGCATGAGTAAACCCTCATTGCACATGAATCACTATTAAAACCTTGTTTCACATGAATTATCATGATTCAAAACCCATGTCACATTATGTATCATGATACTATACTTTACCCAATGCATTGGAGCGCTATCCGGGTGCACCATTCTTAAACATTTCATTTCATGCATAAGTGCGCCACATGGATCATAAAACATTGAATCATTCAGCATAATCTTTTATTACAAGATAAAATAATGTGTAATAAATACATGAAACTCTTTAAAAAATAAGTAAATGTGCATAAATATGAATACCCTTGATAGAGAAATGGGAATGGTATTCACTACACAATGACTTTGGCTTGGAAAAGCGATGTGCAATTTTGGCAGCATAACGGCCTGACATAAGAACTCATAAAAATGGTTCATGAGAGGGAAAGGGGTGTATCATCATATTAACATGACATGTAAATTAAATGGATCATATAGATACATTTCACAACAAATTTAATGGAATTTAGATTCATGATACTAAAGAATTTCATAAATTTAAATGATGAGAGAGAAAATTCTTTTAGAATTTCGGCATAGTAATGGGTGTACATGGGAGGAATTTAATGAGAGAGAAAGGGGTATACCATCATTCACACATAAAGATGGAAGTATGGGGTAGTTTTGAAATTATACCCCAACATTTATAATTTAAATTAAAAGGGCATAAGAATTTAAAGAATATTAGACAAAAATGAGAAAGGAAGAAAAACCCTTACTTGGAAGTGTGCTTCCAAAGGCTTGAGAGAGGCTTGAGAGAGGCTTCTTGAGAGCTTGGGTCACCTTGGGAGGATTATATAGAGAGGAGGAAAGAATTTGGACGAACTTAAAAGGCTTTGAGTGAGGAGGAAGTGGGATATTGGGTGGGTTTAAATAGGAAAGGTGAGGGAATTCTTTATTATTTAGGTTTGGGGAACCTCACATTAAACTAATCCAAACCACAAACAAGCTCAGGGTTTTTCCCATGGTTTTTGGAAAAGGAAAGTGGAAAAAATATTTTATAAGGCCAAATTATAAGCTTCTTAAAATAATGGGGTTTCTTTTTTGGAGGTGAGTCACACTCCTGAGGAAAACAATTTAAAAAGACAAAATGTTTAATAAGTCTTGAAGGGTCCACTAAAGCCTTGTAAAATAAATAAAACAAACCCAAAATCACATTATTATAATGGTAAAACATATATTGGCCTAACATAAAGTTTATAGTATTTTATTACATCACTATTGGGTAATTATGATGTCATAAAACACATTATATATTTAAACGGTATTTAATTTTTACCCAGATAATTGATTGCCTTAGAAAAATATGAAAAATTCACCATTGGATAATTTCTATGTCCTGATTCCAGAAATAATGTTAATTTTATATAAATAATTTTCTAAATATATTAATTTTCACTTTTAAAATAAAAATCGACATTTATCGAAACTTCATGGATTTGGACAAAAATGGCTTTCAAACTTCAATAAGAACTACAATTTCATTCATAAAATTATACGATCATTTATATTTAATAGAAATTAATTTGATAATAATAATACTATATTATTAAAATATATATTTAATTCAAAAATCCATTAATTCATCAAAATATATTTATTAGTTGAACATTAACTAAAAATACTATTTGTGCTCTAAAAATTATTTACAAGGTAAAAATATAATTAAAGTATATTCGATATTATATACAAAATTAATGTGCATAGCCACAGTACTAGGGTCTTGCTACATAACCCCTTATAACACTTGCATAAGTCTGAAGAGTAAGGTGTGCGATGATGATAGACTCTTGGGGTGGATCGGATAACATTACTCGGGTGGTAATCTATATCAACATCCACTTCTCTTGCAGGAGGTCCCACTCGAGATTAACATATTCAAGCTCAGATAGGGCTTGGTCAAGAGAGAATCCCAAAGATGCAACCTCATTTCCAAGCTCTGTAAAATGGGCTTCGTATGGGGAACGTCTACAGGATGTGTCCATCACTTCCTTTGTCTGAGTAAATTGGATTTGTTAAAGCCCTATATTTATACTAAACATGTTATCACTGTTCAACAGCTATATCAGCAATAGTCACAATTCGTAACAATATTTTAAAATCAAAAAAGAATAAAACCAAAGAAGTTGAAATTTTATATTAATATTTTATATAAAGAGATATTTAATTAGATCAAGAGGGATTTCCATTAATAAAAGTTTTGGTCGTTACAATCTTCCCCCCTTAAGAAATTTCGCCCTTTAAATTTCCTTTTCTCACACTAAAACAGATGTGGGTAACTCTACTTCCTCGTTTCCTATGATTCCCATGTCACGTCTTCAAACTTGTGGTTTCGCCACAACACCTTGATAAGGGAAATTTTCTTATTTCATAGAACTTTTTCTCTATGATCTATGATCTTTACTGGTTGCTCCTCATAAGAAAGATCTTCCTCTAACTGTATCACCTCTTAAGAGATTACATGTGAAGAGTCCTATATGTACTTCCTTAAGAGGGATACATGAAATACATCATGTACTTTGGCCATGGTAGGTGGAAGATCTAGTCGATAGGCCACAACCCCGACGCGATCAAGAATCTCGAAGGGGCCGATGTACCTTGGACTTAGCTTCCCTTTCTTTCCAAACCTCATGACCTTTTTACACAGAGATCTGCCAAGAAATAACATGTCTCCAACTTTAAACTCAAGTTCTTATCGACGGTTATCTGCATAACTCTTCTGTTGACTCTGGGATGCCTTGATAGGTTGCTGAATGTTTTTCACCTTCTCCACCATTTCTTCGACTATTTATGGTCCAAGAAACTTACGCTCACCGACCTCATCCCAACACGCCTGTGTTCTATACCTTTTCCCATAAAGGGCTTCATATGGTGCCATTTGGATGCTCGAGTGGAAACTGTTTTTATAAGAGAACTCAACCAGAGAAAGATGTTGATTCCATTCTCCATTAAATTCCATTGAGCACACTCTCAACATGTCCTCAATTGTTTGGATAGTCCGCTCAGATTGGCCATTAGTTTGAGGATGATAGGCCGTAATGAAGTTTAGTTCAGTATTCAGAGCATGTTGAATATTCTTCCAAAACAAAGAGGTGAATCTTAGATCTCGATTGGATACAATAGATAGTGGTACTCCATGAAGCCTTACCACTTTGCTGATATATATTTGTTCTAGTTGATCTAATGAGAAATCCTCCCAAATAGAAATGATGTGTGCAACCTTTATAAGATGATCCAAAACAACCTAGATTGCATTGTTACATTTAGAGGTCTTCAAAATTCCAGTGACAAAGTCCAGGGTGATGTTCTCCCATTTCCGTTCTGGTATGGTCAATGGTTTTATCATCCCATTAGACTTATGTCTCTCTTCCTTCACTTGCTGACATACCAGGCACTTTGATGTATATTCAGTTATCTCCTTCTTCATATTATCCCACCAATAATTCTCTCGGAGATCTCGATACATCTTTGCATTTCCTGGGTGAATAGAGAAATTTGAACTATATGCATCATCCAAAAGTTTCTTCTTCAGCTTCAGACTTGATAGAACACATGGACTTTTCCCAAATCTCAAAATTCCTTCTTCATTAACATTAAACTCTGAGGTTTTCCATTTTTCCAATAGCTTCCACTTTTTCCTAAATTCTCACACCATCCTTTTGATCATCCTTTAACCTTTCCAAAAGTGATGGTTGAGAAATCATTTGTGAAAGGATTGATGATGTTCCCTTATTTATGATTCACATTTCCATCTTCATCAAATCTAAGAATATTTTATCCTTTAAAATTCTCATCAACGATAGAATATTTGGGTCCTTTCTACTGAGGGCACCTGCCACCTTGTTCACTTTCCCAGGGTGGTAATGGATTGAGTAGTCATAGTATTTGATCATCTCTAAAAATCTTCGTTGGTGAATGTTCAACTCTATCTCTATGAATATATACATGAGGCTTTTGTGGTCCGTATAGATTTCACACTTCTCCCCAAAGAGATTATGCCACCAAATTTTCAAAGCGAAGATCACTACAGCCAACTAGAGGTCATGTGTTGGATAGTTTTGTTCATAAACATTCAATTTCCTTAAAGCATATTCAATGACTTTTCCATTTTTCATTAACACACATCCAAGGCCCCTCTTCGAAGAATCACTGGATACCACAAAGAGTTCTCCACATGTAGGTATAGTGAGCACGGGTGTACTGATAAGCCTCATTTTAAACTCCTTGAAGATTTCTTCACATTCACCACTCCAAAAAAACTTTACTCCCTTTTGAGTTAGCTAGGTAAGAGTGTTGGAAAATCGTGAGAAATTTCTCACAAGTCATAAATAATATCCATCTAACCCCATGAAGCTATGAATATCCATTACTGATGTTGGCCTCGTCCATCCATAAATTGAATCTATTTTGGAGCGATCCACAGATACCCCATTTCTTGTGATGATATGGCCTAAGAATGAGACCTCCTTCAACCAGAACTCACACTTTTTGTACTTTGAATAGAGCTTCTCCTTCAACAAGGTCTCAAGTTCAGTTCTTAGATGTTCCTCATGATCCTCCTTGGTTTTCGAGTATATTAGAATATCAGCTATAAATACTACCACAAATTTTTCAAGGTAACCTCTAAATACTCTATTCGTAAAGTCCATGAATATTTTTGGAGCATTAGTGTGTTTGAAAGGCATTACTATGAATTCATAGTACAGGTATCTTGTACGAAGAGTAGTCTTGGGGATATCTTCCTTCTTCACCCTTACTTGATAATATCCCAACTGCAAATCCACCTTGTATAAGTATTGTTCTCCACACAGCTGATCGAACAAGTTATCAATTCATGGGAGAGGATACGTGTTCTTTATCGTGATTTTGTTAAGCTCACAATAATCGATGCAAAGGCGCATTGACATATCATTCTTCTTGATGAAGAGGACTATTGCACCCCTTGGTGAAGCACTTGGGCATATAAACCCTTTATCCAGATTCTCTTGTAGTTGTTTCTTTATCACCTCAAGAACCAAAACATCCATTCTGTACAGATTCATGGATATTGGAAAGGCCCTAGGTATAAGATCAATTGAAAATTCTACATCTCTTCTAAGAGGAAGAGCAGGCAATTCCTCGGGAAACACTTCAGTGATTTCTCTCACAATATGCATGTCTTTGAGGATGGATACCTCCTTAGACTAAATCATCTGAGCCAAATATGCGTGATTATAGGGTATTAATATCTATACTTGAGATGATAGATCTAAAGAAGGTTCATCTTCCACCATGCAATTGTAAAGAATCGGGGGTCGATTCTCCACATGGAGAGTGATTTCCCTCTCATGGAAATTTATGTTGGCTCTATAAAAGGAAATCCAATCCATGCCATGAATTACACCAAATTCCACCATATAGAGTTTGACGAGGTTCTCCGGGAATTTTAATACACAAATTATGATAGAAGAGGAGTTATATTCATGGGATGTAATGATTGCCCCATTTTTCGTATCCACTAACATGTTTACTTCCATTATTTGTGGTGGTGTTGGGATTTTTCTACTAAACATTCGAGATATAAAAAAAATTCATAGAACCTGAATCAAAAAGTACATTCACAATTCTTGAATGAATAACTAGTGTACCTGTCACCACTTCGTTTTTGGGGCTCACTTCAGCATTAGTGATGGAAAAATCTCACCCTTGCTGCCTTGGAGGTTGTTAGTTGCCTCTAAAAACCCTTGGCTTAGGGCACTGATTTGAAAGATTCCCTGGTTCATTGTATTTGTAGTAATAAACCATGCATTGAGGTTCAAATGGAGAGTTCCGCTCCTTTTTCACAACTTCGGGTCTTTCATGCTGACAGTTAATAGCCAAGTGCCCTTCTCTTCCATCCCTAAAGCATTTCCTCGTCCCCTTTAGGTAATTTTTGGGGTGCTTCTTTCCACACCTTTTGACAAGGGGGTGTTGGATCTTCTTAGCACCGTTGGATTTATCCATCGTACCACCAGAATTAAAGTCTACCTTACACTTCTTATCCCCACGATACCTCTGAGATTCTCTGATCTTCATTTCAACCTTGAGGGGACATCGAACAATTTCCTCATAGTTGTCGAAGTCACGGATTGCGAGCGCTTTCCCCAGGCTCGGTTTCATCCCACCAAAGAAGTAGTCAACCTTGCATTCGGTGGTAATGTCAAAGCCGAAGGCATATCGTGAGATCCTTGTGAAGTTTTCCTCATACGCTCTGATATATTTTTCTTCATTTTTCATGGGGCCAAGGAAGCACCTTTCTATCTTAAGCCAGACGGTGAGAGGAAAATATTTATCGAAAAACATCTTCTGGAAATCATTCCATTCCAACACCTCGATCTCCTCCTCAAGCTTCATATTTTTTATCAATGTCCACCATTGAGCAGCTTCACCCTCCACACAATAAGAATCCAGAAAAACCTTCTCTTGTTTAGAACATTGAAGGATGGAGAATATCTTTTCAATGGTGTGGATACATTGTTCAACGATTGAGGGATCAGATGATCTATTAGAAGTAGGAGTTCATTGTCTCATGAAGCTCTCGATAGTGACTTGTTCTTTCTTAGGAGGGTGGGGTTTAACGTTCTTCTTGACCCATGTTTCTAGTCAAATATTGAGTTAGGTGAGATAGAAGCATGATAAAATTTATGATTCCCGCTCCCATTGGATTGTGCATCTCATTAGTACAGTCACCACATTGATCTTTACATCAGTCGTTAGCCCAAGTCCTCATATTATCGGCCATTGGATGGAATAAAAGAAAACTTAGCAATAACACATAAATGGTAACCCTAGGAAAAAACTGATGACTTATAAATAACTTTTATTTTCTTAACATGTGAATCTATTGGCTTCATTCTTTGTTATTCATGATCTACTTTCTAACATATATTCTTAGGGAATTTTCTTCTCCCTTAGTAATGGTTCATACTAAGCTTCTAAATTTACCAAAGCATATCCCTCTGGAGTGTTGTAACCAAGAGTGTATCAAGGCTCGTTGTCGTGCACTAGTTCTCATTCGATTCTAGATCAAAGCAGTGTTTTCGGGTTTTACGCTTAGGATACATTTGTGCCAGATCCACCTCTACCTACTCATATCCAGACAGGGATGTATTTTCTTGATAAATCACTTACTCAATACTCACCAAAAATTAGGGATGTTTCATTATACTTAGTCTTTTCTCTAAGGCTTTACTAGGGTTTTCTAATCCTAATCCCAAAAATAACTAAACCTTCCCTCTAATACCAACTATGACGATCCTGCTTTTTATTAAAAAATTAAACATAATTTATTACATAAACTTCACTTGATAAAATGTAGAAGATCAATAGGTCTAGTGTATTCGGGGTGTAGGATCATTGCATTAAAACTTAAAACATGAAATACAAAATCTTTATTGAAAACCTATTTTACATTACCAGTACATTCCCTCATACTTAGCATTGAATGGGATAACCTGGGGACATGCATAAGAAAAGGGTGAGCTATAAATCCGAGTAAGGGAATAATAACGGAATAATATGAGGAATAAAATACATGTTAGACAATAGGAATATCAATACAGCACAAGAGAATAATAAACATAAAGTCATGATAAAGCATGATAATCATAACATGGAAATGTGGCAACAACACTTAACATGGAATTAGAATGAGCCAAAGCTTATTGCACATGGAGCACGAGTAAACCCTCATTGCACTTGAAGTAATACAAAACCATGTTACAATTGAGTTAGCATGATTAAACACCCATTTCACATGATGTATCATGATACTATACTTTACCCAATGCATTGGAGCGTTATTAGGGTGAACCCTTCTTAAACATTTCATTTCATGCATAAGTGTGCCACATGGATCATAAAACATTGAATCATTCAGCATAATATTTTATTAAAAGATAAAAGAATGTGTAATAAATACATGAAACTATTTAAACAATATGTAATTGTTCATAAAGGTGAATACCCATGATAGAGAAATGGGCATGGTATTCACTACACTATGACTTTGTCTTGGAAAAGCGTGGTGTAATTTCGGCAGTATAACGGCGTGACATAATATCTCGTAAAAATGGTTGATGAGAGATAAAGGGGTGTATCATCATATTTACATGACATGAAATGTAAGGGGATCCTATAGATACATGTACCAACAAATGTAATTGAATTTAGATTAATGATACAAAATAATTTCTTGATTGTAAATGAGGAGAGATAAATTCCTTTCTAAATTTCGGCATAGTAACGGGTGTACATGGGAGGAATTTAATTAGAGAAAAAGGGGTATAACAACATTAAAACATAAATATTGATGTATGGGAGAGGTTCAAAACCACACCCCAACATTTATAATTCAAATTAAAAGGGCATAACAATTAAAAGAATATTCGACAAAAATGAGAAAGGAAGAAAAACACTTACTTGGAAGTGCGGTTACAAAGGCTTGAGAGAGGCTTGAGAGAGGCTTATTGAGAGCTTAGGGCACCTTGGAAGGATTCTAGAGTGAGGAGGTGAGAGGTTGGATAAAATCCAAAGTATTTTAGTGAGGAGGAAGTGGTAGCTTGGGTGGGTTTATATAGGAAAGGTGAAGGAATTCTTTATTATTTAGGTTTGGGACACCTCACATTAAACTAATCCAAACCAAAAACCAGACCATGGTTTTTTCCTATGGTTTTTAGAAAAGGGAATTGGAAAAAAATATTTTATAAGTCCAAAGTCCATACATCTTAAAATAATAGCTTTACTTATGTGGAGGTGAGTCACGCTCCCAAGGAAAACAATTTAAAAGGAAACAATGTTTAATAAGTCTTGAAGGGTACACTAAAGATTTGTAAAATAAATCAAAAAAACCGAAAATCACATTATATTAATGGTAAAACATATATTGGCCGAACCTAAAGTTTAATTTATTTAATTACATCACTATTGGGTCATTATGATATCATAAAACACATTATATATTTATACGGTATTTAATTTTTACCTAAATATTTGACTGTCTCAGAAAATAATGAAAAATTCACCATTGGATAATTTCTATGTCCTAATTATAAAAATTATATTAATTTTATCGAAATAATTTTCTAAATATGTTAATTTTCACTTTTAAAATAAAAACTAACATTTATCGAAAATTCATGGGTTTTGACATAAATGGATTTCAAACCTTAATAAAAATTACAATTTCATTCATGAAATTATATGATAACTTATATTTAATAAAAATTAATTTAATAATAGTAATAATAATGTTTTATTAAAATATTATTTAATTCAAAAATCCATTAATTCATCAAAATAGATTTCTTAGTTGAACATTAACTAAAAATACTCTTTGTGGTTTAAAAACTATTTACAAGGTAACAATATAATTAAAGTATATTCATTATTATATACAAAAATAATGTACATAATCATAGTACTAGGGTCTTGTAACATTACACTTTATAACTCCCACATAAGATCGAAGAGTAAGATGTGTGATGGTGACAGACTCTTGGGGTGGCTCGGATAATATTGATCAGGTGGTAATCTCTATCACCTTTCACTTCTCTCATAGGTAGTCCTTCTCGAGCTTAACATATTCAAGCTTGTCTTGGGCTTGGTCAAGAGAAAAACCCAAAGACGCAACCTCCTTTATGAGCTCTAACAAATGGGCTTCGTTTACGGCACGTCTACTTGATGAGGCCATCACTTCCTTTGTCAGAGTAAATTGGATTTGTTAAAGCCCTATATTTATACTAATCATGTGACAACTATTCAACGACTATATTAGCAACGGTCACAATTTTTAACAGTATTTTTTAATCCAAAAACATAAAAACAAAAAATTTAACATTTTATATATTCATTTTACATAAAGAGACATTTATTTAGATCAATAGGTATTTCCATTAATGAATGTTTGGGTCATTACATATCTTCCATGTCTTTTATTTCATCTTAGACAGCCTTTAGGAACCCTATTTACTCTTTTTTACTGATGGAGTTACTCTTAAAAAATTCTTTTTTCATTACTCTACTCTTATAAAGCGATTGAAATTGTTTAATTATTCATACCATCATTAAAATTTGGAATTATTCATATATATATTCTTTATTATGTACATAATATTAGAAATCATTTTAAAAATATTGTTTACTCTTACAAACCATCTTATTTGACCGTATAAAACCTATATATTTCAATAATTATTCACATGTACCCTTTGGAAAAAAATTAATATGATGAAATTGCACAATTTCCAAAATTTCACTCAATCCTTCTGAAAATTTCGTCAATATTTCTCTATGAAAACCTTAGAGAAGGATAAAAAATGATAGTTCATCATTAAATCTATCAAATATAAATCAAAATGCTTTTTTTAAATCATTTTTTATCTCTTAAAATCTCTAATGGCGTTTCCAAGTTTAATTGTAATCATTTTCACCATGTAGCCAATGTTTTGACATCAAAAATTCAAAACTTATAATACTCATCTTTTTAATACAATACAAAATATGTCAATAATATCCATTATATATGGATATCTATGATTTTCACATAATCTTTAAATGTAACACATAAATGTGTATTAAAAAATCTAATACCATAATTGGTCACAAACAAATCAAATAACAAAACTTGTTGAATAATTTACAGAATATAAAATATCATTACCAAATGAACAGAGGATTATGTTGAAGAATATTTCTTCTAGTACCATAATATCATAGGATATAACCCTTTTTCATCATATAATGAATCTAGTATACCATTTTCTTATAGAAATGTTCTTTTCAACCACTCAATCCTTTCCATAACTCTGGTAGCTCGAGACATTTCTATTTTTCATATTAGCCAATCTCAACAGAATGTATAAACCTTTAATTTCTATAAAACTAAAATTCAACCATATATACATGAAATTTTATGTATCTTACACATTATACATGTCTTTAGGTTTTTTCTTACTTTATAAATTATAAGATCATTAAAGGTTATTACTTCTATAGTAAAAATATCAAACATTTATATATTATGTCAAAATCTATGTTATAAATGATTAAATGTATGTATATTTTCTTATACTTGATATATAAGTGTCTACATATATATATTGTACTAAAATATATTTATTTTGATTAAATTTTAGTACATTATTTAATAAAATATAATCATTATATTAATAATAATATTAATACTAATAATTTAGTATTAATATATATTTAATAAAATTTAAATAAGATAATTTTATAGATTAAAATTTTAAACAAATATACTCTTAATTGACCTAAAAGTAAATATTTTGAATATTGATGATAGAACCAAAAAAATTAGATTCTCAACAACTACTTGAAAAATAATCAAAGTATATTTCATAAATAAAGAAATTATAAGACAAAGTTATACATAAGTAAACAGTGTGGATCAAGAATTTAAAAATATGTTTAAAAAAGATTGATAATTGAAATGGAAGAGTAATAAACAATAATAAATTATATATTTTAATGTGGAAATAAATATATTGTAACATGCCTTCCAATTTCACCAGTTCTGAGTTGAATCACTACATGAACTCATGCATTCTTCTTTGTATCAAGGATCCAAATGACTAGTGTCAATGACTAAAAACATTTATTGTATAGAATATTCCCTATATATAATATTTCTATCAATAAAGGAAAAAATGGATATAGTAAAATTAGTAAAATATAGTATGGAATAATATCATTAATACAACCATATAAATAACATCTCATACTATAATGTAATCAATACATTCTAGTAACACATCTAGTAAGATGGTGACCCTCAAATGTAGTGGACCCATATATACAATTATCAAACAAAAAATTAATTTAAAGGATCTACTATAATAAAAAAAATATGAGATATTTTATCCTAGTATATCCTCTTACCATACACAACTCTACCTGAACAAATGCCTATCATAATTCCCTTCCCCTAGGATGGATCCTTGAAAACAATATTTACATGTGCACTAAGATACTGATGATGGGTGTGATTAATAAAACCCAGTAAGAAACCACCAATTTTTCATTAGTATAATTTTGGAAATAAATATGAAAGTTCATGTAATGATAGAGAATAAAAAAACTATGAAATAATGTACAATCATTAATTCATCGTGCTCTAACCAATCCTCTATAAATATTGACCATACTCACTTACGCACTATTCTAGGAAGAAGATTAATTTCATACCATAGATATGTCTTGATTTATTCCCAATACCAAATCACCCAGGGTGTCTCTCCATCAATTAATCTCCAAACAAAACCCTTTCACTGAAATTGAGGTCACACAACCTCTTTAAATTCCACCACCCTATGACTCAGGGTGAGTTATCTTACCAACTAATATTTTCAATATATCATTCAAAAATTCATACACTTAAAGTAAGGTCCTAAGAATCATCATAAACCCTCAATCTATTAGTCATGGTATGATTCTCAACCTCATCTACCATAATATTAAATAAAATAGTCTACAAGTTGACCAAGAAAACACACAGTACCCTTTAGCCAATCCCAAGACATATCGAGACAAAAAAATATGACTCACAGTGTATTAAACCATTCTTAACTGTTAAACCTAACCAATTACTAAAATTTGTTCAGTTTTACACACACCTAAAAATTTCCAAAATTATAGTAAATTTTCATTCATTCCCTTAAACTCGCCCATAAGCTTACCAAAACTAACCAAGCTCAAGAAGTTCACATTTGGTCAAAAAACAATGTTAGAAAAACCACCCATGAAATCTGTCAGCTAAATGATCATCCTATATTGAGGACCTTGTTCTCTATAATCCATTTAAAAAACCCCAAATGTATAGCAGGTAAGGAACTATGATCTAAAGAGATATTACTCATCCAACCTAGTACCAAGTAACCCGGCACTGAATACACCATTCCATCATATCGTATCTTCAGAAAGGGTGCCTCGGTAGCCCTCTCTAAACCTTATACAAGTCACAAAACCACTCGAACACATCTAAAAATAATTAATAATAAATAATTTAAAACCAAAAATAAGTAATAAATTAATTATTTTAAATTTCAGGGTCATTTAATACCCCCCTCCCCCACCCACTAAGGGATTCCCATAACTCATAAGATTCTCCAAGGGTCCTTGATGAATATATCCTTCCATTGAGTTCATACATATAACTCTTTCTCCCATATCACCTCCTAGATATCCTCGTACTACCATAATACATAAAGGATATGTCGTATATTCCTTCACAAAACTTTCTCGCTTTGGTTCATGAAATAAACCAGTCCCTCCTTGACTACCACATCATCTTCCAACTCCAAAAAATCTCTTTCAATCACACGCATCTGTACCATCTTATATGTTGGAAGATATCATGTTAAATAAAACATGTATCACTTGATATTATAAATAAATATCCAACCTATAATTTATGATCCTATTCATCTCTAAAATATTCAATGTGATAAGAAATAGAATCGTGGCCTTCCTTTATTTATAGGGAATTTGATACCCCAATTGTGGTGATACTATTAATAATACCTTATCATCCATGGAAAAAATATTTGGTTCCTAGCCTATGGTTGGAATATGAGTGTTTCCTTCTCTGAGTGGTAACCAGCCCCCTCTTACTCAATTGCACACTCTTAATGGCCACCAACACCATGACTAACCTAAAAATCAATAACTCTTTCACCTATAACAAATTTAGAAGTGATAATCCTAGATAACCAGGAAAGGGATCATAGGTATACATTTATATAAAAGTATAATAGTTATTATTATTGAAAAAAACTACAATGTATATATGGTTATACTATGCTTCACATAAATCAAAAATTCATGCTTTAAGTGTATCCGTAAGAATCAGGACCATCCAATCGGGCTTCCAATCTTTATAAGGGTACTATTTTATACTCAACTTCAATTTTTGGTATCATATATTTATAATATATTTTACAAATATGGGATTTCAAATGATAATCTTGATTCAATACTGTGATCATTGGTATCCAATGAAATGACATTATCATCTTCATGTATATCTTTCTTAGCTTATACACAAATAGGATCTCTCTGATAAGAAATAGTATGTGACCACCTTTATTTAGTCAACCACTACACATATCATATCATGAAAATTGGGTGTCCTAAATAGATCTATAATAAAATCGATTTTTCCTCATCCCACTTCTAAATAAAAATTAAAAGGTCTTGAATTCACCCAATATGTTCAGGATGTTTGAACATTATCCTCTAACAACTAAGGAAATTATATAAAACCCCTTAACTTAAATCCTCATATTAGGTCACCAATGTAAGCACCTGATATCGTGGTACAAAATGGGTATCCCTGGTTTTACTATCTTATGTGGTGTTTCAGAGTCCTTAATCAATTCTTCTCTCATAGATATAGAAAACAACACTCTATTTTTTGTAAATACCGTGAAAGATAACATCTCGAACTAGAAGACACAAATCATCTATAATTTTCCACTAAAATATTCATGTGGTAAAAAACAGAACTACTACAACATTCATTATCATAAGTACTCCCTCAATATTTATATAATAGAAAATAGAAATTCCTTTCACTCTAGCCTCAATATAAATTTAAAACCTCTCACACACTCTAAATAACTAATGAATCATTTAATAATTCATAAAATTAAACTTGGAAAGGATAATACATAAGTATTTAAATAGTTATGAAATTAGTCCTACATATACAAGTAAAAATTTCTACCATTTTTCATTACAATCAATGGTTGTATAGATTATAATTTCATTGAATAAATCAATAAAAAAATAAATTACTAATTATAAGTAATAAAAATCTTAACTGGTGAGTGTCCCCACTTCCATATTTGTAGATGTGATCAATCGGTCATTATGTTTCACTACCCACTATAACTTATGAGGAACCCTCTATTTAAATTAGATACCTTTGTTTCCCTCTATCATACACCGCCTTGACCTTTTAATTCTTGTGAATAGTGAAATTCACTCAAACATTATCTTGGATAATTGATCATTCCAAAATATATAACATCTATAGATTTATAATCAAATTTCCAAGTCCATTAAACATATATCAGAATTTCAAAACATCATAAAAACAAGTTGTTGTATAGGGTTTCTCTTACCACTAGTATGAACATCAAGGTCATCCTAAATTCTTGTATCTCTATATTTGGTAGTCTCTTTTTTAAATTGAAAATTTACATCACCATTCCTAATAATATCCCTCTTGAATACTATTTTCATGGAAATTTTAGAAACCACCTATAGTTCATAAAATTGGGTAAAACTTCCTCCTTCCATTTCACGTAGTGCCTTTTACATCCATCTTCTAGTTACTCTAGTACCGTTGAAGAAGATTGTTGCTTCAAGAATTATAAAACTATACCATTGGTGAATATGATATCTAGATTCAATTTTCCTATTATCTTTTATATCTAAATAACCTTGTCCTCTATAAAATTCTAGATGACCTTAAATTTAAAGTAGATTTAGTTTTTCCTTAGATGAAACTCTAAAATTTATTTAAAATAAAATTTAACATTGACTATCAAAGATAAACAGACCACCATCCTGACATATTCCAATCCCCTTCAATAAGATAATCAACAATAAATAAATAAATTTTTCCTTCATTGATACCATGCACTAAAATTTCATTGTCTATGATGGTTATATTATAAAATTTGGAATCCCAAATCAAGTATTTATTAAAATAAAATTTTAATATATCATCTTCTTTAAAGAAAACAATAATATATTTTTACCTATTCAAGTACTGGGTAAACCACTTCATATGATCCTACTGGTACCTTCCAATATTTGATATGAAATGGCACACCACTCTTACTAAAAATGAAATTCCCAGTCACTTACATATCATGGAATCCATAAATCTTCCTACCACTAATGAAAATGATAAAATTTCCATTAAATTGACCTCATAAGAAATTTTGGGAACCTTCCACTTTAGTAATCTGATATTTTTAGAAAGGTGATTTGAGATTGACTTGTATACATACATTCTAAACCTTTTGATTATCATCCACATATAGTCCATTTGAGACAAAAACAATGTTTTTGATTCCATTTATTTCCAAATAATTATTCCTAATATCATTATAGAATGGCTAAAATGTTTTGTCCTGGAAATTTTATACAATAAATGATTCATCTCTTAGATCCTTTTAATTAATGGAAAATTGTGAAAAAATTAATCAATATATAGGATAATTATGATGAAACTTTAATCATTACATTCCCTATGGTTATTATACTAATCTATATTTCCCCTATTCAAACATTCATTATCCATGAAAGTATAAAACATCCTATTTTATTGCCTCAGTTTTTTTGAATCCAAAAATACTTCTCTTAAAATAGTTCACCATGCCTTTTTATGATCATACTTAAAACCCATTGGTTGTTTCTGGTAAATATACTCATCTAAATAACCATAAATAATTTTTTATTTACATACATGAAATATTTCATAAAATTATCAAAATCTACTTGTCTCGTCCCCATAAAAATTATGGAATGATTAACTAATGAGGGTAAAATAATTGAGAAGTTAATCCATTCCTTCTATTGAAATATTTTCACTATTATCCATTTCTTATACATAATTCTTCCATCATCTTCTTATTTCAAAAAGAAAACCCTTTTGTTTTCATGTTCTCTATTACAATATGGTCAATTAGTCAACTAAAATAAATCATTGGTTTTTAAACAGTACGTTACTCCATTCATCGATGACATCAACATTACAGATTCACTGAGAGTGGTAGAATATTCTAGCGAATTGGGTTTTACAAAATCCATTAGATCTAAGAAGTTAATATTATCCCTAAACATCGTGAATTGTTTCCTGAAACTTAAGGATCATCTCATTTTCACTTCGTACTCTTATTAAAATTAACCCTCCGTAAACATTAAATATTTGAATTTTTTCGTCATGAATTTACTTTATTTTAGTGAAAGGATCTTTTTTTTAAAATTTATATATAATTGGATCATAAATCTTATATAATAAACCTAAATATTAAAATTTAGATAAACCTATTTAGTATCTATTTTCCTAAAATATAAATATGTTAAAAAACATGTTTTCATTTCATCACAAATATTCATGAATTTCAACTTGACTTTTTCTTTTTACTCAATTACATTTTAACACAATAAAAACCTTTTAAAAACTTGGTATGAGCATAATAAGTATTAATAGGGAACAAAAAATAAAGATAGCTATTAATTCAGTCAAAAAATTAAAAACCCATAAAATTATTAACATTATAACACTATTATTTAATCAAATGAAATAAAACGTTTACAACTGAAAATTACATAGTAATTATTAAATAAGACTGTTAAAAATCATATCAAGATAATATAAACCTGTTTTAGGTGACTTAGTGCATCATATTCATATCCCATGATAGAAATAATAGGATCCCAGCTAAATCTATTGGTGAAACCAGACAAGTTAACTCCATTATTATTTAGTTTGAATATAGGTAACATTATCCAGTTCATTAGAGAGATACAATGAGGCTCACCTACCGTATAATATATATCGGACTCACCCATTTTATAAGTTGCATTAGGATCCCCCTTCATATAATATATAATAGGATAACCAATCATATAAGTCCGGTCGTGTTCACCCATAAATCATATATAATGATTAAGTACCAAATGTATAATAAAACATTTTTTTCTTAAACTATTTTATCACAAACTATAAAAAATCTCATTTACAACCATATGAAAAACACTTTTGGATATCAAAAAACCCTTCCTTTTAAAACCCCATTTTTAAAACTGAAATATCTAAAAAAGAATTTTTTTTCATTGAATAAAATATTCAATCTCGTAATGTAATCTAAACATAAAATAATTGTTTTGGTGGTAGTAAAACCATTTGAGCCATATATGTTAAAATAAAACATTCCTTTTTTATATTTTATAGAAAAAATCCATTAAAAGAATACCTTTTGAAAACCTTTTAAAGAAAGTAAAAAAGTGACATAAAAATTAATTATAATTCATTTATGTCCATATAAAAACATCCATATTATAATTTTATGAATATGGAAATGAAAGTAAAATATTTATAAAATAAATATTAAAACTGATTAAAAAGGTGTATTAAATTATAGAGACCCTTAATGAAAAACTTAAATAGATAAATTTTAAAAATATTTTAAATAATGTAATATATGGTAAAAATGACCTTTAACAACCATTGAACCATAAATATTAATTTTATTGAATCGTCAAAGAATAAGAGATGGAAGGGAAACTTTAAAAGATTATTTTTAAAATAAAGTCTTTTACATGGAGTCTTACTCATCACATAATTATTTAACTTGATGAATAATAATATTGTGCTAATTATTTAAAAAATGTCAACATTTTTAGAGCCTCTGAACAACAACTTACCTGTGACTTCTTGTGGAATAGTCGGCATATCTTTTGCACTTTGGTTTATGCCAAGAATAGATACCAGGATAGGAGACCTTTATGGCATGAACTCCTTGATATGGCGAAAAACATTCAAGAATCCTGGGTGGTTATGGGTGACTTCAATGCCATCCTTTCCCCCTCTGAAAAAATTGGTCCCTCACATCTTACTATTTCCACTAAGGAATTTATCTCTGCTATTAATGACTCTAACCTTTTTGAAATCACACTCATTGGTGCTAAATACACTTGGTATAGGAGGCATCACAACAAAACTGTTGCTAGTAAACTTGACAGAGCTTTCGTCAACATGAAGACTCTCGACAACTGGGACAAAATAACCAGTGTAACCCTCCCGAGGCTCAATTCTGATCATCACCCTATCCTTGTTAGCTTTCTTACGAATGATTGTAAGCCTGTCATCCCCTTCAAGTTTAATAACGCTTGGTCCTCGAACTCTGAATGTGTCACCTTCATCGATGTAACCTGGAACTCCATGAAACATCATAATGATCCTTTCGCCTGTTTACGCAAATTCAAAATTCTCAAACAGGCTCTGAAAGGTTGGTGCAAAAATTCTAATACTCAAATTGATGCTGATATCTCCTATCTCGAAGAGGAACTCAATCGTATCCAGACTCATAACACAAACTCAGATTTAAATATGGATCCTCAATTGGAAGCTAATATCTCTTCTAAACTTAATTCCCTTCTTACTTTCAAGGACAATATTCGTAAACAAACTTTCAGGACTAAATGGCTAACCGATGGTGATCGAAATACAAAATTCTGTAACTGTCTTCAAAGAATTAGAAAGGTCAACCGCCCTCTTACTAGGCTCATTCAAAATGACCTGATCATTGATTCTGAAGAATCGATTGCGGACCATGTCACCTCGTATTTTTATAGCATTTTTAATGGTCCTGATATAAATATTGATCTTGAACCGTATATTATTCCTTTAATGGTGGATGATCAAGACAATGAGACTCTTTTAAGCATCCCTCTTGAACATGAAATCAAAGACACAGTCTTTGGTCTTAATCCTGATAGTGCTCCTGGTCCGGATGGTTTCAACAATGGTTTCTTCCAAAAGCATTGGGATACAATTCGCAATGATGTTTGTAACCTTGTTAAGTCCTTTTTCACCCACGGACATCTTCCACATGGAATCAATGCTCAATTTCTAACCTTAATTCCTAAGGTTGAGAATGCTTCTGAGATTCACCAATTCAGACCCATCGCTCTGATTAACACCATCTATAAAATTATCACTAAATTTATTGCTAATAGACTTGCTCCTATCTGCAATAAAATTGTCTCTTGGAACCAATTTGGCTTTATTAAAGGTAGGTCAATCCAAGACTGTATCTGTCTTACCTCAGACTGTACCAATAGTTTAAATAGAAGCACAAGAGGGGGCAATGTGGCAATCAAACTTGATATCAGAAAGTCTTTTGATACCATTGATTGGAATTTTATCTTCAAAGTTCTAAAAAACTTTGGCTTTAATGATTCTTTCATTGGTAGAATTAAGATCCTCTTTCACTCGGCCTATATCTCAGTCCTGATTAATGGTACTCCTAGAGGTTTTTTCAATTGCTCCAAGGGTGTCAGGCAGGGTGACCCTCTTTCTGCTATCATTTTTTTTTATTGCTGAAGATTACCTTAGTAGACTTCTTAACAAGCCGGTTGATCAACATATGCTTAAACCTATTCAAGTTGCCAGGAATTTAAATGCCCCTACCCACCTTTTATATGCTGATGATATTATATTATTCATCAAAGGGGATAAAAAGATATTCATGTTCTTAAGCAAGCGATTTCTCACTATGAACAAATCTCTGGGCAAGCAATTTCTTGGGACAAATCGTATATCTTCTTTGGAAAAAATTTTCCTGTAAGAAGGAAATCTAATATCACCACCTATCTGGGAATTAAAGAGGGTCTCTTGCCTTTCAACTATTTGGGTGTTCCAATTTTTTGGGGTAGGCCCAAAGCTACCTACTTTGCTAACATCATTGATCAAATCACAAATCAACTCGCTAGCTGGAAAGGCAAAACTCTCTCCATGGCTGGGAGAATCTGTTTGGTTAAATCGACCATTGTCTCTAAAATGGTCTATTCCTTCATGGTTTATAAATGGCCCGTCAGCGTTTTAAAAAAAATTAACACTTATATTAAGAACTTCATTTGGTCTGGAGAAATTTTTGAAAAGAAACATGTTACCATACCTTGGAACTCTTGCTGTAAACCCATGGCTAATGGTGGTATTGGCATAAAAAATCTAAATCTGTTCAATGATGCTCTTCAGGCCCGCCTCACTTGGCACATTATCAACTCCACCTCTAAGGCCACTGATTTCCTACACCATAGATTCCTCTTTAATCTCTTAAAAGGTAATCTTAATTTCATCAACTCTTCCATCTGGCCCTCTATCCGGGACTCTTATCATAGGATCATGCAAAACTCTAGATGGATCGTCAGTGCTGATTCTTCCATTAATTTCTGGTGTGACAATTGGTGTGGTACCCCCCTGATATCCTTGTTACCCTCACATAATCCTCCTGATGATACTAATCAGACTATAAAGGAGGTCTTGCAATCTCACCATCATGATCTCCCTGACAATATTGCTCAAATTATTGACAATCATCTTTTTTCTCCCAATGGTGATTTCCCTATTTGGGAGCCTTCTACCAATGGCATCCTGGATTCAAAGAATTTTTATAAGCATAATTTCTCTGATAATGACTCTAGTTTCCTATGGGTAAATCAACTTAACAAACCCTGGATTAAACCTTCTAGGCTCACCCTTATTTGGCGCATTGCCCATAATAGACTGCCAACGGAAACCTGTCTCCAAACTTTTGGTATTCAACTCTGTTCTAAGTGTCGCCTGTGTAACCAACATAGGGAGGATGCCAACCATCTTTTCCTATCTTGCGCGACAGCCTCTGCTCTTTGGAATTATATTTCTGAATTATTTAATAATATATGGTTCTTTACTGACTCAATTTCCTTGTTTATAAAAAATTGTAGTAGATATGATATTTCTATGCAGATAAAAAACCTTTTCCTGACGGCAGTGGAGGAGCTTCTTCATGAGATCTGGTACGTCAGAAACGCCCTCATTCACAACAATCACCATCTCAATCTTAATGCAGGGAAAGCTCGGATTCTTCTGGCGGTTCATGAAGCTGCCTCAATACAAAAAGACTGTTGTAACAACTCAGTTGGTGACTTTGTGATTCTTCGACAGCTCCGTGTTCCTGGCATCTACCCAAAGCCCAAACACTCATTTGAAGTTTTCTGGCAATATCCAATGCCAGGATGGATTAAAGTGAACGTCGATGGCACCTCCAAAGGCAACCCTGGACCTGCCAGTTGTGGTGCCATCTTCAGAGACTCAGCTGGGCAGTGTCAGGGCTGCTTCTTTGTTGGTTGTGGTCACTCTTCTTCTCTGGAGGCGGAAATGTTGGGGGTCATTCATGCTGTTGATTTTGCGCACCAAAGAGGTTGGAGAAAGCTCTGGATAGAAAGTGATTCAACCACTATCATTCATGCCATCTGGAATGGAAACATCAATCTGGCCTGGACTCTTACCACACGATGGATGAATTGTCTGAATTTGCTTCACGGGATAGACTATATAGCTACTCATGCCTACCGGGAAGCAAATGTTGTTGCTGATGCTCTTGCCAACAAAGGAGTTCATCAACACATGACTTGGATGGACTCTATTCCTTCTGATTTATTTTACCTTCTTGATAGAGATTGTAAAAAAATCCCATCTTTTCGCCTCTTGTAACCCTGTTTTGATTATCAATAAATTGTGCTATGGTCTTTGACCAAAGCACTACCTTTTAAAAAAAAATTAAATCACTCATTATAATTATCTGTGAGTTGCAATGGTGGAAAACTAATTACATTGGTTTTACAATGTTGTAGTCTTTCCTAAATAGTCTTTGATAAACAAAAAAGATTGTTTATTTTTCTATTAAATGGAAGAGAAGATAGATATAATTCATACCATAAAAATAATAAAATATCAGTATATTTAAGTTTATTTTGTTTTTATTTAATCCATTTAAAGGTAATTTTTATTTTGGTAGGATAATAAATAAAATGAAAATGCATGGGTAAGAACTATACCTCATCTGTGGATAACTTCATAAGGTATATTCCAAAATATTTCCTAGGTTGGACTTCTGGGGATACCAAGGCATCTAAGACATAGGTTTGTATGTGAGTAATCTATTGGGGTAGGGATTTTATAAACCAAAAACTAATTTAGCTGTGAACAAAAGATCATAAGAGGTTCTCTTTTAGAAGATATGGAAGGTAACTATTTGATTTTCTTAAAGTGTTAAGTTAATATAAGTAAATTTTAACTTTAAAATAGATACAATTTGATAATATTCAAATATAGTATGGAGATGCATTTAAATAATGTCATACAATAAAATTTATTTATGTTTATATTATTTTTCATCCTTGACTTTTTTTGATTAAACCCTCCACTAACCCTTTTGACAATTATTGTGACATTAATGTTTTTCATTATTTAGGGGTCAAAAAAGTTACCATAAAAGGAAAATTGGATGATAAATTGAAAATTATTTATACCTTAAACCATATCATATTTTATTTTATTAATATATTATTTTTAGTGTTTTTAACTCATTTAATAAAATGAATTATTATAAAATAACATTAATTTCATTTTTGGAACTATTCACTTATATTGGCTTCAAAATTAGCATGACCAAAAATAAATTCAAACATAATCCTTAAAAATGTCTCTAAAAAGTTTTATTTTTCATTAAATTCATGGAAGATAGCAATTTAGTAAAATTGCATTACTTTTATTATTTTTTAGTTCATGTATTTTTTCTATTTTAATTAAATAAATATAGTGTCTGGGTTAAAAAAAATTAAGGTAATTATTTCATCACTAAAATATATAAATAAATTAATATGATAAAAATAATAATTTATATTTAAAATGAATATTTATAAATAGGAATGAGTTTTTTTAATCCTTATCAAAAAATGTTATTGATATTAAAGCCAAGAAAGTGATATTTTTTACTTTGTCTTTTACCTAAATATTATAAAGGTCTACATGATAGAAATAAGGAAAATTGTATCCATGTAATTGAAATGTAGAAGTAAGTTTATGAATTACGCTCATAAAATCAGATAAATTCAACTGTTATTGTCATTTTTGAGTTCATATCATATTATTTTAACCCTGATTATTTTATTTACCCTTACTCTAGGGACAATTATTTTCCATGGTTACTTTTCATAATAACCAAAAATAAAAGGGGGTTCATTAGAAAATATAGAAATCCTAAATCCAAATATTAAATCAATTTTTCATGATTCATTTTCAGTAAGTGACCAAAATTTATTTATGATTAAAAAAACTAAACGTAATGAATACAAGCTTTTCAAGAAAATTCATTATTAAGTATAAAAAAATTTTTATACCAAATTTAACCATCAAATTGATATAAATAAATATAATTATATTCTTAATAATATAATTTAATTAATTTAACTATTAAATAAATTTTTCAAAAAAAATATCTTTTTAAATGCTTGAAATTAAATTTTAAATAAAAATCTGTCTTTCCACTATTCACTAGAAAGTTAAACTTTACTAAAAATTCTCAAAAAAATATCTAAGATAATTTTAACATGATTATATAAAAAATTATATAATATTAATAAAATAAATTTTAAATTTTTCAATATATTATATATATTATCTTATCATAAAAATCAATAAAACCCATTTTTGAAGATCATATATTTTTTAAGAATAAAATGAATTTACAAAAGATTAATTAGTGGTTTCAAAAAAAAATAAACAAAACATTGGTATTTAATAGTACCTCTATGTATTTTATATTTTGGATAATACTATTTATACTCACCAATTTAACATCTTAGTCATAACTATAATAATTAAATAATAATATTTTATAGTTTTTTTAAGCTTGGTGTTGTGTGTTGTATACGATATAAAACATAGTGTTATTTAAAAATTATTGGATGTTACATCCCCCCCCCCAGGTTAATTTCTTCCCATTAAATTTGAATTTGAGCTTGATATTAAATGGATTGAAATCTGTAAAAAAATTCAAAAACCCACATTATAAAAAGGGATAATAAAACTTCCTTTTATAATGAGAATAAAGGAAATTATGATGGTCATTTATAATAAAGGATATCAAGGTTTTCAAATATAATAAAAATAAAAGTGTGTGAAAATATGGACAGGGATTAGATATTTAATTTTCAAATAATTATATAGAGTGAAATAGATCATTGATCAAAAGAAATTGAATGATCATGAGAAATTTAATGTCCACCAAACCATAAACCATAAAGGTGTGAAAAAAGGTAGTGAATTCATCAGAAATGAAGAAAATAGGGTAACAATTTTTTCAAGATCCTTTTCCTTGAGTTTTTTAATTCCTTTAACATCAAAAACTAATAATATAAGTAAATATACTTACCTGATAAGTATAATTTCATCCTTTAATAAACTTCCACTGTAACCTCATATTTTTCTCCAAATAATGAGTTTTGAAGATGAATTATTCAGGCATGAATCACTATAATAAACTTCTTTTGGGTTACATAATCCAGAAAATGATATCAATATATACATCTTATTTTTTTATTTTAACCAGACCAAAAAGGTTATCATAAATTATTCTAATTACCCAAAATATTAAACCTCTATATAAAAAATTACAACATTAATCTCTAAAGCATCACCATCAACACTGAAGCTTCAACTTCGATCAATTAATAAATAACTCCCCTCAATATTATTCATAATATTTATAACCATGTTCAAAACCCATCAAACCATAATAATTTGATCACATATTCTTCAAATATTAATTTAAAATTTATCTCCAATAAATATTTTACACTCAAAAATTCATATGCTCAGAAAAACATATGCCCTAATAATATAATCTCTAAAATATTTTAATCAATTCAATAAAAGACAAGTATCCCCATAAAGACACCCTAAAATCATATATACTTCTAAATTATAATTTAAACTTTACTCACGAAATAAAATACAATAATATTTTGTTTACCTTAATCATGTAGTGTTCTCTAAAATTATAGTGATCTTATTCCAAAATAAAATTAATCACGGAATCACCAAATCAATTTTCAATCCATTCGTTATCTATATGATAAAATATATGTTCCAAAAATTATACTCTTTGTTTTCTATCGAAAAATTTAAGTAAATAAAAACAATGTCATACTAAATAGAAAATCACAAATGCTAATGGTCAGTGATACACCCTTTTTTCCCTTCTGTTGTGGTTCCATGCCCCACAGCCTTTCTAGATGTGCTAGTTTTCCACCAGGCCTATGATTTTTCCTTTTATAGAAACTATAAAATTCCATTAAATTTAAAAAAAATGAGTAAAGTCATTAAAATACCCTTAATAACGTCAATAATAATGAATCTGTTAACCTTGATGGTTGAATCATAACATTCATGTTAAATATAGAAAAAAATTTAATGACATTCTTATGAAATATTCCATTAAATTAAACCTAATGGTCACATATACCTAGGATTAAAAAGTAAATCTCCCAAAATTTCGATAATCACTTCAAAATCCCATCACTTTAAACCTTGAAATGGATTTATAATCCATAGAACTTATAATAAACTATATACTTATAAACCAATGATGGAATAAATAACTCCCAAGATAACCTCTCATGAAAATATCATATTCTTCTTAGCATCATAAAAATTTCATATGATATCAACAATAATGAATTCCCATTAAACATTATGTAATACTTAGTTTTTATTCAATAATTCACTTTATTTCAGTTATATGATCATTTTGGTTTATAGATTTTGATATTTCAGTCATGGATCTAATATAATAAAAAAAACATTAAAAATTGGATACTTCTATTCAATATACCTTTTTTATAAAATATAATACTCTAAAAAATTATTTCCAAGAAAAATATTCATGAATATTAATTAGATTTCTACTTTATCCTTATCCATCCTTAAACCTTGTGAAAAATATTTTACAAACATGGTATGAGTATAAAAATTCCTAGAAAGTTTCATAAAAATAAAATATTTATTAGTTTACTAGAAAATATGTCTATTAATAAAATTTTTACTTTTATCACATTATTCATTGATCATTAGAAATAAACTGTTTTTACATGAAAAATACACTCTTTTCTCAAAGAAAATCTTTAGAACTCACAGAAATCATATAGAATCCCATTTTTGGGGATTTAAAGTATTATATTTGTTACCAATGTAAGAAATAATTGGATCCTAGTTAATTATATAGGATAATTCACTCTATTTATCGCTCTACCTCCTTCATTTTAATGTAATGACCATTTCCCAATTCATTGGAGATAACTAATGGGGATCACCCATCATATAATCTACATTAGGATCACCCACCACAAAACCTATATCACCCTCACCCATCGTATAAGTTGTATCATGGTCACCCATAATATAAATTTTATTAAGATCACCCATTCTACAAATTTAATTTTTAAGTACCAAATCATAAATAAATCATATTACTCTTTCAGCTCTACAATATAAAACCATTTAAAATATCATTTAAAACCATATAAAAAACACCTTATAATGTTGAAAAATAATTTTCTATTAAAACACAATATTTAAAACTAAAATAATTATAAAAAACGGAAAAAATTTCATTCATTTAATAAAATGTGAAATTTTAAAAAGGAATTCAAAAACCAAATAACAATTACAGAAATGGAAAAGGTTGTTTATGCCATATACAATAAAATAAATCATTCCTTTTTTTATTTTTGTCAACAATTTCATAAAAAAATTCCTTTTTTATACCCATTTAATGAAACTAAAAAAGGGATATAAATTTTCCTTTATAATTCATTTATTTCGAAATAAAACCATCTAAAATGTTTTTTATAAAAATGAACATGGATGAAAAATACTTACAAATTAAATATTGAAAACATTTAAAATGTGGTTTTAAATTAAAGTTTCTTTTATAGAAAACCATAAACCTTTTATTTTAAAAAAAATACAAATAATTTTATATAAGTTTAAAAAAATAAGTTTATAAACACATAAATCACATATAAAAATTTTCTTGAGACATGGAGGAAAACGAGTTGGAAGGGAAACTCTTAAACATGATTTATAAAAGAAAGTATTTTATTTTGAGTCCCACTCACCATGTATGTTCCTTATCTCCATAAATAATAAAATTATGTTAAATATATAATTTCTAATGAACCTTTTCATCTTTATTATTCCATTTATTTCAATTTTATATTCAATTAACTTAATGTCATAAATTTTGATGATATTTTCCTCACATATCAAAAATAACTTCAGTATATTTAATATGGTAAAATTGTTAATTCTTTAATTATATAAATAATAATAATATTATAATAATTATTATGTTTATCCATAAATTAGAATTTAAAAATAAATCAAGAAATGTGTCTAATTAAAATAAACCACGTTACAATCATGGAGATGGTTTGTCGTACGTACGAATGAGTAACATTTCCATTTTTCAATGATCATAATAGAAATAATTTAAGTATTATTTTATCTTTATAGAATTATAATCATATCACAAATACAATATTATTATTTTTAAAATAATTATATATACAATCAATGTGATTTGGTGATGAAAAACTATTCACATTGCATTATGGATGTGGTAGTCCACACATACACATGAACGACATTATCACTTTTCCATGAATAAAAGGATACAAAAAATAAAATATATATTACATACAAAAAATGATAAAAATGAAATTAATAATATATATATATATATACATTAAATTATACAATATTCCCATCCATGAGGGGTTATTAAAGAAAAAAAATTGCATTGGTTTTTGGGGCTGTAGGATTCCATACACATGAATGATGGTTTAATTACCAATGTTATTTAAAAGGATATATATATAGTACATGAAATCAACATTAAAAATACCTCAAAATATGGAATAAATAATTTTTATTATTTCACCAAGATTTAAGTAACATTTTATGAGGTTAATGAATAAATAAAATGAAAACTTGTGGTTAATAAATATAACTCTTCTTTGGACAACCTCTTAATATTTACACCAAAAAATTACTACGTTGGTTTTGTAATAACAATATACATATAAAAAGTGGGGATTTATGTATCGGATGTATTTTTGTAGGGATTGGATGAAAAAAAATTCCTTTTAATTTTTCTGAAAAGATGAAATGAGGTTCCCTTTCTTAAAAGAGGGGTGGAGAACTCTTGAAATTTATTAATTTATGAAATTGATATGAATTAATTTTCATATTAAAATAGATAAAAATTGAAAATATCAAAATATTATATATAAATCATTCTATATACCCTCATTTAATAATACTTACCTATATTTAGATTATTTTTTCACCATTATATTTGTGTCTTAACACTTTTGATAATTTAGGCAATATTAGTGTTTTTTACTTTTTAGGTGTTAAAATTGTTACTAAAATAAAAATTGGACAATAAATAGACCATGAATGATATATTAAACCCTAAATAAATCAATAGGAAGAAGAAAAATATATTTCTTACTTTTATATCATTTAATAAACTATTATTTACTATAAATATTCAATAATATCATTTTTGGGACTACTCATTTAATTTTACTTTTAAAATATCATTATTGAAAAGGAAATAGAATATAGCCCATTAACACATCATTAAAATACAATCTTTATCTAAAAAATTTGTATAATTCAATAATTAATTTAATTTATAATAAAACATATTTTGTTTTTATCTCTATCCCAAATATTATATATATTATGACCAAGGAATTTACTTTTTTTACTTTATCATTTACCTAAATATTAGAAAGGTCAAAATCAAATAAATATGGCATCTAGAATCCATATATTAAAATTTTGGATGTAGATGGATGAAATAAATACAATTAATAGGGTAATGTTATGTTTTGGGGTCATTCTAAATTCCTTATCATATTATTTTTAATGTTATTTACATTATTTTGTCTTATCGTGGTGACAATTATTTAACATGGTAATTGTTTATAATGACCAAAAATAAAATAACCCTATTAAAAATATTTACCACCTCATTAAAAATATGGAATTAATAATTCATGTTTTAATTTATAAATTTGGAAGAAATTAATTTAATATTAAAATTAAAAAGTTAATGAAAAACATTTTCTTAGAAAATTGCATTTTATATATTAAATTTGTTTACACCAAATTGAACCATAAAATTGATTCTAATAAACTTAATTTGATTATTAATAATATAATATAACTAATATTATTATTAATCTATTTTAACACAAAATTGAAGTTTTTAAATTCTTGAAATAAAAATACAGTTTTCAATAAAAATCATTATTTTCTAGTATTCACTAAAAAATAAATCTTTTAGAAAAATCCCAAAAAACATTCTAGGAAATATTTGACATTATGATTTAAAAATTATATCCTTGTTATTAAATATAATATCTTAAAGTTAATGAAATTAATTATAATATTTGATCATAAAATTCAATAAACACATTGTTTAAGAATAAATATTTTTAAAGAGTAAAATTAATTTACTAAAAATCGAGTTGTTATTTCCTAATAATTAACCAAAATAATGTTAATTATTAGTAACTTTTTATTTATTTCATAATTTGGTTAATTATATTTGTAGATACTAATTTAATAGGTAGGTTATATAAATAACATTATAATTATAGTGTTTCATGGTTTGTTTTAGAATAGTGTTGGATGTTGTATACACAATCAAACATATTATTCTTTTAAAATATCATGATATTACACAGCTCCTTATAGCCCCCCAAAATTTTATAGTGAACTTACTTATAATGAAAAAAACATGATTTATCTAAAATCTAGAAATATATTATAGGTTTCAAACATCCTCAATTATTCAAAAACAACATCCACCACTCTCACTTATAGAATTCAACTACTATAATTTAAACCCTATGGAACTTTTTTTATTCTAGTTTCCCTATTGATATGAACATATACTTATAATGTTTATTACAGCATCTCAAATTTCTTCTCATCCATTTTTAGGCCTTTAAAAATTACTATATCATTGAAAAGAACATTCTAATTCCTAAAAATATGTCTATGCTCATCATAATAGAGTCAAAATAAAAATATATAATCTCTATACCCCACAAGAAAACATGTCACATAAAAAGCCTAAATTTTTACCTTATCCATTTTATTAACATTTATATAGGATATGAAAATGAAAATTTTAATGTTTATAAATTCCATCATTTTATTTAACTATAGTTCTCGTAGAATGTTATATCACAATGGAGTGAACATACTTCTACTTAAAAGGTATGACGATGTTTTCATTGATTCCTTCCTGAGTCAAATCACATGCTCAGTTCTGTTTCAATTATAGTATGGTTCAAGGGATCATTCAAATTTTTTCTATTATTTTTCCTGAATAATCTTTTCCATCTAGATCCCTTCCTTTTAATATAAATTTTGGGAGTTACATATACCATACTCACCACTGCTAGATGAATCCAGGAACTTCATCTTTCTACCTGCATCCCCATTGACCTAGAAATTCCATATAAAACAAAACTAAATTCCTAAAAAAAAATTGTAAGGGAAATATAAACATTCATTATTATAAAATTAAAAAATGTGATGAAGTAAAAATAACCACCATGAGATTATACAATGGTGGAATCCCCGAAATATGAATAAACAAGTTCAAATTTTTGGTCTATGGACTTGTATATATTAAATTTGAATGTCATAATTTTAAATTTCACTTAAAAAACTCTAAAAAATATCAATATCACTATGATTGGTCTTTATAATAATTTTTTTTACTATAAAATTTACAATATTTTCACTGATTTGTGTGATCTGAAAAATAAAAAACACAATACATTTGGTATCTATTACTCTAGTAATTACTAACCCATTCAATATTTTGGAAGATATAGTCCCATTGTTTACAAATAATTATACACCCATGGAACTTCATTCCAAATATAAAATTCCATTAGAAAAGATACTATATTGACATGACTCGTCAATCCTCCTTATGGAAAGTAAATTCTTATATAGGTAGGGGATGCATCTCAATATTTTCAACCATTATAAGATACTATTATTTATCTATATATTATTATATTATTTTACCATTACTTCCAAGTATTAATCTTTTTCTTGATATACTACTTTGAAACTTAAAATTACATATTTAGTAATACTCCTCATGTTCTATCAGGGATTGTAAATATAATCCATAGTAAATCAATCAGCAGTACCCAAATTTATTAACACTATAGTGTAAGAATTTTCACCCCTCACCTAAATTTATAGATCTTCAACTTCCAAAAGTAAACATTTCATAAATTACACTAAATTATTGATAATACTTCATGAAATATCTAATCCACCCACAATGTGAACATATAATACTATGATGGGATAATTTTCATCTACTTATTCATCTAGATTTATCATTCAATTATTATATAATAATTAATTGAGGTTGGTTCTTCTTTAATTTAGTATTTTTTGTATTACCAAAAGGTGTGGGAACTTCCCTCATATTATTTTCTGTATTAAAGATTATATTTCAGGCATCCCTTATCACCAATTTATCAATACTCTAATAATTTAAAAATATTATTTCCACTACTTTCCAAGACCCAGGTAGTGAATATAATAGTACAAATATCCAAAACAATATATCAATATTACCACACTAATTCAAGTTCACATAGAATCATGTTTAAGATATTCATTTTATCTTCCAAAAACCTACCATGTTATACTTTCTTGTTAAACAACCTTCACATCATGAAAAATATATTAATTGTTCCCATATTATCGTATATTTATTTTAGGTCCCTCACTAACTCCATTATTGTTTTTTCCTCTAGGATGTTAAAGGATACATTCAGTTCCAATGGCATCCTCACCAATCTAGGTGTATTCAGGTCAATCTATAACCACATAGCGAGTTCCATTTTCGCAAACATGACTCACATAAACAAAATATACAAGTTATTTTTAATGAAATAACAATCCATATGAATTCTATAGAGTAAAAGTTTTGAACTGTTTAAATTTTCTTTGACCTTATAATCATTTTTGGTCATTCCTTTTTATTATAGTAAAATACCACTCAAATCAAATATAATGTATATAAAATAGAGGGGACAGAAACTAAGTTACCCTTGAGTATTTTATGAGTGATCTAAAAACCAAAAACTATTGTACCACATGATGTGAAATTCATTGAAATTGAACCATTAAAACTATAAAAACACTATTCCTCTATTGGTTACCATAAGAAACTCCAAATTGTAGGAAACTAACCCTATATAACTTTCTTCATTGAAAAGAGTCCCCTGATATTGATTTACTAAACTTAAGAACAATTTTGATGTGGATTTTTTTCAATTGTTTTTACCACATCAAATTTACCTTTTTTTAAGTCTTTATATTATTAAAATAATATATTATTTGTAATAATTAATAATTTTTTTGTTTTTAAGATAAAATTTTAAAAACAAAATTGTGTTTGTTTAAAAAAATTTGTAGTGTTTAATTTTTTTCTTTCTCAATAACATAATTAATTTCTTCTTTCATTCATTTTTACATTAATTTTATATTCTTCTATTTAAATTACAATTTTTTATTTATTTATTTATCTCATTATTTCAATGTTTTATGTTATACAAAATTAAAAAATCATTTAATTAATTGATTTTATGAAATTTATTTTCAAATTAATAACATTTGATTCATTAATTTAATTAATTAATTATTTTAAAATTTTATATAAATAATTCATTTTAGATTTTAGTTCTTAAAATAATAAGATTAGTTTTAACAATTTAATTCTATTCATTTAATTGTTTTATTTTAATTATTTAATTTTATTAATTAATTTAATTAATTAATTTTTTAATTAATTTAGACAACTATCTTTTAATATTTTTTCTAGTTTTAAATTAATTTAACAATAAATAATTTTTAATCGTAAATAAATTATTTTTTTATAATGTATATTTTAGTTTATTTTTTTAACTTTGTCTAATTATTATTTATTTTTTAATTTAATTGTTTAATTTAGTTATTGTGTTTATTTTGTTTGTTAGGTGTTTCTGAACTACCGACACCACCCATCGATGACACAAATGAGTCACTAGCACAACTTATCGGTGGCTCAAGTCATTGATACCAACCATTGGGGACTCCACTCAACAATACCAACATTCTTCCAATAGTGCATTAAGTCACCATTGCCCCCAACCTACCGACACCACTCCTTCCACCAATGTACCCTCCTCTCTAAACTCGCTATTCCACTATTCCTTCAGTGATGAGACATATCACTATTCCCTTCCTTGACCCACTGACACCCTTCCATTGCTTCTCGTCCAGTGGTGACTCTTTTCACTATTCTCCACTCTTTCTCACTATCATTGATCTTCTCTCCTTCAACCGTCACTCCCAGAAACCATTTCTATTCCACCCTACATCACCACGAATACCACACACACTGTCAACCAGTAGAAAAACAAATAATAAATCAGTAGCAATTATTAACTATAATCTACCATAGACACCATACAGAAAACAAAAAACACAAGAAATGAATTTATGTGGAAAAAATAGACATGAAAAACACCTAAAACAACTAATTATTTCATATTAAAAAAACAGATCCGAACCTAAATTGAGACCTACCATTTTAACCCTCACCGCTTCAATTTTTTTTAAATTCGTTTTTAAACAAAAAAATCTGAAAAACTTCTTAGGTTAATTTTTTTCAAAAAAAATAAGCTACAAAGGTTGCATCGTCGATGTCTCCTTTGTTTTGTTGTGAAAATAAGGCATCAGCAATGTCGCCTTTGCTCCCCATATCCCAGATCGATGACATGGAAAAGGTGGCATCAGTGATGTCGCCTTGGCCTGAACTCCTTATAAAAGGATGCCCCCCCTCTCCTCAATTGATCATTTCCTTCATCTCTCCTAAATTATCTTCGTCTCTCTCTAAAAAATTCATTTCTTATGCAATTTTTTACGATGCTTTATTAAGAGGGATGTTTCTTTATTTAATTTAATGTTTTTATTTATTTAATTTAATTCTTTTTAGTTTTAAATATTTCATTTTTTAAGTAGTTTTGGTAGTTCTTAATATTTGGTTATTTAGTGTCTATAATTAGTTATATATAGTTTGAAATAGTTTGTAGTATAGATTAAGTATAGATTAACCTAGGATTGACTATTTTGAAATTTTGGTAGCTTAAATATTATGTGGTTATTTAAGAAATTAAATTCTTGTCTGGATACAAACAAGTGGATGTGACTCTGGCACAGATGCACCTTGGGGTAAAACCCGAAAACACCGCTTTGAGCAAGACTCCAAGGGGAACTGATACACGATAATGGGCCTTCCAGTATCCTAGTTTGATGCTCCTAGGGGATATGCTTAAGATGGTTCATATTTTTATTATAAACTACTAAAATATCTAAGAAAAGTTAAATCAAATCAGTATATTTATCAATGATAAAATGATAAATATGATGTTATAGAATGAAATAAGGACAAAAGAATTAATAAATTAAAGTTATTAGTAGTCAATTATATTTAAATAGTGAATATAATATGATTAATGATTAAAGAATAAATAATTAAATAATAACTTAACATTGATTAAATAGTGATTAAAGAATGATTGATTAGTTAAAACTGTATTAAGAAAATCAATTTAAAATGACAATTATAATTATTTAAACTGAAATGGAGAAGAAAATTCTTTAAAATGTAAATATTATACAGGTTATAAATAATATCTATTATTAGACATAATTAATTATATAATAATTAATAAATAATATAGTATTAAAACATGGATCCATATAATGATTAGCTAATGATATTGATCATCATATAAAGTGAAATGAAGAAGAACAAACACATTAAATAAAAAGGTTCCCCAAATTTACATTCTAATAAATATAATATGGTCAAACATTAGTAGAATATTTTTGGCTATAGAAAGGATCCCTAAAATTACATTCTAATTATTATCATATGGTCAAACATCATTGTTAATATTTGTTACACTATCATAATTTTGATGAAACAAACATTTTTGACGTAGAGAGTCATGTTTTCCTATGTGTACGGCTCTGGGGAGCATATTCAAACTGAGAAAGGAGATTCTTACAGTACACAACCAATTATGGTGGTTAGTATAGCTGATTGTGTAACCATAAGTGACCTTCAAGAGAGAATTTGTGGTTCCTTAAATGAGGGACCTGATCAAGAGATCATGTCTATGAGCTGTAGATATTTGTTATTCCTAACAACACTGTGGCATCTAGCTTGTCTATTGGTTGCTGATGTGTAGTGGGTCCAATAAATTAATTTATATTATAAATGGTTAGATGGTGCCATGATGGTTTTATACGTTAATGTTGTTACTATTCAAAAACAACATCTAGTTGTACGAAGGTGTAGAATTACAAGAGGGGTTAAAGACAGTCCACCTCATGAAATTGAGTTTATTCCTAATGATGCAGTATAAGAGGAAAACGTATATGATCTCTCAGATATACATGTCAATCCGACTTCTGATGAGGAGTTTTTTAATGATGGATCAGATGGTGAAAACAGTGCTGATGAGGAGGGACCAATAGAAGATGGGGAGAAGGTTTTGAGAAATGCATTAGTTGTACATTAACCTCGAGCAACAATAAATCATCCACAACTCTTTTCATATTGGTCAGCAGTAATGGCACGCGTTCCTAAATTCGAGAATAATGTTCTCACACTAGAAAATGAGTTCCCTGGAGTTGTACCAGATAGGTTTAGTGAGGTGGACAAAACCTTATATATTGAATGGAATTTTCCTAGTAAAGATGCCTTAAAAAGAATGCTAAAGAGATTTCATATTGAGAGAAACTTCAACTATATATTTCACAAATCATTCAATAGTAAATATGTTATACGGTGTGAGAAGTATAGGGATGATTGTAGATTTCTCTTGATGACGATTTCAGACATTACATTTGGAGGTTGGAGAATCTTGAGGATTGAGGTGGTTCATACTTGCGTTCAGAAAAGCCTCACACAATATCATACCTCATTGGATGTAGAAT
Source organism: Viscum album (assembly GCA_963277665.1). Classification (NCBI taxonomy): domain Eukaryota; kingdom Viridiplantae; phylum Streptophyta; class Magnoliopsida; order Santalales; family Viscaceae; genus Viscum; species Viscum album. The sequence goes on from OY728141.1 coordinate 1,307,345,453, forward strand.
TTGGGTCATATATTGTTGTTTAGAGGATTAGGACATGTCAAGATGTTCCGATAGCCCCTGTGAAAGAGAGGATTCAATAGACATTCAGTTATAATATTTCCTATAATAAGGAATGGATGGCGAAACAGAAGGCAATTATGAAGATCTATGGTGATTAGTATCACTCATATCGGGTGTTGCCGCAATTTCTAGCCATACTAAGGCATCATAACCATGTTTTCTTCCATCTGGGTACAAACGAACATGTGTCTCTCGATAACCGTCTTAATCCACCTTGTGTTCAATTCCATTGTTTGCTCTGGGAATTCCTTCCCGGTATCTCTGCATTTTGTTTCTGCAAACAGTTTATTCAGATTGATGGAACATTTCTATATGGGAAATACAATGGCGTATTGCTGATTGCGGAAATCCAAGATGGAAACTGTTCACCTCTTCTTCTTTCCTTTTCCATTGTAGAGAAGGAAAACTATGAATCATGGAGTTGGTTTCTGGCATCTATCTGCAACCATTTCACCAATATTCGGGGTGTTTGTTTGATATTGAATCACCATCATGAAATTAATGAGGCAATCAATGTGAATCCTGATACATGGAGATACCCAAATGCATATTATTGGTTTTTCATTAGACTCATTTCTAGCAATGTGCATAAACAATTCCACAACAAATCGATGAAGAAGGAAATCATGAGGCTTAGAACGCATTCTATTCATTCTATTTTACTATTTCAACATCAAGATAAAATAAATTTATGTAAAATATCATCTATGTTTTGTAGAATATGAGCCCGACCAACGACAGTTTGAAGAACATTATGAAAAAATTCTTCAGGCTAATCAAGAAGTTAATGATTATATGATGCGGATTCGAAAAGATAAATGGACATTGGCATATGACGGGGGATGAGGTACGGATATATGACGATAAACATTGTGGAGTGCATCAATGGTATCTTAAAAGGGCTTCACATGCTACCTATAATCACCTTAGTTATGGAGACATTATATCGATCCATGAATTACTTTGTGGATAGAAAAAAACTTGCATTAGACGGAATACAGTAGGGGCTAAAATAAAGAAGACACATTCAATGAGAGATTGAAAAAAAAATTGAAGAAGCTTCGGGTTATCATGTATGTCTCTTTAGAATAGAAGACTCCCTATTTGAAGTTCAAGAGAGTTTATACCCCATCACAAATCGCATTAGTGAAAAAAAATGGTGTTATTACTGGAAACAAGGAAACGTCAATGTGGAAACTTTCAGGCCTTACGGTTTCCATGTACACATGCTATCACAACATGTGCCTCTGTGAATATATCATGGGAAGCATATGTTGATCCAGTGTACCATATGGATACCATTACGAACTGTTATGCTTCACCATGGACACCAATTGGGGAGTATCATTATTTCCCAATGCCTGAAGGCCAGCCGATAGTGATACCTAACATGAATCGGTTACATCCTCATGGGAGACCGAAGGCCAGTAGGATGCGTAATGAGATGGACTATCCTCAAGAACAAGGACAAAGTTATTGATGCACGATATGTCATAAATAAGGTCATTACCAGAAACGATACCTTAACGTTATTGTTTCGAGTTCATAGTCTCATTCATAATGATGTATTGTCATCATTGTTGCATTCCCATATTGTAAACTGAATGTTGTTATCTCTTCTTTTTCCCTCAGTTTTCTAAACCCCAAAAACATCTTCCCTTGGAAATGGTTTTTGGTTAAATTATATATGATATTTTAGATAACTATTATATAACGAAATTATAGTATCATAATGATTATCATAATTTATTCAATATATATAATTAGATATATTCCAAAAGCATCATTACTAATTGACATGGTTTATCTTAATCCAATCCAAAAGCAGTAAATCATAAAGCTTCTCCAAAGTATGTCTAACCAAATTCAAGACCCAATATTTTAGATAATATAACTTATTTCATAATAATATTATTTCTTTTAAGAAATAAATTTCTCCTTATTAATTAAATAAATCTGAGATAATGGAAATTATTTCATAAATCCAAAAGTAGAACACATAACCCATTTTGTAAAGTAAATTTTATTTACCTAGAAACATGTTTCCTAAACCTTAATATTAAAATTTGAATCCCTAAACCCTAAAACCTAAACCCCAACCCTAAAACATCTTCCCTTTTCCATGGTTTTTGGTTAAATTATGTGTGATATTTTACTAAACTATTCTATAACAAAATTATAGTATCATAATGATTAACATAAGTTATTCAATACATATAAGTAGATAAATTCCAAAAACATCTTTAATAATTGACATAGTTTATCTTAATCTAATCCATAACGTTATATTTAAATTTTACACTTACAACTCATTTCATTTGTTTATATGAAGATGGATGATTCCATACTACTTACTCAACAGCCTACCCATATTTCACAGGCAGTGTTAGAGGGTCATCCAAATTAATTGGTCAAGGTGCATCGAGGGGACCATTTTCATCACAGGGAGCCTCCACATGCCATTAGACCTTACTTGTGTCGTGATGGCTTATATGGCCTTACAGTATCATATTTCACATTTTTATATCATTACCTACTTGTTTTCCTCTTTGAGAGATAGAGACCAGAGACACACAAATTCCACATGCCTGAGGGAGAGATGACCATCACCCTCGAGGATGTGGTAGTGCTTCTTTGTCTACCTATCCAGGGGAGACCCATTATTGGACTCACTCGTGCGACTTGGCCAAAACATTCTCATCGCTTGTTAGGAATTGATAATTTGTCTGACTGTAGGGCTACAGATGGATCTTCCATATCTATGCCTCAGTTGGAGTCGCATATTCCACATTTACAGGATGATGATGATGATGAGCAGACTATCATGCCTTACAGCCATGCATATATCTTACGGCTCATTGGAGGGACCATGTGTGCTGATCACTCGGGGATGCACGTTCATATGATGTATATACCACTACTAGAGGACTTTGATCGAGCTGGGATATACAGCTGGGGATCAGCCTGCTTGGAATACACGTACATATCATTATGCAGGCTATCCCACAGAGACCGTACAGGTCTTAGAGGATGCATCATCCTTATTCAAATGTGGGAAAGGGATCGTATCCCAGCTTTCCACCCTGAACTTACTAGTCCTCTGGTCAAGATAGAGGTGTTTCATGATTCACCTCATGGATGATGGTATGATAAGTATTTTCTATTGGTTTTTGATTCTACTATGAGTTATTGACTATAATTTATCATTATTTTTCACTATCGTTGATGTATTATATAGGTGGTGTCAGCAACGCAGTTTTTACGAGGTTTCGAGACAGCATTTGGGTGTATATCAGCTAAAGTTGGACTGTCTCTTACCTAATAAGGTATGTATATACAACCTATCACTATCTAATATATTTAATAATATCATCATTTTTTGTTTTCAGTTATGTGATTTTTTGAAAAAATCACTTGTCATTTCAGATTTCATGGCTTCCATAATGGATTATTACGGACCAGTATCTAGAATACTGCACTGTTGGGCTTGATGATGCTATGGCTATAGTGACCCTCATTCACTTGTATATTATTGAGTGGCAGCAGCCTGACAGATTCATGTGCCAGTTTTTCCGTACTCAGTTGATTCCATTACCATCGAGACTGACTGACTGACTTCATGGTATGAAGCTGATAGGGAGGTAGGATTATGACTCGTCTTGAGTATATTCCTGTTTTATAGACTACTGGAATAGAAGTGCAGAGTTTCGTATTTAGGGTGTTCCTACGAATCAATTCTCTCTTTCAGAGCAGGTTGACTATGCGCCATGATATAGACTGAAGTCTATACTGTATATTACCCAACCAGGCATAGAGATACAGAGGATGGTAAGTCAATAAACTTCCATTAGTTTTTTATTGAATTATTTTCTAATTCAATTTGAATCTATTTACATGGAAGTCACACAGAGCTGCGTGTTCGCATGAGTGATGGAGAAGAGGAGGGGGTATTTATCCGGGCAGTCGTCCATTCTACAGTGATGGAGGCGAGGGCATCTTTTCCTTCTCTTTCTGAGAGCATCTTTGCACATATGGCTCATAGAGAGGAGGTTCATACCCCAGAGTAACATCCTGCAGCTTCTGCTGGTGCTGAGGAGCCACGACCATGATAACATAGATAGCATCGTGTTTCACGTGAGGCCTTAGCTATTCCACAGGCAAAGGTCGGCCCTCTAGCAGTCCAGGGTCAGCCAATTTTGGATGGGCCCTAGGTGGCATGGGATCCATCCTTACAGACATGATATCTGCAGTTCTCTTTATCTTGGTATACAAATCCTTCACAACCTTGGATTCCAGATCCATCATCTTCTTGGGGTATAGCTCCATCACAGGCTTGGTTCCCCACTACGATGGAGGAAGGTCCTTCTACCACCCGAGTGGGAGAAGGATCTGTTTGGCAGTATGAGATGCAGTCGACAGCTCCTCCCACTAACACATAGATGGAGGATGTGCCAGTCAACGTTTCAGTGCTAGACGATCAGCCTTCTCTAAGTCATCAGACTTCACTGTGCACTCGACTCGGACGTCCTATTCACAGACCACCATGTGGGATGGAATCTCCTTTCCACAGACATAGGCATTGATTGTACATTATTGTTTACATGTTTTATTTCTACTGAAATAAAAATACTATTATTACATGTTGTTTGGAGTGAAATCTCAAGAAGGGGTGAATTGAGTTTCAATTTAAGCAATGTTTAAAATTTCATTCATATCGGTCTTATAGTTTATATTATATAGGCCAGCAAAGTCAAGTACTTGAAACATTTTTTAGTTTCAAGTAGGTAGATTTAAATGTTATAAATAAATTTTCACCAAGATTTTTTAACAAAAAATTTTTATTTTGGACTACTAGTTATATGTTTAAGAAATTTTTAAAATTTCATTCATATTGGTCTTATAGTTTATATTATATAGCCCAGAAAATCCAAGTACTTGAAAAAATTTTAAGCTTCAAGTAGGTGGACTTGAAAGGTTATAAATAAAATTTCACAAAGAATTTTTAAGAACATATTTTTATTTTGGACTACTAGTTATATGTTTAAGAAATGTTTACAATTTCATTCATATCGGTCTTATAGTTTATATTATATTGGCCAACAAAGTTAAGAACATGAAACATTTTTAAGTTTCAAGTAGGTGGATTTGAAAGGTTATAAATAAATTTTCACCAATATTTTTTAAGAAAATATTTTTATTTTGGACTACTAGTTATATGTTTATTCAATGTTTAAAATTTCATTCATATCGGCCTTATAGTATATATTATATAGGCTGGAAAAGTCAAGTACTTGAAACATTTTTAAGTTTCAATTATATGGATTTTAAAGGTTATAAATAAATTTTAACCAAATTTTTTAATAATATATTTTTATTTTGGACTCCTAGGTATATGTTTAATCAATGTTTAAAATTTCATTCATATCATACTTATAGTTTATATTATATAGGCATGAAAATTCAAGTACTTGAAACATTTTTAAGCTTTATGTAGGTGGATTTTAATGGTTATAAATAATTTTTCACCAAGTTTTTATAAGAATTTATTATTATTTTCTACTACTAGTTATATGTTTATGAAATTTTTAAAATTTCATTCATATCTGTCGTAGATTTTATATTATATAGGCCAGTAAAATCAAGTACTTGAAACATTTTTATGTTTCAAGTAGGTTTCTTTGAAAAGTTATAAATAATTTTTCACCAAAGATTTTTTAAGATTTTTTTTATTTCGGATTACTTTATATATGTTTAATAAATGTTGAAAATTTCATTCATATCGATCTTATAGTTTATATTATATAGTTTAGAAAAGTCGCGTACTTGAAACATTTTTATGTTTCAAGTAGGTGGATTTGAAAGGTTATAAATAATTTTTCACCAAGATTTTTTAAGAAATTATTTTTATTTTGGACTAATAGTTATATTTTTAAGAAATGTTTAAAATTTCATTCATATAGGTCTTATAGTTTATATTATATAGGCCAGCAAAAACCACGTACAAGAAACATTTTTAAGTCTCATGTAGTTGGATTTCAAATGTTATAAATAAATTTTCACTAAGATTTTTAAACAAATCATTTTTATTTGGCACAACTAGTTATATGTTTAAGAAATTTTTATGATTTCATTCATATCTGTCTTATAGTTTATATTGAATAGGCCAGCAAAGTCACGTACTTGAGAAACATTTTTAAGTTTCAAGTAGGTGGATTTTATAGGTTATTAATAATTTTTCACCATGATTTTTTAAGAAATTATTTTTATTTTAGACTACTTGTTTTATTTTAAGAAATGTTTAAAATTTCATTCAAATCGGTCTTATAGTTTATATTATGTAGGCTAGCAAAGTCACACACTTGAAATATTTTTGAGTTTCAAGTAGGTGGATTTGATAGGTTATAAATAATTTTTCACCATGGGTTTTTAAGAAATTATTTTTATTTTGGACTACTTGTTATATGTTTAAGAAATGTTTAAAATTTCATTCATATCAGTCTTATAGTTTAGACTATATAGGCCAGCAAAGTCATGTACTTGAAACATTTTTAAGTTTCAAGTAGGTGGATTGGATAGGTTATAAATAATTTTTCACCCAGATTTTTTAAGAAATTATTTTTATTTTGGACTACTTGTTATATGTTTAAGAAATGTTAAAATTTTCATTCATATTTTTATTATAATTTATATTTTATAGGCAAGAAAAGTCACGTACTTGAATAAAAGATAAATTATTTGAAACATTAAGTTTTATATATATATATATAACCATTCGAACATAATAATAAAACATTAAGATTTTAAATATATAAAAAATATAAATAAAAAAAATACAGGTTTCGGGAAAAGGTGGCATCAACGATGCTGCCTTTGTAGCATATTTTGAAAAAAAATTAACCTATGTGGTTTTTCAGAATTTTGTTTTTCTAAAAAACACATTTAAAAAGAAACTCCTCATCGGCCACTTCTTGAAGAACTCTCTGCCTCTGAGTGAATCTAAAACCAGTCGCATCTCATTACTTTGTCTGAACCAAGCCATCTATCAGTAAAGAAGAGTCGCTACAGACCCACTGGCCACCACTGAACCCCTAGATGTGCTTATATTCTGCATCACAACAATCCAGTGTTGCACTATTCTTCTCCTGAGCCACAATAAACCCCCCACCTCATTCCTCCATGTGAGAAAGATGAGTCTATCTCCATACCTTGTGTTTCCTAATGTAACGTCCCATTTCTGGAAGCCACCCAGAGGTGCCCCGTACCCAGTTGGTCACATGCCCTCAAGTGCATTTCCCCAAACACCAGAGGCTTCCGACTAGAAGCGAGGGCCTTGGGTGTGATAGTGGGGAGACTATGCCCTCATTGGGAGAGTACACTATTGAAGTAAACAAAGCATACAATAGAGGAAGCAGTAAATATCCAACAACAATGTATAGCAGAAGAATAAAACAGTAACGTTGGAGAACATGTGTATATAAGAAATGGTGCATGATACATATCTAGGAAGCAACAAAACATGTCACAATGCCGGAAATACAAACAGTTTCAAAACAAGTACAAAAGAAAAGATAAAAAGCTCATCAGCATCGCAAGCCTAAGCTTGGTCCCATGCTCTCTTGCTCCAAAGCAATCAAGTTCCAAAAGTCGAAGGGTGCTTGCCCTTGTCTATACCTGCAACAAAATAGTTTGTTAGGGCCCAAAAGCATGGCCTAAACTGGGTGTGAGACTAAATCCCAGTTGGAAACCACCTGAAGATCTGTGTCTAACAGTCAGTGAGAATATGGAAGGTAATAGTACAGTAAGCGGTAAATAGTAACAGTAAAGAGGAGGCAGTAATCAGTAAGCAGTAACAGGATGATATAAAACAATAATCAATCCACAGAATAACAAGCAGAAGTGAAGCAAATATCTAACCACAACATGAACCCCTCTGGGAAGTACTCGCAGCCAACCCCTCTGGTCCTATCCAAAAAGTACCAACAACCCTCTGGGCAGTGCACTTAGCCTAACCCCTCTGGTTTGGTCATATGAAATTATAAGACTCTCTGGGGAGGCTCGTTCGGTAAATTCCCCTTATATTCTAGGGTAGTCAGGGACTCTCTGAGTAAGATCATGTGGTAAAACCCTCTTATAACCCCAAGGTCTAGAAAATCTCTGAGAAAGCTCACTCAGTCAATCCTCTTATAGTCTCATGTCTATCACAGACTCTCTGAGGAAGCTCGCTCTGTCAATTCCTCCTCTAGCCTGGAATGGTTTAAGGAAATTCAAACAATTAAAGACTCTCTAAGGAAGCTCACCCAGACTACCCTCCTGTAGTCTATAATGTCCAAGACTCTCTGGGGAGCTCACTTGGTAAATCCTCATGTAGTCTATAATATCCAAGACTCTCTAGGAAGCTCACTCAGTCTATCCCATGTACTCTATAATGTCCAAGAATCTCTGGGAATCTCACACGGTATATCCGTTATAGTCTCTAGCACTAGGTTCTCACGGTCCCATGCCAGTTAGTGCACAATAATCCTATAAGTCCAAAGTACACTTATGGAGCTACTTGGCTAACCGTTCTATAGAAAACAATCATGTCAAGAATATCATTCAATCTTATGGTCACAAGTCATGGAAAACAGTTATAACAGCCAAAGTCTAACAAGACCCAAAGGTCGTCAATAGAACAAGTCATGGAAAAACCATCCAAGCACAGAAATTGTCCTCATACAAGATCAAATTACCTCTACAAAATCATACAAGCACGGCAGGAAAACAACCGGGAGAAACGGTAAACACGTAATACCCCGTTCACGGGTATTGGTGGAAATTTGCACATAAAACTCAAAGACATCAAAAGGTAAGGCACAAACCACCTACCTTGATGATAGGAGATCAATATACTATAATTACAAGGCTTGATTATTCTTATAAAATTGTAGATCTACGATAGCGCACAAAACATTCAACCCATGATATCTTGCGAAAGAGGAAAAATCATGGAATGAAAATCAAGAAGAAGGAAGAGCTCACCGCTGTGGTTCCAACGCAATCGATGGTGGTCGATTCGGAAAATAGACGGAGGATTGAGGGCTCGAAGGATGTTCACATCCATACGGGACGCTCTTGGTCTAAGAACATAGATAAAAAGATGATTCTATCGATTAGGCGCGATCCTGGTCCGTTTAATGAAAAAAAATAAAGTACATGGCGTGTACTTCTGGAGTACACGGCGTGGACTAGGATTTTCTGTACTCTGCTTTAAGAGGACTCCACATCACCCCTACACACCATGTGTGTGGCCTGGACATGGCCATCACACGGCCTTGTGTGGCATCGAAGTACACGGCGTGTACTTATAAAGTACACGTAATTTACTTTGAAAATTTCCAGATTTTCCTCTTTTCTCAAAAATGACCCGAAAAGGAAAAACATACATGAAACGAAGATTCGGGTTCTTACACCTGATCAGCTAATAATGAACCTTCATCGTGGCTCCCTACATTTCCATGCCACTAGAAAACACCAATCATTCTCTTTCCCTTCGTTCTATCAAACCACCCCCCCCCTTATTTCATTTCTATTTTTTGTATTTATTTTATGTAATATATATTACAACATATAATATGTAATATAATATATTTATTAATAATAATTAATATAATTATCATAACATATATAATATGTTTGTTATTATGAAATAATATTTAACAATATACTTGTATATATACATATCAATTATTATAATAAAAGTTATATATAAATACATAAATTTTTTTATAAATATTTTCATATTAATATTATAATAGGTATAATAATAGAAGTTATTTTTTTCAATTTTTTCTCATGCATTTTATTGTGTTGTTTTATACTGAGGAAGGTGATCGTTGGTGTCTGAAGGTGAGAAGATTGTGGGAAAGTGTGGGGAATATATAGTCTGTTGCAAGAGGTCGACTACACATATATAGATTCCTCCAAAGGGTGGTTACCAGCATGTTAGAGCTATCCACGTGGGAAGATAATTCCTTTTATAAACATCTATAAATAAAAAGATCTACTCTCCAGCATTCAAAAGGTGGAGGTGGCACTCTAAATCTCTTAACACTCCACCACTCAAAATCTATATTCACCAAAGACTGGGGATCATCTTCGACCAGAAGATAGGACCTCTCTCTCCTATATCCATCTCTATTCTCTGCGTCCCTTTTTTTATTTTGTTTAATATTATATAAATTCATCGTAATTCTTTGTGTTTAATTATAATTGTGATGTTTGTTTCATTTGTAATATGTTTTTTTCACTTCCTCACTTTGTTTCTTGATATCGAATCTCTAGTTAGAGAGAGATAATTTTCAGGCTAGATCAAGGTTATGAAACCTAAAATGATGTGTATATCTGAGCATCAACTCATTAACCATTTTCTTATTATCCTTAGTAAACTATAAATGTAAATTGGGGTGTGTGGTAGTGCATACTTGCACTGGATTGGTTTGTTACTCTCCCATATCACTTCTTCTACCCTTCCTATCTCAATTGATCAAACTAAAAAATTGATATTGGTTGAGAGATTTTATGATCATAGTAGGATCGGCCTTCTTAGTGAAAATACCTAGCAGGGAAGACTTTATTGAGTGATTCACTTTTCAGTTCAGAAGAATTCTTTTGTGGTGAAGAAATTTTATGCTTGAGTGTTCAATTTTTAGGTGAGATTTATGTGCGATTTGATCCATCTCTCAAACACTGAGCATATTGGAGGTTTTTCCTTTATTTTTTGTATATATATATGATAGAGTGTCATGGGTAGAGTAACCTAGGTTTGGTCCTTATTCCCATTAACTATTGTCTTTGGTGTCTTGCTGTCATCTTTTTTTTTGTTATGTGTATTTTTGTTCCTTGTGTTGTGTATATCTTTTAGTCATTCATTCATAGTGTTTTTTCCACAGATTTTTCATCTATTCATTCATTGGTTTTCACCGCACTGTGATTTTCATCACTGCTCGGAATTTTCCTGAGTTTTTGTTTTACTGTTTTCAAAATATAAAAAAATCCAAACATATTTTTGGAAAGGCCACTTAGTCATTCAACATTGCTTCCTTAAGAGTGACCTCAAGGTTATCCATTGTGTTATTTCTTGGGTTTTATAAATATAAACCTAAATATTCTCGTGACAAGGATGCATATAAAATTTTGGCACCATTGTCCGAAAAAAACATTTTTTTGAGTGTTTTTTCCATTTTTCCTAAAAACGACAAAAAAACAAAGAAAAATGAACAATATATTCAAAATCATATCTTTTTCTGATTCTGATGATTAATTTAATTCTTTTTATGATGTGAAAATATTTTATGAGGATGAAGAATTATTTAAATATTGATTACAAACTTGACTAATGGGAGAGACTTTAAATACTACAAGGGTTGTGACACATCAAACTAAACGGTAGTATGCAGAGAGATTCCACCAAGATAATAAAGGTCAAGAGGAGAAGGTACCTTCTGAGAAAGATTTTATGGCCACAAAGAGGATCAATGACTTCCTTACCCCTGCCAACCTGACTCTAGAGAACCAAAATATCTAGGCAATTCACTGAAAAACTATGTATTTTCTCCTTTTGGAAAGTAATTGAGAAGAAAAAAAACTAAATAGAAGGAAAGACATGAAGTTTGAGTTAACAATATTTAATCCCGGTGCACCCTCTAACAATATTTTAATAATTAATGAGTTGTATCCAAAATAATTTTTCATAGGTTGGCAAGAGATATTGGAGAAAGACATAAAAGAAGCTTGGCATATACAGGGAGATCATTTAATTTCCAGTATTATATTTGATTATATTATTTTTATGAATTGTCTTACAATTTATAATTTTTTCCATAGGAAAAACTAGCACAATACATCCTTTACCTTTCCATAGAAGGCACCACATCAGAGATCATGTGGTTTGAATAGAGGATAGAGGAGGTTAAAAACCACACTTATTCCACAAAAATACACCCAGGAGCACTAGATACCCATGAAGAAGAACGTACCACACTATTCAAAGGAGTTGACATTATTTTTTAAGAGTATATTTTTTATTTTATTAAAGTTGACTATAATTATGTTTCTCTCAATACATGTATTAAATATGCAGTTCAATTTTATTATTTTCCTGGGAGTTTGGATATTGAAGTTTCACCTGTTGAAGAGCAGTTGGAACTCCCAAATCAAAAATAAAATTACAATTTGGGAATTCATATTGAATAAGAGATACAGGAACTATGAAAATGTTCACTAGTGGATGTTGACACAGTTTTTGTTGTAAAATAAGACTACTATTAATTGATTGAGCTTAAATACAAGCTATATATATGATTTCCAACATTAATGCATGTGCTCACCCAACATCAAGCAACTGAAGAGGGGTAGTACCCCTACATATTGTTTTCCCCTCTATCACTCAACATGAGGTACTCCACTACCATAGAGGGCCCATGTTATAATCTAAAAAAGGGGTACTGTAATGGTAGAAATTCTTTGATCTTGTAAATAACCACACCTAGTGGTTTTTAAGTAGGAAACCAAATCCCCCATCCGATTGGGGTTGATCCACAAACTTTCCTGTTGTGGATAGCCAAAGTATAGCACCCCATTGGGGGTTATCCCTAGATTATCCCTTTTTTATTTTAAACATTAGTTTCTTTATGTTTCAATGTCAATTTGTGTTTATTTTCATCGTAGTTTACTAATCAGGAAGTCAATTTTATGTGGGAATCAATCTTTACCAAAGGGGACTAGATCACTGGTCTTATTGGATTAAACTCCCGAAAATATATTCCTTAGTTGCATTCTACTTGTTATAATATTTGTTAAAGTTCAATGAAAATTGTTTACTTTTATAGGGACTTTCACAAAGTAGCCATAGAACATGTCGAAAGCTAACAAAGGTAGTAATCATAATGTTGATATGAAAGTAATGAATGAGAAACTTCAACATTAAGGGATGTAGAATTTTTCATTTTGAAAACTTCCATTCTTCACATTTATTTCCCCCACTACTATGAATTAAGTGTGTGGGAGTACCCCGGTTTTCATTGGAAATTATGAATTTTTTCCTAATGGGTGTTAGTTTTCTTAAATCTATATAGTTGAAGATCCATTTAACGGATGTATGATACTTTCTACACACATGTTTTCATTCTCATTAAGTTGCTAATGCACAATATTTCTAATCATGATATTGTATTAAATTTATTGATAATTATTTTATATACTAATAATTTTTCAAATCATGAAATTTTTATAATTAAATTGAAATTGATTTTTCGGTGGGTCATCTTGGGATTCTTTTTTATATTAAATTTTGTTTTCTCTTCTTTTTCATTTTTTTGTGTGTAAAAATAAATTTTTGAACATAATTACTTCCTCTCCTCAATATTTTAAATACTATATGGTCAATATTTTTTGAACTAAGTTTTATCCCACATTGAGTGTCAACATTGGGGAAAATTTTTCATTTAAAGTGTGGTGGAGAGTGATCATATTCCCACTTCAAATTCCCTTTTAAAAAAGTGGTCAATTTTTTTAATTATTTTCAAAATTCCTTCAATTTTTTTCAATTTTTCTTCCATAATATGAGGTTCATCTTGCTTCAAATTTCAAATTAATATTTTCTTGCCTATTAGATACCAATATGTTAGCAGTTAAGGGTTGCACTGAGTTTAATGTTGTTGAGGATGAGTGATTTCGTAGTGAGTTTCAAATTTTCCATATAGATTTTTTATTTATAAAATTAGGAAGGAAGTGAGATTGGATAAATTTTTTTGGAACTAGGATCACCAAATTAGGAAACTATTAATTTCATTTGGATACTAGGGGTAATTTTTAAAAAACAAATCACCTAATTGAACCTAATCAAATGATAATTATTTAAGTCCTTTAAAACTAGAGTAAAATGGTAAAATGGGATAGCACAGTGAGTCAATAAGATAGTTGCACTAGGTGGTTTTATATTAATAAATAAAATATAATTATAATTTGAATAACTTCCATGAATATTTCCTTACACATGAAATATTTCTTGGAAAAATTAAAATAAAGTTCCCTATCAAAAATTAAATCATTTAGGTGAGGTAAATATTGAACCCAAATGAAGAAGGGAACAACTGACATAATAAAAGATCATTTGAGTTGTATTAGTGAAGTGATTCAAAAAAATAAAAAAAAAATTGGAACCTAGGAGAAATTTAATATCAAAGGTGCCTTTGGTTAACGTTTTTATGCCACTTTTATCATACATTTCATCACTTTCTAAATTGGAACCTGAACTCGAATTGAATTAGGATAGTTAGTGAATTTCATATAGGAGGCATGACATCATTAGTAGTGTACGAATTTGTGTCGCCTATGATTTCTAGTTTGTATTTGAAACTGGGTAGGGTCACATTATTTTGAGCATTCTCTAATAATCAAATCTAGTTTCTATAAATTTGATTTCTAAATTCATGACATGCAGTTTTTTGAATTTAATGTCACAAAACATTCTTTCTATTTTTAAATGATAAAAGAATGCATTTTTTGCTGACAAACCGAGATTTATGTGGGGGGGATTATGTGGTGGGTTTTCATTACTTTTACCCATGTCAATTTTTTATTTTCCTCTCTTTTTATTATGAAAATAATGTATTTTCTATAAAAATTGTCAATTGTTTTATTTTCTTGATTAAGATTCAAAAAAATATATTTATCTATAATTGTGTGTTTTTAATGTTTACTTTTGTTATTCTTCAATAAAACAATAAATATATTATTTCTTTATTTTTTCATTAATTTTTTATTATTTTTTTAAATTAAACTATTTCATTATTTCAATGTTTTTTGTTTTCTAAAATAAAAAAAACATCTAATTAATTAATTAAATACGTAATTTATTTTCAATTTAATGATATTTGATTCATTAATTTAATTATTTCTTTATATTAAAATTTCAAATAAATAATTCATTTTAGTGTTTATCTCTTTAAATAATTAAATTTGTCATAATGGTTTGATCGTGTTCATTTAATGTTTTTATTTTAACTATTTAATTTTATTAATTAATTTAATTAATTAATTGGTTAATTAATTTATGAAACTATCATTAAATATTTTTATTTACTTAAAATTAAATTGTTTGTAAATAATTTTAAATATTAAATAAATTTATTATCTTTAATAATGTGAAATCTATAATATTTTGTTTTTAACTATGTCTAATATTTATTTAGTTTTTAATTTTATTTTTTCATTGAATTGTTTAATTTTTTTTGAAAGTGTTGTCGACCAACCAATCGCACCCATAGGAGACTCAAATGAGTCACCAGCACCACCCTTTAGTGACTTAAGTCACTAATACCACCCATCAGTGAATAAAGTCACTAATACCACCATTATCCCAATGGTACACGCTCCTCTCCCTATTCACCATTACATTGTTTCATCTATGGTGAGGCATCTCACCACTCCATTCATCGACACACTAACACCTTTCCACTGCTTCTCCTCCAATAGTGATTCTTTTCACCGTTCTCCCTCTTTATCATAGTCACTATTCTGCTACCCTTCAATACAGACTCCCAGTCATCATTTCTATTCCACCTCCAAGGACTGGCCTAGGGAAAGTCCCATGAGCCCCGGGCTAGGGAAACAGACAGGAAAATCAAAAAAATATAGAGGCACGGAAAAAAAATTCACCATTTCACTGTAGATCTTAATGTATTTTAGGGAAAAATTTCATATGTAGTCTTGACAAATAGAATTTAATGGGCCACTACTATCTACCTCACATCACCACAACTCTCCCACACATCATAAACCATTAGAAAAGAAAAGAGAAAATCAATGGTAAATGTGAACTAGAATCTATAATAGACACTAAACAAATCCCCAGCAGCACAGAAAATACATTAATACATCCAAAATCGACACACAAAACACCAAAAACATCAGATTAATTCTGATTGAAAAAGAAAATAAACCATACCCAAACCAGAAAGGGTATCCGCTATTCAAACACTCATTGGACACTTCTTGAAGAAACCTACACTGTCGAAGGAATATGAATCCAATCGTGATGTCGTGTACTATTTGACCTAATCCATTTATCAATGAACAAGATCCACTACAGTCCTGCTAGCCACCGCCGAGCCGTGTGCAACCATATCACTCAGGCTTCCATTATAACAACCCATAATTTACATACATTGTTATTACTTCAGAATTGAAGCAAACTTATTACAACATATCACAAAACCAGGAAAGGACCGTATAGGTATAGTGTCTTTAGAAACTGGGAAACAAAAACAACTAGTTTATAAAGCATCTACATTGTCTCCCATTTATTTCATCATATCTAGAGTCCCTTTTGGAATATCCTACTTAATAACCTTCTTCCTGACCTGGGGAAAGAAAACATACAAAAGGGTGAGCCCAAATACTTAGTAAGGGTAAACAAAAGAAAAAACAATCACATCATATTCATAAGAACATAACATTTTGAAAATCTTTACCTGCAAAAGAAATCATAATTTCATAACATGGGATAAATCATAGAAGTGAAATGTAATCCCAATAATCATAACTTAAAACATGAAGCTTTGTGTCATACACACATAATAATAAAGAATCAATTCTTAGTAGTCAAGACTCATAGCCAAGACTATCTTAGCGGACAAAGTCCATTTCTGAACCGAGTTCACTCCTCGTTTCAGTCTTGTTTCACTGAACCGGATTAACCTATCGTTCCAGCCATGTCTATCTCATGAGATATAAATAATTACCCAATGCATTGGATGGAGATATAGGTCCCACCCATCTCATAATTATACCATTCTTATGTGTTCTACAAAATCATAAATCATACATCATAGCATAACCCATGTAATAAAAATGGGATTCATAAACATCATGACATCATAAAACAATTCATATAAGATAAAAAATTCATAAAAATAATTCCATCACAACCTAATAAAATCAATTTAATAATAGGAATATAAATAGAACCCAATATAATCTTAGATGGAAAATAATTTTGATAAACCACTTGAACTCCATTCTTGAGGAAAATATCCTTTCTACTTCAAAAAAATTTTCCTTTCTTAACATGTCATAAACTTTTTAACTAAAATAAGTTGATTAAAAATAAACTTGAAAACTTGTAAAGGAAGATTCTTGGAAATTATGTTTTAAAAATCCATTCATTCCGTATAAGTTAAAAAAACATTCTTCTCGTACTTTTGTCAGAAAATTCAAAAAGTACCTCGTACGAAAAATAACAAAAGATTTCTTTCATATCATTTACTAAAAACTAACCAAAGGGAAAAATTGGATTTAAAAAATTTTAGGTGGATGGAAATAATATTATATATTGAGGAAACATGGATGCGGATGATAAAATACACCCCAGTAAAGACCAAAGTATAAACAATCTCGGATAAAAATGAGATTGTGATATTTTCCCTTACCTTAGGTCTGATTTGATTCGTAAGTGTCTGAACCTCCTGTATGATGATTTAAATAATGTCATTGACTTATACCAGAATAATACTTATTTTTATGATATCATATATGGTCATATTATTAGCTTTTTATTAGTAATATTTCATTGTTACTTGTTATGCGGGTGTTTATTACTTTTTGTTCTTATGCGTGTTTTGTCGAATAAATTCGTATTCTTCCTTTTAGGTTATAGATACCTCATTTACAGAACGGTATTAGTGTAATACATATCATATTTATTCACTCAATTCTTTTATGTAATCATTATGCAATGAAAATCATGTAGAACTAGTCGTATTACATCGTGGAGACGGTATTCTGTATGTACGCACGAGCGATGATATCATTCCCATGATCATGGAATTGTATTGGAGTGTATTTATACTATTTCAGAATCACTATCACTTTACAATAATAATATATTGTTATTATTTACACTATTATACCCATCCAAGTAAGGTGGTGGTGGAAAATAGATTACACCATGGCGTGGAGACGGTATTCTGTACGTACGCACGCGCAGTGATTTCGTTTTCCGTAGGATGGATAGATGGTGAAATAGGTTTGTTTCATACTTATAATAAAATATCAGTATATGAGTGATACTGATGTTATTACTTCATAATTAAACAACAAAAGAAGAATAAGTGGAAGAAGAAATAAAGTTGAAAGAATCGGTAACGGACATTACATCTTCTTTGAAGCGCCTCTTTAAGACCTCCTCTTAGGGCACTAAAATTGGTCTTTGAAGAAGACCAAGACCTCTAGAATGTTTCTAGGGAAGTGGAGAAGAGAATTTGGTAGGGTTTGGCCGAGCTTGAAGGGTGAAAGTGGTGTGATGAAGAGAGGGAGGAGGTGCCCTTTTATAAGGGAGGAGAGGGGCACCTTTGGAAAAATAAAAAGTATTATTTTATTATGAAGTCATATTCAGTTTTTAATAGCTCCAAATTGATTTATTTCGAAGCTAAGGTGGGGATGGGTCGAAATCCTCTCATCCAATATAATTAGGACATGTGTTAGGGTAATAATAATATCATTTGTACCCTTAATTACTATATTTACTTTTAACCGTGGTAAAAAAAGTAAAAAGTTACTATTCACTAAAAATTATTTTCATCTCATTGAACCACATTTTAGCCCTTGATATTAACCGTGTCTCTTGGATTTTTGAAATTCCACTCACAGAAGCGGTAAAATTAAGTTTTATGTGAATTTGGAAATTCTCCTAGGAGGTGGGTAAAAGATGGTGAAAAGTTCAATAAAATTTTTATATATCTAAACTTATTATAAAATGACTCCAATGAATTACTTTGAACTTATAAAGGTATTATTTATCAAATTTGACCTAAAATAAATTTAAATAAAGTAAATAATTATTTAAATAAAAAGTCGGTTTTTAAATAGTAACCTAGTGTTTTCACTATTCATCAAAAATTGAAAGTTTTCAGAAAAATACCAAAATTTCACCCTAGGCTAATTTTGATATTCCGAATCCAAAAATAAAGTCCGTTTTGAAAAATAAAATTTACAAAATTTCACAAAGTGGGTATTACAATTCATAACGGTTAATATTAATAATATTTTAATAGCATATTGTTGTTTAGTGAAACTCGGTATTGCGTACGACGCAAGCTATCGAGGAAGGTCGTGATTGCGTGTAAAGAAAGCCAAGCTAGTGTTGTGTGTAGTGAAAGATTACTTTGATGATTTATATAAAAACAAAATATTTCTCATAAAATTCTCAGGTGTTACATTCTACCCCCCCTAAAAATGAATTTCTCCCTCGAAATTCGTCACTTTTTAACAAACAGTTAAGGATACCTCTCCCTCATCAAATCCTCAAGCTCCCCTGGAGCTTCTTCTAATTGGTGGTTCTTCCATAAATCTTTCACCAAGCGAGTGGTATTGTTCCGTATGAATTTTTCGCTACGATCCAGAATCTCTATCGGATGTTCTTCATAAGAAAGATCTTGCTTCAGCGGTACTACTTCTGAGCTGAGTACATGTGAAGGATCAGGTATGTACTTTCTTAGGAGAGATACATGGATCACATCGTGAACTTGAGAGAGATTTGGTGGAAGCTCCAATCGGTAAGATACCTTCCCAACACGATTTTAGTATTTCGAAAGGACCAATATATCTAGGGCTCAGCTTTCCCTTCTTTCCAAATCTCATTACTCTCTTCCAAGGAGATATTCGTAAGAACACTTTATCACCCACTTCAAACTCTAGGTCTTTTCTTCGGTTGTCGGCATAAATTTTTTGTCGACTCTGAGTAGCTCTAATGTGTTGTTGAATAGATCTGACCTTTTCTGCCATCTCATCAACAAGATGAGTTCCTAATATCTTTCTTTCCCCAACTTCATCCCAGCAAGTTGGAGTCCTACATTTCGTTCCATAGAGAGATTCATAAGGTCCATCTGAATACTGGAGTGAAAGCTATTATTAAAAGAAAATTCCACCAAAGGTAGGTGTTGATCCCAACCACCTTTGAAATACATAGATCAAGCTCTCAACATATCTTCTAGAGTTTGAATCTTCCTCTCAGACTGGCCGTCTATCTGAGGATGATAAGAAGTGCTGAAACTAAACTCTATATCTAGAGTATGCTGAAGACTTCTCCAGAACATTGAGGTAAACCTCGGATCCCGATCAGATATAATAGAAAGTGGTACTCCATAAAATCTTACCACTTACTTTACATATATCCTGGAAAGCTGATCCAGAGAAAAATCCTCTCTGATAGCAATGAAGTCTGCAGAATTTGTAAGATGATCAACTATGACCCAGATAGCATTATCGCCTTTGGATGTTTTAGGAAGTTTGGTGACAAAGTCCATAGTGATGTTTTCCCATTTCCATTCTGGTATGGGTAATGGTTGTAACATCCCCTTAGACTTTTGTCTCTTAGCTTTAACTTGCTGACAAACCAAGCATCGAGAGACATATTCAGCAACATCTCTTTTCATGCCATCCCACCATAAGTACTCTTTCAGGTCCCTATACATCTTCATGCTTCCAGGATGAATAGAGAATGAAGAACTATGAGCCTCATCAAGAAGCTCATTCATTAATTTTGGGATGGGAGGAACACAAACTTGATTCATGAACATTATTATCCCATCACAATAAAGGTTGAATTCAGGAACATTTCTCACCTTCTTTTGTAACTCTACATCTTCTTTCTGGGCCTCTTTAATCTTCACATGTATAGATGGTTGAACATTCATTTGAGAAAGATATGATTCTCCCCATTCCATTATAATTCCATGATCCATCCTTTGTAAATCCAAAAATATTGGATCTTTTTTAATCCTCATCATGGATAATCTAGCATGGTCTTGTCAACTTAATACACATGCCACCTTGTTTGCTTTACCACGGTGGTAATGAATTGAGTAGTCGTAATCCTTAATCATCTCCAACCATCTTTTTTGGCTCATATTCAGCTCCTTTTGTGTGAAAATATACTTTAAACTTTTATGATCAGTATAAATATCACACCTTTCTCCATAAAGATAATGCCTCCAAATCTTTAATGCAAAGATTACCACAGATAACTCCAAATCATGAGTTGGGTAATTTTGCTCATGGATTTTCAACTGTCGTGAGGCATAATCTATCACCATATCATTTTGCATAAGAACACACCCCATCCCTTTCTTGGATGCATCACTGTAGATCACAAACCTTTCTCCACTACAAGGCAGTGTGAGCACAGGTGCACTGAATAACCTTATTTTCAACTCCTTGAAATTCTCTTCACATCCCTCCGTCCAAACAAACTTAACTCCTTTCCGAGTCAACTTGGTGAGTGGATTAGATAATCGTGAAAAATCTTTCACAAAACGTCGATAATATCCAGCCAAACCAATAATACTTCGGATCTCAGTTACTGTTGTTGGTCTCGACCATCTTTCGATAACCTCTGTTTTTGTCGGATCCACATATATCCCCTCTTTTGAGATTATGTGGCCCAAAAATGCATCTTTTTGAAGCCAAAATTCACACTTGGTAAATTTGGCATAAAGTTTCTCCTTTTTCAAGGTCTTCAATATAATTCTCAAGTGATCTTCATGTTCTTCCTTGTTCTTTGAATAGAAAAGAATATAATCTATAAAGACTACCACAAACTGATCAAGATAGTCTCTAAAGACTCTATTCATCAAATCCATGAAGATAGCAGGGGCATTAGTAAGACCATATGGCATCGCTATAAATTCATAGTGTCCATACCTTGTACGGAAATCCGTCTTTGGTATATCCTCCCTTTTTACCCTTAATTGATGATACCCTGAACAAAGATCAATCTTGGAAAAGTATTGAGCTCCGCGTATTTGGTCAAATAAGTCATCAATGTGTGGCAGAGGATATTTTTTATGTTCATCCTTGCTTCGATAGATGATCATAGATTGGTCTAGAATATGAAATGTGACTTAAATTCTTTGTCAATTGAAATGAGCTCCATATAAAGAAATCCAATCCATGCCAAGAATCACATCAAATTCAACTATAGGAAGGATCACAAGATTTGCAGGAAGCACTTTCCCACAAACTTCAATCGGAGAAGAATTATAAACTTTTGATGCAACTGTTGTGCCATTAGAAGTTGTTACAGCTAACTCAACATCTAATTGTTGAGGTAATACGACGATACCCTTAGAAAATTCTTCAGAAATAAAAGAGTAGGTGGATCTAGAATCAAATAAAACATTTGCTACTTTAGAGTGGATGGTAAATGTGCCTTTCACCACTTCATTATCAAACTCCACATCGCTGAAAGAAATTGCATGTGATTTTCCTTTGTCTTTAGCCTTAAGAGTTTTTTGACGTCCATCATCATCATCAACCCTTGGATTTGGGCATTGATTGGCATAATTCCCCATTTCCTTTCACTTGTAACATTGAAGTGTAGGGAGTACACTCTGTGTAGCCTTTTCTTTATTCTCATCACTAGACAAATTCTTCCCATAATTGCGGCATTCAAATGCCTGATGACCTTCCTTTCCACATTTGAAACATTTACTTGTCCCTTTAAGACAACTCCCTCCATGTTTCTTTCCACACTTTGAACATAAGTGAAAACTCATCTTCTTTTCAGTGTTCTCTTTAGATTTTCCTTCGAATTCCATTTTCCTCTTCTTATCAAACCCACATGACTGATGGGTTACTTAAATCTCCATATCAACCTTGAGAGCACATCTAAGGATTTCCTCTTAACTATTGAAGTCCCTTATGGCTAACGCCCTTTGAAGACTTTGTTTTAAGCCAGTAAAGAATCGATTGATCTTACTCTCAGGTTGGATAATAATACCAGAAGCATACCTTGCAATTCTTGTAAAATTTTCTTTGTAGGTACCAACGGATTCATCATCCTTTTGCTTCAGTTCAAGAAACTCCTTCTCCATATTTGTTCGGAGAATACGAGGGAAGTACTTATTGAAAAATAAGTTCTTGAACTCGTCCCATTCCATGGACTCAATTTCATCTCTTTGCCTCGTATTCTTGATAAGATTCCAACATTTATCATCATCTCCTTCCAAACGATACACTGCTAAGATGAATTTATCATGTTCAGAACATTAAAGAATTGAAAATATCTTTTTAGTGGTACTGATCCATTATTCATCCACTAATGGATCAGAAGACCCGTTGAATGAAGGTGGACACTTCCTCATGAAGGATTCAACAGAATGTTGCTCCTTCCATTGATCGTTTGGATGTTCTGCATGATTCATATCTTGAGAAAGTTGTGTGAGCATGGATACAAGATTTTTCATTCCATCTCCCATAATGTTTGGTTGCTCAGGGGGACAATCATTGCATTGCCCATCGCATTCCGCATTAACACGGTTCCTTCAGGTTCCAGACATTGACTAAAACTAAGAAGAATAGTGTGAGGAACACTAATTATAATAGGAAAACAACATAATCAAGAATTACATTTCACACTTAAGGTCTTATCATAGGTTTTTAATGGCCATTTTTAAAACAATAAGATTATGTTTTATGATTAGACTTATCCTTAGAGTTCTTACTAAGGCTTTCACATCCTAGTTTACAAAGGTTGACTATACCTTTCCTCTGATACCAACTATAATGACCCATACTTTACATACATTGTTATTACTTCAGAATTGAAGCACACTTATTACAACATATAAATAAACCAAGAAAGGACCGTATAGGTATAGTGTCTTTAGAAACTGGGAAACATAAACAACCGGTTCATAAATCATCTACATTATCTCCCATTTATTTCATCATATCTAGAGTTCCTTTTGGCATATCCTACTTAATAACCTTCTTCCTGACCTGGGGAAAGAAAACATACAAAAGGGTGAGCTCAAATTCTCAGTAAGGGTAAACAAAAGAAAAATCAATCACATCATATTCATAAAAACATAACATTTTGGAAATCTTAACCTACAAAAGAAATCATAATTTCATAACATGGGATAAATCAAAGAAGAGAAATGTAATCCCAATAATCATAAATTAAAAAATGAATCTTTTTTGAATACACACATAATCATATAGAATCATTTCTTAGTAGTCAACACTCATATACAAGACTATCTTAGCGGACAATGTCCATTTTTTAATCGAGTTCACTCCTCGTTTCAGTCCTATATCACTGAACTGGATTAACCTGTCATTCCAGCCATGTCTATCTCATGAGAAATAAATCATTACCCAATGAATTGGAGGGATATACAGGTCCCACCCATCTTATAATGATACCATTCTTATGTGTGCCAAAAAATCATAAATCATACATCATAGCATAACCCATGTAATAAAAATGGGATTCTTAAACATCGTGACATCATAAAAAAATTCATATAAGATAAAGGAATTCATAAAAATAATTCCATCACAACATAATCAACTCAATTTAATAAAACGGAGAGAAACAGAACCCTATATTATCTTAGATGGAAAATAATTTTGATAAAACACTTGACCTCCATTCTTGAGGAAAATATCCTTTCTACTTCAAAAACATTTTCCTTTCTTAAAATGTCATAAAATATTAAACTAAAAGAATTTGATTAAAAATAAACTTGAAAACATTTAAAGGAAGCTTCTTGGAAATTATTTTTTAAAAATCAATTCATGCTGTATAAGTTAAAAAACATTCTTCTCGTACTTTTTTCGGAAAAGTCAAAAAGTACCTCGTACGAAAAAAGACAAAAGATTCCTTTCATATCTTTTACTAAAAACTCACCGAAGGTTAAAATTGGATTTAAACAATTTTATTTGGATGGAAATAGTATTACATATTGGGAAAACATGGCTGTGGATGATAAAATACACCCCAGTAAAGACCAAAGTATAGACAATCTCAGATAAAAATGAGATTGTGATATTTTCTCTTACCTTAGGTCTGATTTTCTTCGTAAGTGTCTGAACATCATGTATAATGATTTAAATAATGTCATTGAATTATTCCAGAATCATAATTATTTTTATGATATCATATATGGTCATATTCTTAGCTTCTTATCAGTAATATTTCATTGTTACTTGTTATTTGGGTGTTTATTGCTTTTTGTTCTTATGCGTGTTTTGTCGAATAAATTATTATTCTTATTCTTAGGTTATAGATACCTAATTTCCAGAATGGTATTAGTGTAATACATATCATATTTATTCACTCAATTCATTTAAGTAATCATTATGCAATGAAAGTCATGTAGAACAAGTCGCATCACATCGTGGAGACGGTATTTTGTACGTACGCACGAGCGATGATATCGTTCCCATGATCGTGGAATTGTATTGGAATGCATGTATACTATTTAAGAATCAATATCACTTTAAAATAATAATATATAGTTATTATTTACACCGTTATACCCATCCAAGTAAGGTGGTGTTGGAAAATAGATTACACCACGGTGTGGAGACGGTATTCCGTATGTACGCACACGCATTGATTTCGTTTTCCGTAGGATGGATAGATGGTGAAATAGGGTTGTTTAATACTTATAATAACTTATCATTATATGAGTGATACTGATGTTATTACTTCATAATGAAACAACTAAATAATAAGAAGTGGAAGAAGAAATAAAGTTGCAAAAATTGGTAACGGACATTACCTCTTCTTTGAAGCGCCTCTTTGAGACCTCCTCTTAGGGCACTAAAATTGGTCTTTGAATAAGACAATGACCTATAGGATGTTTCTATGAAAGTGGAGAAGAGAATTCGGCAGGGTTTGGCCGATCTTGAAGGCTCAAAGTGGTGTGAGGAAGAGAGGGAGGAGGTTCCCTTTTATAAGGGAGGAGAGGGGCACCTTTGGAAAAATTAAAAGTATTATTTTATTATAAAGTCATATTCGATTTTTAATAGTTCCAAATTGATTTATTTCTAAGCTAAGGTAAGGATGGGTCGAAATCCCCTCATCCAATAGAATTGGGACATGTGTTAGGGTAATAGTAATATCATATTTACCCTTAATTACCCTATTTACTTTTAACCGTGGTAAAAAAAAAGTAAAAAGTTACTATTCACCAAAAAATATTTTCATCTCATTGAACCACATTTTAGTCCTTGATATTAACCGTGTCTCTCGGATTTTCGAAATTCCACTCACAGAAGCGGTAAAATTATGTTTTATATGAATATGGAAATTCTCCTAGGAGGTGGGTAAAAGATGGTAAAAAGTTCAATAAAATTTTTATATATCTAAAATTATTATAAAATGACTCCAATGAATTACTTTGAACTTATAAAGGTATTATGTATCTATTTTTACCTAAAATAAATTTAAATAAAATAAATACTTATTTAAATAAAAATTCGGTTTTTAAATAGTAACCCAGTGTTTTCACTATTCATCAAAAATTGAAAGTTTTCAGAAAAATACCAAAATTTCACCCTAGGATAATTCCAATATTCCAAATCAAAAAATGAAGTCCATATTGAAAAATAAAATTTCAAAAATTTCAAAAATTCGGTATTACTATTCATAACGGCTAGTTTTAATATTATTTTAATAGCATGTTGTTGTTTAGTGAAACTCGGTATTGCTTACGACGACAGCTATCGAGGAAGGTCGTGATTGCGTGTAAAGAAAGTCAAGATATTGTTGTGTGTAGTGAAATATTCCTTTGATGATTTATATAAAAACAAAATATTTCTCATAAAATTCTCGGGTGTTACATCCATGGGAGAAATCTAAGGAGACCATTGTGCCTCGCATTACCCGACCTGTTGTTGAAGAACCGACGTCGTGGCTCTCTGCCATACCACGCCGTCAGAATCACCTCATCCCTATCCTTCCCTCTATTTGGTCAAACCCACTCCCATTTCATTTCATTTTTCTTTTTTATTTTATATAATATATTTTACAACATATCATATGTAATATAATATATATTATAATAATTAGTATAATTAGTATAACATATATATTAATAGTTATAATATTATATAATAATATATTAAAATATACTTACATATATATTAATTATTATAATAATATGTATATGTAAATATGAAAAAAAAATCATTTTATCAATGTTTTTATATTTCTACTATAATAGGTAAAATAATAGCATTTAGTTTCTTTATTTTTTCTCACATTTGTTTTTTTTGTTGTTATGTTTAGTGGGAGATGGTCATGGGTGTTTGAAGATGAGAATATCATGGAAATGTGTGGGTAATATGAAATTCGTTGCAGGCGGTCGACTACACATACAGAGATTTCACTGAATGGTGGTGACCAACACGTTATATTAAGCCACGTCGGAAGCTACTTCCAATTGGTTACATCTCCAAATAAGAACTCATCTCCTGTTAACGGAAATAGGATTGGGAAACTCCATGACTCTCAAAACTCCACCATTAACCGTCCATCTTCACCACAGATTGAGGATCATCATTAACCAGGAGACAGGACCCCACTTCTTAATATTCATCTCCATTCTCTGCCGCTCTATTTTGTAATAGGTTTTTTTCTGTAAATACATCACATTGCTTTTTTTTAATTATAATTTTCATGTTTGTTTCATTTTTTATGTGTTGTTCATACTTCCTCGCTTTTGTTCGTGATCTTGAATATCCAGTGATGGAGATATAATTCGCGGTCTAAATCTAAGATATGAAACCCAACATGATCCAGAGATATGAGAATCAATTCCACCACAATCTTTATCTCCAAATAAGTAAACTCTGAATGAAAATTGGGGTTCTCATGAGGGAATGCTTTCACTGGATCGATTTTATACTCTCTCATATCACACATTCTCCCCTTCCAATATTGATTTCCCAAACTGAGAAATCATGAAATTTTTTTCGAATTGAGTATCTCAGTAAGATCATTCAACCAAGTGATGATGCCTAGCTAGGATGACTTGTTGAGGGAGCTACTATGCAGTTTAGAGGAATTCTTGATCGGTGATGAAATTCTATTCTTCAGTTTTCAATTCATAGGTGAGGTTAGTGTGATATATGATCCATCAGTCATAAAATGATAATATTGAAAGTTCTTGATTCATTTCTTGTATAGATCGATGATTGGGAGTCATGTGTAAAGTGGTCTGGGTTTGGTCCTTGTTCTCACTAACTTTTTTCTTTTGTGTCTTACTTTCATTTATTTGTGTTTTCATTCCTAGTGTTGTTTCTTTCATTTTTTCTTTCATTTGTAGTGTTTTGTTTCTTCTATTTTTCTTCTGTTCATTTATTCCTTTTCACCTCACTATGGTCTTCATCGCTCCTTAGTTTTTTATTAGGTGTTTTTTTTTACGGTTTTTGAAATATATAAAAATCCAAAATGATTTTCGGGAAGACCACTTATCCATTTGACACTAATTCCTTGAGGGAAACCCCATGGTTAGCCATTGTACTATATCATGGGTATTATATATATAAACATGGCCATCCTTATGGGAAGGACACATGTCAAATTTCCTCCCCAGTAAATAAATCAAGTAGAAACCGCACAAACTCTCCAGGAAAATCATGATTCACAAAAATAATCAAGACAATAAATAAGGAAAGTATGGTGTGAAATGAAATACATGGTGCAGACATTATTCATACATAAATGAGAGAGCATAGTGGATGTCTGAAATTAAAATATTAAGTTATAATGATTACAATTTCATCAACTTATTTCATAAAAACATATTATTATTTACAAGTAATATCACACATAACTTCACAGTGGTTGGACTTCAATATTTGTATAAGTGGTCATCTATTCATCAGGTTACACTTCCTACTAGAACATTTAGGGAATCGACTATTGGAATTCATACCTTAGTTTCCTTATAGCATCTTTCACCTCAATCACCAACTTCTGATGAATATTTAAAGTCACTTAAATGTTATGTTCCACCAATTTTCTATCCACAATATATAGATTCTATGAATACATCATCAATTTTCCTAATAAAAATATTATTCAATAGAATATGATAACTTCTAATACATTTCTAAGAACAACCCTTGAGGTGTCTAAAAAAATATTCTAACTTTTCATTGGTTTTTATAGAATTATAATGCCTGCAGTTGACATTATCACTTTTAACTACTCATATATGGATTCACTCATATTGACCTACTCAAAATTTATACCTTCATCAATAGCACTATATGGGGGTCTTCATGATATAAAAAATCTAAATAAAATTCATATAAAACCCAAACATGATAAGGAAAATATTTATTCCATACTCATTTGTGGATATTTCACAAGACATAAATCACTACACCTTATATAGGTTAATAGATATTCTCACCTATTAAAGCATATTCTCTTAGAATAAATCATCATAAAAATAGAGTTTATAATTTAGGGACTTTTTATAAACATAATGTGATCAAAGAATACTTAGTATATTCTCAATGTTCTCATCTTTCAATTCTTTGGAATAATAATACACAATAATATCATCAATGAATGCCATTATCATGGAGTCTATGTTGAGATGAAAAATATTTTTCACAATATATGTTAATACTATTAGTGTATTCATAAGACCGAATGGAATAAAAAGACACTCATATTACCCATACATACTATTGAACACAACCTTTCCTATATCCTTTATAATATCCTCAAACTCATAATAGCCCAACTATAGATAAACATTAGATAACCTTCGATCTACAAAAAACAAGTGAAATAGAAAATATATATGAGGTAATGTATACATGTTCCTTACAATAACCAAATTTCTTTATGGTAATCTATATGCAGTCATGGGAAACCAATAACTTTGTTAGTGAAAAATAATAGATCTCACATAGGAGAGGTACTTGGAAAAATTAAAAAAATAACCTCGAGATCCATGATCTATAATTTCATCTATCTCAACTAGTTCTGTTCTATATGATAAGAAGGTATCAATATAATATCAACACGCAACATTAGATCAATTATTATATTGGAAATTTTATCTAATCGATAGTGAGGAACATACTCTCCACTTATTCTATTATAGATTAGAAGTTACTAATTCTACATTTTTCTCTACCTTACATTATACGCCATCATACTATAATGTTTTTCTCCTTCCTATCAAGTCCTTATAATAATACATACCTCTGATAGTAGTAAATACTTGCTTGAATCAGATTATCAAATCCACTATGAATGTAGAATAAAAACTCAACATATCCAAAATTAGAAAATCCCAAATGTTCCTATTTCCCTCAACATATCAAAAATTATAAAATTCCATAAGTTTCCATTTCCACCAAATGGATTTAAAAGTGTAAATATGGGAATGAAGGAATTTTCCTTTTAAAATTGAGGAGTGGAATTTTTTAAATACCAAATAATATTCAATAATGGAAAGTCACTCTCACCAAAAGTGCCTCAAAATTTGATAAATATTTGAGTTGAGGGAGATTAGAGATGATAAAAACCCCCAAAAAATAAATGGAAACATTTTTAAAAAAAAATTAATCACTATCCTCTATGTTTTCTTACTTTTACCATTTTATTTTTCACCATGTTAACTAGTTTATTAAATATCGATAAATTATCAGTTAATCTTAAAATATATTAAGTAATATCAAAAATGTGGACCGATGATCCAAAATATGAAATCCAATTTATCAAATTAAATTTTTATGTGTGTGGAAAGTTTTTTTACCTGAATTCTTGTAACCCAAAAAACCAATATTTAACGTTAACAGTGGTAAATAAATTTTATTGTCTTTAATATTCATTGTGTACAGAAATTAATTTTACCATATTATATAATATTAATTATTATTATTACAAAAATTTATTCCATTTCATTAAAATTAATCCATAAAGTTTAGAAATTTTAATTTAAAAACAAACCCCTAAATCCTGTCAAAAAACAGTTTCCGATGAAATTATATTTTTCAAGAATTATATTATCTAACTTTTTCTATATAAATAGTGATCATTGTTACATGAATTTAATTTAATGTGGTTGGATGTATAATTAATAAATTTCATTTAAATCAGTACTCATTACATTTCATTTTAATTTATTCAAATGGAAAAACATTATGAAATTAAAACTAGATTTTAAACAAATGTTTTTTTAAGCCTAAAAATAAACATTCCACAAAATAAAGAATAAATATTATTAAAATGAAACTAAATATATAAAATATTACTAAGTAATAATTATATTACTTTTATACCAATTTCAAATCTTAATGGTACTTTAAAATTACTCAATTCAATGAAAAAAATAGCAGTACATGAAAAATAGGTTTTTGACAATTTATTGAAAAAGAAAAAATTTCAAAATAATAACAACACTTCACACTATGATAATTATCATATTATTATTTAAAAAATCATTTTAATTTTATCAAACACATTTTATAAATGTTTCAAAAATTTAATTATTTTATTTAATCACAAAGTGCAATAAAAACCATTGTTAACAAAACATATTTTCTTAATATAAAATTAACTTCACTAAAAAAATATAGGACTATTATAAATTAATTTGTATTTATTATGACTGTAATATATATTTCATAATTCAAGTAATAATATACATTCCCTCTAATTCAATTTCAATTTTTTGACGGTCATATTTCTATAATATAATTCATGGGTCGTTTAAGCTTAGTGTAGTTTTTCATATATATTATTGAACATAATGTTCTCATTTTAAAATATTCCCGTTTAATATAGCTCAAGATATGATAGAAAATAAATTTAATTTAAATAAATATACTTTTAGATTTTATTCTTTTAGATTCTACCCACCTTAAATAATATTCTTCCTCATAATTTGAACTCGCGGTTAAAAATCAAGGATTAAAAATTTGAAAATTCCTTTTCTAAAAACCTGTATCTTAAAAAAAGTTAAAATTTTTTTTCATAATAGATAAATGGAAGTATAAAGGTAATTTATAATAATATATAACAAGGTTTATAAGTGGGATAATATTGGTTTCAAGTGTAAATTTGAACATGGAAGAAAACATTAAATAATTAAGGGGAGTGATACAGTTCATTAATCCCAAAAAAGTGGATGATCAAGATTAATTTAATGAACAAAAATCAAAAATATGGGATAAGTTAAATGAAAATTGATTCATATGTTATTAATATAATAGGATAACATTTTTTTCAAGTTTCTTCTCCTAATGTTGAGTAATTCCATTATTGACTAAGAGTATACGTCAATATACTTATTTGATATCTTTATATTCCATAGGCACAATTTCATAATTTAATTATAATTTGATAAATTTAAACTTCATATCTTACTCCAACAAATGAATATAAAATTTCATTTTTATGTTTGAAGTACTAATATTTACTTTTAAAAGATCTTAAGATCAATAAATGGGTGATAATTCTTTCTGTATATTTATAAATTTTAACCAAAAACTAAAATGGTTATCAAAATTTTATATAATATATTAACAACTAAACCTCAACAGTAATACCCTAATCTAAAATTAATATTTATCCATTAAATTTTTTAATTGAAAATAATGCCATATTAACAAAGACATCATTTATCCAAGTTATAACAATTGCACCCTTATGATCCTTCCTTCATGGGAACAAGCCATATGACCTTTCCGGATGCGATGGGTTGTCACCCAGCATGTGGGTTTTAATTTTTCTAAAAATATATTAATATAATTTTTATAATGTTCCCAAAAATATTATGATCATACTCAAAAGTATAATTAGTCATAAAATCACTTTTTAACCACAAAACTTTCCTATAAAATTTGTTTCCATGAAATAAAATAAATTTATTCAGTATTATAAACATAACATAAATGAGCATATTAGCCCTTAATGTTATCAATACCTTTAAACCTATATATAAAATATATTGGAGCACAATTAATCCTATAAAATCAAACAAACCCAAAAGGTTTTTTACCTTAAATATCATCCAACATACCCTTAATCTTGATAAACTCTCCATTTCATAAATCCTCAAAAAGAGGATGTGCCAGAAATATAAATTATGGAAACCCATATACTCATTAAACCATGATGGTATCCATAATTCCTAAGTTAATCTTATGTTAAAAAATATATGTTTCCAAAAAAATAACTCAATCCTTAGAAGTTTCATGATTCTTATAACTAAATTACCATTTATAAAAATAATTCTAAAATATAATTTCCCAAAACAAATATTTATATACTTCGACCCTTTTTACATAAAAATTGTTTTTCACTTATTATATGGGTTTAACTTTAAAATAGTTATTTGACTTGGATAATATATAGTTTCCCCATATTCAAGATAATTAACAATAAATTTATTTCTTAGATGATATTAATTTCCTTCCATTTAAATCCCCACTTTTTCTTAGGAGTTTATTTCTATATTAAATTATTTTCTAAACATAAAATATTTTCCTATTAATTTGATACATTCTCTTGTGTGTATTTTTCAACATTTTGGTCATGAAGGAAATCCTTCTTTCCTCTGTGATCTTCACCACTCGATCTCTTAGTGGACTCCATCGTTCTCTTCTTTGGTGAGTCCAAGAGTCAGTTAAGTTGTAGGTTGTTAATAAAAAATCAGGATAAAATATTAAGAACAATCATGATATATTTCTCTTTAGTCATAATCCCATTTGGTTTAATGTAATGGGCACATTTTCTATTAAATACTATTTTAACATGATTCTTTCGGGTTCCATCTGTTGACTAAAACCAAAAATAATAGTGTGATAAATAATAATCATTGTTAAAAACCCATATAATAGTTTATAGGATATATAAAGCAAGACACAAAACATTCGATCTAAGAATACATAGGTTTAACCTAGTAAATTTATTTTCATCATCTATTCAAATCATTCATGACGATTAATAAATTAAATGGGAACTATCCAAAGCATATCCACTAGGTGTGAGAAACTAAGTGCACATTAATTCTATTAATCATTTATTAGGTGATAATTGGTTCAAATACAAATTCACCCAATTTAGAGTTATTAACCCTAGGTACTAATATCCTAGAACCATGTTCACTTATTGTATTTAGATAGGGATGTATTTCTACGAAAAAATGCACACTATCTTCACTACCAATTTTTTTGACATTTTTATATATTTGTCCTTAAAGTTTACTATAGGGTAATGTTATCTAGTATATTATTTCTTAAATCAAGTTCCCATGGTTTCTAAAACAAATATCTTATACCAACTATAAATACCATGACTATAGTAAACTATATTTTGTTGTTACATTGTTACATCTGTTCTAGATAAAAGAAATCACATCCTGAAGGACTGAATAGTTTAGTAGTACTGGTAAACTAGTTAGATAATTAAATATCATATTACATTTAAAAACACAAAATAATGCATTTTGAAAGTAAAAATTATTCCTCATTGAACTCATTCAAATATTCCTTCTTATATTCTTTGGAATGGGAAAAAAATAATGGTGAGATCAAATTCACAATAAGGGTTACCTAAAGTGGAATCTATCTGGAATAGATAAATCATAATCAGTAGAATATAATAAATATAATAAGTAAAATATATTAACACCTATGTAATTTAATCAATAACAAGACTATCATGATTATAAATGGAATAATAAATATGGAAAGTTAAATAACTAAACAAACATACATTATAATCAATAAATTGAGTGAAAAATTAATCCATGGATAATATCAATGAAATAAACTCATTGATAATAATAAATAAATTATAAATGATGGAAGTGATTTGTATTGGATTTCATGATCCTAGACATCATTATATCTATCGGATAAAGATATTTGATAAGATGGTTTAAAACTATGGGTAAAAAGACATTTAATTCTATCTTACTGTTTCACCTCATGAAAATATTGATTCATTAAGGGGATATCCATAACCGAGAACCACATGTCACTACATGTTGAATTCATTATTTATATATCAAATTATCAATTTAATTCATGAACAATATTACTTATAAAAAATATGTGTATTGAGTAAAGAATACATGTTTATCATAACACTCCATAGTAAATCAAATAACATTCATAATAAAACAACAAATTTTAAAATGGAATATAGTTTAGGAAATAATCATAACCTTGATACCATGAATATAGATATTTCAGAGAAATAAAATGTTCAATGATCACATGAAAGTGAATGTTTCAAGACAATGTTAATGACTACAAAATTAATCATTAAACTGAATGTTAATAATTTCTCTAGCCGATATGAACCTAAACCATCTAGGGAAATGATAAGGATGATATCATTATAAAATATCTCTTGTAGATACGGCTCAAAAAAGAAGATGGGTGTATAACATGACATATATCCCAAAGAATATAACTTGAGATGGGAAACCATTAAAATGATCAAAATTTTAAAGTTATAATTAATAAATGAATCAATTATTCCTTTAAAATTTAAATTATCATAAAAAAAATTGGAAATACAATATAATGAAACAAAAAATCACTACACAAATAATCATATAATATCAATGATATTGAAGATGTAATATTACCCAACGAACATGAATTGTGTTTTGAAATTATTTAGAACTTGTTGTCTTTAAAGTCTAATCCCTTTGGTAAAATAACTAAAAGTGACACAAAAAATAACATTCAATATTAATGATTCATTATATTACATATAAAATGGGTAATAAATAAATTATATAATATAAATTAGTTTTATGACATTACCCTATGAATTAATGACTAGAAATTTATGTGAAATACCTTACCACATGTTTTATTTAGTTTAACATGATTTAACATCCTATATATTAGATTAAAAATGTTATTAGTTTATATCATAACCATATTCATATTTTTTATATCATATTTTATCTTGTTATAACATCTTAACACATATTTGATAATAATATTTTATTATTAGCATTGTTTGGGTGTTGATTCTATTTTTTTCTTATGCATGTTTTTTCATTGAAGTTTAATTTAATATGAATAGGATATATATACATTATCCCCAGAAATATATTAATATTTTAAAATTCATATTCACTCATTAGAAAAAAAAATTAGATCCATTCTTTAATGTTTGATATGGAAAATTAATTGCATCACTATATAGATATGGTATTTCATACATATTAACAAGTGATGATAGTATTCCCTTAATAGTTTAAAGGTTAAGGAAGTGTATGATGTATTTATTATAAAGGATCAACATCATGTCATAATTAGTCATCCATAAGCACAAGTGATGGATTTGTTTCACAATTGATAGATAAAGAGGTAGATAAATATTATTTCATCAACATAATAACATATAATTATATAATAGATTCAATTTTTATTATATTGTATTAGTCAATACATAATTTATGTTTGTTGAATAAGAGACAAAATGTAAGAACATTGTTAATAGTATTACCTTCTCTTAGAAAACTCACTTTTGGATTTCCTATTAAGGACCCTAGGGATCGAATTTTTAGAAGAACGGTATCTATCATATGTGTCTAATGATGTTTTGGGTAGATTTTTTAGGATTATTTTCAATCCAAATGTATCTAGAGGTGTGAATAAATGAGGGTATAGAGTTTCATTTTTTTTATTGAGGCGGCGTGTAATTTTTGTAAATATCAAAAACTATTTTCAAGAATAGGAATTCTCTCTCACCCCATGTGCCTCCCAAATTGATAAATAATGGATTTTAGTGAGGTTATGATCAATAAACACCTCCACCATATAAAAGAAAACATATTTTAAACTTCTTTCATTATCCTCGAATTTTTATTACTTTTACCATTTTGTTTTTCACCTAGAGAATTGGTTTATTTAACTTAGATAATATATCCATTAAGCCTAAAAATAATCTTAATTATATAATTTGAACCCAATGATACCAAATATGAAGTAAAATTAATCAAATTAAAATTCATTAGGTGTGTAAAATTTATTGTTACACGGGTTCATTTGATACGAATAACCTCGTTTTAAACTTAACAATGGTATTTAAATTTTACTACTTTACTAATAATTGGGACAAAAAATTACGTTAAATTTTTTATATAATATTAAATATGATGATTCCAAATGTAAAATCAATTTATTGAAATTCAATACACAGAATTGTAAAATTTTAATTTAAAAATAAACCCACAAATTATGTTAAAAATGGATTTCTATGGAATTAATTTTTCAAGAATAACATGATATTACATTAATTATATGATGATTGATTATAACTATATGGATTTAAATTCATATTTTCAGATATATAATATATAAATTTCAATTTAATAATTCACCACTATTTTTCATTTTAATTAATTAAAATGGAGAAACATTATTCACTTAAAAACACTTTTAGAAAAATGTATTTTTACACCTAATATTAGAGAATATCCTTTCTAACTAGTTTAAATTTAAGTCTTTTGTTGATTGGAATAATTTTTTATCATATAATTTAAAGGGTTATTAGGATTATTATCTTATACCTCGTGTTATTATTCAATTCTGATTAATAATATTTTGGTTTCCACTATTCTTATTTTTTCTATGATGATTTTTAATTTGATCGATAAGAGTATACTCTAATTAACATAATATTTGAGTGTGTTTTTATTAGTATGAATGATGTTAAACTATAATGAAACCCCACCCAACTAATAATTTAGTGGTTAATTTACACGCAATCTAGGGAAAAATCAGTAATGTCTGTACATTTTAATTTTTCCTTTTTCTCAACAATTTATTCAAGATATGGTTCCTTATTGGGTATCAAGACCATACAATTGATGTATTTTGTACAGAAAATTTATAATCTTTAATGATTTTTCATAATATCGTGTGATTTTTCGAGATATATAAATTGGTTTTTTTTCTTTGGTTAATGTGATATTTATGTTATGAAATCCAATCCAGGCCCAGCATATCATTAAAGTATTGTATATGAACAATTATAAGATACATTGGAAAGATATTACCGTAGATGATAATTGAGGAACTTTACAATATTAGGGGGAAAACTACTACACCATTTGGTATTTCAATGGAAATATATTTACATCAAGTTATTGGTGAGTTGATTCAATGGTTTTAAAAATCTATTGAAAATAAAAAATGTATAAAACTAAAATCAAAAAAAACAATCACTATTATTTATTTAATATTAATTTACCGTTCTCCAAATTGTTTTTATTCTCGACATTAGTGATGGTAAAATTATTATATTTCCATTTATCCCTTGGATTGGGTGGTTGTTAACATTAGTTACCCTTGAAGACCCTTGAGTTAGTGAAATGTCATGTATGATTCTCATGTTCTATGTTGTTGAAACATTAGACCATATGTGATGCATTGGTTTGTGTCTCTTCTTTATCCTTTGTATCATGTGGAATTTTCATTTCCCTTTTTCATTATTGAGCTTCATGCCCTTATTTTCCGAATATGATTAATTTCATCACCCCTTTGATATAATTTCCAAGTTTCTTCTTATCGCATATTTAATATGTGTGTAGTTATATTTTTTACCTCCATTATCTTTTCATCCTCAATCATGAAACCGGATCTTTCTCTATTGGTATCCATTTATATAGGACTA
Source organism: Viscum album (assembly GCA_963277665.1). NCBI lineage: Eukaryota > Viridiplantae > Streptophyta > Magnoliopsida > Santalales > Viscaceae > Viscum > Viscum album. Next base: position 1,307,384,025 of record OY728141.1, read on the forward strand.
TTCTCCAAAACACATCACTATTTTGAGATAATATCAAACCACTTATTCATAACTTCAAAATCTTTCAGATACAGACCTTCAAATCCGTAGAAAAATTACCTTATAATTTTAGATAGAGCCATTCTCATTTTTTAAAATATTTAAAAATTCACTCATTATCTTGGTATAAATAGTTTTAGGGAAATTATTTCTATGAAATAATTTTATCTTAAATTATTCTCACTACTTTTATTCAAATTAGTCTTTCATTTTTGTATTCTTAATCCATATACGCTATTAACTAGCTCCACTTTCTAAATAATATATAACCAAAGTAACATTATCCTTCTATGAAAAATAAATCATAGAGAATATATTTTTCATGGACTTAACCAAGTTTTCTATAATAATATTATTATAATATCAATTAAATATTGGTGTTCATTATGGAATTAAGGATTAAATTCTCAATTTGTAATTCCAAAGATAGACACAACTCAATGGTCATTTCGATTAAGGCTCTATGTGGCATCATCCATGCCTCCCAATATAACAAATGATACTGAATGCCTGTGAAGGCATATGTCATACATTGTAGGGACTACTCCCCTAAAATAGTAATCATCAATAAAAATGTATAATTGTAAATCATCCACAAAAATAACCAGAGTATTCATAAATAAACAAGACATGATATAAAAATTATATAAAATAAACAAGCATACAAAAATAGATCACCCACTAAGATGACCGCACATTAAAATACAAAACCATTTGAAATATATAAAGATACTCAAATTTCATCACCAAACCTCTCCAAAATCCATGTCTTTAGAAACCCATCGATCAGTTCCAAAATAATCAATTACTTTCATATGCTTATCATTAAATAATACATAATGTATTCATGCATAACATGGTTCTTTTGAATGGTGTGAGATTAAAATTTGGTAGGGGAACACTATGTTCTCTTAATATATTTCATTATATACATGTGTATTCCTGAGGAAAATAGACTTCTAAAATAAACCTTCTCATTGGATCATCATGTGATAACAAGTCCACCATGACACCCAAAAACATACACACATGTAAGGTCGTCATATACTCACCAGGACTCCATGAAGCATCACCATAACTAATTAGAACACAGAATAAAATATGGATACCCATCTTGGAACATTTTAAAATGGTAGGAAAAATTGTGGTCCAAATGGCCTCAAGAGAACCTCCCCATGTGCTGGATTCTTTCTAATAGTAATGAGGGTTTGTGAAGATATAGTTGGGAAACTATAACCTCTTTTGTTTAAGTAAAATAGTGTTACAATATATTACATTATTAGTGGAGTCATAATAAAAAATAATAAATAGAGAATAATATTTAAATCACACAATCACATAAAAATGGAAAAAACATAACCAGTTTCATATTAAAAAATGATTCCATGTATGTATGCTATAAAAAATGAAAAAAATACATGGACACAATTAGGTACATCATGATATACTAAAAATACCAAAATAGCCAAAAAAAAAATATATCCAATGGCATCACAAGAACTCACACAGTCCACTACTCTTGTACTCCATACTAATAATAAGAAGCAGGCATCAGATGTTGGGAACTTCTATTTGTCCATACATGAAATCGTGATGTTTTTTAAAGTACCATTGAAGCCCAAATAGGTTTTGAGATATACTCTGTCGGACACCACCAATGATTTCTATAACTATCCATCCAATACATATAATTTTCCTAGAGTGAAGATAAATTCATGGAAAAATGTAAAGTAAACTATAAAGGGTTGGCTATGGTTCCATAAGGATGCTTGGCTACCACTACCAGCCTCGGGCCATGCTAGGAAACCTCTAAAAAAGTTCCACCATCAACATATAAATATATATATATACATTTACGTATATATATTTATTATATAATTAATTTTATTTATAGTCGTATATATACTGATATTTAGTGCTAGTCGGTACCTGAGACATAACTCAGGTGTCTATGTTTTTTAACTAGGATCACATAAAAGAGTCAGGGACACCATGCCTGAGTATCATACATCATAAGGGCCTCTATAACCAGGTATCATATATTTATGGGTTTTCATTCCTGAGTATCACATGTATATGGTATGTCATTCTCGAGTATCATAGTAGTTGGGATGTCATACCCCATTATTGTAGGTATATGGGATTCTATTGCTGAGTATCATATCAGTAGGGAAATGTTTCTCTAGTAACAAGTGTATATGGGATTCCATGATCGATTATCACATCAATAGTGATTTCATACCTAATTAACACAACCAAAAATCAATTAATATATGCTTTAGTATCTGCCAATAAATGTTTTATAATTCATTAGTGTTCAACTTAGACAAGGTATTAACCATTATTTATGTAAAATCATGTGATGTGGTTATACCACTCACATTCTATTTATTTCAATATAATCATTACATTGAGGATCCAAAAAAACTCCACTTAAGAGGTTCATTAGGCATATAAGAATTTATAATATCAAGGGGAAATTCCATAAGCACACCGCATGTGGTAGAATTAGTCTTGGTAACCTATTCCAATAAGAATAAGGAGGCACTTTGTAATTTCTATCAAGGCTAAAAAAATAATAAAGGGAAAGATGTATTTTTTATTGAAATACATATAAAATACTATGTGTGTAATCACAATTCATAACAAAAAAATACATGAGTAATAATTTCTAGACCACCTAACTTATGGAGGTAAATGAGTAATCATCTAAAATAAGCTTTTGATTTGGCCAAGAACATAAGAAATTGATAATCTAAAAAACATTCTAAAAATAAGGCATATTAGCATTCACTAAAATAGCATAAAATATGAAAAGATAAACCAAGATAAATTGTAACAAAAGTAATCTATTACCAAGAATAATCCAATAAGAAAAATAGTGGTTGATTCTGAGCTCAGACTAATGTAAAACCTCAAGAACTAGCTTCAGGTGCAAGAGGATCTCCCAATGAGTGGAATTAATATACATGAGAAGTGAGGGTAAATAGAGGAAAAAAAATTTAAAGAAGGAGGGTGAAAATTATAATTTAACCCAAATTTATGAGGCCACATGATTTTGCCACACATTTAGACAAACTATGTTCCAAATATGTGACTATCATAGACCCAAGCCACCCCTCACATGGGCTAAGTGAATAGTTATACTAACTGTGTGAAACCATTGTGAAACACTTGTGTAATGAGACTTTCATCATTTTAATTTCTTTTCATCATGAGAAACATAGTTAGATCAAACCATGTGGGCCCTAAACAACAATTTATCACGCCACATAGTAAAAGAAAATAGTGTTGATTGGGTTTCACGGTTAATACTAACAGTACAGCCCAGCTATTCATCCAAAACATGGGGATTCGGGCTCCAAACAATCCTTAGACACCCTCATAACTACAATGAACTCATTAGTAATTACTCGAAGGAAAAAACTAAATATTTAGCAGAAATTTATGGGTTCTAAACCATATATAAAATATGAGATCTTACATTATTTTCCATTAAATAAAATTATCCCCAAGATTCCCTTTCAAGTGTGGTAAAGATTTATCTAAGAATAACGCTTAACATTAATATTGTATGTCATAATATCTCTCCCTAGTCTCATCTTGAACTTATACATGATTCCATGGCACCCATAATAGATGGAAAGACCTACCTTAGAGATCCTTTAGGATCCAATCGATGATATTAATAGGATACTCCTTAAAAAACATTCTTCTCTAGTTCAACATCCTCATGATCAAAATTATGAGAATGGTCAGCATAATATCAGTGAAGCAATGATATATGGAAGGCACCATATTTTTTTAACATCTTTTAAGAATGGCTATCTGACAGTATACTGGTCTTACTTTCTCAAATATCTCAAAATGTCCAATATAATGAGACAATAGCTTTCCATGTATCCAAATCCCACTATTGGAAGTATCCTATATGAATGGTTTGGTACTGTTGGTATAGGTCCCAAAACTATTAGTATAGGTTATACCAATGGTTTGGGTGGTCATTGGATTTTTTGGCATCGGTATACACCAATACCAATGGTTTTGGGAAATCATTGGTATATATAATATTAAATACCTATACTAATAGTTTTGAAAACCATTGGTATAGGTAATTAAAAAAACCCTTGGCTGGTTTTGATATCTAGACCGCTGCTTTATATCTCAAAAACCTAACCACTACGCTATAATATTTTTTTTTGAAAAATAATATGATGACTATGTATATGAATTTTCAAAAGTAAAATAACTCATGATGTAATAAATTTTATTTGATAAAATAAATCATTGAAAATAAAAATAACTATACAAATAGTTTTTCAAACCATTGGTAAAGGTTTTATGTGTTTTGGGACATATACCAAGGGTTTTGGAAAAATCATTGTAACAGTGTCATTAAATATTGGCTATACTGATAGTTTTATCCCAACTATTGGTATAAACATCACATATACCAATGGTTTTTCAAAAACCATTAGTATAGGGTCATTTTATTGAATTTATACCAACTTTTTGGACAAAACTATTTTTATAGGTCCAGTTTATAGTAGTGTCCATCTATTCCCAAGTCAAGGTGAAACTTGTAAGAAAAATAAATTCCCAATCTAGAACTCTAGAGGTCGATGATGTTGGTTTTAAAAAAGACATCTCTCAAAACTAACGTGAAACCACCCTATTTCTCATAAGTTTGTATTGCTCTAAAGTCTCATGAATGAGACGATTTCCCAATAGATCTTTCTTTCATACCTCCAACTATAACATGCCTGAATAGAATAACTGACCATATACGTCCTAATAAGGAGAAGTATGTATATTACTATGGAAGATTCTATTATACCAAATACAAAATGAGTGGTATATGTTTCTCTATAGAACCTATGAAATCATGGATACATTCCCTAAGAATGTCCACTGGTACATGTATCATCAATTTTGAATGGATGTCGATCTGTGGGTGAAAGGTTTTCCTCAGACACACCCATTTACCAAGAGCTTGTATAACCCCTTCCACAGCCTCAATATAAAATAATATTATCTATATGAAGTGATAGTAAAATGTACCCCTTTTAAGTTTTTAATATCACAAACATATAATATCCCAAGATAATCCTTTGAAAAGTTCTCCCTAGTAGGAAGAATACGGGAAACCTTCATCATCCTATCCATGACTAAAAAATCCATGTTGTTTCCTTGAAGCATCCTCAGAAAACCATCCACAAAATCCATAGTGACCTTATCCCATTTACATAATGGTACTATTAATAGTTATAACAATACAACAATTAATCAGTTCTCATCCTTTAGATACTAAGAGGTGGAACACATAGAGATAAATTACATGATTTTGAATTTCATTCTAGGACACCAATACTAGCATCATATGCCATAGTACAACTTTCAAATACCTATGTTTACTACCCACTCTAAATCATGGTATTCTCTCATAATTTCTTACTGCATGTCTGTAGGAACCCATAAACACCCATGGAAAATAAGGATATCTTCTCCATTGATATAAAAATCCATTGTTGTATCCCCACATGAAATGCTCTCCCTTAGTGATAAGTCATGGGGATCATATAACAACCTTCTCTTAACACTACCCAGAAGTGATTAGGTTACAACTCGCATTGTAATGAATGGATTCTAGTAACTCTATTATACCTAAAAATTCCTACCATAAATAATATCAATAAACCTTCGTGCATTATTTCCATCTTGAATATTATGCATTTGAGTCTTCTATATCAGATCATCAGCAACTATGTTTCCCTTTACAAGAAAACAGGAAGGCTCAAAGATGAAGGACTGAAGGTATTCAATATGAATTATCTATATGAGGTAAAATTCACACTTTTTAGAGATATATTTTTGGATTTTGGGGATTATAAATATCATAAACTACTCTCCAAAAAATTAATGCATCCAACAATGTTAGGCATCAACAAATAATACTATATTGAGAACGTGTGTTGGGTAATTCCTCTTGTGGGGCCTCAAATAACAAGAACTGTAAAAAATGACATGATCCTTAAACTTCAAAACTATTCCCATCCCAATACTTGACCCATCAAAAAATTATTTATAGCCCCTATCCATACCTGGTAGAATCAAAATCGATGTATAAGTCTATCTTTATTTTATATATTGAAAGGCCTTCTCACACACTTTAGACCACAAGAAATTCATTCCCTTTTTATTCAATATGATAGTAGGTTCTATAAATAATAATAAATCCTACATAAAGTTATTTTAATTTATATCTTGAACAAAGAAACTATTTATTTCAATGAATTCCTTGGGTTTTTTCAGAGAAACAACATTAGACAGCTTCTCTGGGCCAAATTATACTCTTAAATCTGAGATAATGTGACCCCAAAAGAGAAATATGTCTTTATAGAAGTGACATTTAGTGACTTTACAATATATCCATTTTTATCTATATGTATTGAATATTATCTCAAGATTTTTTTCATGGCCATGTTGAGTATGTAAATAATCCAATATTTATTCTATGAAGACTATAACAAAATGAATCTAGTTATGGGTGTAAAACGTAAATTCATCAAGTCCATGAACACTGCTGGTGCATCTGTGAAACCAAAATGCATGACAAGATACTCATATAAACAGTACTTACTTTTGAAAGTTTAATAAGGTATATCTGAAGGTCTTACTTCTAACTGATCGTATCTCATACTGAAATTGATCTTAGAGAAAACCCTTTCTCCTTGGAATTTTAGAAGAGGATATTGATATGATGTAGTGGATATCGGTTATTAATTTTAAGTTGGTTCAACTGATTTTAATCTATGAAATGTATAAGGGTGTGATCCACCTTATTGGTGAAAAGGATAGATCAACCCAATGGTGAAGTTTTAGTTCGTATAAATCCCATAGTCTTCAAATCTTCTAGCTTCTTATTGCGCTCCTTAAACTCAGTAGTATTCATCATGTAAGGAAGAATGGATAGTAATGTAGCTCATGGAACTATCTCAAAATAAAATTTTACCACTCCCAAACTAGATAGTCTATAAAAATCATAAATAAATAACTCTATGAAGAAATAAACTACTTGAGAAAAATCATCTTGACGTACTCCCAGATATTCTAGAAAAAATATATCAATATGGATTGTCAATCCACTTAGTACATGATCCTATACTCTACCTCAGCATGCTTAGAAAAACCATTCACCCTTATGTATATAACTAACACCCTATGGGAATGTAATATAAATCCTCTAGTGATTGTAATACATGTAGGAATGATAATGAACCAACAAGTCCATTCGGATAATTATTTTGAAACGATTCATCCCAATGATGAAGAGGTTCTATATAAAATGATGTTCGGTGATCTCAAGGGGGAACTCCATACACTGATGTAAACTCTCGAAACCTATTCAAAAAAGAGTTTAAAGGTTCATCCCCCCCCCCCAAAAGTACATATTTTCAAGTCTAAAACTTTAAAAAAAGTTACAGATATGAATAAATGAAAATCCCAAGTACCGAATAAGGTAGAAACTAAAGTAGAGTATACTAAAATAGTACATTGAACTATAGATGGCATCGTACTCTAACCATCTAGAATTTATATATATATATATATATATATATATATGACAATATTTATGACCCTAAGATACAACCTGAATGTCCTAGGAAATTATTCCATGTTGGTGTTGTACATCTAAAGCTTGGCTACTTCAGCCACAACCACATCCTCTACCAAGATGACTACTAGTACTCTAGATACCTGCCTATTGAGGTACTACTAATCCTACTCTTGAAGGAGGAGCTAATATATATCCTCTCTAACTAATAATACATGGGATGGTTCTACATAAATATTATAGATTCCCCCATCTACTATATCCTCAGCACTCGATTGTGTCTTGGGGAAACTAAGGATTCTTACACCCTATATTTTTGCACAACAAACAAACCATATAACTATTAGTTTGTTTGATATGAATACCAATTCCCCTATATGTGGTCTTAAATAGAAATTTATGGATTCTATTAAAACCACTTACATGCCTCAGTTCAGAACCACCCATTCCCACACCATAAAATTCCATCATACTCCACTTGATGATGGGAGCCTGGTTTACAATTTCCATAAGTAGTGGTTATCCAAAAGGAATTCCCTTGAGATATGATAGTGTATATAATACCATCCTAAAAATATCTCATTATCAGAAACTCTTCACCAGAAAGATTTAGTGTGAAGAATTGGAGCTCCATGAATAAATAATAATATCCCATCATATACATAGTACCTTACTATTGGTGCATAAATTATCATTCTCAGTTATCTCTCAGCATCTGGGGAAATAAAAAGTGATAGGTTCTATCTAAAATCCTTCCCAAGGTATACCCTGATGACGATATTGCTGGGTGATAACATCCCAAAATCACATGGAATAATCTTAAAGGTTCTTTAATATAGTCAGCATGGACTCCAATGAATCAACATTCTATGGGTCACCCCTAAGAACATGGGTGGATGGTACTTCTGAAATACTGGTGTCAACTTTTCCATATTAAAGACATCTCCCCTGGACCCCTACATGGTCTTCATGATCCTCAATAATTCCTCTTTAAAGTTATCACCAACACCCAAGTTGAGTATAATAAGAGGTTCCACAGGTGGCACTACAAGTTTGTTAGGTCCCACCAACCCTAAATTATGGTAATTTCCACCATCCTGGAACTTGACCTAAGGACTTCATGAAGTCATAGCTCAAAATTTAAAAAACCTATACCTAAAACATATATTTTTTAATGAAAAAATCTAGGTGTATAAGAATACAACTAGTAAAACTACTTTATATATAAAATCCACACCCCTCTTACTACTCCAAATGATATGTCTGGGAATCCTATATATCATAATAAATACAAGAGAAAATGCATATTTTCCACTACTGAGATCAGTTCAGGGTCATGGTCTCTACTATAAATTATATTCCCAGTATAAATAATTTTAATTGAATGTTAGAGATGAAAGCAACCTTTATGTTTTAATTGGAATCACCATTTATTAAAAACCAGTTTATTTGTCATTTTAAATTCATTTAGTTTCATACCAATTTATATCTAAAATATCTTTTTAACAAGTTAAATTATATATATCACCAAATCTAATTTATAATGGACCATACATTTTATAACGGTCAATGAACTCATAGCCTCATGAGAATTATACTATTTACTAAAATATAGGATGGTGAAATAGGGTTCCACATGTTATCATCCACACTTATGAGTGAAAAATTTAAATCATTCACTTAAAACACCATAAATAACCAATGGAATTAAACTTGATTTCAAAAATCGTTTAAAATATAATCATTCACTTTTCATAAATAACCCATGGAAATAAAAATGGGTTTTATAAAACATTACAATGAAAATAATTCACCTTTTATATCATAAAAGTTCCCCTGGAAATAAAAGTGAGTTTTATAATATTTCTAAATCATATAACGGCATTAATTAAATCAAATTACATCAAAAACATGATCAAAAAAAATAACAAAATAGAATATAAATTCAGGAAAAAACTAAAAATATAACTCTATTAGATATTGAGCATTTTAAAGATATAAAAAATGAAAACAAAATCAAAATATATATTTAAAACACAATATTTAATAATTAATATAAATTTCATAGTCATGACTCTCTTTTTAAAATGTCTCCATTGTATTCATAGAAAATTGATTATATAAGAATTCACAAGAGTATATTTGAATGAAAAACTAATTTTACAATAGTTATAAGATAGATAAATTTTTAAAATAGAAACTGGCTTTTCTAGTTAGCATGGAGAAAATATATTCAATAATAATTCTTATAACTCAAATAAATAAGTTCTAGTTTCCAAATATCCTACCATTACTCATGATTTCCATTGATGTTCATTAAGCACATGAATAAAAAAAATAACTATCTAAATAAAATATTTTATAACCATATTTATATACAAACCATTTTAAAAACTTATTTTATAATTAATATTGACATTTATATTGGTTATTTAATATCCATTTTCAATTTTGAGTGCGATTAATCTTGATCATTTTTTTCTAGTTTAATAATCATGATGTTTTTGTGAATTATTCTCCAAAAATTCATTATTAATAGATAATAATAGGTAATAGAATTGATTATTTTAATTTTTTTAATTTTTTTAATTTTATTCTATGTGATTTTTTGTTACAATCTTTAATGATGAAATCATTGATGAGCATAATTCATTTATTTTTAACAAATGGGTGTTGGTATCTTAATTAATGAGTTTAATACAAAATTTACCATTCCCAAACAATATAAAGTCCTTATTTTATTATTTATGTCACGTATTATTAGTATTTATGTTTTCATATTCATCCATGATATTGTTTTATAACATTTTTCAAGATGGCGGTTAGACCAACCAAAATAATAACATATCATAATTAATGGATGACTATGATTATGAAATATGTTAATTTTGGTATAATATCTTTATTATAAAATAATAATGATATTATATAGAAACTTTATTGGTTTCAAATTAAATTCCAATAGATTTTAGTTAATAATAATGTAACTATATGAAAAATGAGATATGATACTACATGGGGGGGGGGTAGTCTGCACAATGTACAAATAAAAACCTCATTTTTTTTAATATAAAAGTGAAAATGATGAAGTTTTTATTAATTATATATAATAACATTCATTTCAAAAAAAAATTAAAATTTAATTATATATAAAATATAAAATTATATTTTTAAGGCTAGAAAGAAAATAAATGAAGTTAGAAAAAAAATTACACACATTCAGAACATAGAGTTTCCACCGGAGGACTCATAACAAATAGAGGTATTAATCCAATTTATTGTCACCAAAATCACAAGGAAAATGAGTAAAAAATAAATAAAGGTAAATGGGTATATGTTTGGGTGGAAATCAAATTATGTTAGTAGTCTTAAATGGGTTGTGGGGGTCCCCTTTTATAAGGGGTGAAAATGGATTTTTTTTTGTAATTATAACCACTTAATAAAATGGGATAACAATTTAAACATCTCATGTGACTTAAAAAAAGAAAAATATTTTATGGGAGAGAATTTTGGTTGATATAAAACTCAAAAAAAATTATAAACATTTTTCATCATGTTATTCCTTTTACTTCCAAGTCTACACCTTTTTCAATTCGTTTTTTCTAATATGATAACTATTTTCTTACCAATGTAATGTATCATGTATAACCTATAATAAAAAAGTCCCCATTACATAATTTGGACCGTATAATTCTATAAATCAATTCCCTTTTATTATATCCATTTTTAATAAGTTATGGAAATCAATTTTAAAATATTTTTTTTATAATTTATAAAAAAATTGAAACCAATATAACTTAGGTTATTAAAAGTAACATATAACCTTTAGATTTTAAATTAATTTTATAAATTCACTTAAAAAATAAATATTTAGTCTATAAAAATGATTCATAATTTTCCAAATCATAATTATATACTAATAATGTTGTAAAATTCTTGGTATTTGTAAAAACGGTATTTTTCACTATTCACCAACTAATAGATTTTTTCTAGAAAAATCCATTTAAAGACCCTAGCCCTAGTAGGATAGACATAATAGATACTTTATTACATTATTAATTGATATTATTTATATCATCCTGAATAACATAATAGTTTATTAGTATTGGGAAATTGTATACATACTTGAATTTCACATTACAAATAAAAACAAAAAATAAAACATAGTATTTTCATTGAGAAAATCATTATTCCCTTTAAAATATACCCAATATCAGTAATGATACACATACTAGAATATTATGGAAAGAAAATATAATAAATGTGTGAGCTCAAAGGTTTATTAAGGGTATTCAAACAATAGAATATATCACGAGTAAGTAAGGTAAAATCAATTTGGAAAGGTAAATATTAGAAAACATGTGAAATTTAATCAATATATTGAGCATCAGAAATACTATGTATGGAAAAAATGATGATAAAATAAATTCCTATAAATAATACAATAAAATTTAAATAAAATCCATATATTTTTAAACTAATTTTATAATCCCATATACATCAATGACTAATCTCATAATTATATAATGCAAAAAGTGGGACATCATAAACATACTAACAGGGAATCATTGAAATATATTTTATATAAATGGGTAAGGATTTGGACAGATAACCAATTTATTTCATCTCATTAGACCTACTAATTCATTGAGGGGCTATAAAGGGCCGCTCCCATAACATAATAATTAAAATTAATTCCTTATATGAAAGGGTATAAACACAATCAACGTAAAAAATCATATCGAAAAACTATTATACATAATATTAAAAATTCTCCCAATCAATAAACATAAACATAAATAATATTTTGTAATATGGATAAAGGTTTAAAAAATAACAAGTACCTAGTCAAACTGACCATAAACCATCCATAGAAATAAGGAGTGTTGTATAATAATAACATATCCCTATAGGAGAATAACTAAAATAATGGTTGTTGTCACTAATGACTAAACATACCACTAAAATATCATTAAAAATTTCTTGAGGAAAATACTCTATTCACATTTAATATCACTTTTAAAAACTAAAAATTAAAATGAATTAGAAAAAAAAATCATAGAAAATAATCATGAATATTTATAAAGGATGCTTCAAATTAATGAGTGGTCGTGATGATGGGTAATTTTGAACATATCATTAAGAAAAATACATTTCCCACAGTTTTAAAATGTCAAAAACGTATAAAATTTACTCTTAAAAATCATATGATAACATTAAAAACATTTTTGAAAACATTCTTATAATATATATACAAGGAATAGAAATATTTCCAACCAAATAGAAAAATAATGTTGGTTTTCCTTAAAGAATATAATTTTCATACCTTGAGTACTTAAAATATAAGGGCCCAGCCTTATAACTTTACTCAATCTTGAATTTTAAACAAGAACATATATTATTACACATTGAGGATCTTTTTAGGTTTATATTTTTAAATAATTATGATAACATACATACATAACATACCACATTCATACAAATAGGACTCTTTTAAAAATAGTTTCTTTTTCTTTTCAAAATATAAGGCATTAAAACATAAAGCATGATTCCTTTGAAAACACTCCATATAAAACATCATGAATACCTTCTTTCTCTTACCCATCCTTATATCCTGTGAAATTTTTTTAAAAAATATGGGATGATTATAAAACTCAGTAAGGGATACAAAGACAGAAAGCGTTAGACAAGTGATAACAAAAAAACCAATAACACTCATATCATAAAAACTCAAATTCATGGTATACTCATGTTTTTTCCTTGGGAAATATTTACCATATCACTCTTACATTCACCCTTATATATAGAAATACCTTTTTTTTCAACTTCCATCTTCGACATACCTAATGCATTTGAGAGAAAAATGGGGCTCACCCATCATATCTTGAGCTATAACGGGCTCAACCCAACATATCTTGAGCTATAAGGGGATCAACCCAACATATATTGAGATATAATAGACTCAAACAAACTTAAATAATGTCCATGTAACATGTCATGGTAATAAATATTCTTGAAATTAGGATAAATCACTCATTCTATATCCATACAAAAATACAATCTCTTTGAAAATTATTAAAGAGACTTTTAAAATGATTTTAAAAGTAAAGTCCCTTAAAAATATAATTTTAGTGAGAATTAATATAATGGAATGCACATGTGTATACACTATAGATAGACATAATAATAAATTATATAAACAAAAATTCATCACACCAATAATCTTAATACAACTTAACATAAAAAGTAGAAGGTTAACCCAAGGAATGGAAATTGGGTTAAGAATTCCATTACCTCAAGTTTTTCTTGATTCAAATGTGTTTAGAAAACCTATGTAATTTTTAAAATAGAGTTATTAATATCTAAAAGAAACATATATATCTTTATAATATCATATTGGATCATATAATTTGATCATTTCACCCTTTATTTGTTAGTATTTTCTTCCTTGCACTGTTTTGGGGTGTTTTCTTTACATGTTTTCCATGATTGGTTCATGATAGATTTTATTTTCGATTGGAAGTGAAAATACAGAATTGGAATGGTAAGGTATTTACATATTTCCAGTATCATAATTTATACCTTTATCATTTTGAAGTATGATGTGAGGATGATTCATAAGTTAAAATATTAGTGATGTTCGTTTAAATCATTTTAGTGGTTCTTTGATAATAACGACCTCATTTTGTCTTATAAATTAAAACCATGAGTAAAAAAAGAATTAATGAACTATATATGAGATATAATACATATATTATAACCTGGTTCATCCAAAAAAATGGTTTCATGACCATACTTGAAATAATTAATGCAAATTGAAATCACAGCGTCCATGATGTCGGTAATTCGACACATCAAAGACAATATTTTTATTCCTTGAATAAGTGGGAGAGGAGAGAATAATGATGACGGATTTTCCATGAACATGAGAACATCCAGAATATACATAATTTATGGAGCTTTCATGCCTATTGGGTAAGAGGATATGAGGAAATAATAAGAAAATAAAGAAACTCAAAATAAAATAATAATTGAGAAATCCCTTAAAAAACATTCGGCAGCCTAACGGCTATGCAACATGGTTTTAGAAAATATTAAAAAGATAGGGTACAAATGTCACACATCTAAAAATTAATCATAATACATAATATATCAAGAATAATAAGTAAATAATAACATGGTATGGAAACTTGAAAGTTAAACCACATATAAGAGAGCTTGAATGGAAAAAGAATGAAATATATAATTTTGTTACCCTATAGAGTAACTCCTAGAACATGAAGTTTGGGACTTTAGAGGCCTGAGGAAACCTTGGGAGGACTAATAGAGAAGGAATAAGGCCATATATTCATTTATGAGGAATTGGGAATGAATTTAATGAAGGAATTGGTTGGTATTTATAGCAAAACTGAGGGAATATTTTAATAATCTCCAAGGGACACCTCATTTGTGGTATTTGAAAAACCATGGGCTTTCCCATTTTATTTTCCCAAGGTATTAGCCACTTGGGACACGTCGCATATTATTTTACTATACACTAGTCGATAAGATTTATTACATCTTTATTACAACCTTAATGATGTCATTAATACACCGAAACTCAAAACTGTATTTTTACTATTCATCAAAAAATCAACTATATCAGAAAAATCCAAAAAAAATTACTCTTACCATTTTTTGACATGTAGAATTCAAAAATATACTCCATTTTTTAAAAATAATTTTCTAATTATTATTAATTTAATTTTTAAATAAAATCATACTTAATTCAAAAATAAACAATTTTAAACCTATAACTACTTTTATATCACATTGAAATATTAACCAAGAAGTTATTATCATAAATCCTTAAGAAAATAAAATAATAATACAATTAACTATTTATTTGGGTCATATTACTATTCATAAGGGTATGTTACTATTCACCAAAAAAACAATTTTCTTCCATCAGACTCCAAAAAACATACTGAACAGAATTGTAGATGATTATTTTTTGAAATTAAAAACATAGAAGCTTCAAAATTAGGTTTAAAGGATATTTATAAATATAAACATAAAACAAAGTTTCAATAATTCAATTTATTTTTAAAACCTTGGGGTGTTACATTATCCCCACCTTTTAAAAATTGTGTCATTGCAATTTTATTTACTCAATAAAAATGTGAGGGTACCTTTCCCTCATAACATTTTCAGACTCCCATGTTATTTCTTCAACAAAGTGGTTTCTCAGGAAACCTTTAACTGGTGGATTACCTTATTCTGAAATACCTGTTCCAGTTGATCAAGAATCTAAACTAGTTTCTCTTCATAAGAAAGGTTCTCTTCTATCTGAACTACTTCTAGGCTCAAGACATGTGATGAATCTGGCACATACTTCCTCAACATCGAAACAAGATAAACATTGTGTACCAGATATAAAATCAAAGGCAATGATAGTTGGTATACAACTTTTCCAAATTTATCTAGGATTTCAAAAGGACCGATGAACTGCAGACTTAGCTTCCCTTTCTTACTGAAATTCATGACACTTTTCCAAGGAGATATTTTAATGAAAACATGGTTACCTACCTCGAAAGATAATTCTTTCCTTTTATTATCTGCATAACTTTTCTGCTTGTTCTGATCGGTCCTCATGTGTTGCTGAATCATCTTCACATTCTCAGTCACTTCCTCTACTAATTATAGTCCCATCAACTTCTTTTCCCTTACATTATCCCAAAAATCTAGAGTTCGACACTGCTTCCCATGCAATTCCTCAAAAGGTGTCATCTATACACAGGAATGGAAACTATTATTATATGAAAACTCAACTAAATAATGATGTCAATCCTAACTTCCATGATAGTCTATTGAACAAGCTCAAAGCATATCCTCAAAATTCTGAATCGTTCATTTTGACTGCCCATCTGATTGAGGATAAAAAGCTATACTGAAATTTAATTTTGTGCCCAATGACATCTGAATCCCCTTAAAAAAATTAGAAGTGAACCTGGGATCCCAATTAGATACAATAGAAATAGTAAATCCATGTAACCTAACAATCTCTTCGAGGAACAATCAAGAATTCTAATCCAAAGACATTATATCTCAAATAGAAAGAAAATGCACAGATTTTGTGAGCCGGTCAATAATAACCCAAATCAAATTGTTATCTTGAGAAGTCTTTAGTAGTCCCACCACAATGTCCATGGATACATTCTCCCATTACCACTCTAGCACTAGAAAAGGCTGAAGCATCCCCTTTGGGAACTGATGCTCTACTTTAACCTATTGACATGTCAAGCATTTCATAGTAAAATCAAAAATATCTCTTTTCATTTCATCCCACCAATAATTCTCTAGAATGTCTCTGTACGTCTTAGTACTACTAGGATGAAATGAAAATGGAGAACTATGAGTTTCACATGACCAGTATTTCTTCAACTGGGAATCACAAGGGACACACAACCTTTTTCCAAATCATAAGACACAATCTTTATCTAGATTAAATTCTGGAAACATACCCATTTTAACCAATTCTACCTTTTTCTATGGCTCACGGTCTTCCTTATGCACTTGTTTAATTTTTTCTAATAACAATGACTACACTAAAATAAAAAAAACAGATATATTCCCTACACAAACAACTTCTAAGCCAAAATTCATCAAATCATTTTCCAAGGGATCATGTTCCAAACGTAACGTGGTTAATGATGCATGATGTTTTTGACTCAAGGCATCTTCCACATTGTTTTCTTTTCCTGGATGGTAATTGATCATGAAATCATAATACTTTATCAGTTCAATCCATCTTCTCTACCTCATGTTTAATTCTTTTTGAGTGAATATATACTTCAAACTTTTATGGTTAGTATATATTTGACATTTGGCTCCGTATAAATTGTGCCTCCTAATTTTCAAAAGAAAAAACCAAAGATGCCAATTCCAAACCATGTGTGGTATAATTAAACTCAAGGGGTTTTAGTTGTCTTCAAGAATATGAAATTACTTGATTATTCGGCATCAGAACACAACCAAGTCCATTTAATGAAGCATCACTACAGATGAAAAAATAACTACTTTGGGAAGGCAATCCCAAAACTGGAGCATTCACCAATCTCTTCCTCATTTCTTGAAAACAAACATCACATTATTCTGTGCAAAAAAATGTAACCCATTTTTGTGTTAACTTAGTTAACAGGCTAGATAATTGTGCAATGTTCTTGACAAACTGTCTGTAATAGCCTGCTAAACCAAGAAAACTACGAATATCTATAACATTTTTAGGTCTTGGCCATTTATCAACCACTTGTGTTTTGGAAGGATCAACTGTTATTCAATCCTTATTTAAAATGTTCCCAAGAAAATAAATTTGTTGCAACCAAAAATTAGACTTTCTGAATTTTACATATAGTTTCCTTTCTTTTAAGGTTTGAAAAACAACCCATAGATGTTTTTCAGGCACCTCTTTACTTCTAGAATATACCATAATGTCATCAATAAACACAACCACAAACTTATCCTAGAACTCATGAAATATTTTATTCATAAGATCCATGAATATATCATGTGAATTAGTTAAACCAAAAGGAACATCTACAAATTCATAATGACTATATCTAATATGGAACACAGTCTGCAGGATGTCTTCATCCTTTACTTTCAGCTGATGGTACCCAGACCCCAATTTAACCTTCAAAAAATACTGTGATCCCTAGATATGATCAAACAAGTCATCGATATGAGGAAAAGGATACTTATTTTTAATAGTAATTTTATTCAAGGCTCAATAATCGATGAAAAGACTCATTGAACCATATTTTTTCTTAACAGCCAAGAAAGGAGCGCCCCATGGTGAAGTGATGGTTCATATGAATCCTTTATCTAATAATTCCTGCAATTTCTTTTTTAATTCTACTAGTTCCATTTGGGACATTTGATAAGGAGTTTTAGAAATTGTCTAAGAATCAATAACTAATTCAATAGTAAACTCAACCTCTCAATTAGTAATAACACTAAGAAAGTCATTGGAAAAAACATCAAAGTATTAATTTACCACTAGTACATCATTAATCTGGATATTTCCCTTATCTTTAAAAATATGAGCAAGAAAACATTCATTTCCATCCATTATTAGTTTCTTAGCTTCCTGATATGTTATTAATGGTATGGGTTCATTCCTGTACACCAACAAAAATTCATTCGAAAAAAAACTTCTTTTTCTCTACAATCTAACATAACATGATAAAAAGAAAGCCATTCCATACCTAGAATGAAATCAACCTCCACTAGAGGCAAAACAACAATGCTTATATGTAGATTATTTCCACAAAAAAGGATAGGAATATTCTTATAATTTTTTACACAATATTTCCTATAGTTGTTTTTACCATTAGATCTGACATCATTTTTTGTGGTTGAATTCTAATGTTTTCTAAAAATTTCTCAGAAATGAAGGAATGTGTAGACCATGAACCAAACAACACATTTGAAAAATCTATAAAAACAAGAAATTTACTTGATACCACCTCATTTGATGACTCAAAATCTGTTTAAGTGGTTTAAAAAGATTTTAACAAACCCTTCTACTTCCAATATTGTTGATTTCATGCTTGAGTAACTAGATTCAGACAAACATTATCCAAATGACCTAATTCCTTATAGTTAAAGAATCTCAACATCGACTTCTCATTATTTTTCAGATCATTTTCCTTGAACTCACAAGACATGTGTCCAATCTTCCCACATTGGTATAATTTCCTAGAATTTACAAGACATTCACCAGGATGCCTTTTACCACACTTTTCACAAGAAGGGAAATTCATTTTCTTACCTCCAGACTTCTTTGAAGAGTTCTTCCTCATTTCCTGCTAACCTGATCACTTATTATTCTTATCATCACGATGCACACAAGTCTCTGAAAACTCCATCTCAACTTTTTCTACACAACAAGAAAGATTCTCATAACTTTTAAACTCTCGTGATTCCAAAGCTCTTCGCAAAAATAGTTTCAAACCATAGTAAAATATTTTAATTTTACTTTCAAAATATCATGTAAAATCCAGTACATACCTGGATAGTCTTGTAAAATTGGATTCATATGCTTCCATAGAATCATTATCTTTCTGCTTCAGTTCCCAGAATTTTTTCTCCATTCTATGTTGAACAGTTTTGGGAAAATATTTTTCCAGAAAACAATTCTTAAATTAAACCCATTCTAGACATTCAAGATCATCTCTTTCTCTCGTATTCATAACCAGAGACCACCACTGATCAGTCTAACCTTCCAAAAGATAAATTTATATTATTACCTTTTTAATTTCTAAACATCCCATGACATCAAATATCTTTTCTAGAGCATTGATCCATCCTTCGGCTATCACTGGATCTGCGATTCCACTGAATGCTGGAGGATGTTGCCTCCTAAAGTGCTCCACAAAAGAAATGTTTCTTCATGGTTTATCATCTTCCTATATATCATGGATACCACTCCATTTATTACTTGAGTCAACTGATACATTGCTATCACAAACTGCTCGATTCTGATTCAAACCATTTTGGGTTGTAGATAGAAATCAGCCTCTTGGTGCCTTCCAAATCCAGCTGCCCAATTTTTTCTGTGGAAAACAATTCTAAACAAACATAAAATAGACGAAAAATCATGGAAATCATTAAATTTTATAACATTTCAAATTAATCATATATTAAAAATCAGTTATGGTATTCTTTAAATATCATCCCAATACCTAAAGTTTTCTATACCATCCTCTAATACCAACTATAAGGGTCTGGCCTTATAATGTTACATAATCTTAAATTTTAAACAAGAACATACATTATTACACATTGAGGATATTTTTTGGTTTATATTTTTAAATAATTATTTTAACTTACACACATAACATACCACATTCATACAAAGAGGACTCTATTAAAAACGGTTTCCATTTTTTTCAAAATATAAGACATTAAAACATAAAGAATTATTTATTTCAAAACACTCCATATGAAAAATCATGAATACCTTATTTATCTTAACCATACTTATATCATCTAAAAAACATTTTAAAAACTTGTGATGAGTATAAAACTTAGTAAGGTATGTAAAGATAGAAAGCGTTAGTCAAGTGATAATATAAAAACCAATAAAACCCATATCATAAAACTCGAATGCATGGTATACTCATGTTGTTACCTTGGGAAATATATACCATATTAATCTTACATTAAATCTTATAAAAGGAATAACCTTTTGGTCTACTTTCATATTCGGGGTACCTAATGCATTGGAGAGCTAAAATGGGGCTCACCCGTCATATCTTGAGCTATAATGGGCTCAACCCAACATATCTTGAGCTATAATAGGATCAACCCAACATATCTTGAGAAATAATTGGCTCAAACCAACATAAATAATGTCTAAGAAACATTTCATGGTAATAAAGTTTCTCAAAATTAGGATAAATCACTCATTACATATACAGATAAAAATACAATCCCTTTGAAAATTGTTAGAGAGACTTTTAAAAGGATTTTAAAAGGAAAGTCCCTTAAAATATAATTGAAGTGAAAATTAATAGAATGGAATGTACATGGTTATACACTATAAATAAAAATAATAATAAATTATATAAATAAAAATTCATCACACCAATAATCTTAATACAACATAATGGATAAAGTAGAAGGTTAACCCAAGGAATGGAAATCGGGTTAAGAATTCAATTACCTCAGGTTCTTCTTGCTTCAAATGTGTTTAAACTTATTGTATAATGGTTAAAATTGTGGTATTAATATCTTAAAGAAAAATATCCATCTTTATAATATATTATATGATCATTTAATTAGTTCATTTTACCCTTTATTTGTTAGTATTTTGTTCCTTGCATTGTTTTGGGGTGTTTTCTTAACATGTTTTCCATAATTGGTTCATTGTGGATATTATTGTAGATTGGAATTGAAACTCTTGAATTGGAATTTGAAGGAATTTACATATTTAGAGTATCATAATTTATACCATTTATCATTTTAATATTTGATATGTGGATGATTCATAAGTGAAAATATTAATGTAGTTCGTTTAAATCATTTTAGTGGTTCTTTGATAATAATGATCTCATTTTGTCATATAAATTAAAACCATTAGTAAAAACGGAATTAAATAACAATGGATGAGACATAATACATATATTATAACCTATTTCAACCATAAAAATGGTTTAATGAGAAGACTTTAAATAATTAATGCAAATTAAAATCACATCGTCCATGATGTCGGTAATTTGACACATCACGAACAATGTTTTTATTCCTTGAATAAGGGGGAGGGTAGAGAAGAATGATGATGGATTTTACATGAACATGAGAACATAAATAATATAAATAATTTCTGGATATTTCATTCCTCTTGGGTAAGAGGATATGAGTAAATAATAAGAAAATAAATAAACTTAAAATAAAAGAATAATTGAGAAATCCCTTACAAAAATTCAGCATCCAAACGGCTATGCAACATGGTTTTAAAAAATATTAAAAAGATAGGGGATAAGAGTAACCCATATAGAAATTAATCATAATACAGAATATATCAATAATAAAAAGGTAATAATAACATGGTATGGAAACTTGAAAGTTATACCACATCGAAGAGAACTTGAATGGAAAAAAGAAAGAAATTTATAATTTTCTTACCTTGTAGAGTAACTCCTAGAACATGAAGGTTTGGACCTTAGGGGCTTGAGGAAATCTTGGGAGGACTACTAGGGAGTTAAGGAAGCCAGTGCATCATTAATGGGGAATTGGGAATGAATTTAATGAAGCAATGGGTTGGTATTTATAGCAAAAGTGAGGGAATATTTTAATAATTTCCAAGGGACATCTCATTAGTGGTATTTGAAAAACCATGGGCTTGCCCATGGTATATGATCAAGGTATTAGCCACTTCAGACACCTCACATATTATTTCACTATACACAAGTCGACCATATTCATTACATCATCATTACATCATTAATGATGTAATCGATACTCTGAAACTCAAAATTGATTTTTTACTATTCACTGAAAAATCAACTGTATCAGAAAAATCCCAAAAATATACCCTTACTGTTTTTTGACATGTAGAATTCAAAAATGAAATCCATTTTTTGAAAATAATTTTCTAGATATTATTAATTTAATTTTAAAATAAAATCAAATTTAATTCAAAAATAAACATTTATAAAACTATAACTTCTTTTATATCACATTGAAAAATTAACCAAGTTGTTATTATCTTAAAACCTTAAGTAAATAAAATAATAATACAATTTACTATTCATTAGGGTCATATTACTATTCATAATGGTATGTTACTATTCACCAAAAAAATTTGGTTCTATCAGACTCCAAATAACTTACTGAACATAATTATAGATGATTGTTTTTAGAAATTAAAAACATATAAGCTTAAAAAAAATTGAAAGGATAGTTATAAATATCTACATAAAACAAAGTTTCAAGAATTCAACATATTTTTAAAACCGTGGGTTCTTACATAAAGGGAGGTATTTTAATGGAAAACTTTTAATTAATAAGAATAAATTAAAGATTTGAAATTAAATTGGGTGTAAGATAGAATGATATAATGATATCCCCATTGGTGAAATAATCATAAAAAATCCAAAATGATGATGAGATTGTAAAATAAAAACTAAAATTAGTTACAGTTTGCTTCCTCCATCTCTGAATAGTCAGTATAATAAAAAAACATATTTATTAAACATATATTACAGAACCATAATTATAGTGACCCAGCCTTTTCTTACATTACTATTACATAATTTTAAAAACTATCAACATAATAGTTTTACACATAGAGGATCTAATGGTTTAGTGTCTTGGGAAAACTAGGACCATATATAACAATTACAACATCGATCATAAACATTAATTCAAATTCTTTTTATCTAGATTCTCACTCACACTTGACCTCACCTTAGTACATGAAGTCACCTGAGGATATACATCCAAATAGGTGAGCTAGAATCCCATTAAGGGTAAAGATAAGAACAATATAGCATGGGGTGAGCATAATCATGACATAGGAAAAGGATCATGAACATAAGAGGAAGCACAAATATAAGACCTAAAATGTGGAAATGCATAAAAATAAAACATCATGCCTTAGTGGTTAACTGCCACACATACTTGTGAACAAAGCTAGAATCTTGTTCACGCATAATTTTACATTTACTCATGAGATTCATCACTTTACCCAATATGTTATAGTGATGTATAATTCTGGGTGCACCCATCACATTTAAACATTCATATTGTGCTATATAATTCCAGGTGCTCCTGTCACATCATAAAATTATCATTAATCATGCATGCCATAAAAAATGAACATAACTAACCCATGAAAATTAATGGGTTTCATCTCATAAGAACACATTCATAAACATTGGGTTCTCAAAATAAAGAGGAAATAACATACATATTACAAGAACCGTCAATCTTGAATGAGAAGTAAAAGGTGTGTTCTTAAAATAAGAGTTCTTCTGGAAAAAATTTGGTTTGACATAAATACCAGTGAATAACGTGTATATCCTATAAAAGTAAACACAATTATGATCAAAATATTTTTAAGGAGTAACCTTATCAAAAAGGATTGAAATATGGAGAACTCGAAGGATGAAAGTTGTGTATGAGAATTTACCCTTACCTTGTATCTGAATGCTTCTTTTGCTTTAATGTCATGTATAATGACATTATATTAATTAATTAGAAACTCCAAAACCATTTATAAATGAAAATGGTAGGTTAATATTCACCAAAAATTATTTTTTTCTTATTAGACTCCAAGAATAATCTTGAACACAACCGTGTATGTCAGATTTTTGAAATTCCAAACAAATAAGTGAAAAACTTATGATTAATGGTCACTTAGCACTTAGTAGTTCATTATATTGTGTTTTCATATAATTTTATGACATATTTATAAGAAGGTAATTTCCATGAAAAAACTTCGGGTCATTAAATTCTTCCCCCCTTATGAAATTTCAACCTAGAAATTTCGTTATACACAAACAGGTGAGGGTACTTCTTCTTCATTACCTCATTCAGTTCCTATGTAGCTTCTTATAACTTACGGTTCCTCCACAACACATTGACAAGATGGGTTCCCTTGTTGCATAGAATCGTATCTCTCTGGTCTAGAATCTCTACCGACTGCTCCTCCTAAGAGAGATCATCTTCCCGCTGTACCACCTCTATGTTTAGTACATGTGAGGGATCATATATGTACTTTATTAGGAGTGATACATGAAAAACATCATGAACCTGATCCATATTCAGTTGAAGTGAA
Organism: Viscum album; assembly: GCA_963277665.1. Lineage (NCBI taxonomy): Eukaryota > Viridiplantae > Streptophyta > Magnoliopsida > Santalales > Viscaceae > Viscum > Viscum album. The sequence goes on from OY728141.1 coordinate 1,307,409,005, forward strand.
ATCTGATAGTCCGCATATCTTATGCGGGCAAGGATTTCAAAGGGGCCAATATACCTCTGACTAAGCTTCCCTTTCTTCCCAAATCACATGACTCTCTTCCATTGTGATATTCGAAGGAAGAATTTATCCCCAACATCAAACTCCAAGTCTCTTTGATGGTTGTCAGCATAGCTCTTTTTCTGGTTTTGAGTAGCTTTTATGTGTTTCTAGATGACTTGAACTTTCTCTATCATCTCTTCCACATGATCAAGTCCAAGTAGCTTTGTTTCTCTAACTTCATCTCAACAGGTTGGAGTTCTACATCACTTTCGATATACAGCTTCATATGGAGCCATCTGAATACTCGAGTGGAAGTTATTGTGGTATTAGAACTCAACCAATGGGAGATGTTGATCTCATCCACCTTTGAATTCGAGATAGCATGCCTTTAGTATATCATCAAGCATATGAATAGTCCTTTCAGATTGACCATCAGTTTGGGGGTGATAGGCCATGCTGAAATTTAATTTAGTACTCAAAGCATATTGAAGGCTCCTCTAGAATTTAGAAGTGAACCTTGGATCATGGTCATAGAAAATTGAGAGAGGAACACCATGAAATCTCACCACTTCCTTCACATATATATTTTCAAGTTTTTAAAGTGAGAGATCTTTCCAAATAGAAATAAAATGGGAAGTCTTTGTGAGTCGATCAACAACAACTCATATCGCATTATTTCCCTTTAACATCTCCAGGATACCCATGATAAAGTACATAGTAACATTTTACCATTTCCTCATGGGTATAGGTAATGGATGCATCATCCCTTTGGACTTTTGTAGCTCTACTTTAACTTGCTGACATACCGAGCACCTTGATATATATTCTACAATATCCTTCTTCATGTTATCCCACCAGAAGTGTTTTCAAAGATCACGGTACATCTTGGTGCTACCAGGATGGATAGATAATGTTGAGCTATGTGCATTTTCCCATAGATCCTTCTTTGTCATGGGTGAGGAAGGCACACAAAGCCGTGTTCCAAACCGAATCACACCATCATCGTCGATATAGAACTCGTTCAGCTTCCCTTCCATTACGGCATTCACCCACTTTTTTATCTTCACATCATCCCTCTGTGCTTCCTCTATCTTCTCTTGGATGGATGGTTGTGCAATCATTTTGTAAAGGTAGGATTTATCCCCTGCCATTATGATTTCTAAATAAATTCTTTTCAAATCCAAGAAGAGTGGGTCTTTCTCAATACATAACATGGATAGATTAGTAGGTTCTTTTCCGCTTAGAGCATTATCAACCTTGTTCTCCTTTCTAGGATGGTAGTGAATAGAGCAATCGTAATCCATGATTATCTCTAACCATATCCTCTGATGCTTATTGAGCTCCTATTGTGTGAATGTATACTTTAGGATCTTTTGGTCGGTGTATATGTCACACTTCTCACCATAAAGGTAGTTCCACCAGATTTTCAAGTCAAAAATCACGGTTCCATCTCTAGATCATGTGTCGGGTAGTTTTTCTCATGGATATTCAACTGTCATGAGGCATAGGCTATCACATTATCATTTTTCATTAGTACACAACCAAAGCCTTTATTTTAATCATCACTGTATGTCACAAAACATTCTCCACTTTTCGGTAGTGTGATTACAGGTGTAGTGATCAACCTTCTCTTTAGTTCCTTGAAGATTCCCTCACATTCTTCTATCAAAACATACTTTATCCCTTTCGTAGTTAACTTAGTTAGCTAAAAATACAAACCGAGAGAAGTTTCTCAAAAAACATAGGTAGTACCCAGATAATCCTAGAAAACTATGGATTTCTATGACACTAGAAGGCATGGTCTATTCCTAAATCACCTTTTTTTTAAGGATCCACAAAAATTCCCTCACTTTTGATCACATGTCCCAAGAAAGTGACTTTCATTATCAAAACATTACACTTTCTGAACATGGATTTCAACATAAGTCTTAGATGTTCTTCATGTTCCTTCTTGCTCAGATGAGAATATCATCAATAAACACTACCACAAATTTGTCGAGGTAATGTCTAAAGACTCTATTCATAAAATCCATGAAGATTTCAGGGGCATTGGAAAGTTCAAAGGGCATAACCAGAAACTACTAGTGCCCATACCTTGTACGGAAGACAGTTTTCTGAATATCTTCCTTATTCACCTTTAGTTGATGATATCCAGAATGAAGATCCACCTTTGAGAAGTATTGAGCTCCTCTTAAATGATTGAACAAGTCATCAATCTTTGGAAGATAATACTTGTTCTTTATGGTGATCTTGTTGAGTTCCCTATAATCGATACGCGACGACATTATTCCATCCTTCTTCTTTACAAAGAGAACCGATGCACCCAAAGGTGATGCACTAGGTTATATGAACCCTTTATCTAGATTCTCATGCAGCTGCTTCTATAACTCCTCATGTTCGATAGGATCCATCCTATAGGGACATTTTGAGATAGGAGTAGCTCCGGGTATGAGTTCTATTGAGAACTATACCTCATGATACGGGGGAATTCCAAGTAACTCTTTGGGAAATACATCACCATATTCCCTCATGATGGGAATTTATGTAAGGTTGGCACTTTCCTTAGACTCAACCATTTGGGCATGGTATGCTTCTTCATAGAGAATCAAAACCCACACTATTGAAGGATTTTTCAAAGAAGATTCATGATCTTCCTGGCATTTTTAGAGGCACATTGGATGCTACGGAATATGAAAAGATGTTCCCTTTTCCTAAAATTTGATATGTGCTCTATATAATGAGAGAAAATACATTCCCATTATAGCATCGAATTCCCCCAAGGTAAGTATTACAAGATTCACTGGAAGAATCTTACCATATATTCCAACATGAGAATATTCAAACACTTGGGTTACAATGATTTCACCACTTGGTGTTTCTATAGATATCTCTACTTCAAGGTTTCAGGGCTTCAGTTCTATAGTTCTAGAAAACTTGCAAGATATAAAGGAATGCATAGAACCAGAATCAAATAAGAATTTTTATATTTTTGAGTGAATAGTATGGGTACCTTGTACAACTTCATTATTTTGATCTACTTCTGTAGTAGTAATGGAATTAGCCTTCTCTTTTTCCTTTGGCTTTGGTGGATGCTGATGCTGATTACCCTCGAGAACACGAGGTTTAGTGCACTGGCTTGCATAGTGCCCTAGCTCTCTACAGTTGTAGTATTGAACCATGGGTGGTTCTCTCATTTCTTCGGCTACAGTCTCCTTCCTTTTCATGTCTTTTCGACACTCTTGAGCATGGTGTCCTTATTTCCCACACTTGAAGCACTTCCCTGTCCCATTGAGGTAGTTCCCATGGTGCAACTTCCCACATTTTTGGCATGTGGGTCGTTGATTTTTCTTCCCACCTTTGTCATTAGATCCTCTAGCATGAAACTCCATCTTTCATTTCTTATCACCATAGCCATGGGACCATTCTCCAAACTCCATAACCACTTTGAGAGCACACCTAAAAACTTCTTCATAACTCCCAAAGTCTCGAATTTCAAGAGACTTTCGAAGTAGTGGTTTTAATCCACTAAAGAATCTATCAATTTTTTAATCATTGTTGATAATAAAACTCAAATCATACCTTGCAAGCCATATGAAATTCACTTCGTAGGTTGTGACATATTCTTCATTTTTCTTGAGCACTATGAATTCTCTCTCCATATTGATGTGAATAGTTCTTGGGAAATACTTGTTAAGAAACATTATCTTAAAGTATTCCCATTCCATCTCTTCAATTTCCTCTCTTGGCTTGGTGTTATTAATAAAATACCACCATTGATCAGCCTCTCCATCTACATGATAAATGGATAGATTCACCTTTTCTGTCTCAGAATAGTGAAGAACATAAAAGATATTCTCTATGGAGTTGATCCACTGTTCTGCAACTAGTGGATCAGAAGATCCACTAAATGTCGGAGTTCATTGCCGCATAAAACATTCGATATCCAGTTGCTCCATCTGTGGTGAAGGAGGATGTTCCCCATTATTATTGTTATTTTTCATAACCTGCGATAATTGGGTAAGCATCGCCATGATGTTTTGAACTCCACCTCCCAAATCATTTGGGATGTCATTCGAGTAATCGTTTCATTGGACCTCGCACGAGTTGTTGTCCTGGTTTCTCCTGGTTCCCACCATTTTCTGAAATAGAAAAGGTTAGAACAAAACATAAGTCACTAAGTCATGAATAACTTATTCATTTAAATAATTTATACTAAAATCATAACATATGGGATCCCTATATAAAATTCTTTGATATTTGTACTTTGTCTCGTGCTAGAGGTTTTCTCTAGGGTTCACTAATCCTAATTCCCAAATCAACTAAACCTTTCCTCTGATACCAACTACAGAGACTCACCCTTTTCTTACATTAATATTACATAATTTTAAAGATAAATAACATAATATTATTACAGATAGAGGATCCAATGGTTTAGTGTCTTGGGAAAACTAGGACCATACATAACAATTACAAGATCGAGCATTAACATTTATTCAATTTCTTCTTCTCTAGCTTCTTATTGGAACTTGACCTATCCTTAGTACATGTAGTCACCTAAGGATATATATCAAAAGGGGTGAGCTAGAATCCCAGTAAGGGGAAAAATAAGAAAAATATAGCATGTGGAGGGAATATTCATGACATAGTAAAAGAATCATAAACATAAGTGGAAGCATAAATATAATACTTGAAATGTGGCAATGCATAAAAATGAAACATCATGCCTTAGTAGTTAACTAGCACACATACTTGTGAACAAATATAGAGTCTTGTTCACACATCATTTCACATTTTCTCATGAGATTCATCACTTTACCAAATGCATTGGAGTGCTATATAATTTCGGGCACACCCGTCACATTTAAACATTCATATTGCTCTATATAATTCCAGGCACACCCGTTACATCATAACATTGTCATTTATAATGCATGCAATATAACAAAAATGAACATAACTAACCCATGAAAAGTAATGACTTTCATCTCATAAGAATGAATTCATAAAAATTGTGTTCCCAAAATAAAGAGGTAATTACATACATGTTACAAGAACCTTCAATATTTAATGAGAAGTGAAAGGTGTGTTTTTAAAAGAAGAGTTATTTTTGAAAACATTTGGTTTGACATTTATTCAATTTCTTCTTCTCTAGTTTCTTACTGGCACTTGACCTCTCCTTTGTACATGTAGTAACCTAAGAATATACATCAAAAGGGGTGAGATAGAATCCCATAAAGGGGGAAAATAAGAACAATATATCCTAGGGAGAGCATAATCATGACATAGTAAAAGGATCAGGAACATAAGAGGAAGCATAAATATAAGACTTGAAATGTGGAAATGCATAAAAATGAAACATCATGACTTAGTGGTTAACTAGCACACATACTTGTGAAAAAATATAGAATCTTGTTCACACATAATTTCACATTTACTAATGATATTCATCACTTTACCCAGTGCATTGGAGCGCTGTATAATTATGGGCACAGTCGTCACATTTAAACATTCATATTGAACTATATAATTCCGGGTGCACCCGTCACAACATAACATTATCATTTATCATGCATTAAATATAACAAAAATGATCATAACTAACCAATTAAAAGTAATGATTTTTTCTCATATGAACACATTCATAAACATTGTGTTCCCAAAATAAAGAGGAATTGACATACATATTACAAGAACAACTAATCTTGAATGAGAAGTGAAAGGTGTGTTTTTAAAAGAAGAGTTCTTTTGGAAAATATTTGGTTCGACAAAAATACCAGTGAAAAATGTGTATATCCCATAAAAGGAAAGAAAATTATGATCAAAATATTTTTAAGTATTAACCATATCAAAAATGAGTGAAAGAGGGAGAACCTGAAGGATGAATGTTGGGTTCGATATTTTCCCCTTACCTTATATATGAATGATTCCTTCGCTTTAATGTCCTATATAATGAAATTATATTCATTAATTAGAAAATACATAACCTTTTAAGAATTAAAATGGTTCATTTTAGTTTCATTATGTTATTTTATGGGCCTTTTTATGAGTTATAGGGTTTGAAAACATTGTTCGGGAATGTTTGTTTTTACTATTTTCTTGAATGGTTCACTTGTATTCATAAATAGAAGTTTGGGTAGAACATGGTTAAACATCCAGAACTGATATTACATGTTATTAATGATATTTAAGATGTTAAAATGATCTTATTATAAATTACATTTCTTACCATGTGGAGGAATCATTAGATAAGAATTAAATGATGATTGTCTGAGTTAATTTGAACGGTTTTTCGACCTCAACGAACTTGTTTTGATTAATCATTTAGTAATATGTAAATAAGTTAGTTATAGAACATTAAATAAGAATTAATACGAAACATTTTCTAGTTAAACCATAAAAATGGTTCCATGACCAGATCTGAAAGTATAAATGAAAAAAATAAAACATGTCATTCTGGAAGGTTATATATTAACACCTCACGAACAAAATTTTCTTTTATAAAATAAAAGGAAGAGGATAAGGGGGTTGGATGGTATAATATCCCATTAGTATCATAAAATTATATTATATTTATGATAATGGAGTTACCATACCATTTGGAAAAATATAGGTGGTTATAGAATAAGTAAAGAACTTGAAATTGAAAGGGAATTAAAGGAGAAGAGGGAGAGAAATTACCTCTAGAATCCTCCTCTTGAGATCCTCCTTAAGGGGACTAAGTTTGGTCTTATAATGAGACGAAAATCTCTTGGATGTGGGGGAAGGGCTAGGTAAGATTCTTGGGAAGAGTTCAGACAAGGATTGAAGCTTGAGAGGTGTGAGGAAATGAGGGTGTGAAGGGTGATATTTATAGTGGAGGGGAGAGGGGATTTCTCAATATAAAATTCATTAGTTTATTATTTTCCCCCAAGACAAGGAGTTGTGAGTCTTCCATGACTAATAACAGTAATTTTAAAATGTGATCCCAAAACAAGTGGTATTACATCAGTAAAACATCATACATGACTCTATAATTTTCTTATTTAGCTTATTTTATAAATTATACCATTTCACTATTCATCAAAAATTCAAGTATTTCATAAAAATCCAAAAAAATCTCCCCTATAATTTTTCTATGTGTAGAATCCAAAAATGATGTCTATTTTTCAAAAATAAATTTCTAAATATGATTAATTCAATATTTAATTAAAATCACAATTTACATGAAAAAAAGAGTTTTTAAAATTAAAACTGATTTTATAATGCTTTCAAAAATTACATGAGGTCTTATAAAATTAACTTAAATCTGGAATACATAGATTTTTTAATTTATTAACAGTTTTTTAGAAAATAAAATTTCTTTTAAATTAATTAATTAATTATAATTATTTATTTATGGCTTACAAAAATACCATTTCTTATAAGATGCCCAAATTTTATTTAATTAATCATGGGTAAGGTTGCTCTTATTTTGGACAATTTACTATTCATAAGGGTGGTACTACTATTCATAATGGTAGGTTACTATTCATAAGGGTAGGTTACTGTTGAACAAAAATAAATTTTAACTTATTGGACCCCAAAAATCATCTTAACACAACCGTGTATGTTGAATTTTCAAAATTCCAAACACAAAAGTGACAAAATTATGTTTAAAGGTCACTTAACACTTAGTAGTTCATTATGTAGTGTTTTCATGTGATTTTATGAAATATTTAAAAGAAGTTAATTTCCATTTAAAAACTTTTGGTTGTTAAAATAATCATGTATATCATACTATATATTATTTACTTAACACTTATTATCATCCTTTTTTTGACAATCCTTTATTAAAAAATTTCTTTTGAGTATTAACTACATTGTTTTTCATGTATGTTTGGGTTGTGTAGTTTATGTTCTTATTATTTCATCATTAATCTATAATATCAATAATTTCAATCACGATACAAATATCATATATACTCATATTAAATTTAGTTATAGTAATCCATAAAATTTATATAGAGAATGAGTTACACCATCCATGGATATGGTAAGCCATACATAAGCATGAATGATGTTTCTTTTTTTTAAACAGGTGAAAAAAAGAAAGATAAATAATATTTTACCTTTTAGAATTATTGTTATAATATATATATACATATCGATTAAATCCATCCTCATTACCATTAAAGTAATAATTAAATAAAAAATGAATCATAATGCTTCATCGAGGCGGTAGTCCACCTGTATGCACGAGAAATGTTGTCTTTTTCTAGCAGATTGGAAGGTAAGAATGTATATGTAATATTATAATTATATATGGATAATTATTTCATACATATCATACATATATATTAAATCAATCGTTATATCTAGCTATGAAATGTAGGGGTGGAAAATAGAAAACATCATTTCGTGAGGTCGTGGTCCACCATATATAAGATTGACGGTTTAATTTCCCATTTAATGGAATAGGGTATGGTTTTAGTTTATTAAAATATGATAAAAACATCTAATTAAATAGAAGATAAATATTTATTATTTAATCATGGTTTTGTAATAATTGTATACCTATTCTAAAAACCCCTCGTTAGGTTTATTTCTAAAGCCTTCCTAGAACAGTTTCATTAAAAAAAATAGGGACTCTAGGTAATCATAATGTATGTAACAATATGACATGGTAAGCTGTTGTCCAAAACAAATATCACTTTATGTGTTTATAAAAGAGGATAGGGGTGTCCATTTATAAGTTGGGTAGAGGATTCACATGGAATTTTTGAAAATAATAAAATATACCCAAGATTTATACCAAAATAATGGCTTAAAAAATGGACCATTATAAAACACTATATGATATAAGGTCCAAATACATCCATACAATAAAAAATACACAATTTTATATGTCATTTTAATGTTTATCTTTTTTGTTTAACACCTTGGAAAATCCATTTTAACATTAACCGCGATAGTTAATTTTTACTTTTTTGACTACTCACTAAGAACAAAAATATAATTTAACATAATACCTAATATTATTTACTATAATTAAAAAATGGAATCCAGTTTTTAAAATTAAAATCTTATAATTCATGTAAATTAATTTAAAATTATACCCGTAAGCACAACAATCATTCAGTTTTCAAAAAGAATTTATTCGTAAGTAAAAAATCATTTTTGCACAAAATGTCCGCATAAAAATGATTAAAATGTTCAAAATTGAATTATTAATATTATAATTTAACAAATATAACTTTTAAAATAATTTTTAAAAAAAATTAACTTTGTAAATACATTAAATTAAAAGGAATCTTTCTACAAAAATTAGTATTTTCGCTATTCATCAAAAAAAATTAATTCTTTCGTAATATTATAAGAATTTAACTATAAAATTATTTTTAAATAATGATGTCAAAAATGAATTTAATTTTTCCAAATAAATTTTATAAAATTGGAAAAAAGTAACTTTAAATTTGATTGGGAAGTGAGACAAAACTTCTTTTTAGAAAATTGTACTTTTTAAGTATAAAACTAGATTTTTTATAGGTTGGGGTTGAAGCCTCAATTTATTGTTAAAGCAAATACCTCATTTTTCTTCTAGGTATAGGGAGACCCAATACATAGACCAAAGGGTCAAGAACAATTGGCATGAATACAAGGCTTTAAAGCCCATTTTTTCCCCATAGGACCCATTGGTGAACAGTACTGCTACAGTACCCAGGCTGCTACAGTCCAACCACCGCTACAGTTTCTACTACCAATATTTATTAAGTTAATTTACTAAGATAAAAACAAAATCTGCACATTAAAACAGGTTTTTAGAAAAACCATTCTTTTACTTTCAAATGAGTTTTATTTTAATTTATAATCAATTGAAACCCAATTAATTTATTTATAAATATGTAAAAAATTTAATTTTAATAACTTTTCTAGGAATATGTATACCTGATAGTTTATTGTTTAGGTAATAATGGTCATATTTAATGACTATATGTCAAAATTCATTCAAGCTCTATGTTGTGTATCAAATATTCTATCGAACACATTTTTTTCATTTAAAATATTTGGGTGTTACATTCTCCCCACATTCAATAAATTTCATCATCACAAATATAACTTGTGCATGGAAATCAAGAATTTGATATTTGAAAATACCTTTTTTGAAAAACTACATCATAAAAATCGTTAACAAAACATCCTCTCGAAAAGAGATAAAGGGATATATAAAGGTAATTTTGAATAACACATAAATAGTTTTTCAAGTAGGAAAACAGTAGTGAGATATAAAATATAGACATGAAATAAAATTATAAATAATAATAGAGACCTATGTAAATAACTGAACATAATAATGTGAATGATCAAGGGAAAGTTAAGGACCATAAAACTATAAACCTATGTGTTCTGAAAAGTTCCATTAATTCTTTGAAAATGATGGTAAATATATAAAATTTTAACTTCAATATCATTTTCCTAAAGATGGGTTATTATTTTACTATCAATATTGTAAACACTGGAAAATATATCAATTTGGTATCTCTTTATTCCATAATAATAATTTTATCATTTGGTTGTCCTTCAATCAATTTCTACTTCAATTCTTACTTAATGAAATAAATATCCAAGTTGAAATTTTTTTATTCCTCCATCAATAAAATTTGGTTTAAATGGATCATAAGATCTATAAAATAGTTAAAATTATATTTTTCTCCAGATATTAGAAAAAAATTAATCCACAATTTATCCAATATAATAAATTAATCTACAAACATCAATAGTAAAACCCAATGTTAAAAATAATATTTATTCATAAAATAGATTAAGTAAAAATAATGTCATTTTAACCCGGTAATTATTTTGGTGAATCACAGGCAGTGCACCATTTTCACCCTTCTGTTATAGGTTTAAGACTCATGGCCTTATTAGATGTAGCACGATATCGTTGGGCATGTAGGTTTTTCGTTTTATAAAACTTTTTTAACATAAAACCTTTAACATTCACTTAGGTTTTCTATACAGCTTATTATTTTTTCATGAAATCAAATAGTATATTTTTTTTAATTTAACATTAATAATAATATTAAATGTAAATTTTATTAATAAATTTAAACATATGAAAAATAATTCTTGCTAAACTAATGGTTCATGATTTCCCTAGGCATTAATTATACCTTGAACCTATAAAATGTCCTCCAAAATTTTATTAATCACCTGAAAATTCCATCAATTACAATACAAAAATGGTTTCCTAAGACTTTGAACTTATAAACAACCTTAAAATAATAAACCCATGTTGGTATATAAAACTCTTTAGTTGGTCCTATATGAAGACATATATGATTCCAAATATTAATGCAATCCATTGTTGTTTTTTATTCTTGTAAAAAAATTAGATTAAGAAAAATACTTCTACAACATAAATATAGAATCCCAACACATAAATACTTCATATCTTTTACATGAATGATTGGTATAGTATTAGTCCTTCCTTGGTCTAGTATTTATCCTTTAAAATAGGCTGCTGAATTGGATGACTCCCAGGTTCCCCAAATTTAATACCCTGAACTATAAATGGATCTCTATTATGAAACTTATTTCAATATATTGAACTATTCACTTTTCTTCAAAAATTCCTAGCTCGATTCCCTTATTCAACGCAAATATAAAAAATAATATTCTTTGTATACATTATATGGGGTTTCACTTTCCAACTTTTTTACATGAATTAAACTGATCCTTCTATTCTCTATGATATCCACCACTTGAGCTCTAAGTGGACTCCAACCTTTTATTTTTTCATGATCCTAAGAGTAAGTTAAGGTAGAGGTTGTTAATAATTTATCAGGATAACTAATTTTTTATAAGCACAATATCTTTTACTTCAATAATCATCCCATTTGGTTGCTCAAAACCTAGTTTTTTCTATTACTTTTAGCATTAACATCATTCCACCTACTTCTAGAAATTCAATAAAACCAAAAAACATGGTGTGGGTAAAAATATTCATAATTATGAAAACTAATTTATTGTATTTTAAATCATGAAACCAAATTTCAAACATTGTTCATCCATGATCATCATCTATTCAAATCCTTCAAAAAATTTGTAATTAAAATGTGATTAAACCCAAATATATCCCTAGGGAGTGTCAAAAAAGGTGTGCAGAAATGTCTAATATCACACAATACGTGATGATAAATTAGAATCTTAATACACCCTTTTTCGAGATATTAATTCTAGGAAAAACTAATATAGATCCAAATCCCCTTGTATTGTCTATAAAAGGAAGCATTTCTAGGAAAACCATATAATCTATACCTTACCAAAACATTACGATGTTATCCTATAATTACATTTATCCTAAAATTTAGTCATAAACTAATTTTATCTAACATATTTTTTTATCAATCAAGCTCCAAATATTTCTCCAAAATATTCTCTAATAAAAACTATGAATACCCAAACCTTAGAATCTCAGATTCGGTGGTTACTTTATTACATTGGTCCTAGATAGAATTTATTTCATCCCAAAGGAACGAATGGTTTAGTAGTATCAGAAAACTATATAAATACTTGAATTTGACATTATAAATGGAAACATAAAATAAAACATATTGTTTTTTTGATAACCATTATTATCTTTATCATATCCCTATATATCAATCGTAACACACTTTCTAGAATCATATGGAAAGGAAACACAGGGAAGGGGTGAGCTTATATTCTCAATAAGTATATTCATTCAATGGAATCTATCATTAATAAATAAGGTAAAATCAACGTGGAATGGTAAATATCTTAAAACACATTCCATTTAATCAACAATATGGTCATGATGAATAATATTCCAAAAAAATCATGATCAAATAATGGCATATTAATAACTATATAATATTGTAGATTATCATTGGATATAATAACTAATAAAACAAATAACATTAACATTAAAAACTGATACCATAATGAGGGAATTCATAATGTAGGATATCTAAATGTACCATCAGGGCCTTATTCCAAAATATCTTTAATTAATGGGTAAGGCCTCTGCCACATACCCATTCTAGTGTTTCTCATGATACCAATCTATTCATCAAGGGGATATAGTGAGTCCCACCTATCACTTTATATTTCCAATTAATTCCTCGTATTAAAGGGGAGAAAATTAATCAATATAAACATTCACAATAAAAAATAGCATATGAAATGTTAATAATTTCCCTAAAAAAATTACATAATCATAAACCATCCAACGTAATATGGAGATTGGTATCAAAATATAACATCCCTAGTAAGATGAATTGTAAATCATTTAGAGAAATAATAAATATGGTATAGATATAACATATCCCTAATTTATCACAAGTAAAATAAGGGATGTTATTATTTATTAATATAAATACAATAAAAATTTCATTAAACACATTATTATGTAAAATTTTCTATTTAATTGGAAAATAAATTTTATGAAATAAAAATTTAGGGAACTGTTTTCGATGATTTTTCCAGGGCGTGCACATCCGCCTCTTGAGGATGCACAGCTGTTGCCCCGCATTCCTTCTTTCCAAAGGTGGGTGACATCTGTCACTTATTCAGGGACGTTTCCTCCTTGATCGAAACAGGATGATGGGATGTCAGTCCTTCCTTCTGGGGATTCCTCCTCAAAACTCATCACCTACTCCGGGTATCCCTTATAGACTAAGACGTTGTTCGTGAAACTCTTCCCAGTTCCATTTCTTCATAGACACTAGTTAATTACACTACTTCTTTCAGGACATTCCAAGGGGTCTGGTCAGGGAAACAACCTTCGTTCGGGGGAGTATTCATGTTGTAAATCACTGGTAGGTCTAGACATTGGAACACTACCATATCTAGGTTTCTTCCCCTTATTATAGGGCTTCTCAAGGGTGTGGATGCCTGAGGCATCCCACATTGAATGTGGGGAATTATATGCCATAGGCATGTATCTGGGGTTTTCCTCAGCTTCCCATGTCTATCATAAGGTATTCCATGTGTTTAACGTCTAGTGGAGATGGATCAGACTGATCATAACACTGACTAGAGTGGATCATATGGGTGAAACCCCTGGAGAGAACACTGATTTCGGGGATAACACGGGGTTAGTTACCCATTTACTACTAGGAGTAGTGAAGAGATTAATGGGCATGATCTCATCATTATGTGGCGGCCCGGGCTAGAATCAATATGGATAATGTATGGTGAAGTGAAGTGGACGGATAATGAGATGGAGTCAACTCGAGGGTGATGGAGATTTTAGGCTTGAGCCTCAAAAAGACCTCCTACGTATCCCCAGGGTAGGGAATCAAAGTCCATATAGTTCAGGATGGGGGTATAGAATTAGCGTGTGCGTAGAGGATAGCGACTCGATGATATACTGGGGTTTACGTGTGGTTAGTAGCCTAAGGTTGTCCTTATGCTACTGGAACGGACCAACGATATGGGTCCCGAAAAAAGGGACAACAGTGGCTTATTGCTGGGTTTGGGTTGACAACGACTTACCGCTGACAAGGAATCACAATGGCTTAACACTGCGTGAGGTCCAAAATGGATTACCGTTGGGTAGGGGATCGTAATGGCTTACTTCTGGACGGGTTTGCAATGGCTTACCGCTAGATGGGGTCGCAACAGCTTACCACTAGATCGGGTCACAGTAGCTTACCGCTGGATGGGGTTGAACCTGAGGGAGGCTTCCTACGTACATTTTCTAGGAGACAAGTATCAAAGCACTTTTAGTTTGGGATAGTGTATGTCCTTTAATTTCATATAGGATGAAAAGGGGCATGAAATTTAACGTCATGTAGGACGAAGGTGGTCCAACATGAAGGGGGTCGGAACCAATGGTTGTTAGGCTTGAACCTCAGGGAGGCTTCCTACATACCTTTCCTTTGTAAGGATCAAAGACCACATAGTTTAGAAGGAGTGGGAACTGACATGAAGGAGGGGTCAGAACCAATGGATGGTGGGCTTGATCCTCAGGGAGGCTTCCTACAAACGTTGCCTTAGCAAGGAATAAGGACCACATAGTTCATAAGGGGTGTTTTTGGGGCTTACACTCTAGGATTCCCAAAGAGGATGTCATGGTCGATGCTTACTCTAATACCACATGAATCATGCTCAGTATGAGAAACAAGAGGCAAAAAAGTCTTGATGATCACGTCAGGGATGGTGCATCTGTGGGAAGTGGAATGGGGGCTTACACATGTTTAGCAACCCAAAGAGTGAATAGGGGATTACGCGTAGTCCGTAGCTCGGGGAGATGTAGATTGGGACATACTCCAGGATGGAGGTCTGGTGGTGACAAAGACCAAAGGGAGAAGGATTTGGAACCGAAGAAAGGAGGGCTTTGGTGCCCACCCCCCCCCCCCCCTGGTCCTTGGCACCGAGGAAGAGAGGAGGAGAAGGGATGTTATATCCTACAAGAAAATCTAGGGGATTACACCAAGGTGATTGCACTTTCCCCACAGATAGATGAAGCTCCAATAAAAATGATCTCGTTCCTTGTGATTTATTCTTTCACTCTCATAGAGTACATTGGGCGTGTCGAATGTCCAATGTGGGGAACCCCACATATGGAAGATGGGGAGAGGTCACAATTTAACGTCATGTGCCAAGGACGATGGCACTTGGCACTTCAATGTCCTGCAGCTCGGATGAGGTGGGTTCACTTTGCACCCCTTAGTACTTACATAACTGATACCTCCCACCCCTTGGGGAAGGTAAGGAATCAGCAATGCAATGGTGAAGGGGTATTATGGAGTGATCTATTAAGGGTTCCACGTTAGTGTGACTATGAGAAGAAGAAATAGTCATTAGTGTACCTATGTGAAGAAGCATCAGGCAAAGCAATGCAATGGGAAGTACTGCCCAAGGGAATTTGAAATCTCTTTGTGCAAACCGGGAGGGCCGCATGGGAAAAAGAGTTGCAGAGCAAAGGGGTTCATAGGTAGAAGCCTCATGAAGCTCTGGTGCTCAATGTAGTGGATTAGCATCATGAAGGGGTATGCTTTGCGAAGTGGAATGGCCTAGCCAAGAAGTTGGACATAGGTGCATATGTAAGGTGCTTCGCGAAGTGGAAATGAATTTGTGAAGCAGTGCTTTACAAAGCAAGGATACCTTGCGAAACATATCATTACGAAGAAATGTGCTTCGCAAAGCATAGTGAACCAGCCTTAGTATGTGGGTCACATATGCATGGAGGGTACTTCCCAAAGCATAAGTTCTCTGCAAAGACCCAAGTCCAATTGGGGAACGCCTTCCTTCACAAAGGCATGTGGGCTCTACAAAGGGATTCTCTCCTTGAAGAAGGGATAAATTGAAACCAAAAGAGAGGCACTTCACAATGCTAGAGTACCATAAAGAGCTCATGGTTCCCAAAGGAGATATTGATTCATGATGTGGGAGCTAAGAAGGTGAAAGGTCATAGGATCTGCCCTTTGGAATCGAGGGGAACCCGGTATTTATATGCAAGAGGCACCATGAAGAAAATATTCTCAGCATTAAGACAAAGCTTGCACTGTGATGGGTTCTTAAACATCAAAGGGTTTTGTGGAGTATCCCACCTCGTTGCTCCGCAGTGGATTTGCAAATGTCAAATAGTATTGTAGAGCATCCCACCTCAGTGCTCCTTCATGGGTTCTCGAACATCAAATGGGTTCTTAGAGAATCCTTCCTCCTTGATCCGTGGTAGCTTCACAAAGGGGGAATTGTGCATCTGTTGTGGGACCACGGGGGCTCCGCGAATAGACCGCGTGAGGCAGCTCCAAATTCTTTCTGTTTTTTCTTGTTCATCCCAAATTTTGGCACCAAAAATTCCCCCCTCAGACTTGGAGCTGACAACAAAGTGGGGTTCAAACTCTGAGGGTCAATCACCAAAATTCTTTAGTCAATCGCAAAGCTGACTCGTGAAGGAGGTTCGTGAAGTGGAGTGGTGATGTGGGGGATGAGCGCACTGCGAAGGTCATCGCGGTTGGATGCGCTATGAATCAGCATGGGTTCTCACCTATAAATAGGGGAGTTGACATCTCTTTTTTATTTTATCTTCTCTGTGTTTTTGGCTATTAGCGCTCTCGATTCATGAAGCTCTGCATACTTCACGATTGTTCTCCATGAATCGGGCTTTCTGCTTCACGGCGCTCAGTGAGTCTTTGAATTTGCATTGGTGTGCTCTGAGACTTGCGTATGAAGGCCGGGGAAGGACTCTAAAAACTTCCTTTGTGACTGAGGTCTACGAATGAGCTCCGTGAAAGAGCTTCGGAATCCAGAAAAAAAAAACATCCAAATCTCACAAATTAAATGGCTCGCCAAAATGCTTCCTGAGTGTTCCTTGCAGATGCTGCCTAGAGGGAGAATATGGTGAATAGCTTGGGTATAGAGGAGTCCATTCGAAGCCATTATGACTAAAATTCACTGGTGGTGTTGTTGTCAGAAAGAAAAAAAGAACTATTTGTGGTAAAAGAGGCTGCCTTTGGACTGAGGGATGTCATCTTCATCCCTAAAACAAGTAAAGAAGAACCAGATTACTAGTTTAAGAGCACGCAGTGTCAGCACTAGTGGTTTAGGGTGGCTGATGGCCATGCTTGGGAGGACTTCACACCCATCAACACTGATTATTTGTACAACCATTTGAACGACGTTGATGGGAAGGAATTGCATCCAGAGACATCTCTCCCACTGTACCAGACTATCTTGAAGGCATCCCTGAGGTACCCGAGTAAGGGGTGGTCTGATGAGTGGGATCTACACCAGGACGGTAACTTCAGAGATGACTGGGCCTGGGCCTACTGGGTAGGTTCTTCATGTAAAGAATTTGGGGCAGATCTAAGGAGAGTTGTCCTATATGAGGCGGCTTGGGCATCCCAATTCTATATTGATCATCTGAAGCAGCTGATGCCAGAGTTTCTGAGAAGATGGTTGTTGAGGACCAATACCTTCCATTTGCACCATGGATGGGTCGGCATCAGTATATAGGATCTGCATCAGATCTTAGGGGTCCCAATACTGGGGGAAATATATGATGAGTTCCTCCTTGTTATGAGTGCATGGGAAGACCCAGAGCATATGCCACTGTTGGCGATGGCATTAATGAACCTAGTTCCAAGAGAATACAAAGAAGCAGTAAGGGACATCCATTTCCGACAATGGTTAAAGCAGTTCCAAAACTTCCTGAAAGATAGACAATTTCTGGTGAGTCTTCAAACTTTCCCAAAGGGGGGTCAATGAGGCAAGGAGCACTCATATTGGCAGATCTGAGAGGATAGCTAGTGGAAGACATGGGGATTAAACATCAGTACCAAGTAGCAACCGGTAGTGAGGTTGGATTCCTTTATTGTGGTGCTCATCTATAGCTGGATCCTACCAGTGAGGGAAACAAACATGGGTGTGTGACCGATCATGTCTATCATGGCGTCCATGCTGGCGATGGGAGGGCGGTTCAACCTTAGGATCTCGATGCTCTCCAAGCTATACAAGATGTTGTGGAATATCAGTGAGGGGAATAAGCGATAGATAATAGGCAATTCATTACACCCCTTGTATGGGTGGACAGTGGCGCATGTTAGGGGGTCTATGAATATCTGAACCACATCTCCCCTCTGGGATCGAACTTCATCCCATACATTCTAAATGTCGTAGGAAGCTTTCCCGCCAAGATGACTGTGCAGTTGGTACTGAATCGGGTCAGGAAGGTAGAGAAGTACAACTTTCACCTATTTCCATTGCCAATGGGTGTATTAACTGATAATGTCCATATAACATAAGATCATCTTTCCTACCATCGGGAATTTCGAGGTGATGTCCTGGTGGCATGGGAGGACCATGATCCCCTCTGTGAGCCATACAACTAGCGCCGATTTGCAAGGAAATTTTGGTGCATGCAGCAAATGACCCCACAAGTCTATTTGGGGGTGATTCATGAGGATCAATCATGCGTGATCAGACAAATGTTGTTCATGTTCACATGAGAATATGGGAAGATGCATAATGAGCTACCTCCACCCATAGAAGTCTTCATGTTGGTGAAGGAGTAGGCAAAAAGATGGGAGGCGGCCTACCCGGGGGTGATGCTGAAGCAGCCAACCGTTTGGGGTGGTGATGGTGCACCTCCCCAACCGCGAGGCCGGGGTCGGAAGGCGGCAAGGACATCCTGTGGTGTTGGGGAAGTCGTGGCGGCGAGGGTCATACTGGTTAAGGGGGAGGCAGCAGCAGTGAACTCGGAGGTCCCATAAGAGGAGAGTTATTTGGAGGGAAGGCCACAAATAGGATTCCTCAGGATATCCACCCTGGCTCTGGGGAAGCGATTGAGCCATATAGACATGCTATAGAATGTTGTTCTCCTGGAGGTGTGGGACATCTAGGATGTCAACATGCAATTCCTCAGCCCATCCGAGATTTGGAAACACTTGAACCTCCATGGGATGGATTTTCCATTAATCGGCCCCATTAGTTCCGGCTTTGCAGTATCCCAGGTGAAGGCAGAGCAATACCAGGCTGAGTTTGAGGACTTAGTGCACTCATGGGGTCCCCCATTTCCAATGAAAGAACAGGTCAATGTGTTGTTGGATCGAATGGCCCCTCTGTAGTTTTCAGACTCATAATTGAGGGAGCACTTTCCTTTTCCAGTAGAATCAGAAGAGTCCATCGAGGGGGAGGAGGCTGGTAGAGGGACCCCTCTAGAGGAGGGTGAAGTCGGTGAACAAGGCTCAGATCTTGAAGAATTTGTAGAGGCCCTTGAGGTAACATCAAAATCCCCTTCCTTATGGTCTGCTTCCAGGTCATTTTGAACTCCTTATGAATATTGGAACTGTATAGGAGAACCTTATGCACAGAACCCGTTCCCACCCTACAACAGATGTAGATATAGGGCCTTTAGGATTCATGCCCGCTGCTATCGTGATTAGTGCATCTAGTGGGGCTAGGACACCCGACGTGGCTCCAACAAAGTTTTCAAACCTACCGATGATATATAGAGGGCCACGCCTCGGGGTCCTGATGAAAACAACCAATGAATGAGACTAATCATTCAATCTCTATAAGTCTCCTATACTAAATTAATGACTTCCACCCATCGATCATGTTAACTGACATTCATGCACTTCTTGGTATGCGCAGTTCTTCAAATGGCATGGGATGCATTGGTGAGGATGGTTGGTAATTATGGTTTCGCTTTTCCCAGGGGGATGCTGGTGGTCATGGAGGAAGATATCTAGAATGACCAAGTGGTGGTGCTCCAATCACCGGTGAGACCGTTAGTAGGGCTTGGCCTGAAATTATTGAAGTTATATCCGATGATGAAGATCGATCGGACAACACGGGTCCCTCCACACCCGATCAAACACCATATACAGACCCTGCTGACAAGTTCTTGGGGAGTTTCCTATGTATGAGCCTACCAACCCCGCGTACTAGGATGAAACAACCTCTAATGAAGAGGATAGTAAGATAGCCCATTTCTAATCATGTAATTTGATCAAGCGCTTCATCGATGAAATCCATCAAGCACAATGGATAGACCAGACGGAGAGACTTCTTTTGCAACTAGGTGAACTATGTACTGGGGGAGTGAACACCCAACATCCCCACATGCTCATCTGAGATATCATGGTGTAGAAGATTTGGGAGTCTGATCGTGGATAGGGTATGGGTTGGTATAAGAGAAAAGTGGTGAACATCAAGAGGCACCAGGAGGCTAAAAACGATATTCAGAAGTTGTAAATCTGGGCAGATGAACATTCTGATTCCCTCAATGCATAGTCATAGATTATATCATGGCTAAGGGCCCAGCTAGAAGAGGTCGAAGAGTGCATGAGGCAAACCTCCCATGAGATGATCATTATCCGAACCAATGTGAAGCAGGCTCGGATCGCAGCTGATGAATTATCCCCCCTTTCTGTTGGAGATGTGTGATAACTGAGCAGGCGACAACGAGTCCTAGATGCCACATGCCAGAGGGTGGTAGCACTGCAATGTTCTTTTGACGGGTTCAACACGTCCATGGGAGGGGTTGATCCTCAGGTACTGTGATGCATTTAAATTTTGAACAAATTATTATGATTTGACTATTTATGATAGATGCATGCATGAGTTCTGTTATTTTTTGTTGGTTTACTACATTTTTGTTATATTCATGGAACATCAGACGATCAGTCCCTAAGCTCGCGTGGGTTGAGACCGATGCGAGAAACTAGGGATGGACACCTTATCATTCCACCAAAATTTAAGAGTGCAAACCAAGCTCTAGCAATCTGGGGTTTGAACAACTAATAAGAATTTTTGGGAAGAAAGGGAGAGGCCTGACTGGAGGATGAAGCTCTTAGAATAGTGGAATCATCACTTTCCTAGTGTGCTCTAGTGCACGAGCTGGGTAATGCCAGGTGAATTGAAATTAATCCGAACATAGGGGAGTGGAAGGTGTGAATCACGATACCCAAAATTCGGAACACCATAGGGATGTAATGACAATGAAGAATAACTATTGATCATGTTCTATAAATAGTATCCTTATTGCGTTAGCCTAAAAAGGGGATAACAAATGAGGTCTGACCACTGACCATGTTCAAAACACGGGGCCTGACTTGAAATGTAATCCATTAGTTTTCTATAACATCGGACCAGGATAGTAGGAAATCCATAGGCCGAGTGTCCATACTATTAGGGGGTTCCATTATATGTGAAAGAGGATGAAGGTCCAAATAAAGGGCATACAAAGCGTGGAGTGTGGCATGATTGGTTGTTCGAATGGATTCTAACACTCTTGAAATTACGCCATTGTGGTGAAGACACATTAGGTAGGCGCATTGGTTTGATCAGGGATCGTACCTACATCTAAATAGTACCACTCTGTTAAGGACCTGGAATGAAATTTAGTTTTACGTCATACCAATAAAGATGATGGATGCATAGTTTAAACATCGTATGGTGAGGATGATGCAAATAGTTTAAAGGTCATACTACTCGGACCGAGACTGGGCCCGAGGGGGCAAATGGTCAATAACCCTGGGGAAGTGCCTGAGGCAGAATGCATGGGAGTCGCTACGTATCCTATAAGGATGAGAATCAAGCCAAATGTAGTTCTTAATCATGCTGTGGCCGGAGTCCAATACTGATAGGGGACATCCTCTCTTGCAAGTAATTGGGGGAATCCCATGACTAACATGGGGCATCTATGTAACACCCGAGACTTTTATGAGAAATATTTTGTTTTTATGTTATATAAATCATCAAAGGAATCTTTCACTACACACAACACTAGCTTTTCTTTCTTTACACGCAACTGCGGCCTTCCTCGATAGCTTGTGTCGTACGCAATACCGAGTTTCACTAAACAATGATATGCTATTAAAATATTATTAAAACTAGCCGTTATGAATAGTAATAACCAATTTTTGAAATTTTATAAATTTTATTTTTCAAAATGGACTTCATTTTTGGATTTGGAATATCAAAGTTAGCCTAGGGTGAAATTTTGGTATTTTTCTGAAAACTCTCAAATTTTGATGAATAGTGAAACCACTAAGTGGTAGTTAAAAAAACTGAATTTTTCATAAAACTTAATTTTACCGCTTCTGTGAGTGGAATTTCGAAAATCCGAGAGACATGGTTAATATCAAGGACTAAAATGTGGTTCAATGAGATGAAAATAATTTTAGGTGAATAGTAACTTTTTACTTTTTTTTACCACGGTTAAAAGTAAATAGGGTAATTAAGGGTAAAAATGATATTATTATTACCCTAACACATGTCCTAATTCAATTGGATAAGTGTAATTCGACCAAAAACAACCTTAGGAATAAAATATGACCATTTAGGCCCACTTGGATTTGATTAGGACATTTATTATTAATTTATTTAAAGAAGGGTTAAAATAGTTAAAATCAAAGTTTAATAAGTAAATAATTTTTAATATGGGGTTATACATAAGATAAATTAGACTATAAATATTCATTATAAATATAAAAAGATTTACTACATAATGGTATTTTATTTGTAATTTTTAGTCATTAAATAATTTAATTTATTTATGACACAACGATGATGCAGTAATTACCATAATAGTAAAAAATTAATATTATTGATATTATAAATACACAAATAAATATAATTTGAAACTTTTTATGAATTAAACTAATTTTCTAGGTTAATATGACATGCTAGTATTGATTTAAGTAACTTGGTTTGAACTAATCATTCTGTTATGATTTTCACAAAAATCAATTACTAAATAGTGTCAAAATTGACATAAAATAGTTTTTAAAACAAATATTATATTATTAATTGTTATTTTATTCATAGAAATCTAAGGTTCGTAAAAATGACTTAGATAAGGTTATATATATTAATAATAAACAAATTAAGGTTCTTTTGGCTTGATATAGTAAGTTTATTAACCTTATAGTGTAAGAAAACAAGAAGACACGGTAAAAGTTAAATTATCTAACTTAAAGTTAAATCTAAATGATAAGGATAAAATTGATACCTAAACTTGTCTAAATTCTAGTGGATGAGAGTATTTAAACCCCTACCCATTTTATCTTCGAAATATATCAATTTTGAGCTATTAAAAAATGAAATTGACTTTATAATAAAATAATATTTTTTGTTATTCCAAAGGTGCCCCTCTCCTCCCTTATAAAAGGGCACCTCCTCCCCCTCTTCCTCACACCACTTTGAGCCTTCATGCTCGGAAAACCCCTGACAATTTCTCATCTCCACTTCCCTAGAAACATCCTAGAGGTTCTGGTCTTCTTCAAAGACCTATTTTAGTGCCCTAAAAGGAGGTCTCAAAGAAGCACTTCAAAGAAGAGGTAATGTACGTTACCGATTCTTTCATCTTTATTTCTTCTTCCACTTATTCTTCTTTAGTTGTTTCATTATGAATTAATAACATAAGTATCACTCATATACTGATATGTTATTATAAGTATGAAACAACCCTATTTACACATCTATCCATCCTACGGAAAAAGAAATCACCGCGCGTGCGTACGTACGGAATACCGTCTCCACGCCGTGGTGTAATCTATTTTCCACCACCACCTTACTTGAATGGGTATAATGGTGTAAATAATTACTATATATGACTATTATAAATTTATATTGATTCTGAAATGGTATACATACACTCCAATACAATTCCACGATCATAGGAACGATATCATCACTCGTGCGTACGTATGGAATACCGTCTCCACGATGTGATGCGACTCGTTCTACATGATCCTCATTTCATAATGATTATATAAATGAATTGAATGAATAAATATGATATATATTACACTAACACCATTCTGGAAATGAGGTATCTAGAACCTAAAGAGAATAATAATAATTTATTCGACAAAACACGGATAAGAACAAAAAGTAATAAACACCTGAATAACAAGTAGTAATGAAATATTACTAATGAGAAGCTAATAATATGACCATATATGATATCATAACAATAATTATGATTTTGTAATAAGTCAATAACATTATTTAAATCATTATACAGTAGGTTCGGACACTTACGAGGCAAATCGGACCTAATGTAAGGGAAATATCACAATCTCATTTTTATCCGAGATTGTTTATACTTTGAAAGTTACTGGGGTGTATTTTATCATCCACATCCATGTTTCCTAAATATTTAATATTATTTCCATCCACCTACAATTTTTTAAAACCTATTTTACCCTTTGGTGAATTTTTAGTAAAAGATATGAAATGAATCTTTTGTCATTTTTTGTACGAGGTACTTTTTGAATTTTCCGACAAAAGTACGAGAAGAATGTTTTTTTTAACTTATACGGCATGAATGGATTTTTAAAACATTATTTCCAAGAAGCTTCCTTTACAAGTTTTCAATTTTATTTTTAATCAACTTCTTTTAGTTTAGAAGTGTATGACATGTAAAGAAAGGAAAAAAAATTTGAGGTAGAAAGGATATTTTCCTCAAGAATGGAGTTCAAGTGTTTTATCAAAATTATTTTCCGTCTAAGATAATAAAGGGTTCTATTTCTATCCCTATTATTACATTGATTTGATTATGTTGTGATGGAATTATTTTTATGAATTCCTTTATCTTATATGAATTTTTTTATGATGTCACGATGTTTAAGATTCCCATTTTTATTACATGGGTTATGCTATGATGTGTGGTTTATGATTTTTGGCACACATAATAATGGTATCATTATGAGATGGGTGGGACCTATATCTCCCTCCAATGCATTGGTTAAAGATTTTATATCTCATGAGATAGACATGGCTGGAACGGTAGGTTATACCGGTTCAGTAAAACAGGACTGAAACGAGGAGTGAACTCGGTTCAGAAATGGACATTGTCCACTATGATAGTCTTGGCAATGAGTCTTGACTAATAATAAATGATTATCTATGATTATGTGTGTATTCCACAAAGTTTCAGGTTTTAAGTTATGATTATTGGGATTCCATTTCACTACTATGATTTATCCCATGTTATGAAATTATGCTCTCTTTTGCAGGTTAAGATTTCCAAAATTTATGTTCTTATGAATATGATGTGATTGATATTTATTTTGTTTACCCTTACTGAGCATTTGAGATCACCCTTTTGTATGTTTTCTTTCCCCGGGTCAGGAAGAAGGTTATTAAGTAAGATATGCCAAAAGGGACTATAGATATGATGAAATAAATTGGAGACAGTGTAGATGCTTTATGAACCAGTTGTTTATGTTTCCCAGTTTCTAAAGACACTATACTTATACAGTCTTTTAGTGGTTTTGTTATATTTTTTAATAAGTACGCTTCAATTTTTAAGTATTAACGATGTATGTAAATTATGGGTCGTCATAGTTGGTATCAGAGGAAAGGTATAGTCAACCTTTGGAAACTAGGATGTGAAAGCCTTAGTAAGAACCCTAAGGATAAGTCTAAGCATAGAACACAATCCTAGTGTTTTAGAAATGTCCATTAATAACCTAGTATAAGACCTTAAGTGTGAAATTTTATTCTTGATTATGTGGTTTTCCTATTATAATTAGTGTTGATCACACTATTCTTCTTGGTTTTAGTCAATGGCTGGAACCCGAAGGAACCGTGTTAATGCGGAATGCGACGGGAAATGCAATGATTGTCCCCCTGAGCAACCAAACGTTATGGGAGATGGAATGAAAAATCTTGTAGCCATGCTCACACAACTTTCTCAAGCTATGAATCATGCAGTACTTCCAAACGAGCAAAGGAAGGAGCAACATTCTGTTGAATCCTTCATGAGGAAGCGTCCACCTTCTTTCAGCAGGTCTACTGATCCATTAGTTGTTGAACAATGGATTAGTACTACTGAAATGATATTTTCGGTTCTTTAATGTTCTGAGCATGATAAAATCATCTTAGCAGTTTATCGTTTGGAAGGTGATGCTGATCAATGGTGGAATCTTTTTAAGAATACGAGGCAAAGGGATGAAATTGAGTCCATGGAATGGTATGAGTTCAAGAACTTATTTTTCATTAAGTACTTCCCTCGTATTCTCCGAACAAAGATGGAGAAATAGTTTCTTGAACTAAAGAAAAAGAATGATAAATCTGTTGGTACCTATGAAGCAAATATTGCAAGACTTACAAGGTATGCTTCTGGTATTATTATCTAACCTGAGAGTAAGATCGATCGATTCTTTAGTGGCTTAAAACCAAGTCTTCAAAGGGCCTTAGCCATAAGGGACTTCAATAGCTATGAGGAAATCGTTCGATGTGCTCTCAAAGTTGAGATGGAGATTGGAGTAACCCATCAGTCATATGGGTTTGATAAGAAGAGGAAAACGGAATTCAAAGGAAAATCTAAAGAGAACACTGAAAAGAAGATGAGCTTTCCCTTATGCTCAAAGTGTGGAAAGAAACATGGAGGGAGTTCTCTTAAAGGGACAAGTAAATGTTTCAAGTGTGGGAAGGAAGGTCATCGGGAACTTGAATGCCGCGATGATGGGAAGAAGATGTCTAATGATGCAAACAAAGGAAGGGATACACAAAATGAACCTACTACACTTCAATGTTTCAAGTTCAAGGAGATGGGGTATTATGCCAATAAATTCCCTAATCCAAGGGTTGATGATGATGGTCGAAGTCAACAAACTCTTAAGGCTAAAGACAAAGGAAAGTCACGTGTAATTTCTATCAGCGATGTGGAGTACGATAATGATGTGGTGAAAGGTACACTTACCATCCACTCTAAAGTAGAAAATTTTTATTTGATTCTGGATCCACCCATTCTTTTATTTATGAAGAATTTTCTAAGGGTATCACCGTATTACCTCAACAATTAGATGTTGAGTTAGCTGTGACAACACATAATGTCACAATAGTCGCATCAAAAGTTTATAATTCTTCTCCGATCGAAGTTTGTGGGAAAGTGCTTCCTGCAAATCTTGTGATCCTTCCTATAGTGGAATTTGATGTGATTCTTGGCATGGATTGGATTTCTTTATATGGAGCTCATATCAATTCCCAAAGAAGGGAAGTCACATTTCATATTCCAGTTCAATCTATGATCATCTATCAATGCAAGGATGAACATAACCTTCCAGTGGAAATTCCTTCTACCTTATGGGTCTTGATTCCCCTAAATGAAGGTTATTTATCTCAAATGGTTGGTGAGAAACTCATGATTAAGAATATTCCTATTGTACGAGAGTTTGATGATGTCTTTCCGGAGGAATTATCGGGTCTTCCACCAAATTGTGAAGTTGAGTTTTCAATAGAACTCATACCGGGTGCTTTTCCTATTTCAAAGACACCTTATAGAATGGCCCCAATTGAGTTGCAGGAATTGAAGAAGCAACTCCAAGAGAACCTTGATAAGGGATTCATACGCCCTAGTGCGTCACCTTGGGGAGCACCTGTTCTATTTGTTAATAAGAAATATGGATCAATGAGACTCTGCATTGATTATCGATAACTTAACAAGATCACTATCAAGAACAAATATCATCTCCCACGCATTGATGACTTATTTGACCAACTACGCAGAGCTCAATACTTTTCCAAGATTGATCTTCGTTCAGGGTATCATAAATTAAGGGTCAAAAGGGATGATATACCAAAGACGGTTTTCCGTACAAGGTATGGATACTATGAATTTATATTGATTCCATTTGGTCTTACTAATGCCCCTGCTATCTTCATGGATCTGATGAATAGAGTCTTTAGAGACTATCTTGACCAATTTGTGGTAGTCTTTATAGACGATATTCTTGTATATTCAAAGAGAAAGGAAGAACATAAAGATCACTTGAGAATTATATTAAAGACCCTGAGAAAGGAGAAGCTTTATGCCAAATTTACCAAGTGTGAATTTTGGCTTCAAAAAGTTGCATTTTTGGGTCACATAATCTCAAAAGAGGGGATATCTGTGGATCCAGCAAAAATAGAGGTTATCGAAAGATGGTCGAGACCAACAACAGTAACTGAGATCCGAAGTTTTCATGGTTTGGCTGGATATTATCGACGTTTTGTGAAAGATTTTTCATGATTATCTAATCCACTCACCAAGTTGACTTAGAAAGGAGTTAAGTTTGTTTGGACAGAAGAATGTGAAGAGAATTTCAAGGAGTTGAAAAGAAGGTTATCCAGTGCACCTGTTCTCACATTACCTTGTAGTAGAGAAAGGTTTGTGATCTATAGTGATGCATACAAGAAGGGATTGGGGTGTGTTCTTATGCAAAATGATATGGTGATAGCTTATGCCTCACGACAGTTGAAAATCCATGAGCAAAATTACCCAACACATGATTTGGAGTTAGCTGCGGTAATCTCTACATTAAAGATTTGGAGGCATTATCTTTATGGAGAAAGGTGTGACATTTATACTGATCATAAAATTTTAAAGTATATTTTCACACAAAAGGAGCTGAATATGCACCAAAGAAGATGATTAGAGCTGATTAAGGATTACGACTGCTCAATTCATTACCACCCTGGGAAAGCAAACAAGGTGGCAGATGCATTAAGTAGACAAGACCATGCCAGTTTATCCATGATGAGGATCACAAAAGATCCAATATTTATGGATTTACAAAGGATGCATCTTGGAATTATAATGGAAGGGGAAAAATCTTATCTTTCTCAAATGAATGTTCAACCATCTATAAATGTGAAGATTAAAGAGGCACAGAAAGAACATGTGGAGTTACAAAAGAAGGTGAGAAATGTTCCTGAATTCAACCTTGATTGTGATGGGATAATAAAGTTCAAGAATCAGGTTTGTGTTCCTCCCATCTCAGAATTAAAGAAGGAGCTGCTGGATGAGGCTCATAGTTCTTCATTCTCTATTCATCATGGAAGCACGAAGATGTATAGGGATTTGAAAGAGTACTTCTAGTGGGATGGCAAGAAAAAAGATGTTGCTGAATATGTCTCTCGATTATTGGTTTGTCAGCAAGTTAAAGCTGAGAGACAGAAGTCCAAGGGGATGTTACAACCATTACCCATACCCGAATGGAAATGGGAAAACATCACTATGGACTTTGTCACAGGACATCCTAAAACATCCAAAGGCAATAATTCTATCTGGGTCATAGTTGATCGTCTTACCAAGTCTGCACACTTCATTGCTATTAGAGAGGATTTATCTCTGGATCAGCTTGCCAGGATATATGTAAAGGAAGTGGTAAGATTGCATGGAGTACCACTTTCTATTATATCTGATCGGGATCTAAGATTTACCTCGAAGTTCTGGCGATGTCTTCAGCATACTCTGGATACAGAGTTGAGTTTCAGCACTGCTTATCATCCTCAGACAGACAGTCAATCTGAGAGAACAATTCAAACTCTAGAAGATATATTGAGAGCTTTCTCTTTGGATTTAAAAGGTGTTTGGGATCAACACCTACCTTTGGTGGAATTTTCTTATAATAATAGCTTTCACTCCAGTATTCAGATGGATCCTTATGAGGCTCTCTATGGAAATAAATGCAGGACTCCAACTTGTTGGGATGAAGTTGGGGAAAGAAAGCTATTAGGACCTAATCTTGTTGATGAAATGGCAGAAAAGGTCAGATCTATTCAACAACACATAAGAGCATCTCAGAGTCAACAGAAAAGTTATGCCAACAACCGAAGAAAAGACCTAGAGTTTGAAGTGGGTGATAAAGTGTTCTTATGAATATCTCCCTGGAAGAGAGTCATGAGATTTGGAAAGAAGGGGAATTTGAGCCCTAGATATATCGGTCCTTTCGAAATACTGGATCGTGTTGGGAAGGTAGCTTACCGATTGGCGCTTCCACCGAATCTCTCTCAAGTTCACGATGTGTTCCATGTATCTCTCCTGAGAAAGTACATACCTGATCCTTCATATGTACTTAGCTCAGAAGTTGTACCACTGGAGGAAGATCTTTCTTATGAGGAACAGTCGATAGAGATTCTGGATCGTAGCAAAAAAGTCCTGCGAAACAAGACCACTCGCTTGGTGAAAGTTTTATGGAGGAACCACCAATTAGAATAAGCTACATGGGAGCTTGAGGATATGATGAGGGAGAGGTATCCTCATCTATTTGTGACAAAGTGACGAATTTTGAGGGCGGAATTCATTTTAAGGGGGGTAGAATGTAACTCCCAAGACTTTTATGAGAAATATTTTGTTTTTATGTTATATAAATCATCAAAGGAATCTTTCACTACACACAACACTATCTTGGCTTGCTTTACACGCAACCGTGGCCTTCCTCGATAGCTTGTGTCGTACGCAATACCAAGTTTCACTAAACAATGATATGCTATTAAAATATTATTAAAACTAGCTGTTATGAATAGTAATAACCACTTTTTGAAATTTTATAAATTTTATTTTTCAAAATGGACTTCATTTTTGGATTTGAAATATCGAAATTAGCCTAGGGTGAAATTTTGGTATTTTTCTGAAAACTTTCAATTTTTTATGAATAGTGAAACCACTAAGTGGTAGTTAAAAAAACTGAATTTTTTATAAAACTTAATTTTACCGCTTCTGTGAGTGGAATTTCAAAAATCCGAGAGACACTGTTAATATCAAGGACTAAAATGTGGTTCAATGAGATGAAAATAATTTTTGGTGAATAGTAACTTTTTACTTTTTTTTACCACGGTTAAAAGTAAATAGGGTAATTAAGGGTAAAAATGATATTATTATTACCCTAACACATGTCATAATTCTATTGGATAAGTTTAATTCGACCAACAACAACCTTAGGAATAAAATATGACCATTTAGGCCCACTTGGATTAGATTAGGACATTTATTATTAATTTATTTAAAGAAGGGTTAAAATAGTTAAAATCAAAGTTTAATAAGTAAATCATTTTTAATATGGGGTTATACATAAGATAAATTCGACTATAAATATTTATTATAAAGATAAAAATATTTCCTACATAATGGTATTTTATTTTTAATTTTTAAACATTAAATAGTATAATTTATTTATGACACAACGATGATGCAGTAATTACCATAATAGTGAAAAATTAGAATTATTGATATTATAAATACCCAAATAAATATAATTTGATACTTTTATGAATTAAACTAATTTTCTAGGTTAATATGACATGTTATTATTGATTTAAGTAACTTGGTTCGAACTAATCATTCTGTTATGATTTTCACAAAAATCAATTACTAAATAGTGTCAAAATTGACATAAAATAGTTTTTAAAACAAATATTATATTATTAATTGTTATTTTATTTTTAAAAATCTAAGGTTCGTCCAAATGACTTATATAAGGTTATCTATATTAATAATAAACAACTTGGGGTTCGTTTGGCTTGATATTGTAAGTTTATTAACCTTATAGTGTAAGCAAACAAGAAGACACGGTAAAAGTTAAATTATCTAACTTAAAGTTAAATCTAAATGATAAGGTTAAAATTGATACCTAAACTTGTCTAAATTCTATTGGATGAGAGTCTTTCGACCCCTACCCACCTTAGATTCGAAATATATCAATTTGGAGCTATTAAAAACTGAAATTGACTTTATAATAAAATAATATTTTTGGTTATTCCAAAGGTTCCCATCTCCTCCCTTATAAAAGGGAACCTCCTCCCCCTCTTCCTCACACCACTTTGAGCCTTAAATCTCGGAAAAACCCTTAATAGTTCTCCTCTACACTTCCCTAGAAACATCCTAGAGGTTTTGGTCTTCTTCAAAGACCTATTTTAGTGCCCCAAAAGGAGGTCTCAAAGAAGCACTTCAAAGAAGAGGTAATGTCTGTTACCGATTCTTTCATCTTTATTTCTTCTTCCACTTCTTCTTCTTTAGTTGTTTCATTATGAAGTAATAACATAAGTATCACTAATATACTGATATGTTATTATAATTATGAAAGAACCCTATTTCACCATCTATCCATCCTACGGAAAAAGAAATCACCGCGCGTGCGTACGTACGGAATACCGTCTCCATGCCGTGGTGTAATCTATTTTCCACCACCACCTTACTTGAATGGGTATAATGGTGTAAATAATGACTATATATGACTATTATAAAGTTATATTTATTCTGAAATAGTATACATACACTCCAATACAATTCCACGATCATAGGAACGATATCATCACTCGTGCGTACGTACGGAATACCGTCTCCACGATGTTATGCGACTCGTTCTACATGATCTTCATTTCATAATGATTATATAAATGAATTGAATGAATGAATATGATATATATTACACTAACACCATTCTGGAAATGAGGTATCTAAAACCTAAAGATAATAATAAGAATTTATTCGACAAAACATGCATAAGAACAAAAAGTAATAAACACCCGAATAACAAGTAGTAATGAAATATTACTAATAAGAAGCTAAGAATATGACCATATATGATATCATAACAATAATTATGATTTTGGAATAAGTCAATAACATTATTTAAATCATTATACAGGAGGTTCGGACACTTACGAGGCAAATCGGACCTAAGGTAAGGGAAATATCACAATCTCATTTTTATCCGAGATTGTTTATACTTTGAAAGTTACTGGGGTGTATTTTATCATCCACATACATGTTTCCTCAATATGTAATACTATTTCCATCCACCTACAATTTTTTAAAACCTATTTTACCCTTTGGTGAGTTTTTAGTAATAGATATGAAAGGAATCTTTTGTCATTTTTCGTACGAGGTACTTTTTGACTTTTCCGACAAAAGTACGAGAAGAATGTTTTTTTAACTTATACGGCATGAATGGATTTTTAAAACATTATTTCCAAGAAGCTTCCTTTACAAGTTTTAAAGTTTATTTTTAATCAAATTCTTTTATTTTAGAATTGTATGACATGTAAAGAAAGGAAAATGTTTTTTAGGTAGAAAGGATATTTTCCTCAAGAATGGAGTTCAAGTGTTTATCAAAATTATTTTCCATCTAAGATAATAAAGGGTTCTGTTTCTATCCCTATTATTAAATTGATTTGATTATGTTGTGATGGAATTATTTTTATGAATTCCTTTATCTTATATGAATTATTTTATGATGTCACGATGTTTAAGATTCCCATTTTTATTACATGGGTTATGCTATGATGTATGGTTTATGATTTTGTGGAACACATAAGAATGGTATCATTATAAGATGGGTGGGACCTATATCTCCCTCCAATGCATTGGGTAAAGATTTTATATCTCATGAGATAGACATGGCTGGAACGGTAGGTTATACCGGTTCAGTAAAATAGGACTGAAACGAGGAGTGAACTCGGTTCAGAAATGGACTTTGTCCACTAAGATAGTCTTGACAATGAGTCTTGACTAATAAGAAATGATTATATATTATTATGTGTGTATGACACAAAGTTTCATGTTTTATGTTATGATTATTGGGATTCCATTTCACTACTATTATTTATCCCATGTTATGAAATTATGCTCTCTTTGGCAGGTTAATATTTCCAAAAGTTATGTTCTTATGAATATGATGTGATTGATATTTCTTTTGTTTACCCTTACTAAGCATTTGAGCTCACCCTTTTGTATGTTTTCTTTCCCCAGGTCAGGAAGAATGTTATTAAGTAAGATATGACAAAAGGGACTATAAATATGATGAAATAAATGGGAGACAGTGTAGACGCTTTATGAACCAGTTGTTTATGATTCCCAGTTTCTAAAGACACTATACCTATATGGTCCTTTTGTGGTTTTGTTATATGTTGTAATAAGTACACTTCAATTTTGAAGTATTAACAATGTATGTAAATTATGGGTCGTTATAGTTGGTATCAGAGGAAAGGTATAGTCAACCTTTGGAAACTAGGATATGAAAGCCTTAGTAAGAACCATAAGGATAAGTCTAAGCATAGAACACAATCCTAGTGTTTTAGAAATGGCCATGAATAACCTAGGATAAGACCTTAAGTGTGAAGTTTTATTCTTGATTATGTGGTTTTCCTATTATAATTAGTGTTGCTCTCACTATTCTTCTTGGTTTTAGTCAATGGCTGGAACCCGAAGGAACCGTGTTAATGCGGAATGCGACGGGCAATGCAATGATTGTCCCCCTGAGCAACCAAACGTTATGGGAGATGGAATGCAAAATCTTGTATCCATGCTCACACAACTTTCTCAAGATATGAATCATGCAGGACTTCCAAACGAGCAAAGGAAGGAGCAACATTCTGTTGAATCCTTCATGAGGTTGCGTCCACCTTCTTTAAGCAGGTCTACTGATCCATTAGTTGCTGAAAAATG
Organism: Viscum album; assembly: GCA_963277665.1. NCBI lineage: Eukaryota > Viridiplantae > Streptophyta > Magnoliopsida > Santalales > Viscaceae > Viscum > Viscum album. Next base: position 1,307,443,698 of record OY728141.1, read on the forward strand.
GATTAGTACTACTAAAAAGATATTTTCAGTTCTTCAATGTTCTGAGCATGATAAAATCATCTTAGCAGTGTATCGTTTGGAAGGTGATGCTGATCAATGGTGGAATCTTATTAAGAATACGAGGAAAAGGGATGAAATTGAGTCCATGGAATGGGATGAGTTCAAGAACTTATTTTTCAATAAGTACTTCCCTCGTATTCTCCAAACAAAGATGGAGAAATAGTTTCTTGAACTAAATCAAAAGAATGATGAATCTGTTGGTACCTATGAAGCAAATTTTACAAGACTTCCAAGGTACGGTTCTGGTATTATTATCCAACCTGAGAGTAATATCGATTGATTATTTAGTGGCTTAAAACCAAGTCTTCAAAGGGCCTTAGCCATAAGGGACTTCAATATCTATGAGGAAATCGTTTGATGTGATCTCAAAGTTGAGATGGATATTGGAGTAACCCATCAGTCATATGGGTTTGATAAGAAGAGGAAAATAGAATTCAAAGGAAAATCTAAAGAGAACACTGAAAAGAAGATGAGCTTTCCCTTATGCTCAAAGTGTGGAGAGAAACATGGAGGGAGTTGTCTTAAAGGGACAAGTAAATTTTTCAAGTGTGGGAAGGAAGGTCATCAGGCATTTGAATGTCGTGATGATGGGAAGAAGATGTCTAATGATGCAAACAAAGGAAAGGATACACAAAATGAACCTACTACACATCAATGTTTCAAGTGCAAGGAGATGGGGTATTATAACAATAAATTCCCTAACCCAAGGGTTGATGATGATGGTAGACGTTAACAAACTCTTAAGGCTAAAGACAAAGGAAAGTCACATGTAATTTCTATTAGCGATGTGGAGTACGATAACGATGTGGTGAACGGTACACTTACCATCCACTCTAAAGTAGCAAATGTTTTATTTGATTCTGGATCCACCCACTCTTTTATTTCTGAAGAATTTTCTAAGGGTATCACCGTATTACCTCAACAATTAGATGTTGAGTTAGCTGTGACAACACCTAATGGCACAACAGTCGCATCAAAAGTCTATAATTCTTCTCCGATCGAAGTTTGTAGGAAAGTGCTTCCTGCAAATCTTGTGATCCTTCCTATAGTGGAATTTGATGTGATTCTTGGCATGGATTGGCTTTCTTTATATGGAGATCATATCAATTTCCAAAGAAGGGAAGTCACATTTCATATTCCAGATCAATCTATGATCGTCTATCAATGTAAGGATGAACATAACCTTCTAGTGGAAATTCCTTCTACCTTATGGGTCTTGATTCCCCTAAATGAAGGTTATTTATCTCAAATGTTTGGTGAGAAACTCACGATTAAGAATATGCCCATTGTACGGGAGTTTGATGATGTCTTTCCGGAGGAATTACCATGTCTTCCACCAAATCGTGAAGTTCGGTTTTCAATAGAACTCGTACCGGGTGCTTTGCCTATTTCAAAGACACCTTATAGAATGGCCCTAATTGAGTTGTAGGAATTGAAGAAGAAACTCCAAGAGAATCTTGATAAGGGATTCATATGCCCTAGTGTGACACCATGGGGAGAACCTGTTCTATTTGTTAAGAAGAAAGATGGATCAATGAGACTCTGCCTTGATTATCGATAACTTAATAAGATCACTATCAAGAACAAATATCCTCTCCCACGCATTGATGACTTATTTGACCAACTACGCGGAGCTCAATACTTTTCCAAGATTGATCTTCGTTCAAGGTATCATAAATTAAGGTTCAAAAGGGAGGATATACCAAATACGGTTTTCCGTACAAGGTATGGATACTATGAATTTATAGTGATGCCATTTGGTCTTACTAATTCCCCTGCTATCTTCATGGATCTGATGAATAGAGTCTTTAGAGACTATCTTGATCAATTTTTGGTAGTCTTTATAGACGATATTCTTCTCTATTCAAAGATCAAGGAAGAACATGAAGATCACTTGAGAATTATATTGAAGACCCTGAGAAAGGAGAATCTTTATGCCAAATTTACCAAGTGTGAATTTTGGCTTCAAAAAGTTGCATTTTTGGGTCACATAATCTCAAAAGAGGGGATATATGTGGATCTAGAAAAAACAGAGGTTATCGAAAGATGGTCGAGACCAACAACAGTAACTTAGATCCAAAGTTTTCTTGGTTTGGCTGGATATTATCGACGTTTTGTGAAAGATTTTTTACGATTATCTAATCCACTCACCAAGTTGACTCAGAAAGAAGTTATGTTTGTTTGGATAGAAGAATGTGAAGATAATTTCAAGGAGTTGAAAAGAAGGTTATCCAGTGCACCTGTGCTCACATTACCTTGTAGTAGAGAAAGGTTTGTGATATATAGTGATGCATCCAAGAAGGGATTGGGGTGTGTTCTTATGCAAAATGATATGGTGATAGCTTATGCCTCATGACAGTTGAAAATCCATGAGCAAAATTACCCAACACATGATTTGGAGTTAGCTGCTGTAATCTTTTCATTAAAGATTTGGAGGCATTATCTTTATGGAGAAAGGTGTGACATTTATACTGATCATAAAAGTTTAAAGTATATTTTCACAAAAAAAAAAGAGCTGAATATGCGCCAAAGAAGATGGTTAGAGCTGATTAAGGATTACGACTGCTCAATTCATTACCACCCTAGGAAAGCAAACAAGGTGGCAGATGCATTAAGTCGACAAGACCATGCCAGTTTATCCATGATGAGGATCACAAAAGATCCAATATTTATGGATTTACAAAGGATGGATCTTGGAATTATAATGGAAGAGAGAAAATCTTATCTTTCTCAAATGAATGTTCAACCATCTATACATGTGAAGATTAAAGAGGCACATAAAGAAGATGTCGAGTTACAAAAGAATGTGAGAAATGTTCCTGAATTCAACCTTGATTGTGATGGGATAATAAAGTTCAGGAATCAGGTTTGTGTTCCTCCCATCCCGGAATTAAAGAAGGAGCTGCTGGATGAGGCTCATAGTTATTCATTATCTTTTCATCCTGGAAGCACGAAGATGTATAGGGATCTGAAAGAGTACTTCTGGTGGGGTGGCATGATAAGATATGTTGCTGAATATGTCTCTCGATTCTTGGTTTGTCAGCAAGTTAAAGCTGAGAGACAGAAGTCCAAGGGGATGTTACAACCATTACCCATACCCGAATGGAAATGGGAAAACATCACTATGGACTTTGTCACAGGACTTCCTAAAACATCCAAAGTCAATAATGCTATCTGGGTCATAGTTGATCATCTTACCAAGTCTGCACACTTCATTGCTATTAGAGAGGATTTCTCTCTGGATCAGCTTGACAGGATATATGTAAAGGAAGTGGTAAGATTGCATGGAGTACCACTTTCTATTATATCTGATCGGGATCCGAGATTTAACTCGAAGTTCTGGAGAAGTCTTCAGCATACTTTGGATACAGAGTTGAGTTTCATCACTGCTTATCATCCTCAGACAGACGGTCAATCTGAGAGAACAATTCAAACTCTAAAAGATATGTTGAGAGCTTGCTCTATGGATTTCAAAGGTGGTTGGGATCAACACCTACATTTGGTGGAATTTTCTTATAATAATATCTTTCACTCCAGTATTCAGATGGATCCTTATGAGGCTCTCTATGAAAAGAAATACAGGACTCCAACTTGTTGGGATGAAGTTGGGGAAAGAAAGCTATTAGGACCTGATCTTATTGATGAAATGGCAGAAAAGGTCAGATCTATTCAACAACACATAAGAGCAGCTCAGAGTCGACAGAAAAGTTATGCCGACAACCGAAGAAAAGACCTAGAGTTTGAAGTGAGTGATAAAGTGTTCTTACGAATATCTCCCTGGAAGAGAGTCATGAGATTTGGAAAAAAGGGGAAGGTGTGCCCTAGATATATCGGTCCTTTCAAAATACTGGATCGTGTTGGGAAGGTAGCTTACTGATTGGCGCTTTCACTGAATCTCTCTCAAGTTCACGATGTGTTCCATGTATCTCTCCTGAGAAAGTACATACATGATCCTTCACATGTACTTAGCTCAGAAGTTGTACCACTGGAGCAAGATCTTTCTTATGAAGAACAGCCGATAGAGATTCTGGTTTGTAGCGAAAAAGTCCTATGAAACAAGACCACTCGCTTGGTGAAAGTTTTACGGAGGAACCACCAATTAGAAGAAGCTACATGGGAGCTTGAGGATATTATGAGGGAGAGGTATCCTCATCTGTTTGTGAAAAAGTGACGAATTTCGAGGGTGAAATTCATTTTAAGGGGGGTAGAATGTAACGCCCGAGACTTTTATGAGAAATATTTTGTTTTTATGTTATATAAATCATCGAAGGAATATTTCACTACACACAACACTAGCTTGGCTTGCTTTACACGCAACTGCGGCCTTCCTCGATACCTTGTGTCGTACGCAATACCGAGTTTCACTAAACAATGATATGCTATTAAAATATTATTAAAACTAGCCGTTATGAATAGTAATAACCAACTTTTGAAATTTTATAAATTTTATTTTTCAAAATGGACTTCATTTTTGGATTTGGAATATTAAAATTATCCTAGGGTGAAATTTTGGTATTTTTCTGAAAACTTTCAATTTTTGATGAATAGTGAAACCACTAAGTGGTAGTTAAAAAAACTGAATTTTTCATAAAACATAATTTTACCGCTTCTGTGAGTGGAATTTCAAAAATCCTAGAGACACGGTTAAAATCAAGGACTAAAATGTGGTTCAATGAGATGAAAATAATTTTTGGTGAATAGTAACTTTTTACTTTTTTTTACCACGGTTAAAAGTAAATAGGGTAATTAAGGGTAAAAATGATATTATTATTACCATAAAACATGTCCTAATTCTATTTGATAAGTTTAATTAGACCAACAACAACCTTAGTAATAAAATATGACCATTTAGGCCCACTTGGATTAGATTAGGACATTTATTATTAATTTATTTAAAGAAGGGTTAAAATAGTTAAAATCAAAGTTTAATAAGTAAATAATTTTTAATATGGGGTTATACATAAGATAAATTTGACTATAAATATTCATTATAAATCTAAAACGATTTCCTACATAATGGTATTTTATTTGTAATTTTTAAACATTATATAATTTAATTTATTTATGACACAACGATGATACAGTAATTACCATAATAGTGAAAAATTAGAATTATTGATATTATAAATACCCAAATAAATATAATTTGAGCCTTTTTATGAATTAAACTACTTTTATAGGTTAATATGACATGTTATTATTGATTTAAGTAACTTGGTTCGAACTAATAATTCTGTTATGATTTTTACAAAAATCAATTACTAAATAGTGTCAAAATTGACATAAAATAGTTTTTAAAACAAATATTATATTATTAATTGTTATTTTATTCCTAAAAATCTAATTTTCGGAAAAATGACTTAGATAAGGTTATGTATATTAATAATAAACAACTTGGGGTTATTTTGGCTTGATATGGTATGTTTATTAACCTTATAGTGTAAGAAAACATGAAGACACGGTAAAAGTTAAATTCTCTAACTTAAAGTTAAATCTAAATGATAAGGTTACAATTGATACCTAAACTTGTATAAATTCTATTTTATGAGAGGATTTCAACCCCTACCCACCTTATCTTAGAAATATATCAATTTATAGCTGTTAAAAACCGAAATTGACTTTATAATAAAATAATATTTTTAGTTATTCCAAAGGTGCCCCTCTCCTCCCTTATAAAAGGGCACCTCCTCCCCCTCTTCCTCACACCACTTTGAGCCTTCAAGATCGGCCAACCCCTTCATATTTCTCCTCTAAACTTCCCTAGAAACATCCTAGAGTTTCTGGTCTTCTCCAAATACCTATTTTAGTGCTCTAAAAGGAGGTCTCAAAGAAGCACTTCAAAGAAGAGGTAATGTCCGTTACCGATTCTTTCATCTTTATTTCTTCTTCCACTTATTCTTCTTTAGTTGTTTCATTATCAAGTAATAACATCAGTATCACTCATATACTGATATGTTATTATAATTATGAAACAACCCTATTTCACCATCTATCCATCCTACGGAAAAAGAAATCACTGCGCGTGCGTACGTACGGAATACCGTCTCCACGTCGTGGTGTAATCTATTTTCCACCACCACCTTACTTGAATGGGTATAATGGTGTAAATAATGACTATATATTACTATTATAAATTGATATTGATTCTGAAATAGTATACATACACTCCAATACAATTCCACTATCATAGGAATGATATCATCACTTGTGCGTACGTACGGAATACCGTCTCCACGATGTGATGCTACTCATTCTACATGATCTTCATTTCATAATGATTATATAAATGAATTGAATGAATTAATATGATATATATAACACTAAAAATATTCTGGAAATGAGGTATCTATAACCTAAAGAGAATAATAAGAATTTATTCGACAAAACACGCATAAGAACAAAAAGTAAAAAACACCCGAATAACAAGTAGTAATGAAATATTACTAATAAGAAGCTAACAATATGACCATATATGATATCATAACAATAAGTATGATTTTGGAATAAGTAAATAACATTATTTAAATCATTATACAGGAGGTTAGGACACTTACGAGGCAAATCGGACCTAAGGTAATGAAAATATCACAATCTCATTTTTATCCGAGATTGTTTATACTTTGAAAGTTACTGGGGTGTATTTTATCATCCACATCCATGTTTCCTCAATATGTAATATTATTTCCATCCACCTAAAATTGTTTAAAACCTATTTTACCCTTTGGTGAGTTTTTAGTAAAAGATATGAAAGGAATCTTTTGTCATTTTTCATACGAGGTACTTTTTGACTTTTCCGACAAAAGTACGAGAAGAATGTTTTTTTAACTTATACGGCATGAATGGATTTTTAAAACATTATTTCCAAGAAGATTACTTTACAAGTTTTCAAGTTTATTTTTAATAAACTTCTTTTAGTTTAGAATTTTATAACATGTAAAGGAAGGAAAATGTTTTTGAGGTAGAAAGGATATTTTCCTCAAGAATGGAGTTCAAGTGTTTTATCAAAATTATTTTCCATCTAAGATAATAAAGGGTTCTTTTTCTATCCCTATTATTACATTGATTTGATTATGTTGTGATGGAATTATTTTTATTAATTTCTTTATCTTATATGAATTGTTTTATGATGTCACGATGTTTAAGATTCCCATTTTTATTACATGGGTTATGCTATGACGTATGGTTTATGATTTTGTGGCACACATAAGAATGGTATCATTATGAGAGGGGTGGGACCTATATCTCCCTTCAATGCATTGTGTAAAGATTTTATATCTCATTAGATAGATATGGCTGGAATGGTAGGTTATACCGGTTCAGTAAAATAGGACTGAAACGAGGAGTGAACTCGGTTCAGAAATGGACTTTGTCCACTAAGATAGTCTTGGCAATGAGTCCTGACTAATAAGAAATGATTCTCTATGATTATGTGTGTATGCCACAAAGTTTCATGTTTTATGTTATGATTACTGGGATTCCATTTCACTACTATGATTTATCCCATGTTATGAAATTATTCTCTCTTTTGCAGGTTAATATTTCCAAAAGTTATGTTCTTATGAATATGATGTGATTGATATTTCTTTTGTTTACCCTTACTGAGCATTTGAGCTCACCCTTTTATATGTTTTCTTTCCCCAGGTCAGGAAGAAGGTTATTAAGTAAGATATGCCAAAAGGGACTATAGATATGATGAAATAAATGGGAGACAGTGTAGACCCTTTATGAACCAGTTGTTTATGTTTCCCAGTTTCTAAAGACACTATACCTATACGGTCCTTTCGTGGTTTTGTTATATGTTTAATAAGTACGCTTCAATTTTGAAGTATTAACGATGTATGTAAATTATGGGTCGTTATAATCTAGAACTTGTTCAGGGTAGAACCGTATTTTAGTGTCATGCATCAAGGACATGTGGGATTGTGTAGTTTCACGTCATACGATAGGACGAAGAGTGATAGGGAAGATCCCAAGAAGGGAGTATGTGGTGCGATAGCTGTAAACCCGACGTGAATGAGGACATAAGGAGTCTGCATCACACCATGTATCCCTAGAGGATGTACTTTAGCTCAAGGGACCAAAAGTGAAAGTTAGGATGGGACTGAGGCAAAGTTCTAGGGCGTTATTACGTACCCCATGAGGATGGGAATCAATCCATACGTAGTTCTGAGAGTGTAGTTTAACGTCATGTGGGATGATGAAAGTCATTTGTGGAATAGATTCACCCGTATATGTACTACCAGAACTACTAAGCCCACATAAGTCAAGCTCGATGTGGGATACAAGGAGTAATGATGAGACTTTCCTAGAACAGGAAGGAACATGTTATAGGCGATGGGACTCTAGGTGAATGACATCCCAATGATGCTGACCTGCCTATATAATGCACGAACATGCACGGAGTAAATATGAGTATGTTGGAATTCCACTTGAACATAAGGAAGTGGAAATATGTGAATCACGATGCTCGAGATCTGGACCACAATGATGGTGGCATGACGATAGGGGATAACTATTGACCATGTTTGAAACAGAGTATTTGTTTCGCATTAGCTTGGATTTTGTATAGACAAATGAGGGTCGACCACTGACCATGTTCGAAACATGGTACATGTCACCAATGTCATCTGAGGTCCTCAGGGACATTGGCCCAAGACGTTAGGTAAGCCAGTGTGGTATGAGACATAGTCGTAAAGGGGGTCCCTTCAGACATGGAAGAGGATGAGGATCCAAATGATGGGACCATGAGGCTTGGACATGGAATGAGGGAATGTCCCTATGAAAATTCTACTCTTTGTGAACTTACACAATGCATATGAGTACGACAACAAGACATATCAGATAGAGGGAGTCGAGTCCCACTCTAAGGACTAGGGTCCTGAGGTTGCCCGCTTCAAACTTAATAGTTTTAGGATGGTCCATTAAGGGGGTAATTTATTTAGTGGACTGTGCGTAGGGAGAAGAAGTATCAAAACATGACACATAGTTCCCATAGATATGGCATCCCGCCTTTTATTTACATAACATTTCATTACACTTTAAAAATAGAGGATCTTTAAAGTCTAGTGTCTTGGAAATAAGGAACATAAAACATGAGAACAACATAAAACATTATTTTAAACCACTTTTAAGGCTTCATCATAGGTTAATACTATGTACATTTACTGAATCTCATATCCTAGAGACAGACATCAAAGTAAAGGGTGAGCAGAAGGCCCAGTAAGGGTAAATAAGGGAATCAATGTACTTGTGGTGTCAATAAGAACTTGAATAAAAACATAAATACATCAGCGATGAAAGAATGGGCATATCATAATGAAAATAACTTGAATAATAACTTGAATATGTTGCTACAACATTTAATTTAGACATTCATGAACATATCACCAATGTCCATCCCCAAGGTTTCATAAACATTACCAAGGTTATTCACCAAGGTATCGTGAAACATGTCATCTCTAGAGATTAAATCTTTACCCAATGCATTGGAGCGCTATCAGGGCACACCCTTAATATTTATTTACTTAAATGTGAGCCACATAGATAATAATCAAACATTTCATAAATAATCCATGGATAATATAAGAAATGGGTTTCATTTCAAGATCGTGACGTTTTAAAAGTTCTTAAAAAAATAAGATCATTATGTCATTTATAACCCATGGAAAGGGAGTGAGGGTTATATGTATGTCAATTCCAGAATAAAATAAATTATCTTAATATATTTATGAACACCCATAGAAACGAAATAGGTCTGGGTATTCACATAAATAAAACAAGGGAATTTATAGAGAGAAAGAGATATAAATTTTGAGGCGAAATTTCTGCAGCCTAACACCTATATAACACGGTTTTAGAAAACATTGGAAAGAGAGGGTACAAAAGTAACCCACTCATAAATAACATATAATACAGTATAAATATAGAAAAACATGGTGATAAGAACATGGTATGGAAATTTTAATGACATACCACATGAAAAGGAAACATGAAAGAAAAGAGAAGACGTGATTCCTTTTATGAGAAATTCAGCAGCCTAACGGCGTCACTTAAAAATTCAAGAAAAAAAATTGATGAGAGAAGAAATGGTATATTATCATTTGGAAATGAAATGGGCAGTAATAACAACATATAAGAACATACCCTCAACATAAAGAGATGGAAAATATAAGACACAACATAAAGGAAGTCATGGCTTAAAAGAAGAGGGTGAAAGAATCCCTTACCTTAAAGAGTAACTTTGAAAGCTTGAAGGTCAGGACCTTGGGAGGCTTGAGGGAACTTTGGTGGGAATCCTTGGGAGGTAAAGAGACTATAAATTCATTGGGGAGGATTTGGAAATGAAATTAATGAGTTAATGGATTGGTATTTATAGGAGAAGTGAGGGGACAAGTCATTAATTGCCAAGGGACACCTCATCGGTGGTATTGGAAAAACCATGGGCTTGCCCATGGTATTTTCCCATGGTATTAGCCACTTGGGACACATCATACCTTATATTACTATTCATAAGTCGACCAGAATTATTTCATAATTGTTACATCCTTAATGGTGTCATTAAACACCCGAAACTCAAAAACTGTATTTTCACTATTCACCGAAAATTCAACTTTCTCAGAAAAATCCCAAAATTTCACCTTAACCAAATATCGATGCTCTGATTTCAAAAATGAAATCCATTTTATGAAAATAATTTTCTAAATATTTTTAATTTAATTTTTAAATAAAAACACTATTCACTGAAAATTCAAATGTTTCAGAAAAATCCCAAAAATTCACCTTAACCAAATTTCGATGCTCTGATTTCAAAAATGAACTCTATTTTATGAAAATAATTTTCTAAATATTTTTAATTTAATTTTTAAATAAAAACACTATTCACTGAAAATTCAACTATTTCAGAAAAAATCCCATAAATTCACCTTAACCAAATATTGATTCTCTAATTTTAAAAATGAACTCCATTTTATTAAAATATTTTTCTAAATATTTTTAATTTAATTTTTAAATAAAAAACTCTATTCACTCAAAAAAACTAATATTTAACCAATAATTTATTAAACAGTTATTTACCTATTTTATTGAATCACATTACTTAATCAAGGTGCCTAAATTATATTAATACTTTCTTAAGTGAATTTACTTAATCCATTTGGTCACATTACTAATCATAAGCATAAAATAACTATTCATAATATACTATTCACTAAAAATTAAGTTGATCTTATTAGACTCTAAATTTCATACTGAACACAGTTGTAGAAGACTATTTTTGGAAAATCATTACACATTATTAATTATTTAAGGTTTACATAAATATTTTAAAATATCCTTTTTCCAAAATTCATCAATAATATACATCCTATATTTATCCGGACACTTGATATTCACAAACTTCACCATAAGAAGAAATGACAATTTTATTTATCTCAAAGGATTACACGAGGCAGTTATGGTCTCGTTACACATCCCCTTATAACACCAGCATAGGACCTAAGAGTAAGGTGTGCTAGGGTGATAGAATCTTGGGGCGGCTCGGCCAACATTGCCCGAGTAGTGATTTCTATCTTCTTGAACTGCTCGTGAAGGCGATTCCGTTCCAGCTTCACACGATGAAGTTCAGCTTGGGTTTGGTCCAGAGCAAAGCCCAAAGGTGCTACCTCTTTTCTGAGTTCCGTCAGATGGGCTTCGATCAGCCCGAGACTACTGGATGGGGCCATCGAATATTTTTTCTATATTAATTAATCAATATCACTTGTATTTATAGACAATAATCGAAACATTTAGTTACCAATGGTCATATTGACCAACAGTCATATGAAAGTTGAAACCCCATAGCCTTATTTTAATTATACTCATTTTAATAAATGAAATAGTTTTGTTGAGTATAAAATCAAATAATACGCAAAATTAGGAAACAAAATTAATTCAAAATATCAGGTCATTACATTCTTCCCCCCTTAAGAAATTACATCCTCCAATTTTAAAATTGGGCTTGGAAATTTTGTTTAAAGTCCCACATTGGAAAAAGATTCAGTAAAACTATTACTTTAAAAGAAATAAATGGAAGTACAAAGGTCACCCGAGTTAACCCATACTAGGATTCTATATAGGAAAACATGGATATGGAAGAGAAAAAAAAGGGTCAAGTTCTGATGTAGAGTGATACAAAACATGATTATGAGAAAATTAACTACAAGAATATCACAAACTTAAGATGTGTTAAACGGTCTTTGATTACCCTGTAGGAAACTTAAACCAACAACGTTTTTGTTTTATGTTCCTTTTCATAATTTTGAGGAATTCATTTACTACATAGAATAAAAACATAAGGAAATATACTTACCTTCAAGCAGATTTTCATCCCTTAATAAGTTTTCACCAAGACTAATATTTTCTCCAAACAAAGAGCATTCAAAAAGACTTGGTCTCATCAAAATCACCAGAATCATCTTCTAGAGAATCACATAATCCACAAAAGAATGACTATATTTTTCCCTTGTCATTAGTCATCAACTAAAACTAAAATGGTTAGTACGAGATCATATAATCCCCAAAAAGGATAATCCTTTCTAAAAAGAAATATCACCATTAATCTCCAAAATTCAAAAAAAAGTTCCCAAAGTTCTATAAAGACCATTCAATACACAATCATCCTTAAAATTCTTCAGAATAATCTAAACTAAGATTGGAACCCAAAACTCGGAAAGATTTAACCACATAGTCTTCCACAATAAATCTTAACATTTATCACCAAATAACATCGACTACTATTAAAGTCTCATACTAAAGTGTAATTAACATGTTCACACATTCTCTATGCTAGGTTCATAATTTTCCATGAATAACCCAAATCACCATATGTCCACAATAAATACATAAATTCTTACAAAAAAATTCAATCATTCCTCCTCAATTTAAATCTTGTAGTATTTTATTTCCCATAGGAATATAGTTCTCCAAAAGATAAAACATCATCCAAAATAACCTTTATCATTTAATCACCAAATCATTTTACTATACAAAGGATATCAATTTTATAAAACATAATTTTCCAAAATCAACTTATTCTTGATCCATAAAAATAGCAGGTGCATTAGTCAGTCTGAAGGGCATAACAACAAACACATAATGCCCATATGTTGATTGGAAGTCAGTTTTTGGAATATCATCATTCTTCACCCTCAATTGAAGATAACTAGAACGAAGATCAATCTTAGAGAATAATTGAGTCCCATGAAGGTGGTCAAATAAGTCATCAATTCTTGGAAGAGAGTATTTTTTCTTCACTGTGATCCCATTTAGTTCTCTATAATCAATGCATAGCTGCATCGATCCATCATTCTTCTTGACAAAGAGAACCGGTGCTCCCCATGGAGACATAATTGGTAAGATAAACCCATTCTCCAAAAGATCTTGGAGTTGTTTCTTTACTTCCTATTGCTCTACATTTTCCATACTATAGGGGATCTTTGACCTCGGATGAGATCCAGGTACGAGTTCAATGGAGAACTCTGCCTCTCTTTCTGGGGGAGGTCTGGGTAACACCTTAGGAAATACTTCAACGTATTCCTAGATGATGGGGACATTTTCTAAAAGAATAAATCCTTCATGAGAAACTTACACTACTGGAAATTCGGGCTATATCCACGGTTCTAAACCATGGCTATAGGCCCTTAAACCGTGGCTATAGGTAATATCCACAGTTTGAGAAACCGTGGATAAGTTTGGCGTGGCTATAGGCCTAGCCCTATAGCCACGGTTCGAACCGTGGCTGTATACCTAATGCCACGGTTTGAACCGTGGCTATACTAAAGGTCGGACAGTCTTTATTGCCACGGTATAAAACTGTGGCATTAGGTCTATAGCCACGGTTAAAAACCATGGAAATAAACCAATAGCCACGGTTTAAAACTGTGGATATAGGGTCTCCAAATCCATAAAAAAAATACCCCCCCAACCCCCGCGACACCCCCCTGGACACCCCATGGACACCCCATGGACACCCCATGGACACCCCCCTGGACACCCCCTGGACACCCCCTGGACACCCCCTGGACACCCCCTGGACACCCCCTGGACACCCCCTGGACACCCCCTGGACACCCCCTGGACACCCCCCTGGACACCCCCTGGACACCCCCTGGACACCCCCTGGACACCCCCTGGATACCCCCTGGACACCCCCCTAGACACCTCCTGCACCCCTCCCCTATGCCCTGCAGACCCCCCCCCCCCCCATGCCCTCCTCCCAACTACCTTGCAGACCCCCCCCCCCTGTTGGACAGCCCTCCCCCCTGCTGGACAACCCTCCCCCCTACTGGACAGCCATCCCCCTGCTGGACAGCCCTCCCCCCCACACCGCCTGGACAGCCCCCTTGCACCCCCATGCCCCCCTGGACATCCCCCTTGTACCCCCATGCCCCCCTTGGACAGCCCCCTTGCACCCCCCTGGACAGCCCCCTTGAACACCCACCTGCACCTCACTAGATTGCCCCCCCCCCCCCGGACAGCCCCCTTGCACCCCCACATGACAACAGTAAGGCAAAGAGATGAATGATTACAGCTTTTCACGGTCTGAAAAAGAAATTTCAGCGAAGGGTTGACGTGAAGGAACAATATGTCCCTGGGCTGCAATTGATTCCACTTGATGATGAAGTGACAATTCAGAACATGCTTCCAGGTACAATTGATTGTCGCAGATTGGGGAAGTTTGTCTTACCTTCTACTCTCAATGGCCAAGCCGTACGAACTCTCTCGATGGGGTTGGAGCCTAGTAATATGTCATCACTGGAGCCTAGACCATGTGTTGAAGATTCAGAAATTTGTGGTGCTAGATTTCAAAGGAAAGCAGATGATTCAGAGGCTGAGTATGGAGACGGAAGAGGAAAACCTTTTTTATTTGAAGTAAACATTCCAGAAGTGTGCCTTAGAAGTTTCCAGACTAGTTCTTTTCCTTGGTTAGCAGTTGCATGGAAATTCTACAGAGCTGTTGTTCACTACTTGGTACCTGGCTAGGTAAATGTTGTTGTTCAGCCCTACACCGAACCACAACACCCCCTGCCCCTGCCCAGTCCCCTCCCCCCTGCTACTTTCCCCCCTCCCCCTGCTAGTTTCCCCCTCTCCCCTGCCAGTCCTGCCCCCCCCCCCAAACCCCCCAGGACAGACCCCCCCAGACCCTGGACACCCCCCCAACTGCCATCCCCCCCACCCAGGACAGACCCCCCCCCCAGACCCTTGACACCCCCACCCAACTTCACTCCCTCATGCACCCTTGCACACCAGCATGCCCCCCAACCTCAGCCTGCCCCCTCCCCCCTGTTGGACACCCCTCCCCCCTGCTGGACACCCCTCCCCCCTGCTGGACACCCCTCCCCCCTGCTGGACAGCCCTCCCCCCTGCTAGACAGCCCCCCCACCCTACTGGACAACCCTCCCCCCCTACTGGATAGCCCTCCCCCCTGCCGGACAGCCCCCCTGCTGGACACCCCTCCCCCCACACCTCCCCCCTGCTGGACAGCCCTCCCCCTGCTGGACATCCCCCCTCCCCCCAGCACCCCCTGCACCTGCACCCCCCTTCCCCCTACCCCCCTCCACCCTCCCCCCTGCCCCTCCCCCATGCCCCCTGCACCCCTGCCCCCCTACACCCCTCCCCCCTTCCCCCTGCACCCCCAACACCCCCCGCACCCCCCCTGACCTTGCTCCACATTAGTAGACAAAGTTTGTTTATCTACTGATGAAGAGGAGCTGTAACTTAGTGGAATTTGAGAACATACTAAATTTTGCCCAGATTGTAAGGTCATTGATCATGAGGTTAAAAACTGCATAAGATTTGTTATTTTCACCCTTTGTTCTCAATGAGGACATGATCAGAAATCATGTTCCAACCTTGATTTGGAGAGGAAAACAATACAAAGCAATAAATCTTGCACCTCTGGTTCTGACAACCCTGTTAATAGGCAGTTTGCTGAGCCTGTTAATCAAGGGATGGTTGTTTATGACTCCAAGAATGATAATGAGAAGGTATGTACGCCCAGCCATAAAACATGGGATGACATTGTGTAATAAGTTTTGGATCCTGCACCTGTTCTCCCTGTTACTACTACTGTCCATTCCTATGCTCAAGTGGTTTCTCAAAGCAAGGAACCCAGACCCCCTTCACTGTGTCAATCTGATTCTGCTCAGATTGACACTAGTAAGGAGGTTTCCTCCTTGGCTGGTGTGTCCAATGAAAGTCTCATGGCACAAGATTTACTTTCTACTGCCTCTAGTGATTCCTCTAGTGCACAGGTAAACATAAATCTGAAGGAAGATGGACAAGACACAGTGAAGGAGGCGGATATTGTTAATAAAGAAAACCAGCCTGCCTCTGTTTCTCATTTTTTTGAATCTGGGAAAGTGTAGTGTGGGATTCCTGCTTCTGCTGACCATTCTGTTGATGCAAAAGCTGCTACACCTGGTTCTGAAGAAGTATGTATACTTCTAGGGGAGCCTTCTCCTGATCAGACTACTTCTTCTAGTGTGCAGGTGGTGTCAAAATCAAAGACAACAAAACAGATTGATGAGCGTCCCCGCCCCCTGCCAGACACCCCTCCCCCCTACCTGATAGCTCGCCCCCCTTCCTGACAGCCCGCCCCCCTGCCGGACAGCCTGCCCCCCCCCCTACTGGACAGCCCCTCCCCCTGCCTGGACACCCCTCCCCCCTACTGGACACCCCTCTCCCCTGCTGGACACCCCTCCCCTCTGCGGGACAGCCCTCCTCCCTGCTGGACAGCCCTCCCCCCTACTCGACAGCCCCCCCCCCTGCTGGACAGCCCCCCCTACCGGACACCCCTCCCCCCTTCCGGACACCCCTCCCCCCTGTTGTACACCCCTCCCCCTGCTGAACAGCCCTCCCCCCCTGCTGGACTGCCCCTCCCCCTGCCTGCACAGCCCCTCCCCCTACACCCAGCCCTATATCCAGCCCTCTGCCCCTACTGGACAGCCCCCTCCCCCCTTCCTGACAGCCCGCCCCCCTACCGGACAGCCCGCCCCCCTGCTGGACAGCCCCACCCCCTGCCTGGACACCCCTCCCCCTGCTAGACACCCCTCCCCCCTGCTGGACAGCCCTCCCCCCTACTGGACAGCCCTCCCCCCTGCTGGACAGCCCCGCCCCCCTGCTGGACAGCCCGCCCCCCTGCCGGACAGCCCGCCCCCTGCCTGGACACCCCTCCCCCCTGCTGGACACCCCTCCCCCTGTCGGACACCCCTCCCCCCTACTGGACAGCCCTCCCCCTGCTGGACAGCCCTCCCCCCTGCTGGACAGCCCTGCCCCCCTGCTGGACAGCCTGCCCCCCCTACCGGACACCCCCCCCCCCTGCCGGACACCCCTCCCCCCTGCCGGACAGCCCTCCCCCCCTGCTGGACAGCCCTCCCCCCTGTTGAGAATCGTTAGATCACTCATCTATGCCCCACACACCATTGGATTGATTGACACCTGAAGCTGAAGAGACAATCAAGGTCATATTGGGGACTGTCCAAGGGATGGAGTCTACTCAATCCGCTGTATTGGGAGTATTCACGAACCCTTCCTGTTTGTTTGGAGCTTCTCTATTGCTTTGGTTGTGCAAGAATGGTGAAGAATCTCAACTTACAGGGGAAATACAAGTGACCAGATTACTGTTCAGACCAAGAAACTGCGCCCAAACCAGATCCCCACTGCACACCAGTTTAGCACCCTCAACAAGCATCTTTGAAGCCAACTGCCAGCCTTGCACCTTATCTTCACCAGGTGCAACACATAACCAAAACCCCAGCTTCAAAGCTACACCTAGCCATATTTCCCGGATTACACCAAGCAGCCAGATTTTCAAGCTGGTTCAGGAAGTAGTGTAATACCATTGTCAAATATATCCCATTTCAACACCAGTAGGTCATAGCAAACTCCAGCGTTCGAGACTCTCTCCATCCAAAGCAAGCAATTCCCTAACAAATCTGATGCAGAAGCCCATATGAATGTTGTACCAGTCCTTGTATTTTAGCATATATCAGGAAGCCCTTGCAGTCATCCCCTATGCAGATTTTATCACCCAAGCCAGTTCTAGACCTGCATATCATTTTTAGATCTGGGCAGCAAGATCTTGGCTTGTCGTCATCAGCTATCCATGGAAGCACATATACCCGCAACGCCACACCGAACCACCTGAGCCCACTTCCATGCAGTACACGCCCCTTTTCAGACCAGCTCAAAATTCCAGCCAACCTCTGTTCCTAACCTGCTCAAGGTCCCAATACACAGCCCCCTTGTTCCAGTTCCCATGTAGTAATTGAGATTATGATCCAACTGTGCAATTCCAGATCCATGTTGTTGACCTGGTCAGACCCAGCATCCAGGCAGCCACATTGGTAGACCAAGTTCCCTTGCCACCCCCCATCCCACCTCCACCCCCCCCCCCACAGCCCACCTGCACCAGGTGTGGTCATAAATCTGCTATGACTGTAGATTTCATAGGCAATATCAGGTCCCATGGAAATCAGAGTACATAATGCTACCAAAAATATTATCATAATGGATTTTACACCTAAATTGAATATCATCATCAGCAATGGGTTTTTGTGTTGAAGAAAATTTAAAGTGTTTTACTAGGAGTACATTGAAATTTTGAGAGATTCAAACATGTGTCTATTTTTAATATTTAATATTTAACCATTTTGAGATAAGTAAGAAAATTTATTTGGTCTATCTCTAACAATTTCAATGCCTAAGGTTTTATTAGCTATGCCTATGTCTTTTACTTCAAACTTACCATTATTTTTTGATTTTACAATAATTATGAGGCTGATGTTCTTACAAATTGTAATCATGACATCAACATAAATCATGAGATTTCATGTAGTACTTCATTAAACAAAACATTGGAATTATGATTTGAAATAGAGTTACCAGATTTTATAGCACCGTGCTCACTATCTATAGGTGGTGAAATAGTTATACCTGGTGCCTGTGAAGTATCTATGGGATGTTTTATGATATTTTCTAGATCTAGACAGCACTGCATTTTCTCTATAAAGACATTCATAACCTGCATGGGCTTAGGTTCCTAGACAGCCATCTTGCACCCCCTTGCAACCCCCTGGACAGCCCCCTTGAACACCCCCATGCACCCCCCATGCCCCCCTTAATCCCCCATGCTCCCCCCTGCACCCCCACTGGACATCCCCCATGCCCCAACTGGACATCCCCACTGGACACCCCCTGCACCCCCTGCACCCCCTGGACAGCCCTCCCCCCCTGCCGGACAGCCCTCCCCCCTGCTTGGACAGCCCCTCCCCCTGCTGGACACCCCTCCCCCTGCTGGACACCCCTGCCCCCTACACCCTGCCCCCTGCACCCCACTGGATAGCCCCCATGCCCCAACTGAACAGCCCCACTGGACACCCCATGGACACCCCTCCCCCCTGCTGGACACCCCCCCTGCCGGACACCCCTCCCCCTGGCCCTTTCTACACCCCCTAGAATGTGTTTCTATTGATATAAATGATCATCTTATTGAGGTATGTTTTGTATTAGAAAACATACCAAAGTACAATGACCATTGCAGGATGATAGGCCATGCCACTGATAAGTGCAGAATTGTACAGAAATTCTGCAAGCCATCCTCTATTAATACTTCATTGAAAGATGCTCTAAAAGGGAAAAATATTAATACCATGGCGTGACCGCAGCGTGACCGCGGCGTGACCACAGCGTGTTGACCCGATCCAGTGACATCCGCGGGGCAACATCTTCTGGCTAGGAGCGAAGGAAGCGGGAGGAGGCCGGAATGCTGGTGGAAGGGGGCTAGTTGCAGGTGTTGGGGGGATGGTGCGGGCAGATTAGAAGGTGGAAGGGGGGCTGTTTCAGGCTGGAATGTCGATGGCAGCGGGCTGAAATGAAGGTGGAAGGGGGCTGGTGTGGGCTGGATGTGGCTGGAGCAGGGCCAAATCACGGCATGACTATGGCGTGATTGCGGCGTGACCGCGGCGTGACCGCGGCGTGACCGCGGCGTGACCGCGGCGTGACCGCGGTGTGACCGCAGCGTGTTGGCCCGATCCAGCGACATCTGCGGGGCAGCTTCTTCTGGCCAGGAGCGAAGGGAGCGAGAGGAGGCTGGAATGCGGGTGGAAGGGGGCTGGTTGCAGGTGTTGGGGGGGATGGTGCGGGAATATTCGAAGGTGGCAGGGGGGCTGTTGCGGGCTAGAATGATGATGGCAGCGGGCTGAAATGAAGGTGGAAGGGAGCTGGTGTGGGCTGGATGTGGCTGGAGCAGGGACAAATCACGGCGTGACTGCGGCGTGACCGCGATGTGACCGCGGCGTGACCGTGGCGTGACCGCGGCGTGACCGCGGCGTGACCGCGGCGTGACCACAGCATGACCGCAGCGTGACCGCAGCGTGTTGGCCCCATCCAGCGACATCCGCGGGGCAGCATCTTCCGGCCAGGAGCGAAGGGAGCGGGAGGAGGCTAGAATGCGGGTGGAAGGGGGATGGTTGCAGGTGTTAGGGGGATGGTGCGGGCTAATTCAAAGGTGGTGGGGGGCTATTGCGGGCTAGAATGCTGGTGGCAGCGGGCTGAA
The DNA here is from genome assembly GCA_963277665.1 of Viscum album. Classification (NCBI taxonomy): domain Eukaryota; kingdom Viridiplantae; phylum Streptophyta; class Magnoliopsida; order Santalales; family Viscaceae; genus Viscum; species Viscum album. The sequence goes on from OY728141.1 coordinate 1,307,464,351, forward strand.
ATGAAGGTGGAAGGGGGCTAGTGTGGGCTGGATGTGGCTAGAGCAGGGCCAAATCATGGCGTGACCACGGCGTGACCGCGGCGTGACCGCGGCGTGACCGCGGCGGGGCCGCGGCGTGGCCGCGGAGTGACCGCGGCGTGACCGCAGCGTGTTGGCCCAATCCAGCGACATCCGCGGGGCAACATCTTCAGACCAGGAGCGAAGGGAGCGGGAGGTGGCTGGAATGCTGGTTTAAATTGGCTGGTTGCAGGTGTTGGGGTGATGGTGCGGGATGATTCGAAGGCGGCAGAGTGGGTGTTGCGGGCAGGGGGGATGTTCAGACATAAATACACCGACCGAGATGCTCGGATAAACCAAGACTCCATTGCTCGGATAGAGGCGATCTAGCAATACTTCCGCATGCAGTAACTATCAGAAGGTTATAATCATAGATGAAATGGTTCAAGATAACCAGACATAGTATGAGAATTTTAATGTAAAACAACCAAATGAAGGGGTCGTGTAATGACACGAATGGGTAGAGTGAGAATATCGGATTGATCATCGGATGGAGTACACTGCAATCAGAGGAAAGAATATTCTCTATGAGAATACAATATGCAATGGAGGATCATCGGATGGTCCAATAAAATTGTACGCTAAGTAGACACCCTATGATCAGACGATTCAGGTATAACATACCTGGTAGTAGAAAAGTTGAAAGACTATGATATGAATCTACATACACAAGAGTTGGAGCACAAAAAAAATGAAACTACTGATGATCATGTGATAATAATACAATCGAGCTGAATAATAAATACAATAAAGCAGCTAATAATCATATGAAACCCTTGAAATTATAGAGAATAGTTGATGTTCAATGTATAAAGAATGATATGTTAGATTTGGATGCATGGAGAAATTAAATTGCATAAGATAAAATTATATTTTTCATTAAGAGAATATTTTGAAAATCACATTTAAAATTTTGTAATTTGAATAAAGAATTCAGAGTTCATAAAACAAAAATCATGATGGAATAAGTTATTACATACCATTAGGTACAATGATGACATTGATATAGTACCTGAGTCAGTTGTTTGGGATCTTGCACCAGAAGAAGCACCCTATAAGCAGATAAACGGTAATGTCAAATTGAATGACTACTCATATATTGAACATAGGTGGCGGAAAGAATAAAAATGGAATAAACCTTACCCAAATCTTGAACTCATTATCTTCGATGGTGGTGGATAGAACCGGTCTTATCATAAGAAACCACCTATAAGAAAATAGTGGGAAAAGAAATGAGATATAACAACTTCTTATATATATGTGATCAGTGTGTCAACTGTAGACAGAAAAAAAGGACACATTTTACACGATTTAGGTAATTATACAAATTTTCCAAATATTAAATCATCTTAAAAAATGAAGAAAAATGGATTCTTGAAGCTACTAGATTGAACAACCTTCAATTACAGGACATACCTGACTATAGAGACTTTGAGAGAGCTTCCCAAGCAGGATTTTCAGCATCAAATAATAATAGGGACCATCATCAATCAGGATCATTCCAAAAACCGATGAAGAGTGTATCCCTTAACTTCTGCAATACCATAAACTACTTAATAACTAGACAATTCATAACTAAACATTAGAATAATAAATGAATGATTGAAGAAAGGGACAGGAAAAAAAGGCATAAACACTTAGTCCCCATTACTAAAAGACCACCTTGGAGAGGTGGGTTACATTCCTTCTATTTGTCCTTTGACATATTCATAGACCTAGTCCCCATTGGTAGAGAAAAATATGAGTAATCTCTTTTATCATTCTAGTTGACCCTCCCTATCTTACTCTTCTCATACATTGATACATTTAATCCTGAACCTCGTCCTCTAAATCACCTAAAAAGTGGAAAGAACATTGGACACCCCTCCCCCCTGCAGCCCTCCACCCCCTGTAAAGCCCCCCTAGACAGTCCCCCCTGCAGCCCCCCTTCCCCCTGGACACTGGACACCCCCCTGAACACTGGACTCCCCCCTGGACACCTCCCCCCTTCCTGGACACCCCCCCCCCCTCCTGGACACCTCCCCCCTGCCTGGACACCCCTCCCCCCTGCCTGGACTGCCCCCCCCCCCCCTTCCTGGACAGCACCCCCCTGCTGGACACCCCTCCCCCCAACCTGGACAGCCCCCCCCCCCCCTGCCTGGACAGCACCCCCCCTGCTGGACACCCCTCCCCCCTGCTGGACACCCCTCCCCCCTGCCTGGACAACACCCCCCTGCAGGACATTGTTATCATACCACTATATTTATCTCATATGACCATTGATGAATTTATTTCACAATATCAAAGTCATGATGGTCTGCTGAGTACACAGGATAATTTGAATATTTAGAGTTATGCTTTCATGGACTGTAACATCATTATATGGAAGAAAAACCAGATTTGAAAGTTTAATACTAGAGTTCACTATAGTATGGAATGAAACATCCCAAATAGTCCACCAAAATAGCTTATAGACTTTAGATCACCATTCATACATTTATCCAGATTTTTTATTCTCTATAAAATATGAAAAAATCAAATTGCAACTCATGATTAGCTTAAAAAATCAGTGTCGCATATTGTTTCTGGTTGATCTATTTACTTCTAGGATAGAGAAAATGATCAATACTTATTTTTGAGATATAACTTTGACCAGAAACTATAGGAATATGCTGGATTTCTATTTGGGATGTCATTTAACACTCACCTATAGGTACCCAAGTTGCTTGAGCAGGTCTCCAAGGCTAGATGCAGTGAGCAGGTATAGAATCTTCTTCTAGAAATAGTGGAATCATTTTTTTTATTGTGTGTACTACAAGGAATTCAAGGTTGTTCAATAATCAAGAACTAATTTTTCACCTCAGCATGACAGAGCTGCTTATGGATTGAGTCTGACTCAGAAATTGCTTCTAAGACTTTGTAATCAAGAACATGGAATGCCCCATAGAGGTTTATTACTCATTGGATCGAATATCTCAAGAATATCACTCGACTCAATCTAGTTATTTTACCTGAAGAGGTGAATTTCACAAGCTTTGTCAACTTAGGAATAAAAGTGATAAATTGGGCATTGAAACCATGGGGATGCACCCCTGAGGTGGAAAAAGAAGAGACCAGCTTACAAACTTCCACTTTAATATCCTCCCAATACTTTAAATAAAAAGAATTGCCAAATCCATCCAGACTAGGGGCACTACCAGCATTAAAACTGAAGACCGCATCCTTAATCTCAAATTCATGGGGGTGCTTGTGAGATAAAGATTATACTCATCAGAAACCATCGAAGGAACAATGCCATCCATTAAGGTCCCCTCCATTCCAGGTCTATTGAAAAGCTTAGTGAAATAGTCAACAACATGTTCAGCGATTGCTTCCTTGTTATGCAAGATGCATTATCCAGTTCTAAGAAAGGATAAAGGCCAGTTGGCCCTTCGAATTCATTGAAGAGTGTTGAAGAATTTTGTGTTCCTGTCCCCATACTGTATCCATTTGATTCTAAAAGTTTCCTTTTGAACACCTTCCCTCTTTGTAATAAGAGAGTTCAGCCTGGATATAACACCCAATTCTATTGAAATGTCCTGACTAAAATCAGAATTAGTAGCTTCATCTTGAATATGTTGCAGAGTCGACTCGAGAGTGAGGATCTCTTTATCCAACCCACTCTAATTGGCCTTGCTCCAAATTCTCAGTTGGGACTTTAGTAACCTCAACTTGTAAGAGAAGGCCGATTCACCCCAGCTACAATTCATGCTGAACCAGAAACTTTTAATAAGATTTTCACATTCAGTCTGAAAAGACCAAGCATTATTGAATCAAAAAGGAAGAGGAATTTGTTGCTCTTTACTCTTGAAAATAACCAGAATTGAATGGTGATCTGAAGCAAATTTAGGAAGAGAAACGCTGGAAATTGAATCACATACATTCAGGAGATAATCTGCTCATCAATGGCAATAACTTCAACCTTTCCGAATGAATAATGAGAAAAAAACCCATAAAAGATCCCCCTACCTAGTGGAACCACTAGAAGCAACCAAATTAAAACCAAATTTATTAAGTCCAGGAAATCCTAATGAAAAATAAGCTTTAGGTTCAGAAATTCCAAGAATCTTGGGCTTGTGAACCTGAATGTGCCTGTGCAAAGCATTGACTGTCACAGAAATTCCTCAGATTCAGATTTTTTATTTTCTCTCTTGTTGTGCCAGTCCCCCCACCCCCCAGCCCACCTGCACCTGCCCCCCCCCCCCCGCAGCCCACCTGCACCAGCCCCCAACCCCAGCCCCCAGCCCCTAGCTGCACTAGTCCACCCCCAGCCCAGCTGCACCAGTCTCCCCCACCCTCCCCAGCCCCCTGCACCTTCCCCCCCCCAGCCACCTTCTACCCCCAGCCCCCCTGCCACCCCCCATCCCACCTCCACCCCCCCCCCCCCCCCGCAGCCCACCTGCACCATCCCCCAACCCCAACCCCTAGCTGCACCAGCCCCCCCCCCCAGCCCCCTGCCACCCCCCAGCCCACTAGCACCAGTCCCCCCCCCCCCCCGTAGCCCACCTGCACTAGCCCCCAACCCCAGCCCCCAGCTGCACCAGCCCCCCCCCAGCCCCCTGCTACCCCAGCCCACCTGCACCTGTCCCCCCTCCCCAGCCCCCCTGCACTGGCCCAAGGATCCTACATTGTTTCACCAAGGGGCTACATGGTTTAGACTTGGCTATGAGCAACTCATGCTAAAAAATTTTGTGCAGTTCAAAATGAACTTAAAATTATCCTCACGAAGGGAGGTCATACTATTTTCCACAAACTATTCACCTTAACCATGAAGAGTATGGAAACCTCAAAAATTTCCATGTTCTGACTTGGAACTCCATGGAGATAAAAACCAAAACTCTACTTAACCAAATAACAATAAAAGAACTATGCAGTGACATAGGGGCTATCATAAACTCCCCTCCATGCAACTTTTCCTCCTAGAATTTCCTTGGTCAAAACTAGAGACAAAGGAAAATAGGTGCAAAGGAAAATAGAACTAGCACACTGTGACCAGAATTTTTCTAGTACACTGTATCTTTTACTGCCTCTCTCAATGTCTCCCAACATTGTGCAAGTCTTACCACTTCCGATCTACATATTCACGTTACACATTAGGGGGTGAAACAAGATAAAACAGAACTAGCACAGTAAACTGCAAATAAGTGAAATCTTGGTTTGAAGTGATGTAAAAGTAAAAAATCTCACATTTTTTGTGCCCTATGACACCCCCTAGAAAATGGTGCATGGGATTATAGTATCTTCTCCTCAATACAAAAACATGTTATCAGTTTGTATAATGGATATGTGGAATGGATGTAATTACCAATTAGAGGAGTTATTTTTGGAATTGTATACACTTTATACTAATTTCTATGAAAGGGGAAAATAAAAGCCCCCTGGACAGACCCTGGACACCCCCCACTTCCCTCCTGCACCAGTTGAGAATCACTGCATTGCACTACATCCTGTTGAGACGTAGTGTAAAAATGTTTAACAAACTCAAGTGAAACTGGAAATGCAAATTCTTGGAGTGAACTACAAATAATTCAACAAATATATGAGAAAACACCTGTTGCGAATCATTGCATTTCACTGCATCCTGCAAATTTCAACATTATAATAAAGAGCCCATATGATAACCTCCTCCCTCATCCCTAAATCGTTATAAATGATAAAACTAATTAATGGAACACAATGGAAAAATATATATTATATATGATATTAACGGAAATAAAATAATGAGATGAATCCCTCAATGCTTGATAAAATAAAAAACCTCATAAAACTAAAACAATGACCCTACATAAATTATATATGGTTCCCTAGATCTATATAAAACTATTAAACCATCCCTTTAGTGCCTTTAAATCCACCACATACTGACCTTCTAGATAATTTATATATCCCACTCTACTAGAAATCACTAACTGTGCTTACAATACCTTTGTAAAAGTAAAATTATAACCGCCACTCCAACCATAATGAAAAATCATTAGAAGATGGCCCATATCTACATGAGTGATACTTCCTAGGGTCAAAATGGAAAACCATCTGAGTGTGTATATTTATTCCACATATAAAAAATGAATCCTTTGACTCTAGAAGAAGGGAATGATAAAGTCTTTCCCTAACAAATTGATCATCATCCACAACTTGTAGAATAATCTCCTTTACTATTTTTACTTCTACTAGATCATTATGATCCTTTTATCTCCTAATTATTCACCTCAAGTTCAATTTAAATAAAAAGATACATTTTATATCCTTCATAATTAGGAAGAAAATGTGATAAACCTTTGAAATTATGTCTAACATCAACCCATACTCAAACCGATGATACATAGAATTCTCATCACCTCCCAAGGTTAGAGAAAATTTCTGCAACTCCGTGAACTAGGAAGAATATTATATAATTCATATGCTTACATACATAAAAACTTGCCTCAGCGTCGGAAGAGAGGAGTCGGGGAGGAGGCGTCCGGGAGGAGGGTCGTGGTGAGGAGGAGGGTCGCGGGGAGGAGTCGTCGGAAGAGCTGAGTCAAGGAGGAGGGTCGTTGCGAGGAGGCTTCGGGGGGGGAGGGTCGCGTTGGGAAGGAGGGTCGCGGCGAGGAACCGTCGGGGAGGAGGGCGCGGCGAGGAGGGCGCGGCGAGGAGGCATCGGGGAGAAGGAGGGTGTGGCGAGGAGTCGTCGGGAAGGAGGAGGGCGCGGCAAGGAGGCGTCGGGGAGGAGGAGGGCGCGGCGAGAGGGCAGAGGAGGCGCCCGATGGTAATTGGGAAAAAAACGGGTTATGATTTAGCCACGGAGAGGGATATGAATCGTGGCGGTAGAAGAGATATAGCCACGGACCTATAAAACCGTGGCTATAGGTCCGTGGCTATAGCCCAGATTTGTAGTAGTGTTATTTCATTTACAAATCTTTTAACTAAAAATGATTTTATGTCTTAAAACATCATGCTTAGACAATTACATTTTTCCATAATTCCTTCATAATGATTCATAAAAAGCTTGTGATTAACCAAACATATCCCTCAGGAGTGTCGTAACAAATAGTGCAGCAAGGCCCATTGTTGTGTACCAGTTCCCATTCAAGTATAGATCAAAGCAATGTTTTCGGTTTTTACCCCTATGCACATCTGTTCCAGAGCCACCTCTATCTGCTCGTATCCAGACAGGGATGTATTTGCTTGATAAACCACTTACTCAATACTTAGCAAAATACCAGGAAGATTTCCTATATTTAAACTTTTCTATAGGGTTATTTATAATGTTTTAATATCCTAACTTCCATAAATAATTAAATTATCCTTTGATACCAACTATGGCATCCCACCTTTTATTTAAATAACATTTCGTTACACTTTACAAACAGAGGATCCTTAAAGTCAAGTGTGTTGGAAATCAGGAACATAAAAAATGAGAACAACATAAAACATTTTTCTAAACCACTTTTAAGGCTTCATAATAGGTTCATCCTATGTACATTTACTGCATCTCATATCCTGGAAACATACATCAAAGGAAAGGGTGAGCAAAAGGCCCAATAAGGGTAAACAAGGGAATCAATGTACTTGTGGTGTCAATAAGAATTTGAATAAAAACATAAAGGCATCAGCAATGAAAGAATAGTCATATCATAATGAAAAGAACGTGAATCTTAACTTGATTATGTGGCTACAACATTTCATTTAGACATTCATGAACATATCACCAAGTTCCATCCCCAAGGTGTCATAAAAATTACCATGATTATTCACTAAGGTATCGTGAAACTTGTCATCTCTAGAGATTAAATCTTTACCCAATGCATTGGAGCGCTATCATGGAGCACCCTTAATATGTATTTACTTACATGTGAGCCACATAGATCATAATCAAACATTTCATAAATAACCCATGGATAATATAAGAAATGGGTTTCATTTCAAAATTGTGACGTTTTAAAAGTTCTTAAAAAAAATAAGATCATTATGTCATTTATAACCCATGGAAAGGGAGTGAGGGTTGTATGTATATCAATTATAGAATAAAATACATTATCTTTATGTATTTATGAACACCCAAAGAAACTAAATAGGTCTGGGTATTCACAAAAATAAAACAAGAGAATTTCTGGAGTGAAAGAGATATAAATTGTGAGGCGAAATTTCTGCAGCAAAACGGCTATATAACATGGTATTAGAAAACATTGTAAAGAGAGGGTACAAGAGTAACCCAATCATAAATGACTTATAATATAGTATAAATATAGAACAACCTGGAGATAAGAACATGGTATGGAAATTTGAATGACATAGCACATGAAAAGGAAACAAGAAAGAAAAGAGAAGACTCGATTCATTTTACGACAAATTCGGCAGCCTAACGGCGTCACTTAAAAATTCAGAAAACAAATTGATGAGAGAAGAAAGGGTCTATAATCATTTGGACATGAAATGGGAAGTAATAAGAACATATAATATCATACCCTCAACATAGAGAGATGGAAAATATAAGACACAACATAAAGGAATTCATGGCTTAAAAGAAGAGGGTGAAAGAATCCCTTACCTTGAAGAGTAACTTGGAATGTTTGAAGGACGGCACCTTGGGAGGCTTGAGGGCACCTTGAGATGACTCCTTGGGAGGTAGAGAGACCAGAACTTCATTTGGGAGGATTTGGAAATGAAATTAATGAGGAAATGGATTGGTATTTATAGGAGAAGTGAGGGGACAAGTCATTAATTTCCAAGGGACACCTCATCGGTGGTATTGGAAAAACCATTGGCTTGCCCATGGTATTGGCCACTTGGGACACCTCATACCTTATCTTACTATTCATAAGTCGACCTGAATTATTTCATAATTATTACATGCTTAATGATGTCATTAAACACCCGAAACTCAAAAACTATATTTTCACTATTCCCTGAAAAATCAACTTTCTCAGAAAAATCCAAAAAATTCACCTTACCCAAATATCGATACTCTGATTTCAAAAATGAACTCTGTTTTATGAAAATGATTTTCTAAATATTTTAAATTTAATTTTTAAATAAAAACACTATTCACTAAAAATTCAACTATTTCAGAAAAATCCCAAAAATTCACCTTAACCAAATATCAATGCTCTGTTTTCAAAAATGAACTCCATTTTATGAAAATAATTTTCTAAATATTTTTAATTTAATTTTTAAATAAAAACAGTATTCACTGAAAATTCAACTCTTTTATAAAAATCCCAAAAATGTACCTTAACCAAATATCGATGCTCTGATTTTAAAAATGAACTCCATTTTATGAAAATAATTTTCTAAATAATTTTAATTTAATTTTTAAATAAAAAACACTATTCACTTGAAAAAAACTAATACTTAACCAATAATTTCTGAAACAGTTATTTACCTATTTTATTGAATCGCATTACTTAATCAAGGTGCCTAAATTATATTAATACATTCTTAAGTGAAGTTACTTAATCCATTTGGTCACATTACTAATCATAAGATTAAAATCACTATTCATAAATTACTATTCACCAAAAATTATGTTGATATTATTAGACTCTAAATTTCATAATGAACACAGCTGTAGAAGAACATTTTTTGAAAATCATTACACATTATTAAATATTTAAGGTTTACATAAATATTTTAAAATATCCTTTTTCTAAAATTCATCAATAATATACATCCTATATTTATCCGGACACTTGAGATTCACAAACTTCACCACAAGAAGAAATGAAAATTTTATTTATCTCAAAGAATTACACATGGCAGTTACGGTCTCGTTACAGAGCCCCTTATAACACCAGCATAGGACCTAAGAGTAAGGTGTGCTAGGGTGATGGAATCTTGGGGCGGCTCAGCCAACATTGTCCGAGTAGTGATTTCTATCATCTTGAACTTCTCGCAAAGGCGATTCCATTCCAGCTTCACATGACGAAGTTTGGCTTGGGTTTGGTCCAGAGCAAAGCCCAAAGGTGCTACCTCCTTTCCAAGTTCCATCAGATGGGATTTTATCGACCCGAGACTACTAGATGGGTCCATCGAATCTTCTTTCTATATTAATTAATCAAGATCACTTGTATTTATAGACAATAATCGCAACATTTAGTTTCCAACGGTCATATAACAGTTCAAACCTAATGGTCTTATTTTAATTATACTCATTTTATTAAATGAAATAGTTTTGTTGAGTATAAAATAAAATAACACACAAAATTAGGAAACAAAATTTATTCAAAATTTTGGGTCGTTACAATAGAGATATCTTAGTTTAGGTTCATAGAACTCATACCAGGTTGGGAAATGAAAAGGGAGGCACATGGTGCGGTTGTTGCAAAACCCGACATGGATGAGGACCCAAGAGGTACTTGCCACACCATATGCTCTCAAAAGTTTTCAGGACAAAGGGATAAAGAGAGGGGGTAGGATTTTTGATTCCTAGGGATGGACCCATAGATAGGATGCATGGTTGTTCCTACGTATCCCATGAAGATGGGAATCAATCCATACGTAGTTCTAGAAAATGTTTTGTCGTTTAATGTCTTGCTGCAAGGACACAAAGTGATCTTCATTTATGGTCATAGAACTCGAACCAGAGACGGTAGGGAATGCATAACACACATGGTGAGGTAATTATGAAACCCGACGTGAATGAGGACCTAGGGTCCAGATCACCACATGTTCCTTGGAGAGGTTTTAGGTAGAGGGGCTGAAAATGAAAGTAAGTTTGGGCCCGAGGAAAAGTGTACACACATTCCTACATATCCCATGGGAATGAGAATCAAGCCACACGTAGTTCTAGGGATTTCACAGTAAGATACCAGTTCCAGAGATATTAAGGTCTTGTGGGTATGGCCCTTTCACCAAAAAGACTGGCAGTTGATATATCTTTTTTTTCCTTTAGGATGAATGTATGTTTTTTTTGTGAAGCGATGGACCTAGTGTAGAATGTCCAGGAATTGCCACAAGAATCAAGTTGTGTGCAGGCCTTAAAAAATGATATGGTGTGTGACCAATACTAATCATGATATCCCCCTGAGTTAGGACACCATGATGCAGTGATGTTTTCCGTCGTGCAGCCTGGATGATAATGTCACAGTTTAGAGTCGTGTAATGGGACCAACCATGCATTTTAATGTCGTGTAGTATAAATGCAACAGTTTAAAGTCATGTGGGACTAGGCAGAATATTTTAACATTATAGGTCTTGGAAATTAGTAGTAATGTTCATGATGTGATAAATCATACCTGGCATTAATGAGGACAAGGTCCACATCACACCACGCGCAATTCCGGGGAGGAACCTCAGGCCAAGAAGGTTAGAGAATATGGGGCAGGAGAGACTAGCTCTCAGTTGAGCTGGACACAGATATGAGATTTATGGGAATTCCTATGTATCCCATGATGATGGGAATTAATCCATACGTATTTCTAGAAAATTTAATGTATTTTAACATCTTATGGAAAGGACGCAGGGTGATCATAGTTTATGGTCATAGAACTCAGACTAGAGAAGAAGTAGAACTCTTCCAAGAGAGTGCAGACCTCGATCCAGTCCCTAAGCCCATGTGAGTCAAAATCGGTGAGGGAAACAAGGTCGTAAGAGGTCCTTGCATCGCATGGGGTACATGTAAAATGGGAAGTTATCACAGAGCCCTGAATGACACCTTGTCATGGATTTTTCCTCCTAATATGCAAATGTGTACTGAGGGATAGTGCCGAGAGTGTTGAAATTCCACTTGGACATGAGGGAGTGGAAAGCGATGTGAATCATATAATCGACATTTAAGGCTTTATGGGGTTGGAATGATGATTGAGGATAGTTTTTGATCGTGTTTGAAACACAGCATCTATATCGTGTGACCTGAAATGAGAAAAACAAATGAGCATCATCCTCTGAACATATTCGCATTGCGAGGCTTGTATCAATCTATTTCTTGAAACCCCTGAGGACATTAAACCATAATGGTAGGAGAGACCTTGGGCTGAGTATCCATGCCATTTGGGGGTCCCTTCAAATGTGAATGATAATGGAAGCCCAAATGAAGGGGAATACAAAGCCTAAAAAATGGGTGAAAGCATGTCTAGGTAGAATCTGACACACTAGGTTCTGAACCGGAGTACTCTTGTGCACATTGGTGAATCACCAAAGAGGGTTGAGGAAAATGACTTAAGAGCAGTCGTCTCGAAGAGATGAGTGTAGGGAAAGGGAGCGAGGGGAGCTCTATAGAGAGAGGTATGCAGTGTGGTTGTTACAAACCCAACGTGAATAGGGACATAAGCTCGTACCACACCGTATACCCCTCTCTTGGAGGAAAGCAGTCCAAGGGGACAAGGTGATAGGGAGCTCACTAAGAGATGGGGCTGGACCTGAATACTAGATTTTTGGGCATTCCTACATATCCCATGGGGATGGTAATCAATCCATACGTAGTTCTGATTAGGATTTTGTGCAGTTTATCATCATGCAGCAAGGATGTGAAAAATGAGGGTAAGATATCCCAAAAAGGGATGTGTATGAAGCACCAAGTAACCTGATGTGAATGAAGACATAATAATATACCACACCGTGCAATCCTAAGTGAGAACCTGGGCTAGGGGCTCGAGAAGACCGGGGGACCTGAGGCTAGGCCATGGACAGAATGTCCCGCCAGCTTGCAATTTAACATCCTGTAGTAAGTATGATGGTGATCTTAGTCAAAGATCATAGATCTTGGACCGTAGATTTCTAGTTTAATGTCATTTGCATGGGAAAACTGATTGGAGATGGTGAATCATCATGCCTATGGAATACCACATAGCAACAACGATGATTGAGGACAACTTTTGACCAAGTTCGCAACACAGTATCCACCCTTGTGTGACAGAAGTTTGGGGGAAAGTAATAAAGCATTGTTTGTTGACCGCATTCGCCACACTGGGCTTGTATCAATTTGTCGCTCGTAATATTCAAGGACATTAGCCCGCAATGGTAGGATATCTCATGGGTTGAGCATCCATGCCATTCGGTGGTCCTTTTGGATATAGAAAATGATGGAAACCCAAATGATGGGGCTCATGAAGCATGATAGGGCATGCGCTTGCGGAAAGGATAATAAATAGAGGGAGGGGTATCTCATAGGGATATGCGTTGCGTGGTAAAATAACCCGATGTGAATAAGGATGTGAGTACATACCACACCGCACAATCCCAAATGAGAACTTGGGCCAGGGGGCCGAAGGGGTCGAAGGGCTTGAGGCTTGGTGTCCCGTATGACTATAGCCTTTTGACCTCTCATGCGGGAATTGCCTCATCCTTGCTCCTAATCCCACATGATAAATTCTCAGTGTAGGAAAAAAGGAGTAGGACTAGGCTCTCATCAACACATAAGGGTTCAACAGCTGGAATTACACTTTTTCTCAAGGCAGACCAAGGTTTGGAAAGATGGTGGGGCAGAATTAACCACTACACTCAATGTTTAGGACATATGGGGATGGTTACAACAACAAAGGATAGCTATTGACCAGGTTCTAAACATAGCATCCACATCGTATAATCCTGAAATGGGAACAACAAATGAGCATCGACCGCTGACCATACTCTCAACGTGGATCTTGTATCGATTTTTTGTTCAAAATCCTCAAGGGCATTAGCCCGAGACAGTAGGTGATCCCTTACACTAAATATCCTTAGTATTCAGGGGCCCCTTCAGATGTGAAAGATAATTGAAACCCAAATGATGGGGTGTGTAGAGCATAAATGTGACCTTGCAATTCATATAACTCTAGACAACATAAGAGATAGATATATTCCAGGGTAAGGGATACATAGTACGATCATGATGAACTCGATGTGAATGAGGGAAAAACATGCACCAGACCATGTGCTTCGACCCAATGGGAGGTCCTAAAGTTTGGGGCTGGGCCTACAGACGAAATGTCTGGGCGGTCCTATGTATCCAATGAGGATGGGAATCAAGACATACGTAGTTCTGAAAGGGTCGTGCATTTTAACATCATTTGGTAAGAATGTGGGAGGATTTGAAGAACGAGGAGGGGAACATGGAATCACCTTCATAATCTTGCCACAAGTGGGGCCAAAGAAGCTTGGGCTGTGTCACATGAGATCACCCCTGGGATCTACACCCAAGAAGGGTACTCAAACGAGAAGAGTGTGGGGATGGACTCAGGATGAGTCATCCAAACATTTCTATGTATCCCATGCGGATGAGAATCAAGCCATACGTAGTTCTTGAGATGTCGTTTAATGTATGGAAGGAAGACACATAGTTTAATGTCATGCATGACATTTCATAGTTCAAGGTCATATAGGACAGTATAGTTTAAGGTCATTTAGGGCCATGGGGAATGAAGAAAATTATTTCTTCAGGAATATTTCATTGGTGGTTGGAGTTATACGCTCATTATCCATGGTAACCAATGAGTATGATCCATTGGAGTAAACCTTGTGAATGATGTAGGGTCCTTCCCATTTGGGCTCCAACTTGGGTTTTTTCCTGATAGGTATCATTGGTTCCCTCAGGGCCAATACCAAGTCGTCTTGCAAGATGGAGTGGAGGAGAACTTTATTGTTGAAAGCTCTAGCTATATTGTTCTGATGCATTTTCAAATTGTGTAGGGAACAAAGCCAATTATCATCAAGAGATTCCAACTCTGTTAGATGGATTTCAGTTACTTTATCTGGGACTTTATGATCATAGACAGTTGTGTGAAATGAGGGAAATTTGACCTCGATCGGTCGGACGACCTTCATTCCGTACCCCAGGGAATATGGGTTCACTTGGGTGGAATTACGAGTTGTCTTATGATAAGCTGAGAGGGCATTGGGGATCTTGTTCGACCAACTCTTCTTATTATGACCAACCATTTTCTACAGAATGTTAGAGAGGGTTTTGTTGAACGCCTCGACATGTCCATTTTCTTATTCATGATAGCAGGAGGTATGGTTAGAAAGGATGTTGTACCTAGCGTACAATTTCTTCAACTCATCCACTCATAAGTTCGTGCTATTATCGATGAGGATGGTGTGAGGGACTCCACGTTGATAGATGATGTTGGAGCTTACAAAGTCAACGATGGAACGATCCTTGACCACTTTGAGTGGAACTACCTCTGCCCACTTGGAGAAGAAATCTGTAGTAGTCAGGATGAATCTGCAATGGTGAGATTTCACCGATAGATATGGTCCCATGACATCAAGTCCCTACACCGCAAATGGCCAAGAGTACTTGGTGGAGTGGAGAGGCTCTGGCGTACACTGCATAAAGTTAGCATGAATTTGGAATGCATGGCACCTTTTGTTGAACTCGATGCAGTCATGGATCATGGAGGGCCAAAAATACCAAAGTCTCTGGATCTGGTGACATAGCTTCGGCCTAGTCTGATGAGCCCTGCAGGAACCGACATGCACCTCCTACATGACTTGGGAAATCATATCTCTATGAATTCAATGGAGGAGGACCCCATAAATCCCACACTTTTAGAGGATCTACACATGACCAGGGTTGTCCTAAAGGGTAAATTGTAACTCTCGGCATTGGATTCGCTCGCACTCGGCCCAATATGTTGGGAGATTTATATTTTTCAGGTACTCGAAAAAGGATTATCTCCAATCTAGAGTCACTTCAATCACTGCATCCAAGGGACCTGGGAGTCCTGACGTGGAGGCATTGATGGTAAGGTGGCTTACCTGCAGGCGATCATCGTCACCTGAAGTGATAAGATCAATTACTCTTCGGTGTTCCATGTGGATAATAAGATCATCCTATTCGGGCTCTGCGACTAATGTAGCTCTTTCGGAAAGGACGTCATCTTGACTATTATGAGATCTAGGGACATGAGTAACTTCTAGATGAGATGGGAATTGGGCCATTAGCTGGAGTGTGTGTTCCAAAAATGGCATGAACTCTATATTTCTGATGATATAGTCACTGTTGATCTAATTGATGACCAGTTTCGAGTCCCCTTTCACATGGAAATGGGGAACATCTATCTCAAGGGTCTGCTCGAGGCCAGTAATGAGAGCCTAATACTCTGCCTCATTGTTGGTGCAGCCTTCTAAAAACTGGAATGAGTACGACATAATATCTTGTGCTAGGGTAATGAAGATGATACTCTGGCCTACTCTATTGATCATGGGGTCATTGAGCCTTCTACCGGTGGGGCTCTGAGAAGCACCATCGAAGTGCATTTTCCAACATGGGATAGCTTTGTCTACCGAGAGTATTGCCTCATCAGGAAAATAAAGGTCTAGATACTGGTCAACGGGAGTTGTATTGGTATCAAAGAAGTTTTCCAACGCTTTGCCCTTAAAAGCCTTTTGAGGGAAAAAAACTAATGTCGAACTACTGGAGAATCACTGCCCACCAAGCTAGACAGCCTGTCAACATGGGATTGTTCAGAATGTAATTCAACAGATCAACTCAAGACACCAGCTCTACCTCATGGTGATGCAAGTAATGTCACAACTTCTATACTTTGAATACAAGTGCAAAGAGGCTCTTTTCTATTGGGGAGTATCTGATATCCGTATCGAGAAGCATGCAGTGAGGTAGTAGAGGCTATTCTCTATTCCCTCATTATTATTCTAGGTGGGAAGGGTGCTGAGAGATCGCTCTACGGTGGTCACATAAAGGACCAGCGGATTTCCGAAGACGGGTGGCATTAAGACTGGTGGTTGGAGTATATACTTCTTGATTTCCTCGAAAGCAGTCTGACACTCTTTGTCCCACTCATAGACGATGCCTTTCTTCATGATCTGAGAAAAGGGCTTACACTTTCCAACCAAATTTGCAATGAATCGGCATATGTAGGCTAAGTGTCCTTGAAAGCCTCGAAGCTCCCGAATGTTTCTCAGAGGAGACAACTGGCTAATGGCCTTGATCTTCTCTAGTTCAATCTCAATGTCCCTATATCTGAAAATGAAGCCAAGAAACTTTCCAGTGGTGACTCCAAAGGCACACTTCAATGGGTTCATCTTTAGGTGATAGGAACGGAGGAATCAGAACACTTTCTCAAGGTCTTTGAGATGGTCTTGATGCTTGAGAGATTTGATCACCAGGTCAACTATGTAACATTCCATCAATATTCTGAGGATCAGTTTAATATTTGATGCATAGCCCGCTGATAGGTGGTACCCACATTCTTTAAACCGAAGGGCATGACTTGGTAATAGAAAGTACATTTTGGTTCCCTAAAGGCTGTAGACTCCTTATTCTTAGGGGCCATTCAGATCTGGTTATACTCGGAGTAACCATCCAGGAAGTAGATGGTTTAGAACCCAGTTGTACCATCAATCAACAATCCCATCACAGGAAGGGGAAAATAATCTTTTGGACAGTGATAGTTGAGATCCCAAAAGTCGACGCATACTCTGATATGTCCATTCTTATTTCTTACTAGAACAATGTTGGACATCCACTTGGGGTATTGGACCTCCTTAACAAAATTGGATCTGATGAGATCATTAACATTAGCCTCAACCATGGCATCGTGAGAAGGGTGAATCTTTCTTGGAGGCTGCTTGAACCCGTGATGATTTTTCAGGAGACCGAGGTGATGGATGGCTACCTGAGGATCTAGTCCTATCATATCATCATAACTCCAGGAGAATACGTCACGATGTTATTTAAGGAAGTCTATGAACTACTTTTCTCCTCAAGGGGCATGGCAGCACTGATCGATGTGGGTTTCGGGTCTACCTCGCTACCGAGGTTCACCTGTACCAACTCATAAACTATGGCAGAGACACCCTCTTCCAAGGTGGGGGAGCATCCTCTAAATCCTCTTCTTCACTTATGGAGGGGGGATCCTCAGTGGGAGGAGCTTCTTCTAAGTTGACATCTCCTGATTAGAGGCTGGTACCAGCCTGAAGGACAGTGGACACTACATCAAGGAACTCTTATGCTGCCACAACCATAGCGATGAAGGTTATTGATCCAATCCCATCTGGTCTTCAACCCAAGGGGACTCACTTGATGATATAAAAGAAATAGTGGTGCATTGTCTTGAGCTGGTTAGTTATGGCCTAGAGAAACAAGAAAGTATGACGTATTGATATTTCCATGGGCGGACATCTCGATACCTTATGGGAGTAGGAGGCTCCAGGATCACCTTAGCCTGGTTTTTATAGAAGTATGAGGTAATATTCTAGCATCACTTAGACATTGTATTTCCCTTCCCCCTCATTCCAGAAATAACAAATAATTTTTTCCATGTTTGTAGTTGTAGCCTCCAATTGATTGACTGGAAAGACGTATGCATCATCCAGATTTGCCCACAGGTCAGTCGTAGCTGTAGCATGCTCAACCTCATTAGTCTGAATCTGCTTGTCCTTGCTCTTGTAGTAGTCGACATCCAGATAGCAGGCTTTATAAGAGGCAAAGGGGGATGCATCACCTTAAATCACACCCACTCAACCATTAAGGGAGTACGTAAGGCACTTGTGATATGATGAAGGAACCGCCACATGCAGGTGGATCCATGACCTACCCATCAATGCATTGTAGACGGTGTCCTGGGAGACAACCATAAACTCAGTGTTGGAATCACCTAGACATTAGATTTCCCTTCCCCCTTATTCCAGAAATAACAAATAATTTTTCCATGTTTGTAGTTGTAGCCTCCAATTGATTGACTGGAAAGACGTATGCATCATCCAGATTTTCCCATAGGTCAGTCGCAGCTGTAGCATGCTCAACCTCATTAGTCTGAATCTGCTTGTCCTTGCTCTTATAGTAGTCAGCATCCCGATAGCAGGCTTTACAAGAGGAAAATGGGGATGCATCACCTTGAAGCACACCCACTCAACCATTAAGGGGGTATGTAAGGCACTTGTGATATGATGAAGGAACTGCCACATGTAGGTGGATCCATGACCTACCCATCAACGCATTGTAGACGGTGTCCTGGGAGACAACCATAAACTCAGTGTTGGAAATTAGACCACCAAACTGTGTCTTCAACCAGATCTTGCTAACCGGTGTTTGCTCCATCCTATCATATCCATGGATTCATAGATCAGAGGGACTCGTATCATCCTTGTACAATCCCAGTTTTCATAGTGTTTGATTCGGGATTAGGTTGATTCTAGAGCCCGTGTCGACAAGATAGCAACGAACCTCTACACCATTGAACTGGCTGGTGATGTACAATGGGAGAATGTGCCCGTTTATGAGAGATAATTCATCTTCTTCAAAGAACGAGATGATTTCCTGACATTCAGCATTCTTGACTGCCTTAGCATGAAAGGATTCTGCGAGTGATACCTCTGTCTCAAAATGGAGGGGGGATTCTTAAAGCCTCAGCGAGGGCCTCACGCATATCTGATGACAAGCAAAGTGTCTCCAGGATGGAGATATTTTCTTAATTTATGAAAAGATGTTTGAGAACATCATACTTCCATGACAGGTGTGAACTTCTACTTATAGAAGGCCGCTATATGACAGGAGGTATGGTGGGCCCTGCCAGCTGGGTTGCTGACTGACTGGTGTTAGTAATATCCCGATGCTCACTAGTCGAAGCCTGCGGAGTGACTACCGGATGATGATCAGATGACTACGACCGAACTTTAGCAAAGCGTGGCTGGTCACGGAACGATCGAGGTGACTCTGCCCAATCCAAAAACACAAACGGCGGCAAAGGCGTACCTGATGTCACCAGATGAGAAGGTCGCATAGACTGAGCTCTGCGCTAGGCATGTTTCCTGGTTTCATTAGCATGCATAGATTAACTGGAAGAACTGAACAAGGAACTCTAGCATCCCATATTTCCATGGATCTGTCGATGCTGATGACGGCTGGGGACGTTGGGAGGATCCACGGGGTGCTCCTCATCATCAGGAATCATGCAGGGATTTACCAGATCTACGGTATTAACTGAGGCATACCCTTGACCATCTCTCAAAGATTCATCCACTATTTTACAGATTCTGGTAGGGATCTCCATCTCCAAGGGCATGAATTTTCTGAGAGTATGGGATGACGATGGCATTGGGGGGATTTTTCTTTCCCTTACACCACCGATATTTTCTCTTTGGAAAAGGGGACTACTGAGATGATGACGATGAAGTAGTAGTTATGGATTCTGAAGGATTTGGACAATTCAGGCATGCACAGATAACACCATGGGAATGGGTGAGTATTTTATGAGCTATCCATTCATCATACTTTTTGGCCCCATGACTAGAAACCTGATTCCACTCACCTTCACTTTCACTGTTGTTTTATGGACTCACAAAGACACATTCCACCTATGCTGGAGTTGGGCCTAACCAGATTATGTTGTTATCCACCTTGTCTTGAATCCAGTCTTTAAACACATATCACTATTTGAGGGTGTTCCCCAAGATCCAGTGGTAGGGGCAGTAATTAGGGAGATCAGTGAGGTTCACCTCTTCTGGCCTCCTGCACTCTGTCAAACATACAATCCCCTACTCCAGTGCACTTCGGAAATAACCAGGGACATATGCCTCATTGAACGAGTTGGTTAGGCTCCTTCTGTTTGGACAGGATCCCTTCGATCTTGAACCTAACGAGGGGCTGGATGATCTTTCCAAAGAGGCGGAGCTTGGTTATCTCGCCTAGGCAGTGGTGGCGCATTGCATGGGGGACCCTACTGATTCTAAGGTGGGCGCTACTGGGCCGAAGGCTATGCCTGAGGTGGAGGGCCTCTGCGAGGCTATGGATGCAGCTCCACTGGTAATAACTATAGTTTTTTGGGGGGCTCTATTTGAGAGACTGCAATGGGCTCGGCCCCTATCATCCCTTATCACGGGGATTGTAGGAGGAAAAAGACGAGCCTGCTTAGCCTTTTATAAGGCTTCCTCTAGGCACTAGGCCTTATCAATGAAGTTTTATAATCCCACGGGGTAGTTATGGGTGATCAGAGAGGGGACCAGTTCTGTCTTGACATTCTCTACGCACATCGTCAGCAATTTCTCTTGAGTTAGTGGCATGTCAAGAGAGTATGTGAGTCCTTTCCAATGGGCGACAATGTCGGAAAATCACTCATCATACCTCTGCTTGCACTTGACAGGGTCTGCGATACTTGTATCCTAGTGGTGGAACTGAACTGGTAGTGGAATTTCCTACAGAGGTCCTCCCAGCTAGCCACTGACCCTATGGGGAGCAGGATATACCAGAAAAATGCCGGCCCTTCCAATGTTTGTATGAAACACCAGATTTTGGTGGCTTCCTGCTTCACTGGAGTTCCTAACATGGGGCCACACCATGAGATAAAGTGGTCCAAGTGATATAGCGGGTCCCCTATCCCATTAAAGGGGGAAAAGGTG
The DNA here is from genome assembly GCA_963277665.1 of Viscum album. Classification (NCBI taxonomy): domain Eukaryota; kingdom Viridiplantae; phylum Streptophyta; class Magnoliopsida; order Santalales; family Viscaceae; genus Viscum; species Viscum album. The sequence goes on from OY728141.1 coordinate 1,307,485,684, forward strand.
GGATTTCCAAAACTTGAGGGCGTTAGCATATCATCCACCCAAGCCAGGTACGGCTTCCCATTAGGTGATATTTCCACCTGTAGAGTCTATAAAGCTTCAAGGTGGGCAATGAGTGCCGCCATTGGATCATCTGGGCGGGAATTCCTGTCTTAACGGGGATCCTTGACTACTAGTGCATTGGTGGTTTCTTCAACAAGATAAATAGGCCCAGTGGCTCATAGAGTGGCTAGTGGAATGACCTGTGGAGAAGTTGGGGGAATCTGAGTTCGGTCCTAAGGATTGTCACACCGTTCAAGAGGATTTGGAAACACATACTACGTCATCCTGCCATAAGTTCCAACCTCAGCCCTTTCTGTGTGGGCAGGATGGTCATGGTCACCTAGGGGCAGTTCTCTAAGGGGATGTTGTGCCTACCCCTACTTCCCTGGCTGAGGATCACCGTATTATGGTTGTTGCTCCGCAACGCATTCAGCAAGGATATTGTCAACCGCCTTATTATGATCGGTGAGTTGCGGATGCAACGTGGATTTTTTAGGGTCGTCTTCTACCTTCTTCACTAAGCCAGATAGGTTGGAGGGTTTGATGGCTCTGAGGATTTCCTTGCCCTTATCGGGATTCTGGGTGGGGACGAGTGCCTTGGTGGGCACGGGAAGACCCAGTAGATTTCTCTAATAGTTAGTGAACCTTCCCAACGGATCTAGTATCTACAGCACTCCCTTAAGGGGTAAGTCCCCATCAAGTAACTACATCTCATTCTCTCCCTTTGATAGGTTATCCATGTTAACCGTGACCCTACCTGGAGTCATATCCTCTATGTCACCAGATAAATCGGTCTGGCGTCAGATGGAACTGAAATGGAGGGCTTTGTATTACCCCCATCCACAAATTTGAATATGGGGATAAGCCTCATTGATTATCCTGCATAGAAATTTAATGCTCGAGATTCATCATTGTTGGAGGGTCTTATGGCGGCCAGGTGACTCAGGGCACTGGGCCATAGGGAGTGCATCCATATTGACCAAACGACATTGTTGACAGATATATTCGATGTGTGATTAACTATTTGGGTAGGTCACTTGTCGATGTTTCAAGTGGAAATAAGTCACCCATAGGGTTTGGAGAAAGCATCCAACCTCCTCCTAGGTGAGCGCTTCTGGTGCCCTAAAATTTGGTGTTGTAACTGGCCAGAACATCTCAGGGAAATGGTCCACTGCGAGGATATCCCATAACCTCCATGGTCTAGATTCAGAGTCTGGCCCTTCATTTCCCCACTCATCTACTGGAGGTGGATGGGGAACCAGTAGTGGTACTGATTCCGACCACTAATATGGAAGGATGGTTGGTGGAGAATACAATAAGCAATCCGAAAAGCATCTGCATCTTGGGATATCCTCCGAAGAGTGTAGTGACTTTCCCACCATGTCGGGTAAGATGGGATGACGACCGCAGTTTATGGAGCAGGGACTACGGCTACTAGTGATGGGTTATGCTGCTTCTTGTCCACCATTGAACCCTAGAATAGTTCTCCTTGATCTTTAGTCAAGGTAGAGAGTGCTTCTGGTGATGATTGTGGTGATTGCATGGTCGTAACATGTGGGTTTGACAAATGTTCATCCTCCTGGATGTACCTCTAGAGGGAGGTGGGGATATCATAGACCTCACATTATGGAAGTATGAGGTTGATGCACCTTGTTCCTACCCCATCCCTTAACACGAATGATTTAGGCGAGGGTTTCATCACTAAGTCATATTCCACCTTAGAATCTGAGAAGAGGACTAGTTTCATGTTGGTTTGAATATTATTGGTATTCTTTTTATGGTGGAGAAAACCCACTCTCTTTCCATAGGATGGTTCTTTAGTACAGGGTATATTTCTATCACGAGGAGGTCCTTCGGCCGTACTAGTGCTGGGGTGGGGTGGACTTCCGCCTGAGTGAGCTGGGGTGCGAGGAGCATCTTGACAGATATCAAAGGGAACATGGGGAGGACCCCCATGTCCACTGGCTGATGCACAGAGGGGACCTCTACAGAAAATGATGGAGTGGTTAGGACCTCGACTAGAGAGGATAGATGCATGGGTAGGACCTCCATGATTTCTACCCCTAGAAGTGTCAGCGCGAGGAGGTTCCTTGTACGGGTAAAACCGAATATGGGTAGAACCTCAGTGCTGGGTGCTGGTGAAGCGAAGCTGACCTTCACTCCTCTAATTTCTAAGGTGAGGAGGACCTTTTCCAGCTACTGCAAGGACATGGGGAAGCCCCCCATAATCAAGATTTACCTGATGAATAACATCACCATATCAGCAATTTGTGGTAGGAGGAATGACCACATATCTAATGTAATGAGCGCATAAGAGGCTTCCGTACTGAGTGTCACTTCCTTGGGGAGGACCCTCATTCATATTGAAGGTAACATGGGGTGGACCTCCATGCTGAGCTTGGAAGTGGAGAAGACATGTGTTCTCCATGGTGGTGGTAGAGGGAGGACCTCCGTACTGGGTGTCGCTATCGCGGGTTGGTCCGCAGCATGTGCTCCCTCCACCAGCGGCTGAGAGGGACGACCCATCCTTCCCGTGGGGTAGTTTGGGCCTTAATCCAGGTAGGGTATATATGTGCCCCTACTCAGAGTGCACAATAGGTTGATGATACACATCAACAGTGTCCTGGTCCATAGTAGTTGTTGACATCGATGCCCCATGGAGGGCATCCTCTTCAGCCTGTGCTCGACACTGGCATCAGGATAGCTGTATAGGGGCTGGTGGTGTGGGTCGATAGCTTACCCGCCCTTCAACCCGTGAGACTGTATGGTGGCGCTGGCGTAGCCTAGTGGTGGCCCTCCTTGGGGACCCCTAGAACTGGATCTCGTCCGGGTATGCCCTAACATTCACTACCTTTTCGGTGTAGGGGAGGTACTCATTGAGACTATTCGGGGATAGGCTCCCGAAATTATTGTACGTTGTGGTCGAGAGTAGTGGCTCCCTACGCGGCCCTTCAGGGCGGCGGTGGCGACGAGGCACATACGCCTCTAAATTCTGGTGGGCCATATCCCGAGTCGTTATAATCCTCTCCTCCTCGTATTGGCATATGATCTCTCTTATCACCATTCATTATAAGAATTAATAAGTGGAGATGGGGCATGGACACCCAACAGATGTGGGTGCGAAAGCTATTGTAGAAGCGGTTGATCCATGCGGGATTGTTGTGTTGGCATTGTCCCAACCCATGCGTCACTGGGAGGTGGTGATCGGGTTCCTGGTGTTGCAGCTTGGTTCCTAACCAGCATGGAGATTATGCCATTAGGGTTGAAACAATGAAATTGATGTCCACTTACCCAGAGCCATTTCTTCTCCCATGGATGGTAAGAAGGATCCACACTGATAACGTCGCAGACTGGGATGCCCAACGTTTTGACTGTTAAAGCTTCTGGTGAGTTTCATGCCAGGCCCGCTATTTTCTTGGGAGTACCTGGAACCGGATAACATGATCTGGTGACATTCTAATCCACTTATGTCTCAAACACTACTTTTCTCAACATTGAGGAGAATAATTTCACGTTGGGTTCAACATTTCTGTTTCTGATGCTTTTTTCGGGCCGTGTGCATCCGTCTGTCTAGGACGTGCAGCAGTTGCCCTATATTCCCGCTTTCCAAAGGTGGGTGATGTCTGTTGCTAATTCATGGACGTTTTCTACATTATTGAAACTAGATAATGGGATGTTGGTCTTTCCTTCTATGGATTCCTCCTCGAAACTCGTCACCTAGTCTGGGTCTCACTTGTAGACTAAGACATTGTTCATGAAACTCTTCCTAATGCCCTTTCTTCATGAACGCCGGTTAATTACACTGCTTCTGTTGGGACATTCCAAGGGGTCTGGTTAGGGCAGCAACCTTCGTTTAGGGGAGTAGTCGCGTTGGAAATCACTAGCGTGTCTGGATGCTGGAACACTAGTGCCTCTGGGTTTCTTCCCATTATTATAGGGCTTCTCGAGGGTGTGGAATACCGAGGCATCCCAAGTTGAATGCAGGGAATTATATTCCATAGGCATGTATCTAAGTTTTTCCTCAACTTCCCATGTTTAACACAGGGTATGCCGTGTAGCGAAGATGGATCAAACTTATTGGAACATTGACTAGAGTGGATAAAATGGGTGAAACCCCTAGAGGGAACACTAATATTTGGGATAACACATGGTTAGTTACCGGGTTACTGTTAGGATCAGTGAGGAGATGAATTGGAAATATCTCATCAAAATGTGGAAGCCTGGGTAAGAATCAAGATGGATAATTGATTGTTAAGTGAGGTGGATGGAAAATGATACGGAGTGGACTCGAGGGAGATGGTGATGTTGGGATTGACCCTCAAAAAGACCTCCTACATATCCCCGTGGTAGGTAATCAAAGTCCACATAGTTCTGGATGGGGGGTATAGAATCGGCGAGTGCACAGAGGACAGCGACCCAATGATATACTAGGTCTTATGTGTGGTTAGCATCCAGAGGTTGGCCTTATGCTACTGGAACATACCAGTGATATGGGTCCCAATATAAGGGAAAACAATGTCATACTGTTGGGTTTGTGTTGACAAAGTCTTACCGTAGACATGGAATCACAACGACTTACCACTGCGTGAGGTCCAAAATGGATTATCGTTGGGTAGGGGATCACAATGGCTTACTATTGGATTGGGTCACAATGGATTACTGATGGATGGGGATGCAACAGCTTACCGCTGGATGGGGTCGCAATGGATTACCACTAGATGGGGTTGAACCTAAGGGAGGATTCCTAAGTACCTTGTCTAGGAGACAAGTATCAAATCCCATATAGTTCGAGAAGGTGGATGTCGTTTAACATCATACAGGACAAAGGGGGGCATGTAGTTTAACATCATGCAGGACGAAGTTGATTTCACATGTATGGGGTTAGAACCAATGGTTATTAGTCTTGAAGCTCAGGGAGGCTTCTTATGTACCTTGCCTTGGCAGTGGTAAAAGACCACATAGTTTAGAATGAGTGGGAACCAATGTAAAGGAGGGTTCATAACCAATGGATGGTGGGATTGAACCTCAGGGAGGCTTCCTATGTAGCTTTCCTTGGCAAGGATCAAAGACCACGTAGTTTAGAAGGGGTGTGTTTGGGGCTTACACTTTAGGCTGCCTAAAGAGGATGTCATGGTCAATGATTACTCTAAGCCCACGTGAGTCATGCTCAGTGTGAGAAACAAGAGGAATTAAAGGCCTGATGGTCATGTCGTGGAAGGTGCATCCATAGAAGTGGAAGGTGGGATTACATGTGGTTAGTGGCCTAAAGGGGAAATAGGGGCTTACACGTGGTCCATAGCCCGAGAAGATGGAAATTGGGACTTACTACAGGATGGAGGCATAGTGGCGACAAATCCCAAAGGTTGAGGGATTTGGCATCGAAGAAAGGAGAGCTCTGGTGCCCCCTCCCCTCTCTGGTCCTTGGTACTAAGGAAGAGAGGAGGAGCCGGAATGCTACCTATTGCAAGAAAAGATAGGGGATTACACCAAGGTGGTTTCCATTTCCCCGAGAATAGATGCCACTCCAATAAATAGGATCTCATTCCTTGTGAGGAATTATTTCACACCTATAGAGACTAGTTAGTGTGCAGAATGTCCAAGGTGGGGAACCCCACATACGGTGCAAAGGGCAAGGTCACAGTTTAATGTCATGTGTTGAGGACGATGGCGTTTGGCAGTTTAACATCCTGAAACTCTGATGAGGTGGGTTCACCCCACACCCCTTAGGACATACATAACTGATACCTACCACCCCTTGGGGAAGGGAAGGTAGCAACAATGCCATGGTGAGGGGTGTTGGGGAGTGATCCTTTGAGGGGTCCACCTTAGCGTGGTTAGGTGAAAAAATCAATAGTTGTTAGCGTTCCTATGAGAAGAAGCATGAGGCGAAGAAACTCAATAGGAATTACCACCCAAGGGACTTTGAAATCACTTCATGCTAACCTGGAGGGTTGCATGGGAAAAAAGGTTTGCATAGCAAAGGAGTTCATATACAGAAGCCTCATGAAGCTCTGGTGCTCTATGTAGTGGAGGATCTTCATGAAGGGATATGCTTCACGAATTTGAGTGGCCTAGCCTAGAAGTAGGACATAGGTTAATATGGATGGTGCTTCATGAAGTGGAAAGACATTTGTGGAGCAGTGCTTCGCGAAGAAAGGGTACCTTGCGAAGCATATCATTGCAATGTAATGTGCTTCATGAAGCACAGTGACCCTGCCTTAGCATGTGGGTCACATGTGCATGGAGGGTACTTCGCGAACCATAAGTGCTCTGTGAAGACCCGAGTCCCCTTGGGGATTCCCTTTCTTCTCAGAGGCCCATGGGCTCCATGAAGGGAATCCCTCCTTGAAGTGGGGCTGAATTCAAACCAAAGGAAAGGCACTTTATAATTCTAGAGTACCTTGAAGAGCTCATGGTTCACAGAGAAGAGATTGCTTCGCGATATGGGAGCTAAGAATGAGAAAGGTTAGAGGATACTTCCTTTTGGCTCGAGGGGATCCCGATATTTATAGGCAAGAGGCTTTGTGAAGCACATCATGCTCAGCGCAAAGACAAATCTTGCTCTACGGCAGGTTCATGAATGTCAAAGGGGTTCGCAGAGCATCCCGCCTCGTGGTTTTGTGGAGGCTTCACGAACATCAAATTGGTTCACAGAGCATCCCACCTCCTTACTCCACGGTGGCTTCACAAAGGAAGAGCTTTGCGCCGTTTTTTGGGCCACGGGGGCTCCGCGAACAGGCTGTGTGAGGCAGCTTCTAATGCTTTCTCTTTGTTCTTGTTCTTCCCAAATTTTGGTGCCAACAGAAACATTAGGAAAACAATTCCTTGAAAATTTTCATGAATTTATTTTAAAGTAATATTCAAAGAAATGGTTGGTCATAGTCATAGGTTATTAAGTACATGTTGTTAAACAAATTCTTTTCTCACTATTACAAAAAGGTCAAAAATATCTCCATTTAGAAAATGAAAAAAATATTCATGTTAATAAATTTATTTAAATAAAAACATAGTTAGAAATAAATTTTAACAATCAGTTGATAATTTTAAAAACATTTATGAACAAAATTTGAATACACAGACCTAGAAGATAAATATTCCCCACCATGTAGAAAAACAATGTCGGTTTTCCTCGAAGAATGTTATTTTAGTACCATGAGTACTAAAAGTGATCAATTAGAAGGGGATACTTTTAATTAATTAAAATAAACTACATTTTTTATGATATAAATACAGAATTATTTCTATAGTGGTGACATTGATATAAATAATCTCAAATAATGAAGAGAATATGAAAAAAACCCTTACCTAAGGTATGGTTTCATTTGTACATGTTCAAATATCATGTATAATAAATAGATACTTTTTATAAATGTGCCAAATAATAATAATAATATATATAATTTTAAATATTATTTACTTATAACTTTTTTTCACCAATTTATTAACAATTAATTATTACAAACTCAATTCGGTGTGTTAACTGCTTCGTTTTTCAAATATGTTTTGGTTTGGTAGTTTTGGACCATGTACATTTACCATGTTTCCATAATATTAAGAATTTTACTCAAGGTATAAATATAATATTTATATTCATTTTATATGTATTTATAGTAATGCAAAAAAATTTGATAAAAATTTTAATTACGGCGTTCAAGGACATGGTAGATAGTAAGTACGCATAAACGTTATTTCCATTTTTTTAACGGATGAAATGAAATAAAGATAAAAAATAACCATTATAGAATTATTATTTTATCATATATATATACATATATATTAAATATATCCTTATTATAATTTATTAAAAATAAAACTAAAATCATATCACATCGCTACGTGGAGGTGGTTGGTCACAACTACGCATGAGCGACGTTATCATTTTCCATAAAATTGGATGATAAAAAGGTAGATGTGATATTATGATTAAATAAGTATAATTAAGTTATAAAAATCATATATATATATACATGCAACAGATCAATAATTATATACATTTTTAAAACGTGGTTATGGAAAATAAATTACATCGGTTCACGGGGCGGTAGTCAATCGTACACATGATCAACAAATTTGTTTCCCATTTGATGGAAGAGGGTATGGATTTATGTTATACCACTAACCAAATAAAATCTAAGTATAATTAAGATACTTTTTTAATTATTTCATCATATTTTGGGAAGGATGTTATTGGGTATATGAAGAAATAAAATTAATATATGTGGTTTAGAAGAATACATATTCTTCATAGAACCAATTTCAGTTTATATCTAAATCCTTCTTAGAACAATTTTATAATAAAAAATAAAATCTAGTCTATGGGGAGAGATTTAAAGAATTTATTTGGGTAGCTATTTTCAGAACCAAAAAGCTCTTGAATTTTGGAGAGGATACGATAGGGGTTTACTTTTACAAGTGGGGGAGATGATATGTTTAGATTTTTGGAAAAGAATTAAATAAAATCATGTTTTACTCAAATAAAATGGCTATAAAATGGACCATTATAGTATATTAAATGAGATAAGATCCAAATTTTCCTATAAAATAGAAACTATATGTGTTTTAGGCCATTTTAATTCCTTATATGTTTAGCATACCCCCCCCCCCACACCCTCAGCCCTAGTAAACATGTTTTAAGCTTAACCGTGGTAATGAATTTTTTCTTTTTTACTATTCATTAAGTCTAAAAAATGAGTATAAATATTTAATGAATATTAATTATTATGATTAAACAAATTTAATCAATTTTTTTAAATTCAAATCAAATAATTCAGATAATTTAATTTAAAATTAAACATGTAAGAACATGGAAAATGTAGTTAACCAAAGAAACGTTTTCTTAAGTACAAAAATTTTCTATTTTAAATTTCATCATTAAACTATTTAAAATTATCTAAATTTTATTAATAAAAATATAATTTTACAAATTTTACTTTAAAAAAAATTAAAATAATGGAACCATTTAAGTGCTTAAAATGGAAATATAGTTTTCAATAAAAACATTATTTTTTTTCTATTCATAAAAAAAATCGTTTTAGAAAATTGTAAACAAATTACTATAAGAAATTTCTTAAATTATTATATCAAAAACAAAATTCATTTTTTCAAAAAAAAATTCAAAAAATTATCAAAATTAATTTAAAAATATGTGTGGAAAAAAACACTCAAACTGATTTTTTGAAAAAATACATTTTTAATTCTAAAACTACATTTATTATTTTCTAATTCTTAGAATAAATATGAGATGAATGATAAACAATTAATAAATATATAATATAAAAATTTCATTAAAATGATTCACTAATAATTGTTAATTTAATTTATTAAGATAAAAACATATTGTGTATATAAATCATTTTTTCGAAAAAAATTATATCATTTACATTCAAAGGATTTTTATTTTCATTTATAATCAAATTATTACCAATGAATTTACTCACATGTTATTAAACCATATAATCTTAATTATTTAGTTATTCTTATTCTTACATTCCAATTTAACAACTATGTTATAACGCTCATATTTAAATAATATATTCCATGGGTTGTTTAACCTTAGTGTTGTGTGTCATATACACTATAGAACACATTGTTCTTATTTCAAAATATCATAATGTTAAAATCGTAAAATTTTATATTAAGAGGATATTTTCATGTTAAGACAAAAAATGAATTTAATTTTTTCATATTCTAATTCTATAATTTATTGATTAAAATTTTAAATAAATTCATAATGTATAGTGAAAAACTCATTTTTATTGGAAATCCCTATTTGGGTATATTAAATGTTGTTCTAAAACTAGTTATAATCACTTATTTGTACCAAAAATATGTCACACTTCAAAAATATCTAGTATAAAAAATAAATTTTAATTATAAAAATAGTTTTATTAGCTTCTTAGTTACACTTATTTAAATTTTATTAAAAGGGACAATTATTTCATAACGTGGTTAGAACTATTTATACCCACTTGTTTAACATAAATCTTATAGTGGTCCAAATATATTTTATTAAAATGGGTCATTGTATATTATAGTTCAATGTTTCAGGTTGAGAAATATATAAAACCCAATATTTATTTAAAAGGAATATTTTTCTAAAATTGTTGGTCGTTAGAGTAATCATCCCACTAATAAACTTGATCACCACACTCTAAGAGTGATATCATCAACTAAGTCCCACTAAATTCCAAAAAATACATTTAAGTTGTAAAGGACTAATTTAATCATGATTAAAAAATATAGTCTCATCACAAGATGTAAGGACCCAACCCCAGTTGCCTGGAGCCGGTGCCTTATTTGATTACATTAGCACGTAAACAAGGAATCAAATCCAGAAGGACCAATCTGTTTATTAGTCTTGAAGAAACTAAATATATACATGGGACCCATTTTACATTTTTAAAGGAAACAAAATTTGATACATAAAAAAAAGATAATAAACTACATCCTTGAAAACTAAATAACTAATCTACTATTCATAACCTAGGGGTGGAAAATAAAATGAAGGGGTGATATCAAATACTCAGTAAGGGTTAAGAAATATAGTATAAGATAACTTTAATATAAAAATTAGTCATGGTGAATAACTAAAACACATTCCTTTAAAAATAAACTTGAACACATTATGGCAGGAATACGAGTTGAATAAATAATGCCATAATAAAACATAATCATGGGTATTATAGTAGTCGAATAACCACATGAAATACCAATACTATTTTCACAGTGAGAGAAATGCATATTTTGGACATCATAACCACACTGTCAAGGCCCAATGCCAAGACCATAAATAACCATTTTTTCAAGGCCTCATGACATGACCTAGTTTGTCTCATAAGACCTACAGATTCATCGAGGGTCTATAGCAGGACCCACCCATCACATAATAAGTCCAATTAATTCCATATATTTATAGTAACTAAATTATTAAATGTTTACCATATCAATTTGAATAATTAAATTGTTTCTTTTATTCAAAGTGTCTCATACCACTTTGAATAAATAAATTTCACTTATTCAATGTGTCCCATACCATTTTGAATAATTAAATTAATAATTCACAAGTTACCAAACTAATAATAAACCATTAAATAAAACATGTTGGATTATATCATAAGAGATAAACCCCAATGAAGTACAAGATTCAACAAATGATTTTGACAGAGACGAATATATTTTTAAATGAGACCATTGAAAAATTCTTGAGGAAATAATCCTTAATCATTTCAAAGTGTCCCATACCACCATGAAACACTCAAATAATAATCCCTTATAATATCATGATAATAAGTAGACTCTATGTATAATATAACAAAGGTAAGTTCATACACCACAAGAAAGAAATAAGAATTGAATGAGGCATATATATCGTAAAAGTTAATGAGAGATGAAAAAAAACTTTTTACTTCTGAAAAAAGAGTCCTTTTGGAAAATAATTTATATTTTCCATGAAATAAAATTTTAAACATGAATATCCCATAAAATAAAAGGCAAGGTCATTGAAATTATGTTTTAGGAATAAATTAGGTCCTGCTTAAGTGAAATCATGTAAAAAAGAGTTCTTAAGATTCTTTAAAAATAAAACATTTTAGAGAATTTTAATGAAAGTATTAAAGATATTTTTTAATTGGAAAAGCACATTTTTTATATTAAATAAATAAATGATCCAAGATATTTTTTTAATGATTGAATGAGGGATTTTATAAAAATATTGGTGGCTTAAAACATATTCTGGTTTAAACTTGAAAATAGGTAAGAGTTTGAAAATATTCCTTTAAATCGGGTTTGTATTTCAGAAACAATTTTGAATGTTCCTTTTAAAACATATAATTATCCATAAAATAAGGAAGTATTATGGTTGTTGAACGTATATATAACACTCACACAGAATTTAAAAGGAGTACCTAACAATACAGAAAATTTTCATTGAGGTAATTAGACAATAAAATTTACCTGAATGAAAATAGAGGTTCGGGGGAAAACACTTACCACATTGTAATCAATCAATTAAAATGCCCCAAAATTAATAACATTAAAATGAAATATTTAATAAAATAAAAATAAATATATGTTATATATGTTATATCAATGGGAAATATACAAACCCCACAAAAAACTATTAGTAGTGAATACAGAAAATCTCACAAAATGGAAATGAGATAAAGAAACCATTACCATAAGTTTGAATGTGTTCCGCTCATAAAAATAAGGTCCTGGAATATAAAATTGGACTTATTAATAAATTATTTGAGAATATAATAGACATTTATTTTTTTTATCATAATTATTTTTAGTTCATTTATGGTTATAATGATAAGTTATTATATTGAATTTCGTCGTTCTGGAGTGTATCCTTTCTTAATTTTCATAATCGGTTCACTTGTTTTTAAGTAATGGAGTTCATGTGGAACAGTTGTAAATCTCCAGAATTGAAATTAAGTATTATTTATGAACATACATAATTTTTAATGTTCATTTATATCATTTGGTTACATGGAATGTGTATGAATCATTAGATGACAACCACTTCGATTATTTGGCAGTATTTGGATTATTATGAGCTAATTTTATTATATAAATTAAAAATATGTACATATACTAGTTCATAAATATTAATTAGGTTATAATACATATATTATAGTCTGGTGAAACCATATAAATGGTTTTATGTCTAGTAATAAAGGATAAATTGAAGAACTAAACTTCATCATCCACGAAGGTTATATATTGGAACCTCATGGACGTTGATTTCATTTATAAAAATAAAAGGTAGGGAGTAAGAATATTGATGATGGTTCTTACATTAACATGATATAATTCCTGTATATAGATTATAGGGGAGTCATCATGGTCATTTGGATAGAGGTGGTGAGGAGAGAAAAAGAAAACATATTAACTTGAAAATAAAAGAAAAGTTGAGAGATCCCTTATGAAAATTCAACAGCCTAACAGTGTCACTTAAAATTTCATAAAATGAATTGATTAGAGAAAAAGGGAATCTCATAATAAGGAAGCCAGAAGGACGGTATTAAGGAAACATAACATCAAACCCCAACATATGAGGTTGTAAATTAAAAGAGATAACATTAAATAATTGTTGACAAAAAGAGGAGGGTGAATGGTTCCCTTACCTTATAGAGTAACTCCTAGAACTCGAAGGTAGGGACCATGCGGGATTAAGGAAACCTTGGGAGGACTCTTATGGATTTAAAAACACTAGATATTTGAGGATGAAGGACTTTTAATGAACGAAAACGAATGGATGAGTGGGTATTTATAGAAAAGAGAGGGAGTTTTTTTAATAATTTCAAAGGGACACCTCATTAGTGGTTTTGGAAAAACCATGGGCTTTCCCATGGTATTTTCCCATGGTTTTAGCCACTTGGGACACCTCATGTCATATGTTACTGTACACAAGTATACCAGCCTTTTATTTTAATTATTATGTCATTATGATTTCATTAAACTATTGGAAACTGAAAAATGTATTTTTACTATTCATGAAAAATTCTAGTATTTTAGAAAAATCCAAAAAATTCACCCTAACCATTTTTCGACATGTTGAATTCAAAAATTTACTCCATTATTTGAAAATAATTTTCTAAATATTTTTAATTTAATTTTTAAAGAAAATCACAATTTATTTGAAAAAAAAACCCACTTTAAAACTATTACCCTTTTTATAAGACCTTGAGTAATTAATCAAGGTCCAATAAAATTATATTATAATCATAAGACAATAAAGTAAAAATTTGTGATTAAATTTTATGAAAATAAATTTCCATTTTAAATAATTAAATTAATCAGAAAATTGTAATTTAAATATTTATGTCATACAAAAAGTCCAATACTTATACAATGATCATTTTTCCAGTTTTAGAATGTATAAATTAAATTTATACATTCATAGGATAAGTTTCAATTTTTATAAGATTTACTATTAATTAATATTCATTACTATTCATATGGGTATGTCACTATTCAAATGGGTATGTTACTATTCACCAAAAATTAATTTTGTCTTATCAGACTATAAATATCTTACTAAACGCAACCGTGTATGTGAGTTTTTCAAAATTCAAATCAAAGAGGTGGAAAAATTATGTTTACTTGACTAGGTTATAACAGAGTGGTGTTTTGTAGTGACCTTGTGTTTCATGCATTCTATAAAAAATCTATTTGTAAATTTTTGGGGTGTTACATTATTCCCACACAAAAATTTCGTCCTCGAAATTTGATATTAAACTTCGAAAGTTAATGATTGATACTTAAAAATTTCTATGTGGGAAAAACACATACAGAATATAGTTAAAATATTCTATTAATTGGTGGAAATTTAAAAACATCAGCTACTACAGAACAATTCATTATAATTGAAAAAACATGCTCAAGGAAGAATAACCAAACCATCATGTAGCGACATTAAACTCTAAAACCCATAAAATGATCAACTTAAACCATTTCTTAAATGGTTAAAAATTCCAAAATATAATTATTCAACACATTATAATGAAGGCCTCTAAATTTCCAAGTTGAACTTATCATTAACCCTTAATCAATAATAAGCAGCTCAAAAAATCACATTCCAAACATCTGAATAACATCATCACGTTTCTTCTTGAAATATGGTAATAACTTGTATTTCCATAAAAACCATATCGGAAACATTAATTCCCCTATATTATTTAAGTAAGATACATGTTATTGGATATATTTCTCAAATCCAAAAGTGTTGTAAACTCCATCGATGATAGCATTGACCACTTCTCGAAAATTCAATAATCAGTTCTAAGGTAGTCAGTACTTATCTGAATCAATCATTTCTTTATCATTATCTCAACCTGAGATATATATATTAAGTGTGTTATTTCTCTCAATCATTTGTTTTATAAAAAATTTAACTTTCTGCTAAATCACTTTTCCTTTTTACCATTCACCATATGACATCAAATCCTTAATAAAATAGCACTACAGTACAATCCTTATAAGTCTCATAATTCTTACAACCAGTACAATACTGAAAAAATATTCAAATTACATGATTATTGACTAGGAATAATAATCATTATACTTCATATGTGGTAGTATCATAACTTGTTCATTATCCAAAATCATTATTTAGGGTATATTCCTTTGATGATTAGGACATTGATTCACATAGTTTCCCTTCTCCTTTTAGTTGAATCATTGTACATTGGAAACCATTTTCATACCCTTGAAATCATGAACTTGGTGTCATTTTTCTATACATTAACACTCATTCCCTTCATGCATTTACTAGGATGATTCTTTCCACATTTATCACATGTGGGAAAACACTTCTATCCCTTCATCCCTTTATCCTCGTATCTCTCTGCCGTCCTCTTATTCTTTTTCTTCCCTTTAAAATAATTGGACTCAGAAAAGTCTTTACATACCTTGTTAACATATGATATTATTTCATCATATGATGAGGATACTTTGGAGGCAACATTCCTTTGAAAATATGTCTTAAGACCATTAGAGATATGATCCTTTTTACTCTTTGTATCATATATACTGGTGAAGTTATCATTCCTTCTACTAGGTGCCATTTCTAATGAATTCAATATTATATATTAGCTGGTAACATTCTAAACTCTCCAGGAATCTAAACATGGTATTTCAAATATCATAAATTTATGAATAGTAAATACTAGAACCATATAATTTGGTTACTTTAGGGGCATAAATCCTTAATAATGGTGGGTAAATAAAATGTGAATTATTCTAAGAATATCCATGGGAGTGTCAATTCCATGAGTGTAGAAATTCATGTTTTTGTATACTAGGATACCCTGGGTTAAGCCCAAAACTCCTTGTCGGAGTTTTCACTCATAGGTACATCTGTGCCAGAGCCACCTCTACCTGTTTATATCTAGACATGGATGTATTTTATAGAAATACCCACATAATCCATTCCTTAACAAAATAATAATATGTATGAAGTGCACTGTGTTGCATTTTTTGTCAATGAGGTATGTTGTTGTCAAGGAATGAATGGATGGATGTCAAGGAGTTTCAAGATGTGAATGTCAAAGGATGTGATGGTGATGGTGATGAATGGAGAATGGCCATGGAACATAAAAATGCATGTCACTTAGGAGATTCACTAAGTAACATAGGAGATGATGGTTGAAACATTCTCTAGTCAAATCAGACGATTGTTGAGCTGTTCTTAAAGTTCCAAGAACTTGTATCAACTGGATACAATGTCACAACATGATTGAATACCATGCATTGTCTTTACAATGCATGAGGAGTTGAAAGGAGTTCCATCCACAACTACTAAGTGGATGATGTGCATTAATGAAGTCCATGCACTATCACTTAGTGCATGTGAATTGAAAAAGTTCCAATTGATCTCTGATTAGATCAATAAAGAACATTGAAGATTATAAGTGATTCAGGAGTTCGGTTGATGAAGATGAACCTTTTGAATTCCATATCCTAAGTGAAGATCATATGAGGAGAAGTAATGGAATTCTTAAGAAGAAGAATAGAAGAAGTGGAGAAGAAATGGCTTGAGTGGCATTTGGCATTTTCACTTGGTTACTTTGTTTTTATACAAAGTCCTAAGTGTTTTACTTAGCAAAAAATAGCCACCAAGGAAGGCCAGCCGAGGGTCATCACCCAAGGCTCATGTGGGACTCGAGGTCACCACGCCCATGGGGAACCCTCAGGCCAAGGCAGCATATCCCTGAGGCAGGAAGGTCGGGGCCGTGTATAAGCCTCGAGGCTACGCGGTGGTGACGCCCGCGCAGCACGCGTGCTCGAGGGCACGGCATAGTGGGCGCCAGTGGCGCGCCCGCAGGGAGCATAGTGGGCGCAGAGCACGCCCGCTAGGAGAACACGGTGCGGGGCGGCACCGTGGAGGGAGAAGATGCAACTGAGGTGAGGATGGGAGCACTTTGGTAATAAGCCGCGTGAAAACAGGAGGCCGCTTCGATGTGGGACGCGGAAAAATCCCCGGGAACGCATCCTGGCCGCACGATTGATCGCGCGCCAGATCTCTGCCGCTCATCGCATCGCGCCATTCGTGATCTGATCCAGGCCGTCCAAAGTCTTCTGATCACCTGATCCAACGGCTCCCCGTTCGTCCTCAACCTCGAGCCATGCCAAAGCTTCCCGCGTGCCTCCGTCGAACTAGGAGCAACCCGAGAGAAGAATTCGAGTTCCCGGCCACCTCCGATCAAACCGAAGTGTCCATTGGGATCGTCTGAGCATACCGAACACAACCATGCCTTAAAATATACTTTCATGCAATGAGATGATAAATTCGATGAAGGCCGAAGGCAAACGAAGTGCCGAGGCCTCGGTGTGTTCGTGTTTTGCATGGGATAGAAGAGACAAAGGCCGTGCATGCGTTCTAAGTCGCATGCACGTTGGTAAAAATAAAAAAAAAAAGAGAGAGAGAACCCACGTGAACAGAGAGAAGAAAACAAGATTTGGAGAAAATATTGAAGATCCGAAATCTTCGGTGATTCGAGATTTATCACGCGGATGGGTTGAGGCATTCCTCTGCCTATAAAAGGAGAGCCCGAGGCCTTGGAGTGCTTGCTGAAGTTTTTTTGAAAACTCGAAGTCCCGTGAGAAGCACTTTGTGCCTCGCGAAGTACAAGCCCCGCGCACACTTGCGCGGCTGAAGTTCCAGAGCCACCCGAGGCTCTGAAGAAGGTCCCTGCCCGCGTACTCGCGCGGCAGAAGGAGTCCTCACTACCCGCAGACTTGCGCGGCAGGAGGAGCTTGTGTGGCCGAGGTGCTTGACACCCTGCGCGCCTGAGGTGTTGCACCTTGCACACCCGAGGACCTTGCGCGCTGCCTTGTGAACCCAAGTGCTTGCGCGGAAGAAGATAAGTTGGCCGCACCCCTTGCACGCCTCCTTTGGAGTTCGAGTGGAATAGTAAATGAAGCCTGAGACCACACCATTGTGTGTGTGTGCTAAAGTGAAGGAAGTAAGCCGAGGCCAAGTGTGTGCAAGCAAGAAAGTGAAGGTCGTGGCATTTTGTGCCTTTTGTGAAAAAAAAAGAACAAGAGGAGGTCGTAGCCGTTGGTGGTTGTGAAAAGAAGTGAAGGGCCGTAGCCTTGTGGGTTCACACATTAAAGAACAAATAAAAGAACACCTTTTGTATGTGTGAAAAACAAGAAGAAGAATGGGCCAAGTCTCAAGTGTGTGCAAAGTGAAGAAGTTTTGTGTTCAAAGAGACAAGAAGGCCGAAGGCTATGTGTGTGCACAAGAAGTGTGTGCTCACTTAGAAGAAGAAGAAGAAGTTCCACACTAAAGTAAAACACACTTCTAAGTGTGTGAACAATTTGAGTATAGTGTGTGAAGATTGTGGAGAAGGTGTGTGCTTAAAGTGACTACACCCTTTGAGGGTTTATTGCACCAAGAGAAGAAGAAGGGGAGTGCATGCTTACATGCATGCACATGCACACGTGAACAAAGTTCAAATCAGTGAGTGTGCATTTGAGTTGACCAAGACCAGAGGATCTTGAAGAAATTGAGAAGGCCATGCAGTCAGTGCATGAGGATTCAGAGTTGCCATGCATTCAGTGCATGAAGTTGTTTTGAAGTGAGACTGGACCAGACTGAAGTTAAAGATATCAGTTGTCTGAGTATTCAGTAGTTGGAGAGAGGCCGGGTCATCCTTAGAAGAAGGTGATAAAGCCCGAGCAAGACAAGAAGACCTGATCATCATAAGTGATCAGAGGTATAGAGCAAGGCCAACAGTCTTTATCCCCGACTGCTTAAGATACTTGAAGAAGCTTAAAGTGAAGAAGAGCTACTCGTGTGACTCGAGGAGCCAAGAGAAGACCCTGTGGGACTCAGGGAGAAGAAGTCTTCAGTGGGATTCTGGAGCAGGCCAGTGGGACTCTGGTAACACTGTGTGAAGCAGTATAAATACCCTCCTGTGGGACTCAGGAGAGATACGGTGGGAAGCTGTATCGACCATTGTAATACTAACAGATTATAATGGGAGAATCCATGCTGGGAGAGCATGGCAAGGATGTAGGCCTTTGGTGCCGAACCTTGTAAATCCTTGTGTCATGTGCCTTTTCATTACTACATTATCCGGGAAAGGTTGAGAGACATAAGAAGAGTGGATCGAGGCCTTAACAAGCCATAGAGGTTTAATTGATTAAGAATCAATTAGTAAAAAGTTTTAAAGGATCACTGATTCACCCCCTCCCCCTCTCAGTGATTCACACTGATCTGGGCACTTCAATTGGTATCAGATCGAGGTTACCTCTAAAAGATCCAAGGGAGTCTTTATGAAGTGCAGATTTGAGGAAATGAGCGACCAGCCTCAAATGGAGATATCTTCCAAGACTCAGAGAAATAGAAAGAAGAAACAAGCCAAGAAGATGAATAAAGCCTGTCCTAGCTGTGATGAAATTGGAATAATGAAAGATCTTCAAAGTGCAATCGAATATCTTCAGAAGACAGTCCCCAAGGAAGTGGCAATGTGTATAGCTACAGGAATCCTTGATCTTCAAGAAGAAAAATTACAGCTAGAAGAAGAAGCCAATACAATGGAAGATCAGTTGGCTAAAAGGGTTGGCATAACCAACACTCTCAGAAAGCTGGTGAAGGCTAAGGATGAAACAGTTTCTCTTTGCAATGATAGATATGCAGATACTTGTGAAGAATTGCAAAGAAGCCTTTCTGAGAAAGAAATCTTTATGATAATGATCAAAGAAGTTTTCCATACACTGGAAAAATTTCACAGAGTTTCAATGGTTGTCAAAGATGCTCAACTAGAAGACAAAGTCAAAAGGGTGAAGGAGCTGGACAATTAATTGCTAGAAATAAAAAAGGTGCATGAAGACCAGATGAAACAACTGGTGGAGAATTGGGAAGGAAGGCTAAGAACTGTTGAGGATGAGAAGAACTCCCTTAACATGAAATGCTTAGAACTAGAGGTGATATTGAAAAATCTGCAATCACCCAAAGCTGAAGCCTCCCAGTCAGCTGAAAGAAGAAATGTTGCTACTCAAGTGAACTTTGAGAAGGATGATTCTAAAAGAAAGACATCCTATAATAAAAGGGCAACAACTTCTAAAAAGAAGGTACCATCCATACCATCTTGTACTGATGCTTCTAATTGTGTTTCCACAAAAAGTGCAGGATGGAAGAATAATTCCAAAAAAATATGGATGAAGATAGTAAAGAAGCAGAGCTCTCCTGAAACAGCACAACAGGTAAAGAAAAGTACCCTACAATCAGAAGGACTGAAGAGGTCAAAATTCGTGGGACAATGCTGGTGTTGTAACAAGTATGGGCATTGTGCAAAGGATTGTTGGTACAATCCACTGAATACCAAAGCACAGAGGAAGCCCATGCCATGGGGGAGCAAGCCAGAAGGAAGGAAGCAACATCCACAGGTCCAGAGACATCTGTTTACTGCAAATAGATTTGTATTACTTGACAACATCTGGGATGGTTGCAAAAGTGGTCAAAGAGTTGATACATATCAATCTCCGAATGTATCTGAAGCTGGAATGAAGAGAAGATCACTGAACCTGGCTAAGAGAGATTCCTTGGGAAGCAAGCAGAAGAAAGTGGAAGATGCTCCCAAGAAGAGTTTGAATAATGAAGAGAAGTCCTTGGAATTGAAATCCAAGAAGGGTGATGCATCCAGAAGGACCACCAAGAAAACATGCTTCTACTGTGGAAAGAAAGGACACATCATGGACCTTTGTAAAGAAGCCATGAAACTAAATAGAAGAAGACTGAACTCCAAAAGACAATCAATCCAGAAGAAGAAGGGATTGATTGAAAATAAGTTTCCTAAGAGAGGTATCTTAGCAGCATCCAAAGAACCATGTGGAACTTCCAAAACTGAGGCCACTCTTCCAAATGATTTACCAGTCATATGGCCAAATCAGTTGCAACTTGCCAAAGATCTGCAAAAAGCTGAAGATAAAGTTCTGGCAATTGCTAAGGCAAAAGGGAAGAAGAAGATTTCACATGAAGATGTGTTGAGATCCACACCAGCACAAACATCAAAGAAGATCAGATGTGCAAGTGTGAAGAATGGTGAAAATGGGACATCTCGGTTGAGAGAATCTTCTCAACCTTGTTGTTCACATTGATGAACCAAGGAGGTTCCATCTTATTCCTTTATACTATTGGTATTTACATGTGCTAACATTGCAGGGAATTGAAGATGATGATCATTCTCATCTGGAGAGTGGTTTGGACAGAATGGAGTGCACCCCTTGAGGGGGAGCCAATCTGAAGAAGATGGGATTCTTAGATTAATACCATCTTGAGAAAAGTAAAGGTATTCCAATCATACTTTCATCCCTTGTTTCTTAATTGAGTTTATCTTTTCAATTAAGGGGGAGTATGGATTGAAGACAAATGGATGAAAGGGGGAGCTTTATCATTGCACTGAACTTTCTAATGAGTTTTGTGAAGTTGTGCAGGATTTAGAAAATTCATTGTTATATCTGAAAAATTTCAAACCCCTAAGCATGATCTCACATGTGTAGAGAATTATGGACAGCTTTGAATTCCTTGGTCATATCACTCTTGTTTTCTACACCGGGTTAGCCCAAGTAGACTTAGAGTGTATTTACTAAAGGTTCTTTGCTAAAAAGAACATGTGACATCATCCCTCTCTCAGTGTTTTTCAAGAAAATACTTTTCAAAGGGAGGAAGAGATATTTTTGGAAGAGAACCACACCACACCTTTGCATTTGATTGCCAATAAGGGGGAGAAAATATTGGCACACATATTGACCCATTCATATGTGCAGAAGTAGTGTATTGACAACAAATACAAAGGGGGGGATTGAAGTGCACTGTGTTGCATTTGTTGTCAATGAGGTATGTTGTTGTCAAGGAATGAATGGATGGATGTCAAGGAGTTTCAAGATGTGAATGTCAAAGGATGTGATGGGGATGGTGATGAATGGAGAATGTCCATGGAACATAAAGATGCATGTCACTTAGGAGATTCACTAAGTAACATAGGAGATGATGGTTGAAACATTCTCTAGTCAAATCAGACGATTGTTGAGCTGTTCTTAAAGTTCCAAGAACTTGTATCAACTGGATACAATGTCACAACATGATTTAAGACCATGCATTGTCTTCACAATGCATGAGGAGTTGAAAGGATTTCCATCCACAACTACTAAGTGGATGATGTGAATTAATGAAGTCCATGCACTATCACTTAGTGCATGTAAATTGAAAAAGTTCCAATTGATCTCTGATTAGATCAATAAAGAACATTGAAGATTATAAGTGATTCAGAAGTTCGGTTGATGAAGATGAACCTTTTGAATTCCATATCCTAAGTGAAGATCATATGAGGAGAAGTAATGGAATTCTTAAGAAGAAGAATAGAAGAAGTGGAGAAGAAATGGCTTGAGTGGCATTTGGAATTTTCACTTGGTTACTTTGTTTTTATACAAAGTCCTAAGTGTTTTACTTAGCAAAAAATAGCCACCAAGGAAGGCTAGCCGAGGGTCATCACCCAAGGCTCATGTGGGACTCGAGGTCACCACGCCCATGGGGAACCCTCAGGCCAAGGCAGCATATCCCTGAGGCAGGAAGGTCGGGGCCTTGTATAAGCCCCGAGGCTACGCGGTGGTGACGCCCGCGCAGCGCGCGCGCCCGAGGGCACGGCATAGTGGGCGCCAGTGGCGCGCCCGCAGGGAGCAGAGTGGGCGCAGAGCGCGCCCGCTAGGAGAACACGGTGCGGGGCGGCACCGTGGAGGGAGAAGATGCAACTGAGGTGAGGATGGGAGCGCTTTGGTAATAGGCCACGTGAAAACAGGAGGCCGCTTCGATGTGGGACGCGTAAAAATCCCCGGGAACGCATCCTGGCCGCACGATTGATCGCGCGCCAGATCTCCGCCGCTCATCGCATCGCGCCATTCGTGATCTGATCCAGGCCGTCCAAAGTCTTCTGATCACCTGATCCAACGGCTCCTCGTTCGTCCTCAACTTCGAGCCATGCCAAAGCTTCCCGCGTGCCTCCGTCGAACCAGGAGCAACCCAAGAGAAGAATTCGAGTTCCCGGCCACCTCTGATCAAACCGAAGTGTCCATTGGGATCGTCTGAGCATACCGAACACAACCATGCCTTAAAATATACTTGCATGCAATGAGATGATAAATTCGATGAAGGCCGAAGGCAAACGAAGTGCCGAGGCCTCGGTGTGTTCGTGTTTTGCATGGGATAGAAGAGACAAAGGCCGTGCATGCGTTCTAAGTCGCATGCATGTAGGGAAAAAAAAGAGAGAACCCGCGTGAACAGAGAGAAGAAAACAAGATTTGGAGAAAATCTTGAAGATCCGAAATCTTCGGTGATTCGAGATTTATCACGCGGATGGGCTGAGGCATTCCTCTGCCTATAAAAGGAGAGCCCGAGGCCTTGGAGTGCTTGCTGAAGTTTTGTTGAAAACTCGAAGTCCCGTGAGAAGCACTTTGTGCCTCGCGAAGTACAAGCCCCGCGCACACTTGCGCGGCTGAAGTTCCAGAGCCACCCGAGGCTCTGAAGAAGGTCCCTGCCCACGTACTCGCGCGGCAGAAGGATTCCTCACTTCCCGCAGACTTGCGCGGCAGGAGGAGCTTGTGTGGCCTAGGTGCTTGACACCCTGCGCGCCCGAGGTGTTGCACCTTTCACACCCGAGGACCTTGCGCGCTGCCTTGTGCACCCAAGTGCTTGCGCGACAGAAGATAAGTTGGCCGCACCCCTTGCGAGCCTCCTTTGGAGTTCGAGTGGAATAGCAAATGAAGCCCGAGACCACACCATTGTGTGTGTGTGCTAAAGTGAAGGAAGTAAGCCGATGCCAAGTGTGTGCAAGCAAGAAAGTGAAGGCAGTGGCATTTTGTGCCTTTTGTGAAAAAAAAGAACAAGAGGAGGTCGTAGCCGTTGGTGGTTGTGAAAAGAAGTGAAGGGTCGTAGCCTTGTGGGTTCACACATTAAATAACAAATAAAAGAACACCTTTTGTATTTGTGCAAAACAAAAAGAAGAATAGGCCAAGTCTCAAGTGTGTGCAAAGTGAAGAAGTTTTGTGTGCAAAGAGACAAGAAGGCCGAAGGCTATGTGTGTGCACAAGAAGTGTGTGCTCACTTAGAAGAAGAAGAAGAATTTCCACACTAAAGTAAAAAACACTTCTAAGTGTGTGAACAATTTGAGTATAGTGTGTGAAGATTGTGGAGAAGGTGTGTGCTTAAAGTGACTACACCCTTTGAGGGTTTATTGCACCAAGAGAAGAAGAAGGGGAGTGCATGCTTACATGCATGCACATGCACACGTGAACAAAGTTCAAATCAGTGAGTGTGCATTTGAGTTGACCAAGACCAGAGGATCTTGAAGAAATTGAGAAGGCCATGCAGTCAGTGCATGAGGATTCAGAGTTTCCATGCATTCAGTGCATGAAGTTGTTTTGAAGTGAGACTGGACCAGACTGAAGTTAAAGATATCAGTTGTCTGAGTATTCAGTAGTTGGAGAGAGGCCGGGTCATCCTTAGAAGAAGGTGATAAAGCCCGAGCAAGACGAGAAGACATGATCATCACAAGTGATCAGAGGTACAGAGCAAGGCCAACAGTCTTTATCCCAGACTGCTGAAGATACTTGAAGAAGCTTAAAGTGAAGAAGAGCTACTCGTGTGACTCGAGGAGCCAAGAGAAGACCATGTGGGACTCAGGGAGAAGAAGTCTTCAGTGGGATTCTGGAGCAGGCCAGTGGGACTCTGGTAACACTGTGTGAAGCAGTATAAAGACCCTCCTGTGGGACTCAGGAGAGATACGGTGGGAAGCTGTATCGACCATTGTAATACTAACAGATTATAATGGGAGAATCCATGCTGGGAGAGCATGGCAAGGATGTAGGCCTTTGGTGCCGAACCTTGTAAATCCTTGTTTCCTGTTCCTTTTCATTACTGCATTATCCGGGAAAGGTTGAGATACATAAGAAGAGTGGATCGAGGCCTTAACAAGCCATAGAGGTTTAATTGATTAAAAATCAATTAGTAAAAAGTTTTAAAGGATCACTGATTCACCCCCTCCCCCTCTCAGTGATTCACACTGATCTGGGAACTTCAATGTAATTTTATGATTACCCTCAAAGACTATCTTATGGATGTATTCCCTAATCAACATTATCTAAATCTAGTTTCCATGTTTGCTTCTAAACTTCCTTTGATGCCAACTGTAAGGACCTGACACTAGTTTCCCGGAGCCGGTGCCTCATTTGATTACATTGTAATATAAAAAAATAAATAAAATTCAGAATTATCGATCTATTTAGTAGTCTTGAAGAAACTAGATTCATACAGGGGACCCATTTTACATTTTGAAAAGAAACAAAATATGATACATTACAAAAGCTAATAAACTGCATCCTTGAAAAATCAATAAATGATCTCTTCTTCATAACTTGGGGACCTAAAAAAATGAAAGGTGTGAGATAAAATTCTCAGTAAGGGTTAATCAATACATCATAAGATAACATAAACATAAATATTAGGCATGGTTAATAACAAAAACACATGGCTTTAAAAATAAACTTGAACACATTATTGAAGGAATAAGAGATGAATAAATAATTCCATAATAAAACATAATCATGGGTATTATACTAGTAGAATAACCACATGAACTATCAATACTATTTTCATAATGATGGAAATTAATATGTAAGACGTCATAACCACACTATCAAGGCCTCGTGCCAAGACCATAAATAACCATTTTGACAAGGCTTTGTTCCATGACCTAGTTTGTCTCATGAGACCTATCGATGCATCGAGGAGATATAGTGGGCACCACCCATCACTTAATAATTACTATTATTTCCTTATATGAATAGTAATTAATTTATTCAAATTTTCCCATACCACTTTGAATAATTAAATTGTGTCTTTTATTTAAAGTGCCCCCTACCACTTTGAATAATTAAATGTCACTTATTCAATGTGTCTCATACCACGTTTAATAATTAAATTATTAAATAAAAAGTTATAAAACTAATCATAAACAATTCAATAAAACATGTTGGATGATAACATGTTAGATAAAACTCAATTAAGTACATGATTCAATAGAGGTTTTTTACATATACGAATATATTTTTAAATGAGACCATCAACAAATTCTTGAGAAAAATAATACTTAACCATTCTAAAGTGCCCCATACCACATTGAAGCATTAAAATCATAATACATTAGAATATCATAGGAATAAGGAGACTCTTGATATGATATACCATGGGAAGTAAATACACCACAAGAAAGAAATAACAATTGAACAAGGCATAAATATCAAAAAAGTTAATAAGAGACGAGAACAATACTTTTTACATTTGAAAGAATATTCCTTTTAAAAAATCATTTATATTTTCCATTAAATCATATTTTAAACATGAATATCCCATAAAATAAAATAATAGGATATTAAAATTATATTTTAGGAATAAATTATGTCCCACTTAAGTGAAATCATGTAAAAAGAGTTCTTCAGATTCTTTATAAATAGAACATTTAAGTGCATTTTAAAGAAAGTATTAAAGAGAATTTTTAATTGGAAAAAAAATTTCTATTAAATCAATAAATGATCCAAGATAAATTTTTTCATGATAAAATGAGTGTTTTTATAAAACAAATGGTGGATTAAAACATATTCTGGTGTACACTTGAAAACATGTAAGAATTTGAAAATATCACTTGAATCGGGTTTGTATTTCGGAAACAGATTTTAAAGTTCCATTTAAAATATGTAAATATCCACAAAATAAAGAAGGATTATGGTTGGTGAACATATATAGAACACTAAAACAGAATTTATGAGGATTAATTAATAATACACAAGATTTTCATTGGGGTAATTAGACAATAAAAGTAACCTGAATGAAAATGGAGGTTCGGGTGGAAAAATTCTTACCACTTTCTAATCAATCGATTCAAATTCCCCAAAAATAATAATATTAAAATGATATATTAAATACCATGAAAAAAATATATTAATTATATGTTATATCAATGGGAACTATAAATAAACCATAAAAAAGTATTTGTAGTGAATATAGAGAATCTCACAAAAATAGAAGTGAGATGAAAAAACCCTTACCTTAAGTCTAAATGGGTTCTACTCTTGAGATGATGGTCCTAAAATGTAAAATTATACTTATTAATAACATATTTCAGAACCTAATATACATTTATTTTGGTTATCCTAATTATTTTTAGTTCATTTATTTTCTTATTGATAAGTTATTATATTGAATTTTGTCGTTCCTAAGTGTTTGTTTTCATGATTTTCATAATCGGTTCACCTTTTTTAAGTAATGGAGTTCATGTGTAATGGTTTCAAATCTCCATAATTGATATTAAATATTATTTATGAACATATAAAACTGTTAATGGTCATTTATATCAGTTGTTTACAAGGAATTTGGATGAATCATTAGATGACAACCACTTCGATTATTTGGCTGTATTTGGATAATTATGAACTATTTTTGCCATATAAATTAATAATATGTACATATACTGGTTAATGAATATTAATTAGGTTATAATACATTTATTATATCTATTTAAACCATATAAATAGTTTCATTACTAGTAATGAAGGAGAAATTGAAGAATGAAACTTTGTCGTCCATGAAGGTTATAAATTAGAAACTCATGGATGTTGATTTTGTTTATAAAAATAAAAAGGAGGGAGTAAGAATATTGATGATGGTTCATCCATTAACATGAAATAATTCCATTATATATATTATATGGGAGTTATCATGGTCATTTTGATAGAGTATTTGAAGACAGAAAAAGAAAATATATGAACATGAAAATAAAATAAAAGTTGAGAGATCCCTTATGAAAATTTGGAAGCCTAACGACGTCGCTTAAAATTTCATAAAATGAACTGCTGAGATCAAAAGGGTATCTCATAATATTAAAATAATAAGAAATGTAACAGGAAGAAATAATATAAAACACCAACATATGAAAATGAAAATTCAAAGAGATAACATAAAAGAAGTGCTGGCTAAAAGAGGGGGTGAAAGGTTCCCTTACCTTGTAGACTAACTCTTATAACATGATGGTTGGGACCTTGGGAGATTAAGGACACCTTTTAAAAACTCCTAGTGAAGTAAAACCACCATATATTATAGAATAATGGATTTGGAATGAAATAAAATGAATGGATGAGTGGGTATTTATAGAAAAGAGAGGGTTTTTTTAATAATTTCAAAGGGAACCCTCATTAGTGGTTTTTGGAAAACCATGGGCTTTCCTAGGGTATTTTCCCATGGTTTTAGCCACTTGGGAATTATCATATCATTTGATATAGTAAAAAATTATACCGGACTTTTATTTTAATTATTAGGTCATTATGATGTCATTAAACCATTTAAAACTCGTAACTGTATTTTTATTATTCATGAAAAATTCAACTATTTTAGAAAAATCCAAAAAATTTACCCTAACCATTTTTCAACTTGTATAATTCAAAAAATAAATCCATTTTTTGAAAATATTTTTCTAAATATTTTTCTAAATATTTTTCTAAATATTTTTCTAAATATTTTTAATTTATTTCTTATATAAAATCATAATTTACTCCAAAAACCCCACTTTAAAACTATAACTCATTTTATAAGACCTTGAGAAATTGATCAAGGTCCTGTAAAATTATCTTATAATCATAAGAAAATAAAGTAATAATTGGTGATTAAATTCTATGAAAATACATTTCCATTTTAAATTATTAAATTAATCTGAAAATTTTAATTTATATATTTATTTCATACAAAAATACCAATACTTATACTATAATCATTTTCATCACTTTTAAGATGTCTAAATTCAATTTATACATTAATGGGTGAATTTTCTATTTTTTATATGATTTACTATTCATTACTATTCATAAGGGTGTGTCACTATTCATAAGGGTATGTTACTATTCACTAAAAATTAGGTTTGTCCTATCAGACTCTAAATATCTTACTGAACGCAACTGTGTATGTCAGTTTTTCAAAATTCAAATCAGAGTGGTGGAAAAATTATGTTTACATGACTAGGTTATAACAAAGTAGTGTTTTGTTGAGACTTAGTGGTTCATGCATTCTATAATAAATCTATTTGTAAATTCTTGGGGTGTTAAACTAGAGTTCCCCTAGGGCCCAAAAAAATTTCAACGAACATGCACACATCTCTTCTAATTAATCGATAGACCAAATAGCCACTGCACATAACTTCCATGCACCAACTGTCACACACATCCTGGATTTTTATAATTTTCCAAAAAAAAACTTACTAACCAACTCTCCTGAAGTCTAGACCTAAAATAACCCTCTCACTGGGTATTGTTCTATCATTTATCTTAATACCATCCTATACAAATGGGTGTATGCACAAATATTACCAAATCACATAGCCTGACTCATCATCAACTGAGTCAGGTCCCATTAAACCAAGGATTACATGCCTAAAAATCTAATCATGCCCATTTAATTTTAGTCTCATATAGAATAAATAACTCTGGTTCTCCCTTAAGAATATCCCATGGTATCTCAATCAATTCAAGGTCAACCACATTTTCACCCTCCACTCAGGTATCATTCTAAAACCATGATTGGATCCTTGTGATTTATCAGTCCTACATCAAACTTTCTTTTATGTCCATCAGATCACCCATCAAAAACCATACAATAATTCGGGAAATATATTTTAATAATATCAACCTCCAAAACTAGACCATGATACATAGAATACTATATTCAATTTACATCACAAAAAACCAATTCATTCTGTAAGATTTTCCCAAACCATTCAGGATATCTACAACCTTTGGGAAATCCATACCTTATTCAATACTCTCTCAAGGATACCCCATTTTTATTTAGTTTCAAACATGGAATCAAATTCTCGGTCCAACCCATTAATGTTTTATATACATCCACTGAGGTATTTAATATTAATTTTTATATATAATCCCAATACAGGATCTACATGAACTTCTATTTGAAAATACATTGGTTTAGTTGAATACAATTCCAACAATATGTTATATGAAAAAATTCTATATAATATAATATTGAAACATTATAAAACATAACCTATTTATTCCACAAAATAGTCACACACAATCATGTCAATATATTATGGATCCTAAATGACAAATATGATGCATGTACATATGATTATTTCCGCTATGGTCCATGTGAAAAACCCCAAAATAAAAAATCTCAGTAAATGCATTATTTTTTAATTAATATCTAAACATTAATAACAAACAAATAATATAAATCGCACAATACTTGAAACCATAAATTTATACAGGAAAGGTGTTCATGACTCACCATTCTATGGTCCATCATAAGTACCAACACATTCTTGTGTCCAAGTATAATTTGCCTTAACACTATGAAAAATAAAATATTCTCTAATACCATATTATAATTACAATGTCAAATAATTCTCAAAAAAATTCATAGATTGGGGCACCATGTGACCTTGAGCATGCCTCCATATTTTCTAGATTATGCCAACTAGAGAAAAGAACCTAAAATATACAATTTGTAGACTACTCCCTCAATACAGTAATCATATACAAAAAATAAATAAAAATCAGCATCCTTAACAATAACTAGAGTACATATAAATAAATAAATCATGCTATAACAAATGAAATTTAGTTTTCCTGCATAAAACAATAGATATACCGCTATATCTATCATGTATAAAAATAAGAAAAGAAAAAATATATAATGTGGATCTAATTTTATCCTAGAGCCTCACCATAATCCCCATCTATAAATACTTATTGAGATGCAATAGCCCGATTGAATACACATTATATAATCAATCAAAAACCAGATTTAACTTGTGATCACACAATTGGTATAATGTGAATGGTGTGAGTGTATAAATCTAAAGTTTCCCAAAATTTACCCCTATTATACACTTCCATATTCATGTTTATCCATAAGTAAAATAAATAAATGAAATAAACATACCCAATATAGGGTTCAAGCCCAAACAAATATCTCTTAAGATGAGGACAATACTTGAACCACTGCCTTCTCACTCAATGTGGGACTCCATATATTCTATCTCTTCATCAATCATTCCATGCAGTTAGAACACACATACAACATCAAACATATCCCATAAGACATCTCACATTCTATCCATATCTCAAAGACCAGGAATATATCTCCGGATCTAATAACACAAATAGCATATCTTATTCTCCTCTAGCCCACAAGATACTTCTGATAAGCCTCTATCTACTTTGTAAGAATAATATGTCATGCCTATTGATATTTTATCACACCTATAAGGTAAACCACTGGGTCCCTTGGATCTGTCTTATCATTTAATTATTTCACAAGCTCAAGTCTCTCATTTTATAGTAATCTCATATCTTATAGGATCTACCTAACCCTAATCTCAAATGAATGTTATTATTTCTATTATAATTATAAAATCATTAACCTAGCCCTGGTAACTAGATATCATACCAATTATTCACTCAAAACCCCTAAGAAACCCAAGATAAGTCCTCATGGAAATTCATGTAACCCATTCTTGGGTCTCATATCATATTTATTTTAAGAGATTTATCAATTCTTATATACAAAAAACCCCTCTTCATCATACTATATCAACTCCAAAAGGAATTTCCCCACTCAATTTATGAACCAAGTCTCTAATCCACCCTCGATTGGGTGTTCATCGTCATAGGTCAGATATACCCATGTCTGAACAATTTTTCATATGTATAATCCCCCAATTACTACTTCAATAGACATTATAAACCAACCTATGATATCTTCAACTCATTTTAACTCTAATCCTTATCTCAGGCCTCTCATTAATGCTACAAAAACATTTTCCCCTATGACAAATAGTTGGTAAGATATCCCATTTCCTACAACATTATAAGAGTTCCTTTTTGAATTTTAGAGGCCCAATTACATCCTATATCTTTAAATTGAGAACTCTTAATCCCTATATATTTTATTCAAATATATTAAATAATAAAAGAAATCACAATAATATATAATCATTCATATGGATTAGTATCATAGGATCCACTTACCTCCATATTTGAGTTACCATCTTTCCCAAGTCTATGCATGACTCGTCCAATGTTTCCCAAGATCAAATAGGCTCTTCAAACTCCTATACCAAGGCACACATCATAAATTATTTATTATAGAAATTTATAGTTAATTATACAAATTAATTCAAAAAAATTAAATTTCATTAAACAAATTGGGTTATCTAAAACCATGAAAACTATGATGAAAAGAACTTAAAAGGTGTATGGTGTGCCCCAAACGTTATCTTAAACTAAAACCCAATAATTCATTGTCTATTAAACAGATAAGTTCTTACAATTTAATCAAAAACTCTAAATAAATTCAATAGGAAGAACACCTCAACTGAAACAGTGAAAGACAGTGTGTATTCATCATTATAGGATTCCATATATCCACTACACTAATAATACCCATTTCATGGGATAATTTTTCCATTATATAATGAAATCATCACTAAATACAATTATAGGAACATGAAAATTTATCATCCAGTAAATTAATCATGATCTCTACATAATAATCTCATGATATATAAAATATTAACAAATTAAATTAATGGATATATAATTTATTGTTCTCCCAAAACATCATAGTATTCTCATAATTTTGATTTCCAATGAGAAAAGAATTATGTCACAGTCATAAATAATAAATCAACTTACTAGAAATGAATTTGTTTCAAAGTGATTTCATAAATCATAAGTAAAAGTGTAAACATAGAGGATCCCAAAAGGATATGGGAAAACACCATTTTAGACTCATAATGGTTTCATTTATAATTTAAATACCACATTACTTGAAATGTGTAAGAATAAGAAAAAGAATAATAAAAGAGATTCTTTGAGAGTGAATTCTCTGTCAATGATCATTAAAACATGTCTAGGAGTACATTTCAAAGAAATAAAATCATGCATATCCATAGAATAAATTTTTTTTGATGAAATATGAAAGAAATATATAGGATATTTTAGAATAATCATAGGAGAAACATGGATAAAGAAAGATATAACTTTAAATAGAAAGGATGGTTGAGAGTCTACTTACCTTAGGTTATAGTATGATTTTTTATATTTACATACCCTATATATTATGTTTTTTATTAAAATTTTAATCTATATGTTTATAAAATTCATTTATGTTATTATTGATCATTTATCATAATTATAATTTATTTATTAGTTATTTTATAAAAATGAAATTTTCAATAACTTATTTCATTTTCATTCATCCATTATTAAAACTATATATATAAGTATAAAAAATATATAAAAATATGTATACATTATAAAAAAGTTTTTTAAAATATAAATGACGGTTTTGATAATTAATGAAGTTAAAACATCCTCATATGTAGGCAAAACCAACCATTAATGAGGAATATCATAGAGGGAGAGTATGTATATTATAATGAATTATAACACTTGTACCATATCATAATAAAAGTAAGATAATATATTATTTTTAATTATTTGGATTAGTAACATAGAATAATTTAAAGATATTAGATTATTAGAAATAAAAATAAAAGAAACATGTTTATAGTGTTTTATCTTCATTAGCACTTATGCCTTTTCTACTGAACTAAAGCCATGAGGGCTTAGTGTTTAATGAAACCAAAAAATATCCAGATATTATAAGGGGATTAAAAGAGGGTAATTCATAATATCTTGATAAATGACAATTTATTAGGATGTTATTTTTAAAGGGGTGACAGAGTATATTAATACTTGAAGGAGGGCATTTGGGGAAAATATTGAATTAAATATTATTTCAAGATATTGGCTTGTACTAGTGGCCCTATTTGAGACAATAAATATAATATAATTTAAAATATTTTAAATCTTCTTAATCATTTAATCCCATCATTTATTATTTATACAAAATAAATTAATAAAAAATAAAAAAATTATCTTTAAAAGAATACTCTATTTGTAATAATTTTAAATTGTTTTTCAGGTTTTTAAACTGAGTTTATTTTTTTAAATGATTTTTTAAACATATTATATTAATTTTGTATCAATATAATAATTTTATAATTCATTAAATCATTATTTTATACTTACTACTTCATAGAACATGTGGTATTACAAAAATTGTTTTTTTACTGCTCACTTGAAAATTCATGTTTTTCACAAAAATACCAAAATATACTTCTATAAAATTTCAGACCATCAATTCCAAAAGGGAGTTTTTTTATCAAAATAATTTTTTAAGATAGAAAATTTTAATAATTAATTAATGATTTGAAAATTTAGGTGTAATAGAACAATTTAAAAAATCCTTTATTGAAAATATACATTTAAACTTTCACTAAAATTCTTAATTTATATATTATTATTATGCAACTCTCATATTTATATTTTATAATTTTATTATTTTTAAATATTATTTAAAATTAATTTTATTATATTACTCGTGAATCTACAATTATAACTATCGGATTACTATTCTAATGATCATGTTACAATTAAAATGGTCATATTATGATTCAAAATATTTATATTACTATTTCGACGGTCTAATTCAGTTAATAATTTCTATAAATACCTCATATTTTTTTATTTTTTTATTTGTATAATTTATTTTAAATGGATCATTACATAATTTATAAAATTCCAATAATTCACATAATGTTTTATCTTCAGTTTACATTACTATTCATCAGTATGATATTTATAAATAGGCATGTAAGGATTGATTTTAAAATAATACAAATTATGACAACCCTGATTTTATTACAAACTTAAACATGATTTATTACATAATACTTCACTTGATACAACAAAGAAGATCGATATATTTAGTGTCTTTGGGGCTTAAGATCATTACAAAAAAACTTAAAACATGAAATACAACATCTTTATTGAAAACTTCCTTTACATGACCACTACATTCCCTCATACTTAGCATTGCATGGGATAACCTGAGGACATGTATAAGAAAAGGGTGAGATATAAAGCTCAATAAGGGAGTACACATGGAATAACATGAGGAGTAAAATAAATGTTAGACAATAGGCATATTAATAGATCATAAGAGAAACATGAACATAAAGGCATGATAAATCATGATAATCATAACATGGAAATGTGGGAACAACACTTAACATGGAATTATCATGAGCCAAGGCTCATTGCACATAGAGCATGAGTAAATCCTCATTGCACATAAAGCATGATTAAACCCTCGTTGCACTTGAATTATCATGAGTCAACACTCATTTCACATTACATATCATGATATTATACATTACCCAATGCATTGGAGTGCTATAAGGGTGCACCCTTCTTAAACATTTAATTTCATGCATAAGTGTGCCACATGGATCATAAAACATTGATTCATAAACATAATAATTTATTCCAAGATAAAGGAATGTGGAATTAATACACAAAACTTTATAATCAACAAGTATTTGTGCATAAAGGTGAATACCCTTGATGGATAAATGGGCATGGTATTTACTACACAATGACATTGACTTAGAAAATCGGTGTAATTTCGGCAGCGTAACGGTGTGACATAAGAATTCATAGAAATTGTTGATGAGAGAGAAAGGGGTGTCTCATCATATTTAAAATAAATGGACAGTAAGGGGGTCATATAGATACATATCCAAACAATTGTAAAGGAATTTAGATTCATGATACAAAAGTATTGCTTGAATGTAAAAGAGGAGAGAGAAGTTCCTTTCGGAATTTTGGAATAGTAACAGGTGTACATGGGTGGCATTTAATATGAGAGAAATGGGCCTCCAATAATTAAAACATAAATAGGGCAGTATGGGGGAGGTTAGAAACCATACCCCAACATTCATAGTGGAAATTAAAAGGGAAAAACAACTTAAGGAAAATTAGAAAAAATGAGAAAGGAATAAAAAACCCTTACTTGGAAGTGTGCTTCCAAAGGCTAGAGAGAGGCTTGATAGAGGCTTCATGGAAGCTTGGGGAACCTTGGGAGGATTCTAGAGAGAGTTGGGCAGAGGATGTACAAACTCCAAATGCATTGAGTGAGGAGGAATTGGGATCTTGGGTGGGTTTATATAGTAAATGTGAGGGAATTCTTTATTATTTAGGTTTTGGACCCTTTATATTAAATTAATCCAAACCAAAATCCAACCCATGGTTTTTGCCCATGGTTTTTGTAAAAGGTAAGAGGAAAAAAATATTTTAAAAGTTCAAAGTCCGAACTTCTTAAAATAATAGGGTTGCTTAGGTGGAGGTGAGTCACACTCCCATGGAAAACAATTTAAAAAGACAAGGTGTTTAATAAGTCTTGAGGGGTCCATTAATACTTTGAAAATTAAGTCAAACAAACCCAAAATCACATTATTTTAAAGGTAAAACATATATTGGCATAACATAAAGCTTATAGTATTTTATTACATTACTATTGGGTCATTATGATGTCATAAAACACATTATATATTTAAACAGTATTTAATTTTAACCCAAAAATTTGACTATCTCAGAAAATTATGAAAAATTCACCATTGGATAATTTCGATGTACTGATTCTAGAAATAAAATTT
Source organism: Viscum album (assembly GCA_963277665.1). Classification (NCBI taxonomy): domain Eukaryota; kingdom Viridiplantae; phylum Streptophyta; class Magnoliopsida; order Santalales; family Viscaceae; genus Viscum; species Viscum album. The sequence goes on from OY728141.1 coordinate 1,307,522,358, forward strand.
ATTTTATCTAAATAATTTTCTAATTATGTTAATTTTAACTTTTAAAATAAAAACTGACATTTATAAAAAATTCACGGGTTTTGACAAAAATGGATTTCAAACCATAATAAAAATTACAATTGCATTCATAAAATTATATGATAATTTATTTATAATAAAATTAATTTAATAATAATAATAATAATAATTTATTAAAATATTATTTAATTCAAAAATCCCTTAATTTAATAAAATATAATTCTTAATTAAATAACTAAAAATAGTATTTGTACTTTAAAAACTATTTCCAATGTATCAATAATGACAAGAAATTATATTCATTATTATATAAAAAAATAATGTATATGAACATGGTACTAGCGATTGGTTACATAACCCCTTAAAATAGCCACATAAGACCTAAGGGTAAGGTGTGTGATGGTGACAGATTCTTGGGGTGGCTTGGATAACATCGCTTGAGTGGTAATATCTATCAACTTCCACTTTTCCCGTAGATGGTATTGTTCGATCTTGAAATGATGAAGCTCAGTTTGGGCTTGGTCAAGAGCTAAGCCCAAGGATTCCACCTCTTTTCTGAGCTCTAACAAATGGGCTTCGTATAGAGCAATTCTACTTGATGAGGCCATCGCTTCCTTTGTCTAAGTAAATTTGGATTTGTTAAAGCCCTGTATTTATACTAATCATGTGATCACTATTCAACAGCTATATTAGAAATGGTAAAAATTCATAACATAAAACCAAAGAAGTTTACATTTTATATAAACATAAAGAGACATTTAATTAGATCAAGAGGGATTTCCATTAATGAAACTTTGGGTGGTTACAATATTCCCCCCTTAATAAATTTCACCTTCAAAATTTTCCTTTTCCCACACTAAAATAGATATGGCTCACTCAGCTTCATCTTTTCCTATGATTCCCAAGTCGCTTCTTCATACTTGTGGTTTCTCCCCAACACCTTGATGAGGGGCATTGTCTTATTTCGTAGAAATTTTTCTCTATGATCTAATATCTTCACTGGTTGCTCCTCATAAGAAAGATCATCTTCCAATTGTACCACCTCAGAAGAGAGTACATGTGAAGGGTCTGGTATGTACTTCCTTAAGAGGGATACATGAAATACATCATGCACTTTGGCCATGGTAGGTGGAAGTTCTAGTCAATAGGCCAAATCCCTAACACGATCAAGAATCTTGAAGGGTCCGATGTACCATGGACTTAACTTCCCTTTCTTTCCAAACCTCATGACCTTATTCCACAGAGATATGCGTAGAAAAACCATGTCTCTAACTCTAAACTCAAGGTCTCATTGACGGTTATCTGCATAACTCTTCTATCGACTCTGGGCTTCCTTGATATGCTGTAGAATGGTTTTCACCTTCTCAACCATTTCTTCAACCATTTCTGGTCCAAGCAGCTTACGTTCATAGACCTCATCCCAACACGCTAGCGTTCTGCACCTTTTCCCATACAGGGATTCATATAGTGCCATTTGGATGCTCTAGTGGAAACTATTGTTATAAGAGAACTCAACCAGAGGAAGATGTTGATCCCATCCTCCTTTAAAGTCCATTGAGCATGCTCTCAACATGTCCTCAAGTGTTTGGATATTCCGCTCAGATTGGCCATCAGTTTGAGGATGATAGGTCGTACTAAAGTTCAGTTCAGTATTTAGAGCATGTTGAAGACTATACCAAAACATAGAGGTAAATCTTGGATCTCGGTCAGACACAATAGATAGTGGTACTCCATGCAACCTTACCACTTCCCTGATATATATCTGTGCCAGTTGATCCAATGAGAAATCCTCCCGAATAGCAATGAAGTGTGCAGTCCTTGTAAGATGATCCACAACAACCCAGATTGCATTGTTGCCTTTGGATGTCCTCATAAATCTGGTGACAAAGTCCATGGTGATGTTCTCCAATTTCCATTCTGGTATGAGCAATGGTTGCATCATCCCCTTAGACTTATACCTCTCTGCCTTCACTTGCTGGCACACCAGGCACTTTGATGTATATTCAGCGATTTCCCTATTCCTATTATCCCACCAAAAATTTTCTCAGAGATCTCGATACATCTTTGTGCTCCCTGGGTGAATAGAGAAATTTGAACTATGTGTGTCATCCAAAAGTTCCTTCTTCAGCTCCAGACTTGATGGAACACATAGTCTTTTCCCAAACCGCACAATTCCTTCTTCATTAACATTAAAATCCAAGGATTTCCCTTTTTCGATAGCTTCCACCTTTTCCTGAATTCCCACATCATCCTTTTGAGCATTCTTTAACCTTTCCAAAAGATACGGTTGAGCAATCATTTGTGAAATGATTGATGATTTTCCCCTCTTTATGATTCCCATGTCCATCTTCATCAAGTCTAAGAAGTTTGGATCCTTCTCAATTCTCATCTTTGATAGAATCACTGGGTCCTTTCTACGTAGGTAATCTTCTACCTTGTTCGCTTTCCTAGGGTGGTAATGTATTGAACAGTTAGAATCCTTGATGAGCTCTATCCTTCTTCTCTGGCACATATTAATCTCTTTCTATGTGAATATATATTTAAGACTCTTGTGGTCAGTATATATCTCACATTTCTCTCCATAGAGATAATGCCGCTAGATTTTCAAGGCAAAGATCACCACCGCCAACTCTAGATAATGTTTTGTATAGTTTCTCCAATGGATTTTCAACTTCCTTGAGGCATAGGATATCACTTTATCATTCTTCATCAGCACATAGCCAAATCCCATCTTTAAACCATCACTGAATACCACAAAAAGTTCCCCACTTGTGGGTAAAGTGAGCACGGGTGCAGTGATAAGCCTCCTTTTCAACTACTTGAAGCTTTCTTCACATTCCTCACTCCAAGAAAACTTTAATCTCTTTCGAGTTAGCTTGGTAAGAGGGTTGTAAAATCATGAGAAATTTCTCACAAATCGTCGATAATATCTGGCTAACCCCAAGAATCTACGGATATCTGTTACCGATGTTTCTCTCGGCCATCCCTCAATTACATCTGTTTTGGAGGGATCCATAGATATCCCATTTCTTGTGATGATATGGCCCAATAATGAGACCCCCTTCAACCATAACTCACACTTTCTATACTTTTCATAGAGCTTATCCTTGCGCAAAGTCTCTAGTACAGTTCTTAAATGCTCCTCATAATCCTCCTTGGTTTTGGAGTATATTAGAATATCATCTATAAAGACTATCACAAATTTGTCAAGGTAATCTCTAAAGCCTCTATTCATTAAGTCCATGAAGATTTCTGGAGCATTAGTGAGTCTGAAAGGCATTACTATGAATTCATAGTTCCCGTATCTTGTGCGAAAAGTAGTCTTAGGGATATCTTCCTTCTTCACCCTTACTTGATAATATCCCGACCGCAAGTCTACCTTGGAGAAGTATTGTGCTCCATGCAGCTGATCAAACAAGTCATCAATCTGTGGTAGAGGATACTTGTTCTTTATCGTGATTTTGTTAAGTTCACGATAATCTATGCAAATCCGCATTGACCCATCCTTCTTCTTGACGAAGAGGACTGGTGCACCCCATGGTGAAGCACATGGGCGTATAAACCCTTTATCCAGATTCTCATATAGTTATTTCTTAATCTCTTCAAGATCAACAATGGCTATTCTATATGGAGTCTTGGATATGGGTAATGCACTGGGTATAAGTTAAATTGAGAATTCGACATCTCTTCTAGGAGAAAGACAGTGCAGTTCATCAGGAAACACTTCCGCGAATTCCCTCACAATAGGCATTTCTTCAAGGATGGTTTCTTCCTTGGACTCAATCATCTCAGCCAAATACGCATGATCATAGGGTAGTAATAGCCTTTCTTGAGATGATGGAGCTAAAAAAGATTCATCTTCCTCCTTACACTTGTAAAGAATCGGGGGTCGATTCTCTATATGGAGTGTTATTTCCCTCTTCCGACAATTTATGTTGGCTCTATATAAGGAAAGCAAAACTATGCCAAGAATTGCATCAAATTCCACCAGAGGGAGTATGATGAGGTTCTCCGGGAAATTCAATCCATAGATTATAATAGGGGAGGAATTATACTCATGGGATGCAATTATTTCCCCATTTTTCGTACTCACCGACATCTTCACTTCCATGATTTGTGGTGGTGTTGGGATTGTTCTACTAAACTTTTGGGTTATAAAATATTTCATAGAACCTGAATCAAAAAGTAAGTTCTCTATTCTTGAATGAAGAACTAGCGTACCTGGCACCACTTTGTTTTTGGGGTTCACCTCGGCAGAAGTGATGGAAAAATCTCTTCCTTGCTGCCTTGGAGGTTGTTGGTTGCCTCTGAAAACCCATGGATTAGGGCACTGATTTGAAAAATGCTCTGGTTCTTTTCATTTGTAGAATTGAACAACGTGTTGAGGTTCGAACAGAGCATTCCTCTCCTCTATCGTAGCCATGGGTCTTTCTTACCGATAGTTAATAGCTAGGTTCCCTTCTCTTCCACACCTAAATCATTTCCTCATCCCCTTAAGGCAATTTCTAGGGTGCTTCTTTCCACACTTTTGGAAAGTGGGGTGCTGGATCTTCTTAGCACCGTTGTATTTATCCATCAGACCACCATCATTGAAGTCCAACTTATGCTTCTTATCCCCATGATACCCCTGTGATTCTCCGATCTCTATTTCAACCTTGAGGGCACATTGGAAAATTTTCTCATAGCTGTCGAAGTCATGGATCGCCAATGAATTCCGCAGGTTAGGCTTCATCCCACCAAAGAAGCGGTCAAACTTGCATTCGGGGGTAACGACAAAGCCAGAAGTGTATCATGAAAGACTTGTGAAGTTTTCCTCGTACACTCCAAAAAATTCTTCATCTTTTTGCTTGAGGGAAAGGAATTCCCTTTCTATCTTAAGCTGGAGGGTGCACGGAAAATATTTATCGAAAAACATCTTTCGGAAATCCTTCCATTCCAACGCCTCAATCTCCTCCTCGGGCTTTGTATTTTTATAAATTTCCACTATTGATCAGCTTCACCCTCCATATGATAAGCCACCAGGAGAACCTTCTCTTGTTCAGAAAATTGAAGGATGTAGAAGATCTTTTCAATGGAGTTGATCCATTGTTCAGCGATCATGGGATCGGATGATCCAGTAAATGTAGGAGGCCTTCGTCTCATGAAGCTCTCGATAGTGACTTGTTCTTTATTAAAGGGGTTTTGAACATTCCTCTTGACCTGTGTTTCTATTCAAAACTTGAGTTAGCTGAGAGAGAAGCGTGACAAAGTTCGTGATTCCCGCTCCCATTGGATTGGGCATCTCATTAGTACAGTCATCACACTGATCTTCACAACAGCTATTAGCCCGAGTCCTCCTATTACCGGCCATTGGCTGGAATAAAAGGAAAGTTAGGGATAACACATAAAGGGTAATCCAAAAAAAAATTGATGACTTATAAATAAACTTTTATTTCCTTAACTCATGAGTCTATAGGCTTGAATCTAGGATTTTCATGATCTAATTTCTAACATATATTGTTTGGGGAATTTTTTTTAATTCCCTTATTAAGGGTTCATACTAAGCTTGTGAATTTATCAAAACATATCCTGCGGGAGTGTTGTAACCAAGAGTACAGCAAGGCTCAATGTCGTGCACCAGTTCCCGTTCGAGTCCAGCTCAAAGCGGTGTTTTCAGGTTTTACCCCTAGAATAAATATGTGCCAGAGCCACCTCTACCTGCTCATATCCAGACAGGGGTGTATTTGTTTGATAAACCACTTACTCAGTACTTAACAAAACTTAGGGATGTTTTTATTATACTTAGTCTTGTCTCCTAGTCATTACTTAGGGTTTTCTAATCCTAATCCCAAAAATAACTAAACCAATCCTCTGATACCAACTATGACAACCCTGCTTTTTAATACAAACTTAAACATGATTTATTACATAAAACTTCACTTGATGCAACAAAGAAGATCGAGAGGTTTAGTGTCTTTGGGTCTTAGGATCATTACAAAAAAAACTTAAAACATGAAATACAACATCTTTATTGAAAACTTCCTTTACATGGCCACTACATTCCCTCATACTTAGCATTGCATGGGATAACCTGAGGACATGCATAAGAAAAGGGTGAGCTATAAAGCCCAGTAAGGGTGTACTCATGGAATAACATGAGGAGTAAAATACATGTTAGACAATAGGAATATCAATAGAGCATAAGAGAAACATGAACATAAAGGCATGATAAAGCATGATAATCATAACATGGAAATGTGGAAACAACACTTAACATGAAATTACCATTAGCTGAGGGTCATTGCACAAAGAGCATGAGTAAATCCTCATTGCACATAAAGCACGCGTAAACCCTCGTTGCACTTGAATTATAATGAGTCAACACTCATTGCACATGACGTATCATGATACTATACTTTACCCAATACATTGGAGCACTATAAGGGTGCACCCTTCTTAAACATTTCATTTCATGCATAAGTGTGCCACATGGATCATAAAACATTGATTCATAAAACATAATCATTTATTCCACGATAAAGGAATGTGGAATTAATACATGAAACTTTATAATCAATAAGTAATTTTTCATAAAGTTGAATACCCTTGATGGAGAAATTGGCATGGTATTCACTAGACAATGGCATTGACTTAGAAAATCGGTGCAATTTCGGCAGTGTAACGACGTGACATAAGAATTCACAAAAATAGTTGATGAGAGAGAAAGGGGTGTCTCATCATATTTACATGAAATGGATAGTAAGGGGTTCATATAGATACATGTTCAAACAATTTTAAAGTAATTTAGATTCATGATGCAAAAGTATTTCTTGAATGTAAAAGAGGAGAGAGAAGTTCCTTTCGGAATTTCGGCATAGTAACAGGTGTACATGGGAGGAATTTAATGAGAGAGAAAGGGGTCTCCCATCATTCAAACATAAAGATGGAATTTTGGGAGAGGTGTGAAACCATACCCCAACATTCATAATTGAAATTAAAAGGGCAAAACAACTTAAAGAAAATTGGACAAAATGAGAAAGCAAGAAAAAACCCTTACTTGGAAGTGTGATTCCAAAGGCTAGAGAGAGGCTTGAGAGAGGCTTATTGGGAGCTTGGGGAACCTTGGGAGGATTATATAGTGAGTAGGGCAGAGGTTGGACGAACTACAAAGGCTTTGGGTGAGGAGGAAGTGGGAGCTTGGGTGGATTTATATAGGAAAGGTGAGGGAATTCTTTATTATTTAGGTTTGGGACCACTAATATTAAATTAATCCAAACCAAAAACCAACCCATGGTTTTTGCCCATGGTTTTTGGAAATGGGAATAGGAAAAAAATGTTTTATAAGGCCAAAGTCCGAACTTCTTAAAATAATAGGGTTGCTTATGTGGAGGTGATTCACACTCCCATGGAAAACAATTTAAAAAGACAAGGTGTTTAATAAGTCTTGAGGGGTCCATTAATGCTTTGAAAAGTAATTCAAACAAACCCAAAATCACATTATTTTAAATCTAAAACATATATTGTCCGAACATAAAGCTTATAGTATTTTATTACATCACTATTGGGTCATTATGATGTCATAAAATACATTATATATTTAAACGGTATTTAATTTTTACCCAAAAATTTGACTGTCTCAGATATTATGAAAAATTCACCGTTGGATAATTTTGACGTCCTAATTCCATAAATAACAATTATTTTATCTAAATAATTTTTTAAATATGTTAATTTTCACTTTTAAAATAAAAACCGACATTTATCGAAAATTCACTGGTTTTGACAAAATGGCTTTCAAACCTTAATAAAAATTACAATTGCATTCATAAAATTATATGATCATTTATATATAATAAAATTAATTTAATAATATTATTATTTTTATTTTATTAAAATATTATTTAAATCGAAAATCCCTTAATTTAATAAAATATAATTATTAATTAAATAATTAAAAACACTATTTGTACTTTAAAAACTATTTACAATGTATCAATAATGAAAAGAAATTATAATAATTATTATATACAAAAATAATGTATATGAACATAGTACTAGAGATTTATTACATAACCCCTTAAAACAGCCTCATAAGACCTAAGGGTAATGTGTGCGATGGTGAAAGACTCTTGGGGTGGCTCGGATAATATCGCTCGAGTGGTAATCTCTATCAACTTCCACTTTTCTCGTAGACGGTCCCGTTCGAGCTTGACATAGTGAAGCTCATCTTGGGCTTGGTCAAGATCGAAGCCCAAGGAAGCCACCTCTTTTCCGAGCTCTGACAAATGGGCTTCATATGGATCAATTCTACTGGATGAGGCCATCACTTCCTTTGTTTGAGTAAATTTGGATTTTTTAAAGCCCAATATTTATACTAATCATGTGATCACTATTCAACAGCTATATTAGCAACGGTCAAAATTCTTAACATAAAACCAAAGAAGTTGACATTTTATATAAACATAAAGAGACATTTAATTAGATTAAGAGGGATTTCCATTAATGGAACTTTGGGTCGTTACACAAATAGTATTTTTTAATTATCCCGTTATAATATTTTAAATTTCATTAACTACACTTATTCTCCACAGTTAATCTTTTATATAATTGAAATAATTTAATGTTGGTTTTCATTTATTTTATAATAGATCATACTCTATAGATATATTCAGAATTAAATTTTCATATAGAAAAGATTCAGTTTTTAGACTACCAAATTGAGGACTTAGTGGATTGGGTTGTGTTAGAAAATATCATATTTATTTTAGTTATAGGGATGGAGTTTAGAGTTATTGGTCTTAATAGGATTCATTTTTTAATTTTTTGAAACAATGTCAATGAATTTTTTATATGAGTTTAGTATAGGGAACCTACTGTTGGTTCAGTGTTTGATGTATCAATTTACCTTGAGTCTAAAAAGATTTTTATCCAATGAAAGAATAATTTCATTAGTTTTGAGGTATATCCAGGATGATACATGCATCATATAATGTTCAATCAATGTCTTTTAGTTCTTTCGCATTTCCTCCCACTTAGATATTCACAAGTAACAATCAGTTCACTTCATCAAATAGATTGTACTACCCCTATATAGCCATATCAGATTTTTATTTAGGCTTGTGAAAATCTCTTATTAGTTCAAGAGCCTCTTACCACTAATCTATTAAGTTTCAAAGAATTAATCCAGGTATATGAGTGATATTTAACACTGAACTATGAGTTGAGGGAATTTCCTTCACTGAAGAGGCATAGTGAATAAATTATTAATGAATAAATGTTTTATTTGGTTGCGATAGATAGTAATACCCACCTGCCTAATGTGTTTCATGAGTTATAGTGCCTATAACCTCATAGTTTTTTTAGGTAAGCATAGTCCTCAGGTGATAGTTGTCAGGTTATAGTCATAGACTCATAGTTTTCATATAATTATGGAACTTGTTTTCTAGATAATAGTTCTTGTATCGAGTTCCATTTTATAGTTTAATAAGAGATTGGATGTTTTTTACCCAAACTTGGGAAGGTACTACTCTATCATTTTTTATTTTTGGATCCCTTTTTGCGTATAGATATATTTAGTGATTTTGGGGATGTTTTGAGTTTTAAAACCGTTAAACCCTCTTTAGAGTGGCATGTTTTTGGATTAGTACATGAAGAGTTTTTTAGATGAGGTACTATATAGAATGGATTTGGATAAGATTTTTTTAATCTTGAGATATTGAGTATGACATCTGGTGAAATATTTTGAATAATGTTATGAATTATTCAAACCCATATCTATGTCAAGGTAAAGTGAGTATTATATGTTAAAAATTTCTAGGTATATATGTACCATGGTTTTTAAAAATGATATCATTTTTCTAGGGTAATACTAAGTTGTTTCATAATTAACCTTTATGTTGAAGGTGTTTTTGTGTTTAAAAACCTTCTTACTAGTGGATCAATAGCCTTTCTTGTATAATATTTTGAATAATATATGGTTTTTATAAGTAGTTAAATATTTTCAAGGATTTTATCCATCTTTAACACAACCCATGGGCGATATAAATCATACATAGGGTGTTGAAAGTCTATCCATAGGTAGTTTAGTGTAACATTTGGATCTAATCAAATAGTATCCAATAGGGTTTGTGGTAATATTATTCTCTAATTCACTATGACTAATACTAATTTGTATTGGTGTGATCCATTATTGTTTCCTATACATTTTATAAGGATATAAATATCCTAGAAGAGTTCCTATATGTACCTATTGGACTATGGAATCATACTATTATTGATCATACCTATACTCACATTAGTTGGTGGTGTGAGATTATCCTCGTATGATAATCACCATTTATCGGATTCCATAATATTAGGATAGGTCACCATGAAATCATCCTTGGATTGAATGGTTTGTGGTTCTTGTATGGTTTTGGGAAATCTATTAGATATGGTTTAGTTTTACCTTCAATGGTGTGTTAAACCCACAAAATGGATGATTTGTTCAACTTTTAGAAGATTATAGTTGAATTACCTCTAGTTGGTGATTTTATATTAGTGTGATATGGATTCTATATAAGAAAAGTTTTCTATGATGGTATATTAATATGTGAACATTTTTTCAAGTAAATTCTTTGTTTTCCCACTTCAATATATTGAGTTTAATTTTTTACTTTTCTCTAGGGATATACCCAAATATCTTACTATTTATTACATCACTCATTTAGTCTCAAGGAGCCAATGATGTATTTTGGATACCTTTTAGAGGATTATTATCTTTGGTACAATTGTGACAACATATAAATATAGATAGGAACAAGGTTGTTCCAAGATGTTAGTCATATTTATTATTTTCGCCTTTTCTAAAATTATAAGAATGACATTTTTCGGGTAGCTTCTAGGAATCATTAGTGGTAGTTTTAGGCCTGATTAATGGCATTGGGAGTAATGAACACTACTATTGTGTTCATGTAATCCAAGGATAATTCTTGGTGGTCTTCACTGATTCCACCTTTATTGGAGCTAAAAAATGGTGGGAAGCTAAGGGGTTTTGGGTTTTCTCATAACCAAATTTTATGTCACTATCCAAATAGTGAACTCTCAGGGAGTTAGCTCTTGAATTGTGTGGTCCATACTTTTTTATGTTATTGAGATAGTGTTGTTGTATTTAATCATCATTATGTTTTTGGTTGTGATTGATTATGTAATTAGAGTGGTGCAATGGTGGTTTAGTAGTCGATTCCCTTAGAAAAAAATTGTATGAATTCATAGAGGAAAACCTCATTATCTAGCTTCAGTTCAGTTTTTTATATAGAAAATTTATATGATATATATATTTTATCATTTTCATTGTTTGTAATTCCTTGTAATCGGTAACCATCTGAGAAGGGGAGTTGAATATATGTTTTATTTTTAAAATTTCCTTAAAATGAAAATAAAACTTTCTTAACTTGTTAGAGTCTCTAATCAACTCAAATAATTAACTAACCCAGACCCATATGAATGAAAAATTGTAATTTTAATTTACATGATATTTTCATAAGGTTCTCCCTCAATATGGGTGACTACACACTTCTTATTTTTGGTTATAATCATGAAAAATATAAGTCTACAATAATAAACTATCAATTAAATGTTGTGTGGGAAGGAATTATCATAAACCCAAAAGTGTATCCCATACAAAAAAATATTTTGACAAACAATTTTACCTGTTACCACTAGTTAAAATAAAATTTCTATCAAAATTGAGAATAACCATGTTAACATATGGCTTATTCGAAAACAATAATGGATCTTCCTAGAAGGATTCAAAAAAGTATAAATATTAATTTGATCATAAAAACTATCCTGAACTAATCATCTGGAAAATCATTCTATTGAAATTATGCTTCAAGATCCTCAAATATGTTGTCATACTCAATAAAAATTCTTCCAACTTATCTTGTAAATCCAATGAAAACTCTACTCTTCTTCAGTACTATCACACCCCGACCTATGCGTTTAATTTATTTAATTATTTTTTGCCTTTAAATATTTTTTTCTGGGGTCTAGGGTGAGTCCCGGACTAAGTTTTCGATTTTTTAATAAAAAGTTTGCGTTTTAGGTTCGACGTCTCTAGACGCACAGGCGGAGCGCGACGCCGCGCGGTTTCGCCCATGCAACTACGTGGTGTTTTCATTATTTTTATTATTATTAAAATGATATGAATTCATTTATTATTTTTATTTTATTTTTAAAGTTATTATTATTATTATTATTATTATTATTATTGTTACCATTATTATTATTATTATTATATTATTATTATAATTTTTATTTATTCACTTTCTATTTTTATTTATTTTTCTCTTTCTCCCTTTCTTTCTTTTTCCCCCTTTTTTTTTGTTTTCCACGCGGGTGTCTCCCCCCATCTCCGGATCTGGTTCCCCTTCTACCTTCAGCCCGCCGCATGACTCCACCTCCCCTATAACATCGTTTTCCAGCCGCGCCTCTGCCCAGCAGCCACTCCGCCATTCCTACCAGCAAGCTCACCGACTGCCTCGCCTGCGCATTTTTCCGGACCAGCCGGCTCCCTGAGCGACTCCCCGCTCTGCCCTTCCCTACACGCGTGCCTCTCTCCCCGCACATCACCAGCTGTGCCCTCCCCTTGCAGCACCCCAACCACCGTCGGCCACCCTCCTCCTCTGCAGCGATGAGCCTCACCTGCCTTCCCTCTCAATAGAGAAGACTGCCACCCTCCACTACCGGAGACCCCCCTACAACAGTGGCCATTTGGTCGCCCCTCCTTCACCCACACAGTAGCTCAGCACGCCCTCGCTTCCCTGCACGACACCTCTCCCCCACACGACTCCCTCCTCCATCAACCTGCAGCGTGACCGCCCCCATGCCAGCAATGGTTGTCCGCGCACCCAGCCACCATGACCTACTCCCTTCCTGCATCTCCCCAGCACCCGGACCATAGCACCCTTCCCTTTATTTTCATACCCTTCTCACCATATCAGCATCTTCTGCATGGTATACCACCTGATGGAGGTGCCGCCTCGCCGACTTGTTGCTTCACTATGTGAGATCGTGCCCCCTCCTCTTCCCAGCTGAAACCAGCAGGAACCCACAGTCATCGTTACCCTCCCCATCCGAGGATACACAACCTTCACCACCCCTTCCTAGCACCAGGTCTTTGGGTGTCCTCCCACTCAAGTCGGCTTCTCCTTGGATAGATATGGGCTTCCGTTATCTGTAGACACTGGCTCACCGCCTTCACATGACCACACGCATTGAATCTGCTTCAAGTTGGTAAAGCACCTTCCAGTGCATCGTCTCCCAAAGATGATCTCGACTACTGACATCCATTGCATGCTGGAAAAGCATTGGTCTAACATCACTTGCTACCTCTGTCTCCCTCCTACTGAAGCCGCTCATGCGGGATCTCAATAATGCACGCCCCAGCCGCAGCCGAATCCCCTTGTCCCGCTGTCGCACACCTCGTCCCTGCTTAGCGTGCCCGACCAATGCCTGTTTTGTACAACTGATCATCATCCTTCCCCCTGTTGGCTGGCGCGACACCCATCCGAGCAGCTCCCCTACACCTGCGGTCTCCTGCTTCTCCCTTGTTGTAGCGCAAGTAGGACCGCCGCAAGCCCCCTGTCTGATCCCTTATTTCTGAGGCGACCTCTATAGAGTGATGTCGCGCTGGCACGACTCTCCTCCGGCCACGACTTCCTACTACTTCGTCCAGCCACACCGCTGGTGCGACGTGCACGTTTTCCCGGCCAGCGACCCTCTTTTACATTGTGCATCGCTGCCTTCCAACTGTCACATGACCCCTTTTCCATCCCTCGATCATCGCGTGACACATCACACCCCCCCCAGTTGCTTCGACCAGTTCTGTCATCATCCGCGCGAGTCTTTGCGCCGCCGTTGACGACAATGGTGACCTTTCCAGTGCATCGTGACACTGCGCCCGACCGTTCACCCTTTGGTGCGACCCTATTGGTCAATCGTGGCTCCACGCCGAGGTGATGTTTGTGTTGCTTCTTTATTCCTTTATTGTGAGTTTGTGTTGTTATTTACTTATGCGGGTGTTGCAACACATCAGTGAGGTATTTTCGTGGTACTGTAGGCGGCGTTGGCTTGCGCGTGCTTACGCGCCTGTGCGAGGCGCGACGTGCCAGCGTGTTCGAGCTGTGAGTTGAGGTAGGTCCCCCACTGCACTCACCTTTAGATTTAGAATTTATTAATTGCTTGATGTTTTATTAATTCTAATAAATAGAAAATAATATAAGATAATTAATTTTTAAATGATTATTTGGTGTAAAAATAGTCGTTTATTTTATACACGACACCCGAAATATTTTATTGACGAGCGGACACCCAGTATTGAAATAATTCCCATTTGGACTTTAAACATAATTCATGGAATTTAAAATGTACTTATATTTTTAAAGATAAATGATTTCTTATAAACAAGTGTTTTGGGTTTTCTCGAGAAATGAGGTTTTGCTTTAAAATTGGTGAAGGCCCGTTTGGCACATTAATAAAATAAATTATTTTGGAAAACCCATTCAGGGGTTATATTTGGTGTGCATTGATTGTGTGAGCTGTATGTGCTATTTTTTCATCGTGACTGATTGATTTATATTGTGGACGCACCCCTTTTTATTACTTGTGTTGACATGGGAACCCGACATAGTGAGTGAATCTTCTGAGAACGATTGTTGCACTAGTTTAGATTACGCACTGGCTAGTGGCCACATAGCAGGGGAATACTGAGTTATTGATTCTATGTGGATTGGGCCCCTCGGTTAGGCCATGTAGGGCTATGCCGAGCGATAGGGTGTTATAACGTCATCGAGTTAGGACATGCATTCAGGATGAGTCAAATGTATAGTATGTTCTGGATTGTTCACGAGCTCCTAGGTTATACCCATGTTTCCTTTAGTGTTTATTTATGTGTGGAAGATGAGTGAGAGATCTAGTTTGGTTGCTGGCCCATGTGTGCCACTTTTTCCATTTCCCTTGGTGTGTGTTGTGTGTTATGTGTGTCTTTCCTTTTGGTTAACAACTGAAGTTTGGATTTCTAAATTGTTCGCAGAAAATGTTTTAAAATTAAATGTACCTATTCCTTTCAAACATTAAATATGTTTTTATATTAAAAAGGGTAATGGACCGATACTTGTTTTAGAAATGAAAGTGTGTGTGGAAACTAATATTTTATATAATTTAGTTCAAACCTGAAATTGATAAATTCTTTATTTAAAGTTAGTGCGTTGGGAATTGTCTGTTGGGCACGCCTACTGAGTTTTAATACTCATTCCTATAGTGTTTTCCTATTTTTAGTTTTGCTGCAGGTTTGGCTCAAGCTTGCTCACCATGGGCGAGAGTTGTTTGTGGACTGGTGAGTGACTCTCAGAGTTGCGATGAGTTTTGATCGTGGTCAGTTTAGTTGATTATTGTTGATCATTCTTTCTTTTCGGTTTATTTATTTATCTTGCATTATTATACTTTTCCAATATTTTTTTATTTTTATTGGGAAAAATCGTTCCCACTTGCTCTCTGTTGATGCCCTGGTGCTTGTCGCCTGCCCAGGAGGATCGGGAACGCCTCTCGGGTCATGTCGCGGACCGGCTCAGGTGATTGATTCAGGGTCGACCTAGGTTGGTTCATGACAAAATGGTATGAGAGCAGGTCGGCTCTTGAGTGAACCTTGTTTTACAGAGCGCCCGTTGTTATTTGGGGTTGTCATGGTAGAAGGAGTAGAGTTTTCAGGACTCGGGGCATACAGACGGGAAGGACGTCATGAACCCTTGATCATTCTGAACCTCGGGTTACCATGGGATATTTTCATTGTTGATGTCCTTTTGATTTTTATGGTTTTTTTGGTATTGGGAAATGAAATGAGAGTTGGGAAAGTGACCTCTGTGAGATCGAATGGTTTGGAAAGCCATGTGGAGCCGGATACTTTACCCTAGAATGCTCTCAGTGACGGTGGTGTGATTGGCGTATGGCCTCCAACCATATGGCCGAGTCACCCATCATCACTAGTTTCCCTCTATTGAATCGTTTGAGTTTTCCTTCTTTCTGAAAATCGTTGAGAAAAGTGTTATTTTGGTATTTGAAATGACGATGACCATGTTTGACCCATCTTCTTGTATTCTTGTTCCTTAGTATTCTCCCACACAATGGTTCGATGGATGCCCAAGGTACAACTCTGGGTGGTGTATCCTTAGAAAATCCTCCAGTTGGTCAGTCCATGGACTACTTCCTTGAGTTTCGGAAGTTGAACCCTCCCCTCTTTTATGGGCAAGAGGATCCTCTTGAGGAAGAGGAGTGGTTGTGGAAGATTGAGAGGAACTTCTATTCTCTCACGCCACCTGAGTTGTTGAAGTTGAAGTTGGCTACCTTTATGCTTAAAGGTCCAACCTGGATGTGGTAGAAGTCTGTTTCTCAAAACAATCCTCGAGAAGAAATCACTTGGGAGTTCTTTAAGTCGTCGTTCATCAAGCAATATTTCTCTGAGTTGACGAATCTGTGGAAGAGGATGGAGTTGTGCAGTCTCCAGCAAGGTGTTGGATCGGTGTTAGAATTCTTTTTTCATTTCTTGGACCTGGCTCTGTTTGAACCGGGGTATGTTGGAAATGACCACATGAAAGCTCACCATATTGAGCTTGGATTACGTCATGAGCTGCAGTAAAAGGTGAAAAAGTTCAACGTAATCACATTTCCTGATGTGGTGAGACAAGCTTTCCTCGCTGAAGTTGAGTTAGTAGGAGGACTTGTGGTGACGAATCCTCCTCCAGCTTTGGGAAGCAGTGTGGAAGATTGGGAAGCGACATGATGCTGGTGTAACTGGTAGAGGAATCAAGAGGCCTTCAGACCTTCAGTCATATTCCTCATAGTACAATTCCTTGATCTGTCACCAGTGCGGTAAGCGGGGGCATAAGAGGCCGATGTGCCCGAATGCTATGAAACCCTGCCACACCTATGGACGGCTGGGCCACTTACAACGATTTTGTCGAGGTGTTTCCAAGAAGCGCGTTGAAGCTAGAACTGGATCATTGAAGGTCACCTCAACCTATCAGCAGGAGTAGGATGGTGTTTGGAGATCAGTTTGGGGTTTTCTCTTTATAGTGTTTCTTGGATGTAGTAGTCGTCAACTGTACTGTTTTGTGGTGTTTCTTTTCTTTTAGTTGTAAGAATGGTTTTGGCTGAACCTCTTTGAAACCTTTGTTCTAATGGATGTGTGTTTGGTAAATTTCTAATTCATGTGTCATTTTTGGGAAATTTTGAAGCCTGACTATGAGGCATGAGATGTTTCAATCAACAAAGCTCTAGCCATAGGTCTCGGAGTGAAGCTGACGTGTAGTCAGGTGAACCCCAGCGGTGTAGAAGACATTGGTATAATATCTATCTTTAGTGTGGTGTGGTTTGTGTTCTTATAAGGAGGCGACATCATTAAGGTAGAAATTAAGATAGTTTCGATGCTCTTTTAGTTGGGCCCTTCCCTCCCCCACTATCATGGTGTGGTTTTTGGTCCGTGTGGAAATTTTTCAAGATCAATTACTTTTGCCAGTCCTAATGGTGGGGAGACCCATCGCGGGTATTGTTGAACTCAGTTTGGCTTGTTTCCTATGGTGGGGATTCCATTCAGGCCTCCCCGTGTCAGTATCAGAGTTTATTTTTGGTGGTGTTTTAAAGTGCTCGTGTTTTGAGGATAAGTTGCATGGCGTGGGTGTTTGGTGTTCATTTCGATCTATCAACTGAAGGTGCTTAAACTTTTAGGGGTGAGTGACACTTAAGGAGTTTCTTCTGGGGTCTAGTTCTTGTTGTGGATTCCCAGGGACGGGAAGCGTTATGGGGGGATAATTGTCACACCCCGACCTATGTGTTTAACTTATTTAATTATTTTCTGCCTTTAATTTTTTTTTTCTCGAGTCTGGGGTGAGTCTCGGACGAAGTGTTAGAGTTTTCAATAAAAAGTGTGCATTTTGGGTTCGACGTTGCTAGACGCACGGGCGGAGCGCGACGCCGCGCGGATTCGCCCATGCAACTACGTGGTGTTTTTGTTATTTTTATTATTATTAAAATTATATGAATTCATTTATTATTTTTATTTTATTTTAAAATTTATTATTATTATTATTATTGTTATAATTAATATTATTATTGTTAATATTATTATTATTATTATTATTGTTATTATTATTGTTATTATTATTATTATTATTATTACCATTATTATTATTATTATATTATTATTATTATAAATTTTATTTATTCAATTTCTATTTTTATTTATTTTTTTCCTTCTCTCTTTCTTTATTTTTCCCCCTTTTTTTATTCTCTCTTTTTTTTCCACGTGGGTGTCTCCCCCCATCTCTGGATCTGGTTCCCCTGCTGCCTTTAGCCTGCTAAATGACTCCACCTCCCCTTCAACACTGTTTTCCAGTCGCGCCTCTGCCCAGCAGCACCTCCGCCATTCCTAAAAGCAAGCTCGCTGACTACTTCGCATGTGCATTCCGCCGGACTAGTCGGCTCCCTGAGAAACTCCCCGCTCTGCCCTTCCATGCTCGCATGCCCCTCGCCCCGCACATCACCAGCTACGCCCTCCTTTTGCAGCGCCCCAGCCACCCTCGACCGCCTGCCTCCTCTGCAGCGATGAGCCTCACCTGCCTTCCCTCTCAACCGAGTAGACTTCCACCCTCCACTACCGGCGACCCCCCTACAACAGTGGCCATCCTGTCACCCCTCCTTCACCCACATAGCAGTGCCGCACGCCCTCACTTCCCAACATGACGCCACTCTCCCGCACGACTCATTCCATCAACATGCAGCACGACCGCCCCCAAGCCAGCAGCGGTTGTCCGCGCGGCCAGCCACCATGACATGCGCCCTTCCTGCATCTCCCCATCACTCGAACCATGGCACCCTTCCCTTTATTTTCATACCCTTCTCACCTTATCATCATCTTCTGCATGGTCTACCACCTGAGGGAGGTACTACCTCGTCGACCTGCTGCTTCACTAGGTGAGATCGTTCCCCCTCCTCTTCCCAGCTGGAACCAGCAGGAACCCACAGTCATCATTGCCCTCCCCATCCGAGGATACACAACCTTCATCGCCCCTTCCTAGAACAAGGTCTTTGGGCAGCCTCCCACTCGATCCAGCTTCTCCTTGGATAGATTTAGGCTTCCGCCATCTACAGACACCGGCTCACCGCCTTGACACGACCACTCGCATTGAATCCACTTCGAGTTGGTGAAGTGCCTTCCATTGCATTGTCTCCCCAAGATGATTCCAACCACTGACATACATTGCACGCTAGAAAGGCATTGGTCTAACATCCCTTACTGCCTCTGTCGCCCTCCTGCTGAAGCCGCTCCTTCCGGCTCTCAATAGCGCACGCCCCAGCCGTAGCCAGATCCCCTTGTCCCGCTGTTGCACACCTCGTCCCTACTTAGTGTGCCCAACCAGTGCCTGTTCTGTCCAACCGAGCATCATCCTTCCCTCTGTTGGCTGGCGGGACACCCATCCGAGCAGCTCCCCTACACCCGTGGCCTCCTGCTTCTACCCTATTGCAGCGCAAGTAGGACCGCCACAAGCCCCCTTTTTGGTCCCTTCTTTCTGAGGTGACCTCTCTAGCGCGATGTCGCGCTGGAATGACTCTCCTCCGGCCATGACTTCCTACTTTTTCGGCCATCCACATCGTCGGTGCGACGTCCATGTTTTCCCGGCTAGTGATCCTCTTTTCCAGTGTGCGTTGCTTCCTTCCAACTATCGCGTGACCCCTTTGTCGCCCCGCGATCATCACGTGACGCATAGCACCCCCCCTAGTTTCTTGGACCAGGTCTTCCATCTACCTATAGAGTATTTGTGCCACCGTTGATGATGTTGGTGACCTTTCCAGTGCACTGTGACACCGCGCCCAACCGTTCACCCTTTGGTGCGACCCTGTTGGTCAAGCGCGGCTCTGCGCCGAGGTGACGTTTGTGTTGCTTCTTCATTGGTTTATTGTGAGTTTGTGTTTTTATTTATTATATGTGGGTGTTTCAGCACATTGGTGAGGTATTTTTGTGGTACTGCAGGTAGCGTCAACTCGCACGTGCTTACGCGACTGTGCGAGGCGCGACGTGCCAGTGTGTTTGAGCTGTGAGTTGAGGTAGGTCCCCCACTGTAGTCACATTTAGATTTAGAATTTATTAATTTATTGATGTTTTATTAATTGTAATAAATAGAAAATAATATAAGATAATTAATTTTTAAATGATTATTTGGTGTAAAAAGAGCTGTTTATTTTATACACGGCACCCGAAATATTTTCTTGACAACCGGACACCTCGTATTGAAAGAATTCTCATTTGTCCATTAAACATAATTAACGGAATTACAAATGTACTTCTAGTTTTAAAGATAAATGATTTCTTCTAAACAAGTTTTTTGGTTTTTCTTGAGAAATGAGGTTTTGCTTTAAAATTGGTGAAGGCCCGTTTGGCACTTTAATAAAATAAATTATTTTGGAAAACCCATTCAGGGGTGATCTTTAGTGTTCATTGATTGCGTGAGCTGTATGTGATGTTTGTGCATCGTGATTGATTAATTTACATTGTGGACGCGCCCCTTTTTATTGCTTCTGTTGACATGGGAACCTGACATAGTGAGTGAATCTTCTGAGAATGATTGCTGCACTAGTTTAGATTACGCACTGGTTAGTGGCCCCATAGCAGGGGAATACTAAGGTATTATTACTATGGGGATTGGTCCCCTCAGTTAGGCCATGTAGGGCTATGCCGAGCATTAGGGCGTTATGACATCATAGAGTTAGGGAATGCCTTCAAGATGAGTCAGATGTATAGTATGTTATGGATTGTTCATGAGCTCCTAGGTTACACCCATGTTTCCTTTAGTGTTTATTTTTGTGTGGAAGATGAGTGAGAGATCTAGTTTGGTTGCTGGCCCCTGTGTGCCACTTTTTCCATTGCCCTTGGTGTGTGTTGTGTGTTATGTGTGGCTTTCCTTTTGGTTAACAACCGCAGTTTAGATTTCTAAATTGTTCATATAAAATGTTTTAAAATTAAATGTACCTATTCCTTTCAAACATTAAATATGTTTTTATATTAAAAAAGGTAATGGAATGATACTTGTTTTAGAAATGAAAGAGTGTGTGGAAACTAATATTTTTTATAAGTTAGTTTTAACCTGAAATTGATAAATTCTTTATTTAAAGGTAGTGGGTTGGGAATAGTTTTTTGGGCACGCCTACTAAGTTTTAATATTCACGCCTATAGTGTTTTCCTGTTTTTAGTTTTTCTGCAGGTTTGGCTCAAGCTCGCTCGCTGTGGGTGACAGTTTTTTGTGGACTGGTGAGTGACTCTCGGAGTCACGAGGAGTTTTGGTTGTGGTCAGGTTAGTTGGTTATTGTTGATCGTTCTTTCTTTTTCATGTTATTTATTTATCTTGCGCTATTCTACTTTTCCACTGTTTTATTTATTTTTATTGGGCAAAGTCATTCCCACTTGGTCTCTGTTGATGCCCTGGTGCTTGTCGCTAGCCCGGGAGGATCAAAAACACCTCTTGGGTCATGTCGCCGACCGACTTGGGTGATCGATTCAGGGTCGACCTGGGTTGCTTCAGGACAAGTTCAATATATTCTCTAAATATTAAAATTTAGAAAATTTTGAGTTATGATTCCTCTCAATTTGGAATCATGGAGACCTTAATAAATACCCCCTAAATATAATCAAACCTTCTATAACAATATTTGAAAATTCAATGTCAATTACCCTTTATATTTCATATCTTTAAATTGTTTGGGAGGTACCAAATTAAATATGTATTATCCTAAAACTTCTTGACTATTACATTGTTGGAAATATGATGTTTGAGGTTTTTGGGGAGAGTCCATATGTGTTTAGTGTTGGAAGGTAGGTATTTTAGATCCCTAAAATATTGGTATATCTTTGAACGAATGGTGAATATCTAAACTAATAGTAGATATACAGTGGTAGATATCCACCATTAGATCTCTAACGGTTGTTCAATGAACTAACAGTGGATCTCTGAACTACTGATTTATCTCTGAACTAATGGTATATCTCTAATGTTATATGTCTAATGGAGGATCTCCAATGGTGGATCTATAATGTATTATCTACAATGGTATATCTCTTATAGTAGATATCCAATAGTATATCTCGGACGGTAGATCAAAAACTTTGGATCTCTAACCATAGATCTCAAACAGTAGATATCCAATTGTAGATACTTGAACTAATGGTAGATCTCCAATGGTAGGTCACCAATGATAGATCTCAAATGGTAGATCTCCAATGGTATATTTCTAAACTAATGGTATATCTCCAACATTAAATCTCTATAGTAAATCTATTTTCCGAAATTTCTAGTCTTTCCCTTTTGAGGTCCTTTTTGGTGAAAATTTGTTTTAATCCCTTAATTAATGGTATTTAAAGCCTTTATAAAGATTACTAATCATATCTCTAATTTCCAAAAAAAATAGATACATTTTAAATGTTTAAACCCCATGTATTTAATTATATCCTAAAATAATGGCCATTTTAAAATCATATCTAATCACACTTGTTCTAGATCAAATAGTTCAAAGGAGAAGATATTTCCTTCATTCATTCAATCTTACTTTCCCTTTAGATTATGTTCTTTATGATTTTACACTTTGAGTCATGGGTCCATGTTATGTGTGTTGGTTTGATTTCACCCTGTATTTTGTATCTCCTTATAGGTGCACCCCCTATTTTTGGTGAGGTAATTTTGTGTCAATATTCTCTCTTCTAGGTTGGAATTCATTCATTTTTCCTCTATGTGTATCATTTGGGGATGGATTATTATGTTTATATTTGTACAAATGGTTTCATCTAAATTAAAAATAGATAAATGAATCAGTTAAATGAAATTAATAATAGGAAAGGGAATGAAATATTTTTTTCACTTGATATGTTTTTTTATTGAAATTTTATGATCTTAAACCACTCTAAAAATAATTCCCATAGAATATCCTTGATTTGAACTAGTTTTTTATTTATGGAATTTAAGTTGTGTTTTTTTTACATCACTTAAAATGTAATTGGATAATTATTTATAATCAATTAATGAATATGATATGAGAGGATCTTAAAATTGTATGATAATTACCATAAAATATTTAATTGTAATTGAATGAAATCAATTATTCCTACTTGAGAATTTTTTTTGTGTTGTGTTGAACATGTTTATGGAAGAGGATATTTGACGTGTCTTCGTTGAGTTAATGTGATTCATGGGCAGTGTCTATGTTGTGATGTGCAAGTAGTGGGCCTGCAATGAGGATTGTGGGTTGGTTATGCAGTGGGGATGTGAAAATGGATTTAGGAATTTTAGTATGTGGATGTTGGGTTGTTTGTTGTTGTTATGTGATAAATTATTCTAGTTTCAAAATTAGTAATGGAATTAAATGCATGATAATTATTTCAAATGGGATTTCTTAATGAATGAATTGAAAATGGAATGGTAACAATAAACATGGTGCATGTTTTAATAGAATGGGTTGGTAACAAAAAAATATTTAAAATGGATTCATGATAATTTATAACTAAAATATGAATTGTGTATTATGATTTAATTGAGTGGGGTTGTGCAATTAGTTTTGGAAATCAATGATTTGGATCTTGTGATATGGTTTATGCCTTGGTAAAGAAACTTTATTACGGGGATTGTGAGATTTAACTCCAAACACACACACACACACATATATATATATATATATATATTATATTATATTCCTTGTGATTTCAATATTCACCCTAGCCATGTCAAGAACTTTGTTCTGACACCCATATCATCACACAGTGGGGGTTTTCCCCAATATCCTAGAGGGAGGATGGATTATTTTCTCCAAACTATGCCCTTATTCCTATTCCAGACGTTGACAAGGACATGAACATGTTTTGATGGTGAGAATTCAAAGGTTCGTATATCAAGATGAGATGTGGTGGACTAGGATTATTTGGATTGGATTTGGTGAGTGGGGGTCATTCGTGGTAGGAGGGGTACATGAGGTTAATTTCTATCATGTTCATGATACCCTAATACATTAGTTATGAGATGCGATGTGATGCATTGCCTCGGGTTTCTTCACAAAAGATGCGATGTGATGTGATAACCCATGAGTTGATGGTCAGGATGTGATGTGATGTGTTGGGAGGTTATATGGAATGGTTGGGAGAACCATGAAATTCATTGTTGGTGGAAACTCAATAAGAAAGAGGTATAAGGTGCCCTTTATCAATATGATTCATATTATGTTATTATATTTGTGTGGGTTATTTGGTTACTGAGTCATGGTGATGATGGTTTTGGTTAGTATAATGTTATAGGTGTTGTTTGGTTCTATTGTTTTCCCATAGGTTCATTAATATTCTTTTTTCACATGTGCATGGGAGATGTTTTTTCCTATTGATTAGAATTGTTTTCTCACCCTATTTATATAAAACTATTTTTAGGTTTCATGGAGGACTATATAGATCATGATAGACCTTACTATACCAGGTCATTGGATAGTTTTTTTGTCACTACTTTATCTTTTCTTTTGTGTATTTACCTTGGAAACTTTTTTCTATAGTAGATTTATTTTATACACGCATTGTGGGATGGTTTTTTCTTTATTTTATATTATTTCAGGGAGTTTCTTATGGTTGATTCATTTTTTATCCTAATATTATTTATATAATAGAGTTTAAATGGTGCAGGCATTTTTTAAAACTGATAAAGGACATCACTAAAAAAGCAGGATCTATAGTAATGGATTCAAGCATGGGTGTTGAATCAGGTACATGATTTAGTAGTGAAAGACATAAGAGGGGGTCTTTGGTCTAGGGCGATGAGGCCTTCGAGCCATAAAACTATAACCATTTAACTATGGAGTGGATCAACCCTTGGAGGGGTGTGACCTGTCATTGTTGCCCCTGGATCTCTATTGTTTCATTTTCTTATAACCCCTTAAATGAAAATTAATAATTAATAATATGGTTAATTATAAGTAAAAAATTGAAAATAATGATATGTAATAATATAATTAATAATTTATAATAATATATTGTTAATAATGGTACATAAATAATATATAATTAGTAATTATACATATTTAATCATATTAAGTTAATAATAATACATACATTATAATATATAGTTAATAATTTAATTTATCTAAATAAGATGGGGTCATGCCCCTTTATTAGGAAATGAAACAACTTACCAACTAGGTTGAGAGGGAACCCCAACATGGCATGTAGGCCTGGACATTACATAACCCGAAGGCCTAGGGGCACAAAGGCCATTAAAACATGGATGGTCTATAAACTATATGAGTTGATGGTCTGAAGGTTCCATGCCCTAGAATACTTTTTTTCTTGGTCCAAGGGCCCCTTCGGTGAATAGATTTTCTATAGTACCCATAGGTACTACAGTACCTGTCGCTGCTACAATGTTGTTATTGATATAGTGACATAACAGTATTAGCTACAGTACACTATGAAAATGCCTCGAACTTGGGGTCATTGAGGGTTGAATCTCCAACCTATTAGATGCCAAGCAGGGGATGGTACAACTTAGGCACCACCTCATTGGCATTAATAATATAATTTATTTACAATTAATAGTTTAGAGATAGTATTATAATTAATAAGATAATCAATAAATAATAATATATTTAATAATTAATAATAAAATTAATAATTATGATTATAATTATTAATGATAATTAATTATATTATTAATAATTAATTGATAATTATATTACTATTTATTATTTAAATTATTAAAAAAATAATTAATGATGTTATTAATTATATAACTAAGAAAATAATAAATTATATTACTAATTTTTAGTCATATTATTAGTTATTAAAAATATTGTTACATATTTTTATTTATATTATTTTGTATCATTAATCATATTATTAATTACTAGTTATCTTATTAATTATATTAATAATATTTTTACTTATTAGTTATAAAGTGTATATTACTTATTATTTATAAATGGGCTTCATCCCTAAAATTTAAAAATATATGTTTAATATTTTTAATTATTTAGTTTTTATTTAATATTTATTTTTTTGTTAATAATTAATTATATTTTTAATTAAGAACCATGTTATTAATTATTAATTGTATTATTAGTTATTGTAATTCATATTATTAATTTTTAATTATATAATTCATTACTAATTAGTACATAATATTATTATTTATTATGTATTATGTTATTAATATTATTAATTATAAATTGTATTACTAATTGTTAATATTATTGTTTAAAAATAATTATATTATTCATTACTGTTTTTCATATTAAATATTTATTATATTGATTATATTATTGTTTTTTATTAATTATAATATTTATTTTTAGTTATTTTTATTTATAATAATAATATTTTATTTTATGTGGTTGTCTTTTTTACTTATATATATATTATTATTTATGTATTATTATTATATTATTATTAGCGTAATGTTGTAAAAGTGAAACTGAATCACATATGGAAAATATATAACGGATGTCAAGATATCTTGCCCTTTAAAAGAGATTCATGGATGGGGTTTTTAGTTATATTTTGGGATTACATTAATGTTTGTAATTATATTAGATTTAAGGGGTTACAAAGCATAGAAACACACACACACATTGAGACAACAAGGATTAGACATCATCCCCCCCCCCACAGGAGAGGCCTAAAACCATGCTAAATCAATAAAATTTGATAGAAAAATGCTATGTGGATTGAAAGCCCTTTATTTCTGCCCAAAGGCCCATATTTTGGCCTAAAGGCCACTTCGGGGAATAATAATCTTATAGTACCTATTTCTGTTGTAGTAATGTTATAGTACCAATGAGGATATAGTGATATAGTACTGTGGAAAATCCCTCAACAATGGGGGTCATCTGGGCATGAACCTCCAAACCAAATACAGTCTAATGGGGCACCTTAACCACTAGGTCCTAACCCCTGCTGCAAATTCTAGTAATTCGAAATAAAAAGAGTGTTTTAAAGTATGATTAATTTTTTTATATATTTTTATATATATCACAAAATAAATTAAAAAATAAATTAAATCTAATTTTTTTTAAAGCACTATTTTAAATATTATTTAAAATTTGGTTATATACATATAAAAAAATAAAAAACTAATTTTTTAAAAAATTCTGAGAGCATAAATTGTTTGGATGCTCTTGGTCAAGATTTCTAAGCATCAACCCATTTAGTGATTGATAAACCCATTATTGTGGATTAGGGAATCCTTAGGATGTATCCATCAAAAACAACAACACCATTGGAAGCAATAAACATGGAAACTTTCTCTGCAAGATCCCCTATAACATCGGTGTCTAGAACTGAGAAGTCCAAGAAGCCCAACCACCGCATCAATTTGTCCCTACATCTATTTTTAATACTCTAATGGTATCCACTCTGGGAAATGAATAACCAAAAACAAAAAAAATGGCAAGAAAACATGCATGAAAGAACAAAGTACAATACAACATACATTAGGATTACATGGTTCAGACTTTTATCCAATATCCATGGGAGAACAATGACACTCGCTTTATTCAATAAAGATAAAAATTGTATGGATTACCATAATTACCATATTCCAAAATCCTATCCTGGACATTAGATGACATGCCACCAACATTGTCTAATTGTTTCATCTTTTGGTTCCCTACTTTCAGTATTCTCCTTTCCAGGTATTGACATCCACCTTTGGATATGGTTCCTCTGACACTTTGTGTGTGACCAAGTTGGCTTTCTCGAAAGGGGATCCACCATAGACTTTTTCAATCCCAATAAAAACTCATCATTCATGATCAAAAATTGTCACTACATCAATTTATATATACACCAATCCCATATCATTAATTAATATAGTCAACATTAAATTTTCCATCAATTAATATTGAGATTGACTTTGAATTAATTTTGAGAGAAACTACTCTTTTAATGTTAAGAAAAATATATCAATTAATTAATTTCTCTCTCCATAATAATTAGTCTAGTCCCTAATCAATCAAAACTTGAGAATTTTTTTCTTAGTTTGAGTCCAACACCCATATCCATAAAAATATTCACAACCCATTTAATTAAAAAAACTCAAATTTCAAAAAAATTCCACCTATGTGAGACTAAGAAATTGTAAACAACCACCAAAATTTTCAAAATATTTTATAGGCTCACTCCACCTTACCCAAGAGATCTATTGATGTGATTCACTAATTACTAATAGAGAAGAATGGAGGTAGAAATTATCCTTTATTTCATCATGAATAAATATTATAAAAAACTCCCCCTCTACACCTCTCTCTATCACACATGGAGATTCCTTTTCTCTCTCTAATACAATGGATATCTCTTGGATAAAATTGACTAAAGATAGAATCTCATCAAGGTATCCTTTTATCAGCATGGATGAAGGTGTCAAGTTTGACATAAATCCTACCAATCCCCTACCTAACATGGGATTCTCTCGTGAATGATAAAGGAACATGGGCAGGGCATGTAGAATATGTAGTTGCCATGTTGGAACTCTTGGGTTGGTGAGATCGATGCATTAGAGACCTACCTAGGTAGCTAGAAAAAATATCCCTCAATTTTATCCCTCCAGATATAATCCACCAGAGAATCTGCAATGATCCAACTTCCCCTGAGCTACCACATTTTTCATCATATAAGTTGGTTCTCCTTCGTGTGGATCTTCACAAGTCATAGTAGCTGAAGAACCATCACCACACATATCCAATGATAGTGAATGGATATTTTCTTCTTGATATCTTTTAGGATCCTCCTCATCAGTCAACATCAGCTACTCTAATTTTGGATATCTTATTGATGGAATCCTTTATCATGTAGATCTTTGAACTTGTTAAATACTAGGTTCAGGAGGAACACCGTCACTTGCCTCTTGTAATGATTCTATAACTTTTAATATAGAGTTTTGAGTCACCCCTTTCTCAATATCTTCCTCCACTGCCTCCCGGTCTACTGCTAATGAGTCTTCTTGCACCTTTTATTATTCAATGGAAGGTGGTGTCGGTATAGGTTTTGGATAAGGAACTGATTCCTTGACAATTTCTCTTTGAGTCATTCCTAGATTCCGAATGTCTTTGATCATCTGGTTCTCATGGAACACGAAATTTTTGCTTCTGATCACCATCTTGTCCTTCATTTCCCAAAGCTTGTCTTTGAACTCCTTATCATTAAAGCAGATGAAGATGCATGGGGTGGATCTTCTATCTAGATTATTCTTGAGCTCTATGGATACATGTGAAAATTCCAAACATCCAAAACTTGCTAATGAGAGTAAGAGGGATGTTTACCAAAACATCTAATGCAATCTCAAAATTCAGGGGGACTGTTGGTGATATGTTGATAAGATAGAATGTAACTCAAATAGATTCTACCTAGAATGGCTTCGGCAGCTTAGAAAAATTCATATAATTCCACCCTTCTTCATGATCGTTTTGTTCATTCTTTATGAAATTATATTGTGTTGTAGGGTGAGTGGGACCGTTCTCTCATGTCAAATACCCTAACACATGTAATAGGCATAAAAATCCATGGAAATGTACTCTCCACCATTTTCTGAACAAATATTCTCCATGTTCCTTCCAGTGTCATGCTCCACCATGGCATGGAAAATCTTGAATTTGTCAAGTACTTGGTCCTTTTCCCAGAAGAAGAACATCCACACCTTTCAAGATGCATCGTCAATGAAGGATGAAAAATATTTTTTACCTCTTAGTTAATCCACTCCATGGGACCACATACATTTGAGAGCATGAGATTTGAAAACTCCGATCTCCTCAATAAATTATTGATGAATGAGACTCTATGTTTTTCGTATACAAATAGTAGTTGCAAGGTTGTAGTGATGAATCATTGAAAACCCATTTTTACTTCTTTATTTCCCCAAGAAATTTAGGAAATTGATATAGATAAATAAGAGACTATTTTTCATTATTCCAATAAAATTACAGATCAAATTTAAATAACCATGAAAAAAATAAATCATACTTCCACACAAAATATTTGTGAATCAAAGGAAAAACTATTAGAAATGGGAAAATGATAATGAGAAAAAGAAAAACCCAAAATCATTTGAGGAAGGGACCAAACATCAATCATAAGTGAAGAACGGACAAAAAACATCTGAGGAAGGTGCCAAACATCGATCATAATAGAAAACCAAGGAGAAGAACCAAAAAACACCAAAAATAGTGCCAACACATCAAGTAGACAAGAAGAACACAATGAGAAAAACAAAAAAAACACACAAAAAAAGATGAAAGATCGATTAAAAAGGAGTGAAAAATAGCATACCTTTGACTTAAGCTTTGATTCGTCTGAAAGATTCGAAGGAGGCGACAATAGGATTTTGCTTTTGTAAGATATTTAATGGCACGAGCAAAGGTGATATTGGTTGGGGTTCTTTTAAAATATTTGAAGGGGTTTTATCAGCACTAGTAAAAAGTGCTGATAAAATCTACATTTATCAGCACTAAAATGGAAAGTGCTGATAAAGGAATGATTTATCAGCACATTTTTAGCATAGATAAAGCCTCAAATTTATCAGTGCTAAAAAGTAACTGAGAAATCACATCTTTATGAGTGTTAACTGATAAGCACTAATAAATCAATCTTTCATCGATGCTTAATATAGCAATGATAAATGTTTCTTTTATTAGGGATTAATATTACACTAGTAAATATAAGTAGAAATTAAAAATTAAATATTAAAATAAATTATTTGTATATGAAAATGAATACTAAAAATTAATTCATGATAAAAATAAATTAGTTAAAAAATTATTTAAAAAATAAAACATATTATTTATATTATATGTATTAATGAAGGTGATTATATTATGATAAATGTAATGATATTATGAAAAATGTATTAATATTATGATAATTGAATAACAAATATTAACTATGTAAGTCACAAAAATATTAAAAATGAATAAATTATTTAAATTATTTATTACAAAAAAATAATATAAATGAACAAATATGAAAATAAAGAACGAATAAATACTAAAAATTGATTTCAAATTAAAAAATAAAATTAATTCCTAAAAAAAATGAACTGAAAATAACTCTATCAATATTTAAATAAAAAATATTAAAATAAATATTAATTATGTGAATTATAAATATATTAAAAATATAAAATATTATTGAATAAAGCTGCATAAATAAATATTAAAAATGAATAAATTAAATAAATATTAAATCAATATAAATTAAAAATTAAAAAATTAAAAAATTAAAAAAAATTAAAAGTGAATAATTATTAAAAACGAATAGATAATAATTATTGAATAAATATTAAAAATGAATAAAAAATAATGATTAATATAAATAAATTTAAAAAATTTAAAAAAATAGTGAATTAATAATTTTAATTATATAAATTAGTGAAATATTAAAAATGAATGGATATTAAAATAAAATTAAAAATTATTAACAATTAAAATTAAAAACAAGTGATTTATAATGAAGTACAGATTATTAATGAATAAATAATTATTGCATAATGATTTGAATAAAAATATGTAAAAATAAAAATGAATAAATATTAATTATATAAATTACATACATATTAAATGTATTGAATATAAATATTTAAAAATGTATAAATAACAATCAAAATTGAATATATCAAAAAAATATTAAATGAATATATATTAAAAATGACTAAATTATGAAAAAATTTAAAAATAGAGAAATATCAAAAACGAATAAATAATATTAAAGAAAAAATGTTTAAAATGAATAAAATTTAATAATTAAAATTAAGTAAATTAAAACAATATTAAAAAATAAAAATAAATAATATTAATTATATTAGTTACAAAAAAACTAAAAATGAATAAATATTAATATAAAATTAATAAATATTAAAAAGTACATTTAAATGCTAGAGATTTTCAAAATATTACTAAATAAAAATGATTAATAATAATCGTATAAATATTTAAAAACAAAAAATATTAGAATAAATATTAATAAATATTATTTATATAAATTAAAAAAAATTATAAATACTATTTATTAAAAGTTTAAAAATATAAATTAATATTAAAAATTGAAAAAATTACAAAAAGAAATTAAATGTGTATATATTTATATATATTTATATATTTCTATATAAAATTACATAAATTTCCATTGAAAAACCAAATGAATTTTCATGTGATTATGTGTACATATATGTATATATATACACATATACTATGATAAGATATGTCGTATTAGAAAAAAATGGATATTCATGTTATATAATGTTATATTCATATATATATACACACAGACATATATATTAGATACATAAAAATGCACGCATACATATGCAAAGACATACACAAAAATACATACACATATACTCACATATACAAACATACACATACACATACACATAGACATACACATATATACATATGCATGCATATACACATGCATACACATAAAAACACATATACACATAAACATACATATATAATTACACAAACATACATACACATACATACACAAACATACATATACATACACATACATATGCATACATACACATACAATATAAACATACATGTACTACATAAACATACACACACACATACATACACGACCATATAAATACATATACTCACACATACACATACACATGCATACATACATATATATATATACATACATACATGCACGCAAGTACATCCATGGACATGCACATACACATGCAAATACTTATATACAGACGTATATACACAAACATGCACATGCATACGCACACATACATACATACATGTACACATAAACAAACACATACACAACACAAATATCTATATACATACAAATAAATGCACACACACATACACACACACAGCACATGAATGCACATACAACACAAATGTGTACATACTCATACACATACACATATATACACACACAAACACACTTACAGATACATTGACATAGACACACATGAATACACATAAATACAAATATATGGTTATGTTTTAAATTATTTAAGATGATTATATATATATATATATATTCAAATAACCATAATTAATTACATACTAATTCATTTACATATTTATATAATTTTTTAAATAAGATATTAATATATTATATTAATATATATATTTTTGTAATTAATGCATATAAATATATATTTAAACATGTTTATTGATTAATATAAATTTAATTTGATACTTCTTTATATATAAAATTTTGAAAATGATATTTTAATATATTTTTTATTGTAATATTGTTATATAAATCATATTTATATATGATATTTTCATATATATATATATACTTTATGATATATAAATTATATATATATATATATTAAATTATTCATGATTCCCTTCATCTGCACTAATAAAAAGTGCTAAAAATTGAACCTTTTCCAGTGCTAAAAGAAGCACTGATAAAAGGTCACCTTTTATCAACACTTATTTTAGCATAGATAGAGGTTCCATTTCCTAGAAATTTTTCTTAGAATTGATAAAGGGATCCACATTGTTAGTGTTTTTTATCACTAATAAAGGATAGTGCTCAATATTGTGGGGTCTATATTAGTGGATACAAGTAGGAGTGAAGAATCGGGTGAATTCTTGGTAAGTGCAAGACATAAGAGGGGATCTTCAGGTCATGACGATGGGGTGTTTAGGCCATAAAATTATAACAAGTCAACTATGGAGTGGATCAACCATTGGTTGGGGATTTGAACTATCTTTGTTGTCACATAGGTGTGTGTGTTGTTTCAATTACTGGTAACCTTTAGTACTATAATAAATTATAATTAATAATTAATAATATGATTAATAATAAGTAAAAATATAAATAATAATATGTAGTATTATAAATAAAAATTAATAATAATATATTGTTAATAATATTATATAAAAAATATATAATTATCAATTATAAATATTTAATTAATAATAATACATATATAATAATATATAATTAATAATATAAATTATCGAAATAAGATGGGGATATTTTCCTTTACAAAGGAATAAAACAAATTTTCAACTAGGATGAGAGGAATCCCCTACATGACATGTAGGCCTAGATAATAGATGGCCTAAAGGCTAAGAGGCACAATGGAATTGAAACATGGATGGTCCATATACCTTATAATTTGATGGTTTGAAGGTCCTGTGCCATGAAATCCTTTTTTTTCTTAGTCCAAAGGCCCTTTTAGTGAATGGTTCTATTTTAGTACTCGTATTTGATACAGTACTTGCTGCTTCTACTGTTTCATTATTCATATTGTGCCATAATAGTACCTTTTATAGTACCCTATGAAAATCCCACAAACTTGGGGTCATTGAGGGTTGAATCCCCAACCACTTGGATTACAAATAAGGGTGGTATCACCTAGGAACCACCTCATTGGAATTAATAATATAATTTATTAAAAATTAATAATGTAAAAATAGGGGAATAAAAGGCTCCATAGGCTCTAAGATATGATCCAGTGACTGGGACTCATGGTAGTTTGAAATCTAAGATTCCAAATAATACATATTTTAAAGAATACTCTAATAAGAAGAAACCTCAAAACACGATGAATTACATGGTTAGTCGATTCTTCTAGAAATTAATTATTGATTTCTTTGCTAATAGAAAGATAATTAGGAAGAGTTAATCTCTATATTTTTATGAATAAAATCCCATGATCCCTAAGGATTGTATCAAATAGTGTTAGCACTCAATTATCACCCGGATCACTCACTTGTAGGAAAATTTTACCTAGAAGCTTACATAACTTAAGAAATAGACCATCTGGGTTTGGGGATTCAATACATGGAGGTTAAAATTGATTCATAAGGGATTATTATATATTTTTTTCCCCTATGGGGGTTTAAATATGAAAGCCTAGAGATTTGACTTGATCTATTTAAAACCTGAAATTTTGTGAATAAAAGAATGGGATCCACTCTTCGATCCAACTTGTGTGAACAACTCGATTACATATTCTTGGGTTTGAATTTTTTGTCTAAAATAGTTTTCATAGAACCCAAAAACCATGTGGTAAATTACCTATGTATTGGGAATTCCCATCCAATTTGATAAGGAAACTGAGCATGCTCATTATGGAAAATTTTCTAGGGTTATTGTTGAGTTTTATCTATGATCCACACTTATCAAAATTGTATTATTGGTTATTGGTGACTTTAGAATTGATATTATAATGGAATTTGAAAGGTTTCTAGATTTTTAAAATGATTTTAATTTCATTTCCCAGTCATTTAAAAAATGTATAAGGAATTTGAAGTGCACAGATTGTATGAAACATTGACATCTAATTAAGAGTTATAAATTCAAACTGCTTGTTGAAAAGGACATATGGGACATGCCAATGAAGTTTTCTAAAGTACATATTTTAGTCAATCCTCATTTTAGTAGGGGCCCATAACTATTACGGAAAATTATCCCAATAAAGGCATGAAGTCCCTCAATGATGGGACCTCATCCTACATTGGGGCCAATAGCAAGAACACAACTCTAGATATAAGTATACATATGTTTCACTATCCAGTGAGGAATTCATGTACTAAAAATGAAGTACTGGTAATAAATACCTCATTTAAAAAGGATAGAAAAATGAGTTCTTTTAAATACATCACAATTATTTTAGTCTCAAGGGATGTGACTCCCACTAATATTGTGGGAAATCCTAAGAAGAGGACCGCTCAAACACAGGTGTAGGTTGTCCATCAGGATAATGATCTAACCAAAAATATGAATGCACAAGGTCTACTGGAGGAGAGTATCGATCAAGATGACACAATTGATGAATATATTTAATTGTATAATCTTATTGGTGATTCATTTTAGAAATTAAATGGTAAGGTAAATAAATGAACTCTTTCCCAGCTGAAGTTATAGAAAAAGGAATGGGGGTCAACTAATACTTGGAAGGATTTAAATACTTCCACTAGAAAGAAGAATACGTAGGCTTATAGGGGTGCTAAATCCACTATCCTAGTAATAACAATTTCTAGATTGAGTATTATAGGTCTATCTGATGCTCTTTTCTCAGTGAATTGTGATAGTGGGGTGCCCACTCCTAATGAAGGGACAATTAGTGGGAAATATGAGAGAGAATCTTCTCAACTTTCTAGGAGGGGTCCATATAATAATAATAAGTATTTCCCTAGGTCCATTTAGTCTAAGGAACCCAAGACCTTCGAATCAAATAATGAGGAGATTAGATCTTATCCTTCTAATTTTATTCCCAGTACTAAGAATGTGCACATGGGTACCACCAAATCATTTGTTGAGGATGATGTCATTGAAGATGAAACTGGATGT
Organism: Viscum album; assembly: GCA_963277665.1. Classification (NCBI taxonomy): domain Eukaryota; kingdom Viridiplantae; phylum Streptophyta; class Magnoliopsida; order Santalales; family Viscaceae; genus Viscum; species Viscum album. The sequence continues at coordinate 1,307,558,734 of OY728141.1, forward strand.
AATAACATTGAGGATAAGTCTAAAACTATTGTCTATTTTTTCCTCACTCCTTCTAAAGTGGGATTTGATGTTCAGGCTGGCAGAAGTGGAAAGAATTGGGGTGTCTCTACACTAAATTTGTTTCTATACTGGAATCCATTAACAACCCAAAATTGAATGCATTATTCCTTGAGAGACTTGAGTGTAAATGCATCGGAAACAAAATAGGGATAAAGTAATGTCATTTGTATCTTGTAACAAACACTAACTATAATGGTTCTACCTATTTATTTAATATGAAGGTAGCAAGTGAGGACTTGCAGGTTGTGTATGCTTCTCATTGCTGGGAGCCCTCACTAGAGGAAAATGCAACCATTCAAGACATGTCTAAAGATAGTCCTATTCCTAATAAATCCTTACCTTGGGATTATACCATAGGACAAGACATGATTGATGATGTTGATAAAAAATGTCAAAAATTTGTGCTGGAAAATGATTAAAATGGTGGTAAAAACATGGAATCTCATTATTAGAAGGAAGGCTCACTGGGAACAAATGATCAAGGTGCTACTTAGAAAACTACAAAGTAATATAGGAAGGATAGACACCTGAGAGTTTAGGGAAGATCACAAGGAAGGGGTGGGAGACCCAAAAAATGTGATTATGCAGGTTAACCTGCTGTTTTGAGGTGGCATTATGTGTACAATTTTTTTTATCTTGTAACTCCATTATTCCTATGTTTGTTTAGCTTCTATATTACTAATTTTTTTGAGACCATGGGTTTTGAATCCATGGTTTGTGTCATTCTGAGTGTATTAATATTATTTTTAATTTTTAATTATATATTATATTATTACTTATTATTATTTATATTATTATATTATTATTTATTATTTATCATATTAATTATATAAATAATATTTTTATATTAATAATATATTTAATTTTTAATTTTTAATTTTATTTTAATTTATTTTTTATTAATAATTAATTATATTGTAAATTATTAACCATATGATTAATTATTAACTATATTATTAGTTATTTTATTTATATTAATAATTATACATTATATTAATTTGTACATTATATTATTATTTATTTTTTATTTTTTATTATATTATTAATTATTAGTTGTATTATGAATTGCTAGTATTATTATTAATAAATAATAATGCCATTCATTATTGTGTGTCATAATAATTATTTATTAAATTAATTAAATTATTACTTTTTATTATTTATAATATTAATTATTATTTCTAATAATGATATTTTATTTTAAGGAGTTATATTTTTACTTATCTGTTATTATTTATGTATTATTATTATTATATTGTTATTATAATGTTGGAAAAGAGAAATTCAATCCCACATGGAAAATCTAAAAGGGATGTCAAGCTATCTTCCCCTATAAAAGGGAGTCTTGAAAGAGGTTTTTAGTTATATTTTAATATTACTTTAATGATGGTAATTACATTAGATTTAAGGTGTTATAAAGAATATAAACACAGACACACACTCCCCTTGAGATAACATGGATTAGACATCCCCCCTAGAAGAGGCCTAAAACCAAGCCAACTCATTACAATTTGATGGATCAAATGCTTTGTGGCTTGAAAACCCATGATTTTAGCCTAGGGGCCCATTTTTTAGCCCAAATTCCACTTCAGTGTCTAATGTTGCTATATTACCCGCATCTATAATAGTATTTCCACCGTACACATGCTGCTACAGGGTAGTTTCTATAGTGTTTCATTACTGTGGAAAATCCCTCCAAATTGGGTGGTTGTTGGGGGTTGAACACCCAACCTGATATAGTCTGATGAGGAACCTTAACCACTATGTCATTGCCCTAATTGTTAATGCTGGTAATTCCAAATAAAAAACAATATTTCAAATTATGCTTAATTTTTTTAAAATATTTATATATATAATAAAACAAATTAAAAATAAATTAAGACTAATTTTTAAAACAATGTCTATTTTTAATATTGTTTAAAATTATATTATATTCATATAAAAAATAATAATTTTTAAAAGAGTTGAGAGCGTTATATGGTTTGACACTCTTGCTCGTGATTTCTGAGCATCAACCCATTTGATGCTTAACAAACCCATTTTTGGGATCAAGGAATCCTTTTGATGTATCCATCATAAAAAACAATGTCATCGAATGTAATAAATGTAGAACATTGCTTGGGAATATCCCTTGTGACATCATCATCTATAATTGAGAAGTCTAGGAAACCCAACCATCGCATCATGTTATCCCTTCATCTAGTTCGAATACTCTCAAGGTCTTCATTCTGAGAAATGAACAACTGAAAATAAGAAACAAGACAAGAAAACATGAATAAAAGCACAAAGTATAGTACAGTGTACCATAGGATTATGTGTTTTGGACATTATTCATACATCCATAGGAGAAAAACATCATTACATTCATTCAATGAGGTGAGAAAACATTTGGGTTACAAGAATTATGATCTTTCACAAATCTACCCAGACCACCAGAAGACAAGCCACCAACACTTTCTGGTTGATATATTTTTGGGTTCCTTCTGTATGGATTTTCCCTTCTAGGTCTCAACATTTTCCTTTTCCTCTAATGCCTCTTAAACCTTGTGTGTGACCGGGATGGATTTTTTGGAAAGGGAACCACCACAGACGTTTCTAGTCCCTATCAGTAATCTCCATTCATTCTCAAAAAATGTCACCTCATCCATTTATCAGAAACCAAGTCCATATCTCTAATTAATTTAGTCCATATTAAATTTTCTATTAATTAATATTAATAATAACTTTGAATTAATATTGAGAGAAACTAATCAATTAAATTTGATAAAAATATCTCCATTAATAAATTTATCTTTAACATCCCATTACCAATCTATCAAGTATGTACTTAACCATGTTTTGGTTTTCCCTTTTTAGTTGTAAGTATATGAATGAGAAGAAATTTGGAGGATATGTATAATGGTGAAGTTAGAGATTTTATGGACTCTTAGCTTTAATTGGATTTTTCTACTGGCTGTAGGAGGATGTCATGTTGTGTAACTAGGTTATAGGACATGTAAGAGTTGTTGGATACAAGTCACGAAAGACTTCACACTGTGAGAGGTTACTAAGCATGAAGAGTCCTTACACATCATTGGTTAATAAATGGTTAGGTTTTTAGTCTGAGGCGATGGGTTTTCTAGAATATGTGGGACTTTGGTGGTTACACATCTTGTAATATCCCGTGTATAGTTTTTAAAACAGGAATGTGGCTGGTTTTGTTTTGGTTCTTCCTCCAGACTCTCTTTCTCTCAACCCAAGGCAATTCCCATGAAATTTTGGGAGACTCCACTCCTTTTAGATTGATTTTTTCAATGTTTGATATCCATTTCCATTGTGTTTTTTCTTTATGTCTTCTTCTAGATCCGTTGTATGATTTCATTTCGAAGGTCATTCCTTTGTTGGTTGTGGTTTGTTGGGCATTCATTCTTGAGGTATGTAGTTCCCTCCTTTCCCCCAACCCCTTGTTTTCTAAATTTTAACAATATTGTGATGATGATTGGATTATACGACCTTTATTTTTGTTGTTTGGATTTCATTATTGGTGGATCCCATTGTGGGAGTGTGCGACCCGAGTTTTGAAGTATGTGATTCTGTCTCTAGATTATGTTGATGATCCTTGTTGTTATTGATTTACAAATCGATTTATACATGGAATTTGAATGATTTTTTTGTGGGTATTGAAAATATTTTTTAAATAAAAATGATTTTTTCCTAGTTACTAATAAATGGAAATGAAATGGGTATTTTCAAAGCATTTAAATGAATTTGGGAAATGGTTTTTAAGTGGTTTTCAAATCATTGAAATGGATTTATGAAAACGAGCACATGGGTTAACTTGAGTAATTTGGTGGAAGGTTTATCTTAAGGCCATCATCAAATTATTTGGGATTATCGAGAGGTTTTCTCATGGGGATTTTCCTCTATTTACTAGGCCCGTTTATCTAGGTGACTGATATTAACATTGTTAGGGGATTTATTCATGGATTATTCCTCTACTTCATAGGAATGTGTTCTAGGAACCTAATTTTCACTTGATTGATTATTGTACGAGTAGTATACTAGTCTAACCTATAGTGATCCTATCATGACTCACCTTAACCAAGATGAGGGAAGGGACAATAGATTTCCATACCCTTCCTTCCTCAAGTTTAAGGAGAGATAATGACCCCTAAGACCCACCTTCAATAGGCCCTGGAGTGGAGACTAGCACCAAGGGTATAGAATCACATGTAATATGGAAGTAATTACCCTTTTTATTTAGTAGGATCAAGAGATAAGATAGTAAACCCCAAACAACACCAAAATAGGAATCAAAAGTAAAGCCAAAACAATTCATTCTCATATGCATGTTCCAAAAATAAGTGCTACAAAGTACAAGAAAACTCCAAAGAAAAGTACCAAAAGAAAAGAAAAACAGTAACGTCAACTTTCCCAGTGTCCGGGCTAATAGGGTCTGAAATAGTCCTTGAAGTCCTACTGGAAATCTGAAAGCAGTTTCATATACATAGGGTGAGCATACAGGTATACTCAGTAGGGAAAACCAAAAACTCTCATGCACAAGTAGGGAGGCATTCTAATTCCCCATGAGAAAAGGAGATAACCAGAGAACCTAGAAAGGAAATTATCCACCCAACCTCACAAAGGCACACCCCCCAACAAATACAATTTAGGTAAAATAATAGTAGTAACACATCATTGTTTGGGAACCACTCACCACTTTCCCACTAGTTATTGAAGACATCCTACGCATCAGACCTCCCCCAGTATTCTCACCGCAGTCCCACTCCCATACCCCACGCTCACACACACCTGGGCTACCACAACCACACATCCTTCCCATAAACACCTGGGCCACAATAACCACATGTAACCATGCCCGCAGACACCTGGTCCAGAACAACTACCACCAAGCCCTAAGACACCTAGGCCAGAACAACTACTGCCATGCCCGAAGACACCTAGGCCTCATCCCGAAGACACTTGGGAAACAACCTGCCCACACACACCTGGTCCAACCACCACAACGTACCATGCCCAAATAATCTTGGGCTAAAATGGACCTTAGGTCATCACAGCCAGCCTAAAGTTTCTTGGGCTACTCGGGAAAGGGAGCAGAAAAAGAGCTAATAACCATCCACTCATATGAGTGTTTGGAAAAACACCATCCTCCATGAAAAGTTGGTGTTTGGCATGAAGTTTGCAACTTGGGTGGGACGTGAATAAGAAACATAGGAACTAAATTATACATATAGGTAAAAAAGAACTCATCCCAACCTAGGGGTTCCAAAACTAGCCCATATACATACACCATTGTTACTATTCATTCATAAAAAGCACAACAGCCACAACAAAGTCACAACTCATTTCCGAAAAACAATTACCCATTGAACCCATTCTTGTTTTTATACTCAAGTGATTCCATTTAATTGATTCTTCACTACCGGGAAACTAACAGGCATAGCCACAATCCAAGGAAGTAAAAAACAACCAAGCAGTAAATTAGGCATTCACACCCGGTTCTCTTGTAAAGTCACAACAAAAAAAGGGATCTGTGATATCCCTCGATGTATAGGAACCAAACCAATCCCCAACATATGGACTCACACTACCTCAGATCAAAAAACCAATAATTGCACCACAACAGGGGATCTCATCCCCATCCATGTCACACCACAAGCATCAAGTAGAACAACCACACATGTCACCAAGACAGATCAAGGGAGTTTCCAAATTCAACACATCATTCATTAATTTACTTCATTCCATTTGGTTAACTGGGGTGATCGCATGAGGATTCTTGTTCCCTGGACATATATTTAATCAACTGACTTAATGTGATTAACCAATTTCTATGTAACACCCATTTAATCATAGAATTGTCCTGAAAAACAAAGGTTCATTAGTGCGCAAGAAAGGACCACCAATGACCACAATTTTCAGTGGATATAAGCCCATACAATTGACAACATGTCAGCAATGATAAAATAGTATAGAAGCATTATCAAACACACCCCATCATTCTTTGGAAACCATTTATTATCTTTGTAAAGTTTTGGTTTCATCCATCCCCGAAGGAAACATTATCATACCCACCCTGCATGATACACAGTAAGAGAGATGAAGGAAAAAAACTATGTGGATGATCAATGATCGAAGTTTTTCTCCTTGTTCCAATAACTGGGGATGCGTGACTTGCAGGGGAGGAACTCCGGGGACTCCAAGAATGAGTAGGGAAGGCTCCAACACAGCCACACCAAGGTAGGGAAAATATACCATCCAGGAAGAATAATTAATCCCCTACGATAAAAGGTGAGATCCTAAAGTTAGGGGATATTAATTTTGAATAGATTTAAAGGCGGATCAAGGTTTCACCACACGATTAGACGGTTAAAAACAATGGAATTAATTTTTATTTAATAATTCTCATTGGAGAGGTGGCCATAACAGCTGTGTGATAAAGGATTTCATTTAAAGAGAAGAAAACGGGCCCGTTGATGGTCACCCCACTCTTAGGGTATTTAAAACATTGTTTATGGGGATAAAATAGTCTTAAACCACTTTAAAAAGGTTTAAATACTTAAAAGTGTCATTTTCGGGAGAACTGGGGAAGAAATCCCCGACATCCCCCACCCCCCTATGGCAGTGATCGGGTGTGGTGCCGATCAGTGACTCACCGATCGAGGACACACTGATGGGTGACACACTGATGGGTGACACACCGATTGATGGCCCACCTATAGGGGACACAACGATGGGTGACACACTGATCGGTGGCTCACGGATCAGTGACTCACAGATCGGTGGCACATTGATCGGTGACACTCTGATTGGTGACTCACTGAAGGGTGACACCATGGTGGCATCTTTCCACCGACACCCCCTCCCTCCAGACTTAATGATGGGGTCCAGGGCATCCCAAACACAATAAATTGGCAAAGTAATGGACCAGGAGGGTTCTTTCCATTACATTAGATACCTATCAAACTATTATTTTCCTCGAGAATCAAAACTAAACACGATGCAAAGAGAGAGGTCCAAACAACCACCTCGAAAGATACCTATCATGGCCAAACCAACCTAGAAATCTAGGAACACCTCTCCCTTAAGTGATCACACAACCATATAAAGTTCACACCATTTAGTTATATGGATTAGGGAGTCCCATCCCCCATGTCAAGATACTATTCGCTTTTGGTGGAACTGACTCGCCCACATGGGTTCAATCACATCCACGTTAATGAGTCTTGATTAGGGATCAGGTCCTCCCCTTTCCACAGTCAGGACTCTTCACACACATTTAGAGAACAAGGAAAGCTACACATTTTATAGTTAACAAGGTCAACCACTACCCCACAAACAAGTACGAAGCAAAATAGAACAAAACTCAAAATAATTATGGATACTGGGCATGAATATGTGCCTCCTATTCCTAGGTACTCTTCTCGAGACCACCATGCATCCACAACACACGAACCAAGGGAATGCTTCATCCAAAAATCACCTTCTTCTCACGATCCTCGATCCCCAATAGTCACTCTACAAATTTCGTGTTGTCATCGATTTCCAGCTTTCCCCAGTCGAGGATGTGTCAATCATCATGTAGATACCGACGGAGCTGAGACACATGGAAGACGTCGTGCACCCTTAGTATCGGCGGTGGTAGTGCCAGCTGATAAGCCACTTCGCCAACCCACCAAAACACCTTGAAGGGTTCGAAGAACTTGGGACAAAGCTTACTCCACCTACCAAACCTTTGTTTCCTATGCTGAGAGAATATCTTCAAGAACATGTGGTCCCCGACCTCGAACTCCAACAGTCCCCTCCTATGATCGGCATACGACTTTTACCGGTCCTAAGCCTCCTTCATACTATCCAATATAAGATGAACCTTCTTCGTCATGCTCTACACCACCTCCAGGCCAAGAACACCTGCTTCCCTGGCCCCTATCCATCACACGGGTGAGCGACACGGTCTCCCGTACAAGGCTTCGAACAGATCCATGCCAATGGTAGAGTGATAGCTATTGTTGTAGGAAAAATATACCATAGTAAAGTGTTATACCCATGATCCCCCAAAGTCCAAAACACATGCTCGTAGCATGTCCTCCAACATCAGGATGGTGGGCTCTGTTTGCCCATCTGTTTGGGGGTGGAAAACAATGCTGAGGAATAACTGGGTACCAAAAGCATGTTGAAATCCTCTCCAGACCCATGAGGTAAACCAGGTATCCTGATCGGATACTATGGACCTCATAACTCCATGAAACTACACCACCTCGTCCACATACCTATGTACTAAGGCATCCACCGAACTGGACTCCTTGATTTCCAAGAAGTGAGCTGATTTCGTCAGCTGATCCACCACCACACAGATAGCATCACCGCCTCCTTGAACCCTAGGTAGTCCCATGATGAAATCCATTTATATGTCATCCCACTTCCACTCGGGGAAATCTAAAGGATACAACAAGCATCCTATGATGTGGTGTTCATCCTTCACCCGCTGACACACGAGGCACTTTGCCACAAACTCTGCCACCGCCTGCTTGACCCCAGGCCACCAAAATTGACCCCTCAAGCCCCAGTACATCTTGGAAACTCCTGGGTTCACCGCCAAGGGTGAGTTGGGGAACTCACCAAGAACATTCTCACACATTTCCACCAGTACGAACAACCTTCTATGAAACAACATATAATTCTATCTATCTTCTGACCATCCTTCCAGAGCATCACCCTGGCTAACATGATCGTGCATCAATTCAGCCTCTAAGTCCCCAAACTGAGACTCCTCCACCTGTTGAAACAGAGAGGACTAAACTATCAGCTAGAAAAGATAGCCTCTTCCATCCTCCACCCTTTCATCCAGGTGTAGGGCAGCCAACTCCTCCATCGCCTTCCAAGCATCCACCAATTCTCAAACCACATCCTTCTATGACTTCCAGCTCAAGGAATCAACTACCATGTTCCCCTTTCCTAAGGTGTAGGAAATTTCAAAGTCGTAGTCCTGAAGAAACTCCATACACATCCGTTTCCACAAGTTCAGGTCTCGCTAGGAGAAGATATACCTCAATATCTTGTGATATTTGAAGACCACAAAGCGCTCTCCGATGAGGTAATGCCGCCACAACTTTAGTGCGAACACGACCGCATCAAGTTCCAGATCGTGGGTGGCATAGTTACGCTCATGGGGACTTAACTGCCTAGACCCATAAGAGATCACCCCCATTGTTGCATCATCACACACCCCAATCCTTGTCTTGAGGAATCACAGAACACCTCAAACATCACCCCCTCTTATAAAAACCTCATCACTGGGGCACTAACCAACTTCCCCTTCAGATAACTGAAGGTTGCCTAACACTTCTCACTCCACATGAAGGTCTGTTCCTTCCTGGTCAAAGCTGTCAAAGGACTATCAACTTGAGAGAAGTCGAGCACGAACCTCCAATAATATCCTTCCAAACCCAGAAAACTATGAAACTCTGTCACATTCTTGGGTTCTTTCCAAGAAACAACTTCTTAAACCTTTGACAGGTCAACAACTACTCCCTGTTCAGACACCACGTATCCAGGTAAGAGCACCTATCGTGTCCAAAACTTTCACTTGTACATATTTCTATAGAGATGGTGCTATCAGAGGACCCCTAAAACCATTATCAGATGCTCGATGTGATCCTCCTCTGATCTTGAGTAGATCAGTATGTCGTCAGTAAACAAAACTATGTACTATTATAGATATTCCTGGAAGATAGAGTTAATGAGTCCCATGAACACAGCTGGTGAGTTTATAACGATGAACAACATGACTACAAACTCAAAGTTCCCATATCTGCACCTGAAAGAAGTCATCGAGATGTCACCCTATTTCACCCTCAGCTGGTGATATCCTAACTGCAGGTCGATCTTGGAGAGCCATCATTCCCCCTTCACCTGATCAAAAAGTTTGTCTAACCTCGGTAGAGGGTAACAGTTCTTGACCATTACCTGATTCAGACTCTGGTAGTTTATACACAGCCTGACACCACCATCTTCCCACTTCATGAACAAGACCAGAACACCCCATGGTGACGCGCTTGGTTGAAAAAAAACCCTTCCTCGTCATATTTTTAATCTAAATCAGTAACTCATATAACTCAGAAGGTGCCATTCGATAGGGATCCATCGAAATAGGATGGGAATCAGGTTTCAAGTCTATCTCAAACTCAACATCATGTCGAGGGGGTAGAGTCACCACCTCTTCAGGGAAGACGTTTATGAACTCACTGACAATTCCCAAAACTTTCACCATCTCATAGTCCACTGACTCTACTGATAGCTTTGGTTAATAAGGAAAGAAGGAACACCACTCACCTACTGCCCTCCTAGAAACTTCATTCACTGAAAAAAGCTACGCACTGGCCACCCATATCTGAAAACGTGATCCTTCTTTAGTGGATAATAACACATACATAGAATAGCCATTTGATGCCAATAATGACATCATAGGGTTGCATCTGTAACAAAAGAAGGTCCCCACTCGACTAATGTGGTCCCAACATCAGTCTACATCCTCAGAAAACATGATACAAGCTAGTCTGACCTCTGACTGGTGTACTCAAAACCAGGGGCACAGGAAGTCTCTCCGTGTCTAGAACCAAATAATGGGATAGACTGGGTGAAACAAAGGAGTGAGAAGCTCCTGAATCAAACAAGGTGCAGGAAAGAGTGATAAACAAGTTTATTATACCTCAAACGACTTCTGTCCCTCCTAGAATTGCTGCCTCTACAGCATGAAACTGCTCATGCCCAGCTCCTCTACCCCTCGGTTGTCAGCCGCCTCCCCGACCACGCCCTAGTCGAGGTCCATAAGGAGTTTCTGGAGGTCGGCCTCCTCCTGCAATGTTTTCTCTCGGAGGAACAGGAGATCTCTGTCCCTGCTACTGTTGCTAAAAGGGTATGGCTGGAAACTACTCCTACTACGATGGGTGCTGAACCTGCCCACCCACACTATACTGCACTTGGTCTGGGCACTGGTTCTAAAAGTGCCCATGACTTACACAGATGAAGCATCTTGGTCCTAGTTCTGCAAGGAAGGGGCAAGGACCGAGAGATCGAAAATGGAATTATTGGGGCCTGCTCCCCATTAGTCAAAACCTGGAAGGCCTTGATGCTGGAGGCTTGCTGCTAACGGCCTTCCACATTGACAAGCCTAATTGTCTCTCCTCATGCAGTACACCTCCCAATGTTTGCATCCTCACCATCACTTTGTCCTTCTCCTGAACCTCCAAGTATGTTGGTAGAGTGAACGGAGTAACAACATGATGATGAGAAGGTCGGAGTGCCTCCTCTAAACATCTAGCCAGAGACTCCTCATATGAAAAGTGGTCCAGAGAAAAATGAAGGAGGTTGTCACGAACCAACCCGGGTCGACCCGGAACTGGTCACCCAAGCCGGCCCACGACATGGCCCGAGGGATGTTCCTGATCCCCACGGGCTGGAAACTAGTGTCGGGAATCAAAAAAAGACAAGATGGAATGATTTATCTCAATGAAAATTAATAAAGCAGTGAAAGGAAAATAGAACAACACAAAGTAAATAAACAAAATGAAAAGAAAGAAAGACCAACAACAACAAACTAACCTGACCATGACTAAAACTCCTCATGACCTCGACAGTCACTCTCCACACCACAACCAAGTCTCACCCATGGCGAATAAGCTCAATTCAACCTACAACAGAAACTAAAAATAGGAAAACACTATAGGCGTGAGTATTAAAACTCAGTAGGTAGGCCCGACTAATTCTATTCCCAATGCACATACCATTAAATAAATAATTTATCAATTCTAGGTTTGAACTAAATTATATAAAACACAGGTTTCCACACACACGTTCATTTATAAAACAAGTAACAGACCATTTCCCTTTTTAATATAAAAACAAGTTCAGTGTTTGAAAGAAACAGGTGCATTGCATTTTAAACCTTTTTTAGAACAATTTAGAAATCCAAATTTTAGTTATTAGTCAAAAGGAAAACTATATACAACACCCAACACACACTAAGGGCAATGGAAAAGTGGCTCACGGGGCGAGAAACCAAACTAGACCTATCATCCGATACATACAAATAAATACTAAAAGAGGACATGGGTCGAACCTAGGAGCTCATGAACAATCCAGAACGTACCATACATGTGACTCATCCCGAAAGAATGCCTACTCTCGATGACGTCATAATGCCCTAACACCCAGTGTTGCCCTACATGGCCTAACTGAGGGGCCCAATCCCCTAGCAGAGTGTCATCCGTACTGGGGGCCACTAGCCAGTGAGTAATCTAAATTAGTACAGCAATCATTCTCAGAATATTCACTTACTATGCCAAGTTTCCATGTCAACACAAGCAATAAAAAGGGGTGTGTCCATAATGTAAATAAAGTTGTCACAATGCACAAACATCACATACATCTCACGCAATCAATGCACTCCAAAGATCACCCCTGAGTGGGTTTTCCAAAGTAATTTATTTTATTAAAGTGCCAAACGGACATTCACCAATTTTAAAGAAAAACCTCATTTCTCGAGAAAACCCAAAACACTTGTTCATAACAAATAATTTATCTTTAAAACTACAACTACATTTGAAATTCTGTGAATTATGTTTAAAGGCCAAATGGGCATTCTTTCAAAACTGGGTGTCTTCTCATCAAGAAAATGTTTCAAGTGTTCGGTATAAAATAAACCGCTCTTTTCACACCAAATAATCATTTAAAAAATTAATTATCTTATATTATTTCTCATTCATTAAAATCAATAAAACATTAAGCAATTAATAAATTCTAAATTTAAAGGTGAGTGCAGTGGGGGCCCTACCTCGACTCGCAGTCGAAACACGATGACACGACACGTCTCGAGCGGGCGCACAAGCATGCGCAGGCTGACGACCACAATTTTGCGGAATTACCTCGCCAATGAGCTGCAGCAAACACACAACAACAAAAATACATAAACACTAACTTAAAACAACCCAACCAAATAAACAACACAAAATAACTACCCCGACATATTTTCAAAACACAACTCGCACCATCCACATAATTTACTAACCACTTTAAAAATTTATAAAGAAATTTCAAAGAGAAACCCACAACTTCACATAAACAAAATTGATTCAACGACCACTTTTTTGATCAAATTCACACCCACTCCCTACTGAACAGAATATGCACCACTTTCATAGTTAAATAAACTAATTTCACAATTTATAAAAAGTGATTAAACAACTCAGGATTGGCTTTCATAAAAAGGCATCTTAATCCACATGAGTATGCTATAAGATATAAAATGCAAACTAAACTCATTCAAAAACTAAACTTCACATTGAACTAATTAAACAAACTCAATTATTTTAAAAACTTTGTTTGCACCAATTTTAATTAAACATAAGACACACTAAAATAAACATACGATACTCAATAAAGAATAGCGCGAACCTCACCTTGACGCAGAGATGTGCTTGAACAGCGGGGTTGCGGGGCACCACGCAACGACCGGGGAACGGCGAAGGGGCTGCACAGGGACTGCGCGGCTGGAAAGCAGGTCCGCGGGGCGATGCACCGCTGATCCGGAGGCGCATTGGGCTAGAGATGCGTTCGGTGGCTAGAAAGGAGTCCGAACTGAGGTGCGCGTGGCCGATACGATGTGCGGATAGCGGGTTGGTGAGGCCGAGACAGGAGGGCGTTGCGGGTTCAAGTAGTAGGAGGTCGGGGTGTGCTGCAAGAAAAAGTCAGAGGTGCAGAGGGAATCTGTTGGTGACATGATCGCGATGAGAAATGAGAAAATTCATGGTGGATTGCTCAACCAGTGCAAGGTGGGGCGCGAGAGGCTGAGGGAAGGAGGAGGGGTTGGTCGCGCCTGGTGTGCAAGGCCGGCGAGAGGGCTCTAGGTGAACCAGACAGAATCCGGGGTGTTGAGGAGGGGATCCGGTAGGAGGGTGGCCTTCGCGTGTGGATGACTGAAGGCAAGGGCCTGGGTACAGCGGCATCGCATGGAAGGAGGGCTGGGTAGGCGAGCAGGATGGGAGACGGGGTGCGCTGGATAGGAGGCACGCTAGTGGTGCACAGGAGGAGGGCAGGGGCATCACACGGGTAAGCCGGACGGGAGAGCAGGCAGGGGCGCAGTGCTGGGTTGCTACCAAGGGGAAGGAGAGGGGCGCCGGCGGTGCAGCACTAGAGATCCGGTGTGGAACTGTGCAGTCGAACCAGGAGGAGGCGGGCTGAACGTTGGGATGCTGTGGAGGGTGAACGGCCTAAGGCTTGAGGTGCGGGGTGGCTAGAAGCGCTGACAGGGAGGTGGCTGGAAAGTTGGATGCGGGTGTAGGGCGGACGGAGAGTCACAGCATGATGGGGAGTTGGGGAGAGGGTGTGGCGAGGGAATCCAATTGTTAGTGGGTGCGTGGCCAGAGCGGGATCGCGGGTTGGCTGTTGCATAGGAGGAGGAGAAGAAAAGGGAGGGGATGGCGGCATGCTGGGGAAAGGAAGATAAGCCGTGTGGAAGAAAAAAAAAGAGAGAAACCCTAGCAAAGGGGAAAAGGAAATAAAAGGAAAACGAAAAAAAAACCTCAAAAAAAACAAAACCTAATAATATTAATAATAGTAGTAGTAGTAATAATAATAATACACATAATGATAAAAATAAAAATAATAACTTTAATCTATAATAATAATAATAATAATAACTAAAACATAAGATAAGGATATTTACAATAATAATATTTATAACGATTTTAATAATAATAATAAGGATAATGACAATTTTAATAATAATAATAATATTATTATTATTATTATTGATAAAAATATTCATTTTAACATTCCAAAGATAGGTGTACTGTTTCGGGGCATGGGCGAAGCCGCACGGCATATCCAAAACGCACTCTGCTCGGGCGCTCAGCGACGTCAACTCAAAAACGCACGCATCTTGACAAAACCCAAAAAAAACTCTTTCGGGATTTAACCTGAACCTCAGATAAAAACAAATTAAATTAAAATAAAATAATAAAATAAAATGATAGATAGTTCGGGGTGTTACAATTCTCCCCACCATAATGCTTTCCGCCCTCGGAAATCCACAACAAGATCAAGACCCAAAGATAAAACTTCTTATGTGTCACTCGCCCTCAAAAGTTTAAGCACCTCCAGTTGATCGCTCCAAACGAACACTGAACTCCCATGACATGAAACTTATCCTCAAATCATGAACACTTTAAACACCACCAAAATGAAACCCGAAAAGAAACTTTGATACTGACACGGGGAGGCCTGAATGGACTCCCCACCATAAGGATCGGGCTAACCCTAAATTAATTTCGGTGTAACTCTGCGAGACCCGCTGTGGGTCTCCCCACTATAAGAACTGATGATATTAAACGGACTTAAAAACTTTCCACACAGACCAGAAACCCCCACCATGAGGGGGGAAGGAGAGAAGGGCCCAACTGATAGAGCATAAAAACTATTGTCATCTCCCCATTAACAATGTCACACCCTCGGAAACACACATACCATGCCACACTATGGACTGAGATTAAACCAAGGCCCTTCTTCACCGCTGGGGTTCTCCTAAATATGCACCAGCTTCACTCTGAGGCCTATAGCTGGAGCACCAATGATTGAACCATCTCCTTCCTCACAGTCAGGATTCATAAATTCCTGAACATAACACACAAATCAGAATTTTACCAAGCACACTTCCTTTCAAAACAAAGGTTTCAAAGAGGTTCAATCACGATCATTCTTGCCACTAAAAGAAAAGAAACACCGCAAAACACCACAAGAGACAACCACTACATCCAGGGAACACTACAAAGAGAAAACCTCAAACTGATCCCCAAACATTTCCCTACTCCAGTTGATGGGCTGCGGTGACCTTCGATGAGCCACATCTAGCTTCAGCGCGCTTCTTAGAAACACCGCGACAGAAATGTTGCAAGTGACCCCAACGTCCACAGGTGTGGCAGGGTCTCGGAGCACTTGGACATGTCAGCCTCTTGTGACCCTACCTACCACACTGATGATAGATCATGGCATTGCGCTGTGGAGAAGAAGACTGAAGGTCTGAAAGCCTCTTGATTTCTCTACTAGCACCACTAGCATCAGGTCGCTTCTCACTATTCCTATCTCCATCCTCTACACTATTTCCTAAGGCCCGGAAAAGGATTCAACAACCTCAAGTCCTCTTGTTAGCTCAGCTTCAGCAAGAAAGGCTTGGCCGACAACATCCAAGAAGGTGGTTAGGTTTACCCCTTCCACTTTCGATCGTAGTTCAGGTTGGAGTCCAGACTCAAATTGTCGAACCTTCCTGGGATCATTTGTAACGAACCACTAATCATACGGAACTAGGTCTATGAAACGTTAATATAATTCTTGTACTGATTCAACGTTCTGCTGAAGACAACACAACTCCATCCTCTTCCTCATCTTTTTCAACTTAGAGAAGTGTTGTTGGATGAACGATGACTTGAAAAACTCCCATGTTAGATCTTCCCGAGGTTTATTCCGAGACACATACTTCCACCATTTCCAAGTTGGGCCTTCAAGCATAAAGGTATACAACTTCATCTTTAACAACTCAAGAAACCCAATGTAATTTAAGTTCCTCTCAATCTTCCGTAACCACTACTCTAACTCAAGAGGCTCTACTTGTCCATAAAAGAGAAGATAGTTCAAATTCTAAAACTTAAGGATGCAATCTATGGGTTGATAAACTGGAGGAATCTCTAAGGATGCACCACCCAAAGCTGCACCATGGGCATCCATCAAACCATCATGGGGGTGAACACTAAGTAACAAGGAAACAAAGGATAGAATCAAAACATGGTCATTGCCATTACAATTTCAACTTTTCACAATTCCCAAAATAAAACATTACAAAACAATTTCCAAAATGAAGGAATACTTAAACGATTTACTAGGGGGAAACTAGTGATGATGGGTGACTTAGAAATATGGTTGGCGGCCATACGCTAGTCACACCATCTTCACTGAGAGCATTCTAGGGAAAAGGCCCCGGATCCACATGGCTTTCCAGACCATGCGAGCTTGTGGAGGTCACCTGCCTGGCTCCCATTTCATTTCTCAATAACAAACAAACCATAAGAATCAAGAGACATCGACAACCCAAACATCCCATGGTAACCTGAGGTTCGGAACGAGCAAGGGTTCATGACATCCTACTCGTCTATACACCTTGAGTCCCGACAACTCTACTCTTCCTACCATGAAAACCCCAAATAACAATGGGCACTCTGAAAAACAAGGTCTGCTCAAGAGCCAACCTCCTCTGATACCATTTTGTCATGAACCAACCCGGGTCAACCCTGAACCGGTCACTCGAGCCAGCCCGTGACATGGACCGAGGGGCGTTCCTGATCCCCATGGGTTGGAAACTAGTGTTGGGCATCAAAATAAGACAAGAGGGAACAATTTCTCCCAATGAAAATAAATAAAGAAGCAAAAAGAAAATAGAACAACACAAAGTAAATAAAAAAACAAAAATAAAGAATGACCAATAACAACAAACTAACTTGACCACAACTAAAACTCCTCGTGACCTCGAGAGTCACTCTCCACACCATAACCAAGTCTCTCCCATGGCGAACAAGCTCAAGTAAACCTGCAACAGAAACAAAAAATAGGAAAACACTATAGTCGTGAGTATTAAAACTCAGTAGGTAGGCACGACTAATTCTATTCCCAATGCACATACCATTAAATAAAGAATTTATCAATTCCAGGTTTGAACTAAATTATATAAAATACTGGTTTCCACACACACGTTCATTTCTAAAACAAGTAATATACCATTTCCCTTTTTAATATAAAAACAATTTCATTGTTTGAAAGAAACAGGTGCATTGCATTTTAAACCTTTTTGCAAACAATTTAGAAATCCAAATTTTAGTTGTTAGTCAAAAGGAAAACTACATACAACACCCAACACACACTAAGGAAAATAGAAAAAGTGACTCACGGGGCTAGCAACCGAACTAGACCTATTGTCTGTCACATACAAATAAACACTAAAAGAGGACATGGGTCGAACCTAGGAGCTCGTGAACAATCCAGAACGTACCATACATGTGACTCATCCTGAAGGCATTCCAACTCTCAATGAAGTCATAACTCCCTAACAACTGATGTTTCCCTACATGGCCTAACCGAGGGGCCCAATCCCCTAGAAAAGTTTCATCCGTACTAGGGGCCACTAGCCATTTCATAATATAAACTAGTGAATCAATCGTTCTCAGAAGATTCACTTATTATGAAAAGTTCCCATGTCAACAAAAGTAATAAAAAGGGGTGTGTCCACAATGTAAATCAAGCAGTCGCAATGCAAAAACATCACATACAGCTCATGCAATCAACGCATTCCAAAGATCACCCCTGAGTGGGTTTTCCAAAATAATTTATTTTATTAAAGTGTCAAATGGGCATTCACCAATTTTAAAGAAAAGCCTCATTTCTAGAGAAAACCCAAAACACTTGTTCAGAAGAAATAATTTATCTTTAAAACTAGAACTACATTTGAAATTCTGTGAATTATTTTTAAAGGCCAAATGGGAATTCTTTCAATATTGGGTGTCTGCTCATCAAGAAAATGTTTCAAGTGTTCGGTATAAAATAAAAGGCTCTTTTCACACCAAATAATCATTTAAAAAATTAATTATCTTATATTATTTCTCATTCATTAAAATTAATAAAACATCAAGAAATTAATAAATTCTAAATTTAAAGGTGAGTGCAGTGGGGGACCTACCTCGACTCATAGTTGAAACACGATGACGCGACACACCTCGAGCGGGCACACAAGCACGCGCAGGATGACGACCGCAATTTCGCGGAATTACCTCACCAATGTGCTGCAACAGACGCACAACAACCAAAATACATAAACACTAACTTAAAACAACCCAACCGAATAAAAAACCCAAAATAAATACCCCAACATATTTTCAAAACACAACTTTCACCATCCAAATAATTTACTAACCACTTTAAAATTTTATAAAGAAATTCCAAAGAGACACCCACAACTTAACATAAACAAAACTGATTCAACGACCACTTTTTTGATCAAATTCACACCCACGCCCTACTGAACAGAATACGCACCACTTTCATAGTTAAATAAACTAATTTCACAATTTATAAAAAGTGATTAAACAACTTAGGATTGGATTTCATAAAAATGCATCTTAACCCACATGAGTATTCTATAAGATATAAAATGCAAACTAAACTCATTTTAAAACTAAACTTAGCATTGAACTAATTAAAAAAACTCAATTATTTTAAAAAATATGTCCGCACCAATTTTAATTAAACACAATACACAGTAAAATAAACATATGATACTCAAGAAAGGACAGCGCGAACCTCACCTTGATGCGGAGATGCGCTTGAACAGCGGGGTCGCGGGGCACTGCGCAACCACCGGGGAATGGAGAAGGAGCCTCGAAGGGACTGCGTGGCTGGAAATCATGTCCTCAGGGTGACACACCACCAAGCCAGAGGCACATTGGGATGGAGATGCGTTCAGTGGCTAGAAAGGATTCCGAACAGAGGTGCGTGCGGCTGATATAACGTGCGGAGAGCGGGCTGGTGAGGCCAAGACAGGATGGCGCTGCGGGTTAAAGTAGGAGGAGGTCAGGGTGTGTTGCAAGAAGGAGTCAAAGGTGCAGAGGGCAGCTGCTGGTGACCTCATCACAACGAGAAACGAGAAAAGTCATGGTGGATTTCTCAACTGGCGCAAGGTGGGGCATGGGAGGATGAGAAGGAAGAGGGGCTGGTCGTGCCTCGTGTGCAAGGTCGGAGAGAGGGCTCTAGGTGAACCGTACATGAGTCGGGGTGTTGTGGAGGGGATCCAGAAGGAGGGTGGCCTTTGTGTGTGGATGATTGAAGGAAAGGGCCTGGGTGCAGCGGCATCGCATGGCGGGAGGGCTAGGTAGGCGAGCAGGATGGGAGCCGGGGTGCGCTGGATAGAAGGCATGCCAGTGGTGCACAGAAGGAGGGTAAGGGCATCACAAGGGTAAGTCGGACGGAAGAGTAGGCAGGGGCGTGGAGCTGGGTCGATTTCAAGGGGAAGAAGAGGGGCGTCGGTGGTGCAGCGCTGCAGATCCGGTGCGGCACTGTGCAGCTAAACCAGAAGAAGGTGGGATGAACATTGGGAGACTGCGGAGGGTGAACGGCCTGAGGCTCGAGGTGTGAGGCGGCTAGAAGCACTGACAGGGAGGCGGCCGGAAAGTTGGTTGTGGGTGTAGGGCGGACGGAGAGTCACAGAGCGATGGGGATTTGGGGGGAGGGTGCGGCGAGGGAGGCCAATTGCTGGTGGGTGCGTGGCCAGAGTGGGATCGTGGGTTAGCTGTTGCGTAGGAGGAGGAAAATAAAAGGGAGGGTATGGCGGCACGCAGGGGAAAAAAAGAGAAGCCGCGTGGAATAAAAATAGAGAGATAAACCTTAGCAAAGGGGAAAAAGAAATAAAGGAAAAAAGAAAAAAAGTCTTAAAGAAACAAAACCTAATAATATTAATAATAAAAGTAATAATAATAATAATACTACTGATAATGATAAAAATAAAAATAATAAATTTAATCTATAATAATAATAATAATAATAATAATTACAACATAAAGATAAGTATATTTACAATAATAATATTTATAATGATTTTAATAATAATAATATGGATGATGATAATTTTAATAATAATAATAATAATAATAAATGATATAAATATTCATTTTAACTTTCCAAAGATAGGCGGACTGTGCCGTGGCATGGGTGAAGCGACCCGGGGTATCCAAAACGCGGTCCACCCAGGCACTTAGCGACGTCAACTCAAAAACGCACGTTTCTTGACAAAACCCGAAAAAAACTCTTTCAGGATTTAACTGAACCTCAGGAAAAAAAATTAAATTCAAAGAAAATAATAAAATAAAATGATAGACAGTTCAGGGTGTGATGGAGATCCTTGAACTTGATCCCCATCTCTCTCACTGACATACTCCCCTGCTGAAGGGAGAGTATCTCCTGCCTCTTCTCAGCCTTCATCATGGAGGAGAGGAATTCCTCCTGGAACTCCCTCTTGAATTCAGTCCATAAAAACTCATCCTCCCTCTTCTTCCAAAGATAGAGCATCTACCACTGATGTGTCACTCCCCACATCTATCTTACAGCCAAAGAAACCCAGTACTCCGTCAGAACCTAGATCAAGCTGAAAGTTATCACCAGCTCCTCGAGCCAGCTCTCTATCTCCATGTCTGAGATGCCTCCCTTGTACTTCCCGAGGGTCTCTTGCTAAAAGGAATGAAGCATCTTCTACCACTGGCCATCCTCCTCCTCTCTATAAGCCCTCTGATGATCATCTAAATCAGCCTCCTGGGCCTCGATCACTCTCACTACTCATGGTCGTCGTGCAGGTGCCATAACTGCATAGTAAACAAGGAACACCTAAACCCGAGTAGTGTAGAAGATTGATTTTAAATTTTTCTTAAATGTTTTATTGATTTTAGATCCCCAAAGTACCCAAGACACATAAGAACACAATTCATTATGATGAATGTACCTTTCATAGGGTCTCTACCCTCCAATCAGTGTAGCCTCACTTGGTCGTTTTGGTAGGTCCAGAGTCCTTTCATCGGATCATGGGTTGCCCTAAAATCTCGCGTCCTAGCCAGTCTTCCCTAGACTATTTCACGTGCGTATATTTCTTAACATTGTTTCCCTACCATCCCATCCAATCCTCGTTGTGCCTAACTTTAGACTCCATCTTATCTCTAAACCTACCTTTGATACCATTCTATCACGACCCGCCTTCACCAAGATGAGGGAAGGGACTAAAGATTGCCAGACCCTTCCTTCCTCAAGTTTAAAGAGAGATAATGACCCCCAAGACCCGTCTTCAATAGGCCCTGGAATGACGAATATCACTAAGGGTATAGAATCACATGTAATATGGAAGGCATTACCATTTTTATTTAGTAGGATTGTAACATAAGATAGTAAATGCTAAAAAACACCAAAAATGGAAGTAAAAGTAAATCCAAAACAATTCATTCCCATATACATGTTCCAAAAATAAGTGCTACAAAGTACAAGAAAACTTCAAAGGGAAGTACCAAAAGAAAATAAAAACAGCAACATCAACAGTCCCGACGTCCGACCTAACAGGGTCTAGCATGGTCATTGAAGTCCTCCTGGAAACCTGAAATCATTTTTATATACATAGGGTGAGCTTATAGGTATACTCAATAAGGAAAACCAAAAACTCTCGTGCACAAGTAGGGAGGAATTTTAATGCCCCATGAGAAAAGGAGATAACCAGAGCTCCAAGTAAGGAAACTATCCACCCAAACTCACTAAGGAACACTCCCCAAATAACGCAAGTTAGGTAAAATAATAGTAATAACACATCGATGTTTGGGTACCCCGCACCACTTTCCCACTGTTTATTGAAGACGTCCTATGCGTCAGACCTCCCCTGCCATTATCACTGCAGTCCCACTGCCATAACCCACCCGCACACACGTGGGCTACCACAACCACACATCCCATTCGCAAACACCTAGGCCACAACAATCACATGTAACCAATTTTGTAGACACCTAGGCTCGAACAACTACCGCCATGCCTGAAGACACCTGGGCCAGAACAACTACTGCCACACCCGAAGACACTTGGGCCTCGTCCCGAAGGCACTTTGGAAAAAACCTACCCGCACACACCTGGGCTAACCACTACATTGTACCCTGCCCAAAGAATCTTGGGATAAAATGGACCTCAGTCTATCACATCCTACCCAAATAGTCTTGTTCTACTCGGGAAAGGGAGTAGAAAAGGATCTAATAACCATCCACTCATAGAAGTGTTGGGAAAAACACCCTCCCCCATTAAATGGGGGTGTTTGGCATGAAGTGCTCAACTTGGGTGGGGTGTGAATAAGAAACACAATAACTAAATTATATATATAGGTGAACAAACACTCATCCCAACCTAGGGGTTCCAAAACTAGACCATACACAAACACCCTCGTTACTATTCATTCATAAAAAGAAAACAGCCACAACCAAGTCACAACTCATTCCTGGAAAACAATTCCCCATTGAACCCATTTTTTTCATACTCAAGTGATTCCATTTAAATGATTCTTCACTACCGGGAAACTAATAGTAATAGCCACAAGACAAAGAAGGAAAAACAACCAAACCACAAATTAATCATTCACACCCAGTTCTCTTGTAAAGTCACAACAACAAAAGGGATATGTGGGATCCCTTTATGTACTAGAACCAAACCAATACCCAACATATGGCCACACATTGCCTCAAATACACAAACCAACAACTTCACCACAACAGGGGATCCCATTCCCATCCATGTCACCCCACAAGCATCAATCATAACTACCACCCATGTCACTAAGATAGAGGAAGGGAGAATCCAGATTCAACACACCATTCATTAATTTCCTTCCTTTTGTTTGGTAAACCGGGGTGATCACATGAGGCATCTTGTTCACTGGACATCTATTTAATCAACCGAGTTTATGTGATTAACCAATTTAAATGTTACATCCATTTAATCATAGAATTATCTAGGAAAAAATAGGTTCATTAGTGAACAAGAAAGGACCACCAACGACCACAATTTTCAGTGTACATAAGCCCATACAATTCACAACATATTAGGAAAGATAAAAGAGTACAACAATGTCATCAAACAAACCCCATCATTCTTTGGAAACCATTTATTATCTTTTTTAAGGTTTGGTTTCATCCATCCATAAAGGAAACATTATCATACCCACCCCACATGATCCACAATAAGATAGATGAAGGAAAAACCCTACGTGGATGATCAATGATTGTAGTTCTTCTCCTTGTGCCAATAACTGGGGATGAGCGAATTGCAGGGGAGGAACTCTGGGGACTCCAAGAATGAGTCGGGAAGGCTCCAACACAGGGGCACCAAGGAATGGAAAAGATACCAGTCAATAAGAAGAATGAATCCTGTGGGATAAAAGGTGAGATCCTAGAGTTAAGGGATATGAATTTTGAACGGCTTTAAAGGCGGATCGTGGTTTCACCACATAGTTAGATGGTTACACATGATTGAATTAATTGTTATTTAATAATTCTCATCGTAGAGGTGGCCATAACAGCTGTGTGTTAAAGGATTCCATTTAAAGAGATGAAAACGGGTCCGTTGAGGGTCGCCCCACTATTAGGAGACTTAAAACATTGTTTATCGGGCAAACAATGACCTTAAACAACTTTAAAAAGGTTAAAATACTTAAAAGTTTCGTTTTTTGGGAGAACTGGGGAAGAAAAACTTCAACCCCCCCCCCCCTTGTGGAACCGATGTGAGACACACCAATGGGTGCCACACCGATTGGGGACCCACCAATGGGTGACACACCGATCGGTGGGTCACAGATCAGTGTCACTGATGGGTGACACCATGGTGACATCCTGCCACTGACACTGTCTCCCTCTGAACTTACTGATGGGTTCGAGGGTGCCCTAAACACTAGAAATTGGTAAATTAATAGACCAGGAGGGTCTGGGCCATTACAAATCCTTGCTGATGATACCAGTGCTTCTTCTTTGTTTTCTTGGATTTGTTTATTATCCTTAATATGCATGTTTATACCTATGAAAAATGATATGGAAAATCTTATTTAAAATTGATATACCTTCTTTTTTTTAGAACAGTGATCAAAAAGAAAATGTTTAACATATTTTCTATAAAACTATTTTACTGATTATCCTGCCATGTTTTATTTAAAATGATCACACAAGAATTGTTATACAGAGACTTGTTATGGAACACCTGGTTGGGATCCTACTGATCATGTTATCTCACACCCTACGCGCTTCTTTAGTGGTGAATAGACCTTTGTATGTATTTCATTGTAGGGAAAGGCAAGGCGTCGTAGTGAGTAGATGAGGTTTCATGTTAGCTGGGATGGGAAGCTAGTAATGAGATGGTGGGAGTTCATCTACACCATCATATGGAGTAGTTTTTAATTTTGTTTCTCTGTAGTTGGACTTGTATTTTGAAGTTTTAGCTATGTTTAGAGTTGTTTTGTCTTAGTTGTCTTCTTACAGTTATGGAATATATTTCTTAGACTTCTGTTGTCACTTTCTTTTCCATGTTTATATATATTACATATGTTTATACAGGTTGGGAAAAATCGTTCCCTCTAGTTTGTTGATTGATTCTTGGGTGCTTGTCGCCAGCCTATGGGAACCGAGAATGCCCTTAAGGTATGTGGCAGATCAGGTTGGGTTCCAGTATTGATGGTAACCAAGGTTAGTTTGTTACATTATATATCTATAATAAATAGGCTAGACCATAATCAATTACATATTGAGAATTGTTTTCATTGTTTGAGTCCAACACCCATATCCCTAAAAAAATCAAGAACCATTTAATCAAAAAAATATTAATTTCAAAATATTTTCACCTATGTGAGACAAAGAACCTGTAAATGACCACTGAATTTTTCAAAAGATTTTAGAGGGGCACTCTACCTTACCGATGAGATCATATTATGTGATTTACTAATAAATAAGAGAAAGGAATGGAGGGAGAAACTGGACTTTATTTCATCATGAATAAATATTAAAAAAAACTCCCTCTCTACACATCTTAATCATATACATGGAGCTCTCTCATCTCTCTCTAATACAATGGATCTCTCTTTTATTGAATTGATAAATGATAGAAGATCATCAAGGCCTCTTTTTATAGGCATGGTGAGAGGTGTAATGTTTGATATGACTCTTACAAATCCCACACCTACCATAGACTTCTCCCATAGCACCCAAAGTAAAAGGGGAGGAATGTGTAGAATATAAAATAGTCATGTTGGAAGTCTTAGGTTAGTGAGGTTGGTGTATAATCCACCTACCAATGTTCCTAGAAAAAATATCCTTCAATACCCCCACCATCTATATTCTAATAGAGAATCTAAAATAGTTCAAATTCTCATGAGATACCACATTTCTTCAACAAATCCTTCGGGATTTCCTTCATGTGGATATTCACAAGTCACAATAGCTGAAGATCCATCACCTCACATGTCCAATGATAGTGATTTTTGATGTGCTTCTTGATATTTTTTAGATCCCCCTCATCTGTCAGCATCAAGTACTCTAGTTTTGAATTTCTTTTTGATAGATTCATTCCACATGAAAATATTTGAACCTATGAAATGCTAGGTTTGGGAGGCATGCCATCAACTCTTGGCTCCTGTGATGGTCTATAACTTCTACTGGAGTGGGTTAAGTCTCCCCTACTCAATATCACCCTCCACTACCTCTTAGGTTACTAATGATGAGCCTTATTGAACCACATATTCTTAATTGGTTGGTCACATTGGTACGGGTGTTGAATCAAAAATTGATTCTTTGACACTTTATCTTCGAGTCATTATATGTAACGCCCCGACCCCAGTTACCTAGAGTCAGTGCATTATTTTAATACATTGGCATGATAAAAGGAAATCATATCTAAAAGACCGATCAGTTTAGCAGTCTTGGAAATAGATTACATATATCAACTTTACATTACAATTTCAAACATAAAATGCAGCATAAATAGTTCATTGAGAATTCCATTATTCCTTTTTAGATTAACCCCACAGATCAATCATAATACACTTCTTGGAAATCCTGGGAAAATAAAACATGAGAAAGGGGTGAGCTCAAATTCTCAGTAAGGGTAAACAATTTAGCGGAAGATAACATAAACAATAGGCATGGCGAATAATTGAAAACACATGCCTTTACAAATTATAAACATGAACACTTTATGGAAGATATACGAGCTGAGTAAATAATTCCATAATAAAACATAGTCATGGGTATTCTGATAGTCAAATAGTCACATGAACCATCAATATTATTTTCATAATGAGGGAATTTATAATCCCAGACATTATGAAACATTTTTTAAGGTTGCGGAAAAGACGTCTAAAAATTATTAAGGCCTCAGAAAAAACCATATATCAAATTGGGAATTTCCTAGGCCAATTCCACGTCTAATTTTCTCATGAGACCTATCGATGCATCGAGGAGCTATAGTGGGCTTCACAATTCAATTACTATGTCCAATGCATTCCTCATATGAAAATTTTGAAACGTAATATAAACATTTGTATTAAAACTAGAATAAGAAATGTCAATACTTTATCCATAAAAAATGAATGGTATAAAAATAACAGATCCACATTAAAACATATCAAAAAACCTTCAATACAATATGGAAGATTTGTAACATAATAAATCAACTTCAAACAAGTTTAAAATATATCAAAGGATGTTGACATAGATTAAAATGATTTGTAAAACTCTTTGAGAGAAATATCCCTTTTTCATGAAAAAATTTAAAAGTCACACAATTTAGAAAGGATGAAATTTAAAGAATTTTTTGAATCAAAGTGTCCAATACCACATTGAAACTTTTTAATATAATTAACATTTTAAAAACATTCAAGTCCATATAAATAAATCCTTAAAAAACATTTTAAAAACATGGACATTAATGAGAATGATTTAGAAGAATAAATATTTAAAACATTTAAAATGATGTTTTAATAAAAGAGTACCTTAAAAATAATCCCTTTGAAAACTATTTTATGAAACATGGACATGGATAATAAATATTTCTTAGTAAAAACTTACCCATAAACAATCTCGAAAAATAATGAGATTGAGGAATTAACCCTTACCGTGTACTTTCCTTTGGTCCAGGGTACGTTTAACCTCCTGTATAATGACCATAGTATGTTATTAAATTATAATATAACCATATTAATATTTATTATATCATATATGATTCATTTATGACTTTATACAACCCATTTAATAATTATTTCCATGTTAAATTAACATTTTGGGTAATAATCACATTCTTTATCGCACGTGTTTTAACTTGTTATTCTTGATCATATTTTTTAGATCATTATTTAAATAATTCAAGAATATAATACATGATTTATATATCATATATATTTAGAATATAAATATTTATAATAGATAGATATATGAAATGTAAGACACCGTTTATGGAGACGGTAGGTTGTACGTACGGATAAACGTTGTTTCCATTTTCATATCGTATTGAACGGAAGTAAGTGAATAAGATATTTGAAAGTACACAAATATATATATATATATATATATATCCATTAGAATTATTATTTCATATATTACATAATTATTAATAATATATATTTTTATAATCATCGTTGAATGGTGAACGTGGGAATTAATCTCATCATGTCGTGGAGACGGTAATCCGTACGTACGCACGAGTGACAATATCATTATATTAATGGTAAAATCATATGTAATTGGATAGTATATCATATATAAAGAATCATTAAAATTTATATTTATTATTTACATCAGTTATACTCATTATTATACCCATCCAAATAATGAAGTGTTTAAATAACAAACTACACCACGACGTGGAGACGGTTAGTCGTACATATGCACGTATGGTGATTTGTCATTTATAGGATGGATAGAATAAATAACATCGTTGTACCATATTTATAGTAACATAAAAGCATTTAGGAGGTACTGGAGTTATTATTTTGTTATGGAAACAGAAAATAAAGAGGAAGTGTAAGAAGAAAAGAACTTGAAAGAGGGTGATGAAATCATTACCTCTTCTTCGTGTGTTTCCTTTTGAGTTGATCAAAAGGGATACTTAGGTTATTTTTCTGATCAAATTAAGGACTCTAGGTTTATTTAAGGGAAGTTTAGAGGATATTTGGGTAGGTTTTTTCCGAGTCAAATGGATTTGGAGGTGTGATTTTGAGAGAAGGGGAAGTGCCCTTTTATAAGAGGGGTGAGGGGCACCTTAGGAAAAGATTGAAATATTATTTTATAATAAAATAATTATTGGTTTCTAATGGATGAAAAATGATTTATTTTGATGATAAGGTTGGTATGGGTCGAAAACCTCTCAAAAAAATAGGTTTTAGACTGTTTTGGGTCACCTTATTAACCTTATCTTTTAGATTTAACTCTTACTTAAATAGTTTAACTTTTACCATGTATTCTGGTATTATTGTAATAATTGGTTATTAAACTTACTATAAAATTCCCAGAGAACCTCAAGTGGTTCATTAATGATATACCTATCATTATATAAGTTCTTTGGCAGAACCTTAGATTTTTTGGACTATTATATAATTTAATAATATAATGTTTTTTTTAAAAAATCCATTTATGTCAATTTTGACACTATTTAGTATTTGGTTTTTGTGAAAGTCCTCAAAACTTTATTACTTCAAAAAAAATACATTGAATCAACCCTAAAATGTCATATTCACCTATAAAAGTCACATATGTCATAAAAACTTTGAAATTATATTTATTTTAATATTTATAATACCATTTATTTTATTCTTTCATTAATAAGGTAATTACTGCATCATCATTGTGTCATAAATAAATTTTATTATTTAATTTCTAAAAATTATAAATAAAATACCATGATGTTGGAAAATATTTTTATATTTGTAATGAATATTTGTAGTAGAATTTATCTTATGTATAACCCTATATTAAAAATGGTTTAGTTATTAAACTAGGAATTTAACAGTTTTAACTCTTTTTTAAATAAAATAATAATAAATGTCCTAATCTAATAAAAATGGACCAAAGAGTATCATATTTTATTCCTAAGGTTTTTTTAATCTAATTTTACTTATCCAATAGAATTAGGACATGTGTTAGGGTAATTATAATATCATTTTTACCCTTAATTACCCTATTTACGTTTAACCATGGTAAATAAAAGTCAAAAGTTACTATTCACCAAATATTATTTTCATCTTATTGAACCACATTTTACTTAATGATGTCAACAATGTCTCTCATATTTTTAAAATTCAACTCATAGAAGCTGTAAAATTAGGTTTTATGCAAATTTTCTAACACACCCAGAAGGTGGGTAAAAAAGGTTAAAAGGTTCAGTAAAATTTTATAAATCTAATTTTATTATAAAATGAATCCTACGAATTACATTAAAATTATATAGGTATTATATATATATTTTGACTTCAAATAAATTTAAATAAAATAAATAATTATTTAAATAAAAAGATGGTTTTAAACAATAACGTAGTGTTTTTCACTATTCATCAAAAATTGGAAGTTATCAGAAAAAGACCAAAAACTCAACCGAAGATAATTTTGATATTCCAAATTCAAAAATGAAGTCTATTTTACCAAATTAAAAACATATAAGTATCATTTATTAATTTAAAATTATTTCCCATTGTCAAAACCAAAACGCGGGTTTTTAAAAAGTAAAAACTATCAAAAGATTGACATGTGTTTAGGTAAACTTTAAATGTTAAATTACTTATAATGACATAAATTGTATTAAATGATAAAAATATAATCTAATTATACATAAAAACCTTTAAAATTCATAATTTAACACTATAAATTATTTCGATTAATAAAGTTGTTTTCAAGCAAAACATAGTATTTTTTCACTATTCGTCAAAATATGAAACTTATGAGAAAAGTACCAAAAAATTATCCAAACTAAATTTTTATGTCCCACTTATAAAGAAGAATTTAATTAAATTAAATTGAATATATAAAAGTGTCAAATTATTCTTTTAAAAAGGGTTTTCCATTAAAAGGCGTTAAAATTGCATTTTTTGAAAAATGCTTATTTTATTTGAAAAAATGAATTTGTTCTCCTTTTATGTATAAGAAACACATAATATGGGTGTTAAAATTATATATAGTACATAAGACTCAAAATGCAGTTAATACAATCCATAACCTCTTTTTGAACGGCTAGTTTGGTAAGTTTTGGTGCGCTCGAACTCAGTGTTGCATGTAACGCAAGCTATTGAATTACATTAATGAGATAACGTAATATGAAATCATGGGGTGTTACATTCTACCCTCCTTAAATAAATTGTGTCTTCAAAATTTGTAATTTTTATTCTAAAATAAATGGTTAAAAATAGGAAAATACCTTTGGGGAAAACCCATATCGAAAATTGGGTTAATAAAATTTATTCTTAATAAAAGGGAAAGGGAAATCAAAAAAGTCACCACCAAATTATGATCTCGTTTAGAAGAACATTGGTGTAAATTAGAGACACATAATTGGAGGAAAAACGTAAATATTTATAGGGAGTGATTGAGGCCATCAATTACAAACAAGTGTAAAACTAAGGGCCTTAAAGTCATCAATCTAAGATGATTTAAAATATCATCGATTCAAAAAAAACATAAGGTATTAGGAAAACACATTTTTGGTTTTATGATTTCTTACCTAAATTTTAAGAATTAATTTCCTCATAGAATAGGAGGTAAAAAATATACTTGACAAGTATAGTTCCATCCTTTAACTAATTTCTACCACAAACTCATCTTTCACTTTAAAAGATTATAGAACTTAAAAATATTCTATTTATCCTCATAGTATAAGGTTACAAGAAATTAATTTATAATTCTTCTATCATACCTTTAAATAAACTACATTATACAATCCAGGACATCACGTGGGCCAGTGGTAAGTGATGCACCCTTGTCGCCCTTCGGTTGCGGGTTCATGTCTCGCGGCCTTAACGGATGCCACAGGTTGTCGCCCGACCTTCAGGTTGTCCTTTTTATAAAAAACCAAAAATAATCTCTAGAAATGATTTAACCTTAACAATAGTATCTAATGTCAAAATTAATCGATTCCAACCTTTAGACTTATCCAAAATACTTCTGTCCAAACTCACAATCCAAAATTTATAAGGAATGTAAACATAATGAAGATCCTTTTTTCCACGTAATAACATGTGAATGCCTTCATCATGTATTATATTAAAATTTTGTAACACCCTGAATTACCATAAAACTATATTGATTACATTCATGCTCCCTTATTCCTTATAGAATACTAGATATACTCCTTCTATCCAAAAAATGTTGTAAACTCCAACAATGATGGAATATACAAATCATTAATCAGTTTCAAGGTAGTCAAGAATATCCAATATAATTTATCTAAATCAATCATATATTATTCCAAAATCACTACCTCGGTATTAGTACCATATTATGGTTTATCTTTCTCTCAACCATATATTTTCTAAAAAAATAACTTGTTATTGAGTCATTTTTCTTAGTTCCACACAATCTCAAGTCCTTAATGAAATAGTAATGCAGTACAATCCTTTAATACTCTATAATTCTTATAACATGTACATCATTAATACAATACTCAAGTGACACAATACATTAATAACAACATAAAAAATCTAATCATTCCTCTTAATATTCAGTAGTATCATAACTTGATTATTATCGAATAGCTGCATTTGGGGTATACTCTGATGATTTGGATATTGCTTCACGTAGTGTCCCAACTCCTTGCAGATAAAGCATTGTAAAATTGAAATGTTTTTCTTACCCTTACAATCACGTAATTGGTGTCCTGTTTCTCCACACTTATGAAAAACTCTCATTCCCTTCATGAATTTACCAAGGTGATTCTTTCTATAGTTATCACATATGGGAAAATCCTTCTTTCCCCTCTTCCCCTTATCTGTCTTTCTCTCTACCATCTTTTTCTTCTCTTTATTCCCTTCAAAGCCATTGGACTTTGAGAATTTTTTACTTATCTTATTAACACATGATATTATTTCTTAATATGATGACAATTCATGGGAGACTATTTTCCTTTTAAATGTTGGATTAATACCATGAAATATATGATCCTTCTTAATCTTTCGATCATGCGTATTACTGAAATTCTCATTCCTTCTACTAGGCGCCATTTCTAAACAATGGCATACACTAGGTTAGTTTATGAATCACAATGCATAATTCCAAACTTGTAAAATACCTAACGTAAATTGAAAAGATTATGCATATAATATATAATCATAAAATGTTTTCTTTGAGGAAGTATTTACTCCTAAATCTTTCATAATGGCTTGTATTGAAAATGTGAATTATCCTAAGCAAATCCCCTGAGAGTGTCATAACCAAGAGTGTAGCAAGTCCTGTTGTCATGCACCATTTCCCATTCAAGTAGAGCTTAAAGCGATGTTTTCAGGTTTTACCCCTAGGTACATTTGTGTCAGAGCCTCCTCTACCTGCTCATATCCAAACAGGGATGTATTGCTTGGAAAACTCACAAAATATCTACATTACCAAAATTCTAGGAAGTTCTTCTATACTAATCCTCATATTCTATCTTGGGGTAATGTTTCCTAATCGGAGTTTATCTAAATATAGTTTCTAAGGTAATTTCTAAACTTCCTCTGATACCAACTGTAACGCCCTGACCCCAGTTTCCCAGAGTCGGTGAATTATTTTAATACATTGTCATGATACAAGGAAATCATGTCCTGAAAGACTGGTCAGTTTAACAGTCTTGGAAATAGATTACATACATCAACATCACATAACAATTTCAAACATAAAATATAGTATAGATAGTTCTTTGAGAATTCCATTATTCCTTTTTAGCTTAACCCTGCATATCAATCATAATACACTTCTTGGAAATCCTGGGAAAATAAAACATAATAAAGGGGTGAGATCAGATTCTCAGTAAGGGTAAACAATTTATTGGAAGATAACATAAACAATAGGCATGGGGAATAATTGAAAACACATGCCTTTACAAATAATAAACATGAACACTTTAAGGAAGAAATATGAGCCGACTAAATAATGCCATAATAAAACATAGTCATGGGTATTCTACTAGTCGAATAACCACATGAACCATCAATATTATTTTAATAATGAGGGGATTTATAATGCTAGACATTCTAAAACATTTTTTAAGGCCTCAGCCAAGAAGTCTAAAAATTATTTAGGCCTTATCCAAAACCATATATCAAATTGGGAAAGGCCTCGGCCATTTCCACATCTAATTGTCTCATGAGACCTACTGATGCATCTAGGAGCTATAGCGGGCTCTACCCGTCACTTACTATGTCCAATACATTCCTCATATGAAAAGGTTGAAACTTAACATAAACATTCTTATTAAAACTAGCAATATAAATGTCAATACTTTATCCATAAACCATGAATGGTATAAAAATAACACATACACAGTCAAACATATCACAAAACCATCAATACAATATGGAAGATTTGTATCATAATAAATCAACTTTAAACAAGTTTAAAATCCATCAAAGGATGTTGAAATAGATGAAAATGATTTGTAAAACTCTTTGAGAGAAATATCCTTTTTTCATGAAGACATTTAAAAGTCACAAAATTTAGAAAGGAAGACATTTAAAGAAATTTTTGAGTCAAAGTGTCCCATACGACTTTGAAACTTTTGAATGTAAATAACATTTTAAAAACATTCATGCCATATAAATAAATCCTTAAAAACCCATTTTGAAAACATGGACATTAATGAGAATGATTTAGAATAATAAATATTTAAAACATTTAAAATGATATTTTAATAAAATATTCCCTTAAAAATAATCCCTTTTAAAAATATTTTTTGAAACATGGAAATGGATAATAAATATGTCCCAGTAAAAACATACAAATAAACAATCTCAAATAATAATGAGATTGAGTAATTAACCCTTACATTGCACTTTCCTTTGGTTGAGGGTACGTTTAAACTCTTGTATAATTACCATAGTGTGTTATTAAATTATAAAAGTATCATATTTATATTTATTATATTATACATGATTCATTTATGACTTTATACTACCCATTTAATAATGATTTCCATGTTAAATTAACATTTTGGGTAATAATCGCTTTCTTTATCGTACGTGTTTTAACTTGTTATTCTTGATTGTATAATTTAGATAATTATTTAAATACTTAAAAAATATAATCCTTGATTTATATATCATATATATTTAGAATATAAATATTTATAATAGATAGATATATGAAATGGAAGACACCGTTTATGGATACGGTAGGTCGTACGTACGCATAAACGTTGTTTCCGTTTTCATATCGTATTGAACGGAAGTAAGTGAATAAGATATATGTAAGTACAGATATATATATATATATATATATCCAGTAGCATTATTATGTCATATATTACATACTTATTAATAATATAAATTTTTATAATCATTGTTGAATGGTGAACGTGGGAATGAATCTTATCGCGTCGTGGAGACGGCAATCCGTACGTACGCACGAGCGAAAATATCATTATATTGATGTTGAAATAATATGTA
Source organism: Viscum album (assembly GCA_963277665.1). Lineage (NCBI taxonomy): Eukaryota > Viridiplantae > Streptophyta > Magnoliopsida > Santalales > Viscaceae > Viscum > Viscum album. Next base: position 1,307,594,048 of record OY728141.1, read on the forward strand.
ATTGGATGTTATATCATATATACAGAATCATTAACATTTATATTTATTATTTAAATTAGTTATACTCATTATTATACCCATACAAATAATGAAGTGTTTGAATAACAAACTACACCATGACGTGGAGACGGTAAGTCGTACGTACGCACGTATGGGGACTTTGTCATTTATAGGATGGATAGAATAAAAAACATGGTTGTACCATATTTATAGTAACATCACAGTATGTAGGAGTCACTAGAGTTATTATTTTGGTATGGAAATATCAAAGAAAGAGGATGTGGAAGAAGAAAAGAACTTGAAAAGGGGTGGTGAAATTATTACCTCTTCTTCGGGTGTTTCCTTTTGAGTTGATCAAAAGGGCTCCTTCGGTTGGGTTTATAATCAAATTAAAGACTCTAGGTTTATTTGAGGGAATTTTAGAGGATATTTGGTCAGTGTTTGGCTAGTTCAAAAATCTTTGGTGGAGTGATTTTGAGATGAGGGGAAGTGCCCTTTTATAAGAGGGGTGAGGGGCACCTTAGGAAAAGATTGAAATATTATTTTATAATAAAATAATTTTCGGTTTATAATGGCTCAAAAATAATTTATTTTGAGACTAAGGTGGGTATGGGTCGAAAAAATCTCAACCAATAGGTTTGAGACAGGTTTGGGTCACCTTATTAACCTTATCTTTTATATTTAACTCTTAGTTAAATAGTTTAACATTTACCATGTATTCTTGTATTATTATAATAATTGGTTAATAAAGTTACTATAAAATGCACAGAAAACCTCAAGTGGTTCATTAATGATATAACTATCATTATCTAAGTTCTTTTTTAGATCATTATATTTTTAGGACTATTATATAATTTAATAATATAATATTTGTTTTAAAAACTCATTTATGTCAATTTTGACACTATTTAGTATTTGGTTTTTGTGAAAGTCATCAAAACTTTATTACTTCAAAACAAATACATTTATTCAACCCTAAGATGTCATATACAGCTATAAAATTATTGGATCTCATAAAAACTTTGAAATTATATTTATTTTAATATTTATAATACAATTTATTTGATTCTTTCATTAATAAGGTAATTACTGCATTATCATTGTGTCATAAATAGATATAATTATTTAATATCTAAAAATTATAAATAAAACACCTTTATATTTTAAATATTTTTATCTTTCTAATTAATATTTATAGTTCAATTTATCTTTTGTATACCTCTGTATTAAAAATGGTTTTGTTATTAAACTTTGAATTTAACACTTTTAACTCTACTTTAAATAAAATAATAATAAATGTCCTAATCTATTCCAAGTGGACCAAAGAGGGTCATATTTTATTCCTAAGGTTTTTTTTGTCTAATTTCACTTATCCATTAGAATTAGGACATGTGTTAGGGTAATTATAATATCATTTTTACCCTTAATTGCCCTATTTACTTTTAAACATGGTAAATAAAAGTCAAAAGTTACTATTCACAAAAAATTATTTTCATCTTATTGAATCAAATTTTACTTATTGATGTCAACCATGTCTCTTGGATTTTTGAAATTCAACTCAAATAAGCGGTAAAATTAATTTTTATGCAAATTTGCTAACGTGCCTAAAAGGTGGGTAAAAGAGGTTAAAAGGTCCAATAAAATTTTATACATATAATTTCATTATAAAATGACTCCTATAAATTAAATTGAAATTATGTAGGTAATATATATCTATTTTTTCTTAAAATAAATTTAAATAAAATAAATAATTATTTAAATAAAAAGTTGGTTTTAAACAATAAGGCAATGTTTTTCACTATTCATCAAAAATTGGAAGTTTTCAGAAAAATACCAAAACATCACCCTAAGATAATTTTGATATTCAAAATTCAAAAATGAAGTCTATTTTACCAAATTAAAAACATAGAAGTTTCATTTATTAATTTAAAATTAATTGTCATTGTCAAAACCAAAAGGCGGGTTTTTTAAAAGTAAAAACTATCAAAAGATTGACATGTGTTTATATAAAATTTAAATGTTTAATTACTTATAATGACCTAAATTTTATTAAATGATAAAAATATAATCTAATTATACTTAAAAACCTTTAAAATGAATAATTTAACACCACAAATTATTTCGATTAAAAAAGTTTTTTTCAAATAAAACATAGTATTTTTCACTATTTGTCAAAACATTAAAGTTATCAGAAAAGCACCAAAATTTTATCCAAACTAAATTTTTAGGTCCCAATTCTATAGAAGAATTTAATTTTATTAAATTGAATATATAAAAGTGTCAAATATTGGTTTTAAAAAGGGTTTTTCATTAAAAGGTGGTAAAATTTCATTTTTTGAAAAATACTTCTTTTATCTGAAAAAATGAATTTGTTCTCATATTATTTCTAAGAAACACATAATATGGGTATTAAGTTTATATAGATTATATAAGATTCAAAATTCAGTTAACACTATTCCTAGCCTCTTTTTGAATGGCTAGTTTGGTAAGTTGTGTTGCGCTCAAACTTGGTGTTGCGTGTAGTGCAAGCTATTGAATTACATTAATAAGATAACGTACTATGAAATCTTGGGGTGTTACATTATAGGATTTTGAATGTCCTCAATTGTCTGGTTCAAATGAAACACAACATATTTTCTTCTGATCACCTTTTCCCCCTTTGGTTCCCAAAGTTTATCTCCAAAATCCTTATCTACATAGCGGATGAAGATGCACGGATTAGATCTCCAATATAGCTTTTGCTTGAGCTCTTTAGATACATGTGCAAATTACAAACATCAAAATACCCATAAATGAGAGTAAGATGGATGTTTACTAGACCATATTTTTTGTGGATTATCAAAATTCAATGGTACTGATGGTGATCTGTTGATATGATATCAAGAAACTCCAATTGTTTCTCCCTAGAATGGCTTAGGTAGCTTAGCCAAATTCATCATATTCCCAACCTTCTCCATTATGGTTTTGTTCATCCTTTATAGAACTCAGTTGTATTTTAGGGTGATTGGGACTACTCTCTCATGTCGGATTCTCTAACTCCTATAATATGAATCAAACTCTATGGAAGTGTATTATCCTCTATTTTCTAAACCAATACACTTTATCTTCCTTCCAGTTTCATACATCCCCATTGCATGGAACATCTTGAAGTAGTCAGATACTTAGTCCTTTGTTCGCAAGAATAACACTCATACCTTTCAAAATGAATCATAAATGATGGTTAAAAAATAATTTTTACCTCCCAATTAATCCACTCCATGCAACCACATACATTAGAGTTCACAAGATCCAGCAACTCTGATCTCTTTGATGAAGCACTTTTGAATTATACTCTATGCTCATTCCCTTATAAATAGTAGTTATAAGGATCTAGTGATGAATACTTTTCACACAAATGTTCATCTTGATTTCCCAAAGAAAATTATGAAATTGATATAGAAAAATTTGTGACTGTTTTTCATTGTTCAAATAAAATTATAGATCAAATTAAAATAATAATGAAAAAAATAAATCATACTTCCACAAAAAAATGAATCAAAGGAAAAAACCATTAGAAATGGGAAAATGATAATGAGAAAATGAACAACAAAAAATCCTCTAAGGAAGGTACCAAACATCAATCATAAGAGAAGAAGAACCAAAACACATCTGGGGAAGGGCAAAACATCAATCATTAAAGAAAAACCAAGAAAAAGAACCAAAAATCACAAAAACAATGCCAAAATCTCAAGAAAACAAGAAGAAAAAAACACAAAAAAATATGAAAGATCGATTAAAAAAGAGTGAGTAATAACATGTATTCGACTTAAGGTTTGATTCATCTGAAAGATTTAAAGGATATGACTGTAAGATTTTGTTTTTGCAAGATCTTGAATGGCACGAGCAAGGGTAATATCGATTAGGGTACGTTAAAATATGTGAAGGGGTTTAATTAGGGCTGATAAAATATACAGTTATCAGAGCTCCAATGAAAATAACTAAATAATGTATGATTTATCAGTGCTTTTTAGCATAGATAAAGATCCAAATTTATCAGCTCTAAAAAGGTGCTGATAAATCACATCGTTATTGGTAATAACAAATAAGTACCAATAAATCAATCTTTTATTAACGCTTACTATAACACTGGTAAATGTTTATTTTATCATTTATTAATATATCACTGCTAAACACTAGTGGAAATAAAAAATTAAATGAAAAAATAAAATTGATTATTTTCACACAAAAATGAGTATTAAAAGTTAATTTATAAAAAAATATTAAAAAAATATTAAAAAAAATAAATTATATCATTTATATTAAATGTATTAATGAATGTGGTAATATTATGATAAATCTAATAATATTATTATAAATTTATTAATATTATCATAATTGAATAAAGGATATTAATTATGTAAGTCGCAAAAATATTAAAAACGAATAAATTATATAAATTATATGTTTCAAATATAATCTAAATGAATAAATATCAAAATAAAAAATAAATAAATACTAAAACAAAATTTTAAATTAAAAAAATTAAAATTGATTCCTAATTAAAAATGAATAGATAATAATTGTATAAATATTTAAATAAAAAAAATAAAAAATAAAAAAGAATAAATATTCATTATTTAAATTATAAACATATTAAAAATAAAAAATATTATTAAATAAAAAAGTATATATAAATATTAAAAATGAATAAATTACATAAATATTGAATGAATATATATTACAAATGAATAAATTGAAAACATATTAAAATTAAATAATTATTAAAAATGAATAGGTTATAATAAATGAATCAATATGAAATATAAATAAAATTTAATAATTAAAAATGAATAAATTTCCAAAATATTAAAAAAAATGAATTAATAATTTTAATTATATAAATTAATGAAATATTAAAAATGATTAAATATTAAAATAAAAATAAAAAATAAATAAATACATTTAAAAATAAGTGATTTATAATGAAGTGCATATTATTATTGAATAAATAATAATTTCATGAAAATTTAAATAAAAATAGATTAAAATAAAAATGAATAAATATTAATTATATAAATTACATATATATTAAAATTATTGAATATCAATGTTTACAAATGTATAAATAACTATCAAAATTGAATATATCACAAAAAAAATAAATATATAAATATTATAAATGAATAAATAATGAAAAATATTAAAAATAGAGAAATATTAAAAATGAATAAATTACATTACACAAGTAATTGTTTAAAATGATTAAAATTTAATAATTAAAATTTTGTAAACTATAAAAAAATTAAAAAAATAATATTAATTATATCTGTTAAAAATACGAAAAATGAATAAATATTAAATTAAAAATGAATAAATATTAAAAAGTAGATTTAAATACTATAGATTCATAATAAATTACTAATTAAAAATGAATAAATAATAATTTTATAAATATTTAATTACAAAAAAGTGTTGAAATAAAAAATTATAAATATTATTTATATAAATTACAAACATGTTATAAATATTATTTATTAAAAATAAAAAAATATAAATTAATATTAAATTTTGAAAAATTTATAAAAATATTAAATGTATGTGTATATATATATATATTTCTATATAAAATTGCATTAATTTCATTTGAAAAACCCAACGAATTTTCATGTGATTATGTTCAAGTATATGTATATATGTACACATATACTAGAATGCGATGTCATATTGAAAAAACAAATGGAAATTCATGTTATATAATGATATATTCATATATATATACACATAAATATACATTAAATGCATACACATACACACATACATACGCATAGACATATACGTACAAACATACACAAACATACACATATACACAAACACATACACATATATACATATATATTCATATACACATACATACACGCACACAAACATATACACATAAACATAGAGATACACATACATATACGATTACACACACGTACATACACAAATATGCACATATATGTGCATACATACACATACTCCATAAACGTACACGTACTACATGAATATACACATACAGGCAAAAATACATACATACACGTATAGGCACATACATAGACTTACACACACACACACACACACACACACTTACATACATACATACATACATACATACATACATACATACATGTACATCCACGAATATACACATACACATATAAATATATGCATACATATGTACGTACACATACATGCACATTCATAGACACACATACATATATGCACATACACATACACAACACATATATCTATATACATACATATAAACACACACACACACACACAAAACACATATATGCACATACAACACATACAAACACATACCTACTTATACACATACACATACATACATGCACATACTGATGTACACATACATCCACATACATACACATGCATACACATACATACAAATATATGTTTATGTTTTAAATTATTTAATATGAATATAAATATATAAATACAAATAATAATATTTAAAAAATATTCATTTATATATTTATATAATTTTCTAAATAAAATACTAATATATTATATTTATATATACATTTTGTTATTAATTTATATAAATATATAACTAAACATTTTTATTGATTAACATAAACTTAATTTGATGCTTTTTTGTATATAAAATTTTGTGAATATTATTTTAATATATTTTTTATTATAACATTGTTCAATAAATCATATGTATATATTATATTTATATATATATATACTTAATGATATATAAATCATATATAAACATATATAAATATTTATAAAAAAGTTAAAATATTCATCGTTCCCTTCATCAACTCTAACAAGAATCGCTGACAAATTGTACTATTATTAGTGCTAAAATAAACACTGATAAAAGTTCCATTTCTCAATGATTCTTATCAGCATTGATAAAGGGATCCCATTTGTTAGTGTTTTTTATAGCACTAATAATGGAAATTGATGAATAAAGTAGGATCTGTATCCTTGGATGCAAGTAGGGGTGTAGAATCAGGTACATGCTTGTGTAGTGTAAGACATAAGTGGGGGTCATTAGGATAGGATGATGGGTCCTTCAGGAAATAAAATTGTAACAGGCTAACAATGGGGTGGATCAACCCTTGGAGGGGGTGTGACCTATCTTTACTAGCTTAGGGGTGTGTGTTGTTTCATTTTCTTATCACCTCCAGGACTATAATGAATTATAATTAATAATTTATAATATGATTAATGATTAGTAAAACATAAAACAATAATATGTAACAATATATTTAATAATTAATAATTAATAATAATATATATTTAATAATAGTACATAAAACATATTTAATTATAATTATACATATTTAAAAATGTTTAACTAATAATAATACATATATATTAATATAAAATTAATATTATTATTTATCTAAACAAGATGGGGACATGCCCTTTTATTATGGAATGAAGAAAATTTTCAACTAGGCTAAGAGGGAACCCCTAAATGACTTATAAGCATGAACATTACATGGCCTAAAGGATTAAAGGAACAAAGTCCTTGAAACATGGATAGTCCATAGACCTTACAATTTGATGGTATGAAGGACATGTTTTTTAGAATCCCTTTTTTCTTAGTCTAAAGGCCCCTTTGGTGAATAGTGTGGTTATAGTACCCACACCTACTACAGTACCTAGCATTGCTACATCGTCATCGTTGATATAATGCAATAATATTGCCCGTTATAGTACCTTATGAAAGTCCCCCAAACTTGGGGTTGTTAAGAGTTGAATCCCAAATCTCTTGGATGCCAAGAAGGGGGTGGTACCACTCAGGAACCACCTCATTAGCATTAATAATAAAATTTATTACCAATTAATATTATTCAACTACTATTAAAATTAATAATAAAATTAATGATAATTAATTTTATTATTAATTAATAATTAATAATTATATAATTATATTATTATTTATATTATGAAAAAATATAAATAATGATATAATTAATAATATAACTAAGAATATTATAAATTATATTACTAATTATTAATCATATTATTAATTATTAAAAAATATTATTATATATTGTTATTTATATTATTTCGTATCATTAATCATATTATTAATAATATTATTCATTGTAATATATCTCATTAATTATAAAAAAATTAATTATTAATTATATATTATATTATTACTTATTATTATTTATATTATTTTTTATTTTTTATTATTTATTATTTATCATATTAATTATAATAATAATATTTTCATTTTAATAATATTATTAATTCGTAATTGCTAAATTATTTTAGTTTCTTTGTTATTAATATTTAATTATATAGTTAATTATTAACCATATGATTAATTATTAAATATTTTATTAGTTATTGTTACTTTTATTATTATTTATTAATTTTATTATTAATTTTTAATTAGTGCATTATATTATTATTTATTATTTATTATTTATTATATTATTAATATTATTAATTATTAATTGTATTATTAAATGTTAATATTACTATTAATAAATAATTATATTATTCATTATTGTTTTTCATATTGATTCTTTATTATATTCTTTTATAGGGGTGGAGGCTTGAAGGCCCTCTATTAAGGAAAAGAAAAAGAGAATCGGAGAGGGAAAACAAGATAAAAGTTGACCATTGTAGCTTCGACAACTCAAAAACGAGTACTGCTATTATTAAGGGCCATTCCACCCTAACTGTGGGGATTTTGTCCCCTCCACCATGTCTTGACATGCTACTATGGGCAACCTCTATCATACAAATGATCATCATGAAAAACAAGTCTCACCTTAGCCACTTCAGTGTCATCAGCACTCATTTTCTCATCATCTTCACTATTTTCAATGGAAAGCAGCTCAAAGGTGTTATTTTGCACCCACATTTTTTCAAGAAAGGGTGAAGATATTCTTTCTAATATTGAATTTCTAGTAAAAACCTCCACTCGTTATTCCCCAAGGGAGAGTCCTTGTGTAGCATTTCCATCAAAAGATATATCCCCTGTAGGGTTTCTTATTTTATGTACTACCCATGGGATCCTTTGTTTTGTTGTTAGAGGAGCCTTGATAGAACCCTCCATAAAGAAATTTTAACCAACCATATCCTCTATCATCTCCACTTCTTCAATATCCAAAAATCATGTGCCTTGCTAATCACAGATCCCAGAATAGCATCTAAGCCATTTTAGCAACAATTACTCCGGGAATAACAATCCCAAGAGCCTAAGACCTCTTATCAATAACCTATATAGTGGATAAGACCTTTTGGGGAGAAGAATATATTCCAGTGTCAGTAAAAGTGGTAGTGGATTTATTGGGATTCTTTGAAGATTCATCCACCATTTTAGTTTTACCTTTATCTTTAGTAGTGTCCAATATCTGCGCCATCCATAATTCTATGTCCATAGTCACTTTCATATCATACTCAAATTCTAATTGGTCATATAAGGATTCAGTAACTAACTTCTAAGACTCTAATAAATAATATAATCCCTAGAGGAGATTCCTTTATGAGGTATCATATCCTTGGCCTCCTCTACATCAGCAATGTCATCCCAAGACTGATTCTTCCTTGTATGAATCTAAGGTAGTAAATAATTACCAAAAATAGGACCATGAGATAGATTTAAAGTTATAGGATCATTAAAAAGGGATGTATCTAATAAGATGATGATACTTATATAAACCAAACTTCTTACATGGGGAACAATGTGGTATCCCTCAGTTAGACTGACCACAATCATGCCTTGCCTCCCTAACATGGGAAACCTTGGTGTGAAAATCTACTTGCCCTTTCATATAGATTGACCTCTTGAAATAATCCTTCAAATTCCCCTTCAAACCACAGATCCCACTAATATTCAAATTTTGAAAGTGCACTTTTAGATCCCCAACATAATTTTACTCCTCACAAAAATCTAGGATATTTTCAAAGGAAACATGTAAGCTAATATCATTATTAGCAGTATAGAGAATGACCTTGTTAATGAGAACTTCACTAAGTTCCACCTCCACAAAAATTCTTGTGAAGTTCCAAACCTACCATTTTTTCTCCCTATCAATACAAATAGGAACTCCAATAGAAGTAGTAATGTCATATAGGAATTTTGGATGCCATAATACCTAATTAAGAACATAAAAATTAATAAATTCATGAAAAAATAATTCCTCATGTTATATGGATCAAATTTGATTGTCTATTCATGAACTCATAAAACACTTGGTTTTAGATATAAAGAACCATTACTCTAGGTGCACTTATTCAGTTCTTCAAAATGAAGAAACAATGTAAAATCCTCATCCAATTGAGATACACTTCTAGTTGGAGAACCCCCAAACACATGAAAATCAATTAACTAGATCTTCATGTTTCCATGGATTTTCCTTCCTTCGAAGAAGGAGCCTTTCCATAAGATAATTTTTCCATATCCTTAATATTTCAGAGAAGGCATCTGAGTTCTCTATGATAAGATTCATTGAAACCTTCTTGATAGTCCTCCCAAAAATTTAATACTCAAAAAATGAAAATGGGTGACATTCATAACCATTCATCTTATTTTTCACATATAAAGCTAACTGATTGAAAACCCCAGCTTCTACTAGCTTTACCGTTACTTCTGAACCATTTATTAGGGAGAGTCTTCTGTTTGAATCAATGAGAGGCTGAGGGATCTCATGAACATCCAATGAATCCATAACAGGTTTATATTCCAAATAAAATCTATCCTAATGAAGAATATTGAATCCCAAAAAATGAGGAATCACTATGAATAAACAGATGACAAAATTACCTTACAAAACCCTATTCCTGAGCTCCCAATCCTCCCTGTGAAATTCCATTAATCCATAATTATTATATTATATTAATCATATTATTAATTTTTACTATATATAATATCAATTATTATTTATAATAATGAAATCTTATTATACGTATTTGTATTTTTACTTTTATTTTATTATTTATGTATATTATTATTATATTATTATTTTAATACTATAAATTTGAAACCAAATACCACATAGAAAATCTATAAGGGATGTCAAGATATATTCCCCTATTAAAGGGACTCCTGGATGGGGTTTTCAGTTATATTTTGGGATTACTTTAATGCTAGTAATTATATTATACCTAAGGGGTTACAAAGCATAGAAATACACACACCAATTGAGATAACATGGATTGGACCTCATCCCCCCTAGAGAGAGACCAAAAACTAATCTAACTCATTAAAATTTTATGGAAAAAAATCTATATGGCTTAAAATCCATTAATTTTTTCCCAAAGGCCCATTTTTGTCCCAAATTCCACTTTAGTCAATAATACTACTATAGGACCCCTGAGTGATGCAGTACTTCCGAAATACCCACACCACTATAGTGCTACAATACTATGAATAATCCCTCTAAAATGGGGGTCTTCAGGGGTAACCCCCCCCCCCAACTACTATAGTCATACAGTCTAATGGGGAACCTTAACCACATGGTCAGGACCCTAACTGTTAATGCTGGTAATTCTAAATAACAATTAGTATTTTAAAAGGTGCTTAATTTTTTATATATATGGAAAAAAAATTAAACTATTTATTTTTTAAATAAAACTATTTTAAATATTGTTTTAAATTCTATTATATACATATAATGAAATAAAAAATTAATTTTTTTTAAATCACTGAGAGAGTAAAATGGTTTGATGTTATTGGTTAGTATTTCGGAGTGTAAACCCATTTAAATCTTGATTAAACAATTTTTGGGGATAAGATAGTCCTTTTGAAGTATCCATGGGAAACAGAAAGTTTTTCAAAAGAAATAAATGTGGAACATAACTCTTGAAGATCCTCCATGACATCAATGTCCAAAACTGATTTTATTCAATGAAGAGAAAATAAATCTAGATTACAATAATTACCATCTTTTAAAAATCTACCCAAACCACTGGAAGATGCTCCACTAACATCATCTGATCATTTTATATTTCAGTTTTCTAATTTCGGTCTTCACCCATCCAGGTTTCAACAATCACTTTTGGATCTGATGCCTATAACACTTTGTGTATACCCATTTAGGATTACCCAAAAGTGGATCCACTACATACTTTTTCAATACCTGTCAATAATAACCATTCATGCTCAAAAAATGTCACTGCATCTGTTTATATAGACACCAAGACCATATATCCAATTAATGTGGTCAATATTAAATTTTCTATCAATTAAAACTGAGAATAAATCTGTATTAATTTTGAAATAAACTACTTTATTAATATTGAGAAAAATATCTTCATTAATTAATATATCTCAATATATCCTAATTAAGTAAAACCTGATAATTATTTTTCTACTTTGGGTCCAACACCCATATCCCTAAAAAATACAAGACCCATTTAATTAAAAAAAGCTAAAATTTCAAGAAATTTCCTACTTAGTGAGACTAAGAGCCTTTAAAGAACCCTTGAAAATTTCAAAAGATTCTAGAGGGTCACTCCACCTTACCCATTAGATCTTCTAATGTGATTCACTAATCACTAAGAGAGAAAAATGGTGGTAGAAACTATCCTTTATTTCAATATGAATAAATATTGGAAAAAAATCCCCCTCTACACCTCTATCTCTCGGACATGTATCTCTCCCTACTCTCTCTAATATGATGGAGATCTATTGGCTCAAATTGAATAATTATATAATCTCTTCAAGGACACATTTTAAAGTCATATTTGAACATTTCAAGTTTTACAAAACTATTAATAATCCCCCACATACTATAGACTTCTCCAAAGGCTACCAAAGGAATAAGGTAAACACATATAGAATATAAAATGACCATATTTGAAGTATTGGTTTAGTGAGGTTGATACATCATCCACCTACTAAGGTATCCAGAAAAAATATCCCTTAATTACCCCCTCCAGCTGTAATCCACTAGATAATCTTTAATGGTCCGTATTCTCTTGATCTACCACCTTTTTCAGTATATCCTTTGAGTTCTCCTTCTTATGGATCTTCATATGTCACAGAAACTAAATATCCATAACATCACATGTCCAATGAGTGTTAATATTGATGTGATTATTGATATCTACCCCCCCCCACCCCACCCTCATCATCCATCATCAAGAAATATAATTTTAGATATCTTATTGATAATCCCAACATACTATAGACTTCTCCCAAGGATATTAAAGGAATAAGGGAAACACATATAGAATATAAAATGACCATATTTGAAGTATTGGTTTAATGAGGTTGATACATCATCCACCTACTAAGGTTTCCAGAAAAAATCTCCCTTAATTCCCCCCTCCATCTGTAATCCACTGAAGAATCTTCAATGGTCCATATTCTCTTGAGCTACCACCTTTTTCAGCATATCCTTTGAGTTCTCCTTCTTATAGATCTTCATATGTCACAGAAACTAAAGATCCATAACATCACATGTCCAATGAGTGTTAATATTGATGTGATTATTGATATCTACCCCCCCCCCCCCTCATCAGCCATCATCAAGTAATTTAATTTTAGATATCTTATTGATGGATTCCTTCCACATGTGGATGTTTGAACTAATAGAATGATAGGTTTAGGATATACACCATTATATGGAAGCTGGAATGGTTATGTAACTTCTAGTAGAGATTTTTGAGTCTCCCCCAACTCAATATCCGCTTCCACTACCTCCTAGTCTACTGTAGATGAGTCTTCTTACACCTCCTTTTATTTAATGGAAGGTGGTATTGGTATAGGTATTAGATAAAGAATTGATTCCATAACAGTTTATCTTCGAGTCATACTGGGATTTTGAATGTCCTCATTCGTCCAGTTCTCATGGAATGTAACATCTTTTCTTTTGATCACCTTTTTGCCTTTAGGTCCCAATGAGTCATAACCCAATCCACATGTACCTTCCTGTCCAGTGATAAATCGAGTGTGAAACCCTAATCCCGCCTCCAATACTTTATGGGTTGGTGAAAGGCATTGAGTAGGTATATCACACACATGGTAGGACTTATCCTAAATAACCTATACACATGCACTCATCTCCAAATACACATACAATAATAAAAGGTAAAAAAATTGATACCATAATTCATGCATACATCTCAATCCCTCCATTAGAGTACCACATAGTACTGGAAGAAAAAAGGGGAAAATGCAAGCCCACAAAAACTATAAAATAAGTCTAACCTATAATAAAGAGGGGACTTCAGTCAAATGAAACACCTTGTAAGAACTGTAATATATCTAACTCGACTATTCTCTATTTACTCCTGGTCCACCTAGAAACCCATCAAATGGACCATTGTTTTCATAATATATGACATGTTTGGGAAGATCCCATATAGGGGTGAGTATAACAATAGTCAGTAGGAAACCCTGAAATCACCAAACATAAAGCATCAAGAGAGTAGGCATATCATCATAAGGTTAAGTAAAAAAAATGTGAGACACATAATAATAGCACCCATCTATACTCATTATAGAAACTAAATCTTAGGGTAAGGTCACAATAGCAAAGATAGACTAGGATTCTACTCGAAGCTTCAAGGTAACACTCTTCCAGGAGAACTCAGTCCATCATCCTGATAATGTTGATGACTCTCATCTAAGAAGTCATGATCATTAGGTCTATCCATGAATAAGTGCTAATTGGAAGTCATAAGGAACTTATACACATATATGGGATCATACCCATGACCAGGGGGCACCACATACCCTAACTCTATTAACCTGCTAAGTAGGGGATCAACGCCCATGTATGTCAATCATGCCAATTACTAGATCCCAACCTAGGGAAGAAAATATGATAGAGGATCCCACCTAGGGAATCATGGAGGGATTCATGAAAACTATAACCAATTATAATCCCAAATAGGGGATCACAATCCTATTCTTAAGATGTAATGTCTCAATCTACCCTCATGGGAGATGAACCAAGGGAATGAACCCTAAGTAACTAGTCCACATTGAAGAGATCAAGGGCCCCCAATTTCCCTAAAACACACAGTATGTACTGGTAGTACAAGATGTGTCTTACTTACTTTATGTCTATCCATGTGCTTATTCAAATGATCATGTACTTTAGATTGTGCATATGTACTTTGGTTGTGTTTGTGTACCGGGTTGTTTCTGGGTACTCTAGTTGTGTCTGAGTACTTGGTTATGCCCACGTACACTGGCAGTGCTCATGTACCAGGATTTTTCCACGCCCATATACCCCAAGGGTATATGTGGATCCTCCAATAATGGGTCACATGCGGTGTGGTGGAAAACACATGGTGTGTGATATTTAATTTTCATTTAATCCTATTTGTCACATCCAGGATACTACATGGTATGTTTTCTTTGAACTGAATGTTGTGTAGTTAAAAAATTTATAGAATTTCATAATTTTTCATAAATTCTCCCATGATGTTGTCAACTTAGATGTCAAATTGAATATCACTAAGAAATCCTAGATCTGTTTTGACTGAACCTTTTCATTGTCAGTGGACAAATTCTGACCATCTGATATGCTTGATAATCGACTCTTGTTGCATGATGTCACATGCCACATAAAAAATGACAAACAAGTAATACCAATATGATATTATTCTAACTATGATCTTCCACCATAATCATTTCACCTTGATCTCTCATTCAATCACAATCTCTAACCTATAGTATCAATCTATTACACCACAGAACAATCGTACAATGATTGATTATCAAGTATTGGTCGAACCACCAACCAATGGAATACCAGTGATGAATGTGAATATAATAGGGGAAGAAATTCATAAAACACAAGAATAGGAATAAACATTGTATTTTTTTTGGGTTTACCACGATTCATTTCTATTAGAATGAATAATGAAGAACCAAAATAAAATAATATCAATTCATAAAATTCAAGAAAAATATTTTCCATCAATCATAAGTCAATCGTTGACCCATTAATCCAATCATTAGAATAATTAATTCAAAATATATGTAGGATAATTGATAGTGGGATAAATATAAAAAAGCACATCCTAAATCTAGTTTGGATCAATTTATAACAAATAAAAATTATGCATTTCCATTCATTAGTAAGATCTACAAACTCTACTGTCATTGGAAATCCTTAATGTACTCTAATTTTTGATACAAGATTTTGATGTCCATAAAACTCCCCTATGTTAACCTCTAAAACCCCTAGGGTTATGTATCCAACCCTATGATTTGGATATAAACATGTATTTATTTATTTGGTTAGGTTTGGGTAAATTTATAAACAATAGATATATTTATTTATTTATTTATTTATTATTCTACCCATGATCTCTCTCAACCCATGCGCCTAATGTGCTCCAAGATTATGTCACACCTAGGGAAAAATCAAAATTATGGATTCAACATTTGTATCATATTTCAGATCTAATACAAGACTTTGTTTTGGATTTATTCTATTATCTCAGGAAAACTATGCACACATGATATAATATATTTCATATTTTTATTATATCAACAATAAGGCTTACCAGGTCACCGAATCTCACATCTTCTCAGTGACTATCTTTGAAAATATTCCTTTATATATTCCAAAGTTCTCCAAGGAAAAAAACAGGATGTTAAATTATCCCTACATTTTGGGTTTTCATCCAAAAAAATAAAAACCTACTCAAAAATGTGAGGGTGATGAGTTCGCATCTGGTTCTCCTTCTCCCGGGTTCTCTCCTAAAGATTCTCATTATTCCACTAGACACACACCAAAGGAATATCTCACCCACAAAGAATTTATCTTATCGATCCTCAATCTCTACCAGCTAATATAAAAAGGTATCTCTATCCATAATATATATATCTTCCCAATCAATAACATGTGATTGTTTATGTACATACCACCTCAACTGTGACACATGGAAGACATTGTGTACCCAGTATAACTATGGTGGTAGGGTTAAACAGTATGCCACCTCTCCAACCCTAGGAAGTATCTAAAAATGTCTTATTAACCTCAAAGACAACTTATAGCTTTGAAACAAAACTCTACAATCCTCATGAGGGTGATACCTTCAAGAACACATGAACTCCCTCATCAAACTTCAAATTCCTCCATCAGCAATCAACATAAGAATTTGACACCTATGGGCAGTCTTTATCCCCTCTTGGATGATCTAAAACTTCTTTATTATCACTCTAACAAACTATTGTCACATGAGTGATGAATCCCCTAGATCAGTCTAGAAAATTGGTGCCCGATAGGGTCTCCCTTACAGTGCCTCAAATAGTTCAATACTGATGGTTGAATGGTAGTTATTTTTGTTCTCAAACTCCACCAAGTTTATATGATCCTCCCAACTACAAAAAAAATTCCACATTAAAGCCTACAATATGTCTTCCATAACCTGAATGGTCTGCTCAGTCTGGCTATAAATCTGGGGGTGAAACACCATACTCAAATTCAACTGATTCCTAAAGGCCTCATGAAATCCTCTCTATAATCATGACATGAAGTGAAAATAATGTTCTAAAATGATCTTCAATGTAATTTCATGAATTAAAACTATCACATTCACATAAATTCACCCCAAGATCCTGAGTGAACTCTTCTCTCAGGTAGGTAGGAAGTGGGATGACTTGGGGGGTCATTCTATAATCACCCAAATGATATCATGTTCTCTATATGGTCATGGGAACCATGTTACGAATTCTATGCTGATACCATCCCACTTACGCTATGGAAACTCAAGGGGTTGAGCTAAACTTGCTAGAACATGGTACTCAGCCTTCATTTATTGAAAAGTCAAGCATCGAGATACAAACTCTACTAAAAACTTATTCATTCCTAGATACCAGAACTAACATAAAATGTCCAAGTACATAAACAACATGTCTAGATATACCAAAAATTTTGATGTATGAAACTCCATGAAAACCTCCTCCTATAATGTTGTGGGTGCCATGGTCCATCCTTGGAAAAGGATGAAATTATACCCACCTTTAGAAAACCCATCAGGTGCATGTCTAGTGGACATCTAAACATGTAAATTATCATAGTCGGTATCTCCAAGATAATAATCCCTAACATGCTATAGAAGTGGTGATGTAACAACCATATGAATATATCTCCTCTAAGAGGCGGCTCACACTATCGACAGTACTGTGTGGTCATTGAATCCCCTCCAGTAGGAGTCTATAAATGCAAGGGTTGGACCAAAGTCTCAACTACAATATCTAGGCCTTAAACTAGGGATGTATTAATAAAAGAGTGTATAATGCATATATTTATTAGTATTATATATAAGTTATAAAATACATAGATCATACCTCTAATTATCCCTGGAGCATCTAGGTCATAGGCCTCCATTTTATCCATCTTTCATTGTAGCTGCCCACCAACTCACTGATCCTGGCATGGAACTCTTAGGGATGGTGATGGAAATAGGTCAAAATATATTCTACCTCTTACTGATCTCCCAATTTCTCTTCCTACTCAAAACACTATATCTTCCTAGGCAGTCCATCAACTGTCTATATCTTAGATATATGGCGGGTTAGACAATCCTATGCAAGATGTCCCTGACCATCTCAATAGTGGAACTCCCCCTATCTAGGATTACTTAAACCACCCTCATATCTCTAAACTGTAAAACCAATATCCTAGGATCATATCCTGATGTGTCTTTCAACTTGGATTCTTGTTTCTAGTTTTGGATTCCTACTTCAGAGGTCTTAGCTCATGTGTGCCCATTGTCAGTACCAACTACCAGTGTTTGCTCATCTAGAAAGATCTTTATCACCAAACAAATATCTATCAATCCAATTTAAGTAGGAATTCAAAGAGGTATCCCACTATCTCATATATCTATATGGAGACCATTCTCTCAATTATATGCTCAGAATAATTAATCATGAACTATGTCCATAGAGTATCATGATAGGTTAGTAAACCTTGAAGAATAATCATCCACATTCTTACTACCCTATTGAAGCTACATAAGATCATGGATAAACACTACTCATAACATATCTAGGGAGAACTAGTCTATAAAACTATGCTCAAAATATTACCATGAGAGTTTCATCTCATCATATTACCAAGACCCACCATCGCCCTGTTGAACCATGGATAAGGCTCACCTCTAAGAAAATAACCTTGTCTACAAGTGTCCTAATGAGGAGGAAAACTCATATAACTACCTCAATTAATTCCTTATCTAGCTAGGGGTATGGATCACCCAAAAACCTAAGGGTATTTTGTTGTTAAAACTCATAAAGTGTACTTATCTTATTCACCTTATCCACCAGTAGTCATTGGAACCTACTGCTTAACGTGTTGTGGTTAGATGGTAAAACACTCAGAGGTACCACCACTTGAACAAGTCCCTATATCAAATCCTCATCACTATAAGATTTTCATTGAGATCCTAATGTGGAAACCTAGATATAAATCAATATGGAGGAATCCTAAAATATATAATATATACCATGTTAAATAGTATATCTGGAGTGCGGAATCTAGTAATATATGGAAACCACAACCCATTCCAATATGATTCATGTACCAATGTTTTCTTCACAACCAATTCCCACATGTACCAAGTCAATAACTAGGTTACTAGGGTTTTGGTGAATTGACACATCATCCACCACACCAACACAAGATCACTGGATTGAGGTCAAAACTTGAAACACTTTAACATTGTTTCACTAGTTCCCAACACAAAACTCACAGCTAGACAGCCTCCAAACATTGATCCTATGATAGAATTACTCTGATATCACTCTGTCATGACCCAACCCATCAGGGCCCAATTGACTAGTGATAAGCTGAGTGTGACGCACCATGTTTGCATCCAATGGGTCAGGTGATGGATATAAACACTGAGTAGGCATATCACACACATGGTAGGCCTTATCCTAAATTAGTAGTACGCACATACCCATCTCCAAATACCCATAAAATGATGAAAGGTAAAATAATAAAATTGATACCATAATTCATACATACATATAAATCCCACCATTATAGTACCACATAGTACGGGAAGAAAAAAGGAAAAATACAAGCCCACCAGAAAAATAGAAGAAATACAACATGTTATAAGGATGGAATTACCGTTAAATGTAACACCTAGTATGAACCATGGTTTATTTTTCTCAACTATGATTCATCTTCTCCTTTTCCACCAAGGACCCTATCAAATGGTATGTACTCTACATAATAACTAAAAAGTGTGGGAAAATCCCATACAGGGGTGGGTATACAAATACCTAGTAGGACACCCCAAAATCACTAAAAATAAATCATCAAGAGAGTATTCATCTTGTCATAGGGGATTGTTAAATAGAATATGAGGCATACAATAATAATTCCCAGATATACCTTTTATAGTCACTAAGTCTCAAGGTGAGATCATAATAGAAAATCTAGCCTAGGTTTCTGCTTGAAACTTTATTGTAATAGTTTTCTGGGAGAACTCACTCCATGAGTCTAACAAAGCTAATGGAACTCATATGATAGGTCATGATCATCAAGAATCTCCATGAAGAAGTATAAATTGGAAGCTAGAAGAGACTAATACATATATAGGGGATCACACCTAGGGCCATGGGGGTACCGCAAACCCTAAATGGATTAACTTGCTAAGTAGGGGATCAAGGCCCATGTATGTTGGATAGACTGATTCCTAAAACCCCACCTAAAGAATCTGATACGATAGAGGATCCCACCTCATGCCTCACAGAGGAATTCATTAAAAGTCTATCTAAGAATAATACTATAGAGGGGATCATTTTCTTATACTCAGGACATAATTCCTCAATCTACCCTCATGGGATATGGACTGAGGTAACATACCCTAAGAAAATTAGTCAACACTGAAGAGAATAATTTCCTCCAACTAATTTGTAGAAAGAACATTGCGTGTACTAGTGAGACATGGAATGTCTCTCCAAGTTCAAGTCTACCTATCTTATTCGGCTTGTTCCCTACTTTGGGCCATACCCATGTGCTTTGGTTGTGTCTGTGTACTAGGACTTGTTTGGGTACTCTAGCCATGTCTGAGTACCAGTTCATATTAGTATACTCAATTAGTTCATGTGTACCTAGATTTTTATGTGCTTGTGTACCTTGAGGGTACACACCAAGTCTCCAGGAATAGGTCACATGAAATGTTGGGGGAACCGCATGGCATGTGATATTTAATTTTCACTGAAACCCTAGTCGTCATAGCCAGGATACTATACAACAGGTGTTCTTTGGACTACGCATAATGTATTCCTAAATTTTCCTAAAATTCCAAAAATGTTCATGTGTTCACCCATGCCACATCCACCTTATATTTCATCATGAATCTCACCCAAAAATTATATATATAGGTTGAACGAACCATGTTTTCATTGGTGGTCAGATTTTGTCTATCTGATCCACTCAGGAATCGACTATCATCACACCATGCCGCACACCAAAACAAAAACAAGGAATACTAATTGATCTCAATCAACCTTTAATCATCTTCCATTATCATCATAGTTCTATTTCTCAGTTTATCATTATCCCAAACCTATAGTGTCAATATGTTTCACCCATGAATGGTCATGCAATGATCAATTACCAATTATTATTTAAACCACTATAAAAGGAATCCTAGTGATGAACGTGCATAAAATGGGGGAATAAAATAACAATACACAATAATAGGAATGAACCTCAGTAGTTGTTTGTGTTGACCTTTATTTATTTCCATTATAATATCCAATGAATAACCAAAATCAAATAATTTATATTCATAAAATTCTTGTAAAATAATTTCCATCAACCGTAAATCAACCTTAGACCCATAAATTAAACTGTTAGAATAATTGATTCACATTCATAAAAGGATAATCAAGAATATGATAAATCCAAAAAAAATAATATCCTACCTTAGGTTTGGATCAATCACTAATAAAGAACGGTTATACATTATTAGTATTTGGTGAGATCTAAAAACTTTGTTGTCGTTGGTGACCATATAGTACTCTGATCATTGATCCCCAAACCTAATGTTCGTCAATGGTCCCTCGTGTTCTCATCTCAAATCATCAGGGTTATGGGGATAACCATGAAATTTGACTATAAACATGTATTTATAGAGTAGATTAGGTTCATGAAAATTAATAAATAATAAATCAATTAATTCATTAATTTATTTATTATTCCTCCCACAATCACACTCAACTCAATATCCTAATATTCTCCAAGGTTATATCACACCTAGGGTAAAACCCACATTCTATGATTCAATGGGTGTTATTCCATTATCTCAATAAAATTACAAATCCATGACATAATATATTTAATATTTTTAGTATATAAACATAGTGGCTTATTGGGCATCTGAATCTTGTGTCGTCTCAGCTCCAAGCTTTGAAAGTATTCCTTAATATATTCTGAAGTCTTACAAGGAAAAAATAGGGACATTACACAAATATTTTCTTTGAACTCCTTATCTCCATATCTAATGAAGATACATTGGTTAGATCTTCTATCTAGATTCTTCTTAATATTTTTTTATATATGTGAAAATTACAAACATCCAAATACTCATAAATGAGAGTAAGAGGGATGTTTACTAGACCATATCTTCTATGGAATCTCAATATTCAGGTGTTCTGGTGGTGACATATTGAATAAATAGCATGCAGCTCAAAAAACTTCTCCCCGGAATGGATTATGCATCTTTCCAAAGTCATCATACTCACAACTTTCTACATGATATTTATGTTCATCCTTTATGAAACTTTATTGTTTTGTGGGGTGAGTGGGATTGTTTTCTAATTTAGTATTCCCTAACACTTATAATAGGCATGGAAATCCCCAAATGTGTAATCCCCTCCATTTTTTGAACAAAGATTCTTCAAATTACTTCCAGTTTCATGCTCTAACATGGCTTGGAACATCTTGAAGCGGTCTAGAACTTGGTCCTTTGTCTTAAAGAAGAACACTCCTGCCTTTCAAGATTCATCATAAATGAAGTTTAAAAAATATTATTCACCTCCTAGTGAATCCACTCCATGGGACTGCATACATTAGAGTGTATAAGATCCAAAAAAATTGATATCCTCAATGAATTAATGATGAATGAGACTCTACGATGCTTCTCATACAAACAGTAGTTGCAACGATCTAGTGATGAATCCTTATTGGTACATATGTAATTCTTATTTTTCAGGGTGGATAACCCTATTTCACACATATGACTGGGTATTATATTCCATATATTTGATGAAACCACTCCTTCCACAATGTTGATGTTATCTACACATATATTTATATGATTTTTATACCATGTACCACATATTTTTCCATAGAAATGGTGATGGATCCTTTGTTCATCTTCCATGGTCCATTTATCAATATATTGTCATAGTAATTCTAATCAAAGTCTATTCTTGATAGTAGGTTGATTCGAATACTTAGAATATACCTAATATCCTTCAGGGTTATTATGTATCCAATGTTCGTATTTCATGGATATTACCAATTCCAACAATCACCACAAAAATGGTATTCCCCATATTGATTACACCAAATTCACCAGCATGATAAGTTAAGAAAAACTCATGATGCGAAGTGACATGGTATGAGGTTCCAGTATTGAACACCCATTCTATGTCTTGTCCTAATGCGTGAAAGTATCTTCTTCATCTTTAGAGAAAAGTGCATCTTCTCCAGTGACTGTCACTTAAAAAAATGATTTTTTTCATTTTTGGTTATTACCATGACTCATCCCTTATTGTACTTTTTGATAGTTTTTTTCATGTCTCCCTCCATGCTAAAATGGTAGCATTTGTATATTGACCTCCTATCATATGTGGACTTTCCTCTAATATTGCTTCTTCCTATTATTAATTCCCCTTAGCTACCTCCTTATTTTCTCCCTTACTTCTCTATGATGAGATATTGTATCTGGTTTCAACTTGTATCCTTCCTTTAGACCTCCTATTATAAAAAAGGATCTTAATGTCGGTTTTTTATTATTTTAACGTTAGTTTTTTAGGTTAATTCTTTGTGAGAAATGTTGTAAATATAATTTTAACATTGTTTTTCTAAGAAAAGTTAAACTATGATTTATTTTGGAAATGTAATAAATAATTTAATTTATATAAATTTTAACATTGGATTTAAAAAAACTACATTAAAGGTGTATTTTCTTATTGATATTTTAAAAAATGATGTGAAAAAATCCGTTTCGCATCGCTTTTAAAAAAACTGATGTAAAAAAGTATATTTAAAAAAAAACAATAAAAAATTCATAAAACTACATGTTTTTTTCAAAGAATCAATGAAGAAATTACTACTCAAAAATAAATATTACTTGGAATGTTAGTTCTCATCTTGAAATGATAAAACATTATTCATAAAACTAAACATAATAATCATTTGGAAAATTATCATAATAATCCAATATATTATAAACAATGTTGGAAAATAAAAATAAAATGAGAATAAAATAGAACAAAAATGTTACCTCTATACAAGATCATTGATGATAGTCATTTATTTCATCATCAGTTCCATTATCTTTTCCTCGTTGTAATCAGTCTAAAAAAATATCATTCATGAATATTCAGTCATGATTTAGAATAAATAAATGATGAAAAACATGAGAAATTAAACTTGGGAGAGAAATCATATGATCATAATAGATCCGAAGATGGTGGATGGGATGAATATTTGTGATATAAAGAAAAAAATAGGCTTTGGAATTTTTAAATTACATGCATGAAGGAAAACACATTGTGGTATGGTCAAAAATTTTAAAATATTCATATTCTATGAGTAAAAGTAAATTCATGTGGGTGTGAGGTGAAAATTTTAAATTTCAATGAAAATAAGGTTTTTAACATCGGTTATTTTAACAAAAAATATTAAAATCCCATCGACTAAAGTGTTTCAAGGTCGGTTATTAAAATAACAAGCGAAAAAAGTGAGAAAAAAAATGTTGATTTTAATAGAAACTGGCATCAAAAGTTTTAAAAAATTAATATAGGGTTTACTAAAAATTGATGTCAAAAGTTTCTAAAAAATGAAGTCTGTTTTTAGTAAAACCAACAAAAAAAGTTAAAAAATTTGACAATGGTTTTTACTAAAAATACACATCAAAAGTATATAAGAAATATTTTTAACATTAATTTTATTAAAACCAATGTTAGAAATCCCTCTTCATGCATTGTAACATCGGTTATGGAAAAATCAATGTTAAAATTCTAATGTAGAATCATATTTTTCTACTATAACCTCATCATTGAACAATGAATCATTTACCATTGTCATTGTAAGATTATCTCTGGGAACTAAGTTTATTAGGGTGACTAAGAGTATATCCCAACTATTGGGAATCATACATAGTAGGTGGTTTCCCTAAACTTCATCAGTTCTAGTTTTACCTATAACCACCAGTAGATTAACCAAGCTCTATAACCCACTGGTGTGTTTAGATATAGAGATTCCACTTTATAGGTAAAGTTTCATCAACTACTTTAAAAATAGAATCATATTTTCAGTGTTCTTTATTTATTATATATCCTCCAACTTTATCCAAAATTAAAATGCTCTCTTCTCTTGAGAAATGTGGTGGTAGACATTATGATTGATTCATTGGTGGATTTGACTAATCATCTTTTTATTTAGATTCTTCCACAAAGCATCCTCGATGGAATTGGGGTTGACTCCCTTGTTATAAATGGGGTCAAAGAGATCCTTGGAATTAAGGAGATATTATTTTCGAGACTTCTAAATGGAATAGTTTGAATAATTCAACATGATTATCCCTCCCATGGATGGTACTTTTATTTAAATTTAATTCTATTCAAAGTGGAGTATAATTTGAGAAAATTGAGATCATCATTACGTCAATAATGGTTAAAATGGTGAAATAGACTCCTAGATCATCCAAATCAGAGTCTGACTCATTAAAATATGATAAAAATGATATGAACAATTGAGATTGATAAATGACATGGTGATCACATGGTACATTAGAGCAGCTACTGGAAACTCACTGGAAATATTGTCTGTATTAGAACAATACCTTCTTCTTAGCTAAGGGTTATTGTAGCACCTAAACATTGAGAAGAATTTGACCGCCTTTATGGATCTTGTTTAAGATATATTTTTGATATAGTTTGTGCAGTTGGAATTTTCTTGGCACAAACTTTTAGAATTTGTATTAAGAACATGAATTTGAGCAACATAGATTTTATGTTCATTGGAAAATATCCTCCACACACCACCAATGGTGTTGATACCAATTGATGATGCAATTCACTAATCAATAATAGAGAATAACATAGATAGAAAATTTTATTTCAGAAAGAGAGAAGGTTTAAAAAAGACACATCTCACACCCTTCATTTCTCACACATGGAGCTCTCTAGGATTTCTCACTGGATATAATGATATATCTTTCCTTGGATGATTAATTCATGATTCTCCACAAATTCCTCCTTTTATATGCATGGTGGGAGGATTATTTATTTTACATAACTCCTCCACCAACCCCCACTAATACACACCTATATCCATAGATGCCAAAGGTACAGTTCTAGAACATGCTATAGCCTTGGGAGAAGTCCATAGTGGGTGGAGTTGGTTCACCACCCACCTACCAAGATAGCTAGAAAAAACTCCATCAATTATCTCCCTCTAGCTGAAATATAGTAAATAATATGTAAAGGTCCAGCTTATCTTGAGAAACTACCTTTTTCAACATATCTTTTGGGTTCTCCTTTATGTGGATCTTTACAAGTCTCAGTAGTTTCCAATCCAACATTTTTTATATGAAATGATTGATAATGTCGAAGTGATTCATTTGAGGATGGTACATAGAGATATTACTCAAATACAAAGAACTTTGACTATCACAATGAACTATGTACTCCTTCAAGATGAATCCAAGCTCTAGGAGAAAAATCTTTATCCATAATATCTTCTTTCCATATTCTAAAGAAGCAATATACTCTACTTCTATTATGGATAAAGTGACATGCTTTTTCAACCTTGACTTCCATGATATAGATCCTCTTGCAAAAT
Organism: Viscum album; assembly: GCA_963277665.1. Lineage (NCBI taxonomy): Eukaryota > Viridiplantae > Streptophyta > Magnoliopsida > Santalales > Viscaceae > Viscum > Viscum album. The sequence continues at coordinate 1,307,621,086 of OY728141.1, forward strand.
TATAGATTTATCCTCATGCAAACTCCCAACTATCAGGATCACCATACATAACTACATTTTTGTAGCCTTCCAAGATAGGTTCATCTCCCCCATAACACAAGCATATCTTTGAAGTACCATTAAGATACCTTAGAATCCATTTGATTGTATCCTAGTGTTTCTTCTCAATATTAGAGGTAAATCGTCTCACAATCACCACTGCATGGGAAATTTTTGGCCTCATTCTCACCATAGTTTATATCAATCATCCAACTATTGTGGATCATCACATCATCTCCATTTCATTTATTTATTCCTTGGATGATGAATGTGAACTCCTGCTTAACTTCAAATTATCGAGAAGAGGAATACTCACTTGTTTGGCTCTATCCATATTGAAACATTTCAGAACATTTTTAACATACTTCTCTTGTGATATCCATAACAAACTCCTATTTCTATCATGAATGAAATGTATCCCCAAAATGTTTTGAGATACTCTAAAGTACTTCATATTGGAAGACTTAGATAAATACCTCTTCAACTGGATGATCTTCACAACTTCCTTCCCAAAAATTAACATGTCATCAATATAAAGTAGGAAAATAATAAAGGTACCACCCTAAAATATATACAAGTAAACATAATGGTCCACTTTTTTCTTCTTGTAGCCATGACACACCATGAATGAGTAAAACTTCATATAACACTATCTAGGAGATTGTTTCAGTACATACAAGCTCTTCATGAATTTAAATATGAGGTTTTCTTAACCAAAAAAACCTTGAAACCTTCAGGATTCTTCATATATATCTCCTAAAAGAGATCACCTTGAAAAAAATTCTTTACATCTATATGTTCATGATTCAGGTCCAAGATAGCTACTAATCCAAAAAGACTCATATTGAATTCATATTCACGATGGGTGAAATTATCTCATCAAAGTAAAATCCTTTCATTAGAAGGAATACCTTGACCACTAACAATGCTTTATTCTTAACTTCCTTTCTGTTCTCATCCTTATTTATCTGGAACACCCATTTATTCATTAATACCTTATTACCTTTGGTTAGTTCCACTAAATCATATATCCTGTTCTTCATCAAAGAATTCATTGCATGCTTCCACTCGAGTTTTTCAAGATGATACATTGCTTCCCTATATCAATATATCTCCCCCTCAACAGTCAGTAATAGGTACTCTAACTCTAAATATTTTTTTGGTGGAATCCTTCCTCATAAATATATTCTAACCTGTGAAATGTTATATTTGGGAGGCATGAAATCACTAATCTAATTTGATGGTTCTTCAACATCTTGAACAGAGGATTGATTTATTCCTTTCTCAATATCCTCCTCCACTACCTCTTGGTTAAATGTTGTTGAGTTTTCTTGCACCTCCTATTTAGTGATAGGAGGTTATGTTAAAATTGTTAGATAATGAATTTATTCCTAGACACTTTACCTTCAAGAAATTCTGGGTTTTTAAATGTACTTGATTATCTGGTTCTCGTGGAACAAAAAAACTCTACTTATGATCACCTTATTCTCCTTTAGGTCCCAAAGAATATATCCGAAATCTTCTATTAATTTTTAGAAAAATACCTCTACTAACTAATTTATCCCTCTATAATAAATAGGATATATGCTAATAAATTTTTACTTGAGAATTATTTTAGTAGTTTGTGTCAAACACCCATATCCCTCAAAAACAAAGAAAAATGTAATTCTAAAAACTCCAATTTAAAAAAACTTCATCCATGGTAACACTAAGAACCTATAAACAACCACTGTAAATTTAAAAAGATTTTAGATGGACACTCCACCTTACCCATGATCTCTGATAATGTGATTCACTAATCCTAAGAGTGGATAATGGAGGGAGTAATAGGCCTTTATTTTAGCATGAATAAATATTAAACCCCCCCCCCATCTTCACCTTTCTCTCTCACACATGGAGCACTGCTAGAAATCTTTACAAAAATAGGGCTCTCTTGGCCTAAATTGATTGATGATAGAAGCTCATAGAGGCCTTCTTTTATATTCATTGTGGGAGGTGTCATTTTTTACAAAAATCCTACCAATCTCACATCTGTCATGGACTTTTACCTTGGATTCCAAAGGAAAAGATGCTACACACATAGAATGTGTGGCATCCATGTTGGAATTATTGGATTTTTGAGTTTGATGCACTTGCCACCTACCAAGGAATTTGAAAAAAAACTCTTTATATTCTACCCCTCTAGCTGTAATCCACTAGAGAATCTAAAATGGTCAATTTTCTCCCAATTTACTACCTTTTTAAGCATATATGTTTGGTTCTCCTTAGTTTGGATCTTTACAAGTCACAGTAACTGAAGATCCATCATCTCGTGTATACAATGATAGTGAATTTCGATGTTCTTCTTGATATCATTTTGGATCCCCCTCATCAGTTAGCATTAGATACTCTGATTCTATATATCTTATTCATGGATTCCTTCATCATTCATATTTCGAAACTAGTCAAATGTTAGGTTCAAAAGACACACAATCACCTGGATCCTGTGATGGTTTTGAAACTTCTGGTGGAGAGGGTTGAGTATTCCCTACTCAATATCCCCCTCAATTGTCTCGTAGTTTTTTTTATAAGTATTCTTGAACCTCCTCTTCTTCATTGGTAGTGGTTGTTGGATCAGGAATTGATTCCAAGACAATTTATCTTTAATTCATTCTAAGATTTTGAATTTAATTAATCATCTAGTTATCATAGAACACAATATATTTTCTTTTGATCACCTTATTCTCCTTCGAGTCCCAAAACTTGTAACTAAAATCTTTATCTCTATAGATGATAAATTTTCATTGGGAAGATATATCATCTAGATTCTGCTTGAGATCTTTGGATACATGTACAAATTCCAAACTTCCAAATACTCATAAATGAAAGTAAGAAATATGTTTACTAAATCATCTCTTCTATGGAATCTAAAAATTTAGAGGGACTTATGGTGATCTACTGATGAGATAGAAAGTAACTCGAACAACTTCTCCCATGAATGTATTAGGCACCTTAGCTAAACTCATCATGCTCCCAAACTTCTCCATGGTGGTTTTGTTCATCCTTTACGAAGCTCTATTGTTTTGTGGGATTCATGGGACCATTATCTCATTTTGGATTCCTTGACTCATATAATAGGAATCAAACTCCCTAGATGTGTATTATTCTATGTTGTCTGAATAAAGACTCTTAGGCTTCCTTCCAATCTTCTTCCCCACTTGGGCATGTAATTTATTAAAGTAGTCCATAAATTGGTCTTTTTATATAATAAAAACACCCAAACCTTTTGATATACATCGTTAATGAAGGTTAAAAAATATTTTTTACCTCCTAGTGAATCCACCTCTATGGGACTATATACATTAGAGTTCACAAGATCCAGCAACTCTTCTCTAATTGATGAAGAAAAAAATAATGAGACTCTATTTTATTTCCCATATTAAAAGTAGTTTTAAGGATCTAACAATGAATCCTTTTTAATATATATTCATCATGGTGGATAACCCATTTCACTTTTATGACCAATTCTCATGTGCCATGGATTGGATAACGTCTCTCCTTCAACCGTGTTGATGTCGTCTACATATATCTTCACATGATTTTTGTAAAATATACCATATATTTGTCTTTGGGAAATGGAATTGGATTATTTATTCACATTCCATGCTCTATTCCTTAAGATATTTTTATAACATTATATTTCAAACATTATTAGAAATAACAGGTTTTGCTGAAGACTTTCAACATGCTGAACATACTTCAGGGTGATTGTGTATCCAATGTTCGTCTTAACTTGGATATCACCCATTCCAAAAAATCTCCCCCAAACTGGTATTCCATGTATTTACTTCACCGACTCCACCACTATGATAATTCAATAAATTCTCACAATAATGAGTGATGTGGTGAAATTCTAAAATATTGATCACCCATTATGTGTCTTGGACTGATCTGTGAAAGAAAGTATCTTCTTCCTCTTTAGAGAAAAGACCAACTTCTCTAGTAACTCACATGCACATCTTCATTTCTTCATTCATAGTTACTACGTCAACCCTTCTATTATAGTAAATGTTGACAGTTATTCTTCATACATCCCTCCATACCACAGTGGTAAAAATTTTATACTGGCCTCATATCATATGTGGACCTTCCTCTACTCTTGATTCTTCATCCAGTTCTTTCCCCTATACCACCACTCTATTTTCTCCCTCGCTTCTCCACAATGAGATATTGTATCTGGTTATAACTTATATCTTTCCTTTAGGACACACTAGTACAAAAAAGTAAATTAATGTTAGTTTATTTAGGGTTTCAAGGTCAGTTTTCAACATCTTTATGAGAAAAATTTTAAATATATTTTTAATACCAGTTTTTTTAACAGACATTAAAAAGTCATTTATTTTAAAAAAATATAATTTTTTATAACATTTAACATAAATATTTTAAAAAATTAATGTGAGTGATGATAAAATTATAGTTTTTAAGGAAATTGAGAAATAACACATAAACCTACACATTTTTTTCATAGAATCAACGAATAAATTACAACTCAAAAACAAATATCACTTGCAATGTTATATTTTAGTTTTAAATGGTAAAAAAATTAGTTTATAGTCACATAAATAAAAATAATAATCTTTCATGAAATTATCATAATAATACAAGATATTATAAACAATTTAATAAAATAAAAAATAAAATAAGAATAAAGTATATCGATCCACAAATTTTACCTCTATACAAGATTATAGAGGAAAATCATTTCTTTCATCATCGACGCCATTCTACCTACCTTGTTGTATTCAATATAGAAAAATATCATTCATGGATATTAATTCATGATTTAGAATATATAAATGAGGAAAATTTTGAGAAATGAAACTTGGGAGAGAAAATCAATGAGCACAATAAGTTTTAAGATGGTGGAAGAGATGAATATTTGTGATGGAAAAGAAAAATAGAGGTTCTGGCATGATTAAATTCCATGTGTAAAGGAAAAAACATGGGGTATAGTTTAAAATTTTAAAATATTCATATTTTATGGCATACATTATAGTTGTAAATGTAAATTTGTGTGGATGTGAGGTGAAAATTTTTAAGTTCAGTAAAAATAGGGCTTTTAACATTGGTTATTTTAATAACTAATTTTAAATACACATCGACTGAAGGGTTTTGAAATTAATTAATAAAATTACCAATGTTGAGATCATTATTTGGATATTGGTTTTAATAAAAAATGATGTCATAATTTTTAGAAAAAATTTTTGACTTGTGTTTTAATAAATAGTAAATAAAAAGTTTAAAAAAGTTTTGATGTCGGTTTTACTAAAAACTAGCGTCAAATGATTTAATAAAATTGAAGTCTGTTTTTAGTAAAACTAATAGAAAAATATAAAAAAAATATGATGATGTTTTTTAATAAAAATTTCATAAAAATTATATAGGGAAGACATATAACATAAATTTTATTAAAACCGGTATTAAACATCCCTCTCCATGCATTGAAAAAATCAGTTTTAGAAAAACCGATGTCAAAATTCTGATGCAAAATCATATCTCTCTACTAGTGTCTTCTCATTGAACAGTGCATCATTTTCCATTTTCATGATAATTTCACCTCTAGATGTTGAGTTTCTTAGGGAGACCATCATCATATCCCAAATGTAGGGAAGTGTGCATAGTAGGCGGTTTTCCTGGTCATCATCAATTAGAGTATTACCTATAGCCACCAGTTGATTCATCGGGATCTGGGACTCACTTGTGTGTTTATCTATAGAGCTTCCACATTGTATTTGAAGGTTCATCAATAAATTTAACAAGATAATTTTGTTTTGACTAGTCTTTTATTGATATGTATTCTCCAACTTCATCTAGAATTTATACTTAATCTTCTCTTAAGCAACATGGTGGTAGACACTATAATCAATCCATTAGCAGGTTTGGCTGATCATGTTTTTACTCAATTTATTCCACTCAGAATCCTTTGTGTAATTGGGGTAGACTCCCTTATTCTTAATGGGTTCAAAAATATCCTTGTCATTAAGTAGATCTTCCATTCACAATAAAAAACATGGATTTTATCTTCTTGCTTCCTTTCTCCTTTTCTCTCTCCATTTGGTGCACTAAATCCATGCGATCTGTTTTACCCTATTCTCAGGGAATTCATCTAAAACGTTTATTTCTTCCAAATCAGATAAATTAAGTGGTTGGTATCGAATGATCAAACATCTACTAGTATGAGGTAGGTGGTTCCTAGATTTATCTTTGATTTCACTAGTGTTTTGGGGGTGTGTTCTTGAGCGCATCATTGGGTTGTCTGATTGAGAACCTAATAATTTATACTTGTCCTTTAAATTTATTAATTGAACCAATGAGATTCCCATTGGAATGATCCTCCTTTACAACAAATGGTTTAATCCTAGTGAGAGGCTTCATTCCTTGGGTATAATAGGCCAAGGTGTGTTATTTAAATTAAATTATTTATATTATATTTCTTATGATGGTTCTAAAGGAACATAATAGGAATAGTCTTGAGGATTGAGATTTTTTTGACCATCTAGATGAGGTGATGTTGTTATTCAAGTTGGTAAAGTCTTTAATTCCATGAGGGATGTTGATCACAGTTTTGGAGATGAGGTTGTCAAATTAAGGTGATGAGGTTTTCAGGTTATGAGCATGAGTCATGTTATATTGGATGGTATTGACCATTGGGATGAGAAACATGATAATAATTTCTTGTGGTGCTGGGATTATGTGTTTTAGGTACTATGTTTGGTGTTTTATATTCACTATGATTGGACGAACCACCATTGGAGTCATTTTCACATAGATAGGACTCAGATGATGAGGTGGTGTTGACCACTCGCATGGATAGAGGCCTACATTAGATGTGGCTTAGGATGGTGTTTTCCATTAGTGAGGTTGTAGGTACTTCCAGTAAAAATCAACGTGCATGTTGAGGATCCATCACTTGAAAATGTTGAGACCATCAGTTAGGGGTATATTCTCTCTATATCTTGAGGTCATTGGGCTGGGATTACCTAGGTGAAAAGACTTCACCATTCCTTGAGACATCGACTGTTGAGCCGATGATGTTTATTATTTGGAGGAAAAACACCATTGTGCCTTGAGACATCAGGATTTGAGCCGATGGGAGCTTTTGAGCAGGGGTCTGAGGGACCAAGGACTTATTATTTTAGTGTTCCTTTTTTGGATTTCAGTACATTATTGATGGAATGGGGTGTCGGGTGACACTTTTGGAGGTGGAACATGAGGGTTCACCTACAATTATTTTTTATTAGTGGATGCCTTGATTGTTATGCTAAGGATATTCCCTCTATATATATATATCAGTGATGGTTGAATCAGGTGATTTCATTCTTATGTCTATTGAGCACAAGGGAAACATGTGTATTTATATTACATGAATGTTCTATTTTATTTATATATAGTAAAAACCTAATTTATCATAGATGTAAGTTTGACACATGTTGGTGGTGGCCTATTGAGATTATTCTCACACCATACATGGGACCTTCAGGAAACATGTAGAATTTATGATTCTATGATCAGGTAAGGTTTTAAACTTATGATATGGACCTTAGTGATCTTTTTGGACCTTTTTCATGGGATGGATGTAAAGGGACCATGGTGGTTCTTGTGTTATCTTCAGTTTATTTTTAAGTCTTCCTTTTTGTATCAACATGCTTATTATATGTACATACTAGTGTTCGGCCTTGAGGAAATAGTTTCTTATTTATTTTCTTGTATGAAAGGTATCAAAGGATTTTATTTTACCTTTTTCTGGTCTTACTATTTGGGATATGGTATTCTGGAGACTAGGATGTATTCGGAACTGGGTTTAGAGCTCGTGTTTGGGAGCTTGAAGCCCCATGCATGTGGGAAAGACCAAGTTTCCAAGGGTGGGAAATTATTGTTCTTATTTACTCTTTTTATAGTTGATATTATTTCCACCTTGAGTGGTGCACTTGGTTGTGATTTTTATCTATTATAATATGTGACCCTTGTCCCGAAATGGAAAGGGAGGAGATTTGTGACCCTTGGCCCGATATGGAAAGGGATGGTTTATTTTTTCTTTCTTGATGGGAAGATAGGATGATTGATATGTATTCATGTTCCTATGATTAAATTGATTATGATTTTCATTGGGAATGGAGATTGGGAAGATATGGGTTGGGTTGTTTAAAGTGTCAATGAATGAAGCTAAACAGTGTTTTCCTACTTAGCCTCTCTTTGGTGGAATTCCACTCAGCCAACCCAGGCATGTGGTCCCAACAAAATATGTGTGTGATTTTATATGTGATATGATATATATGTGGGCCTGGATCTGATAGAAATAATTAGGTATGGTGATAGGGTTGGTCTATTTAAAATTTCAACAAATAATCTAAATAGTGTTTTCCTGATTAGCCTCTTTAGTGGTATCTTACTCATCTTCCTCGACTTGATATGTGATGCCCAGCTCTAATATGGGTAGGTGAGGGGATATGAGTCTGGATTTAAATGGGATACCTAGATATGATACGGGTGGGTAAGGGGCTATGAGGCTAGAAGTCTTAGGACATGGTTGCTATGAGAGAGTGTAAGGGAAGTGTTATTGCACTGCTTGTTACAGATTTCCTTATCTGTGATGTATTAATTTATATCTATTATGGTTGTTTGACCATGGTATTAGTATTCATCGGGTTTCTACCTAGGAGGATTTTTATGGAGTGTCAGGCGAGTTGTGATATGGTGTCTCATAGTCGTGCATAGGATGAGGCCCCTAAGGATTGGGATGAGGCCCTGAAGGGTCGGGCAAAGCATGATTCATAGGTATATGCTCAAGTATATGTGGGATGGCGATCATATTTGATATATTTTGGGAAAAGGATTAATAAGAAGCTCCAGGAAAGGCTGGTTTAGATTATATAAGGTGTTGATAAGGGATCTCAGAGAGTAGAGTCTTCTATGGCATATTTTACCCGAGAGTTCCAGTCACAGCACCCACCACTATTTCAAGGTGAGGGTGGACTACAGGAAGTTGAGAACTGGATCAAGTCAGTCCATACCATCTTCGAGCAGCTTGATACACCCTTGGGCCAGAGGGGGTGAAGCTGGAAATGTACATATTGAGAGGAAAAAAAAGATCTGGTGGAATGTATATGTATAGGCAAGAAGACATGAGAGCTTGGCCAGGAAGGGATTCGAGGTAAGGTTCTTTAAGAACTTCTTCTATGAGACACTGAGGGTGTAGAGAACTTGGGAGTTCTTGACCCTATAGTAGGAAGATATGTCTGTCATATAAAATTCATCTACTTTCCTGAATATGTCTTGTTTCACACCTTGTATGGTGGGATATGACACCACAAGAGTGGGGAATTTTGAGGATGGTTGATGGAATTCCATTCATGTGAAAGCAAACATCTTTAGGTTAACCTCTTTCAAAAAGGATATAAATTAGGTACAGATTGTCGAGGGAGATTTGAAAGAACAGTCATATGTGAGCTGGGTGATAGTGTTAAGTGATGTTAGAGGTGAAGTTTCATATAGAAAGAACTGAGGTTGAGAGGAGTCTCAGTAGGGAATTCAAGCCAGAGACTCGATCAGACCACTAAAGAGTTGTTCATTGACATTTTTCTTCTAGTGCGGGTATCCGGGAAATATGTGGATGCAATGTGATCGGGAAATGAATGAGTTCCAAGCTTGTGGTAAGATCAGTAATCTCAATAGGTTCAGTAAGAAACCTTCTCGGATAGCCAGGATCTGGGGACCCAAATAGGCTTAGGTATCTAAGGTTGGACTAGGAGCGAAACCAAAAATTTATGGATAGGGTTCAGCTAGGAATAGAGGACATGGTAGGGATAATGGGACCCAAAAGTGGGTTGAATGGCTGGTGGATGGTGTAGCTTTATGGGTAGTCCAAGACTTAGGTAGTTGGGGGTTATTCCAGGTACAAGCAGTGGAGCTTCCTGGTGTAGAGCAAGATAGGGAGCCAACTACGGTTAGAGGTATGTCGAGGGCGTGACTGGGGATCTTTTGTTTTGGAATGTCCCTTTATGTTGGAATATATGGTTTGGGTGACCAAGGTGAATGAGATATATTTTTGGACAAACCATATGCTGGTTAGAATGTTGGAATCAACTTGGATGTGTTATATATATATAATTAAATGAGGTGTGTCGCACTGGGATTATCTATGGGCATCAATTCAATGTGGGATTACATGAGGTGCATTGGAATACGGGAATCGAAACGATGAGAGTTTATTAAGGTCTGTTGGAATCTGGGAATCAGTGGGATGTAGTCTATATGTGATCTATGATCCACTATTAACTCTTTATGGGAATCTGATGATATGTGGGACCTCATAGTTGCTATGTTCGACATGGGCACAAGGTGGGCATCTGAGGAGGTGTGTTATTTAATGGGTGTCAGATGTTTCATGGGTATTAATTGATCACCTAATAAGGTTTAGGAGTTAAAATTCATCATGTTATGACTTTTTAGACTAGGGATGGTTGGTGGACCATCAATTTATTTGATTTTTGGGTCAAAAAGAGACTGAGGTAGCTAACTCCTATGGTGGGGAGTGGATTGAGGGATTTGACATACAGGTTTATAATTAGGGGTAAATTGGGTTGTTTTGAATGATATGGGTATGTTTGGTACCATATTTAGGTAATGATATATATTTTTGGGATGAGCAATGTTAATATGGGGACATTGTAACATCCCGGGTTTTTGGAGCGGGTCAAAATCCGAAATATGTTTGAATTTTTGGAGTTTGGTGAGAGGAAAAACAATTTTTCTATTTTTTGGAACTTAATTACAAGATTTCCTTTTAAACAAGTCATTTTATAGGCATTTTTTAATGCTCAACAAGAGCCTCAGGTTTTTGAGTGGGTTTTGAGTGCATCAGAGGCCAAAACCTGGATTTTTGGAGTGTGTTGGATAAGATGAATGGTTTGAGAAAACCATGTGGATTCCAAGGTGAAATCATGCATACCTCCATCACTAAACAAGATTTTAAAAATAAAGTAATATGGGTTGAATTTTTGAGCAGGGTGTTCTGTAGTTTTTTGTAGAGGCTCACACACGATTTTTGCAGGGTTTGGAAAACCATGCGGGCCAACCGTGCATGGTGTGGTTCCTAGACGGTGGGTGCCACATGGTTCATGAACAGTTTTCCAAACTGTGTGGGTCACTTCAAAGGTAAAAATTATATTGTTATCCCAACTTCTATTTAACCCCTTTTCTCCTCTTTTCTTCTCCATTCATGTGAACAGTAGAGGATATACATCCTCTTTTTCCTCCCTTAGTCTTTGGCCTATCTATTTGATCTGAGATCTAAATCAATCATTTTTTTCTCACTGGAACCACATCAATAAGGGATTTTATCCTCTTTATTCATTTATCCTTTTCTATTTCCAAATGGTGTGCTAAATTTGTGTTATCTATTTTACCCTATTTTTAGGAAATTCATCTAAAATGATGATTTATTCTAAATCGGCCCGAGTTAGAGGCTGATATTAGATAAGTGAACGTCTACCAGTATGAGGTGGGTGGTGTCTATATTTCTCTTTAATTTCATTTGTGTTTCAGGGGTTCATTCTTGAATGAATTGTTGGGTTGTACAAGTGAGACCCTAATAATTTATGACTATCCTTTAAATTTTTTAGTCGAACCTGTGATATGCTTATGGGAATGCTCCTCTATTACTAAAAATGGTTTAATCCTAGTGAGAGGATTTATACCTTGGGTATATTAGGTTGTGGTGTGTTATTTTAATTAAATTTTTTATATTATATTTCTTGTGATGGATCCAAAGTAACGTGATAGGCATGGCCCAAGGATTGATATGGTTTTGATTATATATATGATGTGACATTATTTGTTAGGTTGGGTTAGGCTTGGATTCCATGAGTGATTTTGATCACAGTTTGGGTGATAAGGTTTTCAAATTGAGGTAATAAGGTCATCATGTTACGGGAATGCCTCATGTGATATTGGATGGTATTGACCATTAGGGTGAGAAATACAGTTTTAGGGGCATGAGGTACTGGGATGATGTTGATAAGTTACTATGTTTGGTTATTACCTCTCACTGTGATTGGATGATGTGCCACTGGATTCGTGTGAACATAGATAAGACTCAGATGATGAGGTTGTTTTAACCACTCATGTGGGAAGAGGCCTCCATTAAATATGGATTGGGATCATGTTGACCATCAATGAGGTTAGAGGAGATTGTCATAGAAATCCATGTAGATGGTCAGGATCCATCGGTTGACGGTGTTGAGATTGTTGGTTGGGGGGCTAAGGTTCATCGTATATTAAGGCCTCTGGGTCGTGATTACTTGGGATGATGGACTTTTTCATTCCTTGGGACATCATCTATTGAGATAATGAGGTTTATTATTTAGAGGATAGGCATTGTTGTGCCTTGGGACATTGGGCTTTGATCCAACATGAGCTTTCAAGAAGGGGTCGGAGAGACCAGGTACTTATTATTTAGGCATGCCTTATTTGGATGTAGGTACATGATTAATGGACTGAAGTTCCAAGTGACACTTTTGGAGGGGGAACTTGAGGTTTCACCTAGTATTATTCTTCGTTAGTGGATTCCTTGAGCTTTATGCTAAGGATCCTTCCTCTATAGATATATTGACGATGGTTGAAGTAGGTGATTTATTCATTATGGTTTTTGATCCCATTGGAAGAATGTTTATTTATATGACATTCATGTTTTGTTTTATTTATATTTATAAAAAACCTAATTTTTCTCATATGTAAGTTTAGAACATGTTGGTGGTGGCCTACTGATATTATTCTCATACCCTGCACGGGCCCTTTGGGAAGCTGGTCGACTTTATACTTCTATGATCAGGTAAGGGTTTGGGATCAGGAATTGTACCTTAATGATCTTGTCGGAACTTTTTCATGGGATGGATGGAAAGGGACCATGGTGGTTCCAACATTAGCTGAGGTTATTTTGGAGTCTCCCTTTTTTTATTGAGATTATTATTATATGTACTTACTAGTGGCCTGCCCTGGGTGACCCCATTTTTATTTATTTTCTTGTATGACCCAACTTTTATGCATACTCTATATCTAGTTCCATGTTTTTTTTTTGAAAATGGTATTTTATTCTACATTTGGTATGTTTGGCATCGTTGATTATTATTGTTGCTACATTCTTCCACTAAGGTGGGTTACTAGTCATATCGTTTATGGTCTTTATTTTACTTTTATATTGATATATACAATTATTATTATTAACACGAGAGGGTATGGTCTCCCCATTATAACCTCTTTACACCCTCGCTACTAGTTAGAAGCCTTTGGCATACAGGGAGGAGAGTATAAGGCCAAGTGGTCAACTAGACTTGAGCACTATTCAGATGGAAAAATGGGTCAGGGCACTACACCCTTTAATGTCATAAATTAAAAGGGGCTAAAAACCCCCTCTAATCAAAGGGTTTATCAGTGGTTCATGAAAACCTTATAATTTCTTTAATTAGTGGGGGTTAAAACCCCCCTCTAATTTCTTCAATTAGAGGGGGTTCAAAACCACCTCTTATTAAAGGTATTAGTGTCAGTTCATGAACCCCCTCTTATTTCTTAAGTTAGAGGTAGTTCAAAATCCCCTTTAATGTAATCAATTAGTGAGGATTTAAAATTCTCTCTAATTTAGAAGATATGAGGGGTTTTGAACCACCACTTTTCCCTTTTAAAAAAATAAATTCCATTATATATATATATACTCTAAAATCCAAATGAATATTATATATATTGTGCCTCTAAATTCCAACTAAACATATAGCACAACTAATTTTTAAATTAGTGATGGTGTTGACATAACCACCTATAAAATCCAACCAAATATTAAAAAAATAATGCCAAAAAATTATAGGGGGTTTTGAAACCCCACTAAATTTTATGATTAGTGGGGTTGTGCATAACCCCTCAAATTTATATAGAAAATGAATTTAGGGGGGGTTGTTCATAACCCCCTCTAACCACTAATTTGATATTTTTATTGTAGAAATTTGAGACTTATAAATCGAGTAGTTTGAATAAGTCAATATGATTATCCCTCCTATGGATGGTCCCCCCATTGAAATTTAATTTTTTAAAAATTAGTGTAGAATTATACAAAATGGATCTCACTATTGTGTCTCTAATGGTTGAAAATTGTAAAATTGACTCCTGAATCATCAAAATCAAAATTGGGTTGATCAAGATATGATAAAAATTATATCGACAATTGAGATTGTCTGATGGCTTGGTGATGATGTGGTATTATAGAGAGGCTACCAAAAACTCTCTAGAAATGTGGTCGACACCAAAACAATAACCTTTTCTCAGGAAAGATTTTTTTATAAGTTTTTTTAAAAAATAATAATAAAGTAACCCTAGGTTTAAAATATTTTTAAAAATAATCCCCAAAGGATTTAAATCCATAAACACATTTGGTCTTTTGGGCAGAGGCCAAAGGCATTATGGGCCTTAACAGCTTTGGCCTTGCATAAAATCGAAAGGTGTTGGTCCCCTAAACACCTTTGGTCTCTACTATTATTTTTATTTTTATTTTTCTATTTTTTTTGTTTATATGTACATAAATATATATATACAAACAAATAAAATAAATTAGAATAATTTAACTTTTATTAAACATACAACATGATTGTAATTAAATAGGTATGGATTTATGACATAACCCTCACCCAGGGATCCCTTTTATGAGATGTTTTTCCCTAAAAATCCTTATAGATTTCCATTGTGAGATTCTAATTCCTCATTTCCTACACAGAATTAATAATATATTATTACTAAAAATTATTAATCAATTAATAATAAATAATAACTACTAATTTATTACTAATAAATAATAATAGTACCTAAATAATAAATAAATATTAAAATTTATTATTAAATATTAATAATTATCTAATTAATAATTAAATGGAAACTAAATAATATTAATTAATATGAATGGAGAGTGGAGAGGACTTGAGAGTTTCTATCGCTAGATACTTATGGAGATTAGGGCTTTGATCATATGGATATTGATCGTGAGTGTAATTTTGATCTGCATGGTGTCTTTGTTGGTCCCGTTAAGGTGGTTGAGGAACCTGTTCAAGTTGTATCTACTTCAGATGGTACAGAAAAGGTTAATTTGGAACTTGAAACATTTCCCTCGAGTGATATGAAGATTTAATAAGGTTATGATATTTTTTAAGAATCAAATTCTTGTAATGATTCAAAATTCATGAGAATTTCTTATTGTCACATTGATTCATAAAAAAATCAATTGAAATAGATCCATGGTGTTTATTGAGGTGAACCCTAAAATTCTTGAGAACTGACTCAGTGATTGTCATTTATCAATGATTAACTATTCTAATTCCTTTGTTTAACCCTCATTCATTCGATAACTCGGTCTCCCAATTTTGGATTAGAATTAGGGATTTGAAGTGGATCTTCTATCACCTATAAATCCTTTGGGATGTTTCCTTAGTTGTGTTACTTCCAATTAAATTTGAAAAAAATAGAGCTTTGCTGTTATAGTCACTTTACTAGAGTTATGGTGGAGGTCTATTTTAATTACACCCTCATTGATATTGTACTTTTGGTTACTAATGAATTCAAGATCAACTTATGGATTGATTTTAAAGACTTAATTAATTTTTGTGAAAAATTTAATTGGATTCCCAACTTTATTGAGAGGTGTGGTAGAGGTCTAAGATGAATGGACAACAAGAATCCTAGTCACCTAGTGGACAATTTCAAGTTTAAGTTACCAAAGGTTGCAATGCCTTCTATTTGGAAAGATAAGAAAGCCTTCTAGAGATAGTTCGATTCAACTCGAAAATATAAGGGTATGATTTCATATAGGGATGTTGTTCAAGGTCCATAAATAAAGTTTGTTTGATGTGATACCACTTCTATGAGTCCTGTTAGTAATGGTCTTGTGAAGTCCACACAGAGTAAGCCTTGGTCTGAAGACCCTCAACGTGAAGGTGTAAATTCTTAGGGGGATGAAGTTGTCTCAATTAATAGTGATATAATCATGGATTTTGATGACTTTTAGGAAGATAGGTTTATGTTATCTAGTTTTAGTAAAGACAGAAATACACTTGATTCAGCTTACAGGCCACTTCAAGGATCCTCACAAGAGGGTCATCAGGCTCAACGAGGTGAAATGACTGCTTCCCGACAAGCAACTAAATAAGGACTCTTTGAAGTTTTAATCACAACTCAAATAGGTAGTTGAGGTTGTAAACTTTTTTATACTGTCCTATCATGTTCGGGTAAGAGGATCTCCCAAATGCATCCCTTTACACAAGGTTACCTCTAAAGTCCCAATGCAAGGTTGGAGAATTGAAAACCTAATACTAGTGATGCAGGGATTGGTAAAATGGAAATATCATGAGTATACCTAATGGAGGTAGTTTTGGAAAATAGGATAGCACTGGGATTTCTTCATATGATAATTTTACTACCGAATCTCTTTCTCAAGTGTCTGACCAGATTAATATCATGTAGGGTTCCGATGAAGGTTGTTTCTCATAGGATTCTATGTTATATATCTTTAACATAGGATATTACTTGGCTAAAAACTCACATAGAAATCTTTGGTTACTAGAGGAAACCCTGTAAAAAGATTCACCGCACAGAAATCAGGATCTTGGAGCTGGTGAAAATTCAAGTTTGGCCTCTGCCGCCTATTTTAATAAATTTCCTAATACTATAAAGGGAATAATTATATTGCCTCTTAAATCTCATACCAATATGAAGGATTATACAAGAAAGGATTCTCCTTTGATATATTAAAATCCAAAGGATAAGGCTTTCCTCAATGGGTTTGACAAATCCATAATGCTTACTTTTCTTGATGCTCACACTTGGGATGAGGCCCGGGGAAATGATATAGAAAGTGACCAGGTATTGGATCATGAAAATATAAGTAAGTATTGGGTATCAACTTCCAATCCTCACAACCAAATAAATGAGTTTTCTCAGCACCACCTTTTAATAGTGCTAAAAAAATGCTGATAAAGGGGTACCTCTATCAGTGCTAAAAAAGCACTGATAAAAGGTGTTTTTAACAGTGCTAAAAAAAAGTTATTAAAAGTACCCCTTTGTCAGCTCTTTTTTAGTACTGATAAATGTACCCCCTTTATCAATTCTTTTTTTAGTAGCGCTGATAAATGGGTTCTTTATCAGTTATTTTTTACTAACGCTAATAAAAGGTATATTTCAAAAAAAATGTGTTTCATTAAAAATAATATAAATTTTTAAAATATGTTTTAGATAAGGATAAATAGGTATTTACATATAATATATAAGATATTTCGTAAAAATGGATTATAAAATAATTAAAAACTATTTTTAATTAATAATTTGTTAATTTTTATTGAGTAATAGTCTTTTAAAAACAATTTGAAGATAAAAAAATCACAAAATTAACAAAACATCTAAAATAAGCTGAAAACATAACTTAAACATAAAACTGACATAACTTTTGATCTGGGTGTTCGTTTGGGATCTACCACATATCAAATCAAATTTTTTGATGATCTTTATGTAGGAGTGATATAGGGGGGCCCTCTATCACAATTTTTGAGGCCAAAAAAGGCCTATAAGGCCTCCAAAACTGAGTTTTTAGTCGGGGTACCCCACTTTTTTTAACATTCGTTGGACTTTAAAACTCATTTAAGGGGATATTTTTTCCCATTTTAAATGGGGACTAAATTTATTCCTAGGTATTAAATTCATATTGATATTATGGTGTCAAAATTTTATCATTTTGCACAATGTAATGTTATTTATAATAAAATATATAATAATATATACATTTTTTTAATATTTACACATAAAATTTTAATCTTATAAATAAATAATTAAACATATTTATATATATAATATATTTCACAAAATATAAAACTTATCTGAATAAAAAATAATTTCCATTTTATTTGAAATAAAAATGTATGAACCTTAGGTAGATGATGATCCATGGAAGCAACCTAAGACATGGAGGTGATGGAAACATTTATGAGGCAGGTGTTGGCCGCCACCCCCATTGATGTTGTCCTGTTTTCTGGAAGTGTTTGTCTTTTGTAGCAGTGTTTGTTCACTGGTTATTTATGTCACCTCCATCTTGTATGCTACTCTTATTTTCTTTGAATAAATTTTTAGATCATGGGCTGATAACCCATGGTCTGCCCTGTTTTTCGTATATATATATATATATATGTGGATAAAAATGTAACAAAATGTATATAAATATACATATATATCATAAAATAAAAAACAAAACAATATTGGTGAGTGGAAAAGGCGCAAGATTATAATGGGGGCATCTAAGGATCAAAACTCACCAAAGGCAGGGGTGTGCGCGGGTGGGTGGGACAGTGTATAGCGCTGTTGGGGGGGGGGGGTTACTAGCACAGTTAAAGGAGGTGAGGGAGGATCGACAAGCACTGTTAAAGGGGTGTCGAACACTGGTAAAATAGGGGGGTTATTCCTCCATCCAAATTTTCTGGGGGAAAAATATTTTCAAAAATTAAGTTTTTTGACTTTTATCGGTGCTAAAAAAAGTGTTGATAAAAGGGACCTTTATCAATGCCTTTTTTAGCACTACTAAAATGGACCACTTTTAGTAGAGTTTTGATTATCATCACTTTTTTAGCACTATAAATTCCCTTTTTCACGCTTTTAAAGGTCATATCTTCCGTAGTACCTTTTAGAGTGCTAGACTTTCCAAATGATCAGAAAGAGGTCACTAGAGAAAAAGAGGACCAAACTGAACTTATTGAGATTGAAACGCTACCTGAGGAAGGCTAGGGGAAATGGGTATTTTTATACCTCTCAGGGTTATGTTGTAGAGAGTGATTCGGAGGGTTCAAAATATCCCAATGGACTTTGGAAACGTGCAAAGACTTAGAGAAGATACCATCATCCAAAAGGTCGAGGTCGTGGGCATGGATGAATTAACTAGAGGGAATTGCATAATCAGAGTTGTGATGCTTAGATTGATCTTATGAAGAACTTTCTATTTGACTTGTCTATTTTTTATAAGGTTGTTTTTGCTATGTCTTATCTCACCATCTTTGATTTGTTTTTTGCTTCTAATAAAGGGGATTCAAACATGGACTAAAAAAATATTAATTAGTAATAAATATTAATTACTAATAAGCATTAATTTCTAATAAATAATATTAATATATAACTAATTAATTATTAATAATTAATAGGTTTTAATTAATTTCTAATTAAATAATATTCAATTACTAATAAATAATATTAATAATTATTAAATATATAATAATTATTAATAAAAATTAGTGACTAAAGAATAATTTTCAATATTTTTTATTAATTAATATTACTTAGTAATTAATATTTAATAGAAATTAAAATTTTAAAATAGTAATTAATATTAATTACTAATAATTATTTAATTTATTATTAATAATTTAATAATTAATTAATAATTATTAATTAAAAATTTTAATCATTACTATTAATATATTGTAACGAAAAATATTTAAATATTTATTAATAATTGTTTAATAATTATTATTAACAATTATTAATTAATTAATTAATTAATTAGTAAATAATATTATTAATAAGCAATTAAATATTTTTTATTTTCTAATTAATTAATAAATAATATTATTATTATTATTATAAATAATTAGTAACTAAATAATAATTTTAAATATTTATTTGTAATTGATATTAACATTAATTAATATTTATTAGAAATTAATATTATCAAAAAGTAAATAATATTATTTTATTAATATTTTTCTGAAAAAAATAAAACAAAAAAACATCTCACTAAATTCTTATTGCCATTAAGGATCTCTTTTCGACTATGTTTTCCACACAGTTTGCATTTTTGGAATCGTCGTGATGCTAAATTTCAGAATTTGGATATAAAACATGAATTTGAGCAACTAGAATTTTCAGATTATAGTAAAATCTCATTCACTCTCCACCATTGGTTGTGATGTTAGTTGTTGCTGTGATTCACAAATCACTAAGAGTAAATAATTGATGGAGGAAAGATGCATCAACAACTAGCCAAGGAATAGATGAGTGATGTACCCTTATTCTTCCAGGGTATGCACCCTTTGTGGTGGTATCCCTATCCAATTTGATGGTTGTGTCGTGGGGAAGGGTTGACCTATCGAGGATGGGGTTGACACCGTACTAAGTCATGTCTAAGTTGGTCACAACTTTTAGGCCCCAAAATTTGATGGTTGTAATTTCATAGACCTATGATGCTTCATCCTTAGTGCCTGAATTTGATGTACAATAAAAAGATATGCATTGATTTTTACAGAATTAATGATTTATTAATTTAATTTTTTTGACTATAGAAATTCCATCTTTATTAGTCTGGGCCTGTTTACGTATTTGAGTTAATGGTGTGATCCTTATAATGATGGTTTTGTGAAAAAAAATTGTTTAAACTATTAAGTTAATCCTTTAAATATAGAAAATAACATAAAAATAAATTTTTGTAAATTATTTAACAAGAGTTTGATATTATTAATTTTTCTTAAATGTGATTTGGAATTGATAGATAAGTTTTAAAAAAGGATTTTTGTATAATTTTGAAAATATGAAAATTATTTTAACTATATGAACTATTATAATTATAAAATTAATTTTAAATTAATTTTAAATTTTGATGTGGTTTTGGAAAATTAGATGTGAAGGGGAAATTTGGTGATTTTGATTCTGCTTTACAATTATTTCCACCCTAATTTGAAAGTAAATTAGCCTACTCCTATATCCATCATTAATGTAAACAATATAGCTCTAACAATCATAGTGGTGTGGCTAAAATTTGTGTAATAAGTATTATGAAGTGGATGAATAATTTTTTATGCATTCACAGTGTAAAATGTACAGTGAAATTGGGAAGATGGCACTGACCAAAAGTTCCTAAATATTGGGCCTTGTTCCCAATGACTCTCTCAATTCTTGCTTGCTATCTCCCATGCTAGTGGTGTCTGTAATATAGTAAAAATATTTAACTCATAAAACTTGCAATAAAGTTTCACTTACTCATAAAGACATGTTTTAGTCAAATCTATAAGTTATTTTTAACTAATCAAAGTGGTATTGTAGGATTTTCTTCGCCTTATTACGCCTTGATACATGGATGCTCCTCAAAAAAATCCACTGCTCTTCCTGAAATTTTTATAATAAAAAATAAAATATATATGCATATATATATATATATATTTTAATTTTTAGAATAATACCTTCTAAGAAATGTCACAGACTCCTGCCTTGTCATGTTTTTCATTTCTTCTAATACTTTGGCATAATTTATAACCTGATTTCATTACAAATTTTCTTTTTTTCCAAGAAAAAGATGAAAATTTTCCAATCTAACTCAGAAAAAAATCCTGAATATAAATAAATTGGGAAACAATTTCTCAATCTACTGATGGATTCGTGGGACATGGCACTAAAGGTTGGGCATTGACGAAGATAGAATCTTCTTAAGAAATAATCCTAATAAGGAATTGTTCCACACAATCATCCATTGTATTTTTTTTAAAAAAATAACTTTTTTTGTTTTATTTTGTATATATATGTGTGTGTGTGTGTGAATAATAATATAATGAATTTTAGATTTTAAAATAATTATTAATAATTATTAATCAAATTTTTATGAATTTATTATTAAGAAATAATTTTTTATGTCATGTAAATTAATATCTTTATTATATTTACGAATAATAATAATGGTAATAATAATGATGATGATGATCTATATAATAGTATTAAATATTTTTAATCAATAATGTTTGTGTGATGTAAATAATTTTTTGTCTATTATATTTATGAAATTGGTTTTCTTTTCAATTATTTTTTTTATTTTTATTTAGTGTGAAAATTTTCATTTTGATTACATTTATAGTTCTTAATTTATATTCCTTCAAAATCACCTGCTTGAAATACAACAATGTTCTGAGTATGTGATTATTAAAGCCTATAAGTCATAAAATATAAATACAATCTAGATGAAATTTGACACATTGACTAAACATATAAAAAATAATTTAAAATTAAAATAATTTTATAAAAATAATTAAATAAAAATAATTTCATTGACACGAAAAAAATTATTTCAAAATAAAATATTTTCACTTGTAAATGCTTAAATACCTTTAAAAACTATTTAAAGGCTTTTGTACCTTTAAATATTGTTTTCTAAGTCATTCTAACCGCATTGCATGTCAAATTGGCATGTTTTATGCATGTACATGCCAAAAATAACTAAACATTGGTTTTCCCATAATTTCACATCAATATAAGGTTGTTTATAATGCTTTTGATCGTTACACATGTGTTTTAGTGTTTTAAAACACTAAAATTTCGTTTACGGGAATCCTGAGAAAACTGTAACTCAAAATGACATGTCATTAGTTCCTACATTTCAAAAATAAATCTACAGTCGTTTCCCACTAATTTCATGACCATATGATGTAATTTTCAAGGTTTTGACCCTCAGACACACGTTTTTAAAAGATTTGGTACCTTTAAAAGATGTTTACCATGTCATTCCAACCACACTGCACATTGGATTGACATGTTGTCTATGCTTACACGTCAAAAATAACTCAATGATCATTTTTCCATGATTTCATGTTAGTTTTAGATCATTTTCTATGGTTTTGACCGTTATACACACATTTTAGTGTTTTTAAACACTAAAAAGGCATTTACAGGCATCTTAGAAAACCATAACATAGAATGATGTACAATCAATTATTACATTTCCCAAATAAAATTATGGTCTTTTCCTATAATTTCATGCTAATTCAATGTCTTTTGTCTAGTTTTGACTCCCCAACACACATTTTTAAAGGCTTTGATACCTTTAAAACATATTTACCGAGTCATTCTAACCACACCACACATCATATTAATGTATTTTCTTTGAGTACACATAAAAAATAACTCAAAATGATTATACCATGATTTCACATCAATATATGGCCATTTTCTATGGTTGTTACCGTTACACACACGGTTTAGTGTATTAAAACACAAAAAATGGGTTTACAAGCATCCTGTACAAACCATAATGTGGAATGATGTTTTGTCGATTCCTACATTTCAAAAATAAATCTAGGGTCGTTTTCCTATGATTTATTTTAAATCTGATGTATTTTTTTTTGTTTTTACCCCATGAAACACATTTTTAAAGGCTTTGGTACCTTTAAAAAAATTTTACCAAGTCATTTCGACCACACCGCATGTCAGATTGACATGTTGTCTTTGTGTACACATCAAAAATAAATCAACAGTGGTTTTGTCTTGATTTTACATCAATATGAGGCTTTTTCTATGGTTTTGACCATTAAACACACATTTTAGTGTTTTAAAATACTAAAAACACATTTATTGGTATCCTGAGAAAACCATAACTCATAAGGACATGTCGGCAGTTCCTACATTTTAAAAATAAATCTATGGTCATTTTTCTATGACTTCATAGTAATATAACATGATTTTCCTAGTTTTTACCCCCCACCCATACATTTTTTTAAGGATTTTTTGTTGTTATAATATATTTTTTATTATTATGTTTTTATAGTAATGAAATAAAATAAAATTATTAAAGAGAAGTACTTACTCCAATGCTTTTGGTAGGGTCATTTTAAAAAAAATTATTGGGTTTCCTATGAACTTTAAACCTTATCTTTGTTCAAAAAATAGACAAACATAATTCATTAGCCTTTATAAAAAACATAAACAAGTTATAAAAAACATTGACTTATAATAAAATGATATAAATAATAATGGATAAAATACAAACCAAATTTTTTCTTTTTCTCAAAAAACTATGCGACTTAGTTGTATGAGGAATGACTTGTTTCTCATGATTCAAAGTATTTTTTTAGATAATTCCTAAAAAAATAGCAACATTAATAAAAATTATAATTTTATTGTGTTTATGTTATTAAGATACTATAAAATATCTAATTAACTCATGAGATTAATCTTTATTAATATCAACAAATAGCCTCAATTTTTTATGAGAAATGCCATCAGTCACTTTATTATACATCTTTCATGAGCTCAGAGATGTGTCATTAAACTCATATCATAATTTAAATTTAAAATCTATCCATTTATTTGACAAATTTTTTAGAGTCCATGGGCGTGAAATGGGGTTAGGGAAATAAAAATGAAAAAACATATATAAATAAAAAACATATCACGTTATAAGTATATTACACAATTTTAATCATGTATTTTAAATTAGTTATCAATAAATATTAAATAAATAATACCTTTTCTTGATTATCAAAGACCTCACTTTTCCAAGCTGGGGGAATATTCCTCCAATATTTATAATTAATGAGAATACTCACCATCTCGTAAGTAAGCTATCCAAGAATATAACCATAGATTCTGATAGCATCATTGGTAGGCACCTAAAACTCATCAAATGGAACAATAATCTTTAATTCCTTTAGTTCCCAACCATATGTCGTGTTCATATTTTTATCCCTTCTATTACTATCTTTAACTTTTTGATAAATGAATTAAATAATTAATAATATATATAGTTTTTTTTTACAATGACATACATACCAGTAATGGTAACTCTCTAATATCGCCTATATAGAGAGTTGATCAACTGCTTCATCGCTGAAATTGAATCAGATAGTAGGCTACCAACAACATCTGGGGAGTGGGTCAGCTCGCTAGAAGTCTTGGGTATAACAAAATCACTCAGATCCACTAAATTTGATGGTAATGGTGGTTTTCTCCAAGATGTTGATCATCTAGGATCTTGAATTTTTTTGTTCTTAGCATTCCTTCAAGTGAAATAGTTCACATATATTAAATATATAAAAAATCATAAGTAAAATATTTTTACAAAAAAATAACAAATATAATAATGTATATATGTACAAAAGACTTATAAATGAGAAGTTTTAATATGTTTAATTACCAATTCATACATTCAATTATCTTTATCTTCATTGTATTGGTTGTTATCAAACTCCATTGTAACAAGTGCTTCATTTTCACCCTCGCATGCAAGTTCTATTGTTCCAATATTGTCAGGAAAAAGTTGTTCAATGTTCTGTGGTATATGAGGTTCACTGTCACAAAGTACTGATTGGTTTCCATCTCCAATAACATATAAGTCTCTCTACTTTAATTGTACGATAACACTCCAACATTTATGTATTTTATCATCCACATAATAGACCATCTTTTCTTGTGATACCAAGATAAATTGATCATGCTCTGCATGCTCACCATTATGGAACTAGTGAGAGAAGTTTAAAGAAGTAAAATGTAATGAATCTTTCATTATACCCCTATCAATGTTGACTCACTTGAATTTGAATAAGACAAATAAAAATTAACCATGAAAGTTTAGTTCAATTATATCATTAATTTATTCATATTATCCAACCTTTACAAATGTAAATACGCCAATATTTTGAGTTTTCAAGTCTTCTTCATGATAAAGTGTACGAAAATTTAAGCCATAAATATTTTTGGAATCAAATCGCTTAGCCTCGCTAGAGTACCTCAAGCCAAAAACTTCAAATCATTTGATATTTCACCTCAATTCTAAACATTTATTATCTATAAAATAAGATATAAGGTGTTCCTTTTACCATAGAAAAAACAACTACACTATAATAATATGAGTATGAGTATATAATTAAATGATGGGTGAACCATTCAAAAATCACCTTATTAACAAATTTTTTTAATTACAGCTCATTTAAAGCTTGACCCCTTAGTTTCCACATTTTTTGTAATCAAAATTTTTCAAAAAATGGATTTTTAATATGACCATTGAGTAAAGCATATCTAAGTTCTTGTAGAAAATCTAATTCAGTCAGTGTGAAATTTAACCCCTTTCCAATTAGTTATCTAGTAGTTGGAAATAATGATGACCGATTTTCAAAATTAGAATTAGTAGAGATGACATCGATAGGTCCAACATGATTAAATCTAGTCTAAATACCAAACAAATACCTAGAACATAAGTTCAAACACTCTTTGGCTATCTAACCTTTAGTAATAGAGCCTTATGGTTGAGATTTATTCCTCACATATGATTTCAAATAACCTAAGTACCTTAAAAAAACATATTAAAAAATTATGTAATGATTTGATAAAATTGAATTTACCAATGAAAGTAAAAATAATATCAACATACCTCTCAATTGGATACATTTTTTGATAGTGTCCCATTCCATCAAGTTTAGCTTCTTCAACCAAATGAATAGTCAAATGAATCATGATTGTGAATAATAAAGGGCGAAATAACATCTCCAAATGACAAAGTATCAAAAAATTCTTTCTTGAATTTTATCAAGTTCGGTTGGATTTAGAGTTTTTCTATAAAGATCTCTGGATAAGGTACATAACTCAACTAGAATCATAGTTACTTTTTCAGGTAATATATTATGCAATGTCAATAACAAAAACTTCTCTAACAAAATATGTGAGTCGTGACTTTTCAATTCATGTAACTTTTGATGTTTTATGTCAAAACACCTTTATAAGTTACTTAAATATACATTTGTTACTTTTACATTCCTTAAATTTCAAATAAATACATCTTTCTCATGATTTTTCATTGTAAAAATGGGTGAATGATACTTTTTATTCTCATTTTCCCATAAACTATGATTTATATTCATTGATTCCAAATCCTTACATGCATCAAGTTGATCCTTCGATTTACCCTCGTTATTAAGCAATGTAAAAATTACATTGTCGCAGATGTTCCTCTCAATATGAATTACGTCAAGATTATAATGTATCAAATTAAACTCAAAATAAAGAAGTTTGAAAAATATACTCATTTTCTTCCAACATCATGTTCCTTCTACTTTGGATAATGTACATCATATCCATTTCTCCCTTATTTAAATTTATTACACTTCCAAATTCTAGAGTGACATTCATTTATTTTCCAAAGATTTCTGAACTAGATAACACCTTCAGTGGTCTTCTTAATTCAAAATATCCATTTAATTGTGTCTTGTTAAATCTGAATTAATTAGAAGTATCAATAAATATACTATGACATATAAAACACTATTTTCTACTATGAGGTAATCA
Organism: Viscum album; assembly: GCA_963277665.1. Classification (NCBI taxonomy): domain Eukaryota; kingdom Viridiplantae; phylum Streptophyta; class Magnoliopsida; order Santalales; family Viscaceae; genus Viscum; species Viscum album. Next base: position 1,307,648,260 of record OY728141.1, read on the forward strand.
TTGAGGTTCAAAAATCAAAATTAAAAACAGGATAAGCCAAACCAGTATGGGTTTTCAAACTAGATAAGTTTCATAGTCCAAGAAAGTCAATAATTTCTTGCATTACAGAAACATACATTTTCAATAGTTTTCTTAATGAAGATTAATATTTTCCCATGACATCATCCAATAAATCCCACAATTATTTGATTAGAGGTTGAATGTATACATCAATTTCATTTCTAGTCATTTACTTTCTAGGAATAATCATAAAAAAACGAAAAATTTATTCTTCATACACATCTATGGAGGTATATTCTAGGGGATCAAAAAAACTAACCAAATTCTATAATTAGTACTTAAAGTACTAAAAGTTTTAAAACCATTAGAATCCAATACCAAATATATATTCCTAGGATCCAAAGAAAAATATACATATAATGAATCAAACACCTTCTATGATGTTTAGTATTTTGGATGACTCATCAAGACTTTGTTACTATCTTGAGCATGCCACTTCCTGTCATATATAGTCTTAGATGACATTAATAATCTTTTCAAGTGTGGTTTTAGAGGAAAGTAATGCAATAACTTTGTATGAGTTTTCTTCTTATGTTTCTTCTTGGGGTTGCATTGATTTATACTCTCATTGTTGTTCATTGACTTCCATATGCCTGTATGAAATCTTATGTATTCTTTTTTATCAGACTCTTCTCCCTAGTAAAGAATTCAATCATTAGGGCATGCATGTATCATTATATAATAAATTACAAGTTTTTTATGACTTTATTCATCTCATGAAATGATGAAAGGATCCTAGATTCACTAAATTTATCATGAATAAAGTCTAAAATCATGGACATTAATTTATCATTAATTATATAAAGACATTTGATATGATACAACATAAGTAGAAAAGAAAATTTAGAATACTTGGTGTACCCTTTATATAGATTTTATTGTGTGTCTTTAACTAATTCATAAAACTCAATTTTTTGGTCATTAAGTTCTGATAAATATTAAAATTATTAGGATCAAATAAAGGTTTTAATGATATATTAAAATCTTGTACATTGTATCATGTAAAGTAATAAGATGAAATCATATATACATTTTTCTATCATTTTATTGAGGATTATCCATGTTTTACTCGATAATGCACCAGGTATGTGTAGTTTATTATAGGAAATAGGAATTCAATGTTTAAAATGAAAATCTAGAGAAACTAAACAAAATGACCATTACACATTTTGAAACTCTATTACACAACTTGTAGTCATTTTTCATAGCATATGACAAGTCGTGAAGAAATTCATGAAATAATTTCAATCCAGAAAGCGATTACATGGCATGATTCACTAATACACATCATGTAACTTTAAAACACAATTCTCACTATCAAGATCTAGACCAAAGGAAGATACACATCGTGAAGACAAGTTACACATCATGAAAGGAGTCAATTTAAAAATCCTGAATATTTCATATCAGATTTGTGTGATATTAGAACAGATTCAAAATTTTAGGAGAAAATATTAGATCATAATTTCATGATGTGAATACCGATTACACATTGTGTAATATCCCGAAAATTTACCTACATTAGGTGCGGAACAGACCAGAATGTGATGGACTTCTAGAATTTCTCTTGATTCTCTCATTCTTTTCTCTCAATTTTATTCCACCCTTGCTCCCTAAACTCATTTTTCATCAATTATCTTCTTTTTTTATGTTTATTAAATCCATGTGGATCGATTTTTAAAGAATTATTCATCCTTTTAGGATTTCTAACATTGTTCTATATGTGTTCTTCATCTCGATCATCAATCTATGATGAATCCTTATTGCATTTGTTCTTTTTCTTATTTCAAATAATTATTTGATTAAAATTGTGATTCATTGTAGGATTACATTATTTATTCATTATTTCATGTTCATTAATTGACTAATTTTCAATCCTTTTATGTTCATTAATCTCTTAATCCCAAATTATATTGGTGTATTAATCATGTTTGAAATTCTTTATATATTTTTAATTGATTCTACCATGAGAGGATAAACCACTTAAGGTAGGGATCGAGAGTAGGGGTGTTTGAATTTAATTAGTCTTTAATTCCCAACTTCCTAACCTTAAGAAATAGTAATAAGGTTAAACAAAAATTATGTATCCACTTCTATTAATAGACCCTAACCATGGGAAGTTTGAATGAATGACCCTAACATGATCAGAGTATAATAGGTTATGACCAATAGCCTATGACACTTTATGCACTAAAATCTAGGAATAATGCATCTGGGTTATAGTTATCTCTAGACCAAGGAATAACTATCTCTTGGATATATCTAGTTGGATTGACCGTATCTAACTAGTGACCTTTTATTTCTTTGCTGTATAAACCTTAGGATCATACCAAGTTAGAATTAAGATCATCCTTTTTCCTAAACCCAAAAATTGATCCTGATCCCTTCCTTTTCTATGATCTTAACCTAAAAATCCCTTAGTATTATTTATTCCCAAGATCAACCACCTTGTTAGGACTTCTACCCCAAAGGGTTTTAAACTTTAATTCCTTCCATCCAATCCAAATCCTCATGAGACCGACCCCACACTACCACTAAATTATTCTCGAGTAGCAAGCGTAGTTCGGGAAAAATAAATCTAATCTAACCGTAACTAGCATAAATTAAAAAACATGTGAAGGAGTGTCATATTTTCACATCATTTTCAAGGATAAAAAATAATGTGGTAAGGAATGGAAACCTATGAAAGGAACCTAGGATTGCCTCACCCAATTCCCCTTTCTCTTTTCCTATCTTCTTCATTTTCGGATGACACTACATCCTTCTTATCATTGAATTCGAGTGAATACATCAAGGACCGTTGACTTGTTCAAGGATATTTGACACATAAGAACATTTTTCCTTAAAACTTTAGATTAAGAGGTATATTTATGTACTTTTCTATTTAAAAAATGGCATACTACAGTAATCATTTTGTTCCAAACCAATAAAACATGCAACCCGCAATACATGGAGAGAATCCCATGCAGCAGGAGCACACCATCATGGATTATAGCTTGCCATAAATCCATGGCTCTATGCCCAGTATTGTATTCACTTCTATATAGGCATATACATTTGAAATTTAACCTGGATGCATTCATATGATTCAGAATATGTTCCAATTCAGTAGACTTCAAAGTGAAGATCCCCATGAGAATATCTTGAACTTCCTGGAAGTCTATGATACCTTCTACAACCAAGGAATATCTTTGGATTCCATTAGAATTAAATTATTTCCCTTTTCCCTATGAGACCAATCCAAGGATTGGATCAAAAGTCAATCATCTGAGTCTATCATGACTTGGGATGATTTTTCCAAAAAATTCTTGGACAAGCACTTTCAGACATGGAAATTGTGGAATGACATCTGAAATTTCACTCAAGCAGATGGAGAGTTATCATGGGAAGCATGGGATCATTTTAAGGAACTTAACCAAAAGTGACCACATCATGGACTCAATGTGTGGATTAAACTCCATAAATTCTATCAAGTACTCCAACCAGCTTCTCACACTGTCATTGATGTAGTTTCTGAGGGAGGGTTAATGTTAAAAACACATGAGGAAGATTGATAAACTCTAGATGATTTATCTCATAATTCATGTATGTGTCCAAGAGATCTCGGATAGCCTTGGCATGGTATCCACCAAGTTAAAGAGCACGCTCGACTATCTTAACAAGTTGAGGCTTTGACCAAGATGTTTGAATCATTTAAAATACCAACTGCATCACCTCCCCCTTCTACTCCAGTCATGGAGATTCAGTCATGTGAAATGTTCAGTGGCCCACCCCTTTATTAAGACTGCACAATAAGTACTGATGAAAACCCAATCCAAGATTGCAATTACGTTAATTACAATCAGCAAAGTCAATAATTTCAACAACCGCAACAATACTATCAATAATGGTCATTCCAACAGCAACAACAAAACAATCAAGGGTACTTCCAGAAAAGGGGTGGTCATATGCCATTTAGGAACCAAGGACCACCAGTATATCCATCAATGAATCATATTCCTTGGCCACCATAACAAGCAACCCAACAACCCTTCCCTCTTGTACCATAATAACAATTTCATCCATCTCCACCAAGATCTCCACAACTAGCCATACCTCTGCAATCAAATTTGGAAAACCTACTCTTACCCTTTGTTCAAAAGGAATATCAGGGGATGGAAACCCAAGAGATAGAAATGCAGAACCAAAGGGTAGCACTGCATAACCTTAAGCATCAAATGGGTCATATCCCAAAGACCTTTTTAGAGAGATTTCCATGTACCCTAATTGGTAGTACAGATATATACCTAAGAAAAGAGGCAAAGGTAGTGATTCTATGGAGTGTAAAAGTGCTGGATTTTCAGAAACCATGCATAGAAGAAGGAAGAAAGGTTGAGTAACCCAAAAAAGCATACAATAGTCATAGAATAATAATTTGATGAAAATAAAAATGGATTTACTTAAGTGATACCACAAGAAGTACCACCTTCTACAAAATCCCCAACAAGAGAGAAACCCTGAGAAATAAGTCTATATTGATCCACCACCTTATAAGCTACCTCTTACCTTTCTGAAAAGCGTGATACAATGAATAATTGAAGGGAAATATAAGAAGTTTTTGGAGATATTCAAAAAACTACACATCAATATCCTTTTTAGTGAGGAAATATCTAAAATTCTTGCCAATGAAAATTTTCTTAAGGAACTAATTTCTAACAAAAAAATAGAGGACCTGGGATTCATTTCTCTAAATGAAGAATGATCTAATGTTGTTCAGTAGAAAATTACACTAAGAATGAGAGATCCTTGAAGTTTCTCAATCCCATGCACAATAGGAGAATGCAACTTTAGAAGAGCCTTGTGAGATTTAGGAGCCAGCAACAACCTTATGTTTATGAGTGTATTCTAAAATCTAGGACTCAAATAACTCAAACCAACTAGATTATCATTCTATTTGGCCAACCGATCAGTAAAATACCCCTAAGGACTTCTTAAATATGTCTTAGTTAAAGTCGGCAAGTTCATTTTTTTAGCAGACTTCCTCATTTTGGACATGGAAGAGGAAGGAGAGGTTTCAATCATCTTAGGTCGACCATTCCTAGCTATTGGGAAGGCATTGATTGATGTAAATCATGGAAGACTCATATTCTGAGTAGTTGAAAAACAAGTCATGTTCCACCTGAAAAAATCATCAAAATAAATAGATGATTCTTTTGAATACCAATCTCTCTTTTACACAGATGAAAGATATTTCTAATTAAACAAAGAGAAAGATAGTGAAGACATACACCTTAATGATGAGGATGAGGAATATGACTTTGAGAAAGTAAAATACATAGAACCTATCACAAGGGATAACATCCCACCTTTTTTACCCTTAGTCATTCAGCCACCAAAACTGGAACTGAAACCCCTCCCCAGCATACTCAAGTATTCCTTTCTAAAGACATTTGTTTCACTAACAGTCATCATAAACTCAAAATTGACTTATTTATAAGAGTAAAAATTAATTTAAGTCCTATAAAGACCTAAATAAACAATTTATTGGGGGTTAATGACATTAAGGGAATAAATCCTACTTTATGCAACCGTAAAATTCTGTTAAAAGAAGGTGCAAAACCCAAATGCCAACCATAAAGGTGACTCACTCCCCCAATGAAGGAGGTTGTTAAAAAATAAGTACTGAAACTTATTGATGCTGGAATAATTTTTTCAATCTTTGATAGTGATTGGGTGAACCCACTATAGGTCATACCAAAGAAAGGTGGTCTTACAGTAGAAAAGAATGATAAAGATGAACTGATCTCAACTCACACCATAACTAGATGAAGAGTGTGCATAGACTATAGAAACTCAGAAAGATCATTTCCCCCTACCTTTAATAGATCAAATGATAGATAGACTTATAGGAAATGAATTCTATTATTTCCTTAATGGATACTCAGGATACAACCAGAATGCATTCAACCCAGAAGACTACCCTAAAACTACATTCACATCTCCATTGGGTACCTTCACCTATAGGCACATGTTGTTCGGTATGTGTAATTAACTATATAATTTTAAAAGGTGCATGAAACATATATTTCAAGATATGGAAGAGGAATTATTATAAATTTTTAGGGATGAATTTTTAGTTTATGTAAGATCTTTCGAGACCAGTCTTTGAGTTAGTTAGGCAGCATTTTGAAGAAAAGTAACTAGTTTTAAACTGGTAAAAATGATATTTTATAGTCCAAAGAGGCATAGTATTTGAATAAAAAATTTCCAAGGATGGAATGGAAGTTGATCCCTTCAAGATAAAAGTGATCAAAGATTTATCTGATCCTTCAACAGTAAAAGGTATAAGGAGAATTCTAGGCCATGCTGGATTCTATCAGCGATTCGTGGTAGATTTTTTGAAAGTTTCCTACCCTCTAACACACCTTTTATCAAAGTAAACTCCATTTTAATTCAATGAATAATGTATAAAGTCATTATACACTTTAAATGAAATCCTGATAGTCACTCCTATAATTATTTCACCAGATTGGGAAAAAGAATTTGAGTTGATGTGTAACGCCAGCAACTTTGTTGTTGGCATTGTTTTAGGACCGAGATTCAGCCATATATTCTGACCCATATATTATGAGAGTCACACACTGAATGAAGCTCAATAAAACTACACAACCATAGAGAATGATCTCTTAGAATTTTTATTTTCTTTTGATAAATTTTTCTCATATCTAGTTTTGTCCAAAGTGATTGTGTGAACTAATCATGTTGCCCTAAGATATTTAATGAACAGAAAAAATTTCAATCCAAGACCGATATAGTGGATCCTATTGATAAAATAATTTGACTTTATCATCAAATATACCAGGGAAATAGAAATTTTTTTTTTGTTCATCTATCTCGACTTCCATTGCGCCATATAAATGATAATGATGATCTCAACATTGAAGTGGACTTCCCTGATAAAACACTTTTCAACATAAATACAAAGGCCCACCAATCGATTTTTTATATTGAAAACTATCTCACCATGGTATATCTATACCCAAACCTATCCTACTAGCAAAGGACAATATTTTTTTTCAAGCTTCACACTATTACTAGGATGAACCACTCATTTTCAAGAAAAGTGATGATGGTTTTTTATGTTACTTCATTCGAGAGGATGAAATCCAAAATGTTTTAGACATGTTTCATGCATCACCAACAGGAGGAAATTATAGACCAGAATACATAGTAGTGCAAATTCTACAGAGTGGACTTTTCTATTCATTTCTCCACCAAGAGGCAAGATGTTTTTTTCAAGTTGTGATCAGTTCTAATGGAATGACACCATTGTAAAGAAGAATAAAATTTCCCAAAACCTGATCATGGAAGTTAAAATCTTTGATGTGTTGGGAATAGATTTTATTGTAATATTTCCCAATTCACATGGAAAGTAAAATAACCTTGTTGGCATTGAATATGTTTCCAAGTGGGTAAAAGATGAAGCTATAGGTCATGAAACCACAAAGGTGGTCAATAATTTCTTAAATAAAAAATGTTTTTTCACAATTCATATTTTCTTATAATAGTCATTAGCGATTAGGGAACACATTTCACTAATAATTATATCAAATTATTGCTTACAAAATATGGAATCTGGCACAACATATGAACTCCCTACGACCCGTAAACAAGAGGGAAAGTATAATTATCAAACATCGAAATCAAACAAATCCTAAAAAAATGTGAACAAAAGCCAAATTTATTGGATTCTAAAATTAGATGATGAAATTTGGGTGTACCGCACTACTTACAAAATACCCATTGGTACCACACCATTCTAATTGATATATGGAAAACCATGTCATTTTTTAGTAGAACTTGAACATCATTCAAATTGGGAAATTAAAAAGATTAATTTGGATTTTCAAAAAGATTGGGAATCTAGGATACTACAATTTGATGAGTTAGAAGAAATAAAAAATGATGCTTATGAAAATTATAAGATATATAAAGAAAAAATAAATAAATTTCATGATCAATGCATTGTAAGACACATTTTTATCCCAGTAAATAAGGTCTTATTGTTCAACTCAAGATTAAAATTGTTCCCAGGGAATATAAAATCCATATGGTCAGGAACCTTTGTGGTCATTCAAGTATTTCCTTACGGGATGATCTAGATTTGGAAATAAGGCACACACCCCATTCAAAGTTAATGGTCAAAGGTTAAAAATATTTTAAGAACCCATCCACGAAGGGTGCACCATCATCTTGATATTCATCTGAGCATCAAAGAATCAATATCTCAACATTAAACGAAGAGATGATTAGGAGGCAACCCAGGTTAGGTACCCTAGTATGGAATATGTTAGAATAAGCTTATATTATTTTGAGGAATTCTGGGGGAAAAGGACATAGGTCAGAGTCATTTTTGAGAAAAAAGAAAAATTGTGTGTCGTGTCGTGTCATAAAAATTAATGACGTGTACCTTTCACTTCCAAAATTAATAAAATATAAGAATTACACATCGTGAATCTCATATACACATCAGGTAATTACACGATTTTTTTAGGAAGTGAACCCAAACTTCACGCCGCACGAGGCCATCCCCCCCCCCCCACCCCACTACCACCACCACCACTTGTGTTCCACCTAACCCACACCCTCCTCCCCAAACTCCCTTCCTAATCCTTCCTTGAGCCTCCCACTTCCCCATTATCCTCTATCTGCCCCTCTATATATTCAATCATACAACCTCAATGGATCGAATGAAAACTATATGAACTCCTACTTCTAGTTTCTCACCTAAGTAATACGATTCACCACTAGTCAAGCACAGGGGAGGAGTCGTAGCCCCAGCACCTCAGGAAGCTTCCCCCTTAACCTCTGTTGTGGCCCCTGAACAACCTGTTGTCCTAGAGGAGGACCACTCAAGATCCAATGAGTCTTTTGATGAAAAACAACCTCATCTTCACACTATACTCCACTTTTTAGATGCAAAACACCATGTGTCACTCAATTGTTTGCAGGAGAAGCTGATGAGGACCAACAAAACTATCAATTTGGTAATCCTAGGTTTCCTGAATATTAGCCAAGAGGTCATCCAACTCCTCGAGTGCCTACATATTTCATCCACTATTGAGGTATGTGAGGAGACATACTGAGAGTTATTTCTGTAGTTTCTTTCCACATTTTAGGCCACCATCGATAGCCTATACTTCAGACTAGGTAGACAAACTCATGTTCTTCCCTTCATAGAATTCAGTATATGCCTCCGGATTTATACTGATGATTTTTTCACATTTGTGGTATTCCATACCCTACAGCTTTAGCCAGAAAAGTTAGATTGAAAGAGGCTCTTACGAATGATTTCTTGGGATTCTCACACTGAGAATAATCCTAGGGTTATTAAGTCTACCCAACTCAATGGCCTAGCACCCTACATCCTACATAGGGCCTTGAGAGATTCTTGGATTTCTCAAGAGAAAAGTGTCGTAATAGTTTTAGTCAGATGAACATCCTCATACTCATTGTATTCATGGGTGACCCTTCTATCCACATGTCCTCATAGTTAAAGTTCTACTACAGAGCTCATACACAGTTGATGTGATACATGTTGATGGGTGGATTTTTTTCATCATACATTTGGCCCATCATGTCATCATTTTTTTAGGCCACTCTTCCACTCACCTCCCTTGGTCTGGTGGAATCCATTGATTTTATTTTTTTGAAAAACATGCAGCTACTTTCCAAGGATTGAGACCTCTACCTATGGGAACTAGGAGTAGTTGATCCTGCTGACAAGGCACCCGACAATCATGTTATAGACCCATCACCCACCTCCACCTCAAACCCTGTAGTTTCCATACCCACACTTGACCCCACCCATTCCCCTACATCTACTTTTACCACCTAAACCACTACTCCACCCACCCCTTCCCTACAGATCTTTGGGCTATGAAACTTTTCATCCTAGATAATATGCATAAGAACTCCCATTATCTATACATCCCTTTTGCAGAGCTATCCCATTTCACCACCCCTCCACCACCACCATCTCCTGTAGAATTTTAGCCACCATCGAACTCTGCCAACCCCTATTCATCTACCACTAATTCCCCAGCCACAACCCTGGATACCATTCCTTCAGAGTTGATAGACCCTACTACCTAGAAGGATTATCTAACAGAACATGACTGGAAGGGAAAAGAGACCAGAATCCAACTCACCCATTGAGGTTCCTTTTATTAATCCAGCTTCTAGAAACATGTCCACACTCCGAATCGGAACCTCCCCACCACCCACCATTGAGATAACTTCCAACACCAAGGCACCACCCTCCATAGCTGATCATCCATCCCCATCATCCATTACCTCCACTAACCATGCAGGGTAGCTGTAACCACACTTTGTTTAAGATAGGACTATAGATGATGTCCTTGATACCATTGATTTCTCTTAGTCTACCCCAGTCCCCTCCCCCGTTTTTTTTTTACTTATAGGGTGCTCATTTTTTGTACTATCTGCATTTCATTCTGTAACATTTCACTTTATATATATATATGGGATACTATTTTCTTCTCTATTTTTCTTGGATTATTTTTCAATTAATTGCATTGTTATAGTATCCATGTCTAGATCCTCTATTTAGTATATGGTCATTGATGCACCTAAGCCACCATTTCCCATTGTTTGATGAGTAACACAGCACCTGGATAATGTCGAGTACCAGCTTCAGGAGCTATAACTTGATATTTGTGCTCAGCAGCCACCACTATGTGAATAGATACCTTTTCTACAACATCATATTCATTCTTAGTGAGATCCTAAAGTGATCAATCCTTCCAAGTGACCATGATATCTAGAGGATAATGCCGCCAGTATCTAAAGAAGATAGAGGAGAGCTGAGCCGATGGACAATACTGACTGATACCTTGGTCCATCTGTCTAGATGACGATGTCACAGTTATCACTTTATGGGAGGAAACCTATATTTAATCTATTTTTCTCATATTTGTAGTTATGCTTCTGTCCTAGTCATCCTTTTATAGCTTTCTCTTTTTTTCATGATTCATTGTGAGACTTATTTTATACACACACCTGCATTTATATGAAATTTATTTCATTTTTATTATCTATGTTCACATGCTATTTTATTACTTACAAAATTTTTAAATCCTATAAACTAATGATTTATCTAGTGTAGTATTTGTATTTATAACCAGTTTTATAGGTCTCCCAATTCTAAAATCAAAATAGCTCAAAACTTTCCCCATGGAATTCCACTCACTAAATTGATATCTCAATTCCTTATTATTTCATTTTCTAAATTTGACATTTCCATTTCTACCCTTTATCTTCCATAACCCTCCTATGATACTTTAATGTAAAGTGAATACATTATCTCATACTAAGTGTGGGGGAGTTTTTCTTGGGTTTAAATTTCAATACACTTTATTTTTTTCTTGTTTTCATTTGTCTAGGATACATTTTTTATTTGGAAGAATGCATTAAACCTGAAACTCATTACACCCATTTAAGTAAAAGAAAAAGTTAAGATGGAAAATGTTGGAATTCCATGTTTTTTTCCTTTTTATATTTTTAGAATAATTACTTATTTTAGTAATTTAATTCAAATTCAAAAAAATGTAAATTACTTTTAATTGACTTATTACTTGTTTTTATGCCCTTAGTGATTATCATTTTTCTATACTTACTCCCATTCCTGAGAGGATTTGGAACCTACAATTGCATATTCTTTTCTGAGCATATCTATTGAGTGACACCTAGGACATGTAAACCAATCAAAACTTGTATTGAGATATTATTGAGGCTATCACTGTAAAAATACAATTTTAATATGATTGAGGCAATATTTATTAAGTTAATTTCTCATAAGAACCACCTTACATCATTCCTCTGTTAAGCTCTTAGTTTCCAAAAATTACCTTAATAGGATGTTGCTAATCCCAGCTGATTATCCCTTTTTACCCTTCTCTTCGTATAATTCATGAATTTTCTTTGAACAAGTGTGGGGGAAGTTTTTTAGCTAGTTTAAATAGGTTTATTTTACTAAGGAGATGTATTGTGGTACTATACAAACTATTAATTATGATTCATGTGCAATTCTTGATTTTTTTATGCCTTTCATGTTCCTTTCAAAAATAAAAATAAAAATAAAAATAAAGAGATTTGGGTTGTGTATTAGGAAGGTAAAAAAATCACCATTTCTAGACCAATGGATCCCTTGAAGGGTCATATGAGGTTAGGGTATGGATTTGAGATTTGGCCTAGACATGAATTTCGATAAATAAAAATTCAAAAAGAAAAATAAAAAGAAATAAGTGGGATACCTTCTACACTCACTTGATATATATTTATGGATCCACCTTGAGTTGTTGGTAGCATTAAATTCATTATATATAAAGGATATATTTAATTACACTATTCACAACATTCATGCATTATACTTCATAGCTTAACCTCCTTTTTAAGATTGTTCTTTTCATTATTTACCCCCCTTCCCATAACTTCAGAGTCATTTTTACCTTTTTACTAAAGTCGTCATGATTAATTTTGTATTTGTCTTTATGAAGTAGAGATAATATAACCAAGGCAAGCCTATGGTTAGGAAAATGTATTCAGGGTATGAGCATAACTCCAGTTTAATTTTACCCTAAGTGATGAGAGAAAATTAATTGTGAGGTAAATTTCAAATGGTTATATAATTTAAGGAACAGTTAATAAATTTTAACCAAAAGATTAAGAATTTATTTAAAGAACTGAGCTATGAGGCATGAAAGATTTTTTATGCAGGGATGATTCTAAAGACTGAATTTTTCTACTTACACTTAGTTTTATTTACCTGGATATGATGAATGTTTCCTATTTTAAAATTTTATTACCTTTTGAAATATCTATTGAGATCTATTTTTTAGGATAGGCAATTGTTCAAGTGTGGGGGGATTTGATAATTTGAAATCATATATACATTTTTCTCTCATTTCATTAAGGATTATCCATGTTTTACTCCATAATACACTAGGTATGTGTTGTTTATTGCAGGAAATAGGCTTTCAAGGTTTCAAAGGAAAAGCTGTAGAAAATGACCAAAAATGACCATTACATGTCGTGAAACTCCATTACACAATGTGTAGTCATATTTCATAGTATATGAAAATTTGTGAGGCATTTTGTGAAATAATTTCAATATATAAATTGATTAAATGATGTGATTCACCAATACATGTTGTGTAACATTCAAATTCAATTCCCTATTTCAAGATCCAGACTGAAGGAAGATACGTGTTGTGTTGACAAGTTACATGTCATGAAACGAGTCAATCTCTAAATCCCAAATATTTTAGATGAGATTCATGCAAGATTCATGTAGATTAAAAATTTGTAGAGAAAATATTGGATTGGAATTACACGATGTGAATACCCATTATACATCATGTAATATCCTAATTATTTACCTACAAGAAACGTGTAGTAGACTAGAATGTGATGGGATTCTAGAATTTCTCTCATTTCTCTTGTTCTTTTATCTCAATTTTCTTCCACCCTTTCTCTATAAACTCATTTTTCATCAATTATCATCATTATTTTATGTTTATTCAATCCCTCTAGATTTATTTTTTAAGTGTTCTTCATCCTTTTTTCATCACCAACATATTACTATGTGCGTTCTTCATCTCGATCATCAATCTAATATGAATCCTTATTGTATTTTTTTCTTTTTCTTTTTTCAAGTAAGTATTTGATTAGAATTCTGATTAATTCAAGGTTTACATTACTTATTATTGATTTCATGCTCATTGATTAGTTAATCTCAATCCTTTCATGTTCATTAATCACTTGATCATTATTTTTATCGGTGTGTTAGTCATGTTTGTAATTATTTATCTATTTTTAATCGATTCTACCATGAGTGGCTAAACCACTTAGCGTAGGGATCAAGAGTAGGGTTTTTTGAATTTAATTAGTATATAATTATAAACTTGGTAACCTCACGGAATAGTAATTAGGTTTAAAAAATTTGTTTATACAATTCTTTTAACTGACCCTAGTCATGGTAAGTTTGAATAAACGACCACGACCTGATTGGAATAGAATCGGTTATGACCAATAGCCTATGAAAATTTCTTCCTTAGAATCTAGGATTAATGCATCTAGGTTGAAGCTATCACCAAAATAAGGAATAACTATTTCTTCGATAGATCAAGTTGGCTTTACCATAACCAACTAGTGACCTTTGATTACTTTAGAACCTAAACCTTAGGATCATACCAAGTTATAATTAAGATCATCCTTTTTCCCAAACATCGAAATTAATCTCGATCCCTTCTTTATCTCTAATATTAATCCAAATATCCCTTATAATTAGTTATTCCTAAGCTCAACCACCTTATGAGGACTCCTACCCCAAAGGGTTATAAGCTTTAGTTCATCTTAACCAATCCAAATCCTCATAGGACTGACCCCATACTATCACTACACTATGCATGATTAGAAAGTGTAGTTTGGGAAAAATAAGGCTAATCTGACTGTAGATTGTGCAAATTAAATGATGCATGTGAACACATCACAAATCCAAATGCGCCATTTATCAAATTATGAACATAATTCTCCTCTTGTGGGTTACTTTTTGTTTTGTTGGTAGTATTTTCATTGTTTTTATTTTCCATAACATTTGATTCACTATTCCAAATCCTGCATACATTTATATTTGGAAATTTTTTCAATATCAAATGCTCATATACTTCGTTTCTATTCAACTATCTCTTTAATTTATAATCAGGACACAAACATTTTATTCCACCATACACTAATTAGTTTTCAATTGCATAATCTAAAAATTCTTTAAAACCCTTAGCATACTAATGTTTGTTTCAAGGTAAATTAATCCAACTTTTTTCCATAGGTATTGGATTATCACTCTTCTCCCAATACATTTAGATTTAAAAATATAAATGTTCAATAAAATAAGTACAATAAAAATTAAACATCACCCAACTTTATCATTGACCATGGAAGGGACTGGCTTTCACATAACACAAATTCAACATAAAAATGATTCAATCCAAAATTAAAAAAATAAACAACATAAATTAATAAATATTACCCCTCACAATAATATAGTCAGGAATCATGTGATAAGTTCATTGAGTTGAGGAGAGAGGATATTGTGATGTAGAGCATACTATTATCCATCCAAAATAATACATGAACATAATTATTCTATTAAAATATCTCTAACTTTTCAAATTTTCATATTTTCAATTTTTATTTTATATTACAGAAACATGATTATCTCTATAGCTATATTTTTATTGGATAATTATGAAAATAAAGATTTATTATATCTCAAAACAAGAACTTTGTGATGTGATATTTGGTGCATGTGTTTCCATATACATCATAGCATTGAATACAATTGTGCTTTTACAACATTTTTAAAATCAATTTGAAAAAAAGTACTCAATGTGAAGAGAGTAGCACATAGAGAAAGATTCGTGTAATCTAAATATATGTATCTTGTAGTAAAAATTATTCATTTAACTCATGATTAAAATTATTTTTTATTGAATATATTAACTTCATAATATCATTTTAAAAAAAAGTGTAGTAAATTACATGTGGATTGGGTTCTTAAACCGTAGGCTAAATGATTGGGGCTTTAGAATGAAAACCACTCTAAAAACATCTAAAATAACTATTCTCCCAAAGAAAACTCATAATGGACCTTAAGGTGGGACTCAATAGGTAAATTTTTATTTTAAAAACATTTAAATGATTATTAAATGGGGAAGAAACACAAAACCAGAAGAGTAGATTAACTATTGATGAAAATATAAAATATTTAAGTCTTACACAACACACTGAAAAAAACCTGGGCACTTGTATCATGCCATGTGAAAAAAATAATTAATTATAATAATTTATAATTAATTATTAAAAATTAAAAAAATGGAATACTTTCTTAAAAGAACATTGAGGTGCATACACTCTCTAAAACTGTTACCAACTATCGATGGATGGTCTGCAATGTAACACCAACATCATCCTGAGAAAAATCCGCAAAAAACAACACTCAATTACATAGATCTTTACATAATTTTATTAAAACCCTTAGAAAAATTCAATAAATCACACCTTAAATGATGTCGGAGGTCACATTAACCGGATAAAGGGGCCTAGATTCCTTTGGGGGTCACTGTTGAGGATAAGGGTGGTGGTTATGAGGTATTCATTAGGGTGAATGGGGTCAGGATCATAGGGATCAGAGGCGGGAGGGATGGACATTATTGGGAGAAGTGGGTCGGGGTCATAGAGATCATTGGGGAGGAAGGATCATCTTCATCGGGAGTAGGGGTTTGGGGTCATGGGGGGCGTTTTCAGGATCAGGGGGTCAAGGGTCACTAATGGGAGCAGGAGGGGGTTGGGGCCAAGGTGATCAAGGGGAGGGAGTTGAATTTAGGTTTTGTTAAAAGATTTAGTAGTGGATTAAATAAAACCACCACTAAAGAAAAAAATAAAAAATATATATAGTGTCAGTTTAATATAGCCACCACTATATTATATGTTATTTTTAATATGATTTATTTTGAAACAATTACTAGAATTACAGCTAATAAACCACCACCAAGACCTTTTTTGTAGTTGTGAGGTTGGCCTAATTGATTCCATCCAACCTAAAAAAATACCCTTGATTATTTCCTTGATAATTTTATTTAATACATTGATGCTACATTATTCTTGTTTCTTATTCATCAACATGTTTTAATCCCTTAATAATTCCATAGTTTTAGCATCAATCATTTATTCTTCCTCAGGATTGGTAACATCATCATTTGAAGAAGTCGTGATCTACATGATTAGTCAAACATTTAATTTTTATTTCATAAATGTAGTAAAGAAAACATAATATTATTAGGAATATAAAATTTTATTAAAAACACTTTAAACTTCTCATTGAACTCTCTTTTTATCTTTAATGGTTGAAGGGGTTTGGATCCTCTATCGAATATCAAAATCCTCTCTTTGTGTTCCCCTCTAATATAAAAGGAATTGTATACATTAGGACCACTATGAAATGATTGTGATCTCCCAATGAAAGGGTCATCCTCAATTGAATTTTCATTTGACTAGGTAGTTGTTTTAGTCACCAAAAAAATAATTGACCAAATCTTGTTTATTGGATCTAGGACATGAAAGATTTTTACTGCTTGTGATTCCAGTATGAATGGCTTGTCTTTATACCCTTCCACACTGAAATTCGCCTTCAAAAATCTCAATTCATTGACTTTCACAGAACTCTTATTATTAACACATTTGAAATAGAAAATTAGCACTTGAAATTTTGTATAATCCAACTCATATATTTGTTCAATGATGTAAAAATATGACATATTTACATAAATTGGAATTTTATCCTTAGAACCATATACATGAATCACTTTTTCCACAAGATTAACTCCACTTTTTTTCATCATACTACATTCTTCTTATTCATTTATATAAGCATATATCTATTAATTACAAAAAAGGTGTAAGATATAACATTTACATTTGTTCTCCTGACTTCCCATCGAAGTTGTTTGATAATAAAATTTTCATTTTCAGATAAATCCATATAAATATGATCTTGAAAACATCCTACAAATTATTTATTATCTGTATTTGATATCCATACATCAACCCTTGATGGATTTAAATGTCCAAAAGTTTCTTTATGGGATTAAATATATCAAGAAACCTCTATACTATTATTTAAAATGTAAGGATGAGATTGCTCCCACTTTGTGATGGTAATGGTAACAAAATATCCTTCATAAATCCCTTCACCCATAAGGTGTTTTCTATAATGAGACTTTGGGAGAATAATTATATAAACATCTAATAGGTAGTCAATATATAATTCAACAGCTTCTTCATAAATGTATCATTCTGAAATACAACCTTCTAGCCAACTTTGATTCTTGACATACCCTCTCAAAATCTTCATATATCATTTAATGGGGAACATCCATCTATAGTGGATAGAACCACATATTTGAACATCTCTAACCAAGTGATCCATCAAGTGGGTCATTATATAAAATAATGATAGTTGTAAGAACATCTCTAATTCTCATAATATGACTGCAATCACCTTATTAATGATTAGAAACTTCCTCGGGTCAATAACTTTACTACATATGGATTTGAAAAATAAGTAGAGTTGGGTTAATGTACATCATAAATTTTTAGGTAGAATGTAATGTTAAGCTATAGGTATAAAATCTTGCATCAAAACATAAAAATCATGTCAATTTAGACCTTTTAACTTAAAATTATTCATTAACATGACATTCTTGATATTTGATAAATACCACTCTAGAAATTTTACACCATTAAGGAAATTTTAAATTTTTCAAATTTTCTTATCTGGATAGTGTATAGGTTTCTAGAGGAAGAAAAATCATTTCACCCTTCATCAGAGTCAAATATTCTCTTATCCCTATGTTAATCTTGTCCAACCTAGCCTTGATGTCATCTTTTTTTTAGGAACATTTCATAACATGCCAATAACACTATCAAATATATTTTTTCTATGTGTATGTTATCAAGAAAGTTTATAACTTAAAAAAATTCTAGTATGCTAATTTGAAGAAAAAAAATTAAACCCTTTTTACAACATAATTTCATAAGGTTTTTCAAAAATTGTTTATGAAAAACAAAGTCAATATATTTTACTTTATCAAATAGTTGATCACCCATTAGTGGATAAAGTATTTTACATTGTTCTAAATTTTCATCTAATATTATTGTTGTGGATCAGTAATTAGGTCTTCGAGGTAAAAAAATTTATGTCCTAAAAACATAGTTTTTGAGGAACGTTTCAACCAAAGTGAGTGTGGGAATTATTTACAAATGGGACACCCCAGAATTCCTTTTAATGTTATAGCCCAAAGAATTTCCATAAAATAAAAGTCATTTATCATCCCATACAATATGTATCTCGATGAAAATTCAACACTAATATGAGCATCATACAATGTAACAATTATATCCCACATCAATTTCTGAACTTTGATCAATGGAGTTAAATAGATATCAAAATTATTAAAGGGTTTTTTGGTCCTGATATAAGCAGAGACAACATAATGTATTTGTGATTCATACATAACCATGGTTTCAAGTAATAATTTAACCAAATAACTGTACATGTACTATTATTACTCCTCTATACATTAAAGTATTTATTCTATTTGTAGATAACACAAGAAGGAGGTTTCTCATCTCATTTCCAAATTTAGGGTACTCATAATCAATTTTCTTCCACTGAGGAGAGTTTGTTGGGTGATGTAGTGTCCCAAATTCAATTATTGTATTCACATTCCATGTCAATTGTCTAGAGATTTCCTAAAATCCATATATTCATAAAAATTGTATAATTATAGTAAAGTACCATAAATATTTCAAATTACTTGATTCATTTTTCTTGTATCAATTCATGTCACACTTCGGGAATTTTCTAAGAGATTCATGGTCTTTGTGAAACAATATGAAATAATTTGTAGATTCATGTATTTTTTAAGAAATTGTATCCATAGAATATAATATTTGTTTTTAATCATATATTATACATGTAAGATCATTTTATTCTGGTGGTAAGTCATTAAGGATACCAAGTAGTTTAGTAAAGTTGGTGTCACTCCATCTGCTGTTATATTTCAAATTATATAACTTTAATACAGCTAAAAATTTTGTATATTTAGTATAATAGGTATACAATAGTATCTTATCACAACTATTTAACTTCTCAAACAACTTAAGAAAATCACGAAGTTCATCGTCAATTTCCATTGTCATTTATTCTAAACAATCTCCATTATCATTTACACTGGTATTCATATAAAATGATCCATAAATCATAGTATCATCCCAATTAGTGTGTGAATTTAATTTATCCCTATGTTCAGTATAACATTTATAGATCTAATATATTCCATGATAAATCAAATTTTATTCCAACTCTTCTAGACTAATTTGTCTTGAATAACAACAACATAAACACAAAAATAGTGTTTAAGAATGGTTGTATGCATGATCCATTGCAAACTTGATGTACTCTTTAACTCCATCCCCATAATCTTTTGTCATATGATTAGATCCCATATATTTTTTATTCATATCCATCATATTAGGTTTATAAAATATTCATTTTATGAAATAAATAAATAAATACACAAAAGGTTTTCATAATCAATGGAGAAAGTTATATATACATATAATAAGTGGAACCCAACATTTGAATGTTATTGGTGATGATTCCTAAAAAGTAATCATTTTACATAAGGGTGACATGAAAAATAACAACCTAGGGTAAACATGTGTTTTTTGGTCTAGGTTCTTGAATTGATGTTTTTTGGGGGAAAAGGTTGGTAATTCTTGGGTGGTTTTTGTAACTTTTCTAGGTGGGAGTCCAAGAAGAGGGATAAGATGATGTTTATTCATTTCATCGCTTGGTACCTAGTGGATCAGTTGGTTTTTTAATGACATGGTGATTAGAAACCTAAGTTGATGATCTTTTTATCAAATTATGAAACAATAAACTTCAACACAAGTAGAAGAAGTGTCCCAGTGGGATCAATAGAAAGTCGCATCTCAAACTGATGATTAGAGTATAATATGAACTACTTGGGATCACCTGAAAAAAAAATCAACCTTATTGGAACTAATAGATATAATCAAATATGGAAAGATGACAAAGTGGAAACCTGGATCGAGGTTTAAATAAGATGGAAGCAGATATGGAAGTTATGAATGGGGTCAGTAGGGGGAAGCAACTATTGCGAGTGAAAATTTACATAACCGGGGCACTACAGATGAAAAATAAGGTTAATTAACCTACTTAATAATGATATGAAACTTTCTATTATGTACGCTTACTTTTTTTACCATTCTTACAAGGAAAATATTTTTAATTGAACATGAGATTGGAAGTTTGTGTTGAAAAATGACTATCATAGTTGTTCATGACAATAAAAATATTAAAAGGATTGCGGTTATTTTTCATATTAATGGAATAAAATGGGTATAATTGTTTCATTTTAATCCATTAAAGTAAAAATGATGATAAGAAAATGGATTCTTCTCACTCGTATTTGATGTTTAATCCAATTCCTCACTCTAAAATTACCTTAGGATGTGGAAGGGGTGTGAAATTCTAGGTGAAAAAACATGTTAATGTCCACATTTATTGTAGGACAAGTATAACTTACCCAAACTTTCATAAACTTTCCACATCCTAAGGTGAACCATTTAACACCCAAGTAGTGTGTGATGGTGGTGCTATATCAGGTATGCATGGGGAGGTGATGCACTTTGATAAAAATATCACAGGGAAAAAACACTTATAAAGGATAACAGGGATGTTGACTAAAGATATACATTTTAAATAACATATATACATCAGTATAAATCAATTTACATGTAGTTATAAAAAATCTAATAATAAAAATTTTACAAATATAATTCCCATAAATTAGTAAATAAATAATATCTCTAAATATTTTTTAGGCATGGGGTATATTTAAAAAATGATTTAAATTAGAAAAAAATACCATATACATTTCTTATGAAATTAATCAACGTGATTTTAAAAAATAACCTTCATCCTATTTAAAGGTCCAATCTATATAAATTGAAAAAAACCCAATTTAAAATATTTTTTTATAAGAAATATTTAAGAAAATAAATCTTTTTTTTCAGAAAACAAAATCAAAAAACCATTTTATATGGAACATAGTTTAGTTTAACTTCAAAGGATACATTCAGTGAAAATTTCAGCACATCAAACTCATAGAAAAAAAAGATTAATTATCAGTTTTCATTTTGAATTTTTCACAACCATATTTCAAAAAATGTGCATGTACTCATCATGAAACTTCAATATAACAATTAAAAATGTTGAACTAAACAAATTTAATAGATAACAGAACAACCATTTCTAAATATAAAATGTATTTATACTTTTAAAAAATCTACTAGAAACATAAAATAATGACTGGTTTATACATATCCTAATTAGATAGATCAACAACATGAACAATAATGGATTTAAACATAAATTATCATCATTTCAGAATAGCAGTTAATAAATTTGAGGTTAAGGGGAGGGTCAAGAAATATTGGCTCAAGGCGAGGGATATTGTGTGGAGAATCAAGGATATCAAAGTAAAATCGCCCATTCACACCATTCAAATTTGTTGGGAATATTAAAAAACATTCAAAGAAAAAATAAATTTGTTGAAATAGGGAAACATCTTGAACGAGTCACACACTGTGGGTTTTGAAAGTGTCAATCGTTCGGGGAGTTCAAGGGAGAACGGTGGTGAAGTTTCAGTTCTGCGAGATCTTGAACTACATGAGCAATTGGGTCCTCTATTAGGGTTCTATTTAAATGATCTTAAATGTTTTATTAGTTCATTTTAAAAATTGTTGATAAAGACTTATATTTATCAATGATAAAATAGAAAGCATTGATAAAGTCCACTCTTTGTCAATTCTACCTCTTAGCACTGATAAAGATGGGTATTTATAAGTGATAGATCTTAGTGCTGATAAAGATAGGTATTTATCAACACTTTAATTTTAGAGCTAACAAAACCTACATTTATCAATGCTCTTTAGAAAGCAATGATAAAAACTATATAAAATAAATTAATAAATATTAAATAAATATATATTAAAAAATAAATAAATTATAAAAAGGGTAAAATTTAGTTAAAATTATTAATGAATAGATAATATTAAATGCATTAATGTTATAAATTCATGATATTTTATAACTAAAAAATAATAGACTTCAAAAATATTCAAAAAAATGAATGATATTTATCAATTATATAAATTATTAAAAAATTAAAAATGTATATATATTAAATATGTACATTACAACTATATTAAAAACATTAAATTTTAATGAATAAATATCTATAAATAAATATTAAAAAACAATAGATTACACAAATATTAAAACTGAACAAATTATAGAGAAAAGTAAAAAATAAGTGATATTATTAGTGAATAAATAATACTAAATATTATTAAGTGAATGAATGTTAAAAAAGACTAAAATTTAATAATTAAAAAATTAGTAAATGAAAAAAATATTACAAAAATGAAAAGGTGTAATTAATTATACTAATTATTAAAAAAAATTAAAAATGAATATATGTTAAAATGAAAATGAATACATATTGATTATATGAATTACAAAAATATTAAAAATATTAAATGTTAATGAATAAACATGTGTATATAAATATATATTTTTTAAAATAGGTCTTGGATGGGGCACAAAGGTCCAATTCTTTTTTATTAAAATAAAAGGGTATAATAAAGAGAAAGAGGTCAAAAATTTCAAGATAGCCCGCAAAAAAACACATTAAAAGTTAGGAAAAACCAGTACTCAAGTAAGGTTGGGACATTTCCAAACCCTAACCCTACTACATGTGGTTCTTCTATGAGAACCCCACCCACACTTCCATGTCTTGGCTCACTGCCAATGTTTATAGCCTTCATCTAAGGATGGTTCATCAGATTCAGCAACACTCAAGTCTTTTAAGGCCACCTCAAGCGGTTACTCTTGTTTTGGCTTCTAGTACCTATTTTATTTATCATGGTCAAACTATAAGGAAACCTCCATATACAAGTATAACACACCAACAGAATTATAGGTGGAGATCTTAGCCACACAAAAATATTCATTTTTAGAAGTCGGTAATCTTTCCTTTAAAATTCCATGAATTTGAGTGTAATCATCATATAGATCGTCCACTATGTAAACAACCCGAGCATCACCCGCAATCTCCAGGTATTCCTTGAAATTATCACTATCATGTTCGAAAGAATCATCATTTTTGGATACCCTAGATTGACCTATAGAAATCATTTCCATAGTCCCAACTGCAGGGTGCATCTCTTTGGTGATGCTATGCTGCTGCTTGTCAGAATCACCCACTATATGCTGTTGCACAATAAAATTCAGACCACCAAACTTTTCCAATCTATCCAGCAAAAGTGGTTTAGACAATACATGTAGAATAAGATCAGTATATAATTGATCCTTCACTTCTTTGACCCTCACTATCAAACTAGGATCATTTTTTGTTCATCCACACAATCCTGAGGAGTCTTGATTCTCTGAATATTTATCTGTATGAGATTATTATCACCATTCCTGCCTTGCACCTCACATGTCTTTGCACTTCCTTTTTTGGGAATATCAATCCTATTGAACACATGCATATCCATCGAGGACCTATTATACTCACCTTATTAACCAGTTAAAGTCTTCCTCAGAGAGAAATATGAGACCTTACGCAAGACTTTCTCTAATACCAATTCAACCGACTTCTAGTTTTCTTCAACATTTTTAAATTTTTATAATGATGGAGCCTCAGCATATAATTTTTTCCTACCTTTATGATATCTTGAGGCTTCAATCTATTCATGAAGTAGTTTTTGATCAACATTTAGTTGTGTTGTTGCTTCAATGGACAATTGGACCTCATCAGTCTATCCCTTCATGATAATCTATGCCCAAGACTTGTTAGATTTCTGAATATGATTCAATACCCTCTATCCATCAAAATCAAGAGGATAATTCAATTCTAAAGGAACTAGAGTAATGGACTGATGATGATAAAACTCCACTATCACATATCCATCCCAATTAATAGTAGGAGGAGTCTTTGATGGTCCAACTTCAGTGAAACCCTTCATCACCAAAGCTCCCTAATTATTCACTCTACTGTCCAAAGGTTGTTCTAAATCATCTCCAAGACCACCTCACACATTTTTTTCAATATTATGTTCTTTTTGAAACTTGAAGTTACATCATTCCCTTGAGTCAAGTAGAAACTACACACCATAGATCTCTTACATTTCAAAGAATCATGCCCAATTACCATACAATCCAAACAAAATTGAGGAACTCTTTCATATTCAATTATCAACATAATCTCATCATCATCGGTTGAGAGAAGAACTTTATCAATTAGTATAGAACATAGATCCACTTCCATAAGGAGACGAGCATAGTGACCAAACCTGGCCATTTCCTTTTCCTTTCAATTTTAATAGGAATTCCTATAGACATTGTTATATCATGTAAAATCCTAGGGTGCCAAAGGATTAAATTTAATTTAAAAACTTCAATGCACAATTGAACAGAAGATTTACCTATCTTCGATGGATTAAACTTTCAATCCCATTCCCAGATATATAGAAAGTTGGGCTTTATTGATAAAGAACCAAAAACCAAATCCATCATTTTCAATTCTTTAGAAGACAAGAGAATATGAAAAAATATGTTTCCTAACAATACACATTTTTAGTTCAAGATTCCCCAAATGGCTTAAAGATGTCCAACAAGGTTTATTATTCTACACTACTTAGAGCCTCTTGGAAAAACAAGACGTGCGATAATTGAATGCTCCCTGATTTTTCATGAGTAGCATCAACTTTTATCACTGCTAACCCGAGAGCACTAATAAAAGGGTAACATTTATCAGTGCTAGATAAAATCACTGATAAAGGTTGATCTTTATTAGTGTTATTCTTAGCGATGATAATCTTTTTTGATAAAAAAATATTATTAATATATATGAAATTATTATTTTTATATACAAAAATAATATTGATTTATATACATTAATTAAAAGATACATGTTTATAATTAATATAAATATGATATATTAATTTATGTATTTTAACAATTCAAATGTATATATAATGTTTTAAAAAAGTATTTATAAGATTATAAATAAATAAATATATTTAAATAATTATAAGTTATAATAATTTTTTAGAATATTAAATATTTTTATTATATTTATAATTATATACATTTATATATCAATATATATATATATAATTATATAAATATATATAATTATATAAATATATATAATTATATAAATATATATAAATATATACATGTATATAATTATATAAAGATATATAATTATATAAATATATTTATATTTATATACAAATATTTATAAATATATTTATATTTATATAAAAATATTTATACATATATTTATTGATAATTAGAATTATAAATATATATATTTAAATAATTATAAAATTATAATAAATTTTTTAAATTAATATATATTTATTATATTTATAATTATATATACTTACATATTAATAAATATATATAATTATATGTATATAATTATATAAATATATATAATTATATAAGCACGGTTGGGGTCTGAGCTTAGTGGTTAAACCAAGCCCTGTAATACCGCATAAGACGGGATCAATTCCCAACAGCCCCAAATATTGGGGATTTTCAGGGCGCCAATCAAAGCATGGATCAACGAAAGGGTGGACCGTTGCGGTGGTAGATATGAAGCGTCGACCTCTATAGAGGCTTAATATTATGGTGATGTGGCGTCCTTCGGCACATGGATCGGTGAAAGGGTGGATGATGATGATTTCGGTCAGAGTTTTCTCGGGGAGACAGCCTTCGGTACAAAGATGGATGAAGTTTGCATAGCCTAGGATCATACGACGATGGGATGAAAGAGGTAGACCTGTATAAGCTGTTACCGCACTCATGGGGTCTTGATAATGTGGTATGCTTTGGTGGATCTACTGGTGACTGATTGTGTGGACCAGGGTGACGATGGGACCTGGTACAGTAGGGGCAAATGCATCCTCAGCAATAAGTAAGGGGAACTGTGAGGCATGGGCTATACTAGGCTTCATGGCCACTTGGTCTATGGGCTGTGTTCAAAAATAAATTATGGCTTGATGGGTGGACTATCCCCTTGGGAGGGCTATGGTCTACCTCTCCGGCATGTGTGTGTGTTGTGCGTGTTTGAATGCAATTATGCCCTCAAAACACGTAATATATATATATATATATAATTATATAAATATATTTATAATTATATAAAAATATTTATAAATATATTTATTTATAATTATAATTATAAATAAATATTTAATTATATATATATTTGTAAAATAATTTTTTATATAAAAAATTATGAAATTTATATTAGTCAAAATGTTTAATTTTTTATTTATATACATTGATTACAAAATATGTTTTTAATTAAAATAAATATAATATATTAACATTTTATTTTAAAAAATTATATAATATATAAATGAATATATTTATTTAGATATATATTTATATTGATATTAAATAATTTAAAATATATGTACATGTATAAATGCATGTATGTATGTGTATATGTGTATATAAATGTGTGTATATACATGTGTTTGTAGATATGTATGTGTACATATGAATGTTTGTAATTCATGTAAATGTTACGAATTCACTTTTTAATATTTTTGTAATTTATTTAATTTAATTTATCCCTTTATTATTATACATTCGCTAATAATTTTAAAAAAATATATTTAATCATTTCATAATGTTTATTTATACATATATTTATTTACTATATACATGTGATATATTTTCAATATGTTTGTAATTTATATGAATAATATTTATTTGTTTTTATTTATTAAGTTTTAACATTTAAAATGTGTTTGAAATTTATATAATTAACTTATTTAAATTATTTTTTTTAATAATTTTTTAATTTAATTATTTAATTATACAATTACAAATATATATATATATATATGTATATATATATATTTTAAAGTATTTATGAAATTACAAATAAATATATATATATATAAATAATTATAAAAATATTGTAAATATATTTAAATAATAAATATATTTATTATATTTATAATTATATAAATATATATAATTATATAAATATATTTATAATTATATATGAATATTTTTTACTCTGAAATCCTGAAGGCCTTAGATTTTTATTTACTTATAGATAATATTCCTTTTAAGGGTTGAGAGGGGGCCCTTACATGACACGTAGGCCAAATAAACAATACCCATACATGATCCGAAGGCCTAGAGGCACAGGTCCCAATACATGACCTTGAAGGCCCAAGACCTGACTACACTTGAAACAGCCCCTCCCAAGCATTTGCATCTTTGAAGGCGTCTAGATTCCTACCTCACATAGTTGATCAACTCTTTTTTAGTGTTGATAAAGGAGTATCTTTATCCAATGAGTCTGTACCCAAGTGGTAGAGGCTCTTTTTTTCACCCAAAAGACCCATGATCAAATCTGAGTAGGGGTGAATTTCTCAGTTATAGTAGAAGTGTTGTAGAAGATACTGTAGCAGCTGGAACTATTCATCCAATTTTGGCCTTTGAGCCACCGGTTTGGGCCTATAGGTATCAGGGACTTCGGGCCACCAAATTTTTTCAGGTCATAGGGCCTTCAGGCTGTCATAGGCCTTCGGGACTCTGGGAAAAAAATGACCAAGAAGCAACCCGGGCAGACCACACTGGAGCAGGCCCAGAAGTGTATTCAGAGAAAGTAGCATCTACCAGAGCAGAGCAATTCGGATTGGAAGAACGAGAGGGTATGACAACTGTCATTAGTATCAAGCATCGTGCAACTCTGCATGGGGAAATTCTATCCAATCATCCATGTGAGGTGGGGATCTAGGAACCTTCAAAGATACAGATGCTGGAGAGGGGTAGTTCCAAAGTGTAGCTAGGTCTTGAGTCTTCAAAGGTAATGTCTAGAAGTTGTGCATCTAGGCCTTTAGGTCATGTATGAGCCTTATGACTCTAGGATTAAGGGTCATATAAGGTTCCCCCCTCAACCATTAAAAAATGGGGGATTATCCAAAAATAAATAAAAATATAATGCCTTTAGGATTTTGGAGTATAAAGTGGTATCTTTATAAGTGCTAAAAACACTAATAAAGGGTAGTTTTATCAGCGCTTTCTATTTTATGGTTGATAAAAATATTCATTATCAGTTATTTTTTGAAAGTTATGATAAAAGTCGTATGTGTTCTTATAAAAATAACTCTAATAGAGTGCTTCCTCTACTCATGCCTTCAAGATTTCATGGAAAAAGAGTGTTGTCTCCACTATCACCGCTATCGCTAGACCCTATTATTGTACCTAGTCATTTTTCTCAAAAAATTGATCTCTCTAGATCTAAGGTATGTGCGGATTTGTCTTGTTACCATATAATTTCTTCAGTCGCACCTCACCAAACCCTACCGTTGGCGTCTTCACTTCTTATTTATGGACCAAACAAATATCCCCAACACTAATCTCCATAGAATTGCAATAATGAGGCATCATCATTATGACACACCACCCCTGTATACCAATCCACTCCCTGTGCAGCACACTCCCTGGGTCGATCTACCCTATGGATTAGTCTTCCTCCCTCCACCCTATAGTGGACCAACCCAACACCCCTCCTCTTTGTTTGATCTATGTCATAAGAGCTTGATGTCACCTTATTTTCACTCTATTACACACCAATATCAAACTACATGTGTGACGCGCTAACCAAAATTTATCCACACCTTTTTCATTCTTTGATACACATGCAAGACAGTGATCATTGAATAAATTCCTTATGTGACAGTTCTTGTGTGTGTGTTATTGTTGGTAGTTCACACAACATGTCAATGTGTGTCGAGATCTATTGTCTAGAGATAACAGGCCTATGAGTTTTAGTCCCACATGAATTCATTCGTCATCTCCTTCACAATAACCTAACACTCACTCACACACAACTAATACCTAAAACCAATATAAATTCATAATTTTTATTAACATCAATTATTACTTTTATAAATCTATAAATAATAATCAATATAAATTTATAAATTTTTAAAATTATAATTTTTTATATTTATACTTCTAAATATAATTTTTTTACTTATATATACATCTATAAATTATATAATATATCTTATTATATTTATATAATTTATATATAAACTTTTGTTAAATATTTATAATTTTATGGTTTTAGACTTTTTAAAATTTATGTACTTTTATAAATTTAATAGTATATTACATTATACCAATATAATTTAATAATAATTTTTTATTAAATATTTATACTTTTATAGTTTTATTCATTTATAAATTTATATAATTTTATAAATAGAATATAATGTGGGTTTTCATGTGCATGGGCTTCTCTCTCTAAAATTATATGGTGGTCTACGATCGGATCTCACTTTCCATTTTTCATCCTTTCATCCAGAGTGCTACTTTAATCTGAAAGAGGGTTTTGTCAAACCTTTGAAGACCCTAGGTATGAATTCCTATGATTGTTTGTTGGATGTTTCTCTAAAAACTCGTGAATCTTTGATTCCTGAATTTCCAAAAAATTGGTTTAATAAAAATTTCTCCCAAGAAATTATTATTGAAGAAATATTGATATCTATATTTGTATCTGATCTTCCTGATAATTCTCCTCAACATAAGAGAATTACAATAAATGGATCCCTTGTTTTTTTTGAAGAAAACCCTAAAATTTTGGTGGATCAACTTAAAGAATTTCGACACTCAATCCTTTCTCGGATGGTGATCCCCATGAAGGGTAAACTGTGTATGATAGAATATCTTCAAAAGCAGATAATCCAAATTTTGTGATTCATCTAATAGAATATTACACCGGTTGTTAAGGGATTTTACCACATTTTATTTCCCTCAAATGACCTTAAAATTAAATCTTGGGGCTTTGGTTTTCCTTCCCTCAAACCAAGTACCCTTAGAATTCAAGACTGGGATCCCCTCTTTGACCTATCTTCTGTTAAAAATTAGGCCACCCAAATATGGATATGAATTATGGGCTTGAAATGATTTTTTTGGCACCCAAAAATCTTATGAAAGGTAGATTATATAGTGGGAGTTCCCATTATGTTTTATAGGGAGGAATATATTTCTATATATGGTCATTTTTCTCTAATCATAGTGGAGGAGGAATTTAGTTATCTCCTCATCAACACTATGCATTTGGTTGAGAATGTTTTCAATATGGATCTCTCAGTGGAGTATGGAAACTTACCTAAATTTTGTAACAACTGCTTCTCCCTTGGGAACTCAATAGATAGGTGCCACAAGGATCTGAAATGCATGAACCAAAATAAATTTTGGCATATTTATGAGAATTTTAAGTTTAAAATACAAGTGGATAAACATTCTTCTTTAACAATGTAGGACAATAATACCTATGAGTTTTTAGAGGGTTCAAAGATCATATGTTCACCTTCATATAATAATAAGAAGATGTCATATAAAGACATTTTTCAAGCATCTCCAATGAAGTCTTCCCTACGATATGGGGCATCAAAGAATGGTGGATTCCAAACTGCACCTAACTCTTTATATTGGAATATGAGGGGTGTTGATGTTTGTTGTGATGAAAACCAAGGTAATGATGATCGATCTGTTGATTTAGGGATGGACAGTACTGATTTTCATGAAGAAAATTACATGTCCTCTAGGGTGAGAAAAGGTAAAATAATTTGTGATCCTACTCATATTTATAGTCCAATATAGGGTACAATGAATGTGTAGGTGGATGCCTCTTCATAGGGAGGGAAAGATACTCTATCATATAAAATGGGAAAGCAAACTCCATCTCCACCCTTCTCATCAGTTGATAAGCCGCATGTTGTAAAATTGGTACATGGGTACATTCGATCTGTGGGGTCTAATACAACTCCAGATCAGGTTTCATCACCTATTGCTACTGATAAGGGTAAAAATTTACTTTTTGACGATGATGGTTTCCAAATTGTCGCTCATAATAATTCCATATCCCTTGGTCCTTCACCTAATCCTGGACCAACAATGGTTCAGTGCCATTTTTAGGTGTATTTTGTGCCTTCTAAATAGAGGATGGAGGACCGGGGGGATGGAAGATGCTTCTAACATTGCATTAACGCAATAGTATCGTGTTATTTATGATATGGTTTATGAGAATCTCTAGAAGATAGTTTTTTATTGTGTAGGTGATGTTGTTGGAAAAGGAGTGGTGATTGTTAAAGATAAGGGTGAGTTTTCCTTGATCCAAGTGAATTCAAAGGCAAGGGGTAACTCTCTTAGTCTGGTTGATATTTTAAATATATCTAATAGTAGAGGAGTTTTTGTGATGAATTTGGTAATGCACATGGTCCTACTCGAGTTGAAGGAAAACCCTTAGGTCATGACATTAAGCCTCATGATGAGGAAGGTGATTCATTAAGCATGGATGATTAGGATGACACTTAGTAGTATCTTAAGAAGTGGAAGTGAGGAAGACACCTGAGAGGTTAAGGTGGCTCTCGAGGAAGGGGTGGAAAACATAAAGAAATGTTATTTTTGAATGATGTTTTATTTTGGTGGCATTTTTTGTGCCATGTTATAACACTGCAACCCCTCCTCTTTTCTTGTTGTACATTATATTTTTTCTAATAAATTTTATGGGTGTGGGTTGGATTTTCAACTCATACTCAGACCTTTTTTGGTATGTAATCTTATAAATTTTATAGTATATCATATTATACATATGTAGTTTAAATTTAAAATTTTATTAATTATTTATGCTTTATAGTTTTTTCGATTTATAAATTAATATACAATTAAAGTTTTATTCATTATAAATTATTATACTTTTATGATTTCATAAATTTTACTTTTATATATTATAATTTTATACTTTTATAAATTTTTAAAACTATATACTTCTATAAATTATGTATACTTTTATAATAGATAAGCAGTTTTAAATATTTTTATAAATTTATATAAATTTATAAATTATGTATATTTCTTTAAAATATATATTCCTTTACAAATTATATATAATTTTATACTTATATATACGTCTATAATTTTATATACTAATATAAATATTTATACATTTTTAATTTATACTCTTATAACTGTATACTTTTTTCAATTTATCA
The DNA here is from genome assembly GCA_963277665.1 of Viscum album. NCBI lineage: Eukaryota > Viridiplantae > Streptophyta > Magnoliopsida > Santalales > Viscaceae > Viscum > Viscum album. Next base: position 1,307,681,137 of record OY728141.1, read on the forward strand.
ATAGTTTAATACCTTTATAATTTCATAAACTTTTTTTTTATAAATTATACTTTTATATTTTTATAAATTTGTAATAAGATTATTATTTTTTCAACAGATTAATTTGGATAATTAAGAGTTATTTTAATATTTGAAATATTGTATGTTTTAAATCGTAACGGATGGAAGTTGAATGTATGATTTTAATTGAGTGTTGAATCATTTTCAAAATTAGATTTTATTTTTTTTGGCTTTCATGTTCAACAATTTATCTAAAGGGGAACTTATTTGATTCCCTTTTATAATTACATCGGTAGGCCATGGTTTACTCATAAATAAGTAATCTATCATATCACTAGAGTTGGATTTCAAACCAGCAATGATGTATGACACCATAATATAGAAATAGTTCAAAAACTAGAAAATGTTGATAGACCTGAGAGGTGTGATGTGAAAGATGTGATATTTGATTAGTTTTCTTTTCTTCTATAATCTAAGTGTGAAGTTAATGATTGGAAATTCAATGTGAGTGTTGAGAATATTTTAAAAAATATAATAATTTCTCTTTTTATTTTTGGCACCATTATTATATTAAATATCCATATTTTCTATTATGAAAATGGTTTAAAAATAAGTATGATTTTATTTTTTTTAATATTTCCATTATTATATTCAATAGTCATATTTCCATCTATTTTTTATAGTGTAAATGTTATTTTAAGGTTAAATGGTTGGTTTTAAAGTTGATAAATTGGATTTCTATGATGTTTTGGAATGAGGAGGATATTTTTTATTTCAATGATGATCTAAGTAAATGATATTTTAAATTTCACATTGACTTTAAAATTGTTTCTTTTATTTGAAATTAGAGTGAATAGATTCATTGGGTTTTTTATAATGTAGTATACTTTATCAACATAATGAGTGGTATCTATATTTATAAATGAAAACATGTGTAAGGAAAAATGGTGTTATTTATATTTATATGATCATGTTAACATTCAGATACCTCCTAGATACATAGAATCCCACCTCTTTCATAATATATATTGATAATAATACCATAGAAAGGGCATGTAACTAACTCTATCCAACCCATAGGATATCCATCATGACCTCACTCCTGTAAAAGGTTAATTAATTCTTAACCCCATTGCAAATCCTAAACCTACTTTGCATCTAACATCAACTACATGGTTTAAATTAGGGGATTTTTCCACAACTACATCATCTCTCTATTTTGGTGTCAGCTTCTAAGGGGATGAATCTCATGAAAAAAAATACAATAATAACTCTCATCCTCACCAACTTCATCTCTTGAACAGTTATTATTGCATTTTCTTTCCTGAGACTCATCCCCCATCTCTTTTGTACATGAACCTATGTTTATTGAACTACTATGAGTTGTATTCATCCCATACCAGGTATCAGTGAACATTGTGGATGAATTAAGAGGATAACACATGCCAACAGTGGATTAATTCTTTTATTATTTTTAATTACCCATTTCATTCAAAGCATGATGAAATTATTTGAAACTTTCAAATATTGAGTTCCCCTTATTTGAAAGGCCCCTTTTGTATATTTATTTATTTTATTAAATATTAATATTACTGAATCAAATATGATGGATATTAATAGATAATATATGGATGTCAATCATATGAAAAAAGAGTATGATGATGGGGTGAAATATTTCGAAAATTTTACAAAAGATCAAACATATAACCCTTCTCAAATACTTTTTTTATGTTTATACTATTTTTATTCAAGAATAATTGGTCTATTAGAGTTGGAAGAATACTTGATCCATCACATAATAGATAAATGTTATAAATTTGAGATTAAACATGGGGAAAAAATGAATGTAACTGGGATAGAACAGTATTTTATGGATCATCTGATATGATTACAAGTGTGAAAAATAAATAAGATTGTATCGAGGATGTGATTATAGGTGTGAATGATGACGAATATTAAATTGAGTAAATAAAAATGATTTTTGAATATGAACTTTGTTATTGTCCAAAATTGGATGAGAAGTTAAAGAGTAGTACAAAGACTTCATTGTGTATTGGTTGTATTAAAAATATAGTATTATCAGCCATACTAAAGTTGTATAATTTAAAAGTTGGAAATGGATGGATTGATTCTAGTTTTAATGAACTACTTACTCTCTTGAATGATATGCCTTTATAAGATAATGATCTTCTTAGATAAACATATGACACTAAACAAATTCTATGTTTGATGGGAATGATCTCTGAAAAAATATATGTTTATCCAAATGATTCTATACTATTTCTCAAGGACCAAAAATCATTTAAAGAATTCCCAATGTGTGTTTATTCTCAATACAATAAATATGAATCAGGTCTGAATAAATTTGTATGGTACTTTTCAATCATACCAAGATTTAGGTGCATATATGAAAGTGAGGAGACTGCAAGTAAATTGACGTGGCATAAAAATACAAGAAATAAATATGTGAAACTTCATCACCTGAAAGTATCTCCTCAGTATAAGAGAATTAATCATGAGTATCCCGTATTTGGAAACAAGATAAGAAACCTACATCTTTTTTTATCTATAGATAGATCAAATCCTTTCGGTTTTCAAAGAAGCATTCATATTATATGGCCAGTTATGTTGGTAAATAATAACATGCCACCGTGGTTATGCATGAAACAAAAATACATTATGTTATTTATGTTTATATCAGGACCAAAACAACTAGTTAATGATATTAATTTTTATTTGTCTCCATTGATTGAAAATTTGAAATTATTGTGGGATTTATGTGTTACATTGTATGATTCTTACAAAAAATGATTTCACATTGAGAATAGTGTTGTATGGGACAATAAATGAATTTTTTACTTATGGAAATTTTTCAAGATATAGATTTAAAGGAACTCAAGGGTGTCTCATTTTTGAACAAGGAACATAATCAATTAGGTTGAAACATTCATTGAATACTATGTTTCTAGGATATCATAGATTTCTACCTTGAGGACATAAGTAGCGATCTTGAATAATGTTATTCAATGGGAGTTATGAAGAACATACAACACTATATCCACTAATAGGTGATTAACAATTTTATAAAGTAAAATATATGGACACTACATTTAGTAAAACTTTTTCAAAAAACCTTATAAAAACTGATTGAAAAAAGAGATCATTTTTTTGAATTACTATACTGGAATTTTCTGTACCTTATAAATTTTATTGATGTCATGCATGTTGAAAATAAATGTATGCGATGGTGTCATTGGAACGTCACTAAATTCACCTGGAAAAAAATTATGGAATTAAGGCTAGGTTGGATATGATTAACATGGGAATATGGGAAGAGTTGGCATTAGTGAAGGGAAAAAAGAGACTTTTCTTACTCCATATGCTTACACTCTTTCCAAGAAGAAGATATGTCAGTTGTATAACTTATTGAATGATGTAAAGGTTCTAGAGGTGTATTTATTGAATATCAATAATATCATGTCAATGATTAATTTAAAGATAAAGGGTCTGAAATCACATGACTATCATGTTTTGATGCAATATCTAATGCATGTAGCTTTATGTTGCATTTTTTCCAATAATTTCAATCATACATTAACCAAAATCTATTTATTTTTCAAAGATATATGAAGAAAATTTATAGACCCTATGAAATTTGCAAATATGGAAAAGTAAATTCCCATTATATTATGTGAATTGGAAATTTTCTTTCCACTAGCACTATTTGATATGATGGTTCATTTGATGGTTCACTTGGTGAGAGTGATTCGACTATGTGGTCAGATATATTATAGATTAATGTACCTCATTGAACGGTATATGAATACTTTAAAAGGGTTTGTCAGAAATTGAATTCGACCAGAGGATTGTATTGTAGAGTGATTTATTTTTGATAAAGTCATTGAATTTTGTACCAACTACCTATCCGGTGTAGAAAGAATTGGTCTACAAAAATCTTGTTACACTGGGTGGATTTGGGTAAAGGAATTACTAGAATATATGTTTTCTCAATCAATATTACAGATCAGGAGCAGGACCCCCTTTAAATTCTTCATAATAGTTTAGAGGTTTCCCCATATATTGAAACCCATAAATAAATTTTTAGGCATTTTTATCCATCAAGGGTTAAAATATGGATATTAAATACATGTAATCAACAGTTTATAGGATGGTTTTGACACCATATTTTTAAGGATTTGGATAAAAATATGAATCCAATTTTAGAATGAATTTGATGGATATCCAGAGGGCCAATTGTGCATGTATTATCTTAGAATTATTATTTAATTAATGGTTATACATTATATACAAATGAACATGATGAAGGAAGTACCATGGAAAATAGTGGAGTTACACTTGTGGCTAAAGTGATGCATGTATCTGGTACCAAGAAAAGAAATCCAATTTATATGAATATGTCATACTTTGGATCATAAAAAATATGTGAGTAGGATTATATAATATTCTAAGTGACGATTTTTCAATGCAAGTGGGTTGATAACAGGATTGCTATTAAAATAGATGAATTGGGATTCATGAAAGTGAATTTCAGTAAGTAAGGGTACAAATATGAACTGTTTACAATGGAATTATAGGAAGTACAAGTATTTTATATTCCAGATCCCATAAACCAAAAGTGGTCAATTGTTCGATTATCGACCAAAACCACTGAAGGGTCAGATGAAAATTTAACTAAGGATAACCATTTCATTAGGACATCGTCATCATTTTGTACTGGTCCCAATGCATATAAGGTATTGTTTGTTATAGTATACCATAATGAAGGGATCTGGATACTTGATAGAGGGGTCAAATCCCTTAAACATTTAAAAAAACAGAGTTCAATAATTAGGTTATATATTTTTTGAAATATACATTATGTTACCTCGTGTTTAGGGGTGTGATCAAGTCGAACCTAGCAAAGTATCTCAGCACTTAAGCTCAAGCTCGGTACTTGAACTCGTTGCTCGAGCTTAGCTCAGTGCTCAACCGAGTAATGATTTTCTAGCTTGATTTCGAGCTCAATCTCAGCTCAAGCTCGATCGAGCACTCGATTAGGCTCAACTCGGTTTGATTATGATAATTTTTCAGAATTTTAATTACAAAATATATCTCTAATTTAATCTAGAACTCGAATTTTTACTTGATATCAAAATCTCATTCTCGAAATTAAATACATATATATTGAATAAAAATAACATATTAAAAAAATTAATGCTCAATTAGGCTCATGAGCTACTCAATTATGTTATTATAATACTTGAACTCGGCTCGATTTAGTACTCGATTAGCTTGAGCTCAAACTCGAATCAAAAAAACCAAGCTGAGTTTGAGTATCCATCGAGAATAGCCTGAGTAACTCATGAGAACTCAAGCTCTTTTATAGCCCTACTCATGTTATTATCTGTTCACTCCTGCATTTACACTGTCTAAATTAAATATTGAACCACTTCTATATATAATGACGTATTAACATGATGATTCTCCCAATCTAGAGTAACAATAGGATTATCAACCTACGAATGCTCCCAATGCATAGGAACAACGACCTTCGACACATGTTTATGCTACCAATCCATAGGAAAAATATATTGATGATGTTTAACCCAAGGAAATGGTAGATGGTGAAAAACTGATGTCCTAGAAAAAATAGGAGCGTCGTAGCTGTTGATAAAGTGTTTTTTTTTCAACAATACTCTATACTATTATGATTAGGGGAGAATGTTGAACATGTATTGTTTCAACAATACTCTATCTTTTTATGATGATTTTGATGCTCACAAATACCCTTGTTTGTTATTCTAATGATTTTACTTTGAGTATATTTCAAGAAATTTATATTCTTTATATTTCTATTTTGGAATAATATTAAGGTTTTTAATTTGCGTAGAATATTTAACAAAGTGTCTTGAAATCAATTTAGCATATTCTGGAAACATTGTTCATACCCTACATTGAATAACATAGCATAAGAATAAAATTCTATGTTTGCTTTACTAGAGTTCAGAAAAGTATGGTTAATCAACCATACGTTATCAAAAAAGTATGGTAAAGAAACCATACATTTGTAATATTGGAAAAGTATGGAATAATAACCTTACGTAAGTATGGAACCTTACATTTGCTTCACAAAATTATGGATCATCAACCTTACTTTTATAATGAACCTTATGTTCTATCGAAAATTATGGATTATGTATCTTACATTTTGCTAAAGAGGGAAGTATGGATAATATACCATACATTTGAAAGTTGAAGAGAAAATTATGGATGATCAACCTTACATTTGAGATCAACCTTACATTTTAAGAATAGATCATTGACCCTATATTTAGCATCGGAGATTTAAGATACTACTTTATCATGCAACGATCGTTATGTAGAATATTAGGCTGATTTCAAGCCAGATTCAAAGCTCTATATTAAAGCACATCTTGGACTGATTTAAAGCCATTTATTTTTTATTCAAAGGATTGATTTAATAGGATGATTTCATGATGATTATTAAGGGAAGTTACGACTGCTCTATTATTCAAACATTTGAATATCACGATTCTAAAGGCGACATTTGTGGATCTAAATTTGAAAGGAAAATACTCGTCTTTATTCTTTATATATTTCTGTTATTTTGAATTACATACAGAGAGATGAATAATATCAAATAATATTAGAAGAAAAAGTTCTCAAGTTTTTCACGACTTCAATTTTTTACAGAGATATACTAGTCACCCAGATCCGCTGCTACTAAGATCTATCAGACTCTATTTTTCTGAATAAAAGGAAAAGATTTAATGATTATTATTAGACATCGAAGATCTATCATGAATCTATTGTTGTTAAAGTTGTTGATTTTATTTCAAGATCTATTTGAAATGGGATCGACTCAGAACTGATCTTACCTAAAGAACATCTTTTCTGAAAACGAAGATCCATCTATGATTATTTTCATGCTGCTACAACTGTGAAGAACAACTAGAAAGTATTTTTAGACAAATAATCTTTTCATTTTGAGTAACCGGATTATCATACTAAGTTGTGTATTTGGTTTTGTGTATGAACCAGAAGTATTTGTTTTAGCCTTAAATTTTAAAGGTGTCAACTGCCTGCACTAAGTTCTAGACGGTCTGTTGATAAGAGGACTAGATAGTGAAAATCACCAATATCGTGGAGAAGAGCATTGGTGGAGTGGACTAGGGTTATTTTGTTACTCGAACCACTATAAATCTGTGAGTCCTTAAATCTGTTTATTTTCCACTTCATAAACAATTTGATAAGGATAAAAAGATATAATTTATTATCATCAAGATTCCTCTAAAAATTTGTAAAAGGCACAATTCACCCCCCCCCCTCTTGTGCATATTTGGTATAAATCGATCCAACAATTGGTATTAGAGGTAGAGATTTATTTTGATAAAGATATAACAAGCTGAATGTTTCAAAGGATTATACTCAAATCACAATGGCTGATACAAGAGAGGGAATGTCAATGGTTCGAGCTCCATACTTTAACGGTGAAAATTAGGGATGATGGAAATCAAGGATGATTATTAACTTGAAGAAACTTGGATACAGAGTTTACTCTAAAATCCAAACTCCTTATGAAATTCTATAGAAACCTGAAACTTTGAGTATAGATACAAAAGAAGGTTACGGCATAAACTCAAAATCTATTAATGCTATAATTTGTGGTCTTGGACCAGATGAATTCAACAGAGCATCTCAATGCCCGATTGTATATGAGATGTGGCAGACAATTGCAGTTGCCTATGAAGGAACTGACAATGTCATAAAAATGAGGTATACCACAGTAAAATTAAAATTTGATACATTCAGAATTTTTTAGGGTGAAATCATAACTCAAATGAATGGAAGACTCATAGAGATTATCAATAACATCACTACCTTGGGAGATCCTATCAAATAAGCATATCAAACCTTGAAAGTACTAAGAGTACTACTACCCAGATAGAATAGAATATCGACTGCCATTAGGCAATCATCACTAGTCAAAGATCTAACTATGAAAGAATTAATTGGGACCTTGATGATGTATGAAGCTGAGATAAAAGATGAATCAAATGATCATAAAGTATTGATCAAGAGAGAAAATAATTCTTTGAAAGCTACTTCCCAAAATAAGAGCACAAATATGAAGAAAGAGATCAACATAGAACCAGAAAGTTCTAATTCATCTGATTTAGAAGTGGAACTGGCTCAGTTTTCTAGGAAATTCACTAAATTCTACAAAAATAAGAAGGGGTTCAGAGAATTCTTCAATAAATATGAAAAAGAACCAAAGGAAGTTAGATTCTATGAATACAAAAAATATGTCTCACATAAGACCTGACTGCCTTCAATTAAAAGGAGAAAAGGAAAAGTAAATTTTAAAAAATAATGACTATGAACCTAAAGAAAAAATAGAAATGAAAGTTACTTGGAGTGTTTCTGAAGACCCCAGTAGCTCATCAAATTCTGACTCATAAAAGAAAGAATCAAATCTAAAAGAAAATATGTTTTTTATGGTAGAAGTTGATGACGTGAAATCTTATTAATCATCTGATTCTAATTCTAGTTCTAGTTTTTCAAATGATAAACTTTCAGCCTACTACAATATGTTGGAAGAGAAATATGATTCCTTATTTAATAAAAAATAAATCACTGAAAAATATCCACACTGCTGTTTTAGGATAAAGAGACTGTAACACCCCAGGTAAATAAAGAATATGACATTTTTATATTTATCCATATTTTTAAATAAAATATTAATATTACTTTAAAGGGGATTATATGCTCGATGGCGTACCCAACACGCAACAACGAGTTTCTTGGGAATCTTACGTTGCACTCTAATAATAAAATAATATTATTTTAAATGGTAGTTAACATGTAGTCGTTGTATTGGCGGGAATGGATAGAAATAACTAAAATATGATTATATATGTTTTTAAATTTTTTTACATTTATCCAATAAAAGATAAAGGATTAAAATACGGAAAGAATTCAATTTTAGGCGTATATGACTTAGTTTTCACTAAAGGTTCACTTATCACCTTTTGATGGCGAACCGTCATTAAATATAGTTTTGTTCACTCTTATACATTCTATTGGACCAAATAAAACTCTTCTTAAGAATTGGGACATCAAAATTTACTTTGTGTAAATTTTTGGTATCTTTCTGATAAAGTTCATTTTTTTAATGAATAGTGTAAAATGTTGTATTTTAATTCAAAACCTCTTTTTAATCTAATTTATTTATATGATTAGATTATCTTTTGAATTGGTTTTAGAGTGGAATTAGAATATTTTTTTGCCATTAAATCTAATAGTGGTCATTGGAATTAATTTCACTTTGAAATTAGACTTAAACTAGTGTCAATCTTTTAATACTTATTGTTTCATAAAAACACGCTATTTGCTCTGACAGCGGGAATTAATTATTAAATTAATTAATGTGACTTATATGTTTTGAATTTTGTAAAATAGAATTCATTTTTGAATTCGGAATATCAAATATATTTTAGGGTGAATTTTTGGGATTTTTCTGAAAAACTTCAATTTTTGATGAATAGTGAAACCACTAAGTGGTACATATAAAAACTGATTTTTCCGTTTAAATGAAATTTTGCCATCTTTATGTTTTGAATTTCAAAAATCCGACATACATGGTTGTCATTAAGAAGTAAAATGTGGTTCAATGGGATAAAAATAATTTTTTGGTGAATAGTAACTTAATAAGTTTTTAATCGCGGTTAGAGGTAATTAGTGTAGTTTATGGTAAGAATAATGTTTTAATAAAATGAAATGACCTAGACACATGTCCTACCCTCATTGGATGTGTCATGGCCGACCACGATAATCCATGGGTCAACTTGGGGACCCCATGGAGCCACTTTGGTTGGAAAATGACATAAATATCTTTTTATTTAATGTTAAAGTAAAAATGACACAAACATGAGATGTTTTACTAAAATAATTTTTACATGGGGTTATATAAGTCATATTTTTGACTATAAATATTCATTGGAAAGCTAAAAATATTTACTACATCACAGTATTTTTTTATAATTTTTATAAATTAAATAAATTAAATTATTTATGACATCATGATGATGCAGCGATGACCTCATTATTTAATGATTTAAATAAAATGGAAAGATAATGTAATATCTAAGACCTACACATGTCCAAAACATATTGTATGAGTGGATTTAGAACACTTATCACCTTATCCTCTAAATACATCAATGTGGGACCTTTAAAATCCGAAACTCTTTTGAAAATAAAGTAACATTTTTTAACTTTACAAGAGTGCCCCTCCTCTCCTCTTATAAAAGGCCCCCACCTCTACCTCCTTACCCACACTCCCAAAGCCTTTGGCTCGGCCAACCTCTGCCCATTTCATCTTTCCGCATCCCTCTCTAACTCTTTGAAGCCTCACTTTGGGCAGAATCCTTTCCAAGGAAGCCTTTGAGCTCAAATCAAAGGAAGTTACCCGATTAAAAGGAGATTAAAGAACGATCGAGTCAAGTCGGACCCGAGGTAAGGGATCCTACTCCTCTCTTTCTTTTTAAGTACACTCTTTTATGTCATTCCTTATAAGATCATATTTCTTGTTATTGGGATGTTCTTTTATATTACTCTTACTGTAATTTTTATGTTCATATGATGAGAGACCCTATTCTCTCTCAACAATCCATTTTGGAAGTTTTGAGTGGCGCCGTTAGGCTGCTGAATTTTCGTAAGAGATCTAACCTCTCTCTTTCTCTTTAAGTACTCTCCTTTATGTCACTTCTTTTAAGATCCTCTTTGTTATGATGGGGTATTTTCTTTTATATTCCTCTTTCTGTACATTTTATTGTAATGTGATGAGATACCCTATTTGATGTCATCAATCCATTTTTGGAAGTTTTAAGTGGTGTCGTTAGGCTGCTGAGTTTTCATAAGGGATTTTTCATCTCACTTTTATTCCCGTGAGATTTATGCTACATTTGACACAATTTCCTTTTAGTGGTGTATGTACTGACCATTATTTTACTCATTGTGTAATATTCTTTCATTTATTAGTATTTACATCAATGTTGTATTGTCCTTCTTTCATGGGGCGTATGTTTCGAAAGATACCCATGTCGGTAAGGGAACCTTTCACCCTCCTCTTTTTAAAAGACATCGTTGTTATGTCTTTTAATTCATATACTATTAAGTTGGGATATGTTCTTATATATCCTGATTGATGTAAATTTTATGTCCAAGTGATTAGATTCCCTTTTTATCTCTCATCAACTCATTTTCTGAATTTTTGAAGTGACGTCGTTAGGCTATCGAATTTTACCAAGGGAACTTTTTAACCTAATTTCGATTTCTTTGGGTTTAACATGTAGTTATTGAATATGTAATCTTTTGAATATGTGTGAATGACCTTTTATTGTTTTACACTTAATATCCACTTATATTGGGTGTATTTATATTTGTCACACATAATTTTGAGATTGAATTATCCTTAATTTAAGGATACCTTCTTTATAAGGGAATTCATCACATTTGACATTTCTACTGAGACTTCTTTGTTGTTATGCACCAATTAACTCTTATATGGTGTATATACTGTCCTTTGGAATATTATATCATGAATCCATTTATTCTCATGATATTATAAAGTTCTGACTAAATGTTATTCCTCAATTATTGTATTCAAGTGTCTCTAATTTTGGTAGAACCCCTTTAACCAAAATATCGCTTTAAATGTTTTAATTATTTGTTATTATTAATATCCATGTTTTCAAAATGGTTTTAAGGATTTATTTATATGGATATTAATGGTTTAAAATTTTAAAATCTTCAAGGTGGTATGGGACACTTTGATTCAAAAATCTCTTTATTAAATGTTTTAAATGGTTTTGGAAATGGTTTCTTTTTGAATGGATTCATTATTTCAATATACTAAAATGTTATATTGTGATTGAAATGTGGAAATGTTATGTTTCCTTTATGCATGTTTTATGTGATACGTTTATGTTATGGTTCTTGGGCATTGTTATGAAAGCGGGTGGTTCTGTGATAAACTAAGGGCGGGTGAGCCCGATATAGCTCTCCAATGCATTGGGTAACGCGAAGGAGTGTAACATTAAGGTTTATCTGAAGAGATTTAGGGAATATACTGTGGTGGTTATTCCAAACGTAACAAAGAGGGTTACTCCCTACGTAAGAATGTTATGAATGCCTCAAGTTACCTTTATGTCTTATGATTTCTATGATTTATTCATGATTTGATGAGTTATGTTATAGTGCCTATGTTTTATGGGTAAAGTATGATTTCATTCTTATGTATATATGAACTCATGTTTCCTTTCCATATTTTTATAACCCTTACTGAGCTTTTTATGCTCATCCCAAGTTTTTGAAATGTTTTTCACGGGTCAAGGGAAAGTTACATGATGTGATGATTGTGTCAAGGATGTGTCAAGAAAGAATCCATGTTTTATTTTAAATATGTTTCCGTTGATGGGAAGAATGAATATTGTCTTTTATGTAACCACTTTGTTTAAATGTGGAATGTAATGCAAGTTTCATGATCTAATTCTCTAAAAATCTAAACCTGAAAAGATCCTCAATGTGTAATCTTGTAATAACTCAATATTAAGTAAGTTTTAAGGATGGGGCCTTATAGTTGGTATCAGGGGTCGGTTTAGATAACTTTAGAGGTTAGGGTATTATTTAAGCATAAGTGGAATTACCATAATGGTTAGGATTTCAGAAAGAGTCCTAGTTTTAGATAAAGTGAATGAGTAAGTATATATTAGTGTTTATCTTCCTCGTTAGTACATGATGGTTTTTTTTTATATACTCGCACTGACCTTTTTGGTTTTAGTAAATGGCTGGATCTAGCAGGCACCAAAGTAACAGTGGATGTGAAGGAAACTGTGACAGTTTTTTGAGCAAGCAACTGAATGCTATGGGAGCTGCAATGAGAACTCTTGTGATTATCCTCAACCAACTATCTGGAGTCAGGATTGACCACCTAAACCTTGGTGATTTCTCTAAGGCATCATATATGCGAGAAAAAAATCCCTACGGAAGTACAGGTAATAATCATAAAGGTAAGTGTGTTCAAAAACCTATGTGTCAAAGATGTGGAAAGAAACACCTAGGAAAATGTTTCAAAGGGACAGAAATATGCTATATATGTGGAAATGAAGGTCATAAATCAAGAACCTGCCATGGAAAAAGGAAGCATCCAGTTGACTCGAGGAAAGGGAAAGAAGTTCTTTCTGAGGGATCAATTGAATGTTTTAAATGTGGTGTGCATGGTCATTATGAAAACACATGTCCTATGAATAAGTTTTTTGAATGGGATCACCAAGAGCGTACAAATGTTCGTTTACCAATACCTAATTCCATTCTGATTGAGGATGAAGAAACTGACAATGACCAATCAACGGTATGTATTATTTCATGACTATTGTTTTCCTATTTTGGAATCTTAGGATATGATTCATGATTTTGTTTGTAGGAAAGAGGTATTTAGGAATAAGTTGGAAAGGAATGGTTAATGGATCATGAATAATTTTGAATGAGTAAGATGTCAACATATAAGGGCTTCAAGAGTTATGGTGAAATTCTTAAGAGTATTAAGTCTCTTTTGATGATGGGGTTACATTAGAAGACTTTTTATATTATGTGTAACCCTGATGTTTAATATATGCAAATTTTATTCAAGGAATAGTTATCTTTTCTTTTGTGGACATAGTTATAAAGAACCATTTAGGTTTATATGATCCTTACTTTTGAGGTAATTATGGGATACTATATGTTATGATTGAAGTGAAAGGCATGAGATAAAATTGAGGTTAAATTATGTTATGGTTATTTTTGATGATTTTATCCCTTTTTGGGGAATTATTTGAGAATTATATATTTTTGGAAAAAGGACAACACGCAGACCGTGTGACTACCCGTCGCGTCGGACAAAGCTGCGGGAATCGAACCCACAACCAAAGTGCGACTGGTATTTATCGCCTACCACTGGACTACGTGAAGTCCCTGGTTAGTTTGACTGATTCTTTTTAGTTATATGATTTTATGAATTAAGAGTAAGTTGATTTTGGGTTATTTATGAAAATGATGAACCTATCATAGAGGATATGTGATTAGGTTAATTACTTTTCAATACAAGACTTTAGGAGCAACTGATGTTGTTTGGAGATAAATGTTACGATTTAACTTGGAAGACTATGTGACTAAATCCTTCAAATATTTGGGTTTCAATCTTAGTTTGGTTTAGTTTGAATAATTTTTATGAAATTTTTTTTTATCGGATGGTCCTCATTGAACTTTGGGTTTTGTTGGACAAATTTTGGAGATTAAGCATAGATTTTCTTTTTAAAGGGTTATCCTTTTCTGGATTATCTAACCTTGTACTAACCTTTTTGGTTTTGGTTTTGGTTAAAGCCTAAAGACATGGGAAGTATATAGTTCTCTTTTTTGGATTAGGTGATTCTCTAGAAATTGATTATAGTACTCTTAATGTGAACAAGTCTTCCTAAATACTCGTCTTTTGGAGAAAATATGAGTTTGTGTAAGGAATCTAATAAAAGTTGAAAGTCAACATGATAAGTGATTATGTTTCCTTACGAATAAATTCCTCAATAAAAAGTAACTTAAAACAAAAATGTTGTCTATTAACTTTTCCTACTGGGGAATCGAATACCGTTTAACCCATCACAAGTTTGTGATTTTCTTGTGGTTAACTTTCTCCTAAACATGTTTTCTATCACTCTCCATCAGAACATGACCCTATGTTTTCTCCCCCATGTCCATATTTTTCTACATGGAATCCTAGTATGGGTTAACTCTGGTGACCTTTGTACTTATCTTCCTTTATTTTAAAGTGACTGTTTTACCGACTCTTGTTCCGATGTGGGACGTTCAAGGATTTTTCCAAGCTCAATTTTTAAAATTGCGAGGATGCAATTCCCAAAAAGGGGGGAAGGATGTAACACCCCAGGTAAATAAAGAATATGAAATTTTTATATTTATCCATATTTGTAAATAAAATATTAATATTACTTTAAAGGGGATTTTATGCTCGATGGCGTACCCAACACGCAACAACGAGTTTCTTGGGAATCTTACGTTGCACTCTAATAATAAAATAATATTATTTTAAATGGTAGTTAACATGTAGTCGTTGTATTGGCAGGAATGGATAGAAATAACTAAAATATTATTATATATGTTTTTAAATGTTTTTACATTTATCAAATAAAATATAAAGGCTTAAAATACGGAAAGAATTCAATTTTAGGCATATATGCCCTAGTTTTCACTAAAGGTTCACTTATCGCCTTTTGATGGCGAACCGTCATTAAAGATAGTTTTTTTCACTCTTATACATTCTATTGGACCAAATAAAACTCTTCTTAAGAATTGGGACATCAAAATTTACTTTGTGTAAATTTTTGGTATCTTTCAGATAAAGTTCATTTTTTTTAATGAATAGTGTAAAATGTTGTATTTTAATTCAAAACCTCTTTTTAATATAATTTATTTATATGATTAGATTATCTTTTGAATTGGTTTTAAAGTGTAATTATAATATATTTTTACCATTAAATCCAATAGTGGTCGTTGGAATTAATTTCACTTTGAAATTAGACTTAAACTAGTGTCAATCTTTTGATACTTATTGTTTCATAAAAACACGCTATTTGCTCTGACAACGGGAATTAATTATTAAATTAATTAATGTGACTTATATGTTTTGAATTTTGTAAAATAGATTTCATTTTTGAATTCAGAATATCAAATATATCTTAGGGTGAATTTTTGGGATTTTTCTGAAAAACTTCAATTTTTGATGAATAGTGAAACCACTAAGTGGTACTTATAAAAACTGTTTTTTCCGTTTAAATGAAATTTTGCCATCTTTGTGTTTTGAATTTCAAAAATCCGACATACATGGTTGTAATTAATAAGTAAAATGTGGTTCAATGGGATAAAAATAATTTTTTGGTGAATAGTAACTTAATAAGTTTTTAATCGCGATTAGAGGTAATTAGTGTAGTTTATGGTAAGAATAATGTTTTAATAAAATGAAATGACCTAGACACATGTCCTACCCCCATCGGATGTGTCAGGGCCGACCAAGACAATCCATGGGTCAACTTGGGGACCCCATGGAGTCACTTTGGTTGGAAAATGACATAAATATCTTTTTATTTAATGTTAAAATAAAAATGACACAAACATGAGATGTTTTACTAAAATACTTTTTACATGGGGTTATATAAGTCATATTTTTTACTATAAATAGTCATTGGAAAGATAAAAAGATTTACTACATCATAGTATTTTTTTTATAATTTTTAGACATTAAATATATTAAATTATTTATGACATCATGGTGATGCAGCGATGACCTCATTATTTAACGATTTAAATAAAATGGAAAGATAATGTAATATCTAAGACCTACACATGTCCAAAACCTATTGGATGAGTGGATTTCGAACCCTTATCACCTTATCCTCGAAATACATCAATGTGGGACCTTTAAAATCTGAAACTCTTTTGAAAATAAAGTAACATTTTGTAACTTTACAAGAGTGCCCCTCTTCTCCTCTTATAAAAGGCCCCCACCTCTACCTCCTTACCCACACTCCCAAAGCCTTTGGCTCGGCCAACCTCTGCCCATTTCATCTCTCCACATCCCTCTCTAACTCTTTGAAGCCTCACTTTGGGCATAATCCTTTCCAAGGAAGCCTTTGAGCTCAAATCAAAGGAAGTTACCCGATTTAAAGGAGATTAAAGAATGATCGAGTCAAGTCGGACCTGAGGTAAGGGATCCTACTCCTCTCTTTATTTTTAAGTACACTCTTTTATGTCATTACTTCTAAGATCATCTTTCTTGTTATTGGGATGTTCTTTTATATTACTCTTACTGTAATTTTTATGTTCATATGATGAGAGACCCTATTCTCTCTCAACAATCCATTTTGAAAGTTTTGAGTGGCGCCGTTAGGCTACTGAATTTTCGTAAGAGATCTAACCTCTCTCTTTCTCTTTAAGTACTCTTCTTTATGTCACTTATTTTAAGATACTATTTGTTATGATGGGGGATGTTATTTTATATTCCTCTTTCTGTACATTTTATTGTAATGTGATGAGATACCCTATTTGATCTCATCAATCCATTTTTTGAAGTTTTAAGTGGCGCTGTTAGGCTGCCGAGTTTTCGTAAGGGATTTTTCATCTCACTTTTATTCCCGTGATATTTATGCTACATTTTCCACAATTTCCTTTGAGTGGTGTATGTACTAACCATTATTTTACTCATTGTGTAATATTATTTCATTTATGAGTATTTACATCAATGTTGTATTGTCCTTCTTTCACGGGGCATATGTTTCGAAAGATACCCATGTCGGTAAGGGAACCTTTCACCATCCTCTTTTTAAAAGACTTCGTTTGTTATGTCTTTTAATTCACATACTATTATGTTGGGATAAGTTCTTCTATATCCTGATTGATGTAAATTTTATGTCCAAGTGATGAGATTCCCTTTTTATCTCTCATCAACTCATTTTCTGAATTTTTGAAGTGACGTCGTTAGGCTGTCAAATTTTACCAGGGGAACTTTTTAACCCAATTTTGATTTCTTTGGGTTCAACATGTAGTTATTGAATATGTCATCTTTTGAATATGTGTGAATGAACTTTTATTGTTTTACACTTAATATCCACTTATATTGGGTGTATTTATATTTTTCACACATAATTTTGAGATTGAATTATCCTTAATTTAAGGATACCTTCTTTATAAGGGAATTCATAACATTTGACATTTCTATTGAGACTTCATTGTTGTTATGCACCAATTAACTCTTATATGGTGTATATACTGTCCTTTGGAATATTATATCATGAATCCATTTATTCTCATGATATTATAAAGTTCTGACTAAATGTTATTCAACAATTATTGTATTCACGTGTCTCTAATTTTGGTAGAACCCCTTTAACCAAAATATCACTTTAAATGTTTTAATTATTTGTTCTTATTAATATCCATGTTTTCAAAATGGTTTTAAGGATTTATTTATATGGATATTAATGGTTTAAAATTTTAAAAGCTTCAAGGTGGTATGGGACACTTTGATTCAAAAATCTCTTTATTAAATGTTTTATATGGTTTTGGAAATGGTTTCTTTTTGAATGGATTCATTATTTCAATATACTAAAATGTTATATTGTGATTGAAATGTGGAAATGTTATGTTTCCTTTATGCATGTTTTATGTGATACATTTATGTTATGGTTCTTGGGCATTGTTATGAAAACGGGTGGTTCCGTGATAAACTAAGGGCGGGTGAGCCCGATATAGCTCTCCAATGCATTGGGTAAGGCGAAGGAGTGTAACGTTAAGGTTTCTCTGAAGAGATTTAGGGAATATACTGTGATGGGTATTCCAAACATATCCAAGAGGGTTACTCCCTATGTAATAATGTTATGAATGCCTCAAGTTACCTTTATGTATTATGATTTCTATGATTTATTCATGATTTGATGAGGTATGTTAAAGTGCCTATGTTTTATGGGTAATGTATGATTTCATTCTTATGTATATATGAACTCATGTTTCCTTTCCATATTTTTATAACCCTTATTGAGCTTTTTATGCTCATCCCAAGTTTTTGAAATGTTTTTCACAGGTCAAGGGAAAGGTACATTATGTGATGATAGTGTCAAGGATGTGTCAAGAAAGAATCCATGTTTTATTTTAAATATGTTTCCGTTGATGGGAAGAATGAATACTGTCTTTTATGTAACCACTTTGTTTAAATGTGGAATGTAATGCAAGTTTCATGATCTAATTCTCTAAAACTCTAAACCTGAAAAGATCCTCAATGTGTAATCTTGTAATAACTCAAGATTAAGTAAGGTTTAAGGCTGGGGCCTTATAGAGACACTCTGCAAAAACAATATCAAGAGTTAATTATAAAATATAACTCGTCAAACACAAACTGTACAGATAATGAAACTAAAATAAAAACACTGAAAATAGAAGTAGAGACATACAAAAATGAATCCCTTGTTTTTTAAAAAGGATAAAATTCACTAAATGAAATTCTTAGAAAGAATGTGATTAAAAGGGAAAGATATGGAATAGGAAGTAAAGGTGAAAATCCTGGACTGTATAAGAACTATTTTGTTCCAAGTAAAAAAGGTATAATTTGCAAGTATTATGGAACAAAAGGTCACATATCTAAAAATTGTTATTTAAGGAAACCTCAAATAAGAGGGAATAAGAAATCCTTTGTTGCAAGTAGTTTATATGATTATATTGATTTTATAAAAAAAACAATTCTGGATACCCAAATATTTTCTAGCTAATAATACAGGACCCAATAGAATATGGGTACCAAAAAAAACTTTTGTTTAAATGCCTTTGCAGAAATCAGGTCACAGAAACCAAATTGAAATATGGTATATGGATAGTGGATGCTCCATGAATGTGAGTGGGAACTTATCGAACTTTAAAACATTGACTCAAAAGGATGGAGGATTAGTCGCATTTGGTGACAATGCCAAAGGTAAAATAATTGGCATTGGAACTGTTGGAGATCCAGAAGTTGTCTCAATCAATAAAGTACTCTATGTACAAGGATTGAAACACAACCTGATAAGTATCTCTCAACTATGTGATGATGGTTATTTTGTTTATTTTTCTAACAACTATTGTTCTATTTTTATATATAAATTCCTTAACTTTAGAGCACCCAGAACTGATAATGTTTATACTTTGGACTTAAATTCCTTGTGTAAAAAAAAGTAAATTATTTACATGTTAAGATAAATAAATCTTAGATCTGGTATATAAGACTTTTACATTGCAATATATATGATTTACATAAGTTATCTAAGAAACAACTAGTTTCTGATTTACCTAGTCTTGAATTTTATAGTGATAGATTTTGTGATGCATGTCAACTTGTCAAACAACAAAAATTATCTTTCAAATCTTTTAACAAAATTGCTACATCTAAACCTCTAGAACATATACACATGGATTTGTTTGGACCTTAAATAATATAAAGTTTGGCTGGTAAATTATATGCATATATTTTAGTTAATGACTATTCTATATTTACTTGGATTTATTTTCTAAAATATAAAAAATAAAGCTTTTACAATTTTTGAAAGTTTGTGCAAAGCTAATCAAAATGAAAAATATTTTAAAATAATTTCATTAAGAATTGATCATGGTGGAGAATTTGAGAATTTTGAATTTAATTACTTTTGATCAAATTTAGGTATTAAATACACCTTCTCTGCACCAAGAACACCTCAACATAATGGGATTGTTGAAAGAAGAAATATAACTATTCAGGAAATGGCTAGGACTATGCTAAATGAATACAGTATTCTAATTTATTTTTGTGAAGAAGCTATAAGTACAGCCATCTATATAATGAATATAGTTTTAATTAGACCTATTTTCAAAAAAAAACACCCTATGAACTCTAGAATAACAGAAAACTGAAAGTAAAGTACTTTAAAGTTTTTGGATGCAAGGTTTACACCTTGAACACCAAGGAAAATCTTGGTAAATTCGATCCAAAATCGAATGAAGGCATTTTATTAGGATATTCTAAAACTTCCAAAGCTTATAGAATTTTTAATAAAAAGTCAAGGATTTTTAAAGAATCTTTTCATGCTAAATTTGATGAATCTGATCCCTTTGAGAAAAGGAAAGATCAAATTAATGAATCTATATCTAATGATAACATGAGACTTAAGAACTCTAAAGATGATTTTGAAAAATATATAAATAAAATTTAGTCCAGTTCAGAAGAACATGAAACTAATGAACCTCATAGTGTATTACTTAGACTATTTAGAACCCTAAAGAATCACCCTTTTGAAACTGTTATAGGAGACCTAGACACTGGAATAAAAACTAGAAAAAATGTAGGAAATCTTGTTGAATTCTCTACTTTTCTATCCCAATCAGAACCTAATACATTATAAGAAGCCTTAGTTTATGAAATTTGGATGATATCAATGAAATAAGTACTAAACCATTTCAAGAGAAATGAAGTTTGGAATTTATTTGAAAGACCACAAAACTATCTAGTTATAGGAACTAAATGGGTATTTATAAATAAACAAGATGATCAAGGAATAATAACTAGAAATAAATCAAGACTAGTATCTAAAGGGTATAATTAGGAATAAGGTATAGATTATGATGAGGCCTTTTCACCTGTATCTAGATTAGAATCCATTAGAATCCTTTTAGCCTATGCATCTCATATGAACTTTAAATTATTTCAGATGGACGTTAAGTCTGCCTTTTTAAATGTTTATTTAATTTAGGAAGTTTATGCTGAGCAACCTCATGGTTTTGAAAATTCTAAAAAACCAGTTTCTATTTTTAAACTTGCTAAATCTCTTTATGGCCTTAAACAAGCACCTAGAGCTTGGTATGAAAGATTAAGTTCTTTTCTTTTGAAAAATGATTTTACTGTTGGAATGGTAGATCCAACATTATTTAAGAAAACTGTAAACTCTAATAATTTATTGGTTCAAATGTATGTTGAGGATGTAATTTTTGGATCAACAAACAAAAAACTTTTTCATGAGTTTTCAAATTTAATGAAAAAATAATTTAAAATGAGTATGATGGGAGAATTAAATTTATTTTTAGGACTTCAAATTTATCAAAAATATTTTGGAAATGTTTTGAATCAAAGAAAATACATTACTGATTTACTGAAAAAATTTGGACTTGAAAATAGAAAAACATATACAACTTATATATGTACTAATATAAAACTTGATTTGGATGAAACTGGAAAATTAGTTGACAATAAGTTATATAGAGGTATGATTGGTAGTTTATTATATCTTACTGTTATAAGTCTATATATAATGTAATCAGTATGTCTTTGTGAAATATTTCAATAAAATCCTAAAGAATCTCACTTAAGTGCTATCAAAAGAATTTTTAGATATTTAAAAGGAACTGTTTTTCAATATCTTCTTTATCCAAAAACTTCTGATTTTAATTTAATTTCATATTCACTTGCTGAATTTGGAAGGTATAGATTCGATAGAAGAAGCACCTCAAGAACCTTTCACTTTTTTGGAAAATCTTTAGTTTCATGGTTTAGTAAGAAAAAACACTCAGTTTCCTTGTCAACAGCCAAGGAAGAATATGTGTATGCAGGTAGTTGTTGTGCACAAGTGTTGTGGATGAAAAACGCTCTTATGGACTTCGGACTAAATTTTAATAATAAACCTATTTTATGTGATAATACAAGCACAATAAATAATTCAAAAAATCCTATTAATCATTCTAGGACTAAGAATATTGATATCAGTCATCATTTTCTAAGAGATCATGTTCTTAAAAAAGATATATTCTTAAAATTTGTAAGTACTAAAATTTAACTGGATGATATTTTTACTAAACCGCTTCCCACTGCAAGGTTTAATTTTATTAAGGGGGAAATAGGTTTATTTAATTTTGAATGAAATTTTAATTTTAATTTTAGTTATTCGATTATATTAATTCTTATTTTATTTTAATATTCACTATTTTA
This sequence comes from Viscum album, assembly GCA_963277665.1. Lineage (NCBI taxonomy): Eukaryota > Viridiplantae > Streptophyta > Magnoliopsida > Santalales > Viscaceae > Viscum > Viscum album. The sequence goes on from OY728141.1 coordinate 1,307,703,740, forward strand.
AATAAATTAATTATTTGTTTTTAGAATAATTTAAAAAAAAATCTATATTATAATAATTTTGTTTTTCCACATATGTTTTTAATTTATTTTAAATAATGTAATGATTATTATGTATATAATAACACAGGAATCAAGGTTGTCATACCCCATTTCAAATTCCAAACCCATTCATTTTATTAAAACCTTTCAAAACACCGAAACCCTTACCGCCTTCGCCTACCTTTGACTGAACCTTTGAAACCCAAAACCTTTGATCCTTCAGAAACTTGGGATAGAAATGGCCAAGACAAAGAGAATCGAGGAAGTAGAATCTAGTAACTCCAAGCATCAATATTCGGCAGGAAGGAAAATCTTACAAGGTAAAGTAATTGATTTGGAATGGTTGTACCATACCAATCTAATGCTGAAGCAATATTTGGATTTTCTAAATCTTGAACAAACATTCAGTGATAAAAACACATAATTTCTGTATGAGGTAGAGTTTTAAAATTTCTCTAAATCTGTTCAATTCAGTCTTGGAGATACAGAGGACTCCATAGTTGTGAAAATTGAAGGTCGGGATTTTTCTATTTTGTCTGTGGAAATAGCTAGAATCTTAAACTGCCCTCATGAGGGAGTTTATCACTTTGATTTGAAATAAATTGGAGATAATGAACATAAGTCAGAGGACATTATTTCATTTTTATTTGGTTCTATGAATATAAGAAAGATGTTAGTGAAGGATCTGGATCCAGATGAGAAAATTCTTGTAAAATTTGTTCACAATGGGATTTCCCCAAGGATTTCTGAAATGGAGAAGATTTTATATCTTAGTATGTATTTTATGTTTCTATTTCCGAGTGACATCAAGTTGAATTTTACTTAATATATGATAAGGTATTTGAACTACTATTTTCAACTAGAGGCTAGAATGAACTTCTATCCCTATAGGAGGTTCATTTCAAAATTATTGTTTAAATTTGATGTGGTGAGATAAGTAAATTCCAGAGTTTGATTTCATCATAGTAATGTGTTCAATGTTGGAACTTTAAGAAAAATATGATTTTTCTAGAGCACTGTGAAAGGAAAGATTATACCTGTTTGTGATGATGAATATCAGGAATCTGCTCAGGGATACCAAACTGGAAAAACCAAAGAAGGAATAGCATAATCAAGGACCAGTGATGTTTCAAAAACATCAAGAAGAATTAGATTTGAAGCAATTTTTGCACCTACTGATTAGGGAAGTCAAGAGGGATATCAGAGGAAAGGGCACAAATCGGCTTAAGCTAGTGAGGAGCATGTTCAAACAAATACTTTTACAAATAGAGATCTTTTAAGCTATAGATTTGTAAGAGAATTTGTTTATCATATTGAGGTGGTACCTCAATTTGAAGAGGAAGTTGTATCTTAGGCAGAGGAAGAGCCCAGATAAGTTTAAGTGGTTTGAACTGAATCTTTTCAAGAATAGTCGGCACAACCTTCTGAAGTTCTTTAAGAAGAAACATTTCAAGAAGAACCTATTTTAGAGGAATTAAAAGAATATGCTCATGAGGAGAAACAACCTGATGAAAATGTTAATAGAGGAGTGAGTCCATATGAAGTTCATACTGAAGTTTTAAATGAAATTTTTTCTATAGATGAGTTAGTTCATGACTTTGAGGAAAAATTAGTTGAGCAAACAATGGAGAAGGATACAGATCAGAGATCTGATGATCAGTCATTGCCTTTAATTTTGATAAATCAAGCACAGGGTGCCTCTGATTCTGAGAATAATCATGTGGAGGAGTTAATCAAAAAAATTAATAGAATTCAATATGAAAATGATTCTTTGAGAAGATCATTAGAGAAGGAGAGACAGAAGTTCCAGAACTTTAAAGATAGTTCATTTTAAAAAAGGTAAGTGGAAGTTTTTAAGGAGATGTTAGCTAAAATTGGTAAATTAAAATATGAAGTTGTATTGAAATCAGATTTAGAATAATTCAAAACTTTCATGGAGAAACAGTTGGTAACTGTCACGAGCATTCAAGCAAGTACATCAGGTACTTCGCCTGATCTAATCAAGAGATTTCAGGCCATTACAACTGTATTGAGAAATACGAATGACAGGTTGTAGGACCTACAATGTAATAGTGTTCCATTTTCTGTTCTGTTGGATAATCAAAAGTTCCATATTGATCAGCTTGCCTTAGGAGAACTGAGTATTAAGAAATTACTGGACAGATTTACTGAGAATCTAAATCAGTTTATAGAGAAGGAAGAACACTTGCATGAATTTTTCAGAGTAAACCTCATTGAAGATATTCATTTGACCTAGGAAGTAAGAGATATGATAATTTAGTTAGGGGATAAACTAATGAAGAGGTTGAGAATGTAGTTAGAAGAGCTAAAGGAAGTAGTTCAGAGGTTCTGAAACCCATTTTAAACCCTTTTATCCCAAACTTGATTCATGTATCAATTATGTACTTGTACATATATTTTCAATAAAATATTTTTGAATCTCATTTTTTATGTGTTTTTAATTTTTTTACTATTTTGTCTATGTTATAATGCCAGAATATAGATTAAATTATTGATAAATAGATTATGATAGCATTTACATAAGTTCAGTGCTACATTAAATGTGTTATATTCCTTATTCTATCATTCTTTTTTATATCAAAAAAAGGGGGAGAAATTGGATAAACATAACAATTTATTGTAAGAAAATGGATAAATATTTTTCTCAGGGGGTGAAATTTGGATACAATACAACATTTTATATTGTTTTTATGTTTTACCTTTATGGGAGAAATTGGATAAACACAAAATTTTATTTTCTTTATTTTACTTTATAAAGGGGGGAGAAATTTCTAAAAGGAATTTTAAAGAAATTTTAAAAAATATTTTATTTATGTATGGGATAACTATGGATAACAATTTATTTATTTCTTGTTGAAATAATTATGTTAAAATAAAATATTATTTTATCCTTGAGGAATTCTAAATTATATGCAATTAATTTCATGGGTTATTTCATGGGTTTTGTGATCATCAAAAATGGAAAGATTGTTGAGCAAGTGTTATTTTCAATAATACTCTATACTATTATGTTTAGGGTATATTGTTGAGAATGTATTGTTTCAAAAATACTCTATCTTTTTATAATGACTTTGATTCCCAGAAATACCCTTGTTTGTTATTCTAATGATTTTACTTTGATTATATTTCAGGAAATTAATATTCATTATATTTTTATTTTGGAAAAATATTAAGGCATTTAATCCATGTGGAATATTTGACAAAGTTTTTGGAAATCATTTTAGCGTATTCTCGAAAATTTGTACATACCCTACGTTAAAGAGCATAGCGTAAGGATAAAATTCTATGTTTACTTTACAGGAGTTCAGAAAAGTATGGTTAATCAACCATACATTATCAGAAAAGTATGGTAAAGGAACCTTACGTTTGTAATATTGGAAAAGTATAGAATAAGAACCTTATGTAAGTATGGAACCTTATGTTCATAATATTGGAAAAGTATGGAATAAGAACCTTACGTAAGTATGGAACCTTATGTTTGCTTCACAAAAGTATGGATCATCAACCTTACTTTTATAATGAACCTTACGTTCTATCAAAAAGTATGGATTATGTATCTTATGTTTTGATAAAGAGGAAAGTATGGATAATGTACCATACGTTTGAAAGATGAATAGAAAATTATGGATGATCAACCTAACGTTTGAGATCAACCTTATATTTAAAGAATAGATCATCAACCCTACGTTTAGCATCGGAGATTTCATATACAACTTTATCATGCAACGATCTTTTTGTGGAATATCTGGCTGATTTCAAGCTAGATTCAAAGCCCGATATTAAAGAACATCTTTGACTGATTTAATTTCATTTATTTTTTATTCAAAGGATTGATTTAAGAGGAGGATTTCATGCTGATTATTAAGGGAAGTTACGACTGCTCTGTTATTCAAACATTTGAATATCACGGTTCTTAAGGCAACATTTGTGGATATAAATTTGAAAAGAAAATGCTCATATTTATTATTTATATATCTGTGTTATTTTGAATTACATATAGAGAGATGAATTATTTCGAAGAATATTAGAAGAAAAATCTCTTGAGTTTTTCACGACTTTAATTTTTTACAGAGATATATGGGTCACACAGATCTGCTGCTACCAAGATCTATCAAAATCTATTTTTCTGAAGGAAAGGAAGTGCATTAAAGATTATTATTCTACGTCAAAGATCTAACATGAATATTTTTTTGTTAAAGTTACTGATTTTATTTCAATATCTATTTGCAACTGGATCGACTCAGAACTGATCTTACCTGAAGAACATCTTTTCTGAAAATGACGATCCATCTACTGTTAGTTACATGCTGATGCAACTGTGAAGAACAATTGGAAAGTATTTTTAGACAAATACTCTTTTCATTTTGAGTAACCATATTCTCATAATAAGTTGTGTATTTGGTTCTATGTATGAACCAGAAGGATCTATTTTAGCCTTAACTTGTAAAGGTGTCAACTGCCTGCACTCAGTTGTGGACGATCTGTTCATAAGAGGACCAGATAGTGAAAATCGTCAAGCTCGTGGAGTAGAGAATTGGTGGAGTGGACTAGGGGCCTTCTGTTCCCTAAACCACTATACATCTGTACGTCTTTAAATCTATTTATTTTCCACTACATAAATAATCTGATAGGGATAAAAGGATAGAATTGATAATCATCAAGATTCTTCAATGAAATTTTAAATGGTATAATTCATCCCCCCCCCCCTCCCCCCCTCTTGTGCATATTTGGTATAACCCGATCCAACAGTAGTGTGATGGTGTTAGAAAAAAAATATTAAGGGGAAAAGAAAGGGCATCAAATTCAAGGTCGGATGGAATGCACACAGCCGACCTATTAACCCCAATAAGGCCATGTTCAATAGTTTCATTGGGCTCATCACTCAACAACCTGTGTCGATTGATATAGATTTGTGGCACCATGTTGTGCCCATTCTTAATACACTGAATTGAGAAAATATTAGGGTAACATTATGATTTCCCTTTTTTATTTTACTAAAAAATAAAATAATGAAATAGTAACTTACTCTTTATTATCCCTTGAATAGTTCATTTATAGTAGATGAATATCATAGGAAATTTTTATTAATGCTTTGTGGAAAGACTCACATAGGATTTTTCAAAATTCTAACAAAATTTAATCTCAAAGATATTTAATGGAAAATAAACCTGAACCCACTATATATGTATGTACACCTGATAAGCTAATAAGAATGGGATGCATTTACTTGTCATAGTGAGGATATATCTCTTCAGGTACATTGTGACTGGTAATACATTGTTTGAAAATATATATATTAATCACATTGAATGGTAATTTTTAATTTATGAAATAGTAACTGAGTGCTAAAATAATAAATGGGCAGAAAAACCAATGTACCTCTTCTATAAAGTAAGGACGGGGTACACTTCACTTGAAAAAAAATTGGTACAAATTTTAAATCTACTGCAATAATTTTATGTTTTATGAAACAAAAACATAATTATGTTCCTATTTTTATATATAGATTTATGAATCCAAATATAAATCCACTTCTATCCAACATCTTAATCTATAGAAGTAGGCACATGTAAATAAATATGGGATACTGATAGATGAAAACACACAAAAAGTGTGAGAAGCATGTGTAAGTATGACATAATAAAAAAAATCTTTAAATCGCTATTACATAACAATGATTAATTATTTTCCAATATTTTCTATATGAATTAGACACATGAATCGTTAAAAACTATACCTATTGAACACCAACTATCAGTGGCCTTGTAGTGGCCAGAATAGCAGGGTTGTGTTAGTGGTACGGGTTTTGGGGTGACACCCTAAAGATATTTTGAGAAAAGAAAAGAACATGGGGATAAAGATAAAAAATAGAAGATATGAAATAATAATTAGATTCCCTTGAAGAAAAATTTCATTGGTATTCTGAGTTGCTATGAAATTTTATGGGGGAAGAAAATAGAATAATTAACTCAAGAAAAACCACTGCATGAAGACCCCCCCCCCACCATCTTTCAGGTGATTCATTCATATCAAAGAACTATCTTGGATGAGGTGATAAATATTCTCATAAATGTTTCTGTGAAATTTGAATCAGGAAGACACAAATACCTTTCTTGTACTGATATTCTAAAAGGTTAAAATGACTATGATTTCTATCTATCAACACCCACCCATAACCTTATTACGAGATATATTGTGTTCAATATCCAAGAACACACTCTACACAATAGAAAACTTCCAACAGTACATGTGAGAGTGGGGATTAGCATAGCTAATGAACCGAGCACTGATCTACTGTTTCCACATGATGACTCATATATTCATATGGTCGAGTAAGATATTGTAACATTCATAGCATGGTTTTCATATCTTGTAAAAAACATGTTGAAAAGAAGGTATTCATTTCCAATTTATTTTTTATGCTAAACCTTTAGCAATTAATGAAAAAAGTTTTGAACCAATGAATGTTATTACAGATGGAAAAAGGGAAGGGTGTGAAGTGAAAGGTTTAATCAAAACCATCTAAACAATCAACCAATGGATTAAAAATCTCTTCATAAAGTGTCTTTACCCCACCCATTGAATATCTGTATTTACTAACATTGAAGGTTCATGAAAAAACAAGGTTACAAAGTGGTAGTAATCACATAGCTGATTTTGAAGAATAAATGTACAGAGAGTTCATGTCAGACTTCATTTCTCTTGATAATTTAAATTAAATACTCAAGTATGAATGGATGGTAATCTTGGTTGTAAATGTATACATGAGGTGTGTCTTCCTGATTTTTTTTCCCATAGCTAATCTACTTTGTTAATTATGACTAAATACAATTCATATTTTTTTAAGGCTTATATATGAATAGCAATTGAAGGGATTACCCCATGAACATAAATATAGACTCAATATCCCTCATGTCACTTCTATAGACCAAAAAATGGAATAAAAAATTATGAAGTTGTGGAAAATTGGCCAAATCATTTGAAAGAAAACTTACAGATGACAGAAACTTCTTAATACCAATGATTCAGGGGTAAAACTCTAAAATTTAATCACATAAAATATATTTTCATTCTATTTATTACTTACTCATTTTTGTTATCTATACAAAATTGGGTACTCATTATAGTTAATTTGGACACTCCAAAGATTTATTTTCTGGATTCACTACATGGATACCCAACAAACCGAACACACGTGATCGCATTTGTCAATTTTTAATACATTACATATAATTTTTTAGAACTAAAATTAAAGTTATATATTTTATATTATGTTTTAATGAGAATTATTTTATGATAGGGAGTTGTTTAAATATCATGAAAATCATGGTATGAGGTCAGCCCATGTGCATAAGAAGCCTATCTACTTTTACAAGTGGATAATTATCAGGGTATATATAATAATATTTCACTATAAAAACACATATCAAAAAAAAATTATTTTTATTTTTATTCTTTTTCACTGTCCAAAACAAACTAATGGAAAATATTGTGGTTATTGTGTTTGTAAATTTATGATAAAGATCGAATACCATCAAAAAACTAACATACCCAAAGATATATTTTTGAATATAATTACTATTTCATTTAAAATATTTATTAATCCTTTGTGTATTTATGTTTTTCCAGTACTACCATGACTGTCGAAAATCTTTGTATTCATAAGATGAAATTGATTTATTTAGAAACAAATGGGAAGCATTCTTGATGTTAGAATGTACACATATATCATGAATATGTGACTTATTACTTCTTATTTAGTTGATTTTCTAATTATTTTATCTACCTTTTTTAGTTAATTTCTTCATCATTTCTATCTAATGCTTATTTTGTTAATTTTCACAAATATCATGAAGAAATGACCTCGTACGAGATTAGACTTTGAGGCAACAAATTAAATAATGACAATAAGAAAATGGTTCGAGAATGTATAAAACCATCATGGAAAGGTGAATTACCACTACTTATTTAATTAATTTTTTCATCATTCTATCTACAATTTGTAAGATAATTTCCTTTTCATTTTTATCTAATACTTATTTAGTTTGTTTCATAGATATTTTGGAAATTTGTATTTTTATTTCAACTATCTACAATAATCCACAAAAGAGATTGTAATGGCCCAGACCTCTTCGGTCCATTACTTTGTGGAATTTTGGTGTTGGAGGTGTTCCGGGAGGTCAAGGGGACTTATCCCCAACACTTTGCCAATTTTTCCAGTTCTGTGAACAGTGTTTCCAGTTTTATGAACAGTAACATATTGGTCTCACCGATCGGTCTGACAAATCGGTCTCACAGATCAGTTTCACAGATCGGTGTGACAGATCGGTTTCACAGATCGGTCTGACAGATCAGTTTCACAGATCGGTGTGACAGATCGGTTTCACAGATCGGTCTGACAGATCGGTTTCACATATCGGTGTGATAGATCGGTTTCACAGATCGGTCTGACAGATCGGTTTCACAGATCGGTGGGACAGATCGGTTTCACAGATCGGTCTGACAGATCGGTTTCACAGATCGGTCTGACAGATCGGTTTCACAGATCGGTGTGACAGATCAGTTTCACAGATCGGTGTGACAGATCGGTTTCACAGATCGGTGCGACAGATCAGTTTCACAGATCGGTCTGACAGATTGGTTTCACAGATCGGTCTGACAGATCGGTTTCACAGATCGGTGTGACAGATCGGTTTCACAAATCGGTCTGACAGATCGGTTTCACAGATCAGTGTGACAGATCGGTTTCACAGATCGGTCTGACAGATCGGTTTCATAGATCGGTGTGACAGATCAGTTTCACAGATCGGTGTAACAGATCGGTTTCACAGATCGGTCTGACAGATCAGTTTCACAGATCGGTGTGACAGATCAGTTTCACAGATCGGTTTCACAGATCGGTTTCATGTACAGTAACGGTGGGTGAACAGTGTTTCCAGACTCCTACAGTTTTTCCCCTTTTGACGTTTCTTTTGACGTAAAATACATTTAAAGCCTTATTTTAAGGGCTCTTAAGGCCATTTCAAATGCCATAAATCCTATATTAATTATTCCTAAGGCTTGGAATGTTTTAATTGGTCAAACTGCATGGGTTAATGTGATCCGTTTTTAATGGAGAATTAATCGGATCTTAAACCGTCACCCCATTAAATCTTCAAAAAGGGGCGAGATATCATTCTCCCTAGTTATTTTCTTTGTTCTCAATTAAGAGGCACAAGAATCTTTCAATCCTTTCCGTAGGAGTTTCACAATCAATCTTTACTCCTAGGATTGGTTCCGCTTTGTTTTGATGCAACCAAGTTGTGTCGATCAATCTTTGATATAAGGTATGTTGTATCATCGTTCTTTTGGGGTTCATCTTCTCCTATCCTCCTTTCCATAATTATACCATGTATTCTCCAAGATTCTAATGGGTTTTTCATGGGTTTGGTTGGTATTGTCGTACCGTGGCATCCTCCGGTGGATGCAGTTGTCGTGAGAGGAGGATTGTGACCCGTTGTGTGGATAAAGGACGTCAAGAACTCTTCGAGGTAGGGGATTCATGGCTTCTCTAATTGTATATGTGCAATCATAGAATTAGCATGATTTATCCCTTTGTATCACAATAAAATTGACCTAATTAAATACTTGAACCGGATTAAATGAATTGGTTGATCGCATGTTGCTGCTTTGTACCATGATAACGGTTTGCCTCATGTTTTCCTAGATATAGTGATATCTATGTTTTCTTTGATTTGTTGTTCTTTCATGATAGAAATTGATAATGAACGTGAAGCCGGAATTAATTGTTAATTAATTGGATAAAGATAAAGAGGCATATAAATTAATCTGGTTATTGCAGTTGTTGTAGTTGTTCTAATTTGAGGATAATCAAATTAGGGAAGTAAGCATGGTTATTTAATTGTGATAGCTTTCTGATTAGGTATCCGTGATTGGAACCTACGAATAATAAATCTGCCAATTCAATATGGATTAAAGAACAGATTATGTGGGAATTTCTAAAAGGGTTCTGAGTTACCCTCTTGTTTGTTAAAGGGTCAAGAGCCCATGATGTGATGTTTGTTTTCCTGCTGTTTGTGCTGTGATGTGAGCCGGGATGGATGTTGTGATATGTGGAGGCGTGGAGGCCTTGTGGTTACGACAGCAGATGACTCCTAGAGTGGCGAGATGCATCAGTTATGCATGTGGGTGTCGGGGAGGACACCAGGGGTGATGGAATGGGATGGATGTGGTTGCTGGTTGCTTGTGGTTTTCTTGAATGTTAATCTGCTTTGATTTTCCCCACTACTCAAGGCAGTTGGTCTTGATACCCTTCTTCCGAAGGAGGCGAAGACGCGCGGGGTATGCCACGTGCTTTCCGTGTTTAGCCTCTCGAGGGAAAATGGGTCTATGCTCTTTCTATAGGCGGAAAAGACTCAACGGGTAGTATATCTAATCACCGTGTTGAGCCTCCTTTGTGTTTATAAGCATAGGATGTTTTTCTAGAATGCCTGGGAATGTGGAAAAGTAATTCTGTAATTAATGGTTGATTAAATGGTGAAAATCCACGGGGATGGAGATGCTGGAATTTAAAGGTGATGTGAATCTTAAAAAGGGGCAGTTGTTTTTGAAAGTGATGCCAATTCAGTTTAATGTGGAATTGTTCATTCTTAATTAATGTTTAAAGAATTAATTAATGTACAGTGGAACTGATAAAATGAGAACGGAGTAATCTAATAAATCTCTTCAAATGTTTGTGTGCTTATAGGATACCTAGTCTTAGAAGTATCAGCCTGGAGTCTGAGAGACGTTAGCTGCAGTTGTATCTAAGACTAGGTAATGCCCATAGTGTGGATGTGAGTTAATTATATATTCTATACTTTTTTTGTTTCTATACGCTACTCCACCCTGTCGGTAAGGGAAACTTACACCTCGGGGATTCTGAGCCCTAGGGGGTGTTTTCCCCAACATTCTGATGGGAGGTTGAATGGCTGACTACCCCCTTTGGCTCCGCTCTCTTCTCTTGGTAGATACTTGTGCCATGAGGCACAGCGGTTAGTTACCCCATATATGTGTGTAGAGGTTTGTAATGGCTTTTGGTTATTCACACACATATATTCTGGATATAGTATCCTACGGACTACTATAGGTGTAACGTGTATAGGCTATGATGGCTTGAGGATCCTTAGTCTGCGTATGGGATGTAATGGCTTGAGGTATTATACCCGACGTATGATACATGTTATGCGAGCTGTGGTGGCTCCTGGAAACTACCTAGTTACCTTTGGTTGTGAGGACGGTGTGGTGCTTCGCCCAGGTGTTTGCGGGAAATCCTTTGTGGTGCACGAGGTGCAGATTGTGGAGCTTAGCCCAGGTGTCTGCGGGCAAGCCTTTGGAGAAAGATGAACAGGACATATTTCGTTGGGGCAAAGCGGCAAACCAGTGGGGAAGTAGTAGCGGGTTACCCTTGATATTCTTTACTATATGCTATAATCTTGTATGTGTTACTTGGTGAGAGTAGCCATGGTGAGGTTGGGAACATAGTATACCTGTTTAGGTGACGAGTTAGTTTCACTTGTTGTTCACTGGGCTTTAGCATGCTTTCTTTACTTTTTCACGAGAGGCTTGGGGAGGATCCTACTGAGTATACTCTTATACTCACCCTATATATATATAAACTGTTTTTCAGGTCACTTGGAGCAGGTTGGAGATCAAGCTGGTTACTACTAGCTTGTGGTTGGAGGAGGAGCTGTTCGGGCTTGTGGTCGCTGTCGTTTTACTTTCTTTTGGGTACTTTTAGTTTCCCCTTTCAGTTGTAGTACTTTTTCATGACATTTCATATATGTACTTGGTTTCCTTTTATATCTCAGTTATAAGTTGGAGTTGATTGGAGTCTATTCTATCTCTCTCTTCTGCATGTGTTCTATTAGAGGGTAATGCCTCCCATTTGTATGTTATTATACCCTCGGTTCTAGTCGCCAACCCGGGGCCTACTGGAGGCAGGACTCTGGGGTCATTATCTCCCTTTTCACATTGTCGGCCTAGGAGGGGTACACTTTGTGGGGAGGGGGTCGTGACAGAGTGGTATCAGAGGTCTGGTTGAGGGATAGGATGGAGTTTGGAGTTAGGCACAGGTGAGGATGCATGGGATGGTAGGGCAACAGTGTCATTCATGTTTAGCAAGTGGGGTAAACACTGGAGACCGGAAGAGACATAGGAGTTCAGGGCCCCCTATGATCTGTTGCATGGACCTTTAAGTTTACGATGGCTACTAAACAAAGTGATACTGGTTGCAGGGTAGAGACCTAGGAAAGGATCATGCATTATTATTCTTTGCGCCTGTGTTTTAATGGGTAGACCTTGGGATAAGTAACCTGAAATTAATAAAACAAAACAATTAATTAATTAATGTTGAGTCTTCCATATTCCAGGATTAGGAGCTCTAACAGTTGTTATTTTACAGGTATGGCTCCAGGTCGACGTCCTCGTCAGGTTTGCACAGAAGATGCCCAGCAGGCTGTTCCAGCAGATCACCGCCGAGTAGAGGTTGACGAAGATGACACTTGGAGGAAGACACTTTGAGAGTTTCAGCGCCAGAGTCTAAAGAAGTACGAGGTATCCGTTTCAGATGCAGTCACAGAAGACTGGTTGGAGGAGGTCGAGATAGGCTTCAGTTCGATTCGTTCTCGGAAGGAACATTGGGTGTCCTTGGTTGTGACGATGCTGTGTGGAGCAGCGAGGCAGTGGTGGTTCTTGTTTCTCGGTGATCGTGAGGAGTCAGCGATCTCATGGGAGGAGTTTCGAGACAGGTTTAGAGTCGAGTTTCTTTCATCGACTGCGAAGGTGTCCAGTCGCCAGGAGCTTCTCACCTTTCGATAGGGGATCTCCAGTGTTCGAGAGTTTGGAATCAGTTTCAGGAACCTTCTACGATATGCTTCAGACCTGTTACCAGATGATGAGGCCAGGGCGAGGCATTTCGAGGAGGCTTTGCGTCCAGATATCCAGCGCCAGGTCACCCCATTTATGCTGAAGACATATCTTGAGGTGCTAGCGAGGGCATAGGTTGTTGAGAGGACTTTGGCTAGGACCGGATTGTCACGAGAGGGGAATCGTCATGATTCCTCACGAAGTAGAGCTGTGGTCCGGGGTTCCCAGTTTTCAGGACAGAAGAGTTTCCGTTCACCTGGGGGTAGGTCCCAGCCCTTCCCATCTTGTTTCTACGGAGGCAGAAACTCTCAGGCCTATGCCAAGGGATCAGGCGCTTGTTTTTCTTGTGGTGGTCATGGTCATCATCAGCGGGAGTGCCCAAATTTTCAGAGCAGTCATCGTGCACCAGGCGCTCCACTCCAGGTTCCTCCGTTGAGGTAGTTCCAGCCGAGGCAACAGCAGCAGGTTGCACCATCTTTAGATCACCAGAGGGTAGATGGAGCAGGCAGAGGACAGCCCCATGACGCTCCCCATCCTCAGAGAGCAGAGTGAAGCCATGGTGGTGGTCTTCATCAGGGTCATAGAGGCCGTGGAGGTGGTCATGGTCAGCTTCATGCTCTAGCGTTCCCAGCTCCAGGCGAGCCAGACGTCGTCCGAGGTACCCTTTGCTTGTTTTCTACCTTGGCGTATGTCTTGTTTGATTCAGGAGCGACACACTCCTTTATATCCCCTACCCTTGTCCACGCTTTGGGACTTGAGGTAGAGAGGCTTCCAGTGCCCTTGGCATTGACTACGCCAGTTGGAGGTCGAGCTGACTTGTTTGAAGTATGTAGAGACTGTGAGCTAGTGTTGGGGAAACACTGCTCTTGGGGAGATTTCCTATGTTTACGAATACAACCATATGATGTCATACTCGGCATGGATTGGTTGTATTTGGTGCAGGATATTGTGGATTGCTACAGGAAGAAGGTCGTTTTCTTTAATGCAGATGGAGAGAAAATAGTGTTTGTTAGTGAGAGAGATCCTCGGATGAGTCATAGACGAGTTTCATACTTATCATCCATGATGGTTGGGATGATGCTGAGTTCTTCAGAGGTTCAATAGTTGGCGTTTCCTAGGGTCGTAGAGGAGTACCCTGACGTCTTTCCAGAAGAGGTTGTATCCTTACCCCCTTGACGAGAGATCGAGTTTGGGATCGAGCTACAGCTGGGAGCGTCTCCTATCTCTATGTCTCCGTATAGGATGGCCCCTTCTAAGTTACGAGAGCTACGTATACAGCTCGATGGTCTGTTGTAGTGTGGTTTTGTTCGGCCAAGTGTGTCACCGTGGGGTGCACCAGTTTTGTTTGTGAAAAAGGCTGACGGCAGTTTGTGGTTGTGCATCGATTATCGTCGATTAAACAAAGTGACAATAAAGAATCGCTATCCTCTTCCACGGATTGATGACCTATTTGATCAACTGAAGGGTGCAAGTTGGTTCTCAAAGATCGACTTGCGTTCAGGATATCATCAGATGCGTGTAAAGGATGAGGATATCCCGAAAACTGCTTTCCGTTGTCATCATGGGCATTATGAGTTTGTTGTAATGCCATTCGGCGTGACGAATGATCTAGCTGTTTTCATGGGGTTGATTAATGTTGTGTTCCATGAATTCCTGGACAAGTTTTTTGTGGTTTTTATCGACGACATCCTTATGTACTCCACATCTGAAGTGGAGCATGCAGAGCATCTACGAGCCGTTTTGGGAGTTCTTCGCCAACATCAGTTGTTTGGGAAGTTGTCCAAGTGTGAGTTCTGGGCTCGAGAAGTTCGTTTCTTAGGGTATGTTGTGTCCCAACAGGGAGTAGCTGTGGATCCATTGAAGATAGAAGCAGTAGTGTCTTGTGAAGCCCCCCAAGACCGTGTCAGAGGTGCGAAGTTTCCTTGGTCTCGCAAGCTATTATAGGAGGTTTGTAGCCAATTTCTCCCAAGTTGCGACTCCTCTGACAGCTTTGACCAAGAAGGATCAAGCGTTCATATGGACTGATCAGTGTCAGGTAGCTTTCGAATATCTAAAGGAGAAGTTGGTAAGTGCTCCTGTTCTTTGTCTTCCAGCTGTGGGAGTCCAGTTTGACGTCTTCTATGATGCGTCACATCTGGGGCTAGGCTGTGTACTTATGAAACAAAGGTCAGTTGTTTCTTATGGGTCCCGAAAATTGCGTCCCCATGAACGCAACTATGCCACCCATGACCTTGAGTTGGCAGCCGTGGTGTTTTCTCTGAAGTTGTGGAGACATTACCTCATTGGTGAGCACTTTGTGGTTTTCACCGATCATAAGAGTTTGAGGTATGTTTTCTCCCAACGTGACTTGAACTTGAGGCAGCGTCGGTGGATGGAGTTCTTGCAGGAATACGACTTTGAAATATCGTTTACACCTGGAAAAGGGAACGTTGTAGCTGATGCACTAAGCTGAAAGTCACATAATGATGTTGTGCATGAATATGGTGATTCTTGGAGAGTAATGGAGGAACTGTCAGCATTAAATCTTGATATGGAAGAGGTTGGAGGTAGAGGTTGTCTTTTCCAGATGACGGTGCAGTCATCTCTGATGCAGAAGTTGGAAGAGTCTCAGTTGGGTGATCTAGAGGTGGAAGTTTGGAGAGACAGAGTTGTTTGTGGAGAGTCCCCTGATGGTTGGTCGGAGGATGAACAACACTGAGTGTTGTATCATGGAAGGCTTTTTGTTCCCTTGGAGATGCATGAGAAGGTTCTCCGAGAGTTCCATAGCTTGCCCTTAGCGGTACATCCTGGTGTGAAAAAGATGTACCGATCCTTGAGGAGTCAGTTTTGGTGGCCTGGGCTGAAGCGTACAGTTGCAGAATGTGTGTCTCGATGTTTAGTCTGCCAGAAGGTGAAGGCCGAACACCGTGTTCCTGGTGGTCTTATCCAACACATAGATATTCCTCAGTGGAAGTGGGAGGACATCTCAATGGACTTTGTTACAGGTTTACCTCGAGCTCCGGGAGGACATGATGCTATATGGGTGGTAGTGGATCGTTTAACTAAATTGCCCCACTTCATAGCAATCAAGGAGTCGAGCTCAGTGGAGGTTTTGTCGAGGCAGTATCTGGAGGAGGTGGTGAGGCTTCACGGAGTTCCTAAGACGATCATTTCTGATAGAGATCCTTGTTTTACCTGTAGAGTGTAGAGAGGTCTCCAGCATGCTTTTGGTTCTCAATTATTCCTTAGCACTGCTTTTCATCCTCAAACGGATGGTTAGACAGAGCGAACAATCCAGACTCTTGAAGACATGTTGCGCTCTTGTGTTCTTGATTTTGGAGGTTCATGGACAAAGCACTTACCCTTGGTAGAGTTCGCTTACAATAATAGTTTTCACTCTACCATCGGTATGGCGCCATTTGAAGCCCTGTATGGCCGGCCTTTCCGTTCTCCGTTGTGCTGGACTGGGGTCGGAGAGTTAGCAATTCTCGGACCAGAACTAGTGCAGAATACAACAGAGATGGTACAGGTGATTCGTGAGAGGATGAAGACAGCACAGGATCGTCAGAAATCATATGCTGATCAAAGAAGGAGACCATTAGAGTTTAATGTTGGGGATCATGTGTTTCTGAAGGTGACTCCCCGTCGTGGGCAGCGAAGGTTTGGTCGTGGAAGTAAGCTTTCTCCCCAGTTTGTTAGGCCTTTCGAGGTGTTAGCTTGTGTTGGAGCTGTGGAATATCGAGTAGCACTTCCCCCCCATATGAGTCGGATACATGATGTTTTCCATGTATCACACCTTCGTCGTTATCTTCATGATGAATCTCATGTTATCGATTGGGGAGAGATCGATGTTGACGATGATGCAACCTTCGAGGAGCGACCTGTGGAGATCCAAGACCACAAGGAGAAGGTGTTGCGTGGGCGTTCTATCCCCTTAGTTCGTGTCTTGTGGCGACACAGTGGCATGGAGGAGAGTACCTGGGAGCGTGAGCCACAGATACGTGCTCAGTACCCAGAGTTGTTTAATGTTTAACTCCTTTCATGTAATGATGTTTCCTTTATGGTTAGACCTTTAATGTTTTATTTATGTAGCTTTGATGTGATGTTGTGAATGAATTGTTTGGGTATGGATTGTTTGTTCCCTTGCTCTTGGATGTCGTAGTTTTGTTCGAGCTTTCGAATAACCCATGGTGGTTTTCCCCTGAGAGGTATCTTATGGGGTGGTTGTTCGGACCCCTCTTTTCTTCTGGGTTGGTTTTAAATTCTCGAGGATGAGAATGTTTTGAGAGGTATCTAATGTAATGGCCCAGACCTCTCCGGTCCATTACTTTGTGGAATTTTGGTGTTGGAGGTGTTCCGGGAGGTCAAGGGGACTTATCCCCAACACTTTGCCAATTTTTTCAGTTCTGTGAACAGTGTTTCCAGTTTTATGAACAGTAACAGATCGGTCTCACCGATCGGTCTGACAGATCGGTCTCACAGATCAGTTTCACAGATCGGTGTGACAGATCAGTTTCACAGATCGGTCTGACAGATCGGTTTCACAGATCGGTGTGACAGATCGGTTTCACAGATCGGTCTGACAGATCGGTTTCACAGATCGGTGTGACAGATCGGTTTCACAGATCGGTCTGACAGATCGGTTTCACAGATCGGTGTGACAGATCGGTTTCACAGATCGGTCTGACAGATCAGTTTCACAGATCGGTCTGACAGATCAGTTTCACAGATCGGTGTGACAGATCAGTTTCACAGATCGGTGGGACAGATCAGTTTCACAGATCGGTGCGACAGATCGGTTTCACAGATCGGTCTCATAGATCGGTTTCACAGATCGGTCTGACAGATCGGTTTCACAGATCGGTGTGACAGATCGGTTTCACAGATGGGTTTGACAGATCGGTTTCACAGATCGGTGTGACAGATCGGTTTCACAGATCGGTCTGACAAATCGGTTTCACAGATCGGTGTGACAGATCAGTTTCACAGATCGGTGTGACAGATCGATTTCACAGATCGGTCTGACATATCAGTTTTACATATCGGTGTGACAGATCAGTTTCACAGATCGGTTTCACAGATCGGTTTCATGTACAGTAACGGTGGGTGAACAGTGTTTCCAGACTCCTACAGTTTTGCCCCTTTTGACGTTTCTTTTTACGTAAAATACATTTAAAGCCTTATTTTAAGGGCTCTTAAGGCCGTTTCAAATGCCATAAATCCTATATTAATTATTCTTAAGGCTTGGAATGTTTTACTTGGTTAAACCGCATGGGTTAATGCGATCTGTTTTTAATGGAGAATTAACCGGATCTTAAACCGTCGCCCCATTAAATCTTCAAAAAGGGGCGAGATATCATTCTCCCTTGTTATTTCCTTTGTTCTCAATTAAGAGGCACTAGAACCTTTCAATCCTTTCCGTAGGAGTTGCACAATCAATATTTACTCCTGGGATTGGTTCCGCTTTGTTTTGATGCAACCAAGCTGTGTCGATCAATCTTCGATATAAGGTATGTTGTATCGTCGTTCTTTTGGGGTTTATCTTCTCCTATCCTCCTTTCCATAATTATACCATGTATTCTCCAAGATTCTAATGGGTTTTTCTTGGGTTTGGTTGGTACTGTCGTACCGTGGCATCCTCCGGTGGATGCAGTTGTCGTGAGAGGAGGATTGTGACCCATTGTGTGGATAAAGGATGTCAAGAACTCTTCGAGGTAGGGGATTCATGGCTTCTCTAATTGTATATGTGCAATCATAGAATTAGCATGATTTATCCCTTTTTATCACAATGAAATTGACCTAATTAAATACTTGAACCGGATTAAAATAATTGGTTGATCGCATGTTGCTGCTTTGTACCATGATAACGGTTTGCCTCATGTTTTCCTAGATATAGTGATATCTATGTTTTCTTTGATTTGTTGTTCGTTCATGATAGAAATTGATAACGAACGTAAAGCCGGAATTAATTTTTAATTAATTGGCTAAAGATAAAGAGGCATATAAATTAATCTGGTTATTGCAGTTGTTGTAGTTGTTCTAATTTGAGGATAATAAAATTAGGGAAGTAAGCATGGTTATTTAATTGTGATATCTTGCTGATTAGGTATCCGTGATTGGAACCTACGAATAACAAATCTTCCAATTCAATATGGATTAAAGAACATATTATGTGGGAATTTCTAAAAGGGTTCTGAGTTACCCTCTTGTTTGTTAAAGGGTCAAGATCCCATGATGTGATGTTTGTTTTCCTGCTGTTTGTGCTGTGATGTGAGCCTGGATGGATGTTGTGATATGTGGAGGCGTGGAGACCTTGTGGTTACGACAGTAGATGACGCCTAGAGTGGCGAGATGCATCAGTTATGCATGTGGGTGTCGGGGAGGACACCAGGGGTGATGGAATGGGATGGATGTGGTTGCTGGTTGCTTGCGGTTTTCTTGAATGTTAATCTGCCTTGCTTTTCCCCACTGCTCAAGGCAGCTGGTCTTTCTACCCTTCTTCCGAAGGAGGAGAAGACGCGCGGGGTATGCCACGTGCTTTCCGTGTTTAGCCTCTCGAGGGAAAATGGGTCTATGCTCTTTCTATAGGCGGAAAAGACTCGACGGGTAGTATATCTACTCACCGTGTTGAGCCTCCTTTGTGTTTAGAAGCATAGGATGTTTTTATAGAATTCCTGGGAATGTGGAAAAGTAATTCTGTAATGAATGGTTGATTAAATGGTGAAAATCCACGGGGATAGAGATGCTGGAATTTAAAGGTGATGTGAATCTTAAAAAGGAGCAGTTGTTTTTGAAAGTGATGCCAATTCAGTTTAATGTGGAATTGTTCATTCTTAATTAATGTTTAAAGAATTAATTAATGTACAGTGGAACTGATAAAATGAGAACGGAGTAATCTAATAAATCTCTTCAAATGTTTGTGTGCTTATAGGATACCTAGTCTTAGAAGTAGCAGCCTGGAGTCTGAGAGACGTTAGCTGCAGTTGTATCTAAGACTAGGTAATGCCCATAGTGTGGATGTGAGTTAATTATATATTCTGTACTTTTTGTGTTTCTATACGCTACTCCACCCTGTCGGTAAGGGCAACTGACACCCCGGGGATTCTGAGCCCTGGGGGGTGTTTTCCCCAACATTCTGATGGGAGGTTGAATGGCTGACTACCCCCTTTGGCTCCGCTCTCTTCTCTTGGTAGATACTTGTGCCATGAGGCACAGCGGTTAGTTACCCCATATATGTGTGTAGAGGGCTGTAATGGCTTGTGTTTATTCACACACATATATTCTGGATATAGTATCCTACAGACTACTATAGGTGTAACGTGTATAGGCTATGATGGCTTGAGGATCCTTAGTTGGCGTATGGGTTGTAATGGCATGAGGTATTATACCCGACGTATGATACATGTTATGCGGGTTGTGGTGGCTCCCAAAAACTACCTGGTTACCTTTGGTTGTGAGGACGGTGTGGTGCTTCGCCCAGGTGTCTGCGGGAAAGCCTTTGTGGTGCACGAGGTGCAGATTGTGGAACTTAGCCCAGGTGTCTGCGGGCAAGCCTTTGGAGAGAGATGCACAGGACGTATGTCGTTGGGGCAAAGCGGCAAACCAGTGGGGAAGTAGTAGCGGGGTACCCTTGATATTCTTTACTATATGCTATATTCTTGTATGTGTTACTTGGTGAGAGTATCCATGGTGAGGTTGGGAACATATTATACCTGTTTAGGTGACGAGTTAGTTTCACTTGTTGTTCACTGGGCTTTAGCATGCTTTCTTTACTTTTGCACGAGAGGCTTGGGGAGGATCCTACTGAGTATACTCTTATACTCACCCTATGTATATATAAACTATTTTTAAGGTCACTTGGAGTAGGTTGGAGATCAAGCTGGTTACTACTAGCTTGCGGTTGGAGGAGGAGCTGTTCGGGCTTGTGGTCGCTGTCGTTTTACTTTCTTTTGGGTACTTTTAGTTTCCCCTTTCAGTTGTAGTACTTTTGCATGACATTTCTTATGTGTACTTGGTTTCCTTTTATATCTCAATTCTAAGTTGGAGTTGATTGGAGTCTATTTTATCTCTCTCTTCTGCATGTGTTCTCTTAGAGGGTAATGCCTCCCATTTGTATGTTATTATACCCTCGGTGCTAGTCGCCAACCCGGGGCCTACTGGAGGCGGGACTCGGGGGTCATTATATCCCTTTTCACATTGCCGGCCCAGGAGGGGTACACTTTGTGGGGAGGGGGTCGTGACAGAGATAAAATGTTACTTTTTTCCAAAATGATAAGGATATTAACTTACAAATATTAGATAAAAAGATGAAAAACTTAATTAATTAAGTAGTATTAATTCACCTTTTCATAATGGTTGTACACATTTTTGACGCATTTCCTTATTGTCGTTATTTTAGTTGCAGCCTCAAAGTCTAATCTTGAATGAGTTCATTTCTTTATTATCTCTATAAAAATTTAAAAAAAATAAGTATCGAATAAAATGATGAGGAAATTAACTAATAAAGTTTTGATAAAATAATGAGAAAATCAACTAAATAAGAATTACATCTTCATGATATATATGTACATTCTTCCATCAGGTATGTTTCCCATTAATTTCTAAAAAAATATATATTGTCTTATGAATTTGAGGATTTTCTATAGTCATAGTATTACTGGAAAAATATAAATACAGAAAGTATTAATAAATATTTTAAATGAAATAGTAATTATCTTCAAAAATACCTATTCAGATATTCTAGTTTGTTGATGGAATATGATCTCTCTCGTAAATTTACAAACATAATAACCACAATATTTTCCATTTGTTTGTTTTAGACACTACAGAAACATTGATAAAAATAAGTAATTTATTTTGATATGTGTTTGGATAGTGAAATCTTATTATATATACCCAGGTACTTGTCTACTTGTAGAACTTGTCAGGGTCCTTGTTTTCATAGACTGTATTCATGCCATGATTTTCACTATATTTAAACACCACTCTATCATAAAATAATTCTCATTAAAACGTAATATAAAATATATATAACTTGATGTTTAGTTCTAAACCATTGGATGTAGTGTGTTACAAACTTACAAATATCGTCATTTTTTGTCAGTTTGTTGTATATCAATACAGTGGAACCAGAAAATAAATCTTTAGTGTATCCAAATTTACTGAAATGAGTATCCATTGTTTTGTAAAAACATAAAAAGGAATAATTAAATAAATAAATGAAAATATATTTGATATGATTAAAATATAGAGTTTTACTTCTGCATCGTTGGTATTAAGAAGAGTTTGTCATCCATAAGTTTACTTCCAAATTATTTGGATAGTTTTTTCACTATTTTATCCTTTTTTTATTCTATTTATTTTTGGTTTGTAGAAGTGATGCAAGGACTAATGACTCCAAATTTATATTCATGAGGTAATACATTCAATTGGTATTAATATATATGCCTATAGAAAATATGAAATGTATTTAGTCATAACTAACATACTATATCAGCTATTGGAAAAACAATTCATTAAAACACATCTCATGTATACATTTACAAATAAGACTCATTGACATTCATACGTGAGTATTTAATTTACATTCTCAAGTTAAATGTAGTCTATAAAGTCCTCTCTATATATTTGTTCTTCAAAATCAACTATGTGATTACTACCAATTTGTAATTTTTTATATGCATGAACCTTCAATGTTAGAAAATGCAGATATTGAATGTGTGGGGTAAAGGTTATTTCTAAATATCTTTTCGATCTTTTGGTTGATCCTTTATATTGTTTGATTTGACCTTTCATTTCAACCCATTTCATTTGTCCATCTGTAATAACATTCATTAGTTCATAACCTTTTTTTAATTACTAAGGGTTTAGACTGAAAAATAAATATAAAATGAATACTTCCTTGTCATCATGATTTTTTACAAGATATAAAGGCCAAGATCTGAATGTTCCAATAGCTTGTTAGACTATATGAATATCATCATCATTAATTATAATAGGTATCTCAGTGCCTGACTCATGAGAAATGATAATTTCCATTCTCACATGACCTATTGGAAGTTGTCTGTTTTTTAGAGTGTCCTCTTTGATGTTGAACATGGTAGTCCTCTCTATAAGGAAATGGGTGGGTGTTGATAGATATAAATCAAAGTCATTTTCACCATGTATAGTATTAGTATAGTAAAGGTATCAATGTCTTCTTGATTCACATTTCATAGAAATAATTATGAGAATATTGATTACCACATCTAATACATCTCTTTCAGGGGAATAGATCGCCTCAAATATGGTGGGGGTGGGGGGATGGATATTCACACAATGGTTGTTCCTGATTTGTTTCTTCTCTTAGCTTCCCCCCATAACATTTTCTATAAATTCTGAATTATAATGAAATTTTTCTTCAAGGGATGATAATATTTCTTTCATATATTCCATTTCTTTGTCTCTATCGTCCTGTGGTTTTTTCTCAAAATATGTTTGAGGTGTCACCCATAAACTCACACCTCTGATCCATCCATGTTTTACAGGCCAATTCAAAGCCACCGATAGTATATTTTCATCTAGTACTAATTTTGATGATTTAAGTGTCTAAGTCAGATAGAAAATATAGGAAAATAAGTAATCATTGTTGTGTAATAGTGATTTAAAGTAAAAAAATTATTATTACATACATACATATGTTTCCCACACTTTTTGTGTGTTTTCATCTATTAGTATCCCATATTTATTTACACATGACTCCTTCCATAGAACATGACATGTGATATAAGTGGATATACATTCAAATTCATCAATATTCATATAAACATAAGAATATAATTATGTTTATGTTTCATGTCACATAAAATTATTACGGTACATTTAAAATACCTATCAATTTTTTTTCAAGTGAAGAGTGCCCCATCCTTAGTTTACGATAAGGATATGTTAGTTTTGATGATCATTCCTTATTTTTAGTACTCATTTATTATTTCATAAATAAAAAATTATCAATCAAAGTGATGAATACACATATTACCAACCACAATGTACCTGAAAATATGTCCCCCCATGATGGATAGAAAACAAATCCTATGCTGTTTGGATTATCAGGTGTGCATACACAAGTGGTGTGTGTGGTTTTATTTCCCCTTCAGCATATTTAAGATAAAATCTTGTTAGAATTGTGATAAAACCTCTATGAACTCTTACATAAAGCATTAATACATATTTATTGTGGGATTTGTCTACTATAAATTCACTTTTCAAGGGATGATGAAGATTAATTCAATGTTTCATTATTTTATTTTTTAGTAAAATAAATAAAGGATATTATAATTTACTGTAATATCTTCCCAAATTAGTTCCTTAAGCATGGAAACAACATGGTTCCATGAATCTACATCAATAGGTATGTGTTGTTGAGTGATGAGAACAATGTAACTACTGAACATGGACTTGTTGGGGTTAATAGGCCAGTCATGCGCATTCCATATGACCTTGAATTTGATGCCTTTTCTTTTTAGCTTAATAATTTTTGCAAACATTATCACGCTACGACACTCTAGTTTTTTCTGCAGCATTGGTTCTTCACTCTCAACCATTTCCTTAGATTCAAAATCATCAATATGTTGTTCCTCTATATTGGTACCATTAACATTCCAGAAGGTTGTTGTTCCTCTGTACTAGGAGTAATAATAGGTTGAGAAACCTGTTGTTCCTAAAGATTGGGAGCATCAGCACATGCAAAAGTCATTATCTGTAGAAGTGTATTAACATTTAATTTAGATTATATAAATATAGTAGTGAACATATAATAACATGAGGTTACACAATGTGTGTTACAAAAAATATATAACTTGATTATTGAACTCTGTTTTTTAATGGTTAAAGAGATTTTACCCCTATATCAAGTATCAAAATCACTTCATTATGGTATCCTATAACATAAAAAACACTATCTACATTGGGACCATTGTGAAATTATTATGACATCCCAATTAAAGGGTTGTACTCAATTGAATTTTCATATGAACCTTCAATGGTTTTTCTTGATAACAGAACAATTAAGCACTTTCAGTTTACAGGATATAGAACATAAAATTCATGTACCTCCTATGATGGTATTATAAACAGTTCTTCTTTGTACCCTTCCTTACTAAAATACACTTTTATGAATCTAAATTCATCTATTTTAACAGAAATCCTATTATCAACCCACTTGCATTGAAAAATAGGCACATGGAATGATTATAATCAAAATCCCATATTTGTTTTATGACACCAAAGTATGACATATTCGCATAAATTATATTTTTATCCTTAGTTCTAGAAATATTCATCGCTTCAGCTACAGTGTAACTCCACTATTTTTCACGGTACTTATTTATCATGTTCATTTGTATAGAATGTATAACCATTAATTATATAATCATTGTACGATAACACATACACACTTGGTCCTATGTCCAACCATCGAAGACATTCTGAAATTGAATATGTATTTTTATCTGACTCCTTAAAAATATAGTCTCAAAACCACCCTATAAATTCTTGATTATGTGTATTTGATATCTAGATTTCATCCCTTGATGGATTCAAATGCCTAAGAAATTTTTTGTGGGTTTCAACATATGGGAAAACCTCTAAACTATTATACAAAACATAAAGGTGGGCCTACTCATGATCTATAATATTGACTATGACAATATCTCGTTAATAAATTTTTTTACCCACAATCCACCCAGTGTGACAAGATTTCAGTAGATCAATGATTTTCACACCGAACAGGTAGTCGGTACAGAATTCAATGGCTTCCTCAACAATATATCACTCTACAATACAACCCACTATCTAACTTCGATTTTTGACATACCCTTTCAAAATATTCATATATTGTTCAATGGGTTACATCCATCTATAATGTATAGGACCATATAGTTGAATATCTTCCACCAAGTGAACCATTATATAAAATAATGATAGTGGGAAGAATATTTCCATTTTATATAAAATGGCATAAATTTTCTTTTCCATAGTTGGTAATTTCTTTGAGTCTATAACTTTTTTTCATGTAGCTTTGAAAAAGAAACAAATATTAGTTAATGTGTGGTGGAAATTATTGGGAAAATGAAAAATAAATCTATAGTAATTATACCCTGCATCAAAACATGATAGTTATTTGATTTCAGACCCTTTAACTTTAAATCATTCATTGACACAATGTTCTTGATATTTGATGAATACACCTATGGAACCTTTACATCATTCAAGAAGTTTTAAAACTGATATCACTTATTCTTGGAAAGAGTGTAAGTAGCTGGAGGAAGAAAAGTTTGTTTTTCACCCTTCAATAGTGCCAACTCTTCCCATATTCTCATGTCAATCCTATCCAACATAGTATTAATTACATACTTTGTTTTCTTAGGTGAATTCAGTAACAATACAATGACACTATCACATACATTTTTTTAATATGCATAACTGATGAAGCATTTTCATGTGCTCTCTCAAAAATATTTATAACTAAGTGCAACACAGGGGCTGAACTAGGTCGTTCTCCTGAGGAGCCTTTGCGGTCAAACACTCTCTACTTATAATTATATTTTTTATATTTTTTTATTTATGAAATAAAATGAAAAAAAATGATTAGAGAATTTAGAATGAAAAACTAAAATTAAACATGCAAATGAAATGCAAACAGAATCAATGCATACATAATTACATTATATAGAAAGGAGATCCTCTCAGGAGAACACTCAGAGTAAACCTTCATCATCTCATAATTAGATTAAAAATTAATTAATAAACATTCTAAATATTATTCATGAAAATTCCTTTATTCCTATGGTTGTTAATATACAGTTCACTCAACGATTGTCGAGAGACCACACACCCACCTCCTCGACTAAGGGAGAATATTACATAAGTGAAAGCTAAGCCTCGGGGGGAAAGTGGAGATACAAAGGATCCTTTCCCACTAATATTTCCCTATGCCTCACTATAATAAAATAAGAAACATTAAGAATTATTTTTAAAATACTTGGGTTTATCACTGGATTACTCCCTCGAAAAATTCCTCGGGTTAGCTACTCATGATCATGAGCATAAGAGTTCACAGCCAAGAAGAAAATAGGGGAAGAAAAACAAAAGGGAGAAAGAATAAAATAAAAAGGATAAAAACAAAATTAAACATTAAATGAGATTAAAAAAATTAAAATAAAATAAAATACAAGACTAAACTATATAAAATTCCCACTTAGAGTGTCAACACTTTGGAATGAATAAGGGATACTCTTTTATACGGAGAAGAGGTGAAATGTTTTTCTCCAAAATCATACTCTGAATATTTATGCGTGTTATCCCCATTTAATGATAGAATTGGGAAATTGTTTTTTATTGAAAGTTTTTAATATATCTCTCCTATTTCAAAACAAAAAATTTAAGCTTCATTTTCCACTTTTGGAGAGAGATATAGCCAAATTACTATAGGAATTTATTCTGTCCAAGTTGACTATTTGTATTCCAGTGTACCTAGTTCAAATGTAGTAATGGCCTTGAAAATGAAAAAATATGGTGTGTAAAACTTCATTAAAGTTTTTCATTAATATCTTCTCCATATCCGTCTTTTATGATATATTGGCCCAACAATAAAATTATTTATATTTGTGCATGGTTTTTGAGGCCTGACTTGTGAACTGATGTTGGGCCCTCAAATGATGGATTTAGCTTTAGGACCTAAAGAATAAAATAAATACAATGATGTATGTAATCCTAAAAATAAATAATTTTACAATTTCGATCATTTAAGAAAATTTTATGTCCTAAATTCATAAATAAATTAAAATAGTTAAAATTCAAAATTGGTCATTTTTGAAATTAATCTCAAAATTATACTAAAACCATTAAATGTAAAAAATTCCCTTAAAATGACACTTTTATGGGATTGAAAATTTTAAATTAAATGTAAAATATATTTAAAATGTTTTCTCTATCAATTCCTTCACACTTAAACATTTCACTCTTGTGCAATCATCTTATACCGAGGTCAAGACAAACTTTCCAAAGTATAAATGACAACACAGCTCAATTATCATATCAAAGAAAATGTTATGATAACTAAATGAATAAAAAATCACCAAATCCTAGAAAATAATAATAATCTATTAAATATCATGTTAATCCTCACAATAATTTCATACTTACCTCCCCAAAAAAATATTTCTCTCAGACTCAAGGATTTTTGTATGGAGTTTTTCTCATTCCCAAGAACATGTGTAATCTTTATAGGCATAATATCCTCCTAATATCTCCACTTCACAGAGTCATAAATGTTTCAATAATGATTTATATTTCATGGGTTTTTCTGAGTCTTAGGTTTAGTAGGTTTTAAATATAAAAACAATTGATGTGGAATGAGGAGGGTTAATCTCTAAAGTGAAGAAAATGCATGAAAACGGATTTTCTCAAGAATGGTGTGTTGCTCAATCAGCTCGAAAATGATTCACCACCAAAAAAATATTTCTTTAGGAAATTAAAACTTTAAATTTAAACATCAATTATGAATTTATTTCCTTTTACCCCAATTATTTCCATTGTTTCAACTGGAATTCAAATCTAGATTTCTCTTCAGAAACATGTTTTTGAGGAAAAAGAGAGGCAACTTTTGATCTTCAAAAATTGGTGAACACCCAACCCATGTTTTAATGATATTTGGTCCACCAATAAATATTTCCATCATGCAACTTATTCCACCAAAGTATCAATAAATATGACAATATTTTCAATTCAACTCAAACAGATTCTTCAAGAAAAAAAAAATACAGCTCATCTTCTCCCTCCCCCACACTTGAGTTCAACAATAATCATCCATTTAACTTCTAGAGGAGGTAGGAAACGGATAAATGGATTTTAATTTGGATTCATAACAAGTTATTTCATGGATATTGGGGGCTTAATAAAGTTCATATGAAAAGGTGGCCAAAATTAGTGTTGAATGCAAAAAGGGATTTCAAAACGGCACCTCAATCATACTTAACACATTTCATGATCTCTAATGGATTTTAAGAAGAGAAAAATAGAAAGATATGGATCACAAAACATGTATTAGAACTCTAAATAAAAATTTAAATATAAATAATATGTCATAAAGATTTATAAACCTCTCAAGTTGGGCAAGATTTTCAATTCGGACAGTACTTGTGCACATGAGTTTCACAATCAATCAAACTTCATAAATTGAAAAGATTGAAAATCAAGAAAAAAATCCATTCATAAATCATTTAAATAATAAAATATTCAAATTAATAAATGTTACAAAAACTCAAAGATGGTTTTAATTTCCTGAAGTATTCAGTTTAGCTCATGATTCCTAAAAATGCACTAAAAAGATGAAAAAGAAAACATGAAAATTACAAAAAAATACATAAAAAATAAAATTAAAGCACACAGAAAATTCATAAAAATATATGGACATACCTACACCACACTTATTCTATTTACTTCCCTATTTTATCTCAAATCATATAAAGAAACATTTTCACCTAGACTTTTAATTGGGCAACAAATAAAATAAAGAAAATGAAAGACACAAGTTAAGATCCTAGCTACTACCACTTTAAAACTAAAATAAATAAAATAAAAAACATAATAAAAATATATAAAAACAAATATTAAGGGGATATAAAAAAGGATAATGTTTGTTTTATACCCCCAAGTGGGTGTTAGGTTTTTACTTCCCCTATTTAGATAGTTACGGTGGATTATCCCCAATCCGATGGTGGAAGTGGTTTCTTTGAGATGAACCAACACATGGGAATTTTCCCATTATCCATGAGTAGGCACAAAGAATAGAGAACCCCAAAGAAGATAAGAGAAGTACCAAACCTCAATAGATAATAAAGATAGAATTTATGGTCCATAGTGGGAGGGAAAATAATATAGGGGTGCCCCATGTTGACTTATATGGTTTCCTCCTCCATATGGTATGAACATTGTTATTGAGGAGGTAGTCACACTACCACTAGTTTTTTCAACTCTTCTTCTTCAATAATCACCACAAATTGGGTGTTATCTTCCTTAAAATAAAATTCCTACTCTATTTTTATTGTATTAGAAATTTTATAAAAGGGAAAGTTAGAAAACAATTCATCTTGAAAAAGATTAAAACACGATGAATCAATAAAAAAATACTCATGTTCAAGTATGTTAGCTTGGTAAATGATCTATATAGGAATGGCCATTGGCAAATCAATCTCAGCAGGTGCATCTTCATTGTCAACTTCCAAAGAAAGAGAGAGGTATAAAGGTGCTGATTTTTCAATATCAAGGATGGGAAGATCAAGTTTCAGATTATCTTCAACAAAGTAATTCCAGGATTCTTCTAAAAAATATTGATCTACCATAAGTATATCATCTGTCATGTTTTCTTATGGGACCTCCTCGAGTAATGGTTTAGTGTGGGATGATGTGATTAATTTTTTTATAAGCTCATTCTAACCTGAATTAGGTTTTTTAATATAAAAAATTATTAGTGTAATCTCTTCCACCACTTGTTCTGGTTCTGGTTTTGGATCATGTTCAGGTTTCTCTTAATATGAATGTACATATTCCATTATCCATTCCATTTTTCTATATAGGCTCTGTATTTATTCTCAACGATCTTGAATCTAAGATTTTTTATTTTCTTATTCTTGTTTCACCTGAGAGTATTCATTTCATTCATAATAATCACAACTTGAATACATCATGAACAAATAATATTTTTTTAATTTTTCAAATTTATATTTTTTTCTTAATCAAATCAAGGAAAATTATTTACAAAATGTGAATAAAAATAGTGATTGGAGACCACTTGGATCCTCATAAATGGTGTTAATTTTATAAATCATTTTCATGCATTCTCTCAAAATATTTATAACTAGTGCACCATAGGGGTTAACCTAGGTCATTCTCTTGAGAAGCCTTTTTATTCAAACACTCAATACTTCTAATTCACTTTTTTTTAAAATATGAAATAAAATGACCAGAAATTAATATTTGATAATTTAGAATGAAAAAATGAAATTAAACATGCAAATTTAATGAAAAAATAATGAATGCAGATAGAATTATGTTAGACAGAAAGGAGATCCTACTTGGAGAACACCCAGAGTGAACCTTCATCGTCTCATAATTAGCGTCAAATTTACTTAATGAACATGATACATCATATGAATGAAAATACCATTATTCTTATGGTTATGGATATAAAATGAACTCAAGTATTTCCAAGAGACTGTACATCCACCTCCTCGATCAATGGAGAATATTGTAGAAGTGAAAGTTAAGGCTCGGGTGGCAAGGGGAGATACAAAGGCATCTTGTCCACTAAGATCCCCCTCAGCCAACTATAAGAAAATAATAAATGTTAACCATGAATTTTAAAATACTTATGTTTATCATTGGATTACTACCCTAGAAACTTCCTTGGGTTATCTACTCATGATCATGAGCATAAGAGTTCGCAATGAAGAATAAAACAGGGGAAGAAAAACAAAAGGGATAAAGAATAAGATATAAAGGATAACACTCAAATTAAAACATTAAATGAGATTAAAAAATAAAAATAAAATAAAATACAAGAATAAACTATAGAAAATGGACACTTAGAGTGACAACACATTGAAATGAATAAGTGACACTCTTTTATAGGGAGAAGAGGTGAAATGTTTTTCTCCAAAATCATCCTCCAAATATTTCTATAAGGTATCCCCATTTAATGATGGAATTTGGAAATAGTTCCTTATTTAAAGTTGCTAATATATCTCTCCTATGTTGACCCACAAAATTTAACTTCATTTTCCATGTGTGTGGAGAGATATAGCTAAGTTACTATGGGAATTTATTCTATCTAGGTTAACTATTCTTATTCTAATACACTGAGTTCCCATGAATTAATGGACTTAATAATGAAATAATAAGGCATAGAAACATTAATTAAAGTTGTTAATTTATATATTATACATCTATTTGGAGAATTTAATCTCATGTTTTTTGTCTATTTATGAGATATGGGCCCAGTAATAAAATTATCCAGATCTATAAATAGTTTTCGAGACCCAACTTGTGAGTTGATTTTGGGCCTACAAATAATGGATTTAGCTTTGGGCCCAAAAAAATAAAATAAATATCATGGTTTATTTAATAATAAAAATAAATAATTTCATAATTTGGATTAGTTAAGAAAATTTTATGGCCAAAATACAGAAATAAATTAAAATAGTTAAAATCCAAAAGATATCATTTTAGCAATTAAGCTCAAAATTATACCAAAATCATAAAATGTGAAAGTTTCCCTTAAAATAACACTTAGGTGGGATTAAAACATTTAAATTAAATTTAAAATAATTTAAAATATTTGATCTATCAATAACATCAATAAAAATTTTGACGTACAGATAATTCTAGTATGGTAATTCAAAAAAGCTGATCTCTTTTTCCAACCTGTTTTCATAAGGTTTTTCAAAAAAAAGTTTTACCAAAAGCAGTATCCACATGTTTTACTTTATAAAATAGTTGATCACCTATTGATGTATATAGTTTTGTAAGTTCTTCTGAACTTCCATCAAATGATGTCATCCAAGATCGGTACTTATGTCGTCGAGGTAGAAATCTGTGATGTCCTAGAAACATAGTCTTCAATGAATTTTTCAACCTTATTGGCTATATACCTTTTTCAAAAATGGGAAACTCTTGAGTTACTTTAATTCAACATCATGAAAATTTTCCATAATCAGGAAATCCATTTATTGTCTTGTACAACATGGCTCTCAATGTGAAATCTTTATTTTTGTAAGCATGATACAATGTAATACCTGAATCCCATAAGAATTTCAAATCTTCAATCAATGCAGACAAATAAACATCAATATCATTACCCGGTTTTTTTGGTCCTTATATAACCATAGATAACATAATATATTTTCATTTCATGCATAACCATTATGTAAAGTTATAATTTACCAACATAATCATTCATAAATTGTGATTGCTTATTTGAAAACCAAATGGATTCACTCCATCTATAGATAATGCAAGACAAATGTTTCTTGGATCATTTCCAAATTCATGATACTCGTGATAATTTCTCTTCCAATGAGGAGAGTCTATCACGTGATGAATTTTACCATCTTTATTTCTTGTATCTTCATGCCATTTCAATTACCTTGTAGTCTCCTCACTTCTATATAGGTGCCTAAACCTTGTAATGATTATAAATTACCATAAAATTTTCATAGGACCCTATTCATCTTTCTTGTATTGAGAAGCACCACACTTTGGGCATTATTTAAGTGATTTATGGTCCTTGTGAAATAGTATACAATCATTTGGATAGACATGTATTCTTTTAGAGATCATACTCATCGAATGTAGCATTCATTTAGTGTCATATGTTTTTCTAGAGAGCTCATTATCATTTAGGATCATATCATTAAATAGATAAATTATTTTAGTAAAACCGAAATCACACCATCCATTACCATATTTTAAATTATACAGCATTAGTATTGTTGAAAATGCTGTATATTTAGTGCAACTAGCATAAAAATGAATCTTTGCACAACTATTTAACTTTTAAAACAATTTTGTACAATCATAAAGTTTATATTCAACTTTAATTTTCATTTCCTCAATACGATATTCATCATCATTCACACCTCTAATCACATCCTCAATATGGTCTTCTTCATTGTCCATACTTGTAATCATATCAGATGATCCATAAAACATAGTTCTATCCCAATCACTAGATACATTCTCTTTTCCACATGTTTATTCCAACATTTATAACTTCGATCAATTCTATTATAGAACGAGTATTCTTAAAACTCCTCTGGTCTAATTAGTTTTCAATAAAAATAGCATAAACATGGACAAAGGATATGAGAAGGGTCGTTTGCATGATTATTTTCAAACTTGATGAACACTTTCACCCCATATTCATACTCTTTTGTTATATGATTGGAATACATCCATTATCTATTCATATACATCCTATTTGATTCAGTAATATTAATATTTAACAAAATAAATACACAAAATATGTTCAATTTAAGAAGGATCGCATGAATTGCTTGAAATAAAATGAAAAGATTGAAAACTAGTTTATCATCCCATGTGGTCAAAAATAAAAACTTATTTAATGAAAATTATAAATATAATGGAGGATATTTCACTTTTAAAAACTATTTTTTACTTCAATTGAATGTTTTAGGAAGCACTAAAATTATAGAAAAGAATTTTGGATCTAATGATGTTCTCTTTATTGACGTATTGAGGCACAATACCTTGAGAATTTCTCAAATTTTTAACAATGGGAATGAAAATATTTCCTTAAAAACCTCTCATTTCATACTATAAACTTATTCATTTTTCATCTTATTCATAATCATCACCCACCATCTATCTACTTCACCTTCCAAATTCTAAATGGATATCCATTTTTTCAAAACTAGTTGATCTGAGGAACTAAAAAGGTTAGAGATAATTTCCATATGAATGAATACATAGTGATTTGTTTCATCCTTATCATGTTTGGGAGTTTTAAATGGTTCATTTAGTGTCTTTGGATATTATCTATAGAAATGTATTATTATAATATATTGCTTCAACATCTCCCAAAAATGTCTCTAGATAAGTATTCCTTCTAAAAATAATCTTGTATGTGATTACCTATGGAAATAGGAAACAAAAGGAAGAGGGATATCAAATTATTAGCAAGGGAAGACATATAAATATCTCATAAAGTGGTTAGATCAAAATAAAATGAGAAAAAAGTGTAGGGAAGAAATATCATATTAAAATTAAAATAGAATCATAATATATTTCTATAAATCGTTAAAGAAGGACATATAACCCGAAGAGATCAAAAATATACCATGAAATTAGAATTTAAAGACATATAACAATAATAATGAGCCCTATAGGATCACATAAACATGTGGCATAACTTATAAATGTGGCATAGAAAATGTGGCACATACATAATCATAGAAAATCATAGAATATGTCAAGTTTATCTAGGAATACCATCATAACTTAGTGTATCAAGAACCATAACTTATTTCTCATGATTTATTGATTACCAAAACTCATTTCCTATAGTGGATTGAGCATCATAACTCCTTTCCCATAGTCGATCAATCATCAAAACTAGTTTCCCATTATGAATTGAGCATCAAAACTTGTTTCCCACAGAAATATCATGAGATATTATACGTTACTCAATACATTAGAGGGATATATATTTCTCACTCATCATATAATGATAATTCATAAATATGCATTCCATATGAAATTAATTATATATCACATTATAAAAACAACCCACATAAAAAATGGGATACATAACATTTTCCAATGACATTAAGAATGGGATTGTTTGATAGAAAAATTATAATTTCCTAGAATAATTGTATCGCATTATAATTTATATGGATAACTCATGAATAAAAACTCCTTAGGAGATATATCCTTTAGATATATAGGGGGAAACTGAATTTAAATCATTAAAAATGTTTTCATAGAACATTTTGAACATTTTCATAAAAATAAAATGATATGAGTAACTTTAAAAAATGATTTTTGAGATCATGATCAGAAGAAATATACATAATTTATAAATGTATATACATTTATAAAACTATATAAAAGTATACATAATTTATAGAAGTATATAGTTTTAAAAATTTATAAAGTACAAAATTATAATATATAAAATTAAAATTTATGAAAGTATAAAAGTATAATAATTTATAATGAATAAAACAATAATTTTATATTAATTTATAAATCTATAAAATGATAAAATTATAGATAATTAATAGATTTTTTTATTTAAACTATATATGTATAATATGATATACTATAAAATTTATAAAATAATATAAATTTATAAATGAATAAAAATATAACACTATAAATATTTAATAAAAAATATTATTAAATTATAATAGTATAATACAATATACTATAAAATTTATAAAAGTATATAAATTTAAAAATGAATAAAACTGTAAAATTATGAACGTGAAACATTTTGAATATGTCAAAAGACATTTTCATACCATGAATTTTTATAGATTCCTATAATTTAAAAAATATATATCTTATAGAGGGTCCATAGACTAATTATTAATGTTTTTAATTATTAAATTCATATAAAATAATTTAATAGAAAACTAATTGTTCTTTCAAATGCTAGGAAAAAATTCAATCTCAAAGACAAGTGTCTCCTCGCACGCTAAAGTCCATGGTCGACAAATAATGGGTAGGACCAGATTTAAGACAAACAAAACTAGATATGAAGTGGAGATGGTCCCGTACACCATTGTCGAAGACCTTAAACTCTTACTACAAGAGGAAAATCATAAAACATTGATCTTCGAGATGGAAAAGTAAACCCTCTGCAACTAAGAACTTGACACGAACCATCGAATACAAAAGGAAGTCACACCAGGTGGATGAAAATGCATAGATGGCTGGTGTGAAAAGTAGGATTGACATGACATGTGGGTTCAAATTTTTGTGGGCTTGGAGTCCAGGTGTGTGAGTTTTCATGTTCACAACATACATGTACGGAAAGCCAATAAAGAGTTGATGATGTTGGGTTTCCCTGGTTTATGGTGTGAAACATGCAGAGGGATAGATGATGGTACTAATATGATTCAAAAAGGGTGTATACTGAAAAAAATAGTGTTGTAGGTGCTAAAAAGATAAATCCATACATATCTTAGATAAAATTGTCAACAGTATAGAACTTCGGTAGCGACAGTAGTGATAGCGGTGGTGGTGGTGGTGGTGGCAGAGTTATCTTTCTGTGAAATATTGAGGGGTGAGCGGCGAAAGGGTTCTATTCAGGTTAAATTTATAAGAACCTATAAGAATTATATTAGTGCTTTCCAAAAAAATCACTGATAAAGGTCTATTTTATCAGTGCTAAAATAGAAAGCACTGGGTTAGGGATCTCGATGGTGGTGAGTGATGCTGGATCTGATGCCTCTGTGGGCCCTAAATGATCTTCTTGGTGTGTGTTGATGTGTCATGGCCAATGAAATGAATGGAATCTTGAGTGGTTCGGGTCATATGAAACTATAGATGATAGGTTTTGAGGGAACCAAGGTGTTTTCCAAGGCTCCCCAACACGGTGCATTCTATAAATTCCATGAAGGCGGTTTTTTGTGATGGAGGACCACCTGGAGTTTATCAATAATTACTGGAGTTGAGTTTTCTATTGATTGGGAATCTAACAATGATGTACTCAGTGAATCACGGGATAAGGATGGTGATGACCTGATGGCAACGACCTTGTGATGTGGATCAGAAATCACGGGGATCAGAGTTGGTAGAAATCCTATTGGATTTGGGTGTCATCTATGGTAGCATCCAATGTGGGGAGAGGAGTTTGAATTTGGGATTATGGGATGAAAACTGATGGGTATATGGGTCTTGGAATGTGAAGGCCTCTCATTGGGCTTGGTATCATTGTGTGTAATGATTTTTTGGGCCATTTTTTTACCAATATTTAATGCAAGAATGGTTGGTGACGTTGGCAGTTGCGGGATGACCTGCGGTGGTATAGGATGCTAATGGGGTGCGACGTTCTCATTTTCATTGGGGTATCAGGGGTATGGGACACCGACGGTGATTTTTTTTCCCACTGATGATGTGCTGATGTCAGCAACTCTAATGACAGACATCGGGGATGATCTCGATTTCTCGAGAGGCAACACTAAAGGGCGTGTCGATGTCCTCAAGTGAATTAAATGTTTCGTCCATGTTGATGACCTCAGGTGGAGTGGTGTCATTCATTATTATTGATGCACTTGTATATGTGAGGACTTTGTGGCTGGTAGTTGTCGACGGTTTTTGGGCTTTTGGGCAGCTATGTGTGGGTCTTAGGCCTTTTTTTGGGATTTTTTCATACTTTTAGGTGGAATTATTCCACGTTCCTATTATGGTAGTGCACTCTGTGCCACATTCTTTTTTAGTGTTGTTACTATTTATCTATTTTCATTAATAATTTTTAGGTCCAAGTACACTTGGTACCTAAATCTTCCTATTATATTTATAAAATCATAAACATAATAAATATATTTATTATAATTTTATAATTATATATTTATTTTTTTATTTATAATTATAATTATAAATAGATATTTTTATAAATTTTTTTATATAATTATAAATATATTTACTTAAAATGGTTTAGTCCTGGATTTGAGGATCCAAATCCATGACCCCAAAATTTACTAAAAAGATAAAGCGTACTAGAGAATTAAACGATACAACCCAAGTAAAAACACGCATAATGGACACATAAAAAGCTGAAAATTAAGCTTAAAAAAGGAGACCCACTAACCAGTCTAAGGCCCATATTGTCCATTAGGACTACCTCATCGCATCCCATCAACCCATGATTTCACCCAACCAAAACCAGGTCTCTCCGGTTATTGGATGGAGACTTCACAACAAAGAATCCCAAAATTCATCACTCTCCATGATATCATCATGCCCAAAGTACAGCCTGTGCACTCTCATTTTGATACTGGCGCATCATGAGGCTTGTATTCCAAGGCCATCTCTACACACCGCACCCCCAAGGTATTCGCCTTCCCATATGGTTGTCTCGTTCGAGGTCCTCACCTACCAGCTCCATCACCAGCTGGGCCCTACAACCCAAAGGTTGTTTTTGACTACTCCTAAGTGTCATTATCATCCCTTTCATTCATCTAGGTCAAGGTTATCACTGGCCAACTCCTTTTCCAATCAGCCCTCACAACCTTGAGATCATTGTCGACCACTTCTAAGAGCCATTGTCGGCCCTAAAATTGACATCAGATCTGAGTCAGCCTCCATCCTTACCATCAAGAAGACCGGTGTTCCCTCATTGAAATTTGCTCCATCACCTCCGACTTAATCCTCCATCACCTCTATCTAGGTGGCGCCTCTAAGAAACCAAACCTCTCTGCCACCGGGATCCCATGTTCCTCGCGTATTGTCATCATCCCGATTTACATCCTCACCTTCAGGCATGGCCTCTTCGTTCTATGAACCTCTATCTTTAGTCACGTATTTTTCCACCACCAGGGTCCCAGACCCCCATCTTTGAAGCCAGGTAGCAACAATGGCATCCCGTGACTCCAGTCACACCATCATTACTCCACTCAAGAGATCGCAGCCAACCCCTGATTTGAGAACCCACAAAATAGAGCTCCTCTTCTTGAGTTCATCATGAGACCAGGGTTTAACACCCTTCCATGAAACTAAAACATCCTTAGCAGGACAACAGGGGCACTTGATCATCCTCAATGGATTCCAAGTGATCCCCAGTTGTGATTTTCCTCTTTTCTGAAGCAACCTAAAATAGCTCAATCCTCTTGCATGGGCAGTAGATATCAAAGAAATCTTTGTGTGCTACCACATCCTCTCTGATTCTCGATTTTGAGTGATCGCCAAGATGATCGACATAGAAGGAAAGAGAGAGAAGATCTCTTCTTGAGAGAGAAGACATCATTATTATATATATATATATATATATTAATATATATTTATATATTTATAAAATTTTAATAAATGTATTTATTGTAATTTTATAGTTATTTAAATATATATATATATATAATTATAAATATATATATATATATATATATATATATTAATAATTACATATATAATAAATGTATTTATAAATATTTCCATATATGTATATAAATATTTGTATATATTTATAAATATTTATATATATATAAATTTTTTTATATATTTATAAAATTATATATATTTATAAAAATATAAATATATATATATTTATTATAATTTTTTAATTATTTAAATATATTTATTAATATTTATATATAGTTATATGATTATATATATTTATAAAATTATAAATATAATAAATATATTTATAATAATTTTATAATTATTTAAATAAATATTTATTTATTTATTTGTAATTATAATTATAAATAAATATATTTTAAAAATATCTGTATATAATTATAAATATATGTATATTAAAATATTAATATATATATATATATAATTATAATAAATGTATTTATTTTAATTTTATAATTATTTAAATATATATTTAACTATAATTATAATTATAATTAAATAAATATTTATTTATTTATTTATTTATATTTATAATTATATGTATTAGGTGCTTAGGGGTACAATTACATTTAAACACATACACACCACACACACAGGCTGGAAAGGCAGGCCATAGCCCCCCCAAGGGAATATCCCACCCCTCAAGACTTATTTATTCAAGACATAGCTTGTAAGATTAGTGGGCATGAAGCCCATTACATGGCCCGTAGGCCCAAATTTTTTACCCAAAATCCCTTCAGTGAATGGTGTTTCTACAGTACCTGAGATGCTATAGTGCTTGCTATAGTGTCGCTACCGCTACAGTTCTGCCGCTGCTACAATCCTACTACGGCACCACTATAGTGCTACAACAGTAACCTGCGCCACATGGGTTTTGAACCCCCAACCTTGATGTAGTATTACGGGGTGCTTTACCACTAAGTCAAAACTCAACTACATTATAATTAAAAATAATTATATTTATAAATATTTTTGTATAATTATAAATATATATATATATATATATTAATATATTTATATATATATATTTATTAAAATATATATATATAATTATAAAAAAAATTATTATAATTTTATAATTATTTAAATATAAATATTTATTAATAATTATAATTATAAATAAATATATTTAAAATGTATTTATGTATAATTAAAATTTTATAATTATAAATATAATAAATATATTTATTATTTAAATATATTTATTGTAATTTTAAAATTATTTATGAGAACATAAATAAGTTCATGGGTATATACCAAAGAGGTTTGAGTGAGGACTAGCAAGTGAGTCTACACCCACAAATTTTTTTAATAAGAAGAAGTACATTATACAAGAAGAAAAGAGGGGAAAACATGATATGTCAATGCATAAGAGACCAAAGCATAGAAAGCAAGAAATCAAGACCATTCACTCCCTTTAGAACCCATATTTCTGGGATATCAGCCTCTTCCCTTCAGATGACTACCTCTCCACCGTGATTTGTTCCTTTGAGGAGACTCTCGCTCATCATCCAATGATGAGTCAAAGGAGTCTTATGGAATGATAAAACTCTTATATTTCTAAAAGAGCTCCCAAAAATCTGTCTCTGGATTGGCTTGACAGTTATCAAAAATATTTTTCGATAAAAGTTTTTGGACTATGAGGTATTCCCTATAACCAAAAATGTCCAATTCCATTTTGAATAAATTAGCTTCAAGGTTCAATTCAAACCATTTTCTCATTTCTTCATTAAGACCCTAAGGGATCCTTTCACCCTCATAATCCTCTAAGGGAATTTTAAATTTCTTTACCCTTGCAGATTCACAATCATTTATCAAGTCCTTCCCAAAATATTTTATAAGCATATTTCATAAGGTTGGAGAATTGGGATGGGTAAAACCCCTCAACATTTTTCAAAACCTCGGTTTGAGTCCTAGAAGGATGGACAACCTATAAGGGAAGTATAATAGCCACTATCCCAACAAATAATGGCTCTAACTGACTAGTAAAAATGAGATCAATAGGAGTATCAGGAGAGGAATGTCTAGGTTCACCCATAGCATGGGATCGCTCCACATTGATCAGAGTTACATTATCAACATCAGGTGAATTTTGATCAGCACTTTCATCAATTGAGATGTGTTGATTGCTTAAAATATTATTAGATCTAGATTTCTTAAGTATGACTAATTCAAAGACTTCAGCATCCACCACCTTCTTCTCCTTACCCACTGAATTCCTAGAGGGTCGTAAAGATAAAATATATTCCTCAATGAAAATATTTTTCTATTTACAGTCACAATCGAAGAGGGACTTCTTCTATGGAAATTGTCAGTCAACAAGACTAAAAATATGCCCTTTAATATTGTGAAAAAACGGATTTTAATAATACTAAAAAATCACTGTTAATCTCAATGTTGATAAAGGGGGTTCCCCTTTATCAATGCTGATAAAAGTGTCCCTTTACTGACACTAAAAAAACACTGATAAAGGCCCCCCTATATCAGCACTTTCAATAGCACTGATAAAGGGGGTACTTTATCAACTCTAGAAATAATGATCATAAAGTCCCCACCTACTACATATTTCTATTTGTATAACAGCAGATTGTAGAAGCATGTAACCTGTTTACAAAGTATATAATTTAATTGAAATAAATTTAACATCATGAATACAAAAAAAACACAACTATATACATTTCAAACAATGTTTTTTATAATTACATTTACAATTAATATCCAAAAAAAATTAAAAACATTAATGTTTCATCATATTTGGAACTCGTGATCCCCTATCAAAAATTTCCACCCCTGGTATCTGTTTCCAAAAAAATCACCTCAACCCGAGCAAAAGAATCCACCTATATAAGAAAACAAATCTTTTGTTGGTAATATCCTAAAGAAATAAATTCAACATTAATATTAAAGAATACATTAAAAAAATTCAACTTAAAATAAAAAGAAAATTGTAGAGTTATACCGATCACACCATCCATTGTATGGAGGTTTAGTTGATTCCAACACATAAAAAATGAGTTATGGATCGTTGTCCTGAAGTATCAGAACAATGCGATTACGTTTGATCAGTTTTGAGTATATCAATTTTTATTTTAAATGAAATTAATTTCAGTTTTAAATAAAGACACACTTGTAGTTATACTAGTCACATTGTTCATGGGATTGAGGTGAGGTTGATTCCTTCATGTCACAAATTACTTATGGATTGTTTTCCCAAAGTATCAAAAAAATATGAAGGTGTTTGCCCAGTTTTTAGTATGTCACTTGTGTTTTTTTACTAAAATGTCCTTTTAAACTAGAAACACGTGCATTGATTCATACTGGTCACATCGTGTGTCAGTTTGACATGAGACTACTTCCTAC
This sequence comes from Viscum album, assembly GCA_963277665.1. Lineage (NCBI taxonomy): Eukaryota > Viridiplantae > Streptophyta > Magnoliopsida > Santalales > Viscaceae > Viscum > Viscum album. Next base: position 1,307,746,685 of record OY728141.1, read on the forward strand.
ACATCACAAATGAATTATGAATTTCTTTCCAGTAATTTTCTTAGTTTTCAGTGAGTGACATGCGTTTTGAACTAAGATGTCAATTTTGAACTCATAACGGGAACTTGGATTCATAACAGTCACATAATGCATATTATTGAGTTTCAGGTGATTACTACACATTAAAAATGACTTATAGTCATTTTCCTAAATTATCAAAAAAATATGAATGCCTTTTCTCAGTTTTGAGTAGGTTAGTTATCCTTTTTACTAGAATTGATGTCAATTTTAAATAAAAAGATGCACTTGGAGTCATACCGGTCACACTGTGCATCAGATTGAGGTTTGGATGATTCCTACACATCTCAAATGACTTATGGATCATTTAACAAAAGTGTCAAACCAATATGAATGTGTTTTCTCATATTTGAGTAGGTTAGTTTTCCTTTTTAATAAAATTGGTGTCAATTTTAAATAAAAAGACACATTTGGATTCATATTGGTCACATCGTGCATCAGATTTAGGTGAGGATGATTCCTACATGTCTTAAATGACTTATTTATTGTTTACCTAAAGTATCAAAACAATCTTAATGTTTTTCTTAGTTTTCAATATGTCACTTGTCCTTTTTGCTAAAATTAATGTCAATTTAAAATAAAAAGAGACACTTGGAGTCATATCAGTCACATCGTGCATCGAATTGAGGTGTGGTTGATTACTACATGTCACAAATGACTTGTAGATCATTTTCCTAAAGTATAAAAATAGTATGAATGTATTTTCTCAATTTTGAGTAGGTCATTTGTCCTTTTTACTAAAATTGGTGTCAATTTTAAATGAAAAGACATACTTGGAGTCATACAGGTCACGTCATGTGTCAGATTGAGGTGTGACCAATTATTACATGTCTACAATGACGTATTTATCATTTTCCTAAAGTATTAAAACAATATGGATGTGTTTTATCAGTTTTGAGTAGTTCGGTTGTCCTTTTTACTAAAATTGATGTCAATTTTAAATAAAAAGATACACTTGGAGTCATACCAGTCACACCGTGCATCAGATTGAGGTGAGGGTGATTCATACATGTATAAAATGACTCATGAATCATTTACATAAAGTATCAAAACAATCCAAATGTTTTTTCTTGGTTTTCAGTATGTCACCTTTTCATTTTGCTAAAATTAATGTCAATTTAAAATAAAAAGACACACTTAGAGTCATATCGGTCACACCGTCCATCAAATTGAGGTGTGGCTGATTCCTACATGTCACAAATGACTTTTGGATTTTTTTTGTAATGTATCAAAACAATAAGGATTCATTTTCTCGGTTTTGAGTAGGTTAATTGTCTTTTTTTCTAAAATTAGTGTCAATTTTAAATAAAAAGATGCACTTTGAGTCATATCAATCACACCGTGTGTCGGATTGAGGTGCGGATGATTCCTACATGTTTAAAATTAAATATAGATCGTTTCTATAAAGTATAAAAACAATCCAACTGTGTTTGATAAATTTTGAGTAGGTCAGTTGTCCTTTTTACTAAAATTGATGTCAATTTTAAATAAAAATATTCACTTTGAGTCATAGCGGTCACACCGTGCATCAGATTGAGGTTTCACTAATTTCTACACATCTCAAATGAATCGTGGATCATTTTCCTAAATTATAAAAATAATTTGAATGTATTTTATTTTTTTTTCAGTATGTCACTTGTTCTTTTTCCTAAAATTAATGTCAATTTAAAATAAAAAAGACACACTTAGAGCCATATCGGTCACAATGTGCATCAGATTGAGGTTCGGTTGATTTCTACACATCAAAAATTAATTGTGGGTTTCTTTCCTAGAGTATAAAAACAATCCAAATTCATTTTCTTAGTTTTAAATATGTCACTTGTTCCTTTTGCTAAAATTAATGTCAATTTAAAATAAAAAGACACACTTGGAGTCATATCGGTGACACTCTGGATCATATTGAGTTTTGGTTTGTTCCTACACATCAAAAATGACATATGGATTGTATTACTAAATTATGAAAATAATTTGAATGATTTTTATTGATTTTGAGTAGGTCAGTTGTCCTTTTTACTAAAATTGATGTCAATTTTAAATAAAAAGATGTAATTTGATTCATACCAGTCACACCATGCACTAGATTGAGGTTTGGATTATTACTACACATATCAAATGACTTATGGATCATTTACCTAAATTATCAAAACAATTTTAATTCATTTGGTCGGTTTTGAGTGGGTCAGTTGTTCTTTTTACTAAAATTGATGTCAATTTTAAATAAGAAGATACACTTGGAGTCATACCAGTCACACTGTGAATCGAATTGAGGTGAGAATGATTCCTACATTTCCCAAATGACTCATGGATAATTTTACTAAATTATCAAAACAATCCAAATTTATTTTATAATTTTTCAATATGTCACTTATCTTTTTTACTAAAATATCATTTTAAATTAGAAACATTCACTTTGACTCACATCAGTCACATTTTGTATTGGTTTGACATGTGACTTATTCCTACACATCAAAAATGATTTATGAATCAATTTTCTAAATTATAAAGAAAATACAAGTGTGTTTGCTTGGCTTTCAATGAGTGACACATTTTGTCACATCCATGTCCTTCTTTTGAGGTATTTTTATCTTATATTATTAGCCTATATTTCCCCCTAGTTTCCCTCTAGTTTCCCCTTGAATTTGAAAGAAATTGGAGGGTTTTTGGGTGTCCAGAACAGGCCACACATTTTGGCCGCATAGTTTACTAAATTGTGCCACCAAATAGTGCACAAGTGTCCAAGTCATTAAAACTCTTTTGTAATTACAATTTTTACCTTCTAGAGTTAAACCTATCTCACCCATTTCTTCCCCCATTTGACCCTATAATCCATGGAAGGATCCCAAGATCCCTCAACCTCTCTTGGAACTCTTTTTTAAGGATATTTTTATGGGGAAACTTCAAGATTATTTAGGTAAGTGATTCCTCCTTTGTTTTTCTTCCATTTCCTTAGGGTTTCTTCCACCTTTCTTGAAGTTAAAAATTTCTAGTAACTCAGGATTAATACTTGGGGTTTTATTTTGTGTTTATTAGTCCAATATTGTGGTTTAGGGTTTATTTTCACTCCCTTGTGGTGTGGTGGTGGTGCAGTTGAAGTTTCACACAAGGATTTGGGGTTTTTGACATATAAGGTAGGTTCTTCCATGTATAAACATTCTTTGATGAATTTATCTTTCTTTTTTAGCCTTTTTAGAATGTTTTCCATCCTTCTAGTGTGCTGTGAAAATCATATTTGGTAACTTTGATTGAGTTTTTAATTTTAAAGTTTCATTTTGGCATGAAATTAGGTGTTTTCATGTGTTTTCTATGTTATGTCATTTGGGGATGTTTTATGATCCTTGAAATGGTTTTATTAAATGTTTTTAGGGCTTATAAATCTGGTTGGGTATGGTATTGATGTTTTTTTGGCCTTGAAAGAGGGTTTTTTAAGGGATTTCGGTGTGCAAAATCTTGTTTTACTACTTGGAATTGTTTTATAAAAGTTTTGAATGGTTTGTTGAGTTACACAAGGGGTGCAAAGGCATGTTAGGTACTTATTGGTGTGTGTATGTTTCATAAGTGGTGTTTCTATGTTAAAATGGTTATTTTATGTGAAATTGGTATTTTATAACACGTGGAATTTAATTGAGCACAAAGAGAGAAACTCAGGTACCTAGGTGAGCGGACTTGGACTAGTGTGCTAGTGATCTGGAGTGGTATCATACATGTTTCACTTATAAAGTTTGATGATGACAACACTAACTAAACTTTAATGGTGATGGGGTCCACTAGGACATGGGGGTTTCCCCTCATAGTGGCTCGTACATGAGAATGATATTGATTGTGGTTGCTTTTACACCGAGATACGATGTACCTAGGGCCCACAACTAGCTAGTTCCTAGGGGTGTTCCTATGACTAGTGCTCATTGACTATATGGTACTCACTGTCAATATAAAGTTTTTTTTGATGGAAAATTCAGTATCATTGTTATTTTATTTCAAAGTGTACATTCTTTTAGGTTTCCCTCTTGAAAGTTGTTTTCCTTTGAAGTTGGGTCCTTTTTAAAATTTTCACTAGCATTTATTGTTTATAAAAACTTGCAAGATTTTTGTCTTAAAATTTTTATCATATGGAATATGTTGGGTGGAATCCTATTGGGCTTAGTCTCACACCCTACTTACACCTTTGGGTGTAAGTAGACTTGATTATATTTGACACAGGTAAGGGCAAGGTCTTTGGAGAAGGTGGTTCGGGTTTTCAACTTCCATCCTTGGTGTGGTGTTGTGGAGAAGGATTGGGGATGATGACACCTTTACATGTGGTGGTTATTGAGTTGTATTTGATGCTAATTTTTAGTTTTTTCCCTCTTGGGCTTTGTCTAAAAGCATTTATTTCAATTCTGAATTTTATTTAAATCTTGTTTGGAATGAATTTTCAGATTCGGTTTATTTATTATTGTTGGTTGTTTTATGATTCCAAAATTGGGTAAATCGTTCCCAAACCATTGTTTTTGATACCTAGACACTTGTGCCAGCCCATGGGGATAAGGAATGCCCTTTGGTACTTATCACGAGTAGAGTCGGGTGCCGGTTTAGATGGAAACCAGATCTGGTTTGTGACACATTTTGAACTAAAATATCCATTTTAAACTGATAACGGACACTTAGAGTCATACCGGTCACACCATGCATCAGATTGAGGTTAGGCTGATTCCTAGAAGTCATAAATGACTTATGGATCATTTTGAAAAAGTATCAATAAAATCTCAATGTGTGTGTTTGGTTTTTATTATGTCGGTTGTATATTTTACTAAAATTAATGTCAATTTAAAATAAAAAGAAGCATCCAGAGTCATATCGGTCACATTGTGTATCAGATTGAGGAATAGCTGGTTCCTACACATCCCAAAGTCTCAAAATAATACTAAATACCAATGTTACCACAATTTTCATTGTATTTATTTATTGAACTTCCAACACTGTATATTAGGTTTGTGTTCTTAGCCGAAAAACCTTTCTCATTGTTGAAATTTAGAAGAGTACAGGAAGCTCTTATGCCCATTATATCATGAGAAGTCACCACAATAGTCACAAGAGCTTCCTCCACTCTTCTGGTTTTCAACAACAATAAAGTTTTTTTGGAAAATAACATCAACTCAATATATAGTATCGGCAGGTAAACAAAGAAAATCAATGGAAAGTGTTGTAACATTGGCATAAATAAACACATTATCTATTTTTTGGCTTGTTGTAGATAGTTGAAAGAAAAATATGACTTTCCAAAATATCAATGAAAAAAACTAAATAAGTATTATATAAAAATGTTAGGTAAAATAACTTACAAATAATTAATAAAATGATGAAAATTTTAATTAAATAAGTAATAGGAATTCACCTTTTCATGATGGTTATATAAATTCTTAACTAATTTCCTTGTTTTCATTATCTCAGTTGCAACCTCAAAGTTCGATCTCTCATGAGAATGAGCAGCTTCGAACAAACCACCCAAAATTGAACAAAGGAATCCACCTGTATAAGAAAACAATACCTATGTGATTAATGCTAAAAATAAATAAATAAAACATAAATATGAAACAATCCATTACTTTTATGGAAGTCACATATTTATGTTATTTATGCACATTCTTCCATCAGGTATGTTGCCCATTCATTTCTAAGAAAAACTATATCATATTATGAATATGAGTATTTTCAACAGTCATAGTAGTACTAGAAAAATATAAATACACAAAGTATTAATAAATTTTTAAAATGAAATAGTAATTATCTTCGAAAATACCTCTTTAGGGATGCTAGTTTGTTGATGGAATATGATCACTCTCATAAATTTAAAAACATAATAACCACATTATTTTCCATTTTTTTGTTTTTAACACTCATAAATATTGAGAAAAATAATTAATTTTTTTTTTATATGTGTTTGGATAGTGAAATATTATTATATATAACCTGATACTTATCTAGTTGTAAAACTTTTTAGGATCCTTGTTCTTAACCCCTGTCCTCATTCCTTGTTTTTCATGATATTTATACACCACCCTATCATAACATAATCCTAATTAAAACATAATCTAAATTATATAACTTGAATTTTAGTTCTAAAATGTTGGATGTATTTTATTAAAAATTGAAAAAATGCCATCATGTGTGGTCATTTTATTGATTATCCATGCAATGAATCCAAGAAATAAATCTTTAGCGTATCTAAATTGACCTCAATGAGCATCCAATGTTTCCTAAAAAACAAAAAGGAATAATTAATGAAAGAAATTAAAATATATTTGATATTATTAAATTTTATATTTTTACCCCTACATCGTTGGTATTAAGAAGAGTCTTTCATCTATAAGTTTTATTTCAAACAATTTGACCAGGTCTGCCACTATTTCATCCATTTTTTTGGATTCTATTTTTTTTTTGTTCTATAGAGGTGGGATGAGGACTAACAAGTCCAAAAAATCATGGGTAAATCCCTTTGATTGGTATTAATATATATATTCTTGAAAAAAATATGAAATTTATTTATTCATAATTAACATAGTATATCAGCTTTTGGAAAATAAAATCATGAAAACATACCTCATGTATACATTTTCAATTGAGGCTCCTAGATATTCATAGTTGAGGGTTTCATTTACATTCTCAAAAGTAATATAGTCTATACATTCCAATCTATATATATTTTCTTCAAAATAAACTATGTGACTACTACCATTTTATAACTTTTTATCTGTATGAACACTCAATGTTAATAAATGAGGATATTGAACGGGTGGGGTAAAAGTGTTTTCGGAAGATCTTTTTGATCATTTGGTTGATCTTTTAGATTTTTTTTGAGTCTACCTTTAATTTCACCCCCTTTCCTTTGTCTTTGTGTTATAACATTCATCGTTTAAACCTTTTTCATTAATTTTTAAAGGTTTAGCATGAAAAATTAATTGAAAATTAATACCTCATTGTCAAAATGTGTTTTTACAAGATCTAATAGCCATGTAATGAATTTTCCAACAGCTTGGTCGGCCTTATGAATATCTTCATCATCAAGTGGAATAGTTAGCTCGACACTCCTCTCATGAGCTACAGTAATCACAACTCTCACGTGACCTGTTGGAAGTGGTCTATTATATATCATTTCATCTTGGATATTGAACATTGTATCCCTCACTATAAGGCGATGGGTGGGTTTTGATAGATATAAATCATATTTATTTCACCCTGTAGAATATCATTATAGGGAAGGTAACAGTGTCTGTCTAATTAACATTTCACAGGAACAATTATTAAAATATTGATTACCATGAATAAGAAATATCTTTGAGGGTAATGTCTTGCCTCAAAGCTGGTGGGGGTGGGGGGTCTTCACGCAATGGTTGTTCTCGATTTGTTTCTTCTCTTTGCATCCCCTCCATAACAATTTCTAGCAACTTAGTATGCCATTGAAAATTTTCTTCAAGGGTAGATAATTGTGATTTAATCTCTTCTATTTATTTATATTTATCCTTATTTTGTTGTTTTTTTCTCAAAATATGTTTAGGGTGTCACCCCAAAAACTCATACCTCTAACACGGCCATACTTTTCTGGCCACTTCCAGGCCACCAATAGTAGTTGTTCATCTGGTATAGGTGTTTATGATTCTTGTGACTATGTTAGATAGAAAATATAGGAAAATAAGTAATTATTATTATGTTATATTTATTTAAATAAAAACAAATTTTTATTATTTCATACTTACACATGTTTCCTACAATTTTTGTGTGTTTTCATCTATTAGTTTTTCATCTTTATTTACACGTGTCTCCTTACATAGCACATGGTGTGGGATGGAAATGGATTTGGATTTGGATTCATCAATCTATATATAAATAGAGGAACATAATTATGTTGTTTTTACAAGTCACATAAAAGTATTACAATATATTTAAAATATGTACCAATTTTTTTTAAAGTGAAGCATACCCCATCCTTAATTTATGGTAGGGGTACGTTGGTTTTGCTACTCATTTCTTATTTTCAGCACTCGTTTATTGTTTCATAAATAAAAAATTCTAAATCAAAGTGATGAATACACATATTTTCAAATAATGTATTACAAACCACAATGTACATGAAAATACACCACCCCACAATGGCCAGTAAACACATCCTATTCTTCTTGGGTTATCAAGTGTGCATGCATAAGTGGTGGTTTGGGTTTATTTTCCCTTCAACATATTTAGGATGATATCTCATTAGAATTGTATGAAAGACTCTATAAATCCTTCCAGAAAGCATTAATACATATTTCTTATGGGATTCATCTACTATAAATTCACTCTACAAGGGATGATGAATAGCATGTCAATGTTTCATTATTTTATTTCCTATTAAAATAAAGAAATGATATCATAATGTTACCATAATCTTTCCCCATATTAGTGTATTAATCATGGTTACAACATGGTTCCATAAATCTACATCAATTGGAACTCATTAATGATTGATGATTCCAATGTAACTATTGAACATGGTTATGTTAGGTTTAATATATTGGATCTGTGCATTCCATCTGACCCCGTATTTGATGCCTTTTCTTTTCGCCTTAATGATTTTTTCTAACACTATCAAACTATGGTGCTCATTTTTTTTCATTATAGGTCCTTTATATCCTACCATTTCCTCAGATTCAACATCATCAATATGTTTTTCCTCTGGATCAGTAGCATCAAAATGTGAATAAGGTCATTTTACCTCTACAATGAGAGCAACGGTAGGTTGAGAAACTTATTTTTCCTCGAGATTGGGAGCATCATCAAGTGAAAAAAGTTATTATTCCTCTTCACTATGAGTAGCAGCATGTTGAGAGGCATATTGTTCCTTGGTATTGGGATCACTAGCACATGTATAATTTACTATCTAATAAAGTGTTTTAACATTTAATTTAGATTACATAAATGTTCTAGTGAATAAATAATAACATGAGGTAGCACAATGTATATTATAAAAAATATAACCTAATTATTAAACTCCATTTTTAATGGATGAAGGGATTTGACCCCTCTATCAAGCATCCAAATCCCTTCATTTTGGTCTCTTATGACATACAAAACACTATCTACATTGGGACCTTTTTGAAATTATTGTAGCATCCCAATGAAAGGGTCATCCTCAGTTGAATTTTCATCTAACCCTTCAGTGGTTTTGGTCTATAACAGAATAATTGACCACTTTTAGTTTGTTGGATCCAGAACATAGAATACTTGTACGACCTATGATTCCATTATAAATGGTTCATCTTTGTGCCCTTCCTTACTAAAATCCACTTTCATAAATCTCAATTCATCTATTTTAATAGCACTCCTATTATCAACCCACTTGCATTGAAAAAATGGCACTTAGAATTATGTATAATACAACTCCAATATTTTTTGATGATGCCAAAGTATGACATATTCGAATAAATTAGATTTATTTCCTTAGTACCAGAAACATGCATCGCTTTAGCCATAAGTGTAACTCCACTATTTTTCATGGTAATACCTTCACCATGTTCATTTGTATAGAATGTATAACCATTAAATACATAAACATTGTAATATAATACATACACAATTGGTCCTATGGCTAGCCATCGAATTCATTCTAGAATTGAATCTGGATTTTCATGTGAATCCTTAAAAATATGGTCCTAAAACCATCTTATAAACTATTGATTATGTGTATTTGATATCCATTTTTCAACCCCTGATGGATTCAAATGCCTAAGAACTTATTTTTGGGTTTCAATATATGGGGAAACCTCCAAACTGTTATGAAAAACATAAAGGTGTATCTATTCTCGATATGTAATATTGATTGTGACAATATCTCTTCCAGAAATTTCTTCACCCGCAAGCCGCCTAGTGTGATGAGATTTCGGTAGACCAATGCTTTCCACACCGGACAGGTATTTGGTATAGAATTCAATGTCTTCCTTAACAATATATATCTCTACAGTACAACCCTCTGGCCGACTTCGGTTTTTGACATACCCTTTCAAAATCTTCACATATCGTTCAATGGGGTATATCCATCTATAGTGTACAAGACCACATAGTCAAATCTCTCTCCCCAAGTGAACTATCATATCAAATAATGCTGGTGGGAAGTACATTCTCAATTCACATAATATGGTGGAAATTTTCTTTTCCATAGTTGGTAATTTTTCCAGATCTATAACTTTTCTACATATATATTTGAAAAATAAATAGAGCTTGGTTAATGTATGATGGAAATTCTTGAGAAAAATGCAACATAAAGCTACATGAATTAGATCTTACATCAAAACATGGATTTCAATTAATTTTATACCCTTTGACTTTAAATCAGTCATTGAAATGGTATTCTTGATATTTGACAAATAGCCCTCTATAACCTTTACGTCGTTCAAGAAGTTTTAAAATTGATATCTCTCCTGCCTGGAAAGAGTGTAAGCAGCTGGAGGAAGAAAAGTTCATTTTTCACCCTTCACCGGTGCCAACTCTTCCCGTATTCCCATGTCAACCATGTCCAACCTAGCCTTAATTACTTCCTTTTTTTTGGGTGTATTTAGTAACATGAAAATTACACTATCGCATACATTTTTTTCAACATGCATAAAATCAAGAAAATCTATAACGTAAAGACAATTTCCATATAATAATTCAAAAAAAACTAATCTATTTTTTCAAAATATTTTCATAAGGTTTTTCAAAAATGGTTTACCAAAAATAGTGTCCATATATTTTACTTTCTCAAACAGATGATCACCTGTTAGTGAAGACGCTATTGTATGTTCTTCAGAACATACATTGAATGATGCCATCCAATATCGGTACTTATATCATCGGGGTAGAAATCTATGATTTCCTAGAAACACAGTCTTCGATGAATGTTTCAACCTAATTGATTGTGTACCATATTTGAAAATGGGCACCCTTGAGTTCCTTTAATTTTATATCTTGAAAATTTCCATAAGCAGGAAAGTCATTTATCGTCTCATAGAGCAAGGATCTCAACATGAAATCTTCATTCCTAAAAGCATCGTACAATGTAAAAACTGAATCCCGCAATAATTTAAAATCTTTGATCAATGGATCCAAATAAAAATCAATGCCATTACCCAGTTGTTTTGGTCCTGATATAAGCATAGATTACATGATGTATTTTTGTTTCATTAATAACCATGGTATAAAATTATAATTTACTAACATAACCTGCCATATATTGTGAGTGCTTCTTTGAAAAACAAAAGGATTCACATCATCTATAGATAATGCAAGGCAAAGGTTTCTCAGATCATTTCCAAATTCAGGATACTCATAATCAATTTTATTCCACTGAGGAGAGTCTGTTAAGTGATGAAGTTTCCTATCTTTATTTCTTGTATGTGCATGCCGCATCAATTTCCCTACAGTCTCCTCACTTCCATATTGGTGCCTAAACCTTGGAATGATTGGAAAGTACCATATAACTTTTATATGACCCAATTCATATTTCTTGTATTGAGAAGAACCACACTTTGGGAATTCTTTAAGTGATTTATGGTCCTTACAAAACAGTATATAGTCATTTGGGTGGGCATGTATTCTTTCAGAGATCATACCCATAAAATATAGCATTCTTTTGGAATCGTATGTTCGGCTAGGGAGCTCATTATCTTCTAGGAGCATATCATTCCAGAGAGAAAGTTGTTCAGTAAAACTCACATCACTCCATTTTTTGTCTTATTTCAAATTATACTGCTTCAGTACGGCTTAAAATGTTGTATATTTAGTGTAACCAATATATAATGTCATCTTTTCATAACTCTTTAACTTCTCAAATAATTTTGGACAATCATGAAGTTCATCTTCAACTGTCCTTTTTATTTCCTCAATACGATCTTCATCATCATTCACACCTATAATCACATCCTCGATATGGTATTCTTCATTGTTCACACTTGTAATCATATCAGATGATCCATAAAATGCAGTGATATCCCATCCACTAACTGCATTCTCTTTTCCCCCATGTTTATTCCAACATTTATAACTTTGATCAATTTCGTGATAGATCAGGTGTTCTTCCAACTCCTCTAGACTAATTATTATTGAATAACAACGATGTAAACATGAAAAAGGGATTTGAGAAGGGTCATATGCATGATCTGTTACAAACTTAATGAACTCTATCACTCCATCTTCATACTCTTTTTTCATATGATTTGCAATCATCTGTTCTTTATCCATATCCATCCTTTTTGATTTGGTAATATTAATATTTAACAAAATAAATACACAAAAGATGTTCAATTGAAATCTCTCCCAAAAATTCCTAGTGAGTGTACTGGAAAGAGACTTGAGGGTTTTTTTATTCAATTACATTGATTTTAAAGTTTTTTAAGGTTCATTAATAAAATAAACATTATTTAGTATTATTTATTTAAGACATTTATTTCAATTGCATACATGCTTTAATGGTGTTAAAGCATTTATAAATGCCAATTTTTGGAGATAATAAAGGTTAATCATTTGTAAGTACATGAGTAGAGACTTTTATAGGGATACACATCATTCATGATATATATATATATATATCAAAATAATTTTATAAAAAATAAACTTGCTTTGATATTATTATATGGATTGTTGTGAGATTTCATTTTCATGTAAACTGATGGAGGATATTATAGGACAATCAAAATTATTTTTACCAAGAACTCACTATAATGGAAATCACTTAAAAATCCCCAAATCACTCTAAGCTCATCAAGCACTCCACCCAAAAATAATAATCACCTCAAACCACTCAGGAGTTTCCAACTTCCTGAATTTCTAAAGATGACCAAACTGTTCCATAACCTCATGAGGATCTTGGTCACCACAAAAAAGGAAGGATGCTAACTCAATAATTCCTAAGATGAAAAAGATCATTCCCCTACCACTCCTTTTAGAGTTTGGGAAAATCTAGTCACTAGAAAAAATACATTAAAATAATAAGAAGATTTTCCCTAAGTCATTTCCTCATAATGAACTTTCTACCCCTATATCAAGACATTTCTTGGACGTGAAATAAAGCAACATGAAACATGAATCTATCTCATTCAAGTTTTAAAAGACACTCCAATCACATAGTCCCAATGCACACCAAGAGGTCAGATCCCAAAGCACAATCCACATGAGAAAAAAACACAACAAAATATTTTCAAAATTTTTATTTCCATTAAAATCACACCCCTAACCCAGGAGGGTTGAAGTAATTTTTCAAATAAATGAACACTTTGAAATCAATCCAAATTATTAAAAATGAAATCCATCTTTTCATGTTAAATCATTTCTACAAATTCCAAAAATGTTCTCTAATTTTTCATAATTAAATCAACCACATCTCAAACATTTCAAATTAAATAAATTCCTTTTTACAAGGAAATCTTCACACGTTGTTTCAAAAATTAATGCATTTCTCAAAGTCCTCTTTTAATTTCAATACCAAAAATTCCATGTAAAGGTGAAAAGAGAAGAGAAATCATATTTAAAACATTTCACAACCATTACAATATTTTTCATTCCATCAAAAATTTGATTTTAAAATCAACTCACTCAATAAAATCTTCTTTTCCATTCAAAAATATTCTTTTCCAAACACAAAACAAGATTTTAAGTCCTAAATCTAAATACAATGCATGTGGAAACATGAAATTCAAGATCGCTCACATGAAAGTGATTATAAATCACTTCATTTAAATACAAAATCATTATACCATATGTGAACTAATATAAGAATTAAGAATAATTGACTAACATCACAAGAAGAAAACATGTCTTAATAATAGAAGAACAACGAGCATTATCATTCAAGAATAATTGAATTATTATAATAGAACAAATCTAATTAGTAAGAATTAAAATAAAAAGAAATTTTAGAATAAAATTGAATTTAATTATTGGAATTGGATACAAAAGTTCGCGTTCCATCTCCTAGTCGAGGGCTTCCTCTTTCCTTCTCTACTTCTAACCTAATTCCATTGAACTAGTTTGGGGTTCCAGAGTATTAATCCTTCAACTATTAGCCTTAGTCGAAATTTTTTGACAACATAGAATCACTTTGGAACTCATTTGAACTACCACTACTTATATTTCATGAACTAGTTTGGTTCACTGTACATGGAATGGACAAAAATGGATGAAAGGGAATCCAAATGAATTAATATTGACCGATTCAACTACATCTGAAAATAGGGTGCTGAGAAAATAAAGACAAGAGAATGAGGAGTAAGACGCGCGCTGAGAATGAGAGTTCGGTTCGTCAAGAGAAAGTAAAACGTTAGCAGGGGCGATGGCTGAAAAAAAAAATAGACGCAAATAATATAATACCTTAGATTTGGAGGTTCGACGGCAGCAGTAGGGTCCAGCGACCGGGGCGGCAGAGGTAGAGGCGGCAGTGGGGGCAGCGGAGGTGGTGGCAGGGGTAGCGGAGGCGGCAGTAGGGCTTTGGTTCTATGAAATCTTGAGGTGCGAGTGATGGCAAGGTTTTGATAGGGTTCTATTTATAAAAACACGAAAGGCTTTTATTAACATTTTTTTGAAAGCACTGATAAAAGATGGTTTTATCAACGCTAAAGAATAAAGCACTGATAAAACTGACCTTTATCAGTGCTTTTTTAGCACTGATAATGACCTAATCTTAATAAATTATTTATAATTATAAAATTATGGGTCTGAAATCCCTTAATATGTAGCCATCTTTTTTCCCTTTTGTACAGCACTTTTCATTTCTTTAATAAATTTGTGGGTATGAGTTGGTTTGCCAACTCGTGCTCGGACCTCCTTTAATATATATATTTATTGACCAAATTCTTTAGAGACATATATTTATTTATAATTATAATTATTAATAAATATATTTGAATGGTCTGTCATCTGAGTATATGAGAGCCTTCTTAAAGGAATAATCTTCACCCTTTTTCAAGCGGTTAGAGCCCACAAACTGCCCAACTATTCTCTTAGCATAAATAGGCTCTTCAACCGTCTCTACTTTCTCAATGAAAAGTATATATCATAAAAAAAATGAGTCATCACATACATGGAATCATGAATAATAAGGGTGTCAATGTATAAATGAACATTTCATGAGTCTTGAATACATAACATATGTAACGCCCCGACCCTAGTTGCCTAGAGTCGGTGCATTATTACATAACATTGGCATGATCACAAGAAAGATCAAATCTCGAAAGACCGATTGGTTTAGTAGCCTTGGAAACACTAGATATATTCATAAGTTTTACATTACATCATAAAATCAAAAACTACTACAACAACATAATGTTTCCACAGTCCACACTACAATCCCCTCATAATATCCCTGCAGGTCATTCATAACTTACATCTTCACTTCCTGGGAAAAATAAAACATAGAAAAGGGGTGAGCTCAAATGCCCAGTAAGGATAACAATATAGCGGAAACTTTCATCAATAAGAATAAACATTTAAGGCAATGTATAACTAAAACAAAAGCCTTTTAAACATGAACTTTCAACATGGTATGGCATAAATAAAATGAAATAATGCCATTTACTTATTCACATGGATATTCCACTAATCGAATAATCACATGCAAAAATAAATAACCACTTTCATAATGTTGGAATGCATAATGCCAGACTATCATAACCACATAGCCAAGGCCTCGTGCCAAGACTACAAATAAGATTTTGTCAAGGCCTTGTGCCAAGACACTAGTTTGTCTCATGAGACCTACCGATGCATCGAGGAGCTATAGCGGGCTCCACCCGTCACTTATTAAGTCCAATGCATTCCCATATGAAAAGGTTTAAACATAACATAAACATTCGTATTAAAACTAGCATACGAAATGTCAATACTTTCACAATAAACTATGAATGGTATAAAAATAGCACATCCACAGTCAAACATATCACAAAACCTTCAATACAATATAGAAGTTTTGTATCATAATAAATCAACTTCAAATAATCTTAAAATCCATCAAAGGATGTTGACATAGATGAAATCAAAATTCTTTTTAAAGAAATATCTCCTTTTATTTTGAAATCATTTAAGATCCATATAAAATAAAACATTTTCTTTGAAAATATTCTTATAAGCTTGTAAGGAAAGCTTTGAAGATTTTATAACGGCGTAAAATAACCGCACCCGCCGTATAAGTTAAAAAAAACATTCTTACCTCAATTCTGTCGAAAAGGTTAAAAAGGACCTTGTTTTGAAAACGACGGAAAGATTCCTTTATAAACCTCTTATAAAAAGTCAAAAAAGGGTATAAATGACTTTAACCCATATTCTTGTAAATAGTAAAAATGTTTTGAAATACATTTTTAAGAAACATGGATGTGGATGATAAAGAGATCCCAGTAGATTATTACATATAAACAACCTCGGATAATGAAGAGATTGTGAAATAACCCTTACCTTGTACTTTTCCTTGGTTGGGGTAGGTTAACCTCCTGTATAATGGTGAAATAATTGTTATTAAATTATACAAGAATCATATATATTAATATGATATCATATATGATCTTTTAACATTGATTTATTAATAATATCTTAGAATTATCATCGTTTCGGGTGTTAACTTACTCATTTTCTTTTATATGTTTTGTTACATAAGCCATGTTTGTTGTATCTTATTCATATCCAGAATGATATCAAGTCCTTAAACATCATTTTTAAATCATAAAATGATAATTATACTTGAATGGATACGATGGAGAATGAATCTCATCGCGTTCGTGGAGACGGTAGTCCGTACGTACGCACGAGCGACAATATCATTCTTTTGATATTAAAATAATATATAAATGAATGGTATATCATATATACAGAATCATTAACATGTTATATTTATTATTTACATGAGTTACACATCATTATTATACCCATCCAAATAATATTATATTGAATAACAATTACACCACGACGTGGAGACGGTAAGCCGTACGTACGCACGTATGGTGACATGTTATTCAAAGGGTGGATAGAATACTGAATATGGTTGTACCATACTTATAATAACATCACAGTATATGTGAGATACTGGAGTTATTATTTTAGAATGGTAAGAACAAAGGAATAAGAAGTGGAAGAAGAAATGAACTTAGAAAAGGGTGGTGAAATCATTACCTCTTCTTCGGGTTCTTCCTTTTGATTTGATCAAAAGGGCTCCTTAGGTTGGATTTCTGATCAAACTAAGGCCTCTAGGTTGTAGTGAGGGATGTTGGGAGAGTATTTGGGCAGAGTTTGGCCAAACCAAAAGGCTTTGAAGGTGTGAAGAAAATAGAAGGAGGAGTGCCCTTTTATAAGAGGGGTGAGGGGCACCTTTGGAAAAGCTAGAAATATTAATTTATAATAAATTCATATTCGGTTTCTAATGGCTCCAAAGTTGATTATTCAAAGTTTAAGGTTGGGATAGGTCGAAAACCACTCAACCAATAGAATTTAGACAGGTTTGGGTACTTATATTAACCTTATCTTTAAGTATTAACTCTAAGTTAATTAGTTTCACTTTTACAATGTCTCTTTGTATTTTTATATAATATGGTTAATAAACTTACTATATACATCCAAGCGACCCCCAAGTGGTCCATTAATGAGGAAAATATCATAATATAAGTCTCTTGGCCGAACCTTAGATTTTTAGGAATTTAATATCAATTAATAATATAATATTTGTTTTAAGAACTCTTTTATGTCAATTTTGACACTATTCAATAGTTGATTTTTGTGAAACTCATAACAGATTGATTACTTAGAACAAAGTCAATTAAATCAATCCTAATATATCATATTATCCTATAAAATTAGTTTAATTCATTAAAAGTTTCATATTATATTTATTTGGGTATTTATAATATCAATTATTTTAATTTTTCACTATTATAGTAATTACTGCATCATCATTGTGTCATAAATAAAATAAATTATTTAATGTCTAAAAATTATAAATAAAATATCATTATGTAGGAAATCTTTTTAGCTTTCTAATGAATATTTATAATCTAAAATCCAACATATATAACCCTATGTAAAAATTGTTGTTCTAAAAGATATATGCTTGTGTCATTTTTGTATTCATTTTAACTAAATTAAAATAAAGTGTCATTATCACTTACAAGTGGATCCATGGGGTCCCAAAATTGACACAAAGATGCCCATGGTCGACCATCTATCAACCAATAGGGTTAAGACACGTTTTTAGGGTAATTTAGTATTATTATAATATTATTTTTTTAACCCTTATTTACCGGATTTACCCTTAACCATGGTAAATAAAATATTTACCGCAGTAATTATTCAAAATGTCTAAAAATAAAAGTTACCTATTTACACAATTTGAACATCCTGATTCCAAATATGGAATCCATTTTCCTAAATTCAAAACACAGAAGTGGCAGAAATTAATTTAAAATTAATTCCCGCTGTCAAAACAAAAAGCGTGTTTTTAAGAGATAATAACTATCAAAAGATTGACACTTGTTTATGTTCGGTTTAATTGTAAAATTATGTCCAATGACCAACATTATATTAAATGGTAAAAATATATTCTAAATATACTTTAAAACTACTAAAATTCATAATTTATCACTATTAATTATTTTGATTAAAAAAGTTGTTTTTAATTAAAATTTAGTAATTTTCACTATTCATCAAAATATGAAAGTTATCCGAAAAGTACCAAAATTTCACCTTAGGCTAAATTCGATATTCCGAGTCCAAAAATGAAGTCCATTTTCAAATATAAAATATATATAATTTCAAAAATTAGGTATTACTATTCACAACGGCTAGTTTAATTAGTTGTGGTGTGTGTTAGAACTCGAGGTTGCGTACAACACACGCTATCGCATTATTCAAAGGGAAACGTACCATAGAAGCTTGGGGTGTTACATTCTCCCCTCCAAATAATTGCGTCCTCGCAATTTCTAGGGTATTACTGCATAAAAAGACTCGGGTGGTTCTTCATCATAAGTTCCTCGGGTTCCCACGTTGCCTCTTCCATCTTATGATTTCTCCACAAAACTTTTACCAGACGCGTCGTCCGGTTTCTCAGCACTTGTTCTCTCGTATCAAGAATCCTGACGGGCTCTTCGCAATAAGACAGATCGGGTTCCAGTTCTAATTCCTCATAGGTGAGTACATGCGTTGGGTCAGGCATGTATTTTCTCAACAGAGATACGTAGAACACATCGTGAACTTTGGAGAGACTTGGCGGCATTGCCAATCGGTAAGCTACAACCCCAATTTGTTCTAGAATTTCGAAAGGTCCGATGTACCTGGGACTCAATTTACCTTTCTTACCAAAACGTATGACTCCCTTCCACGGAGATACCTTTAGGAAAACATGATCACCGACTTGAAATTCCAAATCCTTCCTTCGATTATCGGCATAGCTCTTCTGCCTACTTTGAGTTGCTTTGATGTGATTTTGGATTACCTTTACATTTTCCATCGTTTCCTCCACCAGTTCTAGACCTACAAGTTTTCTTTCACTGACGTCATCCCAACAGGTTGGTGTACGACATCTCTTTCCGTATAACGCTTCATATGGTGCCATCTGAATACTCGAATGGAAGCTATTGTTATAGGAAAATTCTACCAGAGGTAAATATTGATCCCACATACCCTGAAAGTCAAGTGAGCAAGATCTCAACATGTCTTCTAAGGTTTGAATAGTCCGTTCTGATTGTCCGTCTGTCTGAGGGTGGTAAGCAGTGCTCAAATGAAGTTCAGTATCCAGGGATTTCTGAAGACTTTTCCAAAACCTTGAAGTAAAACGGGGATCACGATCCGAAACAATTGATAGGGGTACTCCATGAAGTCTCACAACTTCATTAATGTATAGTCTTGCTAGACGTTCCAGGGGTAGATCTTCTCTTATAGCAAGAAAATGTGCTGACTTGGTAAGACGATCAACAATAACCCATATTGCATCGTTCCTTCTAGGAGTCTTTGGTAGCCCCATGACAAAGTCCATTGTAATATTGTCCCATTTCCACTCCGGTATGGGAAGCGGTTGCATGACTCCTCCAGGTTGTTGCCTTCCAGCTTTCACTTGTTGACAAACCATACATCTTGACACAAAATCAGCAATCTCCCTCTTCATATTGTCCCACCAAAAATGTTCCTTCAAATCTCTATACAT